>OU611837.1:2910950-5821901 GCA_914767695.1 Ptilodon capucinus
TGACGTAGCTAAAAAAAAAAAGTTTAACTTTAAATTAGAAAAAAAAATGGGTTGTTTAATTGCACGCGTACGAAGTCGCGGGTACAGCTATTTATGTATATAATATACCTATATTATACAAGCTTCTACCCGTAACTTCGTCCGCGCAGAGTTCTACAGGGTGTATCAGAAGTCCGAAATAATACTTGGACGCTAGCATCGGTATCGTGTATACAACTGAATGGTATAAAAATTTGATTGAAATTCGACCATGTTTTCCAAACTTTTTTTTCGACGTCAATTTCTAAAACTCGTAATATCTCGAGTCCTATGTAAAATTTGTATGTCCTGTTTTGTGAATATTGGTAGCCGCCTCTCATTAGTGTAGTTTACACTGCTGAATAGGGTTATGGATGTACCCAAAGGCCAGAACACGATACCTGTGACAAATATTCAAGGGTCTGTAACTCAGAAACTATGACAGTCAGGTATAAACTGTCTTCACTAAGCATCCACATATGAGCTGCCTTATATGTACCCAAAGTATTATTTCGGACTTCTGAAACACCCTGTATATTATTCTGATGTATAAACAAATTATACTGTAAAGTTTTATTAATAACCGTTCAGTATTTTTAGCGTGAAAGAGTAACAAACATCCATCCATCCTCACAAACTTTCACATGCATAATATTGGTAGGAAGTAGTGTCTGTTTGTGACTAAAATCTGGGCCTCAAGTCCCGGAACTCTATTGTTGTAGAGTTGCTACGACATTATTTTAAGACTAGTCTAAAACTGCGGTAAACATTATCATAGCCTATATCTGCTATTTCCTTTCTTGTCAATTTTCTTGCAATAAAATAAAAAATTAAAAAAAATACATCATCACGCCTGTATTCCCCGAAGGGGTAGGCAGAGGTGCACTGTAGTTCAAGTAAATTGTTGTATTTTCTTTTCTTTATTTCTATGTATCCCTAAAGTCAAAGTCAAAGTCAAATCATTTATTTTGTATGGGGGGCCTATGGGGGCACTTACAAATTGTCAAGTTTACATTTTTTTCTTATATACTACTATACTACCACCGGATCGAAACGCGACCTCAACTGAGAAGATCCGGCAAGAAACTCAGTGGGCTGATAATTTTTTTAAATCGCCAAAACTTATTACAAATACACAGGTACATATAGCTCCAGTGTGTTGCCTTTAGAGCTGCGTTTAATAATTATAAACCTACTTCTACGTTATAATCGAATTCCTCTTAAAATACTGATAATAGAGGAAAATTTGTCGATTAATAATAGTATTTAAACGATTTGTGAAGCTATTATACATAATGGATTTATCGATTAAACCAACAATTAAATATCGATTAAAATACAATCAAATCCATTTGGCCGAACAAATTACATAATAATATAATATTAATCGACACTTTATCACCATAAACAAAGGTTGAATATCTGTAGTAAAATTAGTAGCGTTATCAGAGACATTTCGTTGAAAAATATGCTTTTACACGAGTTAATACTGTTCGTTTTGATATTGGCAAATTATTAGTCGAATGTTTTAACACTTTCACTGCATTGTGAGGTTGTATTGGCTCATGGCGGCGCTCACAAAATTAGTACCTCTATGAGTCAATATAACCTCATGAAGCACCATCTGAAAGTACAACCTTACCCAGCAAACGTGTTATTAACGCGCTGAGCACATAACTAATGTAATGAACTAAGTCATAAATAATAATACCTGTGCGTGAGTCTAATTGGGTTTGGAATATTTTATGAATACCGTTTTCGATTTTTGTTTTTTTATAGGGTTCCGTACGTAAATAGGAAAAAAGGATCACTTTATTGTCCGTCTGTCTGTCTGTCTAGACCCTTTCTCTCAGGAACGCGTGGAAGTAGGGTAGCCATACCCACTGTTGGCATCTCTGATTGGCACCCATGACTTTAAGTTAAAATAACAAAAAAACCATGACTTTAACCCCTGAGTTTATGTCAAAAATTGAAAGATTGTACATTTTTTAATCTAAAACCCTTAACTTTAACCTCAAACTCAGACTTAATTAGTACAAACTTTAATGACTTTTGTACTTAAAAAAAAATAAAGTATCTATGATTAATTTGAAAAATTATAACTTTTTAGTACAATCATAAACAAGAGACAAAATCATAGCCAGCTTATTTTTTTAAATATCCCCTTAAAGCGTATTAAAAAATACTTACCACACGCACACAAAATGTAAAATGACAGAAACACACGCATTTTAACACACATAGATATAGAAACATTAATTTACTAAAATATACTACTCTTATTAAATTAATTTAGGCACGACAACATGTCGACTCGAGTTTATTATTTAAAAAACTAGTTGTGTGCAGCTGACATATTTGTTGACAAGCTATTAAAAGGTAATTTTGGAAAACCACAACATTACGTCTTAGTGATACCAGCTTCTCCATAATAACTCGGGAGTTAATGCGAAATAGTATAACGTTTATTAATTAGATCTTAAAATAAATTTATTACGGAAATTAATTATTAAAGTTATGGTGAAGGACGATGTGGTGACTAAGATAAAGATTAGTGAAAGTGGACTGACTAAAGAAATACCAGGCGAACTTGAGTTGAAGTGTAGGAAGAGGGCGCTTGAGAAAGACCTTTCAGGACCAGATTAACGGTCTCTTCCAGAAAGGTCAAGCCCGTAGCACCCTCAACCGATGGAAGTGCATGAAAAGATGTATGACTATGGATGATGTAAAGTACTAAAAGAAACATATTGTCAATTGAGAACCTCCTCTTTTTAGAAGTCGGTTAAAAAGTACAATACATCGTAAATTAGCGCTATTTGTAATAATGATGGCATAGTTCAAGGAGTTCGGATATTTAAAGGTTTCGTTTATCTGAGGTCATTTCGCCGTATTTCTGGCAGTTTGTAAAGTGTGGCAACACAGAAAAATGGTTATAATGATAGACAGATAACTAAAAGGTATATATTGAGTTCGATCAAGTGTACATCTTGTAGTATTTGAATAGTGTAGGTAATAATGTTTGTGTTACCGACTTTGTTCGTATTTTTTGCGTATGGTAACTTCTATATTTTATCATCTTTTTCATTTTATCTATGACGATCCGGCAGACGTTTTCCTGCACTTATTCTAATAAATTTGTTTATCGGATCCTCCGCCATTTTTATCACATTCATGTGCAATATTTATTTGAAACTAGCTAAGCTCGCGACTTCGTCTACGTTGAATTTAGGAACCCAAATCAACCGGAACTAATGCTTTATTTTTTCCCGCGGAACACTAAAGCGCCTTTCAGACTACGCTATAATATATAGCACAACAATATCGCGCACCATACAAAGCCAATAATTTATAGTACAGTACAGTGTGAACGTGGCCTTAAGAATGTATGGTGCGCGATATTGTTGTGCTATGAGCTATATATTATATACTATATGCCACTATATTATAGCGTAGTCTGAAACCCGCTTAATGCTTTTTCTAAAATAAAAGTAGGTAGGTAGCTGTTACTCCTTGAAACATCAGCTATTTGCGTGGAACTAAAAGTTAAACGGAGATGCCCTATCGACTGCGCCCTGCGGCAAAATTTTCTGACGGTTATCTGACATCCACAATTGTAGTTGCCCTAAGTAGTTGCCGGATCAAGTAAGTACCTAAGGTAACAACATTACCAAAGGCGGATGTCAGATAAACGTCAAAATAATTGCCTCAGAGCCATACGCAGCGCGGAGTCTTTGAGGCTTGTCTAGTTACTTTATAACTATTTGACAGTGAAAGTCCCTTCAAAATCGGTGCATCCGTTATGGGGTTTACCGAAAACAAACACATAACGGACCGCGTATTCTCAACCGCTGCATAGGAGTAGCGATGGCTTGACGGAGTGGCCTCAAAGCACTAGCTAACTAGTGCTTTTAGCGTAGGCCACTCCGCTCACTGAATCAGATTGTTGCAGGTCCGATTCCTCATCATCATTTGCCTTACCTTGTCCCATTATTTGGGGTCGGCGCAGTATGTCTTTTTCTTCCATTCATCTCGCTTTTCCGTCATACTGACATCCACTCCAATCTCATTCATATCACACTTTATACAGTCCATCCATCTTTTCTTGGGCCTTGTCCTCGCTCTGTATCCGTCCACATTTATACTCATCACTCTTTTAGTCACATGATTCTCATCTCTTCTCTACCATTCTATTCTAATCCACTAATCTCCTACCATTCCATTATAATCTCCTACTTCTTACTTTTTCTGTTAGGGGCGCCACTTTTATACTACCTCTGATATACACATTTCTCACCTTATCCATTCGCGTCACTCCACACATCCATCTCAACATTCGCATCTCAGCAGAGTGGAGACGTTTCTCTTCACGCACTTTAGCCGCCCAGCATTCTGAGCCGTACATAATCACCGGTCTTATAACCGATTTGTAGATTCGGTCCTTTACTTAACCTGCAAGTCGCAAATTTCGTTAATGGCCTTTTCGGAATTTGCTCTGCAGGGTGATTTAAAAACACTCGGAATCGAATTCGGAAACGGAATCGAAAACTTCGAGTTGTCGATTCCGTTTCCGTAACATCACGCCTTTGCAACCACGAAGTTTCAGAGCTACGTCATAGATGGCGCATGGCGCTGTATTTCGGTAAATAAAAACACAACCACGAAGTGAATAATGCAGCACGATTGTTTGCCGGCGCTGCACAGCAGCCGCCCTATATTGTCTCCTATAAGATAATATTCCATCCTATCGAAGGTTGAAGGGAATAATTTTCACAATAATGTAAAGGGCCATAAAACAACGTTAATGGGTTTATTTTAAACACTCTTTAGTACTGACTTACCTTAAATATTATGCAAGTATTTAGATAACACTTAAATTTGGTATTTTATTTATGTTTTTGTTCAATTTCGGAAGCTTTCCGTGAGGAAAAAGGTGTCGGAAACTTTCCGTCGATTCGGATGGGTTTATCCGACGAGAAATGTCAAAAATCGTCGGGTACGGAAATCAAAATAGCGATGGCTGGAATCCGTGACGGAAAGATCCTATTCCGTTTCCAAATACGATTCCGAGTGTTTTAAAATCACCCTGCTGGTCTGGTTGTTACTCGGATCGCTCCCAGTCCATACGCATAGTAGGTACATAATTTGTTTGTATGTGTTATCTGCGATATAAAAAATATATGTTTGTTATCACACAGTTCATGATGCTTGGAGCGCGAGTGATTGCAAACTTAAAATACATCCAAGTGTGTTTTACGTCTGTCCTGGTTCCGACAACGCCCCCCGCCTCTGCAGCTCCCAAGAACCTGACGGCACAATCGTGACGCCAGAATGCAACGTCCCCTACTACAGCCTAAACCCTCTGCCTCTCATGAAGTGTATCAACGGAAGTTGGGACAACATCGCCATATGCAATGATGGTTTGAATTCTGAACAATAATAATTGAGGACGGAAGGAGTTGGCAGAAGTACACTGCGGTGCACCCACACTTAGCCGTTGTATATTGTTCCCAATGTAATGGAGGACGAGCTTATTGCCATTATACCGGGTATGTTCCCCCTCAATACGAGGGAGATTTAGCCCATAGTCCACCACGCTGGCCCTGTGCAAGTTGGTGAACTACACATGCCTTTCTATAGACGTGCAGGTTTCCTCACGAGGTTTTCCTTCACCGTTCAGTAAGTGTTAATCATTATTTGCACATTTGCACATGAAAATCTTCGACCTACCGCTGCTAACGTGAAAGTATTATTTTGGACTTCTGATTCGTCCTCTATAGGATCAGAATAAGACATTTTTATTTATATAAACGCTACATATGAATCGATAATAAATAAAAAAAAAAAACTCTACCACCCATTCGGAATGCTTTTCATATGAAGAAGAATAGGCAGGTTACTCTATGGTTACTCTATATTCCAACCCAATATATTGACAGAATGCGGAATAATACTTTCTGATGGAAATCGAGAGCTAAGTGCCAGCGACAAGAGGCCAGTGACGAAAGGGAAACTGCCTTGGCACGCAAGCATTTACAAGAAGACCACGACCCCTTACAAGCAGATTTGCGGTGGATCACTAATCACTCCTAATGTCGTAATCTCTGGTAAGTCGCATCTTACCTTTTTAAGGTATCGTGCCTACAAAGGAACGAGAAACAAGTTTAAAAGGCTGTTACCCGACTACGTATTAAAGTCGACTCCTCCAGGCCCCTAATCATGACCGTGTAGACACAAGTTCTATCTCTTTGAACTGTCAGATTTGTCCAGAAAATGACGTCACTTCGAGCTTTATGTACTGAACATGGCTCAGTGTGACGTAATTTTCTCGACGAATCGGACAGTTGAAAGAGATAGAACCTATGTCTACGCGATCATGGTACAGGGCCAGGAATCCTTTTAGCTTATGTTACCCGGGTTATAATAACGAAACGATTGACACCTTATTCATCGAAATTGTATAAATACTTTGTTTCGACATATCTCTAATAGAGATTGATGTCTATCAAACCAAAATCGGCCCCTTGTCACCAGTTTCATTGACCAGCAAAATAGCAACTTTCGGTGTGAATCTTATTAGCTTTCTTGATATTTCTCAGCTGCCCACTGCTTCTGGTCAGGGCGAGCTGTAGAGAAGCCACTTGCATCAGACTACGCGGTGGCAGTCGGCAAGCAGTACAGACAATGGAACGATGAGAGGGATACTGACGCTCAGAAATCAGACGTGAGTGAAAATACATCTTTTATTTTGTACTTCGACGTGTAAAATACGTAGAAATTCAAGCGCCGTTTTGGCATTAGCATCGGGTATACAACTTGATGGTATACAAATTTGATAGACATTCGACCATGTTTTTCCAACTTTCTTTTCGTCGTCAATTGTAATATCTCGAGTCCTATGTGAAATTAGCATGTTCTGTTTTGTGAATATTGGTCGCCACGCGGCCATGCTAACTGGCTGTCGTTAAGTTAAAATAACTTATTGGCTTACAGGTACAAGCTGTTCGTTTGCCATCACAATACTTTGGTATGTTCACTAACTACCAAGAGGATATAGCAGTCGTGTTTGTCGCCACAGCCTTCAAGTTCAACTATCATGTGCTCCCAGTATGTCTTAACTTCGACGTGAGCTCGAAGCAGAATCTGGATGGCAGCATTGGGAAGGTTGGTCATCCGCCATCTTTCACAATTTACTGGGCTGCGACTTCACGCGCATGTATATATAGGAAGATTATCCGAACATCAGCTGTGTTCCAATGAAAGTCTCGTCGAAATATGTTCAACCGTTTGGAAGTTTACCCGGAACAAGCAGACAGATAGACAAACTTATTTTTTTTAAATTGCATTTTCCTTATACTCGTAGGTATCGTAAATACATTCATAAGCTCTCGGGTTAAAGATATTATTTTGATATTACAAACAGCCACTCCAATGTTATTTTCCATTTTTTCTCTTAATGACTTACCATCTTCTCTCCTATACTGCGTTGAAGGCATCATACCAAAGCAATTATTTCTATAACCATCTGTGGTTTAGAATAATCCCTTCATTGTAAATGGGAGTAGACGCACCTTACTGTACTAGCTTCCTAAGCGTAAAGACTAGGTATATTTGTATTTAATATTAGACTGCCGTGAGTATAATTCATCTCTAGTATTGTGGCAAAGGTGCTGTCTGCTCTCTCGGCATTGCTGCTCCTGAGAATGTATTACTCGCAATTATCATTTTGAAAAGAGTAACCATTGAGTTTCTTACCGGCTCTTCTCAGTGGAAGCAGCATTCCGAACCGGTGGTAGAATCTGACTATTTTAAAGCTTTTTGGCCTACACGAATAAAAAATTTTTGATTTTGATTTTATTTATTTGTATAGATGTGAATCTAGTAAATTTGTCCTTGCTATTAATTACTCCACCTTGCCATAAATTCCACATGTTGTTCCATTAAATAATCAGTTCCGTTTCATTCACTCCGTAAATAGAAGAAGTATTTTTAACGTGATTTTATACGGTGGAGATGCTTATAGTCTAGTGAGCTCGATGTGCATGTATATTTTTGTTATTCGGGTATATTTACTAAGACGGTCTTGTTTAAAAGCAGTGGTAGCCTCGCGGGCAAGAACGCCCGCCTTGAACGTAAGGGGTGCAAGTTCAAACCCCAGGCCCGCACCTCTGAGATAATTTTCATGTGCGAATGTCATTTTCAACAATGATTACCACTTGCTGAACGGTGAAGGAAAACATCGTGAGGAAACCTGCACGTCTATAGAAAGGCGTGTGAAGTTCACCAACCTGCACTGGGCCAGTGTGGTGGATTATGGCCCAAATCTCCCTCGTATTGAGGGGGAATGTGCCCGGTATAATGGCAATAGGCTCGCCCCCTATTACATTGGGACCAAAATACATCGGCGAAGTGTGGGCGCACTACAGTGCACCTCTGCCTACCCCTTCGGGGAATACAGGCGTGATGATGTATTATGATGTACGGTCTTGCAGATGTCATCCTGGGACTCCGGGGCGGAGTCCGCGGCGCTCCAAGTGGTGGAACTTTCCTACATCGACGTTGGACAATGTTTCGCTACATCCCCGGCTAACTTTAGAGAGTATCTCACTATTGACAAGATATGCGCAGGATATACTTATAACGGTTAGTAAATATAATACATCAAGGGTGTATTAGAAGTCCGAAATAATATTTTAGTTACATACGTCAGACGAGGCAAATACACACATGAATTGGCACCGACTCCAAATGTAATGAATTATAAGGTTATTTTTAGCTTTTTAGTGCACCTAGGTTTTTGAAGTCGGTTTTTGTTTTTTGTAAAAAAAAAAATTTTCACTCTTTTTAGTGTCAATAATCGTTGAAAATATGCAATTATCACCTCGTAACAACCCTAAAAAAGTAAATATTTACAGAAAAAAAAAACCCCACACCCCCCCTTTCCACTCCTTTGGGGGTAAGTTTCGATGTTTGTATTATACCAAAACTACAATTACATCATTTTTTTTTTTTTTTTTTTTTATGTGATAGGGAGGCAAACGAGCAGACGTTTCACCTGATGGTAAGTGATCAACGCCGCCCATGGACACGTGCAACACCAGGGGCATCGCAAGTGCGTTGCCGGCCTTTAAGGAATGAGTATGCTCGTTTCTTGAAGGTACCTTTGTCGTATCGGTCCGGGAACACCGCTGCAGGAAGTTCATTCCACAATTTATAACATCATAATAAATATCTCACATCATCCACGTAAATAAAAATAATCATAATAAATATAAAATGTTCATAAAATTCAAACTGACAAAAGGTTACCGATCGGCTAGACCCTCTGGCGTTGCGTAGAGATGTAGGCTCTCTCTGCATTTTCTACCGCTTCTATCATGGAGAGTGTTCCGAGGAATTGTTCGGTATTATACCTGCCGCTGAATTCCACCATCGCACGGCTCGCCACAGACTGCATTACCATCCTCACCATCTGGATGAATGGCGTTCCAGTACAGTGCGATTTACCAGGAATTTTCTCCCTCGCACCACCAAATTGTGGAATGAACTTCCTGCAGCGGTGTTCCCGGACCGATGCGACAAAGGTATCTGCAAGAAACGAGCCTACTCATTCCTTAAAGGCCAGCAACGCACTTGCGATGCCCCTGGTGTTGCAGGTATCCATGGGCGGCGTTGATCACTTACCATCAGGTGAAACGTCTGCTCGTTTGCCTCCCTATCTCATAAAAAAATAAAAAACTACTGGGCCTTAATATGTAAAATTTTTATGGGACCAAATGGCATCTATTCCGCATCAAACTAAAGAATAATCACGTAAATCGGATCATAAATCAAGCCTTGCAAATCAAAGTGTCCAGGTTCAAACCCCGGCTCGCACCTCTGGGTTTATGTGCGAATCTCATTTTCATCCGAGATTACCACTTGCTATGAAACGGTGAAGGAAAACATCGTGAGGAAACCTGCACGTCTGAGTGAACTTGACTAGTTCTCGATAGATGTGTGAAGTCTGCCAACTCGCACCGGGCCAGCGTGGTGGACTATGGCCTGAATCCCCCTCGCTTTGAGGGAAGGCCCGTGCCCAGCAGTGGGACGTTAAAAAGGGCTGTAGTTATAATCATTTGGTCCCAATTTAATAAGAGTGACAGATATACCGGATACTTTTTCCGAAGTTTGGCCGAAGGTAGTCGAAGTTGAAAATAATTATAACTCCACTTACTGTTTTCAGATAACGAATTCTTTCAAGGCAGTAGCGGTGGCGGCCTCGTCTTCCCCGTGATGATGGGAGGCAGAGAACAGTATTTTATTCGAGGAGTTGCATCTATCCTACCCACCGACGAAAATTACAATCCACAGATGAAAATAGCAACATTCACAGACGTGCTCTATCATGAGAAGATGATCACTACGAACTAGGGATGTTATGGATGAGAAATTTGTGATCTGTAGGGTGATTTTAAAACACTCGGAATCGAATTCGGAAACGGAATCGAAAACTTTGAGTTGTCGATTCCATTTCCGACGGTATGTCAAAACGCGATTTTGAATAGCGGACGGAAGGGCCAATTGGAAAGTTCCGAAGTCGGAAAGATTGTGTGCGTTTACAAAGAACGTTTAAAAATGGTAGAAATGGTAGAAATAAAATTCGATTACAAAACAGTTACTAATACGATTTTTTTTGGCCAAAAAGTCTTATATAAACACACTTATCATAATTATAAAATTGGAAATTGATTACTTATTTAAATTATCGATTTAAAACTTACTCTCCTTCATTATTTTTGGTTATAACGAACCTCGAAAATTTTTACTGATACGTCAAAGTGAAAGTGAAGGGTAACATCACGCCTTTGCAACCACGAAGTTTCAGAGCTACGTCATAGATGGCGCATGGCGCTGTATTTCGGTAAATAAAAACACAACCACGAAGTGAATATTGCAGCACGATTGTTTGCCGGCGCTGCACAGCAGCCGCCCTATGTTGTCTATGCCCTATAAGATAATATTCCATCCTATCGAAGGTTGAAGGGAATAATTTTCACAATAATGTAAAGGGCCATAAAACAACGTTAATGGGTTTATTTTAAACACTCTTTAGTACTGACTTACCTTAAATATTATACAAGTATTTAGATAACACTTAAATTTGGTATTTTATTTATGTTTTTGTTCAATTTCGGAAGCTTTCCGCGAGGAAAAAAGTGTCGGAAACTTTCCGTCGATTCGGATGGGTTTATCCGACGAGAAATGTCAAAAATCGTCGGGTACGGAAATCAAAATAGCGATGGCTGGAATCCGTGACGGAAAGATCCGATTCCGTTTCCGAATTCGATTCCGAGTGTTTTAAAATCACCCTGCAGGTATATATGTGCAATCGCTCGGGTGCAATCGCGATGCAGGATTTGGTTCGTATGTGGCGAGATAGATGTCGCCACAAACTTATTAAAAATAAAATTGTTATTTACTTGTTTTATTAGAAATAAAATAAAATTGAGAAATTTCATCAATTGTTCGCAACATAGACTGAATTTAAACATTTAAAGATGTTTACTTAGATTCAGAGTTTCACAACCATAACGCCCGTGGCACACTGAGGCGTCGAAAGTCGCGCGTCAAAATGTTTGCCAATATCAAAACGAACCCTGTGTCAAATTACATAAAGATTGAATTTCTGAAGCAAAAGCCAAAAAGTTACCGCGTTAAAATTCGTTCGCGCTCTCAATGTCATGTTCGTTGGAGAATAAACTTTTTCTATTAGTCAAAACAGTATGTTTTGTTGCTGGCAAATATTTTTACGCGCGCGTCTCTTGACGCCACAGTGTGCTCCGGTTTTAAGCACGAAAAATACGTATTTAAGTAAAAAACTCAATTTACCTATTCTACTAACTATAGCCCTTTTAACGTCCCACTGCTGGGCACGGGCCTCCCGTCAATGCGAGGGGGATTCAGGCTATAGTCCACCACGCTGGCCCAGTGCGGGTTGGCAGACTTCACACATCTATCGAGAACTAGTCAAGTTCCCTCAGACGTGCAGGTCTTCTCACGAAGTTTTCCTTCACCGTTTCATAGCAAGTGATAATCTCGGATGAAAATGAAATTCGCACATAAACCTAGATGTGCGAGCCGGGGTTTGAACTTGCACACTTTGATTGCAAGACGTACGTTTGACCACTCGGCTACCACTGCTACCTATTCTACATTTAGTTTTAGTTGTAAAGTATTTTAAGCGGCGGTAGCCGAGTGGTCGAACGCACGCTTTGCAACCATAGTGCGTGAATTCAAAACCAGGTCTATCAGAGTTGTATGTGCTCATCTAATTTTCATCCGAGATTATCACTTGCTGAAAAACGGTGAAGGAAAATATCGTGATGATACACGTCCTAGGGAAATGGACCAGTGCTCGATAGACCTGTGAAGTCTACCAATTCTGTCTGTGCCAGGGTGGTGGACTATGGCCTGAATCCCCTCGCATTGAAAGAAGGCCCAGCATGTTATGCTTTTTAGGGTTCAGTACCCAAAGAGTAATACGGGAACCCTATTACTGAGACTTCGCTGTCCGTCCGTCCGTCCGTCTATATCTCACCAGGCTATATCTCAAGAACCGTGATAGTTAGACAGTTGAAATTTTCACAGATTATGTATTTCTGGTGCCGCGATAAGAAAAAAAACTAAAAAACAGAATAAAATAAATATTTAATGGGGCTCCCATACAACAAACGTATTTTTTTGCTCGTTTTTATAGATAATGGTACGGAACCCTTCGTGCGCGAGTCCGACTCGCACTTGGCCGGTCTTTTTATTATTTGTTAAACCTCACTACAAATGCAGCACTCACAAACACATCTAAACACATATATTATATTTAATTGGATACAATAAATATCTTAATAATTAATATATTGAGCAATTAATTAATACATAGCTAAATAAAAAAATTGTAACTACTTATCTAATCTATACATAGAAATAAATAAAATTGAAAAGTCTGTTTGTAATATCAAAATAACACCTTTTTACCAAATGCATATGAAAGTATATTCCTTTAACGAAAATGCATTTTATTTTTGTCTGTCTTGTCTGTTTCTTCCGGGTAAACTTCCAAACGGCTGATCAGATTTTGACGGGACTTCCACTGGCAGATAGCTGATAGTCGAAGGCATAACTTGCGCTACTTTTTTTTGAAAAAGCATTCGGGTTCCACCATAAGAACATAAAACCCATATTTTTGCGGGAGATCTCTCAAACAGCTGAACCAATCTCGACTGTTCTGCGGAAAAACATCATTCCCATTTATTTCGGCCAATTTCCTGAACCTATTTTGACGAAACTTTCACAGGCAGATAGCTGATGTCACAAGAAGTAACTTAAGGTACATGTATTAAAAATACCATTAGGTTCCGCGAGAAAAACATTAATCCTATTTATTTCGAGAGATCTCCCAACCGGCTGTACCTATTATGACGAGACAATAATTGTCGGTTTGAGTGCATTCTTAGGCTACGCTAGCTCTAAAGCCCGTCGTCACACACGAACGGCAGTTATTTTATACCCCCCAAATTGTTGAAAACTCTAGTCAAAATTACTAGGTATCTATGTAGACACGTATAAAAATTAGATAAGCTGACTATGATTTGATCACCTGTCTAATGTAAGGGATCTAGCTGGACAGGATACGAGTACTTAAGCATGTACAGGTCACAGGTACACCTATACAGGTCATAGCTACACCTGTACCTAGAGCGTAGAGGTTTGTCCGCACAGGTCACAAGTAAACCTGTGCTTACAGCTAAGAGTTCCACCAGTACGGGTCATAGGTACGTCTGGATCTACAGCTTAAAGGTGAACCGGTGAACCTGTAGCTGTATAAACCACAGGTATATCTGTACCTAGAGTGTAGAAGTTTATCTGTACAAGTCATAGTTACATGAGTCCCTAATATTAGGTTAGAGGTTCAGCTGTATAGGTAATAGCTACACTTGCACCTACTTACAGATACATCTTTATAGGTTACAGGTTAGGGATTCACCTGTAGTTACCAAATACCTACATCATTAAATGTCACAGATACACAAGACAGGTTACAAGTTTACCTGTACAGGTAAGGGGTTCTCCTGTACAGCTTACAGGTACACCTTGATGAAATGCTCGTGCTTCGTGATCTGTGTGAATGTAGTCAGTGTCTGCGCGTTGCACAGGTCGTCGTTGTTGTTCGGTGCTGTGGAGACGAGCCCGCGCAGGTAATAACGCTCAATGCCTTGATCGGACTCTGGGAAGGCCAGCCCGCCGCCACTGTCACCCTTACAAAGGGCAGTACCTGTAAAACGTTACCAGTACCTGTGTGAAAAGGAGAGATAGCGCCTCCTGCTCACAGGCTCATCCAAATTTTCAAGACAAAACCTATGCCAATATATGTAAATATTAAAATTAGATTGGTAGAAGCTACGCGCTTACGCGTCAAAGTTCGCTCACGGCTAATATAATAGTGGCCGAGCCTATCGCCATTATACCGGGCACATTTCCCCTTAATACAAGGGAGAATTGGGCCATAGTCCACCACGATGGCCCAGTGCGGGTTTGTGAACTTCACACACCTTTTTATAGACGTGCAGGTTTCCACACGATGTTTTCCTTCACCGTTCAGCAAGCGGTAATCATTGTTTAAAATTATATTCGCATACGAAAATCTCAGAGGTGCGAGGACGGGGTTTGAACTTGCACGCCTTACTACTGGCGTATCCTTTTTTTTTTCGTTGGAAAATCCATTATGGATCCCCTTCCAACCTCGGGGGAGGAGGAAGGGGTATGTGGGAGTCCCCGGCATAGTGCCGGTATACCCACTAAAAACTCACGGTGTACCACCCCCCGCTATGGAGGGATGCCACGGGATCGCCAAAGCATGGACCGCCACTAGTGATGTACTCATAATTACCGTTATTGACACATTCTGTCACTAGTGATGTACCCATAATTACCGTTATTGACACATCCTGTCACTAGTGATGTACCCATAATTACCGTTATTGACATATCCTGCGCATATCTTGTCGCTAGTGATGTACTCCTTGAAGTCGGACGGCAAGACATCGTAGCATTGGTCTATGTCGACATACGGGAGGTCCACGACCTTCAGTACCGGGGATCCCTCGCCGTTCTCTGAGGTCAATCCCCAGCCTGCAACCTGCAGTACAAACATGATGCCATAAGCACAAGGATATAGCTTAGCTTGAGGGTAAAATCAATTCATCCAATATCATTCGCTTTCAATTACCCTTACTATAATTAATAATAATAATAATCCTTACTAATATTATAAATGCGAAAGTAACGCTGTCTGTGTGTTACTCAATCACGCCCAAAGTACTGAACCGATTTCAATGAAATTTGGTACAGAGATATTCTAGACCCTGTTAAAGGACAAATGCTACTTTTTAATTCGAAACAGGGTTGTAAGGGGTTGAAATAGGGGATGAAAATATTTTTGTGATGAAGTCGGTAAAAATTTCATGATTCCTTTGGTCGCGATAACCGACAACCAGGTGGGTGAAGCCGCGCGCATCAGCTAGTAGCCTATAATATGTTATTCTGATGTATAAACAATAATAGTGTAAAGTTGCATCAAAATCCGTTCAGTAGTTTTTACGTGAAAGAGTAAAAAATTCGAATACTGCTATTAAAATTAAACTATTTTACGGATTCTATCGCGTTTATTTACTTTTTTATGTTCCCGACGTTTCGGCTGCTTTACAGCAACCATGGTCACGGGGGGACTGAGGTGTTAGACGCTCTGATGTCATAGTTAATAACTGGGTACCCTCATATTTAGTTGTTGTTATTAACTATGACATCAGGACGTCTAACACCTCAGTCCCCCCGTGAAAAATATAAGAAAACAATATACTAAAACTGCTAATTGACTCGAGCGCCAGTTTGAAAATATCTTCGAAATTATGATGGATGTTTGTTACTGTTTCACGCAAAAAACTACTGAACGGAATTTGACAGTACTCGGTAGCGATCTACTAGATATCTTGGCTTCTAAAACTTAATTGGGTACACGCTTGTACCTGTACGTACCTTCCCCATCTTGCCTGCCTGTAGCTGTCGTCTCTCGAAGTTGACGTCGAAATTGAGACACACAGGCCTCACAAAGGTCTTATACACAAAGGCTTTGGCCACCACCACGATGGCAAGATCATCTTGGAAGTTCGTCTCGCCACCTCTGAAGCGCGTCGGTAAATTTATTGATTTCACCTACAGGCATAAACATTTAAAGGGGTGATCCACTTGCGAGCTAACGGTCTAAATCGTTGGCTCGTTGACTCACGTTGGTGATATTTGCGTACCAAACAGTCATCTCTCATCATTGGCGAAGTCATGGTGGTTTTTTGCACCCCGGACTTAGAATTTCAAGCATGCACAAAGAGCCAGCGAGCAAGTCCGCCGCTTATTAAGTTCGCAGACTTTTAACTGCTCCATCGGCGGTTTAGACCTTTGGCGAGCAAGTTCGTTGGTGAACCGGCGGTCTTACTCGCAAATGGATCACCCCCTTAAGGGGTAATCATTATTCGATTGGTAGCCTCGTCGGTAAGAACGCTCGCCTTAAACGTAAAGGGTGCAAGTTCAAATTCCGCACCTCTGAGATAAGTTTCATGTGCGAATGTCATTTATAAATCAATCATCATGATTACCACTTGCTTAACGATGAAGGAAACCATCGTGAGGAAACCTGCACGTCTGGGGAAGGGCGTGTGAAGTTCACCAACCCACACTGGGCTAGCGTGGTGGACTATAGCCCAAAAATCTCCCTCGTATTGAGGGAGAATGCGCCCGGTATATTGGCAATAGGCTCGCCCCTATTACATTGGGACCAAAATACATCGGCCAAGTGTGGGCGCACTGCAGTGCACCTCTGCCTACCCTTCGGGGAATACAAGCGTGATAATGATTATGATGTATAGAAGTAATACTACTTATTTAATGTTCCTTACGTCAGACTTCTGGGCATCAACGTCTCTGTCATTGTCCCAGGGGCGGTATAGCTTCCCCACTGCCACTGCGTAGTTGGTTTTCGGCAGTTGCTTCTCTAAGTCCGTCCAGAAGCAGTGGGCAGCTGGAAAAAGTAGTAATTGTTCACTATAGTACGAATATTTCTCGACGTTCTTATACGGGGCATGTTAGAATTATGTTGGGTACATAATATTACAGGGTGTATCAGAAGTCCGAAATAATATTTTAGGTACATATGTTATGGTAGCTGATATGTACCATAATTAGTAAAAATCTACTATACTTAATGATCCGATCTGAATATTGTGATATATGACGTATATGTGTTTTTCTATCACTTTTTTAACATGTGATTTTTGTATATTAAGATTTAGGGTGTATAAATAATTTGTGGGTGTATATAAGAGTATATATAATAGTTAGTGTAATTGGTAATTAATTAAAGTCAGTCATTAAAGGCACTTACAAATTGTCAAGTTTACATTTTTTTCTTATACACTACTATACTACCACCGGATCGAAACGCGACCTCAACTGAGAAGGTCCGGCAAGAAACTCAGTGGGCTGATCATTTTTTTAAATCGCCAAAAATTATTACAAATACACAGGTACATATAGCTCCAGTGTGTTGCCTTTAGAGCTGCTTTTAATAATAAAGATAGAATAATAATACGTTAGTAAGGCAACACACGCTACACTTTGACATGACGGGCAATATTTCGATTTTTGTTTTGAACCTGAGCTGTACAATCCCAATTGACCGTTCTAGTTATATAAATAAATAAATCATAATTTCTGAGTTACAGACCTTTGAGTATTTATAATACTTTGAGGCGGCTAGTCATATTCACAGAACAAATCTTGAAAGAATCCAAGATTTTAAAATTGGCGGCGGAAAAACATTGAAAAACATGCCTGAATCCCCCTCGCATTGAACGGAGGTCTGTGCCCAGCAGTGGGACGTTAAAAGGGCTTTAGTAATAGTAGTAGACGATGTGGTATTTTTTTTGGGACTAAGCCCGCCACACATTCCCACCACTGTTACTCCTGTAAGCCAGGATCGACAGCGGCGTCCATTGAAAACACCGATGTTTGAACCTCGGCGAGTCCCGGGGAAAAAAAAATTGTCATGGAAACCGCAGGAATTTAATCGAAAAAGGTGTAGGAGTTGGAAGAAAAATGTATCCACTTCCCTCCATTGCAAAGCGGGAGAAAAACATAACTGTATTGGCTGAATTGCCACAGAAATGAAAGAGGCACCACGGATGCTATTTAACACTAGTTGGACCTAACAATGTGAGCTTCATTAAAACTATATATATATATATATATACTTGTTTCACGTAATAGGTATGGCAGCAACGTGATAATATAATGTGGTACTAAGCGATTCAAATAAGACTAGGAATGACAATAAACTCACTCAATCTGTCAAATGTCACTTGCAAAGTATGGTTTCAAAAAAAAATTTTTTGCACATCAATAATAATAGTCTTACAACAAATTTGAATAAAAAGATTAATTTAGTAGTAATTGTCTTATTATAATATTTAATTATTCAAAGTCATAATTCGGTTTTTAAAACCATACCATAACCTTTTTTATTTTCAGTTTTGGCGCAAAGGCCCAGAAGCCATGCCAAAATTATTAAAGAAAAGAAAATAAGGACGCCGGTCGCCATTTTGTCGTTGTTAGTGTGCTAAGGTGTGAGACTGACTGCATTTTTCACTCAACCTTTGCAAATAAATTTTATTTAAAAAATATCTTGTTTTACTCACCTTACCTAACTGGTTAGAACTGACAGCTATGACGTCACAATAAGGCGCAAAGTCGATCCTATTCTCATTTCAATCGCATATTATATGATCTTACCGGAGATCACGACAGAAGTACTGACTAATGAGCCCCCACAGATCTGCATGTAAGGTGTTGAGGTTTTCCTGTAAATGCCAGCATGCCACGGCAGCTCCCCCTTCTTCGCTCGCCGCCCCCCTATCACCAGAACCTCCCCTGCGGGGGTCACCTTGCCACAATCTGGGGGTTAAGACACAGATTAGTTATAAATAATGCCCCAAGTCTCTTAATACAACCGTTGTGGCCTAAGATTGCATTTTAAGGCATGAAAATAATAATATCTAGGGTATAGGGTTATTAACTATCAACTACAGCCCTTTTAACGTCCCACTGCTGGGCACGGGCCCCCCCTCAATGCGAGGGGGATTCAGGCCATAGTCCAGCACGCTGGCCCAGTGCGGGTTGGCAGACTTCACACATCTATCGAGAACTAGTCAAGTTCCCTCAGACGTGCAGGCTTCCTCACGATGTTTTCCTTCACCGTTTCATAGCAAGTGATAATCTCGGATGAAAATGAGGTTCACACTAAAACCCAGAGGTGCGAGCCGGGGTTTAAACTTGCACACTTTGATTGCAAGGCGTGCGTTCGTCCACTCGGCTACCACTGCTATATATAGGGTTAATTATTTTGAAAAAAAAAACGTTTTTTTTTTTTTTTATTATACATTTGGAGTATGCGCCAATCTACGTCAGACTAGACAAATACCTACATGAATTGGAAACACATACATCATATAAATACATCATCACGCCTGTATTCCCCGAAGGGGTAGGCAGAGGTGCGCTGTAGTGCGCCCACACTTCGCCGATGTATTTTGGTCCCAATGTAATAGGGGCGAGCCTATTGCCATTATACCGGGCACATTCCCCCTCAATACGAGGGAATTTGGGCCATAGTCCACCACGCTGGCCCAATGCGGGTTGGTGAACTTCACACGCCTTTCTATAGACGTGCAGGTTTCCTCACGATGTTTTCCTTCACCGTTCAGCATTGGAAACACACATAAACTTATTATAACAATATTATTTGAATACCATGGATATTTGCTACCTATAACTTAAAAAAATGGTATTTTGAAAGTAGCATATAATACTTATTAGGTTGTAGCCATATACCCTCGATAATATTTTATCAATGGTAGAAAGATTATTAATAAAGTTAACGAATTGTGTTAATATTTTCCAGAAAAAATCCCTAGAAGGAGTGGAATATCATTTGGAAAATGATTTTAGCACTAACTAACTAACTACAGCCCTTTTTAACGTCCCACTGCTGGGCACGGGCGTCCCCTCAATGCGAGGGGGATTCAGGCCTTTGTCCACCACGCTGGCCCAGTGCGGGTTGGCAGACTTCACACATCGAGAACTAGTCAAGTTCCCTCAAACGTGCAGGTTTCCTCACGATGTTTTCCTTCACCGTTTCATAGCAAGTGGTAATCTCGGATGTAAATGAGATTGCACGCCTTGCAAATCAATGTATGCAGGTTCGAACCCCGGCTCGCACCTCTGGGTTTCATTTTAGCACTAATAAAACAAAAAATACGATGACATTCTCACACATAAGCAGACGTATATACTACGTAATTTCACCTATTTATTTTAAAATTAAGCTTTTACTTCGAAGTAAACAACGATTTATCTACACGAAGCGGCTTTTTTGGTTCAAATTTTGACATCCCGCGGAAATAGAACTCCTTACCTTAGCGTACATAGTTAGTTTCGTATGCATTCTGTAAAATGCCTTATTTTTAGGGTTCCGCAATCAAAGGATTAAACGAGACCCTATACTAAAACTCCGCTGTCCGTCTGCCTGTCTGTCCGTCTGCCACCAGGCTGTATCTCATGAACCGTGATAGTTAGACAGTTAACATTTTCACAGATGGTGTATTTATTTAGTAATATCTATAAACTGATGTTGCCGCTACAACAATAAATACTCAAAAACAGAATAAAATGGGGGGACGATGTGAAATCGGGGACGTGGAAAATGGGGGGGGGGGGGAAAGGGGGCTCTCACACAGCAAACGTGATATTTTTGCTGTTTTTATAGATAGTACCCGCACTTGGCCGGCTTTTTACACTACAGACACTTCGTTTTTATAAAACCGTGTAGATAATAATAATAGGATGGAGGTATAGGAATAAATCAAACAGCATTTATATAATATTATATTAATTAATTTATTTTGTGTCAATGTAAACATTATTACAAAACCATCAGATCAATAAGAAATTAGGTCAAAGGAACATCCATCCTATTATTATAACAATAATATACATATTTTATTATAATTAAAATACAAAACAAAATAAGTTAAAACTAATAAGAAAATATATATTTATAATTTTTTGTAAAAAATTGGGCCCATGCGGAAGCGTACCCAAGACGCTGGCTGCATTCCCTCGCTGAATGGCTAGAGCCACTCGTTGAGCGAGAAAATGGCATGCTCTTGGGTCGCCGGTTGTGTCGACCAATTTTTTGCCTAATATGTTCATTAAATTTTGGGTGCTTGGACCCCATGGACCTAGGGTTTCGACTCCAAAAGGAATGAAAATATATTCGGAGCCGATAACCCCGTACTTCCGCCGTTATACAGAATGCATAGGAAAGTAACTATATACGCTAAGGTAAGGAGTTCTATTTCCGCGGGATGTCAATTAAAATACATAAATAAACTATATCCACACACGAAACGCAATCCTTAATAAGCGACAAGAAATCGTAACACCTAGCTAGTTATACAGGGTGTATCAGAAGTCCGAAATAATACTTTGGGTACATATACGGTAGCTCATATGTGGATGCTTAGCGAAAACAGTTTATACCTAACTATCATAGTTTATGAGTTATAGACCTTTGAATATTTGTCACAGCTATCGTATTCTTCGAGTCCATCCATAACCCTATTCAGAAATGTAAACTACACTTATGAGAGGCGACTACCAATATTCACAAAACAGAACATGCAAATTTTACATAGGACTCGAGATATTACGAGTTATAGAAACTGACGACGAAAAAAAAGTTGAAAAAACATGATCAAATTTCAATGAATTTTTTATACAATTCGGTTGTATACCCGATACTGATGCAAACGTCGAAGTATTATTTCGGACTTCTGAAACACGCTGTGTATATCAAACGACGCAGAAAAATCTGGCCGTTGGAATAGTATATACAGGATTTTTGAGAAGTCCGAAATAATACTTTGACGTTTGCATCAGTATCGAGTATAAAACTGAATAGTATAATTTTTTTATCGTAATTCGACCATGTTATTCCAAATTTTTTTCGTCGTCAATTACGTAATATCTCGAGTCCTATGTAAAATTTGCATGTTCTGTTATGTAAATATTCCCCCCCCCCCCCTCTCATAAGTGTAGTTTACACTGCTGAATAGAGTTATGGATGTACCCAAAGGCCAGAACACGATACCCGTGACAAATCTTCAAAGGTATATAAATCAGAAACTTTGATAGTTAGGTATAAACTGTCTTCACTAAGCATCTACATATGAGCTACCTAAAGTATTATTTCGGACTTCTGATACACCTGTATAACATATTTTACGACTTTTTGTCGCTTAGTTAGAATTGCCTTTCAAGCGTCGATATGTTATTTAAACTGGTTAAGTTGTCACCCTGGCGCGTCTTCAAACGCGTCGAATCTTTCGCCAATATCAAAACAAACTGTATTTACTTATCCAAAGAGTTCATTCTTCAAGGAATTTTGCACCGTAGTCGCGTTGCTTTTACCACAGAAATTCAATTTTTATGTACACTGGCATAGTGTTCAATTTGATATTGGCAATTGATTTGACGCGTGTGAAGACGAAGTGACTTAATATGTTAAATATATAATAGGTAAAAATATTTATTATATAATTGGACAACTATTTACAAAATATTTACAATGCAAAATAAAATAAGTTAAAACTAATAAGAAAATATTATATTTATAAAATATGTAAATAATTTGGCCCATGCGGAAGCGTACCCAAGACGCTGGCTGCATTCCCTCGCTGAATGGCTCGAGCCACTCGTTGAGCGAGAAAATGGCCTGCTCTTGGGTCGCCGGTTGTGTCGACCAATTTTATAATAGGTTGGTAACTAAGGTACTATGTATTTGTACTAATTATGTATTATGCAAGTTTTGTAGTGTTCGACTGAAGAACGATTTTTGGTCACAATCGTCCGCCGTAGCCGTAGCCGAAGGTTCAATAACCTTAACGAAACCAGTTCAAGAATGGCTACAAGTGCATAAAATAATGTTTTTTTTTATGTAACTTATGAATACAGTGGTAACCGAGTGTTCGAACGCACGCCTTGCAATCGAAGTGTGCAAATTCAAACCCCGGCTCACACCTCTGAGATTTATGTGCGAATCTCATTTTCATCCGAGATTATCACTTCTATGAAACGGTGAAGGAAAACATCGTGATGACACCTGCACGTCTGCGGGAACTTGACTAGTTTTCGATAGATGTGTGAAGTCTGCCAACCCGCATTGGGCCAGCGTGGTGGACTATGGCCTGAATCCCCCTCGCATTGAGGGACGGCCCGTGCCCAGCAGTGGGACGTTAAAATGGCTGTAGTAGTATGAATACAGGTACCCAAGTCCCTTAACACTACCGTTGTGGAGTTGCTGGACATCATTTCTTAAGGCATGAAAACAACATATTTTATCAAATCTAGCTACAGATTATTAGTCTAATGGCTTCGGACACTTTGTTTAATGTCTAAATTGGTAATATTTTAGCAACCATCCATAAAAGATGCTGTTTTCATGTCATAAAAATGAAGTCATAGCTACTACTACAGCCCTTTTTTACATCCTACTGCTGGGCACGGGCCTCCCCTCAATGCGAGGGGGATTTGGGCCATAGTCCACCACGCTGGCCCAGTGCGGGTTGGCAGACATAGCTACTTGACATTAATAGGTAGTGTTAGGGGAATTGCGGCCCTGTTGTCATGTTGAACTTGTCATAAATAATTACATGATTAGCTACCCATGCTGCCCATGATTAATTTGGGATAGTTTTCTCGTCCAAACTGGTTGTCTGGAAGAAACTGCTATCAGCGATAAGACCGCCCAATTGTACATAGCTACTGTATTTAGAACAAAGAATGTTGTATTATTTTATTTGTTTGGTGTGTGCAAGTAGGAGTACTCTATCTATCTATCTACTGGCGATGGCGGCTGGTCTGGGCAACGCGGAATCATCTCCGCACCCTGCGACAAGCCTCTTCTATCTTCTATTGCATTCTCGCGCATTAATAACAGTTCATTCAAATGCAGTGCTTGCTAGAAACCTTGGGGTTCGGCCAAGTTTGTACTAATTTGGCCTTAGCCGAAGGGTTGGCCGAAGGTGGCCGAGGTTCTTAAAGTTTTGTGACAGTTTCTTAACTATACAGGGTGTATCAGAAGTTCGAAATAATACTGTAATAATCTCGAGTCCTATGTAAAATTTGCATGTTCTGTTTTGTGAATATTGGTAGCCGCCTCTCATTAGTGTAGTTTACACTGCTGAATAGGGTTATGGATGTACCCAAAGTCCAGAAAACGACACCTGTGACAAATATTCAAGGGACTGTAACTCAGAAACTATGATAATTAGGTATAAAATGTCTTCACTAAGCATCCACATATGTGCTGCCGTATATGTACCCAAAGTATTATTTCGGACTTCTGAAACACCCGTATATTATAACATGAATGCGTTTAATTCAAAAATGTATAAGACCAAGCCTGCCTGTGGATTAAAACTAATTGATAATTGACTAATAAAAAATATTTTTTTTATTTACTGTAATTCAACTGTAATTTATGATAACCAAACACTGTAATTATAACAAAAATACTGTTTTTTTTTTCTACTTTGCACTGTAATTTTCATTTTTCAATCTGGAAACACTGGATGTAGCTGAAATGCTATTTCAGACTTCTGATACACTCTGTAAGCCTACCTGAGTATGTTAACTGCATAGATACTTATAATCAGTTTGGTTTGGGAAACATTTTGTGAAGCTCGTCTTGTCTGTCATCTTGATGCATTTATTGTTCACTAGCTGTGCCCGCGACTTCGCCCGCGTGGACTTTAGGGAGATTACCCGGAAATATGGGTATTATGTTTTTCCCGCGGAACCCTAATGCTTTTTCTAAAATTAAAGTAGCCTAAGTTACGCCTTGGAACGTCAGCTATCTGTCAGTGAAAGTCCTATTGAAATCGGTTCAGCCGTTTAGAAGTTTACCTCAAACAAACAGACAGACAGACAAAAAAAATTAAAATTGCGTTTTCGTTACAGGTATCGTATATACTTTCATACGCATTTGGTAAGAAAGTGTTATTTTAATATTACAAACAGACACTCCAATTTTATTTATTTGTATTTTATGTATGTATGTATGTATGTATGTATGTATGTATGTATTGTATGTATAGATGTATAGATTAGCTAAGTATTTATTATTATCTTTGGTTATTTTACAAGCTGTCTTTGCAAATACTGAGTGTACGTAAGGTTTAGGAACTTAATTGTGACTTATCTAAGAATAATAGCGAGGGGGTGAAAGGCAATTTGGCTTAAGCGACACTTTTGAGCGATATTGAATTAAATACATATTTGGAATCAGAGATTTTTTCTGCGTTAAATAAGTTTTTTTATGAGATAGGGAGGCAAATGATCAGACGTTTCACCTGATGGTAAGTGATCAACGCCGCCCATGGACACCTGCAACACCAGGGGCATCGCAAGTGCGTTGCCGGCCTTTAAGGAATGAGTATGCTCGTTTCTTGAAGATACCTTTGTCGTATCGGTCCGGGAACACCGCTGCAGGAAGTCCATTCCACAATTTGGTGGTGCGATAAAGAAAATTCCTGGTTAATCGCACTGTACTGGAAGCCAGTACGGTGCGGTGTGTGCTCAAATTAAAAAAATCGCCTTTGTCAAAATAGCCTTTCACGCCTCGACATAAAGAATATTGCTGTAAATTGGTTTTGGCTTCAACATTTAAAGACATTTCAGTCCATTTAAAACTCGCCTGAATTTTTACAGTGCATCAATACAAAAGGTGCTACAATACTACTGTGGATGGTTTGTAGATGGGTTAAAATGCCTATAAAATTGGTGGTATACTTACCTATCTATACAACGAGTTATGATATCAAAGAGGAACCTTTATCTAATATTAAGCTTAACATATGGAGTGTAAGACGGGAAGGAGTGACATCTAGGAATTGAAAAAGTGTCCTTCGAAATTAAAAAAATATTAGTTCAAAAAACATCCACAATGGCGCTGGTGTCGGCGAGGGTGTATATTGCGTCGCTGAAGTTCTAACACCGCGGAAGTTATATTTTGACCAAAATACGTTTCGTATATCATTCGATAAGGAATCGCAAGACGCATCGTCTGACGAATCAAAAACGAGAGTTTGGACCGACGGTGGGGCGTTATTCAAAAAACCGTATTCGTAACCGTAACCGTATGGGAGCCCCCTTAAATATTTATTTTATTCTGTTTTTTAGTTATTGTTGTTATAGCGGAAACAGAAATACATCATCTGTAAAAAAATCAGCTCTCTAGCTATCACGGTACATGAGATACAGCCTGGTGACAAACGGACGGACGGACGGACGGACGGACGGAGGGACGGACAGCGAAGTCTCAGTAATAGGGTTCCCGTTTTACCCTTTGGGTACGGAACCCTAAAAAAGAAAAACACCGCGTGTATCAGTGTGGTAAAGAAAGCAAAACGGTTTCTTTGCTCTCCTGAAAAGTTGCGTATTTTGACATCCGCGGTGTTAGAACAACAACTGGCGATGATGACGACGATGCGACGACTGACTGAAATACCCGCTAATCGCAGGTGGAGCAATTCCTCATCTTATTCCATTAAATTTCACAATTCGTTAAAAAAGATGATTACTATGGCATCAATTCACCAATTTAGGTCATTTGTTTTGGTCGTCTTTTGGACATATTCAGGTACCTATACTTTAAAATATCATTGTCTATATATAGGTTAGGTACTTTGTAAAATAAGGTTAAGAATCTACGCGCTCATGTTAACTACTTAACTAGTTGAGTACATACTAAGAATTTGAGTCTTATTCCTATTGAATAACAGCCTAATAAGGCAAGAATTATTTCATTAATGAACCCCCAAGTCCCCGAAGGGCCGGCGCCCACTGCCGGCACGGCACGCCATGGCATGGCAAAGGATTTTATTACTAACTAGCTGTGCCCGCGACTTCGCCCGCGTGGACTTTAGGGAGATTACCCGGAAATATGGGTATTATGTTTTTCCCGCGGAACCCTAATGCTTTTTCTAAAATTAAAGTAGCCTAAGTTACGCCTTGGAACGTCAGCTATCTGTCAGTGAAAGTCCCACTGAAATCGGTTCAGCCGTTTAGAAGTTTACCTCAAACAGACAGACAGACAGACAAAAAAAATTAAAATTGCGTTTTCGTTATAGGTATCGTATATACTTTCATACGCATTTGGTAAAAAAGTGTTATTTTGATATTACAAACAGACACTCCAATTTTATTTATTTGTATAGATCAAGTTATTTTGAATCTTATTTCAATGAGTTTAGAGTTCATGTTACCTACTTTATTTCGCGACATGCCGGGGCGCGTCGCGTCATGGTAGCTATATGACCAGTGTAGCATTAAAGAATGGTTGTTTCCATACTAACTGCAATTTTTTGACAGATTTTGTACTGAGTTAACTGTTAAACTATGGAGGGTAGAATGGAAGGAGTGACATCTAGGTATTGAAAAAGTGTCCGTCGAAATGCAATAATTACTAGTTCAAAAAACTTCTACAATGGCGCTGGTGTCGACAAAGTGTATGGTATGAACATAGCAATTGTGGATGAACTGAAGTATGCCGAGTATACAATTGCTATATTCATACCATACCTACACTTTGTCGACACGAGCGCCGTTTTTTGAACTAGTACTTATTGCTTTTCGACGGACACTTTTTAATTTTTTTTTTTCATAGGTGATTGCACTCCTTCCATTCTACCCTCCATATGTTAAACACTGAAAGTAGTAATAAAAACATTTCTGCAAGACAATTGGTGTTATGGAGACCGATTTGTAAAGGTCACCTAATTCCCAAAATGCATTCGTTTATCACTAATATCAACAGCCACAGTACTGTTAGCTATATTAAAATTTATATTATTTTTATTGTCTGTAACTTTATCCGGTTCACCTATTCTCCAATCGAGTTCGCTTATATAATAATCTGACTCAACTATCGGTCGTTCTGTACTCAAATCTTTGCTACCACCCTTATTTTCAGGGTTTTTATTCGTCATCGGACTTAAGTCCTGAATATTTGCTGTAGCACCAGTATATTGGATACTGCTAATGTAAATTTCGACCTTATCCTTAACAAGAATGGTGATATTAGTGCCATTTTTGCTCAAACCTGGTGTGCAAGTGACGATATTGTCCCACATGCCGTCAATGCATCTCATGGAGGGGAGGGAATAGGTGGAGTAGTAATTGGGAGCGTTGCATTCTGGTCTGACGATGGTGCCAGTGGGCTCGTACGAGCTGCAAAGCCTCTGACCCTCGATGGCTCCGGAGACCAGGCAGTTGTAGCGCACGCTCGTGTGGGTATTGAGCTTGCAGAAACCTGTTGATAAGTGTAAGTCAAATCAATTGTTTCGTTATACATTGTAGCCTATAATATGTTATTCAGCAGTGCTAGCCAAGTGGTCGAACGCACGCCTTGCAATAAAAGTGCAGGTT
This sequence comes from Ptilodon capucinus, assembly GCA_914767695.1. NCBI lineage: Eukaryota > Metazoa > Arthropoda > Insecta > Lepidoptera > Notodontidae > Ptilodon > Ptilodon capucinus. The sequence goes on from OU611837.1 coordinate 2,939,598, forward strand.
CAAACCCCAGCTCGCACCTCTGGGATTTATGTGCGAATCTCATTATCATCCGAGATTATCACTTGCTATGAAACGGTGAAGGAAAACATCGTGAGGATACCTGCACGTCTGAGGGAACTTGCCAAGTTTTCGATAGATGTGTGAGATCTGCCAACCCGCACTGGGCCAGCGTAGTGGACTATGGCTTGAATCACCCTCGCATTGAGGGGAGGCCCGGGCCCAGCAGTGGGACGTTAAAAGGGCTACGCATAGTACGCAAAAGTACTATATTTTTGTGCCTTGCATGGAGATTTGCGCGTATACTATAGTGTGTTTCGGAACGGAATGACAACTAAACGAAACTGTCTGTCACTGTCAAGTACAGTTACGTACCGCGGTACCGCTTAAAAAGGTGCCGTATTGCTTAGACTTTTTTTTTTTGGACTGACTGACACTCTTTTGTAGGATTTTTGTGAATGTACTATATTTTTGAGCAATGTTCTATATATTTTACGAATCTGGCTGGAAAATACTATATTTTCGAAAAAAAATAGTTGGCAACCCTAGTATAGTACAACAATTATGATACTTACGCTCGCATTTAGGTATATCGGAGAGCCATACTCCTTGTAAGCAGTAGACGCTGCTGTCACCTATCACGCCGAAGCCACGGCGGCAGGTGACATTAAGGTGGAGGGACTCAAACGCTTGTCCCGGCACTGCGTTGGGTACGTTACTAACTGTGTAGGTCCCGTGGTCCGGGTATGAAGGCAACACACATCCGCCCGTAGACGGAGGCCTGATGAAGGAAAACAAAACTAAGTTTTATAACGGACTTTTAAGTCCTTTAGGCCTGAACGCACTGAAGCTATTGCCTAAAAACACAGCAGCTTTTTGCCAAAACCAATACAAACTCTGTGACAATATACAGGGTGTATCAGTAGTCAGAAATGATACCTTAGGTACATATACGGTAGCTCATAAGTGGATGCTTAGTGAAGACAGTTTATATCTAACTATCATAGTTTCTGAGTTATAGACCTTTGAACACTTGTCACAGGTATCGTGTTTTGGCCTTTGGGTAAATCCATAACTCTTTTCAGCAGTATAAACTACACTTATGAGGGGCGGCTACAAATATTCAGAAAACAGAACATGCAAATTTTACATAAGACCAGAAGAAATTTCCGACGAAAAAGAAGTTGGAATAACATGGTTGAATTTAGATAATTTTTTTTATACCATTCAGTTGTATACCCGATACTGATGCAAACATCAAAGTATTATTTCGGACTTCTGATACACCGTGTAGATCGACGACGACTTGGTGTAGTGATTTGAGTGTAAACCGCTCGGCTCACTGAACAGGTGGTAGCAGGTTCCATTTCCGCTTGCGGCAAGTTCCAAATTGGCCTATCTGAGTTAAGAGATGGAACACATAATATATACGGAGAAGTTCCTTAACTTACGTGGAGACGGTAGTGATAGGCGCAGTGGTTCCAGTCCCAGTGCCGATCCGGTTGCATAACTCATCGGATTCATCTGACCCATCTGCACACTCTTTGATCTGTCAATAACAAACCAACTTTATGCATAAGTACTCCAAAATAAGCAGTGGAATCCTGGAAGACTAGCTGGCAGGCAAGCTTTGAACGTAAGGAGTGCAAGTTCAAAATCTGTGCCCGGCACCTCTGATACTGACATTTTCATGTACCCAGTCTATTGCAAATGATATCTACCAATAGTACAAGGGTTGCTTAGCTTTGGATCGTACGATGACTGTTGTCTGATGATTTATAATTTCAATCAATCCACTATTAGGGCCATTGTAGGCATACCCCAGGATAATTCTGGCAGACCCCACTTTAAAAGACTAGGAATCATGAAAATGCCATGCATTGTCATCCTGCAAGTGGCATTGTACGTCAGAACCAACTTGGTAGACTATTCTGCGCATAATGAGATACACTCGTATAACACAAGAAACGCGAACAAGGTCACAGCAATAAAACGATCGCTCACGAAGTCGTCCAAGCTTACGCATGTAATGGGTTCCACAGTATTTAACAAGTTGCCAAAAAATATAATCGCCGCTCAAAATTTATCTTGTTTTAAGTCTCGATTGAAACGGTGGCTTGTTGACCAAACTTTCTATAGTTTTGACGAATTATTGACTTTTAAAGAGTAACTGACATTGTGTTATACCTAATATTTTTTATTTTATGAAATGAGCGAAATGATGATATTTAATGGAATAAGATGAGGAATGGCATCACCTGCGACTAGCGCGGGTATTTCGCCAATGTCAAGTAATTAATAGCAAGGACAAATTCAATAAATACACGTAATAAATAAAAATGAATGATGACAGTGATAAAGATGGCGGAGAAAAAAGGTAAAATTCTACCTAATATTGACTTTAGTGTAATTGTGTTTTGACATTACTAATTTAAGTTGACATTATATAATTTTAATTTGACATAATTTAATTGGATGTTATGGTGTTTTTGACACTATTTGACTTGAACTTACTTAATACTCGTCTATTATTCTAGTTTGACATCATTAATGAACTTTAACTGTATTCTGATTCGATATACTGATTGACATGTAAATTAATATTTACCAAAATAAATGAATATGATTATGATGTTAACTGTTCTATTAGTTTTCAATTGCTACATCTAACCAAGTGCCCTAAAAAGCGTGAGCCGCGTAGATTTCATAAACATAAGACCACGAGCTTGAAACTGAAAGTAATGTTAAAAAGATTGTTGCGAGGCAGGTGATAAGGAGGACGGATGCTGTGACGGACGCTGCGAGGCAGGTGATAAGGAGGAGGACAGGTGATAAGGTGTGTGCAGGAGGCGTCTGCTCGCGCGGACAGCCGCTGGCGGGGTAACGGATGTGTGCGAAAGCGTTCCCGTGACCCCTCCGATATGGCGGGTGATTGGATCACCATGGGTTTTTAGTGGATATAAGGCTTCGCTGGGACTTCCACATAATCTCTTCATCTCCCCCAATATGAAGGGGTTTTATAAAGGATAAAGGATTTGTCCATGTAAAAAAAAATGTGATAAGGGTGAGAAAATAAGTCTTACCCCGTTGCAGTCGGCTCCCTGGTCGGCGCACGCGCCGTAAGCGCACTGGAACAGGTTGTCGGGGCAGGTGGTGGCTCCGCACGCGCGGACCGTTTCGTCTGATCCGTCCGGGCAGTCCGGCACTCCGTCACACTGGCTGGTCGACGGGATCTGGCTACCATCTTGGCATTTAAACTTCCCACTGTTAGTAAAAAAAATACCCATTTATATTATTTAATATTTAACAGGGTGTTTTAGAAGTCCGAAATAATACTTTAACGTTTGCATCAGTATCGGGTATACAACTGAATGGTATAAAAAAAATTATCGAAATTCGACCATGTTTTTCCAACTTTTTTTTCGTCGTCAATTACTGTAACTCGTAATATCTCGAGTCCTATGTACAATTAGCATGTTATGTTTTGTGAGTATTGGTAGTCGCCTCACATAAGTTTAGTTTACACTGCTGAATAGGGTTATGAATGTACCCAAAGGCCAGAACACGATTCCTGTGACAAATATATAAAAGGTCTTTAACTCAGAAACTAAGATAGTTAGGTATAAACTGTCTTCACTAAGCATCCACGTATGAGCTACCGTATATGTACCCAAAGTATTATTTCGGACTTCTGATACACCCTGCATAATGTCTATTTATTGAATTTGCCACATAACAAAACTTCCACCACTCGCTAACAGATGGCGCGACTAGCAACACATCGCGTTTCTACGCACACAGATACACTGAGTCATCATACAAAGTTCTACGGAAATCCTGAATCGCTATAGAAGTGTTCCCAACGATCTGAAGTATATGCAAATCCTCAACATTAACCAATGGGGTGCATAGCGGACCCCTGCAGGTTTCCTATCAGGCAGGAAGATCCTTTACCGCCAAACTATTAATTACTTGTCACTGGCTGAATACCCGATAATAACAGATCCATTCATTTCACATCTTATCTCAGAGCAGATAGAGAACCCCTAACGACCAACTCTTCGTAATGCTCTGCGGCGTTTTTTTTTAAGGTTGGCTATGGTTTATCTCAGATCCGCCATCTTAGTCTTAAGATTATAAGTACCTAAGTGGCACTAGTCAAAACTAATATGGCGGATAATTTACCGCAGTGCGGGCTTGAAATGCCGGCTCCTTATTACTATACTACCTCCATGAATCTTATTCCATTGTACTTCATTCATTTCGTATAAGAAGAAGATACTGACAGTACTCCAGCTGTCTCGTTCCTGCACCGAGGCAGGAGTTCGTCGGAGTTATCCGCGCACTCTTTCACACCATTGCAAGGCGCTGTCCCGTCTACGCATGCGCCGTATGTACACCGGAACCAGTTCGGCTGACACCTGGCGTTAACAAGAAAATGAAATACATAAAGATTGATTTTTTTTTCATCCGCCTCTTTATCACTGTCACCGCCCATTTTTAGGGGTTCCATACCTAAAAAGGAAAAAACGGAACCCTAATATAATCACTTTGTTGTCCGTCTGTCTGTCAATACCCTTTTTCTCAGAAACGCGTGAATCTTACATACTACTGGATTGAAACAAGGCCTCAACTGAGAAGATCCGTCAAAAAACTCAGTGGGCTAATAACATTTTTCATTTTTAAATCGTCTAAACTTAACTACTTCAAATACACAGTTTAATATAGCTCCAGTGTGTTGCCTTTAGAACTGCTTTAAATTATAATAAATAAAATATAATACGTTAGTAAGGCAACACACGCTACCCTTTTGACATGACGGGCAATATTTTGATTTTTGTTTTGTACTTGAGCTGTACAATCCCTTATTTATCATCCAAATAATCCGAGGTTTTGTAAGTAGACCTCTTGAGCTTGTAGCTTTATACAAGACCTCACTCTGAAAGCGCCCTTAAGTACTTACTGTGACTTCCTACAGAGAGGATGTGTTTCGTCGCTACCGTCGGCGCAGTCCACCACGCCATCACATTTTCCATCGAAGTTTATGCATTTGCCATCACGGCACTGCCATTGAAACTTTCTACAAACATTATACAATTATACATCATCATCATCACACCTGTATTCCCTGAAAGAGTAGACAGACACTGCAACTCACTTCGCCGAAGTATTTTGGTCGCATTGTAATAGGGGGCGAGCCTATTGCCATTAGGTATACCGGGCACGTTCCCACCCAATACGAGGGAGATTTGGGGCATATTTCACCACACTGGCTCAGTTTAGGTTGGTGATCTTTACACGCCTTTTTATAGCCCTGCAGGTTTCTCCACAATACAATGTTTGCCTTCACAGGTCAGCAAGTGGTAATCGTTTATGAAAATGACATTCGCACATGAAATCTGAAATCTCAGGCCCGGGATTTGAACGTGCAGACCTTGCGTTCAAGGCGGGTATTCTACTAATTAGGCTAGCAGTGCTTTGTATAATTCATTTATGGAGGGTAGAGTAAATGAGAGTGAGAATGTCATGATTTTTAATAAATTTTAAAACGATTTAAATGTATCGGTATTTCGTTAAATACTCGTTGGTATCGATATTATTCTATTTAAAATTGGCAACACTATCGTTACACGTCGTGTCATAGGAGGGGGAAAGTGCTGAAGGAGCGCGAGACAGTCAGTCGGATCGGCTTTCGAGGACGAGCCGTTGAGGTGGATGCTTCACCAGTTATTAAGTGTACCTAACCTACTTGTATTATAATCTAAAAATACGATATCTATGCAAATGGATGTTTAAATAAAATAAGTGAATATATACAGTTGGTTAAATTCGTAAAAATAGTGTAATCTAGGTATTTAAAAAGTCTCCGTAGAAATGCATAATCAGTAGTTCAAAAACCTTGCCACCAACCTAGCCATTGTGGAAGGTTTTTGAACTACTAATTATGCATTTCGACGGACACTTTTTTATTTGTTTTCCATAGGAGATTGCGCTCTTTTATTAATAATTGTACCCTCCATAAATTAATTGAATAATTAGTCCAAAAATACACAATGACTTCTGAAACACACTAAAGATTGTATTTGTTACTCACCCGCAGCCTGTCTGCCTTTTACTCCTGTGCAATGTGGTATCGCCAAATAATAAACCATCTCTGAAATTTAAATATCAATAATTAGTTTTAAAAAAGCCAAACTTCATTTCAATATACGTAAATAGTACTGCGAATACTAAAGTTCTTTGGCCACATCTCCAGAAACGAAAACTCGATGGATGAGACTTGTAGTTCAAGGTCAGGTAGCGGGAAAGAGAGCACGCGGCCGATCTCCCACACGCTGGATAGATTCAATTAAGACGGCAACTCAGTCTTCCATAGCGCAGTGTTCTCGCAATGCTACCAACCGCCAGAAGTGGAGAAGCATTGCCAGAGCGGTAACCAAGGAGAACGACGACACGGAGGATCTACCATGCACACCATCTCAACAACCACGACCACTCTGACAAGAAGAAATAGTACTGTGGTAAAAGACACGCTTTTTTTTGAATAGACTACGCTGTTGGCCGTGAGGTGGCCTTTACAGCTTTACGAGAGGAGTGGCAAGCGCAGAGTGCACGCCAACCAAGGCCTTAGGGGCGGAAAAGGGTGGCAACTTGCTCAAGGGCGCCATAGAGGGCACGACCTCGGCTTGGGCAGTTACTGTGAGGGGAGAGGTAGTGACTGTGCTCCTAGGTGCAAAGATGCACCTACAAGCGGAAGAGGGGGTTCCTCGACGTCGCCGGCGAGATCAGTTTCTGTTTGAGGCTGGTGTAGGTGTGTAGGTGGCCCTCTCGACGCCCGGGTCGAGGAGGGCGGAGGGGAAAAGCCACGCCCCGCGCGCCAATGTACTCTAGCGCTGTCAATGTGATTTCGTTGAAGAATGAACTTTATTCCATAGAATATACAGTTCGTTTCGGTATGGTAAAAAAATACGCGCGGGCGTCGACGCCCCACTGTTTTTTTTTTTTTTTTTGGTCTCGCAAGGGAATGAAAACCTTTAGGTTACTTCCTGTTGATGTTTAATACTGATAACTGGTAAATAACAAATTCATAAAGCACAAACAAAAGGAACAATCCGTAGTTACATACATCACAAAAAAAAATTGTCTTTTTTTTTGGTTAAAAATGCTTCGAAACTCGATTCCCGTGATACTATTCAAATATCTACTAGTTCATACAAAACCCTCGGTGCGTATGTCCGACTCGCACTTGCCTAGTTTTTACAAGCTTTATATTAACTTGCAATGTATGTCCGGGTGGAATCTTGCAACTGAATTTTAAATCAGATATCTTTAACATATTGAGGTAAAATTTTGTATACACGCTTATTTTGGATGACAATGCATGCTTAGCTATGTGACGTCATTCTAATTCCAATATGGCGGATCATCCAAGATGGCGGATTAGTTATTTTTTCTGCACTACCACAGTATGGGTAACAAATGAAAGGGCTTGCTGAGGAGAACACCAAATTATAAGGGCAATTAAATAAAAGCTTATTTTTAAAAAGTTATTTGTATTATTTTACTTACGATGTTGAATCAATCCCGCATCCCTGTTCATCCTCGCCGCCTAGACAGTCGTAAACTCCATCGCATCTCTTCTGTGTTCTCACACAGGACCCATCAGAGCATTGTAACTCATCAATACTGAAAATACAAATGCATTTATTATATTCATTATATCCGTACCTCAAACGGAAAAAAAAAATCTTATTGGATCACTTCATTGTCCGTCTGTTAAGACCCTTTTACGCAGAAACGCGTAAATTTCTCACTCATTTTCATTCCTAGTGAGCAATGGAAGCCATGTGGTCGAACGCACGCTTTCGTGGTCGAACGAACCCAGCTCGCACCTCTGGTTTTCATGAGCGAATCTCATTTTCATCCGAGATTATCACTTGCTTAGAAACGGAGAAGGTAAACATCGCGAGGAAACCTGCACGTCTGAGGGGTGCTCGATAGATGTGTGAAGTCTGGGAGCCCGCACTGGGTCAGCGTGGTCGACTATGGCCTGAATCCCCCTCGCATTGAAGGGAGGCCCGTGCCCAGCAGTGGGAATTTAAAGAGCTATAGTAGTACTTAGTAGTAGTTTCATTACTAATCTTATTCCATTCAACCTCATCATTTTATTCATTTCATAAAAGAGAAGAATATTACCCACCTGCATGAGGTGCCGTGTTCGATAACCGCAGAACTTAGCGTCAGTGATGTAGCTAGAAAAAAAATACAAAATTACATAGTGGCGCCACCGATAACTGACAACAAAGCTGAACTTCCACCACTCGCTAATAGATGGAGCGACTAGCAGATAAGTTGCAATTTTACGTATAAAATTATGAGCCGAGAAATAATTAAGCACACAATGTACCTATATTATACTAGCTTCTACCCGCGACTTCGTCCGCGTAGACTTTGATACATCATCACGCCTATATTGCCCGAATGTGTGGGCAGAAGTGCACTGTAGTGCGCCCACACTTTGCCGATGTATTTTGGTCCCAATGTAATAGGGGGCGAGCCTATTGCCATTATACCGGGCAAATTCCTCCTCAATACGAGTGAGATTTGGGCTATAGTCCACCACGCTAGCTGCTAGTGCGGGTTGGTGAACTTCACACGCCTTTCTATAGACGTGCAGGTTTCCTCACGATGTATTCCTTCACCGTTCAGCAAGTGGTAATCATTGTTGAAAATGACATTCGCACATGAAAATTATCTCAGAGGTGCGGGCCCGGGTTTTGAACTTGCACCCCTTACGTTCAAGGCGGGCGTTCTTGCCCACGAGGCTACCACTGCTTTTATTCTAGATTCCATTATACTAGGTGTATCAAAAGTCCGAAATAATACTTTGGGTACATATACGGTAGGTCATATGTGGATGCTTAGTGAAGACAGATTATACCTAACTATTATAGTTTCTGAGTTATAGACCTTTGAATATTTGTCACCGGTATCGTGTTCTTGCCTTTGGGTACATCCATGATCCTATCAAGCAGTGTAAACTACATTCACGAAGGGCGGCCCTCACCAATATCCACGAAACAGATCATGGAAATTTAACATAGAACTCGAGATATTACGAGTTATAGAAATTAGCGATGAAAGAAAAGTTGAAAAACCGGCCAAGTGCGAGTCGGACTCGCGCACGAACGGTTCCGTACCATTATCTATAAAAACGAGCAAACAATCACGTTTGTTGTATGGGAGCCCCCTTAAATATTTATTTAATTCTGTTTTTAGTATTTGTTGTTATAGCGGCAACGGAAATACATAATCTGTGAAAATTTCAACTGTCTAACTATCACGTTTCGTGACATACAGCCTGGTGACAGACGGACGGATGGACAACGAAGTCTTAGTAATAGGGTTCCCGTTTTACCTTTTGGGTACGGAACCCTAAAAAGCATTGTTCGAATTTCGATCAAATTTTTATACCATTCAGTTGTATAGAAGAAGAAGACGGCACATGTGAACACCACCATACAAGTTCTGGCACTACACAACTGTCCTATTTACAATCGTAATAAACGGGCAATCGGCTTGACCGTGTGAATAAAGCTTAACGGATGAGTAAAGTAAATAGAAAAACCCCGTAAGGCAAAGTCCCCGGTAGGTATTTTGCTAAGTTGAATAATAATAATGTTATTAGAAATGACAATATGCACGCCCCACGCGAAGTGTGGGTGCACTGCAGTACGCCACTGCTTACGTCTTTCGGGGAAGACAGGCGTGATGATGTATTCATATAAAACATTATTTAAAAAAAACCGTTCGGCGGAGTGAATTTGATTGTATTTAAATCACAAACCAGATACCGGATACAGGGTATGTCTGTGGTTTAAATCGATATGATAATTGGTTGCTGCATTTTTTATAATAGCTTCACAAATCGTTTATGCTATTACTAATCAACAAATTTTCCACTTTTATCTGTATTTTAAATGGAATTGGAATATTCCGTAGACGTAGCGATATATAGAAAGAAAGAGAAGACAATACAACTCTTCTCCGCCGAACGGTTTTTTTTTAAATAATGTTTTATATGAATACATCATCACGCCTGTCTTCCCCGAAAGACGTAAGCAGTGGCGTACTGCAGTGCACCCACACTTCGCGTGGGGCGTGCATATTGTCATTTCTAATAACATTATTATTTTTCAACTTAGCAAAATACCTACCTTGATACCTACCTAGTTGATTATGTATTTCTGTTGCCGCTATAACAACAAATACTAAAAACAGAATTAAAAAAATATTTAAGGGGGCTCCCATACAACAAACGTGATTGTTTGCTCGTTTTTATAGATAATGGTACGGAACCGTTCGTGCGCGAGTCCGACTCGCACTTGGCCGGTTTTTCAACTTTTCTTTCATCGCTAATTTCTATAACTCGTAATATCTCGAGTTCTATGTTAAATTTTCATGATCTGTTTCGTGGATATTGGTGAGGGCCGCCCTTCGTGAATGTAGTTTACACTGCTTGATAGGATCATGGATGTACCCAAAGGCAAGAACACGATACCGGTGACAAATATTCAAAGGTCTATAACTCAGAAACTATGATAGTTAGGTATAATCTGTCTTCACTAAGCATCCACATATGACCTACCGTATATGTACCCAAAGTATTATTTCGGACTTTTGATACACCTAGTATAATGGAATCTAGAATAAAAGCAGTGGTAGCCTCGTGGGCAAGAACGCCCGCCTTGAACGTAAAGTTCAAAACCCGGGCCCGCACCTCTGAGATAATTTTCATGTGCTAATGTCATTTTCAACAATGATTACCACTTGCTGAACGGTGAAGGAATACATCGTGAGGAAACCTGCACATCTATAGAAAGTCGTGTGAAGTTCACCAACCCGCACTGGGCTAACGTGGTGGACTATGGCCCAAATCTCACTCGTATTGAGGAGGAATTTGCCCGGTATAATGGCAATAGGCTCGCCCCCTATTACATTGGGACCAAACTACATCGGCAAAGTGTGAGCGCACCACAGTGCACCTCTGCCTTCCCCTTCGGGGAATAAAGGCGTGATGATGTATTTTAGTATAATGGAATAAGATTAGGTATGGCTGCACCTGTGGTCAGCAGGTATTTTAGCCGGTGTCGAGTTATTAATAGCAAAAACAAAATAAAAATATATTTATGTGTTTATTTGTAATGTCAATATAATACGCCTTTTTAGGGTTCCGTACCCAAAGGGTAAAATGGGAACCCTATTACTAAGACTTCGCTGTCCGTCCGTCCGTCTGTCACCAGGCTGTATCTTATGAAGTGTGATAGTTAGAGAGTTGAAATTTTCACAGATTATGTATTTCTGTTGCCGCTATAACGACAAATACTAAAAAACAGAATAAAAATGATATTTAAGGGGGCTCCCATACAACAAACGTGATTTTTTCGCCGTTTTTATAGATAATGGTACGGAAACCTTCGTGCGCGAGTCCGTCTCGCACTTGGCCGGTTTTTACCAAAATACATATGAAAGTAGGTACATACGACACCGATAACGAAAATCCTTTTTTTTTTACTTTTTGTCTATTTGTTCCGGGAAAACTCCCAAACGGCTGTACCGATGTTGATGGAACTTTCACTGGCCGATAGTTGGTGTTCTAAAAAGTAACACAGGGTTCCTAAATTCCGCACGGACAAAGTCGTGGGCTTAGCTAGTTTTAATAAAGCCATAAAGATGGCGCTTGACTCGGAAAACCGTGAAATTCGTATGTATCAGACAGCAGACTGTACCGTGTGATTGGAGCCTGATAAATGCGCGTGCCTACTATTAGGGGATTTTATATTTTGCGCAAAGTGATGACGTAAGTCAACATATAAATCACAGTTCTCACAAAAGTTATCAATTATTTCAATAGTTTTCCTGTTACGTTGATATTATGTAGCTTGATACGCGGAACCATTTTTTTTTTGTGCTTAAGTAAACTGAAATAAGTAGAGGCTATTAGTCACTTGATTGCATAGTTTAAATTAAGAACTAGATGTGAGAATGACTTATGTCAAACTTTAAAAAAAACTCAGTATCTATGCTTCATAAAAAAAAAATACGTTGTTAGTATAATAAAACTTCCATAAATTAAAATAACTGTTGATATCTCCATCGTGTCTTCTCAACAAGCAACGGTAAAATTGGCGAAATCACATTCGGTCAGATTCAGTGGAAAGAGGTTATCAAACAACAAAATAATCGTAGTTTAATCATTTCTTTTGACACAATTGTTTCTTGTTTTAACTATAGGTAATAATTGAATGCACTGTTTGTATGTACACTCATGTTTGAACAAATAAATTTGATTTGATTTGATTAATACAATAGTAAACCTCACATAGACCCTATGAAATAGGTTGGAAACTGCCAAGTATTCTTGGCAGTTCTTATTATCTAATTGACATACTAACCACAAATCTGAATTAAGATCATAGCCAGAATATTTTTTTTTTGTCTAATTAGATAGCGTATTAAAAAGTACTTACCACACGCACACAAAATAAACAATGACAGTAACACACGCATTTTAATACACACAGATAAAGAAATATTATTTTAATGATGTCGTAATGAATTAGTTTTGACACGACAACATGTCGGGTCGAGATTATTATTTAAAAAAACTGGTTGTGTACAGCCAACATATTCGCTAAGACGCGATTGAAATCTTGGAAAAACCACAACATTACGTCTTAGTGATACCAGCTTTTCATGTTAACTTCCCCATAATAACTCGGGAGTTTTATCCGAAAAAAAATAAACATTATTTTCAGACTAGGTCCACAAATAAAACAAAATTACTTACAAATTATAACACCACTATTTAAAAATAAACAAAGATAGTTGTGCATGTCAGATGCATCACCACGAGTTGCTACTTAGTGTTCACGGCCCGCAGTGATTCACCCGACCAGCACACGTACGAACCCCTTCATAAGGCTGGAGTCGTACTTATCAGTTTAAGCTTCATCAATTAGATCTTAAAATCATCTTCAAAACAATCTTCATCTTAAAATAAATATATTAAGGAAATTAATTAATAAAGCTAAGCTGAAGAACGATGTGCTGCTTAGATTGAGAAAAGTAAGCTGAGGTTGTTTGGCCATGTCGGCAGGATGAGTGAAAGCAGACTGACGAAAGAAATATACCAGGCGAACTTGAGTTGAAGTATAGGAAGAGGGCGTCTGAGACGGACCTTTCAGAACCAGATTAATGGTCTCTTCCAGAAAGGTCAAGTCTGTAGCACCCTCATCCGACGGAAGTGCATGAAAAAAAAGTAGCCATCGCGGGACGCCTGGCAGATGTGAAACATTATGTTATTTAGAGTAGAGTGAGAGAAACGGCTTAGCGGCGAGTGAGCGGAGTCAGCCGGTGGGCGGAGTCTAAGCGGCGGATAGAACCGAGGAGCCACGGGGCTGGTCGAAGTTTTCGCATCATGGCATCAACAGTTGCTCTTACTCGCCAAGCGCGCCATTAGTTGTTTCACATCAAAATTTATGACTGTGGATGAGAAAATTGAAAAGGTCCAATACATTGTAGACTAGCGGTATTTGTAATTTTGAGGATTTTTTTCAAGGAGTTCAAATATTTAAAGGTTTCGTTTATCTGAATTTTCGTTTTGCCTTAGTTTCTGGCAGTTTTTAAAGTGTGGCAACACAGAAAAATTACCGCGAAACAGGTTATAGGTGTGAGGTTATAATAACAGACTGATAATACAGTGAACTGTGGTTTTATGTAGGTATATATACTGAGGTCAATCAAGTGCTCGTCACATAGTATTTGAAAAGGCATACGTAATAATGGATGTGCTACCGATTTTGTTTGTGATTTTTGCGTTTGGTAAGTTCATAAAGGTCCTCAGACATCTACATTTTATCTATGACTGACTCGACAGACGTTCTTTTCTAATTATGATAAATTTGTTGAATTGGTTGTTTTTCGACCGCCATCTTTATAACTGTCATCATCCATTTTTATTTATATAATGTGTATTTATTGAATTTGTCCTTGCTATTAATTACTCGACATTGCCATAAATACCGCTAACCGCAGGTGCAGGCATTCTCATCTTATTCCATTAAATATCATCACTTCAAGTTTGTAACAAAAGAATACGAATATTTTTGTTGATCGGATCAGCCGCCATCTTTATCACATTCATGGCCATTTTTATTTGAAACCGTGTCTTCGTCTACGTGGAATTTAGAAACCCAAATCACCAGAAAAAAATGTGTTATTTATTCACACATAACCCTAATGCTTTTTCTATACATACAAATAAATAAAATTGGAGTGTCTGTTTGTAATATCAAAATAACACTTTTTTACCAAATGCGTATGAAAGTATATACGATACCTATAATGAAAACGCAATTTTAAAATTTTTTGTCTGTCTTTCTGTCTGTCTGTTTGTTTGAGGTAAACTTCTAAACGGCTGAACCGATTTCAATGGGACTTTCACTGACAGATAGCTGACGTTCCAAGGCGTAACTTAGGCTACTTGAATTTTAGAAAAAGCATTAGGGTTCCGCGGGAAAAACGTAATACCCATATTTCCAGGTAATCTCCCTAAAGTCCACGCGGGCGAAGTCGCGGGCACAGCTAGTCTAAAATAAAAGTAGCCTATGTTACTCCTTGAAATATTAGCTATTTGCTATTGAAATACCTGTCAAAATCGGTGCGTCCGTTAGGGGGTTTACCGAAGACAGCAGGCCGCGTATTGTCAACCGCTGCACCAGAGTATTGATGTTATCAGATGGTTGCAGATTCGATCCCGCTAGTGGCAAATTTTAGAAAAGTAATAATATTGCCCGTCATGTCAAAGTGTAGCGTGTGTTGCCTTGCTAACGTATTATTCTATCTTATTGGTCGAACGCACGACTTGCAAATCAAAGTGTGCAGGTTCAACCCCGGCTCGCACCTCTGGAATTTATGTGCGAATCTCATTTTCACCCGAGATTATCACTTGCTATGAAACGGTGAAGGAAAACATCGTGAGGAAACCTGCACGTCTGAGGGAACTTGTCTAGTTCTCGATAGATGTGTGAAGTCTGCCGCACTGGGACGCCCAGCAGTGGGACGTTAAAAAGGCTGTAGTAGTAGTTATTTATTATTAAAAGCAGATATAAAGGCAACACAGTGGAGCTAATGTACCTGTGTATTTGTAATAAGTTTTGGCGATTTAAAAAAAATATCATCCCACTGAGTTTCTTGCCGGATCTTCTCAGTTGAGGTCGCGTTGCGAACCGGTGGTAGTATAGTAGAATTTAAGAAAAAAACATTAAAATGACAATTTGTAAGTGTACATACAGAATAAATGATTTGACTTTGACTTTGAAAGGCCTTTTTGGAATTTGCTCTGGTCTGTGTGCTACTCGGATCGCTCACAGTCCATTGTATGTCGTCCACAGCACAAGCTTTGCTTTGTTTGGGATCATACGATGAGTGTGTTGTCTGGCGATAAAAAAATAATATATGCTTGTTATCACACAGTTCATGGTGCTTGGAGCGGGAGTGATTGCAAACTTGAAAGTCATCCAAGTGTGTTTTATGGATGTCCTGGCTCCGACAACGCCCCCCGCCCCTGCAGCTCCCAAGAACCTGAAGGCACCATCGTGAAGCCGGAATGCAACGCCCCCTTCTACTACAGCCCAAACCCTCTGCCTCTTATGAAGTGTAGCAACGGCAATTGGAACAACATTGTCACATGCAAACCAGGTTTACATTCTAAACAATAACAATGTTACACACAGCGATTCAGAATACCTCATCATCACTCCTGTATTCCTCGAAGGAGTTGGCAGAAGTGCACTGCGGTACACACCCATACTTAGCTGTTGTATATTGTTCCCAATGTAATGGGGGCGAGCTTACTGCCATTATACCGGGCACGTTCCCTCTCAATACGAGGGAGATTTTGGCCATAGTCCACCACGCTGGCACAGTACGAGTCGAACTTCACACGTCTTTCTATAGACGTGCAGGTTTCCTCACAATATTTTCCTTCACCATTCAGTAAGTGGTAATCATTATTGAAAATTACATTTGCACATGAAAATCTTTGAGGTGAGGGCCCGGGATTTGAACGCACCCCTTACGTTCAAGGCGGGTGTTCCATCATCTAGGCTACCGCTGCTAACGTGAAAGTATTATTTCGGACTTTTGATTCGTCCTTTATAGAATCAGAATCAGGCATTTTGAATTATATAAACCAATACATGTAATTATGAATCGCCTATAAATAAAAAAATTTAGTATCTCTACCACATTCGGAATGCATTTCCTATGGAGAAGAATGGGCATGAAACTCCATGGTTAGACTCTATAGTCATACCTAAAATATTGTCAGAATGCGGATTAATACCTTCTGATGGGAATCGAGAGCTACGCGCCAGCGACAAGAAGCCAGCGACGAAAGGGAAGCTGCCTTGGCACGCAATCATTTACATGAAGACCACGACCCCTTATAGGCAGATTTGCGGTGGATCACTGATCAGTCCTACCGTCGTAATCTCTGGTAAGTCATCGCCTGACACTGTCTGAAATACTCACTAAACGCAAGTGGAGCCATTCCTCATCTTATTCCATTAAAATTATCGCCCAATATCCGTGTTACCTATAATGTCCAAAATTTTTGAACGAATAATATACAATAGACTTAATGCGCATTTAATAAAAAATAACTTTATATTTGACCAACAATACGGATTTAGATCAAAATCAAACACGCTCTCCGCGACACTAGATCTAGTTACAAAAATAAGAAACTCTATAGACAAAAAACAAATAGCACTGGGGATATTTATAGACCTAAAAAAGGCCTTTGACACTGTGAGCCATACGCTCCTGTTACAAAAACTAGACAATATCGGGATAACTGGAACCGCATATAATATCTTAAAATCGTACCTAGCAAATAGGACACAAATAGTCAAAATTGATGGTTTCCAAAGTAACCCAGTGAACCTAAACTATGGAGTACCTCAAGGGTCAATACTAGGACCACTGCTGTTTTTGATATATATCAATAACACAAAAAACCTTAATGTTGTTAAGTTATGCAATGAAATAAACGAGATTTAACAAGATTCATATTTATGTTATATTTCTCTGAACAGTAAACGTAATCACAGATCACTACTCATGACAGACAGTGTCAATGTTTTTTTTCTTTATTCCTAGATAGTCATATGTATAAAACCTTATTATAGGTTTATAAACAACACTACCCCTTAAACTATAATAACATCAATTACAAAACACTTCACAGCAAAATAACTAAATTAAACAAACTAAAAACTTAGGTATTTACTTAACCTCCAATAACCTAGATACAAACATTAAATGTT
Organism: Ptilodon capucinus; assembly: GCA_914767695.1. Lineage (NCBI taxonomy): Eukaryota > Metazoa > Arthropoda > Insecta > Lepidoptera > Notodontidae > Ptilodon > Ptilodon capucinus. The sequence continues at coordinate 2,956,988 of OU611837.1, forward strand.
TTTCCCTTGCTAAAGGTTTGGTACAAACATCCGCAATCATCTCCTCCGTAGAAACATAAGATATATCCACAACTTTCTTATTAACCAATTCCCTAATATAATGATGACGAATGTCAATGTGTTTTGTGCGCTTGTGGAAAGCAGAATTGCTACAAATTTTCTGCGCCGACTGGTTATCATTACTTAAATTAATTTTACAGATAACACCAGTACATTCTTTAAGAAAACATTGTATAAATATAGCCTCCCTACAGGAGTCAGAAATGGCCATGTACTCAGCCTCCGTACTAGATAGAGCCACAGTATGTTGTTTCCGACTCTCCCACGACACTAATGAATTACCGAGCCAAAAAACATACCCGGTATATGACCTCCGATCAGTGTGGTCCCCACCCCAATCTGCATCCGTAAATCCTGTAATACTCATGTTACCCTTTTTAAATGTGAGACAGTAATCTGAGGTACCTTTCAAGTACCGCAGTACTCTTTTAGCTGCCTTCCAATGAGACTCTGAGTAGCAGTTATTGAACTGACTGAGGTAGCTCACTGCGTAAGCAATATCTGGCCTGGAACATACTGATAAATACATGAGACATCCTATAAGAGTTCGATAATCATATTTATAGTCTTCCTTTTCACTTTTCTGCAGTTTTAACCCAACTTCCATGGGTGTCTTCACTGGCTTGCAGTCCGACATATTAAATTTATCTAAAATTCTACTTATATATCTCGATTGATTTAATATGAACAATCCATCTTCTACTTTTGTGACTTTCATTCCTAAAATATGATTTATTTCTCCTAAATCTTTCATTTCAAATTCACTCATTAGCTGCTTCTTGATATCAGTTTTCTTATCCGAATTTTTTATAGAGAATAACATGATATCATCAACGTATAGAGCAATAATAATGATCTCTTCATTACTATTATAAATGAAAACACATGGCTCTGAAGATAACCTCTGGAACTTCAATTTACTTATCAATACGTGACATATTTTTTCATACCAAGCTCTTCCTGCTTGCTTCAAACCATAAACTGCCTTATGTAGTTTGTATACCTTGTTCTCATTATTTTTATCTATAAAACCCTCCGGTTGTTCCATATAGACAGATTCCTCCAAATCACCATTTAAGAAAGCTGTTTTGACATCCAAGTGCTCGACAATCATGTCATGTTGAGCAGCTAGGGCCAACAGTATTCTGATCGAAGAATATCTAACAACTGGTGAAAAGGTTTCCTGGTAGTCTATCCCGTATTTCTGGGTAAAACCTTTCGCAACTAAGCGGGCTTTATATTTTAATAATTCTCCTTTTAGTCCTCTCTTTTTACAAAACACCCACTTGCACTTTACGGGCTTATGCCCCTTGGGTAAATCCACAAGTGTCCAGCATTTATTAGTAATAAAAGAATTATACTCATCTGTCATTGCATCTTTCCACTCCTGTGACTCAACACTGTTCATTACATCCTTTAAAGTCTCCGGTACATCATCATCACTCATTAGACCTGCTAGCCCAGCAAATCCACCTTGAGCATCTTCAAAAGATGAAAGATTAGAATCTTCTGAGTCGATGTCCGCGGGACCTGGAATGTATGTACAATCCGACGAGTCATCTGTACTTGAAATAACAGAATCATCCAGACTAGTTTGTGTCTGATTTTGGGGATCTGTGTCATCAGATTCAGGTGATGATGGTAGAGCCTCGAGAATTTCTGGAATAATCTGTGATACATCACTATTTGTACCAGATATGTTCTCGGAAAACACGACTCTATTCCCAAGATTATCATCATGTGACTTCTCCCTCTTTAAAAATACATTTTCCAAGAAAGTTACGTGACGCGCTATGACACACTTCTTTGGACAAGTAGGATCAATGAGCCTATAGCCCTTGGTATTCTCACAATATCCCACAAATATGTATTGTTTACTCCTCGCATCCAGTTTCCTACAATTCATGACAAGTGCATATGCCATGCAACCAAAAACACGTAAATGTTTAACATCTACCTTTACAGAAGTCCACTTCTCTTCCGGAGTGAAGCCCAACACAGCCTTAGATGGTGAACGGTTCTTTAAATAAACTGCTGTATTAACAGCTTCAGCCCAGTAACACTCTTCTAATCCAGCATCTTGGAGCAAACACCGGGTTTTCTCCATGATTGTGCGGTTGGCTCTCTCGGCAACTCCATTCTGCTCACTACAATACGGGACAGTAGTATGATGTCTGATCCCACATGTCTTCAGAAACTCCTGGAAAACAGTACTAGTATACTCTCCGCCATTATCACTTCTTATTACTTTTATCCTTTTATTTGTCTCATTCTCCACTAGTGCTTTGAATTGTTTAAACTTGTCAAAAACTTCATTCTTTTTGTGTAGAAAATAAATAAAAGTTTTCCTTGAGTAATCATCAATAAAAGTGACAAAATACCGGGCACCACTAAACGATGGTGTTTGTATAGGACCACACACATCAGTGTGTACCAACCCTAGTAACTCAGTTGACCTACTGTAACTCTTTTTAGGAAATGGTAGCCTGGTTTGCTTCCCTTTGATACAAGCCACACATGGACTGAATAAATTATTATTAAAATTCATACCTGTGACTAAACCATTTTTCATTAAATTCATACTTCTCGAATTCAGATGTCCCAGTCTCCGATGCCAGATACTAGACTCCATGTCGACCTTATTTCCATGTACAAGTCCTGTCTCGTTAACATCCAATGACACATCAACAGCTCCCGACTCCACAGACATTGAGTTCACGGCCATCTCTGACTTTACCTGAGAGCCTAATAAATTTTTAACAACATCAAGCTGAAAAACACCATTAACATTCGAAGCAGTGGCTACTGTTTTCGTACCATCTAATACTTTACACAGTTTAGACTCAAAAACAACACTGTAGCCTTTTCTATTTAACTCACTTACCGACAATAAATTAGTTGACAGTTTAGGTATAAAATAAACATTACTTATTGTCTTAGTACAATCCTCCAGACAAACTTGAACTTTACCATGGCCTTCCGCAGACACCTTCTCACCGTTAGCTACATTGACATCCACCGGCTTGGTACACACAAAGTCAAACATAAGTTCTTTATTATTGCACATGTGATTTGTCGCCCCAGAGTCAATGTACCATACATCACTCTTGACATTCACTGACAATGCAATCAATAGAGAATTTTTCTGTTGCACAGACTCTTTGTATTCCGGTTTCTTGTTTTTCGGTGACTGGTTCTGTAGGCAGTCTTTCTTCATATGACCAGTTTTCTTACATCTGAAGCACTTGAAAGACTTCTTTACTGCCAATGCATTCATCGCTGGGCACTCAACCTTCTCATTCCGACGCTGCTGTTCTAAAATCAGCTTTGACTTCACTGTCTCGGTACTGAGTTTCATACTCGAGTTTTCCAGGGCCATTATAAGCGGGTCATAGTCATCTGAGAGACCGCTAAGCATAATGATAGCCACAAACTCATCTTCCAGCGGTGAACTTATGTCAGATAGCTGCTGGCTAAGCTCCGCTATCTTCAACAGGTAGGCCTCCATATTCTCCGTATTTGTCAACTTCACACTAAATAACGATCTGAGCAATCCTAATCTTCTGCTCAAACCTTTACCTTCATATGCACTTTGCAGACTGGTCCACGCCTGGTGCGGCGTTTTCGCATTACGTACATGTGGTAACGCCGTCGGACCGACAGACAAACATATCTTCGCCAATGCCTTCTGTAATTTTTTTTCATCAGTACAATTATCAGGCGATGTGATACATTCGTATAAATCTTCATGCATAAGCAACATCTTCATCACAAATTTCCAATTATTGTAATCTTCGATCCCTTTTAATTTTTCTATTGGGATACCCATTTGTATTGATGATGAAGACGTCATGGTGAAAAAACAAAACAACAACGGAGAAAAAAATCTGTGATTTTACTGAAATTATATTATTTCATATTGCAGGATGCAGCAAACGACCCTGGGCCCATAACCTGTTAAGTTATGCAATGAAATAAACGAGATTTAACAAGATTCATATTTATGTTATATTTCTCTGAACAGTAAACGTAATCACAGATCACTACTCATGACAGACAGTGTCAATGTTTTTTTTCTTTATTCCTAGATAGTCATATGTATAAAACCTTATTATAGGTTTATAAACAACAAATGTATCAGGAAATATCACATTATATGCGGATGATACCTGCTTATTCTATTTTGGTAATGACATAAAAGACTTCGTCACTAAAGCCCAATTAGATCTGAACCGACTAAACGAGTGGTTCAAATATAACCTATTAACTATACATCCTAAAAAATGTTCTTACATGGTATTTATGGTAACGAACCGATACTCAAATCTCACTGCGAGAAATATTTAGGCCTAAACTTAGATAGCAAATTAACTTGGAAGGAACATATTGACCAAATAAGAACAAAAGTATCGTCCCTCACTGCAGCGCTCCATCGCATATCCGGATGCATTCCCTATAAAACACGAAATACCATATATAACGCACTTGTAAAGCCACACTTGGAATATCTAGTAGAAGTATGGGGCTGTGCCAATAAAACCAATTTACAACCCTTACAAACAATTCAAAACAAAGTGGTAAAAATACTTTATAATTTAGATTTTTTAACTCCCACTAAAGAGGTTTATAAATACACTAAAATATTTAATATAATACAACTATACATATATAAAACGTGCTTGTTAATAAGAAAAATAATCACTTCAGAATCATATACCCAAATAAAATTTAAAAAAAGAAATGCTAAATATAATACCAGAAACTGTAATAAACTCGATTTAATTATACCTAGAACCAACTATGGAAAAAGAAACATAATGTATGAAGGTGCGCTACTTTATAACAAACTACCAAATAGTATATATTTAAGAAACTACTAAAACAATATGTTGTAAATGTATGAACATAGCTAGAAGCTGTTTATTAACACAATTTACATTTTAAACTAGTAAATATATTATGTCCTTAATAACGTTACACCTAACTCAGCTGATTCGCAGATAAATAATTGTACTTAACCATATTTAAATTATATAGATTCTCATTATAAGTGAACTGTACTGTTCTTTATGAGAAAATAAATGTCTTTAAACCGATTTCGAAAAAGAAGAAGAAAGAAGAAGAAGTGGTTTGGCCTCTGGTCACCAGTTTCATCGACCGGCAAAATAGCAACTTTCGTTGTGAATCTTATCAGCTTTCTTGATATTTCTCAGCTGCCCACTGCTTCTGGTCAAATGAAAAAAAGAAGCTACCAGCATCAGACTACGCGGTGGCAGTCGGCAAGCAGTACAGACAATGGAACGATGAGAGGGATACTGACGCTCAGAAATCAGATGTGAGTGAAAATACATTATTTTGTATTTCGACGTGTAAAAGACGACGAAATTCAAGCGGCGCGGGCGTTTTGGTAACTTTGCACGAAATCCAGCTCAAAAGACGGAGAAAAATACAGATTGTTTCAGAAGTCCAAAATAATACTTTTGTAACTAATGTGTCTGGTTATATATATAATAATAATGCATTTGCATCCGGTATACAACGTAATGGTATAAAAATTTGATCGAAATTCGACTATGTTTTCCCATCTTTCTTTTCGTCGTCAATTTCGATAACTCGTAATATCTCGAGTCCTATGTCAAATTTGCATGTTCTGTTTTGTGAATATTGTTAGCCACCACTCATAAGTGTAGTTTACACTACTGTATAGTGTTATGGATGTACCCAAAGGCCAGAACACGATACCGGTGACAAATATTCAAAGGTCTTTAACTCAGAAACTATGATAGTAAGGTATAAACTGTCTTCACTAAGCATCCTCATATATGTACCCAAAGTATTATTTCGGACTTCTCATACACTCAGTATAACTCTGCTTGAGACTTCACTTCGCCTTTTTACCGTCGAAACAAATATCGCCAGACAACACATACTCATCGTATGATCCCAAACTAAGCAACGCTTGTACTATGGGTACCGTACAATGGACTGGGGGCGACCCCAGTTACACATCAACGCTATCAACCTCTTCGACAGGTATGGTCTCCTGGTACTTTGATTGTATAAACAAATATCGCCAGACAACACATACTCATCGTATGATCCCAAACTAAGCAAAGCTTGTACTATGGGTACCGTACAATGGACTGGGGGCGACCCCAGTTACACATCAACGCTATCAACCTCTTCGACAGGTATGGTCTCCTGGTACTTTGATTGTATAAACAAATATCGCCAGACAACACATACTCATCGTATGATTCCATCCCATCGTATGATGCTTGAAGTTTTCGCGTCACGGCATCACGGCATCAACAGTTGCTCTCACTCGCCAAGCGCGCCATGAGATGTTTCACGTCAATAAAGTCGCAGCAATTCCACAATGATTGTCTTAGACCTGGAGACCTGGCTGTCGTTAAGTTAGGTTATCTTATTGACTTACAGGTACAAGCTGTTCGTTTGCCATCACGATTCTTTGGCAGTTCCACTAACTACCAAGAGGATATAGCAGTCGTGGTGGTCGCCACAGCCTTCAAGTTCAACTATCATGTGCTCCCAGTATGTCTTGACTTCGATGTGAGCTTTGAACGGCGTCAGTTACGGGATGGCAGCATTGGAAAGGTAGGTCTCCCGCCACCCTTATCATCAGAATCAGATTATTCATATTAACCAATACAGGCACTTATGAAACGTCAATAAATAATAATAATAGTATCTCTACCACCCATTAGGAATGCATTTCCTATGGAGAAGAATGGGCAAGAAACTCCATGGTTGCTTTTTTCCACTATGGATTTACATTTTTGTGTGTTTCTTAATTAGCAATTAAATAATATAAAGTTAAATGACGTTATACATTCTCAAAACACAATTAATTAACTTAACAAAGCACGTTTCTGCAAGATTTAAAGGTAGGAAGGAAGATTATCAGTCATTTACAACATATCAAGCTGCGAGCTTCCCTACGTGACATTTAGGAACCCGAATAATTTTACCAATATTAAAGTAGCCTATGTTACTTGTAACATCAGCTATCTATCAGTGAAAGTACCGTCAAAATAGGTCTACCTGTTTGGAAGTAAACTTCCAAACAGGTAGACAGCTTTAGAACTACAAAACAGAAAGTTTTTTTTTTTTAATTTCGTTTTCGTTTTAAATGTAATATTATACTTGCATATGCATTTAGAAAAAAAGCTATTAATTTGAGACATTACTTTGGCGGAAAAGGGAGGATCCTCTGACCAGACGGGCGTTGTGTCTGGTGGGCTACTGCCCGACGGTTGTTTTTTTTTTTTTTTGAATGGACTACGCTGTTGGCCGTGAGTTGGCCTTTACAGCTTGTTGTTCTTGTATATATGTGCAATCGCTCGGATCACTTTAATATCGCGATGCAGGATTAGTTCGTATGCGGCGAGGTAGATGTCGCTACAATACAAATAGACACTTCGTAAATATAACGAAAAGGCCATTTTAAAAAAAATACGGCTATCAATTGTGCCTGGTTTGATATAACAAATAAATAATAATGAAATGTCTGTTTGTAATATCAAAATAATACCTTGTTACACATGCATAAATATGAAAGTATAATGATACCTACAATGTAAACACAATTTTTAAAAATGTTGTCTGTCAGACTGTTTGTTCCGGGTAAACTTCCAAACGGCTGAACCGATTTCAACGGGACTTTTAATGGAATATAGCTGATGTTCCAAGTAGGCTACTTTTATTTCAGAAAAGTAATTGACTACTGATATTTGATATTCTAGCAAATACTAGAGTTCCGCGGGAGAAATATTAGACACACCTTTTCCGAGTAATCCCTAATTTCGTTCTAAAATAATTTTAACGCGTTGCCGAGTAAGGTGCTTACAGTTCAGTGAGTTCGATATTTGTTATTCGGGTACATTTATTAAAACGGTCTTGCAGATGGTTTCCTGGGATTCCATCAGCAACGGAGCGGAGTCCGCGGCCCTCCAAGTCTTGGACCTTTCCTACATCGACGTTGGCCAATGTTTAGCTACATCCCCGACCTACTTTATAGAGTACATCACTGCTGACAAGATATGCGCAGGATACGCTTATAATGGTCAGTAAATACATAATGCGTATATTCCTTAACGGTATAGACAGAGATCTACAATTTGCTGTAATAATTTGGTCCCAATTATGGAGTGTAGATGTAAGGAGAATCATCTCATATGGGAGAAAAGTTGAAATAGTGTCCAGCTATAGATAACAGTTCAAAAACGGCGTGTCCATGGGCGGCGTTGAACACTTACCATCAGGTGAAACGTCTGCTCGTTTGTCTCCCTATCTCATTAAAAAAAAAAAAAACCTGCCACAATCGCGCTGGTGTAGACAAAGGTTATGGTATGAATATAGCAATTGTAGATGAACTGAAGTATGCCGAGTTAAAAAAAAAACCTTAAATAATTATTTCACGAAAACGTGCACCAAGAGTGATTTTATTTCGTAAACTTTTTTTTTTATGAGATAGGAAGGCAAACGAGCAGACGTTTCAACTGATGGTAAGTGATCAACACCGCCCATGGACACCTGCAACACCAGGGGCATCGCAAGTGCGTTGCCGGCCTTTAAGGAATGAGTATGCTCGTTTCTTGAAGATATTTTTGTCGCATCGGTCCGGGAACACCACTGCAGGAATTTCATTCCACAATTTGGTGGTGCGAGGGAGAAAATTCCTGGTAAATCGCACTGTACTGGAACGCCATTCATCCAGATGGTGAGGATGGTAATGCAGTCTGTGGCGAGCCGTGCGATGGTGAAATTCAGCGGCAGGTATAATACCGAACAATTCCTCGGAACACTCTCCATGATAGAAGCGGTAGAAAATGCATCTTTACATCTCTACGCAAAAAAACTGAGAATAGACTTATTTATATTTGGCGCTTCCTTTAAAATGTACCCTGATGCTAATGTGGAGCCACCCTTATTTAATGCATTTCGACGGACACTTTTTCAATACACCTATGATTCTCCTTACCTCTACTCTCCATAGACCTAATGAAGAGTGACTCAATTAATCTTTATACCGGACGCATTCCCCCTCCATGCAGAAGAGATTTGGGCTATGCTGTTGGGCTTAAAAGCCGTTATGTGACATTTTGGCTAATTGTGTATACCCCTAAGAAGTGGTAGCCGGGTGGTCGAAAGCACGCTTTGCAATCAAAGTGTGCAGGTTCAAACCCCGGCTCGCACTACTGCGCTACATTTGCGAATCTTATTTTCATCCGAGATTATCACTTGCTGTGAAACGGTGAAGGAAAACATCGTGAGGAAACATGCACGTCTGAGGGAACTTGCCTAGTTCTCGATAGATGTGTGAAGTCTGCTAACCTGCACCAGGCCAGGGTGGTGGACTTTAACCTGAGTCCCCTTCGATTAGAAGGGAGGCCTGTGTCCAGCAGTGGGACGTTAATAGGTTAATAGGGCTATAGTAAGATAGTAGTAAGTAATACTACATGAAACCCAAACATTTTCTCTATCAGCCAGTCTTGGTGTTATTATTCTCACATTTATAGTTATTAAGATACTTATAAAGAAATCCGTGTGCTTTCATAAATAATAATAATACATCATCACGCCTATATACCCCGAAGGGGTAGGCAGAGGCGCACTTCAGTACACCCACACTTCGCCGATGTGTTTTAGTCCCAAGGTAATAGGGGGCGAGTCTGTTGCCATTATACCGGGCACAATTCCCCTCAATACAAGGCATTGGGCCATAGTCGACCACGTTGGCCCAGTGCGGGTTGGTGAACGTCACACGTTCAGGTATCCTCGCGATGTATTCCTTCACCGTTCAGCAAGTGGTAATCATTATTGAAAATGACATTCACACATGAAAATCAATAATGCGAATGAAACAAATTTTCGCATTTTTGCTTGTGGCTCAAAATTGGGGTCATACTTCGATAATACTGCTTAGTATTGCTTTGTTTGGGATCATCATCATACGATGATGATCCCAAACAAAGCATTACTATATTATATGGGTTATATAATATACTATTATATTATATTATAGGGTTATATATATACTACATTATATAGGTACAATGGACTGTTCGTTCAACTTCGGTACTTTCTATCAACATTAAAAATTAATTATAACCCACATCTCTGACTGTTTCAGACCTCCTTTTAGGCAACGGCGGTAGCGGCCTCGTCTTCCCCGAGGCGACGCGAGGCTCAGATCGGTATTATCTTCGAGGCGTTGCTTCCACCGCACCCAACCGTGGAGATCACGTCGAGCAGATGATAGTAGCATTCACACAAGTCCTTAAACATGAGCACTTCATCAGTATGGACTAGGAATGTAATGTATACGAAATTTCGGATCTGGAAACCGATATTAAATTAATGCGGAATAGCCGCTACTTTCTTTTACGGATATTATGTAAATTGAAAGACTCGTTTCGCCATATTAACTTTTATTCTCGCTTACTCTAATCACAATGTACTTAAACTATCTCTTTCACGCTATCTGTCATTCCTCATCTATCTACTCTTTCACTCTCATGTACTAGTCTATTGTCATCTCTTTCACGCTTACGTTCCATTTAGCTATTTTAATTACACTTTTTTATATATTTAACGTAACTTTCGTTCCATACCTTACAAATATATTTGTCAAGAATTATTAAAGTAATAAATAAATATAAAAATAATTGATTTGACTTTATTTCTGGATTATCATTCGGTTTTGTCATTATATAACTAATTACTACAAGAACAGCGATGGACAAGATGCGGAAAATATGGAGGAATAGAAATATAACTAAAGCCACGAAGACCAGCCTCGTGAGGACGCTTATACTCCCCATATTTCTTTACGCGGCTGAAACGTGGACCTTGCGAGATGTGGAAAGGCATAAAATAGATGCCCTAGAAATGTGGTGCTGAAGAAGAATGCTTGGGGTTTCGTGGACCGAGATTCGCACGATCGTCTCAATACTTCAATAACTCGGTATCAGGCAGCGTCTGTTTTCGATTGTACTATCTCGCATCTTGACATTCTTCGGATATGTTTCCCGGCGTGACAACCAGTCCATAGAACGCCTTGTCGTCCAAGGAAAAATAGAAGGCACTAGACCGCGCTGAAGGTCACCCACGCGTTGGACTGACCAGATCAAGTCCGCCATTGGAGGCTCAGTCAACGAATGCAGCAGGATGACCTCTTGCAGACAGCGGTGGCGAAATGTCGTGAAGCGCATTACATCTGCCCCTTCCAATACTGATACTTAACGATCACGACCGCTCTGTCAAGAGCGTACCGGATAAGAAGAACTAACTACTAACTAACTACAGCCCTTTTAACGTCTCACGGGCCTCCCCTCAATGCGAGGGGGATTCAGGCCATAGTCCACCACGCTGGCCCAGTGCGGGTTGGCAGACTTCACACATCTATCGAGAACTAGTCAAGTTCCCTCAGACGTGCAGGTTTCTTCACGATGTTTTCCTTCATCGTTTCATAGCAAGTGATAATCTCGGATGAAAATGAGATTCGCACATAAACCCAGAGGTGCGAGCCGGGGTTTGAACTTGCACACCTTGATTGCTAGGCGTGCGTTCGACCACTCGGCTACCACTGCTAGCAATATATACATATATACATACAAATAAATAAAATTGGAGTGTCTGTGTGTTATATCAAAATAACACCTTTTTAAATAAATTAATACATCATCACGCCTGTATTCCCCGAAGGGGTAGGCAGAGGTGCACTGTAGTGTCCACATTTCGTCGATTTATTTTGGTCCCAATGTAATAGGGGGCGAGCCTATTGCCATCATACCGGGCACATAATTACTAATTGCATAATATGCAAGTATACACGATACCTATAACGAAAACGCAATATTTTTTTGTCTGTCTGTCTGTTCCGGGTAAACTATCAAAAACTGCACCGATTTTGATGAGACTTTCACTGGCAGATATCTGTTGTTACAATGAGTAATTGAAAGATATAAATGAATTAGGATTCCGCCAGAAAACAATAAAACACATCGACAACAGCTATATACGTATCAGAAGTCCGAAATAATATTTTAGCTACATAAACTGTGAGTCGTATGTGGATGCTTATTCAAGAGTTATACCTAACTAACATGGCTTCAGAGTTATAGGCCATTGAATATTTGTCATAGGTAGCGGTTTCTGGCCTGTGGGTACATCGTGGTTTTTTTTTTTTTAAAGACTTACACTTTTGGCCGTGAGGTGGCCTTTACAGCTTTACCGGAGGAGTGGCGAGCGCAGAGTGCACTCCAACCAAGGCTTTAAGGGCGGAAAGGGGTGGCAACTAGCTCAAAGGCGCCACAGAGGGCACGACCTCGGCTTGCGCAGTTACAGTGAGGGGAGAGGTAGTGACTGCGCTCCTAGGTGCAAAGATGCACCTACGAGCGGAAGAGGGGTTTCCTCGACCTCGCCGGCGAGATCGGTGTCTGGGTACATCGTGGTAAAAAGTGTTCCGCGTAACAGCGGCAGCACACATACACACTATTCATTCAATTTACATTTCACAACATGTAGAAATGTGCATAACAGATGGCTTGATAAAACCAACGAGAAAAAAAGAGATAGCTAGTGTTGTCACTTGCGCTTATATGTGATGTAACATTCATCTGTCAATAAAATACGTCCTAATTAGGACGTATTCGGGTCTTCACTAGTGCGCGCTCATAACATATCTGTTTACTTAGAATATAATTGCCCGATACTCATGCAAATGGTCAAGTATTATTTCGGACTTCTGAAATACTCTGTATTTGTATCTATGTTGAGACAGATAAAGTTTTTTATTTATTTTTCCCCGTTGGGATTACGAAGCCAGGGATACTTGGCGGGGCATTTCACGCAAGTCTCGAGCCAGAAGGTCTGGCCAGGCAGTTCCTCCGAAGACAGCTGACAAGACCGATGCTTCTTACACACGTGGACTCCTTTATCTTCACACTTCACCTTCCACGGCTCGAAGTTCTTCGCTTGACTGATATCATGAGGTGTCCCAATCCACTTAATCGCCTGACTTATAGTTACAAAATAGACATCCTTGTGGATGAGGAGAATATGATCAATCCAGTCATTAAAAGCTTTCCAAAACTCATATTTTAGCAACCATGTGTTCTTTAAATGCAGACCGAATGGCGCCCGATTCTGGCTGTAGTGTCGATCAAAGTTATGGTTGAGTATGTTATGCAACTGAAACCCTTCCAATATGCCGCAAGATTCGACGGTCCCGCCCCCACATCCTGGTTTACTCTCGAATGTTTTTGCGTTCTCGCGGCGGTCCAGTTCATTGATTACCACTTCCCAAGCTGAGTAGCTACGCATGGGACATCTTGTTTGATTGCATCGATGAGGTATCTCATGGTATAACGTATATGGCCACAAGGGTGGGTTCGAAAGCGGTACGAAGATGCTGCTGTCGTATGTGAACGCTTGCTCTTCCATCATTGTGAAATGGTCGTGTCCGCCGAGATGAAATTGAGGGGTTCTTATACCTTGGATGCTGTTTTCAGTAATGTTGGCAAACTTAACTAATATCTCTCTCATACCGGCCATTTCTTGTGTCCATTGTTTTATGGTGGCATCGCCCCAGTAGCCTTCATTCTCGTTGTTGCTATAATAAACAAATGTAATTATGTAACTTGTTATGAAACGGCGTGGGAAAACATCGTGAGGGAACCTTCACGTCTATAGAAAGGCGTGTGAAGTTCCCCAACCTGCACTGGGCCAGCGTGGTGGACTATAGCCCAAAATCTCACTCGTATTGAGGGAGAATGTGCCCGGTATAATGGCAATAGGCTCGCCCCCTATTATATTGGGACCAAAATACATCGGTGAATTGTGGGTGCACTGCAGTGCACCTTTGACTACTCCTTCGGAAAATACAGGCGTGATGATGTATTTGTCATTTTGAGTATTTTTTTTATTTCAATAATTTCGCAAATGGGGAAGATATACAAATCCGAATTGGTGAAATTATAACTTACGTGATAGAATTCACCGCCATCTCATGCCCTTTCGCATGTAATTCCTGTACAGCTGAATAATTGGTATTTTTGTGAGTCACGAAGAATGTCGCCTTTATGTCGCATCCGTTGGGGTTTTTACGTTTTCCATTAAATATTTTATTGTACAATTTAAAGAGTTCCTTGTCGATGTAGCCATCGAAGGTGATTGTGATCATCTGAGGGATGTTGGTGGCGGATAGACCACCAGGGATGGATGTGCCGTCTTGGGAACAGAAGCAATCAGGCAGTACGCACAAAGACAAGTCACACTGCGGAGCCTCTATAAAGTCCATGTTACCTGGGGCTATAACAGAAAAAAAAACATAAATAAGGTGCATTTTCTTTCCTCTTTTAACGAAATAAATTAAATGATAAGACGTGGAATGGCTCCACCTGCGTATAGCGGGTATTTCAGCCAAGTAATTAATAGCAAGGGCAAATTTAATAAATGCACATTATAAATAAAAATGGGTGATGACAGTGATAAAGATGGCGGATGATCCAGCAATGTTTTTAATATCAAATTTAAAAACTGAAAAATATGTAGAAAATTTAATCTCATCTTTGAAACAGCAATACTTGAAGACCCCTAGGGCAAAGGCTAAATGTTAATTTCAAAACCGTGCTGCGAGCGAGAATCGATTCGATCAGACTTTAGTAATATTAAAACAACAGTAGTATGGTTATTGAGTACCTAATTAATATATTACAAGTAGTAATATGGATTCCGGATGAAAGATTTGTTAATAGGTACGTACCTGGTTTGCAGGTGATATTTTTATCCCAATTACCATCAATGCACGTCATGGGAGGGAAAGCTGTTAGGGCATAGTTGCAAAAAGCTCTGACTATAGTTCCTGCAGGCTCCGTGGCGTTGCAGCGACGAGTAACATCTCTCATGGAGCTTTGACAACTGTATTTCACCCCCGGAAGACTGTCCAGCTTACATACAGGTCCAAGGTCGTCAGGGTATCTTGTGTTAGCTGGCAGCAATAAATATAATATCGTATGTTTAGAATACGTGACAAAAATCAACGAAAATTTAATATTATCATCATTTCGCTTGAATTCACCAAAGAGTGAATAGAAGTGCACCACAGTGCACCCACAATTCGCTGATGTTTTTTGTTGCCAACGTAATAGGGGGCGAGCGTATTGCCATTATACCAGGCACATTCCCTTTTAATGCGAGGGAGATTTTGGCCATATTCCACCACGCTAGCCAAGTGTGGGTTGGTGAACGTCACACGCCTTTTTATAGACTCCGTTTCGTCACGATGTTTGTCCTCACCGTTCCCCAAGTTACCAAGTGCTTTATTGAAAATGACATTTGCTGATTCTATCCGAAAATCCCGTAGAGTTTTGAAGCTGCATCCTTTGAGTTCAAGTTGGGGGTTCTAACAACTGGGCTACCACTGCATAAAGATGCTTAAACTCTGGAAATTACTTACCAATAGAAGGTGTGCATGTGACGAAGTCTTCCCACTTGCCATCGATGCATCTCATGGGAGTCAGGGAGCGGTTGGAATGGGGGCTCGCTGCAGAGCACCCTGGCCTCAAGATGATGTCCTCAGGCTCGTACATGTTACAGCGTCGGACACCATAGAAGGAACCAGGTTCGAAGCAGTATTGTACCCACGGCTGATTTTCCAACTTGCAGTACCTTTCACCCCTTGCATCTACAACTAATAGAACGCGAAGTTACACCTTGATATATAGTTATCCGAATTTTCCCTTTACTTGTGTTATAAGGTATTGCTTTCAGCTAAATTCTTCTTCTTTTTTTGAGCAATAAGTTAATTAATCGTCATCATCATCACGCCTGTATTCCCCGAAGGGGTAGGCAGAGGTGCACCGCAGTGCGCCAAAATTCGACGCTCGCTACAAAATTCGCTCGCGCGTCAGTGTCATTTAGTTTGTTTTGGTATGGCAAAAGAATTTCGCGCAGGCGTCGACAAACAGTGTGTGTATAGGTTATGAATATTGCTAAACTCGATTAGTGCACGATCTCCATCAGGATTTGAACCCGCGACCTTTGGATCTCAAGGCGAGGAACCACCACGGTCATAGACAACACAATTAAATTTAAAAAAAAAACTTACCAGAAGCAAGAACTGGTAACATCAGCAATACATACATATTTACGTACAACTTTAGACTTGGCGAAGGTTAAACTAAGACAATTTAATCGTAACTTCGTTAATTGTTAATTACTATAGAAAACATCACATTATGATATAAAACTCTTTATTAAATACTACGTTTATTAAAAAAAAATACTGGCTGATTAAAAAGAAACATATAATTCTGTTTTTAAATATTATTTAAACTGGTATTTTCTACATCACATGAGCTGTTCTGTGCATGAGTTATAAATACGACGAGTCTGTAGAACCTGTTTCGCGGTTATTTCAGAGTGTTGCCACTCTCTCAACATTCTGCCACGTTTCAGGGATACCTAAAGAGTATTTTTTACGATAAAATAAATACACTTTGTTTATACATACACCGATGCGCGCGTAATGCAGATAAGATTCGTTTGATACCCTTAGGATCTTAGTATGAAATGGGGTAGTGGGCAGAGACCAAAAAAACCGGCTATGTGCGCGTCAGACTCGCGCACGAAGGGTTCCGTACCATTATCTATTACAAAAAAAAAAAATTATTTTATTTATTTATTTATTTACTTCTACATTACAACTATTATTACAGGTAAATAAACCTAATGCAATAGTGTAGCAATATACAGATTTTTCACATTCTATAACATAATATATACAGCGTTATTTTAGTAAATTCACTCAGTGAACAAACAAAAATATCTGTTTCCTCTGCAATGAGGTTGAGAGTGCGAATCGTGCGCGTCAGTGGTGCCTTGTTCAGCAAATTAGTGCGGCCGCGCGGTACCGCCAGCAATGGAGGCTGGCGGCGCCGCCACACGTATCTGTCCGGGACACACAAGTATACCAAACCCAATAGATCGGCATTAAATATCTTTGTTCTTATAATTTTGAACAAATACAGGACAAGTGCAAAATCTCTCCTAACTCTCAACTCGTTGTATCTAACCATACCTAAAATAAACAGTGTTGGATACATGAGTGGGTAAAATGGGTACACCCCATATAACCTAAAATACAAAAATCTTACGAATTTGTTTTGTACTCGCTCCACCATGACACTGTATTTAGTCTCATGTGGGGCCCAGATAACTGCATTGCATTCCAATTGGCTCCTCACCAAGGCATTATACAATGTGATGATAGCTGTAATATTTGTAAACCCACGAACGGTACGTAGCATGAAACCTAAATTTCTGTAAGCTTTTTTACAACATTTAATGACATGACCACGAAACGTTAGCTCTGTGTTAAGGCTAACTCCCAAGTCTTTAACCTCTGTGACTCTGGCCATAGGAATTCCCTCAATATGGTAATTCTGAACAATAGGACTGCGTGCTCGCGAGAATGTGATTGTTACACATTTTTGGGAGTTAAATTGTAAGCGATTTTCTTTGCTCCAAGTTACTACATTATCAATGGCTTTCTGTATGCGTTCACAGTCATCACTTCCTCGCACAGGTGAAGATAACTTTAAATCGTCTGCAAACAATAAACAATTTACATCTTTAACAACTTCAGGCAAATCGTTTATCATTAATATAAATTGCAGAGGTCCGAGGTTACTTCCTTGGCTTACACCAGACCACGTAAAATATGGTTCTGACTTATGCCCCGCGTACTCTACGTACTGCTGTCTATCTCTCATGTAACTGCTGAAGAACCTCAGTAGATGTGGGGTGAAACCAACACCTGCCAACTTCCTGAGCAACACGTCATTGTCAACTAAGTCGAATCACGTTTGTTGTATGGCAGCCCCCTTAAATATTTATTTTATTCGGTTTATTAGTATTTGTTGTTATAGCGGCAACCGAAATACATCATCTGTGAAAATTTCAACTCTCTAACTATCACGGTTCATGAGATACAGCCTAGTGACAGACGGACGGACGGACGGACGGACAGCCAGTCTCAGCAATAGGGTACCCGTTTTACCCTTTGGGTACGGAACCCTAAAAATGAGGTCAGACCGAACCATGTCCAGTACAAAGAGCTCGAAGTGACGTAATTTTCTCGACAAATCTGACAGTTGAAAGAGTTAAAACTTATGTCTACGCGGTCATGCTAAACCTACTAGCAAAAATCAGTAATAGCGTTTTCAAAATTTGCCCTGGCCTGGGTGTAACTGGGATCGCCCCCAGTCCATTGTACGATGACTATGTGTTTTCTGACGATAATAACTTATTTATTGTTTTTCCTTGTATTGTATTTCCTGTAGCCATGACCAGTACAAAAACCTTGAAGTGACGTCATTTTCTCGACAAATCTGACCATTGAAAGAGGAACGTATGTCTGCACGGTCATGCTGAGCCTTTTTTTAACGTCGGAATATTCTTTATGGATACTCTGCCACCTCGGGGGCAGTAGCAGGGTTATGTGGGAGTCCCGGCAGGAGGCCGTATACCCACTAAAAACCGGTGTACCATCTTCCGCTTGTATCGGGGCGCCACGGGATCTCTTTGGCATGCACTGCGACCAGGTCATGCTAAGTGTTGTTAGTTAGAAGAAATGTCTTTTCTGTCTTCTGTTCTAATATTTTTTTTTGTGCTTTCATTTTCAAGCCAGTAGCCTAGTAAATAGAAAGGCCGCTATAAAAACAAGAGGTCCAAGTTCATATACGGGGCTTGCACTTCGAGGATTTTGAGTGGGTGGAGGTATGGCTGGGGTTAGATTTTTTTTTATATTCACTATTAATAAGTGCTTGTATTGGTTTAAAATATAAATCGTTTATGATTCAGTATACAAATATACATCATACATCAACAGGCCTGTATTCCCCGAAGGGGTATGTGGATGCTTATTCAAGATAGGTTATACCCAACTAACATGGCTTCAAAGTTATAGGCCATTGAATATTTGTCATAGGTATCGGTTTCTGGCCTTTGGGTACATCGTGGTTTTTTTTTAAGGACTTACACTGTTGGCCGTGAGGTGGCCTTTACAGCTTTACCGGAGGAGTGGCGAGCGCAGAGTGCACTCCAACGAAGGCCTTAAGGGCGGAAAGGGGTGGCAACTAGCTCAAGGGCGCCACAGAGGGCACGACCTCGGCTTGGGCAGTTACCGTGAGGGGAGAGGTAGTGACTGCGCTCCTAGGTGCAAAGATGCACCTACGAGCGGAAGAGGGGTTTCCTCGACCTCGCCGGATCGGTGTCTGGGTACATCGTGGTAAAAAGTGTTCCGCGTAACAGCGGCAGCACACATACACACTTTTCATTCAATTCACATCTCACAACACGTAGAAATGTGCATAACAGATGGCTTGATAAAACCAACGAGAAAAAAAGAGATAGCTAGTGCTGTCACTTGCGCTTATGTGATGTAACATTCATCTGTCAATAAAATACGTTCTAATTAGGACGTATTCGGGTCTTCACTAGTGCGCGCTCATAACATATCTGTTTACTTAGAATATCATTGCCCGATACTCATGCAAATGGTTGTAATAATATACGAAACCAATGAGAACATTTGGTTTTAATCAACTAAAAACATTACATATTGGAAAATAACAGAATTAAATTATTGACAATTAATTCTTAACAGAAGTGACAAGCCGTCACAAATATAAATAGTAAAATAGTCTATGATCGGGAAAAGAGGTTTACACCACATTCACCCCTCCCGCCTTTATTGCGTAACATAATCTTGAAGGTAGGCAGGAGAGTGTCTCTCTCTTCCAGAACGTCGAGGCCTGGACAGGACGTTCGTTATCCTCAACAGGCTCGTCTCTCGCATCTTCGTATACTTCATTGTTGCTTACAGATGAGCCAGGATTATGAATTTGCGAGTCGGACTCTAATAGCTGAGGAAGGGGAGCCAATTGTCTATTGGAAACTGTAGCTTCGCGTCCATCGGGTAATCTAACAAATGAATAAGTAGGATTCGCTTGTAGAAGCTCCACTTCATCTACAAGAGGATCGTATTTAGAATTACGATGGTTTCTCTTCATCATGACTTGTCCTGGCGTCATGAGCCAAGAAGGTAATGAGTCTCCATATGCCGTATGACGTGGGTGATTGAACATTCTTTCATGTGGCGTCGTATTAATAGAAGTGCATAAAAGGGACCGAATAGCATGCAGAGAATCTGGCAGCACTTCTTCCCATCTCCCTGTAGGAAGATTCCTAGAACGCAAACATAGTTGTGTTGTCCTCCACAAAGTTCCGTTAAGGCGTTCCACTTGCCCATTTCCTTGGGGATTATATGGAGTAGTTCTACTAGAGGCTATGCCTAAACTTAGTAGGAATTCTCTTAATTCTTGAGATAAAAATGTAGCACCTCTGTCAGAATGTATGTACAGCGGTGTTCCAAAAATAAAAAATACATCTTTGAGGCATTTTATAACAGTTTGCGCAGTTAAATCTCTGCATGGATAGGCAAATGGAAATCTGGAATATTCATCTATTATGGTCAGTATATTTATCTGTTTTGAGTACTCGATGGCAATGGTCATTTAAAATCGATGTTGAGTCTCTCTAGAGGAGCAGTAGCCTTTACCAGCTGACCTTTAGTTTTAGCAAATCTAGGTTTAATTTCTGCGCAAATCGGGCACGTAGCAATCATATTTTTAAATACCTTCAACAGAATATGGCAAGTTTTTGGATTTGATCCAATGCGTCATTCTAACTATCCCAGGATGGCCAAGGTTATTATGTATCAGGTACAGCTGGTCAGTAGAAATAGAGCACGCGTTTATGCGTGAAAGAGTATCAGCCGTGACATTATCTTTCCCTGGCCGATATATTATATCATATTTATAGTTGGATAGTTCCATCCTCCACCTCTCTATTTTCTCGTTTTTAATTTTGCTACTATGTTTTTGATCAAACATAAATGCAACCGATTGTTGATCAGTAATTAGCATGAAAAATCTTCCTAATAAATAGTGGCGCCATTTTCGTAACGCTTCCACAATAGCCGTAGCTTCTTTCTCCACTGATGAATGACGTCTTTCTGAATCATTTAGTGTTCGTGAAAAAAATGCAACCGGTCTACCTCGCTGAGTTAGCGATGCTGCTACAGCGTATTCAGAGGCATCCGTCTCGACCGTAAATATTTCATCGTCTTGAATGGCTGATAAAGCAGATTTACTTATATCTGATTTAATCGACTCAAAACAGTCAATTTCATTTTTATTAAGTGGAAATTGCATTACTTTGTTCAAAAGTGTAATCTTGTCTGAAAAATTTTTGATCCACTTTGAATAATGGGCAAACATACCCAATACTCTTTTTAATTAGGATGCATCATTCGGTACAGGAATACTAAGTAAAGGATTAAGACGATCCTTGTCAGGCTTTATAACATTATTTTCTATTGTGTATCCGAGAAGATTTATAGTATTTGCACCAAATTTACATTTTTGTTCATTAAGTGTAAGTTTATATTTCTTAACTGCTTCCATAAATCGAGCTAAGTTTCGATCATGGTCGTCTTTATCTTTGCCGCACACAGTGACGTCATCTAAATAAGCAAACGTACCAGTAAGATTCTCAGTCGATATTATATGATGTAAAGTTCTCTGAAAAGCGGCTACCCCGTTGGTGACACCAAACGGTATTCGTGTAAATTGATACAAATTCCCGCATGCTTCAAAGGCTGTATAAATTCTCTCTTCGGGAATGATCGGGACCTGATGATAGGCGCTCTTAAGATCAATTTGACTGAAAAACTTGTACTTGGCGACTTTCGCAACCATGGCTTCTATATTTGGAATCGGGTACGCGTCTAAATTTGTGAATTTATTAATAGTCAAAGAATAATCAATCACTAAACGTTTGCGATGAGTAGTACTTCTCGTAACTAGAACTTGAACTCGCCATGGAGAATTACTTGGTTCAATAACACCATCCTTCAGAAGTTGTTTTATTTCATCTTTTATAAATTGAATATCGGTGTCTTTGTATTTACGAGATTTGATTACAATTGGCCGAATATTCAGTGACAAGTTTGAAAATAATGATACTGCAGGTACCAATGCTTCCATCACGTTGCATACAATTAATGGTTCCTTGGAACCCCCAAATTTAATTTCAAGTGACGAATGGTCCTTCAGGATGTCATGGCCAATAATAACATCCGCACATAAATTATCCATAACCAAGATAGGTTTCTCTTTATAAGTATTTATGTTAATTTTTATAATAGGATAGCAAATGCCCTTTACTTTTGAAGTATGAATTTTTGAAGCCAACGTTACAGATTCGTTCGATGAACGTATATTTAATCCAATTGATCCAGCAAATTTGCTATCTATGAAACTGTTTGAACTCCCACTATCTATTAGCGCATCTGCAGCAGCTTCATTTACTAAAACTCTTACTATAGACTTCTTTAACGTGGAAGGTGCAGCAGCAGATATCATAGTATTCAATTGGACCATAGCATTAACAGGATCGTAAGACTTTGATGCTTTCCTGAGACGGCAAACATTTGCAAAATGCCCTTTCCTCGAACAAATCTGGCAGACAGCATTATAAGCGGGACATTTTGGCCGTTGATGTAAGTTTCCTCCACAAAAGTAACAACGTTTTCGTGTAGTAGCTTCTGCGAGGTTTGCACTATCATTTATACCAGAAACTTGAGATGAATGTCCCATGTCCACTGCATTAACGTGTGATGCTATGTTTGTTGAAAATGATTGAGCTTGTTTTTCCGCAGATTCCATACAACTTGCTTGATTAATGGCATCTTCCAATTTGAGGACTAAATTTTCAAGAAGTCTCTGGCGAATTATTTGAGAAGAAATGCCAGCAATTAATGCATCTCGAACAAACTGGTTCTTGTGCTCACCTGCCGATACTGCTTTAAAGTTACAGTCTTGAGCAAGTTGATTTAGGTTACGGACATACTCTTTAATCGACTCTTCAGGCCTTTGCTTTCTAGATGCTAAAATATGTCTAGCATGAATCTCGTTTTTAGGCTTTATATAGATTTTTTCTAAGACCTCCACCGCGTCATCATATGTTCGAGATTCTTTTATATGGCAGAAAATATTCGGTGAAAGGTAATTTATCAAAATATTAAGTTTAGCTTTATCCGCTAAGATACCGACTGAACCTTGGTCCGAGATGAAGTTCAAGAACGTGGTCTTCCAATGAGTCCATTTGATGCTCGCATCCGCAGAGCTTGGATCGACATCGAATCGCTCCGGGCGAAGTAATCGATTGAGATTCGATATTTGAACTTGCTGTAATCGAACCGCTTCAGGCTCCATATTTAATTAGTTGATTAAATTGTAATAATATACGAAACCAATGAGAACATTTGGTTTTAATCAACTAAAAACATTACATATTGGAAAATTATTGACAATTAAGTCTTAACAGAAGTGACAAGCCGTCACAAATATAAATAGTAAAATAGTCTATGATCGGGAAAAGAGGTTTACACCACAATGGTCAAGTATTATTTTGGATTTCTGAAATACCCTGTATTTGTATAGTCAAAGTCAAGTCAAAGTCAAATCATTTATTCTGTATAGGCCTATGGGGGCACTTACAAATTGTCAAGTTTACATTTTTTTTCTTATATTCTACTATGCTACCACCGGATCGGAACGCGACCTCAACTGAGAAGATCCGGCAAGAAACTCAGTGGGCTGATCATTTTTTAAATCGCCAAAACTTATTACAAATACATAGGTACATATAGCTCCAGTGTGTTGCCTTAGAGCTGTTTTTAATAATAAAGATAAGATAATAATACGTTAGTAAGGCAACACACGCTACACTTTGACATGACGGGCAATATTTTTATTTTTGATTTGAACCTGAGCTGTACAATCCCAAGCTGATTTATCTTCCAAATAATCCGAGATTTTGTAATAGCCCTTTTGATACAATTTCCATTTTATTGCAGTTTTAAATTTATTAATGGGCAAATCTCTGATTTCTTTTGGAAGTTTATTGAAAAAGCGTATACTTTGCCCCATGAAAGAGTTATTTATTCTGTGGAGACGAGTAACGTGTACGGATAGCATATGCTTATTCCGTGTATTTAATGAGTGAACATCGCTTCTTTTTTCAAAATTGCTTATATTTTTCTTAACATACATTAAATTTTCAAATATGAATTGGGATATGACAGTTAGAATATTTATCTCCTTAAACTTTTCTCTAAGGGAATCTCTCGGAGCCAGGTTGTAAATGGCTCGTATGGCCCTCTTCTGTAGTACGAAAATAGAATTAAGGTCAACAGAGCATCCCCAGAGCAATATGCCATAAGACATAACGCTATGGAAATAACTGAAATAAACTATTCTAGCTGTTTCCACATCAGTTAAGAATCTAATTCTTTTAACAGCAAAAGCCGCCGAACTGAGCCTACCCGACAATTTTTTAATGTGGGGACCCCATTGTAATTTGGAATCTATTGTGATACCTAAAAAGACAGTTGACTCCACAGGGTCCAACCCCGTTCCATTTAGTTGAAGACTGGTCCCTATTTCTCGCACGTTTGGTGTCGAGAACTTTATGCATTTAGTTTTTTGCTCGTTTAAAAGCAGGTTGTTCTTATTGAACCAATCAACAACTTTAGCAAGAGCGTTGTTTACATCGTCATAAAGCAAAAGCTGTCGTTTAATTTTAAATAATAGCGAAGTATCATCTGCAAACAACACAATCTCGTGATGATTACCCACGTAGAAGGGTAAGTCATTAATATAAACTAAAAACAAGAATGGTCCTAGTATCGAACCCTGTGGAACGCCCATCGAGACTACAGAACCGGGCGATATCTTACCATTAATATCAACCTTCTGAATTCTATTGTTTAAATAGGAAGTCAAAAGATTGAGAGCCATGTCCCTAATACCATAGTGGTGTAATTTCCTGATGAGTATTTTATGGTGGACGCAGTCGAAGGCCTTGGACAAGTCGCAAAATACACCCAAAGCATCCTGCGAATTCTCCCAGGCACTGAAAACATTTTTAATTAACTCAATACCAGCGTCTACAGTAGAGCGATTTCTTCTGAAACCATACTGATTTTTATGAAGAATCGTATTGTCATCGAAATGACGTAATAACTGGTTCAGTATGATTTTTTCAAAAACTTTACTCAAAGTAGGTAGTATCGAAATAGGTCGAAAATTTGATGGGTCTGTAGTACTACCCGATTTGAATAAAGGAACCACTTTACTGTGTTTCATTAAATCAGGAAAAACACCACTGGCCACACAACTATTGAATACGGCTGCTAAATTTGGTGCAATAGTATCTATGATCGAGGAAACGGTCTTCACAGAAAGCCCCCATAGGTCTGCCGTACTCTTTATATCAAGACTTTTAAAACTGTTTAAAATATCTTTCGAATTAACAGCCGAGAATTCAAAAGCTGTGGCACAATAAGCTACACTTTGTTTAAGTAAACGTTCAGCGGATGTGGGAGAGGCTTTCAGAGTTTTGGTTGTTAATAAAGGGACATTAGTGAAAAAATGTTCAAACTCCGTCGCCACATCCATATCCGCTTTAACATCCACGTTATTTATTTTTAAATGAAAGTCTCTGTCACGTACTATGTTTTTACCCGTTTCACTGTTGATAATGTTCCATGTCATTTTTATTTTGTTTGTAGAATTTTTTATCTTATTTCGTATATAGATCGATTTGGCAGAGGAACAGGCTCGTTTAAATAATTTAGAATAATTTTTAACATAATTAATAAAAGATGGATTATGATTATATGTTTTTTCATCGTAAAGCTCATACAATTTACGCCTACTTATAAAAATTCCAGGAGTTGCCCACTCACTAAACCTAGTACGAGTATCAATAGATATTGACTTTGATTTAAATACTTTTCTGAATTCCTCACTGATAAGATGGAACAGTGAGTTATAAAGTATATTTGGGTCACTGTGCGTAGACAGCTCTGGGACTTTTTGTATCAAATTACTTCTTAAAAGTTCTAAACGGCTGTTATTTATTGGAATAAAACTTATTTCTTTTCTTTGGGGTTTATTAATGATTCTTGGAAATACTACTAGTTGTCCACAATGATCAGATTCTAAATTATTTATGATCATCTTTTGTGAAGGTATTGTGTTTGTAAATATATTATCAATACATGTGGAACTAGTGGAAGTTATTCTAGTAGGTTCCTTGAAAACATTGTACATATTATATGATTTGAAAAGTAATAAGAATTTTTCCACTATTGGGTTATTATCTAATAAATTAATATTGAAGTCTCCACAGATAATTAACGTTTTGTCTGACTTTGATATTTTAAATAGAATATCTTCCATGTATTTTTAAAAGTTATCATAAGGTGAGCATGGAGGTCTGTATACACATACAACTAGGAACTGCTCAAATTCAATACAAGAAATTTCTATTACTCGTTCAACAGAGAGGCTCACTATATCTTTACGTTCTTTAAATTTTATATTCTTGTTTACTATAATTAATGAGCCACCACGTATCAGTTGCTCTCTGCTGAAGGAGCTAGCAACCTGGTAATTATTAAAATTAAATAAGAGTTGATTATGTTTTAACCAATGTTCTGTTATGCAAATAATATCCAGGTTGCTATCAGTTAAAAACAATTCCAGCTCTAATTCTTTGCCCATCAAACCTTGTATATTCTGATGAACAAGTTTTAGCCCTGTATTGCAAGAGGTTGTCTCTATTGTCATATGTTTTAATTTAAATTATTATTTGGCATGTCAATGCTAGTTGCCAGATTGTTGGCAGAACTAGAAATGTCAAATTGCTCAAAAAAAGCATTGTCATTAGATTGCTCAATAGAAGCAACCTTGGTAGCCAAATTCTTGGCTGAAATATTAATAAAATATGATAGCGAAACAGCTATCTGTCTTTTATAATATTTTGCAAGATAATAATTATCTTTTGTCAAGTAAAAGTATTTCATGTAATTGTTAATGTCAATTATATGAAATGTATTATTATTACAATAATTATTATTTTGAAATTCTAGATTATTAAATGTCAAATTTAACTTATATCTAAGATCATTTTCAACCTGTGGCAAACTATTACTATAAGGAAATGTAAACATAATAATTTGACTCAATTTTAAATGTGATAGTTGACTACTATAGTCAAGTAGTTGGTTTTTGTTTACATTTCCCCTATTTCCAATTAAAATAATCAATATACTATTAGGACAAAATTTATAATCTATAATTTTTGGTATAATATCCTGATATGATAAACCAGGCATACAGTTATTAATTACTGAATGCCCCTTGTATGTATTTGACAATAGGTGACCCATGTCTTTGCCAATTTCATCACTAAATATTACAATTTTTAGTTTGTTGGTTGTTTGGGATTGTGAATTGGGGGTTAATGGGATACATGTTGTATTAAGGGAACTATTTGACAGGTTATCAAATGGATTAACACCACTGTGCACTTCTTGAGGAGCACATGTTGGCAGTGAATGACTCAGTGATAATCGGGTCTCATTGATATCACAATGTTTATTATGTGCAGTCGAGTTACATGCTACCAATTCATTCATAGCCAGAATGTACTCCTTCAGCTGTTTTTCGGAGTGCACATACTTATTAGACATACATTTTAGTTTGTCCTCCAAACAGCTAATCTCACATTGAAAGTTGTGGGTATCACTTTTATATTTCAATGTATTATTTTCCAATTTGGAGGCATACATATCTAACCTATCCAAAAGAAGCAGACGCTCTCTGTTTAATTTAACATTTTTAATAAAAAATCTATGTTTTTTCACTAATTTTTGACTTTTTTTATTGTACTTATTAATTTTTATATATTTTTTTAATTTGTTTTTGTTTTTGCTGCAGTTAATGTTAGGTTCAGTGTTAGGTGTCATAACACTATCATTAGTAAGGTCAATTGTGACCAATGACTTTCTTTCAACTGCAGCAGAAACTGAATCCGGGGCACAGGACACCAACTCGTCGAATAAACTTTGATTCATTGAGGCAGTATAGTTGAGTTTAGATGATTCTAAAGTATTTATTTGAGTGTATGCCTCCTTCAGCTGATGTTCTAAAGAATCTATTCGAGACAAGGCCTTTTCATACTCTAAGCTACAGTTATTGAACCCGTCCACAACAAGTTGGAGTCTAGCTCGGGCATCCGAGGCATCTAACAACTGGGTATGCAGCTCGGCTAGTTTTACTTTTAAGTTTTTATTCGTATTTAGCATTTCTAATAGTTCCCTTTCATTGTCATCTCTTTCTCTATTCAGTTCATCACACAATTGTTTTGCAGTTTTTAGTTCACTCAAAGCCAGTTGGAGCTTGGTCTCCTCCTGACGAGCTAAAGCCCTGCGTGTCATCATTATTTATATTATTATTTATTATGTAGTCAAAAGAATAGATTGTGTGAACGCTGAAAAGGTTTTGTATTGCTGATGTGTACAGGTAGGTATGTATATTAGGTTTAAAAGTATGTTTAAACCTGTGAATGTTGTGTACAGGACACTGAAATAATTAAATGAGTTAACAATATCAACAGTACATACCTGTTCGAGATGAAATAACAAGTACAGTACACAATAACTTTTATAAAACTTTTAACACAAAAGCCGGTAACGAGTCCAACTGTCACTAGCACTTTGTCTTTAATTTTGTAAAAATATGCACAAAATAATAATTATTACACTTTAATAACCCCTTATACTTAATGACAAAACATAATTTGGTTTAATTAAGGCTAAAAAACGATTAATTTAAATAAAATACAAGGGACAAACTAAAATCAGCTGTTAGCTATAGTGTTGCCACAGACGAAAAAAAAAAAAAAATCTATGTTGAGACAGATAAAGTTTTTTATTTATTATTCCCCGTAGGGATTACGAAGCCAGGGATACTTGGCGGGGCATTTCACGCAAGTCTCGAGCCAGAAGGTCTCGCCAGGCAGTTCCTCCGAAGACAGCTCACAAGACCGATACTTCTTACACACGCGGACTCCTTTATCTTCACACTTCACCTTCCACGGCTCGAAGTTCTTCGCTTGACTGATATCACGAGGTGTCTCAATCCACTTAATCGCCTGACTCATAGTTACAAAATAGACATCCTTGTGGATGAGGAGAATAAGATCAATCCAGTAATTAAAACCTTGCCAAAACTCATATTTTAGCAACCATGTGTTCTTTAAATGCAGACCGAATGGCGCTCGATTCTGGCTGTAGTGTCTATTAAAGTTATGGTTGAGTATGTTATGCAACTGAAACCCTTCCAAAATTCCGCAAGATTCGACGGTCCCTCCCCCACATCCTGGTTTACTCTCGAATGTTTTTGCGTTCTCGCGGCGGTCCAGTTCATTGATTACCATTTCCCAAGCTGAGTAGCTACGCATGGGACATCTTGTTTGATTGCAACGATGAGGTATCTCATGGTATAACGTATATGGCCACAAGGGTGGGTTCGAAAGCGGTACGAAGATGCTGCTGTCGTATGTGAACGCTTGCTTTTCCATCATTGTGAACTGGTAGTGTCCGCCGAGATGAAATTGAGGGGGTCTTATACCTTGAATGCTGTCATCAGTAATGTTGGCAAACTTAACTAATATCTCTCTCATACCGGCCATTTCTTGTGTCCATTGGTTTATGGTGGCATCGTCCCAGTAGCCTTCATTCTCGTTGTTGCTATATAAACAAATTTAATTATGTAACTTGTTATGAATTGGCGTAGGAAAACATCGTGAGGGAACCTTCACGTCTATAGAAAGGCGTGTGAAGTTCCCCAACCTGCACTGGGCCAGCGTGGTGGACTATAGCCCAAAATCTCCCTCGTATTGAAGGAGAATGTGCCCGGTATAATGGCAATAGGCTCGCCCCCTATTATATTGGGACCAAAATACATCGGTGATTTGTGGGTGCACTGCAGTGCACAAAGGTGCACTGAGTAGGTGCACTGAGGAGTAGGCAAAGGCCTACTCCTTCGGAAAATACAGGCGTGATGATGTATTTGTCATTTTGAGTATTTTTTTATTTCATTAATTTCGCAAATGGGGAAGATATACACATCCGAATTGGTGAAATTATAACTTACGTGATAGAATTCACCGCCATCTCATGCCCTTTCGCATGTAATTCCTGTACAGCTGAATAATTCGTATTTTCGTGGGTCACGAAGAATGTCGCCTTTATGTCGCATCCGTTGGGGTTTTTACGTTTTCCATCAAATATTTTATTGTACAATTCAAAGAGTTCCTTGTCGATGTAGCCATCGAAGGTGATTGTGATCATCTGAGGGATGTTGGTGGCGGGTAGACCACCAGGGATGGATGTGCCGTCTTGGGAACAGAAGCAATCAGGCAGTATGCACAGAGACAAGTCACACTTCCGAGGCTCTATGATGTTCACGTTACCTGGGGCTATAACAGAAAATATTTTATTTAATTGCCCTTCGTTTTCGTGTTCTCCACGGTAAGCCCTTTCATTTAATACCCATACTGTGGTAGTGCAGAAAAAAGAAAGATTACGACATCTTGGATGAGCCGCCATATTGGAATTAGAATGACGTCACATAGCTAAGCATACATTGTCATCCAAAATATGCGTGTATACCAAATTTCAGCTCAATCGGTTAAAGATAACTGCAAATTTTATAGCATATACAGTTGCAAGATTCCACCCGGACATACATTGCAAGTTAATATAAAGCTTGTAAAAAAACATAAATGAGGTGCTTTTTCTTTCCTCTAAACGAAATAAATGAAATAATAAGACGAGGAATGGCTCCACCTGCGTATTTCAGCCAGTGTCAAGTAATTAATAGCAAGGGCAAATTCAATAAATGCACATTAAGAATAAAAATGGGTGATGACAGTGATTAAGATGGCGGATGATCCAGCAATGTTTTTAATATCACTTTGTTGACGGTTTAAAAACTGGAAAATATGTAGAAAATTCAATCTCATCTTTGAAACAGCAAAAGGTTCGGAACGTGTTCCGAAACAGCCTATTCAAAAAGAGTCCTGGGCGGTTCGGAACGTGGTGCGAACGTATTGTTTTCTTATATTTACGCGAATACTATACATTGAAATAAAACTATTTTACGGATTTTATCGCGGTTATCCAAAACCAAGCATACCATTGCAAGACCTCAAGACACTGTGAGCACTTTCTGCGTAGACCGGACCGCAAACAACAACTAAATATGAGGGTAACCAATTATTAACTATGACATCAGGACGTCTAACACCTCAGTCCCCCCGTGACCATGGTTACTGTAAAGCAGCCGAAACGTCGGGAAAATAAAATAGTGAATAAACGCGATAAAATCCGTAAAATAGTTTTATTTCAGTGGTGCGAACGGCTTGTGGGGCGAACCGTCCAAGGACCCTACTAAGACCCCTGGGCAAAGGCTAAGAAGTTCATTTCAAAACCGTGCTGCTAGCGAGAATCAATTCGATCAGACTTTAGTAATATTAAAACAACAGTAATATGGATATTGCACCTCTGGGTTTCATGTGCGAATCTCATTTACATCCGAGATGACCACTTGCTATGAAACGGTAAAGGAAAACATCGTGAGGAAACCTGCACGTCTGAGGGAACTTGACTAGTTCTCGATAGATGTGTGAAGTCTGCCAACCCGCACCGGGCCAGCGTGGTGGACTATGGCCTGAATCCCCCTCGCATTGAGGGGAGGCCCGTGCCCAACAGTGGGACGTTAAAAAGGGCTGTAGTTATAATATGGATATTGAGTACCTAATATATTACAAGTAGTAAAATTGATTCCAGATGAAAGATTTGTTAATAGGTACGTACCTGGGTTGCAGGTGATATTTTTATCCCAATTACCATCAATGCACGTTATGGGAGGGAGAGCTGGTAGGTCATCGTTGCAAAAAGCTTTGACTATAGTTCCTGCAGGCTCCGTGGCGTTGCAGCGACGAGTAGCATCTCTGATGGAGCTTTGACAACTGTATATCACCCCCGGAAGACTGTCCAGCTTACATACAGTTCCAAGGTCATCAGAGTATCTTGTGTTAGCTGGCAGCAATAAATATAATATCGTATGTTTAGAATACGTGACAAAAATCAACGAAAATTTAACATTATTATCATTTCGCTTGAATTCACCAAAGAGTGAATAGAAGTGCACCACAGTGCACCCACAATTTGCTGATGTTTTTTGTTGCCAATGTAATAGGGGGCGAGCGTATTGCCATTATACCGGGCACATTCCCTTTCAATGCGAGGGAGATTTGGACCATATTCCACCACGCTAGCCAAGTGTGGGTTGGTGAACGTCGCACGCCTTTTTATAGACTAGGTTTCGTCACGATGTTTGTCCTCACCGTTCCCCATTTCCCGTTCCCACATTTGCTGATTCTATCCGAAAATCCCATAGGGCTTTGAAGCTGCATCCTTTGAGTTCAAGTTGGGGGTTCTAACAACTGGGCTACCACTGCATAAAGATGCTTTAACTCTAGAAATTACTTACTAATAGAAGGTGTGCATGTGACGAAGTCTTCCCACTTGCCATCGCTGCATCTCATGGGAGTCAGGGAGTGGTTGGAATGGGGGCTCGCTGCAGAGCACCCTGGCCTCAAGATGATGTCCTCAGGCTCGTACGTGTTACAGCGTCGGAGACCATAGAAGGAACCAGGTTCGAAGCAGTATTGTACCCACGGCTGATTTTCCAACTTGCAGTACCTATCACCCCTTGCATCTACAACTAATAGAACACCTTGATAATTTTTTTTTTCGTGAAGTATCTACAAATATAGTTATCCAAATTTTCCCTTTACTTGTGTTATCGGTGAAGGAAAACATCGTGAGGAAACCTGCACGTCTGAGGGAACTTGACTAGTTTTCGATATATGTGTGAAGTTTAGCAACCCGCACTGGGCCAGCGTGGTGGCCCGCATATGGCCTGAATCCCCCTCGCATTGAGGGGAGGGCCGTGCCCAGCAGTAGGACGTTAAAAGGGCTGTAGAGTATAAGGTATTGCTTTCAGTAAATTCTTCTTCTTCTTTTTTGAGAAATAAGTGAATTCATCGTCATCATCATCATCTCGCCTGTATTCCCGAAGGGGTAGGCAGAGGTGCACTGCAGTGCGCCAAAATCGGCGCTCGCGACAAAATTCGCTGGCGCTGTCAATGTCATTTAGTTGAAGAATGAACTTTTTCTATGAGTCAATACAGTTTTTTTTGCTGTGGCAAAAGAATATCGCGCGAGCGCCGACAAACAGTGTGCGTATAGATTATGAATATTGCTAAACTCGATTAGTGCACGATCTCCATCAGGATTTGAACCCGCGACCTTTGGATCACAAGGCGAGGAACCACCACGGTCATAGACAACACAATTAAATTTAAAAAAAAAACTTACCAGAAGCAAGAACTGGTAACATCAGCAATACATACATATTTACGTACAACTTTAGACTTGGCGAATGTTAAACTAAGACAATTTAATCGTAACTTCGATAATTGTTAATTACTATAGAAAACATCACATTATGATATAAAACTCTTTATTAAATACTACGTTTATTAAAAAAAATACTGGCTGATTAAAAAGAAACATATATTTCTGTTTTTAAATATTATTTAAACTGGTATTCTCTACATCACATGAGTTCTGTGCATGAGTTATAAATACGACGAGTCTGTAGAACCTGTTTCGCGGTTATTTCTGAGTGTTGCCACTCTCTCAACATTCTGCCACGTTTCAGGGATACCTAAAGAGTATTTTTTACGATATAATAAATACACTTTGTTTATACAAAAACCGATGCGCGCGTAATGCAGACATAAGATTTTCTCGACAAATCTGACAGTTCAAAGAGTTAAAACTTATGTCTACGCGGTCATGCTAAACCTACTAACAAAAATCAGTAATAGCGTTTTCAAAATTTGCCCTGGTCTGGGTGTAACTGGGATCGCCCCCAGTCCATTGTACGATGACTATGTGTTTTCTGACGATAATAACTTATTTATTGTTTTTCCTTGTATTGTATTTCCTGTAGCCATGACCAGTACAAAAACCTCGAAGTGACGTCATTTTCTCGATAAATCTGACCTTTGAAAGAGGAACGTATGTCTACACGGTCATGCTAAGCCTTTTTTTAACGTCGGAATATTCTTTATGGATACTCTGCCACCTCGGGGGCAGTAGCAGGGTTATGTGGGAGTCCCGGCAGGAGGCCGTATAACCACTAAAAACCGGTGTACCATCTTCCGCTTGTATCGGGGCGCCACGGGATCTCTTTGGCATGCACTGCGACCAGGTCATGCTAAGTGTTGTTAGTTAGAAGAAATGTCTTTTCTGTCTTCTGGTCTAATATTTTTTTATGTTCTTTCAGTTTCAAGCCAGTAGCCTAGTAAATAGAAAGGCCGCTATAAAAACAAGAGGTCCAAGTTCATATACGGGGCTTGCACTTCGAGGATTGTGAGTGGGTGTGAGGAGGTATGGCTGGGGTTAGATTTTTTTTTATATATTGACTATTAATAAGTGCTTGTATTGGTTTAAATAAATAAAACGTTTATGATTCAGAATACAAATATACATCATACATCAACAGGCCTGTATTCCCCGAAGGGGTAGGTAGAGGCGCACTACAGTGCACCCACTATTCGCCGATGTATTAGGTCCCAATATAAAAGGGTGCGAGCCTATTACCATTATACCGGGCACATTTCCCCTAAATACGAGGGAGATTTGAGCCATAGTCCACCACGCTGGCCCAGTGCGGATTGGTGAACTTCACACGCCCTTCTATAGACGTGTTTTCCTTCACCGTTCAGCAAGTGGTGATCATTATTGAAAATTACGTTCGCACATGAATATCATCTCAGAGTTGATTCAGTATGTGTGTATAATGGAAATAGGCGCGCACCCTGGGACTAAAAAAACATCGGTGAAGTGTGGTTATACTGCAGTGCATCTCTGCCTACCCCTCCGTGGAATATAGGCGAGATGATGATGATGTACCTTATACAAAATACATAAAACAATGTTGTTATTATTAACATTATTTCCAACAATAACACCAGTTGTGTTTTTTTATAAAAATCATCAACTAACTTGTTTAGCCTCTTGAAATAATTTACAACTCGTTTCAATTCCATCTATAACCTGTTATACCGTCATTTATGTGTGTTGCCACACTTAAACAACTCCCGAGTTGTGGGAAGATTCGACAAAATTGGCAACCTTCTACACTTGTAAGTTAACTAGCGGTCCGATCCGGTCCGGCACAGCTAGTAATCTATACAATACAAATAAATAAAATTGGAGTGTCTGTTTGTAAAATCAAAATAACACTTTTTTACCAAATGCGTATAAAAGTATATACGATACCTATAACGAAAACGCAATTTTAAAATTTTTTGTCTGTCTGTCTGTTTGTTTGAGGTAAACTTCTAAACGGCTGAACCGATTTCAATGGGACTTTCACTGACAGATAGCTGACGTTCCAAGGCGTAACTTAGGCTACTTTAATTTTAGAAAAAGCATTAGGGTTCCGCGGGAAAAACATAATACCCATATTTCCGGGTAATCTCCCTAAAGTCCACGCGGGCGAAGTCGCGGGCACAGCTAGTTATATAATATAATAGCTGTCCCCGCGGTTTCACCCGCGCGTATTGTTACTGTGTAGTAGCGTGTTGTTATATAGCCTATAACCTTCCCCGGTAAATGGACTATTCAACGCAAAAATAACTTTTCAATTCGAACCAGTAGTTCCTAAGATTAGCGCGTTCAACCAAACAAACAAACAAACTTTTCAGCTTTATAATATTAAGTATAGATTACTAATTATATTCAAAATATCTAGAGTACTTAATACTATCCTATACCAACAGAGGTGCACTCCGCGTCCCTGACTAAAGATGTGTTTGAAATATTATAATATATGGGTAAGTTTTAAAAACTTGTGGAACTACTATGTTTTGGTAGGTAGACAAAAATCTTTGGCAAGGTCAAATGGATTAATAGATTTTCCTGTTCAAAAACCTTTACATATCACAAAGTTTTAGTAAAAAGTTATTGTAATTGAAATACAATAATAAATGTTTTAAGCGCATATAAAAGTATCTTGTTATATGCATATAGTTCTTGAAAACAGTCTTCAATTATACCGAGGGGTGAAAGGCGAATCTCATTTTCATCCAAGATTATCACTTGCTATGAAACGGTGAAGGAAAACATCGCGAGGAAACCTGCACGTCTGAGGGAACTTGACTTGTTCTCGATAGATGTGTGAAATCTGCCAACCCGCACTGGGCCAGCGTGGTGGACTATGGCCTGAATCCCCCTCGCATTGAGGGGAGGCCCGTGCCCAGCAGTGGGACGTTAAAAGGGCTGTAGTAGCTAAAAGTATCTTGTTATATGCATATAGTTCTTGAAAACAGTCTTCAATTATATCGAGGGGTGAAAGGCGAATCTCATTTTCATCCAAGATTATCACTTGCTAAGAAGCGGTGAAGGAAAACATGGCGTGGGAACCTGCACGTCTGAGGGAACTTGACTTGTTCTCGATAGATGTGTGAAATCTGCCAACCCGCACCGGGCCGGCAAGGTGGACTATGACCTGAATCCCCCTCGCATTTAAGGGAGGCCCGTGCCCAGCAGTGGGATGATAAAAGGGCTGCAAGTATAAGTGTTTTGGAATAACACGTGGAAAAGAGTAATCATGGAGTTTCTTGCCCATTCATCTCCATAGGAAATGCATTTCGAATGGGTGGTAAAGACCTATATTTTATTTTCATTTAAATTTTCAAATTTTCATGGAAATAGATGAGGAATGCCCGCACCTGCGATTAGCGGTACTTATGGCAATGTCGAGTAATTAATAGCACAGAGATAAAGATGGCGGATCTACCGGGGGTTTACTTGTTTTTGTTATTCTGATTCAAAATGGCAATGATTCGTTGTGGGCAAGTGACCTTTCAACTTCAAAAACTGGCGGCCAAACAACCAGTTTCTAAAATAATAATGGCTAGATGAGCCGTGTGGCCTCCTAAAACGTATATCAAATCTGACTATAATATATAATTGCTGTAAATTTTGATCAATTTTGACATTTTAGTATTTTTGTGTTAGTGTTTACTTTAGTTTAGTTCAGTTAATTAATAATCTCAGTGTTTCAACGCTTGCTTATTGTTTTGTATGTCACGTGTTAAGTTTAATTCATTCCGACCTTGGCCTCTTCACAATTCGAAAACACTTCAAAATAGCGTCCGAACGCTATTTTAAAAAAGCCGCGTCGCATTTAAATCCTCTAATTGTCGCCGCCGACAATTACGAGCCAGACCCCGCGCACACATCATCAACTCGTCGCAGCCGTCCGCGCCACGTGTTGATTGATCCTCCCGACACGATCACCGCCCTCCTCGACCCGGGCGTCGAGAGGGCCACCAACACACCTACACCAGCCTTAAACAGACACCGGTCTCGCCGGTGAGGTCGAGGAACCCCCTCTTCCGCTCGTAGGTGCATCTTTGCACCTAGGAGCACAGTCACTACCTCTCCCCTCACGGTAACTGCCCAAGCCGAGGTCGTGCCCTCTGTGGCGCCCTTGAGCTCGTTGCCACCCTTTTCCGCCCTTAAGGCTTTGGTTGGAGTGCACTCTGCGCTCGCCACTCCTCCGGTAAAGCTGTAAAGGCCACCTCACGGCCAACAGCCTCGTCCATTAAAAAAAAAGTGTTAAGTTTAAAACGGGTTTTATATTAGTTGTACTTAGTCAAGGATGATTTGGGGTTTTATTGCAATCTGAAATCAATCGTTTTCAAATTCTCAACGGTCTTGAAGATGATCGATTTTCATTAAAAACTTAGATGTTTTTTTTTTTAAATTACGTGTTCACTTGTTTACCTAATGAACAATAACAATGCGTTCAAGTTGATTTTAAATCAATTGTAAAGCTACGTACTGATTTATCGTTGCAAGAAAAATATAATTACAAAGCTTTATAAAGTTCTTGTAAAGTATTTGTAATAGACAGCAACATTATAACAGTCTCGCTATTCAACGAGGAAATGCAGCCAGCGTTCTTGCCACCATCCCGCGCGGATCAAGTCTTTTTAATTAATCATTATATATGTATTCCCCTTTGTTTAGTTATTAAAATAAAAATAATTAACAGTCTTGTAACTTAATTGATGGACTTGTAACTGCAACTGTTATACAACTCGAATCCTGTATCCTGTATCCTTTTTCTTAAAACAATCTTTTTTTATTGTTATATGAAATAATATCTTAACTTATTATCACTTGCTATGAAACGGTGAAGGAAAACATCGTGAGGAAACCTGCACGACTGAGGGAACTTGACTATTTCTCGATAGATGTGTGAAGTCTGCCAACCCGCACTGGGCCAGCGTGGTGGACTATGGCCTAAATCCCCCTCGCATTGAGGGGAGGCCCGTGCCCAGCAGTGGGACGTTAAAAAGGGCTGGAGTATGAGTATGTTACTTATTAAATATTTCACACTGGCATAATATATATATATATTAATTAATATTTGAGCGACGAAACATATTATTGTATTAACCAGCTTCAAAAAAGAAGGAGGTCCTTGATATCAGTGTGATTTTATAACAATTTTATAATTTTTCGTTAATATTTATCTATACTATATTATTATTTATATATAATATTATAAAGCTAAAGAGTTTGTTAGTTTGTTTATTTGGTTGAACGCGCTAATCTCAGGAACTACTGGTCCGAATTGAATAATTCTTTTTGTGTTAAATAGTTTATTTATCGAGGAAGGTTATAAGCTATATATCATCACGCTACGACCAATAGGAGCGGAGCAGCAACGAATAATGTGGCAAAAACGGGAAAATTCCGGAACATGAATCGGGTATTATAACATCACACTCTACGCCAAAGTAACTATTAGCGCGGGTGAAACCGCGGGCACAGCTAGTTGTTAATAAGCCGGCTTTAGTCCACGTAGTAGGAACCTTGAACAAATCGGTTTTATTTTGAACCCGCGGAACCCATTTTTTTTTTCTAAAATAAGTGACCTTAAGTTACTCCGATATCAGCCAGTGAAAGTCCTATCAAAATCGGACTACCCGTTTTGGAGATTACCCAAAATAAACAGACAGAAATACTTTTTTTTTTACTTGCATTTTCGTTATTGGTAGCGGTTATACTTTCATATGCATCTAATAAAAAGCTATTATTTTGACATTACAAACAGACGCCTCAATTTTATTTATTTGGTAGAAATTTTGGGGTAATTTTTAAATGCTGGCAACACTGAATTTATAAAGACAGCGCATCAGTTCCCCGCCTATAACTACACGTATGTAGTTGTAAATAATAAGCGAGTGTGTAAACATAATGAGATTTTAAATTAATTTAGTGCAAATCAATCGTGTTAATACTTAAATAAATACAGTGATTTTAAAATGCATTTGTTGGTCACTCTATCTGTTTTGTATGCGTTTGGTAAGTTGGCTTTTTTCCTATATTACTAATACCATAAAATATCACAATAACTTAAGGAAACTCAAAGATTTATAGTGCCTTCTCAGTCTCGAAGTTCTAATCAAGGCGGCCTTGGATGCGTTGACACGACACTCGGCAATGTAGAAGAACTTTTAATAGCTTAGGAGTACACATCATCATCATGCCTGTATTCCCCGAAGGGGTAGGCAGAGGTGCACTGCAGTGTGCCCACACTTTGCCGATGTATTTTGGTCCCAATGTAAAAGGGGGCGAGCCTATTGCCATTATACCGGGCACATTTCCTCTCAATACGAGGGAGGTTTGGGCCACAGTTCACCACGCTGGCCCAGTGCGGGTTGGTGAACTTCACACGCCTTTCTATAGACGTGCAAGTCGTAAGTTCAGCAAGTCGTAATCATGATTGAAAATGAACACATAAACATTATCTCAGAAGTGCGGGCCCGGGATTTGAACTTGCAACGCTTACCCTCAAGGCGGGCATTCTTGCCGACGAGGCTACCAAGGCTTTAGAACAAGCCTTATGTAAAACACATTAACATGGAGTAACTACTAATATTCACAAAACAGAAAATGAAAATTTCGCAAAGGACGCGATATTTTACAGATTTTGAAAATGTGAGTCTTAAATATCTTTTAGAACATATGATCGACTAGCTTCTACTCGTGACTTCGTCGGCGCAGACTTCGATTATTGAATATCGCTATTTGTACTAAGCGACACTTTTGGGCGATATTGACCTATATACATATTTAGAAACGATTTTTTCTGCGTCGAATGAGTATGCTCTCCTGTAAAGTTATAAAAACGTCGCTTGAGTCAAACAGCCTTTCACCCCTCGATATGTTATTCTTATTTATAAAAATACTGTAAAGTTTCATCAAAATCCGTTCAGTGGTTTTTGCGTGAAAGAGTAACAAACATTCATCCTCACAAACTTTCACATTTGTAATTTTTTTTTTTAAATAGCCTATTGTATGTCCCACTGCTGGGCAAAGACCTCCCCCTTCCGTCTCCACATGTCCCTGTCCTGGGCTTGTTGTGGCCACGTTTCTCCCGCAAAAGTGGCCAAATCGTCGCACCATCTTCTCCTCGGTCTGCCATTTTTGTAATATTTATTAGTAGGATTTTTAGTCTAATATACCATTCAGTTGTATACCCCAAACTATTGCACACGGTATTATTTCGGACTTCTGATACTGGCTACAGACCAACTCCATGCGAAAAACATCGAATGTGTATAAGGTTATTGGCCTTGCTGCTATAACTGGTCTGCATCAAGCTTGCGTATCAAACCTTATTATCACCGCTTAGGAATTTATTTTTTGATTTTGATTCTTCTGCCATCTTTATCACGTTCATCGCCCCATTTGATTAGGCTTCCGAACCTAAAGGGTACAACGGGAACCCTATTACTGAGACTTCGCTGTCCGTCCGTCCGTCCGTCCGTCACCAGGCTGTACCTCATGGACCGTGATAGTTAGACAGTTGAATTTTTCTCATTTTATGTATTTCTGTTACCACTATAAATTATTACGCTATATATTAAATACTAAAACACATAATAAAATGTTGTTGTTTCCTCTGCATCACCCTAAGGTTGACTGGGAGAGAATGCCTTTGGCATTAAGTCCGCCTTTGTATATCTCTGTGCTAAAGTCTTAATAAATAAATAAATAAATATTTAAGGGGGCTCCCATACAACAAACATGTTTTTTTTTTGCTCGTTTTTATAGATAATGGTACGGAACCCTTCGTGCGCGAGTCCGACTCGCACTTGGCCGTTTTTTTATAACTAGCTGCTTATTAAAAGTATAGATGTGTAACTATTGAATTTATCCTTGCTATAAATTACTTGAGACTGGCTGAAATACCCACTATACGCAGGTAGAGCCATTCCTCATCTGTCTTATTTCACTAAATTTCATAATTTCATCGATTTCGTAAAGAAAGTAGAAGAGATAAATGTAGGTAGGTAGGGTGGATGGATGTTTGTTACTCTTTCACGCAAAAACCACAGAACGAATTTTGATCAAATAATAATAATAATACATCATCACGCCCGTATTCCCCGAAGGGGTAGGCATACGTGCAATGCAGTGCGCCCACACGTCGCCGATGTATTTTGGTCCCAATGTAATAGGGGGCGAGCCTATTGCCATTATACCGGGCACATTCTCCCTCAATACGAGGGAGGTTTGGGCAGTCCACCACGCTGACCCAGTGTGGGTTGGTGAACTTCACACGCCTTGCTATAGACGTGCACGATTATAAGATGCGCACGTGAAACCCAGAGGTGCGGAGCCGGTTTGAACCTGCGCACTTTGATTGCAAAGCGTGCGTCCGCCCACACTCGGCTACCACTGCTACATTTGTTAAAGTTCACAAAGTCAAAGTCAAAGTCAAATCATTTATTCTGTATAGGCCTATGGGGGCACTTACAAATTGTCAAGTTTACATTTTTTTTCTTATATTCTACTATGCTACCACAGTACAGTACCACAGTATTATTGTTTACTAGCTGTGCCCGCGACTTCGCCCGCGTGGACTTTAGGGAGATTACCCGGAAATATGGTTATTATGTTTTTCCCGCGGAACCCTAATGTTTTTTCTAAAATTAAAGTAGCCTAAGTTACGCCTTGGAACTTCAGCTATCTGTCAGTCTATCCCATTGAAATCGGTTCAGCCGTTTAGAAGTTTACCTCAAACAAACAGACAGACAGACAAAAAAATTTTAAATTGCGTTTTCGTTACAGGTATCTTATATACTTTCATACGCATTTGGTAAAAAAGTGTTATTTTGATATTATAAACAGACACTCCAATTTTATTTACTTGTATGTATAGATATAGATTTGTTTATACATCAGAATAACACGTAGGCTACAATTAAAACGATATTGATTAGAAGTCGCGTGTAGGAGCTAGTTTATTAATGTGAAACATCTAATGGCGCGCTTGGCGAGTGACAGCGACTTGATGCTGCGATGCCGCGATCCCAAAACTTCGTGGCTTCTCGGTTCTTTCCGCCGCTTAGACTCCGCCCACCGGCTGACTCTGCTCACTCGCCGCTACGACGTATGTGTTTTATGTTTCACATCTGCCAGGCGTCTCGCGGCAGCTCAGTTTTTTATAGTAGTAGGATTAATTAAATGTTATGTTTTTTTTTCTAGCTACAACATCCGTACTAGCAGCTGACGATGATATAGACGTGGACGTAAATCCTTGCAGGTAACTGAGATAGCATTACCACTAGTTAACACGTTCGCTGCGTTGTGAGGTTATATTGGCTCATGGCGAACTTTCAACCCTTCACTCTATGAGTCAATATAACCTCATGATTCACCAGCTGAAAGAACACTGAAACTCCTTATGCAGCGAACGATTTAAACTTCGATAAAATGTCATAAGATGAAACCTACATCGGTGAATTGATTTGTTTCTATGTACGTTAATAACTATCAATCTTATAATAATAAGACCTAAACTGGCCTTTAGATGAATACAATACATCATCACGCCTGTATTCCCCGAAGGGGTAGGCAGAGGTGCACTGCAGTGCGCCCACGCTGCGCCGTTGTATTTTGGTCCCAATGTAATAGGGAGCGAGCCTATTGCCATTATACCGAGCACATTCCCCCTCAATACGAGGGAGATTTGGGCCATAGTCCACTACGCTGGCCCAGTGCGGGTTGTTGAACCTCACACGCCTTTCTATAGATGTGCAGCTTTCCTCATGATGTTTAGATAAAACCTTTCATTTTATGTGAGTACACTAAATTTTAAGATACAAGCAAATAACGCAGAAATAGTTTTTTTTTTAATAGTGATGGCAAATGGAGTTGTCTTCACCTATCTTGATAACTATAGATGTTGGAAAAATAAAACCATGACTGACGTATAGAGAAAATGTTTGGCTTTAATCTATACAAATAAATAAAATTGGAGTGTCTGTTTGTAATATCAAAATAACACTTTTTTAGCAAATGCGTATAAAAGTATATACGATACCTATAACGAAAACGCAATTTTAAAATTTTTTGTCTGTC
Source organism: Ptilodon capucinus (assembly GCA_914767695.1). Taxonomy (NCBI): domain Eukaryota; kingdom Metazoa; phylum Arthropoda; class Insecta; order Lepidoptera; family Notodontidae; genus Ptilodon; species Ptilodon capucinus. Next base: position 3,000,651 of record OU611837.1, read on the forward strand.
TGTCTCTCTGTCTGTCTGTTTGTTTGAGGTAAACTTCTAAACGGCTGAACCGATTTCAATGGGACTTTCACTGACAGATAGCTGACGTTCCAAGGCGTAACTTAGGCTACTTTAATTTTTGAAAAAGCATTAGGGTTCCGCGGGAAAAACATAATACCCATATTTCCGGGTAATCTCCCTAAAGTCCACGCGGGCGAAGTCGCGGGCACAGCTAGTTTAGTAAATATAATTCAAATCAGGAAATGTCAGGTAAGGGTATTTTAGCCATTGGACGGAGGTAATACATTAGTGTGTTGTCTGAAGATAATAATTTCTTTGTAATGCTTACAGCAAGTTCCAATGGCGCTGCCGCGATGGGAGCTGCATATCGTTTGACATGCAATGTGATGGGACAGTGGACTGCCCTGATGAGACCGACGAGTCGCTTCCTGTCTGTAGGGAGACACAGTGAGTTAAAGTCTTATCGAGGAGAGAACGGCCTCTTAGTGACACTTTTGAATCAGCTAATTTTTCTGCGTCGAATAAGTATGCTCTCCGGTAAAGTTAAAAAAATCTCGTTTAATTCAAATAGCCTTTCACCTCTCGATATATACCATCATATCATATAGCCTTGACTGTCCCACTGCAGGACAAAGGCCTCCCCTCCCTTTTTCCACTTGTTGCGGTCCATAGCCAACCGGGGCCACTCCGGTAAGTAAGAGTCTAGCTCATCCTGCCATCTCTTTCTGGGCCTGCCGCGTTGCCGTTTCCCGAGGTTGGGGAGCCATTGCGTGGTTGATTTTGCCCAAAGCGTATCCGGCATGTGGCAGATGTGACCTGAGTTGAGGGTAAATTTTAAAGTTGGCAACACATGCTTGGCCAACGGAAAGAAACACCATACGCTTGGGCTCGTGGATAAGTGATTTCAGACATCAGATTACTTTTATTCACATAAATTGGCACTAAGGCAACATTGTAGCGTTGGCGCTTGAGTCAAGTCCCCTTTTAACCGTCGATTTGACGTGCGATACCGGGTCTAAAACGCCCGGTATATAATTATAGTTTTATGACAAGGTGTAAAATGCACTGTAACGTAAAGTATAGCTAATAATTATTGCATTACATTACATTTTTCTTCCAATTCCTCCTACACAAGGTTCCAAGAGAATTTAGCTTGTCCCTGGGACTCGCCGAGGGTCAAACCTCGGTGTCTTCAATAAACTCCGCTGTCGATCCTGGCTTACAGGAGTAACAGTGGTGGGAATGTGTGGCGGGCTTAGCCCCAAAATAATAATAATAATATAGCAGTAGTAGCCGAGTGGTCGAACGCACGCCTTGCAAATCAAAGTGTGCAGGTTTAAACCCCGGCTCGCACCTCTGGGATTTATGTGCGAATCTCATTTTCATGCGAGATTATCACTTGCTATGCAACGGTGAAGGAAAACATCGTGAGGAAACCTGCACGTCTGAGGGAACTTGACGAGATCTCGTTAGGTGTGTGAAGTCTGCCAACTCGCACCGGGCCAGCGTGGTGGACTATGGGCCGAATCCCCCTCGCATTGAGAGGAGGCCCGTGCCCAGCAGTGGGACGTTAAAAGGGCTGTAGTAGTTATAATGATAAGTGCCGTAATGAACGTGTTGTACCTATCGCAGGTGTGTGCCTGCGTGCGAGCGGCCAGCTCAGACCCCTCAGACTGGCGCATGCGTGTTACCGCCATATCCTGAGCACGGGACATACACAGTCAGCAATGTGCCCAACGCAGTTCCTGGTCAGGCGTTGGACTCGCTACAACTCAATGTAAACTGCTATCGCGGCTACGGTGTCATCGGTCCAAGCAGTGTCTTCTGTCTACAAGGCACCTGGCTTGGAGAAATACCTAAATGCTCACGTAAGTACTTTTCCTTCTTGTGTCAATGGTTCTTAGTCTATACCTTATTCTGTAGGAAATAAGGTGTAGAGTAAGTGCTTAATAAGATCATACTTTGATAATTAAGAATAGCGTCTCCAAAGGACAACGATTGGGGCTCATGTTCGCTGCGTTGTGAGGTCATATTAGCTCATGGCGAATTTTCTTTAAAAGTTGGTACTCTATGAGTCAATATAACCTCACGACACACCAGCTGAAATCACCCTGAAAATCCTTACGCAGAGAAAGTGTTAAATCAGCTCTATAAGTGTTGTCTATCTGTTAATGAATTGTCGATCTGTTTACCAGTTTTCTGCAGACTGAAGCCTCATCCGAGCGTTCACTACAATTGTCTCGTGTCCGGCTCCGTGGAGGGCCAGCGACGATGCAACACGTACGAGCCTGCGGACATCGTCGTTAGACCTGAGTGCAATACACACTACTACTTCTCAGGCACACTACCGTTCATGAGGTGCCTCAACGGCAGTTGGAGCGACGTTGTCACTTGCCTACCAGGTATATTTTTTGATGTGAAATATCTATAGGCGAGGGGTAAACCTGATTTTTGGCGTGCCGAGATTTGCCGACGCTTCGATACAACAAAATGAAATCAACCTTATTACTTAATACATAAAGTATAGTTTTAAATTCGGCCACGCTTCGTTCGGTGTGTGTGGGTGGGGCTGACTCCGCTCACTCGCCGCTAAGACGTTTAGGTTTTATGTTTCACATCTGCCAGGCGTCCCGCGACGTCTCAGTTTTTTTTGGGACTAAGCCCACCACACATTCCTACAAAGTCAAAGTCAAAGTCAAATCATTTATTTTGTATAGGCCTATGGGGGCACTTACAAATTGTCAAGTTTACATTTTTTTCTTATATACTACTATACTACCACCGGATCGAAACGCGACCTCAACTGAGAAGATCCGGCAAGAAACTCAGTGGGCTGATCATTTTTTAAATCGCCAAAACTTATTACAAATACACAGGTACATATAGCTCCAGTGTGTTGCCTTTAGAGCTGCTTTTAATAATAAAGATAGAATAATAATACGTTAGTAAGGCAACACACGCTACACTTTGACATGACGGGCAATATTTCGATTTTTGTTTTGAACCTGAGCTGTACAATCCCGTGCTGATTTATCATTTAAATAATCCGAGATTTTGTAATAGCCCTTTTGATACAATTTGGATTTGATTGCAATTTTAAATTTATTAATAGTTACTCCTACCTTCTACCACTGGTTACTCATGTAAGCCAGGACAGCGGTATGCATTAAAACGGAAAAATTGTCTTGACCGGCGAAATTGTCTTGGAACCCGCACGGATTTAATCGTGAAAACGTATAGGAGGAGTTGGAAGTGAGGAAACTTACGTCTATAAAATGGCGTGTGAAGTTCACCAACGCGCATAGGGCCAGCGTGTTGGACTATAGCCCAAATTACCCTTGAAGGAGGAATATGCCCAGTAGAATGGCAATAGGCTCGCCCCCTATTACACTGAAAGCAGAAATACTTTGGCAAAGTGTACACTGCAGACCTTAGCCTTTCGGGGACTACAGGCTTGATAATGATGATGATTATGATGATAATGTATACAAGGTTTATTAAATAGAAGTCCGGAATAATATTTTAGATACAAATATGGTAGCTAATTTGTAGTTGCTTAGTGAAGGTAGACTACAACTAACTATCATAGTTTCAGAGTTAAAGACCTTTGTGTATTTGTCGCAAGCATCGGCCTTAGGGCACATCCATATCCCTATGTGTACAGTATAAACTACATCCACGAGAGACAGCTACTAATATCTATTCACAAGATAAAACTTGAAATATTCGCATAAACCTTGAGATTTAAAAAATGGAGGTGCAACCAAAATTTCAAAATAATGTTTGAATTTCCATAAAAAAATCGGTATATAAAGTTTCAGTTGTGTACCGGATACTTATGAAAACGGTAAAGTATAATTTCTGACTTCTGATACTACTATTACAGCCCTTTTAACGTCCCACTGCTGGGCACGGGCCACCCCTCAATGCGAGGGGGATTCAGGCCATAGTCCACCACGCTGGCCTAGTGCGGGTTGGCAGACTTCACACATCTATCGAGAACTAGTCAAGTTCCCTTAGACGTGCATGTTTCCTCACGATGTTTTCCTTCACCGTTTCATAGCAAGTGATAAGCTCGGATGAAAATTATATTCGCACATAAATCCCAGAGGTGCGAGCCGGGGTTTGAACCTGCACACTTTGATTGCAAGGTTCGACCACTCGGCTACTACTGCTATTACATACTTCTGATACACCTGTTTATAATCTGGTTTATTGTGTGTTTGTCCAGACTGTGGGAAGGTGACCCCCGAAGGAGAGATCTTGGTCATAGGGGGTAAGCGGGCACAGAAGGGAGAGTTCCCGTGGCATGCTGGAATTTACAGAAAGAATGGGAATCTCAATATGCAGATCTGCGGAGGGTCGCTCGTCAGTTCCACAGTCGTGATCTCCGGTAAGCGCTCTTTGTCAATACCAAAATAGACTGTATTAATTCAAACAAAAAGTGCATTTTCCAACGTAATGTCATCAATGACGAGCCCTGACCACGCAACTTTTACCATGGAAATTCAATCTTTATGTATACTGACACAGAGTGTGTTTTGGTATTTTGATGCCCCCTTGTGCTGGGACTTTAAAAGAATACTGCTAAAGTTCTGTTGATATACCCCCTTACCACCGCCTGGCTCGCCGCAATGTTTTTATAATATTACATTCAGTTTGTGACAGTTACTACTACTACAGCCCTTTTAACGTCCCACTGCTGGGCACGGGCCTCCTCTCATTGCGAGGGGGATTCAAGCCATAGTCCACCACGTCCATCTATCGAGAACTAGACAAGTTCCCTCAGACGTGCAGGTTTCCTTACGATGTTTTCCTTCACCGTTAACCTTCTGACCGTTAACTCAGTACAAATCTCAAAAATTGACAGTTACTTATATTGTTTTCTTATATTTACGCGAATACTACACATTGAAATAAAACTAATTTACGGATTCTATCGCGTTTATTTACTTTTTTATGTTCCCGACGTTTCGACTGCTTTACAGCAACCATGGTCACGGGGGAACTGAGGTCCTGATGTCATAGTTAATAACTGGGTACCCTCATTACATTATTATAATTATCATTATTATTGGGTAGTTGTTGTTTGCGGTCCGATCCACGCAGAAAATGCTCACAGTGTCTCGAGGTCTTGCAATTTCAATATTCGCGCGTTTTCAATTGTCGTTGACGTTCGGTTTGTTCGCAGTCATGATCTCACTTCCGATCGCTCGCTCGTAAGCCTAATATGTCTAATATAGCCGAATCTTAGTACAACATGTGAAATCATGTTGTGTCGACCCCACCTAGCATGGGATAAGGGCAGAACGAACAACACATACATTAACTTCTACCTACGATACGTATTCACATATTTTTTTAAATTAATTCTTTGCAGTTTACTTAAGGATAGGGCAAGATTGCTTAGGGCATCAAGTTACCTTAATCCGGCACTGGTCATACATCAACGATTGTAATGCCCCCATAATATGCACTAACTACCTTATGTTTCTCAGCTGCCCACTGCTTCTGGTCGGACAACGACAAGCAGCTCCCTGCCAGAGAGTACTCGGTGGCAGTCGGGAAGTTATACCGACCCTGGGACAACGACCATGATGTGGAGGCCCAAAAATCTGCCGTAAGAAGCGTAAACGTTACTATGACGGCCTATAGAGCCTTTTCAAAACGAACTTTTTCTACGAAATGATGATATTTTAATGGATAAAGACTGGCTCCACCAATGATTAGCGGTATTTATAGCCATTATAGTAATTAATAGCAAGGACAAATTTAATAAGTATGCAGTGGTAGCCGTGGGCAAGAACGCCCGCCTTGCACGTAAGGTGCGCAAGTTCAAACTCCGGGCTCGCACCTCTGATGCGATTTTCAAGTGCGAATGTAATTTTCAATCATGATTACCACTTGCTAAACGGTGAAGGAAAACATCGTAAGGAAACCTGCACGTCAATAGAAAGGCGTGTGAAGGTCACCAACCCACACTGGGCCAGCGTGGTGGACGATGGCCCAAAATCTCCCTCATATTTAGGGGGAATGTGCCCGGTATAATGGCAATAGGCTCTCTCCCTATTACATTGGAACCAAAATAAAATCCGCGAAGAGTGGGTGCACCGCAGTGCACCACTGCGTACCCCTTCGGGGCATACAGGCGTGATGATGTATGATTTATGTTCTAAAAAGGAACTTCTTATTTACGAAATAAATGAAATGATGAAAATTTAGGTGAGGAAGATGAGGAACGCCTGCACCTGCGATTAGCGGTATTTATGGCAAAGTCGAGTAATTAATAGCAAGGACAAATTTAATAAATACACATTATTAAATAAATAAAATTAATGTTAAAAAAACTTTTTAAAACAAGCTTTTATGTAATTGCCCTTAGTTTCCGTGTTCTCCTCAGCAAGCCCTTTCATTTGATACCCATACTGTGGTAGTGCAGACAAAAGTGGTAGTCCGCCATCTTGGATGATCCACCATATTGGAATTAGAATGACATGACGTATCTAAGCGTGCATTGTCATCCAAAATAAGCGTGTACACCAAATTTCAGCTCAATCGGTTAACGATAACTGAGTCAAAATTCAGTTGCAAGATTCCACCCGGACATACATACATTGCAAGTTAATATAAAGCTTGTAAAATGGGTGATGGGTGATAAAGATGGCGGATGAATCCCATTTATAGCGTTCCAGAAATTAATGGCTATTTTACTGACAGGTGCGATCAGTCCACTTGCCGAGGCGGTTCCAGGGCGGCGCAACGAATTTCCAGGACGACATCGCAATTGTGGTGGTGGCAACCCCCTTCGAATACAAGACTTTCGTGAGACCAATATGCATCGACTTCAATGAGAACTTCGAAAGATGGCAGCTTCAAGCGGGCCGGTTGGGGAAGGTATTCGACTTAAGCGATTTTTTTTTAACTTTACAGGAGAGCTTAAGTACTCATTCGGCGCAGAAATAATTGCGGATTCCAAATATGTATACAGGGTGTTTCAGAAGTCCGAAATAATGCTTTGACGTTTGCATCATCATCGGGTATACAACTGAATGGTATAAATTTTTTATCGAAAATAGAACATGTTTTTCCAACGTTTTTTCGTCGTCAATTTCTATAACTCGTAATATCTCGAGATCTAGGTATGTAAAATTTTCATGTTCCGTTTTGTGAATAGTGGTACTCACCCCTCATAAGTGTAGTTTAGACTGCTGAATAGGGTTATGAATGTACCCAAAGGCCAGAACACGATACCTGTGACAAATATTCAAAGGTCTATAACTCAGAAACTATGATAGTTAGGTACAAACAGTCTTCGCTGAGGATCCACGTATGTACCGTATATGTACCCAAAGTATTATTTCGGACATCTAATACACACTGTACGTCTTGTTTTTATCGCAGGTGGCTGGATGGGGTTTGACTTCGGAGAACGGCGAGGGGTCCCCCGTCCTGAAAGTGGTAGAGCTCCCGTATGTCGAAATCCACGAATGCTTCGCCGTCTCTCCTGCCAACTTCAAGGAATATATTACTAGCGACAAGATTTGCGCTGGATATACTAATAAAGGTAATTATGGAAGCAATTCCAGTTTAGCGGTAGAGGGAAGAACTTCCTGCCAGGCGAGCGGTATGCCTGGTGTGGTCCGTTATGCCCCCCAAAGGTTACTTTTGGAGAACTTGGTTGAACTTGTTGGAGATTCATAAGTATCGAGGAGTGAAAGGTTAAATCAAATATTTAAACGATTTATTTTTAACTTAACTGGAGAGCATACTTATTGGACGCAGTAAATTTAGCTGATTTCAAATATGTATATGAGTCAATATCGCCCAAAAGTGTCGCTTAAGCCTTGCTCTCCTCGATATAGTTCGGATCGTCGAGAACACTTCTTGCGTGATTCAGGATTTGCATAGACCGTTGTATGGTGGCTCGGTTTTTAGTATGCGGAGAATTGCAATGTGTCGGTAGTCGCGCCATCTATTACTGAATAGTGGGAGTTATGCTTTTTGTGCCGAGGGTCTCCACAGACTCCACACTAGTTTTGACAACGTTCGACAATCAATATTCTTCTTGTTTTGTACGATATTCAATTTAGTTAATCATTTATTAATTTATTTACGTTTGCATAATACATTTGCTGAAGTAAACCATACAAAAAGCAACCATGGAGTTTCTTGCCCATTCTTCTCCATAGGAAATGCATTCCGAATGTGTGGTAGAGCTACTATTTTTACTATTTATTGACGATTCATAAGTGCCTGTATTGGTTTATATGAATAAAAAATATTAAATAAAAAAATATTAAAAAAAAAAATATTGGATCAATTTTGCAGTTAACTGTGGCTTCTACACTGATTTGAATGAAATTTAATGCATTATGATGAGGAATGGCTCCACCTGCGTTTAACGGGTATTTCAGTCAGTGTCAAGTAACTAATAGCAAGAGAAAATTCAATAAATACACATCTATACATCATACATACAAATAAATAAAATTGGAGTGTCTGTTTGTAATACATATACATATACAAATTAATAAAATTGGAGTGTCTGTTTGTAATATCAAAATAACACTTTTTTACCAAATGCGTATGAAAGTATATACGATACCTATAACGAAAACGCAATTTCTAAACGGCTGAACCGATTTCAATGGGATTTTCACTGACAGATAGCTGACGTTCCTAGGCGTAACTTAGGCTACTTTAATTTTAGAAAAAGCATTAGGGTTCTGCGGGAAAAACATAATACCCATATTTCCGGGTAATCTCCCTAAAGTCCACGCGGGCGAAGTCGCGGGCACAGCTAGTTATAAATAAACATGGGGGAATTATCTGTCAATCACAAAACGATCACTAGTTAATTACTTGACACTGGCTGAAATACCCGCTTATCGCAGGTGCAGCCATTCCTAATCTTATTCAATTAACACAAGAATATGGGTGATGAAGATGAAAAAGATGGCGGATGACTTCCATGTTTTTATTTTGACAGGTACGGCGCTCTGTCAGGGTGACAGCGGCGGCGGTCTCGCCTTCCCCGAATCCCAGCATGGCATAGAGCGGTACTACCTGAGGGGCGTGGTGTCGACCGCACCCAACAACCTAAACGATCTATGTGACTCACAAACTCTCACCACATTCACACAGATATTAAAACACCAAGTCTTCATACGAACATACATTTAATTTCAGCATCTACAAGCAACATCGATAATCGATATAATATATCGATAATCGGTAAAATACAATATGATTCAAAATGTGCAAGACAGTGGTGATAGCAAGCATGTCAAGACAAGACCTCTCTCACAGATTGGGTCGATCGCTCTCTGTCTTATTTCATACGAGCGAAAGAGATATAATCACCATATTCTGTGACATAAGCCTAGTCTTGGCGTACATGCTATAACGATGGTGTTAGCAAGCATGTCAAGACAAGACCTATGTCACGGATTGGCTCGGTCGCTCTCTGTTTAATTTCATACAAGAGAAAGAGACAATTTCAAGATATTCCGTGACATACGTTTAGTCTTGCCACTAATGCTACAACCACAAATGGTGTTAAGCTATCCATAACGAATGATTGTTATATTTTGACTCGCATTGTAACTATTGAGATGTTGGGATCCCACTCACAGTAAAATCTCAAAGTAACTAGAGAACCCATTACGACTGCGCCCTTTGTATGGCTCTGCGGCAATATTTCTGACGTTTATCTGACATCTGCCAGTTGACATATGTAGTTGCCGTATGCAGGAGGGTAGATTGGAAGGAGTGACATCTAGGTATTTATTTTTTATTTTATTTTATTTATTTAGGATTTCCAACAACAAGTGCACTGTGTGAAATAACAAGGTAACATGCATAGGTTTTAAGCTAAGTGCCCTGTCAATTTTAGGAAATCACAGCATGTATAAATAACAATGGGTAAACAAACACAAACAAACTTAAGGCTAAATTATAGAAACACAATATTACCTAATCATAAAGGGATACAGTACCTAACCAAGCAAAAGTAACAGTAAGTTTTTTTTATCTAAGGACAATACATTTAAGATTAGCTGTGAAAAACAGGTCACATTCATTTTGGCAGTCTTCATACAATGAGTACATACGAGGTAACGGTGAAAATTTCCATAGATTAGTGCGTGAAACTGGATGAGGGAAATATTGAAAAATTGTCCGTCGAAATGCAATGATTAGTAATCAGTTCAAAAAACTTCTACAATGGCGCTGGTGTCGACAAAGTGTATGGTATGAATATAGCAATTGTGGGTGAACTGAAGTATGCCGAGTATGCAATTGCTATATTCATACCATACACTTTGTCGACAGCAGCGCCGTTTTTTGAACTAGTAATTACTGCTTTTCGACGGACACTTTTTCAAATTTTTCCCATAGGAGATTGCACTCCTTCCAATCTATCCTCCATAACTACAGATAACTACAATGGCGTACGTCAGATAAACGTCAAAAAAAATGTGGTCTACCCAACAGCTTAACATGACCGCGTAGACATAAGTTTTATCTCTTTCAACTGACAGATTTGTCGAGAAAATGTCGTCACTACGAACTTTATGTACTAGACATGGCTCGGTGTGACGACATTTTCTCGACAGATCTGACAGTTGAAAGAGAGAAAACTTATGTCTACGCGGTCATGCTAAGCCTACAAGATAAATTCCGAAAAGGGTATTTTGGCAATTGCCGCTGGCGGGAATGGAACGCCTAGACTATGCCGTCATCAGAACATGTTTTTAATTTCAATCCAAATATGACACATATGATAGGGGCCGTTCAAATATTACGTAAGCAGATTTATTACAATTATTTATCCCCTTGTCAGCAAAAGTTAGCAAAGCTCTTACCCCTCCCCCCATGCTTACGTAAACATTTTTCAATAAAACATGTTTTTTTATATCATAATTTTAATTATAATTTTATCCCCGAAAATGCGTTTCGTTTTCAAGCATAGACAATGTGAGGGTTGCCATTCGTGTAAAAAAGTAAATAACTACAGATGACGTAATCATCATCTAGACTCTGCTACCCCCCATGTCATCCAAAATAAGCAAAACAAAGACCCCCCCCCCCCCATAGTGCTTACGTAATACTTGAACGGCCCCATATACCTTTGCAAACAAGATTTTCACCATTTCTAAATACCTGAGATACATACTGTTTTAACACTAAAGTTGTGTAGATACTTGATACTTATGTGAAAGTCTTATTGCCGACTTCCAATGCAATATGAGTACCTAAATGTATCAAGAAAATACCTCTATTTTTAATTATAAAATATCTACCAAACAGAACGTCTTTTATTTTACCCTTGCCACACGGATTAAGGTCCCTGTACACTGGGGTGACAACTCTCTCGCTTCAAATATTTGTCAACAGCAAAACGAACTGCACTTTCTGCGTGGATCGGACCGCAAACAACAACTAAATATGAGGGTACCCAGTTATTTACTATGACATCAGGACGTCCCCCCGTGACCATGGTTGCTGTAACGTCGGGAACATAAAAAAGTAAATAAACGCGATAGCATCCGTAAAATAGTTTTATTTCAATGTATAGTATTCGCGTAAATATAAGAAAACAATATGAAAACGAACTGTGTTACGGAACCCTAAAAAGATGTCGGATGCCTAATTTATTTCTTGAGGTAAAATATCTCCCTCGTATACAGGGTTAATGTGCCCCGTATAGTGGCAGCAGGCTCGCCCCCTGTTATATTGGGACCAAAATACATCGGCGAAGTGTCGGCGCATCGCAGTGCACCTTTGCCTACTCCTCCGGGGAATACAGGCGTGATGATATATTTTATCTATACTAATATTATAAAACTGAAGAGTTTGTTTGCTTGGTTGAAGGCATTAAGCTCTGGAACTACCAGTCCGATTTTAAAAAATCCGTTTGCACTGTATAGTCTACTAGCTTGCCGTCCCGGTGTCGCACGGGTTTATATTATAGCCTATGTTACTCACTGATAATGTAGCTTTCTAACGGTAAAAGAATTTTTGAAATCGGTTCAGTAGTTTTTAAGTTAATTCGTTACATACAAAAAAACTTGACAACCGGACAACTTGGACAACCGGATGGAACGAAGTTCCTTTTGAAATAAAACACACATTTACAAAAGTGTCGGTCGAGACTTTTAGTCCTAATTTTTTCCGTCTAGCCCCCTTTCGCAACGCGCCATAAGGAACTACGTTCCAAAACAAAAATACAAATCTTTCCTCTTTATAATATTAGTATAGATAAAGATTTATTGAGAAAGGTGTTAAGCGGCTTTCAGACTACGCTATAATATATAGCACAACAATATCGCGCACCATACAAAGCCAATAATATATAGTACAGTACAGTGTGAACGTGGCCATAACAATGTATGGTGCGCGATATTGTTGTGCTATGAGCTATATACTATATGCTATTATATTATAGCGTAGTCTGAAACCCGTTTGAGACTTTATAACATCACGCTACGACACAGTAACCATGAACGCGGGTGAAACCGCGAACACGGCAGTTTTATTTATATACTTGAGTAAGATAAATCATATTTATTTACATTAAACACTAAATTCAAAGACAATTATAACACAAGGGTAGAATAATAAAAATAAATTGTATACAAAGGAATGCCTCCACATCGTAGTCGATGGCGAAAGTTTAAGATAAATTGGATAAACTTGCTTGACCTTTACAAAACCAACTTTTTTGGCTCGTTGTAAAATCCAATAATATTTTTTGAGTAATAAATATTACTTATTTTTTTAGTTTTTTTTTTATCAGCCTACAGGGGTTTCCAAAGTTATCGATATCGACCCCTTGATAATACTTATCGATAATCGGTATAGTGCAATACGAGTCAAAATGTATATATTAACCCTTAAGCCTGTAAACCAAAACAAACTGCATTGAGAGTATCATTTCGGACTTCTAATGCAATATGTGTACAATACAAGTTGTTTTAGAAGTCCCAGATAATATTATTTTAGGTACATACGGTAGCTCATATGTAGACGCAAAATTAAGGCAAATTATACGCTCCTATCATTGTTTCTGAGTTACAGACCTTTGATTATTTGCCGTAGGTATCGTTTTGGGGCCTTAGGGCACACTCATAGGCCTATTTTACAATGTAAACTACATCTCCAAGAGGCGACTATTAATATACATAAAACAGAACTTGAAAATATTGTATATAACTAGATATAGATTTCGAAATTGATGACAACAAAAAAAAATGGAATTTAGATCAAATTTTCATACCTTTCTGTTGTATACCCGATACTCATGGAAACGGCAAATTATTATTTCGTACTTCTGAAACAACCTGTATAATAAAGAAAATACCTCGTATTTGAAATAATAAAATACCTATCAATCAGAATGTCTTTTATTTTCCCCTATTTAACCCGGTTTAAGCACACTGCGTCAAATACTTCAACAATAGCAAAACGAAGTGAATCACAGAACCCTAAAAGATGGCGGATTTATGCTTAATTTAATTCTTGAGGAAAATAAAATCTCCCTCGTAATGAGGGAGAATGCGTCCGGTATAATGGCAATATGCTCGCCCCCTATTACATTGAGATCATAATACATCGGCGAAGGGTGGGGTGCACCACTGCCCACCCCTTCGAGGAATACAGGCGTGATGATATAGTTTATCTATACTAATATTATAAAGCTGAAGAGTTTGTTTGTTTAGTTGATCACATTAAGCTATGGAACTACCAGTCCGATTTCAAAAAAATATTTTTTGCACTGTATAACCTATTTATTGAGGAAGATTATATACTTTATATCTAACGCGGGTAAAACAGCGGGCACAGCTGGTTTAATTGTCTGGTGATTTATTATTTACTTATTTGTAGTCCACCCTTATCTAGGGTGCAAAAAGATGACGTATTTATAAATACCTACTTATTATTAGCTGAGTTATTTCAAGTAAATCTAGAAACGTATTTTTTTTAAGGAATTAGTGAAATTAAATTATGATAATCTAATGGAATGATGAGGACTGCCTGCACCTGCGATTAACAAGGATCAATTCAATAAATACACATTATAAATAAAACCGGCCAAGTGCGAGTCGGACTCGCGCACGAATGTCTCCGTATATAAAAACTACTATTGTTTAAATATTGATTTTATTCTATTTTTAGTACTTGTTGTTACGCCGACAACAGAAATACATCATCTGTGAAAATTTCAACTCTCTATCACAGTTCGTGAGATACAGTCTGGTGACAGACTGACGGACGGACAGCGAAGTCTTAGTAATAGTGTTCCCGTTTGACCTTTTGGGTACGGAACCCTAAAAATGGATGATGACTGATAAAGATCGCGGATCTATTATAATCTTTGTCGGTATCACTCTTGACAGAGTGGTCGTGGTCATCACTTCAGGTGTTGGTGGCAAGCTTCACAACACGCCGCCACTCTTCTCTGATGGCCGCCTTCCTCGTGCATTCGTGTAGCTGAGTTATTATCTTGAGGAAAATATATAAACTTGCTTGACCTCCGTAGAAACAGCTTTGCATGACACGTTAAGTGTAATCATGTTACAGTATTGCCAGATAAATATTTTAGACATATATTAAGTAAAACTTTTTCATGACAAAATCCAACTTGAAATATGGACACAATATCTGTGCGGGACATAATACATATAAGTTTAGTATAGATAATAGTTAGAATTTATATAGCTAGGAATTATTTTTAATGTATACATAGTACGAAATTGTAATTTCAATAGAACAGAGACAGCAAGGGCATAAAGCGAGATAGAACGATGCGACAGAGCGTAGACAGAGACAGAAAACGCGATGAAGCATTTAATGTAGCGCTTCTGATTGGACGAATGAATCATCGTTCCAAATAGGATCGGATATAAATATAGCGCCCGAATTGTTACCCGGCACAGTCCACAGCGTACAGCTATCGAAACAGTACTAATAAAGAAGCTACGAAGAAAAGAAAAAGTATTTCATTTGGCGACCCCCAATCCAGCACAGTAAATGTACCCCGTACAATATCAAGAGGTATAAATAAATATCAAGTACCTTTATACAATCAAAGTACCAGGAGAACATACCTGTCGAAGAGGTTGATAGCGTTGATGTTGAAGGTTAAGTTAAGGTTAAGCGATGTTAATAAATATCAAGGTATAAATATCAAGAGGTATAAATCAAAACAGGTATCAATCAAGGACTAGTGATTAGTAGATAGATAGACACGTAGTATAAGAAAAAACAAGTATACGGTATCCCCGTACAATACTTGAATAAGCGACAATTTTATAACTTTACAGGAGACCATACTCATTCGACGCAGAAAAAATTGCTGATTCCAAATGTGTATAAGTAAATATCGCCCAAAAGTGTCGTTTAAGTCAAATAGCCTTTCACCCGTCGATATCATTCTTAATTAAACAAAGTTACAAGGAAGGATTATCATATGATCCCAAACTAAGCAAAGCTTGTACTATGGGTACCGTACAATGGACTGGGGACGACCCCAGTTACACATCAACGCTATCAACCTCTTCGATAGGTATGGTCTCCTGGTACTTTGATTGTTTATACAAATATCGCCAGACAACACATACTCATCGTATGATCCCAAACTAAGCAAAACTTGTACTATGGGTACCGTACAATGGACTGGGGACGACCCCATCAACGCTATCAACCTCTTCGACAGGTATGTTCTCCTGGTACTTTGATTGTATAAACAAATATCGCCAGACAACACATACTCATCGTATGATCCCAAACTAAGCAAAGCTTGTACTATGGGTACCGTACAATGGACTGGGGACGACCCCATCAACGCTATCAACCTCTTCGACAGGTATGCTCTCCTGGTACTTTGATTGTATAAACAAATATCGCCAGACAACACATACTCATCGTATGATCCCAAACTAAGCAAAGCTTTGTACTATGGGTACCGTACAATGGACTGGGGACGACCCCATCAACGCTATCAACCTCTTCGACAGGTATGTTCTCCTGGTACTTTGATTGTATAAACAAATATCGCCAGACAACACATACTCATCGTATGATCCCAAACTAAGCAAAGCTTGTACTATGGCTACCGTACAATGGACTGGGAGCGTAAAAAACTGTAAATTCATTGTTAGATAATGTTTTTTTTACGATTACAAACTTATTTTGTAGTTAGTTTGTGTGGAGACACCAGTATACCAACGGCAAAGTTAAGTTTGTCTCTCTGTCCAGTTTATCTTTACGTTCGAGGTTTGGTGCTTTCATAGTTTATGTACGGAAGCCTCGGTGCGCGAGTCCAGCTCGCACTTAGCCAGTTTTTTAATGTAATTTGGCTGTGGGGTATTTTGGAAAAAGGGTTTTTTGCCCAAAATAGTTTGGGAATCCTTGCACTAGACTATCAACCAACTATCAAAAAATGCAAGTAATATTATATTAATATTGCAAGGGGGCTGGTAGATTTGTAAGAGTGGCAACACACACAAGATACAGCAAAACAGGTATCAATCAAGGACTAGTGATTAGTAGATAGATAGACACGTAGTTGAAGAAAAAACAAGTTTGAGTTAAGGATGTGACATTGAATGAAAAACATCGATTAATTAGTAATCGATTATTCGATTTTTCATAATAATCGATTCGTAAAAAAATTATGAACTTTTGTTGTCTGTCTGTGCAGTGGTAGCCGAGTGGTCGAACGCACGCCTTCGAATCGAAGTGTGCAGGTTCAAACCCCGGCTCGCACCTCTGGGATTTATGTGCGAATCTCATTTACATCCGAGATTATTACTTGCTATGAAACGGTGAAGGAAAACATCGTGAGGAAACCTGCACGTCTGAGAGAACTTGACTAGTTTTCGATAGATGTGTGAAGTCTGCCAACCCGCACTGGGCCAGCGTGGTGGACTATGGCCTGCATCCCCCTTGCATTGAGGAGAGGCCCGTGCCCAGCAGTGGGACGTTAAAAGGGCTGTAGTAGTAGTAGTAGTAGTTGTCTGTCTGTCGGTTAGTTCCGAGTAAGCTTCGACAGAACTGATTTAGAAGGGACATTTACCGCCAGAGAGCTGATGTCTTATGCAATAAAAATAATCGCAAATTATACTCGGGCATACTTATCTATAAATGTTAATAATAAATCAAAATGACTAGTATTAACAATTTTTAAGAATAGTAATAAATACATCGATAAGCTTATAAATAAAAGATTTTAATCATTTTCGTGTTAATAATACGCTTCAAAGAAAAAGAAAACGTTGGATAGACGCGAAACTGTTTTAGAGACGCAATAAAATAACAATTTGAGAATACTTTTATTTGACGTAAATACACGTTCAATAAAATCGAAAACTAATGTAATTTACATAATGAGTTAACTAAGAATCGATTATTTGTGAACGGTGAAGGAAAACATCGTGAGGAAACCTGCACGTCTATAGAAAGGCGTGTGAAGTTCACCAACCCGCACTGGGCCAGCGTGGTGAACTATAGCCCAAAAATCTCCCTTGTATTGAGGGAGAATGTGCCCGGTATAATGGCAATAGGCTCGCCCCCTATTACATTGGGACCGAAATACATCAGCGAAGTGTGGGCGCACTACAGTGCACCTCTGCCTACCCCTTCGGGGAATACAGGCGTGATGATGTGTGTGATGTGATGAGATAATTGATTATTACAAATGCATGACGAAAAGACCATTGATTCATATAAAAACCGATTATTTTTTCACATCCCTAGTTGATGTGATGTAGGATTCCAAGTTTGCTAAACGTGAATAATAATATTATTTTTTAAGTTCATATTGCCATCTCAATTTAAAAGGTTATGTGTATTAAAAAAAAACACATATAAATGCGTTTAGTTATTTTATTAAAGCGTGGTTTAAATAAATTTATGAAAAAACATAACTAGAAGCGACCTCTAAATATTTCTTTTTGTTCTTGTGTAGTATTCTATATTGTTAAGACTGATGTGTTTGTGTATAAAAATGTACGTGTTGTTGACAATATTATTTGTCGTTGCCTACGGTAAGCTTTTCGACAATATTAGTAGTTGTAGCTTGTACTCAAAGACCTATATTGAGGGATACGTTGATTTTGTCCCTTTCTTTAGTATGCTATAAGCTCTGCGAGCGAGCGAGCGAAATCGTGCGTGACACATCTGTATTCCCCGGAGGGGTAGGCAGAGGTGCACAGCAATGTGGGTACACTTCGCCGATGTATTTTGGTCTCAAAGTAATAGCGGGGCGAGTCTATTGCCATTATACCGGGCACATTCCCCCTCAACAAGAGGAAGATTTGGGCCATAGTCCGCTACGCTGGCGCAGTGCGGTTTGGTGAACGTCACACGCCTTTCTATAGACGTACTGATTTCTTCTCGATGTTCGCCTTCACTGTTAAACAAGTGGTAATTCTACTTAATATTTTAAATGTGAAAGTTTGTGAGGATGGATGTCTTTAATGAAAATGACATTCGTACATTGAAATCTCAGAGCTGCGGGCTTGGGTCTCTTAATATATAGTGTAGTAGATGTCCCGGCAAACTTCGTACCGCCTTAGAATTACATACGACAGCAGCGCCACCTACCGGGTCCAATTGTGAATCTAAACCATCCAGGGTGCCAAAAAAAACATTCAAATCCGTCCAGCCGTTTAGGAGTTCAGTGACATACACACGTACAGTAGAAATATATGTATTAAGATTATCTATGGGCTTGGGGTTTGTACTTGTACCCCTTATCTTACCGATTCAGTTACAACTGCTTTTGATATAGATACAAGATCACGGCTGAAGGGGTAGGCAGAGGCGCACTACAGTGCACCCACACTTCGCTGATGTATTTTGGTCCCAATAATGTAATATCTAACAATAAAAGTAATCTGCCTCATAACTTTATTTCAGTTAAAGATGTGAGAAGTGAAACCTTCTGCAGAGTTGGGGATGACGCGTGGATGCAATACTGCTTCGAGCCTGGATACAGTCATGGTCTCCGTCGATGCAACACCTTCGAGCCCGAGGGTGTGATCTTGAGGCCAGGGTGCAGCGCATCCAGTAGCTATAACCAGTCAATAGTACCTAGACTGTGCGTTGCAGGCGATTGGAAAGACGTTGACACTTGCAAATCAGGTTTGTAAACGAATCATAAGGTATCAGCTGTCATCTTTATCAGTCATCACCATAAAGTAGAACGGATGATTTTTCTGACATATGTGGTAGCTCATACGTGGATGCTTAGTGAAGACAGTTGATACGTAACTATTATAGTTTCTGAGTTCTGAAGATCTAAAGATCCACAGGTCTCGTATTCTAGACTTTTTTTTTTGTTTTTTTGTTGACGGGGAGGAAATCTTCAGATAGATTCCCAGTCTTCTGTGTGGGAGAAGACTGGGATATGTGGGATTCTTACCCACTAAAACCTCCCCGGAGGCCGTCTTCGACACGTTAGCGGGACTCCGGGATCTGCTACCGGAACGCACCGGAGTCCCTCTGTGCCTCGCTCCCGAGCGTTGTGCCCAGGAGCTCGTCTCGGGGGGAGCAGATGTTCGGTCTCCCTGCACCCTCGCAGTGCATACGGCGGCGAGAGCCACCCCTCGCCGCCATCCTCCTCAGGGTCGTCGTCTACTTGAGAGCGTCCGGGGCCCACACCCCAGACGCTCACGACCCCAAGGGGTCGTATTCTTGCCTTTGGGTACATCCATAACCCTATTCAGCAGTGTAAACTGCACTTATTGAGGGGCGACTAATTGGACGAGTTATAGAAATTGACGATGAAATACAATTGGAAAAATCCTGATCGAATTTTGATCAAATATTTATAACTTTCGGTTGTATATCGGATACTCGTGTTAACGGCCAAGTATTATTTGAGACTTCTGAAACACCGTGTAAAGGCTTTGTTCATCTCATACATGCAGCAGTGTATACCAGTAGCCACAGCATGACCGTGTAGACATAAGTTTTATCTCTTTGAACTGTCAGATTTGTCGAGAAAATTACGTCACTTCGAGCTTTGTTGTGCTTTGATTGCGTCCGTGTCGAATAAATGTTTTTTCTTTCTTCTTTCTTTCATTCTTCTTTTTGTACTGGACATGGCTCGGTGTGACGTCATTTTCTCGACAAATCTGACAGTTGAAAAAGATATAACTAATGTCTACGCGGTCATGCTGAGCCTACTGCCCGATAGAACCCGTTCTTCAACATAATATAAAATATTATGATTTTGTTATAATTTCAGGTAACTCAGACTAAGCTGTGCGGTTAAAATTTAACGCGCATCTCTTGACACCCCAATGTGTGCAGGGCCTCAAACTATTGACAATTAGGTATAAGTTGGAATTTAAATAAAGTATTAAATATATCTTTTGGTTTTATTTACGTGTGAGGGAGTACGCAATTATAATAAAAAAATCCGGCCACGTGCGAGTCGGACTCGCGAACGAAGGGTTCCGTATCTATATATAAAACGGAAAAAAATCACGTTTGTTCTATGGGAGCCCCCTTAAATATTTATTTTATTCTGTTTATTTAGTATTTGTTGTTATAGCGGCAACAGAAATACATCATCTGTGAAAATTTCAACTCTCTAACTATCACGGTTCATGAGATACAGCCTGGTGACAGACGGACGGACAGTGAAGTCGTAGTAATAGGGTTCCCATTTTACCCTTTGGATACGGAACCCTAAAAAACGTAGGCGTCGTGAGACGCCTGGCAGATGTGAAACATTACGTTATTTAGAGTAGAGAGAGAGAAGCGTCGTCGCGGCGTGTGAGCGGAGTCAGCCGGTGGGCGGAGTCTAAGCGGCGGAAAGAACCGAGGAGCCACGGAGCTGCTTGAAGGTTTCGCATCACGGCATCGTGGCATCAACAGTTGCTCTCACTCGCCAAGCGCGCAATAAGATGTTTCACATCAATAATTTGTCGGGCATGTCATCGGGCTGGTAATACCCTGAGGCATATAAAAAATATCTTTTTTTTTTATTATTATTCAATTATCATTTAAATACATAGGTATTACATTATTTCCTCCTTCCTACCTTTAAATCTTGTCCAACATGTAGATTGTTTAGTGATTTAATTGTGTTTTGAGAATGTATAGCCTCATTGACTTTATATTGTATAATTGTTAATTAAGAAAAACACAAAAATGTAAATCCTTATTTGAAAAAAGCAACCATGGAGTTTCTTGCCCATTCTTCTCCATAGGAAATGCATTCCGAATGGGTGGTAGAGATACTACTATTATTATTTATTGACGATTCATAAGTGCCTGTATTGGTTTATATAAATAAAAAATATTCTGATTCTGATTCTTTCAAAATATTTCATTACATACAAAAACAACTGAAGTTTAAAATGATGTTGAAATGTTATCAAGAGAGAGGTAAAGTAGTTAAAAGAGAAGGTACCTACTTATCAAATTTAGACAACACATTCAGGAATAATGGAAATAATGGAACTACATAAACGTATTTTCTTTTCTTCTTTTTTTATGTGCATCGCACAATGTTTAAGAAATGAGTTTTTAATTTTTGTTTCATATTAATTGGTGTAATGGAATCGCATAAGGTAGGCGGTAGATCGGTTTATAAATCGAGGAACCAAATAGGAGGTAGTTCGCTCACCGTACACATTGGTAGCTCGCGTCGTGCAAAGCTGGTTTCTAGCAACGGCCCGCGTATATATGGTATGTTTGATTTTGTGAAGATGTGTTATAGTAAAGAAATTTTCTTTTAGTAGAAAGTAACTTCTGGAATACGCTAATAGATGGCGCGTCAAGAAATACATGGCATACAAAACTTTTAAATTGCATTATGAGTTTTAGACCATCTTAACTATATGCGGAGAGTTTGAGAAGTCCGAAATAATACTTTGCATCAGGTATCGGTTAAACAACTAAATGGTATAAAAAAAACCTTTTCCAACTTGTATTTTTCAACGTCAATTTTTATAACTCGTAATATCTCGCGTCCTATATAAAATTTGCATGTTCTGTTTTGTCAATATTGTTAGTCGCCCCTCATAAATGTAGTTTGCACTGAACAGGGTTATGGGTGTACCCAAAGGCCAGAACAGGATACATGTGACAAATATACCAAGGTATCTCAGAAACTATGATAGTTAGGTATAAACTGTCTTCACTAAACATCCACAATGAGCTGCCGTATATTATGTACCCAAAGTATTATATCGGACTTCTGGTACACCCTGTATATACGTGATCCTGACAATATCTGTCGGAGAGCAGCAGACGGTCAATTCTCGAATGATCCCTAATTGGACATAGTATATGTCGAAAATTGTTTCGTTTTGACGACAAAATTTGGTCTCTTCGATCCATGGAGATATTATAACGGAGACGGCATTTCAAACCCGCGCTGCGGTAAATTTTTCTGGTTTATCTGACTCCACCATTGTTGTTTTCCCATATAGTTGCCGTATACTACAGGTACATGGGATAACAACAATGGCGGACACATCGCCGCAAAGTTATACGAAGAGTGAAGTCGTTATGGGTACTCTAGATACTCTATGCTTCGACCCGACATATTAATATGTCAATTTTGAGAAGCGAAATTATCGATCATGCATGGATTGCCTCCTATGCCCGGCTGTAAGTTCGTTCTCAGCTATATGGTAGATATATTATACATAATAATAATACCTAATCAGATTGGAGTACAGAAGGTATCAGAAGTGCGAAATAATATTTAGGGAGCGTACCACGAGAGTCGATTATTAATTATTTTACCATCTCATTGTTTATGTGCCGTGTGTATCTCTGAACCAACACAAAATTCGTTATCAGTATCTCACACGCACGCGTAAGCAATAATCTGTTGAGTTGCGACCGAAGATAAAAATGAAATAATCACCGGAATTCTGTACCTACTCTGTGGTCAGTTGTAAATTGGATTTCAAACAAACCAGTTTTATTGAAGGTAGACCACGCGTAAAAAACAAGAGACACAAAAGTTATTAATATTTTTATTTTTAATTACATAGACAACGGAAAACATTAAAAAAAAGTGTTTTAATGCTTCTCAATGAAAATAACGAATGTACCTAACAAATGTATATAAGTAGGTAATTGTGCCTTCATAAGTGAAATATTATCATTTTTATTGCTATATTCTGTGAATAATGCCAAAGAAATATGAGAAGGAATGGTTTGTGGACATGCTGTGGGGAAAAGTGGCAAGTAAGTGATATGTTTTTTGGGCTGGCGGAAAGAAACAAAAGAAAACTAGATATAAATAGTGATGTTCCATACCAAAGTATTTACTTTTGTAATCGATTGAAACGAAATAGAATACTTACATTGATCTGGATCTAATCGATTCTAATTTAAATTTTGTCTACCTCATCATTATATCAAATCCTGAGTAAAATACCCGTCGGTACTTACATAATCGCTAAAATAGCTGAAGTGATTGTTTTGTGTACCAGAGAAGTTACATACTAAAAATACTGTTCAATTTCAGTGGTATCATGGGGCGATGTTTCCAATCCGCCAGTGCTTTTAGTCCATGGATACATGGACTCGGCTGCCACGTTCATCCCACTCCTGGACCAATTGCCAAACACCCATTACTACGTCGGATTTGACATGCCAGGTGATAAATAAGTATTAAACCGAACTGACACAATTATGTTCGCGAGGCTGCTTTTTTTAAGTACGTTACTCAAGCATTTTATGTCAATAAAATCTCAAACTTTTGACTACAAGCTAGAATTTTTGTCCACATTTTTTCCTACTACAGACCGTAGCTTGTAGTACCTACCTACAAATATTATTAGACTGTCAGCTAAACGTAATTATATGAAACTTGTGTAAAATTTACTTTATAAACGTGATTATTTCTCGGACTGACTGCTGGTTTCTTTATTGTAGTATTGAAAGGTAACGTCCTGTATTTCAGGTCATGGCAAGTCGGAACCGTTCCCGCCAGGTACCGTGATAACTCAGCTGCATATTGTGGAAGTAGTGCACAAAATAGTCGAACACATGAGATGGGACTCTTTCATTTATATGGACCATTCCATGGGATCTATCATAGGTAAGCTCCCTACAATTGTCATATCTAACCAACTCAGTCTTTGATAGTGTAATACAGTGTTTTCAACGTTTTCACGAAGCCTGGGGGTCGGGAAGCTTCTATAGGGGAGTTGCAAGGAAAGCTACTGCAGTTAAAAAAACATTAAAGTTTAAAAGGTTTATTCTGAAATATGTTAATTAAAGGACATAATAAAATACATGAAAAAAGCAACGGGTACTGGGGTTGCAAAATATTTCTTCATACTAAAGGGGCCGTGTCATGAAAAAGGTAGAAAAACACTTGTGTAATATATTGAACTATAAAAGTATAAGCTATTTATTTCCAGGTTTTTTCTACCAGCATTTGTATCCTGGTAAAATAACGAAGATGATACATTTGGATCCTGCTCCACCAATCTCTATGTACTACTTCCCCCAACACAAACTAATGTACTGGTATCAATTCATTGATGATTTTTACACCAATTATGACAGGTATGTTCACCAAAATATCCATGTTGAGGGGTGAAAGGCTATTTGTCGTAAGCGACACTTTTGGGCCATATTGACATAATAATATACACATTTGGAATCAGACAATTTTTCTGCATCGAATGAATATGGTCTCCTGTAAAGTAAAAAAAAAATTGCTTAAGTCAATGAGCCTTTCACCCGTCAATGTGTTTATTCACACGTCACCACGACTGTAATTAGATTCAATCCCTTTGTAAATTCCATGTTTAACTATTGCAGTTTCCATTATGAAAAATATATAAGCTATTCGTGACAAACGAGAACTTTAAATACAGATGCTTTCAGATGGAATTCAAATAAATCAAAACATTACACGTACGATGAAGCAATCGATCTGGTAGTGAGGAGTAGGAGTCTGTCAGAGGAGCAGGCTGCCGCTGTGCTATCCAGGTCACTCGTGGCAGTTGGTGACGGCAAATACAAGTGAGATGAGCACCTACGAGTATAAATATTTCACCTGTGTTTTTTTTCTTCACCTGGATTATCTAACCGATAATGATAATCACATAAACTTTGAATTGAGAAGGCATTTCGTAGATAGGTAATTAAATACATGTTTCATTTCAGATTATCATGGGAACCACGAATGAAAAAAATCGCTAGTTTATCACTATCAGAAGAAACTCTGTACACTATGATAACACAAAACATTCCGCCTACACTTGTATTAGAGTCTTCGGAAAACCGGAGTGTGCCTCCGAGCCGAGAGTTCGCTGTTAATATATTGGAGAAATGCAAGCGGATTATGCCGAACTATAGGTCAATCACTGTACCTGGTGGGCACGATGTACATATCATAAATCCTGAAGTTCTAGCACCTCATATAGACGACTTTTTAAACACGAATCCAGAGAATTACTTTGCGAAGGCAAAGTTATGAATAAAAGTATTATGCGACCAATCTTATTTATTCAGTGAAACGAGGAAACGATTACTTGTGTCATTAAAATAAACTTGATAGATAACGTTATCGTAATCAGTATTTTAATGTAGGTACGAAGTATACTATTAGGAATTAGATTTAGTGTCATCTAGTATAATATTATAGCATGGGACCTAATATATTATGGTGTCAGGTACAGAATATGCGTGTTTGTTTGTATAAAAGTTGGTTAAATAAAATGTATTACAGTCTATTCATGTGTATTAATTCGAAGAATATCTAATTCAAATAGTGGTAGCCGAATGGTGTGCAGATTCAAACCCCGAATCGCACCTCTGGGTTTATGTGCGAATCTCATTTTCACGGTCAAGGAATACATCATGAGGAAACCTGCACGTCTATAGAAAGACGTGTGAAGTTCACCAACCTACACTGGGCCATGGTGGTGGACTATAGCCCAAAAATCTCCCTCGTACTGAAGGAGTACCTATGTGCCCGGTATAATGGCAATAGGCTCGCCCCCTATTATATTGGGACCAAAATACATCTGCGAAGTGTAGGCGCACTGCAGTGCATCTCTGCCTACCCCTTCGGGGAATACAGGCGTGATATGTATATTTATCAAATCAATTCCAAATTCTAAGTAATATAGGTAATTATTTGTTACACCTTACTACATCACTAAAATGTATGACAGCTGCGTTCCAGACGAACGCAGCCGCACAGTATTAACATGAATGTTTCTTCTTCCTTATTCCACTGCGGTGGGCAGCTGAAAACCGCAACCATGCTAAAAATAAGATTCTGTATTTATTGTAACAAGACGTTGATTGTTGGAAAAATTAAAATTTTTACACTAAATCTTTGAATAAATAATTATCAATAAAATGTTATACGAAAGTATATTTAACCGATTTTAATGCATACGTGTTTATATATTGAATTATTTAATCACATTTTAAGTTATACTGTAGACTAAATTCATCAATTTAAAAAGAACCTGAACTTTGATCTTGCTGAATAAAGTATTAATTACGTTTTTCGTGAATAAAATATGAAAGTTACAAATGAATGGACTATCCCTGTACCATGGGGGAAGATAGCGCGTAAGTAAACCCACTTATTATCCATATTTTACTTTAGAAATCTTGGAATAGTCAAAAACTATTTTATTTGGCGGTATATATAGTATAATAATAAAGCCCTTTTCTTCCGAATTCGCTACAGCTTAGCCGATACATATTTTCAAATTTTGTTATAGTAAGTCTCGCAATTCGGCGTGTCTCTTGGCATAGGCCTCCTCCAGCTCTCTCCACTGAGCTCTATCCTCTACTACTCTGGTCCAGTATGGCCCCAAGGTTAGACGGATATCTTCATTCCATCTTGTTTTTGGACGCCCCTGTCTTCTAGTGTTCTCTTTTGGGTACCATAAGGTTACTTGTTTGCTTCATTTGTTTATTTTGCAACGTAGCATATGTCCTGTCCAACCCCACTTTAGATGCTCTATACAAGTTATTATATCAGCTAATTTAGTTTTCCTTCTTATTTCAGAATTTCTGATTTTATCACTGAGTCTGATTCCCAACATGTTCCTTTCCATTGCCCTTTGCGGTATATAGAACGAATAGTTAAATAAATGAGTTAATAGCTCTCTGTTTTAAATTAATACATACCGGCTTAACGCAGGTGGAGCCATTCCTCATCGTATTCCATTAAATATCATTTCATTCATATCGTAAAAAAGAAGAAGGTAGATAAACTTGTAGGTATTTTAAGGAAGAAGGTTAGTATTCTTGTCATCATCATCACGCGTGTATTCCCCGAAGGGGTATGCATACGCACACTACAGTGCACCCACACTTCTCCGATGTATTTTGGTTCCAATGTAAAAGGAGGCGAGCCTATTGCCAATGTACCGGGCACATTCCCCCTTTATACAAGGGAGATTGGATCCATAGTCCACTACGCTGGCCCAGTGCAATTTGGTGAACTTCACACATCTTTCTATAGACGTGCAGGTTTCCTCACGATGTTTTCCTTCACCGTTTCTTAACAAGTGATTATCTCGGATAAATATGAGATTTGCACATGGAACCCAGAGGTGGTATTCGGGGTTTGAACCTGCACACTTTGATTGCAAATCGTGCGTTCAACGACTAGGCTATGACTGCTTTTTGCTGTGATGCTTAATATTTAGATCAAAAGGAGTTCTTACATACATTTCGTGTTCAATACTCATTCATTAAAAGAGACATTAATTCTGATTGCTATACATTTTCTAATACCAGTGATATCATTTGGCAATCCTGATGGTGAGAAAATCCTGGTGGTTCACGGCCGGCAGGACAGTGCTGCCACCTTCATCCCACTGCTGGAACTGCTGCCTGAACAGTATTACTATGTGGCCATCGACATGCCGGGGAACGGGAAGTCCGATCCATTCCCCAATGGTGACAATTTGATATTACTTACCTTGTTTTTTTTTACCATTATTAACCCCCCCACCACGTGGTGAGGTTTTAGACTAATCCCCCCCCCCAAATGACGTGTATTTCTAGTACAAAGAATAAATCTATCTAAATACAGGTATTAAGTGTAATCTAAATTAGATTTAGATTGCACTTTATACCTGTCCAACTAAACGTCCATAATTCTGAAATTATGGACTTTGCCTGGCAACAGCGACTCAAGGTCACACTATACGCCGCTTTTCGGTTTAGAAATCACGCGTACGAAAAAATTAATACACGTGATATCTTACTATACCCCCCCCCCCCCCCCCCCTTAATTAATGGACGGCCCCTATCCAACACAATTTTATGAAAGTAACTATACTTAAAGATTAGTCTTCCATGTTGCAGGTGTCAAAATACAGCGGTTCCATTTCCTGGGGGCTCTAGAGCTGGTGGTGGACAACCTGGGCTGGAAGAGGTTCACTTACATGGCACACTCCATGGGATCTGAACATGGTGATCTATAGATATTTTTTGATGTGAAACATCTACTGGCGCGCTTGGCGAGTGAGAGCAACTGTTGGGTCAGTGTGTACCCTTGGGGGCGCTAAGGAAAATAGGACTTAGAAAAATTCAACCAAAAACTATGCCAAATCACACATACATTAACTTGATAATTTGTAAGTGCCCCCATAGGCATATTTAGTAAAATTAACTTTTGTGGTAAAATTAATTTATGGTGGAAGTAGTCGTTTTTGAGATATCGAGTTGGCAACACTGAATGACGAAGTCTTGTTGAAAAAAATACTACAGGCTTCAAAGGGCTAGTACCCAAAGCCGTAAAACACAATTTAAAAAAAAAAGTCTTGTTGAAAATAATTATGGTAACGGAGGATATTCTTGTTCGAATTGTGTTGAGGAGTAATACTTATGGTGATAGCTCGTGCTGTACTTCTGTGAGCATTGTGTGTATAAAGGATATTAATGGAACTACGCAGTTTTATTCCACGCTACACTTCTCACTCTTATACTACTGTTGATGAAAATGTAAACTTGATAATTAGTAAGTGCCCCCATAGGCCTATACAGAATAAGTGATTAGACTTTGACATTGTTGTTACCAGGGTTGTTTTACAATGCAGTCTACCCGGGTAGGATCACCAGGTTTGTACTCCTGGATGTGATACCCACGTTCCAGAGGCTGCAAGGCCATGACCTGGTGGAGTACCAGGACTCATTCTACAACAAGTATTATGACAATTATCAGAAGGAGAACTACCATTTTAAGGTGACTACCTGCTACCCGCGACTTCGTCCCTGAAACTGTATTTAATCTTTATCTTTATATATACAATAAAACGAATGGATGACACCCGGTGGGCCAAAATTTGTACCGAATGGATCCCAGATAACGGACACCGCCGCCGTGGTCGGAAAAGGTTGTGCGATGACCTAGACCGTTATCTGGAGCAATGGAGTGTTATGACAGGAGATAGAGATGTGTGGAGGAGAATGGGGGAGACCTTTGCCCAGCAGTGGGACAATATAGGTTAAAAAAAAAAATATATATACAAGATGTATCAGAATTCCGAAATAATACTTTGGGTAAACATACGGTAGCTCATATGTGGATGCTTAGTGAAGATAGTTTATACCTGACTATCATAGTTTCTTACGAGTTATAGAAATTCACGACGAAAAAAAAGGTTGGAAAAGCATGGTCGAATTTCGATCATTTGTTTTTTACCATTCAGTAATATGCCCGATACTGATGCTAACGTTAAAGTATTATTTCGGACTTCTGATACATCCTGTATAATTCTACTGTACGTGTGTATGTCACTGAACTCCTCCTAAACTGCTGGACCGATATGAATGTTTTTTTTTGTATGTGTTTGGGTGGCGCCCTGGATGGTTTAGATTCACAATTGGACCCGGTAGGTGGCGCTGCTTTCGTATGTCACAAATTCTAAGGCGGAACGAAGTTCGCCCGCTAGTGTCATTATAAATAACTAGCTGTGCCCGCGACTTCGCCCGCGTGGACTTTAGGGAGATTACCCGGAAATATGGGTATCATGTTTTTCCCGCGGAACCCTAATGCTTTTTCTAAAATTAAAGTAGCCTAAGTTACGCCTTGGAACGTCAGCTAATTGTCAGTGAAAGTCCCATTGAAATCGGTTCAGCCGTTTAGAAGTTTACCTCAAACAAACAGACAGACAAACAAAAAATTTTTAAATTTTGTTTTCGTTATAGGTATCGTTTATACTTTCATACGCATTTGGTAAAAAAATGTTATTTTGATATTACAAACAGACACTCCAATTTTATTTATTTGTATAGATAACTTTTATGTTATGCTGATGTTTATGACGGGTTTTTAGCCATGTTTGGTCATGTTTGATTTTCGCCAAATGTGAACCGATTTAAAAACATATTTTAGTTCAAAAGGGAATTCTTCAAGGTTGAAAATATTATCAGTAAATAAACCCCCTTGGCGGTGAAATGGGTGAAGTGGGATTTGGAGTCGGTGCCAATTCATGTGTGTATTTGCCTAGTCTGACGTAGATTGGCACCTACTCCAAATGTAATGAATTTTAAGGTTATTTGTAGCTTTTTAGTGCACCTAGGTTTTTGAAGTCGGTATTTGTTTTTTCTCAGCTCTATAACAAGAGTGATGCTGTGAGAGTAGTGATGAAGGCTCGTGGACTGTCTGAACCACAAGCGGAACTGATCCTATCAAGAAACTTGATTCCAGTTGAAGGCGGCAAATATAGGTACGTACGTGTTTTAAATAGCTTGTGAATGAAGTATCACTGCACATTATAAACACGATATTAGTTAATTTCACTAAAAAACACATTATAATTAAAATCAACCCAAGTTATGCTAAAATAAGTGAAAACATTATTTCCCGCTAAAAATCGGTTTCATTCAACTAATGTTTTTGCAACAGCAACACTGTTATGTATAGTGATGTGCGGTTACGATTATTGTTATAATCGATTACGTTATCGAATATTTAATGTAATTAATTTAGATTACAATTATTAAGAACAAAATCAGAGATTATTGAACGTGTTAGGGGGCGTCCATAAATTACGTGAGGTGTTTTTTTTTAATGTTCTGTCCCTCCCTCCCCCCTGGTGAGATATCGTGAGATTTTATTCATCCCCCTCCCCCATCCTCCAATCTCACGTGAGATTGTTCAAAATGTGGGTTTCTTACGTAAACGCGTTGTGGATTGTTATTGTAAAAAGAAAAAAATAATTGATTCGTGCTTTTATTTACGACTAGTTAAGACCAGTAATCAATATTGCTGAGAGTTTAATTATAAGTGTGATAAAAATTTAACAATAGAATACTTAACTCGTAACTACTGTGATTAAAAAAAGAATATCTACTCTAATTCAGTCCATGGAGAATCAAATCAATCAGAAAAAAAATTGCGTGATATTTGCCGAGACCCCCCCTCTCCAACGTAAGATTATTTTAAAGTAAGTAAGTTTAAAGTCAGTAAAATTTGACTCGACCCTCCCCCCCCCCCCCCCCCCCCCCTTAAACATCTCACGTAATTTATGGACGCCCCCTTAATCGGAACGCATTTCCAACAAATTTTAAAAAAATATAGTTACCGTTTAGATAACATAATGTAACATTTTTCTATTAATCCAAATGTAACATTTTTCTTCTATGAAACTTCAATACCGTTGCGACGAGCTTAGTATTATGTCTCAACTGCCCCCTGTAGTGGTTGAGTGTGATCGCTTAGGAATATTTAGGCTTACCACTGCCAAATGAATATGAATTATGATTGATGTAAGCTGAAGGAAGGCTGAATGTAGCAGCGGTAGCCGAGTGGTCGAACGCACGCTTTGCAAATCAAAGTGTGCAGGTACAAACTCCGGCTCGCACCTCTGGAATTTATGTGCGAAACTCATTTTCATCCGAGATTATCACTTGCTATGAAACGGTGAAGGAAAACATCGTGAGGAAACCTGCACGTCTGAGGGAACTTGTCTAGTTCTCGATAGATGTGTGAAGTCTGCCAACCCGCACTAGGCCAGCGTGGTGGACTATGGCCTGAAATCCTCCTCACATTGAGGGGAGGCCCGTGCCCAGCAGTGGGACGTTAAAAGGGCTGTAGTAGTAAGCTGAAGGATGATGTGGTGACTAAGATTGAGATAAGTATGTTGAGGTGGTTTGGCCATGTAGAGAGGATGAATGAAAGTAGATCGACTAAAGAAATATAGCAGGCGAACGTGAGAGGAAGTGTCGGAAGAGGGCGCCCGAGGAGGACCTTTCACGACCAGATTAACGGTCTCTTCCAGAAAGGCCAAGTCTGTAACACCCTCAACCGACGGAAGTGCATGAAAAGATGTATGACTGTGGATGAAGCGAAAGAGGTATGTCAGGATCGTAGCATGTGGCAAACGGTAGTCTCTGCCTACCCCCATGGGATACAGGCCTGAGTATATGTATGTATGATCTGCCATAATTTCGACTGCTTTCAAAAACTGCATGGTAACATTTCGCAGACTATCCTGGGACCACCGCCTCAAGTCACCTGCCCCACAGAATTATCCCCCCGAATATTATTACGAACTCTTCAAAACTTGCCCTCCAACCCTCGTGGTATCCGCTTCCGAAGGGTCCGGGACATATGCAAAGGGTTTATCAGA
Source organism: Ptilodon capucinus (assembly GCA_914767695.1). Taxonomy (NCBI): domain Eukaryota; kingdom Metazoa; phylum Arthropoda; class Insecta; order Lepidoptera; family Notodontidae; genus Ptilodon; species Ptilodon capucinus. The sequence continues at coordinate 3,033,260 of OU611837.1, forward strand.
CGCCCAATGGCTGGTTTCCGAGTTGGAGAGGACCTTGCCGCATTTCAAAGTGGTCAAGGTGGAAGGGAACCATGACGTACATTTAATACAACCAGAAAAGGTGGCCGGGTATGTTAAATTGTTTTTAAGTGGAATAGGGGAGAAATCTAAGTTATAATATTATTATTTTGATGTATTTGATTGAAACGATTACCTCTAACTATGCGATCAAAATAAGAATAGGTATGATTGAATTACTTTTTAATTTTCCCGACGTTTCGGCTGCTTTACAGCGAGTTTCGGTACCAAGCGTACCATTGCAAAACCTCAAGACACTGTGAGCACTTTCTGCGTGGATCGGACAGCAAACAACAACTAAATATGAGGGTACCCAGTTATTAACTATGACATTAGGACGTCTAACACCTCAGTCCCCCCGTGACAATGGTTGCTGTAAAGCAGCCGAAACGTCGGGAAAATAAAATAGTAAATAAACGCGATAGAATCCGTAAAATAGTTTTATTTCAATGTATAGTATTCGCGTAAATATAAGAAAACAAGAATAGTAATGTCAATACTATCCCTATCTGTCAAATGTCATATGAAAAATATGGATTGCAAAAACCTTATTTGCATATCAATAATAATAGTACCTACATCAAATATAAATAAAAAGGTTAAATTAGTACCTAGTAAATTGTCTTAATGGAATATTTAATTATTTAAAGTCATAATTCGTTTTTTACGTCACAATATGGTGGCGCAAAGTCGATCCTATTCTCATTTGAATCGCATAGTACCTTTATGCATGGTGTTGGATATTTTAAAATATATTTATGTCTTAACCTCTTTAATACCTGTGATACGTACATTTTGTATTTTTATTTAAATATACAATAGTTATTTATTACAATTGTGTTTTTATTTTTGTACCGTGAGTTTCCGTTACAGATTTTTTGCGTAGAATTTTGGAGGTTTAATCGAATAAAACAATCTAATAGATACTTTAATATAAGTTCAGTAGGTATATTATGTAGCACGTAGCACGTATGGACCCGCAGAGGTGGACAAATCGTGTCAACACCTGGATGCCCGAAGGCGGTTGCCGGCATCGTGGCAGACCAAGGAGAAGATGGTGCGACGATTTGGTCACTTTTGCGGGAGAAACGTGGCCACAACAAGCCCAGGATAGGGACATGTGGAGACGAGAGGGGGAGGCCTTTGCCCAGCGTGGGACATACAATAGGCTACCAAAAAAAAAAAGGTATATTATGTACTATTCTTAAAATATATTTAAATACATTCAATCCATTTACAAAACTTTAACAATTGTCGCTTTACCAATGTAAATTAACCCCAATTTTCTAAAAATTGGGCGTTACATTGAAATTACGTCTGTTTTTCGTTTTTTCATCAGTTTAACTGCAAAAAAAACTATCAAGAAATCGAATCAATACTGCTAAAGAGTCTGGGTGTATCTGTCCAAAGCCATAGAGGTAACTAGAGAACCCATATCGACTCCGCCCTGCGTATGGCTCTGTGTAATTTTTTTGACGATCGTTGATCCAGCAACTACAAAGGGCAACTGCAATGGCGGATGTCAGATATATGTCAAAAAACTGCCGCAGGGTGGAGTAGATAGGTCATTTCCGTTATATATCTATCATCATACATCATCACGCCCGTATTCCCCGAAGGGGTAGGCAGAGGTGCACTGCAGTGCGCCCACGCTTCGCCGAAGTATTTTGGTCCCAATGTAATAGGGGGCGAGCCTATTGCCATTATACCGGGCACATCCCCCCCCCCCCCCCCAATACGAGGGATATTTGAGCCATAGTCCACCACGCTGACCCAGTGCGGATTGGTGAACTTCACACGCCTTTCTATAGACGTGCAGGTTTCCTCACGATGTTTTCATTCACCGTTCAGCAAGTGGTAATCATTGTTAAAAATTACATTCGCACATGAAAATTATCTCAGAGGTGCGCGCCTGGGGTTTGAACTTGCACCCCTTACGTTCAAGGCAGTGGAAGCTTACGGCAGTGGAAGGCTCGTGGGCAAGAACGCCCGTTCTTGCCCACGAGGCTTCCACTGCCGTTATATATCTGGATGGTCCAAAGCACTCACAGTATAAGCGTTACTTAGTTCGGTACCGATTGCCTGCCACCTCTATAAGATCTTTGCGACACTATTAATATCTTTATCTACCTGTAACTTTTTTATAGATAGATAGAGTATTCTTTATTGTACACACCAAACAAAGAAAATATTACAACACTAGCTGACCCGGCGAACTTCGTACCGCCTTAGAATTAATAAACGTTAAATGTGTGATGTTCTTCTTCTTCTTTTTTGACGAAATGAGTGAAATAATGATATTTTGATGGAATAAGATGAGGAATGCCTGCACCTGCGATATGCGGTATTTATGGCAATGTCGAGTAATTATAGCAAGGACAAATTCAATAAATACACATAATAAATAAAAATGGATGATGACAGTGATAAAGATGGCGGATGGTGTGATGTTAAATGTCTTCTTCTTGGCATTTGAAAACAGTAAATATAGTTCTCAAGTACTGACAAACGTTGACAGACGACTCAAATATAAACATTCTACAACCAATTAATTGACAGTCATAATTTTATATATTTTTTAATTCCAGCAAAACATATATTGTGTGTTTGAAATGGCACAACAAAGCCTTTTTTATTTGCATCCTATCTTCTTATTATCTTCCTCGCAATTTTTCCATATTTTCCCAAAGGAGATTGTCATCCTTCATACATTAGCTGCCATATTTTGCGTCATTGTCTGTGGTTACCATGGTTACTCGTGTACGTTTCTCTGTTTATGGTTTCTCTTTTTCTCTAATCGGCAATGATTGGATATTTAATAAATAATAATTAATCCCTATTTTCTCACCGTTTAAACCTTCCCTGCGGTCTCAGTACGCCTGCCAAGATAAGACATTTTCTCACGGATCGTGACGTCATTTTTGTGGCAAAATCGTTACGTCTTATTTGCTAGCATGGCGTAAATATAAAATGGGTTTGACAGTTAAATACAACGTGTTTGACGTATGGATAAGATGTTATATCATAAGTGCTAGCATGGGTTACAAATTAATGTATTATTCAAAATTATTCAAAATGTACCATAGAGACACGAATTTGACAGGTCAACGTAAAGAAATTTCTCACGGTCAAAGGCTGCGGCCTCAGTACGCCTGCCAAGATAAGACATTTTATCACGGATCGTGACGTCATTTTTGTGGCAAAATCGTTACGTCTTATTTGCTAGCATGGCGTAAATATAAAATAGGTTTGACAGTTAAATACAACGTGTTTGACGTATGGATAAGATGTTATATCTTAAGTGCTAGCATGGGTTACCACAATGTACCATAGAGACACGAATTTGACAGGTCAACGTAAAGAAATTTCTCACGGTCAAAGGCCGGTGATGAGAAAATAATTAGGCTGTAAGAAGTACATAAATATAGCATGTTATACACTATTATAACAAATAATACTTATTTTACTCCATCCTTCGCCAATATCAAGCGGACTACATGCAAAATTCTTCCGAAAACGAACACGTAAATTTATTTTCGTGTTCGACAAACAACAACAAAAAAGTGTAGAGACATTTCTATCTGTTTTATTTTCTTCCGAAAATCCACATAATCCTACTCCACGTGATTTAAAATCCATATTTTACAAAAAATCTGTAGGTTTGAGGTTAGATTTTGTTCGGCATCATACTTTGCGTGCTTTTTGCCGTTTTACAATGTAAAGTTATTTAAATTGGCAAATAAAAATAGTATAGTGTCCAAGAAATAAATTTTAAGCATAATACCACCGACCAAATGATAATACGTAAAGCTTCCGGCATAATAAAAAAGAAGCTATGCCCAAAGATATTTTTAATCTGTGCATAAACAATCTAATATATTCTATGATGTGTATGCAGCATCTTTTTTCTTTGTAAAGCTCCGTCTCGCTCTATTTGTCATTTCAATGAACGAATGAACGAAAGATCGTAAACTGTGAGAAAATTTTAGCAGGCTGTCTATTTTTAAACATCTTGGAAGCCATGTTAGCAAATAAGATATGGGAACGCAAGTTGACAAGATGTTTTAGGGACTTGTGAGAAAACATCTTGGCAGGCGTACTGAGGCCGCTGGACTAAGACAAACATTTTAAAACCAAAATCAGCCAAATCGGCCCAGCCGTTCTCGAGTTTTAGCGAGACTAACGAACAGCAATTGATTTTTATATATATAGAGATTATTAGTTCTAATTACAGTAGCTATGTACAATTGGGCGGTCTTATCGCCATATGCAATTTCTTCCAGACGACGAGTTTGGACGAGACAACTATAATAAATTACAGTTTCGCCTTAAAATCTTCAAGCAAAAACTTTGCGATATCCTCCGCCATACAGTCAGGATCATCCATATGCACATCATGTCCTCCAGATACTATTTTAACTTTGTAGTTCCTATTCGGCCAGGCTGTTTCATCCATTAGGAATGATTCCACACCTACGTACATTCCAACATCGATCATGTCTTGTGCTAGCACGCAGAATGTGGGTGTCGTCGTCGTGCTATAGATCTGTTTTAAAGCTTCCCCTGAGAATGGCAGAACTGTTACGCCTTTCATTCGTTGATCGAAGGTAAATCTGTAATAGTTTAAAATATTAAAATACTCTCTCTATCGAGGCGCGTACGCTTTCAATCAATACATCATATCATTTTCCAATAACTTTAGAGGCCGTCCATTAATCACGCGATGTTTTTGACTTGATTTGTTTATGTAAGTTTCAGCTAGTTTACCTGTATAATCCATCACCCGCGGGGACCAGACATCTCTCTAAGACATTATCCGCTGACTCTTTCGATATTCTTCTTGCGTCCATCGTCATTTCCTGAGCCTGAAATAATCTAAGCTTTATGAATATCCTTAGAAGGATTACCCCAAAAGTAGTATCTACTTCATCATTGATAATCTGACCTTGCAAACCCTGTGTGGGTTGTTAGACTTTACCCGTCTTTAGAGAACTGGGGTTTTACCACCACGCCCTAAAGTACTGTTTAATACTTGGCGGCAAAGGGAAGATAGCAGGAAGCAAGTAGCGACTGGCGGTAGTTGTGTTTTCGTGGCGAGATATAGGGTACGCCACAAATATTAATATAACAAGGAGTAACATTTTTTTTATAGTATGTCCTACTGCTGGGCAAAGGTCTCCCCCTCCCGTCTGTCATGTTTGTAGGGGGGCTTGGACCATAGTCCACCACGCTGGTCCAATGCGGGTTGGTAGACGGTTCGCCAGAGCCATGTCCGTTAGTTAGCAGGGTACACCGCGAGCAGGTGAGGTTGGCTTGGGTCTTTAGATGTTATTAAGACCCCTTGCACCCCTTAAGACCCCTAGCACCCCTTAATCTACCTTACTACTACTACAGCCCTTTTAACGTCCCACTGCTGGCCACAGGCCTCCCCTCAATGCGAGGGGGATTCAGGCCATAGTCCACCACGCTGGCCCAGTGCGGGTTGGCAGACTTCATACATCTATCGAGATCTAGTCAAGTTCCCTCAGACGTGCAGGTTTCCTCACGATGTTTTCCTTCACTGTTTCATAGCAAGTGATAATTCTCGAATGAAAAGGAGATTCCGCGCGTACAAAGTCAGATTAAAGAAATGTCAAAAATTTGATAAACGAACCCTTTCGTAAGTGTATTTCGGAGCCGTATTCAAATCGCCGTTCAATTTGGAGTACTTGTCTTCGTCGTAGAAGGCATAGTATGTCTCGAACCAGCGCTTCATTGCTGACCTCGTGGTGGGCCAGTTGTGGTGGGCCGGCACTGGATCTAATTCCACAGTACGCGTGATGTGTCCAGGGTATGCTATGTTGTAGTATTTACCTAGAATGTATTTCAAGGTCATTAAGGTTCAAGTTATCTCATTGCTACACAGCCCCCTCACCATCGCCTCTCTTGAACTTTTCGTTGTTGACAGTTAACTTAGTCGTCTGTCATAAAATAACAGTCAATATTAAAATAAAATAAAAAGTAGCCGTTGCGGGACGAAACATTATGCTATTTAGAGTAGAGAAAGAGAAGCATCGTAGCGGCGAGTGAGCGGAGTCAGCCGGTGGGCGGAGTCTAAGCGGCGGAAAGAACCGAGGAGCCACGGAGCTGCTCGAAGTTTTCGCATCACGGCATCGCGGCATCAACAGTTGCTCTCACTCGCCAAGCACGCCATTAGATGTTTCACATCAAAAATACTAAATAAGAGGCAGTTAGGGGTTCGAACCCGGAACCTTCCGTTGACCAGTGAGACATGTCTAGTCTCCTTAAAATGCAGCAATGGCGTTATTCCCACCAACTCACCTATAGGAACGCCCAAAGAATGTCCGATATAAATAAACTTATCCCATTTGAAATGTTCCCTGACTCTTACAATCGTTGGGACTAAATCTAAAATACTGTATCTGAGTCCTCTAGGTAGATGATCTGATCGGCCGTTGCCGGGGAGGTCAATGCTCAGGTAGAAGAAGCAGTCTGGTAGCCGGGAAACCAGTGGTCTGAACCCTGAGCACGCGTCCAGTTTCCCATGAGAGAGCAGCACGGGAGGGTTGGACGGGTCACCCCATGCGAGTGCTGCAAAAGAAATCCTCATTCTCCATCGTTTACATAATAAGATTTTGGCTTTATTTGCAATTGGCAGGTATTTTGTTAATGTCTAGTAATTTACAGACAAAGATCCTCAATTCGCCGGCTTTTAGTCTGTGGTTAAACTTGAGGCGACGAGGAATGACAGTTATGAAAGCATAGATAAATTATTAGTCTCACTAGATACCGCCTCCGTACTTGTCAAATGCGGCAACAAATACTACGCCGAAATCGGCGTACTCGAGTCAGTCACACTGCAAGCTGTTTGTGAGGTGTACATACCGATTTTTTTATTAAATTACGTGCTTAATCTAAAGTAAAATGCCAGTTTGCGTAGTGAAACTGTGTAAAAATAATACTACAAGAAATAAAAAGGGCACTGGGATCACATACCATCAGTAAATATCGTATAATTTCGAAATTTCAACATTAAATAACATGAAACCTAAACGCCATTTAGTGTTTCCGCGTATCCAAGAACCAAGTTCCCCGTGGTTGAGATTTGTTATTAAAAAGGCGTTATTTGTTATCAAGATTTGGATGGTTGGATGGTATTACCTGCAATGTTGCCCCATGGCGCTTTTATCGTCACTTCTTTTTCTGTTAAACGTAGTTTATTCATTGTACTGAAAATATTAAACCGTTAAACCTACACGTTTCAGTAACTACAGAAAATAATTTGTGTCATGACTAAAAAGTATCTAAATCAAAATTAAAAATGAAAAAAAATAGTATTACCGCCATTTTTTTAATATTGGTGCCACTGATAGTGATCATACTATTGTTTTAATAATATATTGTTTAGTGGTTATTACACTTCACTGAATTAAGTCGCTTAATTCGGAAGGAATTTTAGAATTAGAAGCTTCTTATCACACTGTCCCGAGTTCAGTAACTGAATCAGTTACCAGTTTAAGCGCTTTATTTTTTTTTAAATCGGCAAAAATTCGGAAACTAATCGTGTCGTGCACAAATCTTACGTCCTCCACGCACGACGGGCGACTTAAATCGGTGACTAAATGCGAATACACGTTCCTAAATGCGTTTCTAATTAGTCAGTCAGAAACCATTCTGAATCTGAATTTAGGATCCTAGCTTGCTAAATGCGATTACACTTGACTTAATTCAGGAACAACTGAATTAAGGTGACTAAATTCAGGGAAGTGTAATAACCACTTTTGACTAGGTACCTAAGTGTTAACAATGCGTCTCTACCAATTAATTTGCATAACAATAATTAATTGTATTACCTTAAATTCACTCACAAAAATATTCAATTGCAAGCACAATAAATTTTTCTAATAACATACATTGAATACACAAAATATGACATAAAAACACGGCAAAGATAACTCACAGCACTGTTTGATACAGCTGTCTCGTCCACCTCATTTCGTCGTAACAACTTATCTAAAGTGAACTTTAAAATTTCACCTAGTCGGTGTGATAGCTTGTACAGAGGCCAATGCTACAGGACTGTAGCTAAACTCGAATTTGAGGTAGGGCAGCATTGGTTACAGGTTGGGTGGAGGTAAAAACTATTTTTTTTTTTATCTCAAACTATGAACAAACAATTTAATTATAATAATTTATCTTAGTTCTTGGAATACCAAAGGAATATTTAAGGTAGGGCATTGTGATTTCATGGTAGGGTATTTTCCCACAATGCCCCCCCTAAAAATACCTGTTATTATCTATACAAATAAATAAAATTGGAGTGTCTGTTTGTAATATCAAAATAACACTTTTTTACCAAATGCGTATGAAAGTATATACGATACCTATTATAACGAAAACGCAATTTTAACATTTTTTGTCTGTCTGTCTGTCTGTCTGTTTGTTTGTGGTAAACTTTTAAACGGCTGAACCGATTTCAATGGGACTTTCACTGTCAGATAGCTGACGTTCCAAGGCGTAACTTAGGCTACTTTAATTTTAGAAAAAGCATTAGGGTTCTGCGGGAAAAACATAATACCCATATTTCCGGGTAATCTCCCAAAAGTCCACGCGGGCGAAGTCGCGGGCACAGCTAGTTGCATACATAAATTACGTTATCATTGCCGTGTAGCTAGCTAGAAGCCGCGCACTTTGCTACACAGAATGTCCTTGCTTGCGATGCTAAACACCCATCAAAACTCGTGACCTATTTTTTTTTTGAAGGACTTGCACTGTTGCCGTGAGGTGGCCTTTACAGCTTTACCGGAGAAGTGGCGAGCGCAGAGTGCACTCCAACCAAGGCCTTAAGGGCGGAAAGGGGTGGCAATTAGCTCAAGGGCGCCACAGAGGGCACGACCTCGGCTTGGGCAGTTACCGTGAGGGGAGAGGTAGTGACTGCGCTCCTAGGTGCAAAGATGCATCTACGAGCGGAAGAGGGGGTTCCTCGACCTCGCCGGCGAGATCGGTGTCTGTTTGAGGTGTAGGTGTGTTGGGGGCCCTCTCGACGCCCGGGTCGAGGAGGGCGGTGATCGTGTAGGGAGGAGCCCATTAAAACTCTGACCTCGCTTGAAGACACGTAAACATGTTAAAATCTTCACAGAGAGTACCTAACTCGTGTGGAAGTTGTTCAGTGACTACAGGGCCCCCAGTCTGCTAACACTATCGTCGTGTAGTTGCTGACCCCATTTTTTAAGGCATGAAAATTACATCTTGTATCAATGGTAACTAGAGGATATGACTAGTTAAATTGAATCAAGGTGACAATATCTAATGTCGATACACACATTAAACTTAAGGCTAATTTTAAGAACTCTGACCCCCATATCAGAGGTGAGCACGCGGGCCGGGCCGATAGAGGTCCGGAAAAAAAATTCTAATGTCTACACTGCTCATATTCTAGGTACCATTGAAAAACGATGTTGTTTTCATGCCTTAAAAAATGGGGTCATAGCAACTCCACGACGATAGTGTTAGTAGACTTGGGCCCAGTACGTATGCGTAAAAGAACTTATCTAATAAAAGTATGATAAAAAATATAATATATATATGATTGCTGCCCACCGGCTGCGTAAATAAGGAAGAAACTAAATAAAATAAATTTACAACACTCTGTATATAGGTAGTTAATTTATAAAACTTTATCACATTACGTAGTAAATTAATTTACGACTTGAGTAAGTACATTTTGTATTACATATTATTATTTACCCACTATATATTTTCAGCTCGCATGTCATTTCAACTTTATATTATATAGCCAAATCTACTTTATAATAAATTAATTATCGTAATAAATAAACACATCGCCGCGTGCAGCTTATCTATGTCTCTATGTACTATAATGACGTCATATTTATCATTTACCTGCATAATTTATCAAGTAGCGATAATTGATAAGCATTTAACAAAATATGTAGAACGAATAACCGTAAACATTGTAATAATCTAAGCAACGAACATGTAAATTTTAAAGTTAATAAATTAATTGCAAATAGTTCACTAATGTACGTACTTACCTAATGTACAGCCTCATTTTACTTACGTATATATGCACCTACCCATAAATTAGATAAATGATAATTTAATTATGACAGCAACTTATCTACCTACTGTAGGAATGGCTTTCATTTCGTTTTTTCGAAGAAAACATTTTTTATTATTATTTTATGGGCACTAAAATTGTCCTTATTTATTAAATCATATGCATAGATTATACTGAGTTACTCTTTTTTAAGTAATTATTTAATAAAAATATGACCTTGTTAAAATATGACGATGTAATAACGAATGTCAGATAATGGTAAATTTAATCGATTGTAATCGGATCGCATTAATTTGGTGCTACAACACTCACTGGTAAGTAACCAGCTGTCATTGTACTTTTTTCTTGTTAAATTTTGTTTGATTTTAAAATTTACTTTACAGTTTATGTGAAATGAATTAAGCAAGTAATTTCGGGAGTTTTAAATCCTTTTGTAAGCTATGTGAATCTGGTGATAACGCTTACAACTGCTAATAAAGTTATAACCTATATAACTTGTACACAAACTTTTTTTTATTGATTTCTAGATAAAATCAAGATTAATAAATGAAAATATGTCGTTGTTAGAAAAGGAATGGTATATACAAGCTCCCTGGGGCAGGATATGCAGTAAGTTAACATGTTTTAACTTAGATATTAACTTTTAAATGAACTTTGTACTTTGATTGAGCGTCAAGTCAGTATCTTTCAATATATTTTAAGTTATCTTGTTAATGATACCCATAATTCTAGCGTCATCTATACAAAAAAATAATATTAAAGTGTCTATTTGTAATGATACAATACCAGCTTTTTATTAAATACAAATTATAAAAGTATAAACAGTACCTACCTATTCATACTACTACTACTACAGCCCTTTTAACGTCCCACTGCTGAGCACGGGCCTCCTCTCTATGCGAGGGGGATTCAGGCCATAGTCCACCACGTCCATCTATCGAGAACTAGACAAGTTCCCTCAGACGTGCAGGTTTCCTCACGATGTTTTCCTTCACCGTTTTATAGCAAGTGGTAATCTCGGATGTAAATGAGATTCGCACATGAAACCCAGAGGTGCAAGCCGGGGTTTGAACCTATTCATAACGAAAAAAAAATACTGTCTGTCTGTTAGCGTAATCTCCGGAACGACTGGACCGATTTTTACCTCTGATGTTATAAGGTGTAACTGAAGGTGCAATTTAAAAAAAAATGCTCTATTGGGTTCGCCCCCTATTACATTTGAACCAAAATATATGGGCGAAGTGTGGGCGTACTGCAGTGCACCTCAGCCTACCCCTTCGGGGAATACAGGCGTGATGATGTATTTATTATTTATATTAATTTGTGGACAAAGTCACACACAAAATTGCATGTGTGAAACCTTTAAATTAAGAAAAGCTTCCTGTGGCAGTAAAAAAATATATTTTGTTTGCAGTTATAGCATGGGGTGACTGCTTCGACCCTCCGGTGCTGCTGTGCCATGGTCTCATAGATTCTGCTGTTACCTTCAGACCATTAGTCAGCTTACTACCAAAGAAATTCTACTACATAGGTGGGTACAGAATGTCGCGGCCCTTCAATACTGTTTTGATTGACTTACATAATGACAAGTTGGTGTATTGATACCCTCACTGCAGCAGGTGGTTGTCGGTTTGATTCCCATCACCAGGAAAATTTACTTTTCCATATTGCTCTGGTCTGAGTAGAACTGGGATCACTCATAGTCCATTCTACTGTGCCCATAGTACAAGCTTTGCTTTAGTTAGTGCCATGTTTAATGATTGCCACTCGCTTTAAAGTGAAGGGTAAACATTGTGGGGAAACCTGCAGGTCTAAGGAAACACATGTGAAGTTCATCAACCCGAACTGGGCCAGCGTGACTATGGCCCAAATCTTTTGATTTGAGAATGTACCCAGTATAATGATAATAGGCTCACCCCCATAGGGAGCATTATTTTTATTTTATATCCTATTTGATGTCCCACTGCTGGGCAAAAGCCACTGCCTCTCGTCTCCACATCTCCCTGTCCTGGGTTTGTTGTGGCCACATTTTGCCTGCCAAAGTGACCAAATTGTCATACCAAATAGACCAGCTTAATGAGGATGCAATCATTGCCTACTGTTGGCAACAACGCCACCAATGGTTATAAAACTTATATTTAAAGTTACAACACTTGTAATAAGCTATCTCTCTCTCTCTCTCTCACCACACTCACCGTAAAGCCCTATTTACATTACCTAGTTTCACAATGCATGCATGCATCGAATGCATGAAACTTGATGTTTACACTGTGAAACTATTGATGAAACTAATGTCACGAAACTACTTTCACGCCACTAGTGTCGCAATGTAAATAGGGCTTAAGGTAGACATGCAATGTATGCATTGTGTGCTCGATATATAAAAATCTTAGTGGTAAGTGGATTGATAGTTGTTGAATTTGCACCCGAGAGTAACTACTGTGTCCCACAAACTATAGGGGCACACACCTACCCCTTTGGAACATACAGGCGTGATGTATTATTATGTGTTCTGCCAGCTATGGAGCTCCCTGGACATGGGAAGTCAGACCGCCTGCCTGCCGGGCTGATGCTGTCCACGCACGATATCCTGTACTCCGTGGAGGCAGTCGTCAAACACTTTAGATGGGAAACGTTTATATATATTGGACACTCCTTCGCTGGTACCCTAGGTATGTTGCTTAAATATTAAGCCTCTCGTACACTGCGGCGTCGATCCTCGCGCCACAATTCTTTTGTCTATATCAAGGACACTAATAACTCCTTTATTTTTTACGCAATTAATCAAATGGTGAAAAATATATGGAATAAGATGAGGAATGGCTCCACCTGCGGTTAGCGGGTATTTCAGCCAGTGTCGAATACCTGTGATTTCTATCTGATACGATAAATAGGCCTCACTCCCAGAAATTAATATAAAAAACATACCTGTAACTTGCAAGACAAGTGGTGGTAAGGGAATTCGTATATTTCACATTCAAAGTCAATAAAATACATCATCACGCCTGTATTCCCCGAAGGGGTAGGCAGAGGTGCACCGTAGTGCGCCCACACTTCGCCGATGTATTTTTGGTCCCAATGTAATAGGGGGCGAGCCTATTGCCATTATGCCGGGCACAAGATTTTTGGGCTATAGTTCACCACGCTGGCCCAGTGCGGGTTGGTGAACTTCACACGCCTTTCTATAGACGTGCAGGTTTCCTCACGATGTTTTCCTTCACCGTTTCATAGCATGTGGTAATCTCGGATGAAAATGAGATTCGCACATAAACTCAGAGGTGCGAGCCGGGGTTTGAACCTGCACACTTTGATTTGCAAGGCGTGCGTTCGGCCACTCGGCTAAAAAAAATCAAATCATTTATTCTGTATAGGCCCATGGGGACACTTACAAATATGTAGTCAAGTTCACTTTTTTGTTTCTTATATACTACTATACTACTACCGGATCGAAACGCGACCTCAACTGAGAAGATCCGGCAAGAAGCTCAGTGGGCTGATCATTTTTTAAATCGCCAAAACTTATTACAAATACACAGGTACATATAGCTCCAGTGTGTTGCCTTTAGAGCTGCTTTTAATAATAAAGATAGAATAATAATACGTTAGTAAGGCAACACACGCTACACTTTGACATGACGGGCAATATTACGATTTTCCCAAGCTGATTTATCATCCAAATAATCCATTATATTTGTTTACAGGTTCTGTGTACAACATAGCCTACCCCGGCAAGATATCAAAATTGATTGAGCTGGATCCTGTCAACTTCAGTGGAATTCCACCTGAAGAGTTCGCTCACTGGTAAATATATCAATAAATATATCATCACACCTCTATTTCCGGAATGGGTAGGCAGAGGTACACTACAGTGCACGCTTCGCCGATGTAAATATTTCGGTCCCAATGTAATAGGGGGCGAGCCTATTGCCATTATACCGGGCACATTCCCCCTCAATACGAGGGTGATTTGGGCCATAGTCCACCACGCTGGCTCAGTGCGGTTTGGTTCACACGCCTTTCTATAGACGTGAAGGTTTCCTCACGATGTTTGCATTAACCGTTCAGCAAGTGGTAAACATTATTGATAACTAGCCCGCGGTTTCACCCGCGCTTAATGTTACTGTGTAGTAGCAGCGTGATGTTATATAGCCTATAACCTTCCCCGGTAAATGGACTATTCGACGCAAAAAGATTTTTTCAATTCGGACCAGTAGTTCCTGAGATTAGCGCGTTCAACCAAACAAACAAACTCTTTAGCTTTATAATATTAGTATAGATGACATTCGCTCATGAAAATCTCATGAGGCAGGCCCGGGATTTGAACTTGCACCCCATACGTTCAAGGCCCGGTGTTCTACCATCATCCGTTCTACCGTCCATCCATCGTCAGGATGGATGGACGGTAGAACGTTTCACATTATTAATATTAGTTGGATTAGTAGAGTGTGGAACATAATTTAATTATATATTTGGTCTGGTCCATCCATTTTCCTCTTAATGACTTACCATCTACTCTCCCATACTGCGTTGAAGGCATCATACCAAAGCAATTATTTATATAACCATCTGTGGTGTAGAATAATCCCTTCATTGTAAATGGGAGTAGACGCACCTTACTGTACTAGCTTCCTAAGCGTGAAGACTATATTTGTATTTAATATTAGACTGCCGTGAGTATAATTCTTCTCTAGTATTGTGGCAAAGGTGCTGTCTGCTCTCATGGCATTGCTGCTCCTGTGAATGTATTACTCGCATTTATTATTTTGAAAAGAGTAACCATTGAGTTTCTTACCGGCTCTTCTCAGTGGAAGCGGCATTCCGAACCGGTGGTAGAATCTGACTATTTGTAAGTGCTTTTTGGCCTACACGAATAAAAAAAAAAGATTTTTATTTTATTGTTTCAGGTACAAGAAATTCTTCACAGACTATTATGCTAATTACGATAAATATAACATATCTATAAAGGATGGACCTGTACTCAAATGGAAGGATGTAAGTAATCTATTACACTGGAGCTATATATGTAATGGCAATAGGCTCGCCCCCTATTACATTGGGACCAAAATACATCGGCGAAGTGTGGGCGCACTACAGTGCCCCTCTGTCTACCCCTTCGGGGAATACAGGCGTGATGATGATAAGTTTTGGCGATTAAAAAAAATCGGCCAAGTGCGAGTCGGACTCGCGCACGAAGGGTTCCGTACCATTATCTATAAAAACTGCGACAAAATTGCGTTTGTTGTATGGGACCCCAAATAAATATTTATTTTATTCTGTTTCTTTAGTATTTGTTGTTATAGCGGCAACAGAAATACATAATCTGTGAAAAAGTCAACTGTCTAACTATCACGGTTCATGAGATACAGCTTAGTAACAGACAGACGGACAGTGAAGTCTTAGTAATAGGGTTCCCGTTTTACCCTTTGGGTACAGAACCCTAAAATTGATCAGCCCACAGAGTTTCTTGCCGGATCTTCTCAGTTGAGGTCGCATTTCGATCCGGTAGTAGTATATAAGAAAAAGAAATGAAATCTGGACAATTAGTAAGTGCCACCATGATGGGCCTATACAGAATAAATGATTTGACATTGACTCTAAAGTCGTAGGTTTTCCGATTCCCAGTCTTGCCGTTAAACTATTGAAATGAGCAAGTGATAATATCAGATGAAAATGAGTTTCGCAAATAAATCCAGAGGTGCGAGCCGGGGTTTGAACCTGCACACTTTGATTGCAAGGCGTGCGTTCGACCACTCGTCTACCAATACTCCTACTCCTACAGGCGTGATGATATGTTAATTATTTTCAGGTATTGGATACATTGATGAAAGCTCGCAATATTAATGAAGAGCTCGCTGCCGCCACCTTGCGGCGACTTACAGAACCCGCGGGAGACGGACTTGTCAGGTAATACATACGCCAGACAACACATACTCATCGTATGAACCCAAACCAAGCAACGCTTGTACTATGGGTACCGTACAATGGACTGGGGGCGACCCCAGTTACACATCAACGCTATCAACCTCTTCGACAGGTATGGTCTCCTGGTACTTTGATTGTATAAACAAATATCTCCAGACAACACATACTCATCGTATGATCCCAAACTAAGCAAAGCTTGTACTATGGGTACCGTACAATGGACTGGGGGCGACCCCAGTTACACCCAGACAAGGGCAAATTCTGAAAAGTCCATTTTCGTATTTTGCCGCTTGCGGAATTGAACCCGCTACCACCCAGTGCAATGAACTAACTAATGAACCGGCCTAAGCTTGCACCACTAGAGCATAAAATTATTGCCGCGCCATTTTGATAATAAATGTCTGATTTACAGGTATACATACGATTTGAGAGCAAAAATAATCCACGGACCCCCATTCTCACCGGAGCACATTAAAAAAACATTCACAAACATCAAAACGCCAATACTCACAGTGGCCGCTGAGAATTCATTAAAGAAAAAACTATTTAGAAATACAGCGTTCCTATTGGACGAGAAGGCGTATCCGGCGGGGAATTTCCGCCTGAGGACGGTAGAGGGGGGGCACGACATTCACGTTTCGCACCCGGAACGATTAGCGACTTATGTCAGCCAGTTTATGTTGTCTGGTTTAGAAGGATTGGACGGAAAAGCGAAATTATAGTATTCAACCGGCCAGTTATATCTAAGTCATAAAGAAAAAAAGTATTTATCTTCAAATCCTAGGCCCGCACCTCTGAGATAATTTTCATGTGCGAATGTAATTTTCAACAACAAGTACCACTTGCTGAACAGTGAAGGAAAATATTATGAGGAAACCTGCACGTCTATAGAAAGGCGTGTGAAGTTCACCAACCTGCACTGGGCCAGCGTGGTGGACTATGGCCCAAATCTCACTCGTGTTGAGGGGGAATGTGCCCGGTATAATGGCAATTGTCTCGCCCCCTATTACAAACTACATCGGCGCACTACAGTGCAACTCAGCCTACCCCTTCGGGGAATACAGGCGTGATGATGTATATCATTAAATAAAAGTATTGATGCAGTTTTAATAGCATTCTTAAAGGTGGTTTGCCTTTTTGGCTGACTCTAAATATTATGGACGAAGGAGTACTTATTTTGTTTTTCATCTGTGCCTTGGGATGGGATATTATTGTGTATTATATGGTCTTTTTAAATGTATTTAAGGTTGAAGGTTTTTTTTTACATTTTGTATGATAAATATGTAATGTTATATAATTGTTATGTTTTTATAATGGTTATTTGGTGGTGTCGAAATAAAATGTATTTAGACAGATTTATAAATATTTTGTCTTATTTCTTTTACGTAAAATTATTCTAACATAATTTGGTTCTGACCAATGAGTTCTGACTTGTGAGTATAAGATAGACTAAAATAATTTCATACATGCAGAAAATGATGACACTTTCTAAATATACCAAACGTTTTACTTACTTATGAAACTACAGAAAAAAAACCGTCTGAGTTGGTTGTTTGCGAAGTCAGCTATTGTAATGCATCGAATATAGAGGAATATTACATGTACTATCATTAATTTATCTAAAATAAATTTTTTGTGCACAAAAGATTACTCAAAATCCCTGAATTAGTTTCGATTTTAGCATCATTATTAAAAAAATACTAGTGTAATTATCACATTTAAATTAACAAGTAGAAGAACAGCACAGATTATACCTATAAATACGCGCTAGCTATGAATGAACGAACTTTTTAAATGCACAATTCCCAATGTCAAAAATGTTGTGATTTTCGTAAAATGTAAACGAAAACACCAAGGTAAGGCTTTTTAATATAATTAATAAGATTCTCTGCCGTTAATTGCTTAACTAAGGTATAAAATCTCAACACATAAGTACCTATCGTACCGCTGATTCCAATTTTATTGAAAATTATGCATACATAACCTATAACCGGTATCAAATAATATTTGTATGTCGAAATTACAAGGATATTTTCTATAAAGTATTAACTACCAACAAGAATACGCCTAAAGGTGGTGGACTATGGTCCAAATATCCGTTGGATTGAAGAGAAGTGTGCCCAGTATAATGGTAATAGGCTTGCCCCCTATTACATTAAGACGAAAATACATCGGCGAAGTGCGGGCGCACTGTAGTGCACCTCTGCCTACCCGTATGGGGAATACAGGCGTGATGACGTATTTGTATTTATTTATTCTAGATGGCGTTGTTCATGAAGCAAGACTTCTGTCCGCCGATACTCTCTAGGAGATGGTTTGCCATCAAATGTAGACCGAACGTGGTAAGTAAACCAGTGGGTAGGGCCGGATTAAGGTAACTTGATGTAAACAATCTTCCCCTGATGAAAATGAGATTCACACATAATTCCAGAGGTGGAAGCTTGGGTTTGAACCTTCTCACTTTGATTGCAAGGCGTGCGTTCGACCACTCGGCTACCACTGCAGTACAATGACATTTGCATGTGGAAGTCTCAGAGGTGTAAGGCCACCGTACGTTCAAAGCGGAGTTTCTACTAATTAGGGTGCTCGCTGTTCTCATCCAGCTGCTGTACAGCCGGGAGCATATAATCTTGATCCTGGAGAGTGGCCTGCTGTTCCGCGAGGATAGCGTGGAGGTGGAGCAGGAGACGCCGGGGGCGGGGCAGGTGTGGCGGGCGGCGGGTGGCACGCAGGCGGGACTCACGCGCGGGGAGGCCGCTGCAGCAGCACTCGCCCTCGCTACCTGCGTACTAGCCTTCCCACCTAGGAGGTAAGTTACAATGGCTGGTGTTGATCCAAGCATCTACGCTACGATATATCCTACTAATATTATAAAGGTTTGTGGGGATGGATGGATGGATGTTTGTTACTCTTTCACGCAAAAACCACTGAACGGATTTTGATGAAATTTTACAGTATTATTGTTTATACATCAGAATAACATATAGGCTATGTTTACTGCAATTATATCAAATAAAACCAACTGCTTGCTTTCTTCGTATAAATTGTAATTGTAATCTATACATCTATACATACAAATAAATAAAATTGGAGTGTCTGTTTGTAATATCAAAATAACACTTTTTTACCAAATGCGTATGAAAGTATATACGATACCTATAACGAAAACGCAATTTTAAAATTTTTTGTCTGTCTGTCTGTTCGTTTGAGGTAAACTTCTAAACGGCTGAACCGATTTCAATGGGACTTTCACTGACAGATAGCTGACGTTCCAAGGCGTAACTTAGGCTACTTTAATTTTAGAAAAAGCATTAGGGTTCCGCGGGAAAAACAAAAGACCCATATTTCCGGGTAATCTCCCTAAAGTCCACGCGGGTGAAATCGCGGGCCCAGCTAGTATCAAATAAAACCAACTGCTTGCTTAGTATAAATTGTAATTGTAATAAAATAGAATTGTACAAAAAGGTTAAATCTTCGTTCGTTCGTAAAGCTCTCGTAATAATAATGGCCGCGGCACGGACGTGTGTGGCGCCACCTGGCGACGGCGCAAGCTGCCCGGTGTTGCCTGAACAGGCTTTAATTTATAACAATATTGAATAATCGACGTCTGCGCGGACGAAGTCGCGGGTAATATATGCATGTTATTAAAAGGATGCATTATTGGTTGGTGCCCTATCTATGATATAACTAGCTCCTCGTAATGTGCCCGGTATAATGGCAATAGGCTTGCTCCATATTACATTGGGACCAAAACACATTGGTGCACCTCTGCCTACCCATACGGGGAATACGGGTGTGATGATATGTTTTTTTTTTAAATCAAAGATGGGTCCTCTGTCGCAAATCACTCAAAGATTTCCAAATATGGGTCGAGAAGAAGTATCTATTTTTTTGTTTTTTTTTGGGACTAAGCCCGCCACACATTCCCACCACTGTTACTCCTGTAAGCCAGGATCGACAGCGGTGTCCATTGAGAACACCGAGGTTTGAGTTTAAGAAGTATCTATTGTTATGGAGAGGTCTCCAGTCTCCACTAATAGTGGAAATGATGGAGACGCGTATTTACGCTGTTAAGTTGACACTGGGGCGTCATCGCTCTCTCCAATACCGTCTTCACCATAAGGGCACATGGGGCCCGTGCCCAGGGCCCCATTCTCAGAGGCCCCCGAAGGACGGACAATATCTCACACATTTATTCTCAAAACATTTTTGTGCGTAATAATAATAATTTAGGCGTGTGAAGTTCACCAACCTGCACTGGGCCGGCGTGGTGGACTATGGCCCAAAAATCTCCCTCGTAGGAGGGGAATGTGCCCGGTATAATGCAATAGGCTCGCCCCCTATTACATTGGGACCAAAATACATCGGCGAAGTGTGGGCGCACTACAGTGCACCTCTGCCTACCTCTTCGGGGAATACAGGCGTGATTATGATGTATTTTTGTCGGGCACATTACACTTTTTTCACAAATCAATAATCTTATCAGAAGATATAAATTGAAAGGTAGTAAAATAATGTTATTATAATTAGCTTTTTTTACTTTCCAAAAGACGAAGAAGTTTAGACGGAAGCCTAGTTTAAGACGGCCCTGGCTCGCAAGTCATATTTTTGCCACCAAAGCAAACTGTATTGACAAATTGATAATTCTTCAACTAAATGACACTGAGAGCGCGATTTTAAAGCGTTGGAGCGTTGGTTTTACCACAGAAATTCGAACTATGCATATTTATACCTTGTCCAGAAGGGGCGAATTCGCGCGTTAGTGAGATACTAGGCACCAATGCATCGTATCCACAAGCATCGCGCGAATTCAAAATACGTACGTCACTACGCCAGACCCTGGACTCGCGCGAATCGCGCGACTCGAGATACTAAGGACGCCTTGTTGCGTCCAGTTTAACGCGCGAACTTTAGTTAATTTTTCAAATTCTTCCCCAAATGCTCGCGCGTTGGTACGCTCCTTCTGGGCGCAACGGTCGCGTGTGATACGCACGAGAGAATCGCGGCGAATTCGCCCCTTCTGGACAAGCTCTTACAGAGAGTTCTTTCGTACCATCTAGCTTCACGAGGTCTGCTCTCGTGAATGTAGCGGCGTATATGTCTGTTCCGGTGTTGGTTCGCTGGTCACATCGTCTGCGCTGCGGGGGCTCGCTGGCCCCGCTGCTGGACTCAATGCGAGACTACCTGGCCCTGGCCCGCAGGACAGCCGCCTGTCTCAAGGAATACGCCGCATTGCACGCGCAAATGTTAGTATAGTATACTCATAGAATGATAGAATACAGTCAGAATGACGGCAGCGATGCTTTTTATTATTTTATTATTACAAGCTTTATATTAACTTGCAATGTATGTCCGGGTGGAATCTTGCAACTGAATTTTAAGCCAGTTGTCTTTAACCGACTGAGCTGAAATTTGGTACACACGCTTATTTTGGATGACAATGCATGGTTAGCTATGTGACGTCATTCTAATTCCAATATGGCGCATCATCCAAGATGGCGGAATAGTTGTTTTTTCTGCACTACCACAGTATGGGTATTTTGGCTTGCTGAGAAGAACACGAAAAGTAAGGGCAATTAAATAAATGCTTGTTTTGCCCGGTTTAATGGCAATAGGCTTGCCCCCTATTACATTGGGACCAAAATACATCGGCGAAGTGTGGGCGCACGGCAGTGCACCTCTGCCTACCCCTTCAGGGTATACAGGCGTGATGATGTATTTAATTACTGCCGTTATAACTTTATTCTTTTTCTATGCTGTTCTCAAGTATAAGGAATTTGTTTGTAAAACAGTTTTTTTTCTGATAGTGGTTCGCTGTCATCTGTGATTGAGTCGACGCACACGCTGCTGTGTCGGCAGCAGAGCGAGATGGCGATACTGCTGTCTCGCGCCTCCTCCGCTCTTCTCGGGAACGCGCCCTGGCTTCGGGCCGACGTCGCCTGGCATGCCGTCACACAAGATTCAGCCGACAACCTCATGGTAATGACTTCTACTACTACAATGGGAATAGACGCACTTTACTGTACTAGCTTCCTAAGCGTAAAGACTATATTTGTATTTAATATTAGACTGCCGTGAGTATAAATTCTTCTCTAGTATTGTGTCAAAGGTGCTGTCTGCTTTCATGGCGTTGCTGCTCCTGTATCACGCCTGTATCCCCCGAAGAGGTAGGTAAACTGCAGTGCGCCCACACTTCGCCGATGTATGTTCGTCCCAATGTACATAATTAGATTTGTAACTAGAAAAATAATTTTTTGTTATAGAAAATCCACCATGGGTTCCTGGTTGTCCAGTCGACGCTGCTCAAACACGTCGCGATGGCGCACTACGTCTTGCCTGCGCATGCGCAGCGCCTCTACAAGCACCACAACGAACGCATACACTGGCTCCACACCGACATACTGCCATTACTCACCGAAGAGTACAGACAAAACTATGAAACTCTAGACAGAATGTACAGATTATTAAAAAACTCCTCGAACAGTGTTGAAAGTGTTAAAAAGTTGGGTGCGGCGTTCGTAGACTCGTGGATTTATTCCGATGTCCACACTGGTGTAGTGAAAACGTGTCTAGATTTAAAGCTAGCGTTGAATAAATGCAACAGTCTCGATGTGTTTCTCGATTCGTGCGCGATCAACAAACAGGAAATCGATTTGGATGTACTCAATAGAGATATTGATGATATAATCGATTCTCTGACGAAATGTTTTGGAACGATTCAAAATTCTCAGTTGCGTTTGAAGAAAATTCAAAATAAGAACAATAGACAAACGGAAGTCGATGACATTGAGGAGGTGGTGGAGAACGCGGCAATTTTGAAAATAGAAGACAAAGTGCCAGAGAGTAAGGACGAAGTTTTTTATTTCGTCCGACACGACGGCGACGATGATGATAATATACAACCAGCTGAGGATTTGACTACGGCGCCCGGGAAGAAGGAAAGAGACAACACTAAAATTGTAATGGGCGAGTTGAGAAGGAAACTGGGGAAGCGAGAGGACGTGATGAGGGAGCGAGAGAGGCAAGCGCTCGCGAAAACGATGCCCGAACTGAAAAACATACCCGACTTCCCAAGACAGATAAACTTTGAGGAATTCATCGTAAGAAAAGGTTATATATCCAAATTAAAAAGTAGAAAATTACCACACAAATGTAATAATAAGATTAATTTTAAGAAAATTAAGCAAAAAAATAATGTTTACACTCTCAATATGGCTAGATATAATACAGAAAATGATATTAAAGGCGATATATACGAAGCGAACG
This sequence comes from Ptilodon capucinus, assembly GCA_914767695.1. Classification (NCBI taxonomy): domain Eukaryota; kingdom Metazoa; phylum Arthropoda; class Insecta; order Lepidoptera; family Notodontidae; genus Ptilodon; species Ptilodon capucinus. Next base: position 3,056,586 of record OU611837.1, read on the forward strand.
CGAAATTAAATTTCAAAAGTAAATTATTAACAATAAACAAAGATGACAATTATGTTATAACTAAATGGAGTAAAATGATACAACCCGAAGTAAAGGATCTCGACTCGAGCAGCCTAACCGATAGCCTCAATGACTTAGTACCAAGTACAGACCAGATAAGATTCACAAAAAAAGACTTGGAGTTAACATCGTCTGACAGTGATTCAGATTACAAAGAAATCCAATCGGCATTATTGAACGATGTGCGTCGCCATCGCGTCGTTAGAAAAAAAAATCATCCTGTCAAAAGGCAGACCACAGATAATGTAGACGAGAGCATGAAGCCCATAGAGTACAGTTTCGGGACAGGTATGGCGATGGCGTCTGTTTTGCAGGTCAGTCAGAGATTCCCGAATGTGGGTCGGGAAGAAGTATTTATTGGTGATGGAGAGGTTTCCACTGATAGTGGGAATGATGAAGACGCGTAAAAGTTCACACTGGGGAGTCAACCTCCGAGCGAATTTTATTTGACGTAACAAAATGTCTACGCGGTCATGCTACAGGGCCTTAATGCTTAGCATGACCGTGTAGACATAAGTTTTATCGTTTTCGTCCGTCAGATTCGTCGAGAAAATGACTTCACAGCGGGCGGTTTCCAGTACAAAAACCTCGAAGTGACGTAATTTTCTCGACAAATCTGACAGTTGAAAGAGATAAAACTTATGCCTGGTCATGCTAAGGATGCAAGATGTTTATGATTTTATATTCTATGAATCCATTATGATTTATTTGTTATTCTAAGAACTGTGATTAGTAATTATTATAGTAATTTCAATTATGTAAGGTTTTTATTGATTTTTAATAAATTATTGGAATTTTGAAATTAGATACTCTTAATTAGGTATGATTATCGTAATATTATAATTATTAAAGTTAATTTTGCTTATCAACTTTGTTTTATTTAGTGTATGTATGGGATATCAATTTCTAACTCCAAACCATCTTTAAAAATGTATAGATACCTCATCATCACGCCTGTATTCCCCGAAGGGGTAGGCAGAGGTGCAATGTAGTGCGCCCACACTGCGCCGATGTATTTTGGTCCCAATGTAATGGGAGCGAGCGTATTGCCTAATGGCAATACGCTCACATTCCCCCTCAATATGAGGGAGATTTAGGTCATAGTCCACCACGCTGGCCCAGTGCGGGTTGGTGAACTACACACGCCTTTCTATAGACGTGCAGGTTTCCTCACTTCCAGGTCCGCACCTCTGAGATACTTTTCATGTGCGAATGTAATTTTCAACAATGGTTACCACTTGCTCAACGGGAAAGGAGAACATCGTGAGGAAACCTGAACGTCTATAGAAAGACATATGAAGTTCACCAACATGCACTGGGCCAGCGTGGTGGACTATGGCCCTAATCTCCCTCGTATTGAGGCAGAATGTACACGGTATAATGGCCATAACGCTCACCCCGTTACTATGAGACCAAATACATGTAGGGTGCACTGCAGTATACATCTGCCTACCTCTTCGCGGAATACAGGCGTGACGATAATGAATTGAATGGCTGTGGCAAAAGCCACGCGACTAAAATCTCTAGTGATATTGATGACATTATGTTGGAGAAAGTGCTTCTTGCTATGCGATCCAAATAACAATAGGACTGTCAATAACCTCTATCTGTCAAATGTCACTTGAAAAATATGGTTTGCAAAAAGATTATTTGCATATCAATAATAAATAGTCTTACATCAAATTTAAATAACAAGGTTACATTAGTAGTAAATTGTCTTAGTATAATATTTAAAGTCATAATTCGTTTTCGTTCGTCACAATATGGCGCAGAGTCGATCCTATTCTTATTTGATACGCATAGTACGAGTTATTAAAGTTCGTTCAGTGGTCGCATGTCAAGACAAGACCTCTGTCACGGATTGGCTCGTTCGCTCCCTGTCTTATTTCATACGAGAGAAAGAGATATAATCAACAAATACTGTGACATAAATCTAGTCTCGGCGCTCATGCTCCAACTACTGGTACCTCCCGACACGATCGCCACCCTCCTCGACCCGGGCGTCTAGAGGGCCACCAACACACCTACACCAGCCTCAAACAGACACCGATCTCGCCGGCGAGGTCGAGGAACCCCCTCTTCCGCTCGTAGGTGCATCTTTGCACCTAGGAGCACTACCTCACCCCTCACGGTAACTGCCAAAGCCGAGGTCGTGCCCTCTGTGGCGCCCTTGAGCTAGTTGCCACCCCTTTCCGCCCATAAGGCCTTGGTTGGAGTGCAATCTGCGCTCGCCACTCCTCCGGTAAAGCTGTAAAGGCCACCTCACGCCAACAGCGTAGTACATTTTAAAAAAAAACTGGTACCTATTGACAAAAAAGTTTCGCGCGCATTTCTTGACGCGCCTATATGCGCATGGTTTTATCATAACTATTTAACGAGTTGTACATTTACAATCAGTCTCATTAGTATGTTAAACTGCTACTAATTAGATGACTAGTTAATATTATATTAATTGCATTAGGCATTTGTTAACAGCGCGTCAGTGCATTCAGTGTTGCATCAAAATGGACTATTCAAGTGCATGGTAAGTTTAAAATAATATAGAAAGGTAATATAAAAAATATTCTCCACCCTTTTGGTCAGAATCAGAATCAAGATTTTTTTTTATTCATGTAAACCAATACAGGCACTTATGAATCGTCAGTAAAAAATAAATAATATTAATAGTATCTCTACCATCCATTCGGAATGCATTTCCTATGGAGAAGAATGGGCAAGAAACTCCATGGTTGCTTTTTTTCAATAAGGATTTACATGTTTTATACAACGAATTACCGTCCGTGGAACCAAAACTAAGGGTTCCCTGTATTTTGGGTTCAATCAACCATCTTTTTCCATATTTTATTTCGTCGTCAATACCTAAACTCGTAATATCTCGAGTCCTATGTAAAAATTTGCATGTTCTGTTTTGTGAATACTGGTAGTCGCCACTCATACGTGTAGTTTACCTGCTGAATAGGGATATGGATGTACCCAAAGGCCAGAACACGATACCTATGACAAATATTCAAATGTCTATAACTCGGAAACTATGATAGTTAGATATATACTGTCTTCACTAAGCATCTACATATGAGCTACGGTATATGTACCCAAAATATTATTTCGGACTCCAGCCCCTTTAGCATGACCGCGTAGACATAAGGTTTATCACTGTCAGATTTATCGAGAAAATTGCGTCACATTGAACTTTTTGTATTGGACATGGCTCAGCGTGACGTCATTTTCTCGACGAATCTGACAGATGAAAGAGACAAAAATTAATGTCTAGGTACACGTTCATGCTACAGGGCCTAATCAGTATAAGCCTGTATAAGAATCATTTTATTTTCAGCGCATTGGTGTTAATATTGCTATCTTTTGGATGTTTATCGAAGCAAATGGTCCCGGTTACTGAAAATGACGGAGTCTCTGAAATATCAGGTAAGCTGTTAGTGTAGATTATTAGGGTTCCGTACCCAAAGGGTATAACGGGAACCCAATTACTAAGACTGTCACCAGGCTGTATCTCATGAGCCGTGATAGTTAGACAGTTGAAATTTTCACAGATGATGTATTTCTGTTGCCGCTATAACAACAAATACTAAAAAAACAGAATAAAATAAATATTTAAGGGGCTCCCATACAACAAACGTGATTTTTAGGGTTCCGTACCCAAAGGGTAAAACGGGAACCCTATTACTGAGACTTCGCTGTCCGTCCGTCCGTCTGTCACCAGGCTGTATCTCATGAACGTGATAGTTAGAGAGTTGAAATTTTCACATATGATGGATTATAAATTATAGTCCTTATCGACGCTAGAAAGGCAATCCTTACTAAGCGACAAAATATGATAAATGAGTATGATATATGTAAAATGAGATATATAGATATATACCATTAGAACGGCCAGATTTTTCTGCGTCGTTTGGTTGGTTGGACTGCTTTTCTAGCGTCGATATGTTATTATGATGTCATCATCATCAGCCGGTGTCAGTCCACTGCTGGACGTAGGCCTCTCCCAAGATGCGCCACTGAGGCCGATCTTCGGCTCTTCTTTTCCAGTCATTGCCCACCGCTTTGCGTATATCGTCGCTCCACCTAGGAGTTAGGTGGAGCGACGATATTCTGATGTATCCTAATAATATTACAACTGTGAAAGTTTGTGAGGATGAATGTTTGTTACACTTTCACGAAAAATATACTAAACAGATTTTGAAATTAAACTATTTTACGGATTTTATCGCGTTTATTTACTATTTTATTTTCCCGACGTTTCGGCTGCTTTACAGCAACCATGGTCACGGGGGGACTGAGATGTTAGACGTCCTGATGTCATAGTTAATAACTGGGTACCCTCATATTTAGTTGTTGTTTGCGGTCCGATCCACGCAGAAAGTGCTTACGGTGTCCTGAGGTCTTGCAATGGTACACTTGGTTTTGGATTTAATCATATTGATTACTGGTTTGATTAAATAGTATATAGTGATTAAATAGTTTAATTTCAATGTATAGTATTCGCGTAAATATAAGAAAACAATATACTAAACAGATTTTGATGAAACTTTACAGTAGAACTGTTTAAATATCAGTAGTTGTAGCATTTGCGCCAAGACTAGACGTATGTCACGGAATATCTTGATATTGTCTCTTTCTCTCGTATGAAATAAGACGGGGAGCGAGCGAGCAAATCCGTGACAAAGGTCTTGACATGCGTGCTAACACCACAGAACAACATATATGCTATAATTTATATAAAATGATCGAGGTCTGCCCGGACGAAGTCACGGGTAGAAGCTAGTAAACAATAATTCTGTAAATTTTCACCAAAATCCGTTCAGTAGTTTTCAAATTCTTTATGAACGGAGTTTTACGAACTACATAGTATTACTTATAAAACTACTGTTAGTAACTATAAGCTAAACTAATACTAACATAATTTAATACACCATGTACCTGAGAGGCACATCATGCGGACGACAGCTGGAGGAATAACTTTCATTATCCACTTCTACCATCCGTCCGTATAAAGCACCTACCCAGGGGACCATCCCGAACTTTCTGCTAACGTACTCAGGATGATGTTGCTACTCCCCCGCACCCTTCTCAATAATGACGCACCTTTTTTCTTAACGACGGCGTGGAAGTCGTCGGTTGGGTTCTGTGCAAACATACTGGAGGTCATCAAGGCATCCTCACAAACTCCACATTTGTAATACTAGTAGGACTGTAAGCATCAAACTAACAAAGAAAACGTACACTCTGTCGATTATGCCTTACTAAGGATAAAATTGCCCATCTTGCCCTGTAGCATGACCGTGTAGACATAAATTCTATCTCTTTCAACTGTCAGATTCGTCGAGAAAATGACGTCACACCGAGCTATATCCAGTACAAAAAGTTCAATGTGACGTCATTTTCTCGACTAATGTGATAGTTGAAAGAGATAAAACTTATGTCTACGCGGTCGTGCTAAGGTGACTTGTCTTGTATCCTGTGTCTAGGTAACATCACGGCGTGTATCAACAGCAAGGGGGCGGCAGGGGGGTGCGTGGTGCGAAATCGATGTAACTATAATACTTCTAACATCGATCTAACAGTATACGGGCCCCCGGGATACCGCAAGTAAGTAAATAAGTACTATAAATGAAAAAATAATGTCTCTGGCTTGTTCGACGACAACTTCGTATAGTTTTATCTCTTTCAACTGTCAGATTTGTCGACAAAACGACGTCAAATCGAGCTTTTTCTACGGGACATGGCTCGGTGTGACGTCTTTTTTTTTCGACAAATCTGACAGTTGCAAGAGATAAAACCTTTGTCTACACGGTCATGCTAAGCCTACTGGTTGTGAACCCGGCTCTTATAAATACATCATCACGCCTGTATTCCCCGAAGGGGTAGGCAGAGGTGCACTGCAGTGCGCCTACACTTCGACGATGTATTTTGGTCCCAATGTAATAGGGGGCGAGCCTATTGCCATTATACCGGGCACATACCCCCTCAATACGAGGGAGATTTGGGCCATAGTCCACCACGCTGGCCCAGTGCGGGTTGGTGAATTTCACACGCCTTTCTATAGACGTGAGGGTTTCCTCACGATGTTTTCCTTCACCGTTCAGCAAGTGGTTATCATTTTTGAAAATTACATTCGCACATGAAAATTATCTCAGAGGTGCGGGCCCGAGATTTGAACTTGCACCCCTTACGTTCAAGGCGGGCGTTCTTGCCCACGAGGCTACCACTGCTCTTAATCCAACGTTTTTCGAAAAAAAACTATTTATATTATCACACATATTTGGTATTACTTTAATTTGATTTATTTAAGAAAATAATATAGACAGACAAAGTGACTCAAGCGCCATGGTGAACGATATTGACTTATATATAAAGTTGGAATCACCGAATTTTCTCCGTCTTTTGAGCTGGGTTTCTTACAAAGGTAGCACAATGGTTGCAGTGGTAGCCGAGTGGCCGAACGCACGCCTTGCAAATCAAAGTGTGCAGTTTCAAACCCCGGCTCGCACCTCTGGGTTTATGTGCGAATCTCATTTTCATCCGAGATTACCAAATGCTATGAAACGGTGAAGGAAAACATCGTGAGGAAACCTGCACGTCTATAGACAGGCGTGTGTAGTTCACCATCCCACACTGAGCCAGCGTGGTGAACTATAGCCCAAAAATCTCCCTCGTATTGAGGGAGAATGTGCCCGGTATAATGGCAATTGTCTCGCCCCCTACTCGCGAAGTGTGGGCGCACTGCAGTGCACCTCTGCCTACCCCTTCGGGGAATACAGGCGTGATGATGTATTATTATTATTTCTTACAATGTTACCAAAATGGCGTTTGAGTCAATTCGGTCGATATAAAAAAAGCATCAGTTGATAATAATAATAATACATCATCACGCCTGTATTCCCCGAAGGGGTAGGCAGAGGTGCACTGCAGTGCGCCCACACTTCGCCGATGTATTTTGGTCCCAATGTAATAGGGGGCGAGCCTATTGCCATTATACCGGGCACACCGGTTTCCTCACGATGTTTTCCGTCACCGTTTCTTAGCAAGTGATAATCTCAGATGAAAATGAGATTCGCACATGGAACCCAGAGGTGCGAGCCGGGGATAGAACCTGCGCACTTTGATTGCAAAGCGTGCGTTCGACCACCCGGCTACCACTGCTATCAGATGATGAGAATGATAAAATATTACCATCAGCTAATGTTAATTACTAAGTGCCAGCAAGCAGCGGCAAATTAGGATATACCTATGTACATTTACAAGTACCTATATACATTATTATGTACACTAAGTTCACAGTTATTTTACGCCAGACAGGGGTCTAAACAGATTGAAATGTAAAGTAAATCCTTATTTGAAAAAAGCAACCATGGAGTTTCTTGCCCATTCTTCTCCATAGGAAATGCATTCCGAATGGGTGGTAGAGATACTATTTTTACTATTTATTGACGATTCATAAGTGCCTGTATTGGTTTATATGAATAAAAAATATTCTTATCCTGATTCTTGTATGTTCAAAAGTACTGCTTTTACTGACTAAGAGACTAGAAAATACTATTTTAATGATTTTTTTCTGAAATAACTGATTTTTAGTGACCATGGTTGAAAAAACTGACGTTTTCTGACCAGTTTCGACCCCTGGCTTGATCTTTACCTTCATCTCTGTCTGTTTGTTCAACCACAGTGGTGTCAGCACGCATGTCAAGAAAAGACCTCTGTCACGGATTGGCTCGGTCGCTCTCTGTCTAATTTCATACGAGTGAAAGAGACAACATCAAGATATTTCGTGACATACGTCTAATCTTGGCGCTCATGCTACAAGCGCAGGTGAAAATAACTATAAACTGACTTTTATCCGCTTTAAAATACAGTACAGTTTTGTTTATAACTTATTTTTTACAAGTAGTCATTCTTCTTTTTTTTTACGAAATGAGTGAATGATGATATTTTAATGGAATAAGACGAGGAACGGCTCCACCTGCGTTTAGCGGGTATTTCAGCCAGTGTCAAGTAATTAATAGCAAGGGCAAATTCATTAAATACACATCTATATCTATACAAATCTATACAATCTATACAAATAAATAAAATTGGAGTGTCTGTTTGTAATATCAAAATAACACTTTTTTACTAAATGCGTATGAAAGTATATACGATACCTATAACGAAAACGCAATTTTAAAATTTTTTGTCTGTCTGTCTGTTTGGGGTAAACTTCTAAACGGCTGAACCGATATCAATGGGACTTTCACTGACAGATAGCTGACGTTCCAAGGCGTAACTTAGGCTACTTTAATTTTAGAAAAAGTTAGGGTTCCGCGGGAAAAACATAATACCCATATTTCCGGGTAATCTCACTAAAGTCCACGCGGGCGAAGTCGCGGGCACAGCTAGTTATAAATAAAAATGGATGAGACAGTGATAAAGATGGCGGATGAATATCTTGCATTTTCCACACGTAGTCATTTAAGGAAAAGGCAGATGTAAAAGTGAACATCAGAGGTTAAATGACTTTGAACGTACTGTACTGTCATGTAGTGCCACTAGTCATCGCGATCTAAGAAGCCCGTTTTGGCAGCTGCCATTTTATTGGGACCATATATTGACACTTATTTTGGCAACAAATAAAATGAATGGAGTGTCCCAAATGGCTATTTGGGACCCATATAACATAATTAGTGATACTGAGCAATTAAATCTGTTTTATTATGGCAACAAATAAAATGAATGGAGTGTCCCAAATGGCTATTTGGGACCCATATAACATAATTAGTGATACTGAGCAATTAAATCTGTTTTATTATGGCAACAAATAAAATGAATGGAGTGTCCCAAATGGCTATTTGGGAGCGTTATAACATAATTGGTGATACTGAGCAATTAAATCAGTTTTATTATGGCAACAAATAAAATGAATGGAGTGTCCCAAATGGCTATTTGGGAGCGTTATAACATAATTAGTGATATTGAGCAATTAAATCTGTTTTATTTTGGCAACAAATAAAATGAATGGAGTGTCCCAAATGGCTATTTGGGAGCGTTATAACATAATTAGTGATACTGAGCAATTAAATCTGTTTTATTTTGGCAACAAATAGCCAATAAATCAATTGGATGGAATTGGAAGTTAATAATTGTTTGTTTTTCTATTGTTTTCTTCATTTACGTGTAAGTTTTTTCATGACTAGCTGTCAAACCGGGCTTCTTAGATCTCTTCGACTAACATTCATGGTGCCATTTATTCTCAGCCAAAAATATAATACCAAAAATTCTTTTGCACCTTGAACACTGCCAATCGGGCTCGTTATTCACATGATAATCCTTATAATGATTCATTATCATCTCTTGAACATCCGAAGACCCCGCAAACTTAACTTTGCAGACCAAACATTCAATTTTCAACCATTCCTCCACAACTGGCAGAGTAGAATCACTTTTTAAAAGCTTACCAATATTATATTGTATTACGGGTGATACCATTTCTTCTATTCTCAGATCAAATTTGCCATCAGTGTGGTCATCATTTTCAACATACAAGGACCTCATGTATTTAAATTTATTGCAGTATTTCCTAAGCATGCATGGCACTTCATACTTGTCAGGCCCTTCACTCAACTCAGACATGACAACTTTTAATAAAACTTCAATGAATTCCGATGAATGCTGATACTTCTTTGATATACTTATGATATTTTTAATATCATTCAATATTTGTTGTTTATGAAAACGCATCTTATATCTTCCATTGTTGATTTTCATTTGCCATATCGTCTGTAAGGAGTTAGTTTGATCGTAACCAGTTTTTCTGGCTTTATTTACTAATGTGTGCTCGTAATTGTACGTCAATTCGCGATTATAAACAAACCACGGTAAATAAATGCTTATTTTAAAGGACCATAGGTTGAGAATTTGTTCTGGGGACAACACAATAGATAATATTCGGCTCGGTTCAATGTTGGCTGTATTGAAAATTGAATACTTGAACACTGTATTAGTTTTTGGTCGCCGGCATATCAGATGGTTGAGTTCATCACGGGAACAGTGAACCTCCATGACAACATCGTTGGTGTCAACGTTTTCTGATTCTTGTTTATCGTTAAATACATCTTTATATTCAGCATGTGCAATGGCATATTTGGCAATATTGAGCATATCACTGAGATATTCTTTCAAATTCTTGTATTTATAGTTCAAGACTTTCTGGACTGCCTCATAGTCTTTAAGACTATGCAGTCTCGCCGATACTTGTTCGAGTTCCTCCCATTGAGGCCAATCTTTTAGGTACTTCTTTATTATTTTAATGTAAATGTCCACTTCTAACTCGTGCCGGCTGTCTATGTTTATGTCGAACTCTTTCTGTAGTATGTCAATGATCTGTGCATTTGTCGTGACTGTATTTTGCTTGTTGCAAATGAGATTTTTGAGTAAAATCATTATGGGACGAGCTGAAATTTTAAATGTTTGAATGTAGAACATGTTTGAATGTAATTTTCCATTCTTAGGAAACCTGCACGTTGGAGAGAACTTGACTAGTTGTCAATAGATGTGTGAAGTCTGCCAACCCGTAATGCGTACTGGGCCACTGTGGTGGACTATGGCCTGAAACCCCTTGCATTGAAGGGAGGCCCGTGCCTAGCATTGGGACATTGAAAAGGGCTATTATAGCAATGTAGAACATTTTTATACTGACTAATGGCTGGAACCAATAACTTTTTTTGGCGTAGATAAGTGATAGTTAGCAAACCAGTAGTAAAAATTAGAATTTTTGTGGATGGCGACTTAGACTAGTGGTTTTAGTGTAGGCTGCTCACTGAACCGAGTGTCGCAGGTTCGTTTTCCGTCTTTGGCAAATTTCGGAATTTGTCCTTATCTGAGCGTATCTGGGATAGCCCCCAGTCTATTTTATGGTACCCATATTGCTTAGTTTGGGATCGTAAGATGAGTATGTGTCGTCTGGTGATATTATAAGTATTACGTGTTAATTATGAATAAAAGTACTTACAGTCCAGTGGATCAGTGTCGTCCGCGCTGCGACCGGCTATCGCGTCCACATCGATCGACGTATCTCCCATACTTATTGTTAGGATTAACTAACTCACTTTATCTTGCAAAATAAACAGCGGTTCAGAGGACACTAATATCTTTATAAAAGTGAAAACAACTTGTTATTCTTACGAAATGTAGTGACTTATGTTGTGGTATAAGTTTAGCCGTAATTAGCAAATACGATAGGTTTAAAATTTACGAATATAAATAAAATAATAGAATTGATTGCCGTACATGCAACATAACTTGATGTGTTATTTTTTAATGTCATAGAATCATAAATGTAAAGCAAGGTTTGCAAAAGCTCGTTTTTTACTCTATGCTTCGCCTATGCTTTATTTGACTGACAGTGACAATATACATAGACAATTTTTTTTGCAAAACTTCTAACGACTATGGCTCTGATAACGAGCTTATTGAGCTGAACACAAACTTATAGAAACCAAACTTTTTAATTACTTTTACAGTCCATGCCTGGGTACGGAAGCGTGCTGCCCAACGAAGTACATTCTGCCAGCTACTCCGGCCAAGTCTACGGATGATGACGAATTTGACTTCGACGATGACGTCGATTGAAAACGCTCACGGCTCGCTCTTTGAAAGATACCATTTTATAATCGTGTATAAACTAGCTCAACGATTAAAATGTATTTTATAATATAATGTTTGTATGACTTCATATTTCTGCATTTTTATTGTACCTACCCCCATTATTTCAGTATCAAGTAGGTGTGTCGTTTCATACAATAATTTGTGTAGAGCAAAGAAAGTCAGTACGCCTTTTATTAGAAATCTTACTTTTAATAGTTCTCGTACCCGCCCATAGAGTATATCCCTTACTTTATCATTGTGCTATGAACGTTCTTGCACTGTACCCGCCCAAGACTCTACAACTAAAAATATTTCCTCCAAGGGGAAACTGGAAGAACTAATTCAAGAAGTTAAGCGTAGTCCGTGTAGCTTTTCTAATGCAGCACCACTTCTAGTTTCCACTTTCATACTAGACCGATATACTTAATCAAAACTTTTAATAATGTTGTGAATTTAATAGCGTTAGGACCAATGATATACTATGGTAAATTTTAAAACATTAATTTTCCAAAATGCATTTATCAATATAAGGTCTGCATTTATTGGTGGAGTATGAAACCAATGCGTGTTGCCCTATCTATAATAGGACTATTTGGCGATGGTGTAGTCCTTTTTTTTTATGAGATAGGGAGGCAAACGAGCAGACGTTTCACCTGATGGTAAGTGATCAACGCCACCCATGGACACCTGCAACACCAGGGGCATCGCTAGTGCGTTGCCGGCCTTTAAGGAATGAGTAGGCTGGTTTCTTGAAGATACCTTTGTCGCATCGGTCCGGGAACACCGCTGCAGGAAGTTCATTCCACAGTTCCACATTCCATACCTAATTTGATTAGGTCACTGTAAATCGGAAATAGCTTTTACAGAATTTACCCTGTAGGTTTATCATGACCGTATAGACATAAGTATTATCTCTTTTAACTGTCAGATTTGTCGAGAAAATGACGTCACTTCGAGCTTTTTAGGGTTCCGTACCCAAATGGTAAAACGGGAACCTTATTACTAAGACTTCGCTGTCCGTCCGTCTGTCACCAGGCTGTATGTCCTATGAACCATGATAGTTGGAGAGTTGAAATTTTCACAGATGATGTATTTCTATTGCCGCTATAATAGCAAATACTAAAAAACAGAATAAAATGAATATTTAAGGGGATACATTTTTATTCAATAACAAAAGTGATTTTTTTGCCGTTTTTATAGACAATGGTACGGAACGCTTCGTGCGCGAGTCCGACTCGCACTTGGCCGGTTTTTGTACTGGCCATGGTTCGGTGTGACCAATGTGACGTCATTTATTCTACAAGTTTTTCGAAATAAAACTATTTATAACAGACATATTGGTATTACTTTATTTTGAGTTATTTAAGAAAATAAAATCGACTCAAGCGCCATGTTGGACGATATTGAGTTATATGACCGAATGTTCTCCATCTTTTGAGCTGGGTTTGGAACAAAGTTACCAAAATAGCATTTGAGTCAATTCGCCTTTTAACCATTGATGTAAAAAAGCATCAGTTGATAAAGCTAATGTTAATTACTAAGTGCCAGCATAAGCAGCGGCTAATTTAGAAATACCTATGTACAATAACAAGTACCTATATACATTATTGTGTACACCAAGTTCAAAGTTATTTTACGCCCGACAGGGGTCTAAACAGATTGTATGGTCAAAAGTACTGATTTAACTGATTATGAGACTTGAAAATACTGACTTCAATTAAAATTTTCTGAAATAACTGACTTTTAGTGACCGCGGTTGAAAAAACTGACGTTTTCTGACTTTGCTGACCAGTTTCGACCACTGGACTGATCTTTACCTTCATCTCTGTCTATTTGTTTAACGGTTACACAAGTGAAAAGAACTATAAACTGACTTTTATCCGCTTTAAAATACAGTACAGTTTTGTTTATAACTTATTTTTTACAAGTAGTCATTCAAGGAAAAGGCAGAGGTAAAAGTGAACATCAGAGGTTAAAAACTTTGAACGTACTGTACTGTCATCGAATGCCACTAGTCGTCGTGATCTAAGAAGCCCGTTATGGCAGCTGCCATTATAATACCTAAAATTAATAGTGATACTAAGGATAAATCGCTTCAAAATGACATGAGCCTGTTATATTTCTTTAGGGTTCCGTACCCAAAGGGGAAAACGGAAACCCTATTACTAAGACTTCGCTGTCCGTCTGTCTATCCATCCGTCCGTCCGTCTGTCACCAGGCTGTATCTCACGAACCGTGATAGACAGTTGAAATTTTCACAGATTATGTATTTCTGTTGCCGCTTAAACAAAAAATACTAAAAACCAGAATAAAATAAGTATTTATGGGGGCTCCCATACAACAAACATGATGTTTTTGCTCGTTTTTAGGGTTCGGTACCGGGAACCCTATTACTAAGACTTCGCTGTCCGTCCGTCCGTCTGTCACCAGGCTGTATCTCACGAACCGTGATAGTTAGACAGTTGTAATTTTCACAGATTATGTATTTCTGTTGCCGCTATAACAACAAATACTAAAAAACAGAATAAAATAAATATTAAAGGGGGCTCCCATACAACAAACGTGATTTTTTTGCTCGTTTTTATAGATAATGGTGCGGAACCCTTCGTGCGCGAGTCCTGATAACGTTGAAGCAATTCTTAATTACATTTTACTCTAGAAATTATGTGAAAACAAATACTTGAAATATGTTTTGAAATTATTTAACAAGCCGATTAAAAAGGGGTTTTCGAACCCAAATTTTTTTTTCTTTATTATATCTATCAACTTGTCCTTGGCAAAATCATCCTTAAATGATGGAGCCAATAACTCAATTGGATTTTAAAAATTGTTTTATTTTCTATTGTTTTCTTAATTTACGTGTAAGTTTTGTCATGACATGGGCTTCTTAGATCTCTTCGACTAACATTCATGGTGCCATTTATTCTCAGCCAAAAATATAATACCAAACATCCTGTTGCACCTTGAACACTGCCAATCGGGCTCGTTATTCACATGATAATCCTTATAATGATTCATTACCATCTCTTGAACATCCGAAGACCCCACAAACTTAACTTTGCAGACCAAACATTCAATTTTCAACCATTCCTCCACAGCTGGCAGAGTGGTATCACTTTTTAAAAGCTTACCAACATTATATTGTATTACGGGTGATGCCATTTCTTCTATTCTCAGATCAAATTTGGCATCAGTGTTGTCATCATTTTCAACATACAAGGATCTCATGTATTTAAAATTATTGCAGTATTTCCTAAGCATGCATGGCACTTCAAACTTGTCGGGCCCTTCACTCAACTCAGACAAGACAACTTTGAATAAAACTTCAATGAATTCTGATGCTTGCGGACACTTCTTTGATATACTTATGATATTTTTAATATCATTCAATATTTGTCGTTTACGCAAATACTTTTTACTTCTTGTATTCATGATTTTCATTTGCCATATTGTCTGTAAGGAGTTTGTTTGATCGTAACCAGTTTTTCTGGCTTTATTTACTAATGTGTGCTCGTAATTGTACGTCAATTCGCGATTATAAACAAACCACGGTAGAGAAATGCTTATTTTAAAGGACCATAGGTTGAGAATTTGTTCCAGAGACAACATGCTATATAATATTCGGCTCGGTTCAATGTTGGCTGTATTGAAAATTGAATTCTTGAACTGTGTATTAGAGTCAGTTTTCGGTCGCTGGTATATCAGATGGTTGAGTTGGTCCCGGGAACAGTGAACCTCCATAACAACGTCTTTAGTGTCAACATTTTCTGATTCTCGTTTATCATTAAATACATCTTCATATTCAGAATTTGCAACTGAATCCTTCGCAATATTGAGCATGACACCGAGATATTCTTTCAAATTCTTGTATTTATGGTTCAAGACTTTCTGGACTGCCTCATAGTCTTTAAGACTATGCAGTCTTGCCGATACCCGTTCGAGTTCCTCCCATTGAGGCCAATCTTTTAGGTACTTCTTTATTATTTTAATGAAAATGTCCACTTCTAACTCGTGCCGGCTGTCGATGTTTATGTAGAACTCCTTCTGTAGTATGTCAATGATCTGTGCATTTGTCATGACTGTATTTTGCTTGTTGCGAATGAGATTTTTGAGCAAAATCATTATGGGACGAGCTGAAAATTCAAATGTTATTTACAGTCAGCAATGTAGAACATGTGTGAACCTCATCTGAGATTGCCACTTGCTAAGAAACGGTGAAGGAAAACATGGTGCGAAAACCCTTTGCATTTTATGGTACCCATATTGCTTAGTTTGGGATCATACGATGAGTATGTGTTGTCTGGCGATATTATAAGTATCAAGTCTCATTTAGTACTTACAGTCCAGTGGATCAGTGTCATCCGCGCTGCGTCCGGCTACCGCGTCTACACCGATCGATATATCTCCCATATTTATGATTAAAGATTTAAGCGATTCACTTTATCTTGCAAAATAAACCACGGTTTTGAGCAAACTATTTATTTAGGAAAGTGAAAACAACTTGTTGTTTTTTACGAAATGTAGTGATTTTAATGGATTATGATGATTAAGACCATAGGTTTAAAAATTACAAATAAAAATAAAATAATAGGGATAAATGCCGTGCATTCAACAACTTTAGTTATTAAATAAACCATGTAAAGCAGAGCGGGCCAGAGCGTATATATAAATAAACCATGCTCGCTATTTACTCTATGATTCGCCTACACAGTCCATGCCAAAGAGTATAGAAACTGTCGTCCATGCTTGGGTACGGGAGTGTGCTGCCCAACGGAAAACATTCTGCCAGCTACTCCGGCCAAGTCTACGGACGACTATTGATTCATCCGCCATCTTTATCACTGTAATCATTCATTTTTATTTATTACGTGTATTTATTGAATTTGTCCTTGCTATTAATTACTTGACATTGGCGAAATACCCGCGCTAGTCGCAGGTGAAGCCATTCCTCATCTTATTCCATTAAAAATCATCATTTCGCTCATTTCGTAAAAAAAAAAAAGAAGTCTACGTACGATGACAATTTTGACTTGGATTGGACGATGACGACGATTGAAAACTCTCAATCTTTGAAAGAGCCCATTTTACAATAGTGTACAAACTAGCTCAACGATAAAAATGTATATTTTTAATAATATTTCTGTATAACATCATATTTCCGCATTTTTATTTATCTACCTACCCCTATTATTTCATTATTAAGTAGTTTTGTCGTTTCATACAATAATAATTTGTGATTGTTGTTGTTGTAATTCTACAAATAGGTTTCGTCCGCCCATAGAGTACATGCCTTCTTTTATCTTTGTGCTATGAACATTTTTGCACTGTACCCGCTTACCCGCCTAATACGGCAACTAAAAATATTTCCACCAAGGTTACAGGAGACTGGAAGAACTGATTCAAGAAGGTAAGCGTAGTCCGTGCAGCCTTTCATTAGAAACATTATACTATAATTAGTAGCACTTCTAGTTTACAGTGTCATTCTAGACTGACATAATTAATCAAAACGTTTTCTTATTGTTATGGGATATTATATTATATCGAGGGGGTGAGAGGCTAAATAGCCTAATATCAAAGTCAAATGACCTAACCGACACTTTTGAGCGATATTGACATTAGGAATCAGCGAATTTTTCTCCGTTGAATGAGTATGAAAAAAATGTCGCTTATGTTAAATAGCCTTTCATCCAATGATATTCTAGTAAACAGATATGTTATACACACACAACTGAAAAAAGTGTTCCACGTAACAGCGGCAGCACGCATACAGACTTTTCATTCATTTTACATTTCACAACATGTAGAAATATGCAAAAGAGATGGCTTGACAAAACCAGCGAGAAAAAAGAGATAGCTAGTGTTGTCACTTGCGCTTCCATGTGATGTAACATTCATCTGTCAACGAATACATCCTAATTAGGACGTATTCGAGTCTTCACTTTTGCGCGCTCATAATATATCTATTTACTAGAATATCATTGCTTTCACCCCTCGATTTAATATCCTATAACAAAGAGAATAAAATTATTTGTTTTATTGTTTCATTAACAATACATAATATCCCGATCGGGATCAAAACGTTAGGACGAACTCAATAGATACTCGAAAGTAACAAAATATAAATTGCAACTTTTATTAATTTGAAAACAATAATTTTCCAAAATGGCGTCATCAATCATAAACAATATAGTCAAGTTAACAACGCCATCTGTTAGTTACTTCTCCAAGTTGCACTGGCTGCAGTCAGGGCAGCGGCGGTGAGAGCGGCGGCCGCGTCGACCGTGCTTCGATTCCAACAGCTTACTATCGGCTCTTGAACGAGATCGCGACGCAGACCTAAGGATAGGTGTAAAATCTTAACCAATTTGTCAATATAACCTCCTCCTAAAATGACTAGAATAATCTTAGAATATATAGGAACGGAGTTGACATAGCAAAAATCCGCATAAAATAGTTTTTTTAGGACTTTGAAGGTAGGTACCTAGAGCGTGATCTGGACAGCCTGCTGGGAGGATAGTCGTCTTCGTCGTCCATCTCCTGACCTTTGAACAGCACGCCCCAGTACTGGTACACCAGGTATACAAGAGTCAGGACACCGGCCAACTGAGCAAGCAACCAAACTCTTAATTTCTTCTTCATTTTTACGAATTGAATGAAATGATAACATTTTATTGGAATAAGATGAGGAATGGCCGTACCTGCGATAAGCGGTATTTATCGCAATGTCGAGTAATTAATAGCAAGGCCAAATTCAATAAATACACATTATAACTAAAAATGGGTGATGGCATATGGCAGCGGTAAACATGGCGGATGATCAAATTAACTTTATGAACGCAATAGAAAAGCGTAACTTTCCATGCAAATAAATATAGCATTATTTTTGATGGACGCGTGTGGGCTTGGTTTTCCAGCACATCCAGGGGATCTGCACTCTTAGTAAGATCACTACGTATACATACAGCGCCCCTTATAATATGGGGGAGCAGCACGCCCTATCAAATACTCACGCAGCGTTTAAAATTACAGTAATGGAACCAATTTAGACAATAAAATCCATTATGTTTTCATAGCAGTAATTACAGTAGACATCAAAGCAATCAGTCCATTATTTGGGTCATTTCATGATCCAAAAAACACGATAGAGTATCTCCTACTGATTATTTCGTCTTTCTTGGAGCAGTTTGATACATTACGCAGGCTAAGGTGAGTATTATAATAGTGAATACAAAACGTTTTATTAATTTTCAAATCTGTTTAAACTTAGAATTATCAGGCGTCTACGTACCTATGAGTACACAAAGTACCTACCTATCTTACGAAATAGATTAATATTATTTAGATACATTATAATGTTAGAATTGTATCTACATTCTATAGTATTTTGATTCTATAGTATACTAGCAGACCCGGCCACGCGTTGCTGTGATCTAAGCTATCCTATCTCTCAGGTTGGACCAGACTTCTCACGGTGTGCCAATTTAATTTAAAATCGGTTAAGTAGTTTAGGAATCCATCGCGGACAAACATCGTGACAGGAGATTTATATATATAAAGATATAGCGTTAGAAAAGTGTCGTAAATTAAGTTTGGCGGCGTTAGTATAATAATGAAATAGTGATCTGAATGAAACTAGTTTAGAAACACTAAATGATATTGCCATTATCTCTGTAATCTACTATAAATACTACAGAAACGGTAAATGCTGTAAACAGCAGAACCCAATTCCATCCATAACGAAATTCCATCTACCTATCCTACTCTTTCAAAACATGTAGGTAAGTGGGTAATATTTTTCGCATCATAAATTTCTATATAATCTTTATAGTTGTAACGTCAATAGATAGACTACTACTACTACTACAGCCCTTTTAACGTCCCACTGCTGGGCACGGGCCTCCCCTCAATGCGAGAGGGATTCAGGCCATAGTCCACCACGCTGGCCCAGTGCGGGTTGGCAGACTTCACACATCTATCGAGCACTAGACAAGTTCCCTCAGACGTGCAGCTTTCCTCACGATGTTTTCCTTCACCGTTACGAGTAGTGGTAGCCGAGTGGTCGAACGCACGCCTTGCAAATCAAAGTGTGCAGGTTCAAACCCCGGCTCGCACCTCTGAGATTTATGTGCGAATCTCATTTTCACCCGAGATTATCACTTGCTATGAAACGGTGAAAATAGATAGACTACTTTTTGTATTTTTTAACCTTTTATGGTGGATTGAGAAAAGTAACGGAAAATTGTAATACACGCCATCTATCAACTGTGTACAGTAACTCGGTTTGTGTACCACTATAATAGATAATAAAATTAATAATAAAATTTCTTCCCCCTATTGCACGCTAAACGGGTCTTAAGAAACAGCACTTTGCAAGAATGGCAAAAAGAATTTGAAGACAGCCCACAGGGAGCAGAGACAAAGAAATGGTTTAAAGACATTAACTCCATAAGCGAATATAGAAAACATTTCCCAACAACATTTGAGCTAACACAAATATTAACTGGCCACGCTTACCATCGTTCTTTTCTCCACCGCATCAAACGATCTCTTACAAACACTTGCCCCTGTGACGATACCACTGTACAGGATACGGAACATTTGCTCAAAGAATGTCCCATATTTTTACGATCCAGATACGAACATGAGGCATTATGTCAACATCAAAATGTACAACCTTATAACTTAAGCAGTCTAACTAAAAGCACGCACACAATCGCATCATTTACAAAACATATAACACACATAATCCGAAAACTAAAA
This sequence comes from Ptilodon capucinus, assembly GCA_914767695.1. Lineage (NCBI taxonomy): Eukaryota > Metazoa > Arthropoda > Insecta > Lepidoptera > Notodontidae > Ptilodon > Ptilodon capucinus. Next base: position 3,077,040 of record OU611837.1, read on the forward strand.
CAAATAAATGGCACCTAGTCTATTGATCCCCAATACACTTTCCCTGTATCCATTACCAGGGTTCACCATAACAAAAAAGCACTGTGCCTTGTACTGAAGAAGAAAGTTATTAAGCATAAGCACGGCTGCATAGTAAGATTTCGGCATGTTTACTATTATTTTACTGTTCTTCTTTATTTTCATATGTCCACGTTAATTTTTTTTATTTTATTTAGTAAGGGTACAAAATGTTTTATTTTAAGCAACCTTTTATCTTATAATTTTGCATTTTTTAAATAATAAAGTTCATAATAAAAAAAAAAAACCACTATAATAGAGGTCGCTACATATACTTTGAGTAGCAGATTGCATGAAGAGGCTAGGATGAAGAAAACAAAAAGGAAACAAAAACGCAAGGGCCGACCCACCGCTATATTGAGCTGTCTCACCCGCACGAAGTCGATTAGTGATTGTACAGTGGCTTCCATCGCAGCAGCCTACAGCATCTACGCAGGCTTTTGTCGGGAAACCACGCTACATGGGGTAAAGCATACTGTCGAGAAAAAACACCACTGGTTAGAGAGGTAATACTATAAACACTGTAAAACCACTTAAATATTACTTTTTTTACACAGATAATTTCACATTCTGCCTCGATTGAAAAAAAAATGACGTTTTGGTAGACAGCGAATTTGACAGTTCGATATTTTAAAATTTTCATCTTTTTTTTCAATGTTGTACAAGTTTTATTTATTTTGTAATTAAACTTTTTTGTGGGCACATAATTACTGTAATAAAAAAGCTTAATTTTGTCGTAACTTTATGTTTATAGATATCCCTTTATGATCGTAACTAATGCAATAATGACATTAAAGGCTATATGAAAACATTTGTAACAAAGCTAACGACACTTTCAAGTATTCTGGTTCACTAAAGGTCTCCCGTTTCTACCTCAGTTTCCTCCTCCTAGCTACCTTTACACTGGATAATTACAGACTTAATTAGTCATACAGAATAGCTAAGCATAGATCTCTCTCGAAGTTTCTCTCGTATGAAATAAGACAGAGAGCGAGCGAACGAGCGAATCCTTGACAGAGGTCTAGTCTTGACATGCATGCTAACCCCACAGGTATCTCTGGGTGATGTTGACGGGGTCAGCATTCGCGGGGGCTGTCTACTGCGCACTCAGCCAGCTAGAGCGGTACAACTCCGAGCCAGTCGTTGTCTCCTTACAGCGAGATTATAGAAGCTGGTGGACTACCTTCCCGGCAGTGACGGCCTGCTTCCTGGATAGAGTCAACCAGGAGAGGGCCCGGGAGTTCATTGAGATGTGAGTTCTAAGGAATAAGTTAGTATTTGAATGGTTTTTGAAATAAGAATTTACAGATGCTTAATTTTGACGAACCATTTAAAGAACGAACAAGATTAAGAAGTTGCTTAAAATCTTAATCCAGTTGAAGAAGTAGGATTCATGTAATTACTGTATTTAGTTCCTTCACTGCTACGTTACGTATGGGTAACAAAGCTTCTTTGTCCAGTGAGGTTAGCATGCATGTCAAGACTAGAAATCTGTCACGGGTTCGCTCGCTCGTTCTCTACCTTATTCCATACGAGAGAAAGAGACGAAATCAACATATTTCACGACGTAAGCCTAGTCTTGGCTAGTCTAGTCTTGGTCTGTTGCCATAGAGTCCAGTTCTTCTTAATTAAGATGCTGAAATCTCCCCGGATCTGAATCTGGGAGCAGTTCAAAATTTAACTTATCTCGCAGGCAATGGAACGTTACTGAGGATTCAGATCCAGACAAGTACCAGTATTATTATGACTTTATCGAGCTGGTGTCTGATGTGTCCTTCAGGGAGAACCTGCAGAACTTCTGGAAGTACCAGGCCGACAGCACTGTACAGGTAATATTAAGTTAAATTTTTCGCACCTTTCAATATGGGTCTCGTAAGTTTTGATGGCTTCATTGGGGCATAGTCAATCAATAAACGATTGCTAATAATATGCTATATTTATTTGGTTCTGGTTTAAAAAAATGTTAGGCTTCTTCAAATCTATCTCCGTAAGTTTTCATAAAAAATTGTGACGTATTCTCTCATATCATTTTCAATCATGATTACCACTTGCTGAACGGTGAAGAAAAAACATCGTGAGGAAACCTGCACGTCTATAGAAAAAGGTGTGTGAAGTTTACCAACCTGCAATGGGCCAGTGTAGTGGACTATGGCCCCAATCTCCCTCGTATTGAGGGGGAATGTGCCCGTTGTAATGGCAATAGGCTCGCCCCCTATTACACTGGGACTAAAATACACCTGGGACCTACCCCTTCGGGGATTATTTGGAAGATAAATCAGCTTGGGATTGTACAGCTCAGGTTCAAATCAAAAATAAAAATATGGTCCGTCATGTCAAAGTGTAGCGTGTGTTGCCTTACTAACGTATTATTATCTTATCTTTATTATTAAAAACAGCTCTAATGCAACACACTGGAGCTATATGTACCTATGTATTTGTAATAAGTTTTGGCGATTTAAAAAATGATCAGCCCACTGAGTTTCTTGCCGGATCTTCTCAGTTGAGGTCGCGTTCCGATCCGGTGGTAGCATAGTAGAATATAAGAAAAAAAATGTAAACTTGACAATTTGTAAGTGCCCCCATAGGCCTATACAGAATAAATGATTTGACTTTGACTTTGACTTGAAATACAGGCGTGATCTCTCAGAATCTCTACCATGAGTTCGCTGGTATAAACGTTTTATGTTGCTCATACTGTACAATTAGATATAGGTAAAAATATATATTTGATGTAGTCCCTAGCGGCTAGAGAATATTAAATTCAACGAATTACATAAAGAGTTTCGGTATATTCTTGACGCTGATTATTATCATAATTGTAGGGTATAGACCTGTTGGATCTGGCACTCACTGTTCACCCAGCCTTCTCACTACAAGTCATGTTCTCCCAGGATGATCATGAGGTAAGTGAATACGTGACCTGTAGTGATGTTATCTGACCTGTAGATACGCGAAGCAAAAAATTTACTAGCTTCAGAACTTTTAGTTGGTGTCACAATTTTATGAGCTGAAGGCTGTCGTGTAACTCAACTTTAATATTGTGACATATTGTAAATCATGCCCACGGAAATTATTTTGACTTTTTTTAGAATGTTGTAAACTATTACTGATGAATGAATCCCTATTTACCTTGGACTTTACCGATTTCATTCATGTTATTATTAAGTTTTTAACCGACTTCCAAAAAGGAGGAGGTTCTCAATTCGGCCGGTATGTTTTTTTTATGTACATCGATTACGCTGCGCTTTACAGCAGCAGCAGCAGCAGCTTTATACGCAGCTGGCTTACAACGCTCTGCGTATTCAGTATAACAATGCGTTGAGGATGTTGTTGGGGCTGCCTCGATTTTGCAGTGCTTCGGGCATGTTTGCGGAAGCGAGACTTGATGACTTTTATGGCATCATGCGCAAGCGGTGTGCATCTATGCTACGGCGTTTCAGAGGCAGCCCTAACAATATACTAGCTACACTGGCGGACAAAATTGATGGTCCTTTTGTTAAGCACTGGGCCAGTAGACATGTACGCTCTGACGTATATGTCACCAATTAGTTTTAAGTACGTACATTTAATTTACCCACTAACAATAGATTAAGGCGTTTCTACTAACATACATATGGATCTTTGGTCTGAAATAAAGAAATTTGAATTTGAATTTACGTGATTCTTTTTTTGTTTGATGCGGAAAAGTTGCCATTTGGTCCCATTTTCAAAATAGCATCAGAAATCCACCCCCTTGGGGGTGAAATGGGGGTTGAAGGTCACACTATTTTAAAAATATTTTTTGATCGATTTCAAAAACCTAGGTGCACTAAAAAACTATAAATAATAACCTTATAATTCATTACATTTGGAGTCGGTGCCAATTCATGTGTGTATTTGCCTAGTCTGACGTAGATTGGCACCTACTCCAAATGTAATGAATTATAAGGTTATTATTTTTTGTTTTTTATAAAAAAATTTTTTTTCTAATATGTACTTTGTAGAAGCTTCTTCATAGAGAAATCCAACAGGATACCATATTTTTCTGTCTGCTACAAGGCACTGCAAGACCAGTCGTTGTATGACCTGTTGTCGCATGACCTGCTGTCACCCATTCTTCACAGATCCAGTGGCATCCAGTGATGACAGAAGTGGGAATGTGCCTCACATATAACTCGGTCTACGCAGAGTATCAGCGCATCATGCAGAACGAGACATGGACACCCGTCACGCTGCTTAAATGCCACTACCACAGCGGACAATGCTACTTGAGAATAGATTCTATGACTAACGCTATTAGGGTAGTAATAGCTTATATTCTTAGAGTTATCAATTTTGCTAACAGAAAACCACAATACTGCTACTAGATCTTCAATACTGTATTTATTTTAGTACTACATACACTCTCCTTATGAGATATCAACGGCCATCTCAAATCCAACGGGGGAGGTGCTTCCCGGTGAAGAGCTGGTCATAGACTACAAGGTGAGCTGTTACGTTTTCACCCAATCGCAGTCCACATGTCACCCAACACACGCCGACTGTCACCCAACAAAGGTGGAATCGCGAATTATCACGTAACGTTGACTCACTGTCCCCTACCTATTGACTAGCTTTTTTTTTGTTGACGGGGAGGAAATCTTCACAAAGATTCCCAGTCTTCTGTGTGGGAGAAGACTGGAATACTTACCCACTAAAACCTCCTCGGTGGCCGTCTTCGACACGTTAGAGGGACTCCGGGATCTCCTATCGGAACGCACCGGTTACCCTCTGTGCCTCGCTCCCCAGCTTTAATGCCCAGGAGCTGGTCTCGGGGGAAGCAGATGTTTGCACCCCCTGCACCCCTGCACCCCTGCACCCACGCAGTGCATACGGCGGTGAGAGACCACCTCTCACCGCCGTCCTCCTCAGAGTCGTCGTCTACTTAAGAGCGTCCGGGGCCCACACCCCAGACGCTCACGACCCCAAGGGTAGCCCGTTGTTTTGGGCCCCGGGCATCAGGGCCGGGGGGCCTCGACGAGGCGCAACTCGGCGCCTTCTTCGGCGAGCGGGATCGGCTCTCTCGCGATCCCGCTCGCATGACTCCTTTTGGGACATTGGGACATAACTGTCTCACAGAAGGAAGCTACGGCCCCGCACGCCTCATCCCCGGAAAGCATAGCCGATACTACACTTCCCAGGGAGAGATCCGATCCGATCCGGTGAACCAGGACTCGACGCTCCGCGTCCCACGCAGGGCACGCTTCCTGCGCGTGCTGGGCGGAGTCCTGGCCCCCACAGTGGTGGCAATCAGCCGTCGTCTCGCGTCCGATCTTACACAGATAATCACTGAAACATCCGTGTCCAGTGATTATCTGTGCAAGTCTAACCTATTGACTAGCTATCCCAACATTGACTAACTGTCACCCAAAGTTGCCCGAATATCAGATTTTTTAAAAGATCCCCTATCTTTATCACGTTAATCACACATTTTTATTTATAATGTCTAATTAATTTTCTGTTGCTAATAATTACTTCCCACAGGCTGCAAGACCCGCTAATCGGAGGTGGAGTCATTAATGATCTAATTCCATTAAATTGTATCTTTCTGAAATAAGAAGAAGACTAACTGCCACCCAAAGTTGCTCAAATTTCTGAATTGGTAAAGTAATATTTTAATTATTGTTTATGGAGGTGGTAGAAATCCAAGCTGCACTAAGCGTGAAGAGCCTCCGTCCCGAGCAGCGTCGATGCAGGTACCCTGATGAATGGATCAGCGACTCCATACAGGTAATGGGGCAGCTTATAAAACCAGTATGGAATGGATTTAGATTTCGATTCTAAGCAAAAAGGGGTCTCAAATATTCAGAAATTATTTTAGTATACCAAAGGTTCCTAAACGAGGCCTTTAGGGTGAAAAATAAAAGATATAGCATTTTACCACTTAGGTTATCATCTCACATGTAATTAAATAAACTCGAAGTTGCCATATATCAAAACTATCACTTTCACTAATTATGTAATAACGCTCCCAAATAGCCATTTTTTATTTGTTGCCGAAATAAGTGTTAATATATGGGTCCAATAAAAAGGCAGCTGCCAAAACGGGCTTCTTAGATCACGACGACTATAATGGCACTACATGACAGTACAGTATGTTCAAAGTTATTTAACCTCTGATGTTAACTTTTACATCTGCCTTTTCCTTAAATGACTACGTTTAGAAAATGCATGATATTCATCCGCCATCTTTATCGCTGTCATCATCTATTTTTATTTATAATGTGTATTTATTGAATTTGTCCTTGCTATTAATTACTTGACATTGCTATAAACACCGCTAATCACAGGTGCAGGCATTCCTCATCTTATTCCATTAAAATTTCATCATTTTAATTATTTCATAAAAAAAGAATAAGAAGAAGACTTAATGTGGATTGGATTAATTTTCTTTATCTAAGTTATTTATAAAAGCAAATGCAAATGTGAATTCATTGATTATTTCTAGGCTTACAGTTTCTCCCTGTGCCAAATGAATTGTCGCAGCCGAATGGCGGTCATGTTCTGTGGATGTAGACCTTATTTCCATGTCAAAGGAGGTGAGTTCAGCTTAACCTGTCGAGCAGCGTAAGGTTAAAACAAATGATTTATTGTTATGGGGCGTATAATATTCCGTGCGAGGCTTAACCCAATGGGCTCTCGGTTTCCCTCCGCGGCCTAAGCACGTAATGGACTAACAATCTAGCAAAGGTTAGGTTCGTGAATAGATAACCAAATGTGATTAGGTTACCATTTAGGGTTATGGGTTACCACTTACCCGTACATGCCAAATGTGGTGATACGATAACACTTCAGTAAGTGTAACCCTTATGGGTTTGATAGTTTAAATGATTTAGTTAAAAATCTGTTACGTATCAAGCAGGACGAGTGAGCGAAGCGTAGCCAACTCACCATGTACCTAAAAAGAAGTTCAGTTTCAATAAGATTTTAATATTCTTGGCAGTTATTATCATCTACCCTATACTAAATACTCTTTGATCTAACCTCTTTTTAAAGTGACAGTCGATACCAGCTAAAAAAATAAAACACACTCACCACATGACACTTTAACTGTCATCCAATTTTTAGTGTACAGAATTAATTTAGAAACCTGCAAATAATTTCGTGGGATAATCACCGTGTGTTATTGTCGGCCATTTCGCGGCGCATTTCGACAAGATGGCGACGTGTGCGATGCGCACGGTATGGCGTGCATCGGGCGTAACGTGGAGATACTCATTAATATACCGCGACACCTCGCCCGCTGCCCCTGCCTGCCCCAGTGCGCCGAACTCAACTATTATTCACATACAAAGAAGATCGTTATTAGGTAAGTGGACCATAGACCTCAAGGTGAACTTTATTTGCCCGGCACCTGTCAAAATGTTAGGTAGGTACTTACCCGATTCAGAATAAAATATTTTCTGCTTTCACGAAAATATGTAATAATAATGAAATATGATGAGAAATGGCTGTATCGCAATTAGCAGGTATTTGCCAGTATCAAGTTATTAATACCATAAACTAAAATACATTCCACGAGTGTCGTAATGTAGTGATAGTGTCACAAGCTTCGTGGTAGCCTTATGTAGCAATTAAAGATATAATATAAATATAGATGTAAATATTTTGGAACAGTGAAGGAGATACCAGTATTATTTTATACCAAATGTTTGGCTCTGAGTCAGTTTAACAATCTTTGGAAGCCGTGCCTTCAAATGGTAACCGTGAAAGAGCAATTATGTCATAGGAAGAGTAATCCTTCTAATCTTCATAAGGCCACTCTCCAGCTATAAGACCGTAACCCCAAAAATAAAAATAAAACATATATTACATCTTTTAGCTAAAAAAATAAATTAATAAGATACCTATTGTATGAAATACATTAATAATGCGATTGGTTCGCATTGATTCGACAATGTAAGGTCATTTCTATTATAATAGGTACTTTTCTAAGGTAATAATTAATTATTTGTATAATATTTAAACAACATGAATGGGAGCGCGGTGGACGAGGCTGAGGATCCACTGTCTGCCATCAGGATCAACATGATGCCGCCGAAGATACGACTGCACAGAGATGTCATATTCACATTACAAGACCTTTTCGGTGGGTCAAGAAATTGTAGGTTGTGTTGTGTTCTGTAATGTCATGTTTATGTTTTTTTACCGACTCTTGCTCCATACTTAGAGCCAGTGTCAGGTCACGAAACTCTTTGCCTGAAGACTTTGAGTTGGCCATTGATAATCCTAATTTATTTTAAACCTTACATAATTTTTGCATGCTACCTTGTGCTGTTATTTCCGTGTGTTTAGATTTGATGAAGGTAAGTATTTTTTTTTAGTTTATCCTTTCTTCTTTAAAATTTCCTATAAGTTTTTCAGCAGACTTGTTTATCACGAGCAAAGCCCTTACTTATCTAGATAGAATAAAATATGATTATAAAACAAATCCGTTTAATATTTATTACGGCTTAATCGCAATCTACTAACTTGTTACATAAAATTTTCGTATGTCTGTAGTTGTAACCGTGAAGGCGTGTGAATCTAATAATAATTACGTTATTAACTCTTTGGTGTGAATATTTATTGTTGTTTTTTCTCTTTCACAGCGTCTCTGGGCGGGACGACGGCCTTGTTTGTCGGTGCCAGTGTGCTCACAGTGGTAGAGACAATACTCTTCATTATACGAAATATTGTCTCTATTATCTACAGAAGATGGGAACAAAGAGCACCCATTGTTCAGTTTAAATCATAATTTTTATTGTAGTGGAATACTTAATAAGTATTTTTTAAATGTGACTCCATTATTAATTCAAAATTTCATAGTTGGAGTGTTAGAGTTAGTGGAGATAAAAGCTCAAGTAATCAATGAAAAAAAAAACTATGACAAAGTAATTTTATGACTTGGTCGTTTTGTATATATGCGTTTCTGAGGCCACCATTGGTTTATAATTATTTCCTTTATGCTATCTATAATTGTCTAATAAATAATAGGTTATCTTGATCTTGAAGAGTGTTTTTTTCTTGTTTTTTTCCCAAACCAAGACATTATTGTTTCTTTAACTCATTGCTTAATATATTTAACACACGAGTAACAACTAAACGTATCGAACTAATTATTGCTAACTAAACGTTTAAGATGTCAAATTGCCCCGCCCACTATAATATTTATTTATTTTCGAAAAACTTAACCTAAAATAACTAATTACCGAGTAATTAACGACAAACGAACGATTAAATATGTTTCTAACGATGCTAACGTTAGCCATAAACAGCGTTTACTATATATTCTCTGCGTTTTACTACATATTATCCTTATTTCATGCAGTTTTACCGATGGGATTGGACGTGGGTTTAGTAGGAGTTTCGGCATATTATTTGACGAGGTTGAGAAAGCCAGATCCCAGCAATGTTGTCAGTATATTCGGGCCGGAGCCCGGTAGTAAGGAGAGTGAGGCGAATCCCGAGAAAATGGTCCGTTGTATCGCTCACAGAGGCGCTGGATTGGACGCACCAGAAAACACTTTGGAAGCGTTCAAATACGTGAGTATATACTCTTTTGATGGTGTTTATGCCTAATTGGACTCTAAGAAGGTTGTAGTGTTTGTGAAAATATAGATAGGCTATGTGGTTGCAACCTTTTTACGGAAATCAAGTTCAATCATTTATTATTACTGTAGTATTCTTCACTTATATATATATATATTTCCATCTACTTACTGCTATGTGCAACCTATTCTGTTTGTTTAAAGTCTAATAAAATGTATATAAAATTTACTATCACACCACACAGGCCAAGTTGGTGTAGTCGGAAGTGTATTAGTGTAACCACATTTTGCTGAAAGTATTTTGATCCCAATGTACCTAATAAAGAATTGGGTGAACCTTATATCACAATTGAGATCATTGGGTCCTGTTTTGATGCCTGTCATGTATTATAATGAATTATTAAAAAAAAAACTTGAAGTTTTTTCTCCCATAATAGTTCATGCACAAATTTAGATTTTATCGCCAGTACCAAAAAAAAAGTTCATTTTTCAAGGAAAACAAAATAAAAGTGTGAGCAAATTTTGAATTGACGTCGAGTGGCATTCACCACAGAAATTCGATCTCTATATATATTTGCACAGAGTCCGTTTTTATATTGTCAAACATCGGACTTTATGTCTCTTTAACTTCCAGTGTGTGGAGCATGAATGCAACTTCATTGAGATGGATGTGCGCTCGTCGCGCGACGGGCGACTTGTGCTGCTGCACGACCAGGGTTTGCAGCGGCTTACCGGCGCGAACATCGCCGACGTGCGTGCCACCGACTGGGATAAGATCAAGGACATTGATGTCGGCGCGTCACACCCCAACAGGTACTGTGTCACACTCTACAAGGCTGTCTGTCACACTATCAGGTAGTTTGTCACACTATCAGGTACTTTATCACACTCTTCAAGGCTGTCTGTCACACTATCAGGTAGTTTGTCACACTATCAGGTACTGTGTCACACTCTACAAGGCTGTCTGTCACACTATCAGGTAGTTTGTCACACTATCAGGTACTGTGTCACACTCTACAAGGCTGTCTATCACACTATCAGGTACTGTGTCACACTCTACAAGGCTGTCTGTCACACTATTAGGTACTGTGTCACACTCTACAAGGCTGTCCGTCACACTATCAGGCACTTTATCACACTCTACAAGGCTGTCTGTCACAGTATCAAGTAGTTTGTCACACTATCAGGCACTTTATCACACTCTGCAAGGCTGTCTGTCACACTATAAGGTAGTTTGTCACACTATCAGGCACTTTGTCAAACAATCAGGCGCTTAATCACACTCTACAAGGCTGTCTGTCACACTATCAAGTAGTTTGTCACACTATCAGGCACTTTATCACACTCTACAAGGCTGTCTGTCACACTATAAGGTAGTTTGTCACACTATCAGGCACTTTGTCACACAATCAGGCGCTTAATCACACTCTACAAGGCTGTCTGTCACACTATCAGTTACTTTGTCACAGTATCAGGCACTTTGCCACACAATCAGGCACTTAATCACACCCTACAAGGCTGTCTGTCACACCATCAGGCACTTTATCAAACTCTACAAGACTGTCTGTCACACTATCAGGCACTTTGTCACATTTATAAATACTGTGGGATTCATCCGCATTTTTATCACTGTCTATTTTTATTTATAATGTGTATTTATTGAATTTGCCCTTGCCATTTATTTTATTTATTTATTTGGACAACACAACAGATAACAATCACTAAAGGTATACATATTATGGTAAAATTAAATGCTTATGGTCTAGATTGATATCTTAAACGCGTTGACACATAGAAACTGAGGAATAGACACAATTACAATAATAAACACAAGATTAGGAAAAAGCAATGAATTTGTTAAATACAAGGGGAATGTAGACATTTGGCACAAATATGTACCTAGAATATAGTTAAACACAATAAATTGACACTTATTAATATATACACTATTAATTACTTGACACTGGCTGAAATATCCGCTAAACGCAGGTGGAACCAAGCTCCTCATCTTATTCCATTAAATATAATCATTTCATTAATTTCGTAAAAAAATAACAAGATACTGTGTGACACTAGAAGACACTGTCATTATTCCATGGGGCACTCTGCTCCACTAATTGGTACTTTTGTCACATTAATAGCAACTTTGTCACACTAATAGGCACTTTTTCACACTCCACAAGGCACTGTACTGGCCGGATACTGACTTACTATCCGGTATCCGGCTGGATACTGACTTACTATCCGGCATCCGGCCGGATACTGATTTACTATCCGGTATCCGGCTGGATACTGACTTACTATCCGGCATCCGGCTGGATACTGATTTACTATCCGGTATCCGGCTGAATACTGACTTACTATCCGGCATCCGGCCGGATACTGAATTACCTACTATCCGGCATCCGGCCGGATACTGACTTACTATCCGGCATCAGGCCGAATACTGACTTACTATCCGGCATCATGGCTGCAGTAGTAGTAGCAGTATAGTGAAAACAAGGCCGGATAGGCCGGATACCGGATATTTTCTGGATATCCGTTTCATCTCTAATATAACTACTACTACTACTACTACTACTACTACTACTACTACTACTACAGCCCTTTTAACGTCTCACTGCTGGGCACGGACCTCCCTTAAATGCGAGGGGGATTTTGGCCATAGTCCACCACTCTGGCCCAGTGCGGGTTGGCAGACGTTACACATCTATCGAGAACTAGACAAGTTCCCTCAGACGTGCAGGTTTCCGCACGATGTTTTCCTTCACCGTTTCATAGCAAGTGGTAATCTCAGATGAAAATGAGATGGGCATTTAAATCCCAGAGGTGCGAGCCGGGGTTTGAACCTGCACACTTTGATTGCAAGGCGTGCGTTCGACCACTTGGCTACCACTGCTATAATATAAATACTTGTAAATTATATTCTTTCTTATGCTACCAGGAAACACTTTAAGGAGGTGCATCTGTGCCTGTTGGATCAGGCCCTGGATTACCTGCTCGACAACCAGGTCAGGATGATTCTAGACGTCAAGGGTGAAGACAAGCAGGTATGTAATCCAGCTCCGAGCAGTGGCCCATTCATCACATATTTGATCTAGACATGCGGTAGCGTGTCAAGCCAAGTCGAGCTCACTGTGCTCCAAATTTCACAAACATACCTCAAACCGTTCTTTAGATATTAATGTCCAAAACTCGTCAATTTTATCACCTACTGACATATAGATCAAAACTCTTACCCACTTAATCGTATTCGTATCGATTAGAACTAGCCAAGTCAGACCTCTTAGGCTTCAGTATATTATCCTATGTTATAAGAAGAAATTAAATTTTAGGTTTTTATGTTGTTATAAATAAATTTCTAAAAATGGTAGTCCCTCATAAGTAGATAGATAACTCTTTATTGTAGTTATTTATAAGTGTGGTTTACACTACTGAATAGGGTTATGGATGTGCTCAAAGGAGAAAACAAACTCTGTGACAAATTTTCAAAGGTGTCAGGAACTATGATACTTAGGTATGAACTGTCTTCACTATGCATCGCCATATGTGCTACCGTATTGTACCCAAAATATTATTTCGGACTTCTGATACACCCTGTACAGTATAAATGCGTGTGAAGTTTACCAACCTGCAATAGGCCAGCGTAGTGGACTATGGTCCAAATCTCCCCCGTATTGAGGGGAATGTGCCCCGTACAATAGCAATAGGCTCGCCCCCTATTACATGCATGTTTTGTTTTATCAGGTAATAAACGGGATTTTGAAGGCATTCTCGACGAGACCAGCTCTATATAAGTACGCAGCGGTGACTTGTTTCAACCCCTATGTATTGTATCAGGTATGTTGTAATCATTCATTGATGTAAAACAGTGGTAGCCGAGTGGTCGAACGCACGCTTTGCAAATCAAAGTGTGCAGATTCAAACCCCGGCTCGCACCTCTGGGGTTTATGTGCGAATCTCATTATCACTTGCTATGAAACGGTGAAGGAAAACATCGTGAGGAAACCTGCACGTCTGAGGGAACTTGTCTAGTTCTCGATAGATGTGTGAAGTCTGCCAACCCGCACTAGGCCAGCGTGGTGGACTATGGCCTGAAATCCTCCTCACATTGAAGGGAGGCCCGTGCCCAGCAGTGGGACGTTAAAAGGGCTGTAGTAGTAGTAGTAGTAGTAGTAGTAGTAGTAGTAGTAGATGTAATCTATAAGAAAACCACGCTTTTTTTTTGGCTGGACACCCTACCGCGTGTCTAGATACGTAAACTTAAATAAAATGTAAGTGTCTGTAATGTCAAGATTACAGGTTTTTATTAAATGCATTTTAAATGTTAATTTGAATGAGCGTGCTCCCCTGTAAAGTTAACAAAATGTCGCTTTAGTCAAATAGCCTTTCACCCCTCGATATGTTATTCCGATGTATAAACAATAATACTGTAAAGTTTCATCAGAATCCGTTCAGTAGTTTTTGCGTGAAAGAGTAACAAACACCCATCCACCCTCTAAAACTTCACATTCATAATATTAGTAGGATTATTATAGCTTGTATCCTCTTCTAGATTCGCAAACGCGACCCACAGATAGTGGGCGCGCTCAGCTATCGTCCGTACTGCTTCAGCGCGCAGGACTACGACGCCACGCACGGACCTACCAACCCCAGGTGACATACACGGGTGACACATACTGCCATATCTTTAGGTGACATAAATTGCCATAAACTTAGGTGACACTAATTCGCTCAAGCTTATGTGGTTAGTATCACCTAAAGTTGTGTTAATGCGTTGCCACGCATAATTTGCACAAGCTATGGTGGCACGTTCTGAATTGAGATTATGTTCGTCCCAAATTAGTTTCAAGTTCAACCAAAATTGGTTTTAAGTTTGTCCCAAATTAGTTCGAGTCAAAATAAAACGACAAAATTGGTCGTTGTGTCGACGTAATGTCGAATTAAGGTCACAGCACACATATCAACTCGGAAAGGGATCGTCACCGTACCGCGTTTCGCCTCGCCGTCAACCTGGCGTCAACCTAACGTATGCACGTAACCAAAGCGTATCAGCAGCTCCTTTACGTCAACTCGGCTACGGCTAGGCGACACCGCGCTTACGGCTCGCCGACCGCTGGCGCCGTGCCTCGCGGGAGAGGTAAGGGGCAAGGGTGGACGAAAAGACGTGAGCTCGGGTACGGAGAGACGTAAGCGCGGGGACGACGAGTCGTAAGCGCGGGAACTGCAAGTCGTCCACGCACCGCATCGCGGTTCGGAGCCTTTTCCGAGGCGAGGCGTTTTACGTTACGATTCCGATTAGTGTGCGTTGCAGTATGGAGTCTCATACAAATAATACTGAACGGCTCTAGGCGATCCTTAGAGATAATGTAGACAATTGTTGTGGTGTGTAGGTTCGGTGAGAACTTGCCGCTGCACGCCGCGTTGCGCGTGTGCGACGCGCTGCACGGCGCGGCGTGGCGCTGGGCGGCACGCTGGTGCTCCGTCAGCGCCGTGCTGCTACACAAGGACATCGTCAGCGGGTACGTTCTCACCTCGGAGTAGATAGATTACCCGTAAAGACCCCACTTTTCGTAATTACCCATAAAGACCCCACTTTTCGTAATTACCCATAAAGACCCCACTTTTCGTAATCACCCATAAAGACCCCACTTTTCGTAATTACCCATAAAAACCCCACTTTTTGTAATAACCCATAAAGACCCCACTTTTTGTAATTACCCATAAAGACCCCACTTTTCGTAATCACCCATAAACACCCCACTTTTCGTAACTACCCATAAAGACCCCACTTTTGGTAATCACCCATAAAGACCCCACTTTTCGTAATTACACATAAAGACCCCACTTTTCGTAATGCTCTGCAGTGATTTTTTTAAGGTTGGCAACAATGGTTTATCTGAGATCCGCCATCTTAGTCTTAAGATCCAGTAAGTACGTAAGTGTCAAACAATATAAACAATCAAAACTAATATGGTGGATAATTTATTGCAGCGCGGGCTACTTACTACCACCATGGTTCACACCCACTGGGCCCCAAGTCTACTAACACTATCGTCGTGGAGTTCCTATGACTCCATTTTTTAAGGCATAAAAACAACATCTTTTTTCAATGGTACCTAGTATATGAGCAGTGTAGACATTAGATATTGTCACCTTGATGCAATTTAACTAGTCATGTTGTGTAACTACAACACTGCTATGGTAACATTGATACAAGATGTAATTTAATTGATGGAATCAGGCGTAATATTGCGGAAATCCATTGTTAATACAATAGTAGAGAAAGGGACCCACCACTCACCCTCGGAATTGTTTAGAATCCCAAATTATAAATCATATAAATTTGATCGTTAATAGAGGAAACCAACAAGACCGAACTCCCTGTCAGTCGAGAGTCAGTATGTCATAAGTCATGGGCCCTAACTATGAGCAATCCTCCGCAGAACAATCGAATCTAAAAAATATGTAATGATGTAATATGTAATGACAAGATGTAATTTTTATGCCTTAAAAATGTAGTCACAGCAACTCCACAACGATTGTGTTAGCAGACTTGGGGCACGAGGCAGACCAAAGCACCAGTCCTGGACTAGCCTATAAGCTATTTAAGCAATTGCTTAGGGCATCCCGTCTAGGGGGCACCAGAGACGACCGAGAAAAAAAACGAGCACAAGAAAGTTAAAGCAATTTCAAAATCTTAGGACAACATGTGAAATGATGTTGTGCCGAATCCACCTAGCATGAGATAAGGGCAGAAGGAACAACACATACTACCTACGATACGTATTCATATTAATATATATATATATATTTTTTTTTTCAATTCATTATTTGTAGTTCACTTACAAGGATAGGGGAAGATTGCTTAGGGCATTAAGTTACCTTAATCCGGCACTGCAAAGCCCCAAAGCGAAATAGCATTATATTTGCCTTGAACTGGGTGCTACTCGGGTTGGTCCCACTTGCGTTTCTTATTTTTAAAACCATACCGTTATTATGTGGTAGTCTGGCAATTTTTTTTCTTTAAAATCGTTTCAGATCGCGATGTAAGCACTAATTTAAAATAAATAACACACGAGTATTACCAAAAAATATAGTAACTAACGAAGATGGTATTATAGATGTATTTTAAAATAATACGTCAAATCAATTAAAAGTTGACGATGTTTTTCCAGTAACAAATCGCACTCTATGTCAATATCTTCTGCGACTAGCAGGTATTTCAGGCAATGTCGAATAATTACTAGCAAGGACAAATTCAATTAATACACATTATAAGTGCAACTCTGCCTATCTTTTGGGGGTGAGGTGAGGATGTATTATGATTGCTATAGTATTGGATGTTGTTGTCAGTCGCGAGGTGCAGTACTGGCGGTCGCTGGGCGTGCGCTGCGCGGGCTGGTGTGTGAACAGGCCTCTCGAGAAGCTGTACTGGCGCGGCGTGCTGCAGACGCCATATCTAGCCAACACGCTGCTCGGCGAGCCAGACGTTAGTATGCACGTGCGATGGGACGTGTTTTGAGGCAATTTCGCCCCGAATTGAGTTGACGTTCGTCCCAAATCAGGGGGCTTAGCATGTCCGCGTAGATATAGGCCGAGAAAAAGACCTCACACCGAGACATGTCCAGTACAATAAGCTCGAAGTGACGACATTTTCTCGACAAATCTGACAGTTGAAAGAGATAAAACTTATATCTACACGGTAATGCTAAGGGTGCCGGTTGAAGTTTGTACCAAAATTGGGTTGAAGTTCGTCCCTAATTGAGTTGACATTTGTCCCAAATTAGTTTGAAGTTCGACCAAAATTGGGTCGAATGTCGTCTCGAATTGAGTTGTCGTTCGGCTCAAATGAGTTTATAAATTGGCCAAAATTGGGTTGAGGTCGGTCCCTAAGTGAGTTGAAATTAGTTCCAAATTAGTTTGAAGCTCGTACTAACATTTGGGTTGAAGTTCTTGCCGAATTGAGTTGACGTTCGTCTCAAATTACTTTGAAGTTCGTCTAAACTTGGGTTGCAGTTCGTCCCGAATTGGGTTGTGTTGAGTTGGGGTTAGTCGCGAACTGAGGTGACTATTTTGTAATTATTTTACCAGTAGATGGTCGAATTGTGTACTATTTTAATTATTATCGAATATTTTTAATGGCAAGGCATGTTAAGTATTTACTTAACAATATGATGTGAAGTGAGATTTATCTGCATCTGAAATAAAGCGAATATTTTTATATATCATTTTCAATATACAGGTTATATCAGAAGTCCGAAATAATACTCTAACGTTAGCACTAGTATCGGTTATACAGCCGAATGGTATATGATTTTGATCAGGATTTTCAAATTTTTTTACGCCGCGAATTTTAAATACCTAAAATTTCTAGAGTCCGAAGCAACATTTTTAATTTCGGTTTTCTGTATATTAGTTAGTAGTCGCTTCTCGTTGATGTAGTTTGCATTGTTAAATAGGGCTATGGATGTGCCCTGAGTCCACAACACGATACATTCAAAAGTTTGTAACTCAGAAACTATGATAGTTAGGTACATCTGCATCTACATATTAGCTACCGCATATGAACCTGAAATATTATTTCCGACTTCTGATACACTCTGTATGTTGGATCAAAAATTATTCAATTTTTCGGCAAAAAAAAATGACTGATTTAGTTCAAATGGTGCTGTTTTTGATCAGTAACGTTCGAAATTCTAGTTGTTTTCAGTCCCAGTCTAAATGGCAAATTGTATCCGAGTTCGCCCCAAAGTGGGTCGAATACACTTTCAGTCCGAATTGAGTTTAGTTATCACTTTGGGCCGAAATAAGCTGAATTATTCAGGCGTTTATTGTATTATTATGTTAAGGGTAAGTACCGAAACTTGCAGGTGGAAAAGCGGGCGGGGGGTAGGCAGAGTGGGGAAGCCGACCGCCCCGGCCCGCTGGTCGACAGACTACTCGAGAACGAGCGACGCATGTCCTCGGGACAAAACTAATACAGATAAAACTAATAAATCAACGGCACACAGCGGAAAAGTCGTGCATCAAATTTTACACCAGTAGGCTTAGTATGACTGCGTAGACAACAGTTTTATTTCTTTCAACTAAGATTTGTCGAGAAAATTACGTCACACGTAACCATGTCCAGTGCAAAAAGATCGAAGTAACGTCATTTTCTCGACAAATCTGACAGATGAAAGAGATAAAACTTATGTCCACACGGTCATGCTAAGCCTGCAGAGCCGAAAATCTATTTTAATAATTCATAACTTATTAATACAACAGTAATTAGAAATGCTGTATCATAACTTTCTTCTGATCAATTCCATATCAGTAAGTCATTTAGGTCAGCTTTCGAGATACGACATTTCTGCTTTGTACCGTTGAAATAAAAAAAGTGCAAATATCGCGGTTTTGAATGTTGCCAGTAATAAAAAATGGCAGTCGAAAAAAAAGGTTTTATACATTTTTATATTATTATTTTTTAGTAATACGAATTATGAATTCTATACCTTTTTTTTATTCGATGTGTCATTGATCTTCGGGGCAATTCTCCCATGATAGACAATTTCTTTAAATCGACATTATGTCGATACAAAACGCCAAATTGGTCGTATATTATTGTTTTGTTTCAAAATATCGAGGGGTGAAAAGCTATTTGACTTAAGCGACACTTTTTGGCGATATTGACTTATATACATATTTGGAATCAGCATTTTTTTCTGCGTCGAATTAGTATACTCTCCTGTAGAGTTAAAAAAATAAACCCCTCGATATATTGAATTAAAGATAATGACGAACATGCGAGAATTGGTCAACCGGTAGTGCAAGTTTAATTCCTGTGCAGGGCAAAGCGAAATAGCATTATATTTGCCTTGAACTGGGTACTACTGGGGTCGGTCCCACTTGCGTTTCTTATTTTTGAACCATACCGTTTTGGTCTTCTGGCGATTTTTGTTTCTATGATAGCGTTGAAGATCGCGATAATAGCACTAATTTTTAAATAAATAACACGAGTATTACCAAAAATTATAGTAACTAACGAACATGGTATTATAGTATGTGCTTTTTAAAATTATTTCTAGAGGATTATTTATGAAAGCCGCACACATAAGTCGCGCGACACTATTTATGATTTAGCTACTGTGACTTGGCCGCCGTGATATAAACTTGGCTGTCTTGTCTTGACCGTTATTAATTCAAAAATGGTCGCCTTGACTTAGCCACTGTGACTTGGCGGTCGTGACTTAAACTTGGCGGCCTTGTCTTGAACGTTAATAATTCAAAATTGGTCGACTTGACTTAGCCACTGTGATTTGGCTGCCATGATTTAAACTTAGCTGTCTTGTCTTGACCATTATCAATTCAAAATTGGTCGCCTTGACTTGGCTTCCTTAACTTGACCTCTGATTCAAAATTGGCTGTCTTGTCTTCACCGTTACAATTCCAAATTTGTCACCTTGACTTGGCTTCCTTTACTTGGCTGTCTCGACTTGGCCACCCTGATTTACCCATCATAAATTTATCTATCGTGACTTGGCCATCACAACTTAGCGGACGCGACTTGGCGGTTACAAGATGGCCGCCGCGATTAAAGCACGCTGTACTAAGTAGCTTTCCATTGGCCTTTTATAAGATTATTTTCTTCTTAATAGATGACAGAGCCCTCAGAGTCGCAACATAGTGAGAGAGAGAAAGATACAGAGTAATGGCGGCGAACGGCGGCGGGGCAGTGCGTCTAACCATAGAGTAACTTGAGAACACAACACTCTCACACTCTGCGGCAATTTGTTTGACGTTTATCTGTCATCCGCCATTGTAGTTACCTATAGTATAGGACAACTGCGATGGCGGATGTTAGATAAACGTCAAATAATTTGCCGCAGGGCAGAGTCGATGCGGCATCTCCGTTGTATATTTCGATGGTCTAACCATTAGTATTATGTTCCGTTCAAACATAGGCGGTATCCGTACAACCGTTTGACAGGATGTTAACAAAAAGCCGAAATAATATTTTAACGTGTCCACGAGTATCGGATAAACAACGGAATGGTATACATTTTTTTTCGAAATTGGCTCATGATTTTTCTTTTTGCTACTGCCTATTTTATCAACTTGTTATATCCCTAGTCCTCATAATTTTCAAGTACATACTGAGCCGTTATCACCACCTCAAGCCGCCCTTAAGGAGCGCAATCTGCGTTCACCACTCCTCCGGTAAAGCTGTAAAGGCCACCTCACGGCCAACAGAGTAGTCTTTAAAAAAACCACCTCAAAGTATTGTTTCGATGGTAACTGTCAATTTTTGACAGATTTGTCAACTGTTAAAAACTGAAAGTAAATTGCTGAAACACAGGTTGTTTTGTGAATATTAGTATCCATCCCTTGTAGATGTAGTATATAAGTGCCCTAATGCCAAATTATGATACCTGTGATAAATAATTTAAGGGCTTGTATCTCAGAAACTACGATAGTTGTAGTAGTGGTAGCCTCGGGGGCAAGAACGCCCGCCTTGAACGTAAGGGGTGTATGTTCAAACCCAGGCCCGCACCTCTGAGATAATTTTCATGGGCAAATGTAATTTTCATCAATGATTACCACTTGCTAAACGGTGAAGGAAAACATCGTGAGGAAACCTGCACGTATAGGCGTGTGAAGTTCACCAACCCGCACTGGGCCAGCGTGGTGGACTATGGCCCAAATGTCCCTCGTATTGAAGGGAATGTGCCCGGTATAATGGCAATAGGCTCGCCCCCTATAACATTGGGACTAAAATACATCGGCGAATTGTGGGCGCATTGCAGTGCACCTCTGCCTACCCCTTTGGGGAATACAGGCGCGATGATGTATTTTATTTTTATGATAGTTAGATGCAGTCTGCCTTCACCATTCATATTAAAATATTATTTCGGACTACTGTTACACACTACACATGGGTGGAATACCGCTGAAGTCTGAACGGGACTATTCTGCCTCGGGCGCAGCGGTTGGGTAGGCTACCAAGTATATTTACCGGGTCTTTGTACTGTCGTCCTAATACTGCTTGTACCAATGTAGGTTTAAGGAATGCTGAGATATGTTGTATTTTCGTTAAAATTAACAACGAAATCTGTAATATGTAATAGCTTCCGTTACTCTGGTGGTATAGAGTGGTATTTTAAATACTATTATAGTATAAATACTAGTATTTCAAATGTAATATTCATAGTATATATTAGCTGAGGCCGCGACTTCGTCCTCGTGGTATTTAAAAATCCGAATACCCTGGTTTTATTTTGTTCCCATTATTATTTATTTATTTATTTTAACAAAATCCACAGCCCTTAAAGACATAACAAGTATTACATATATATAATGTTTAGCTTACGGCCAATAAAGGATTTACGTGATATGGCTAAGATCTTAAAAACTTGTCGAGTAGGTAATGATATGTAATTCCTAGTTGAGTTTTAAAGTAAAGCAATGTGTGTGCGTGTGTGTGTAGCCTGTTACTCATTGTAACATCAGCTATCTGCCAGTTAAAGTCCCGTCAAAATCGGTCTAGCCGTTTGGGGGTTTAATTTAATTTAGTTTTCAATTTCAGTCACTTCAATTTAAATTTTTGCCCAACTACGGCGAAGCCAAAAAGGAAGGGTTATGATTTTAGCAGTCTGTATGTTTTTTTGTATTTACGTATGTTCCACCGTAGCGCCTAAACTATTAATCCGATTTTGATGAATAAGGTGTCAATCGATTCGTTATTATAGCCCGGGTATCATAGGCTCCATTTTATACCTACTGTTTTTAAACTTTTTTCTTGTTATAGATTAGTATTTATGGTATCAACTTGTATTTTATCAACCTAGTATGGGTAGTATCTATATACTAGTATTTACAGTCATAGACAGTACAAAGTGGTATTTTCAGAGCTACCTTTAATGGTACTAATATTTTATCGACTTATTTCCAATTGTTGGGTTCCGACACTGCCTCGCCGCTGCGCTCGGGTTTTTGTAGAAGTTATAATTTTGTTTCTTTAGTCAAGAAGAAGAAAATAATTCGTTTTTATGTGTAAATAGTAATTTAACTGTAAGACTGGGTATAACTGACCGTGTGCGGTAACTGACAAAGTATGTAAGTATGTGTGAACGACGCGAAATAAGTCTTAAATTATTATGATTTACGGCCCATTTTTCTATAGCATGTAGCTATGGAAGGAAGTGGATTAGATGTTTATCATAGACTAACTACAGAACCGCCCTGCGTATGGCGCTGCGGATTTTTGATGTGAACATCTATAGGCGGGGGTAATCCTGAATTTTGGCGTGGCGAGAATTGCGTAGCGACGAGCGCGAATGAAATCAACCTTATTAGTTATTGCATAAAGTATAGTTTTAAATGCGGCGACTCGGGAATATCACAACTTCAAGCAGCTCCGTGGCTCCTCGGTTCTTTCCGCCGCTTAGACTCCGCCCACCGGCTGACTCCGCGTTTATGACTCCTACGACGTTTATGTTTTATGTTTCACATCTGCCAGGCGTCCCGCGACGGCTCAGTTACCAGTAGTATACTATATAATGGCGGACCAGAATGTAATGTTTAAAGTTTATCTGGCGGTTCAAATAATGGGCCCAATTCGACATAATAGTATGTCACAACAAAACATCTAATTGGTCGCAATTTTTAGTTTTGTTTGAATTGCCTATTTGCATCTTGTTGTATTTTGTTCTTGTTACTGAGGCCAGTTATACCCACAAGTTTACCAGTACCTAGTTTATTTTTTTAATTTACAAAATGTCCTTTAAACGTTCATAGACAAATTGTTAATTTAAAAAAAAAACTGATCCTCACCAAAAATGTTGTCTTTGACATACGTAAACTTTTAGACTTGTTGAACGCCAAGAGTATGTTGATTTTGTCTCATTCTTTCGTATGTAAATAAGAGAGAGCGAGTGAGCCAATCCGTGACCGAGGTCCAATCTTGACATGCATACTAACCCCACTATTATTAGAGCGACCAAAACAATAACATTGAAATCGGTCAAGCCGTTTTTGAGTTTTCAGACTAACGAACGGAAATTGTTTTTTTTTTTTTTATAAACATAGACGAGATAATAATTATTAATTGCAAATGATAGTATTATTTTTACCAAAAAGTTTATGTATTTTTATTTATTTATTGTGTGTGCGAAATTTCCTGTTCACGGCTGTGTGGTGGCCCGCGATCTAGCTAACAGATTAGACTATACATGTTGTATCAGAAGTCCGAAAAATGTCATAGTTTCAGAATTATAGACAACTAGCGCCTACCTGCGACTTCGTCTGCGCAGACTTCGATTGTACAATATCGTCATAAATGATAGGCACCCTGTTTGCTATGCTGTATTATTTCGGACTTCTGATACAACCTACATAATAAGGTACATATTTCTAAACTACCTAAGAATGCTTACCGTGTAAGTATGTATATGACTTGGGTAACATCCTAAATGTCTTTGAAAACATAAAACTGATTGTAAAGCGGGTCACAACACCAGTATGTACAAAGTAGGTACAAGTATATAAGATATGTGTGTGTGTGTGTGTTTGTTTGTGTTAATTTATGCTTGTTTTTTATTCAATAAATATAAAAATTTAAATATCTCTTGTTTTATTTATAACTGACATACCTAGTTACATATCGCTACGACTCTGATTCCAGAGGGATCGTCAGAGAAATTCAAAAGTGTAGATTTCGATCTTCTAAATTACAATCGACGGCCTAGTGGTTGGACATGACGTCTTCTTAACTGAAAAGGTTCTGTCCCCACTCTGACCATTAAACTATTGAAGTAAGCTCGCTCCTAGTACAAGCATTTAGCTTAGTTGGAGCGGCTAACGGGACTACTAGGAATACGATAGTCATTGCTAGAATTCTTAAAAAAAAATCAAATCGTCTCAAAAGTGCATTGAAATTAATTCCTCTGGTCCCCTTTTACGACACAATATATGGGAAATTACAATAATACGTTCCTACACCAATTATTGAATAGAGGTTAAAAAAACTGTTAGTACGTTATGATTTATTTTATTTGTTAAATACAACAAAATTTATTTCACAAAACAATTACAAAAGTTATAGTGACTGAAACCCAAACTAACTTGTATTTAACTTAGCCTGTATCTTGGGTTACATTACATATTAGATTGCCAAAAGTATTGCTTGATTATAGACAAGAAGGTTACGGGTTCAATCCAGATTCAATAAATATTTAACGAAATATGTTTAGTAAGATCGTATCATACACCGTTTTCGACTTAAATCCGCATCTGAAATAGAATGAAGTCGGTTAAAAATACATTGTATTAGCAAGATATGGAGGCTGAAAGATACAAACTCAGTATCCACCTAAGTCACTGCCTACCCCTTCTGGGGAAAACACATGATTTCATAGAAAAACATATCAAGGTTGTGAACGAAACGTAGAAAAAAAAAAATTATATACCTACCAAAATGTGTTGTGCCTCCTGTAACTTATATTATGTTCATAGTTTATTATCATACGAGTAAGTAAACACACATTTAAAACAATTTATATAGTCATCGCAGCTGCTAAAACAATATTTTATAGAAAATTAATTTGGTGCAATAACTAAACGCAGCTGCCACCTTTGCCAATGCGCGTTCCATTATCTGCGCAACATTATATACTAAGCTTTCTATTATAGCTAACTCTTTTACTCTACATCTAACTATATTAAGCTATCTTTTGTTGATGCTTAAAATACTAGTGAAATTATGGTATGGAATGTGCCTATGACAGGTGCCACCAACTTGATTTGATTCTAGGCGAAAGGCGAATCGAATTGGTTAAATGTAGGTTTACGGGCCTGATCCTGATCTGAATTAATAACGCAGCGTCAAAATATAAGTGAAGTATCACTCCAGTTCTTTGCAGCCACAGTGCGGTACCGCTATGCATTGAAATAACGCTTAAAACTTGTTAAAACCACTCGAATAACTAACACTGGTCGTGGTCACGAACTGTCATGAGATCAAGGCTTATGTAACAATTCTGTCCGTGAAATAACTCTGAAATTACTTGATAGCGGTTGTTTACCTCCGAAATAAGGTAAGGGGTGTGGTTCTATCATTAATTACGAGATAATTCGCCATTGTGTTTCGAACTAACCTTGAAATTTATCATGTAGGTGTAGGCCGGTGGTAGTCAGCTGCATATAACTAATAAATTAATCTCTCCGTCACTAACTCTTCCATAATAACGCTTATAACATTTAGTAACAATTATCGTTTCCACTTTTCGATCTGTTGTTTGTCTATGTAAAGTATTTTTTGATAATTTTCTGTCATGCCGATAGAAATGTCACAGGCCTGCTGTTCCATTTTCGAAACATATGTTTTTAAATAATAAATGGCATTCCAGAGATTATTTCAGCAATAACTACCAGTACCTAATATTTATTTTGGAATATGTTTCAAAAGTGTAGTAAGTCACAAACTTAACAGTTTTGAAAATAAAAAAAATAATGATTTAGGTAGTCATTATTATCTGTGTCAATATTTTAACTATTTGCTAGTATGAGGAAAAGTGCTAGTTGATTTCAATATCTGTTACTGTGCTCAGTATATATTGTTTACAGTTTAAACTGATAAGATTACTTGACAAATGACTATCTCAACAATTATAATAATGATGAGTTTTAAAATAAGATGAAAATGTTATTATTATGGGTATTCATGATTTTTTTTTTACTCACTTGTTTTACTTTTTAAATTTGAAAAAAAAAATGTAGTGGAGTGAGAACCTCTTCCGTTTTTTTTGTCAGTCAAAAATGGTAACCAGTATATAAGTAATTGTAGATACCTCCATGAACATATATGTTCATTATTTTATTTAAATCTCATGTGTTTAGCCTGCATAATTACTTTTAAGATGAATTGACCCAATTTCATAGTCATTGGATAATTGGACAGGTGAATGGAAAAAAAAACATTAAAATTCAGTAACTGAGACAAAAAGTCATTCCTAGTAGGTTCATTGTCAAAGTTATTACTTAACATGACAATGTTGCTAACAATGTTTCCATTTTATTCACATTGAGTCAAGTCAAGTCTGAAATTCACACTGAAAATAATATGTTATGCACAGTTTAATTTCCAATCTAATATTTTCTAAATAACATAGAATGCAAAATCTAATGTACAAATTTTAATAAGCTTTGACATAAGTCAGTTGGGTTTCAAAGTCATCTGTATACTTTTGTTTGGAATAATATGATAATTAAAACAGTTTTTGTTTATGTTTCAATTGATTTGCTCGGGTTGCATAATCGGATGACTCATAGACTGATAGTTATCATGTTTTATACTCTTTTAACATGATTATTGCCAGAGATAGAACACAATGGAAAATGTTAGAGGAGGCCTTTGCCAAACGGCACACTGAACTTAGAGATATCCTCTAAATGAAGAAAACAAAAATTAGAAAACAGACAGAAGTTCAGTATAGAGGGCTTATTAATTGATTGAACATGTTTTTTTTTTTTTTGTATAGCAGTTATAAAACTATTTTTGGATATGAAAGAAATACATTAATGTGCAATATATTCAGAGATTACAGTATTTTTCTAATTTTATTTATTCAACCATCGATACAAAATAGATATTACAAAATTAATTCATTATTTAGACAAAATAAATCTTCTTGTTTCAGGGTAAAATATCTCCACTGAATACTCATCATGTTACGACGCTGCACAAAGCATTTAAATGCCCTATACCGGCGGCAGGGGCAGAGCCTCCGGCTTAGGTCCACAGAGACACCCAAGGTCTTCGGAGCCCTGCCTCAAGCGGCTTCGAGAGTAAACCAGCCCAGGGCCATAACAGCTGCCCACAATCAGGTTGCTACCATCCACTTCACTAACCCACTCTACGCAGAACAGGATGTAACCACCCCCAATTTCCCCGACTCAGTATCGGAGGGTGATGTGAAGCTTGACAAGAAAGTTGGTGACTCCGTTGCGGCCGATGAGGTCGTACTGGAAATCGAGACTGATAAAACAGCCATTCCCGTCATGTCTCCCGGCCACGGTGTCATCAAAGAGCTGTACGTCAAGGATGGTGACACAGTCAAGGCCGGTCAGAAGCTGTTCCGGTTAGATATAACTGGGGAAGCGCCGGCGAAGGCTGCGTCCGCACCGGCGCCCGAAGCGCCTAAAGCCGCGGCCCCGCCTCCACCGCCGCCGGTAGCTACACCACCACCACCACCACCACCACCACCAGCTCAGCCGATCACACCGCCCCCTCAAGCTCCCCCCGCCCCCAAACCTGCGCCACCACCAGCCGCGGCGCCTATCTCCTCCATCCCAGTAGCCGCGATCCGCCACGCTCAGGCGATAGAAACGGCGACAGTCAAGGTGCCACCCACTGACTACAGCAAGGAAATAGCCGGCACGCGGACCGAACAACGAGTCAAGATGAATAGAATGCGTCAACGCATCGCTCAGCGTCTCAAGGAGGCGCAGAACACTAACGCAATGCTGACGACCTTCAACGAGGTTGATATGTCCCAAATCATGGCGTTCCGCAAGAAGAATCTCGACGCGTTCACTAAGAAACACGGTATTAAACTTGGCTTGATGTCTCCGTTCGTCCGCGCGGCCGCCAGTGCTCTGGTAGACCAGCCGGTCGTGAACGCTGTTATTGAGGAAAACGAGATCATCTACCGCGATTTCGTTGACATCTCAGTGGCCGTTGCGACGCCTAAAGGCTTAGTCGTGCCGGTGATAAGGAACGTTCAGACAATGACTTACGCTGACATCGAGCTGACCATCGCCGGTTTGGCCGACAAAGCGAGGACAGGGAAGCTCACGATCGAGGAAATGGACGGTGGT
Organism: Ptilodon capucinus; assembly: GCA_914767695.1. Classification (NCBI taxonomy): domain Eukaryota; kingdom Metazoa; phylum Arthropoda; class Insecta; order Lepidoptera; family Notodontidae; genus Ptilodon; species Ptilodon capucinus. Next base: position 3,105,503 of record OU611837.1, read on the forward strand.
ACCTTCACGATTAGCAACGGAGGTGTCTTCGGGTCTCTGATGGGTACTCCCATTATCAATCCTCCCCAGTCCGCGATCCTGGGTATGCATGGTATATTTGAGCGGCCGATTGCCTTGAATGGCCAAGTGGTTATCAGGCCCATGATGTACATTGCGTTGACGTATGACCACAGGCTGATAGATGGTCGTGAAGCGGTTCTGTTCCTGAAAAAGATTAAGCAAGGAGTCGAGGATCCAGCGACGATCATCGCCGGGTTGTAAATCTAGCTAACGATCCTTCCGATTGTACAAAAGACATCGAGCATGTTACCATTACAGTTAAGAACAAAACCTCCATTGATCGGAAGGAAATCATGTAAATTATTCACTCGAACTGTAGATGTTTAGACGCCGTTAGCGTTCGCCGCTCTTACTACATTAGCAGTACTATTTAAATGTTACTTTTAAGGTTTTTTTTTAACAGATTTCTAAGTACAGAATATCGAAAGAGGACTTTAAAAAAAAACGTTCAGAATGTGTAAAAAAAATACTTGTTACGATTTTTGACAGTTTGTATAGTAATACGAACTGTCAAAAGTAAATTAAAGTATTATTAAAATAATATTTCTAATGGGGCGGTGACGCGGCCCCTGCACGTTGCTGCGTTATTTTTTTGTTTGTTATTTATTGAAGTTCGCCCGTTCGTAATGTGTATTTGTATTATTTATCGTATTCTAAGTAATAATATCAAGTACATTCACGACATTTAATGTTGTTTTATTTTAATTCAATTAAGTAGTTAGACGATTATTGATTTCGGCACTTCTGATTATAAATTTGCAGTATTGGATGTTTTAATGTGTGATAACATTAACATTAAAAAAATATATATGAGAAAACTATATATTTTTATTTTAAATACCACATTTGGTTTTTCCCCGACATCGATTTCCTTATACTATAGGGAAAAAGAATATAGAAAAAATGGTTGAATTCCTTAAAGACAAAAAATATATATTCATACTTGTGCAACTTTTTTTTTTTGTTTTTAACGAATTAAGCGAAATGATGATATTTAATGGAATAAGATGAGGAATGACATCACCTGCGACTAGCGCGAGTATTTCGCCAATGTCAAGTAATTAATAGCAAGGACAAATTCAATAAATACACATTAAATAAAAATGGATAATGACAGTGATAAAGATGGCGGATGACTCCTTGTGCAACTTTTTTAACGAAATAAGCGAAATGATGATATTTAATGGAATAAGATGAGGAATGGCATCACCTGCGACTAGCGCGAGTATTTCGCCAATGTCAAGTAATTAATAGCAAGGACAAATTCAATAAATACACATTATAAATAAAAATGGATAATGACAGTGATAAAGATGGCGGATGACTCCTTGTGCAACTTTAGTTTTTGGTGATGTGATGACGAATGACATCTGTCAGTCGGTCAAATGAATTATTTTTTGTTTGTTTTTTTTTTTAATTATTTTTTTACGATTTAATGAAATGATGGGGGGTTTTGCCATAATCGCCACGCTTGACATGCGGGTTGGCGATCGCAGTATATGGATGGTGTTGGGCTCAAGGCGCTGCTGCCGACTGAAGCGCGAGTTAATAATTAAAAGTCCTAGAGTGGCGGCCACGAACAGGGAAGCTGAATGTGGGACGACCCCCGACCAGGTGGACGGACGACCTCATCAGGGTCGCCGGGAGTCGATGGGCGCATAAAGCTCAAGAACGTAATTTGTGGCGATCTATGGGGGAGGCCTATGTCCAGCAGTGGACGTCCCTGCCTGGTAGATAGAATGAAATGATATAATTGTAATAAGATGAGGAGTTGCACCTGCGATTAGTGGGTATTCTGCCTTATCAAGTAATTAATAGCAAGGACAAATTCAACAATACCCGCTAATCGCAGGTGCAGCCATTCCTCATCATATACCGAATATATATACGAATATAGTCACTGGACTGTGATCTCACAAATATGTTCCATGTTATATAATACATTAAATAAAGTTTCTACACAATACAACATCGTCACATGTACCTACGGACATTCTAATCAGTCGGAAACGGTTCGTTATCACGAAATTCACGGGTTTAGCTATTGCTAATTATTACTCATCGTAACATAGTAGTTCTTATGTAGAAGATACCTACCTAAAGTATTTTAAGTACATATTCCTATAAATTTTAATACTTTTTTTTATCGAATCGATTTAAACCAAAAAAGTTTTCAATACTAACCAGACTACGGAAAAAGGAATGACTTTGTAAAATCAGGGTTTATACGGTAAATTCGACTCCGACTATGGTTAAAGTAAATGTAGCCTATATTATCTGACCCATTATAACGAATCAATTGACACCATAACATCAAAATCGGATGGATAGTTTAGGCGCTACGGAGGAACGTACGTAAATACAAACATACATACATAGACTGTTAAAATCATAATCATATTTATCATTGCTTCGAGGATCTCGCTTTTTTTTTACAAAATTATGAAATTTAATTAAATAAAACAAGGAATGACTGCACCTGTGATTAGCGGTTAGTTCAATCGATTAATAATCAAGAGTAAATTAAATGAAGACACATTTTTTTTTTGAATTGGATGATGAACGTGATAGAGATGGCGAATGATTCTATGGCAGCTATAAAATGTTTTAATTCATCGTTGCCATAGCAACTGAACTGTGTACACGATACATCAAAAGTAATTTACATAAAACAGGTATTTTTTACTTATTTCGTGTATTTATAAGAAGAAATTAGTAAATAAGTAGATAATTATCGAATATAGTTTTGTAAGGATTTCTTGTTAAATTAAATTTATAAAAAATATATATTATTGTGTGGGAATTGCATGTGTCCTATTTGAAAAAGGAACTGTGTCAAGGTATGTGCAATTTGCGTACCTATTTAATTATTTATTCATTAATTATTATCAAGCAGTGGTAGCTTGCCTTGAACGCAAGGAGACGTGCAATTTTAAATGATGGCACCTCTGAGATTTTGAGATTTCATGTGTGAATTTCATTTTCAAAAAGGATTAACACTTGCTGACGGATAAAGGGAAACATCGTGAGGTAAAACCTGCATGTGTATAGAAAAGCGTGTGAAGTTCACCAACCCGCACTGGGCCAGTGTGATGGACTATCGCCTCTTCCTCGTATTGAGGGGAATGTGCCCGTTCAAACGGCAATAGCCTCGCCCCCTATTACATTGGGACCAAATGTAATTTGAGATGTGTCTGCACTGCTCTGCTTCTCTGCCTACCCCTTGGGGATTACAGGCGTGGTGATGATGATGGTAGCTGCTACCCACCTTTACATGTTGAATGAATCGATAATAACTGAGAACTATTTAAGTCAGTTAAATTTCTGTACCATGTGACCTAATTACCTAACCCCGATTTGTTCTGCTGATAATCTGTTCTGACATCACAAGTAAGATTTAATTGTACAAATTAGTAAGTAGGTAGGTAGTTTTTGTTTTTTTTTTTTAACGAAATGAGCGAAATGATGATTTTTAATGGAATAAGATGAGGAATGGCATCACCTGCGACTAGCGCGAGTATTTCGCCAATGTCAAGTAATTAATAGCAAGGACAAATTCAATAAATACACATTATAAATAAAAATGGATAATGACAGTGATAAAGATGGCGGATGATCAGGTAGGTAGTTAGTTATTCTAGTAATGTAACTTTGTTTGATCTCGGGTACCTACGCAATTCATTTTCCTGTGACTGCCAAACATTTCTTTTTTAAATGAAACTAAACCTTATCCACCTATTTGCTGATTTATTTGTTTTCTAGCGATCCCTAAAAATGCAAGCTGCAACCGTTAAGAAGAGCGACAATTTAAAGCAGACCATAGACAAATCGAAAAGAGACAAAACCTCAAAAGATGATTCCGCAAAAAAAACTCCAGACGAAAAACTCAAAAAAGGTCCATACACTATTACGACACCGAGGACCTTTATCCAGAAATCGACAACGGCTGATATTTATGGTCAAAAGAAACGAAGCGAGGTAAGTAGCGTGAAAGCGCCGAAGAAGCCTCCTGCTACCTCGAACACAGCCAGAAATGTATCTCCAATGAAAGATTTACTTAAATCGTCGCCTTCGTCGTCCAGTCAAATTAGTACAAGTCGTGAAACCAAAACAAAAATGGCCGCCCATAAAATGGACGCAAAAGTTGCCGCGTACATAGCCACGCCGAGAACCAACATATTTAATTCAGTTACGGTTAACTCGCCGATCGCTAAAAGAAAATTAAATTTGGACAGAGAGAAAAGTTTTTCAAAAAAAGAGATTGCCAGGGAAAAGTCTGCGATTTCTACCGGAAAACGTGAAATGTCTACCGTAATACCTGCAATTTCTACCGGAAATCGCGTGGTTTCCGCTAACGCTTCAGGGAGTAGACAGCGTACAAAAACAAGGACTTTGGATGAGAATGAAGTGAAGATCTTAACTCCCGAAGCGGTGGACAATAACGCTGAAATGCTGAATTTAACAAAAACCTTGGCAGCTAAACCTAAATCATTTTATGTTGACTTGGATGGTGAAAGTTCTATTAAGGTAATTATTTTGCTTGCATGCAGCAAAGCAAAGCTTTGACTTAGCTGTCATTTTATTATATGGTAGTATAATAATAATAGCAGGTAGGTTATTCAATAAAAAAAAAGACAATATTACCGCCTTAAACCTCGACTACCCGATAAATAGATAGTAGCCTAGTGTCTACATAAAATTTAAACACATATCATATTGTATGTGTTTACAAAACTAGGTGTATACTTGTTAGTTGGCCCATAATTCTAAAATAAAAAAAAATATTATCCCCCAAAAAAGTTACAAAACTAGTTACTGTGAAACTCAAACTAGGCGTTGCTTGTATTTTGGGTTTCTGTGTTAAAATCATTTGGGAACTGAATTAAAATGTAAAATAGGAAATTAATTATTGAAATATTAGATGAAATATAAAGAGTGTGTGCATGTATTGTGTATTTTTAAGTGTGTCAAACTGAGGGTTCTACTTTTACAGAATGCAGACATAATGTATCTTTCCATTTGAGGAATGCTTGGTGTAGTGGTTTGAACGTAGGCCGCTTGACTCACTGCACTTGGTGGTTGCGGATTCGATTACCACCAGTGGCAAATTTCGGAAATGGCCTTTTCTGAAATTTCCTTGGTCTAATTGCAACTGTTTGTTGTTTGGTGATATTTATTTATTTATATTACAGCCTACTAAAACCAAACCAACAAAAGAGTCAAGTGACGATGAAGTAAGCTACGAAGACGACTTTGAAAGCTACGAGTCTGACTTCGATTCTTATCACAGCTCATCTCCGAGTGATAAGAGCGGTGATGGTGATCATAGCGGCTGTGATGATGACGCTGGTTTGGAAGCAAGCGCCAAGGAGGTTAAAGATGATGAAAGAATGTTGGATTCCGGTAAGTTGTAGAATAATTAATTTGCTTCACTTGAATAATGGCGGCTTTTTAATTGGTAGTAGTTTTGCACATGTAAATAACTGCAATATTCTTTGAAATATACGCGAAATCATCTCCTCAGCAAGTTCCGAAACAATTTATGCTTTCAACCCTGAATTCAATCATGTTACGATAAACTCAATTTACAGGCAATTTTGACCTCCGTGAGCAGCGTTCCGCTAAGAAATCGACGCCTGCAGTCATGGACTTCATACAGGAGGCTTCGGAGGACACTGGTGAGGACAAGCGCGTCTCGCTCACAGACGAAGGGTTCCAGGAGATGAGCAGCTCCAGTGCCGTGTCCAGCATGAAAACTGTCGACGTTGATTCGTCCTACAGGTACCTGCTTATACAATCCGATCTTATACGATTTTTTATTATTTTACCTCAAATTGTATAATTTTTCATCGATACAACCAGTAGGTACAATACCTTTATAAGTCAGTACAGTACCAACTTTCAGGGTTAAACTACTTTTTATCTCATAACGAGAATTTAGTTATCTGTTTCACAGTTACAATTGGATAGGCATGCCTCTTTTACTTCAAAAACATCTATTGATTTGGTTGATGCATTGTTGGGTACAGAAATACTTAAAAAGATATAATAATTAGAGTCGAGATACTGTTATACTGTTAGTATCTTTGCTCATCAAGATTTTTAAATTGTTAAATTAAACAATATCTTTATTTCAGACCGTTATTCATTGACTTAACTAAATCACAGGAGAATAAACGAAAGAAGCGAATAATCGAGCGATTAAAACAAAGAGCGAAAGACTTACTAAGCATTATAACACTACACGAAATGAAATATAATCTATTTGAAATGAAACCGATCTCCTACGATTTGTATATGGCAACATTTGGTAGAAGTAATTACACGCAAATTGCGGTCCAAACATTTGACGATGGTATCACCGAGGAGGTGCAAACCGATGAGGTGGAATACGAACAGAAATGGAGCCAATATCCGGTAGAATTCTCAAAAAGCGACATTTGTGTTGGCGGGATAAAGTGTAATCGAAAATACAGTCAAAATACTGAAGATTTTCTAACAAAGTTCACATTTCTAACAAAGCAACCTACAGATGTTGAAACAAATAACATAATTAATTCGGACGAAAATTATAAGTCGAATCCGTTGAGGGTTTATTTGGAACAGAAAGATGGCGTCGGTCCTAACGAAATGTTGCCATACGAAACGTACAAATCTAAATTAGTAGAAAATCAATACAATACATATCGATTGGGAAAGTTTTTAAAACGAATGGAGAGTAGGATAAGTCATATCTTAAATAGTAATAAGGGAAATTCGGAATTAGCAGATTCGATTAAGGTCTCAAAGTTTCCTTTCAGCAAAGGCTATGTTACTATTTCAACGAAAAACATGAAAGGCGATAAATTATTTTTGAAGAATACACAAATATCACAAGTTTTGTTTTCGGATACAAAAAGTAACGTGTTTATGACGGTGCATAGTAAAGTTGAAAATTTGACAGTTCATAACTGTATTATTTGTCTGTGGGATGTCAGTGTTGCCAGACAAGAACCGTTGAAAATATTGACTGCAATCGATGGTGTGGTTATTGGAAGATTTAGAGGATCTACTAATGGGTTTTTTGTAGCCGCTTTGGAAGATGGGTAAGGCATCTACTGCTTTAATAATACTATATTAGTAATATTAAAAATCAATATTATTTACAGTCTAAGAGGCCCGATTTGACAGCTAGGTATGACAAATTGGAATACAACTTAGCATGAGAAAAAACAAACTTAACGTTATGGGCTCCAAAACACTACAATCCAAAACATATTTAATTATTTTTTTCACGAAACAATCCAAAATCAATTTAATAAAATGACAGCTGTCAAAGCGGCTCTCAGACTCATTGATTTTAAAAACGTGCACATGAACGTAATAATTAATTACATTATTTTAGGTCGATACACCTATGGGATTTATTAGAGGAACCGACATGGCGATACGATGTTGCCAGTGACGACAAAACTACCAAATTAGTAGAAAATACGACTATAGAGACGAAAAGCCCCGATTTACAAAGGGAAAGAGATAATAGCTCAAAGGGTTTAGATCAGGTAAACGAATGAAAACTTCAAACTTTAAGTACCTATTGTTCTCAATAATCCTTCTTAACGGGCCGCCTAGTATCATTATTTCCTGCATGTCCTACCTATAAACCTATTCAGATTAGAGGCTATTTTATTTTGCCTTTGCGTTTCTTTGAAGACATCCCCCGCACACTGGGGCGGCATCTTGACGCGCGCGTCTAATCCTTTGCCAGTACCAAAACTATACCTATTGACTCTAAATAAATTTCATTCTTCATTGAAATGTAATTGACAGAGCGAGCGAATTCTGTTGCGTGGTCCTGTCAAAATTTGTGCAAATTTCGGAAATCGGTTTATCTAAATTTACCGCTGGCGAGAATCGAAGCCGCAACCACCTGCACCCTTAGTAGACCTGCACCGTGTAGACATAAGCTTTTTGTATTATACATGGCTCGGTGTGACGTCATTTTCTATCTGTCAGCTGAAAGAGATAAAACTTATGTCAAACAAACCACAAACCACTAGACCAGTGTTTTTCAACCTGTGGGTCGCGATCCCTTGAGGGGTCGCAAAGCCCCTTTAGGGGGGTCGCGAAGCTTCTATAGGGGAATTGCAAAAGGTTGGGAAAGTTACTGCAGTAAACAAAAAAACAGTTTGAATTAATTATGTATTCATCCGAACCTCAATTATGAAAATGAATAAATTGTTTGGATTGAACATTAGTCGCCAAATAAAATACATGAAAAAAAGCAACGGTTAGGGGGTCGCGAAAAATTTATTCATACTAAAGGGGCCGTGTCATGAAAAAGGTTGAAAACCTCTGCACTAGACCAAGTCTTCGTCTTTTTTTCATTTCCAGCATTGACTATCCCACTGTAAAAGTCAAAGGTCTCCCATTTTCCACTTGCTCCGTTTTATAACTAACTGAAACTAATACCAAGCTTAAGGCATCGTAAATTATTGTATTTTGTTACTTGAGTTACAGAATGAAATCCATTGCGCGCTCCAAGCGTGCGCTTACACTAGCAGCGCTCACAATATGAGCAGTGGAGCTGCAGTCGACTGTACTGTCGGTCTTGAGCTGATTGGGGACGCTCGCGCCGTGACGCAAGATGGCGGACGGAAGATAGTTGGTCAGGTAAGATATAAACATAGATAGTTAGCCGAGTGGTCGAACGCACGCCTTGCAATCAAAGTGTGCAGAATCAAACCCCTGCTCGCACCTCTGGGATTTATGTGCGAATCTCATTTTCATCCGAGGTTATCACTTGCTATGAAACGGTGAAGGAAAACATCGTGAGGAAACCTGCACGTCTGAGGGAACTTAACTAGTTCTCGATAGATGTGTGAAATCTGCTAATTCGCACAGGCCAGTGTGGTAGACTATGGCCTGAATCCCCGTCGCATTGAGGGGAGGCCAGTGCCCAGCAGAGGGGCGTTAAAAGGGCTATAGTAGTAATAGGTTCAATACTAATGCTGATGTTTTTGCAAATAGGTTGGTAACATTTTTTGATAGTTTTGTATCTAACAGCCCGTGTGACAAAATACTTTTGTCGCACTACTGGCTGATAGAAATAGAGGATTTTGTCACATTGTTCTACAGTAATAGAGTATTGAGTCACATTCTTCTAGAAATTGAGTATTTTGTCACACCTGTGTTCGACTGTTTTACAAAATTCGATTAATTTTGAGCAATTTCAAATTTTCAAATCCGACTTGCACACAGCCGGTTTTTTTTAATTATAAACTCTTTTCGCTTCAGGTCGTATCCTTACAGAAAACAGGCGTTTTGACAACATGGACGATAGTGCAAGAGAAGTGTACAACACATCCAGACATTGGGAAAGCGTTTTTCTCCAAAATGAAGCTGGAAAGAAGTCAAATCATTACTCTTTTAGATTACATTGACACACCACCCATAGAAAACCCACAGAATGGCGACAAGAAAATCAATTTTAATTTAAACGCAGCTAAATGGAGATTGACGTGTAGGAAACAAGAAAAAAGTATTATAAATGTTGACAATTCTCGTCCGAAATCAGCCATTAGTTCGGATTTTGAATTTGACATTGACAGGCCGGCGAGTGCGAGAAAGATTTTGTTGCCAGCGAGGAAAAATGTATTGGAAAAGTGGGAGAGTGGAGTTTTGTGTTATGATTTGAAAATAATATGTTGGAGGGGCGATAATAATTATTTGGTGGCACGTAACTGTGGGGAGGTGTTATGTTGTACGAAGAATATTGGAGCTGTTAAAGTTGATAAGATTTGTGTTGCGGGTATGTTATTTTATCATTTATGTATTACACCAAACACACACACAAAACTGTATCCCTAGATATACACACTCCACATATTTTCTTCCTCACCTCCACAGTTTAATACTTCTTCCTCTTTTGTTACGAAATGAATGAAATGATGAAAATTTAATTGAGTAAGATGAGCAATGGCTGCATCTGCGGGTATTTCTGCCAATTTAATGTAATTAATAACAAGGAGAAATTCAATAAATACCTATTATAAACAAAAATGGGTGATGAAACGTGATAAAGATGGCGGATCTAAACTATAGTCATTTGTTCGCAGGTGACAAGTCATCTGTCACTTGTATTGAAGTGTCACCGCATGGGTTGCCATACTACTTAGCGGCCACTGATACAGGAACCATCAATCTATGCTCGTTGATAGAAAATAGGGTTCTCCTAACACTGGACTGTCGGTGAGTAAATATCGAGGGCTATTTGACTTAAACGACATTTTGTTAACGTTACAGGAGAGCATATTCATTCGACGCAGAAAAAAATCGCTGATTCCAAATATGTATATAAATCAATATCGCTCAAAAGTGTCGCTTCAGTCGAATAGCCTTCACTCCTCGATATGAATGTCACTAAAATCCAACGTAATATGACCATCCAAAGTAACCTTTGGTTACATATATTTTTAAGCAGCTATTTTAATGTTACGATTTTATTTATTTTAGAAATATTCCAAATCAAGACGTGGAAAGGTGCCAATCGGACCATAAGGGTCGTTTTATCAGCAGCGTGCAATCCAGATTGAACCTTATCAACATTGCATTAGGGTCCAAGGTGAGGACAGACCATTGCTGTTGTTGGAGCAGTAGTTGTAGCATGAACGAGAAGAGTCTTGTGACATGAGACTAGTCTTGGCCCAAGACTAGTCTTATGTCACAGTATAGGGTGTATCAGAAGTCCGAAATAATACTTTAGGTACATATACGGTAGCTCATAATTATGTGGATGCTTAGTGAAGACAGTTTATTCCTAACTATCATAGTACCTGAGGTTTTTGAATATTTGTCACAGGTATCGTGTTCTGGCCTTCGGGTACATCCATAACCCTATTCAGCAGTGTAAACTACACCGATAAGGGGCGACTACCAATATTCACAAAACAGAACATGTCAATTTTACATAGGTCTCGAGTTAAAGAAATTTATGACGAAAAAAAAGGTTGGAAAAACATGCTCGAATTTCGATCAAATTTCTATGCCATTCAGTTGTATAACCGATACTGATGCAAACGTTAAAAGTATTATTCCAGACTTCTGTAAAAATACTGTATATCTTGATTTTGTCGCTTTCTCTCGTATCTCGTAATTAGTCAGAGAGCGAGCGAGCGAATTCGTGATAAAGGGGTAGTCTTGCCATGCGTGTTAAACAGTGGCGCCAAGAGTTGATTAATATCACGGAGCACTACTTCTATTACAAATAATTAATAATTATTATCAGATAATATTAATATAAGTTCTTAAATAACTGAAGCCTTTTCGCGGGTTAAGTTTTATAACTAGCAGATAAAAAAATATCAGCCACTTGAACTAGCTGATAATTTATCAGACACTATATCTACTAGATAAACCTATCAGACACTTGTGAAACAGGCCCTTAGTTTCTATTAGTTCTGTCATAATTATATCGACAGGTTGATTCAAGCGACACTTTTGGGCAATATTGACTTATATACCTACATATTTGGAATCAGCGATTTTTTCTGCGTCGAATGAGCATGCTCTCCTGGGTAAAAAATGTCGTTTAAGTCAAAGAGCCTATCACCCCTCGATATAACGGAGTAGTGACAAAAAGAATATTCCTGTGAGATAATGTGACATATAAGTCTTTCATTTTGAGAATGTGGCAAAATGCTCTTTTTAAAATATTTCTAGATGTCATTAACGTCACTGTCGTGGTCCCGGGTGAACCCGTGTTGTCTATTCGCGACGCTAGATGGCGCTGTTGTGGCGTGGGAGCTCACTCACAGCGACATATACGCAAAGTACGCGTGCGAAGGAGCGCGGCGAGTTGTCGCAGCGTCTGACAACTCTATGGTGAGTTCGTAATCCACCATCCACATGCATGGTTAGTCTTGTCACTGCCAACATGTGGATGCGCATCCAATTTTCTTTTTACAACAAAATGTGCCGTCGAAATAAGTGGGTTATTTTATCTATAATTAATCTAAAATGAAAAGAGTAACCATAAAGTTTCGTGTTCATTATTTTCCAAAGGAAATACATTCTCTTGGTATAGTATAGTGTAAATGTGACATTATCTAGATGCAACGAAAAACGATGGTCAGTAAAATTAAACTTATTACAAGTCTTAAAACATGGCGGGAGATATTTTTTTTTTTACAGTTTTGTGTGTATATTACTTCCAGTGAATGTATTATTTCCAACATTCCATTATTTATGATTATTTCTGCCTTCTGGTACATAGTTGAGTTTCTGAGAGTTGCTATTATATTTTTACAGGCGCTCCTAACACCGGATGGCGACGTTCAAGTCCACAGATTAACAAATGAGAAGCGGACCAAGGAGTATTTACAACTATTCGAGAAATATATAGCACTGTTGTAGTACATAATGTATCTATAAAATCATAAGATGTATTTAATGGGCCTTACCCGTGGAGGTAGTATAGTAATACGGAGCCGGCATTTCGAGCCGCAAATTATCCGCCATATTAGTTTTGACTAGTGACATTTAGGTACCTACTTGATCTTAAGTATAAGATGGCGATCTGAGATAAACCATTGCCAACCATTAAAAAATCGCCGCAGAGCATTACGAAGAGTGGGGGCGTTAGGGGTTCTCTATCTGCTCTGAGACCCTACCATATATATATAAAGTATGGTTATTTCATTAGTAACTGTCAATTTTTGACAGATTTTGTACCATAGAGTATCTAGAGTACCCATAACGTCTCCACTCTTCGTATAGCTCTGCGGCGATTTTTCCGCCATTGTGGTTACATGAACCTGTAGTCTCCTGTACATAAAGAAGGATTGTAGACTTTTTATAGATATTATGAAACGGTTTGTTAAACACTCGACATTGGCAGCGATATCTTTGGACAAAAGGATAATTGCCAAAACTGAAAAAAGGAAGAAAGAATCGGTTTGTTTAGGTACTATAAATATAGGAGCGTGTTGTCTATGAAATTCGAAATAAAGTGTTAATTTTTTAATGTTGTTTTAGTGTTTTAGCCAACCGTCCGTTTGCGAGATAGTCCCCAACAAGATTATTTGAGTATCCTGGCATGTCCTGCATTCATACCTACCAGCTTACAATAATGATATTATAAATTAATGATACCTACATAATTATGTCATAAAGAAGAGTTCTTCTATAATTGAATAAGATGAGGAATGGCTCGTCCTGCGATCAGCGGGTATTTCAGCCAGTATCAAGTAATTCATCAACCAGTATCAAGAGCAAACTCAATAAATACACGTGAAACAAAATAGGTCTTGAATGTGATAAAAATAGCGGATCGAAAAAACATTGGATATTCAAAAGCATTTCATAATGCTTTTTTAAAAACAAAAACAAATGCTTGTGGTCTGCAGAGTGGCGGGAAATTTGCATAATTTTGAGGGTATTATTTTGCCAGCCACTCCAGCCAGTCATACTTGCAAATTCGCGTAAATAACACGTTCTGCGTTCACGTCCCGTCGACATAAACAAATATTATCGTTTATGTTGTTATCAATTAAATAGGCATTTAATTATCTGTACATAATATTGTGTAATCGTCTTCGCGAGTATCGTATGTAAGACCTTATTTCATAATTTAAACATATGAAACAGAAGGGTAATATAAAAGACGTAACGCACTTAATCACTTTTTATTTTAATAACTGTTGATTCACATTTGGACAGAGTTTTGGCTTCGCTGAGTGCTCGTAACAGAATGAGGCTCCGTTTTTTTTTTTTTTTTAATGGACTACGCTGTTAGCCCTGAGTTGGCCTTTACAGCTTCACCGGAGGAGAGAATGACGCTCCGAATGCTAGCGAGGCTTTGTATAGGCGAGTTCTGACGTTGGCTGTCAGTCTGACGCGGCTGTCATGGTTTGGCTTTGGCTTGGCGTTGGCTTGCCGGTAGCTTGGCATTGGCTTGGCGGTGGCTTTGGCATGGCATTGGCTTGGCTCGGCTTGGCATCTGGCGTGGTGTTCGCCACTTGATTTTTTAAATAAATAACTAGGTACGTATTTAGATTTTAGGTAAACTTGCCAAAAGTGGTGGCCATGTTTATCACGCTAATTAATAATAAATATTGTTTTATTTATAATGTGTATATAATTGACTTTCTCCTTGTTATTAATTACTACATACTGGCAGAATAACCTGCTAATCGCAGAAGCCTCATCTTACTCCAATAAATTTCAAAAAAAGAAGAATAAAGACACATTATAATTAAATTGAGTGATTAAGGTGAAAAATATGGGGAAGCTTCTCAATACTACTACTACAGCCCTTTTAACGTCCGACTGCTGGGCACGGGCCTCCCCTCAATGTGAGGAGGATTTCAGGCCATAGTCTACCACGCTGGCCTAGTGCGGGTTGGCAGACTTCTCACATCTATCGAGAACTAGACAAGTTCCCTCAGACGTGCAGGTTTCCTCACGATGTTTTCCTTCACCGTTTCACAGCAAGTGATAATGTCGGATGAAAATGAGATTCGCACATAAATCCCAGAGGTGCGAGCCGGGGTTTGAACCTGCACACTTTGATTTGCAAAGCGTGCGTTCGACCACTCGGATACCACTGCTCTCTTCTTCACTGCTAGCTTCTCAATATTTATCAATAATGGTAGGCAGGTACATTTATTATATGTTTATCAATAAAATCGGTTCTAGACGAAAAGCCGTGCTTCTTATAATTTATCTTATCAAGTTGTAAATCTCGTCTGAACCTGTAAATATTGATAACTTGAGTCGTACGACTATCTTTAAAGCCAGTCATGTTACAATCTTTATTATACCGTTGGCATTGGCGCCGTTGTCGATATGACACTATCAAAATGTATTCGTGTTCTTAATAAAACGACATTAGTTCACATTTTCGCCACCAGTACAGATAAGTTTGTAAATTTGTTTATGGATTAGTGTACCACAGATAAGATAAGGTTTCTCTATAATTTATTTTAGATATTTTATTACAAGTATCATTTTGACCGATCAATCAGTAGGTATGCTATGAAAACTTTGTTATAGTTTTAAATCTTATTGATAATTTAATTATTTAATTATTATTTATATCTGTGTGAAGTGATTCTTCTTAAATAGCAAGAACTTATTAAGATACCTGCTTTTATTAGGGTAAGTTTATTTTCAATTATGAAATTTATTTTATTACTTAAATGTTTAATAATATAGGAATAAAAAAACAATTAAGAACATTTTAGAAAATTGACATTTAAGTAGATATTAATTTATTTATGATCCTTATTCTTTGACGATCCCTTTGATTTTTAAGTACCCTCTATTTTAATTTTCCTTTAAATTAGCGACAATGAAGTTGCTGGCAGTAGTGGCGGCTCTACTATCGGCGGCTAGCTGCTACAATATCTTGTGCGTATTTCCGGTGCCGTCTCGAAGTCACAACCAGCTCGGCTGGGGCATAGTCAACGCGCTGCTGAAGGCAGGACACCAGGTACTTACTGACTGTTACTTCTTTTTAGCTGCCAGTTCCTGCTCATTCGCGGCACGCTGCTATAACTAGCTCTCAAAGTATTAACACTATGGCGAACCTTCTAATCTCAATACAAACAGAAATACAACTTACGCTAACAGATGGCGCTGTTGACAACACTGGATGCAAGCACGATTCCACATACAATTCTGAATCGCGATAGGAAAGTTCACGTATCTTTACTATATGTAGGTATATTATACACGATGTTTCAGAAGTGCGAAATAATATTTGACTGTTTGCATGAGGATCGGTTATACAACTGAATGGTGTAAAAATTTGATGGAAATTCGATCATGTTTTTTCCAACTTCTTTTTTGTTGTCAATTTCTGTAACTCGTAATATCTCGAGTCGTTAAATTTGCATGTTAAGTTTTGGGAATATTGGTAGGCGACCACCGATAAGCGTCGTGACGTTATTCAGTGAGGCATAAAGGAGGAGCCTTACAACTCGTCCACGCTCTTAATATTATTGGATTCGAATATTCGAATTTTGTTTACAGTGGGGCGCCATTTTGAGATTTCGCGGCACCCAAAAAAAATTGCTAGGGCCGCTCCTGTAACCACTGATTCACTATAAACAAGTTTCAGCGGTGGGAATGTGTGGTGGGTCTTCTCCAATAGGTTGAAGAGTTCAATTCTTCTGTTTGGCAGGTGACATGGACCACGCCTTACCCTGAATCCGTGAAGAACCCGCCGAATGGGTTGAAAATTATCGATGTTAGCGCCACGAGAGAGTACTTAAGAGGTTAGACTATCCACTTTAAGTTTATCTTACCCTTACCTTATATCATCGACTAGCGGCCCGTCCCGGCTTCCCACGAGTTTCTTATCCTATGTTACTCAGTGATAATATAGCTTTCTAACGGTAAAGTAATTTTTGAAATCGGTCCAGTAGTTAATTAAGTTTATGCGTTACATACAAAAATACAAATCTTTCCTCTTTATAATATTAGATATAGTACCTAAGTATAGTATATATAATTTTTCCATCATCGAATTGCCTTCAGAGTCTAAATATGTGGCATAAACGGCTGTATCTTTTGATTGCGTTGTCTTAGAAGTTTAATTTTATTACTGCTCTAATCGTTTTCAGACCTAAAGTAATTTGATATTAATTGAAATAAAACTATTTTACGGATTTTATCGCGTTTATTTACTATTTTATTTTCCCGACGTTTCGGCTGCTTTCCAGCAACCATGGTCACGGGGGGACTGAGGTGTTAGACGTCCTGATGTCATAGTTAATAACTGGGTACCCTCATATTTAGTTGTTGTTGTTTAGAGGGTACCCAGTTATTAACTTTAAATAAACGCGATAAAATCCGTAAAATAGTTTTATTTCAATGTATAGTATTCGCGTAAATATAAGAAGGTAATTTGATATTCATTTTAAATTGTTACGTCAACGCGTTCGTGAGAAAAAGGTTCTTGGACCTGACTGTCAAGACCCTTTTGTCTCAAACAGACGGAGACTGAAGTGAACCCAAAGGGGTTCGTTTTGAAGTACGAAACCTTAGAAATCATTTAATCTATTGACACTTTTCACAGTATGAAGCAGGTTGCATCATAATTACGAGTTTGTAGGGAAATAATGTGCTGTGAACCAAACTAGCCTCACTACTACTATTTCTATAGCCCTTTTAACGTCCTACTGCTGGGCACGGGCCTCCTTTCAATGGGAGGGGGATTGGGCCATAATCCACCATGCTGGCCCGGTGCGGGTTGGCAGATTTCACACATCTATCGAGAACTAGTCAAGCTCCCTCAGACGTGCAGGTTTCCTCACGATGTTTACCTTCACGGTTTTATAGCAAGTGATAATCTCTGATGAAAATGAGATTCGCACATGAAAGCCAGAGGTGCGAGCCGGGGATCCTGCACACTTTGAGTGCGAGGCGTGCATTCGACCACTCGGCTACCACTGCTAAGTTAAACTAGATTAAATTCCAAATGAAATTTAAATTATTCTTACGCACAGATGTGGATATGACTAAACCCACGGCAATGTCAGCTGGGATCTCTTTCATAAAGGCGTTATCTACGAACATTACCAAGGAGGTTCTCGCCAATGCGGAGGTTCGAGACGCGATCGTAAACACGCAATATGACGCGGTATTTACAGAAGCATTCTTCTCAGATGTGCAAGCGGGGTGAGTTGTGACATTATTAGACACGGTGTTTCAGAAGGCCGAAATAATAGTTTAACATCATGTGCGCCAAGACTAGTCGTATGTGTCACAAAATATGTTGAATATGTCTCTTTCTATCGTATGAAATAAGACAGAGAGCGAGCTAGCGTATTCGCGATACAGGTCTAGTCTTGACATGCATGTTAACCCCACTAAAACGTATAAAACATTTCATCGAAATTCGAACATGTTTTCTCAACTTTATTAATTAATAATTATTATTTATTAATTAAACTTTTTTCATGAATAAATGATTTAATAATTAATTATTATATAAATTTAATAATTAATAATTTCTATACCTCGTATTATCTCAAGTCATATGTAAAATGTTTATGTTCTGTTTTGTTAATATTAGTAGTCGACCCTCATGAGTGTAGTTTACACTGCTGAATAGGGCATGCCATAGGTGCCTTCACTGAACACCTAAGCTCGGCCATACGCCAGTCTTCCAAGCGGGTCGTAGTGAGTGACCTTCACCGCTTCGCCCTCCCGGATGACATCAAAGACCTAGTCCGAGTCAAGAAAGCCTCCATCAGAGCGTACGACTCTTACCCCACCGTAGAGAACCGGGTCCGCATGCGCGGCTTACAGAGGGACGTAAAGCGTCGCATTGCGGAACTCCGGAATACTAGGTGGGATCAGTGTCTGGGAGGGATTTCGCCAACACACCAGGGCATACTGGCAGGTGGCGAGAGCTCTCAAATCAGACACTGTAGTCCAGATGCCCCCCCTTACGCGCCCCTTAGGCTCCCCCCCCCGCGTTCGACGATGACGAGAAGGCCGAGCTTCTCGCTTCCGCTCTCGAAGAGCAATGCTCGACTAGCTCCCAACCCGTAGACCCCGCTCACGTAGAGCTAGTAGATAGGGAAGTAGAGCGCAGGTCCTCCCTAACCCCATCCGAACCTCTCCGCCCAACCACCGAGACAGAGGTCAAGGATCTGATTAAGGGGCTTAACCCCAAAAAGGCCCCCGGCTCCGACGGCATTACCAACCGAGTTCTTAAACTCTTACCCGCCAGACTCATTTGCTTGCTTGTGACCGTCTTCAACGTCGCCATGGCCAATATCATCTTCCCCGACGAGTGGAAAGATGCAATTGTCATTGGCATTCACAAGCCAGGCAAGCCCTCTACTGTCCCGTCTAGTTACCGCCCCATCAGTCTCCTTAAAGCCATTGCCAAACTCTACGAGCGCTTGCTCTATGCAAGACTCAGAGAGTTTGTCACTTCCCATGGTATTCTCATAGATGAGCAGTTTGGCTTTAGAGCCCAACACTCTTGCGTCCATCAGGTGCACCGCCTCACGGAGCATATTCTCAATAGACCGCGTCCCCACAGCACGGGAGCCCTCTTCTTCGATGTGGCGAAAGCGTTTGACAGGGTCTGGCACAAAGACTTGATCTACAAGCTGTACCTCTTGGGTGTGCCGGACAGTCTCGTGCTCATCCTGCGAGACTTTCTGTCGAACCGCACCTTTCGCTACCGCGTTGAAGGGGCGCTCTCGGCCCCTCATCCCATTAGGGCAGGAGTCCCTCAAGGCTCCGTTCTCTCCCCCCTTCTCTATAGCCTGTTCACGAACGATATCCCTCGTTCGGACAGAGTTCAGCTCGCCCTATGATGGGTGGTAGAGATACTATTAATACTATTTATTTTTTACTGACGATTCATAAGTGCCTGTATTGGTTTACATGAATAAAAAAATTCTGATTCTGATTCTGATTCCTATACGCGGATGACACCGCTCTCTATTTCTCGCATAGAAATAGGGGCGTTATCACCCGCACCCTCCAACGCGCAGTAGATTCTTTGGGCGAATGGTTTCGGAAATGGCGCATTGAGGTGAACCCGGAAAAGAGCGCCGCTGTGCTCTTTACCAGGGGAACCCCACGGCGTCCCCGAGCTCCCTGGTTCAGTCTGGGGACCATCTCTCTGTTCGACCAAAGCATCCCTTGGGCAAACCGCGTCAAATATCTAGGTGTCACTCTTGACAAGTCCCTTACTTTCGGTCCCCACATTAGAACGGTGAGCAACCGAGCAGCTTTTGTGCTCGGTCGCCTTCACTATTTGATCTGCAAGCGGAGTAAAATGTCCCTTAGAAATAAGGTGACACTTTACAAAACATGCATCCTCCCCATTATGTCATATGCCAGTGTGGTTTTCGCTCACGCGGCGAAGACACACATCAACCGCCTGCAAGTAGTGCAGTCCCGGTTTCTCCGTAGGGCCGTAGGTGCCCCGTGGTACGTACGGAACGTAGATCTTCATTCCGACCTTGGCCTCTTCTCAATTCGTAAACACTTAAAAATAGCGTCCGAACGCTATTTTATAAAAGCCGCGTCGCATTTAAATCCTCTAATTGTCGCCGCCGGCATTACGAGCCAGACCCCGCGCACACATCATCAACTCGTCGCCGCCGTCCGCGGCACGTGTTGATTGATCCTCCCGACACGATCACCACCCTCCTCGACCCGGGCGTTGAGAGGGCCACCAACACTACACCAGCCTCAAACAGACACCGATCTCGCCGGCGAGGTCGAGGTACCCCCTCTTCCGCTCGTAGGTGCATCTTTGCACCTAGGAGCGCAGTCACTACCTCTCCCCTCACGGTAACTGCCCAAGCCGAGGTCGTGCCCTCTGTGGCGCCCTTGAGGTAGTTGCCACCCCTTTGCCGCCCTTAAGGCCTTGGTTGGAGTGCACTCTGCGCTCGCCACTCCTCCGGTAAAGCTGTAAAGGCCACCTCACGGCCAACAGTGTAAGTCCTTCAAAAAAAAAAAGCTGAGTAGGGTTATGGATGTACCCAAAGGCCAGAAAACGAGACAAATATTCAAAGGTCTATAACTCATATACTATTTAGTAATAGTTAGGTGTAAACTATCTTCACTAAGCATTCACATATGAGCTACGGTTTATGTATCTAAAATATTAATTCAGACTTCTGATACACCCTTTATAGTAAAGTCGTTTGAGAACTCTTCTATCGCGATTCAGAATTAGTGTGTATCGCGCCATCTATCTGCATGATGTTGTAATTCTGTTTTTGAAGTGCGAATATAGAGGTCGCTACAAGTTCGATCATGATCATCATTATAATAATTTACAGCGGATTTAGAAGGGATCTATTTCCTTGCAGTATCGCAGCGGTCCAACAGGTTCCCTGGCTGCTGCTGAGTGGTCTGCCACTCTCACATAGCCTGGAGTCACAGCTGGATGAGGTGCGCTCCATTGCAATCGTTCCCAACATGTTCAACACCTGCGGGATCCCCATGGGATTCACTGACAGACTATACAACACTTTTCTATATATCGCTATGAGCGTTGCTGGATGGTGAGTAAGGGTTTAATCACACGGTTAAGCCGTCTACCCGATGATGACCTGTGACAAAACATTAATATGTATGGTACCGTTAATTCCAGCTGTCAGTTCACGGGAGTCTTGTAACATTTGTTCGCTCTGACTACTACAGAATATTATTAAAATCAACACAGACAATATATTATATTGTTTCTACAAAACGTTACTTTATAAAGGCACTAGCTGTGCCAGTGGTTTCACCCGCGCTAATAGTTACTTTGGCGTAGAGTGATGTTATAAAGTCTATGACCTTCCTCAATAAGTGCAAACTTTAACCGTTTAGGCAGCGTACGCAACGGAAGCTTTCAAAAGGAATATTTTTTTCCCGTTTTTGCCACATTATTTGTTGCTGCTCCGCTCCCATTGGTCGTAGCGTAATGATATATAGCTTATAACCTTCCTCGATAAATAAACTATTTAACACAAAAAGAATTATTCAATTCGGGCCAGTAGTTCCTAAGATTAGCGCGTTCAACCAAACAAACAAACTCTTTAGCTTTATAATATTATATATAAAAGTATATAGATTTAGCAGAAATTAAATATAGGTCGAACAATATAGCTCCATTCAATATAGATACTACATTAATCCAGTCCTACGTCTATAAATCAGAACGAATCGTTTCACCGCGTTTCAAAAACATTACCAATCGAGCCAGCGACATCTATCGGAGATCTGTATTGTATAGGTACTTGTATCTACGTTAAATAACTTCTCCAACAATATTTAACGTGTTAAACTCGTTGGTGGTCTCTAGGTTGGACCGCACACCGACGAACAATCTCTACAAGGCATTGTTTACGCCTCTGGCGAAGGCGCGAGGCGTATCTCTGCCTCCCTTCACCGAGGCATTCTATAACGTGTCCGTTCTGTTCGTGAACTCGCACGAGTCACTCGAGCCCGCAATGAGCACGCCACCCAATGTCGTCAACATCGCCGGATACCACATCGATGAGGACATCCCGCCTTTGCCCAAGGTCAGCAACCTTACCTTAAAAGGGGCTGTCTCGCTTCTGTAGCGCATCGGGGATGTTCGCAGAAAAGCAAGTAAATTGTTTTTATACTATAATGCGAAAAAGATGTGCATCCCTGGTGCGCAAAGTGCGGGCCAGCTCGAATAGCATCCTGGCTATGATTGCTGGCAGAATGGATTGCTGCATTGTGAATCGTTGCTCCAAAATTTCTGCTGGAATTCTGAAGCAATGATTCGCAAATTATTTGTAATGTTACCTACCTACCTACTAACATAGTTATAAGCTTTTTGTTACTAACCATAATATGAGTCATGTAGATACTTGAAATAAATAAATTATTATTATTATTATTAAAACTATTTAAACAAAACACATCATCACGATTGTATCGTATGTAGTGAGGGGCGAGCCTATTGCCATTATACCGGGCACATTCCCCCTCAATACGAGGTTGATTTGAGCCATATTCCACCACCCTGGCCCTGGCCCAGCGCGAGTTAGTTAACTTCACGCGCCTTTCTATAGACGTGCACGTGTTTTCTTCACCATTTAGTAAGTGGTAATCATTTTTGAAAAATAAGTCGTTTATACAAAGTTCAAAATAATACATTGTAGCGACCCCTATATCACGCCACAAAAACATTACTACTACCATTCGCTAATAGATGGCGCGTCAAGCAATACATCTCAATTAATCATATACAAAAACCTACGGCGATCCTGAATCGCGATAGAAGGATTCTCAACGATCGATACAAATACGACGGCTTGGACTAGTGGTTTAAGCGTAGCCCTTTCTACTCACTGAATCGGGAGGTTGCGTGTTCGATTCTCGACAGTGTCAAAATTTGGAAATGGCCAATTCTGGGTGTAACTGAGATTGCCCCTAGTTTCTTATACGTTATCCATAGCACAAGCCTTACTTAGTTTGGGATCATACGATGAGTATGTATTGTCTGGCGACATTTATTTACTTATTCGAATCTTAGGATCTCCAAGAACTTCTGGACAACTCGCCCCAAGGCGTGGTGTACTTCAGCATGGGTTCCATTCTTCGGTCTTCATCGCTAGCGGCACACACCCGCGAGGCGTTGATTAAACACTTCGCGAGGCTGGATCACACTGTGTTGTGGAAATTCGAGGCAGAGATCAAGGATCTCCCTCCCAATGTTCATGTGAGGTCTTGGATGCCACAGCCTAGTATACTTGGTAAGTACAGTCCACTACCACCAATTGTCTCGCAGCTATGTTTTTAATATCACTTTCAGATTTTTGATGTGAAACATCTAATGGCGCGCTTGGCGAGTGACAGCGACTGTTGATGCCTTGATACCGTGATCCCAAAACTTCGAGCAGCTCCGTGGCTCCTCGGTTCTTTCCGCCGCTTAGACTCCGCCCACCGGCTGACTGCGCTCACTCGCCGCTACGACGTTTATGTTTTATGTTTCACATCTGCCAGGCGTCCCGCAACGGCTCTGTTTTTTTTTTAACAGTTAACTCAATACAAAATATGTAAAAAAATTACAGTCAAGGCCATACGAGCTTATGTTAAGGGAACAAGTATTTTAATGTTTGGTAAGTTCGACAAAGCTACGTGAGCCAGCGATTATGACTTGATTAAATACACTCTAAAGGAGTGTGCCCGGTATAATAGCAATAGACTATTATATTAAGACGACACCTATATCTCGCTACAAACAGAACTTCTATAATTCGATAATAGATGGCGCTCCAAAAATCATTTCATAGAAAATCAAAGTAGGTAGTGGTAGCTGAGTGGTCAAACGCACGCCTTGCAATCAAAGTGTGCAGGTTCAAACCCCGGCTCGAACCTCTGGGTTTTTGTGCGAATCTCATTTCCATCCGAGATTACCACTTGTTATGAAACGGTGAAGGAAAACATCGTGAGGAAACCAGCGCGTCTATAGAAAGGCGTGTGAAGTTCACCAACTCGCACTGGGCCAGTGTGGTGGACTACGGCCCAAATCTCCCTTGTATTGAGCGAAAATGTGCCCGATATAATGGCAATAGGAAATAGGGACCAAAATACATCGGCAAAGTGTAATGCAATTCTGCCTACTCTTTCGGGGAATACAGGCGTGAAGATGTATATTTTATAGATAGAAAATCAAATTGGCATAATTTGGACGCTCTTCATTGCTTCTTTAATAAAATATCCAATTTATTATATCCTCAGCTCATCCCAACGTGCGAGTCTTTATCACCCACGGTGGTCTTCTCAGCACGCTGGAGGCGGTGAAGGCGGGGGTGCCGTTACTCGCGGTGCCTGTGTTCGGCGACCAGCCGGCGAACGCCGAGCGCGCCGTGCGGGAGGGCTTCGCAAGACGGGCGATTTACTCAGAGTACATGGCTGATGAATTAGCTGAAAACTTAAGAGAAATGCTGACCAATAATACGTGAGTGATTAGTCTGGCCCTGTAGCATGACCGTGTAGATATATTTTTTTAGGGTTCCGTACCCAAAGGGTAAAACGGGAACCCTTTTGGTTACTCAGACTTCGCTGTCCGTCCGTCCGTCTGTCACCAGGCTGTATCTCATGAACCGTGATAGTTAGAGAGTTGAAATTTTCACAGATGATGTATTTCTGTTGCCGCTATAACAAAAAATACTAAAAAACAGATTAAAATAGTTATTTTAGGGGGCTCCCATACAAAAAACGTGATGTTTTTGCCGTTTTTATAGATAATTGTACGGAACCCTTCGTGCGCGAGTCCGACTCGCACTTGGCCGGTTTTATATATCTTTCAACTGTCAGATTTGTCGAGAAAATGACGTCACACCGATGCATGTCTTAAGATTCCTTGTAGGTACCTACTACTACTAGCCCTTTTTAACGTCCCACTGCTGGGCACGGGCCGCCCCTCGATGCGAGGAGGATTCAGGCCATAGTCCACCACACTGGCCCTATGTACTATGCGATCCAAATAAGAATAGGAATGTCAATAACCTCTATCTGTCAAAAGTCACTTGAAAAGTATGGTTTTAAAAATAACTTATTTGCATGTCAATAAAAATAGACTTATCTAATAAAAAGGTTAAATTTGTAGTAAATTGTCTTATATATTTATTTATTATGAGTCTATAACGTCCCACTGCTGGGCAAAGACCTCCCTCCCCTTCCTCCATTCATCTCTATTTTGAGCCAAAATAGGCCACTCCCTTCAATGGGAGTCTAGTTCATCCCGCCATCTCCTTCTGGGCCTGCCGCGATGTCTTCTTGCATTGCTGGGAATCCACTCTGTAGTTATTTTGGCCCATTGTTGTTCTGACATGCGGCAGATGTGTCCAGCGCAGTTCCATTTTAGCTTGGCAGCTTTTTGACCTACGTCACTAATTTGTGTCTTGGAGCGCAGTACAGTATTCCGGATTCGGTCAGTAATCTTGACTCCGAGGATACTGCGCTCCATTGCTCGCTGGCATACCGCGAGCGCGGACTTCTGGACTGCTGTCAAAGACCAAACCTGTGCGCCGTAGGTGAGGATGGGGAGAATGCACATGTCCATGAGTTTTCGTTTCAATGTGAGAGGGAGGCTTCCTTTCATAAGCTCTTTCATGGACCAGTAGCTCCTCCAGGCATTTTCTATGCGACGTGCTATCTCTTTGTCTTGCCTGGCCTGGAAGGAGACTATTTGGCCCAGATATATATACTCATGAACATGTTCAATCTCCACATCCTCAATCACTATTCTACGCTTGATGTTGTTCGTCATAAGTTTGGTCTTTGACATAGTCATCCTCAGTCCGATCCCGCGGCCCACCATGTCTTGCCCACCATGTCAAATTGTCTTAATATAATATTTAATTGTTTAAAGTCATAATTCGTTTCTTAAAGCCATACCATACGATTCTTTATTTTCATTTTGGTCAAAAAATTCTAAACAAAACATCAAGTGATTAATGGAATGACTCTAGTGATAGACAAAATATTGTTTTTCTCCAGCTATTACAATAGAGTGAAAGAGTTGTCTCGTTTGTTCCGCGCGCGGCCAGCGCCCCCTGCCAGCCTCATCGTGCACTACACTGAACTCGCCATAGAGACTAAGGGTTAGTACAGACTATATTTGTATTTAATATTAGACTGCCGTGAGTATAATTCTTCTCTATCTCTAGTATTGTGGCAAAGGTGCGGTCTGCTCTCATGGCATTGCTGCTCCTGAGAATGTATTACTCGCAATTATCATTTTGAAAAGAGTAACCATTGAGTTTCTTAGCGGCTCTTCTCAGTGGAAGCAGCATTCCGAACCGGTGGTAGAATCTGACTGTTTGTAAGTGCTTACACAATTAAAAAAAAAATGATTTTGATTTTTGATTTTTACATTTTATATCTGTCATTATCGGATACCCGGCGTTTGCAACTAACTATGCTTTTAAAGTAAAGTAAAAATGTATTTGTAATCATGAGTATACATACAAACGATTGCATGCAAGATGTTATAATTCAAAAAAAGTACTATTGTTTACTAATAGATGGCGTCGCTTTAAATAGTTACGCTAACTGCTAATAGATAACGCTTAATAAAAATAAGTAATAGCTATTCACTGTGAGGTGGCGTTAATTTAAATGATTCTAGATTCTCATCAAGAGATGGCTCTGTACGGTTTAACTTTGCATCGCTTGATGGAGTAAGCATTGGCAAACTTATTTCTTCTGCAAGCTTAAATTTATAGTACCTATTAAAATAATACTAGCTGAGCCCGCGATTTCGTACGCACGGTCATTTAGGAACCCTAATTATTTTTCCGAAATTAAAGTAGCCTAAGTTACTTCTTATATCAAGAGCTATCAAAGTCCAGTCAAAATTGATCTAGCCGTTTCAGAGATCACAACAAACAGACGAACAGCATTTTAAAAAGTTTATTTCGATATAGGGACTGTATGGTAGTATAAACTTTCACATGCATTTAGTTAAAAACTTCCTGCAGCGGTGTTTCCGGACCGATGCGACAAAGGTATCTTCAAGAAACGAGCATACTCATTCCTTAAAGGCCGGCAACGCACTTGCGATGCCCCTGGTGTTGCACGTGTCCATGGGCGGCGTTGATCACTTACCATCAGGTGAAACGTCTGCTCGTTTGTCTCCCTATCTCATAAAAAAAAAGTTGATATTAAAAACAGACACATGAATGTTATTTTTATGTAGAGTTTTTTTTGGAATACACAAAAAAAAAAAATGTTTGTATGTCCACAGGGGCGTATCATCTCCGGTCTCTTTCTCATCTGTACTCCTGGTACCAGCGCTGGATGCTGGATCAGCTGGCTTTCGTGATCATTGCTCTAGTCATCATTGTAGAGTTAGGTTTAATTGCTCTTAGGTTATGTTTCAAAACATTAGCAGGATTTATCAATGTGAAAGAGAAACATCAATAAGAATAATTACTTAGTAACTATAATATAATAATAAAAAAAAAATAGGTACTCTATAGTTGAAATACAATTTAAAAATAAAAATACTCTATGGTTTTTTTTTAATTATAAGGAGGTTGTTACTTTTTGTTGTCAATGTGCTTTTTTGGGTGATTGGCTTTAAAATATGTTTTCTTCTATCTGTGCTTCTGCTTTTAATTTTAAACTTCGTCATAGCAAGTGATAATCTTGGAAGAAAATGAGATTCGCATATGCATCCCGAAGGTGCGCGCCGGGGTTTGAACCTGCACACTTTGATTGCTCACTCTGCTATCATATCACCCTTTACACAGTCCATCCAACTTTTCTTTGGTCTTCCTCTCGCTCTGTATCCGTCCACATTCATACTCATCACTCTTTTAGTCACATGCTTCTCATCTCTTCTCATCACATGCCCAAACCATTCTATAGTTTTATAAAATTCTATTGTAAACGGCTCATAACGTGTGTTTGTGTGAAGTTCACGGTACTTGATTGCATTTGCTTGTCATACCCAGAGATGCACAATTGATGAGGTAGCAATGCAGACAGTAGGGCCGGCAGGCACCTTTTAAAATTCCCCCATTTTTTTTAGTTTAACAAGCGGATACCCGGCGTGTGCTACTTCGATGTATGGACCGTGTAGGTCTAATGCATTATTTTAGTGGTCTAAAACCATCTTCGGAGTATTGCCTTTCTAATGAAATCTGTTTGGGGTACATCGGTTCGATGGTTTTAAAGTCTATAACGGACATAGCTAGATTTTTTTTTTGTGTTTTATATACAGGGTGTATCAGAAGTCTGAAATAATACTTTGGGTACATATACGGTAGCTCATGTGTGGATGCTTAGTGATGACAGTTTATACTTAACTATCCTAGTTTCTGAGTTATAGACCTTTGAATATTTGTCACAGGCATCGGGTTCTGACCTTTGGGTACATCCTCTATTCAGTAGTATAAACTACACTTAAGAGGGGCGACTACCAATATTCACAAAACATAACATGCAAATTTTACATAGGACTCGAGATATTACGAGTTACAGAAATTGATTCGTCTTCATTCATTACTTTGTATATAGGATTTAATCACACGCGCTGTGCCAACCCTGAGTTGGGGTATATTTTATTCTTTCTGGCACCTCGCACTTCTCTACAGGGGTGGCACAAGACACAAGCTGCCCCCTTATCATTGCGGAGTTGCTATGACTTCGTTTTTCAAGGCATGAAAACCATATTGTTTATCAATGGTATCAAGAATATTACTAGTCTAATGGCTTCAAGGTGACAATGTCTAATGTCTACACTGGCCATATTTTAGATACCATTGTTATAAGATGCGGCCAAGTGCGAGTTGGACTCGCGCACGAAGGGTTCCGTATCATTATCTATAAAAATGGCAAAAAAATCACGTTTGTTGTATGAGAGCCCCCTTAAATATTTTAGTATTTGTTGTTATAGCGGCAACAGAAATACATCATCTGTGAAAATTTCAACTCTCTAACTATCACGGTTCATGAGATCCAGCCTGGTGACAGACGGACGGACGGACGGGCAACGAAGTCTTAGTAATAGGGTTCCCGTTTTACCCTTTGGGTACGGAACCCTAAAAAGTTCTTAAAAAAAGAAATAGCAACTCTATTACGATAACGTTCGGGTAGGTTCTTGGGGCCCAGCTGTCTTTCAGCAATGTCTTTAATGTTACTTTCTTCTATCTCTTCTTTTTTTACGAATTGAGTGAAATGATGATATTTTGATGAAATAAGATGAGGAATGCCTGCGATTAGCGGTATTTATGGCAATGTAGAGTAATTATAGCAAGGACAAATTCAATAAATACACATTATAAATAAAAATGGATGATTGCCAACCGTACTATAAAATATAGTATTGTACTATATTTGACGTCATTCTGTGACGTCATTCTAATTCCAATATGGCGGATCATCCAAGATGGCGGAATAGTATTTTTCTGCACTATCCCAGTATGGGTATCATAATATGAAAGGGCTTGCTGAGGAGAACACGAAAACTAAGGGCAATTAAATAAAGATTTTTAACCATTCGTTTATTACTAAATGCATATTGTTTAGTTTACAATTCACCTAGTAGGTAGATGTGCCAAAACTCTTCCCTAAATTATTATCTACCGACCCCCGAGTACCCTGATATTTTGTTGCCCTGTGTCTTTCCCCCCTGACGTGTGAACTGACTGACCGTCGTGTGGATCGGACGCCTATTGTGTGTGCTCCTGAACCTAATCTACGGACATTTAATATAATCGTGTGTGATCCTGAGTGTGTGTGATCCTAAGAGACCCTGGAAGCCCTTTCCCTATTGTGTTAGTGTCAGCCAGCATGACGACCCAGACACAGCAAAAGGACGGCGACTTCGTCAACTCCAAGGTACCGTACCCATGTGACACTGACCTGACCCTTGCCCTTTTGATACTAGTAGTCTATTTCGCATTTTCCCCCTTTAATTTTTTTTTACGTCTGAAATTTCTTTATACGCTGCCACCTCGGAGGAAGTAGCAGGGTTGTGTGGGAGTCCCGGCAGAAGGCCGTATACCCACTAAAAACCGACGGTGTACCATCTTCCGCTTATGTCGGGGCGCCACGGGATCGCTTTGGTATGCACCGCTAATGTAAGTACAACCTAAAATATTATTTCAGACGTCTATCTATCTAAGAACTGTTTCTATGTTAGTACATCTAAGTGTACTCGTTCTAGAATCGCTAATATTTCCAAAAATGGCGTATCTTGCAGTCTTGATGTTGGGGGCAGTCACGACTGCCTCTAGCCAGCCTTTATAAGGTACCTAGGCATACCACATGACGTGAAAAGGTTGCTTTCGCATCGCAACTATCTACCACGAAGTGTAATTCTCCAGACTGGAAAAGCTTATTTTACACACTAATTTATAAGGTATAATTTAAGGACTCTGACCCCCACATCGGGGATGAGCACGCGGGCCGGGCCGAATTAGGGCCCGGTGAGAAGTAAAAAAAAGTTTAATGCTCCAATCACAAGGCAGAGCTTGCTTCTCGGTAATAACGGATTTGCAGTTATCACTTGCTATGTAACGGTGAAGGAAAATATCGTGAGGGAACCTGCACGTCTGTGGGAACTTGACTAGTTTTCGATAGATGTGTGAAGTCTGCCAACCCGCACTGGGCCAGCGTGGTGGACTATGGCCTGAATCCCCCTCGCATTGAGGGGAGGCCCGTGCCCAGCAGTGGGACGCCAAAAGGGCTGTAGTAGAACATTAATACAGGGTGTATTTGATGTCCGAAATAATACTTTGGGTACATATACGGTAGCTCATATGTGGATGCTTAGTGAAGACAGGTTAAACCTAACTATCATAGTTTGTGAGTTACAGACCATTGAATATTTGTCACAGGTATCGTGTTCTGACCTTTGGGTACATACATAACCCTATTCAGCAGTGTAAACTACACTTATGAGGGGCGACTACCAATATTCACAAAACAGAACAAGTAAATTTTATATAGGACTCGAGATATTACTAGTAATATAAATTGCCGACGAAAAAAAAGTTGGAAAAACATGGTCGAATGTCGATCAAATTTTTATACCACTCAGTTGTATACCCGATACTGATGCAAACGTCAAAGTATTTCGGACTTCTGATACACCCTGAACAGGGTTTGTTTTGGTTTTGGCAAACATTGATACGCGTGAACTTTGACGCCCCAATTTCTGTAGGATATAACGTAAATTGAAGGAACGCTATAGATTGTCAATTTAAACGGCCGGCTGGCAACACCAATCAATTATCAGTTGGCAACACTGATAGGCTGAATTGCCTGACCACAAATGTCTTACATAATATTATTTAAAAAGCAGTGGTAGCCTCTCGGGCAAGAACGCCCGCCTTGAACGTAAGGGGTGCAAGTTCAAATCCCAGGCCCGCACCTCTGAGATAATTTTCATGTGCGAATGTAATTTTCAACAATGATTACCACTTGCTGAACGGTGAAGGAAAACATCGTGAGGAAACTTGCACGTCTATAGAAAGGCGTGTGAAGTTCACCAACCCGCACTGGGCCAGCGTGGTGGACTATGGCCCAAATCTCCCTCGTATTGAGGGGGAATATGCCCGGTATAATGGCAAAAGGCTCGCCCCCTATTACATTAGGACCAAAATACATCGGCGAAGTGTAGGCGCACTACAGTGCACCTCTGCCTACCCCTTCGGGGAATACAGGCGTGATGATGATGAAATATACTCAACATAAAAAAAGTCGTTTAGATGTCTCCGTAACTTATAAACTGCTTTTGTATCTTGAGCAGTGGTAGCCTCGTTGGTGAAACGCCTTGAACGTAAGGGGTGCAAGTTCAAACTTGAACGTAAGGGGTGCAAGTTCAAATCCGAGGCTCGCACCTCTGAGATAATTTTCATGTGCGAATGTCATTTTCAATAATGCTGAACGGTGAAGTAAACAGGCGTGTGAAATGTGTGTGTCTAGAAAGGCGTGTGAAGTTCACTAACCCGCACTGGGTCAGGGTGGTGGACTACCCAAAAATCTCCCTCGTATTGAGGGAGAATGTGCCCGGTACAATGACAATGGTTCTTGCTCAATAAATACCCATCTATACAAATAAAAAAAATTGGAGTGTCTGTTTGTAATATCAAAATAACACTTTTTTATCAAATGCGTATGAAAGTATAAACGATACCTATAACGAAAACGCAATTTTAATTTTTTTTGTCTGTCTGTCTGTTTGTTTGGGGTAAACTTCTAAACGGCTGAACCGATTACAATAGGACTTTCACTGACAGATAGCTGACGTTCCAAGGCGTAACTTAGGCTACTTTAATTTTAGGAAAAGCTTTAGGGTTCCGCAGGAAAAACATAATACCCATATTTCCGGGTAATCTCCCTAAAGTCCACGCGGGCGAAGTCGCGGGCAGAGCTAGTTATAAATAAATGCTAGCACTTGCGCCTCAGTTATAACATGAGCGCCAAGACTAGACTTATGTCACAGAATGTGTTGATTATATCTCTTTCTCTCGTATAAAATAAGACAGAGAGCGAGCGAGGCAATCCGTGACAGAGGTCTTGTCTTGACACGCGTGCTGACACCACTGCTGCACCGGTGCAGTTAGCCGGCCAACGCTTAGACCTAGCCATCGCCAAAATTATACTCAAGCAGTCTAATATTAGATACAAATTTTGGCATTGCTATTAGGAAGCTAGTATAGTGAGTAGCATCTACTCCATAGAGTATCTAGAATACCTATAATGAGTCCACTCTTCGTATTGCACCGCCATCTTTGTTTTCCCATATAGCTGACGTATCAGGCACATGAGATAACTGATGTATATTAAAACGTCACCTAAGTATGAGAAATAAGAACTCAGTCTCACGTCTGCCAAAATCTAAGCTACATCAAAACTCATCTTTGTTAGAAACCATAGATCATCATAGAACATAGAGTATCTAGAGTACCCATAACGACTCCACTCTTCGTATAGCACTGTGGCGATTTTTCCGCCATTGTTGTTATCTCATTTTACAGCTCAGGTGTATTGTACAGCTCAGGTTCAAAACAAAAATCGAAATATTGCCCGTCATGTCAAAGTGTAGCGTGTGTTGCCTTACTAACGTATTATTATTTCATTTTTATTATTAAAAGCAGCTCCAAAGGCAACACACTGGAGCTATATGTACCTGTGTACTTGTAATAAGTTTTGGCGATTTAAAAAATGATCAGCCCACTGAGTTTCTTGCCGGATCGTCTCAGTTGAGGTTGCGTTTTGATCCGGTGGTAGTATAGTAGAATATAAGAAAAAAAAAGTTAACTTGACAATTTGTAAGTGCCCCCATAGGCCTCTACAAAATAAATGGTTTGACTCGTGGGCAATAACGTCCGCCTTGAACGTAAGGGGTGCAAGTTCAAATCCCAGGCCCGCACCTCTGAAATAATTTTCATGTGCGAATGTCATTTTCAACAATGATTACCACATGCTGAACGGTGAAGGAAAACATAGTGAGGAAACCTGAACCTTCTATAGAAAGGCGTGTGAAGTTCACCAACCCGCACTGGGCCAGCGTGGTGGACTATGGCCCAAATCTCCCTCGTATTGAGGGGGAATATGCCCGGTATAATGGCAAAAGGCTCGCCCCCTATTACATTGGGACCAAAATACATCGGCGAAGTGTGGGCGCACTACAGTGCACCTCTGCCTACCCCTTCGGGTAGAACAGGCATGGTGATGGTATTTATAAAAATGGCGGATAAATAATTTTTTTTTTCTAGAATAAGTTTATTCTTCAACTAAATGACACTGACGACAGTGCGAGCGAATTTTGAGCGTGGAGCCAAATTCAATCTTTATGCATATTGACAGAGATTCCGTTTTGGTATGGCAAAATTTTGCCGCGCAAGCGTCGACATCCCAGTTTACAGTATAAAGGTTATTCTTAGTCACAGGTTGTTATAGAAATAATTGCTTTGGTGTGTAAATAATAACTCAACAGAGTTCAGTAGTATCAGTGGTAGCCGTGTGGTCGAACGCACGCTTTGCAATCAAAGTGTGCAGGTTCAAACCCCGGCTCGCACCTCTGGGTTTCATGTGCGAATCTCATTTTCATCAACGATTATCACTTGCTATGAAACGGTGAAGGAAAACATCGTGAGGAAACCTGCACGTCTGAGGGAATGACTAGTTCTCGATAGATGTTTGAAGTCTGCCAACCCGGGTCAGAGTGGTGGACTATGGCCTGAATCCCCCGCGCATTGGAGGGAGAGTGCCCAGCAGTGGGACGTTAAAAGGGCTGTAGTAGTAGTGTCGAGTTGAAGGACTTTTTGGTGGTCTTTGGACCCACTTATACAGGGTGTATCAGAAGTCCGAAATAATACTTGGACGTTAGCATCGGTATCGTGTATACAACTGAATGGTATAAAAATTTGATTGAAATTCGACCATGTTTTTCCAACTTTTTTTTTGTCGTCAATTTCTAAAACTCGTAATATCTCGAGTCCTATGTAAAATTTGCATGTTCTGTTTTGTGAATATTGGTAGCCGCCTCTCATTGGTGTAGTTTACACTGCTGAATAGGGTTATGGATGTACCCAAAGGCCAGAACACGATACCTGTGACAAATATTCAAGGGTCTGTAACACAGAAACTATGATATTTAGGTATAAACTGTCTTCATTAAGCATCCACATATGAGCTGCCTTATATTTACCCAACGTATTATTTCGGACTTCTGAAACACCCTGTAGAGGTCAAAGACTCAGTGTAGGACAGTGCAAACACTTCGAAGCTACCTGTCCGGCCCCTTGTGTCTACAGCGCGATAGTTTCTTCCCTTTACCGACTGCGGAGGCGAAGATCAGTGCTGCGTTTTAATTATTTTTTTGGAAATATCTATACAAATGAATAAATTTGGAGTGTCTGTTTGTTATATTAAAATATCAGCTTTTTACTAAATGCTTATTAAAGTATACAAGATACCTATAACAAAAACGTATTTTTTAAAATATTTGTTTGTCTGTCTGTTTGTTACGGGTAAACGTCCCAAACAGCTGAATCGATTTTAACGGAACTTTCACTAGCAGATAGCTGATGTTCCAAGCAGTAACTTAGGTTACTTTTATTTTGGAAAAAGCATAAGGCCGCGGAAAGAGCATAAAACTCTTTTTTGGGGGTATTCTCCCAAACGGCTGAACTGATTTATAAAGGACTTTTACTGGCAGATAGCTAATGTTATAACGAATAACATAAGCTTCTTTCATTTTGCGAAAATAAATAGTGTTCCTAATTTTCGCGCGTACGAAGTTGCGTACTCAGCTAATCTATACTAGTTATACTAATATTATAAAGAGGAAAGATTTGTATTTTTGTATGTAACGATTAAACTTAAAAACTACAGGACCGATTTAAAAAAAATTTTTTGCAGTTAGAAAGCTACATTATCACTGAGTAACAAAGGCTATATTTATTTATCCCAAAATGTTTAAAAAATAGTCCACCCGTGCGAAGCCAAGTTGGGCTGCTAGTCGTCTATATGATATTTCATTGGATAAAAATATCAAACCCATATTATCTAATTATTTGAAATCAGGTCCTTTTGCCCCTCACAATAAGCTGACTACACGAGAGAAAAGGTGTCAACTTTATTATAAGTATCTGTGCCGCCGCAATAGACAAAAAAAAATTTAAAACGTCAAGCGTGAACGACCATTGTCAAAGGTTCCGTATTCCAATATTAATTTAAAATTTAAAAATAGATTCATTTTCCATCTTTAATACATTCATGATATTTTTTTTATTAATAATGTGTGTTTAATGAATTTGCTCTTAATATCAATTACTTGACATTGGCTGATGTACCATCTAATCGCATGTGGAGCTAATCCTCATCATATTATATTAAATTTCTTTATTTCATTCGTTTCGTAAAAAAATATGAAGAAGATAACCATTATTACATCAGAGGCGGTGGTGAGGGTGCAGGTATGTAGAGACATTATTATTTATATTGACTGCAGTTCATTAAATAAATAAAATAACTTATGTACCAAAGTATATGAAAACACTGAATTTTGTAAGCAGACTTCTATATTGATTTATTATTAGGAAATTACTATTTTAAACCATCACGTAACTAAATAACCAGGAAATAAGATGAGTTTTTAAGGAAAACCAAACCAAACGCCTGTATTCTCCGAAGGGGTAGGCAGAGGTGTACTGCAGTACACCATCATTTCGCCAATGTATTTTGGTCCCAATGTAATAGAATGCGAGCCTATTGCCATTATACAGGGCACATTCCGCCTCAATACGAGGGAGATTTGGGCTATAGTCTACCACGCTGCTGCCTGATCCAATTCTTGACTTTGGAAACAATAATAAATAAAAATATCCTTTATGTCCCTCAGATTAACGCTAACAATGATTTAATTTTAGTTTATTTTATCATCGGTTCCTGGATGTAGGCCTCCTCCATCTCTTGCCATTTATTTCTGTCTTGTGCCCTTTGGACCCATAGTTTTCCTGTGGTTTCTATTATATCATCCTTCCTTCTTAGTTGTGGTCTTCCTCTATGCCTCTTGTCTTCTCGCGGGTACCAGCGGAGGATTCAAGATTACAATTGCTAAATTACCTAAAATACTCTATAAACAATTTATAACTACATCCGCCAAATCATAAGAAATTAAAATCGACTTGCAATGGCTTTGTAGAACATTTTTATATTGAAAAGGACAAATTTAAATTTCTGTTTTTTTTTTCAAACTGAACCCCAAAACAGATGACTGCGCGCTAAAGACGTTTACCTTTTAGAAAAAAAAATAACAATATGGCGGCGTCCAGTCAAGTGGAATGCCATTGATGCCTTTCTGAGACAGATATTCATCTTTTTGCATGAACGAATGGCTATTTATTGTTTATTGTTATTACAACTTGTTATATTTGAGTTCCGATGCGGTGGGTTCAATGAAAGTTACGTTTTGTTAATGAAATAAATGGCAGAAACGTTGAGAGAGAGATACCTTTCAAAGCCGCTTCTACGTCGGCTTTTTAGGGTTCCGTACCCAAAGGGTAAAACGGGAACCTTATTACTAAGACTTCTCTGTCCGTCCGTCCGTCTGTCACCAGGCTGTATCTCATGAACCGTGATAGTTAGAGAGTTAACATTTTCACAGATGATTTATTTCTGTTGCCGCTATAACAACAAATACTAAAAATTTAAGGGGGCTCCCATACAACAAACGTGATTTTTTCGTTTTTATATATAATGGTAGGGAACCCTTCGTGCGCGAGTCCGACTCGCACTTGACCGGT
The DNA here is from genome assembly GCA_914767695.1 of Ptilodon capucinus. Lineage (NCBI taxonomy): Eukaryota > Metazoa > Arthropoda > Insecta > Lepidoptera > Notodontidae > Ptilodon > Ptilodon capucinus. The sequence continues at coordinate 3,142,825 of OU611837.1, forward strand.
TTTTTTTATAATTATGGCTCTTGCGATGATTTTGCCACCGACAAGATTGATTTTTTTTTTTAAATTAGAATATATACAAAATAATGACGACCTCTGTCAGCTTATGGGAAGGAATAATAAAACGAATACTACTGTCTACATTGTTTGTCATCTGTGACTTCGTGAAATTTAGAAAAAAATTGAACGATGCGGATGAATTTTGTTTTTTTTTTTATTTATTAACGTGTAACCACACAAAAAAAATGCAACTTATTAATGTCTTGGACCATAACCAATACTTTTTTCCTTTTCTCAATCTCAGGGCCAAGGCGCGGGCATCGCTGCGAGCCATACTATTATTACCGTTTGGTCTCGGAATGCGTGCATGCGACGACAACGGGTGCGAGACTTTTTTTGCGAATACCAAAGAGCGAACAGTGGTAACTGCAAATTGGATTAAAAAAAAAACTGTGTTCTAATTTTAAATTTATTGATAAAAATTTCGATAAAAAAATGAATTTGCTAACAGCTTATGCTTTTTTTACAGAAGCTGTCAAACAATCGGAGCAATCCTAAAACAAAAAAAAGTCTATAAAAATAAATTAAATTTACGTGTCTGTTCCATTTGCAATCTCAAAATAGCAGTTATATACTAGATGCACATAAATGTACTTAGGTATAACTATATTATCGAAATATATGTGTCTGGCTTTTTGATTGACGTAAATTCCCCAACGCCTGGACCGATTTTGACGGTACTTTCATTGGTAGACAGCTAATCTTACAAGGAGTAACATTGAATGCTACTTTTTTTGATAAATTCCACGTGGAGTCTTCTGGACTTGAATAAAACAATACTTTTAATGGAATAATAATAGTGTGAAGGCACTTCGTAGCCAAATTACAATGGCAATATCTCTTGACGCGGTATCTTTGTACTGAGTTTAGCATTAAACTCATGTCAGTACGGCTGCGTGCAATAAGAAAGCCTACAGTACATCAAAACGCAGCTGTTGTATCGCATTCCTGAACCAAATGGCGATTATAAATAATAGATGAGCGCAAAAAGACAATAAAACATGTTATAAACCCATGGTAGTCTTGGTGGTGGAAGTGGACGGATGGGGCGCAAGTTTACATCCTCAGATTTTCGAATTTCAAATGCAAATGTCACTTTCAATCATGTTTACCTACCACTTGTTGAACGGTGAAGACAAAAATCATGAGGAAACCTTCACGTCTTTGGAATGAAGAAGAAAGAAAGCAAGAAAAAACATTTATTCAGCACAGACACAAAGAACACAGAGAATACAAAACTTAAAAATAGAAACAAAAAAGGAGAAGTGCTCAGTGTGAACTGTGCCGAAAAGGTAGTGGCTCAGCACATGCTGGAGGGGCATAGCTTCCCCATCGCTGATTTTCAGCCAAACCCTCTTTATTATCTTAATTATCTATACATCTATAGAAATAAATAAAATTGGAGTGTCTGTTTGTGATATCAAAATAACACTTTTTTACCAAATGCGTATGAAAGTATATACGATACCTATAACGAAAACGCGATTTTATAATTTTTTGTCTATCTGTCTGTCTGTCTGTCCGTCTGTCTGTTTGTTTGAGGTAAACTTCTAAACGGCTGAACCGATTTCAATGGGACTTTCACTGACAGATAGCTGACGTTCCAAGGCGTAACTTAGGCTACTTTAATTTTAGTTAGGGTTCCGCGGGAAAAACATAATACCCATATTTCCGGGTAATCTCCCTAAAGTCCATGCGGGCGAAGTCGCAGGCACAGCTAGTTATAAATAAAAAAAAGGAAAATGTGATAATAATTATACTATTTGCTGTATTTTTCTGTCAGTTAGTATATTTTTTTTTTAAGGACTTACGCTGTTGGCCGTGAGGTGGCCTTTACAGCTTTACCGGAGGAGTGGCGAGCGCAGAGTGCACTCCAACCAAGGCCTTAAGGGCGGAAAGGGGTGGCAACTAGCTCAAGGGCGCCACAGAGGGCACGACCTCGGCTTGGGCAGTTACCGTGAGGGGAGAGGTAGTGACTGCGCTCCTAGGTGCAAAGATGCACCTACGAGCGGAAGAGGGGGTTCCTCGACCTCGCTGGCGAGATCGGTGTCTGTTTGAGGCTGGTGTATGTGTGTTGGTGGCCCTCTCAACGCCCGGGTCGAGGAGGGCGGTGATCGTGTCGGGAGGATCAATCAACACGTGCCGCGGACGGCGGCGACGAGTTGATGATGTGTGCGCGGGGTCTGGCGCGTAATTGCCGGCGGCGACAATTAGAGGATTTAAATGAGACGCGGCTTTTTTAAAATAGCGTTCGGACGCTATTTTTAAGTGTTTTCGAATTGACAAGAGGCCAAGGTCGGAATGAGTCAGTTAGTACACTAAGCTAACTGAGAAAACAGAAAGTACCTAATATTAAAACATGACTGCTAGACCGCTGGAATCTAAATACGTTTAGCCCTTAAAAAACCGTAAAGCAGTTAGTATAACTATCACAAGGATAATGGTATCGACTGTTATAATTCTCTCTGGGCGCGCGTAGATCAATCGTCGCGTGCGCGTGCGCATGGGCAATGTATCTCGTGTATAGTTGCTAAATGCCCCACTTACACATCGCTATTAAAATAACATTAATACCTTATTAACATTGCACCATTACTCATTACCGTGAACAATTTTCGTGGTAAGTTTTTAGAAAAAAACTTGCTTCATATTTTTTTTTCTTTCTTTTAGATCTTTCTTATCTATGTTATGTTAGTTAGAGTGGAGACTGGTCTAGCAGTGGTAGCCGAGTGGTCGAACGCACGCTTTGCAATCAAAGTGCGCAGGTTCTATCCCCGGCTCGCACCTCTGGGTTCCATGTGCGAATCTCATTTTCATCTGAGATTATCACTTGCTAAGAAACGGTGACGGAAAACATCGTGAGGAAACCTGTGTGCCCGGTATAATGGCAATAGGCTCGCCCCCTATTACATTGGGACCAAAATACATCGGCGAAGTGTGGGCGCACTGCAGTGCACCTCTGCCTACCCCTTCGGGGAATACAGGCGTGATGATGATGATGATGTATTATTGTTTTTTTTTTTTAATTTAGGTAATTAAATAATAAAAATATATATTGCAAATGAGATGCAGATTTTTTTTAATATCCTCTGCTAGATAGGTACTTAGTCGATTTTAATTTGTTATTTTTTATTTAGATAACGCAGGACATCACATACTCATCGTATGATCTGAAACTAAGCAAAGCTTGTACTATGGGAACCATACAAGTCAGCATTTAACATTTTTTTACGAAATACTTGTTATTAATGGGAGTGAGATTTTGTCGGGTCATCATTCGGCAACCAGCTGCGAATGGCAACATAAGTATCCATAAATGGTCAATGATGACTCTCCGAGAAAAGTTAATTTAATGATATCGTTTATATAATTTTTATGATTTTTGCAACAAAAAAACTGCAACAATACAACTGAAAAGAGTTCATAACTTTCTAGAAATATGAGACTTGTTTTTTTATTCTGTAGCGCTCACTTTTTTTTCTTTGACCTTTTTTTGCTTTCTCGTTCCCGCGCTTTTGTCATCCCTCTATGATCTGGCTTACCAAAAAGGTTAGAACCAAAAAACGGCGCGTTGTAATAATGACGTATTAATATCTGATTGAAGTTCCCGTATCGTCAGATGTACCACGCCGCGAACACGTTGGCATGGCCAGCCGGCGGGCCAGCCTCGGCCAGTCTCGGACGCGCCGCCGGCCGGTAACGACGTTATTCTCAACCACCCCGCGCAAAAAAAAAATCGACAAACTTTCGAAAACTTGCAAAAGTGACATTTAAATTTAGAACCTTTATTTTTTTTTAATTGTGACAGTGTTTGTGTTTTTTCTCTCTTTCTGGATTCTATCAATGGATTGTGTGTGACAGTGAACAGGTGAGAATTTCTTTTTTTCTGTTTAAATTAAGAAAAATTACTTTATGTCGGGTAGTTGTTATTTGCGCAGATTGTAATAAATGGTGTTCTTGGCTATTTACATAACCGAATTCATTAAAAATGTTACGTATTTTTCATTTAATTACTTTATTATAAGTCGGTGGAGAGATAAATTACATTCAAAATATACAATTACTTTTGCAAGTCTTGAATATGGCCAAAAGTTTTAAATTAATAAATAAATATTAATCAAAGTAGTGAGTTACTACAAAAATATTAAAGAGTTAATAAATCATACCTTAGGTACCTAAATTTCGTATTATTTTAATACCCGAGATTACCCGGATAAAATGTGTTTTGTTTTTCCCGCGGAACTATTTTTTTTTTCTAAAATTCAAGCAACTTCAGTTAAACATTATAACCTCGGCTAACTACCAGTGAAAGCTCCGTCAAATTCGTTCCAGCCGTTTGGGAGTTCCAAAACAAACAGATATACAGGCAAAAAAAAAACGTTATAGGTAGCTTTGAAACATGCATTTATTAAAAATCTGTTATTTTCACATTACACACAGACACCATAATTTGATTTATTGTATAGATATTTTTATGTTTAACATATTTAAAATCATAAACATCTAAAAATACAGAAAATTTGTCTTTAACTTCCATAAATATAAAATAATGAGCAACTTTAAAAGTATAAGTAGGTCAGTTGACTATGTCAATACTATTAAAAGCTTTATTAATTAAACTACTACTACTACATCCCTTTTAACGTCCCACTGCTGGGCACGGGCCTCCCCTCAATGCGAGGGGGATTCAGGCCATAGTCCACCACGCTGGCCCGGTGCGGGTTGGCAGACTTCACACATCTATCGATAACTAGACAAGTTCCCTCAGACGTGCAGGTTTCCTCACGTTTTCCTTCACCGTTTCATAGCAAGTGATAATTTCGGATGAAAATGAGATTCGCACATAAATCCCAGAGGGGTTTGAACCTGCACACTTTGATTTGCAAAGCGTGCGTTCGACCACTCGGATACCACAGCTTCATTCATTATAGAAAATAAAATTCCCCGTCATTAACGTCATCTTTATCACTGTCATTATCCATTTTAATTTATAATGTGTATTTATTGAATTTGTCCTTACTATTAATTACTTGACATTGGCGAAATACTCGCGCTAGTCGCAGGTGAAGCCATTCCTCATCTTATTCCATTAAATTTCATCATAACGTTAAAAAAAAAAAATCTATGATCGGGAAAAGAGGTTTACACCACATAAGTAAATCCCAACAAAGCTTCCAACATTATCAAAAGTACCTACTTTATATTCCCCAAAGGACAAAGATAAATAAAATACTACAAAACCAAATAGAGTTAAAATGTGTACTTTCCTTAAAATTTTATTAAATTTAATGATTTAAGAATAATAATATAAATGTGAAATATTTTCCTTAATGTTATGGAATTTTTCATTATTTTTTTTCATCGACGCTTGGAAGGCAATCCTTACCAAGCGACAAAAACGTAAATTGAGTTATATATACCACTAGCTGTGCCCGCGACTTTGCCCGCGTGGACTTTAGGTAGATTACCCGGAAAAAATGGTTTTATGTTCATCCCGCGGAAACCTAATGCTATTTCTAAAATAAAAGTAGCCTAAGTTACGCCTTGTAACACTAACTATCTGCTAGTGAAAGTCCCGTCGAAATCGGTTCAGCCGTTTAGAAGTTTACCCCAAACAAACAAACAGACAGAAATTTTTAAAAATTGCATTTTCTTTATAGGTATCATACATACTGTCATATGCATTAGGTAAAAAGATGTTATTTCGATATTACAAAAAGACACTCCAATTTTATTTATTTGTATAGATTCGAAGGGCCAGATTAGTCTGCGTCGTTTGGTATATACAGGGTGTATCAGAAGTCCGAAATAAAACTTTGGATACATATATAGTAGCTGGATGCTTAGCGAAGACGGATTATACTTAACCGTCATAGTTTCTGAGATCTAGAATGAGACCATTGAATATTTGTCACAGGTATCGTGTTCTGGCCTTTGGGTACATCCATAACCCTTTTCAGCAGTGTCAACTGCACTTATGAGGGGCGGCTACTAATATTCACAGAACAGAACATGCAAATTTTACAGAGGACTTGAGATTTAACGAGTTACAAAAATTGACGACGAAAAAACATTTGAATAAACATGGTCGAATTTCATATTGTTTTCTTATATTTACGCGAATACTATACATTGAAATTAAACTATTTTACGGATTTTATCGCGTTTATTACGTGAAACACCGACGCTCCACGAAGTCTGCAATCTGTGAACATGTACAGGACCGCACCCGCCATTATATCAGATTTGATAAACCGCATATCCTCGCAAAAGAACACCGACTCCGACCAAGGATGATACGTGAGGCCATTGAAATTAAAAAACATCCTAATTTCAATAGGGAAGATGGATGGGTGCGACCACCAACTTGGGATCCAGTAATCAATATGATTAAATCCAAAACCAAGTGTACCATTGCAAGACCTCAGGACACCGTAAGCACTTTCTGCGTGGATCGGACCGCAAACAACAACTAAATATGAGGGTACCCAGTTATTAACTATGACATCAGGACGTCTAACACCTCAGTCCCCCCCGTGACCATGGTTGCTGTAAAGCAGCCGAAACGTCGGGAAAATAAAATAGTAAATAAACGCGATAAAATCCGTAAAATAGTTTAATTTCAATGGTCGAATTTCGATAATTTTTTTATACCATTCAGTTGTATACCCGATACTGATGCAAACGTCAAAGTATTATTTCGGACTTCTGAAACAGCATGTATGTATAACATATTTACTTTTTGTCGCTTAGAAAGGAATGCCTTTCAAGGGTTGTTATCAACTTTGTTCACTTATCCGCTATTCACAATTATTAATAGTTACATTTATGTAAAATTAAAAAAATCACTATTTCAATGTAGAGATCATGAATTTGGTAATAATAAAAAAAATATTTATATTGTACGTAGGATTTTTACTAACACTAACCTTTCTCTGTACTTAAGGGAGGCAGAGTATACTATCAAAATGAATACGAATGAGCAGTTACTTTTTCTATCACAGCAAATAAAAAAAAATAACATTAGCTACTGCCCCATTCAGTGCCAACGCAAAATTAATAAAAATAAAATCAAGTAAAACCTTTTTTTTGTTTTTTTTTTTATGAGATAGGGAGGCAATCGAGCAGACGTCTCACCTGATGGTAAGTGATCAACGCCGCCCATGGACACCTGCAACACCAGGGGCATCGCAAGTGCGTTGCCGGCCTTTAAGGAATGAGTATGCTCGTTTCTTGTTTTTTTTCATTCTTATTTATTACATTCAAATCAAAATTGACAAAATTATTGACAACTAAACATATATCGAGGGGTGAAAGGCCGTTTTGCTTAAGAGACATTTTTTTAACCTTGCAGGAGAGACTCATTCGACTCTCAAAAATTCGCTGATTCCAAATATGTATAGGCTTAAGTCTATATCGCCCAAAAGTGTCGCTTAAGTGAAATAGCCTTTCACCCCTCGATACACATAACCATTAATATAAGATAAGATATTTCATAAAAGTAGATAATTAATTTAATAAATTGTAGAAAAAAGTTGGTTTCCATCTTTGTTATTTTTATAAACGGATATAGAAAGAAGGAGAAAAAACATTTATTCAGCACAGACACAGAGAATACAAAACTTAAAAATTGATACAAAAAAGGAGAAGAGCTCAGTGTGAACTGCGCCGAAAAGGTAGTGGCTCAGCACATGCTGGAGGGGCATAGCTTCCCCAGCGCTGATTTTCAGCCAAACCCTCCTAATTATCTTAATAATAATAAATACATAAGTACTAACTACGGGCTGCTCTATTAAATAAAAAGACACAAAAACAAAGATGAAAAAACAGAAGCAATATAAAATATAGATAGATTACTCTTTATTGCACACACCAAACAAATACAATATTACAACATTCTTATTTCTAAATACAGTAGCTATGTACAATTGGGCGGTCTTATCAAAATCAAAATCAAGAGTTTTTTTATTCGTGTAGGCCAAAAAGCACTTGCAAATAGTCAGATTCTACCACCGGTTCGGAATGCTGCTTCCACTGAGAAGAGCCGGTAAGAAACTCAATGCTTACTCTTTTCAAAATGATAATTGCGAGTAATACATTCTCAGGAGCAGCAATGCCATGGCATTGCTGCTCCTGAGAATGTATGCTCTCGTGAGAGCAGACAGCACCTTTGCCACAATACTAGAGAAGAATTATACTCACGGCAGTCTAATATTAAATACCAATATATCGCTAAAACCACCAATGTATCGATCCTAAACGAGTTACGAATAAAAGAGAGACTATCATCCACAGTACAGCTCAGGATCCTCCGATACTTTGGCCATGTGTCACGGCGACCAGCAGATGCCATGGAAAGACTTGTTGTCCAGGGCAGGGTCAATGGTAACAGACCTCGCGGACGTAGCCCCATGCGATGGACTGACCAAATTAAAGCGCTGACAAAGACCCCTCTTAATGAATGCGTCCGCCAGACATCGGTTCGGGATCGGTGGAGGAGGACCATCAAATCTGTCGTCGATTGCACATGACCACGACTGCTCTGCCAAGAGTACATCGACCAAGAAGAAGATATCGCTAAAAGCAATTTCTTCCAGACAACCAGTTTGGACTAGACTATTCTTAATTAATTATGGGCAGCTGTTGGTGGTGTACTCAAATAATAAATACTTAACTTATATATGTTAGTTATAGTATCTTTCAAGATTACATTAACAGTTATCAGTACATTATACAATATTATTATGTAAATAAAACGTAAAAAAAATACGAAAACACTTTGTTAGCGATAGGCGTAATCTAAAATCGTGTCTGAAAAGTTTCGGTCTAGTTCAAGGCGATTGATAACCTCACATATGGGTCTACAGTTACAGTAGCCTTAGCACCGCGTAGACATAAGGTTTATCTCTTTCAACTGTCAGATTTCTGTCGAGAAAATGACGTCACTTTAAGCTTTTTGCGAGAAAATGACGTCACTTCTAGCTTTTTGCGAGAAAATGACGTCACTTCAAGCTTTTTGCGAGAAAATGACGTCACTTCAAGCTTTTTGCGAGAAAATGACGTCACTTCAAGCTTTTTGCGAGAAAATGACGTCACTTCAAGCTTTTTGCGAGAAAATGACGTCACTTCAAGCAATTCTACTCTATAGTCGTATTTTAAATTAGACGTAGTCAACTGACGTTTGATGTGTTGTCAGTTTTTGATGAAATAAAAATAGTGTTGTGACAAAATGAATGATTGAAAAAACTTCTGAATGAATTAAAACGCCTCGATTGTCATTTATAGTTTGAAATGATTAACTATTCACACTCATTGTTCATTCATCTGATTGAACGAGAACTGAACACATCACTATTACTTTAAATATGGCAACATTACTTTACAAAGTGACATTAGCTACTGTAAGTTGGCTTCGTCTAATTAAAAAATACGACTATAGAATCCCTTACTTCGTTCTGGTTTAAAAAAAGCGCCTTCGCCGTAAAAATATTAGTTTGCTCCCTTATAATACAATCCACTATTTGGATATTGACAATTCATAAGTGCCTGTATTGGTTTATATGATTATAAAAACTGAGTCTGATTCTTTTGGTAATTAAAATAATTATAATGAGGGCATGTCTGCAAGATTGAATGGACTGCCTGAAATATTAATCGTATGAAGTTTATTAATTATCAATCCAAAGGTCACATCAGGAATTATTAAAGTTTTATCAGGATTACATATCTGTCATCAATTTATTCGTTATATTATTATTTTTGTGAACTTCGTTCCTCCTTATAATTAAGTCACATACGAAAGCAGCGCCACCTACCGGGTCCAATTGTGAATCTAAACCATCCAGGAACCCATTGAAATATACACACAATATTTCATTCAAATCGGTCTAGCCGTTTAGGAGGAGTTCAGTGACATACACACGTACAGAAGAAATATATACAGGATGTATCAGAAGTCCGAAATAATACTTTGGGTACATATACGGTAGCTCATATGTGGATGCTTAGTCAAGACAGTTTATATCTAACTATCATAGTTTCTGAGTTATAGACCTTTGAACACTTGTCACAGGTATCGTGTTTTGGCCTTTGGGTAAATCCATAACCCTTTTCAGCAGTGTAAACGACGGTTATGAGGGGCGGCTACAAATATTCAGAAAACAGATCATGAAAATTTAACATAAGTCTCGAGATATTACGAGTTCTAGAAATTGTCGACGAAAAAAAAGTGGGAAAAACATGGTCGACTTTCAATCAAATTTTTATACCATTCGGTTGTATACCCGATACTGATGCAAACGTCAAAGTATTATTTCGGACTTCTGAAACACCCTGTATATTATGATTGTGCACGCGACATTGCCCGCGGAGGTTAAAGAAAACCAAAGTATGTTACTCCTTGTAACATTCGCTATCTGCCAGTGAAAGTCCCTTCAAAATCAGTCCAGCAGTTTCAAAGATTACTCAGAAAAAATGGATTTTATTTTTTTCCCGCGGAACCAAAATTAATTTTCTTATGTGAAATTATCGAAAATAAGTCATCACATATCAAGTTGTAATATAATACATCATACCGCCTATATTCTCCGAAGAGGTAGGCAGAGGTGCACTGAAGTGCGCCCACACTTCGCCGATGTATTTTGGTCCCAATGTAATAGGGGGCGAGCCTGTTGCCATTATACCGAGCACATTCCCCTTCAATACGAGGGAGATTTCTTAGGCCATAACCCACCACGCTGGCCCAGAGCGAGTTGGCAAATTTCACACGCCTTTCTATAAATGTGCAGGTTTCCTCGTGATGTTTTCCCTCACCGTTCAGCAAGTGATAATTATTGAAAATGATATTCGCACATGAAAATTATCTCAGAGGTGCGGACCTGGGATTTGAACTGGCACCGCGTCCAAGGCGGGCGTTCTGCCGACGAGGCTACCACTGCTTAATTAAGAATGTAAATTAATGTAATAATGACACGGAGTTAATGTATTCTCGTATGATTTTCTCCAATTAAACATGGCGCGATAATGTGCATAATATTACAATAATATTATAATTTATATACATAATATCGTAGCAATGAAATAAATTCTTTTTGAGTTTGGATTATAATTTTTTTAGAAAATGTCTTGATTACGTTAAAACATGAAACTAATTTACGTCTAATAGAATTTTTTTTAAATTAAAATCGAAAGTGAAGAACCGGGCGTGCTTGGGGCTAAGGTTGCCAACTATTTTTTTCAATAATATAGTATTTTCCAGCCAGTGTTGTAAAATATATAGTACATTGCTCAAAAATATAGTACATTCACAAAAATCCTTCAAAAAAAGTTTCAGTCCGTCAAAAAAACCGTACTATTCAATGCCTATTAATGACATGCGTGCACAAATTTAATAAAATCAAACTGTATTCGGCAGCTTTATAAGCGGTACCCCGGTACGTAAAAAGAACCAGTACTTTTGTTTGTATGAAAACCTCTTTCACTTGATAGTAGTTGTTTCGTTTAGTTGTCCTTACGTTACGAAACACGCTATAGTATACGCGCAAATCTCGATGCAAGGCAAAAATAAATATATGGATGCGTATTTTTTTCGAGAGATGTTGCTATTTTATAAAAAATAATGAATGCTTTTAAAAATATAGTACTTTTGCGTACTATATTTTTTTTTTCAACAGTATATATTACGCTGAGCTAAAATATAGTACAATACTATATTTTATAGTACGGTTGGCAACCCTACTTGGGGCGTCAAGGAACACGCGTCAAAATAATTGCTAGTTTCAAAACGAACTAGGTACCTATATTAACTCTGAGAAACAGTTTTTTGTACAACGAAAAGTCCAAATAATATTAAAAACCGGCCAAGTGCGAGCCGGACTCGCGCACGAAGGGTTCCGTACCATTATCTATAAAAACGGCAAAAAAATCACGTTTGTTGTATGGGAGCCCTCTTAAATATTTATTTTATTCTGTCTTTTAGTATTTGTTGTTATAGCGGCAACAGTGAAAATTTCAACTCTCTAACTATCACGGTTCATGAGATACAGCCTGGTGACTGACGGACGGACGGACAGCGAAGTCTCAGTAATAGGGTTCCAGTTTTACCCTTTGGGTACGGAACCCTAAAAAACCCGGCCAAGTGTGAGCTGGACTCGCACACCGAGGCTTCCGTACCTAAACTATGAAATCACCGAACATTGCCCTAACGAAAAGATAAACTGGACAGAGACAAACTTAACTTTGCCGTTGGTATACTGTTGTCCCCATACAAACTAACTACAAAATAAGTTTGTAATAAAAAAATATGTATAAATTTACTATTTTTCGTTTTTTTTCTTTTCTTGACTTTTCTTTTTCTAAGACATTGCTTTTTGTCAAATTTCATGATTCTAGGTCAACGGGAAGGACCCTATAGCTTTTTGAATAAAAATGTACTAAATACGCAACACAAACCGTCGTATCTTTTGATTGCGTTAACTTAAAAGTTTGAAGTTTTTATAGCTCCAAGAGACCGCAGACTTAAGTCTTCGTTATAAATTTTAACTTGACACCTCCACATGTTCCTGAGAAAAAGGGTCTTGGCAGACAGATAGACGGACGACAAAATGATTCCTATATTGTTTTCTTATATTTACGCGAATACTATACCTTGAAATAAAACTATTTTACGGATTTTATCGCGTTTATTTACTATTTGATTTTCCCGACGTTTCGGCTGCTTCACAGTAACCATGGTCACGGGGGGACTGAGGTGTTAGACGTCCTGATGTCATAGTTAATAACTGGGTACCCTCATATTTAGTTGTTGTTTGCGGTCCGATGCGCTCCACGAAGTCTGCAATCTGTGAACATGTACAGGACCGCACCCGCCATTATATCAGATTTGATAAACCGCATATCCTCGCAAAAGAACTCCGACTCCGACCAAGGATGATACGTGAGGCTATTGAAATTTTAAAAACATCCTAATTTCAATAGGGAAGATGGCTGGGTGCTACCACCAACTTGGGATCCAGTAATTAATATGATTAAATCCAAAACCAAGCGTACCATTGCAAGACCTCAAGACACTGTGAGCACTTTCTGCGTGGATCGGACCGCAAACAACAACTAATTATGAGGGTACCCAGTTATTAACTATGACACCAGGACTCCTAACACCTCAGACCCCCCGTGACCATGGTTGCTGTAAAGCAGCCGAAACGTCGGGAAAATAAAATAGTAAATAAACGCGATAAAATCCGTAAAATAGTTTTATTTCAAAATAATTCCTTTTTCCTTTACATGAACCCTAAAAATGACAAAAAACTAAAATATGTAAAATTCTTAGGTCATTGTACAATTCATTAGTTATTTACCTACTATAACACTTATGTATGTAAAACAAAACTCGAAATCAAATTAACTTATATGAGGACGTGAAACGCAATGTTCGTACAAATTAAAATAAATTAATTTCACGTGGAGTTTAATATATTTTGTCATCGGCGGTGTACCGGTGAGGACGTTTTGTTTTAGCGACAAGCGTCACCGAAAATGAGCACTTGACGCGTAAAAGCCACTTCATGACGCCCTCCCTCCACACACTGAGGCGAAAATATTCTCCTTTTTTTTTACGAAATGAGTGAAATAGAGCCGCGATAGCCGAGTAGTCGAACGCACGCCTTGCAATCAAAGTTTGCAGGTTCAAACCCCGGCTCTCACCTGTGAGTTTCATGTGTGAATCTCATTCTCATCCGAGATTATCACTTGTTATGAAACGGTGAAGGAAAACATCGCGAGGAAACCTGCATGTCTATAGAAAGGCGTACTCTCCAACCCGTACTGGCCAGGCATGGTGGACTTTTGGCCCAAATCTCCATCGTATTGAGGGGGAATGTGCCCGGTATAATGGCAATAGGCTCGCCCCCTATTACATTGGGACTGAAATACATCGGCGATTAGTGTGTGCACTGCAGTGTACCTCTGCTTAACCCTTCGGGGAATATAGGCGTGATCATGATGATGTGTACTTATAAACATATTTGGAATCAGCAAATTTTTCTGCGTCGAATGAGTATGCTCTCCTCTAAAGTTACAAAAAACTGTCGCTTAAGTCAATTAGTCTTTCACCCCTCGATATGAGCCCAGCACCCTTAGCATGACCGCGTAGACATAAGTTTTATCTCTTTCAACTGTCAGATTTGTCGAGAAACGTCACTTCGAGCTTTTGTACTGGATAGGCTCGGTGTGACGTCATTTTCACGGTAACTGCCCAAGCCGAGGTCGTGCCCTCTGTGGCGCCCTTGAGCTAGTTGCCACCCCTTTCCGCCCTTAAGGCCTTGGTTGGAGTGCACTCTGCGCTCGCCACTTCTCCGGTAAAGCTGTAAAGGCCACCTCACGGCCAACAGTGTAAGTCCTACAAAAAAAAAAAAAATGACGTCATTTTCTCGATGAATCTGACATTTGAAAGAGATAAAACTTATGTCTACGCGGTCATGCTACGGGGCCTGTACATTGGCACCGGGCTTATTTCTGCCTTCTGGTACGCTCCGTATAAATGACATTGGCCCATGTTCGGCCGGGTCAGTACATGAATGCGGTTTACCGCGTCCTACGGAGTACTGAGTTAATTATAATATGTATACCTACCTTCTTATTTACCATACAATACTATTTGCTAAGAGACTTAAAATACGATGACGTTGTAAACAATGTGTAAATAATATACAGGGGGTATCAGAAGTCCGAAATAATACTATGGGTACATATACGGTGGTACTTTGGGTACATGTGGATGCTTAGTAAAGACAGTATATAGATAACCATCATAGTTTCTGAGTTTGAGACCTTTGAATATTTGTCACAGGTATCGTGTTCTGGTCTTAAGGTACATCCATAACCCTGTTCAGCAGTGTAAACTACACTTATGAGGGGCGACTACAAATATTTACAGAATATACGTGCAAATTTTATATAGGACTTGGGATATTACGAGTTGATGACGAAAAAAAAGTTGGAAAAACATGATAAAACTTCGATATTTTTTTTATACTAAAAGTCAAAGTATTATTTCGGACTTCTGATACACCTGTATATCGTGCTCTCATTCACTGACCGATATTAAGAAATTCTCCATTCTGTCTATAATATTTTTTGATCATAAAAGCGCTTTCCTTAATATCACATAAAATAACAAATATCATCACGCCTGTATTCCCCGGAGGTGTAAGCAGAAGTACACTGCAGTGAACTAACACATTGCCAATGTATTTTGACCCCAATGTAATAGGGGGCGAGCCTATTGCCAATATACGGGGCATATTCCCCCTCAATACGAGGGAGATTTGGGCCATAGTCCACCACGCTGGCCCAGTGCGGGTTGGTGAACTTCACACGCCTTTCTATAGAGGTGCAGAGTTCCTCACGATGTTTGTCTTCGCCGTTCAGCAAGCTGTAATCATTATTGATAATTACAATCGCACATGAAAATCTGGGTGCGGGTCCGGGGTTTGAACTCAAAATCTATCAAATCTGGTCAACTGCGAGTCGGACTCGCGCACAAAGGGTTCCGTACCATCGACAAAAAAATCATGTCTTTTGTATGGGAGCCCCCTTAAGTATTCATTTTATTCTGTTTTTTAGTATTTGTTGTAATAGCGGCAACAGAAATAGATTATCTGTGAAAATTTCAACTGTCTAACTATCACGGTTCATGAGACACAGCCTGGTGACAGACGGACAGACAGACAGACAGACGGACGGACAACAGAGTCTTAGTAATAGGGTCCCGTTTTACCCTTTGGGTACGGAAACCTAAGTATTGCAAGTTACTATTGAAACAAAAATACTTTATAAGGGGCGTTGGGAAGGCCACTGTAGGTTATTAAAGTTTAAAATACCTGAGAAAGCTACCACACACGGAGATATTCGTATTTCAATAACTGTAATGCAATTAAATGCCAAAGTGTGCAAGAATCAGATATCTTGTGTCTAAACAATATAGTCTATACACTCGTTATTGTAACTTGAGACTTAGTCTTACTTGGTTCAATAGTAACAAAAAAAAAACTGTCTTTTTTTGACAGATTTTCTACTGTGAGCGAACTGTCAGAAACTTAAAGTAATATTCTTTTTTTACGAAATGATGATATTTAATGCAATAAGATGAGGAATGGCTCCACCTGCGATTAGCGGGTATTTCAGCCAGTGTCAAGTAATTAATAGCAAGGGCAAATTCAATAAATACACATTATAAATAAAAATGGATGATGACAGTGATAAAGATGGCGGACCGAAAGTAATATTTAAAACATTACTGCAACACTTTTATTAGTGTAAAAAAAAAAAAGAAAAAAACTGGTCAATTTATAGTAGTTGTAGCATTTGCGCCAAGACTAGACGTATGTCACGGAATATCTTGATGTTGTCTCTTTCTCTCGTATGAAATTAGACAGAGAACGAACGAGCAAATCTGTAACAAGATCTTGTCTTGACATGCGTGCTAACACCACTGTACGTAGGTTTATCTATGCAAATAAATAAAATGGAAGTGTCTGTTTGTCAAAATAACATATTTGACTGAATGCATATTATACGGTATCTATAACAAAAACGCAATTAAAAAAAAATACTATTTGTTTGAGGTAAACTCCCAAATGACTAAGCCGATTTTGACGGGACTTTCACTGGCAGATAGCTGTTGTTGCTTCAAACCCCACCCGCATAAACGAACACATTCCGTTAAAGATATGGTTACTCTATGGCAATTTGTTTTAATGGAAAAAATAATAATTTAAAAAACCAACCCAGTGCGAGTCGGACTCGCGCACGGAGGGTTCCGTACCATTATCTATAAAGATGGCAAAAAAATCACGTTTGTTGTATGGGAGCCCCCTTAAATACTTATTTTATTCAGTTTTTTGTATTTGTTGCTATAGCCGTAACAGAAATACATCATTTGTGAAAATTTCAACTCTCTAACTATCACGGTTCATGAGATACAGCCTGGTGACAGACGGACGGACAGCGAAGTCTTAGTAATAGGGTTCCCGTTTTACCCTTTGGGTACGGAATCCTCAAAATGGCTTAGTTATTTTTTTTTGTAATACTGACTAAGTTACGTTGGCGTTGATCACTTACCATCAGGTGAAACGTCTGCTCGTTTGCCTCCCTATCCCATAAAAAAAAAGAGTTAAAAATATGTTTGTTTATTACAGATTAAAAATGGAACTCAAATCACCGAAGGCGAAGAAAAAGTCAAGTTTAGCCAAACTGATATCCTGGGGCAAGATGTTTAAGACGCCACTATTAATTCTATTCCTACTCGGAACCACCAATTGCGAGCTCGACACCGACCTCATGGACGTTCCAATTTCAAATTCCAAAATTCAAAACGTTCCAATTTCAAAAGTTCAAAACGTTCCAAGTTTGAAAACAAACGGTCACATTCGCCATAGACACAGTAACGGGACAGACAGGAGTAAAATAAGTGAAATTAAATATTTAAGACGACGTTTGAATGGGGATATCAGTAATTTTATTATGACGGACTATTTGGTTGACGGTGAGGTTGAAAATCGCGTGCATTTCAACGGGGTGACCGCCAAGGAGACCTACGTAGGAGCAGATGGGTAAGTAATTTAGTATTTATCATTAACCAGCTGCGCTCGAGACTTCGTCCGCGTAAACTTCGATGATTTAATATCGATAAAAATTATAGCCTATTTGTTATTTGGATGTACGAACAATAATACTGTAAAGTTTCATCAAAATCCGTTCAGTAGTTTTTGCGTGAAAGAGTAACAAACATCCATCCATCCTCAGAAACTTTAACATTTATATTAGTAGGATAAATCAGTGGTAGCCTGGTTGGTGGAACGGCCGTCTTGAACGTAAGGGGTACAAGTTCAAATCTAGGGATGTGACTTGGAAGCGAAAAAATCGATTAATAGATAATAGATTTCCAATATTTAGAGAATCGATTATTTGAAAATCCATTATGAGAAAAATATTATCGATTGTTTTAAAAATCGATTATTTTTTCACATCCCTATTCAGTCAGATCCGGGCTCGCACCTCTGACATTTTGTTTTTCAAATGTATTGAAAGACGTGTGAAGTTCAGCAACCCGCACTGGGCCAGCGTGGTGGACTATGGCCTGAATCCCCCCCGCACTGAAGGGAGGCCCGTGCCCAGCAGTGGGACGTTAAAATGGCTGTAGTAGTAACAGATTAGTAGAGACTGGCATAACTGCACTAATTATTAGTCCATATCACGTCAAAATGCATTAGTTTTCAAGACACTCTCTTAAAATAAAACAAAATACTCTTCATCAAGTTTTTTTTTCAATCAACGTTATTACATTAAAAGGACTCTATAAAGATTGCCAATGCGACTTTGTAGGTCCTTTTAATCAATCAATTATTTGTTGCAAATTTTATAATGTACTAGATGCAATAACAAAGAATTCCCAGTTGTGAATAGACTGACTGTTATTTATATCAATGTGTATGATGTCATGTGATAACGGGATCAAGTAATTACTAACAGTTCATAAGTCGGGATCACGATAGTCATATTTTGTATTTAAATTTAATTCTTTATATTAATATACATAATAAGATAGCAGTGGTAGCCGAGTTGTCGAACGCACGCCTTGCAACCACTGAACGCACGCCTTGCAACCACTGAACGCACGCCTTGCAACCACTGAACGCACGCCTTGCAACCACTGAACGCACGCCTTGCAACCACTGAACGCACGCCTTGCAACCACTGAACGCACGCCTTGCATCCACTGAACGCACGCCTTGCAACCACTGAACGCACGCCTTGCAACCACTGAACGCACGCCTTGCAACCACTGAACGCACGCCTTGCAACCACTGAACGCACGCCTTGCAACCACTGAACGCACGCCTTGCAATCGAAGTGTGAAGGTTCAAACCCCAGCTCGCTCCTTTGGGATTAATAAGCGAATGTCATTTTCATCCGAGATTATCACTTGCTATGAAACGGTGAAGCAAAACATCGTGAGGAAACCTGCACGTCTGAGGGAACTTGACTAGTTCTCGATAGATGTGTGAAGTCTGTCAACCCGCACTGGGCCAGCGACTATGGCCTGATTCCCCTTCGCATTGAGGGGAGGCCCGTGCCCAGCAGTGGGACGTTAAAAGGGCTGTAGTAGTAGTAGTATACATTTAATTTAATAAGTACGTACAGCCCCCTCACCACCAACCTGTCTTGCAGCAATGTTACAAGCTTTATATTATCTGGCAATGTATGTATGTCCGGGTGGAATCTTGCAACTGAATTTTAGATCATTTACTTTAACCGATTGAGCTGTAATTTGGTACACACGCTTATTTTGGATGACAATGCATGCGTAGCTATGTGACGTCATTCTAATTCTAATATGGCGGATCATCCAAGATGGCGGAATAGTTATTTTTTCTGCACTACCACAGTATGGGTATCAAATGAAAGGGCTTACTGAGGAGAATACGAAAACTAACTTTCTCCCTCGCACCACCATATTGTGGAATGAACTTTCTGCAGCGGTGTTCCCGGACCAATGCGACAAAGGTATCTTCAAGAAACGAGCATACTCATTCCTAAAAGGCCGGCAACGCACTTGCGATGCCCCTGGTGTTGCACGTGTCCATGGGCGGCGTTGATCACTTACCATCAGATGAAACGTCTGCTCGTTTGCCTCCCTATCTCATAAAAAAAGCTTGTTTTTAAAAAGTTTTTTTTTACCATTAATTTTTAATATCACTCTCAGTTTTTGACAGTTAACTCAATACAAAATCTGTCAAAAATTGACAGTTAATAATGAATTAACAATACTTTAACAGGCGGCGGTAAAGCCCCTGAACTCTAAAGTTGTGTTTATATGAAACTCTAACTGTTGAAGGATGCGTTCCGTTCAAGTTATTTTTAGTTGGTTTAGTAAAGATTTTGGAGTTTTTATTATACCCAACATTGATAACTGTGTGGGGAATTCAGAATCAGATATAATGTAAACCAATACAGGCACATAAGAATCGTCAATAAATAATAATAATAGTATCTCTTCCATTCGAGATATAGTGAGACGAAGCCTAGATATAGTTAGTATATAAGAAAAAATAATTAAACTTGAAAATTTGTAAGTGCCCCCGGAGGCCTATACAAAATAAATTATTTGTCTTTGACTATGACTTTGGCTTTGAATTTGAGTCAACTTGGACAAAGTCAGTTAGCAAATGTTTAATTGTAAGATTTCATTATCGACTAGCTGGGCCAGCGACTTCAGACACGTGAAATTGTTGAACCCTAATAATCTTATTGTTTTCTTATATTTACGCGAATACTACACATTGAAATAAAACTATTTTACGGATTCTATCGCGTTTATTTAATTAAAAAACATCCTAATTTCAATAGGGAAGATGGCTGGGTGCTACCACCAACTTGGGATCCAGTAATTAATATGATTAAATCCAAAACCAAGCGTACCATTGCAAGACCTGCGTAATCGCTGCGTGGATCGGACCGCAAACAACAACTAAATATGTGGGTACCCAGTTATTAACTATGACATCAGGACGTCTAACACCTCAGTCCCCTCGTGACCATGGTTGCTGTAAATCAGCCGAAAAGTCGCGAACATATAAAACTAAATAAACGCGATAGAATTCGTAAAATAGTTTTATTTCAACCCTAATTATCTTCCCAAAACTAATGAAGCATACGTAGTAAAGTAGCATATCGAGGGTTGAAAGGCTTTTTGACTTAAGCGACACTTTTGGTCGAAACAAAAAAATGTAAATCCTTATTTGAAAAAAGCAGCCATGGAGTTTCTTGCCCATTCTTCTCCATAGGAAATGCATTCCGAATGGGTGGTAGAGATACTATTTTTACTATTTATTGACGGTTCATAAGTGCCGGTATTGGTTTATATGAATAAAAAATATTCTGATTCTGATTCTTAGGGTGATTTTAAAACACTCGGAATCGAATTCGGAAACGGAATCGAAAACTTCGAGTTGTCGATTCCGTTTCCGACGGCATGACAAAACGCGATTTTGAATAGCGGACGGAAGGGCCAATTGGAAAGTTCCGACGTCGGAAAGATTGTGTGCGTTTACAAAGAACGTTTAAAAATGGTAGAAATGGTAGAAATAAAATTCGATTACAAAACAGTTATTAATACGAATTTTTTGGGCCAAAAAGTCTTAAATAAACACACTTATCATAATTATACAAATGGAAATTGATTACTTATTTAAATTATCGATTTAAAACTTACTCTCCTTTATTATTTTTGGTTATAACGAACCTCGAAAATTTTTACCGATACGTCAAAGTGAAAGTGAAGGGTAACATCACGACTTTGAAACGACGAAGTTTCAGAGCTACGTCATAGATGGCGCATGGCGCTGTATTTCGGTAAATAAAAACACAACCACGAAATGAATAATGCAGCACGATTGTTTGCCGGCGCTGCACAGCAGCCGCCCTATGTTGTCTCCTATAAGATAATATTCCATCCTATCGAAGGCTGAAGGGAATAATTTTCACAATAATGTAAAGGGCCATAAAACAACGTAAATGGGTTTATTTTAAACACTCTTTAGTACTGACTTACCTTAAATATTATGTAAGTATTTAGATAACACTAAAATTTGGTATTTTATTTATGTTTTTGTTCAATTTCGGAAGCTTTCCGCGAGGAAAAAGGTGTCGGAAACTTTCCGTCGATTCGGATGGGTTTATCCGACGAGAAATGTCAAAAATCGTCGGGTACGGAAATCAAAATAGCGATGGCTGGAATCCGTGACGGAAAGATCCGATTCCGTTTCCGAATTCGATTCCGAGTGTTTTAAAATCACCCTGCTGATATCGACTTATATACATATTTGGAATCAGATCAGTGCAGTGGTAGCCTCGTGGGCAAGAACGCCCGCCTTGAACGTAAGGGGTGCAAGTTCAAATCCCGGGCCCGCACCTCTGAGGTAATTTTCATGTGCGAATGTCGTTTTCAACAATGATTACCACTTGCTGAACGGTGAAGGAAAACATCGTGAGGAAACCTGCACGTCTAGGCGTGTGAAGTTCATCAACCCGCACTGGGCCAGCGTGGTGGACTATGGCCCAAATCTCCCTCGTATTGAGGGGGAATGTGCCCGGTATAATGGCAATAGGCTCGCCCCCTATTACATTGGGACTAAAATACATCGGCGAAGAGTGGGCGCACTACAGTGCATCTCTGCCTACCCCTTCGGGGAATACAGGCGTGATGATGTATGATGTATTGGAATCAGATCATCTTTCTGCGTCGAATGAGTATGCTCTAAAGTTATAAAAATGTCGGTTAAGTGAAATAGCCTTTCACCCCTCGATTTGTTACAACATCAGCTATCTGCGAGTGAAAGTTCTGTCCAAATCGCTCTAGCCCAGAGATTACCCGGCTGAAGATGAGTTTATTATTTTTGCTGCGGACAATTTTAAAATCTTGTTGTATCTCGAGACCTATGCTTAATTTTCAAGTTTTATTTTGTGAATATGATATACTTTACAGTGTTTAATAGGGTAGGTAATGGATGTGCCCTATCTAAGACCACAACACGATACCTGTTACAAATATTCAAAGGTCTGTAACTCAAAAACTATGATAGGTATACCTATGCTTAGTGAAGGCAGTGTATACACTGTCTTCACATATGAGTTACCATATGAGCTACCGTATCATTCATTTGCCTTTTTTTTTTGTTGACGTGGAGGTAATCTTCAGAAAGATTCCCAGTCTTCTGTGTGGGAGAAGACTGGGATATGTGGGATTCTTACCCACAAAAACCTCCCCGGTGGCCGTCTTCGACACGTTAGAGGGACTCCGGGATCTCCTAACGGAACGCACCGGTGTCCCTCTGTGCCTCGCTCCCGAGCTTAAGTGCCCAGGATATCGTCTCGTAGGGAGCAGATGTTCGCTCCCCCTGCACCCTCGCAGTGCATACGGCGGCGAGAGCCACCCCTCGCCGCCGTACTCCTCAGGGTCGTCGTCTACTTAAGAGCGTCCGGGGCCCACACCCCAGACGGTCACGACCCCAAGGGATCATTCATTTGCCTTACCTTATCCCATTTTATTTATGGTCGGCGGAATATTTCTTTTTCTTCCATTCATCTCGCTTTTCCGACATCCACTCCGATCTCATTCATATCACTTTTACACACTCCATCCGTCGTTTATCTCGCTCTGTATCCATCCACATTCATATTCATCACTCTTTTAGTCACATGCTTCTCATCTCTTCTCATCACATGCCCAAACCATTCTAGTCTCTTACTTCTCACTTTTTCCGTTATGGGCGCTACTTTTGTACTACCTCTAATATACTCATTCATCACCTTATCCATTCGCGTCATACCACACATTAAGATACCATATATAATAGCGCGATCACTTTTTCCGAACGTTGTTTACACATTTTATTTTCAACACGTGTTACCAGGGTAAAAAGAAAACATTAAACACACTGTCTTATCTCAAACATATCATAATAATTAAAATTACTTATTTAATATATTGCATGGTCAATTATTATTATTTTCTTTAAAATATTTGTAGGTATTGAAATAAGTTGTTACGTTTAGTTGTCGACATCCATTGTTCTTGATTGATTGTCACATAACATAATCGAATAATTAATTGTACAATTCAAATAATTCGTTCGATTTAAATAATCAATTATTAACTTTAAGATTTTTATTGTTAAAAATGATATTTGTAATTATTTTGTGAGTGAATTTAAATGAAATGTAAGAATTGTTGTATTGACTTTCTCTATATAAACGGACATCGGGCCGTGATTAAGGGCATTCTGTTCTGAGCCGTTGGGTAAGAAACACCTATTATAAAATAAAAAAATTGTGAAAATTGGACGTGTCTCTATTATGGATCCCGAAACTCTTACATATATGTACCCAAAATATTATTTCAGACTTCGCATACACCCTGTAGATAGGAATCAGTGAGAGACAGAATTGTTGTTGCATATTAATAGACAGTTGTAATGTGCCAAGACGTGGCGTGATTCTGACGACACGACGATTCACGCCAAACCACCAAAAGGGTAGGCAGAACGATGTGTTTATCACAGTATTTTTTTTTCAAGTATTAAGCTGGAAACAAACTATACGCGCGGATATATTGGACGCGGCTGACGGACGCGGCTGACAGCCGCGACTAAGAAGTGTGCACAGACTAAAACATCCAGCGCGCCAGATTCCTGTCTGACGTCCGAACGCTCAAGGTTACGTCCACGACTTACGTCCGATAGTTTGCACATCCCAGTGTCCATACACTATCTAGTTACCATATAAGTCGAGGCCGTCAGCCGCGTCCCATAGTTTGTTTTCAGCTTTACAGTAAAAATATATTTGTTACCGTACCAAACTGCATTTGCTATCTATATCTATACATACATACATATATACATACAAATAAATAAAATTGGAGTGTCTGTTTGTAATATTAAAATAACACTTTTTTACCAAATGCGTATGAAAGTATATATGATACCTATAACGAAAACGCAATTTTAAAATTTTTTGTCTGTCTGTCTGTCTGTCTGTCTGTTTGTTTGAGGTAAACTTCGAAACGGCTGAACCGATTTCAATGGGACTTTCACTGACAGATAACTGACGTTCCAAGGCGTAACTTAGGCTACTTTAATTTTAGAAAAAGCATTAGGGTTCCGCGGGAAAAACATAATACCCATATTTCCGGGTAATCTCCCTAAAGTCCACGCGGGCGAAGTCGCGGGCACAGCTAGTTTTAAATAAAAGTAAATTAAATTGAGGTGTCTGTTTGTTATATCAGAATAACATCATTTAACCACCAAATGCATTTGAAAGTATATTTAGTTATTTCACTTATAACGAAAACACAATTAGAAAAAATATTTTTTTAACAAAAAACAAAAACCGACTTCAAAAACCTAGGTGCACTAAAAAGCTAGAAATAACCTTACAATTCATTACATTTGGAGTAGGTGCCAATCTATGTCAGACTAGGCAAATACACACATGAATTGGCACCGACTTCAAATGTAATGAATTATAAGGTTATTTCTAGCTTTTTTGTTTTTGTGTTTTTGTTGCTCGGTTTTTGTTTTTTGTTAAAAAAATATTTTTTTTTCACGCTTTTTAGTGTCAATAATTGTTGAAAATATGCAAATATTACAACCTCATAACAACCCTAAAAAAAAAAATTACAGCAAAACTCCTTAACTAGCCGTATACAACTACATCATCCACGTAAATAATGATCATAATAAACATACAAATGTTCATAAAATGAAAACTGCTGGGCCGTACAATTTTAATTTTTTATGGGACCAAATGGCATCTATTCCGCATCAAACAAAAAAAGAATCACGTAAATCGGATCATAACTCGCAGCGTAATCGGTGTACATACATAAAAAAAAAACATACCGGCCGAATTGAGAACCTCCTCCTTTTTGGAAGTCGGTTAAAAAGATAGTCTGCCTGTTTATTTTGGGTACACTCTCAAACAGCTCGACAGATTTTGACACGACTTACACTGGCAGATAGCTGATGGTACTAGGAGTAACTTGGGCTACTTTTATTTTGGGAAAATAATGACAGACAAACAACATTTTTATAACCTAATATTTCTTCTTCTTTTTTAACGAAATGATGATATTTTGGATGGAATAAGATGAGGAGTGCCTGCACCTGCGATTAGCGGTACTTATGGTAATGTCGAGTAATTAATAGCAAGGAAAATATCAATAAATACTCATTATAAATAAATAAATTGTAAAAAAACTTTTAAAAAACAAGCTTTTATGTAATTGCATTGCCCTAAGTTTTCGTGTTCTCCGCAGCAAGCCCTTTCATTTGATACCCATACTGTGGTAGTGCAGAAAAAAATACTATTCCGCCATCTTGGGTGATCCGCCATATTGGAATTAGAATGACGTCACATAGCTAAGCATGCATTGTCATCCAAAATAAGCGTGTATACAAAATTTCAGCTCAATCGGTTAAAGATTTCTGATTTAAAATTCAGTAGCAAGATTCCACCCGGACATACATTGCAAGTTAATATAAAGCTTGTAACTTGTAAAAAGGGACGATGACCGTGATAAAGATGATGGATGAATCCAACATAAATACTTTCAGCATTTAGTAAAACAGCCGTTATTTCGATATCACTAACAGACACTTAAATATATATTGTTTGTAAAATCAAAACCAATTTTTTTTATACGTGTAGGCCAAAAAGCACTTACAAATAATCAGATTCTACCACCGGTTCGGAATGCTGCTTCCACTGAGAAGAGCCGGTAAGAAACTCAATGGTTACTCTTTTCAAAATGATAATTGCGAGTAATACATTCTCAGGAGCAGCAACGCCATGAGAGCAGACAGCACCTTTGCCACAATACTAGAGAAGAATTGAGTGTAGATTTATCAAACAAAATGATATACGCGTTAAATTATTTGTAGTTAGTGTTGATATGAAACACGTTACTACTACTACTACTACAGCCCTTTTTAACGTCCCACTGCTGGGCACGGGCCTCCCCTCAAAGGGAGGGGGATTCAGGCCATAGTCCACCACGCTGGCCCAGTGCGGGTTGGCAGACTTCACACATCTATCGAGAACTAGACAAGTTCCCTCAGACGTGCAGGTTTCCTCACGATGTTTTCCTTCACCGTTTCATAGCAAGTGATAATCTCGGTTGAAAATGAGATTCGCACATAAATCCCAGAGGTGCGAGCCGGGGTTTGAACCTGCACACTTTGATTTGCAAGGCGTGCGTTCGACCACTCGGCTACCACTGCTACTCGGCTTTCACTGCTGAAACACGTTAAATAAAGTTTATTACTGCTTTTGATCTATATATAGACCGCGATCACAGTTGTAATATTCCTTATTACGAGGTAATTACAGTATTACAGGCGTTTTGATAGCCATGCATTATGGCCTTTTATGTACAATTATATTACAGACATGTTATTCGGGTGTCTAGTTAACACGTAAATAGAAATCGTACTAATGTCAGGGGTCGACACTGGTCAGTAAAGTCAGTAACAGTCAGTTCTTTTTAAATTCCAGGCGTCGCGACGCCTTGTATTGAGTGTCGCGACGCCTTAAGTGATAGTCGCGATGCCTTGTATTAGGCGTCGCGTCGCCTTATAATGAGCGCCGCGACGCAACATAGTGAGCGTCGCGACGCCTTATAATGACCGTCGCGACGCCTTGTATTGAGTGTCGCGACGCCTTATAATGACCGTCGCGACGCCTTGTATTGAGTGTCGCGACGCCTTATAATGACCGTCGCGACGCCTTGTATTGAGTGTCGCGACGCCTTATAATGACCGTCGCGACGCCTTGTATTGAGTGTCGCGACGCCTTATAATGACCGTCGCGACGCCTTGTATTGAGTGTCGCGACGCCTTATAATGACCGTCGCGACGCCTTGTATTGAGTGTCGCGACGCCTTATAATGACCGTCGCGACGCCTTGTATTGAGTGTCGCGACGCCTTATAATGACCGTCGCGACGCCTTGTATTGAGTGTCGCGACGCCTTATAATGACCGTCGCGACGCCTTGTATTGAGTGTCGCGACGCCTTATAATGACCGTCGCGACGCCTTGTATTGAGTGTCGCGACGCCTTATAATGACCGTCGCGACGCCTTGTATTGAGTGTCGCGACGCCTTATAATGACCGTCGCGACGCCTTGTATTGAGTGTCGCGACGCCTTATAATGATTGTCGCGACGCCTTGTATTGAGTGTCGCGACGCCTTATAATGACCGTCGCGACGCCTTGTATTGAGTGTCGCGACGCCTTATAATGACCGTCGCGACGCCTTGTATTGAGTGTCGCGACGCCTTATAATGACCGTCGCGACGCCTTGTATTGAGTGTCGCGACGCCTTATAATGACCGTCGCGACGCCTTGTATTGAGTGTCGCGACGCCTTATAATGACCGTCGCGACGCCTTGTATTGAGTGTCGCGACGCCGTATAATGAGTTTCGCGACCGTACCGGCAAAAAAAATACGCTTTTTGTACTGGACATGGCCCGGTGTGACGTCATTTTCTCGACGTATCTGACAGTTGAAAGAGATAAAACTGATGTCTACGCGGTCATGCTAAGCCTACAGGAGTATTACGTAATAATTTAGCAGAATTTTATGATGCATCGTCGACATGACTGAATCCGGGTAATATTATTAATAGCTCAATTATGACTTACGAAGCTACGATACATATGGCGAATATAACGTCATAGTCTTCACTGGCATACAGCCCCGGCACACTGCGGCGTTAAAACATCGCGCGTTAAAATGTTTGTCTATACCAAAGCGAACTCTGTGTCCAATTTGTATAGATTGAATATCTCTTGTATAAGCTATGCGTCCACTCGTCAAATTTCGCTCGCGGTGTCAGTGTCATTCGGTTGTAAAATGAACTTTTTTTATATGTCAATACAGTCCGTTTTGGTACTGGCAAAAAGTGAGAGGCTTAGTATGGAATCGCGAATTAAAAATGAACCGTTCTGTTTTTAAATGTATATTAATTCGTTCGCACCGGTGTGTTCACGGCGTAATGCCAACCTAATGCGAATATTATTTCTTTCCACTGAACGCACTTTAAACTTCTGTATAAAAAAATAAACAATATCAATCTAGATGTTCCATATTTGAAAAGCATATCGATCAAAAAAGTATTTATGTCTAGGACTGTTATTTTTTTCGTGTATTTTTTTAAAAGCAGGTTTACTTACGTTCTGAATTTTAAAATGGTTACTGTGAAAAGATATCTGTTATACCGGGTTAAGTATTAATAAATAATGTTATATGTATTGCCATTCCCACTATAAATATTCGCTGACACGTTTTAAATTATATTGTTAGGTAACTTGTATCTGTACAAAACAATATTTTTACCAAAAAACAAAAACCGTCTTATAAAACCTAGGTGCACTTATAAAAACCTACAAATAACCTTACATTTCATTAAATTTGCAGTCGGTGCCAAGCTACTTCAGACTAGGCAAATACACACATGAATTGGCACCGACTTAAGAAAAACATACCTAAGTCTTCTTCAGGTAAAAGTAATTTTCTGGTCTTGCCCCAAATGTGTAGTATTGCCCCAAATGCCCCAGTTATAATATTATGATGTAAATAGTAAAAAAACGTTTGTAGATACTAATAATACCACTACACTTGTGTGATTTGTTAATGGATTGCAATTTCTATAAAAAAAAATCGCTTGACGCCAAATTAAAAAAAATAATGTAGGAAGCACCCAAGAGGAAGAAGATGGTAAACGTGAAATTGGTAATTATAAAAATGATTAGCCCACTGAGTTTCTAGCAGGATCTTCTGAGTTAAGTTCAGCTTCGATCCGGAAATAGCATATAAAATAAAACTTATCAATCAGTAAGTGCCCCCGTAGGCGTATACAAAATATATTATTTGAAGCGTACAGGCAAGTAACAGGGAACGTGCTAATCAATGAATTTTAAGAAAAAGCAATTTGAAAGTTCAACTATTCCAACAATTCTATAGTTTTACCATAAACGAAACTGCATTTTTGGCGCCATCTGTTAACTGTATTTTAAATTATAATGATATGAATTTAAAATACCATACACCATTACGATATAAATCTATATAAAAAAGGGAGGGAATGCAGCCAGCGTCTTGGGTACGCTTCCGCATGGGCCAAATTTTTTACATATTTTATAAATATATATTTTCTTATTAGTTTTAACTTATTTTGTAAATAGTTGTTCAATAAATTTTATTTCTGCATAAAAAAAAAAAAAAGTGACATTCATTTGACTTTGACTAAACTTTGAGTGATACTTTGTCACTTATAAAAGAGTTGTTATGTGTTTGTTGGCTGTGATGAGACTGCCTTCACCCCGCGCCTCCTGTATTGTATTGCTAATACAAAGCGTTTGCTCGGGACTCGCGACATTTCTCTTAGTGTATGCTAGCTCACAGCCCAGTGCGCTCGCCCTACTAACGATTACCATGGACATACCTTAATTTTTTTATTTTTTTTTATTCATATTAACCAATACAGGCACTTGTGAATCGTCAATAAATAGTAAAATAGTAGCTCTAAACCTCTACATTAAACCTAACTACACAACATTTTTCAACAAACATCGTGAGGAAATCAGCACGTCTATAGAAAGACGTGTGAAGTTCACCAACCCGCACTGGGCCAGCGTGGTGGACTATGGCCCAAATCTCCCTCGTATTGAGGGGGAATGTGCCCGGTATAATGGCAATCGGCTCGCCCTCTATTACATTGGGACCAGAAAACATCGTCGAAGTGTGGGCGCACTACAGTGCACCTCTGCCTAACCCTTCGGGGAATACAGGCGTAATGATGTATATATTGATTTATTTTATTTATTTATACTACGACTACTACAGCCCTTTTAACGTCCCACTGCTGGGCACGGGCCTCCCCTCAATGCGAGGGGGATTCGGGCCATAGTCCACCACGCTGGCCCAGTGCGGGTTGGCAGATTTCACACATCTATAGAGAACTAGTCAAGTTCCCTCAGACGTGCAGGTTTCCTCACGATGTTTTCCTTCACCGTTTCATAGCAAGTGATAATCTCGGATGAAAATGAGATTCGCACATAAATCCCAGAGGTGCGAGCCAGGGTTTGACTGCACACTTTGATTACAAGGCGTGCGTTCAATCACTCGGCATCCTCTGCGCTTATAAAAAAAAAACACTGAGCTATCAACGCGTTAGGTATGTCCTCAATAGTCTCGCGGTAACAATAGTAAGCTGCACAAGGCGGTCAACTGGAGGCGCGGGATCATTTCGCGACGTCACCCGGGTGCACAACGCTAACAACTGACAAATCTGAAAAAACTGTAGGTACATCTATACAAGTAAATAAAATTGAAGTGTCTGTTTGTCATGTCATAGTAACAGATTTTGTCTAAATTGATAATATCGAGAGGGAAAGGCTATTTAACTTAAGCGACACTTTTGGGCGATATTGACTTATATACATACTAGCTGTGCCCGCGACTTTGCCCGCGTGGACTTTAGGAAGATTACCCGGAAATATGGGTATTATGTTTTTCCCGCGGAACCCTAATGCTTTGTCTAAAATTAAAGTAGCCTAAGTTACGCCTTGGAACTTCAGCTATCTGTCAGTGAAAGTCCCATTGAAATCGGTTCAGCCGTTTAGAAGTTTACCTCAAACAAACAGACAGACAGACAAAAAATTTTAAAATTGCGTTTTCGTTATAGGTATCGTATATACTTTCATACGCATTTGGTAATAGAGTGTTATTTTGATATTACAAACAGACACTCCAATTTTATTTATTTGTATAGATTTGGAATGAGCTAATTATTCTGCGTCGAATGAGTATGCTCTCCTGTAAAGTTGTAAAAATGTCGCTCAAGACAAATGGCCTTTCACCCCTCGATATGAAAGTATATACGCTAGGCTCCTATAATTCTGGGAAAATAATAAGGGAACTTAAATCCCGCGCGAATCGCGACCTCGGCTACTGGTATAATATTTGATTTAACTGTAGAAATACAATAATAGTGGTAGCCGAGTGGTCGAACGCACTCCTTGCAATCAAAGTGTGCAGGCTCAAACCCCGGCTCGCACCTCTGGGATTTATTTGCTAATCTCATTTTCATCCGAGATTATCACTTGCCATGAAACGGTGATGGAAAACATCGTGAGGAAACCTGTGCGTCTGAGGGAACTTGACTAGTTCTCGATAGCTGTGTGAAGTCTGCCAACCCGCACTGGGCCAGCGTGGTGGACTATGGGCTGAATCCCCCTCGCAACGAGGCGAGACTCGTGCCCCGCAGTGGGACGTTAAAAGGGCTGTTGTACCTAGTAGTAGAAATACATATATAAATAGTGATAAAAGCTATAATAGAATCATATCATATCAAGCCTTGGCTGAACCACTGCAGGGCAAAGGCCTCCCCCTAAGGGGGATCATACGATGAGTATGTGTTGTCTGACGAAACGTGTTTTTTTCCAATTTTGTTTGGAATCTTTTTTAGGAAGATCGACTCTAGTTCTATGCCGCGTACTTACTGTTATTTTTTTAAATGCGGCTGGTATTTTCAAAGCTATCAATCACTTTTCATTAGAGTAACGCTTCAATCAATATTTAAGATATTTTCTTTAGCCGCAAGAAAATTAATGAACGTTTTTTTCAACATCCACCGTCTCACCTGACGATATAATCCGGCGCCATTGTTGAACGTCGACGAGGCGTCGTTTGAGACGCGAACAAAACGCGCCGAACGTTTAGTTCCGAGTTTTCGAGCATAACAATTTATTATCTATGTTGACAGTTGACAGTTAGCGCGAGATAACGGGGAAATGGCGCGCTTTTTTTGTCTTTGTAGTGGTAGTTGTAGGTCATCCGGCATCCACCATCTATATCACGTTCATCCCCCATTTTTGTTGATAATGTATTGAATTTATACTTACCATTCATTACTCGATAATCGCACGTACAGCCATTTCTCATCTTCTTCCATTAAAATTTCATTATTTCGTAAAAACGAAGAAATGTCCAACTAGTGGGCATAGACAAGAAGGTTTATTTTTTAGTTATTTATGATTTGTAATGATTTTACTTTAAAAAGTAAAGTATAACGTCTTCTCTATTATTATTCTAAGTCAAATTTCAATATGATCGAACCACTGCTGACCATAACATATTGACCGAGGGACTTCTAAAGCCACGCGTATTTTTCCAATACGAAAACAACCTCTTCGTCAATATTCACAAAGATTGATTTTGTGTGGTAAAACCATAGAGATATTATTTAATTTTATTTTTATTTATTTGGTTCACCAACAACTGTTTACACCATATAAAACAATAAATAAATAAACCTCTGAGATAATTTTCATGTACGACTGTCATTTTCAACAATGATTACCACTTGCTGAACGGTGAAGGAAAATATCGTGAGTCTCACGTCTGTAGAATGGCGTGTGAAGTTCACCAACCCGCACTGGGCCAGCGTGGTGGACCATGGCCCAAATCTCCTTCGTATTGAGGGGGAATGTGCCCGGTATAATGGCAATAGGCTCGCCCCCTATTACATTGGGACTAAAATACATCGGCGAAGTGTGGGTGCACTACAGTGCACCTCTGCCTACCCCTTCGGGGAATACAGGCCGTGATGATGATGTATGTATGTAAATAAATAAAATTAGACTTGCACAAGTGCAACAGTAACTTAAAGGTAAACACCGCATGCACCACTAAACAGTTAAACTCAAATCAACTAATCTAAATGTAAACAATAGAAAGAGAAAAATAAAAAAAATATAATTGAAAGTAATAGGTGATAAAAATATGTGTATATAATAACGGATATACATTATAATGGAGATGGCATTTCGAGCCCGCGCTGCGGTAAATTTTTCTAGTTTATCTGACTCCGCCATTGTTATTTTCCCATATAGTTGCCGTATACTACAGGTACATGAGATAACAACAATGGCGGACAAATCGCCGCAGAGCTATACGAGGAGTGCAGTCGTTATGGGTACTCTAGCTGCTATCTTCTTCTTAGTCGGCATCTTCATTACTGAAGGTTTTTTTTTTTTTTTTTTGAAGGACTTACACTGTTGGCCGTGAGGTGGCCTTTACAGCTTTACCGGAGGAGTGGCGAGCGCAGAGTGCACTCCAACCAAGGCCTTAAGGGCGGAAAGGGGTGGCAACTAGCTCAAGGGCGCCACAGAGGGCACGACCTCGGCTTGGGCAGTTACCGTGAGGGGAGAGGTAGTGACTGCGCTCCTAGGTGCAAAGATGCACCTACGAGCGGAAGAGGGGGTTCCTCGACCTCGCCGGCGAGATCGGTGTCTGTTTGAGGCTGGTGTAGGTGTGTTGGTGGCCCTCTCAACGCCCGGGTCGAGGCGGGCGGTGATCGTGTCGGGAGGATCAATCAACACGTGCCGCGGACGGCGGCGACGAGTTGATGATGTGTGCGCGGGGTCTGGCTCGTAATTGCCGGCGGCGACAATTAGAGGATTTAAATGAGACGCGGATTTTTTAAAATAGCGTTCGGACGCTATTTTTAAGTGTTTACGAATTGAGAAGAGGCCAAGGTCGGAATGAAGATCTACGTTCCGTATGTACCACGGGGCACCTACGGCCCTACGGAGAAACCGGGACTGCACTACTTGCAGGCGGTTGATGTGTGTCTTCGCCGCGTGAGCGAAAACCACACTGGCATATGACATAATGGGGAGGATGCATGTTTTGTAAAGTGTCACCTTATTTCTAAGGGACATTTACTTCATGTCTAGGCTGACGTATTGCTCACTTGATGTATTATGGTCTTCCATGTGTTCCTGTCCTCGGCGGTTTTAATGGCTTGGATTATTGGTAGGCCAGTGAGTGTCTTTACTAGGTCTGGCCATCGTGTAGGTGAGCGACCCCGTGCTCTTTTCCCGACCTGGCCAACTACCATTAGCTTCTCTAGGCTGTCTGGGTTTCTACGAGCGACATGTCCAAAATATTTGAATAAACCGACGCCCCCACGTGTCGTAATTCGCTCGCACTGACAATGATAATTGGTTGAAGAATGATGTTTTTCTCTCAGTCAATACGGTTAGTTTTAGTACTGGCAACATTTCTGAAGCGCGTCTATTTCGTCCCAGTGTGTTTAATAATAATAGAAGATATTCATGGGCCCGATGTAGATCTTGCGGCCTCCGTGGCCTGGCTACGATTTGGCGACCTCTTTGGGGAAACCGAAGGTATATCATCTCCGGTTGTTCGCGTCTCGCAAATGGTCAATATTTGCACAGACACAATCAAGTAGCCAGGATTATTCACCAACAACTTGCCCTTAAATATGGCCTTGTGACATCCGAGGTACCGTACTACAGGCATACCATAAACCACAACCAGTTCTCGAAGAGGGTCATGTCTCATTGTATTTGGACCGATCTATCATCACAGACAGGACTATTGTAGCCAATAAGCCTGATATTGTGCTGATAGATCGCCAAGAGCGCCGTGCAATGATTATCGATATCACTGTCCTCCATGACGAGTTTCTCGTGAAGGCCGAGAAAGATAAAGAAAGCAAGTATCTTGATCTGGCTCACGGTAGTCGACATGTGGGACATTGATGCAGCAATCATTGTACCGATAGTCGTTTCCGCCCATGGATTATTAGCCAAGAGCCTCGACAAACACCTAAAGAGGCTCGCGTTAGGCAGTTGGATCAAGGGACAGATTCAGAAGGTGGTACTTCTGGAGACGGCGCGTATTGTGAGGAAGTTCCTCTCTCTGGAGCCCTAACCACTGGTAACTAGGACCCTGTTCCAGATGCCGGTGGGGAACTGTTTTTTATATTTTTAAATGTATTTTTTATATATATATTTAAAAATGTACTAAATAAGAAAAATGAGGAATAAAATAATAATAGAAGATATATCAATCAATACATAGTATAAAACAAAGTCGCTTCCCGCTGTCCCTATGTACGCTTAAATCTTTTAAACTACACAGCAGATTTTGATGCGGTTTTTTTTAACAAGCTTTATATTAGCTTGCAACGTATGTATGTCCGGGCGGGTGGAATCTTGCAACTGAGTTTTAGATCAGTTATCTTTATCCGATTGAGCTGAAATTTGGTATACACGCTTATTTTGGATGACAATGCATGCTGAGCTATGTGACGTCATTGTAATTCCAATATGGCGGATCATCCTACATGGCGGACTAGTTATATTTTTCTTCACAACCACGATATGGGTATCAAATGAAAGGGCTTGCTGAAGAGAACACGAAAACTAATAGGTACAACATCACATTAAATCTAAATAACTAAAACATAATAAAAAAAATAGTTGTAATGGTAATTAAATAAAAGCTTGTTTTTAAAAAGGCTTTTACAACAGCCCTAAACTACAGCCCTTTTAACGTCCCACTGCTGGGCACGGGCCTCCCCTCAATGCGAGGGGGATTCAGGCCATAGTCCACCACGATGGCCCGGTGCGGGTTGGCAGACTTCACACATCTATCGAGAACTAGTCAAGTTCCCTCAGACGTGCAGGTTTCCTCACGATGTTTTCCTTCACCGTTTCATAGCAAGTGATAATCTCGGATGAAAAGAGATTCGCACATAAATCCCAGAGGTGCGAGCCGGGGTTTGAACTTGCACACTTTGATTGTCCGACCACTCGGCTACGACTGCTATTTATTTACCTATATGTTTTTATTAATTGATAGAGTGATCCAAGAGGAAGGTTTATATGTATTAACCATGCATAATATAGTAGAGAAATTTTAGGTGGCGCTGCTTTCGTATGCCACTAATTCTAAGGCGGTACGAAGTTCGCCGGGTCTGCTAGTAGTAATTAAAAGAATGGGCCCACTCGGAAGAATCATTTCCTCCCAACCGAGACAAACGATTCTCTCAAACGAAATAATATTCTTATCGATTATTTTAATCGATACGTGTAACGATTTAAATATTATACCGATTATTTCGACACGGTATCGGGGCGTTATCACGGTCATAGATTATGGAACATCGCTTTATTAATTAAAAAGTAAAAAAAAAGTTAAGCCTATTTCCATTAGCCGGATACGTGTCAATTAATATCTTAGCTAAAGATGGTCGTACACTTGCTTATTGTTACAAATAGACGTTATACCTATTATAACAACTATAATGATAACTAGCATTTAAGTCTTCTAGCATTTATGATTTAATTAAATCCTTCTTTAATGAAATAAAATTAAAAATAATGAAATAAAATGTGATATAACTACACCCACAAATAGTAATAATTTACCTGTGATAAGTAACTAAAAAACAGAGAGGAGTGGAGGAAGGAAAGGGAGGTATTTGCCCAGCAGTGGGACGATACAGGCTGTCAATTTTTTTTATTAATAATATAACTAATTTATAAAATTAACATAACTTAAGTTGACAGCGGGGCCCAAATGGGGAAGGGTTGCCAAAGACAGAACACAGTGGAAGCTGATAAACGAGGCCTTTGAAAACAGGCACACTGAACTAAGTTAAATTGTCTAAAGTAACAATAACACAAAACGAAAACAGTTCAGTATAAAAAGGCTGTTTTGATTTGGATTTGGAAGTAACTATATAGTAGCTAAGTAACTAACTAAATAGAACTAACTAGAAATAATAGAATGCATTCTTTATCTTTTTTTTACGAAATTCAGAAATTTCATATATGATGAGAAATAGCTACGATTGGCATGTATTCTGGCAATGTCAGGGGCAAATTACAAAGGGACAATCTGCCAAGGACAAATTCAATAAATACATAATCTATACATCTATACAAATAAATAAAATTGGAGTGTATGTTTGTAATATCAAAATAACACTTTTTTACCAAATGCGTATGAATGTATATACGATACCTATAACGAAAACGCAATTTTAAAAATTTTTGTCTGTCTGTCTGTCTGTTTGTTTGGGGTAAACTTCTAAACGGCTGAACCGATTTCAATGAGACTTTCACTGACAGATAGCTGACGTTCCAAGGCGTAACTTAGGCTACTTTAATTTTAGAAAAAGCATTAGGGTTCCGCGGAAAAAACATAATACCCATATTTCCGGGTAATCTCCCTAAAGTCCACGCGGGCGAAGTCGCGGGCACAGCTAGTTATAAATAAAAATGGATGATGAGTGTGATTAAGATGGCAGATGAATTAAATTTATATTTTTAAATTTTTTGTCCGTCATAAAGTCTTTGATGTAGCAGCAGCCTAACGTTTGTATATGTTTGTATACAAAGCGTTGAATCACTGTTGCACTTACAATATTAATTCAAGTATTAATTCCAGTCCAGCGAAAGTTTTAAGTGGATACCTATTCATATTAAATAAATACATCATCACGCCTGTATTCCCCGAAGGGGTAGGCAGAGGTGCACCGTAGTGCGCCCACACTTCGCCGATGTATTTTGGTCCCAATGTAATAGGGGGCGAGCCTATTGCTATTATACCGGGCACGTTCCGCCTCAATACGAGGGAGACTTGGGCCATAGTCCACCACGCTGGCCCAGTGCGGGTTGGTGAACTTCACACGCTTTTCTATAGACGTGCGTGCAGGTTTCCTCACGATGTTTTCCTTCACCGTTCAGCAAGTGGTAATCATTGTTGAAAATGACATTCGCACATGAAAATTATCTCAGAGGTGCGGGCCTGGGATTTGAACTTGCACCCCTTACGTTCAAGACACGCGTTCTTGGCCACGAGGCTACCACTGCTTATAATTAACAATAAACAATATTTATATAAAGTCAAGTCAAGTCAAAAGCAGTGGTAGCCGAGTGGTCGAACGCACGCTTTGCAATCAAAGTGCGCAGGTTCTATCCCCGGCTCGCACCTCTGGGTTCCATGTGCGAATCTCATTTTCATCTGAGATTATCACTTGCTAAGAAACGGTGACGGAAAACATCGTGAGGAAACCTGTGTGCCCGGTATAATGGCAATAGGCTCGCCCCCTATTACATTGGGACCAAAATACATCGGCGAAGTGTGGGCGCACTGCAGTGCACCTCTGCCTACCCCTTCGGGGAATACAGGCGTGATGATGATGTATTGATTTATATAAAGTCAGTTAATAAACAATATGACTGCTTTTTTTACGATAAAATTTTAATGGAATGAGATGAAAAATAGCTGCACCTGCGATTAGTGGTACTTATGCCCCTTTACTTCTTTTGGGGACAGACAAAAGTAATGATACGAAATATTCGTCACCACATTCAACATAAAGTTATTATTTATAATGAATGCACAATTTGTACACCCACTCGCCAACTATTGAAAGTTAGCGAAAGCTGAATGACACGGCATTTGTATTAAACCATTCAGACGCCCACGATTTTATTAAATCAAATAATATCATTAATGAAATATTGTACCTAAAGGTTTTGTTATTTTATTTTTACGAAATAAGCGAAATGATGATATTTAATGGAATAAGATGAGGAATGGCTTCACCTGCGACTAGCGCGGGTATTTCGCCAATGTCAAGTAATTAATAGCAAGGACAAATTCAATAAATACACATAATAAATAAAAATGAATGATGACAGTGATAAAGATGGCCGATGAATCTGAAATATTGTACTTATAGGTTTTGTTGTAGGTATGGGTGACAGATATGTTTTTTTAATGCGAACTCTCAAAATGTTCTTACCAAGAAGTCGGTTAAAAACAAGGTAGATCATTTCAAACATAGCGTTTGCTGAGGTGATATTTATTTGTACTTACGTCATACATACTTATGTCATTTCATTCATTTCGTAAAACAATAAAATAATTTGACGATATCCCAGTTAATCCCAGGTGAAGCCAACTCACATCTTTTCTCAAGTTTCATCGTTTCATTCATTTTTTTTATAGAGCCATAGAGCCATTTCCGACCACGTCTATCCCGCGAAGATGTCTCTAGATCATCGCGCTACCGGCACCGTTTCTTTGGTCTTGTACCCGCCGTCTTGTACCTGCGGGACTCCATTTAGTATTATAATCTCCTCCATACTTACAATTTGGTTTCATTCATAACGTACAGAAAAAAAAATACAGCCCGCATAAACAATTTACTTCACATACCATCAGTTACATCATTTCGAACTGTGACAGTTCTCAAATAGTCCGCCATATTGGGCACTAATTAAAAAAGCAAAGGCCCGCTCGCACAGGAAACGTCATTTCTTATATCGCGTTCGATATTTGAAAAGATTGACAGATTTGACAGCGCGCAATGGCGCCGAGCGAGATGCGTGCGGGCGAGATGGCGGGGGAGGGACAATGTTTGTTTTCATTTTAAGTTAACGGTATCACAGTAATTAACGGTTATTTTACTTTTAATATTGTCTGTTATGCTCTTCATCATTTGAATTTTTTCTTTATAATATTCGAACGGAGTTATTATTTTAAGAACTTTTTTGGTGTCTATGGTTGAGTATAACATTTTCAGGGGTCTAACGCTATTTTTTAATACCTATTACTTAAGCACCCACTATAAATTTAATGTAACTTTTACTATTCGTCTACAATCAAAGTTAAGTACTTATTAGAAAATCTAGGACGGAAGACTTTTCAGCTCTCTGGCACATAGGGGCGTAATGATGCAGTAAATATTTGCCAATAACAAAACATACTCTGTGTTATTTTTTTTTTTATATAAAAGCCTATTGTATTTCACCTGCTGGGCAAAGGCCTCCCCCTCTCGTCTCCACTTGTCCCTATCCTGGGCTTGTTGTGGCCACGTTAACAAATATAATTAAATAAAAATATTGAATTACATTGGTAAAATCGATCACGCTGCAAAGTTCGTTCACGTAGTCTATGACATTTCGTTGGAGAATGAGCCTTGTCTTTGAGACAATACAGTTCGTTTTGGTACTGTCAGAAAAATAGCAGCGGACGTCTTGACTCCATTATAGGCCAGGAGCTTTATCCAATAGATTTAATCAGTTATAAAAACCGACCAAGTGCGAGTCGGACTCGCGCACAAAGGCGTCTTAAGTTATTTAGTACTTTACTTTGTTTTTTAGTATTTGTTGTTATAGTGGAAACAGAAATACATAATCTGTGAAAATTTCGATTCTCTAACTATGACGGTTCATGAGATACAGCCTGGTGACAGACGGACGGACGGACAGCGAAGTCTGGGTTCCCGTTTAACCCTTTGGGTACGGACACTTAAAAAGTACACATTCCCCATACCATTCCAATAGAAAGCACTTAGAATCTAAGCATCTGCGCGCGCGCATCTATTAAGTACGCAGCCGCAGTCGCGTGCGCGGCGCAATTAGCGGCAATTCACGCAGCGCGCGGCAACAGGCGAACCTTGAACCCGCGAGACGCCCAATCACAGCTTCCAGGAACAACAATTGATCAACCGTAAGATGTTTTATTGAACGGCAGCCTTACCAACACCTCTTAAAGTATTTTTGTTTCGATAGTAACTGTCAGTTTTTGACAGATTTTGTATTGAGTTAACTGTCAAAAACTGAAAGTGATATTAAAAACATTGCTTTATGACAGGGTGGATTCATCCGCCATCTTTATCACTGTCATCATTCAATTTTTATTTACAATGTGTATTTATTGAATTTGTCCTTGCTATTAATTACTTGACACTGGCTGAAATACCCGCTAAACCGGCTAAATCATCATTTCACTCGTTTCGTAAAAAAAGAGGACAGGGTGGTGGTAAAGGGGCAGACTATAACCTCATCGAGTGGCTCTAGCCATTCAGCGAGGGAATGCAGCCAGCGTCTTGGGTACGTTTCCGCATGGGACAAATTTTCTACGTATTTTAATTGTAAATAGTAGTGATTTGAATAAATCATATCACCACATATAATTGACATACGAAAGATATCCACTTATCAATTCATTTCAACGTGTATAAGTAAATAATGCGACATTTAAACCTCGCTACAAACTCTGCCCAACAAAGTCTCAGTCTAGTGCTCAGCTGCGGGCCACCAACTTCAGAAGCCCGCCAACAAGATTAGCGGCCTCCATTTGCGTCCGGCGCCATGTTGAATCAAACGTCAAACTTACAAAATGGATTCCCGCGTGACTCCAGCCCGCTGGGAGTGTCACTCCTAATGCTGAATTTAGACTATGATCACTGCTTTTCAGTTAATAAATAACAAAGCTAGCAATGTTAGCCGCATGGAGATATTATAACGGAGATGGCATTTGGAGCCCGCGCTGCGGTATTTTTTTGATGTGAAACATCTAATGGCGCGCGTGGCGAGTGACAACGACTGTTGATGCCGCGATGCTGTGATCCCAAAACTTCCAGCTTCGTGGCTCCTCGGTTATTTCCGCCGCTTAGACTCCGCCCACCAGCTGACTCCACTCACTCGCCGCTACGACGTTTATGTTTCACATCTGCCAGGCGTCCCGCGACGGCTCAGTTTTTTTCTGGTTTATCTGACTCCGCCATCTTTGTTTTCCCATATAGGTGCCGTTTACCACAGGTACATGAGATAATAAAAATGGCGGAAAAATCGCCGCAGAGATATACGAATAGTGGAGTCGTTATGGGTAATCTAGATACTCCATGGGTAGCCGAGTGGTCGAACGCACGCTTTGCAATCAAAGTAAACAGGTTCAAACCCCGGCACGCCTCTGAGTTTCACATGCGTATCTCATTTTCATCAAAGATTTTCGCTTGCTGAGAAACGGTGAAGGAAAACTTCGAGAGGGAACCCACACGTGTGAGGGAACTTGACTAGTTCTCGATAGATGTGTGAAGTGTGCCAACCTGCACCGGGCCAGCGTGACGGACTATGGCCTGAATCCCCCTCGCATTGAGGGGCGGCGCGTGCCCAGCAGTGGGACGTTAAAAGGGCTATTATAGTAGTAATAGTACCTAAATAACAAAGGTCCTAAAGAAATAATAATCAACCACCACTTACAGAAATATTGTATTTAATTGTATCTGTCATTTTTTGACATTATTGTATCTGTAATTTTTTGGCAAATTGTGTTGACAGTTAGCTGTCAAAAACTGCAAGTAATATTAAAACAATACTGCAAGTGAGGGGTAAGTAGGTAAGGTGGCAGCCAAACACTGCAATCAAGATTTAAACCCTAGTTTGCATTTGCTGAAGTGTGATAAGCAGAATTATTTTTGTTTTTAAGCTTGTAGTCCAAGACAACCAAACTCTAAGGCCAGTGTGGTGGACTATTAAATAAAATGAAGATGAATTCATTTCGCTTTGAGAGGTACACACGTGGGTCTAAAATAGTCTAAATAGACGTGTCCTTTATTCGATGTTATTGTGATCAAAATACAGCTAAAAGAAGGAATATTTATGCTTACATAAGTATGATGAAGCAGATGTATAGTTAGAAACTAGTAAGTAAGTCATATCTATTGGACCTCATTTTATTTTAAAGAACGAAAGAACATCTTATTGCAATAAAGAGATGACCGTCAGAGTTGAAGATGTGTCATTAAAAAAAACTTTCAAAGAGCTTTGAACTTGACGCGCCTAAAATGGCGCTACTGCTTTTTTAGGCGGGAAACAGAAAGGTTCCACCGTTCAGCCACCGTAGGCGTAAGGTTTAGAATCAGAATATTATTTATTCATGGAAACCAATACAAGCATTTCTGAATCGTCAATAAATAATAATAATAGTATCTCTACCACTCGGAATGCATTTCCTATGGAGAAGAATGGGCAAGAAACTCCATGGTTGCTTTTTCCAATAAGGATTTACTTATTAAATGGAGTCGTCCTTTCAAATCGATAAGCGCCATATTACCAGCCAGAAGCCAACGGTGTTAGTTTTTGCGACCGCCCGCGCCGTGAATCACGCGCCATCGTGGGCAACAAAAAAACCAAAATTGTTTTGTTACCGACACCACAGACACAGTGAAATGTCTACAAGATATCTATACAGAGTTCTTCTTCTCCGTCTGCTTTTACAAAATGATTAATTTTAATGGAATAACAATATAAATCGTCGCGTACGGTTTGCGGGTATTCTGTTATGATATGGAGCGGTGAAAGAACTTTTTTTTCACTTTACAGGAGAGCATACTCATTCGACGCGGAAAAAAATGCTGATTCCAAATATGTAGGTATATCAGTCAATATCGCCCAAAACTGTCGCTTAAGTCAAATAGCCATTCGCCCCTCGATATCAAATAATTACCTACTTTAAAGTTTAAATGTTCTCTACATACATGGTAATTATAAATGCAAATGGGTGATGAAGGTGAAAAAGATGGCAGATGACTGTTTTGACAGATAAACTAGTAAGTTTACTGTCACTGTCAATTAAATTAGTGTTAGATATTGTGTATTTGTAGATTTTGTCCTTGCTATTAATTACTCGACATTACCATAAGTACCGCTGTGATGAGAAGATATGAGAAGCATGTGACTAAAAGAGTGATGAGTATGAAATGATGGATACAGAACGAGAGGAAGACCAAAGAAAAGATGGATGGATGTGTAAAAAGTGATATGAATGAGATCGGAGTGGATGTCGGTCGGAAAAGCGAGATGAATGGAAAAAAAGACATACTGCGCCGACCCCAAATAATGGGATAAGGTAAGGCAAATGATGATTACCATAAGTACCGCTAATCACAAGTGCAGGCGTTCCTCATTTTATTCCATTAAAATTTCATCTTTTCACTCATTTCGTTAAAAAAGTAGAAGTATTTTTGACAAAATACCAATAAAGAGGTGATTGATAGGTGGTACCGAACCAATTTACTGAGTTTTTTTTAATGATATTTGATCATAGATTTTTTTTATTTATTTTTAAAACCTGTCATAATGTGG
This sequence comes from Ptilodon capucinus, assembly GCA_914767695.1. NCBI lineage: Eukaryota > Metazoa > Arthropoda > Insecta > Lepidoptera > Notodontidae > Ptilodon > Ptilodon capucinus. The sequence goes on from OU611837.1 coordinate 3,187,263, forward strand.
GTTATACTTTATGTGAACGAATTTCAGATTCTTGGAGTTATCATACCTTTAGTTGTTATACTATGACAATAGAAAGCTATTTTAATATTAGCTATTGTGGATTAGTAGGTAGGAATATTAAAGGATAATTATTTGGTTATTATTATATAGGCATCTTATTATATTTAACAGCTTCCTTTTTTATAACCTATTAGGTATCCCACTGCTGGTCATGGCTAACGGTGCTGGGCTTGCTGTGGCCACGTTTCATTTCAACAGCTACATTTGGACAAAAAAACTGATCTAGTGCGATTCAGACTCACGCACTGAGGATTCTGTACAAACTTACGTACAAACGGAATCGACTCTCGCAAAATTAATAAGAAAAATTGTGATGTAACTTCAAATTTACGCTTGTGCTATAAAACATTGCTTCTTACCAAATTTCATGATTCTAGGTCAACAAGTGCCATAGCTATAGACAAGATCTATATATCTTCTTTTTTATTGGAAAAGTACTGATACTAAATAGTCGTTAAATAGATCTTCGAATCGGTATGTATCTTGTCTATGGTTAAGTACGTCATTTTCCCGCTTTTTTCAAAATTGGGAAATTACTAAATAGTTGTTAGTACTTTTTCCAGATGGGATGAATCTTGTCTATGGCCATGGCCGTCAATTTTCCCGCCAACTAGCCACAGGCTATAGAAGCGGATAACGGGAGCCGGACGTAGGCGGGAAGCCCGGGAGGCCATTTTACAATTATTTTCATTACTTATACCTCAAAGTGTTTTGACTACTTGTTGATTGGAATTGATTTAAAACTAGTTGTGAATGCGGCTCTGCCCGGAATTATTTAACATTATGCGTGCATACACAATCACCAAGAGCATTATATCTCTTAAAGTATTGTTGTTTCAATAGTAACTGTATTTTTTTGGCAGATTTTTTACTTTTTTATCAAAAGTCAAAAGTAATATTTAAAACAAGACGAGTGGTGGCAAGGGGGCATAAAGACTACATCTTTGTGCCTTATAGTGAAACAAACTAATATAAATTACATACTTAATAATAAATTGAATCGTATCAGAACTAGATAACACTACCTATGGTGGACTCCTCCAAAATGTTCCCACGATCGCTCAAAAGTCAAAACTAAAAAGCCTACGATTCATAATCAATGAAAAAACCTTTATCTATGCTAAGTCACATTCCAAATGAATTTGAAAATCGAATCCGACACCCGAAGAGAGCTATCACTCAAATGGAACATCGATTCGAAATTTGAAATAAAATGAATTAATGATGTATCGACGTTGAGTTGAGCCGCTTCTTTTACAAAAATAGCTTTGAAGTCGCCAGTACTCCTTATTAGGTTCATAAAATCCATAGATTATGTTATTGATAGCTGTTACACTTTTTCTTTTCTTTTATAAATGACCTCTTTCTATTGATTTTTACGTAATGAAGAAATATAATGGAATAAGTTTAGCTGCGATTTGTCTTAGCGTCAAGTAATTAATAGTATTAACAAATTAAATAAATACGTTATGGTTTAAACAAATCTCATTGCAGGTAGAGTTGTTACTTGTAAGTTTAAGATTAATCAGTAATCAATAATTATGTTTGAATCGATAGATAACTCTTTATTGCTCCACCTCTTTGAGTAATACAAACAGTCTAGTCCAAGAGGCGTCGAGTTAGCGCAACTAATCGTTCGATCGGTGGCCTATAGAGCTAAACTCGGAAGAATGTCGCCTGCGCACGCGCATACCAGCAATGTCGCGACTGCAGCATTGATCACAGAAAACAAAATGTAACAAACTATATACAACATTTCGATTTAAAATTTTGTTTTTGTTTAATGGCCTCTTTCCATTGAGTCAGGCCCAATGTGATTCTGCCATTGTCAACGTAGTGGCGAAGACACGATGGAAGGTATAGCCTTTGTTAAATCATGATCTCCGTCACCTAAGTCCGATGATTCAGACAGTACCGCGTTTTCTTTTTTACGAAATGAGTGTAATGAAGAAATTTTAATGGAATAAGATGAGGAATGCCTGCACTTGCGATTAGCGGTATTTATGGCAATGTCGAGTAATTGATAGGTACGACAAATTCAATAAATACACATTAGAAATAAAAATGGATGATGACAGTGATCAAGATGGTGGCGGGTGAATTATATTTCCTAAATCGGAATTATTGTCGTGTCATTTCCTCTGATTCCTTATTCTATGGTCGTGATTGTGTTCGCCATTGGTTTTAGCACTAGTAAAGACTAATTATAGGCTGAGTGTACGAATGCTTTGATGTGTGAAAGGGACAAAACAATGACAGTGAACTGGGGCCTTACGTTCACCTCTTAAAGTATTGTTGTTTAAATAGTAACCGTCAATTTTTGACAGATTGTGTACTGAGTTAACTGTTAAAAAATTAAATTAATATTAAAAACACAGCTGCATGACAGGTGATGGTAAGGTGGCAGATTGTTTGTATTTTGTTTGTTTGTCCCGAGTAATCTATGAAACGGCTGCATCGATTTTGACGTGACTTTCACCGGCAGATAGCTGATATAAGGAGTAACATAGGCTACTTTTTTCTTTTAAATGTTTGCCTAAATTGCATGCAGAAGTCGCAGGTAACAGCTAGCTAGTTTTAAAAGTACCAGGGGATCATGAAATGTTGGGAGTGTTTGAACTAAGAACATTAGTGGTGGTCAGCCACAATCCGTCTGCAGACAGCGCGCGGGGCAATAAAGATTAGCTAGTACATTCCACTCGACGATAGATGGCGCTACGAGTTTTAAATGTCAATTTGTTTTTTTTTAATCAAAGTAAAGTCATGAAAACAACTATTTCGTCAATGTTATCTAGAATATGTCTAGTTTAATGGCTTCAATGTGACAATGTCTAATGTCTACACTGGTCATATTCTTTATTTATTAATAAATATTTATATTTTACGCATTATATAGATTGTTAGTACACTTGAGGTCTACTGAAGCTAACAAATAAGTTTTACTTTTTTGTAAAATGTATTCTGTATTGATATATATAAAGATTGAATTTGTGTGGTAAAATCCCGACGCCCCATGCGTCAAAATTCACTCGTACTGTCAGTCATTAAGTTGAAGAATGAACTTTGTCAAGGTGTCAATACAGTTCGTTTTCGTATGGCAAACATTTTAGTGTGCTTTGACGATAATAAGTCTCTAAAATTTCGAACGTGTGTGTGATACACCCTGTATAACTTAATTAGTTGTCCCCAGGGCCCTGTCCCCCTGGTCCCCGGTGACCCCCTCGTCGGTAAGCACGGTTCATTTAACAGATTCGCTGCGCTTGTGGCGTTTTTCAGCACATAACGACTTTATTTCTGTGCTACAAGTACGGGCAAGCACGAAAGTGTTCAACCAATTTTATTATTAATAATAAATTTAGTTACTTATCACTTATCTAACTAACCATGCCTACATGGTCAGTTAGGTCGCTTATCCCTCCTGTTGTTTCCTGTAGGCTTGGTATGACCATGCAGACATAAGTTGTATCTCTTTCAACTGTCAGTTTTGTCGAGAAAAAGACGTCACTTCACTTCTTTTTGTACTGGACATGGTTTGGTGTGACGCCATTTTCTCGACAAATCTGACAGTTGAAAGAGATACAACTTATGTCTACACTGTTGATTCTACATGGTCATGCTGAGCCTACAGATATTTATATCGAAGAGAAGTCGAATCGAATGTAACAGCTGGTTTTAAGCTGTGTTACTCTAAGTTTTAACGAAAAATTAACACTTTTTTATTTATTTGACTTCACATTTAAGCGCTTTTATACCCATTCTGAATATCTAGCTTACTCTAAGCGATACCCTTACTCGAAATCAGAAATATTTCATCATCGTTCTTAATAAAATTTATTACGTCTTAAGTTTTTATTATAATTTGACGCAACACAGCTGTTAAAACAGCAGTCACTTTTGAACCCCTTTGATCTAAAGATTATCATAGCATTAAGGTACTAGGATAGCCAAAGCACAAAAAGTAAGAAAGATTTTTATTTGTGTTGTAAAATAAAATTAAGTTATCGATATTATGTTTTAAATAAAATGTATTCATATACTATACATAAAGAAAATTGCGAGATTGGTGCACCCATTATGTCCCCCTTACCACCAACACCTCTCTTGCAGGGACTTTTTAAATATTTCTTTTAGTTATTGACCGTTAAATCTATACAAAATCTATCGAAAATTGACAGTAAATATTAGAACCATATCCCATGAATAACGTTGTACATTTTATTTGTCGACAAAACGTTTTTCTCCGCGATTGTACAGTCAGTGACACTCGCGGTCACGAGTCTGTGGCGACGCGCGCTAACAGCAATTCGTCACAGATTGGAAATTGATATTTATTAGACTATTAAGATTTCTGTTTGCGATTGTACCTTTTGAAGGGTGATCCCTGTCAATATATATGTTGTACAAATGTTTTATTGTTTGTTTGTGGGTAGGTCAAAGATGGCTTGGTGTAGTGGTTTGAACGCAGACCTCTCAGCTCACCAGGTGGTCGGTGGTTTGGTTTCCGACAGCAGAAAATTTCGGAATGTGCCGTGGTCCGGGATCTCCCTTAGTCCATCATATGATACCCTATATCCATAGTACAAGCTTTGTTTACTTCCGGATCATACGATAAGTATGTGTCGTCTGGCGATATTATAATTATGATTTATACTATTTGTTCTAAAGCGCCACCTATTGGGCCCATCTATAACTAAGACCCATCTATGCGACCACATGCGTTAAAAGAAAATCATCAAATTCATTCCAGCCGTTTACGAAAACACACCGAAATTTAATACATGATGTTATTTAAAATACCGAATTTCGCGAAAAGCGACACCAACGCATAATTTGACAGTTCTTTATTCATTTAAATTTCGAACCCCGTATGACCTTTATAGGTAGAATAATAAATAATTAATTCTTAACATTATAAACGCCGAATCATCCAACACTTCTATACACGACTGTACAATGATATTTTAAAACATTTTCGATTGCAAAATTTAAAAAGGCATGAAAATCGTTTTTTTGTGCTCGCCTTACAGTTCCGGGGATCAATGAACCTTATGGAACTGCACGTGAGAAGGTAATACTTATTACTGGGTTATTAGGACATGGCGACGCACTTTGAAAGGGAGTCGTGATGCTCTATAATATGGCGCCGGGCGCCCAGACTCTTTTTATATGGGCTTCGCGATGCACTTTATAGGACGTTGCGACGCCCAAGCTCTTAGACTATAAAAAGTATATTTAAATGAGTCTCGACGTTGAGCTATGAGCGTCGTGACGCCTATTATAAGGGCGTCAGTCACGATGCTTATTGTAAGGAAGCGATACCGGTCGCTATAGAGGCATGGTTATGACATGACCTTGGGTGCCACGACGCTTGTTATAAGAGAGTCGCTTGCAATTAGGGCGTCGTGACGTCCATTTTAAAGGTATGATGCCGTAAGGCTTGTGAAGTTCACCAACCCGCACTGGGCCAGCGTGGTGGACTATGGCCCAAAAACCTCGTATTGAGGGGGAATGTGCTCGGTATAATGGCAATAGGCACATTGAGATCAAAATACGACGGCGAAGTGTGGGCGCACTGCAGTGTACCTCTGCCTACCCCTACGGTACTACGTTGCCGGGCTTTAGGTGTCAAAACGTATTTTAGTGAGGCTTGGCCACGCTGTCTAAAGCCGTGACTTCTCAACGACCAACCAATGTAATGTAGTTTAAAACTACGATTTATTTTTTAATGCGTTACTATTGCATAATGTCGTCCGCCCCTCTATGCTCGATGTCACCCTCAGACCATAGACTAATGGCCACTCTCTACTCCCACTGGGATTTAGATGGTGGGCTTTTTATCAAGTGCTTTGTTTTTGACATTTAATATGTCAAAGATTAAGGGAATCTTAATGCACGTGGTGAAGTGGTGATTTTAATTTACCTAAAGATTGATAATAGCAGTGGTAGCCTCGTCGGTAGAACGCCCGCCTTGATACTAGTTGAATTCCCGGGCCCGCACCTCTGTGATAATTTTCATGTGCGAGTGTCATTTTCCACCAAAATACAACGGCGAATTGTGGACGCACTGCAGTGCACCTCTGCCTACGGTTCGGGGAATGCAGGCGATTGTATTTATCACGCTGTCAATGTACCCAATTTCGATTAACTTATTCATTGAGACAATACAGCTCCCGTGTGCTGCTCTACCCGCAGTCATAAAACATTGATATTTTGACAGATTTTTGTACATACAACTTGTCAACTAATAAAAATGTTGGTAGATAAAAAATTAAATAAGAATGCTATCGAGACATTTATTTTGTATGATTATTTAATTCTCATGACTGCAAAAGTAAGATGTAATAATTTATTTGTCTCTTTGTTCCAGACAAGGCCTCAAGCTCCGTCAATTGACAGACGGCCGCCATCTTGTACAAGTGATATACTCACAAAATGGCGACATACAAGACTGCGAATACATTAAACAAGGCAAAACAGCAAGAAACTTTCTTAAAACATTAAGAAATGAATTAAAATTAGCACTAGACGAAGAGATATATAGATTGGTGCAACAACCGAAAAGTTTTGATGATGAGAAATTTTACCGCCATTTTCGAAATGTCAGTTTTCGAATATTAAAAGATGGCGATCGATTGCCGCTTGGTATTTCAAGATGGCTGGATTATGATAAATTGAAATCGGAATGCGTTCAAAAACATGAAGAAATGAAACATACTATGCAAAATAGAAAGAATATCGGCGAAGATTCACTCGCTAGGTAATTATCAATCATTTATGATATGCCAGTCACCATAGATAAGTGTTTATCGTACTATGCTTATATATTTATGTATATAATCATTATAAAAAATACAGCAAATAAAAAAAACTTGTCTACTTTCGACAATTTAAAAAAGTAGATACCTACGGATATTTCAAGATGTTCGAGTTTAATAAAAAAAAAATATTTCCAAATTTGAAATTAGTGATGATCGTTTTTGTTATTTTGTTAATTAAGGGCCTACTTCTTAAACTGATAATTACTTAGATATCAAAAAAAAATTCTGATGTTTTTATTATTTTGCTCCAGACTATCTTGTCCGTAAATAATTTTAGGAAATTTTGTAATTAATAAGTATAAGTAACTACATACTTACAAAAAAATAGTTTATAGTAATAAAGATAGCCTCTTTGTTTATTCAAAATTGGAATGATATTCTATTTTTGGCCAGTCCATGTGATGACCTCTTTTTTTAGGAATTTACAATATAGCGATTTCGAGATACCGGTCTTTTAAGACACTACAAAATAAATGAATCACATTATGTCTAATTAATTACGTAAACGCCACGACTTGTAAATCCCCTCTGTGACTAACTAACAGCCACAATACCTAACTGCTTATTCACTATATTTAAAACATTACTAATTAAAACTTACATTTAGATATCTAACAAAATATCATTAATGAATATAGGATAATTAATAAACATTTAAGAAGTTTACGTTTAGGGACTCTATTGAACGCTTCTGATACAAACTTGGCTAATTCAATGTAAACGTCACTGGGTTTGACATAGAGAAATGTTATTTTTGAATATGTTATGCGCCAATTCAGTCATAGACTAAATTTAAATTGTCCATATAAGTTTGATATCGGTCTGACCACCACCTCTTAAAGTATTATTATTTCATTAGTAACAGTAATTTTTTGCCATACATTTTTTATTTATTTAATGGCCTTTGCCATGTTTTATTAGATTTAATATTAAAAACATTTCTCTAAGTCAGGTGGTGGAAGCTTATTTTGTTGACATCAAACTAAAATAAACGTTTATACGAATACTTACACAAATCTAATTTAATTTAGGCCATCTATGAAAGAAAAAAAGCTAAGTATGTTTCCGATGACGTCTGATAAGACAATTAATATGTAATAACTTCATGTCAATCATTGTAAGACAGACAATTCGCTGATATAACTAATCGAAAACAGCACCCGTAGCATGACCGCGTAGACATAAGTTTTCTTTTAACTGTCAGATTTGTCGAGAAAATGACGTCACTTCGAGCTTTTTGTAATGAACATGGCTCAGTGTGACGTCATTGGACAAATCTGACAGTTGAAAGAGATAAAACTTATGTCTACGCGGTCATGCTACAGGGCCAGGTCGCGAAGGTCGTTCCGGGAGAATTTTATACTGCCAGGGACGAAGTGGTGTGGTGCTGGGCACGTGGCGACGCGGTACTCCGAGATAGGGCTGGACGCAGCCGAGGACAAGTGCTGTAGGGCCCACGACCATTGCCACATCAACATCGGAATGTTCAAACGAAGATTCGGATATTACAACTATAGACCTTACACTATCTCGCATTGTAGATGCGATAGGAGGTTAGTTTTTTATTTTTTATTTGTTGTTCTTTTTTTGAATTCTAATTTCAAACCACGGACACGGTCTTTTGGGTTTGTCACGTTTTCTGATTTTGTCTGCCTGAGCGGATTAAGTTAATTTGCTTTTTCAAATTTCGAACAATTATGTTTCTTTTTTGTTGTTGGGTTGTCATTTTTGTACAGGATTTGTTTTGAGTGATCGTGGAATCGCGAAAAAGTTTGTGCGGCCATCTTTTGTTTGTCTACGAAAAGTATTTGGTTTGGTTTGGTGGCGGGTTTTTTAACATAATATGCTATATGGTGGAAAAGCTTGGTTTGCACTTTACTTAAATATTAACCAAACGTATAATATTAATACAATCGGGTAGAAATAACGAATTCTCAAATATTTATGGTGTTTATATAAAATATTCGGAAATTCGTTGTTCCGCTCCGTTTTGGGTGTGACATTAAAAACGAATAATTAATGTCATTAGTACCTGATTGACAAAAAATGGCCATTATTTACCCCCACCCACACACATACACACACACACACACACACACACCTTTAATTAAACACACGACTTTAAAAAACCGGCCAAGTGCGAGTTGGACTTGGACGAAGGGTTCCGTACCATCATCTATAAAAACAGCAAAAAAATCACGTTTGTTGTATGGGAGCCCTCTTAAATATTTATTTTATTCTGTTTTTCAGTATTTAAATACATCATCTGTGAAAATTTCAACTGTCTTACTATCACGGTTCATGAGATACAGCCTGGTGACAGACGGACGGACGGACGGACGGAAAGCGAAGTCTTAGTAATAGGGTTCCGATTTTACCCTTTGGGTACGGAACCCTAAAAAATATTATTCAAATTGTAGATAATATAAAAAAATTGACAGTTACCATTGAAACAAGAATACCTACTTTAAGACGTAATGATAAGGCTCCTGAGGCTACACAGGTAACCTTAAACGAGGTCCTACATCATAAACTTTATGTCCCATTCCACTCAACGTCTCAAAGGATATCCCATTAGCCGTCCAATTAAGATTAAACGACGTATATTTTGATTATTAAGTTATTTCTTTTTATTGCATCATGGTATCCTATCTCGTCAAACTACTCATTGGAACTATCAAAGGAATAACAAGAGGCCCTACCGCGTACTCTTCAGCTGCATTATTTTTATTATTTTACAAGCTTTATATTAACTTGCAATGTATGTCCGGGTGGAATCTTGCAACTGAATTTTAATTCAGTTGTCTTTAACCGATTAAGCTGAAATTTGGCATAAACGCTTATTTTGGATGACAATACATTCTTAGATATGTGACCTCATTCTAATTCCAATATGGCGGATTATCCAAGATGGCGGAATAGTAATTTTTTCTGCACAACCACAGTGTGGGTACCAAATGAAAGGGCTTGCTGAGGAGAAAAAAAAAACTAAGGGCAATTAAATAAAAGCTTGTTATTAAAAAGTTTTTTTACCATTATTGGAATAAGATGGGGAATGGCTGCATCTGCGGTTAGTGGGTTTTCTGCTAATATCAAGTAATTAGTAGCAATGACAAATTCAATAAATACACATTATACATGGAAATGGGTACTGCCTCCTTACTACTATTTGCAGCAATGTTTTTGATATTAGGCAATTTTTTCTTTTCGAGCAGTTAACCATGGAGGTAGTAAAGTAATAAAGAGCCGGCATTTTGAGCCCGCGCGGCGGTAAATTATCCGCCATATTAGTTTTGACTAGTGACACTTAGGTACTTACTTGATCTTAAGACTAAGATGGCGGATCTCAGATAACCATTGCCAACCTTCAAAAAATCGCCGCAGAGCATTACGAAGAGTGGGGACGTTAGGGGGTACCAAGTTTGTTAGAGAGATTTCATCCTAATAATTGACCCTAACGATCGATGCAATAAAAGTAGAGGATGTAATTTTTACAGATTTTAGTCGGTTCGATTCCCAGGTGTGGCAAGCGAATTTTCGAAAATCTTTGAATGCAGTTTTCTTTCTTTTCAAAAATAAAGGAATGTTTTCTTTGAGTTTTGTTTGCTATCTACGGTATTAAGAATACTTTCCCTTCAGGTGGCATTACAAAATTCCACCCTGTATAAGAGACTTGTGGCTTAGCCCTGCGACAGAGAAAATTTAAATTAAATCAATAAAAATGTAACTCAACCGAGAACTACCAATTAACATTATTCACTAATACCAGACGCAATAAACGCTCTGTGATCTATGGATCATTCACGCACGTTGCCAACGATCTATAGATCTTTATAGCGCACTTAGGCATCTATGAGGGATTTACAACGTCGAACGAACCACATTTATGGTTAATATTTTTTTTATACCATAAACACGCTGGTGGTCCATTTATTTTTAACACCATAGAGGTTTGGTATATATTTTTTAATGAAAACACGGAAGAGGTTATTATGTGTGACTGGCTTTGAACTTGTCAGTACAACATTTGAGGCATGTTTACATGTAAGTGGTGTGCGATTTCGATTATAAATGTAATAATTATAAGTTATGAATACTGCTTATATCTGAACGAGTCTCAAAACGGATAATATACGGCTGATGGACAATCGCTTGTAAAAATTCGTTGTATTTTTAATGCGTTTCGAGAATGAATCGTTATTCGAATTAATTGATATTGGTTTGAATATATTTTGATTGATTACTCTTTCGATACTTACAATCGAGTACGGCTGAGAACATTAGATTAATGATCGAATGCCTTTCGATTTTTAAGCTTAACAATTTTATTTTTTAATTATTAATGATTCTGATTTTGAAATATTTTAAAAAGTGCTCATGAATCTGATATATTCGAAATCTAGTGACGTTCCAATTGAATATGTACATCCAGCCAGTATTTATATAACTACAATGTGACGTACGATTTATATTTAATCTAGCAAACGGTTTTCAAACTAACTGGCTAGATTGAAATACCTACATATTGACTCAGAGCTATTTAACCATACAGTATTTACTTAATATAACTTAACCTTTATAATATACCCCTACTTTATAACATACCCCTAAATATTAATGGCTACCCATACAGTGTGCCAATTCTAAATCACTTTGCTAAGTGTACGTAGTATCTACCAAAGATTATTAGCACAAAAATCGCGTACGCAGACCGAAACGCGACACAATGGAGCTACTCCGAGTGCCTGGTACCAAATGGTGCGGCAAAGGTTTCTCCGCGACGAGGTACTCGCAGCTCGGCGGCCACTCGCGGACTGACCGCTGTTGCCGCGTGCACGACCTGAGGTGCCCTTTCTGGATCGGCGGCATGGAGAAGAAATATGGCCTCCACAATTGGCGCGTAAACACACTGATGCACTGTCGTTGTGATGAGAGGTTCGTATTTTAAATCTAGCTAGCCCGAATCTATTGAGCATGAATCTACTAGGGTGAGTCTTGTTATCCTGCCCTCTCCTTGTTCCGTAGTCTTGTTAACCTGCCTTGCAGCAATGTCTGTATTATTACTTTCAATTTTATCAGCACAAAATCTGGCAAAAATAACTTTTAGTATTGAAATAACAATACTTTAAATATTTTCTGGAACCTCACCACTACCTCAGTGGTGAGGTTCCAGAAAATATTTATGAATTGGCTTGGCTTTATCTAGATAGCGTGAAAGTATTTGTCTAGATATTCTAGGCTAGTCTAGGCTTGATTAAGTTTGAAAGTACAAACGAGTATAGACCTAAACTAGCTTTAATCGTACCTGCTAAAGTGAATCTAGGCTTTCTAGTCTGTGTCAATTAGTCGAAACTGTATTTGAAGTAGTTTGTAGTAAAGATTATTATTTAAAAGAAACCGATAAATTATAGTGATACTGGACGAGTTTACTGTTGATTTTTATTTAATTTAATTAATTATCGGAACAATATTAATGTGTTAATATTAAGAAATTAAATTAATTTATATTACCGTCTGGTAATGAGATATCAATCATTTAAATTTAATTAAATTAACTATTAAACTCTTTTAAAATATAAGTGTGTTTTCTTTTGTTGTTGTTTGCATGTGTGTGTGTTGTGTCTTATTGTTAGTAAAGATATTGGTCTACCCATGGGTAATAAAGATGGCGGTGAATCCATAGACATCATTGTATTTGATTTAAAAAATACTTATCTGTCTATAGAATATATAAGTTATGGTTCAGTTAATCCGATGTTTGACTTTCAACTTAGTACGCAGTCACCCTTCGTCTCCGCTTCGTCTAGTAAAGTTAGAAGCGTAGGGTTTAAACAAGGGGTTACGACGACAAAGTCAGCTCATTGTAACTCCCAATCTCAAGAAAGTCCCGCTACAGTAAGCTGTAGCGGGACTTTGACAAAAAGACTATCGTTTTGACTAAGGTCAAAACAAATAGTCTTTTTGTCCAATACCAAAATTAAATGTTTTTAAAAATATCGCCAGACAACACATACCACATCATAATGTTTCCAAACTAAGCAAAGCTTGTAGTATGTACCATACAATGAACACCCAGACCAGAGCAAATTCTGAAAAGGTTTTTCCGAAATTTGCCGCTTGACGGTAATGGAACCTGCAACCAGTGAAGTGCCTCGAACCAGTCCAAGCCCAAGTCCTGGGCCCCAAGTCCCCTAACTCTATTCTTCAGATTATTCTTCTATTTTTACGAAATGAGTGAAATTATGATATTTTAATGGAATGAGGAATGGCTCCACCTGCGTTTAGCGGGTATTTCAGCCAGTGTCAAGTAATTAATAGCAAGGACAAATTCAATAAATACACATTATAAAAATGGATGGTGACAGTCATAAAGATGGCGGATGAATCAACCCATTGTGGCATTGCTATGACTTTATTTTTGAAGGTATGAAAAAATATATTTTGTCTATGGAAGCTTAAATATGATCAGTGTAGACATAAGACTTTGTCTCCTTGAAGCCATTAGAATAGTCATATTCTAGATACCATTGATAAAATATGTTGTTTAGACGCCTTAAAAAATAATTCATAGCAACTCAACAACGGTAGGGGACATAGGCACACTGCGGCGTCAACGCTCGCGCGTTAATTGTTTTGGTATATCAATACGAACTTAATTAATATATAGAAAAAGTCCATTCTACAACGAAATGACACTGACAGCACGACCGAATGGACGCGTGTGGTGGCGCGGCGGCGTCGCGTTGGTTTTGCGACAGAAATTTAATCTATCTTCTATATAATATGTGTAAATGCTTTGTCCTGAATGACTGACTGGCGGATCAACGCACAGCCTAAACCGCTGATCGTAGAGACTTAGGACCTTAGGGGGTGCAAAAAGGGGGCAAAGTTCGTATGGGACAACGTGATTCCTTGGTCCAATCTACTTCAAATTTTGCACAAAAGTTTATTATCAGAATTGTTGGAAGAAGTGTTTCGTATTTTATTGAAATTCATCCCCTAACGGGGTTCAAAAGAGGTAGACGTAAAAAAAGAATTATTAATCCTATTAGAACCATTTTCGATTTCCACGCGGATGAAGGTCCGGGTCTTTATGCATATTGACAAAAAGTTTGTTTATTGTTTTCTTATATTCGCGCGAATACTACACATGAAATAAAACAATTTTACGGATTCTATCGCGTTTATTTACTTTTTTTAAAGGTCCCGACGTTTCAAAAAGTAACATTTCAACAACATTTAAAAAAGTAAATAAACGCGGTAGAATCCGTAAAATAGTTTTATTTCAAAGAGTTTGTTTGTTATTGGTTTATATTCTGTCGAGCGAGGGTTGACGCCGTAGTATGTTGGGGGCATTAGGGCCCTGCCCATTAGAAAGGTACCTAATATAGTTCTGTCCCCAAATAATTACCGTGGCATTTAATAGAGACATTTCCGTGGCCCGAGGACCCTGCACCATACCACCTTGGACCCACAGAATTAATGGTTTATAATGAAATAAATAAAAATAAAAGTTACATCGCCACCCTGTATAGATAACCGTTTCATAGACAGAATATTGAAAACTGTGGAGACTAAAGCCTCGTATTTATGGTAGACATTTGTTTAGCAACAGTTGATCAACGTTGTTTATGAACGGTGAGAATGCTGCTGGAAACTTTGTTTAGGTCAATATGGGTTGTCCACACACGCCAGTACGCGTTAAAATGTTCCCCGAGGGAATAGTGTTGTTGTGTTCTCTTTAAAGAATTCTAATAAAAAAAAAATGATAAAATGATGGTGGGTGCGAAACTATCTCCTGAGAAAATTTGATGAGTGACCTCAGAATGACAGAAGGATCATATTAACGCTTTTGATTGAAAAAGTCTATAATTAGCATAATTTTATCGTTGCTCAACACTACCGCCATGTTTATAACAAACGCGTCCACACACGTCAACATTTGTTGCTAAACTGATACGATTCGCTCGCCGGGCGTCAACTCTGCAACATGGCGTGATCAAGTCAATTTTATTTTATTTTATTATATTTGGGGAGCTTACGGCTAATTTTACAAAATGGAACTTGATGTGGTTAATTACATGCCAATTACAAGCTTCCGCACATGGAATTAAAACAATGAGAAATCGAACGAATAGTGCACATATTGGTGGTTACGACAATAGCGATGATTGTACAGATATTGTTTGTTTTATGTTTCGTGTACTATTATAAAACAAATCAAATTGAGAGTTGTGGTTGAGTTCGTTAAATACACGTAAAACTCTGGGGAAGAAACTGTTGCTACGATAATTACTGTGACAGAATGGAACGTGAAGTAGGTTACTTAGGCGCAAGCTTCGAGTAGGAATATTGAGCTTAATGTTACTGAGGAGATCAGGACAATCCAGATTATTTTGAGCTATATTAAGAAGAAAACAGATGTCAGCAATATTTCTACGGAGGGAGAGAGGTAAAAGATGAAGCAACACAAGTGTTGCCCGCAACATATTGACAGCAACTCGGCAACATGTTTATGCAACCATGTTGCTAAACAAATGTTTACCATGAATACGAGGCTTCATGCTTTTATGAGATTTCATAAATGGAGGAGGTTCTTTCTTTTTCTTTATAGAAATGGTAAAATATAATGGATTATTATGAGGGATAGCTGCACCTGCGATTGGCAGGTATTCTGTCAGTAAATACACATGTATACAAATAAATTAAATTGACGTGTTTGTTTGTAATATCAAAATAACACCTTTTTAATGCATATGAAAGTACATACGATACCTACAACAAATCGCAAGTTTTAAATGTTTTTCTCTGTTTGTTTGTTCCGGGTGAACTATCAATCGGCTGAACCGATTTAGACAAGAGTTTTCTGGCAGATGGCTGACTTCCCAAGGAGTAATTTAGGCTACTTTTATTTTAGCGAAAAAAAAAGATTTGGATATCAATTATTATAATCCCGTCGGCTCTATTCCTCTTGTGTCCTAGTATAACATTACATAAAAAAATTATCCAACCGATAGGATCTCTCGCTCCTAATTGGTGCTCATAAATATAAACGCGCATGCCGCTATCTGTCTGTCTGTTTGTTGCGCCGTAGATACGTTACGAACGTGATAAAATTGAAGTTTACAGGTCAATTATAAAATGACTATTATTGTGGTGACAATAAAAGGATACTTTCACATAACTGCAGTCACGCTTGTATTCCCTGAAGGGGTAGGCAGAGGTGCACTGTAAAGCACCCACACTTCACCGATGTATTTTGGTCCCAATAATGTAATAGCGGG
This sequence comes from Ptilodon capucinus, assembly GCA_914767695.1. Classification (NCBI taxonomy): domain Eukaryota; kingdom Metazoa; phylum Arthropoda; class Insecta; order Lepidoptera; family Notodontidae; genus Ptilodon; species Ptilodon capucinus. The sequence continues at coordinate 3,203,425 of OU611837.1, forward strand.
TGAGCCAATTGCCATTACTTTTTTGTACCTTAATATATTAAATTATTATTCATGCTAGCTTATAGACACAACATCCATCTCACTATATTTATTATGACGTCAAAAATAGAGAGCAAAAAAAAAAGAAAAAATTACAAAAATAATGGACATTATGGAACCGATTTATTCGATTTTTTTTTGACAACTTAAAAAAATAAATCCATTAAAAATAATATTACAACACATTATGTTCACAAAACAAAACCTATAAATACTAAAACCTTCGCAAGTTAAAATTTGTACATCAATTTTTGTGGACTTTATGCTATATCTGATTTAGAAATGGTACTAGGATTTTAAATCGGCGTTTAAAATGTAAAATTACAACGTCCTAATAATACACATTTTAGTAACATCACGAGGATAAAACGAATCGTATCGAATAATCCGATCTCCGATGCGATCTGGCGGCCACAAGCCTGCGTAGGATTGTTACCTGCGCGTGCGCCGATTGTACACCAATAAAAGATCCTTTTTGACAATCGCTGGCTATAAACACCTCGTTAAAATAGTTTTGTGTTTTTTTTAACCTATTATTACGAGATCGAAGGATATCGAAAATTTACATTCTTGAACGCACTGCGGCGTCAAAAAGCGCGTCATATTTTATGGTAATACTGAAACAAACTCTGTGTGAATATACATAAAGATTGAATTTCCGTGGTAAAAGCCACGCGAATACGCTCTGCGTATGCTCGCGATGTTAATGTCATGTTGCTGGAAAATGAGCTTTTTCAAGTTATTACAGTTCGTTTTCATATTGAGAAAAAAATCGACGCACGCTTTTATGCCTCAGTGTATTTATTTATTTATTAGATACCTAGTGAAACACACATCTTAAAAAAGTTTATAGTTGTACAAGCTTCTGTCTATGAATGTTATTTAAAAAAACACAATTCACACAAAACTTTACTAGAAATTCTTTATACAAAATGTTTACTTATTTTTTATAAAAATCTTTGTACAAGAGATGCTACATTACATTATCTTAATTTATTTTTTTCAACAAGTCATCAGTTTCCACTCTTCTGCCTTTGCGCCGCCGCCGGCCGTTTACGCGGCATCTTGACGCGCACCGCCATTTTCTCCGTTCGATTTTCGAAAATCGCACGCTGCTCAATGGGCGGGTAATGGTGCGGAAAGTATAGACTAAACAGGTGTCCGCAACTTCCTGCGAGTTTATTCTATGGTACTTCTACGTTCTACATTTGAAAACGATTTGCGGGTATTGTTGGCCTGGGAAGACATTGTTGAGTGGCACAGCAAGGAAGAAAATCCTTTATTACTTACGCCGTTAATTTATAACTAATTTTGCTCTGAAACAACTTGTTTGAAAATACATAAAAAGGAAAACAAAATATTTACGACTATCCAAGAGGATATCAAAATTAATGGCTTCTGAATTACTTTTTATTTGAATTTATTCTATTGGGTTTTTACTACGAGACCACATAACTTTTAATAAATAAGTAATTAAATTATGTTAAAAAACACAAGAAGAGTAAAAAGAACTCAAAAGCCTATCCACAAAACATTAAACATTTTCGCGCCAAAACTTCTGTCAGAACTGTCACACAGCCTGCCATATTGGCGTTTAAGGGCGCGCTCCGTTATCGCCACGCTTGGCGGGATTTATAATGTGTGAATAATGTACCGCGAAGGTTAAATACCTATTCTGACAATACATAAATTATGAGCGGCGGAGGCGCCCCCTGTCGGCTAGGTGAGCATCTTTGTTAGATAACTATTTTCTTGTTTATCGGTGCGGAAAGGTTGGTTCGCAACAATGGCCGGACTGTGTTCGCGGGTTCGTTTTGTTATTCGTGAAAGCCACTGATTCCCCCCTGTCTATGTCGACGTCGACATAACGCTCGATAAACGTGCTATAGATTATATATATTGATGGCTGTCATACTTATACGTTACATAATAAAAGTCATAATTTTTCGTAGGATTCATCCGCCATCTTTATTACGTTCATTACCAATTTTTATTTGTGTGTACCTATATATCGCATTTGTCCTTACTATTAAATACTTGACACTGGCTAAAATATCCTCTAACCGCAGCCGGTAGAGCCATTTCTCATCTTATTCCATTAACTTCATCCATGTCGTAAAAAACGTCCATAATCTCTTTTCATTTAAGTTTCTTAAAAAAAGAAGAAGACGTATTACTCTGGTTATCCGCCATCTTTATCACGAGTAGTGTATTATAATTTTTTATTTATAATGTGTATTTATTGAATTTGCTCTTGCTATTAATTACTTGATACTGGCTGAAATACCCGCTAAACGCAGTTGGGAGAAAACTCCAAGTAAGTACTAGGAGATCAATAAAATCTTTTCCCTCCATTGCATTTACCGCAAAGCTCGCATGCGGGCCAAAATAAAGCAATCATTTCGCTGACCGTCCAATACTCACTAACGACCAAAGACTAACAACATGTTTTTTTTCTACACTAATTCTTTTGGGTGAAGGAAAGCTGGCAAATCCTTCTTTTGTTCTTAAGTTGCCCGCATCGGTTCGGTATTTGCCACTTGTAGTGTAACTAAGCCACTTACGGCTTAGAGCTAGTGGTGGACGTATATCACTTATATCGATAAAGCTGTAATCCAAACAAAAATACTGAAAAAGGTATTTTTTTTTATTATGTTATTTTATTACTAGCTGTGCCCGCGGTCTCACCCGCGCTTATAGTTACCTACTGTGTCATAGCGTGATGGCATAAAGTCTATGACCTTTCTCAGTCCATAGGCAAAAATATGTTTAGAAACGGACTGGTAGTTCTAGATCTTAATGCGTTCAATCAAACAAACAAACTCTTCAGCTTTGTAACAATATATAAGTATAGATAGATATTTGTTGAGTTAACGGCTAATTTTACAAAGTTACATGCCAAGTACAAGCTTCCGCACATGAAAAGAAAACAGTGCTTACAATGTACCTCAGATATTTTGAAATTTTTCATTTCATAATAATAAAGTATCAAAACAGTTTAAGTGTCAATAATAAATAATTTATTATTCGTTTTAAAAAGAAGGATGCTTTTAATTCGAACCTATTTTTCTGATAATAATACTTTCTTAATTTTTGATTAGATTTGTTTTGTATAAAATTTGATATTAAAAATATGTCATGATTCAAAAGCTATAATTTATTTTTGTTTAATACTAGTAATATTGTAACAACATTATCAATATCGATATTATAGATTGTCACATCACTATGGCGCCCGGCAGCTTGACCAGAACTTGCCAAATGAACTGGCAGAGTGCGCAACAAACGCCACAGAATCACCACAGACGATACTGCAAAACACACGACTATGCTTTAAAAAATAATTTTACAGACATTTTGTTGCAAGAAACGAGTTATTATACCAATAAGGTAACTCTTTCTAACATTTGACGATTTCACGTCTAATTTTGCTTGTGACTTTTTCGTTACATAGCATACTTGTATATCTGTGTTTTTTAATATGGTCGGTGCTAATAATACAGTTGTTCATAACCTATAGAAGTTTAAACAAATCCTTTGGGTCGGAAAAAAAATGGAGTTATAAAAATTACATTTACATTAGCTAATAATTACTTACGCATCACCTCTTTAGAAAATTGGTTTAACACAGATTTTATCTTAATAAGTGTGTAGCGTCAATTTTATAAAATTATCGATTCAATTATATCATCATTGGTAACATAACTAGAAATGTCAAAATTCCAAACGTCATATTACCTATTTCGCGCGCTAATTTGAAAATAACTCGATTATTGTACCCACTAATTACGGGTGCAACCATAGACAACTCTATAACGTTCCACCTTTTGAAGTAATACAAATTTAATGTTATAATGGGCGGCCTTGTCACCAAAAAGTGATTTCTACCACACAAACTTTGAATGGAGAGGAATTAAACCATACCTCATTTTATTCCATTATACTTCATCATTACATTTTGATTTCGTAAAAGACAAACTAAAATCGATAAGTACCTATAGTAAGTAAAGAGACATTTTATTTTAATGCTTCTGATTTTAAATCTACTCTGTGGTCGCTGTCCGAGCAAGGTCCGACTCCGAACATAAGTGCATACAAAGAGCAAAAGCTTGGGCCTCGTTAAGTGCCAAATAGCCGAAGCTTTGTCAGCTTGCGGTAATCCGCACCCGCCTTGCGTCGCCTCGCTTCAATCTCGCTTTGTTTCTACATTAACAAGAAAAATAACGATTTTCCCACGTAAAAACCACGTTGTAAGAAGTGTTTTTAGTATGTGAATGTACAGCCAGAGTTACTTCAATCACAAAAAGGTTAGATTCTGTAAATTTATCTGTATTCTTGTTAAATATGCAGAACGATAATCGTTTCAAATATTAGTACAAAACACTCCTTGAAAATACCTCCTTAGGCCATTAACTTTTTAAAAGAAAATTTAAAAAATAAATTCAGAACATTCGAAATTCTTATAACGTATCTCGGATATTCCTTGTTCTTGGCATTTAGCGGGTACTTTATAGGCGAATATATTACTCGATGCACCGATAAGTGCGCCAAGTGGGTATCCGAACGCGTGCGTTTGACAGCTGACTACCGGACGTAATGGCGTTTCGCGCCATTTGTCGCGGCGGCGCCATCTTTTTGTTTCGTACTTTTTAAAATTTGTCGGATATCTAGATGTAGGAATTATTTTAACTCCGAACTTGAATAGAAATTTATAAACTATAGTACGGACGCTACCAAATCCTTCGTTCTTATAAGTGAAATTGTTAATTCAATTGGAGTTTTTAGGTATGTATATTTGTGTCTTTGTTAATAATACATGTATGTATGTGGGTGTTAAGTTTGTTTATATTATTACTAGCTGTGCCCGCGGTTTCACCCGCGCTAATAGTTACTTTGGCGTAGAGTAATGGTATAAAGTCTATGATTATAAGTCTATAATACCCGATTCATGTTCGGGAATATTCCCGTTTTTGCCACATTATTCGTTGCTGCTCCGCTCCTATTGGTCGTAGCGTGATGATATATAGCTTATAACCTCCCTCGATAAATGAACTACATAACACAAAAATAATTATTCAATTCGGACCAGTAGTTCCTGAGATTAGCGCGTTCAACCAAACAAACAAACAAACTCTTCAGCTTTATAATATGTATATAATATATAATATATATATATATATATATAGTATAGATAGATAGATAAGCATACCTAGATATTGTACTTCAAAAACTGTTAAACCTTAGTTACATTATAATAATAACTTTAATACTGTTCGATGTACGTGTGGTACAGCAAGGCTAAGCTCCCAATAAATTGCACTTGCAGGCGTCCCATAATAAAAACGACTAATAAAATGATCCGTATTTTAAGTAAGTATAAAAATCCTCGAGTCCACATGCGAACACCATAAATGTTGTTGTAAAATGTGGCGAAATTATCTTTTGAAGATTTTATTAGTGATTTTTCCGAGTAAGGCAAAGGCGACAATTGTCGGCCGATTTATTTGTGCTTACGTCTAAAGGACAGAATATATTACATAAACAGAAAAAAAGATATGGGTCGAATTGGTAACTTCCTCCTTTTTGAAGTCGTGTACTAGTGATTTTTTGTACTCTTTTTCGATTTATTTTTGTAAGTCTTGAAGAAATAAAACTACCTACAGTAAAATTTTGTTGCATGTATCATGGTAAAATAAACTTACTTCTAATCGTACCTTCGCATGCATTTATTTTTAGGAAATAAAGTTGAAACACAATTAAGTTCTCACATTATCGCCGCCATCTTGAATGACACGAGACAAGTTTAACTTGTTAGTCTGATATAGAAACAAGATATCGTAGAACAAGATGGACATTATGTCCATTACTGTTATAATTAACAACATCACAACTTGTTCAAGATAAAATTATTTCATTCATAATATTAAGTGAATATGTTTTTTTTTTGCAATATTGTTTTAAATGAATATTAAAACAATATTGCTAAAGAGTCGGTGTTAAGGGGGCTGTTTGCTATGGTATCTGGTTGCAATTTAACATCTGCCTGCTTTAAGGAGTACATAAATAATTATATTTTAGAATCTTGAACTGTCTGTAATTTTTCTAAAGGCTATTGTTCAAACAGCATCACCAAGTTCGATCAATTAGAATACTTCAGCTTTGTGACCATATCGCCATCCTTAAAAACATGCAAACCTACTTCAAAATTTACCGCTGCCAAAGCAGTTTGGACAGATACTAAAATTAGTTACCCTTCTACTTCCTACTATTTTATTTGAATATTAAAAGTATTTATCGATGGCCGCTTCTTTACTGCTCGCCCGCGTGTCTATACAGCTGTCATTTTATGATGCCTACTATCATAAATTGGCGGGAATTGCTCTACGCATTTGACGTTTATTGACTATCAAATTATAGGTATTTAGTTAAGCTTTTACAGGTGCCTCCGTGAGAAGCAATATGTAGTGCATAAATGGCTAAATTGTGGCTTTCTTCATAAGTTTTATCTCTTTCAACTGTCAGATTTGTCGAGAAAATAACGTCACTTCGAGCTTTATGTACTAGACATGGCTCGGTGTGACGTCATTTTCTCGACGAATCTGACAATTGAATCAGATAAAACCTATGTCTACGCGGTCCTGCTACAGTGCCTGGCATGTCAGTAAAAATTAAACAAGAATTCCAGAGACACGTAGATACAAACTCAAAAGACTAACGTGGTTTGAATGGCTCAGGACCGTACCTCCACCTCTTATAGGTAGTAGTATTATTTTAATATTACTTTGATAGTGTTATAATTAGAATAGCAGTGGTAGCCGAGTGGTCGAACGCACGCCTTGCAAATCAAAGTGTGCAGGTTCAAACACCGGCTCGCACCTCTGGGATTTATGTGCGAATCTCATTTTCATCCGAGATTATCACTTGCTATGAAAAGGTGAAGGAAAACATCGTGAGAAAACCTGCACGTGTGAGGGAACTTGACTAGTTCTCGATAGATGTGTGAAGTCTGCCAACCCGTACTGGGCCAGCGTGGTGGACTATGGCCTGAATCCCCCTCGCATAGAGGGGAGGCCCGTGCCCAGCAGTGGGACGTTAAAAGGGCTGTAGTAATAGTAATGTTATAACTAGAATACAAACCATACAGTACCTAATATTAAAACAATACTATCTTATAAGGGTTGAGTACTTCTCTTTAAAAAAGTATTTTACAATGGTGAATATTTTTAGCACTAAATTAAGTGTAGTGCCATTCTTCTCCTGCGGCTTCAGTACGCCTGCCAAGATGTTTTCTCACAAGTCCCTAAAACATCTTGTCAACTTGCGTTCCCGTATCTTATTTGCTAATATGGCTTCCAAGATGTTTAAAATTAGACAGCCTGCTAAAATTTTCTCACAGTTTACGATCTTTCGTTCATTCGTTCATTGAAATGACAAATAGAGCGAGACGGAGCTTTACAAAGAAAAAAGATGCTGCATACACATCATAGAATATATTAGATTATTTATGCACAGATTAAAAATATCTTTGGGCATAGATTCTTTTTTATTATGCCGGAAGCTTTACGTATTATCATTTGGTCGGTGGTATTATGCTTAAAATTTATTTCTTGGGCACTATACTATTTTTATTTACCAATTTAAAGAACTTTACATTGTAAAACGGCAAAAAGCACGCAAAGTATGATGCCAAACAAAATCTAACCTCAAACCTACAGATTTTTTGTAAAATATGGATTTTAAATCACGTGGAGTAGGATTATGGGGATTTTCGGAAGAAAATAAAACAGATAGAAATGTCTCTACACTTTTTTGTTGTTGTTTGTCGAACACGAAAATAAATTCACGTGTTCGTTTTCGGAAGAATTTTGCATGTAGTCCGCTTGATATTGGCGAAGGATGGAGTAAAATAAGTATTATTTGTTATAATAGTGTATAACATGCTATATTTATGTACTTCTTACAGCCTAATTATTTTCTCATCACCGGCCTTTGACCGTGAGAAATTTCTTTACGTTGACCTGTCAAATTCGTGTCTCTATGGTACATTTTGGTAACCCATGCTAGCACTTAAGATATAACATCTTATCCATACGTCAAACACGTTGTATTTAACTGTCAAACCCATTTTATATTTACGCCATGCTAGCAAATAAGACGTAACGATTTTGCCACAAAAATGACGTCACGATCCGTGAGAAAATGTCTTATCTTGGCAGGCGTACTGAGGCCGCTGTAGGAATGAGTGAGACATAATTTTGAGAACTCGTGTTTTGGTGCCAACAGGGCTACAAGTCTATTTACACTGGCGTTGTACAAATGGCTTCTCTATTCATTGTGTAAACACATTTTTTTTTATTGCTAGCCGGACTATGACTAGTGTAGACAAACAATATTGGCACAAAAGCCATTAAACTAGCTAGTCAATAGTCTAGCTATCATTGATAAAAGATGTTGTTTTCATGCGTTGAAAAAATAATCCAAAGTCATACATACTACAACAATCAGGTTGTACTACAACAATCAGGCAATTGATGTCTATGAAACGAAAATGGGGACCGTAGGGCTCTGGATCAATGTAATTGTACTTAAATCGTAACTTTACATCACTTGTGTATAGTGTTATATTTATGGTTTTAAATTTACAGATTTCGCGCCTGTCTCAAGTTAGCGGACACGTCTGTATCCAATATGGTTGGAAAGCTCTTCTTCAATGTGGTCCAAACAAAATGTTTCATACTGAAGCCAGTGAAAATGTGCACGAAGCGGTCATGGTGGGGGAAGTGTTTGCGTCGTGGTTACTCCAAGCAGGCTTATTTGAGAGATAACCTACCATATTAATCTCCGAGATGCGGTGACATTTGTATATTAATCAAACAGGCGCCATTTTTTATTTATTTGATTGGCTAACCTGTGTTACTCCAAGATAAAGGCGCCATTTTTAAATAAGTTATTTTTATATTGATTTCCGTTTTAATTGTGTTGCCAGATGAGGGATTAATTTAAAGTTTTATTTATATTTCAATGTACTTACAAAGTAGGTACTTAGATTGTTTTTAACATAATACTTTAGTACATTTTATTTAATTTAGTGTAATAGTTTCGTTTCTGTGATCGTACGAGTATAACTTAATACACATATTTTTTTAAATATTACTTATTATAATAAAGATAAAGTATAATACTAAAAATCTTGTAAAAATAACGAGTTAATCAAAGTAAGATATTTGTTTTAATAATGAATTTACTTATTGTCGCTATTATTTCTGAAAAACTATGATATCATCATAATATTAGTCATAGATTTTCTGAGCTAACAAAATAATTCAGTGTAACCGCCATCTTTATCATATTCATTACCCAGTTTTACTTATAATAATGTATTCATTGATTTTGTCATTGATATTTATTACTTGACACTGACAAAATATTAGCTAAACGCAGATGCAGCAATTTCTCATCTTAAATCCATTAAATTTCATCATTTTGTTGAAGAAGAAGTTGATTATGACAAAGATTATCTCACAACATGAAATATTCGTCACGTACTTACACCAAAACAATGGCTATGAACTGGTATGTTTACCCTAATATTTTTTTTTGTCATTAGTTATATAGGCTCACTGTTGGTGGGGCATTCAGTTAATAATAATTATAAGTAAATAGGTACTTATCATAGCGTTATAATAATGTCAAAATAAGGGTCATTTCGGCTCAACAGTAATGTTACTTAGTAGCAACATGGACTAATATTTCTTAATCTATGGTAGCAGTAAATAATGAATAGATATTCTATGCATAGGTGCCCATAAATGAAAGAAAACTGTCAAATATTTGCGCTGATTCTCTTGTTGACAAATTAAATGTATTATGACAACGCTTAAAGATATTGCCATATTATACATCATCACGCCTGTAGGCAGAGGTGCACTGCAGTGCGCCCACACTTCGCCAATATATTTTGGTCCCAATGTAATAGGGGGCGAGCCTATTGCCATTATACCGGGCACGTTCTCTCTCAATACAAGAGAGATTTTGGACCACCCTGGCCCAGTGCGGGTCGGTGAACTTCACACGTCTCCATATAGACGTGCAGGTTTCTTCACGTTGTTTTCTTTCACTGTTTGTCATTATTGCCATCTTGCGACAATATTTAGTTTGGCGCCAATATAAACCAACTTATTAAAAAAAACACGTGTCAAAACTACTTCTTAATTTGTATTTTAAAAAAACATCGTAGTAAATCATAGACTATGCACTATTTTATATATGAACGCTGAAAATATTAATTAATATGAAATACATTTTTTTGCATAAAATGTTTATTTGACATTTTTCAGCTATTTATAGGTATAGGTAGGTAAGTAGTCAAATACGTTAACTTTAAAGAAAAAAAAAAAGTATTTTCCTTCAGTACCTACATTAAAAAATGAAAATGTTATGTAGATTTATTGGTTTTTCTATTAATTTAATAGATACATTTTATTTCTACATTTGTAGATACGTTATTTATCAGTACCTACAGTATAACTAAGTAATTATTAGTTAATATTTTTGGCGGTCGCGATGACATACACTCATAGTAGCAATTAAAAAAAAACTTAAGAAGGTTTAAAAAAAATGCATTTAAAAATTCAAATAAATCCTTGAGTAGGTAATGTTTTACACCATGCTCTATATTTTTTTCAAGTATTATACTCTATTTGTATTCAACTTAAATTAAAAATGTATTCACAAATGGTTTTGCAACGTTGTCATAAATAAGTAGACATATTTTAATAAAATGGGGGTCGTAAACACTTCCATTTCGTATAAGAAATTAAAAACTTGCGTATTATTTTTGGTTTTACTACTAATAACGCCATCTAGGTAAGCGGACGCGACAACATTTTATTTTATTAGAAACCTCGAGGGGTGACTTTTATTTTAGTTTATAAACCAAAAAGTTACTACTAGTGTTATGTCATCGCATTTAGCAATAAGCGAAGCGAGCGAAGTTCCTGTTGTTGACAATATTTATGTATATAGTCAGTAATTATAAGTATTTTTGTGATTCTGTGTAGATGTCAAAATTTGCTTAGACCGCCAGCGCCCCTAGCGGGCGTTCGCGACGTTACTATTAGTAGGTATAGAAATATTCAACATCGTAATAATGTGTAAAACTTGTAACCTTTTCAACAAATACAAATAAATAATTGTCAGTGTTTTGTAGTTTAAACACGAGTTAAACATCAGAGACGAAAACGTTATCGTAAATTTTAAATTCATTTAATGTAAGTTCCGTGGGTGCCCGACAGGGGCGCTGTAACATTTACGAAGCGTAAAACACTCATTTGAACTCATGTTTAAGCTAATATCATATTTTATTTGGTATTATCTCTACAGTGAATACTATAAAAATAGTTGTTTGAAGCGCAAATTGTTTGAAGGCCGCTTGACGTAGTCTGTTTAATATTTCAATAATATTACTGTAATTTGTAAATAAAATCGAATGCATGTTAAGTGTTGTGAAAACGTTTTAATATTATATAGAAACTTTTATTTTTGTTCAGATTATTGTAACGAAATGAAATAAAAATATCTTGTAAATAAAAAAAGTTGGTGTGTTCATTCATTTAATAAAAGAAATATCAATTCAACAACAAACGCATCAGTGAACGCTTGAAATATTGAGTATTTTATAGTTAGCGCCATCTAGCGGCGAGTAGATCATAAAAGCTAGGTTTAACAATGATTCTAGCATAAAAATTACCAGGATCGCATGTAATGCGGTAGTAAGAGGTCTTTCGCATTCAACGCCATCTAGTGGCGAATAGCTGATGCCCATAGTTTAAGCTAGGTGTCACAATTTAATGATTATGGCTTAAAAGTACTAGGAGTGTACAAAATAGTAGGAGGTCTCCTTTAACTAACGCTATTTAGTGGCAATTATGATGAATACAATTTGTGTTGTTAGGTTGTTAAATTCACCGACTCCTGCTTAAAAGTACCAGGAGTGCATGAAGTACTAGGAGCTCGTTCTTATTCAACGCCATCTAGTGGCAAGTAGGATAAAGGCATGTGAACATGTATCTAGTGATGAGTACTCACCGCTAGATGGCGCTAAATGAGGATACCTCATGCACTCCTGGTACTTTCGAGTCCGAATCATTGAAATTTTAAACCTAACCCATGAAATTTGATAGCTTGTACTCGCCACTAGATGACATTAACTGAGAAAGGCTCTTACTACCTCATGGGCTCCTGGTACTTTTGAGTCAGAATCATTGTATTTTAAAACACAACTAAAATCTACGTTGCTTCTACTTGCCACTAGATGGCGTTAATCAAGAAAGACCTCCTACTACTCCATGCGCTCCTGGTACTTCTGAGCCAGAATCATACTCAACTCATAAATTAGACGTAGCTGCATACTCGCCCTAGATGTCGTTTAATAGCTTTCTATCGTATATGTACTCCTAGTACTTTCTGGCAAAACACGTTTAGGAATAGAAACATGATAAGGAAATAAAAAACACATTTCAAATCAATTTAAACATTTTCTTAGACTTTATACATATTTCAATGAATTCACAAACCATACAATTACAAGTGTTCATCAACGCCACTGTAAACAAAATAGCTCATCTATACAAATAAATAAAATGGGAGTGTCTGTTTGTAATATCAAAATAACACCTTTTTACGAAATGCATACGAAATATATTGGTAATTGGAAGAATCGGCCATAACAGGAAAAAGTCCATAATAGCGCATACCGACTTATTCCAGGGGGGCGTCGATTTATAACCATGCCGACACCAGCGCCATTGTGGAAGGTTTTTGAACTATTATTTCATGCATTTCGACAGACACTTTTTCAATTTTTTCTCATAGTAGATTGTCCTCCTTTACTTCTACCCTCCATAAGCCATACGCAGGGGATCCGATATAAGTTCTCTAGTTACTCTATGGTCCTATACCATATACACATCCCCGTCTTGATGTTTCAACAACAACACATTATCGCCATCCTTTAATTCATATTCGACGTTTTTCAAAACGACGCCACTGGCACCATCTTCAATTTCACCCGCAGACTTAACTTCTGATGACACTAGTTCTTTCTCCTTCTGTTTCCCGTGCTTCGCGGATAGATGGCGTCGCAGCCCTCTGATGCGGGTATAGGTGGCGCCACATTGCGCGCACGGGTGCGCCTCCGACCCCACGTGCTTCGACGAAATATGCTCTTCTAAACTCAGTTTGTATCCGAATTTTTTGTTACATATTGGACACTGTAAATAAATGGAACAAAACTTTGAATTAAAAAACCGCCCAAGTGCGAGTCGGACTCGCGCACGAAGGGTTCCGTACCATTATCTATAAAAACGAGCAAAAACAATCACGTTTGTTGTATGGGAGCCCCCTTAAATATTTATTTTATTCTGTTTTTTAGTATTTGTTGTTATAGCGGCTTTCAACTGAATTTTCAACTGTTTAACTATCACGGTTTATGAGATACAGCCTGGTGACAGGCAGGCGGACGGACGGACGGATAGCGAAGTCTTAGTAATAGGGTTCCCGTTTTACCCTTTGGGTACGGAACCCTAAAATAAAGTGTGCGTCTCGGGATGATATATTTATGATAACTTAAACTAATCTAACTTGAACTATTTAATATTGAAATTGTTTAACTTTATATGCTCACTGTCAACAGTATATGTCTATCCATGAGTAGAGAGAGCGGGAAGCGTTTGTCCGAAATACGAATAGCACTGTGGGTTAGAGTGAGGGAGAAGGAGCCTGTTTACCGCTGCCGTATGCGTGCGAGAAAGGGAAACCAGATTGGCGCCGTAACGCGTTACGTAACGAAGCAGTTTAGCCTCCCATAAGAAGTTATTCTTTCAAATCTTTTTGTAACTTTTATTTCGATATTATGCGAATCTCATTTTCATCCGAGACTATCACTTGCTATGAAACGGTGAAGGAACACATCGTGCGGAAACCTGCACGTCTGAGGGAAATAGACTAGTTCTCGTCGTCGACGTCTGCCAACCTGCACTGGGCCAGCGTGGTGGACTATGGCCCGAATCCCCCTCGCATTAAAAGGGCTGTAGTAGTAGTAGTAGTAGTGTGGTGGTTTGAAGTACCTCGTATCTCTTGACGCCGAGATGTCTGCGGCGATGGGCACGTAGATTGGAGCTGGATATACATCGCTGGGGACACATATCACAGCTGTACGGCCTCTCACCTGTATGTTTCCTGCACAACATTAAATACATAATACATCATCACGCCAGTATACCCCTAAGGGGTAGGCAGACAGGCACACAGCAGTGCGCCCACACTGTAATAGTCCCAATGTAATAGGGGGCGAGCCTATTGCCATTATACCGGACACATTCTCCCTCAATACGAGGGAGATTTGGGCCATAGTCCACAATGCTGTCCCAGTGCGGGTTGGTGAACTTTACACGCCTTTCTATAGACATGCAGGTTTCCTCACGATGCTCTCCTTCACCGTTTCAAAGCAAGTGGTAATCTCAGATGAAAATGAGAAAAATCAATTAAAGAAATCAATTTACTTTTATTAATGTATACCATCACTCTCACCGAAAAGAGCTGGTCCATCTTAGCTCAAAATAGAGAAAAATGGAGGAAGGGGAGGAAGACCTTTGCCCAGCAGTGGGATGACATAGACTTATCCTACTAATATTATAAATGTGAATGTTTGTGAGGATGGACGTTCATTAGACTTTCACACAAAAACTACTGAACAGATTTTGATGAAACTTTACAGTATTATTGTTTATACATCAGAATAACATATAGGCTATAATTTATTTTTGTATGTTTGTATGTAACGAACAAACTACTGGACCAATTTAAAAAAATCTTGTGCCTTGAAATAAAGCTGTTTTACGGATTTTATCGCGTTTATTTACTATTTTATTTTCCCGACGTTAAATATAAGAAAACAATAAATCTTGTGCCGTTTTAGAAAGCTACATTATCACTGAGTAACTTAGGCTATATTAGAAACACATGCGAAGCCGGGACGGGCCGCTAGTAAATAATAAAAATAATGAATACCAACTATGCACTTGTCCTTGCATGGCACAGCATGGTGAATTGCTATATTATAGTGGTACCTTATGTGCACGGTGAGCGAGGAACGCTGCGTCGCGCGGAACTCGCAGTGCGGGCACTGATGCTGCTTGATACCCTCATGCGTCAGCTTGTGCTTATGCAGATAGTCCTGCCGGCTAAACACACGCCCACAAACCTGAAATGAAATAATAAATATAAAAATATACATCATCACGCCTATATCCCACAAAAAGGTAAGCAAAGGTGCACTGCACTACACCCACACTTTGCTAATGTATTTTGGCCGCTATGATGGGTGCTGGCACACTCCTCGATTCGGGGGAAATTTCGGCCATAGTCCTAGGCTAGCCCAGTGCAGGTTGGTGAACTTTACATGCCTTTATATAGAGATGCTCAGGTGTCCTCACAATGTTTTGGGTAAACCAGAGGAAGACATTATGACAAAATATAATTAAATCTTTATTACTTATTGGCATAAAAGATAAATTATCGATCAGTACTTTAAGTAAAATAAAAACACATGACTGTGGGTCCACTGAAATGCACCCACACTCAAATCAATGTAGCTTTGAATCAAAGTGACTGCCATAAAATAAAAGCCTGGAAGAAAAAAATATAAGATACCCACATCACAGACAAAATTCTTTTCTGTTTCGTGCTCTGATATATTGTGACTTCTGAGAACCTCCATCGTCTTAAAAAACAAATTACACTTCCTACATTGGAATACATTCTCCGGCAACTCAGCAATTGCATTATGCCGATGATCTCTCATGTGGTACTCATACGTACATCTTTTAGGCAAGTAACGTTCACAGACATCACACCTGTAACCATCCTTCAAACCTTTACAAAAATTAATTTCATGACCCATTCTTGTTTTGCGACTTTTAAACCTCTTGTCGCAGCCAAAACACTTAAAAACCGTACCATCTTTCTCTATGCCATGTAGTTGTGAATTGTGCAACGATAATTTGTCTTTACTCTCCAAATCTAAGCAACAAATGTTACAGGAAGTAGGCGAACGTTTGTATAGATACTTTTTTCTTATTTTCGTATTATTTTTCACTGTTTTGTCTGTTTTCTTCTCTGTAATTACAACCGCGTTGTCTTCGGTGTCTGTATTATCGAAATTTGTATTGTTATATTCATTTTCTAAGTCGTTTATACAGTTATTTGAATCTTGAAAACTTTTTTGTAATATTTCTTTGAGTTTGCCATCACTTTCGATGCAGAAGAGTTTAAAATTATAAAATCTCTCGATTTCATCGTAACAATTTGAGCAAAGCTTGTTGGGTTGATTATCATTAACTTCTACGTTCACACAGTAATTTATTTTATTGCAAAATGAAGCATTTTCTGAACCGATGGATGTTATTTCGTGTTCTGCATTTTTTGACCAGCAGAGTCGACATACATGGTCTTGAAGGAAATATTCATATGTATAATGTTTATCATTGATCATAATAGCACTCCAATACATTATTTAATTACAGATACAATTTATTTTAATTAAAACAAAACACTACATCAATCTTTTGTTTGCGATTTGTTTTACCATAGATAAGGAAAATGATCAAAGACAAGACAAGGAAGATAGTAATCAAGTTGGCACTTGACTTTGACAGCTCATTATTAAACAAAGATTTTACGTTGTATGTTTTTAGACTTATTAATACAACAAAAAACGCAAATTCTAAATTAATTCTATTTAAGCAAAATAACCAGAGTAAATTAAATAATTTATTATACAACAAAATAATAAGACATTATATTTTGAGCTTTGGTATGCTGCAAGCGCCATCTATTACCATATATAAACCACATATAAAGCAGCTATGATAAACTGCCATATAATGATAAAATGCCATATATAAACCACATATATGCAGCGGAAAAACAATAAAACACATTGCGTAATAGTACGTACAGACAATTACTAACTTAATCAAATCAATTAGGTTTAGAATAAATGTAACTAATCCATAAACTCTTGCAGGTAATGGGTAAAATGTAACTAAAACATCAATTAATTATGTTTAGATTTAATGTTGTATATCAACGCGACCACTTATAAACATCACTTCCCTTATAAACTAAATAAAACATATTCACAGTGGGCACTCTATTACAGTTAATGTAGACATGACATTAAAAGGTATAAACCTTCTTAATTTTAAACTAACATTGACCGTTCAACTTACATTTTGACAGCGCTAAAAAGTATCGCTCATACGTTACTATTATGTGAAGGGCGGCAATACGTTTAACGTCATCAAATTTGCACTATTATCGTAAAATAACGCGTTCACAAGAGACATTCAATCATTTAAATAAGGAAATGGTTCAAATTGTTAACCCGTATGTATATATAAGTATAAAAATATGATTCATATGTGAAACAACAAGCATTGCTTTGTAAGTCCTTTTAGAAGTAAAATACATTTTTTTAACATTGACATATTTTCGGTCTGAATATAGCTACTATACCTTAATAATGCAAATTCATAAAAACTATAAAGTACTGTAAGGTGCGGCGACAATTCGACTATCTACGAGAATATCTATGTTGATATAATAACGCAGCCTATGACTATAAAAAAAAATAGACAGAACTCTATGAAATTACCCCAAATTTGTAGAAATACAATAATATAAATGCTCTTTGGTACACAGTACCATTTAGTTCATAAAACACTTAACATATGTAGATAGAAGCTATTGTTTGTAGATGGAGCCCTTAGGACCTTGGTTGGAGTGCACTCTGCGCTCGCCACTCCTCCGGTAAAGCTGTAAAGGCCACCTCACGGATTGAAATTCATTATAAACTTGGGATCCTATCCTTTTTTAACAAATGAACAACATTTATCGCTATCATACTTAAATCATACATAAATCTTAAAAAATATCTGAGAAAAAAATAGCTAAAGTTGAACTTAAAATTTATTTCTCTTATCAATAGTAAAATTAAGCCTATGTACACATAATATTGTTCACTCGTCACTCCTCTCTTGGTCCTTGTCCTTCTTTTTCTTTTTTTTCTTCTCTTTCCGTGACGTGTCCGCTTCTGTGGTGGTGTCCGCCGCTATGGTGGCATCGCCGGAACCATCCTCACTGAAAATTTAAAATAACATTATTAAAAAAAAGAAAAATTTCTGTTTCCCTTGGCACCTAACTGCCGCCATACCATCGAGATATCGCTATACTCAATTAGTAATGTAAAAGGAAGACAGCATTACTTATAGTCATCTCTTTCACAGTTATATTGTTTAAGTGAGACAGCAACATTTCTGTTTGTATACAACAAAGAAAATAGAGTCAAACAACTATTTTTAGGTTAATATTAGAGGTTAATGGTCTAAATTTTTAGGTTAAGTATATATTATTTTATATGAATAGATAATAAGTTTAACCAATGAATTTAACATATTTGTCTTAAAAGCATACTATCAGTGCACCACTGCCTACCCCTTCAGAGAATACAAATGTGATGCTATATATTATGAAAATAATAACTCACGTAACATCAGCAGCTGCTTCGCTATCTCTCTTCTTCTTCTTCTTTTTCTTCTCCGACTTCATCTCCACAGAGTTATTCGCTTCTTCGGCGTTTGCCGTACTAGCTGTCCTCTTCCTGCTGCCTTCCTCATCACCATTCTCTGCTTCCTTGCTGGGAGCCTTATAATCAACATAACTATTTAACCATTCCCTCGGTGTATTCTCATTCGGCTTGCCGTGTTTATCCAGCTTTCCTTGAGATATCAACTGCTTCTTCTGTGAAGCCTTTGGTCCCAATCCCCACTTTCTGGGGTATGTATCACGCTCCATTATAACCCTCTTCAGTTTAGCTGCTACTCCATGGTCACACGATGCCATCGTGGATGTGGTCATTAGCGCAATGGCCAAGGCAACGGCTTCACCTTTTGTAGTCACAATAACAATCTCCTGGTCAATTTCAATACCATCTTCGTACCTCAGTATACCTGGCAGAAGAACCTTGGCACCGTAGCATACAGCATTCACTGCACTGTCTTTGATAAATATTCTTTTGTGAGCCACCAATAATCCTTCCAAAGGTTTTATAACTCTACGTAAGTAGGTTTCATCTTTATGGTTCTCGTATGCCCATTGCGCATCAAGAATATCATGCATGGTAACCATACCTTCCTTCTCACCTTGGATACCGGACCGGACTCTTCGGAGCTCGATCATCTGACCGCCCACACCGAGCATAAGACCCAAGTGTACACACATTGTACGGATGTAAGACCCAGCTTCACAGCTGACCCAGAACACACCAATATTACGTTCTTGGTCATAGTCCAGGAGTAAGCTATCGTAGACTGAACGGACTCGTAGCTGACGTTTGACAGCAGATATCAACGGTGGACGCTGGAACAATGCTCCACGAAGCTTCTCCAAGCCTTGGGTCACTTTCTTCACACTCTCAACAGCGGAATGTAGACTGAACACGGCTACATACTCCTTACCAGCGTTTTGCTGGGATTTAACAAGTCTTGTCGCTCGATCAATGCATACAATTAAACAGCCAGTCACCTTAGGATCTAAAGTACCTGAGTGTCCAGTTTTCTCCACTTTCAAGATACGTTTTATCCAGGAGACGACTTCGTGGGAGCTCGGGTTACTTGGCTTGTCGACATTGATGAAACCAGCCTTGACGTAGTCGGTGATGGGGCGTTTCAGCGGCGAGTGGCCGAATGGTAGCGGCGTGTAATGGTTTGTGCGCACATTGAGACGATCGAAATTCTTCAATAATAACGGCCAGTAGGCAGTATCTAGCTTCGTGACGCTCTCTGAAGGCTCGATCTTGAAGTCCCCGATCTTCTGGAACTGCCCCAGAGTCACCTGCTCCTTGTTTTTCTTCTTTTTCTTCTCAGAAAACACCTCCCCGCCGGGTTGCAATACTTCACTCATTTTGAAGAAATTAACACAATGCGTGTGATATTTTACACTGTATGGCTTTAACACGTTGTATTATGTGATCTCGTGTCCTAATTTCGGCAACTGTTTGGTAATTGCGTTCAATTATTCACAACATATAGGCAACACGTGCAAAGTTCCAGTTTTAGGTTAGCTTCATCTTGAGTTCTTTCTTGAAAAATGTGTTGATTTGATTTTGAAATATAGTAAAATAGCGCACCAGATGGTGCTTCGGTGCTCCAATAGTACCAACTTCAAGCAGAAATCGGATAATCGAATACTTAAACTTCAGAGTGAGGATTTATAACAAACATGTATTGGAAAACATCGTGAGGAAACCTGTGTGCCCGGTATAATGGCAATAGGCTCGCCCCCTATTACATTGGGACCAAAATACATCGGCGAAGTGTGGGCGCACTGCAGTGCACCTCTGCCTACCCCTTCGGGGAATACAGGCGTGATGATGTATTATTATTATTATTATGTATTGACTGCATTAGTTTTTTTAGAATATTATAATGCTCTTTTTTACTGACTTAGCAAAATGGTATTGGTATAGTCAACAAAAAAAAGCATAAAACTTACATTAAGAGTTTGTGAAATAAAGCAGAAAATATTATTGTATAGTTCACCTTGAAGAATGCACACTATCGATATTCATATTCTGGACGTATCTGGTTAATAGCCAATGCTACCAAACTATGAAAACGATTTCCTGTCAATTGCAATTCTGTCATCAATGTCAGTTTCGAGCGTGTTTATTGTTTTTCGATGGAAGCCAAACACTTTTAAAAAAGAAGAAGAAGAAGATTGTTTTTCAGTTTATTCTATGCACTGTATTAACTAAAATTAAGCCATGGCAGGCGTATTATTCGAAGATATATTTAACGTGAAAGATATAGACCCAGAAGGCAAGAAATTCGACCGTGTGAGCCGGTTACATTGCGAATCAGAGTCCTTCAAAATGGACCTTATTTTGGATATAAATTCGTGGATTTACCCGATGGACCTTGGTGATAAGTTTAGGCTGGTGCTGGCCACGACGCTCCGAGAGAACGGGTACCCTGACGGCGGGGAGTGGAACCCTCTAGAAACGGAGGGAAACCGCGCCGATAGTTTCGAGTATGTCATGTCGGGAAAAGTTTATAGGTTAGTTTGTACATTGTTTTGATTAAATAAATCTTTGTTTTCTAACATATTTGGGTATTATATTCAGGTTTATTACTGCTATCATACTAAATTGTGTTAAACTTAGTCTTATTTTTGCAAGAGTTTGTGCAATACGTGTCAAATAAGTAATTCCTTGTAACTATAATTATGTATGCTAGTCTCTAAGGTATTTATTAGAACAGTATTTGTGACGTCAGACCCAAATCATTGTATGGTACAAGCTTTGCTTGGTTTGGGATCATGCAATAAGTATTTGGTTGTCTGGCGATATTTATTTATTTATTCCACTATTAGTTACCCGGCGTATATTGTATTGTATTACATAAGCTATTTATCAAATAAATTGAAATTGAAATATGAATACCAACAAATAGTGTATTCAAAATTCTCTTTGATAAAGTAAAGTAATGGATACGCACAGTCTAAGGTTGTATTACTCTTCGTAACTGAATGGTACCTTGTAAAATGATATCCTATGTCTTCTAACAGGATAGAAGGTGATGAGGCAGCCATGGAGCCTGCATCGCGGCTTGCTGCATATGTTTCCTTCGGCGGCCTGCTAATGAGACTTCAGGGAGACGCCAACAACTTGCACGGCTTTGAAGTCGACCAACACATGTATCTCCTAATGAAGAAACTAGCATTTTAAGATACACGGAATGATACAGCTGTTTTCTTTGAAGAGGCAGGTGGTGCAGTTCCCCATATCCAGACATAGAGCCAATTTAAAATTATGTAATTTGATCAGAATGAGTATAAAGCACTGCACGCTCGTAAAAAGTTATGTTTGCCAATATCAAAATGAAGTGTATTGACTCGGAGATAAGGTTCATTCTTCAACAAGATGATATTAATATCACAGACTTAAAATTTGTGTGAACTATTTTACGTCCATACCCAAACAAACTGTAATAACTTTTGTAAAAAGCTCACTTTGAGCGTAAATATGATAGATTTGTTAGGGAACATTATTAATAAGAATAATGTAAGGTGTAATTGTAAGATTAAAGTATGTTTTTTATAGTTTTATTTTATTTTAGCTCCTAGTTCTGTTACCTAAGGTTTTTATTTGAATGGTAGCGCTTTCAGTCTCTGATTCACAGGTCTGTTAGTTAAATAAAAAACATGATACTGCAAATAAGAAATAATTTGTAAAGAAGACAGAGTTTGGAATTATTGTTAAGTTTTAGACAGTCATATGTACCTCAAAAAATGTATCTTTTGCGACATGTTTCTTATTTAACACACATACATACATATACTCACGCCTGTATCCCATGGGGGTAGGCAGAGACTACCGTTTGCCACACGCTACGATCCTGACATGCCTCTTTCGCCACATCCACAGTCGTACATCTTTTCATGCACTTCCGTCGGTTAAGGGTGCTACGGACTTGACCTTTCTGGATGAGACCGAAATGGCCTTCTTATTTAAATGGATAAATAAAATAGTTTCTTACGAAATAAACGAAAAACTCTGGTTTACTCTATACATAAAAATACTATCTGTAGAAATTAGTTACCACTGCGTTGTTTGCATCAACCGCGTCATCTATTGTCGAGTAGCATGTGATGATGCTCGCCATCTAGTGTCGAGTACCTAAACTATTATAAGTTCTATCAAGAGATAGCTTTACGTTAGTATTTCTCAATTCATGTTACTAGATGGCGCTACTTGTCAATAACATTCTCCATTATTGTAGCTAACCCTGTGAATTACTATTAAATCTTTAAAAATCACTATATTTTAGTGGCTAACTATTTCATGTTAGACATACAAGCAGTCTTGATGGTAGCACGCCCGCCTTAAACGCAAGGGGTGCTACTTCAAATCCCGGGCCCGCACTTCTGAAATTTTCATGGGTGAATGTCATTTTAATAATGATTACCACTTGCTGAACGGTGAAGGAAAACATCGTCACGAAAACCTGCACCTCTTTATAAAGGCGTGTGAAGTTCACCAACCTACACTGGACCAGTGTGGTGGACTAGAGATTTGGGCTAAATCTCCCTCGTATTGAGGGGAAATGTGCTCGGTATAATGGCAATAGACTCGCCCCCTATTAAACTTGGACCAAAATACATCGGCGAAGTGTGGGCGCATATCATTGCAACTACTTCGGAAGTTAATAGAGGGTTATACACCATTTTTAAGGTATTGTAATGATCATTGTAATGTCTGCGGGGCATGTCTCCCGTGGCGTATGACACGCGCTGAGCACAATATTGTTTTTGACTAATGGCGGCAGTCCCACGGTTGCTTACCCACCGCTGTGACACGGCAGACGGTCCCTGAGAACATCGCGAACACAAGTACAATGAAAATGACATTCGCACATGAAGTCCGATACAAAACACAAACAATTTTGTCTATTTGTTTCGACATATCTTCGACAGAAAGCAGAAATGTCGGATCTCGAAATATAAAATTTGACATACATCATCATCACGCCTGTATTCCCTGAAGGGGTAGGCCGAGGTGCACTGGAGTGCGCCCACACTTCGCCGATGTATTTGGTCCCAATGTAATAGGGGGCGAGCCTATTGCCATTATGCCGGGCACATTCTCCCTCAATACGAGGGATATTCTTGGGTCACGCTGGCTTAATGCGGGTTGGTGAACTTCACACGCCTTTGTATAGACGTGCAGTTTCCTCACGATGTTTTCCTTCACCGTTTCATAGCAAGTGATAATCTCGGATGAAAATGAGATTCGCACATAAATCCCAGAGGTGCGAGCCGGGGTTTGAACCTGCACACTTCGATTGCAAGGCGTGCGTTCGATCACTCGGCTACCACTGCAAATTTTTAGGGTCCGTACCCAAGGAGTAAAACGGGAACCCTATTACTGAGACTTCGCTGTCCGTCCGTCCGTCCGTCTGTCACCAAGCTGTATCTCATGAACCGTGATAGTTAGAGAGTTGAAATTTTCACAGATGATGTATTTCCGTTACCGCTATAACAACAAATACTGAAAAACAGAATAAAATAAATATTGAAGGGGGCTCGCATACAACAAACGTGATTTTTTTGCCGTTTTTATAGATAATGGTACGGGGTTCCGTACCATTCCGTACCATCCGGTTCTTCGTGCGCGAGTCCGACACGCATTTAGCCGGTTTTTTATTTTTTTATACCATTCAGTTTGATACTCGATACCGATGCAAACGACTGCCAAATATTATTTCGGACTTCTGGAACACCAAGTATAAATAGATAGGTATGAATCAAGGACCTTGAAATTGCCGCGTACCTACGTACTTATACCTATATACTATTTTAATTTTATTTTTTAATTAGTCTATAATTAAAGGAAAGGTCGTCTCACGCGTGACTTGGCGAGTAATGGCGAGGCGCCTCGCACGTGCCTCGCTAACGAGGCGCGTGGCTGCCTTTATGCTCATTGTTTTATTCGCTCCAACAGTTTTGACTCCTGTGAAATCGAGGATATGAAATTGAGATTTGTTGATTCGATCATTCTTATAAACCGGGCCCCAAATCCTTTAACCGACCCCTTGTAGTTGCTATGACTTACATTTTCAACACATGAAAACAACATCTTATACCTATCAATGGTATCAAGAATATGACTAGTCTAAAGGCTTCAAGGTGACAATGTCTAATGTCTACACTTCTCATAATTTAGCTACCATTAATAAAATTATGTTGTTTTCATTCATTATAAAATAGTGTCATAAAATCAAAAATCAAAATTAAACATTTTTTATTCGTGTAGGCCAAAAAGCACTTACAAATAGTCAGATTCTACCACCGGTTCGGAATGCTGCTTCCACTGTGAAGAGCCGGTAAGAAACTCAATGGTTACTCTTTTCAAAATGATAATTGCGAGTAATACATTCTCAGGAGCAGCAATGCCATGCCAGAGCAGACATGCCAGAGCAGACAGCACCTTTGCCACAATACCTACTAGAGAAGAATTATACTCACGGCGGCAGTCTAATATTAAATACAAATATAGTCTTTACGCTTAGGAAGCTAGTACAGTAAGGTGCATCTACTCCCATTTACAATGAAGGGATTATTCTGAACCCCAGATGGTTATAGAAATAATTGCTTTGGTATGTTGCCTTCAACGCAGTATGGGAGAGTAGATGGTAAGTCATTAAGAGGAAAATGGTTGGACCAGTCCTCGCAAGTAGCACCCGTACACGAGCATGACTTGAGGAGCAGCCATCACTCTCCCCAACCATATTTGAGGGAAGAGGGTGACCCTAGCAACTCCGCAACGATAGTAGGTGTAGGAATTGGGGCCCTGGGGCCCGATTTTCGTTCGTTTGATACACATCAATGTCTATTAGAAATATTTCGAAACCAAAGAAAAAAATATGACCAATTTGAAGTTTCGTTTCGACATATCTCTAATAGAGATTGATGTCTATCAAACGAAAATCGGGCCCCAGGTCAATTTCTGCGTATCTCTTTATATGTATATTGTAAATAGCTTCTACCCGCGACTCTGCTCGCCCAGACTTCGATTGTTTAATACAGTAATAAATTATAGACTATATGTTATTCTTAATAGCAGTGGTAGCCGAGTGGTCGAACGCACGCCTTGCAATCAAAGTGTGCAGGTTCAAACACCGGCTCGCACCTCTGGGTTTTATGTGCGAATCTCATTTTCATCCGAGATTATCACTTGCTATGAAACGGTGAAGGAAAACATCGTGAGGAAACCTGCACGTCTGATGGAAATTGACTAGATCTCGATAGATGTGTGAAGTGTGCCAACCCGCACCAGGCCAGCGTGGTGGACTATGGCCTGAATCCCCATTGAGGGGTGGCCCGTGACCAGCAGTGGAGCTTTAAAAAGGGCTGTAATAGTAGGTAATAATACCTATATGTGGGATTCTGAAGAGAAACACTGCAAATGTTCTTTGATTTTTATAATTCTTTACTTTTACAAAACTTTCACCAACTTTTTCTTACCATCGACCAAATCAGTGTTCCCATAGAGTTTAATCGAACCATAAAGACCTAAGGGCGCCCAGTCAGGCACAGCACAGAGGAGGCGGTTTAGAATAATAAGTCGTTAAAGAAAATAATAAAACGGGCCGTTGCGCGTTGCTTGGATATAGGAATCGGACATTAAGTTATCTTGGCTAAGAGACGCGCAGCTGCCGTAGCGGATGGGGGGGAGGGGGGGATTGTAGATTAGTTCAATTTGTAACAAAATGGCGCGCGACGCTTTAACGAGGTGTTAGTAATTACA
The DNA here is from genome assembly GCA_914767695.1 of Ptilodon capucinus. Classification (NCBI taxonomy): domain Eukaryota; kingdom Metazoa; phylum Arthropoda; class Insecta; order Lepidoptera; family Notodontidae; genus Ptilodon; species Ptilodon capucinus. Next base: position 3,229,892 of record OU611837.1, read on the forward strand.
TAGGTGTCATTTTGTTACAGGGGTAAGGAGTGCGGGTTCAATTCCCGGGATTAATAGTTTAACTATGAACTATCTACTTATAAGGGGCTTTACGGCCTTACCGACATCTCTTAAATTATTTTAGGTACTATTATCTATAATAGTCTATAACTATATCTATATATACTAATAGGTAATACTAATAATAATAATATAAAGCAAGTATCTTGATCTGGCTCACGAGGTTGTCGACATGTGGGACATTGATGCGGCAATCATTGTACCGATAGTCGTTTCCGCCCATGGCTTATTAGCCAAGAGCCTCGACAAACACCTAAAGAGGCTCGCGTTAGGCAGCTGGATCAAGGGACAGATTCAGAAGGCGGTACTTCTGGAGACGGCGCGCATTGTGAGGAAGTTCCTCTCTCTGGAGCCCTAACCACTGGTAACTAGGACCCTGTTCCAGATGCCGGTGGGGAACTGTTTTTTTATATTTTTAAATGTATTTATTATATATATATTTAAAAATGTAATTTACAAGAAAGATAAGAAATAAAGGAGATAATAATATAATAGAGAGGAAATATTTGTATTTTTGTATGTAACGAATAAACTCAAAAACTACTGGACCGATTGCAAAATTTCTTTTAAAGTTAGAAAGCTACATTATCACTGAGTAACATAGGCTACATTGGAAACCCGTGCGAAGCCGGGATGGGCTGCTAGTTATACTAATATAGCCCTTTTAATGTCCCACTGCTGAGCACGGGCCTCCCCTCAATGTGAGGGGGATTTAGGCCAACGGTAAAGGAAAACATCGTGAGGAAGCCTACACGTCTATAGAAAGGCGTGTGCAGTTCACTAACCCGCACTGGGCCAGCGTGGTGGACTACAGCCCAACAATTTGCCTCGTACTGAGGGAGAATGTGCCCGGTATAATGGCAATAGGCTCGCCCCTTATTACATTGGGACCACAAATACATCGGCGAAGAGTGCACTGCACCGTACTGCAGTGCCCCTTTGCTTACCCCTTCGGGGAATACAGGCGTGATGATGATGTCGAGGGGGTAGAAGAGTATTTACCTTAAGCAACACTTGGGCGATATTGACGAATAGACATAAGTATTTACTACAGCCCTTTTAACGTCCCACTGCTGGGCACGGGCCTCCCCTCAATGCGAAGAGGATTTCAGGCCATAGTCCACAACCTTGGCCTAGTGCGGGTTGGCAGACTCCACACATCTATCGAGAACTAGACAAGTTCCCTCAGATATGCAGGTTTCCTCACGATGTTTTCCTTCACCGTTTCATAGCAAGTGATAATCTCGGATGAAAATGAGATTCGCAAATAAATCCCAGAGGTGCGAGCCGGGGTTTGAACCTGCACACTTTGATTTGCGAAGCGTGCGTTCGACCACTCGGCTACCACTACACATAAGTATTTGGCATCAGCGAATTGTTCTGCGTCGAATGAGTATGTTCGGTCAGTGTGTACCCTTGGGGGCGCTAACTTAACCTAACCTAACCGAACCTTTTTTTTTTTTTTTTTTTTTTTTTTTTTTTTTTTTTTTTATCGTTGGAAAATGCTTTATGCATCTCCCTACTATCCTCGGGGGGGATAGTAGGGAGTATGTGGGACTCACAGCACGAGACCGCATACCCACTAAAAACCAACGTTGCACCTCCACGAGTCACAAGGAGTCGGGGCTATGGGAACGCGAAACGCAATCTTCCACGGCCCCGACGCAACAGCAGCCTTATGCAGGCTTCCTCCAAAAATGGCACTGTGTCGGCGCACCAGACACAGCGCCCCGCCACTGGCCCCTTTTTGAGTGGCAGGCACCCCCGCGCCCGCCGCTCAGGGCCCGCCGGGGAGACTTACGTCTCGACCCAGCCCCTCACGCCAGCCTTCCCACCAGCGAGCCAGCCAGCCGAACCAGGCAGGGGATCCTCTACCTCGCGAGGTTCGACCCAACCCAGAACAGCCAGCCAGCCAACCGGCAGGTCAGCCAGCGCCACCGGCAGTCCGTCGGCCAGCCAACTAGCCAGCCCCCCCTTGGGGCTCCAGCCGACCTCAACCCAGCCAGCAGGTCAGCCAGCCAAATGACGGACACGCCAGCAGCCCTCGAGTAGGGAGAGGACAATGAAGCCCCCTCCACAGGGTCGCGTCGGCCTAAAGGCCATCGCGACCTCTCCTCAGCCAGCTGTCCAGCCTTGCAGCCGAACAGCCGACCCGTCGCCGATCAGCCAGCCAGTTGAGCCAGCCAGCCGGGCAGGAAAGGCTTCGCGGCCCCCCTCTGGGGCTCCACCTCTCCACCTCCCAGCCAGCGGCCCAGCCTGCCAACCGGAGACCCCCACAATGGGCGGCTGATATGCCACCCGGCCTACCATGGCGGGCGGTCCGGTCGAACCACCACCACCAGTCAGCCAGGCAGCCAGCCACCCTAAGGCTCACAGCCGCCCCCGGCACCTCCACGAAAGAGACCGGGGGAACCTAACCGAACCTAACCTAACCTAACCTAACCTTTTTTTTTTTTGTTTGCGCTGGGAAATGCATTCCCAGCGCAAACAAAAAAAAAAAATAACCCTAACCTAACCTAACCTAACCTAACTCCATAGAGCCCCCAAGGATACACCCCAACCGTATGTTCTCCTGTAAAGTTAAAAATGTCGCTTAAGTCATATAGCCTTTCATTCACCACTCGATATATTCTAATACTCAACAAAATGGACACTCTTCTTAATACTTAAATTCAATTATGTAGGTTCCACTATTAATTTTAAAACCATAAAGTTAAAAACCCAAAATAAAAAGGTCTATATTAAAAAAAAATTATTCAAGGTAAATGCCCCAATTACTGCTCTATGTTTCATAAAAAATATTTCGTTCATATTTCGTTCATTTGTTTCGTTCATAAGGTGGTGCCTTATTATTCAAAATATATTTCACGTAAATTGAAGGCCCAAGTCCTAATAATCGACCCTTACATATAAGTATTTATATTATTATTTTCTATCGAACTAAACATATTTAATAAAACTAAATTAATAATTACAATATCATCTTCATTCAATAGTTTACAAAAAAATAATACTAGGAAAGCAATAAATTCCATTTAAATTGAGATTGCAGACAGTCGAATTATGAATTGAAATCACCTTGACAGCGATTGGCCACGGCCTGCCCAATCACCGCGCGGTATTCAATGGAGGCGGGAAGAGGCAAACGTCAAATGCAAATGAGGTTTTTTTTTATTAAAAAACTCGTTTCACGTCGCTCCGTTTTGTTGAAGCCTGTCGCTGGCTCGCCGAGTAATGGTTATTTTATTCTGAGTTATGTTACGACTACAAACGCACCTTTTGTTGGAAATAATGGCGAAACTCTTTATGCATGAAATATGAAAGTATTTTATTGAAAAAAATAGTATGTTTCTTAATTTTTATGTTACTTATTTTTTCATATTTCACCTCATAAATAATTATTCTGTATCGGTTTTCCTAGGTATCTATGTATAGGTTTTTCTACGAGGTCTTGTCGTAGAAAAACCAAGGTCAATTCTATACAATACAGATAGAAATGCAAGCTTTATCAAAATAATTTAAACTTATTAGAAACATACATTGTCATAAACCGCATGGTGACAACTTATAACAAGGAAAAATAACATCACGCCTGTATACCGTGACGAGATAGGTAGAGGAAAGTAATGAAGGCTCCTAAATTACACGCAGATTGTTAATTTATTTGTTTATGGGATTTATGGGTTCATAAATATTAGTTAGTTACACCTACTAACTAAGATTAAACAGCCTTATAAACTGGGTTCAAAAATTTGCTTAACGTGTCGTTTCGTTATCACACACCTCAGCCGGGATTATCCCCTCCCCCACGCCTCCCACCCCCTCCGGGCCCTCTGTAATCCCTCTGGATGAGAGGGAATGGGACGCAAGCTTCACGGCCTGTCAGTCAACCGGTGGCGATCGGGTCGCGATAACGTTTGACGTATTCATAAAAAAATTATATAAATACTAGCCTATTAGTAATAACAATTAATAGACAATTGGTTATTGTTTTTGTGTTCTAAATATGAAATTGTGACAGTGGCTATTATATTTATTATAGAGTCAAATCAACATGAGAATCGGTGGTGACGTTCCAAATTTGAAAAGTGACGGATAATGATGTTCCAAGTTTGAAAGTGTGAATTTTTTGTGCCTATTCTGTGGTATAATGTTAAGTTATGTTGATTGGTTCAGGACTTTCTGTCTTATTGGATTCCAGTAAGGTAAATAATTATATTACTTAGTTATAAACACTTTTCTATAAAGTTAATGTTTCAAAAAAATTTGGATTATATTGGTGCAGTTCCAAGACAATTTAGCTTTTCCCGGGGACTCGCCGTGGATTAACTCACGGCGTCTTCATTAGATACCGCTATAAATCCTGGCTTACAAGAGAAGAGTAACAATGGCAAGAATGTGTGGCGGGATTAGACCTAAAAACGCAAGAGTAGGGGTTTTAAATGTCTATTTCAGTAGTTTAAACTGTTTAAAACATTTATTAGAACATAGCAATAAGTTCAAACCATAACCGTGGCTAGTCATTTAGTACACTCAATAAGGTATGATTTAATAAATACCAGAAAAGTTGAGAACATATCCTTATTTTGTTTATTGTTAATTCAGTTAAACTTATACTTACTTGCTAATATAGCTATTAACGTTAAGAGTCTAGAGTAATAACAAGTAGATATCTTTAATATAATTTAGCTGAAATACGTTCATATAAATAGGCACTGTTCTTTGTTTTTATTGCCACCGTCGGCAACCATATGCAGAAATATGGGTCTCATATCATCAATATCATACATCATTACGCCTGTATTCCCCGAAGGGGTAGGCAGAGGTGCACTGTAGTGCGCCCACACTTCGCCGATGTATTTTGGTCCCAATGTAATAGGGGGCGAGCCTATTGCCATTATACCGGGCACATTCCCCAACAATACGAGGGAAATTTGGGCCATAGTCCACCACGCTGGCCCAGTGCGGGTTGGTGAACTTCACACGCTATATCATTAAAGTTAAGATAATAAGTACTTAACATATGTAATAGATTTGTCTTACTCAAGTAGTTACCTAAAAACTAAATACGAGTCGCCATGATATTATGCATAAGTATGAATCTGCCTTTTTACCACCGCCTGTCTCGCAACAATGTTTTTGATGTTACTTTCAGTTTGTTAACAGTTAACTCAGTACAAAATCTGTATAAAATAGACAGTTAGGTACTATTGAAACAACAATACTTTCAGAAGTGGTGGTGAGGCCCCAGTTCTTAGTTGCAGTTTAATCTATCTATACTTAATATAAAGCTAAAGAGTTTGTTTGTTTGTTTGTTTGGTTGAACGCGCTAATCTCAGGAACTACTGGTCCGAATTGAATAATTCTTTTTGTGTTTAATAGTTTATTTATCGAGGAAGGTTATAAGCTATATATCATCACGCTACGACCAATAGGAGCGGAGCAGCAACGAATAATGTGGCAAAAACGGGAAAATTCCCGAACATGAATCGGGTATTATAGACTTATATAATCATAGACTTTATAACATCACTCTACGCCAAAGTAACTATTAGCGCGGGTAAAACCGCGGGCACAGCTAGTTATATATATGTATCTTTGTACATCATTTTAATGCGTCATCCTTTTTAATGGAAACTGGCAGTATAATCTTATTTATCGCGATAGTGCAATTTTACGTCTTCTTAGATATGTAAGCTAACCATTAGTATTGATTGTGTGTGGGAGTTACCAACAAACTAGGATTACACTATATTTGACAACACTATAAATAATAGTATCTCACGCATATATTTCTGCCGTGAGGAGTACGGCAATAGTTTAGTTTCGTGCAAAGAGAATTGGAATCATTATCAGTTTGTCTTGGCGGCATTCTTTATGAATTAGTTGCGTTCTACATAGCGGCCTATAATCGCATATTTCATTAATATAAAATGCTGGTTAATTAATTAATTAATTAATTTAAATATCTTGATCTGATATAGTTTTCATGATGCAGATACGTTATATCAAACCTAATACAATGCTGCTAGTAATTTTACCGACGGATAGGTAGTTATCAGATATCAGATATAAGATAATAATCACACGTTTAAATTTTATGAAAAAAAAATAATTACGGTGTAGGTACCTAAAAAAAATACTAGTGACGACAATTGGACCTTTTACCCCATAAAGTTTGAATTTCGAATTGTTTTTTTTTTGTCTTGTATTTTGACATGGAATTTAGAACTTGTTTTCTTTTTAAAATAGGTAATGGTCTATGGTAATAAGTAGGCACTTATCTATGTTTATACTTTTTAATTAATTGATAATTAAATGATTAGGTAGATATCGTTGTGGTGAATTAAGGCGAATTCACGATATAACACTTAAAACGCAAGTCGACAAGTGATCAAGGAAAAAAATCCAATAAGCGTCGCCTAGTGAAAAACGAACGGTGAAACAGAACTTTTTAGCCGTCGCCTTACATTAGGCATTGCTTAATTAAGCGTTTGTTATGCGATAGTGGCAATCTGGGCGTCAAAAACTAACTCTGTATCAATATACAGATCGTATTTCTGTGGTAAAAGCCACGGCGTCAAAGTTTGCGCGCGTTGTCTTGTCAATGACATTTCATTGAAAAATGAGCTTTTTCGATAAGTTAATACGGTTCGTTTTGGTACTGCCAAAATATGTGACTGAGTCTTTATTCAGTGTTAAGTATTGTTAGGTTGGTACTTACTTACTTTAAAAATCATAGAGTAAACGGAGAAGCCCTATGGACTCCTCCCTGCGGAAATTTTTTTGACGTTTACCCGACATCCGCCATTGTAGTTGCCGGATCAATTAGTAAGTCAAACAATATAATCAAGCTGCGTGTTTATTGAAGTTTTACAGTAGGTAAAATGGTATTAAAACGCTCTATAACGTATATGTACTTTAGTAGATACCTACTACCTACCTACTACAGCCCTTTTCACGTCCAACTGCTGGGCACGGGCCTCCCCTCAATGCGAGGGGGATTCAGGCCATAGTCCACCACGCTGGCCCAGTGCGGGTTGGCAGACTTCACACATCTATCGAGAACTAGACAAGTTCCCTCAGACGTGCAGGTTTCCTCACGATGTTTTCCTTCACCGTTTCATAGCAAGTTATATCTCGGATGGAAATGAAATTCGCACATAAATCCCAGAGTTGCGAGCCGGGGTTTGAATCTGCACACTTTGATTTGCATGGCGTGCGTTCGACCACTCGGCTACCACTGCTAACAGATACGCAGCTTGTTTATATTGTTTGACACCTTAGGTAGGTACGTCAAAAAAATTGCCGCAGGTCATACGCAGGGCGGAGTTGATATGCCTTCTCTGTTTACTCTATGTTAAAAACACAAGGCTTCTGTATTTTTCTTATCAACTCAAATTTCATCCGACCAATAACAACTCGTTCCTTTTTCAAAAACTGTACCCGCGCCCGCCACAACAGTTTCGAATTTCGAACGTAAAATAATTCGAAAAACAAAAGCTTTGTTCGAACGACGCGTTCCATATTTGAAACGGCTTTTGTTCGTTGTTCGGATAATGCGACCGTTAATATAAAATGTCACTGGAAGGACGAATTATTGACGTTTTACGAGTTGACCAACAAATGTACCTACGTCAATCCGATTTAGGTAAGTAGGTTTTACTTACCATAGACTAAATTCTCTCTGGGGAAATTTTAAATTTAGCCTGCTGGGATCTTTTGGTGTAGACAACAATATGGAGGCCATACCTACCTCATTTAAAATTTGTTTTTATTCTAATTACCTATGTTAATAATTATTTCTAAATCTATCATAGACTTACTATACTTATATATAGATACTTACTTATCGTGGTGTGTGGTATGCCTAAAGTCAAAGTCAAAGTATTTATTCGATATAGGCCCATGGAGGCACATACAAATTGTCAAGTTTAGGTCATTTTTTTTATTATATTATTATTTTTCTTATATACCTACCTACTACTACCGGATCGAAACGCGATCTCAACTGAGAAGATCCGGCAAGAAACTCAGTGGGCTGATCATTTGTTTAAATCGCCAAAACTTATTTTAAATACACAGGCACAAATAGCTCCAGTGTGTCGCCTTTAGAGTTGCCTTTAATAATAATGATAAGATAATAATATGAAGGAGTTGCCAGTTGCATTGTCCCTATATTCAGTGAAGAAGGATATCAGACTCAACGCTTTTAAGTTTTTTTCTTGTAGTAGGTAGGTACCTAGTCGCCTTGTGAACTTGCTAATTGATATAAGAACCCGAACCCCAACCGACGGGCACGGTAGCAACTACTAGCTACCTCTGCCTATGGAGGTCATGACATATTATTTTATTGTCGTCCATAATACTTTAATCTCAAATGTTTCTTTACTGAAAATGTTTTTGTTCGAAGTTTCGGATCCGATTTGGAAATAACATTTATTGGTAATAATCTATTTTTAGATACATTTTTGACGACGCCATAACTAATTGCAGTAGTAGTTACATATTTAGGTATTACGTTAGAGCATCTCCTCTTAGTGAAAATGGTTATTATTATACCTACTATTAAGCAGGTCAATATATTCTCAGATTTTCACATGGTTCTTTTAGACTGCACAGCAGTGGTAGCCTCGTCGGCAGAACGCCCGCCTTAAATGCAAGGGGTGCAAGTTCAAACCTCTGAGATAATTTTCATGTGCGAATGTCATTTTCAATCATTACCACTTGCGGAACGGTGAAGAAAAACATCGTGAGGAAACCTGCACGTCTATAGAAGGGCGTCTGAAGTTCACCAACCCGCACTGGACCAACGTGGTGCACTATGGCTCAAATCTCCCTCGTATTGAGGGGGAATGTGCCCGGTATAATGGCAATAGGCCTGGGGACCTAAAAAACATTTCGAACCGGTGGTGGAATCTGACTATTTGTAAGTGCTTTTTGATATTTTGTATAGGTCTTCGGGGGGCACCTACAATTGTCAAGTTTAATCATTTTTTAAACTATATGCTACTGCATATAGTTAGAAAAATGATTAAACTAGGTAGTAACCGCATCGTCCTATAAGTAGACCTACTAACCGAAAATATATCTTCCAAAGTCAACCTCTATAATACAGGCAACAGCGATCATCAATCACTGTACTTTTGAAAAGGCATTTGCGAAAAATCTCCATTTTCGTACCGAAGGCGAGGCACTATAAAACCTTTACAATAGCCTATAAAGGCACCCTCACACCCCATACCTTTAAAAAAACGAACATCAATTAAATCGACAAACAACGTAAAATGCAACGCAAACACAACCTTAGGGCCCTTAAATCCAGAAGGGCGCCGAACAGAGATAGGGCACGTACGCGGGAAGCGTTCTGATTGGTCGATGAAAGCAGCCACCACCCTCTCGTTGGCCAATAGGGTGCGAGCGCCGCCACCCCCGGCCAATCGCGGCGCGCTACCGGGCCGTGTTCTATTTTCAAAATCGTCGTTTTAAAATTGTGTTCGTTTAGCGGCGACATGGAATGTACATCGAATGATATTTGAATAGAGAATGGAGGGAATGAATGATTGGTTTGTAAACAGTTCGGTGCGTTTTGTTATTCGATAAATGAATGGTTAATGATAATTTGTACTGCGTTCAGTTTGTTTTAAGATTAGCGTGGGCTAGTAGACAAAATAGACTCGATAATCTTGAACGTATCTGCTTACCTACTTAAGAAGCAGGATTGAAAGATAAACAAATATTTATTATGCTCGATCACAGACCATAACCACCGCATCATCCTATTTTTTTATTATTATTTTCAATTGTTTGACAGTTGATACACCTATAAACTTAGTAAACTGTCAAAAAAATAAATCGATATGATTATATTTGATAATTAATACTGCGTCGTGAAAATAATACTGAGACAGAAAGTATGTTTATTATACTTTACTTATTGTGTGGTCTTCTATTTATGACAATTATACGAAAAAAAAACTAAATAAAAAAATTAGAAATGTGTGACTTCGCTGCGATTAATGACAGGACCAAGTATGTCCATGATATTCAAAATGTTATTGTAAAACAGTTTTTCTAAAAAACGCAATTGTAGATGGTTTAAAAATGGGCTAATACCTAGACACTTCTGTCTACTCATTCGGGGAATTATGCGTGATAGTATAACCTATTTATTTTTTCTTACAAAGAAACCAAACGTAGTATGGATGTAGTAATTATTACGTAATCCGATGTGTACTAATAACCCAGTGACATTGGAACTCGTGGCCATTTTGTTTTTAGCTGATTCGAATTTCGAATGTTTCACCTACAAGTATGTCGCGGTTATATTGAGACGTTCGGACTATTTGCAATATACCCACCTCTTTAGGTCATGCAACAAATATACATAATATATAAATATCGCCAAACAGCAAATACCTACTCATCGTATGATCCCAAACTGAACAAAGCTTGTACTATGGGTACTATACAATGGACTAGGTGCGATCTGGATTTAAAATCCAGATAAGAGCAATACCCGAAAAGGTCATCATCGGAAGTTGTCACTGTCGGGAATCGAACTTGCAACCACACGATGCAGTGGGCCCCTTTGTTCCCTAACACCATCGTTGTGGAGTGACTATCATAATTTTTAAGCCATAAAATCAACATGTTTTATCTATGGTAGAAGGTCTAAATATGACTAATCTAATAGACATATTTAATAGTCTAATATTTTAATAGTCATATTTAATTCCAGCTACTATTGACAAAAGTTGTGGTTTTCAGATGAAACGGATATCCGGTAACTATCCGGTATCCGGCCTATCCGGTATCCGGCAACTATCCGGTATCGGGCCTATCCGGTATCCGGCCTATCCGGCCTTGTTTTCACTATGCGGTATCCGGCCGGCCGGCGCTATCCGGATAGTGAAAACAAGGCCGGATATTGGTTACTTTATAGTGCGGTAGGATTTGCTTTGGTTAGGTTATAGACACCGTTTATTTTTAAGATTTATTTTTATGACTGACCATGTATGATTTGAGATGTCTTTAAGAAGCGTCATGTAACGCGATAAAGGGCCGGAATATCCGGCTACCGGATATCCGGCGCTCCGGCCTGGTAACTTGCCGAATATTCGGTATCCGGCCAAATCACTATCAGTTTCATCTCTATCTTTCATGCCTTAAAAAAATTAAGTCACAGCAACTTTATAACGATGATAGTGTTACGCCCTAACTCTTTCTTCGTTAACTTAACATTAAGGGGACTGGACGGCATTTCTCGCTTGATCGACATTATTCGACATATTATGTCGTAACGACATGACGAATTTTGTCGTTTTGTTTCCACATTTGTCGAATTAGAGATAAAAGAATTGCTCCCATAGAGTTAGACGGTTATTGAACTTCCTGATTTCAAAATATGTTCGCGACGAGACATGGTACCTACCTACGTAATAATTTTGTTAGCTTAGCGATTTCAATGCTATTCAGGTTGTTAGCACAACGCTATGTAATCAGACAAACAACATTATGACTAATCTGACGATAGGTACCTAGCTACTTACATTCATTCACTCTATGACCGTATACTACTCGTAATCAATTTATGGTCGAAAATGATCTATGTGTAGTAAACAGACTTAAAAATAAAAAACTGGCCAATGCGAGCTGGACTCGCGCACCGAGGCTTCCGTACCTAAACTGTGAAAGCACCGAGTATTACTCTAACGAAAAGATAACCTGGATAGAGAGACAAACTTAACTTTGCAGTTGGTATACTGGTGTGCCCATACAAAGTAACTACAAAATAAGTTTGTAACCGCAAAAAAACATTTTATAACAATAAATATACATTTTTTAGACTTTTCTCTTTACTGGTGCTATAAGACCTTGCTTCTTGCCAAATTTCATGATTCTAGGGCAACGGGAAGTACCCCATAGGTTATTGATTCTCGTGCAAACGTACTGAAAATACAACATAAACCGCCGTATCTTTTGATTGCGTTAACCTAGAAGTTTGATTTTTTAGGGCACCAAGGGACCGCAGACATAAGTCTGTGTATAACACAGACTTATGTCTTTTTTCAACTTGATACCTTCACGCGTTTCTGAGGAAAAGGGCCTTGACAGACAGACAGACGACAAAGTGACCTTAAAAGGGATCCGTTTAATCCTTTTTAGGTACGGAACCCTAAAAAGGAAGAAATAAACATAATATCAAGAGGGTGAAAGGCTATTTAACACAAGCGACACTTTTGGACGATATTGACTTATATATATTTGGAATCAGCAATTTTTTTTTCTGCGTCGAATGAGTATGCTCTCCTGTAAAGTTAACGTCGTTTAAGTCGAAAAGCCTTTCAACCCTTTCAATACTTTGAAATAAAACTTTTTTACGGATTTTATCGCGTTTATTTACTATTTTATTTTCCCGACGTTTCGGCTGCTTTACAGCAACCATGGTCACGGGGGGACTGAGGTGTTAGACGTCCTGATGTCATAGTTAATAACTGGGTACCCTCATATTTAGTTGTTGTTTGCGGTCCGATCCACGCAGAAAGTGCTTACGGTGTCCTGAGGTCTTGCAATGGTACGCTTGGTTTTGGATTTAATCATATTAATTACTGGATCCCAAGTTGGTGGTAGCACCCAGCCATCTTCCCTATTGAAATTAGGATGTTTAGTAAATAAACGCGATAATATCCGTAAAATAGTTTTATTTCAGTGTTTAGTATTCGCGTAAATATGAAAAATAATATAATTATACTTTTTAAAAGTAGAATGACGCAGACGAAGGCATTGACCTCAACGGTCAGCTGTCACTCGCGAGGCGGAGTCTCGGCGCCTCCTACAACGCCCCGGGCACAGATAAAACTATCTATTGCACCTATCTCTGCCGCTATTTGGAGAGCAATAGACATTATATTTCTTTTTATCGTAATAGCGCAACCACACTGTTGCAGATCTACGAACGGATTAAACATTTTCTCAAGTGCATAACAGGGAATGTCACATTTTTATTTTATCTTATTGAATCATATTTTGTGTACTATGCGATTCAAATGAGAATAGGATCGACTTTACGCCATATTGTGACGTGAAAATTCGAATTATGACTATAAATAATTAAATATTCTATTAAGACAATTAACTACTAATTTAACCTTTTCATTTATATTTGATTATTATTGATATGCAAATAAGTTTTTTGCAAACCATACTTTTCATGTGATATTTGACAGATAGAGCTTACCTATTGACATTCCTATTCTTATTTGGATCGCATGGTATGGTATTTTGAATTCTAATCATTAGATTTTTAAAAAAGTTAACAGATGGCGCCAAAAATGCAGTTTTGTTTATGGCCAAACTATAGGTACACTCGTTAGAATAGTTGAACTTTCAAATTGCTTTTTCTCAAAATTCATTCTCATTCATTCATCAAAATTCAATCATTCATCGAATTTCAATCAAGTTTTCATATCATTCGATTGTATACCAGATACTCATGCGAACGTTAATTTATCATTTCGAACCTCTGATACGCATTGTATACGAGACTGGTAGATAGAGAAAATACATTGAAATAAAACTATTTTACGGATTTTATCGCGTTTATTTACTATTTTATTTTCCCGACGTTTCGGCTGCTTTACAGCAACCATGGTCACGGGGGGACTGAGGTGTTAGACGTCCTGATGTCATAGTTAATAACTGGGTACCCTCATATTTAGTTGTTGTTTGCGGTCCGATCCACGCAGAAAGTGCTCACAGTGTCTTGAGGTCTTGCAATGGTACGCTTGGTTTTGGATTTAATCATATTAATTCCATAATATTAATTTTAATCATATTTATTCCGTAAAATAGTTTTATTTCAATGTATAGTATTCGCGTAAATATAGGAAAACAATAGCATCCATGGAAAAAGCATCCATGGAGTTTCTTGCCCATTCTTCTCCATAGGAAATGCATTCCGAATGGGTGGTAGAGCTACTATTTTTACTATTTATTGACGATTCATAAGTGACTGTATTGGTTTATATGAATAAAAAATATTCTGATTCTGATAGAGAAAATACATCAAATTTATGTTATTAAGTGTAGGTACCACCAAAACAGATGTGAAAGTCGCCGCCGCCGTGCCTAAAAAAAACATTAATAGCTCCATTGAATCACAAACGTAATACGGCATCGGGATTCCCCGTCACGTACCCAACAATCGATACTCATGTACGATTCTTTGTGTGTTAATCTTTATTTATTATTCGGTATGCAATAAGTCTGTTCAGACTGAAGCGGGATCCGGCGCTTATTTTAATCCTCCGGCCAGCGAAAAATAAATTCGTAAAAATGTTTGCCAAAAACGAACTCTTTGTCAATATACCTAAAGATTAAATTTCTGTGGTAAAAGTAACGCGACCAAGCGTCCAAATTCGCTCGCGCTTCGATGACATTTCACTAAAAAAAAACTCTTTCTATCCTACTAATATTATAAAAGTTTGTGAGCATGGATGTGTGTTACTGTTTGACGCAAAAACGACTGAATGGATTTTGATGAAACTTTACTAGGAACTTGAAACATTTTATTATTTACATTAAAAACAAAATATATACATAGTTAACAATTTACAAAAAGTACCTACGAGAGAAAAAATAAGAAAAATAATAATAAAAAAAAAATACCCCACAGTCTCCCATCATTGTCGGTCGGTAGGTTGCCCAGAACGCTGGCAGCATTGCCATGTTGAATGGCAATACGTACCTATTTATTACCTTTTGTATATTGACGATTCATAAGTGCCTGTATTTATTTATTTGAATAAAAAAATCTAATTCTGATTCTGCATACCGCTCCGGTCTGAACGGGCAAAGCCTTGAACAGTGCTTGGTATAATTAATTTATAGGGCGGACGTAGTGTTGGACATTAATGATTAACTAATCGATTATATTGTGCTTCTAAACATTGTTAGGGGATTAGTGTTGTGAATATTAAGAATTAAAGATAATCGTGTTGGGACAATGTAGGTTAGTTATTAACGTTTAGCAGGATATCGATATCGTTCAAATATCTGCAGCAATATTTATTACATAATGAGGGATGTAATGGATACGGATAAACTTAGGAGTCATATTTTTCCGGTTATGGGTACGGTTATGAATATGAAATTATGTTTAAAAATATAAGTATATGAAATTAGTAAGAAATTGCCAAATAATCTAAATAAAAAGAGCTAATGGGGTTCATAAAGATGGCGGATGACTCTCAAGCATAGAGTATCCAGAGTACACATAACGACTCTACTCTTTTATTCATGTTATCTCATGTAACTGTAGTATACTGCAACTATATAGGAAAACAACAATGGCGGAGTCAGATAAACAAGAAAAAATTACCGCAGCGCGGGCTCAAAATGCCATCTCCGTTATAATATGTACATACGCCCAAGTTATGTACTTTTAATTATTATTCTTCAAATTGACAGCTGTCATAATTTGACATAATCAGCAATCGGTACGAAGCAAAGGTTTTATAGTTATTCAAACTCACGTATTGATGGTACGCGCGAATATGCGCGCCTTTGTGCGTTATTTACGACGTTTTAACGACACCACGGTATTCATGAGTATTTAATATTATTGCAACAGTTAAATTAATTTTATTTAACTGTTAATTTAACGAAACTGGTTCACTAAAGTAACCACACTAAAGACCAATAGAGCGTCAAATTATATATTGTAAACGAAAATGAACCGTATTGACACATGGAAAAAGTTAATTCTTCAACGAAGTGAAATTTTCAGTGCGAGCGATTTTTGAAGTGTAAGGGCGTGGCTTTTACCACAGAAATTCAATCTTTATGCATATTTACATAGAGTTTGTTTTGGTAAAGGCAAACAAAATTATACGAGTCTTTTGTTTTTTTTTGGAACGTAGTTCCTTATCGCGCGTTGCGAAAAGGGGCTAGACGGAAAAAATTAAGACGTAACGAAATTTTGTAACGACACTTTTACATATGTGTGTGTGATTCCGATTCCGATTCCATCCGGGTGTCCCTTGACACCTCTCAAGTTTTTAATTTATTTTCGTCAAATGGACGAAGCCTGTATTCTCCGAAGGGGTAGGTAAAGGTACACAGCAGTGCCCACACTTATCTGATGTATTTGCAATGATATTGAATTTAATTTCATCTTATCCAAGATTACCACTTGCTATGGAACGGTGAATGAAATCATCGTGAGGAAACCTGCACGACTATACAAAGGTGTGTGAAGTTCACCAACCCGCACTGGGCCAGCGTGGTGATAGTCTGTCTGCCTTTACTATGCATCTAGATATTGGCTACCGTATATATAAAAGTATTATTTCGGACTTCTGATAAGCCCTGAACTGAGCCTGTGGCAACGCCGAATACAACAATAATTAAATCATTATTTAAATCATTACTTATACAAACATACGCAGTGGTAGCCTTTTTGTTAAAAAGCCCCAAACCCCAAAAAAAACCCGGACCTGCACCTCTGAGATTTTCATGTGCGAATGTAATTTTCAATAATGATTACCGCTTGCTGAACGGAGAAGGAAGACATCGTGAGGAAACCTGCACGTCTATACAAAGGTGTGTGAAGTTCACTAACGCGCATTGGGAGAGCGTGGTGGACTATGTCTCAAATTTCCTTGTATTGAGGGAGAATGTGCCCGGTATAATGGCAATAAGCTCGCGCCCCCTGTCCCAATAGGATCAAAATACATCGGCCAAATGTGGGTGCACTGTAGTGGAACTGTGCCTATACCCTTTCGGAGAATATAGGCGTGATGATGTACTTACTTATATATATTTATATATCGTAAACATGAGTTAAAATGAGGCCATTTGTGTCCGTCGCTTCCGCGGCCATCTTGCATTTACGAACTAAGCTGACTCCGCTAAAATCTGACATTGATATTGTACTCATAAAATAATTATTAAACAAGGAAGTGATTTATGTCAATTAAAAACGTTTTTCGATTCCAATAATGGTTTATTGTCCGTGCGGGGCGCGCGAAGTTAGCGCGCTTAACGTTTATTTTTTGTTTTTTAAATCTTTTTTTTAATAATTAGTGAGTGTAAAAAAAAATGTTGAGTGTCATTGTGGATTGCTAATATTGTGTTGTGTTCTATTTTAAAATTTAATCGGTATTGTGGATCGTTATTTAGATATGAAAATGTCTGGTGAGTTACTGTGATTAATTTAAATTAATTAGATACATTTTATTTCATGTCGCAATTCGTTGGCATAGCTTTTGGACGGTTCGTAAAAGTAACTACCACAAAATCTATGGTAACTACTATATATAAAGCTATTACAAAGATATGTTATATGCTCTGTGGATCTCTTTATGGTCTGTTTTTTTTCTTAGCTAATGAAAAATACTGACTGAAAAAAAATCCTACTAATCATGTGAAAATTTGCGAGAATGGATGGATGTTTGCCACTCTTTCACAAAAAAATTACTGAACGTATTTTGATGAAACTTTACAGTATTATTGTTTAAACATCACAATAATCGAACATCCTCGAATTAATGACACCCACCCACTATACTTACTGATTAGATTAACCAATAGATATCAACCATTTATCGCTATATTATTGAGTCAACTTTAAACTTGATAACACGGACACCAGAGCCGCCATTTTGTAAATTTCATTTATATTCATAATTGGGTAACAGTTAGTCCATTACCTTTATTAGATAGGTAAATGTGAAAAATAAGATAAAGATAAAAAAAATATACATTACAATACAATACAATATTTTTATTTGCACAAAACACGGGTAGGTTCAAATATACAATAGCTTGCACATTGATGTTATTAAAATTAGTGTCAGATCCATCATGTTTTACCATATCATATGGTGTACAAAGTATGTTTTCTTATACTTATTCAACCTAAATGAAAACTCCTAAAAAAGCTGTACACAAACTATACCTAGTTACATCATCCACGTAGACAAAAATGTTCATATTAAATATAAAAATGTTCATAAAATGAAAACTACTGGGCCAAACTATGTTAATTTTTTATTGGACCAAATGGCAACTATTCCGCATCAAACTAAAGAAGAATCACGTGAATCGGATCATAAATTTCAGCGTAATCGGTGTATATACATAATAAAATCGAATTGAGAACCTCCTACCTCGCTATCCTCCTTTTTGAAGTCGGTGAAAAATATCGCCAGACAACACATGCTACTTGTATGATACCACACTAAGCAAAGCTTATGGGTACAGTATAATGGACTGGCGGCGATCTAAATTACACCCAAACCAGAGCCCCAAGTCCACACTATCGTTGAAGAGTTGCTAAGAATTCATTGTTTAAAGCATGAAAACAATAGAAAATATGACCAGCAACCTTTGCATGACCGTGTAGACATAAGTTGTATCTCCTACAACTGTCAGATTTGTCGAGAAAATGACGTCACTTCGAGCTTTTTGTACTGGACATGGCTCGCTGTGATGTAATTTTCTCGACAAATCTGACAGTTGAAGGAGATAAAACTTATGTCTACGCAGTCATGCTACAAGGCCAGTGTAGACATTAGAAATGGTCACTTTGAAGCCACTACTCATATTCTAGTTACTATTCATAGATGTTGTTTGAATGCCTTAAAAAAATAAGTCAAAGCAACTCCACACTGAGGGGACTTGAGGCCCAGGGCACAAGCCGTAAAGACCATTTCTGAAATTTGCTAATGACGGGAATCGAACACCCAACCACCTGGTCCATGGAGCCGAGCGGCCATACGACTACACCAAGCCGTTGTGAGATATACATACCGAGGGTATAGTGTTAAAACCCAATAAGTGCAAAAAAAATCGTTTATTGGTCCACCTTAGTGCATTTTTGTGGTATTTCGAGTGGTGTAATTCACTTTTACCACAATGTTGTGGTTATAATATGTATGTACGTATCATAACGATATTATTTGAATAACATAGATACCTATTTGGTCCTTAAAACATAAAGAAAAAAAAAACGAAAGTAACTTTTTATAGGTACCTACTTGTTGGGTTATAGCACTATACCTTCGATAAAGTATTCGGACTTATTAGTGTAGTTTACTACGTTACTATACACTACCTAATGTAGCTTTTTCTTTTGACGCAACACAGTCTATAACAATTTAAAAAAATAAAGTATTTTTTTACTTGAAACGCTAAAAATTGACATTCCACCACAATATTTAACAAAGTAACATCAAAGCTGACCGATTATGAATCTAATGAATACACAAATAGAGCTGTAAGTGGTTTGCATGGTACACACAAGACAAGTGAGATGAGATGCGCGCGCGCAGTTTACTGAGCATTTCTACCAATTAGCACTTAGATCAGAGCAATGACATTGCAGGGTACCGTGGATAAATTTTTAAACCAAGGACCTTGCCACCAACTGTTAAAGTATTGTTGTTAGTAACTGAATTTTTCTGACAGATTTTGTACTAACTTAACTGTCAAAAATGTGGTGCTAACGGGGCTGATTCTGATTTCATAATCAAAAGACCAATAGTGCCAAATTCACATTTCTAATCAAGTTTAAAAAAATAAATAAAAAAACTTATACACTGAATTTATACAGTGTTTTTTTAAGAAAACAACACTGTATGCCTATCCAAGAAAAAATACTGATGGCTGCTGTCTATGGGTAGGTACAAAATTCGTGTATTATTGACCAAAACCTCTCTCAAAATTTACCAAATAAAAAGACTTCTGCTAAGGACACCTACGGAGCCCGAACCAGAATTCTCCCAGCCACGGAACCGGTTCACAATAAAATCGCTTGTTTGAATATCGAACGCGGTAGCCATCTTGCGTAGGTAAACACGATGAAAATGGCCGGCCCTTGGAACCTCCTTTCTGGGAAGATGACTTTTTAATTCTTTTTTTTTTGTTTGTTTAACTGTCAAATCAAGAATTTTGTACTTATCTCTGTTAAAATGGTAGCTTCTCACAGAGTAAATAGAGTACCCATAACGACTCTACTCTTCGTATGGCTCTGCGGTAATTATTCCGCCATTGTTGTTATCTCATATATACGTCAACTTTAGTATACGGCAACTATATGAGAAAACGGCAATGGCGGAGTCAGATAAACCAGAAAAATTTACCGCAGCGCGGGCACGATATAATATCTCCGTTATAATATCTCCATGTACTTTCTGGATTCATTCGCCATCTTTATCAAATTAATTACCTATATTATTTTATAATGTTTATTTATTGTTTTTGTCTTTGCTATTAATTAATTGACATTGACATAATATCTGCTAATCGCAGATGTAGCCATTCCATTGTAGGTCTAAGGGTTTGAGCGTATGCCGCTCGGATAACTGCACTGGCTGGTTGCGGGTTCGATTCCCATCAGCATCAAATATCAGAAATGGCCTTAGAATGACCGTGTAGACATACGTTTTATCTCTTTCAACTGTCAGATTTGTCGAGAACATGACGTCACACCGAACGTTTTGTACTGGACATGGCTCGGTGTGATGTAATTTTCTTGACAAATCTGACAGTTGAAAGAGATAAAACTTATCTCTACGTGGTCATGCTAAGCCTACTAGTCTGGATGTAAGTGGGATAACCCCCCAGTGGGTGTTTGGTACAAATAGTACAAGCTTTGCTTAGTTTGGGATCATACGATGAGTATGTGTTGTCTGGCGATATTTGTTTATACAATCAAAGTACCAGGAGACCATAGTCCTCTGTCGAAGAGGTTGATAGCGTTGATGTGTAACTGGGGTCGCCCCCAGTCCATTGTACGGTACCCACAGTACAAGCTTTGGTTAGTTTGGGATGTGTTGTCTCGCGATATTTGTTTATATAATCAAAGTACCAGGAGACCATACCTGTCGAAGAGGTTGATAGCGTTGATGTGTAACTGGGGTCGTCCCCAGTCCATTGTACGGTACCCATAGTACAAGCTTTGCTTAGATTGGGATCATACGATGAGTATGTATTGTCTGGCGATTGTATGTAGTGTTATGTGTCTACAAGAAAAAAGTATTACACGATATATTGAGTAAAGTATAATATTTATTTATCGTTATCTATGTCGACATTTCTTTTTTATCTCATTTCCTTTCGGATGAGACGTTCTCACTTCCGCCTGTTGCCGCCACAACCTTTACTTAAACTGAAAAGTTTAAATTGAAACATAGATTGTTATACCGTTCTTAACTTTAACCTTTTTGCCAATCCAAATTTTTCTATTTCCTCTTGAAACGAAAGAAAAAAATCTCAAAACCGACGCGTTGTTAGAAGGTCGTATTTTTATGGGTTATTGGGCTTAGTTAAAGGCATCTTTCTGTCCTGGGCCGAGCTTCTACTTCAGCCTAGAAAAGTACAAAAAAAAACAAAAACATTGCGATAGAATCGTTATTATCCGCTTTTATCCTGAACCTAGACTTTAGACTAGTTCTCGATAGATGTGTGAAGTCTGCCAACCCGCACCGGGCCAGCGTGGTGGACTATGGCCTGAATCCCCCTCGCATTGAGGGGAGGCCCGTGCCCAGCAGTGGGACATTAAAAAGGGCTGTAGTTATATCCTGAAATAAAAACGGTTATAGAAGCGCCCAAAGTCATGAGCCTATTGTAGATTAAACTATCATAATTTTTTTTATCTCTGTCGCAGAGGTAAAGGTAAAAAAAAACATCGTAATTTTAAATAAAATCAGTCATTGGAAATTGACATTCGAATATTTTACTCTTGCATCTGGTACTCAGAGTAGTTCTGGTTCTGGTATGATAAGCTCTCTCGATTAAAGCAAATAAAACCAGCATGTCACAATTTTTTGTAAAAAAACAGTTAAATTAACAACCTGAATTCTATGCTTCTAACTTCAAAAGTTAACTTTTTTTTGTTAGTTCAATGAGATATAGGGAAAAACAATCGACCACTTAACAAATATAAGGTTATTATGTTAAAGTCTCACGTCGGTGAAAGTTGTACACGCCTGTCATTGGTGTACCTATCAGACCAGTTTTTATTTATTATTTTATTTACCCAATTGTTAATAGGTATACTGTTGGTGTGTCGTTTTTAAATAAATAAATAAATGTCACGTCACTAATTGACACGTCCCCTTTACATAATATGTAGTGTAGTGAATCACGTCTGAAATGCAATGAAATCGCTCCGGAACAGCTCCGGGATCACACTAATAGCGAATCCGTGACTACTCGAATGCATTCCGAAGCAATAAAAACAAATATAGCCAACCTAAACGTAACAAATAAAAAAGAAAAAAATGGTTCGAATTTTGAAAAAGCGCCGCCATTGGTGACGATGCGCGCGCGCACGTACGGACGTCGCCGAAATCCTTATAGATCGCTTTCGTGCGTGACGTTGCGTGCATTTTTGTTTCGAATGTAGACTTTTTTTTTAATGATGATCAACGACCTATTTGTGTGTGTTTTTTTCATATTACAACTCTTTGGTTTCATTCATACTTTTGTGGGTAGGGTTGCACTTTTCCGAGCTTTTTTTGTCTTCCACTTAGGGGTTTTATGAGGTTGCTACGTCAGAGCGGAAATCTATATTCTATCTTATCTGTGGATTTGCCTAAATATGGATAAAATTGTCTGTCTTATCTATTTGTGCTTTACCTTTTACCAAGGATAGAGCAACCATCTCAATGTTATTTTGAAACTTTCATTTTGGTTATCCATAGACACTTATAAGTTATAACTAACTAGCTTCTACCCGCGTCTACGTCCGCGCACACTTCCATTATTCAATATCGTTATAAAATTTAGCCTGTATGTTATTCTGGTGTCTAAACAATAATACTGTAAAGTTTGATCAAAATCCGGTTTTGCATGAAAGAGTAACAAAACTCCATTCACCCTTACAAACTTTCATATTTATAATATTAGTTGGGAGTAGGATAGGATGAGTATTTAGTCAATTTGCTCTAGCTATTAATTACTTGACCTGGCTGAAATACCCGCTAACGGCAGGTGGAGCTAGTCTTCATGTTAGATGGATATAATATTTAGGTATACTTAGTACTCTATATGTACACCAAACAATGTAGAAAAAAAAAATCTTAGGTCTATATGTATGTAAATACAGTAGCTAGTACAAATGGGCGGTCTTATCGCTAAAAGCAATTTCTTCCAGACAACTAGTAGATAGGCTTAGCATGACCGTGTAGACATAAGTTTTATCTCTTTCAACTGTCAGATTTGTCGAGAAAATTACCCCACTTCGAGATTTTTGTATCAGTTACAATGATCGCGAAGAGGTTAATAGGTTAATCAGTTCAGTAATTTGCGTTTGTTTGTTTGGTCACGCGTCCAGACGTGTGACGTCGTTTTCTCGGGAAATCTCATGTTTAGCGTGCAGTTTAGAAGAGAAAAGAAGAATTGTATCGCGCTCCAGTAGTAGGCTTAGCGTGATCATGGAGACATAAGTTTTGTCTCTTTCAACTGTCAGATTTGTCGAGAAAATTACCTCACTTCGAGATCTTTGTACTGGACGTGTGATGTCATTTTCTCGAGAAATCTCATGTTAAGCGTACAGTTTAGAAGAGAAAGGGAGAATTGTATCGCGCTCCAGTAGGCTCAGCATGATCATGTAGACATAAGTTTTATCTCTTTCAACTGTCAGATATGTCGAGTAAGAAAATGACGTCACAGCGAGCCATGTCCAGTACAAAAAGCTCGAAGTGAAGTCATTTTCTCGACAAATCTGACAGTTGAAAGAGATGAAACTTTGGTCTACGCGGTCATGCTAAGCCTACTGTGGTCTAAATAGGTTTGTATGCATCATCGTGCAACTATGTCCAGCAATCGATACGTCGCAACAGTGTTTCGGTACGTGACATTAGCGTAAATAGCGGGCCGCACTACCGCCTCTAGTCACGTACCAGCTGTTAGGTAGTAGTTACCGCCAGTAACACTTAATCGCCGTTACAAACTTGTTTTGAAATAACAATGTTCCATGAAGAATTTAGCGTTAAATTTAATTTATTTGTATGGTGTAAGTTTTAGTGGCTGATTGAAAATTTGGCTCCGATTTCGGCCACAGTTTCAGTCGAAGCTAGTCTGCATTCGCTCGCTAAATGGCTATAGCCGACTTATTACCACTGTACGGTGAAGGAAAACATCGTGAGGAAACCTGTAGACTTAGCATGATCGCGTAGACATAAGTTTTATCTCTTTCAACTGTCAGATTTGTCGAGGAAATGATGCCACACCGAGCCATTACAAGAAGCTTGAAGTGATGTCATTTTCTCGACTTATCTGACAGTTGAAAGAGATAAAACTTATGTCTACGCCGTCATGCTGTGC
The DNA here is from genome assembly GCA_914767695.1 of Ptilodon capucinus. Taxonomy (NCBI): domain Eukaryota; kingdom Metazoa; phylum Arthropoda; class Insecta; order Lepidoptera; family Notodontidae; genus Ptilodon; species Ptilodon capucinus. The sequence goes on from OU611837.1 coordinate 3,254,288, forward strand.
CTATTACATGTGTGAAGTTCAGTTACCCGCATCGTATTGAGAGGGGAACGTGGCCGGTATAACGGCAATAGAATCGCCTTCTATTACATTGGAACCAAAATACATTGGCGAAGTGTGCACCTCTGCCTTACCCTTCGGGGAATACAGGCGTGATGATGTATTATTCTAAAATGTATGAGTCACGCCAACAAATTTATGAATGAACACAAAATTCACAACTTTACTATAAACGCGTGGGAACGTGTAACAAGTCAATAAAATTCGCGCCAAACGTCAATACCCGTTTTTTTTCTCTACAAACAATAGACAACCGTGATAATGCCATTGTCTCTGGCCGCAAAGGACGCACGTGTCTATGGCAGGTTTTACTCTGTTCTGTTTACTTTGTTTTGTTTTTTTTTGTGCGTCGCTGACACCTGCGGAGTCATTCACGAAGTAATCGTTCAGTAATTTGCGTTTGTTTGGTTGTAGGTAGGTACGTGGGAACGGCAAGTTGTAGATTTCGAAGGGTTTTGTTCCCGGTGTATTATAATAAAGATGAATAAAGAAGAAAGAAGAATAAAGAAGTCTGATTTAATACTTTAACGTTTGCATGCCTATCAGATACACAAATTCTTCTAAATTCGGAAATGATTTTAAAATTTGTATTTAGCCGTACGTCTTAAAATCTTGTTATATCTCGATAGCTATGCTAAAACTTCAAGTTCTTTATCGTGCAAATCAATAATATCCTCTCGTATTAGTAGTTTGCATTGTTATGGGTGTGCACTAAGGCCACGACACAATACCTGTGACCAATACTCAACGGTCTGTAACTCAGAAACTATGATATTTAAGGATATACCGCCGCCATCACTAAGCAATTTTATATTAGCTACCATACAGCAGTATAGCAGTGGTAGCCGAGTGGTCGAACGCACGCTTTGCAATCAAAGTGCGCAGGTTCTATCCCCGGCTCGCACCTCTGGGTTCCATGTGCGAATCTCATTTTCATCTGAGATTATCACTTGCTAAGAAACGGTGACGGAAAACATCGTGAGGAAACCTGTGTGCCCGGTATAATGGCAATAGGCTCGCCCCCTATTACATTGGGACCAAAATACATCGGCGAAGTGTGGGCGCACTGCAGTGCACCTCTGCCTACCCCTTCGGGGAATACAGGCGTGATGATGTATTATTATTATTATTGATTTTAAAAATTGTATTTAGCCGTACGTCTTAAAATCTTGTTATATCTCGATAGCTATGCTAAAACTTCAAGTTCTTTATTGTGCAAATCAATAATATCCTCTCGTATTAGTAGTTTGCATTGTTATGGGTGTGCACTAAGGCCACGACACAATACCTGTGACCAATACTCAACGGTCTGTAACTCAGAAACGATGATATTTATGGATATACCGCCGCCATCACTAAGCAATTTTATATTAGCTACCGTACAGCAGTATAGCAGTGGTAGCCGAGTGGTTGAACGCACGCCTTGCAATCAAAGTGTGCATGTTCAAACCCCGGCTCGCACCTCTGGGTTTATGTGCGAATCTCATTTTCATCCGAGATTATCACTTGCTATGAAACGGTGAAGAAAAACATCGTGAGGAAACCTGTGCACGACTGAGGGAACTTGAGTAATTCTCGATAGATGTGTGAAGTCTGCCAACCCGCACTGGGCCAGCGTGGTGGACAATGGCCTAAATCCCCCTCGCATTGAGTGGAGGCCCGTGCCCAGCAGTGGGACGATAAAAGGGCTGTAGTATGTATACCGTACATGGGCTTAAAATATTATTTCGGACTTCTGATACACCCTGTAAATCTACTTAAGTGACTATACCTATTTAATAGATCATTTTTAAGAGATAGACATATGCCATCGCGTACTTTTCTGTAGACAAAGGCCGGCAACGCACTTGCGATGCCCGTGTTGCAGGTGTCCATGGGCGGCGTTGTTCACTTACCATCAGGTGAAACGTCTGCTCGTTTGCCTCCCTATCTCATAAAAAAAAAACCTATATAAGATACACAATTCCATCATCCATAATTTTGTTATATCTCAAAGGGTTTAGGCAGCGTTTTAGTCGATACCTCCCAGACGGCTTATTTCTTTCTGACACCTCCAACATATATCATTATATTTTAGCCAATGTATACAAAAACTTGACAATTTATATACTAAAACCTTCCTCTTGAATCACTCTATCTATTAAAGAAAATCTCATTAAAATCCGTTGCGTAGTTTTAAAGATCTAAGTATACATAGGGACAGACAGACAGCGGGAAGCGACTTTGATTATGGCGATTTGAATTGAGAAGCGTATTTAATTAATCTGTTGGCGAAATACCCGCTGATCGTAGACCCATTGATCATCCTATTCCATTAAGTTTGATCATTTCTATAACAAATAAGAAGAAAGGCGATGGTAAGACCTCAGCTCCCATTAAGATGACTCTCCGTTTTCCTTTTATTTTAACAAACTAAAACAAACTCACAACGACGTGTAAAGGTGAAATAACACGAAGTAAATCACAGGAAGAGTGCATAAATCATCTCATTTTTTACAATGAGTTGCAACAGTATGTTCCTTCCGAGATTATAGGATTACTGCGAGTTATTGGCGCTTACCGCCCGCGGGGGGCCGTAATCCTTGCGTTCCATATTCCAAACATCTGGACGCTAAAATAATTACGCTGTGACTTTCTATTTTATGAAGATCCGCCATCTTTATCACTGTCGTCATCCATTTTTAGGGTTCCGTATCTAACAAACAAACAATAAATTACAGCCCTATATATTTTAATGTCCCACTGCTGGGCACGGGCCTCCACTCAATGCGAGGGGGATTAAGGCCATAGTTCATAGTAGAAAAAAGCGGAATCCTTATAGGATCACTTTGTTGTCCGTCTGTCTTTCTGTCTATCTTTCAAGACCCCTTTTCTCAGAAACGTATAAAGGTATCAAGTTGAAATTTATAACGGAGACTTATGTCTGCAGTTCCTTGGTGCCCTCAAAAAATCAAGAATCTAGGTTATCGCAATCAAAAGATACGGCGGTTTATGTTGCATTTTCAGTACATTTGCACGGGTATCTAAAACCCGGGTACTTCGCGTTGACCTAGAATAATGAAATTTGGCAAGAAGCAAGGCCTTATAGCACAAGTAAAGGAAACAATCTGAAAACTGTAAATTTATGGTAAGAAAATGTTTTTTTGCGATTGCAAACTTATACATGTTACGATAATTATGTCAGTAACTAATCTCGACCCTCGGGCACACGCAATAAGAATTAGTGGTTATTTAAATATTTTGTAGTTACTTTGTATGGGGACACCGGTATACCAACTGCCAAGGGAAGTTTGTCCCTCTATCCAGTTTATCTTTTCCTTAGAGTAATGCTCGGTGCTTTCATAGTTAAGGTACGGAATCCTCGGTGCGCGAGTCCAGCTCGCACTTGGCCGGTTTTTATTTATAATGTGTATTTATTGGATTTGCTCTTGCTATTAATTACTTGACACTCGCTGAAATACGCGCTAAACGTAGGTGGAGCCATTCCTCATCTTATTCCATTAAATATTATCATTTCATTCGTTTCGTAAAAAAAGACAACTCTGTGTCAATATGCATAAAGATTGAATTTCTGTGGTCGAAGCCACTACCCCACGCGTCAAATTCGCTTGAAGTGCATTTAGTTGAAGAAGGTACTTCTTTTGGGTCAATACAGTTTGTTTTGGTATGGCAAAAAAAAATACGGTGTGCGGGATGATGCTATTTTTAACTGACGTCAAAAAGGAGGTTGTCTATTCCAAGCGTTTGTTTAAGGTTATGATACGTGCCATCTATGCCATCTATGGCGATAATCCTAAATATAATCTGTTGCAGGTGAGTGGTTATCCAATTCCGAGGGATCGGATTACGTTGACCGACTATTGTGCATCTGTTACTTCTTAAACTTTTTTTTTGCACAAAGCCAGTATTTGTGGAGATAGCGTAGAAGACAATAGTGTCGATTGTGTTGTAGGTACCATAGAGTAAATAGAGAATCCATATTAACCCCGCCCCGCGTATGGCCCTGCGGCCAATTTTTGTACGTTTCTCTGACTTCCGCCATTGTAGTTGCCGGATCATCAATCAATTTTGACCAAGAAGCACAGTATATCTGGTCTTTTGAAGCCTACCTGTCGACTATTTTTTTCTTAACCTCAAAACGGTTTTAACCATAGAGTAACTAGAGAACTCATATCGACTCCGCCCTATGTATGGCTCTGCGGCATTTTGTTTGACGTTTAGGTATCTGACATCGGCCATTGTAGTTAGGTACTGCAATGGCGGATTTCAGATAAACATAAAAAAAAATTGCCGCAGGGCGGAGTATCAGTTATATATCTCGATGCTTTTCTGTTCATTACATTTGCTAACTGCTTGCTTCTAAGTACATATTTACAAAAGAAAGTCAATAGTCGTCAAGACCTTACAGAAGCACATTAAAAGTGGCCTAATAACAATAGATACCTACTAGCGAAAATATAGCAGAAAAAAAGCTATATAATGTATTTTCCAGTAGTTACTTTGTGAAAAATACATGTCTCGCAGCAATTTTGGGAAATGGGAAGAAGGAACAAAACGGCGGTAATTCAACTACCCCCCTGAAAATCATGACGCATTCGCCCCATAACTCATCCCCCTCGACCCCGGGTGGCAGACAAACACTCGAGCAAATCCGTAGACGTGTGGACCACACCGCGCGCCCGCATCCGCCAACACACGTGCGCGCGCCTCAGAGCCGGCGCCCTCACTAGCGCTGTCATAACAACTTGAAGCATATTCTTTTTTAAATAGATAATAATAATTAAAAAAAAAAACTGTCATAGACTACATAACATCGGGCTCAGATAAACGAAACCTATAAATACGGGGTGTTTCAGAAGTCCGAAATAATACTTTGGGATTTGCACCAGTATCGGGTACACAACTGATATAAAATTTTGATTGAAATTCGAACATGTTTTTTCAACTTTTTCTTCGTCGCCGATTTCTATAATTTGTAATATCTCGAGTTCTGAATTTATTCTCGAGTATTAAATTATCATGTTCTGTACCCAAAGTATTATTTCGGACTTCTGATACACCCTGTAGATGGAGTTTCAGGAGCCTTACCATTACCTTCTAAAGTATTATTGTTTCAGTAGTATCTACCGAACTGTCAATTTTTAACAGATTTTGTAGATACTGAGATAACTGTCGAAAACTGAAAGTTATATTATAAACATTGCTGCAAGGCAGATGCCGGTAAGTACTTGCAAAGGGGTCATCCGCCATCTTCATCATATTCATCAACCATTTTTATTTATAATGTGTATTTATTAAATTTAAGATGTTTGGTCATATCATTCGTAACGAAGACTCATTGGAACGAATAATGATACAAGGAATAGTAGAGGGTCAGCGCTCCCGCGGGAGATCACTAACAAAATGAACAGACCTCATCAAGTCCTCGACGAAGTGTACCCTTAATGAATGTGCACGTAATGCTACTGACAGAGAGAGATGGAGAAGTCTCACAAAAACCGCAACCAAACCAACCAACTAGACAATCCATGACCACGACCACTCCGCCAGGAGTGTACGACTAAGAAGAAGAATTTATTAAATTGGCTCTTGGCTGAAATACCCGGTCACAACAGCTGGAGCCATTTCTCAACTACTATAGCCCTTTTAACGCCCCACTGCTGGGCACGGGCCTCCCCTCAATGCGAGGGGGATTCAGGCTATAGTCCACCACGCTGGCCCGGTGCAGGTTGGCAGACTTCACACATCTAGCGAGAACTAGACAATTTCCCTCAGACGTGCAGGAAACGATGTTTTCCTTCACCGTTTCTTAGCAAGTGATTATCTCGGATGAAAATGAGATTCGCACATAACCCAGAGGTGCGAGCCGGGGTTTGAAACTGCACACATTGACTGCAAAGCGTGCGTTCGACCACTCGGCTACCACTGCTTAAATTCATCATTAGGTACATTTAATTTGTAGGTATAAAAAAGTGCTTGCAAAGCGGCACTTGGCCTTCTGTCAAAAGAATCGAATAATTAATAGCAATAAAAAAAATATAAATACACATTATCAATAAAAATGGGTGATGAAAATAAATAAGTACCTATTGCGGATGACCTTTAACTAAGTACTCATTTTTGAAACTAATGAGGTTCGAAATAAAACGCACGCAAGCCAAAAATCTCTGTTTTTTTAAAAAACTTATTTGAGGCCAAAGATATAATTTGGTTTAAGTGCGACCAAAGCATAGAGTATCTAGAGTAGGTACCCTAACGACTCCACCTTATTGTATAGTTCTGCGGCGATTTTTCCGTCAATCTCATGTTTACCGCAGCGCGGGCTCGATATGCCATCTCCGTTAAAATATCTCCATGGGCCAAAGCCGAAGATCTAAATCGGTTTGAGTTTAGAAAACATAGCAAGTTATAAATCTTAGCAAGTGTAAATTAGGCAATTTCTAAACTCAAATTATTTTGTCTGGCCGCACAAATGACTTCAAAAATATAGTTATTGTTTTATCATTTCTATGCAAGCGAAGGTAACGATTACAAGGCTAACAATAACTGTGACAGGTTGTATACAATATTATTGTCTACGCCTTTTTTTTTTCTTAAGCTCAGACGTGGGAATATTATTTTGGTTCGGAAAGGGATGCAATAAATTATGTAAATTGCATTATTTTAAAGTAAATATTAAATGAAGTCGCGTTAATTGCGGTTTAAGATTTTTTTAAAAGATATACCTACATGTCAATATTTTTTTTAAAAATCTTTTCGAGTAGATACACGAACTTATAAATTAAAAATAGTTTTTATGAAGAACATGCTTATTTAAATAAAGAAGTAACTGTCAAAAAGAGACAATTCGAAATTTAAATGTCGAGCGTCCTCGAGATTCAAATTTCGAATTGTCATTTTTTCACCCGTGTCAAATTGCGACGCGGCCCTTTTCTCTCAACCAAGATGGCGACAGATATGCAAATTCGCATTCATCTTCAATTTTATTGATTTTTGTCCTTTTCAATGGCGTTATTATGATGTGTGACCACGCATAATGAGCGCGTTTTGTCGTTAACTGATAGTGATTTAACGATCGCGTTGAATAAATAAAAGATAAGTGCGACTGGAGGAGATTTATTTTTAATTTCCTGTAGCTAGGAGATGTTGCCACCAACATTTTGCCAATATGGTGGCTTATATATAGAAGAAAGTCAGAGACCAAAGCCTTGAGTTCAAAACCCTCATACCTACTCTCCAATGCGTATGCAGAGAGCCCTTTCAATAATACAAAAAAGGACAGATACCAAATATGTCAAAACTGACCTAAATAAAACTGATCTAAAAAGGTTCATTGATCCAACTTCTTGACATCGATTTTCCTACGTATGTAGACGTTAAAGTCACACACAAAAGGGACTTGTAAAACTGTCTTACAGTAGGAAAAGCTCCCTCTTTGGTAAAATAACTCGTTTTCATGTCAAAGATGTCCATTTCATAATACTCGCGAACTGGCCAAAAATAAATCAACGCTTAGTTATTGGTTTTTATAAGCAAATCGTAGCCAACAGTTTAAAAATCGTCCGTTAATCCGACCGCAGATAAACCATAGATAAAATAAACACATTACAGGATTTACAAGATAATACAACAACATTATCGTTGACACAATGTGAATCAATCGACGACGCCTCTGTCAAAACTTTATACGGGCTCCTTGAGCGGCGGCGACAACTTTAGCTTATGTTACGTCATATATTATGCAAAGAAAAAGATCATACAGGCTTCATCCGCCATCTTTATCACTGTCATCATCAATTTGTATTTATAATGTGTATTTATTGAATTTGTCCTTGCTATTACTTGACATTGCCATAAATACCGCTAATCGCAGGCATGAGGAATGGAATCTTATTCCATATTTTTCCATATTATTATTATTATTTTCCATATTGCGTTATTTCGTAAAAAAAAGATCTTAAAGGGTTTAGTAAATCGAATACTAATTTGAATACTAACATGTTTTTTTTTCTATTAATTTTTGTTTGTTTGTAATCACAGCCTTACGAAATAATAGAACAACAACAATACTTATTTTAAGAAGTTATTCGTCCGGCCAACCACAATCATTTTAATTTAGGAAGTACCAGATTCACCCTTTCTAGTATTTATCTACTTATGTTTCTAAACTCAAACCAAATTAGATATTTGGTTCTAAGTAAACTATTTTAAAACCAGGGACTTTCATTCATAATTTACGGGACATTATATTGACTACATTATAATTATTGATTTTGTTTCTTTTAAACGAAAATGCCACTATGACTAAAATAATTTAAAAAAAAACGATCCTCACACTATTGATGACAAAAATCATAAGCATGTCGGTAGAAGTTTAGAATGCTACTAAGGGCCATAGTTGTAACTATATATATTGTATATACGCTCAACAACCTACATCTTTATGTCATAAATATCTATGTAATTAAATAAAAAACATACGCGTTGAATTTAGAACCTCTTCCTATTTAAAATTAAAAAAAAAAAGCCTATACGTTACACTGACTCGAAAGTCGATAAAAATATAATTATTTCGTAAATTAAAACTAAACAAACGTACAAACACCTGTAAGATTGACCAATTTGAATAGTATTACAATGTAATGCAACATTTGGTGACGTAATCTCATTATGCCCCAGTCTATTGTCAATCTATTTGTTCGCGTCATTGTTGGTACCTGTCATTTGAGTTTTTTTTCGGAAACGGACATAGGAAAGAAGGTGGATGCAGCCAGTCCGCATTTGAACCTGTTCGCGTAAGGTGCAAATTTTAAACTATATAAAAAAAACAAGAATCGTGACACTACTCGGAGTTCGGCTGTTTATATGTGATTCTTTTTTATTTAATTATGAAGTATCCATGTAGGAAATTATTTACGAAATGTACAACGAAATATGATATGGACTTTTGTAAGTACTGTTCAAGTTATCTTAGTGCATATTAAAATTGCTAGGAAGGGAAAACATTGGTTTAATTTTAATTAGTGTTGAGTTTAATTAATGTATGTTTATTCTATTATTTAAATCAAAATACAAGGTAGCTATATCCTGCGTTTAATATTTCCTAGCTAATTTATTATTCCTCTAGTCACACTTATTAATAAATAAAAATATGCAAAGTCAAAGTTTTAGGTCTGTGGTGCAAATATTAAAAAAAAATCAAACATTCTCACATTATTTCTATTGGATTCATCCGCCATCTTTATCACTGTCATCATTCATTTTTATTTATTATGTGTATTTATTGAATTTGTCCTTGCTATTAATTACTTGACATTGGCTAAATACCCGCGCTAGTCGCAGGTGAAGCCATTCCTCATCTTATTCCATTAAATATCATCATTTCGCTCATTTCGTAAAAAATAATTATTATTTCTATTTTCGAAAATGTTCGCTAGTTAAATTCTAAATTCAAATCGTCCGCCGCGTTTGACCCGTAATCATAAAATAATCACATTCGTTCGCAAATAATCTCACGCAATTAGTGATGGGATAACTCGTCTATTTTGTTTGAAGATGATATAATAACTCATTTTACCTCGCGTGATGTCAAATTCAAAGTCAAATCCAAATAATTTATATTGTATAGGCCTATGGGGGCACTTACAAATTGTCAAGCTTACATTTGTTTTCCTTATATACTACTACCGGATCGAAACGCGATCTCAACTGAGAAGATCCGGCAAGAAACTGCCACTGAGTTTCGGAGATCCGGCAAGAAGCCCACTTAGTGGCTGATATTTTTTTTAAATCGCCACTCACGGGGTACAACCGCATTTTCCGATGAGGCTGCGGTCGACCACGTATTTACTTCGGTCGCTTACTTAGCTTACTAACTTAATCGCGACACGAATAAAACTTTTCTCAGCAACCTTTAGATAAAGTCTGTCTCACGAAAGAAGTCCTGCGGCAATAAGTGGAACTAAAGGCTGACTGTGGACTAACTGACTGTGGTCTGTGGTGTATGCCAGTGGCGCCATGTCTGCGGGATATCGTTCGTGAGACGACGTTAAATATTTAAATTCGACTAACTCCTTAAATTTTCTAATGAGTCGACTCATGAGTGTGGGGCATCTCTATACGCAATATTCGCCCGCGAAACCCTTTGGAAAGCGCGCGTAAGTTTATTGCTCTACGGCTATATAACGCGTTTATTGTTAGTAAATTGTACTTTAGCCAATCACTCGAAGGTTTGTTTTGTAATGCCTATGATATAAGTAATCAAATTTTAAAAATGGAACGCGTAGCGAACGCCTAGAATGCGCGTATCAAACAGACAGGGTCGCAAAGAAAAAATAAATAATTCATAAACTTCCGCTGTTGTTTTCCCGCCAAAGCTCTATGGATTTTTCTTTTTTTTTCCTACCGGCAACGGACTGCGTCGAGTGGTGGGGTGTTGCCATAAATATGCATGCAACATCGTTAGTATATTTTAAAATTTTGTTAATTTTATTCTGCGTGGGTTAGGTCAGGGATTTAATTTAACCATATGCTATAGTGATGAAAGTACTCTCTGAAAGTACTCGGTCGAGCGAATTTACTTTTTTTGAAAATTTACTCTGAGCCAAAGTTTTATATACCGTGTACAGGGTGTATCAGAAGTCCGAAATAATATTGTGGGTATACGGTAGCTCATGTGTGGACGCTTAGTGAAGACAGTTTATACCTAACTATCATAGTTTCTGAGTTATGGACCTTTGAATATATGTCACAGGTATCGTGTTCTCGCCTTTGGGTACATCCATAACCCTTATTCAGCAGTGTAAACTACACTTATGAGACTACGAACATTCACAAAACAGCACATGCAAATTTTAGTCAAAATATTGAAACTTATAGAAATTGACTACGAAAAATAAGTTGAAATAACATGGTTGAATTTCGATCAAATTTTATACCATTAAATTGTATACCCGATAGTGATGCAAACGTCAAAGTATTAGAAGGAACGTTTTGGTACATTTCGACGTTTGTTTCAGCTTGCCGGAAAGACGAGCAGCCGCTACAGGACGCGGCAGCCATCATGAAAGAGAAGAGCAAGAACGCAGCGAGATCCCGACGAGAGAAAGAGAACGCAGAGTTCCTGGAGCTGGCGAAGATGCTGCCCCTTCCCTCGGCTATCACCTCGCAGCTCGACAAGGCATCAGTTATCAGACTGACCACCAGCTATTTGAAGATGCGACAGGTCTTCCCTGATGGTGAGTAACAGGTTGTAAGGGTTAGAAGCGAATGATAGTAGCAAGATCAAGAGATAGTGGTAATTGCAAGAGATAATTGCGAATCCAGAAGATAGTAGCAAGTTCAGGAGGTAGTTTCTTTTTTATGAGATAGGGAGACAAACGAGCAGACGTTTCACCTGATGGTAAGTGATCAACGCCGCCCATGGACACCTGCAACAGCAGGGGCATCGCAAGTGCGTTGCCGGCCTTTAAGGAATGAGTATGTAGTAGTGCGGATATTACGAGATGATAGCTGATCTAGTAGATAGTAGCAAGATTAAGAAATAGTGGTGATATCAGGAGATGATAGCGAATCCAGGAGATAAAAGGGAGTAGACACAAGACACTAGTAAAATTTGAAAATGGTAGCGAAGCCAGGAGATAATAGTGGGTTTGAGAGTAAGCCGCGAAAGCTGGACATACCTACTAGTAGACTTTGAAAATGGTAGCAAAATTCGTAGTTAGTAGCAAAATTGGAATATATTATGATACACATGGAGATAGCTACGGAATAGTAGTAAAAGAAGGAGATAGGAAATTAGGTTAATGTAGCAACAGTGGTAGCCGAGTGGTCGAACAAGGCGTGCTTGCAATCAAAGTGTGCAGGTTCAAAGCCCAGCTCGCACCTCTGGGATTTATGTGCGAATCTCATATTGTTTTCTTATATTTACGTGAATACTATACATTGAAATTAAACTATTTTACGGATTTTATCGCGTTTATTTACTATTTTATTTTCCCGACGTTTCGGCTGCTTTACAGCAACCATGGTCACGGGGGGACTGAGGTATTAGACGTCAGGACGTCTGGACGTCTAATACCTCAGTCCCCCCGTGACCATGGTTGCTGTAAAGCAGCCGAAACGTCGGGAAAATAAAATAGTAAATAAACGCGATAAAATCCGTAAAATAGTTTAATTTCAATGCGAATCTCATTTTCATCCGAGATTATCACTTACTATGAAACGGTGAAGGAAAACATCGTGAAGAAACCTGCACGTCTGAGGGAACTTGCTTAGTTTTCGATAGATGTGTGAAGTCTGCCAACCCGCACTTGGCTAGCGTGGTGGACTATGGCTTGAATCCCCCTCGCATTGAGGGGAGGCCCGTGCCCAGCAGTGGGACGTTAAAAGAACTGTGGTAGTGGTAGTAGCAACACATTGGTCACAAGTGTCTGTCCCCAGGTCTCGGTGACGCGTGGGGCGCCGCCCCTCCTCCCCCCCAGCCCCGGGAGATGACCATCAGGGAGCTGGGCTCCCATCTCCTGCAGACCCTGGACGGTTTTATCTTCGTGGTGGCTCCGGACGGCAAGATCATGTACATCAGTGAAACAGCCTCCGTGCATCTTGGTCTAAGTCAAGTAAGATAACGCCAGACTACACATACACATCATATGATCTCAAAATAAGATAAACTTGGACTATGGGTCCCATAAAATGGACTGGGGCGATCCCAGTAACACTTTATCATTATCTTTTTTTTTTTGGGACTAAGCCCATCACACATTCCCACCACTGTTACTCCTGTAAGCCAGTATCGACAGCGGTGTCCATTGAAGACACCGAGGTGTGACCCTTGGCGAGTCCCGGGGAAAAGCTAAATTGTCTTGGAACCCGCACGAATTTAATCGAAAAAGGGTGTAGGAGGAGTTGGAAGAAAAATGTATCCACTTCCCTCCATTGCAAAGCGGGAGACAAAAATAACTGTATTGGCTGAATTGCCACAGAAATAAAGATACTATTTGACATTAGTTGGACCTAACAATGTGAGCTGCATTATACTTATCGTTATCTGTGTACCATAAGTAGATCTGCAGTATTGTACTGTTTTAATATACTTCGACGTTTCGACTAATTTTTGTTAGGGTAAAAGCCCCAATCAACGAATATTACATTGTATTAAATATTGTCGACGACTGAATTAAATTTTACAAAAAGATACCAATATTTTAGGTATGCCTTAAAATTTCGTGAAATAATGGACTCCATTATAAAAAAACCGCCTCCATTTTTACGTTGGTTAAAAAAAGGGATTTACTTTTATCGTATTTAAAAGCTAAACGGTTGTAAACAGGTAGAGCTGACCGGCAACTCAATATACGAGTACATACACCAGGCGGACCACGAGGAGATGACAGCAGTGTTGAGCCTACAGCATCCTCACTCCTACCTCGGCCAGTACCCCAGCTTAGGGTAAGAATCATACATATACATCATCACGCCTACATTTCCTGCAAAGTTGCACTGCAGTGCGCCCACACTTCGCCGATGTATTTTGGCCCCAATGTAATAGGGGGCGAGCCTATTGCCATTATACCGGGCACATTTGCCCTCAATACGTGGGAGATTGCGGCCATAAACCACCACGCGGACCCAGTGCGGATTGGTGAACTTCACACGCCTTTCTATAGACGTGCAGGCTTTCAAAACGTTTGCCTTCACCGTTCCACAACTGGTAATCAGTATTATAAATGACATCCGAAAATCCCAGAGCCGCGGGTCCGGGATTAGAGTTTGCACACCATGCGTTCAGGGCGGGTAGCCAAGTTCTACCAACTTGGCTACAACTGCTTTTGGCTATGTGCTAGATATAAATTTAAATGGCAGGTACCCAGTGGGCGGCTCGTGGGGCCCAACAGTGGACATCGAGTGTGAGCGAGCCTTCTTTATAAGAATGAAGTGTGTTCTCGCGAAGAGAAACGCTGGACTCACCACATCTGGATACAAGGTAATGCCATCTTCTTCATTCACTACAACAAATGAAAAAAATGCGTGTAGATTTTTGTGTTACAATTTTTGTATTTCATAATATTTCTTAACGTATCAAGTAACGAATGGGAGAGTGAAGTATAAGAGTGACAGAATGAACGAAGTTAGAGCAACATAAGAACTTCAAATTACAAGATGTTATCTGCGAGAAGAAAATTTAAAGTAAATGAGTTTTGAAGACATATAGACGACCTCCACTACATTAAATCTTCAGTAGCCTATTGCAATAATCTACTCTAAAGTTTCATTTCAATAATAAATACAGAAAAAAACCTAAAAGAAAAAAACACTTGCAAACATTTTTCTCTTCTTATATTTACGCGAATACTATACATTGAAATAAAACTATTTTACGGAGCCCCCCCGTGACCATGGTTGCTGTAAAGCAGCGTAGTTTAAGTAAATAAACGCGATAAAATCCGTAAAATAGTTTTATTTCAAAACATTTTTCTTTTTTGTCAATAAATGTGAAATATCGGATAAGTAACTAATACTTAACAAAAATTAATCAACCAATTACAAAAACGCGCGCAATCCCAACCATATTGTACAAATAAGCTTGAATACCCCTCCGCAATGTTAATTCCCAGTGCACTTGTATTCGCTTGTACAAATCAGGAGGGTGGGACGATAACAAGCGCTCTCACCCTACACTCGACACTCAATGGGACGCGTGTTCGTATTGTTTTAAAGATTTAGATCGAAATTACAATAATTAGAAACGAAAATATTGTAAAATAAATATTTTTAATAGGGTTCTAGCCTAAATACAGGAATAAACCATTGTTATCAAATAAAAAAAAACTGAGCCTTCGCGGGACGCCTGGCAGATGTGAAACATAAAACAGACGTCGTAGGGGCGAGTGAGCAGAGTCAGCCGATGGGCGGTGTCTAAGCGGCGGAAAGAGCCGAAATTAGCCCCGTGTGAAATGGATTAATAATTTTTACGCTTTTACTTTTTACGTGTTTTTAGGCGGCGGTGGTGCCTTTTACTTATCATGGAAATAAGTAAATAAACCATTTTAATATCAATTATCTACTCCCTAGGTGATACACTGTGCGGGATATCTGCGCGCGCGCAGGTTCGGCGAAGGGTCCGCGCCCTTAGGCCTCATAGCCGTAGGTCACTCCCTACCCCCGTCAGCTGTCACAGAACTCAAACTGCACTCAAATATGTTCATGTTCAGAGCTTCATTGGACATGAGAATAATATTTTTGGATGCAAGGTATGTTTAGATTTAAGCCGCATGTCTTTGGACATAATTTTAAGCCTAGTAACTATTGATATAATGAACTCACATGGATTTAGATATACAGTGTAAACTCCATGTAACGTCCCTCGATTAAACTACCAACTCCCTAAAGCGTCGAAATCACTTGGCTTTGGTTGGTTTAGCTAGCCTTTGGCCCTCAAGAAGGTAAGTTTTCCCCTGAGAAGTGCGCGGGTGGGGGTTACCCGCAAACGAAAAGTTCCGCGAAAGCGGATAGCCGCCGTTGGGTTGCGGAAGTATGCTTCCGCGTTCCCGCGACCTAACAACCAGCGGAGTGCTGGACACCAAGGGGTTTTAGTCTCACATCGCCAGCCTGCCTCCCCCGGGGCAGACTGGCATCCATGATGGATTTCCCATTGAAAAAAAAAAGCTTGCCTTCCATACAATGATACACTATATAGCATTACACCCACTCTCATTAACGACATCAATTTGGTAGATATTTATCACGAAGATGCCTCGATATCGCAAGATATTAATAAAATAAGTAAAAAAATACAACAAAATGACTGGTGCAGCAAAAGACGTCAGACAATAATAACCTGCGTTCAAATAAGATTGTTTATTATGTACATAACTACTAACACTAGAGATAAACGATTTCTTTTACTAATTCCGATTATTCTTCTCTCCATTTAACGACAACTCTCTATAACGCCATAAAACGTACAGTCCCTTCAGCGTCGTTCTATAGACAGTCCACTGTAGTTAAAACGGTAGCTGCTACACTGGGTTTTAAAAGATCTTTCTGCCTGTGTGGGAGCACCATCAAAATACTGCCACTGGGCTTAATCAACCTGGCTGCGCACCGTTTGAAAGTACATGAAAACTGGATAACGTATTATGCCACACGGCTTTGGACATAGTTAGGGTACAAGACTTTAAATATTTTATTTACATTTCGATGTTCTGCAACGTACTTGCTTACCTACATTACTGAAAAAATTGTTATATATTAACTGACTTTTTTTTACAAATTTTAAAAAATTTTGTTGACTTTTAATCTATACAAATAAATAAAATTGGAGTGTCTGTTTGTAATATCAAAATAACACTTTTTAAAAAAATGCGTATGAAAGTATATGATACCTATATCGAAAACGTAATTTTAAAATTTTTTATCTGTCTGTCTGTCTGTTTGTTTGAGGTAAACTTCTAAACGGCTGAACCGATTTCAATGGAACTTTCACTGACAGATAGCTGACGTTCCAAGGCTAACTTAGGCTACTTTAATTTTAGAAAAAGCATGAGGGTTCCGCGGGAAAAACATAATACCCATATTTCCGGGTAATCTCCCTAAAGTCCACGCGGGTGAAGTCGCGGGCACAGCTAGTTTTCAATAAAAACAATCCAGGCTGTAAAAAATATTTTACACACATTAAACTTAAGGCTAATTTTAAGAACTCTGACCCCCACATCAGAGGTGAGCACGCGGACCGGGCCGATAGAGGTCCGGATTTAAAAAAAAAAAAAGTAGTTATATATGCCTAATTTTCATCCGAGATTATCACTTGCTAAGAAACGGTGAAGGAAAACATCGTGAGGAAACCTGCACGACTGAGGGAACTTGACTAGTTCTCGATAGATGTGTGAAGTCTGCCAACCCGCACTGGGCCAGCGTGGTGGACTATGGCCTGAATCCCCCTCGCATTAAGGAGAGGCCCGTGCCCGCGGTGACCAACGAATACATATCTTAACACGTTCGCTGCGTTGTGAGGTCATATTGGCTCATGGTGAACTTTCATCCAGGGAGGCAAGTCCCACAAGATTGACATCGTCTGTAATTTGACGTATGTCGAAACAGAACGTCAACTTGGTTGTATTTTTTCGAGATATGTTCAATGGGAGGAGATGTCGAATTTGTGAGAATTGGGTCCCAGTGCTCACAAAGTTAGTACCTCTACCCTACTTATATTATAAATGTGAAAGTTTGTGAGGATGGATGGATGTTTTTTACTCTTTCACGCAAAAACTACTGAACGTAATTTGATGAAACTTTACAGTATTATTTTTGTTTGTTTGTGCATCAGAATAACATATCTATAATATATAACGATAATTAATCATACAAGTCTGCGCGGACGAAGTCGCGGGTAGAAGCTTGCGAGTCAATATAACCTCATGACGCACCAGTGGTGTTACCACGCATGTCTAGACAAGACCTCTGTCGCGGATTGGCTCGGTCGCTCTCTGTCTTATTTCTTAAGAAAGAAAGAGATATAATCAACATATTCTGTGACATAAGTCTAGTCTTGGTGCTCATGCTACTACTACTGCTGTAACCTTAAGCGGGTTTTCAGACTAAGCTATAATACAATAACATATCGTATATAGCTCATAGTACAACAATATCGTGCACCCGCACTGGGCGTGGTGGACTATGGCCTGAAATCCTCCGTGCCCAGCAGTGGGATGTTAAAAGGGCTGTAGTAGTTGACTACAAAAGAAGAACCGCACGCTCGTTGACCGCACCCTTTGTTTATTAAATAGTACATCATACATACATACATCATCACGCCTGTATTCCCCGAAGGGGTAGGCAGAGGTGCACTGTAGTGCGCCCACACTTCGCCGATGTATTTTAGTCCCAATGTAATAGGGGGCGAGCCTATTGCCATTATACCGGGCACATTCCCCCTCAATACAAGGGAGATTTGGGGCCATAGTCCACCACGCTGGCCCAGTGCGGGTTGGTGAACTTCACATGCCTTTCTATAGACGTGCAGGTTTCCTCACGATGTTTTCCTTCACCGTTCAGCAAGTGGTAATCATTGTTGAAAATGACATTCGCACATGAAAATTATATCAGAGGTGCGGCCTGGGATTTGAACTTGCACCCCTTACGTTCAAGGCGGGCGTTCTTGCCCGCGAGGCTACGTAAGACCGCCGGTTCGCCAACGAACTCGCGAGCCAAAGGTCTAAACCGCCAATGGAGCACTTAAAAGTCTGCGGACTTAAAAACCGGCGGACTTGCTCGCTGGCTCTTTGTGCAAGCTTGAAATTTTAATTCCGCGGTAAAAAACCAGCCATAACTTCGCCAATGATGAGAGATGACTGTTCGGCTAATGGATCACCAACGTGAGTCGACGAGCCAACGATTTAGACCGTTAGCACGCCGGCTCGCAAATGGATCCTTTAAATCCGGTATTCCCAAACTATTTTGGGCAAGAGACCCCTTTTCCAAAATTAACTGATACCCTAAACTCCCATAGACAAATTACATTATAATCCTATCTCCAGTTTTTTTTCCAATTGATACAAAATACTTACCGATGCAAAAACTTTGCGGTTGATAGGAGTTTTTTAAAAGAACACCAATGATAATTACTACTAAAATAGTAGCCATTCCTATAACGAGTTCGCACACGTATCAGAACTTAAATTGTATCTTGAAAGTGTCAAATAAGAACTTGTGTTAATTAGAAGGGGTCGATTTTTAGGGTTCCGTACCCAAAGGGTAAAACGGGAACCCTATTGCTGAGACTTCACTGTCCGTCCGTCCGTCCGTCCGTTTGTCACCAGGCTGTATCTCATGAACCGTGATAGTTAGAGAGTTGAAATTTTCACAGATGATGTATTTATATTGCCGCTATAACAACAAATACTAAAAAATAGAATAAAATAATTATTTAAGGGGGCTCCCATACAACAAACGTAATTTTTTTGCCGTTTTTATAGATAATGGTACGGAACCCTTCGTGCGCGAGTCCGACTCGCACTTGGCCGGTTTTTAGACTTCGTTGACCCCCACAATCAGTTTTCGATTATGTCGATTTCTGGGAAACTAATATCGACCCATTGGGGTCGATATTGACCACTATGGGAATCCCTGCTTTAAATAAATAAGTAACAGACTTGTAAAAGGCGAATTAACTCAAGCGCCATTATAGTTACTTTGCACGAACGCCCAAATCTAAAGACGGAGAAAAATTAGCTTCTTTCAACGATATACAGGGTGTATCAGAAGTCCGAAATAATAATTTAGGTTCATATACGGTAGCTCATATGTGGATGCTTAGTGAAGATACTCTATCATAGTTTCTGAGTTATAGACCTTTGAATATTGGTCACAGGTATCGTATTCTTGCATCTGTGTACATCCTTAACCCTATTCAGCAATGTAAACTACACATATGAAGGGCGTCTACCAATATTCACAAAACAGAACATGCTAATTTTACATAGGATTCGAGATAAGACTCTAAGAGTAAGAGTTTTAGAAATTGACAACGAAAAAAAGTTGGAACAACATGGTCGAATTTCGATAAAATTTTTATACCATTCAGTTGTATACTATTATTTCGGACTTCTGAAACATCGTGTATATAATCAGGTTTTTTTTTTGCGCCGAATGAGGATGCTGTCCTGTAAAGTTAAAAAACTACTACTACTACAGCCCTTTTTAACGTCCCACTGCTGGGCACGGGCCTCGCCTCAATGCGAGGGGGATTCAGGCCATAGTTCACCACGCTGGCCCAGTGGTGAACTTCACACGCCTTTCTATAGACGTGCAGCACTTGGAGCATGAGCGCCAAGATTAGACGTATGTCACGAAATATCTTGATGTTGTCTCTTTCACTCGTATGAAATTAGACAGAGAGCGACCGAGCCAATCCGTGACAAAGGTCTTGTCTTGACATGCGTGCTGACACCAACGATGTTTTCCTTCACCGTTTCTTAGCAAGTGATAATCTCGGATGAAAATGAGTTAAAAAACAATGTCGTTTAATTCAAATAGTTTTTCACCCTTCAATATAGCACAAGCGTTGCTTAGTCTGGGATCATACTATTAGTATGTGTTGTCTGGCGATATTTGTTTATACAATCAAAGTACCAGGAGACCATACCTGTCGAAGAGGTTGATAGCGTTGATGTGTAACTGGGGTCGTCCCCAGTCCATTGTACGGTACCCATAGTACAAGCGTTGCTTAGTCTGGGATCATACTATTAGTATGTGTTGTCTGGCGATATTTGTTTATACAATCAAAGTACCAGGAGACCATACCTGTCGAAGAGGTTGATAGCGTTGATGTGTAACTGGGGTCGCCCCCAGTCCATTGTACGGTACCCATAGTACAAGCGTTGCTTAGTCTGGGATCATACTATTAGTATGTGTTGTCTGGCGATATTTGTTTATACAATCAAAGTACCAGGAGACCATACCTGTCGAAGAGGTTGATAGCGTTGATGTGTAACTGGGGTCGCCCCCAGTCCATTGTACGGTACCCATAGTACAAGCGTTGCTTAGTCTGGGATCATACTATTAGTATGTGTTGTCTGGCGATATTTGTTTATACAATCAAAGTACCAGGAGACCATACCTGTCGAAGAGGTTGATAGCGTTGATGTGTAACTGGGGTCGTCCCCAGTCCATTGTACGGTACCCATAGTACAAGCGTTGCTTAGTCTGGGATCATACTATTAGTATGTGTTGTCTGGCGATATTTGTTTATACAATCAAAGTACCAGGAGACCATACCTGTCGAAGAGGTTGATAGCGTTGATGTGTAACTGGGGTCGCCCCCAGTCCATTGTACGGTACCCATAGTACAAGCGTTGCTTAGTCTGGGATCATACTATTAGTATGTGTTGTCTGGCGATATTTGTTTATACAATCAAAGTACCAGGAGACCATACCTGTCGAAGAGGTTGATAGCGTTGATGTGTAACTGGGGTCGCCCCCAGTCCATTGTACGGTACCCATAGTACAAGCGTTGCTTAGTCTGGGATCATACTATTAGTATGTGTTGTCTGGCGATATTTGTTTATACAATCAAAGTACCAGGAGACCATACCTGTCGAAGAGGTTGATAGCGTTGATGTGTAACTGTGGTTGCCCCCAGTCCATTGTACGGTACCCATAGTACAAGCGTTGCTTAGTTTGGGATCATACTATTAGTATGTGTTGTCTGGCGATAGAAAAGAAATGTCGGAGGTATTGTACAACGGTCGTTCAAGCAAGTTCATGTTTATTAGTTCACGGCAATCAGCCGCGCGTAAAGTTTGCCTTAACAATGGCGGCGTTAGGGCTTCGCAGAACCACATTCGTACTGAGACGAGAAAGGGCTCGGAATCGCGACAGACTACACCTATATTCCACTGGCTGGTATCGTTATAGTATTCGTAAACGGTGAAGGAAAGCTGACGTCTTAGCCCTTGCTTAGCTTGACCCCGTAGATAAAAGTTTTAATATTTATTAATGCAAGCAAAAGATACAGCGGTCTATGTTGCGTATTTAGTAGGTAGGTACTTTTTCGAGGGAATCAAAAACCTATAGGTTACTTCCCTTTCACCTAGGGTCATGAAATTTGGCAAGAAATGTGTCTTTTAGCACAAGTAAGGGGAAAAGTCAGAAAACAGTTTATAGTTACAGCGCATAAATAATGTATAGATTTGGGAGTGGCTGCGACTCGCACTTGCCCGATTCCATTTCGATTTCGATTGCGATTGCGATTTCGATGTGTGTATGTATGTGTGTATGTATATGCTCATTTTTTTTGCTTTTTTTTTATTTCAAAACGAACTTCGTTCCATCTGGGTGTCCCTTGACTCTCAAGTTTTTTTTTAAACAGTTCATTTTGGTATCAGCATAAATTTAGCAGAGCAAATCTCGAAGTCACAGTGTGACCAGGGCCCGGCCACACAGGGGCTATACGTTTGTGTTAGTATTAAAAAAATAAGTTTGCGTGTTTCGACGGCGCCATTAGCGCAGGATTTGATAATTTATTATTAGTATCTACCAAATAGGGCTTTCGAAAACAAAAGCCTGAGATAAGCATAGCTCAACGTATCCACAGCTTAAAATATAAATTGTTATCACAACACGGACATCTGCGTCCCAGGTGTGAGTAATACGATCTCCTTGTAACTATAATCTCCTGGTACCCATTGCTGATATCTTCCGCGTATTTACTACTGAGTTTCTGCAACGTTGGTGAATTTAACCGGTTCTAGGAAGGTGTGTGAAGTTCACCAACCCGCACTCGGCTAGCATGGTAACTATGCCTGGTGACTAACTTTAATTTGTGGTAGTACTATAGTGCATCTCTGCCTGCCACTTTGAGCAAACCAGGCGTGATTTTTTTAAATAGATACTTATTTAATCAAACACTATAAAAATATACTAGGGTAGTGCTGAACCGTTACAACATAAAAAAAAGGTAAATTTAACGCGTTTTTTTTTCGTTAATCGATATAACGGATATCCGATACTGTGTGCGGTAACAAGCGGCAATTAAACCATAGAGAGGGTTCCTTTGTTTTTTGAACACTCTTTGTTTGAGTGGCTCTTTAGGGGAATAAGGGATGTAATAGAGATGGTGACCATTCAAAAATAATGTTAACAAATTAAGCAACACTTGGACTGATGATATACTATACTAATGATATACTATATTATTTAAAAAAAACTATTAACAATTGCGAACAAATATAACTATTTATATTACAATCTAAAAAAGCAAAATATATAAATCTAGGAGTGAAAGTCTATTTCACTAAAGCGACACTTTTGAGTTATAAATATCTTTGGAATCAGCGGGTTTTACTCTGTATTTTGAGCTGGGTTTCGTGTACAGTTACCAAAATGGCGCCTAAGTCAATTCGCCTTTGAACCGTCGATACGATACAACGAAAAATCTGACTGGACTTTCAATAGCTGATGTCATAAGGGTTAACTTTGGTTGATTTTATTTCAGAAAAACCAATTAGTGTTTTTAAATTACAAACGGAGTCGCGGGTACAGCTACGAACATAATAAGTATTTAGAGTCTGGCCAACGAAAGCTGACCATTAAAAAAGGCGGCAATTTTAAAAAATCTGAAGCTGTCAACACTCCTCATAAATCGATTTGATATTAGTAAGTTATAATTTAAAAAAAAACACGTTATTATTAATAAATAGGATTCAAGTGAAATCAAAAACTGTGCTTCTTTGATTTACTATATTTCTCTTTACTGTATGTCTCAATTAAAAAAAAAACTTTTGAAGCTCATTTTCAAAAATCCTTTGATTTTCCACATTTAAGAATATGATCAGCGTATTCTTAGTATTCGTATTCTTCAGCGTATAGGACAGTTTCGACAATCAGGAGTAGTTGCCTGCTCAAGTTTAAAAAAAAAACCGGCCAAGTGCGAGTCGGACTCGCGCACGATGGGTTCCGTACCATTAAAAAAAATAAAAACGGCACTGAAAAATCACGTTTGTTGTATGGGAGCCCCCTTAAATAATTATTTTAATCTGTTTTTTAGTATTTGTTGTTATAGCGGCAACAGAAATACATCATCTGTGAAAATTTCAACTCTCTAACTATCACGGTTCTTGAGATACAGCCTGGTGACAGACGGACGGACGGACGGACAGCGAAGTCTCAGCAATATGGTCCCCGTTTTACCCTTTGGGTACGGAACCCTAAAAAATCGTGCACAGCTTTCGTTGGCCAAACACTACCTGCATTGCTACTTCCGCGTGATTTGCATTAAGCCGCCCGCATACTGGAGCGTTTACGCTCGCGCGTCCTATCTTTTGCCATAGCAATACGAACTGTATTGACGCAGAGAAAAGGTTAATTGTACAATGAAATGACACTGATAGCTAATTTTATCGCGTGGCGGCGTGGGCTTTTACGACTGAAATTAAATCTTTTGCGTCAATATGCATATACGGGATGTTTCTGTAGTCCGAAATAATACTTCAACGTTTGCATCAGTATCTGGTATACAACTGCATGGTATAAAAAAATGATCGAAATTCGACCATGTTTTATAAACTTTTTTTCGTCATTGTTTTCTAATAACTCGTAAAATCTCGAGTCCTATGTAAGTGTAATTTACACTGCTGAATAGAGTTATGGATGTACTCAAAGGCCAGAACACGATACCTATGACAATTATTCAAAGTTCTGTAACTCCGAAACTATGGTAGTTAGGTATAAACTGTCTTCACTAAGCATCCACATATGAGCTACCGTATATGTACCCAATGTATTATTTCAGACTTCTGATACACTCTGTATATATTTTTGTGTCAATACACAGAGTTCGTATTGGTACTGGCAGACATTTAGACGCGCGAACATTGACGCCCCAGTGTGCCGCGGACTTATTATAAATGCAACGTCCTTGCAAGGTTTCAATTCATAATAAATTAACAATAAGAAATATTTTGCTGACACAATTCGTCTCCGCAGCTCTCGCTGTGCTGACTGCGCGGAAGCGATCCTAGCCTTGCGCACTTTAGCACGTAGCAGTTGCACAACTTTATGATTGCCGTTCAAAACAATGTTTGCCATTGGAAAATAAACTTTATGACACTCGCAATAAGGTGTTACGATGTAGTTGCGAAGATTAATTTTATAGTAATTGATTTGTTTAAAGGTAAAAATGCATATAGGTACTCTGTTGTATGCAATTGAATATTTTCAATAACATATAATTTAATTTTATTCAACCAACAAACCATCTACAGTTGCATTTTTAATACAATAGTGTTATACAAAACCTGTAAACTGATCCTACTTAACTTTAATTATGAGTAATAACTATTTTGACACAGAATTTAAACAAAATATAATGTCGAGGGGGAAATAATGATTAAGAAAAACACAAAAATGTAAATCCTTATTTGAAAACAGCAACCATGGAGTTTCTTGCCCATTCTTCTCCATAGGAAATGCATTCCGAATGGATGGTAGAGATACTATTTTTACTATTTATTGACGATTCATAAGTGCCTGTATTGGTTTATATGAATAAAACATATTCTGATTCTGAAAGGCGACTGACTTTAGCGACACTTTTAGGCGATATTGACTTAATTTAGTGTAATTGTTAGATTCTTGTACCTTTTTACTAGTTTTCACTTTATCTGTCTCGATATAAAAATATTGATTTGTTTCTGTGAACTTTATTATACAACTTCTACCAAGTACCTACTTTTCTTTCACGACTACCACAAAGGCGACCCGAGCGCCCACACACGACCCGCCGGACAATTTTGACTGTTAAAAGTGGCGTATACACATTTGGAATCAGCGATTTTTTCTGCGTCGGTAGAGTATGCTCTCCTGTAGAATTAGAACATTTATTTACTTATCATAACTTACTACTATCTAGTGGTAGCCGAGTGGTCGAACGCACGCCTTGCAAATCAAAGTGTGCAGGTTCAAACCCCGGCTCGCACCTCTGGGTTTCATGTGCGAATCTCATTTACATCCGAGATTACCACTTGCTATGAAACGGTGAAGGAAAACATCGTGAGGAAACCTGCACGTCTGAGGGAATTTGACTAGTTCTCGATAGATGTGTGAAGTCTGCCAACCCGCACCGGGCCTGAATCCCCCTCGCATTGAGGGGAGGCCCGTGCCCAGCAGTGGGACGTTAATAGGGCTGTAGTTATACTACTATCTTTACAGGCAACCTAATACGATAGAGTAGTGACTTAAAATTAAAAGTAACACAATTGACTATGGAATATTCAACGACAATATAAACTTTCCCAATAATTATATCCCTAATAATATCCCTTAGCAAGATCGCGTAGACATAAGTTTTATCTATTTCAAACGATCCATGTCCGGTACAAAAAGATCGGTGTGACGTCATTTTCTCGACAAATCTGACAGTTGACATAGATTAAACTTATGCCTACAAGGTCATGATAAGCCTACTGTAAAGTTGAAAATAGTCTTTTTTTTTAAGTCAAATAGCCTTTTACTCCTCGTTGTCAATTTCAACGAGTTATTTCAATAAATATAATAATATTTGACAGCTTTTATTGACGTCCAATATAGTGTGTGACTTTGAAGTCGACGTCCGTCAAATTATCAATGTCAAGACGTATAAGATTTGATCTAATTACAGCCCTTTTAACGTCCCACTGCTGGACACGGGCCTCCGCTCAATGCGAGGGGTATTCAGGCCATAGTCCACCACGCTGGCCCGGTGCGGGTTGGCAGACTTCACACATCTATCGAGAACTAGTCAAGTTCCCTCAGACGTGCAGGTTTCCTCACGATGTTTTCACCGTTTCATAGCAAGCGATAATCTCGGATGAAAATGAGATTCGCACATAAACCCAGAGGTGCGAGCCGGGGTTTGAACTTGCACAGTGTGATTGCAAGGCGTGCGTTCGACCACTCGGCTACCACTGCTATTTGATCAATGTGACCCATTAAGGTTAAATCTTTTTGGACGTATTTCTGGCACGTGTACTTTTTAATATAATTAGAAATTTCTCATTATTTCCTTGTTATGCTAGTATGTTATGATTGATTTTATTTTAAAAAACGTGTATTTATACAGGGTGATGGCAAAGATCAGTTAGATTTTCTAAAAGATGATTTAAAACTAAATACAACTACTCATAGTGAATAGACCCTTGAAATCAATGCCTCTCATGGCATATTGTTTTTCGCGCGAACAAAACGCTTACAAAGAAAAAACTCGATAGCTTCCGGCAATTAAGCTTGATATAAGCCAATACTTTGTAAGTGTGGGGTGATTTCAACCCTCTTTTTTCTGTCAACATGACAAATTTTACGCGCCACACTCATGAACACTTTTATTTATAAATAACAAAAAAAATGGTACAGCAATTACGCGTGCTGCTAACCATTACTTAGGTTTAACTCCTCCGGTGAAGCTGTAAAGGCCAACTCACGGCCAACAGCGTAGTCCATTAAAAAAAAAAACTTAGGTTTTTATTTATGTTCATAAATATTAATTCGTTATTCCAAAATAACGTCAATATAACGGTTAATCTGTTATTCTTAGTATATTTGCTATAAAATCTTTTTTTTCGTTAGGGTTTTGAAATGAATTAAATTTTTATGGACTAAGTTAAGGAATGGCTGCATCTGCGATTATCGGGTATTCTGCCGATGTCATGTAACTAATAGCCATGACAGATTTAATAAATACACATTATAGGTACATAAAAATGAGTAAGGTAGGTGACAAAGACGGCTGAAATCCTACTAAATATTTCTTTTATTTTTTACGAAATGAAAGAAATGATGATATTTTGATAGAATAAGATGAGTAATGCCTGCGATATGCGGTATTTATGGCAATGTGGAGTAATTATAGCAAGGACAAATTCAATAAATACACATTATAAATAAAAATGAGTGATGACAGTGATAAAGATGGCGGATGAAACCCTACTAAATATTTAAAACATATTAAAATAACGGCTAACAACAATCACTGGCGTTTCACGTTTTCAACGGTTCGTTATATTCGTTACTTGAAGCAATTATAAAATAACGTAAACAATTATTTTTTATTTGCAGAGTTGCGTCCCTGACGGGTTACGAGCCTCAAGATCTGATCGAGAAGACATTGTACCACTTTATACACGGCACCGACGTCCTTCACATGCGACATTCACACTGCACACGTGAGTATTAAACAACTTGATGACGGTTATTAAATTAGGATATCAGATATCAAAGTTTCTAACATCTTTATTCAATGGTACCTAGAATATGAGCAGTGTAGTCATTAGATATAGTCACCTTGATGCAATAAAATTAGTCATACTATAGCTACCATTGATACAAGATGTTGTTTGCATGCCTTAAAAATTAAGGCAAAACTAAATACCAAATAACATATCGAGGGGTGAATGGCGGGATGAATGTCTTAAACGACACTCTTGGGCGATTTTGAGTAATATACATATTTGGCCGCCCTTAAGGCCTTGGTTGGAGTCACACTCTGCACTCGCCGCTCCTCCGGTGAAGTTGTAAAGGCCACCTAACGGCCAACAGCGTAGTCCGTTCAGAAAAAAAAATACATATTTGGAATCAGCAATTTTTTCTGCGTCAAATGAGTATGCTCTTCTCTAGAATTAAAACATTTATTCATAACTTACTACTATCTTTACAGGCAACCTAATACGATAGAGTAGTGACTTAAACTTAAAAGTAACACGATTGACTATGGAATATTCAACGACAATATAAACTTAGCCAATAATTAACAATCGACCCTGTTATTTGGCCTTTTTAACCAAACACATCACACAAATATCAGCCTGGCGGGTTTCAGACTACGCTATATAGTATAGCAAAGAAGGATGCTATATAGTATCGCTTCACATTACGCGATATTATCGCTATCTTTTATAGTTTATAGCAAGCTCAGTTGACAGGACGGCCGGGGGTGAGAGAGAAGGAAAATGGCGGCGCGCGACATAGCATAGCATGAACTCAGCGCATCGCACCAATTTATAGCGTATAGTAAGCCAATAATATATAGTACAGTACAGTGTAAACGTGTCCATAACGATGTATGGTGCGCGATATTGTTGTGCTATGAGCTATATACTATATGCTATTATATTATAGCGTAGTCTGAAACCCGCTTAAATCAAATAGCATTTCACCTCTCGATATGTTATTTGGTAATTAGTTTTGTGTTATTCCCGCAGTGTTAACAAAAGGGCAAGTGACATCTCGATATTATCGGTTTTTAACCAAATGCGGCGGCTGGGTGTGGATGCAGAGCTATGCGACTATCGTCCACAACTCCCGATCTTCGAGACCACACTGTATCGTATCAGTCAACTACGTCCTCAGGTGGGTACTATTAACTCACTTATAATAAGTACACAAGAAATAAGAGAACCATACAAATTGAAGGTGCATAAGCTGATAATTGCCGCAAAATGAAGATATAAATAACTATGGAACTGATAACTTAAAATGTCATACTATTTGTAATATAAAACAATATCAATATGATAATTGTAATAACTAAAAACCTTGAAATTAAATTCATCCAAGAACAAAAAAAACCTTTACAGTTGGAGTATCTTCCTATTGTACTCTAGCATTAAAAAAATTGCTACCTGGCTCATAACTAGGTATTCCTAAAACGACTAGACACAAAGAATACAAGAATGATATGATGTAAGTAGTACAAGTGAAGTCCACTAGAATCGCTTGATATTTTTTTAAATTGGATAGGTATAACACTTTTGATTTCCTAGTTAAATGTTTTTATTGTATACACAAACTATTTACAATTTATGAACTAAATAGAAGAAGTCGGTTAATGTTATTAAAATAGGTTATGTGCGCGTGTGAGCAAGAACGCTGGCTGCATTTTTAATTGAACATTATTTTTACAGCGACATCGAAGAGAAACACTTAATACTAAACATCACGCAAGGCTCACTGAACCACGCGGATATTCCCGCTCCCCCGCACGCGCCCACCACATCTCCCCAAATACCCCACGTCAGGCACGCTGACAAAATACCAGTCCAGGTCCCCGAAAGCGAGTACAGTGACTCAAGTGGAGGCTACAACTACCCAGAGTACAGCCTCCCCGTCATGCCGCCTTACGAAGCTCCCGAAGACTACCAGAACGGACCCTATCAAGAGGTCTACTATGAAAGTTACCCAGAAACCGAAGTCGTGCCCAACTATGTCAGCTACCCACAGAACCAGCGTCCATTCTCAGCCAGTTCCTCCTCCTGCTCGTCCATTGAAAGTTCAGAAATCTTAAATCAGTTCAATTATACGAATTTGATTAATTGTTATGGTCAAAATATGCCGAATGAGAGGCCTGTGGAGAATTTTGGGGGGAGTTTTGGTAAGTTGGCGCCGAGTCCGGCGGGCCAGGAGGGGGGGTACACGAGTGTGATAGTTGACAACACTCAGCAGTTCCACCATCACGGAGGGGGGGTGAACGAGTACGTGCATTGATAGACTGCCAAATTTAATTGTACATAGAGTTAGGCTTCATATTCTTGTGTAAGATATTATTAAATTCATACAACGAATGCGCCCTCGTACCATTGATCTTCTTTGTTTACGAACCGGATGAAATTTCATAGAATAATCTAATTCCATTAAATTTAATTCACCCACACCTCGGATGAGAAATAACTATCTGCGATTAGCGGGTATCTCAGCCAATGTCACGTAATAAATAGCAAGAGCCCAATAAATATATACAGGGTGTGTCAGAAGTCCGAAATAATACTGTGGGTACATATACGGCAGCTCATATGCAGATGCTTAGTGAAGACAGTTTATACCTAACTATCATAGTTACTGACCTATAGACCTTTGAATATTTGTCACAGGTATCGTGTTCTGGCCTTTGGGTACATCCATAACCTAATTAAGCAGTGTAAATGACACAAATGAGGGGCGACTACCAATATTCACATAACGGAACATGCTAATTTTACATATGACTCGAGATACAACGAGTTATAGAAATTGACGACGGAAAAAAAGTTGGAAAAATATGGCCGAATTTCGTTAAAAAAATTATACCTTTCAGTTGTAGGTATACCCGATACTGATGTAAGCACCAAAGTATTATTTCGGACTTCTAAAACACCCAGTATAATAAATAAATCTGGGAGACGAGTGTGATAAAGATGGAGGATAAATATCTCTGATTCTATTGTTTATTGTGAATAAGTCTATTGTTTTTACCAAATCCACCATCTTTAACAAATTCCCAATTTGCTTTATAATGTCCAAATAATTAATTTGTTGTTGCTATTAATTACTTGAAACTGGCAGAGAATACACTCTAATGGTAGGTGCAGCCATTTCTCATCTTCATACATAAAATTTTGTTATTTCATTCATTACGTAAAACAAAGAATACATCATCATCATCACGCCTGTATTCCCCGAAGGGGTAGGCAGAGGTGCACTGCAGTGCGCCCACACTTCGCCGATGTATTTTGGTCCCAATGTAATAGGGGGCGAGCCTATTGCCATTATACCGGGCACACAGGTTTCCTCACGATGTTTTCCGTCACCGTTTCTCAGCAAATGATAATCTCAGATGAAAATGAGATTCGCACATGGAACCCAGAGGTGCGAGCCGGGGATAGAACCTGCGCACTTTGATTGCAAAGCGTGCGTTCGACCACTCGGCTACCACTGCAGTAGTATATATCTGTTTATTTTCCAAATTCTATTTATCTCATTCAAGTATTATAAGTATGAGTTATGAAGAATAAGTCAGAACAGTACCAACTCTTTTAAACTCGCCCGTGATCTGCTATAACTTAAATTATTTTATAACTTTTTGTTTTATTAAAGTTGAATAATGATCTCTTAAGATTTAGCGGCATTAATTATAATTTACATTTTGATTCTCGAATCTTTTGAACATATATAACGATTGTTCTAACATTGAAATTAAACTATTTTACGGATTTTATCGCGTTTATTTACTATTTTATTTTCCCGACGTTCCGTAAAATAGTTTAATTTCAATGTATAGTATTCGCGTAAATATAAGAAAACGTTTGTTCTAACGTTAAAAAAGTGTATATCAACGTAGATAATTAAGTTGTGTATAATAAAAATAACGAAACGTGGAAAAAAACGGTTATTCAACCGATACTGTATAGTGACATCACTATTGGAATTTAAAAAATAATGTCGAATGTAAATTATTGTAAATAAATAAAAAACTATATTTAATTAAGTATTATACTTATGTATTTAAACTTAAGGTAATTATTTATAAAATATAATTTTATAATGTTGATTGATAGACTCCCGAGATAAATTATGATATTTTTTTTATTGAAACAATTTAATGCTTTTATTATGTTCCATCCGCACGTATCCGAACAACACAGATGAAAAAAGGTTTGAAAAAAATATCTTGAAATAAAGTCTTGAATATTGATGGGGTAACTAGTCTATTATATTTGAGGATTAGGAAGTTCCTCATTTTGCCTCGCGAGGTGCTCACGAGGTACACCTCATTTAAGGTTTGGCATCGCTCAAGCGCGTATTCACTTCGTTCGCTTGCTTAGCTCACTCACTCACTCGCGATAAAATTAAGAAGATCTTTTACATGAGATGAACGAGTGAGGTGCTTCAATGGTGAACATAGAGTGACTCGTTCAATTTGATAACATGAAGACTTTAAATGAGTCGACCCATGTGTGAGGTGCACATCTCAAGTCTTTAAGTCGACAACACGGTAGAGAATCAGTGAGAAATAATCAACGCAATTTATTGCGCATAATCGACATTATTTCTAGTTCGACATATACTACGACTACTACTACAACAGCGCTTTTAACGTCCCACTGCTGGGCACAGGCCTCCCCTCAATGCAAGGGGGATTCGACGAAACAAAATGCCATATTGGTTGTATTTTTCGTGTTGTTTTGACATAAATGTCGAGTTAGAGATGATGTCGTTCATCGAGAATTGCCCCGCTCGTCTGGGTGTAACTGGGTTCGCCCCCAGTCCTATATACGGTACCCATAGTACAAGCTTTGCTTAGTTTGGGATGTGTTGTCTGGCGATATTTGTTTATACAATCAAAGTACCAGGAGACCATACCTGTCGAAGAGGTTGATAGCGTTGATGTGTAACTGAGGTCGCCCCCAGTCCATTGTACGGTACCCATAGTACAAGCGTTGCTTAGTTTTGGGATCATACGATGAGTTTGTGTTGTCTGGCACAATTTATTTATTAATAGTGTGAAACCTAAATTATCTTATAGACAATAATAGTGTATTTAAGCTTTTAATACCTACTTGTAATACTAAGATATGTACGCTACCCTACCTTGTATATACTACAATTTAATTAAATGAATTTTGTGTTCATTAACGACGTTGTAAACTGATTATAAGTAATTTTAATAGCGAACCTAAACGATTTATAAAAATCTATACAAATTAATAAAATTTAAGTGTCTTTGTGATGTGAAATTAACAGTTTTTTACTAATTAGGGGCCGTTTAGTAATCACGTGATGTTTTTTTAGCATTTTTTAACACCCCCCAGTTTGGTGATAGGTGGTGAGATTTATGACTAACCCCCCACTCCTACCCAAAATCACGTGTATGTTTAGTCTAAGACAAACTACTAAGTCTACAAAGAATCTATTTTCTTTTATATTATCTTTAAATACAGGTAAAAAGTATAATCTAATTTTATTCTGAAATTATGGACGTTGCCTGGCAACGGCGTGTCATGGTCACTACACGCCGCTTTTCGGTTTAGAAATCGCGCACTTGACTTAAAAATTAATACACGTGATATCTTACTTACTACACCCCCTCTCCCCCCATGATATATCTCGTGATTTTTGTCAACCGTGGGTAATACATTTCGTTTTGGTATAACGCACGAGACGAACGACTTTGACGAACTTAATTCCGCGCTCATGAGGCTCAGCTAGTATATTACTAATAATAATACTACTATAGAGGCTTAGTACATAATCGACGCTTGAAAGGCAATAATTACTAAGCGACAAAAAAATCGTAAATTAATTTATACAGGGTGTTTCAGAAGTGCAAAATAGTAATACTTTGACGTTTTCATCAGTAACAGGTATACTGAATGGTATAAAATTTGATCGAAATTCGATCATCAGTTTCCAACTTTTTTTTGTCGTCAATTTCTATTCTTCTTCTTATCCGGTACGCTCTTGACAGAGCGGTTGTGATCGTTAAGTACTCGTATCAGTATTGGAAGGGGCTTCACGACATTTCGCCACCGCTGTCTGCAAGAGGTCATCCTGCTGCATTCGTTGACTGAGCCTCCAATGGCGGACTTGATCTGGTCAGTCCAACGCGTGGGTGACCTTCCGCGCGGTCTAGTGCCTTCTATTTTCCCTTGGACGACAAGGCGTTCTATGGACTGGTTGTCACATCGGGAATCAATTTCTCTTAGGTAATCGTAATAGGTAGGTACTCAAGCTACCTATTACGATTAATAGAAATTGACGGCCCTATGTAAAATTCGCATGTTTTGTGAATAATGGTAGTCGCCCCTCATAAGTGTAGTTTACACTGCTGAATAGGGATAAGGATGTACCCAAAGGCCAGAACACGATACCTGTGACAAAGGTCTATAACTCAGAAACTATAATAGTTAGAAACTGACTTCACTAAGCATCCACATATGAGCTACTGTGTATGTACGCGAAGTATTATTTCGGACTTCTGAAACACCCTGTATATACCTACCAAACGAAGCAGAAAAATCTGGTCTTTCGAATGGTATAAACTTAGTAAAGATTGCCTTTCAAGCTTCGATATCCCATCTGTAATTATTATGTAAAAAGGTTTTGTGAATGAAGTGCCATTGTACGGTGTGAGTGAACTACTAATAAGTGTACATAATATTATTAATTTTAGTCATAGCACTTGTAGCATGAGCGCCAAGATTAGACGTCACGAAATATCTTGATGTTGTCTCTTTCACTCGAATGAAATTAGACAGAGAGCGACCGAGCCAATTCGTGACAGAGGTCTTGTCTTTACATGCGTGCTGACACCACTGATGCATACCTTTTATCAGTTTTTTAAAGTTATTTTTCACAAGTTACAAGCTTAATTAACTTGCAATGTATGTTTGGGTGGAATCTCGCGACTGAATTTTAAATCAGTTATCTTTAACCGATTGAGCTAAAAGTTATTATTATTATTTTTACGAAATGAGCGAAATGATGATATTTATTGGAATAAGATGAGGAATGGACAGAACATTTTTAATCATTATTTATCTATATATTACGCCATAATCTGTGTGAATTGTGAATCTATGGTATCTACTAATCTTTTCTATATGGAGGGTAGAAGTAAAGGAGTGTTACCTGTGTATTAAAATGGTGTCCGTCGAAATGCATTAAATAGTAGTTCAAAAATCTTCCACAATGGCGCTGGTGTCAGCATGGGTATATATCGACGCGCCCCGGGAATAAACCGGTTATCGGAAAAATCGTTGATTCTGAATCTGGCATAACAGCAAAAAGTCCATAATAGTCCGACTTATTCCAGGGGGAGCTTCGACATGTCATTTATCGACACCAGCGCCATTGTGGAAGGTTTTTGAACTACTAATGCATTTCTATGGACACTTTTTCAAATTTGGTATTTATATATAACTAATTTTACGACTTTTTTATTTTCCCGACCTTTCGGCTGCTTTATAGCAACCATGGTCACGGGGCGACTGAGGTGTTAGACGTCCTGATGTCATAGTTAATAACTGGGTACCCACATATTTAGTTGTTGTTTGCGGTCCGATACACGCAGAAAGTGCTCACAGTGTCTTGAGGTCTTGCAATGGTACGCTTGGTTTTGGATTTAATCATATTAATTACTGGATCCCAAGTTGGTGGTACCACCAACTTGGGATCCAGTAATACCAGTAATACCCAGTTATTAACTATGGCACCAGGACGTCTAACACCTCAGTCCCCCCGTGACCATGGTTGCTGTAAAGCAGCCGAAACGTCGGGAACATAAAATAGTAAATAAACGCGATAAAATCCGTAAAATAGTTTAATTTCAATGTATAGTATTCGCGTAAATATAAGAAAATAATAATTTTACGACGTTTGTTGCTTAGTAAGGGTTTCCTTTCAAGGGTCGATACGATGAGTATGTGTTGTCTGGCGATATAAATTAATTTATGTAGGTACCTCTAAGTATGTTATGATGTGGTGTTTATATAATAGGTAATTTTGGCAAATATTGAACAAACAAATTGTGATATCGGAAACATATATTTATGATAAAAAATAAAGTGCATCATAAAATAGCCATATATTGTTTTATTTCTTACGCCTGCCCCTTTAGCATGACCGCGTAGACATAAGTTTTATCTTTTTCAAGTGTCAGATTTGTCGAGAAAATGACGTCACATTCAACTTTTTGTACTGGACATGGCTCGGTGTGACGTCATTTTCTCGACGAATCTGACAGTTGAAAGAGATAAATCTTATGTCTAAACGGTCATGCCTGCAATACTTAAGGGGTAGGCAGACACTACGCCAATATATTTTGGTCCCAATGTAATAGGTGGCGAGTCTAATGTCATTATACCGGGCATATTCCCACACAATACGAGGGAGATTAGGGTCATAGTCCACCACGCTGGCCCAGTGCTGGTTGGTGAACTTCACACGCATTTATATAAACAAGCAGGTTTCCTCACGTTTGTTAATCAATATTGAAAATGAGATTCACACACGAAATCCGAAAAGCCCAGAGATTTAAGCTTGGTGTTTGAACCTGCACCGCTTGCGCTTAAGGCGGACGTTCTAACAATTGGGCTACTTCTGCAATTTCGAGCGCACGAGTCAATCCATATCTTCAAGTGTTATAGTCTCATCTATACTTCTATACTAGTCTTTACTAGTCTATACTATCTATACTTATATTATCAAGAAAATATTTGTATTTTTGTATGTAACGAATTAACCTAAAAAGTAATGGACCGATTTCAAAAATTCTTTTGCCGTTAGAAAGCTATATTATCACTGAGTAACATAGACTTTATTAGAAACCCGTGCGAAGCCGGGACGGGCCGCTACTCAAAAATAAAATCAAAATGGAGATAGTTCCTTACCTTTGAAGGGGGCGCGGCGATCCCGCTCTTCTCAGCGCTTCTCCATACCACACTACACATAAAAACACTTTCACTGTATCACTTTATAAAGATTTCTTTGAATAAGTTCTAACGCTTTTGAAAAGTCCATCGTGAAGAAATTTACCGATTGAATTCTTATAAATTTAGCTGTATGTTATTCACGTCTGCGACGATTACGGTTAGACTGATGTTTTCATGCCCTCATGTACCCTCAAATTACTAAAACATAATAATTGTACAAATTTAGGGTACCACTTATGTTAAACAGCGTTTTATTTTTACTAGTAATGCCATCTGTTATCGAGTAGAAGAATCAACTGGAACATTTATTTAGTTATCACTACTAGACCATAGATGGCGTTGTAATTTCATGAATGCCGATAATTTATCAAGAGATGGCAGCACTACGATTTTTCCG
Source organism: Ptilodon capucinus (assembly GCA_914767695.1). Taxonomy (NCBI): domain Eukaryota; kingdom Metazoa; phylum Arthropoda; class Insecta; order Lepidoptera; family Notodontidae; genus Ptilodon; species Ptilodon capucinus. Next base: position 3,291,455 of record OU611837.1, read on the forward strand.
CATGTCACAGATCATAGTACCTACCTATAGTAGGTATGATAATGGTTTCCACTATCATAATAATTTATCCGTATCCATACCTACATGGAAATAACTCAACAATGAAGCATTTAAAAGACAACTTAGTAGATAAAGCTGTCTGTGGTATTGGGGATTTTCTAAGCGAGGTGTCGAGGTGTCGAGGCGAGATGTCTGAAATTATTTTATGAACATATTTTATAGTGCACCTACCTACCTCTGCATCACCCTAAGGTTGACCGGTAGAGAATGCCTTTGGCATTAAGTCCGCCTTTGTACAACTTTGTGCTAAAGTCTTAATAAATAAATAAATAAGTAATTGCAGGTACTAAATAAATATTAAAAATGGTTGTAGTACTACATACATACATAGTACTACATTTATACAACTAACTAACGAATAAGATGAGGAATGTTGATGAGGAACTTAACTATCGAATTCATCCGCACTCTTATCACTGTCATCATCCATTTTTATTTATAATGTGTATTTATTGAATTTGCCATTGCTACTAATTACTTGACACTGGCTGAAATACCCGCTAAACGCAGGTGGAGCCATTCCTGATCTTATTCCATATCACCATTTCAATCATTTCGTAAAAAAGAAGTTAACTGTCAAAAACTAAAAGCAATATTATAAACATTGCCGAGAGAGAGGTGGTGGTAAAAGGGAGCAGATGGACGCGGGTTTGATTCCTGCCAGTGGCAAATTTGCTGTGGGTGTAATTTGCTGGGATCTCCCCCAGTCCATAATACAAGCTTTGCTTAGTTTGGGATCATACGATGAGTATGTTTTCTCTGGCGATAATATACCATATCAGATCTATCATATATATCATATCAGATCTATCATATATATCATATCAGATCTATAAATGAAACAAGTGTGAAGTGATCAACATGTGTGTATTGCGCGTGCTACTCGAGGTCAAACTCGATGAGGTCACCGAGGTCGAGGTCACCCTCGCCGTCACTGTCGCTGCTCTGATTCTCCGCCCGCTGCTACAAAAACACACAAAGGTCACTTCACTTTATATAAAAAACATACGGGTCAAATTGAGAACCTCCTCATTTTTGAAATTTGTTAATAAGACTAGCTTCTACCCGCGATTTCGTCCGCGAAGACTTCGATAAATCAATATTGTTATAAAGTATAGCTTATATGTAATTGTGTAGTTGAAGCATGAGCGCCAAGACCAGTGGTGTCAGCACGCATGTCAAGATAAGACCTCTGTCACGGATTGGCTCGGTCGCTCTCTGTCTTATTTCATACGAGAGAATGAGATATAATCCACATATTCTGTGCCATAGGCCTAGTCTTGGAGTTCATGCTACAACACTGGGGTACTACCATGAGCGCTTAATAAATAATCTTATTCTTAGCGAGCTTGTAGTTATCCTCGCTATTTAACATCTTAAATTCGTACCATGAGCACCCCCGTTTGCTATCATATAGTGCTGGAAAGACCGAACCACATTTTTGACATTGTCCGTGGTAAGATATGTATTAATAAAGTTTGAGTACAACAAGTATGAACAAATAAGAGGCTTTTTATTAATAGGGTTTAGTGGAGATTTGCAGTGGCAGCCAAGTGGTCAAACGCACACTTTGCAAATCAAAGTGTGCAGGTTCAAACCCCGGCTCGCACCTCTGGGATTTATGTGCGAATCTCATTTTCATCGGGACATTATCACTTGCTATGAAACGGTAAACATCGGTGTCGGTAAACATCGTGAGGAAACCTGCACGTCTGCGGGAACTTGTCTAGTTCTCGATAGATGTGTGAAGTCTGCCAACCCGCACTGGGCCAGCGTTGTGGACTATGGCCTGAAATCCTCCTCGCATTGAGGGGAGGCCCGTGCCCAGCAGTGGGACGTTAAAAGGGCTGTAGTAGTTAGTTAGTAGTGGAGATTGAAGTGAATATAGGTTAGGTGGGGCCGTACCCGGCGGCGGTTGTGTCGCCTGCGGCGGGCGGGGCGCGCGCGCTCGGCCTCGGGCGACGAGTCGGCCGAGCTGCCGCCCTCCGCCAGGTCCATCACCGCGTTGCGGAGCAGAGACGACGCCACTACGGGGGGACAACACATTACTATACCGTGCGTTCAAACTCTTCTGCCATACCTATTACTGGAATCAAATATAATGCAGCTCACATTGTTAGGTCCAACTAAAGTCAAATAGCATCCGTGGTGCCTTATTTATTTCTGTGGCAATTCAGCCAATACAGTTATTTTTTGTCTCCCACTTTGCAATGGAGGGAAGTGGATACATTTTTCTTCCAACTCCTCCTTTTTCGATTAAATTCGTGCGGGTTCCAAGACAATTTAGCTTTTCCCCGGGACTTTTTCCCTCGGTGTTTTCAATGGACACCGCTGTCGATCCTGGCTTACAGGAGTAACAGTGGTGGGAATGTGTGGCGGGCTTAGTCCCAATAAAAATACTATACACTAACATAACACATCTACAGGGTGTATCAGAGGTCCGAAATAATACTTTAGGTACATATACCGTAGCTCATCATGCTTAGTGAAGAGAGTTTATACCTTACTATCATAGTTTCTGAGTTATAGACCTTGGAATATTTGTCACAGCTATCGTGTTCTGGCCTTTGGTTACATACACAACCCTATTCAGCAGTGTAAATTACACTTATGGGCCCAGGATTTGAACTTGCACCCCCTGCTTAAATATGGCCACTTGCCCATTTTTCTCCATAGGAAATGCATTTCAAATATGTGACCTAGATTATTATCCATTGTATATTAAAGGTGGACGCGTATACTCACGGTCGTCGTCGTTGTCGGAGCCGGAATCGGAGCCGTCGTCGTTCTCGGAGCCGCCGGCCAGCTCCTCCTCCTCCTCCTCCTCCTGGCACATAATACAAATACAATAATACAACATCATCATCACGCCTGTATTCCCCGGAGGGGTAGGCAGAGGTGCACTGTAGTGCGCCCACACTTCGCCGATGTATTTTTGTCCCAATGTAATAAGGGGGCGAGCCTATCGCCATTATACCGGGCACAATCCCCCTCAATACGAGGGATATTTGGGCCATAGTCCACCACGCTGGACCAGTGCGGGTTGGTGAACTTCACACGCCTTTCTATAGACGTGCAGTTTTCCTCAAGATGTTTTTACTTCACCGTTCAGCAAATACAATAATATACAATACTATGACACCATTTTAGTCTCAAAACATCAATACAAGCCTCTTTTGTACGCCTAAGAGAATTCTTTAAAATTCGAATTCAGTACATTATCGATTTCTTTTCTTACTACACTTTAGTGTGGTTTAGTGGTCTGTAGGTGGTAGTGGTGGTGGTGGTGTCAGTGGTGGTGGCGTGTGGTGGTAGTGTGGTAGTGGTGGTGGTGGTGTCAGTGGTGGTGGCGTGTGGTGGTAGTGTGTTAGCGGTGGTGGTATCGTGGTGGTAGTAGTGTGGCGGTGGCGGTTGTGGTAGTGTGGTGGTGGTGGTGGTAGTGTGTGGTGGTTGTGGTAGTAGTGTGGCGGTGGTGGTTGTGGTAGTAGTGTGGCGGTGGTGGTTGTGGCAGTGTGGTGGTGGCAGTGTGTGGTGGTTGTGGTAGTGTGGTGGTGGTGGTGGTAGTGTGTGGTGGTTGTGGTAGTAGTGTGGCGGTGGTGGTTGTGGTAGCAGTGTGGCGGTGGTGGTTGTGGTAGTAGTGTGGCGGTGGTGGTTGTGGCAGTGTGGTGGTGGCAGTGTGTGGTGGTTGTGGTAGTAGTGTGGCGGTGGTGGGTGTGGTAGTGTGGTGGTAGTAGTGGTGGCAGTGTGTGGCTGTTGTGGCACTGACCGCGTCGTCGTCGTGGTCCCGATTGCGGCCCACGTCGTATATCTTGACCGCAGACTCCTGCATCTGCTCAAACTCGCCCATGTTCTCGACGAGGGAGATCTGCGTGGCGTACCGGGACACGCTCAGCGCGTATATGTTGCGTTTCACGTCGATCGTCGCTGATTACATGTAAACAAATAAAATAATACACATCTACACACACGGTGTTTCTGAAGTCCGAAATAATACTTCGACGTTTGCATCAATATCGGGTATACAACTGAATGGTATAAAAATTTAATCTAAATTCGACCATGTTTTTCCAACCTATTGTTCGTTGTCAATTTCTCTAACTCGTAATATCTCGAGTCGAGGGTGTATCAGAAGTACGAAATAATGCTCTGGGTACATATACGGTAGCTCATATATGGATGCTTAGTGAAGACAGTTTATACCTAACTGTCATAGTTTCTGAGATCTAGAATGAGACCTTTGAATATTTGTCACAGGTATCGTGTTCTGGCCTTTGGGTACATCCATAACCCTATTCAGCAGTGTAAACTACACTTATGAGGGGCGACTACCAATATTCACAAAACAGAACATGCAAATTTCACATAAACGTCGAAATATTACGAGTTATGTAAATTGACGTCGAAAAAAAAGCTGGAAGAACACGGTCGAATTTCGATCAAATTTTTATACCATTCAGTTGTATACCCGTTACTGATACAAACTTCAAAGTATCATTCGGACTTCTGAAACATCCTGTATTAGTAAAACAAAAATGTTAGTGTAAAGTTTCGCACTGCGAACTACATTTTAATTTGATAAATACATTAAAAAAAAATCTGGTACACATTCAGAGCGTGTGTGTAGTCTCACCTATACTGGAGTAGTCGTAGGGGTCGAGTGTCTTAAAGCTGGTGTCGAACTGGCTGCGCTCCTCAGAGTCCTGGTCTGAACACACCGCGTACAGAGCGGTACACGTCGGATTGAATATCACCTGAGAACATCATAATACCTCATCATCATCACGCCTGTATACCCCGAAGGGGTAGGCAGAGGTGCTCTCGAATGCACCCACACTTCGCCGATGTATTTTTGGTCCCAATGTAATAAGGGGGCGAGCCTATTGCCATTATACCGGGCACATTCCCCTCATTAAGAGGGAGATTTGGGCCATAGTCCACCACGCTCACCCACGCCCAACCAGCGTTTTGTACTGGACATGGCGCGGAGTGAAGTCATTTTCTTAATTATTATTATAACCGGGTAACTCACCTCAGACTTGTCCAGGGTAGGCACGGTCCGTAGAAGATGGAAGGTCCTCAGATCCCATACTTCAGTGTTCGATATGACCTGTAACAAATCTATTTATAAACTGTACGTTTTATTAATAAATTAATACGTCATCACGCCTGTATGAAACTCGCGCGATTTTTTCTCCTTCTTTTAAGCTGGGTTCCGTGTAAAGTTACCAAAATGGCCCTCGTGTCAATTAGCCTTTTAAAAGTAGGGTCAGAGGGTCAGAGTAAAAGGTCTATCTGTCGGACCTATTGTGTTACTGTGTCATTAGTCTAAGTGGCAATTGTATCGCCATTCTAATTGATAAATAAATAAATAATAAAAAAAAAACATTTTTTTCTCATTACAAACAGACACTGCAAATATTTACTTCTTTCAGTAGATGTATAGATACCGGGGAGAAAGTTGGTCAACCTGTTGGTCAATCTGTCGGCCAACGTGTCGTACCTCCAGTCCGTTCGGATGAAACACCCCGCTGTGCGTCTGGTTCAATTTGTCAAACTTATGTATCTCCTTCCCACTGTTCACGTCCCATAGTACACCATCTGAAAATAAACGAGCATACATTATTTAAAAAGCAGCGGTAGCCTCGTTGGTAGAACCTTGAGCCTTGAGCCTAAAGTGTGCGAGATTCAATCCCGGGTAGGGATGTGAAAAATAAACGATTATTTGTTACAAATCGATTTAATTCATAGAGAGAAAATTCGATTCTTAAGTAATAGTTTTTTTCCCATCCAAGTCACACCCCTAATCGAATTTTTTAAACAGCGCCATCTGTCAGGAATGTGAAAAAATATTCGATTAATAATCGAATAATTTATTATTTATTTCTTATCGATCGAAATCGATTTATTTCTAAGAGTGAAAAATCGAATATTTAGTCATCTATTTTTTCCCTTCTTAAGTCACATCATTAAATATTAGCTTTAGCTTATTTTTTAGTTTAGTTTCAACTTTATTTGTTTCATTTTTAGATGTTTATTTAATATTTTACCTACCCAAGTGTCAATAGGTATACTGTTTTTTTTTTTTTTTTTACGAAATGAGCGAAATGATGATATTTAATGGAATAAGATGAGGAATGGCTTCACCTGCGACTAGCGCGGGTATTTCGCCAATGTCAAGTAATTAATAGCAAGGACAAATTCAATAAATACACGTAATAAATAAAAATGAAGTGATCAGGTATACTGTTGGTGTGTCGTTTTTAAATAAATATATACATTATTGTTTTGGTGAGCCTTCTACGCTAGATACGAGAGTAAATGATAAGTAATTAACAGGAGGATGCTTAGGCCACACCTGAGAGTACCAGCTCGTCCGCCGGATGGAAGGTGGCTCTGTTCTTGGCGTACTGGTTGCTGATGGCCGGAGTCAGGGTCATGAGCTCGCGGCCGGTCCGCGTGTCGAATATGGTCGCCGTCTCGCCCTTCGTGCCTATGATACGTTCGTCCGTCATCTTGGAAAACTCCACGTACTCCTCGTTGTCGAGTTGGAATCTGTGTTGGTATAAACGTTGTATCATGAAGCCGTCATCACACGTAGTTCAACAAAAAGGATCTAATCCACATCCAAGTCGGTTTTGATATATGACAGCCTGTAGTATTAAAAAATGATCAGCCCACTGAGTTTCTTGCCGGATCTTCTCAGTTGAGGTCGCGTTCCGATCCGGTGGTAGCATAGTAGAATATAAGAAAAAAAATGTAAACTTGACAATTTGTAAGTGCCCCCATAGGCCTATACAGAATAAATGATTTGACTTTGACTTTGAGTATGATAATGTTATAGAAACTGTTTATATTTTTCGTTTATATCTCTCATTTTTCTTGTAAATTACATTTTAAAATATAAAAATTAAAAACCGGCCAAGTGCGAGCTGTCCTCGCGCACCGAGGCTTCCGTACCTAAACTGTGAAAGCACCGAGCATTACTCTAACGAAAAGATAAACTTGATAGAGAGACAAACTTACCTTTGCGGTTGGTATACAGGTGTCCCAATACAAACTATCTACAAAATAAGTTTGTAATCGCAAAAACCTTTTTAACAATAAATTTACAGTTTTCGGATTTTTTCCTTTACTTATGCTATAAGACCTAGCTAATTGCCGAATTTCACGATTCTAGGTCAACGAGAGGTTTTTGATTCTCGTGCAAATGTACTGTGGCCTAATTCTCGTAATCAGAACCGTAGCGACATCGTAGCGAATTAGCCGTTGATGTCGTTTTCGTATTCTCATCCATCGATCAAGTTTGAACGACACCGATTTAATAATCGTTTCGTTGAGTGCCGATAAGTGGTATTCAGATACGTCGATCGCCCTTTAGTTGTTTGCCAACTGTGGCTTTTCCGTATTCTTATAACAAAACGACATTACAATCAATCGCGTGCCAACGGTTAAACGTCAAATATTCCGATTGAAAAGCCGATGAGCAAACGTAAGTTATTGGCGACGACTTGCATTTTTTGTACGGTGTTTAATAAGAAATATACAAAGAAATGAGTCTCGGAGTAGCACATTTCCTTCTGGATGCGGCTGCAAGAGAAGACCGAAGGAAAATACGTGTGAGACGGAACCAATTGAGGAGTTTAAGGTGGGATTCATTCCAGACGACTGAGAGAGACTTCATTAAGACATTTCGTCTCAGCAAAGAAGTCGTGGAATCTCTCATTGAAGATCTCCGTCCTCTCATACGTAGAGAGTGTAGACGATATATGTAAATGATTTATGAATAATTATATGTAAATATAAACAACGTCGGACAACACATACTATAATATCAACGTAGACTTCTATGATATCGAGTATCTTCTTCTTTTTATTCTTACTGTGGAAATCATTTTTGAACTGATATACAAATGTGGTTTTTTCCGAACTCCGATATTGACGTACTTAAAAATATCAATATATCGTGTCTGATATTTTAAGAAATATCAACAAGTTCTACCCTGGTACGAGCAGAAAAATCTTCTTGCACTTGAACTTAGAGAAGCGACACTCTAGCGTTTTGTGAATAAATAACCACATTTTTGGCATTGCTCCTTTATACCCGAACTTCTAACCCGGTTGTTGCACGGCTGTTATCTAGGTACTTTAGTGATATTTTTTACCTGGTTTACGACACTGGTATTTTTACATACTCGTACTTGAAAGCCCTAATATTGAATTTTGCTAGTTTAACACAACCCTACTTTGACAATAATAAACTGACAAGTGGAATTTTGAAAATTATTCGTTTTATGCCTAATAATTAGAAAAACTGGTTTTTCTTTAACAATTTGTTTTTACATTTATTTATATAATTTAAAACGTTATATAATTTGATATTTGCGACAAAAATCGCGATATTTACTTTAAAATATGTGTTTTGATAACTTGGCAGATAGCAGGAAATGTATCTGGCAACGATTGCTGAGCGTTGGTTATCATTCGATTCTATTGAGTTATAGTTCTATCAAATTGCGTTCAAGTGACACGTGAATACCATTTTTCGATAGCATTTCGGCCGAACGACGTTTAGCTTACAGCCGTATTTAGATTATTTGTAATTACGAGAATTAGCCTACTGGAAATGCAACACAAACCGCCGTATCTTTTGATTGCGTTAACCTAGAAGTTTGATTTTTTTAGGGCACCAAGGCACCGCAGACATAAGTCTCTGTTATAAATTTCAACATGATACCTTCACGCGTTTCTGAGAAAACGGGTCTTGACACCCTAACAGACAGACAGACGGACGGACGGACAAAAAAGTGATCCTATAAGGGATCCTTTTTTTTACAGACTTCCAAAAAGGAGGAGGTTCTCAATTCGGCCGGTATGTTTTTATTTTTTTTGGCTGTAAATATTTACTTTTTTAGGGTTGTTATGAGGTGATTATTGACACTAAAAAGAATGAAAAATTTTTTTTACAAAAAACAAAAACGGACTTCAAAAACCTAGGTGCACTAAAAAGCTAGAAATAACCTTATAATTTCAAGACATTTGAAGTCGGTGCCAATTCGGGTTCTTGTTTTCTTTTTTAGGTACGGAACCCAAAAAAAACACTTACATAGTGAATTATTATATTTGATCGTGAACTTTACTTTGTAGTACTTACAATAATTCGAACTCCTTCATATTCCATAACGTCGATAGCGGCCTCCACGGCGTGGTGGCCGATGCTAGCAGTAGCAACCCATCTCTACTCGCCTGGCACCAATAAAAATACAACATTTAATCCCCGAGCACACTACTACTACTACTAATATAGCCCTTTTAACGTCCCACTGCTGGGCACGGGCCTCCCCTCAATGCGAGGGGGGGTTCAGGCAATAGTCCACCACGCTGGCCCAGTGCGGGTTGGCAGACTGCACACATCTATCGCGATCTAGTCAAGTTCCCTCAGACGTGCAGGTTTCGTCGGCCAATAACTCATAGAAAAAGATATACAATGCGACCCAACTAAGAATAGGAATGTCAATAACCTCTTTCTGTCAAATGTCACTTGAAAAGTATGGTTTGCAAAAATCTTATTTGCATATCAATAATAAAAGTCTTACATCAAATTTAAATAGAGTTAAATTATTAGTTTATTGTCTCAATATAATATTTAATTATTTAAAGTCATAATTCGTTTTCGTTCGTCACAATATGGCGAAAAGTCGATCCTATTCTCATTTGAATCGCATAGTATTATTGTTGTCTTACCGCCATCTAGCCAGCCGAGTTGGAAACTAGTTTAGGACTGCGGTCGCTAGATGGCTCTAACACTGTGAATGGTATCTCACCTGCATATGGTATATGTAAGATTCGTGAACTTGATACGAGTTCTCCTCAAGGCCGCTGTACAAGTTGAATATCCTAATATCACCGGAAGATGTCGCCGCTAATAGCTGTTGTTGCGTCGGCTGCGAATTAAATAATATAAATTAATAAAATTCGCCAGAAAATACATATTTATCGTACGATCCCAAACTAAGCAAGGCTTGTACTATGGGTACCGTACAATGAACTGGGGGCGATCTCAGTTACACATCAACGCTATCAACCTCTTCTACATGTATGGTCTCCTGGTACTTTGATTGTATAAACAAATATCGCCAGACAACACATACTCATCGTATGATCCCAAACTAAGCAAAGCTTGTACTATGGGTACCGTACAATGGACTGGGGACGATCCCAGTTATACCCAGATCAAGGCTAATGTCGTAAAGGCAATTTCAGAAAGGAGAACGGGCATTCTGGCCTAGGAACCAATAACAACATGCTATATATATCATTGGAAAGGTTTTTTTTAATTATTCTAACTATTGTTATGGCAGGAAGTCCCAAATCGCTGTATGATAAAAGTTATGGTAAGAAGTCAGAATAAATTCACAAAAAATAAGTGTTTATTTTTTGTTTATCATCAAGCATATTGGGACCAAAAATACATCGTCGAAGTGTGAATGCAATATTAGTACACCTCTGCCTACTACTTCGTGGACTACAGTCGTGATGATATAATATTGAAACGGTACTGACATGGAATATGGTGTGCGTGAAGTAGGCGTCGTCGTCCTGCAGACGCAGCGTGCGCGCGGGCGCGAAGTGCGCGTGCGCGAAGCGGGAGAAGGTCCGGCGGCAGCCGCCCGCCGCCGCGCCCGCGCCCGCCCCGCCGCCCGCGCCCAGCTCGCGCCGGCCCACGCGCGCGCACACGTTCACCGCCGCGCCCGCCCCGAACACGGACGCCGCCCCGCGCGGCTCCGAGCACTTGTGCGGCCTAACACACAACACTATCTACACCAGCACTTGTAGTATGAGCGCCAAGATTAGACGTACGTCACGAATTATCTTGATTTTGTCTCTTTCACTCGTAATGAAATTAGACAGAGAGCGATCGAGCCAATCCGTGACAGAGGCCTTGTCTTGACACGCGTGCTGACACCACAGGGACTCCCAAACTAGGGGTTCCGTAGAATAGTCATCAGGGTTCCGCCAAAATCATATACGCATACTATGCGATTCAAATGAGAATAGGATCGACTTTGCGCCATATTGTGACGTCATAGCTGTCAATTCTAACCAGTTAGGTAGGTAGGGTGGGCGAAACAAGATATTTTTTTAAAATAAAATTTATTTGCAAAGGTTGAGAGAAAAATGCACTCAGTCGCACGACGAAGCACACTAACAACGACAAAATGGCGACTGGCGTCCTTATTTTCTTTTCTTTAATAATTTTGGCAAGGCTTGTGGGCCTTTGCGCCAAAAATGAAAATAAAATAAAAGGTTATGGTATGGTTTTAAAAAAACGAATTATTACTTTAAATAATTAAAATTAACTACTAATTTAACCTTTTTATTTAAATTTGATGTAAGACTATGGCCTAAATCCCCCTCGCATTGAGGGGAGGCCCGTGCCCAGCAGTGGGACATTAAAAGGGCTGTAGTAGTAGTAAGACTATTATTACTGATATGCAAATAAGTCATTTGCAAACCATACTTTTCAAGTGACATTTGACAGGTAGCAGTTATTGACATTCCTATTCGTATTTGGATCGCACTGTACACAATTTATTAAATTATATAAAAGCTTGTCGCAACATTTACCAGAGTGCTAACTAACAAGTCTTGCTTGACATACTTATCATAAGTAATTCTATGAAAGAAAATGTTTCCTATAAAATGTCGCATATTTTTAAAAAAGTTTTTTTTACATTAATATTATTCACGATTCACAAGTAGCCGTCGCGCGACGCCTGGCACATGTGAAACATTAAGTTATTTAGAGTAGAAAGAGAGAGAGAGAGAGCGGAGCCAATCGGTAGGCGGAGTCTAAGCGGCGAAAAGAACCGAGCAGCCACGGATCTGCTCGAAGTTTTCGCATCACGGCATCGCGGCATCAACAGTTGCTCTCACTCGCCAAGCGCGCCATTCGATGTTTCACATCAAAAAATCTGATTCTAATCGTCCTACTTGTACTTGTATAAAAATTAAAATCAAATTTTTTTTTTTTATTCTTGTAGCCCAAAATGCACTTACAAATAGTCAGATTCTACCACCGGTTCGGAATGCTGCTTCCACTGAGAAGAGCCGGTAAGAAACTCAATGGTTACTCTTTTCAAAATGATAATTGCGAGTAATACATTCTCAGGAGCAGCAACACCATGAGAGCAGACAGCACCTTTGACACAATACTAGAGAAGAATTATACTCACGGCAATCTAATATTAAATACAAATATAGTCATTACGCTTAGGAAGCTAGTACAGTAAGGTGCGTCTACTCCCAATTACAATGAAGGGATTATTCTAAGCCACAGATGGTTATAGAAATAATTGCTTTGGTATACTCACTCGAAGAGGTTGAACTGTGGGCAGGTGACGACGGGGTTCTTGCACAGCGCGTGCTGGTTGTACAGGTACTCGGTGATGATGGTGTCGAGGGTAACCCGATGCTGGCTCGGCGCGGGCTCGCCGCCAGCAAAGCTGTGCTGCTTCTGCAGCGAGCGCTTGTGCTCCGACGAGGGCGGCGTCGCCACCGCCGCGTGCGGCTGACCGTGATTCTGCACTTTCCTGCGGGATTAGCACGCATGACAAGACTACAAACTCTGTGAAGGATGCAATCACTCGCTCTCTATCTTATTGCATACGAGAGAAAGAACCAAAATCAACCTTTTTCGAGATAGGGCATTGCCGCTTTCTGCCGTCGATATACAGGGTGTGTCAGAAGTCCGAAATAATACTTAAGCGTTTGCATGGGTATCAAGTATACAACTGAATGGTATATTTTTTTAACGAAATTTTTCGACTTTTTTTTCATCACCAATTTCTAAACTCGTAATACCTCGAGTCCTATGTAAAATTTGCATGTTCTGTTGTGTTTTGTGAATATTGGTGGTCGCCCCTCATAAGTGTAGTTTACACTGGTGAATAGGGTTATGGATGTACGTAAAGTCTTCACTAGGCATCCACATAAGCTACCGTATATGTTCCCAAAGTATTATTTGGGACTTATGAAACACCCTGTATATACATGTAATGAAATGACATTTCATTAAATTGAATTTGCCGCGCTTCGCGCGTGTATTAGGTTATCTGTGGAAGTAAATAAAGGGGGCTTCGGAGTGACGCGCATTTCAATGGCGGATGATGTTTAGATTATTTTGTGATTTGATGGTTATAAAAAACTTGTAGAAAGATAAATGACAGGATATAATTGAGGAGGCGATATTAGTGAACTTTAAATGTCGTTTCTTTGTATTTTCAGGTGAGATAAAAGTGTAATTTTCATAATTTGTTATAATATTGTAAAAGTAAAAGTGTGTTAAATAAAACTTTGTATTTTCAGAGAAACAATTTGTGTTTATTAGCGAAAATCCTCAATAATATATCTTATATACATACCTGAGTTTAATGACATATGGCGATGAGTTGTCTTCTGTGTGCACGGGTCCATGTGAAGTGTTCAGATCGAAGCTGTCGCGATGTAGCGAGCTGCTGCTGCTCGCGCGAGATACTGACAGTCTCGGCTACAGACAGAACAGACAATGATAATAGATAATAATAAGAATATACATACATGTGTCAAAAAGACCTAAAAAAATGGCGGGGGCGGGCGGCGCGGGGCTGGGCGGGCAGGGAGGTAGTACGCCTGGTATAGCTACCCTGTTGGGGGTGGAGGGCGTGTAGACGGGCGGCGGCGGGGGCGGCGGGGCGGGCGCGGGGGCGGGCGGCGCGGGGCTGGGCGGGCAGGGAGGTAGTACGCCTGGTATAGCTACCCTGTTGGGGGTGGAGGGCGTGTAGACGGGCGGCGGCGGGGGCGGCGGGGCGGGCGCGGGGGCGGGCGGCGCGGGGCTGGGCGGGCAGGGAGGTAGTACGCCTGGTATAGCTACCCTGTTGGGGGTGGAGGGCGTGTAGACGGGCGGCGGCGGGGGCGGCGGGGCGGGCGCGGGGGCGGGCGGCGCGGGGCTGGGCGGGCAGGGAGGTAGTACGCCTGGTATAGCTACCCTGTTGGGGGTGGAGGGCGTGTAGACGGGCGGCGGCGGGGGCGGCGGGGCGGGCGCGGGGGCGGGCGGCGCGGGGCTGGGCGGGCAGGGAGGTAGTACGCCTGGTATAGCTACCCTGTTGGGGGTGGAGGGCGTGTAGACGGGCGGCGGCGGGGGCGGCGGGGCGGGCGCGGGGGCGGGCGGCGCGGGGCTGGGCGGGCAGGGAGGTAGTACGCCTGGTATAGCTACCCTGTTGGGGGTGGAGGGCGTGTAGACGGGCGGCGGCGGGGGCGGCGGGGCGGGCGCGGGGGCGGGCGGCGCGGGGCTGGGCGGGCAGGGAGGTAGTACGCCTGGTATAGCTACCCTGTTGGGGGTGGAGGGCGTGTAGACGGGCGGCGGCGGGGGCGGCGGGGCGGGCGCGGGGGCGGGCGGCGCGGGGCTGGGCGGGCAGGGAGGTAGTACGCCTGGTATAGCTACCCTGTTGGGGGTGGAGGGCGTGTAGACGGGCGGCGGCGGGGGCGGCGGGGCGGGCGCGGGGGCGGGCGGCGCGGGGCTGGGCGGGCAGGGAGGTAGTACGCCTGGTATAGCTACCCTGTTGGGGGTGGAGGGCGTGTAGACGGGCGGCGGCGGGGGCGGCGGGGCGGGCGCGGGGGCGGGCGGCGCGGGGCTGGGCGGGCAGGGAGGTAGTACGCCTGGTATAGCTACCCTGTTGGGGGTGGAGGGCGTGTAGACGGGCGGCGGCGGGGGCGGCGGGGCGGGCGCGGGGGCGGGCGGCGCGGGGCTGGGCGGGCAGGGAGGTAGTACGCCTGGTATAGCTACCCTGTTGGGGGTGGAGGGCGTGTAGACGGGCGGCGGCGGGGGCGGCGGGGCGGGCGCGGGGGCGGGCGGCGCGGGGCTGGGCGGGCAGGGAGGTAGTACGCCTGGTATAGCTACCCTGTTGGGGGTGGAGGGCGTGTAGACGGGCGGCGGCGGGGGCGGCGGGGCGGGCGCGGGGGCGGGCGGCGCGGGGCTGGGCGGGCAGGGAGGTAGTACGCCTGGTATAGCTACCCTGTTGGGGGTGGAGGGCGTGTAGACGGGCGGCGGCGGGGGCGGCGGGGCGGGCGCGGGGGCGGGCGGCGCGGGGCTGGGCAGGGCGGCCTCGCGGCGCAGCACGGCGGCGCTGTCCGCCAGCCCGCGCGCCTGCAGGTGCGCCACCACCAGCTGCAGCAGCTGCCGCTCGTTGTACTGGATGCGGGTTTGGGCCACCACGTTCGCCTGGACACATCATCATAATATAAACCTGTAAGCTTAGCATGGCCACTTAGACATAAGTATTACCTCTTTCAACTGTCAGATTTGTCGAGAAAATGACGTCACATGTTCAGTACAAAAGGCTCGAAGTGACGTATTTTTCTCGACAAATCTGACAGTTGAAAGAGATAAAACTGATGTTTACACGTTCATGCTTACACTATTGGTTTCATTAGAAAGGCAATAACGCGTATTAAATGCAATTTGTTTCGACATAATGTAGAATTGGAGATAATGTTGGTCATACGAGAATTGGACCCCTGATTCTGATAACTGTAATAAAGACCTCGCGACAACGCAAAATTCGTTCGTGCTACCAAATATCATTTCCTTGAAGAATATTATAACAATGGAGTGTATACAGACTCGAGATGTAACAAGTTATAGAAATTGACATCGAAAAAAAGTTAAAAAAACCGGCCAAGTGCGAGTCGGACTCGCGCACGAAGGGTTCCGTACCATTGTCTACAAAAACGGCAAAAAAAATCACGTTTGTTGTATGGGAGCCCCCCTAAATATTTATTTTATTCTGTTTTTTTAGTATTTTTTGTTATAGCGGCAACAGAAATACATCATCTGTGAAAATTTCAACTCTTTAACTATCACGGTTCATGAGATACAGCCTGGTGACAGATGGACGGACGGACGGACGGACGGACGGACGGACAGCGAAGTCTCAGTAATAGGGTTCCCATTTTACCCTGTGGGTACGGAACCCTAAAAACATGGTCGAATTTCGATAATTTTTTAATATCATTAAGTTGTTCGGACGTGTGAAACAACCTGTCACATACAGGTAATTGGTAATTGCTCGTATAGGTGTAGTTGACACTGCTGAATATGGCTATAGATGTACCCAAGGGCCAATACACGATACCTGTGACATATATTCAAAGTTATATAACTCAGAAATAGTTAAGTATGAACTGTCTTCATTAAGCATCTAACTAACTAACTACAGCCCTCTTAACGTCCCACTGCTGGGCATGGGCCTCCCCTCAATGCGAGGGGGATTCGGGCCATAGCCCACCACGCTGGCCCAGTGCGGGTTGGCAGACTTCACACATCTATCGAGAACTAGTCAAGTTCCCTCAGTCGTGCAGGTTTCCTCACGATGTTTTACCTTCACCTTTTCATAGCAAGTGATAATCTCGGATGAAAATGAGATTCGCACATAAATCCCAGAGGTGCGAGCCGGGGTTTGAACTTGCACACTTTGATTGCAAGGCGTGCGTTCGACCACTGGGCTACCAGCATCTACATATGATTAACCGTACATATACATAAAGTATTATTTCGGGCTTCTGATACACCCTGTATATGCTGGGGGCTTTATGAGTAACTCACCCTGTGTATATTCGCTAGGGACGTCTCGAACTCCGCTCCCTTATGTTTACTTTTCCCGGAGACCCTCTCGAGCAGCTCCAGCGCGTACTTCTGGAACATGACATGCTCCTGCCGCTTCTCCTGCAGTATCGGATCTCGCATCAACACTGCAACAATGGAATTCAAGTTAGAACTGTTACCTTGTTAGAACAGGGGGACTGTAGGGTATATTTTTTTTTAAAGCAGTGGTAGCCTCGTGAGCACGAACGCCCGCCTTGAACGTGAGGGGTGCAAGTTCAAATCCCAGGCCCGCACCTCTGAGATAATTTTCATGTGCGAATGTAATTTTCTACAATGATTACCACATGCTGAACGGTGAAGGAAAAACATCATGAGGAAACCTGCACGTCAAGTTGAACTTCACCAACCCGCACTGGGCCAGCGTGGTGAACTATGGCCTTACCTTAAAAGCCTGACCTTAAAAGGAAAAAACGGAACCCTTATAGGATCTTGTTGTCCGTCCAGACCATTTTTTCCGGAAATGCGTCAAGGTATCAAGTTGAAATTTATAAAAGAGATTTATGTCTGCGGTCCCTTGGTGCCCTAAACAACTCAAACTTCTAGGTTAACACAATCAAAAGATACGGCGGTTTACGTTGCATTTTCAGTACATTTGTACGGGAATCAAAAACCTATAGGGTACTCTCCGTTCGCCTAGAATCATAAAATTTGTCAACAAGCAACGTCGTATAGCACAAGTAAAGTAAAAAATCCGACAACTGTAAATTGTTAGAAAATGTTTTTTTTTTTTGCGATTGCAAACTTATTTTGCAGTTAGTTTGTATGGGGATAGCAGTATACCAACGGCAAAGTTAAGTTTGTCTCTCAATCCAGTTTGTCTTTTCGTTACAGTAATGCTTGGTGCTTTCACAGTTTAGGTACGGAAGGCTCGGTGCGCGAGTCCGACTCGCACTTGGCCGGTTTTTAACCGACGAAAAAACGGAGGATGAATTTCTTTAGCTGTAAATATTAACATTTTTAGGGTTGTTATGAGGTGATAATACTTGCATATTTTCAACGATGATTGACTTAAAATCGTGAAAAAAAAAAAAACAAAAAAAAAACCGACTTCAAAAACCTAGGTGCACTAAAAAGCTAAAAATAACCTTATAACTCATAACATTTGGAGTCGGTGCAAATTCATGTGTGTATTTGCCTAGTCTAATGAAGATTGGCACCGACACCAAATGTAATTAATTATAAGGTTATTTTTAGCTTTTTAGTGCACCTAGGTTTTAGAAGTCGGTTTTTGTTTTTTGTTAAAAAATATTTTTTAATTAAGTACGGAACCCTAGAAAAAAAAACTAGTTACCTTGTATCTGCGAGGTGGTGAAGAGTGGCAGCTTGGAGATGATCTGGCGGACGGTGGCGCAGCGGGCCAGGCCGGCCAGCGCGCGGCACGCCAGCCCGCGCACGCGGTCCGCGTCCGTGATCGGGGACTTCACCAGCATCAGCTGCAGCAGCACCTGGGGCGAACACGTACACATACTACTACAGCCCTTTTAACGTCCCACTGCTGGGCACGGGCCTCCCCTCAATGCGAGGGGGATTCAGGCCATAGTCCACCACGCTGGCCCAGTACGGGTTGGCAGACGTCACACATCTATCGAAAACTAGTCAAGTACCCTAGGACGTGCAGGTTTCCTCACGATGTTTTCCTTCACCGTTTCATAGCAAGTGGTAATCACGGACGTAAATGAGATTCGCACTTAAATCCCAGAGGTGCGAGCCGGGGTTTGAACCTGCACACTTTGATTGCAAGGCGTGCGTTCGACCACTCGGCTACCACTGCTATTGATAACACAATTGTGTGAAATTTCATGTTAACTGTAGTATTTTTTTTATTGAACTTATAATACTATGCCACTAGTAGTTTGATAAGAGAATCTTCCAATGACATAATACAATACATCATCACGCCTGTATTCCCCGAAGGGGTGGGCAGAGGTGCACTGCAGTGCGCCCACACTTCGCCGATGTATTTTGGTCCCAATGTAATAGGGGGCGAGCCTATTGCCATTATACCGGGCACACAGGTTTCTTCACGATGTTTTCCGTCACCGTTTCTTAGCAAGTGATAATCTCAGATGAAAATGAGATTCGCACATGGAACCCAGAGGTGCGAGCCGGGGATAGAACCTGCGCACTTTGATTGCAAAGCGTGCGTTCGACCACTCGGCTACCACTGCTATGCATCCAATGACATCATAAAACGAATTTATAAAAAAACCGGCCAAGTGCGAGACGGACTCGCGCACGAAGGGTTCCGTACTATTATCTATTAAAACGGCAAAAAAAACACGTTTGTTGTATGAAGCCCCCTTAAATATTTATTTAATTCTGTTTTTTAGTATTTGTTGTTATAGCGGCAACCGAAATACATCATCTGTGAAAATTTCAACTCTCTAACTATCACGGTTCATGAGATACAGCCTGGTGACAAACGGACAGACTGACGGACGGACAGACGGACCGCGAAGTCTCAGCAATAGGGTCCCCGCTTTACCCTTTGGGTACGGAACTCTAAAAATGGACTTATATATTATACCTCCAGTATTTATTTATTTATCTATTTGGCTCACAAAACAAGTTACAAACAGATTTTTATAACATAAACATACTAAAAAATAGGCCCAGATTGAAACTCTATACATGTGTGCACATAATACACCATGTACAGAAGTTGTGCATTAGCTAATACAATAACTTAAAATCTAAATCCTAAAGGTATCTAAGTTTATAGGGTTCCGTACCCAAAGGGTAAAACGGGAACCCTATTACTGAGACTACGCTGTCCGTCCGTCCGTCCGTCTGTCACCAGGCTGTATCTCATAAACCGTGTTAGCTAAAGAGTTGCAATTTTCACAGATGATGTACTTCTGTTGCCGCTACAACAACAAATACTAAAATACAGAATAAAATAAATATTTAACGGGGCTCCCATACAACAAACGTGATTTTTTTGCCGTTTTAATAGATAATGATACGGAACCCTTTGTGCGCGAGTCCGACTCGCACTTGGCCGGGGTTTTTTTTTTTAATATGACTACGCTGTTGACCGTGAGTTGGCCTTTACAGCTTCACCGGAGGAGAAACGGTACCTAAGTGATAAGTATTATTGTATTACAGATATAACTAAAACCCAGTATTCAAATCATCTCAATGTCCACTCACCATAATGCCGTTATTCGTTCGCACGCTCTCCCACACTTTCTGTATCACGTCCTCGTAGGATTTGAGCGCTGTCTTCTTTTTACTGGAGCCCGTTATCGAGAATCTAGAAGTAGACGTGCCGGCCTGTAACAAGATAACAATCATTCAATAAATACATGTCGATGGGTGAAAAGGGGCTTTTTCACCTAAGCGACATTTTTTTTACACCTAAACGACATTCGACGCAGATTCCAAATATGTGTACAGGGTGTTTCAGAAGTCCGAAATAATACTTTGACCTTTTCATCGGTATCGGGTATACAACTGAATGGTATAAAAAAATTGATTGAAATTCGACCATGTTTTTGCAACTTTTTTATCGTCGTCAATTTCTATAACTCGTAATATCTCAAGTCCTAAGTAAAATGTGCATGTTCTGTTTTGTGAATATTGGTAGTCGCCTCTCATGAGTGTAGTTTACACTGCTGAATAGGGTTATGGATGGCCCAAAGGCCAGAACACGATATCTGAGACAAATATTCAAAGGTCCATAACTCAGAAACTATGATAGTTAGGTATAAACGGTCTTCACTAAGCATCCACATATGAGCTACAGAGTATATGTACCCAAAGTATTATTTCGGACTTCTGATACACCCTGTAAATATAAGTAAAAGTGTCGCTTAAGTCAAATAGCCGTTCACCCCTGTATATAGTACATAATTTATAAAAACTAGCCACTTTATAAATATAAAGTCGCTAGTGGTATTACTTACTCTATGTACTGGTGCGCATACGCAGTTGACGAGAACGTTGAGTGCCGCCTTCTGGACTTCCGGTTCCGGTACTATCTCGCCGTCGGCAGCGCCTTAACAAACAATAATTTGAATAAAACTATTTTACAGATTTTATCGCGTTTATTTACCATTTTATTTTCCCGACGTTTCGGCTGCTTTACAGTAACCATGGTCACGGGGGGACTGAGGTGTTAGACGTCCTGATGTCATAGTTAATAACTGGGTACCCTCAAATTTAGTTGTTGTTTGCGGTCCGATCCACGTGCTTACAGTGCAGCCGAAACGTCGGGAAAATAAAATAGTAAATAAACGCGATAAAATCCGTAAAATAGTTTTATTTCAATGTATAGTATTCGCGTAAATATAAGAAAACAATAAACAATAATTTTATTTTATTTCATTTTATTTGGATAGCTTACAGCATTAACACTAAGCAATAACAATACATTACAAGCCTGTAACAAGCTACCGCATATAGAAAGCTATTGCTTGATTAGATTGAAATTCTATTTAAATATGCGTTTTTACATTTTAAACAAATTTTTGGCATAGAAAAAACATGAAACGAAACGTTTAATGATAGGGATTGACACGTAGTAATCGGCAAAAACAAATGACCGTAAACAAAAAACGAACGAACGACGTCCACGTCGACACAATATTGGACGAAACTTTTATTTTACACTAGCTGTGCCCGCGACTTCGCCCGCGTGGACTTTAGGGAGATTACCCGGAAATATGGGTATTATGTTTTTCCCGCGAAACCCTAATGCTTTTTCTAAAATTAAAGTAGCCTAAGTTACGCCTTGGAACGTCAGCTATCTGTCAGTGAAAGTCCCATTGAAATCGGTTCAGCCGTTTAGAAGTTTACCTCAAACAAACAGACAGACAGACAGACAAAAAAAATTAAAATTGCGTTTTCGTTATAGGTATCGTATATACTTTCATACGCATTTGGTAAAAAAGTGTTATTTTGATATTACAAACAGACACTCCAATTTTATTTATTTGTATAGACAGATGTAGGATCGGAATCGGACGAGTCTTCCTGTTCAGACAGATAGCGAATAAATGTATGAATAATTGAATATATTGATTTTTTACAATCGATTATAGGTTAACTGCAAGTGTACTCGATAATCGAATCACATAAATTAATTACGCATGGTGTACGCTCGTGTCCCGTGGTGCAGCCGCCTTGCCGATGGTAGTGGTATTGGGATAGGAAAATGTGTGGCGTCGTTGATGGCAAGCAAGTCGCAAGAGACAGTATCATAGAGTAGATGATGACATTTGCTGTTGTCTATGACAGCGTAGCTTACGTCTATGGTAGTGTAGCCTGTGTCTATGGTAGGCTGCCATCCATAGACGGTGTGCTGTAGTGGCGCCATCCAGTGACAAGTGGCTAACTTAGGCCCTTCATATTGATCACTAGATGGCGCCGTAACACATGGTCACCTCACTATAGTTAATTTGTCATGTGTCACCGTACACATCCTATGTGAAATAGATTATAAGTACACATATGAATTACCGTATATGTACCCAAAGTATTATTTCGGACTTCTGATACATCCTGTATATTTAGAAACAGGGTTCATTATCGATAAAAATATATGCAATTTTGAAAAAAGAAGCGATGTTCACTCGTTAAATACACGGAATAAGCATATGCTATCCGTACACGTTACTCGTCTCCACAGAATAAATAACTCTTTCATGGGGCAAAGTATACGCTTTTTCAATAAACTTCCAAAAGAAATCAGAGATTTGCCCATTAATAAATTTAAAACTGCAACAAAATGGAAATTGTATCAAAAGGGCTATTACAAAATCTCGGATTATTTGGAAGATAAATCAGCTTGGGATTGTACAGCTCAGGTTCAAATCAAAAAATAAAAATATTGCCCGGCATGTTAAAGTGTAGCGTGTGTTGCCTTACTAACGTATTATTATTTTATCTTTATTATTAAAAACAGCTCTAAGGCAACACACTGGAGCTATATGTACCTATGTATTTGTAATAAGTTTTGGCGATTTAAAAAATTATCAGCCCACTGAGTTTCTTGCCGGATCTTCTCAGTTGAGGTCGCGTTTCGATCCGGTGGTAGCATAGTAGAATATAAGAAAAAAAATGTAAACTTGACAATTTGTAAGTGCCCCCATAGGCCTATACAGAATAAATGATTTGACTTGACTTGATATTAGTCAACTAACCCAATACAATATTGACTCCCGTAGTGAGATCGGCGTCTCTCATATCAATCTTTTCAGTGAGCAGCAGCTGTACTCGCGGCGCGACGCAGCACACCGACACCACGTCCAACGCCGACCGGACCGTCTCTGATCTGCAAGGGAATGTCTATTTTAATAAAATTACTACTACTACTACTACTACCACAGCCCTTTTAACGGCCCACTGCTGGGCAAAGGCCTCCCCCTCTCGTCTCCACATGTCCCTATCCTGGGCTTGTTGTGGCCACGTTTCTCCCGCAAAAGTGACCAAATCGTCGCACCAATAACATATCTGTCAAATGTCACTTGAAAAGTATGGTTTGCAAAAAGTAGTCTTAAATAGTCTTACAGTCTTACATTACAGGCTAATAAAAAAAAACCCGCCAAGTGCGAGTCGGACTCGCGCACGAAGGGTTCCGTACTATATCTATAAAAACGACAAAAAATAACGTTTGTTGTATGGAAGCCCCCTTCAATAATTATTTTATTCTGTTTTTTAGTATTTGTTGTTATAGCGGCAACAGAAATA
The DNA here is from genome assembly GCA_914767695.1 of Ptilodon capucinus. Taxonomy (NCBI): domain Eukaryota; kingdom Metazoa; phylum Arthropoda; class Insecta; order Lepidoptera; family Notodontidae; genus Ptilodon; species Ptilodon capucinus. The sequence goes on from OU611837.1 coordinate 3,314,907, forward strand.
CATCATCTGTGAAAATTTCAACCCTCTAACTATCACGGTTCATGAGATACAGCCTGGTGACAGACGGACGGACAGCGAAGTCTCAGCAATAGGGTTCCCGTTTTACCCTTTGGGTACGGAACCCTAAAAAAGGTTATTGACAGCCCTATTCTTATTTGGATCGCACTATATAGATGTACCTGCCGTTGAAGTTCCACTCGTAGGCGTAGCCCACGACCTGCAGCAGCAGCGCCACCCCGCCCAGCTCCAGCAGCTCGTCCACGGGCGCCCAGCGAGACCACGACACGCTCTGCAGCAGCTCGATCTGCTCCTGGATCTCTTCGGGAGACGATTTCGATGCCTACATAACAAAGTAACATAGGGTAAAACCCCCAGCTATTGGCACCTTAAGCGCCTACTCGGAGAAAATCAGTCACCAAAACGCTCTATGACCCGTTATTTCGCTAAAATGGATATCAGATTATAGAATATCCACTCGTGTAAAAAAATAATACTAGAAACATAGGTTTTTTACATTTGTTCCAAAATTTTCCGATTACCCGGTTACTGGCACAAGTACCGGTTTTTAAGAAAACGCGTAAAAAAGGGTTTTTTTAGTGTATGTCCCAAACAAACTTACAATATCGCCCAAAGTGTCGCTTAAAGCGGCTTTCAGACTACGCTATAATATATAGCACAACAATATCGCGCACCATACAAAGCCAATACTATATAGTACAGTACAGTGTGAACGTGGCCATAACAATGTATGGTGCGCGAAATTGTTGTGCTATGACCTATATACTATATGCTATCATATTATAGTGTGGCGCACCCTATATCTCGCCACGAAACACAACTACCGCCAGTCGCTACTAGATGGCGCGACTGTAGACACATCGCAATTCTACGCGTTCAAGAAATTATCCGCCATACAAAGTACTATGAAAATCCTAGCTCGCGGTACTGGTGTGTTCGACGATCTGAACTATAGGTATATACAAATTCCCCGACAACATCACCGGGGCGTAGCGGACCCCGCCAGGCATACCACCCGCCTGGCAGGAGGATCTTCCCTTTGCCGCTAAAATAGCGTAGTCTGAAACCCGCTTTAGTCAAATAGCCACAGGCCTCACAGACCTTGTAGGGCGGCGGCTCGGGCACGTTGTCGCCTTGTTGCCGCGCCACTTGCGCCGCCCGTAGCCTTAGATGCGCCTCCAGATACCTGTAACAATCAAGTAATACATCATCACGACTGTATTCCCGGAAGGGGTAGACAGAGGTGCACTGCAGTGCACCAACACTTCGCCGATGTATTCTGATCCCAGTGTAATAGGGGGCGAGCCTATTGCCATTATACCGGGCACATTCCCCCTCAATACGAGGGAGATTTGGGCCATAGTCATAGGTCCATAGCGGATTGGTGTTCTTCACACGATTTAAGCGCGGGTAACTACCGGTAAATACCTAACAATGTTTTCTTTCACCGTTCAGCGAGTGGTAATCATTATTGAAAATGACATTTACACATGAAAATCATCTCGGAGGTTAGGGCCTGGGATTTGAACTCCCTTACTTTCAAGGCGGGCGAGGCGATATATTTATTTTAAAGAAATGGAAAGTTGTTTATATACTATTACAGCCCTTTCTTAACGTCCCACTCCTGGGCACGGGCCTCCCGTCATTGCGAGGGGGATTCAGGCCATAGTCCACCACGCTGGCCCAGTGCGGGTTGGCAGATTTCACACATCTATCGAGAACTAGTCAAGTTCCCTCAGACGTGCAGGTTTCCTCACGATGTTTTCCTTCACCTTTTCATAACAAGTAATAATCTCGGATGAAAATGGGATTCGCACATAAATCCCAGAGGTGCGAGCCGGGGTTTGAACCTGCACACTTTGATTGCAAGGCGTGCGTTCGACCACTCGGCTACCACTGCTATATGTATTGAAATATCTATGAACGTTTCGCTTTAAGTGTGTGTGCATACCTTCTAAGGGCCACGCAGACGTGTCTCACGATCTGTCTGGCGGCGCAGGTCTCGTCTTCAGAGACGCGAGACTCCTCCTCGTCCGCGCTCAGGATCGGCAGCGTCGAGATCACGTTGTACAGCTTCCGCAGTCCATCCTGGGATACACACCCACACAGACATTGTATCAGAATCGGTTTTTTTATATTTAAATAAACCAATACAGGCACTTATGTATCGTGAATATACAAAAGGTAATAATAGTCAAAGTCAAATCATTTATTCTGTATAGGCCTATGGGGGCACTTACAAATTGTCAAGTTTACATTTTTTTTCTCATATTCTACTATGCTACCACCGGATCCAAACGCGACCTCAACTGAGAAGATCCGGCAAGAAACTCAGTGGGCTGATCATGTTTTAAATCGCCAAAACTTATTACAAATACACAGGTACATATAGCTACAGTGTGTTGCCTTAGAGCTGTTTTTAATAATAAAGATAAGATAATAATACGTTAGTAAGGCCACACACGCTACACGCTAGTATCTTTACCACCCATTCGGAATGCATTTCCTATGGAAAGGAATGGGCAAGAAACTCCATGGTTGCTATTTTCCCAATAACTATTTTTATTATCAAAAGTGCTATTACTAAATCTCGGATTATTTGGATGACAAATCAGTTTGAAATTGTACAGCTCAAGTATATAAAATAATAATCAAAATATTGCCCGTCATGTCAAAGTAACTTCTGAATATTTATCACAGGCATCGTGTTCTGGCCTTTGGGTACATCCATAACCCTATTCAGCAGTGTAAACTACACTTATGAGGGGCGACTACCAATATTCACAAAACAGAACATGCAAATATTACATAGGTCGCGAGATATTACGATTTACAGCAAGTTACGACGAAAAAAAAGTTGGATAAACAAAAAACATGGTCGAAATTCGATAAAAAAATGTATACCATTCAGTTCAAAAATGTATACATCAATCTCTATTCGAGATACGTCGAAACACATACAAACCAAACCATACCAATACCATACCAAACCAAACAACCAAACCAAACCAAATAATACCAAACCATACCAACAAAACCAACATACGTTGGTCGTATTTTTCGATTGAGACTGATGTCTATGAAACGAAAATTGGGCCCCAAAACTGATGCAAACTTCCCAATATTATTTCGGACTTCTGAAACACGTTCGTTTTGGTATTATGTGAAGAGTACAGTAGGTAGTGGTCTCACCTGGTGGTCAAACTCCTCGAGTATAACTCTGAATTGAAAGGAAAGCCCGAAGAACATGGTCGCGTGGCACCGGCCAGAGTCGTGCGAACACTCCAGCAGCCACAGCGCGTATCTGTCAACAAATAAGGGTGCAATTAGCTTGTACACGGCTACATGTAGCGAGCGACAGTTCTTCTCTGTCGCAAAACTATCTAAATCCATCGCGAAAATCTACTAAAATACCTTTAGATACATAATAATAAAGTAGCCGTAGCGTAAAGCAGTGGTAGCCTCGCGGGCAAGAACGCCCGCCTTGGACGTAAGGGGTGCAAGTTCAAATCCCAGGCCCGCACCACTGAGATAATTTTCATGTGCGAATGAAATTTTCAACAATGATTACCAGTTGCTGAACGGTGAAGGTAAACATCGTGATGAAACCTGCACGTCTATAGAAAGGCGTGTGAAGTTCACCAACCCGCACTGGGCCAGCGTGGTGGACTATGGCCCAAATCTCCCTCGTATTTAAGGGGAATGTGCCCGGTATAATGGCAATAGGCTCGCCCCCTATTACATTGGTACCAAAATACATCGGCGAAGTGTGGGCGCACTACAGTGCACCTCTGCCTACCCCTTCGGGGAATACAGCGTGATGATGTATATAATAAAGTATACATATAGAAGCGGTAGCCGAGTGATCGAACGCACGGTTTGAGATTGTCATTTGCTAAGAAACGGTAAAGGAAAACATCATGATGAAACCTGCATAACTACAAAAAGGTGTGTGAAGTTCACCAAACCACACTGAGCCAACGTGGTGGACCATAGCCTAAAAATAAATCTCTCTCCTATTGAGGGGGAATGCGCCCGGTATAATGGGCAATAGGCTCGCCCCCAATTACATTGGGACAAAATGACATCGACGAAGTGTGGGCGCACTGCAGTGCACCTCTGACTATCTCATCGGGGTATACAGGATGTTTCAGAAGTCCGAAATAATACTTGGACGTTTGCATCAGTATCAGGTATACAACTGAATGGTATAAAAATTTGATTGAAATTCGACCATGTTTTTACAACTTTTTTTCGCCGCCGATTTCTATAACTTGTAATATCTCGAGTTCTGTATTAAATTTTCATGTTCTGTTTTGTCAATATTGGTAGTCGCCCCTCATAAGTGTAGTCTACACTGTTAAATAGGATTATGGATGTACCCAAAGGCCAGAACACGATACCTGTGACAAATATTCGAAGGCCTATAACTCAGAAACTATGATAGTTAGGTATAAACTGTCTTCACTAAGCATCCACATATGAGCTACCGTATATGTACCCGAAGTATTATTTCGGACTTCTGAAACACCCTGTATATATACATTATATTATATTACATATATATTATATCTGTAGTATGCTCTATACACTATCTGTTATATTATTATTATCATCCTTTATTTCTTATCTTTCTTATAAATTACATTTTTAATTATACACTTCTCATCAAAAAAATCGAAACACCTCGCAGTTTATGATTTGATAAGGATTATCAGAAAAATGTGTATATTTAGGAATAAATGTAAAATGTCATTTAATAGTGAGTAGTATGAGGTTTATAAATCCTAATGTTAATGTTCTAAATTCAAATTAAGTCTTCGTAGGTTTCGTATTTTGTATGATGAGTAATTTTAAAAATTAGGACAAAAACAATAAAAACTAAAGTGTTTCGATTTTTTTGATGAGAAGTGTATATATAAAAAATACATTTAAAAATATAAAAAAACAGTTCCCCACCGGCATATGGAACAGGGTCCTAGTGACCAGTGGTACCAGGGCTCCAGAGACAGGAACTTCCTCACAATGCGCGCCGTCTCCAGAAGTACTGCCTTCTGAATCTGTCCCTTGATCCAGCTGCCTAACGCGAGCCTCTTTAGGTGTTTGTCGAGGCTCTTGGCTAATAAGCCATGGGCGGAAACGACTATCGGTACAATGATTGCCGCATCAATGTCCCACATGTCGACAACCTCGTGAGCCAGATCAAGATACTTGCTAGCCAGATCAAGATACTTGCTAGCCAGATTAAGATACTTGCTAGCCAGATCAAGATACTTGCTAGCCAGATTAAGATACTTGCTAGCCAGATCAAGATACTTGCTAGCCAGATCAAGATACTTGCTAGCCAGATCAAGATACTTGCTAGCCAGATCAAAATACTTGCTAGCCAGATCAAGATACTTGCTAGCCAGATCAAGATACTTGCTGGCCAGATCAAGATACTTGCTGGCCAGATCAAGATACTTGCTATATTATTATTATTATTTAACTTATTATAAATGCAAATTGATGTGTCGTCCGTGAGGTAGGGGAGGCCTCGGCTGAAAATCAGCGCTGTAGTCTACTGCAGCTTCATGCTGAGCTGAGACCTATTAGGCATGCAGAATTTGTGTACCTAGCATGTAGTTATCCTCTATTTTTATTATGTTGCCTAATAAACATTGTTCTTTCTTTCAAGGTGTGTACATACTTGACGAGGTCGGCGAGCGTCTTCCTGGGCAGCAGGCAGACGCGCTCCATGGCGTCCTCGCAGTAGGCCAGGTAGTACAGGCATATGGACACGCCGGTCGCCGCCACCGACGGCCGCGGCACCTCTAGGAACTTCTGTCAACACACGATTAATACGTTTATATAGAGCAGGGGTCGTCACCAAACGGCGGGCCGCCAACCCATTTAGTGCGGCCCGCGTGAACAGAACTTGCACTACAGAATGCAAAAATAAAAATTTATCCCCGCATTACCTTTGTTGATGTCAATACGAAAACGGCCGGGCGAAGAAACGAGCTAACAAACGTGATTGCGGATTGCGACAGCCGCAAAAATACCTTTGTGTATAGTTAATATTTTTTTTCTATAAAACGATGTGCGGACCGTGATCGTCATTACATTTCTTAAAACGGACCCCGAGCGAAACTGATTGATGACCCCTGATCTGATCTGAATCCATTGGTAGCCGAGTGGTCGAACGAACGCCTTGCAATCAAAGTGTGCAGGTTCAAACCCCGGCTCGTACCTCTGGGTTTTATGTGCGAATCTCATTTTCATCCGAGATTATAACTTGCTATGAAACGGTGAAGGAAAACATCGGACTGACACTTCTGCCAGACACATACGATGAGTATGTGTCTGGCAGATACGTAAGACTTTGACATTACCTGAAGTCCACCCATATTGATGAAGTCGATGGAGAACTTCTTGTGGCAGAGCAAGGCGGCGAGATACTTGAGGGCTTCGAAGGCGAGCCGCGAGTCCCGAGACTCCCGCACGTTCAGGTAGCCCAGTATTAACCCGAGCGCGTTCTGCTCGAACACGTGGGACAGGAACTGACAACAAAAACAACATCTTAAGCCTTAAGCACACTGGGGCGTCAGTCGACGCGCTTATTATTTTCCACTACCAAAACGAACTGAAACGACTACGCTGAACTTGAAATGACTAGGTGGTCTTTACAGCTTTACAGGAGGAGTGGCGAGCGCAGAGTGCACTCCAACCAAGGTCTTAAGGGCGGAAAAGGGTGGCAACTAGCTCAAGGGCGCCACAGAGGGCACGACCTCGGCTTGGGCAGTTACCGTGAGGGGAGAGGTAGTGACTGTGCTCCTAGGTGCAAAGATGCACCTACGAGCGGAAGAGGGGGTTCCTCGACCTCGCCGGCGAGGTCGGTGTCTGTTTAAGGCTGGTGTAGGTGTGTTGGGGTGTCTTAACGCCCGGGTCGAGGAGGGCGGTGATCGTGTCGGGAGGATCAATCAACACGTGCTGCGGATTGCGGCGACGAGTTGATGAGCGAACTCTCTGTCAATATACAGGGTTATAAGCAGTGGTAGCCTCGTGGGCAACAACGCCCGCCTTGAACGTAAGGAGTGCAAGTTCAAATCCCGGGCCCGGATCTCTGAGATAATTTTCATGTGCGAATGTCATTTTCAACAATGATTACCACTTGCTGAACGGTGAAGGAAAACATCGTGAGGAAACCCGCGCGTCTATAGAAAGTTCACCAAACGGCAGTGGGCCAGCGTGGTGGACTATGGCCCAAATCTCCCTCGTGTTGAGGGGGAATGTGTTGTTGTACGGGAGCCCCCTTAAATATTTATTTTATTTTGATTTTTAGTATTTGTTGTTATAGCGGCAACAAAAATACATAATCTGTGAAAATTTCAACTCTCTATCACGGTTCATGAGATACAGCATGGTGACGGACGGACGGACAGCGATGTCTAAGTAATAGGGTTCCCGTTATACGCCTAAAAAGTATGGTATGTACTCACCTCTTGGTACTCGCCCATCGGAGTGAGATACCTTAATATTAGCATCTGTTTGGTAGCATCGGTCGGCGGGTGTATTTGTATGTTACCTGTGAACATAATAATACTACATAATACATGGTAGCCTGGTTGGTTTATACCACCTATAGTTGTCACAAAATAAAAGGCCCGTTTTGACATTTGTCTTCGCGACGTAATTAGTGATGTAACCAAACGACTCGTTACTCAGTTCTCACGATAAATCGATTCAAGTTTGGATGAGTATTTGATCGATTTGAATATGTATTGTGAAGTGCATTGGATTAAAGTTCTGATTAGAAAATTTAACTTAAACTTTGATATTGAAGGTATTTTGAAATAATATAATGTTACGAAAGGTCAATTTTCTTTCATTTTATTTGTTACAATAACATTCACTCAATCACAAAAAAAAAAATCGAGAAAAAGTGAATCTTTAGTCTATTCTTTTATTCAGATGATGAGCCAAAATTGTCAATTAAACTATCGTATAAAAATAATAAAACCGACCAAGTGCGAGTCGGCCTTAAAAACAATATCGTGATCAATTTATTTTTTCCTTAACCGATTATTAATAGTCTGTACACAATATTAAAAAAAATCGTTATGTACGGCAATGAGCCGAGTGGGCGGTACCCATCAATGAAAAGTGTAATTACATTCGGAACATTTTAATCGGTAAAAAATAGAGAACTTCAGGGGCGTGAACTGTCAAAACGGGCCTTTTATTTTGTGACAACTTTAACTAGGATGTTCTCCACCTTGGAAGTAGGGGTGTTATGAATATTAAATTACCAATCAGGGGGCCGAATTTCGTTTAATAGAAATTAATCTCTATTAGAGATATGTCGAAACAAAAGTAAAAAATACGATCAATTTGAAGTATCGTTTCGACATATCTTTAATAGAGAATGATGTCTATCAAATGAAAATCGGGCTCCGAACCCCGGCTCGCACCTCTGAGTTTCATGTGCGAACCTCGTTTTCATCCGAGATTACGACTTGCTATGAAACGGCGAAGGAAAACATCGTGAGGAAACCTGCACGTCTATACCAAAGGCGTATGAAGTTCACCAGCCCGCACTGGGCCAGCATGGTGAACTATAGCCCAAAAAGTTGAGGGAGAATGTGCTCGGTATAATGGCAATAGGCTCGCCCCCTATTACATTGGGACCAAAATACATAGGCGAAGTGTGGACGCAGTGCACCTCTGCCTACCCCTTCGGGGAATATATGCGTGATGATATATGTATGGTGATGTACTGACCTATGACGTATGTCTCCATCTCAGCCCAGCTGGAGTTGGAGGAGGCCTCGTGCGGCAGCTGGGGGGGGGGCGGCCGCGGCGGCGGAGACATCATGCCGCCGCCCAGCGGAGAACACGCGCTGCCTAACAGTTACAATACCGTTCATATAAGGGGCCGGTCATTAATCACGTGAAGCTCAAAAGGAGGGGAAGGGGGTTTGGCAAAAACCGAGTCTGACTCGCGCACGAAGGCTTCTGTACCATTATCTATAAAAACGAGCAGAAAAACCGCCCAAGTGCGAGTCGGACTCGCGCACAAAGAGTTCCGTACCATATTCTATAAAAACGGCAAAAAATTAACGTTTGTTGTATGGGAGCACCCTTAAATATTTATTTTATTCTGTATTTTATTTGCTGTTATAGCGGCAACAGAAATACATAATCTGTGAAAATTTTAACTCTCTAGCTATCACGGTTCATGAGATACAGCCTGGAGACAGACGGACGGACGGACAGCGAAGTCTTAGTAATAGGGTTCCGATTTTACCCTTTGGGTACGGAACCCTAAACAATAAAGGTGTTGACTCACTGGTGCAGTTCTTAACGGGCGTGGCGGGGTCCCTGGCGGCTCGCGGCGGCGTCTCGTCCACAGACATCTCGCCCCCTCCGCCCTCGTCCTTCTCTCGATCTGAACATCATCATCACGCCTGTATTCTCCGATGGGATAGGCAAAAGTACACTAGTATGCCCACACTTTGCCGATGTGTCTCTCAAACCAACGTAGCCAAAGCAATTATTTCTATAACCATCTGTGGTTTAGAATAATCCCTACACTGTTAAGGGGAGTAGGCGCACCCTACTGTACTAGCTTCTTAAGCGTAATGCCAATATTCGTATTTAATATAATATTAGACTGCGTGAGTATAATTCTTCTCTAGTATTGTGGCAAAGGTGTTGCCTGCTCTCATGGCGTTGCTGCTCCTGAGAATGTATTACTCACAATATTTGCTATTTATAATTTTGAAAAGAGTAACCATTGAGTTTCTTACCGGCTCTTTTCAGTGGAAGCAGCTTTCCGAACCGGTGGTACAATTTGACTATTTATAAATGCATTTTGCTCTAGACGAATAAAAAAAAAAAATTTTGATTTTCGTAGTAGGCAGCGAGCCTATTGCCATTATGCCTGGCAAATTCTCTCCCCGATACTCACTCGCCCCCTATTACATACGGAAATACATCGACGTAGTGTGGACGCACTGCAGTGCACCTCTGCCTACCCCTCCGGGGAATACAGGCTTGATTATGTATTATTATTATTATTTACTATGCGATTCAAATGAGAATAGGATCGAGTTTGCGCCATAATGTGTCGTAAAAAAAACAATTATGACTTTAAATATTCTATTAAGACAATTTACTACTAATTTAACTTTTTTGTTTTTATTTATATTTGATGTAGGTACTATTATTATTGATATGCAAATAAGTTTTTTGCAAACCATACTTTTCATGTGACATTTGACAGATAGAGTTTATTGACATTCCTATTCTCATTTGGATCGCATAATACACACCTCTCTTCTCCGGTGTCGGTCCGTTGCTTTTGACGTCGTTACTCCTACGTTTGTCGAATCGCGCGAAATGTCGCGTCTGACTCGGCGGCGTCACTGAATTCTGATTATTTTGCTGTAAGATACAAATACAGTGTATACAAATCCATGTAACGTCACTCGATTTAACGACAAACTCACTAAAGCGTCGAAATCCCATGGCTTTGGTTGGTTTAGCTTGTCTTCCATACAATGATACACTATATAGCATTACACCCACTCTCAATAAGGACAACAATTTGACAATTTTATCACCAACATGCCTCAATATCGCAAGATATGAATAAAATAAGTAAAAATACATACGATACATACATATATATATACAGACTATACGCAATAGCATTCAAATAAGATTGTTTTTTATGTACATAACTACTAACACTAGTTTCAGACTAGTTATACGAACAAACTTTTATAACGAACAAGCTGTGCCCGCGACTTCGCCCGCGTGGACTTTAGGGAGATTACCCGGAAATATGGGTATTATGTTTTTCCCGCGGAACCCTAATGCTTTTTCTAAAATTAAAGTAGCCTAAGTTACGCCTTGGAACGTCAGCTATCTGTCAGTGAAAGTCCCATTGAAATCGGTTCAGCCGTTTAGAAGTTTACCTCAAACAAACAGACAGACAGACAAAAAATTTTAAAATTGCGTTTTCGTTATAGGTATCGTATATACTTTAATACGCATTTGGTAAAAAAGTGTTATTTTGATATTACAAACAGACACTCCAATTTTATTTATTTGTATGTATGTATGTATGTATGTATAGATAGATGTATAGATGAAACACACTAGAGTATATTCACGGCGTATAATCATCCATCACAAAACACAATATTAAACTAAAACAATGAGTTACTCAGAATCAAATAATAATTATAAAATAATCAACCGACAATAATAACAAAACGCGACGCGCACGGAAAACTCTCGGAAAATTCTGCGGTGGGTCCGCCCCTCGGCGTCACTCGCTGGCGCGATGACGGTCGCCGTTACCACGCATGCGCGAAACAGTAAGCCATCGAAGGAGTCGGCATATACTAGGCTCAGCACCATAAATACACCGCGCACACGTCACACGTTTTATTTTTCTGATTCTGATTATTCTTCGCTCCATTTAACCTTCGCTGTTGACCGTTAGGTGGCCTTTACAGCTTTACGGGAGGAGTGGCGAGGGCAGAGTGTATTCCAACCAAGGTCTTAAGGGAGGAAAAGGGTGGCAACTAGCTCAAGGGCGCCACAGAGGGCACGACCTCGGCTTGGGCGGTTACCGTGAAGGGAGAGGTAGTGACTGCACTCCTAGATGCAAAGATGCACCTACGAGCAGAAGAGGGGGTTCCTCGACCTCGCCGGCGAGGTCGGTGTCTGTTTGAGGCTGGTGTAGGTGTGTTAGTGGCCCTCTCGACGCCCGGGTCGAGGAGAGCAGTGATAGTGTCGGGAGGACGCTTATGCCACTACACCAACCCGTCGTTGAAATCCCTTTGAACTAAATTAGAGAGGTATGAACACTCACCTTATCCTCCTGATTCTTATTCCTGAGTATATGTAGCCTCCTTAACATCAATGGTACCAGCATAGCGTTTAAATCTCTGCAACAAACAAGTAAAAGAATACATCGAGGGATGAAAGGAAAACGTCATTTTTTTAAAGGAGAGCATACTCAATCGACGCGGAAAAATTCGCTGATTCCAAATATGTATCGCCCAAAAGTGTCGCTTAAGTCAAATGGCCTTACACCCCTCGACATCATCTTCATGTCTACCTGGGGTAGGCAGAGGTGCACACTTCACCTATGTCTTCTGGTCCCAATGTAATAGGGGGCGAGCCTATTCCCATTATACGGGGCATTTGTGCAATGCGAGGGTGATTTGGTTCTTAGTTCACCGCGGCTGGCTCAGTGCAGATTGGCCTTCATATGTCTATCGAGAACTGATCAAGTTCCTTCGGAGTTGTTTTCCTTCACCGTTTAGTAGCAAGTGGTCGTATAGTTAGCGGCCACATGCGACACTGGCCTGAAGTTACCGACGACATGTTAAACTAACCTGAAGTTAGCGACGACATGTGACACTAACCTGAAATTAGCGACAACATGTGACACTGACCTGAAGTTGGCGACGACATGTGACACTGACCTGAAGTTAGCGACAACATGTGACACTAACCTGAAGTTCGCGACGACATGTGACACTGACCTGAAGTTGGCGACGACATGTGACACTGACCTGAAGTTTGCGACAACATGTGACACTGACCTGAAGTTAGCGACAACATGTGACACCAACCTGAAGTTAGCGACGACATGTAACACTGACCTGAAGTTGGCAACGACATGTGACACTGACCTGAAGTTAGCGACGTCATGCGACACTAACCTGAAGTTAGCGACGTCATGCGACACTAACCTGAAGTGAGCGACGATATGTGACACTAACCTGAAGTTACCGGCGATATGTGACACTGACCTGAAGTTGGCGGCGATCTCCTGCACCTCCATGGCGGCGGCGAGCAGGCCGGTGGCGTAGCACTGCAGCGGCTCCGAGGAGTTGCTCGCCCAGTTCACCAGCCGGTGTATCAACGCTTCGTTGTCCTGATGATAACAAAAATAATATAAATTAACTTCTCATTCTCCGCTAGTGACCTTCGGTCAAATACTTTGCTTAAAGGCAGTTGTAGCCTCGTCGGTAGAACGCCCGCCTTGAATGCAAGGGGTGCAAGTTCAAATCCCAGGCCTGCACCTCTCGTCGCGGTGCATGCGAAAGCGATCCCGTGGCGTCCCGATGCAAGCATAAGATGGTACACCGTCGGTTTTTAGTGGGTATACGGCCCTCTGCCGTGACTCACACATAACCCTGTTACTTCCCCCGAGATGACAGGGTATCCATAAAGGATTTTCCGACGTTAAAAAAAAAAAAAGGGCCCGCACCTCTGAGATGATTTTCATGTGCGAATGTCATTTTCAATAATGCTTACCACTTGCTGAACGGTTAAAGAAAACATCGTGAGGAAACCTGCACGTCTTTAGAAGGGAGTGTGAAGTTCACGAACTGGCACTGGGCCAGCGTGGTGGACTATAGCTCCAAATCTCCCTCGTATTGAGGACGAATGTGCCCGGTATAATGGCAATAGGCTCGCCCCCTATTACACCAGGTCCAAAATACATCGGCGAAGTGTGGGTGCACTGTAGTGCGCCTCTGCCCACCTTTTCGGGGAATACAGGCGTGATGATGTATTTATAATTTGTATCATTCAAAATTATGCGGTGTGTGACACTTTTTAAAATTCATATTGAAAGTTATCGATACCTGGAAGACGACACTCATCTCGAGGCCGGGCATGAGGTCAAGGGTGAGCCGGCACGCGGCCACGTTCAGCTTGTTCACGTCACGCCCGGTGATGTTCTGCCGCGAGTAGTACGTGTCCCGGACATAGTCGTTTACCAACTGCAAAATACAACAGCTTTATAATGGACATACTTTCATTTTACATCGAGAACGATGAGCATCAGGACCTCTTGGGATGTGACTTGAACGGGAAAAAATCGATTGTCCTATCTTTAAAATTAATCGATTTGTAATAATAATTTATGTGTAACATGATTTTTCCACTCTTTATTTCTATTTCAATAAAATCCGGTAACTATCCCGTATCCGATACCGGATAGTAATTCAGTGCCCGGCCGGATTTTTTATTTATTATTTTATTTATTATTAGCCTTAGATTAGTCAGATGCTATATAATGTTAGTGGTAGATAAAAAACATCAGTAATTTTAAGTTTCTGCATCTGTGTGCCTTTTGGCAAAGGCCTCCCCCAGTCTTCTCCATTCTCTCTCGCTTGCAGCCACCCTTGTCCAGGTTCTGCCAGCCATTCCCACAATTTCATCTTCCCAGCGTCGAAATTGTCTTCCTCTTTTTCTATTCCCATCTCTTGGGTACCATGTGGTGATAATTTTGCTCCATTTGTCTGGACCCCTTATGATTTGCCCGGCCCACTTCCATTTCAGATGTTTGATTTTGGAGGTAACATCGGTTACCCTTGTTTTGTTTCTCAAGTCTTCGTTTCTTATTTTGTCTATTCTCCTCTTCCCAATCATACTTCTTTCTATGGCCCTTTGGCAAATCTCGAGTTTCATTCTGTGTGTCTTTGTGAGTGCCCATGTTTGACAACCATAACACAATATTGGTAAGATGCATATGTTAAACAATTTGCTTTTTAATGCTATGTTTGTGTTCTTGTCTTTCATGACTTCTTTGACTGACCAATAAATTTTCCATGCATTACCTATTCTTCTGTCAATTTCTTTAGTTGTCAAGTCCTGGGTAGAGATGCTTTGGCCTAAGTATAAGTATTCTGATACGTACTCTATTATGTTGTTATCAACCTTAATTAACTCATTAGTAGCTCCGTTTGTCATGGCCTTGGTTTTTTGGATGTTCATTGTAAGGCCAACATCTCTGCTTGCCTTGTCTAGATCTATCAGCATTTTTTGCAGGTCTGTTGCAGACGTGGCCAATATCACAAGGTCATCCGCAAATCTGAGGTGTGAGAGCTTTTCTCCGTTGATGTTAAGGCCTAGTTGATCCCACTGTAGTTTTCGGAAAACCTCTTCAAGAACAGCTGAAAACAGTTTTGGTGACAGGGGGTCGCCCTGTCTTACTCCTCTTTGTATTTTTATGGCCTCTCCTTCTCTCTCGAGCTTTATCTTAGCCGTAGCACCAGTGTAGATGTTTTTAATTATTCTTATGTATTTGTGATCAATACGCTGGCTGCTTAGTGCTTCCCAGATTTTCTTATGTTTCAGTGAATCGAATGCCTTGCAGTAGTCTACGAAGCAACAAAAGAAAGTTCTGTTATATTCTTTACTTTTTTCTATTATTTGTTTGACTACATGAATATGATCAACCGTTGAGTAATTGCTCCTGAATCCCGCCTGTTCTATCGGTTGGTTTTCGTCTAGAGCTTGCGTGATGCGACTTAGAATGATCTTTGAAAAGATTTTATATAGATTTGGTAATAGATTTATTGGTCTATAGTTGCTGATATCGCTTTTGCTGCCTTTTTTGTGTATCAGTATGATAGAGGACTGTTTCCATTGCTCTGGTATTTCTTCAGTTTCTAATATGGTGTTGAATAATTTCGTTAACGTCGCTATTATGTCCTCTTTAACTTCAAATAATGTTTCATTTGGAATGTTATCTGGGCCTGCAGCTTTGTCTCTTTTTTGTGTTGATAATGCTGCCTCTACTTCCCGTGGTAGTATGCTGGGTACCGGTGTATCTTCAGGGAGTGGGATATTTTCACCTGTTTCATGATTCGAGTATAGTTCTTTGTAGTATTTTGTGGCCACCTGAATAATATCCGTTCGTTTAGTTTTGCAAAGATTGACCTGACATTTTAGTTTAGGAATCCATTCTTTCTTTTCCTGTAGAATTTTCATTGCCTTTTTTGTTCCGCCTGTTTTTTCAATTAAAGTATGGATAACTTCTTTCCTGTGATCTTCCCTGTCTTTTCTCATGCTTGTTCTTGCTAATTTGCTTAGTTGTGATATTTTCTTTCTTAATTCTGATGTTTTGTGTGGCTCTTGAATTAGCGTCGCTCTGTTTTCTAGTAGTTGTATAGTCTTTCCTGACAGTATCTCTCTACCTTTTTTGATTGGGTCTTTTCTTTTCCTACATCTTTTTAATACATTAGTTAATTTATCGTAGGTATCTATTATATTATATTCTGTCAGGTTTGCTCTAATGTATTCGATTTCTCGTACTAGGTCTTTGGCACATATCGTTGGCCCCTGTTTGATTGACTCTCTGTGCTGCTTTGTAACATGTTTTCTAGATGGTTTTGGTAGAACTGGTTTTAGTTTAGCTCTGACCATTCTATGGTTTGTGTTGAAGTTCAGTCTTTTAACTATGTTGCAATCGTCGAATAACTTGCTTCTGTTAGTCAAAATGTAGTCGATTTCATTTTTATAATTCCCATCTGGTGATATCCACGTCCAACGATTGTTCTGTTTCTTTTTATATTTTGAGTTCAAAATAACCAATTGATGTTCCAGGGCTAAGTTGACCAGCTTCCCTCCATTTCTAGTTCTTTTCCCATGGCAGTGTGAACCGAGAATGTTCTCTTCGCCCTCCTTTCTTCCCCCAATTTGGGCATTGAAGTCTCCCATTAGAATGAGGTTTTCCGGGCTTAGTTTTATTATCTCCTCATTTAGTTTGTTATAGAAGGCTTCAATTACTTCATGTGTTGATTGTTCTGTTGGTGAGTATATTTGTATTATTGTCCACTCGGTTGTATAAGGTGGAAGGAGGATTTTGAGGACTGCAATTCTTTCTGAGACTCCGTATACTTCAATGATGTTGTTTTTCAGCTCCTTGTTTATAATGAATCCGACGCCATATTGGCCTGGTGTATCTCCTTTGTGGTAGAGTATAAAGCTGTCGTACTCTTCTATTTGGTCACCCATGCGTCTAACTTCGCTGATTCCTACAATACTCCAGTTTATGTTTTCTAATGCCATTGTTAGTTCAAGTAAGTTGTCTTCAGTTCTTAATGTACGTGCATTTAGTGTAGCAATAATGATTTGCTTGTTCGCTTGTAGTTGACCTTTGTCTGGGGGGGGTTGGTCTAATTCCCCACGGGGACCGACCGGCTTGGGGAATGTTGTGTTATTTTTATGTAGTTGTGGATGTTTTTGTTTGGTTTTGTTTGTTTTTTGTGTGGTTTTGTTTGTTCTTTGTTTGGCTTTGTTTGTTTTTTGTTTGATTTTGTTTGTTTTTTGTTTTTTTTTCCCGTTGCCGGTAGCTGTATCCTATGCGTTTTCTTGGGGTTTTATGTGTGTTGAGAGAGAGTTACCAGCCCTCATTATATCGAAGGCATTAGTTCTGTTCAATTTTGCAGATGTTGTAGCATGTTGTTTACATGGTTGGGTCATGGTCCCTGGGGATATTGTAAGATCTCTCTTTCTGTTATCCTTAGAAGGGTTGGCCTCCTTAATCACTAGTTGGTCATATTTTAAAATCGCAAGGTTTCCTTTGTTCCTTTCTTCTATCAATCTTGCTTGAAGTTCTTTCCTTTTGGATAGTACTTCCTTAGGGTAGTCTTCAGTCAGGTAGCCTTCTTTTATTTTATTTTTATTTTTCATTATTTCGCTCTTTTTCCACCCATTGACCAATGAGATAAGTGTTGGCCGCCCCTTTTCATTATTTTTATTTTTCCCAATGCGGTAGATGTTATTTATTTCGCCACTGTTGAGTATAATGTTTTGGTCTGACTTGATTTTTTCTTTTATCATTTCCATAAGCTCAAAAGGCGATTGTTCTGTTTCTTGTAGTCCAAATAGAATAATGTTATTGCTTCTTTTTGCTCTTTCCATATTTTCTATTTTTACTTTCAGTTTCGCATTTTCAATCTTAAGTTCTTTGATTTCTTGCGTGATAGGTGATAATTTCTCGTCTATTTTTGACATTAGATCTTGAGTTTGCTTTTGCATTTCTATTTTTATCTGATCGAGCATTTTTTGAAACTGATTATCCATTTATCTAATATTATTTCTGAACCAGGTTTTGATTTTTTTGTGTTGAGGGTATATTTGTTTGCTTACAGTCAATTTGACTTGGCTTTACGTTTCAATAGCAATATTTTACAATTTATCACTTATTTCACTGTTTCTATTATTTAGTTATTTACATTCGCCGTTTCTTTGATTGATTATGATGTTTCCGTAAGTATTGGGTGTTTTTTTCACTGGTTTTTCTGCGTAATTGCGGAGCACTTTAACAATACGTTAAAGTTTGACAGATTTTGTCATTAGCGCATTTGTCAACAGCTTTATAATGGACATACTTTCATTTTACATCGAGAACGATGAGCATCAGGACCTCTTGGGATGTGACTTGAACGGGAAAAAATCGATTGTCCTATCTTTAAAATTAATCGATTTGTAATAATAATTTATGTGTAACATGATTTTTCCACTCTTTATTTCTATTTCAATAAAATCCGGTAACTATCCCGTATCCGATACCGGATAGTAATTCAGTGCCCGGCCGGATACCGGATAGTAGTTCAGTATCCAGCCGGATACCAGATAGTAGTTCAGTATTCTGCCGGATAGTAATTCAGTATCCGGCCGGATACCAGATAGTAGTTCAGTATCCAGCCGGATAGTAATTCAGTATCCGGCCGGATACCGGATAGTAGTTCAGTATCCAGCCGGATACCGGATAGTAGTTCAGTATTCGGCCGGATAGTAATTCAGTATCCGGCCGGATACCGGATAGTAGTTCAGTATCTGGCCGGATAGTAATTCAGTATCCGGCCGGATACCGGATAGTAGTTCAGTATCCGGCCGGAAAGTAAAATTTAAAAAATCTCATTATTCTGCACAAGGCAAATCACAAATTCTGCACAATATCAATTGTGGTATGATCCGGCGCTCCGGCCTGGTTCTTTGCCGAATATCCGGTATCCGGCCAATCCACTATCCGTTTTATCTCTAGTCATGATAGTGTCAAGCATCTAAATCATGATTTTTTTAAGTAACAAAGTCATGAACTCATTAAGTAAATAAGTCATGAAAGTATAACTGAATCATGCTTTTTTTTAAAGTAACAAAGTCATGAAATTGTTAAGTAACGAAGTCATGATAGTTTCAAGTAACTAAGTCATGAAAGTATCAAGTCACTAAATCATGATTATTTAATGTAACAAAGTCTTGAAATTGTTGAGTAATTAAGTCATGGTAGTGTCAAGTTACTAAGTCATAAAATTATTACCTTTGTCATGAAGTTGTCCTTCTTGAACATAACCTTGAGCGCGTGTCCCAGCGCACACTCAGGGTCCGTGCGCGAGGGATGCCGCTCGTCAAAGGGATCCGGATCCTTCTTCATGAAGTTTTCCGTCTCTGACTCTATTATCTCCGCTATCCTGAAATTTAAACATACTTTTAACTTATATATATATGCATGTATGACTTACAAAGTAGTGGTAGCCGAGATGGTAGAATGTCCGTCATGAACGCAATGAACGCAAGTTCAAACCCCTCACACTTCTGTAAATATCAGATTTCATATTATGCAAAAGTAGTTTCATCTGTCAGAACAAAACTGGGCGAAAATTACGACAGAGTGGATCCCCGAAAATGCAAGAAGGCATCGCAGCAGGCCCAGAAGGAGGTGGCATTATAAACTGGACTCCCATCGAAAAGAGTGGCCCATATCAGCCCAAAATAGAGAAGAATGGAGGAAGGAGAGGGAGGTCTTTACCCAGCAGTGGGACGTCATAGACTCATAATAATAAATAAAGTAATTTCCAAAAATTATTACCACTTGCTGAACTGGGAAGGCAAACATTGTGAGGAATCCTGCATCTCCAACATGTACTAGGCCAGGGTGGTGGACTATGGACAAGTTTCCTTCGTATTGAGAGGAATGTACCCAGTATAATGGCAATAGGCTCGCACCCTAATACATTTGTGTAGTCAGGGTGCACTGCAGCACATCACTACCCACCCATTTAATGATTACAAAAATTGAAGAAATAAATAATAGGTACCACTAGATAACACCTACTCATTCTATGATCCAAAAACCAAGCAAATTCATTTTTCATACAAAACTATTATTACTGACATTCTAACCTTATTCTTATATTCTGTGCTTTACTGAAATATTCCACAGTAAATACACATTTATTGATAATGAAAAAGTGTCATGTGTCATACAAAATTCAATTTTAATTGCATAACATTATGACACTATTTTGTATGGACATGTTACAACTTGTTTTTAACCTTATTATTATGTTTACCTCATGTGTTTGTTTATTACAGAAAAGTAATTTTGATATACATAGTTAATATCGCAAGATATCGCCATATATTTATTGTATGATCCCAAACTAAGCAGCTTGTACTGTGGGTACAATACAATGGACTGTGGGCAATCCCAGTTAGGCTAGGCGCGCACCAGGCAGCCATGGCTGGCAGCCAGTCAAACATATGACGTTGTATGGGAGCCCAAGTTGGGATTAAAGAGGTCCTGGTCAGTGAGCCAAACAGCCTATGCTCAGACCTCTAAGACTAAGCTGTCATCATTACTAGTTATAACATATAGGTTGTTCAAATATCTGAAGAAACCTCAGAAGTGGTTTTTTTACATGAATTTCATGCTAGAAGTATTTTTAGTCAGGCTCCGAATCTGTTATCAGCCCTATACATATTTCAAACTAATTTCAATGTTCTGCAGTTTTCAAATTCGAACGAAAACCACGACAGATCTCATAATAGAGTACTTTTTATTACAGAACAAAGATTCTAAGTTAAATATAGAACTTTAAATTTTCTTCTAAATCAAACTTTATGAACATATCTATCTTTGATATAAGTGACATTGAATTGGAATTAGGAAGTGTGTACGACGACGCTAATTATTTATTTTTAACGTATTACCACATGTCCCGGCATACGGGTGAATTTGCCAATGACAAAAATTTAAAAAAAAACTTTTATGGTTAGTCAAATGTTACCTTGTCAACGTGGGTATGGGGTCGTAATTCGCCGTCGTGTGCTGTTCCTCCCATTGTTTTAACAATTCAGTTACTTCTTGCGCTGGTGCCGAATCCATTCCAAAACAATTGATTCATACGAATTATAACCTCGCCGATTACAAAATAAAACCACTCTTTTGGACTAATATTATTAATTTCCAAATTAACATTTACATCATTACATCTACTGATTATTGTAAATTTTATTACATAAATTTGTTATGATAAGTTAAAATTAAATTTATAAATGCGTTTTTTGTCTAGGTAGGTACAACACGCACTTTATAACAAAATATCTACCATTATTTATTAGGGTTACCACACGTAAACTATAAATTTCAACCAAGTTCTATTTATAGAAAAATATATCTATGAAAAAACATTTGACATATCAAATATAATAGTCTTACGTGGTATATTTACTTGGTGATTTTTTTGTTAAAATTCATATATCTTATTGGCTTACACTAATAAAAATAATGATTTACATTTTGATTTAATAACTGTATAATGGCACAATACCCGCATAATGCAGTTGAAGCCATTCCCCATTTTTCACCATCTTTCATCATTTCATTTATTTCGTATGTCATATATATCATACTTTTTAGTATGATTAAATAGTTTAAATATAAAAACATGAATAAATTGGCGTAATCAACAACTTTTGATGCAATTAATGTATCTAAAACAATTTATACCATTTTAAATTGAAAACGATTCATATTACTAGAATATTATTTTTATTTTACACCCATTGTTATAGTCAGCTAAGTAAAGAAAAAGATAAACCTGCAGTTCTATTTGAATCCTACCAATGTTAGACAGTAATAAGTTTACTTGTAACATTATTATAAATTTTTGAAGTCACGACCGACGACATTGTTGGCGTTATTCAAGCACGTTTTAAAACCAAGCTACAATCATGATTATAAAATAACAACGCTATCAAAATTATTTCATGAATATTATATAAATTTGCGAAACATAAAAATAAACTTATTATTTACAAAATGTTAACTTTTCTCACAATGCATTTTAATCAACCATTGCACTGCACCTTTAATTGGTTCGTTTCCAGTACTTATTATACTCTTTGGTTCGTTTGATATGTTTTTTTAATGCAATACCGTTTTCGAACAGAACAGTATAGTAGTGATCTGTGAACAGAACTCGTAACGTCAATAAAAACGGAGGGATTGTTTTGTTTTCGTATCCAAAAAACTAAAAAAAGAAGGTGGCCGGTAATAGTAAAAGCAGATATATGTTGCTCAGCGTTAAAGAACATAAAATTCAATTTATCAATACGACTGTCCTTGAATATTTCCGGCATAAAACTCTGCTTGTAAACATGAACGGTACGCGAGCTTCACGAAGTATGGGCAGTCATGACAGAAAACTGAGATACCGGGCACTCCTGGAAGACTTATCCGCATTGGGTAAGGAAATAACCATTATCTAAAAGTTGCAGTACCTATCATACCTGAAACTTATAGACATTTTGATCACTTGCTGGTGATGTTTCGTAGTATCAGAGTTGTGAAAATTCATTCGGCGGTTTCTGTTGCTAGTAGGACGACGAACGTAACCCTGATGTTTTGACTAGTTGCTGTCGAGATCTAAATATTCTGGGTTCAATCTCTTGAGTATAAAGGCCCAGGCCCGGACCCCCGTCCCAATGAAACGCCATCCATTGTTTATTCGCGCAATTATTGTAATTGTTCGTTCCATTCCTGCACTTTCTAGATACCTTCGGCTTCGGCCAAAATTTCAGCCTATTTTGGCCGAAGCCAAAGCTTCATTTGGACACTAATTAAAGCTTATAATTACAATAAGGGGTAAAATGCTATTTGATTGAGCAATTTTTTTTTAACTTTACAGGAGAGCATACAAATTTGACTCACAAAAATTTGCTGCAATAAATCAGAAAGAATTTATTTATTTATTATGTCCTTTATTTCTTATAAATTACATTTTTAAATATATATATAAAAAATACATTTAAAAATATAAAAAATAGTTCCCCACCGGCATCTGGAACAGGGTCCTAGTTACCAGTGGTTAGGGCTCCAGAGAGAGGAACTTCCTCACAATGCACGCCGTCTCCAGAAGTACTGCCTTCTGAATCTGTCCCTTAATCCAGCCGCCTAACGCGAGCCTCTTTAGGTGTTTGTCGAGGCTCTTGGCTAATAAGCCATGGGCGGAAACAACTATCGGTACAATGATTGCCGCATCAATGTCCCACATGTCGACAACCTCGTGAGCCAGATCAAGATACTTGCTTTCTTTATCTTTCTTTATTTATTTATTATTAGCCTTTAGATTAATTGGAAGCTATATAATGTTAGTGGTTGATAAAAAACATCAGTAATTTTAAATTTCTGCATCTGTGTGCCTTTTGGCAAAGGCCTCCCCCAGTCTTCTCCATTCTCTCTCACTTGAAATCAGAAAGAATAGCTGATTCCAAATATGTATATAAGTCAATCTCGCCCAAAAGTGTTGCTTTAGTCAAATAGCCGTTCACCCCTCAATATATCATTCCATGTGTAGAAGATGACACGGGCAGTAATGTGGAGCGTATGGACAAGACTGCGTATGCGGTGCATGAGGCGAAGGCTCTGCTGGCTGAGGGGGATGTGGAAGAGAGGGCAAAGCACCCAGGTAACACACTTGTACTTCTTCTACTGTGGGCGTTTCCACAACTCTACGTCTGTTGCGCCTATTTTGTGTGACGGAGGGTGAGGTGGATTACTCCAGCCATCCAAGTTTATCCAGGAAGTTCCCCAGCTTCTTGACGTCGCCAAAGACTTCCTGGAGACTACCCGATGAGCCCAGGTAGCGTGCCCGGTAAGTGGCCACCCCGATGCATTCCAGCAGCACTTGTACTTATTTTTCATTCCTGACACAAATAAATGTAACAATAACCTGGGCACTGTTATGCGGGCAACAAGTCAGTCACATTAAGCGGCTTTAAGACTATGCTATAATATGATAGCATATAGTATATAGCTCATAGCACAATAATATTGCGCACCATACATTGTTATGGCCACGTTCACACTGTACTGTACTATATATTATTGGCTAGCTATATACTATATATTATAGCGTAGTCTTATAGCTGCTTTAGGCTTGTATATAATAATAGTGAAATGGTTTTTCATGAGGAAACCTGCACTTCTAGAAAAAGGCGTGTGAAGTTCACCAACTCACACTCGGTCAGCATTGTGGACTAGGACCCAAATCTTTCTCGCATTGAGGTGGACAGTGCGTTTATAACAGCAATAGGCATCAGACGACTGCAGTGCATCTCTGCCTGCCCCTTTAGTGAATAAAAGCGTGATGATTTGTGTAATGTGATCCAGGTGAAGGTTACCTGGATTCTCGCGTTCTCCGCGCGACCAGTGACCTCGCCGTGCGCTGCTCGGAGGCTGTCAGCGGCAATGTCAACACATATGACAAACATGAACTGGCTCAGCATATTGTGAGTATGGAGGGTAGAATTGAAGGAGGGCAATCTCCTATGGGAAAAAAATTTAAAAGGTGTCTGTCGAAATGCATGAAATAATAGTTATTCCCAGGGGGCGTCGATATATGCCTGTGTCATCACCAGCGCCATTGTGGAAGGTTTTTAGGGTTCTGTACTCAAAGGGTAAAATGGGAACCCTATTACTAAGACTTCGTTGTCCGTCCGTCCGTCTGTCACCAGGCTGTATCTCATGAATCCTAATAGTTAGGTAAAGAGTTGAAATTTTCAGAGATGATTTATTTCTGTTGCCGCTATAACAACAAATAGTAAAGAACAGAATAAAATAAATATTTAAGGGGCTCCCATACAACAAACGTGATTTTTTTGCCGTTTTTATAGATAATGGTACGGAATCCCTTGTCCGACTCGCACTTGGGCGGTTTTTTAACTGGGTTTCGTGCAATGTTGCCAAAATGGCGCTTTCGTCAATTCGTGTTTAATGTGGTTCAGCGCGAGAACCCCGAGTACTGGGAGCTGATGTTCCCGCTGGAGGCTCCGCCCCAGGCCTTCCTGTTCGGCACGTTCGCCCCCTCCCCGCGCGAGCCGCGCCCGCGCGCGCCGCGCCGCCTCGCGCAACGGCAGCAGGAAGCCGCGCTCAAGGCTCCCGAGAATGTTGACAGGTACTAACTACAGCACTTTTAACGTCCCACTGCTGGCCACGGGCCTCCCCTCAATGCGAGGGGGATTCAGGCCATAGTCCACCACGCTGGCCCGGTGCGGATTGGCAGACTTCACACATCTATCGAGAACTAGTCAAGTTCCCTCAGATGTGCAGGATTCCTCACGATGTTTTCCTTTACCGTTTCATAGCAAGTGATAATCTCGGATGAAAATGAGATTCGCACATAAGCCCAGAGGTGCAAGCCGGGGTTTGAACTTGCACACTTTGATTGCAAGGCGTGCGTTCGACCACTCGGCTACCACTGCTATCTTTATAATATTAGTATCTATATTATAATATTAGAATGCTATCTTTCCTCTTTATAAAATTAGTATAGATCTACACTCCATACATTTCTTTGCTTATAGACTAGAGAAAACCGAGGAGGGATCTCAGATGGTGACTCGCGTGCATCGCTTTATAAGCCGCGCGTACAAGACCAACGGCTGCAAACCGCTGAGCTACTTCCACGTGGTGCTGGACCCTCGCAGCTTCGCCGCCACCGTCGAGAACATCTACCACGTATCCTTCTTGGTCAGGGACGCCATGATCGCCGTCGATCTTGGCAAGTACACTCACCCAAACTGAAAAATGAATCACCAAAACTACACAATCGTTGCCCCAACGACAGTGTTCTTGTCACCCAATTAGCATATTCGTTTACTGATACTGCACATTTGTCACCCAAACCATAACACGAATTATTAAAACTGCTCATTCGTTGCCCATGTGTCTTTGCACATGTCACCCAATTAGCATACCCGTTTACTGATACTGCACATTTGTCACCCAAACCATAACACGAATTATTAAAACTGCTCATTCGTTGCCCATGTGTCTTTGCACATGTCACCCAATTAGCATACCCGTTTACTGATACTGCACATTTGTCACCCAAACCATAACACGAATTATTAAAACTGCTCATTCGTTGCCCATGTGTCTTTGCACATGTCACCCAATTAGCATACCCGTTTACTGATACTGCACATTTGTCACCCAAACCATAACACGAATTATTAAAACTGCTCAGTCGTTGCCCATGTGTCTTTGCACATGTCACCCAATTAGCATACCCGTTTACTGATACTGCACATTTGTCACCCAAACCATAACACGAATTATTAAAACTGCTCATTCGTTGCCCATGTGTCTTTGCACATGTCACCCAATTAGCATACCCGTTTACTGATACTGCACATTTGTTACCCACACAACACACTTGTCGCCCAAACTGAAACATGTATCACCAAAACTACACAATGGTTGCCCAGAAAACTATGCACTTGTCTTACTTGTCACCCAAACGGTCATACTTGTCACCCGAACGGTCTTACGTGTCACCCAAACTGTCTTACTTGTCACCCAAACTGTCTTTACTTGTCACCCAAACGGTCATACTTGTCACCCGAACGGTCTTACGTGTCACCCAAACTGTCTTACTTGTCACCCAAACTGTCTTTACTTGTCACCCAAACTGTCTTACTTGTCACCCAAACTGTCTTTACTTGTCACCCAAACTGTCTTACGTCTCACCCGAACTGTCTTACTTGTCACCCAATGTTTATTGACAATGCACATATGGAGTCATCCGTCATCTTTATCACTGTCATTATCCATTTTTATTTATAATGTGTATTTATTGAATTTGTCCTTGCTATTAATTACTTGACATTGGCGAAATACTCGCGCTAGTCGCAGGTGATGCCATTCCTCATCTTATTCCATTAAATATCATCATTTCGCTCATTTCGTTAAAAAAAAAATAAAAAAAAATGCACATATGACACTTTGATATAGTTTTTAACCGTGAGTATATATTTTTAAGATCCCGAGAGTGAGTTACCGTTTATAACGCCTGTGCCGGAGAAACAGCAGGAGCAGCAAGACATATCCGACGAGAACCAGTTCATCGTGTCCATTGACATGCAGCGATGGCAGGTACGCATCCACTGTCACACGCTGCCTCGGAAGCAGCTGACAGGTTACCAGAGTGTTAGTCAGGGAAAAACGTCAGTCGGTCGACAGGACACTTGATAAGGGGCCGTCCATTAATCACGTGATGTTCTTAGCATTTTAAACCCCCCTCCTCCATGGTGATACGTGGTGAGGTTTAAGACTAACCCCGAAAAATCACGTGTATTTTTTAGTACCCACAAATAATCTTATTTTTTTTTAAATATTGTCTTTAAATACAGGTATAAAGTATAATCGAATTTTATCCTGAAATTAAGGACGTTGACTGGCAAAGGCGAGTCAAGTTCACACCACGCCGCTTTTCAGTTTAGAAATCGTGCGTTTAACGGAAAAATAAATACATGTGATATCTTACACTGTTATCACACAATTTGCGCTCGTTATACTATCACATTAATATATTGTATTCTTGATGATAATTTCTTATGGAAATAACTCGATAATCTAGTTTAAAATAAGAAAAAAACATATTTTTTTCTTCAGAAAATACAAAAACAGGCGACAGGAAAAACTCACCAAGTACCTACAAAAAATAGGAAAGATGTTTTTGTTACATCAAGTACCTTAAAATATCAACAACTTTCCCAGGAAAAAGTCATCATATCCATAAGTGCGTTGCTTTACAGAATTTCAAGGTTTTTTTCAAGAATGTAATTTTTTTCCATTTATACGCCGTATTCGTATTATATATTTATTATTGTTGCAGGATTTAATATCGGCGTTCAGCATCACGGAGCCGTTGATGGTGCTCAAGAGATAGCAAACATCTATACAAATAAATAAAATTGGAGTGTCTGTTTGTAATATCAAAATAACACTTTTTTACCAAATGCGTATGAAAGTATATACGATACCTATAACGAAAACGCAATTTTAAATGTTTTTGTCTGTCTGTCTGTTTGTTTGAGGTAAACTTCTAAACGGCTGAACCGATTTCAATGGGACTTTCACTGACAGATAGCTGACGTTCCAAGGCGTAACTTAGGCTACTTTAATTTTAGAAGGTTCCGCGGGAAAAACATAATACCCATATTTCCGGGTAATCTCCCTAAAGTCCACGCGGGCGAAGTCGCGGGCACAGCTAGTTATTATATATAATTAATCGTTAAGTGTACCATTGATCTGTGATTACTGTGACTTTAAATAAACAGATATTTTTATCAGGTTTTGTGAGAAATGACGTAGTGTTATATTTTAGTTCATTATTAGTATGTGATTTTTGTATATAATAATAATATAATACATAATAGCGCCTGTATTCCCCGAAGGGGTAGGTAAAGGCACAAGATAAATCCGTTCAGTAGTTTTTGCGTGGCAGAGTAACAAACAGCCATCCATCATCACAAACTTTCACATTTATAATATTAGTAGGTGGCAGTGGTAGCCGAGTGGTCGAACGCACGCCTTGCAATCGAAGTGTGCAGGTTCAAACCCCGGCTAGCACCTCTGGATTTATTTGCGAATCTCATTTTCATCTGTGATTATCACTTGCTATAAAACGGAACCTGCACGTCTGGACCATCGTGGTGGACTATGGCCCGAATCCCCCTTGCATTGAGGGGAGGCCCGTGCCCAGCAGTGGGACGCTAAAAGGGCCGTAGTAGTTGTAGTAATATTAGTAGGATTTTAGGATACCTGTGAAGTAAATGAAACTACCAAATTGACTCGTGAAAATATATTTCATGAACACCTATCGCCTCCCTCGCGTCTTAAACTCCCATTCCGAACACACAAACGCGATATTACCTTAACTACAGCGTGTTTCAGTAGTCCGAAATAATAGTTTAGCCTTGGCACAAGTGTTGTGTATAAAACAAAAATCTTATCATATACCCGCAAAGGTGGACAAATCGTGTCAACACCTGGATGCCCGAAGGCGGTTGCCGGCGTTGTGGCAGACCAAGAAGATGGTGCGACGATTTGGTCACCTTTGCGGGAGACACGTGGCCACAACAGCCCAGGATAGGGACATGTGGAGACAAAAGGGGAAGTGGGACATATACTAGTCTATTAAAAAAACAAAACGTCTTCACTTCGTCGCCAAATTTAAATATCTTAAAAAATTTAATATTCTGTTTTGTGAATATTAGCAGCCATTCCTTGTAGATGTAGTGTACACTGTTAAATAGGGTTACAGGTGTAGGGTTTCAAAGGCCACAACACGATACCTGTGATAAATATTCAAAGGACTGTAACTCAGAAAGTGTTTGTTAGGTGGTGTGTTTTCACTAAGCATCTACATAATATCTGCCTTCTTACCACCGTACTGCCTTCAGCAATTATTTTCTTCTTATTTCTTCAGGAAATTAATGAAATGATGATATTTAATGGAATAAGATGAGGAATGGCTCCACCTACGTTTAGCGGGTATTTCAGCCAGTGTCAAGTAATTAATAGCAAGGGCAAATTCAATAAATACACATTATAAATAAATATGGATGATGACAGTGATAAAGATGGCGGATGACTCCAGCTATGTTTTTATTATTACTTTTAGTATTTGACAGTTGACTCAGTACAAAAACTGTCAAAAATTTACAGTATGGAAATTACAATACTTTAAGAGTACCATAGAGTACTAGGGTTGCCAACCGTACTATAAAATGTAGTATTGTACTATATTTTAGCTCTGCGTACTATATACTGTTGAAAAAAACATATAGTACGCAAAAGTACTATATTTTTGTTCCTTGCATGGATATTTGCGCGTATACTATAGCGTGTTTCGGAACGCAGCGACAACTAAACGAAACTGTCAACTACTGTCAAGTGAAAGACGTTTTTATAAACAAAAGTACTGGTCTTCTTTACGTACCGCGGTACCGCATAAAATGGTGACTTTTACTTTTAGACTGACTGACACTTTTTTGTAGGATTTTTGTGAATGTACTACATTTTGGGCAATGTACTATAAATTTTACGACTCTGGCTGGAAAATACTATATATTTGTAAAAAATAGTTGGCAACCCTATAGAGTACCCATAACGTTTTCACCTTTTCGTATGGCTCTGCGATAATTATTCCGCCATTGTTGTTATCTCATGTACCTGTAGTATATGAAAACGATATGGCAAAACAACTCTGGCGTAGTCAGATACACCAGAAAAGTTTACCACAGCGCGGGCTCAAAATCAAAATATATTTTTTTTTATTCTTGTAGCCCAAAAAGCACTTACAAATAGTCAGATTCTACCACCGGTTCGGAATGCTGCTTCCACTGAGAAGAGCCGGTAAGAAACTCAATGGTTACTCTTTTCAAAATGATAATTGCGAGTAATACATTCTCAGGAGCAGCAATGCCATGAGAGCAGACAGCACCTTTGCCACAATACTAGAGAAGAATTATACTCACGGCAGTCTAATATTAAATACAAATATAGTCTTTACGCTTAGGAAGCTAGTACAGTAAGGTGCGTCTACTCTGAAGGGATTATTCTAAACCACAGATGGTTAGAAATAATTGCTTTGGTATGATGCCTACAACGCAGTATGGGAGAGTAAATGACAAGTCATCAGGAGGAAAATGGCCGATATGCCATCTCTGTTATAATATCTCCATGGCACAGCCCCAGCTGCCTGCTACCTAAAATATAATTTCGGACTCCTGATACACCTTGTATACATTTTAAATATTTTATAATTTATAATACTAACAGTATGAAGTACATCCGATAATTTTTTTGCGAAGATTTAATAAATAACATTTATATATAGGCGGGTATTGATGTGAGTTCTGTTGTACAACAAACCAAATCTAAACTTGTTTGCGGCAAATCATCTATACATCTATACAAATAAATAAAATTGGAGTGTCTGTTTGTAATATCAAAATAACACTTTTTTACCAAATGCGTATGAAATTATATACGATACCTATAACGAAAACGCAATTTTAAATTTTTTTGTCTGTCTGTCTGTTTGTTTGAGGTAAACTTCTAAACGGCTGAACCGATTTCAATGGAACTTTCACTGACAGATAGCTGACGTTCCAAGGCGTAACTTAGGCTACTTTAATTTTAGAAAAAGATTAGGGTTCCGCGGGAAAAACATAATACCCATATTTCCGGGTAATCTCCCTAAAGTCCACGCGGGCGAAGTCGCGGGCACAGCCAGTCGGTAATAAAATAATTAGCTTGCTTTTCGTATTCCTAGTGCAATAACACAAAATATAAACCAAAGTTAGGTTAGCACGTCCGCTGCGTAAGGATTTGTAGCGTACTTCCAGTTGGCGCGTCATGAGGTTATATTGAATCTGTCAAATGTCACTTGAAAAGTATGGTTTGCAAAAAAAAACTTATTTTCATATCAATAATAATAGTCTTACATCAAATTGTCATCTTAAATCAATTGTTGTCATAATATAATATTTAATTATTTAGAGACACAATTCGTTTTTTTAAAACCATACCATAACTTTTTTATTTTGATTTTTTGCGCAAAGGCCCAGACGACGGCATACCAAAATTATTAAAGAAAAAAAAATAAGGACGCCAGTCGCTATTTTGTCGTTGTTAGTGTGCTTCACCTTGCGACTGAGTGCATTTTTCACTCAACCTTTGCAAATAAATTTTATTTTTTTAAAATAACTTGTTTTGCTCACCCTACCTAACTGGTTAGAGTTGACAGCTATGTTATATTTTTCGAACATTTATAATTGTTAGGATACATAGAAACTGAGTGTCTTTATAATTTTTAACAAGAAATTCTTTTTGCATTTTTGCTTTTAGCTCAATATTGTGTATATTACTTAACGACCTTTTAGCTACCGGATGGCAGGATAAGTTTAGTTTAGTTTGTTACCAACAGAATCGACACCATTAAGTACAAAACAAGAAAAAAATATGGACACAATAGGTCACAATACAAAAAAAACATAAGAGCCGAATCGAGACCCTCCACAATTTTTGAAGTCGGTTAAAAAACAACAAATGGAAGACAACAAATACATTAATCATATCGAGGTGTGAAAAGCTATTTCACTTAAACGACATTTTTTTAACTTTAAGCGGCTTTCAGACTACGCTATAATATACAGGGTGTTTCAGAAGTCCGAAATAATACTTTGACGTTTGCATCAGTATCGGGTAAACAACCGAATGGTATAAAAATTTGATTGAAATTCGACCATGTTTTTCCCACTTTCTTCTCGTCGTCAATTTCTGGAACTCGTAATATCTCGAGACGTATGTTAAATTTTCATGATCTGTTTTGTGAATATTGGTAGCCTCCCTTCGTAAATGTAGTTTACACTGCTTGATAGGTTCACAAATGTACCCAAGGGCCAGAACACGATACTTGTGAGAAATATTCAAAGGTCTTTAACTCAGAAACTATGATAGATAGGTATAAACTGTCTTGACTAAGCATCCACATATGAGCTACCGTATATGTACCCAAAGTATTATTTCGGACTTCTGATACACCCTGTATAGCACAAAAATATCGCGCACCATACAGAGCCAATAATAGTATAGTACAGTACATTGTGAACGTGTCCATAACAATGTATGGTGCGCGATATTGTTGTGCTATGAGCTATATACTATATGCTATTATATTATAGCATAGTCTGAAACCAGCTTTACAAGAGAGCATACTCAATCAATCGCAGTGGTAGCCGAGTGGTCGTACGCACGCCTTGCAAATCAAAGTGTGCAGGTGTACTTCAGCCCTTTTAACGTCCCACTGCTGGGCACGGGCTTTCCCTCAATGCGAGGGGGATTCAGGCCATAGTCCATCACGCTGGCCCAGTGCGGGTTCGCAGACTTCACACATCTAACGAGAACTAGTCAAGTTCCCTCAGACGTGCAGTTTTTCTCACGATGTTTTCGTTCACCGTTTCATAGCAAGTGATAATCCCGGATGAAAATGAGATTCGCACATAAATCCCAGAGGTGCGAGCCGGGGTTTGAACCAGCAGTGGGACGTTAATAGGGCTATAGTAGCAGTAGTACCTAGATAATATTATAAGCACACACGTTTAGTTATATGATTATTGTGACGTTATACATTTGGCATTTAAAATTTGGAATGTACATAACAGATAAAATACGTATTAATAGTTTAACAAATAACCCACAAATTGATAGAAACTTTTAAACCGCTCACGAAACGACATTCAGAGACATTGAAAATGTATTCTGTGTCTAAATGTCGGCGTTGAGCACTTTCCATCAGGTGAAACGTCTGCTCGTTTGGCTCCCTATCTCATAAAAAAAAAAAAGTTGTGAGAAAGAGGGTTGGCTGAAAATCAGCGCTGGGGGATATTAGTTCCCCCCCAGCACGTGCTGAGTCAATACCTTTTCGGCACAGTTCGCACTGAGCTCCTTTTTCTTTCCTCTCCTGTGTATTGTATAAGTTTCATATTCTCTGTGTGCTTTGTTTGCTTTGTTTTGTCTATGCCGAATTAATGTTTTTTCTTTCTTTCTAAATGTACACGATGTTTCAGAAGTCCGAAATAATACTTTGGCGTTTTTTGAATACCATTCAGTTGAATGGTATAAAAACATTATCGAAATCCGACCATGATTTTCCAATTTTTTTTTCGTCGTCAATTTCTATAACTCGTAATATCTCGAGTCCTATGTAAAATTTGCATGTTCTGTTTTGTGAACATTGGTAGTTGTCCCTCATAAGTGTAGTTTACACTGCTGAATAGGGTCATGGATGTACCCAAAGGACACAACACGATACCTGTGACAAATATTCAAAGGCCTGTAACTCAAAAACTATGATAGTTGATCTACCTTCACTGGACATCTACAACCACCGTATATGTACCTAAAATATTATTTCGGTCTTCTGATACACCCTGTATACATGAAGATTATATTTCTGTGGACCACGCATCGAAATTCTCTCGACATATTGTTAGCTCTAAAGCCAAAACGAACTGTATTAACTTAAAGAAAAAGCCATAGAGTAGGTATCTAGAGTACCCATAACCACCCTTCGTATAGTTCTGCGGCGAATTTTTCGCCATTTTTGTTATCTCATGTACCTGTATAGTGAATTTCACTTAGCATGGGTACCATGACATTTGATACGTTCGAATACACTCTCACTATTTTCATAAAATCTGATAAATATACATTTTTAATAATCACCAATTAATTTCCAAAGCAAACAATAATGCTTTATTAGATTGAAATTGTATTTAAATAAGCGTTTTTACATTTTAAACAAGTTAAAAAAGGTACAGAAAAAATATTATCCTAAAATTAGAGACATGAAACGAAACGTTTAATGATAGGGATTGACACGCAGTAATCGGCAAAAACAAATAATCGTGTAATAATCGGCAAAAATGAATGCCGAAAAGAACAAAGAAGACCGTTTTAAACAGTCAAGCCCGGGAGTTGGTTGTCCGCTTGCGGGAATACTTTGAGCGGGAGCGAGAAAATGGCGGTCCATTATTATCTGTGTGTTAGTGGATCGAGCTGCAGAGGCACTTGGCATTGGGCGTAATACAGTGTCAAGAAGCTTTACATGTAGGATCGGAATCGGATACGTGATCCTGTTCAGACAGATAGCGAATAAATGTATGAATAATATAATATATTAATTTTTTATAATCGATTAAAGGTTACCCGCAATAGTACTCGATAATCGAATCACATAAATTAATTATGCATGGTCACCTCAGTATAGAGTTTGCACTATAGAGTCACCGTACCATAGTATACGGCAACTGTATGGGAAAACAAAGATGGCGGAGTCAGATAAGCCAGAAAAAAATCACGCAGCGCGGCGGGCTGGAAATGCCATCTCCATTATAATATCTCCATGGAAAAAGCTCATTCTTCATCGAAATGGCATAGACAGCGCAAGCGAATGTTGACGCATGGGGTCATGGCGTTCACCACAGCAATTTAATCTTTATGTACATTGGCGCAGAGTTCATTTTCGGTAATAAAATTGACGCCAGAAACTGGCAGGCCACTCCGCGCTCCCACTACTGGGGCGAACGAACAACCAGATTTGTTTTTTGAAAATGTTTTCTATGTCAATATACACAAAGTTGGAATTTCAGTGGTAAAAGCCACACTGCACAATTCTCTCGCACTGACAGTGTCATTCCATTGAAGAATGAGCATTTTCTATATATCAATACAGTCCGTTTTAGTACGGGCGAAAAAATTCAGCGCGCGTATCGACGCCGTAGTGTGTCCAAGGCTTTATACATAGACTAAATGCCGTTGCAAATGGTTTATAGTTGAATTGTAATTTCTATAAATTTGTGTGTATCTTTACCCTTACATTAATATACAAATTTTTATTTCGCCTCATACTTTTTGATCTGTTCTTTTAGTCTCGATATCTCTGCTCCTAGCGTGTCCATGTTCTCCTGGAGACGAAAAAGAATAACATTATAAATAAACATATCCAGTCAAAGTCTAGTCATTTATTATGTAATAGGCCCATGGGGGCACTTACAAATTGTCAAGTTTAATAAAAAAAAAATCTTATACTTGAAATTAAACTATTTTACGGATTTTATCGCGTTTATTTACTATTTTATTTTCCCGACGTTTCGGCTGCTTTACAGCAACCATGGTCACGGGGGGACTGAAGTGTTAGACGTCCTGATGTCATAGTTAATAACTGGGTACCCTCATATTTAGTTGTTGTTTGCGGTCCGATCCACGCAGAAATCCTTTCTGCGTAAATCTTATACTATTAAACAACTACCGGATCGAAACGCGACCTCAACTGAGAAGATCCGACAAGAAACTCAGTTTGCTAATCATTTTTTTTTAATCTCCAAAACTTACTACAAATACACAGGTACATATAGCTCCAGTGTGTTGCCTTTAGAGCTGCTTTTAACAACACATCGCATCTTTAAAAGTATAGAGACCCATTTTGAAGTTTTAGTATTTCGATAATAAATCTTAAAGGGTCGTTCTAACGACCATTTTTCAACAACATTATTTTTGAGTTAAGTCTGTATACCTTTAAAGATGCGACGTACTCACCGTGTGATCCCAAACTAAGCAAAGCTTGAACTATGGGTAACATAACAATGGACTGGAGGCGATCCTATTTAAACCCAGACCAGTGTTATTTCTGAAAAGGTGCCATATCCGAAATTTGCCTCTGGCGGGTATCGAACCGGCAACCACCTACTGCAGTGAGCCGAGCGGTATACAACGAAGGCTACGACATATTGCGAAAGAATTTGGAATCCAACCTGGAACCTCTCGGTAACAAGAGCAGTCTACCTAACCACTAAACTATGGCCGTTTATATTACCAGTGACTATGATAAGGTATTTATATATGAAAGTATAGCTGTGGTAGCCAAGTTAGTAGAACAGTAAGGTAAGGGGTGCAAGTTCAAATCCCGAGCACGCAACTCTTAAGATTTCCACGTGCGAATGTAATTTTCAATAATTATTACCACATGCTAAACGATGAAGGAAAACATCGTGATGAAACCTACACGTCTATAATAAGTTGTGTGAAGTTCACCAACCTACACTGGCCCAGCGTGCTAGACTATGGCCCAAATCTCCCTCGTGACGTGAGGGGGGACGTGCCCGATATAATAGCAATAGGCTCGCCCCCTATTACATTGGGACCAACATAGATCGGGGAAGAGTGCGTGCAGTGTAGTGCAACTCTGTCTACCCCTTCGGGGAATACAGGCGTGATGATAAGGAAGTTACTTTGAGTGTGATATTCTTGAGCAGCGCATCTTCGAGCACGGCCTGCAGCCGGCGGTTCATCTCGAGGGAGAGTTCGGGGGAGAGGCCATCCGCCTCCCCCCCCCACACCGCCGCCATCGCGCCGCCGCCCAGCCGGGCCATCTCCTTCTGTTACACAACACATCTCAAGCGGCTTTCAGACTACGCTATAATATATAGCACAACAATATCGCGCACCATACAGAGCCAATGGTCAGTTGGGTGGCACGTACTTACATTCTACTGTGTTTATCTTTAGATCAAAGATTACAAAAGAAATAGTTAATTGTACAGAATTCTAAACAGAACTTAACAGGTCAAAAATATTTTTAAAAACGATCATAAAATATTTCCGATTTGGCATTTTAGCAAATCTATATTTTTAATATTAACCATTTTGTACAATATAGTACAACATACTTGTGGCGACCCCTATATCTCGACACAAACAGAACTCCCGCAATACGCTAATAGATGGCGCGACAAGAATACATTGCATACAAAACCACGATTTCATGTGCAATCCTGAATCGCGATGTAAGAGTTCTCGACCATCTTATTATACTAAAAGATAATGATAATCTAATTACCTTTGTTAATTTCCGTTTTAGCTATAGCAGCGTGAAAAAATAATAAATAATATAAGGACCGAAATTCGACCATGTTTTTAAAACTTTTTTTTTGACGTTAATTTCTATAACGTGTTCTGTTTTGTGAATATTGGTAGTCGCCCCTCATAAGTGTAGTTTACACTCCTGAATAGGGTTATGGATGTACCCAAAGGCCAGAACACGATACCTGTGACAGATATTCAAAGGTCTATCTCAGAAACTATGATAGTTAGATATAAACTGTTTTCACTAAGCATTTATGAGCTACCGTATATGCACCTAAAGTATCATTGATGTAAAAAATCTAATGGCGCGCTTAACGAGTGAGAGCAACTGATGATGCCGCGATGCCGTGATGCGAAAACTTCGAGCAGCTCCGTGGCTCCTCGGTTTTTTCCGTCGCTTAGACTCTGCCCAC
This sequence comes from Ptilodon capucinus, assembly GCA_914767695.1. Classification (NCBI taxonomy): domain Eukaryota; kingdom Metazoa; phylum Arthropoda; class Insecta; order Lepidoptera; family Notodontidae; genus Ptilodon; species Ptilodon capucinus. The sequence goes on from OU611837.1 coordinate 3,352,710, forward strand.
CGGCTGACTCCGCTCACTCGCCGCAACGACGCTTCTCTCTCTCTACTCTAAATAACATTATGTTTCACATCTGCCAGGAGTCCCGCGACCGCTACGTTTTTTTCCGGATTTCTGATATACCCTGTGTGTATAACTGTACCTTGTTAGCGTCCCTGTCGTAAGAGGCGACAGCGCCGGCGGGCAGCTTGGCCAGCAGATGCCGCAGCAGGCGCGACTTGCCGCGCAGCTCGCCCGTCAGCTGGCGCGCGTGCTCCTCCAGGAACTCGCTGCGCTCAGCGCGCCGCGCGGCCGCCCGCTGCAGCGACACTATGCGCTCGATCAGCGTCTGCCGGTCCGGCTCCCTCACCTACACCCACCACACGTATAGGCCTACGGGGGCACTTACACATTGTCAACTTTAACATTTTTATTTCTTATACGCAGAGATCGGAATAGAGATTACTTAAACTGAGAGACTTAAGCAGAGATTTACTTAAACTTCGGGGTAAAAAGTAACATACCACCACGTACCAACCCTAAAATAATTATAATCTCGGCAATTAAAAATCACGAATTATTTATTGGATTTTATTTACAGTCGCAAATTATTGATTTAAATAATCATATAAGATTATTTAGGGTACCATACTAAAATTGTGTCAAATTTAAGAATTTGTTAGTTTTATTTAAGTTGGTAAGGTTTTATTAACTATGACATCAGTAGGGTGATTTTAAAACACTCGGAATCGAATTCGGAATTTTTTTGGCCAAAAAGTCTTATATAAACACACTTATCATAATTATAAAATTGGAAATTGATTACTTATTTAAATTATCGATTTAAAACTTACTCTCCTTCATTATTTTTGGTTATAACGAACCTCGAAAATTTTTACTGATACGTCAAAGTGAAAGTGAAGGGTAACATCACGCCTTTGCAACCACGAAGTTTCAGAGCTACGTCATAGATGGCGCATGGCGCTGTATTTCGGTAAATAAAAACACAACCACGAAGTGAATAATGCAGCACGATTGTTTGCCGGCGCTGCACAGCAGCCGCCCTATGTTGTCTCCTATAAGATAATATTCCATCCTATCGAAGGGAATAATTTTCACAATAATGTAAAGGGCCATAAAACAACGTTAATGGGTTTATTTTAAACACTCTTTAGTACTGACTTACCTTAAATATTATGCAAGTATTTAGATAACACTTAAATTTGGTATTTTATTTATGTTTTTGTTCAATTTCGGAAGCTTTCCGCGAGGAAAAAGGTGTCGGAAACTTTCCATCGATTCGGATGGGTTTATCCGACAAGAAATGTCAAAAATCGTCGGGTACGGAAATCAAAATAGCGATGGCTGGAATCCGTGACGGAAAGATCCGATTCCGTTTCCGAATTCGATTCCGAGTGTTTTAAAATCACCCTGCTGGACGTCTAACACCTCAGTCCACCTTGACCATGGTTGCTGTATAGCAGCCGAAACGTCGGGAACATAAAAAAGTAAATAAACGCGATAGAATCCGTAAAATAGATTTATTTCAATGTGTAGTATTCGCGTAAAGATAAGAAAACAATAATTTATTGTTACTAAAATCCAATCAATGATTCGTAAGTTTTAAAAACCGGGATTCGTTATAATAATTCCGGGAATCTTGATCAGGTATTATCCACTCTATGTTACTTCCTTCCTCGAAGTTTAGGTATGTAATAGTCTACCTATTCCGATGTCTGCTTATAATTTAAACTTGCACCCATTACGTTCAAGGCGTGCGTTCTACCGACGAGGCTACCACAGCTATATAGCTGTACTATGGAGTGTAGATGTAAGGAGAACAATCTCATATGGGAGAAAAGTTGAAAAAGTGTCGAGCTGTATGCTATAATAAATATATATAGTCTATAATAAACAGTTCAAAAGCCTTCCACAATCGCGCTGGTGTAGACAAAGGATATGGTATGAATATAGAAATCAGGATGTCCACTAACCGTAATACTTTCAAATTAAAAGTACGACAACTGTACCGGAAACAATTGGCAGATTCGTAACAATATTACTTATATCTCTCAACAAATTGAATTTATTATTATAATATTATATGTAGGTATATATGTATGTATGACATAGGTATATTACTATAATTACGTAAGTATATTAATTATATATTGATATTTAAGTCTACAAAATTTACATTTACATATAAATATTTATTTTTCTATTCTTTTACTACTTTTTTACTACTTTTCTCTCTTTGCATTCACGTCTTTTACTTCTTGCACCCACTTAGTTTGTTTTTTTTTCCTCTCTTAATTATTACAAGAGAATGTGCACCTAGAGTGGTTTTTAATTCGTAAACTGTGAATAGTACGCTTATTGACCTACTCTAACAATATTTGACGTTTCCTTTTAAATTTACCCTGATGCGAATGTGGCGCCACCCATAATTAATACATTTCGACACTTTTTCAATATACAGATGATTCTCCTTACCTCTACCCTCCATAAACTGTACAAATACTAGTATTATAAACGTCATCTATTGAACAATAACTAAATTAGAATATCATAAATGAAAAAATACGTAATCTAACCTTTGCGAATATTTTACCGAACAAAGTTGGATATTTTATCTGTGAAACGAAACTTGATATTATTATATAGTATGGGCTCACCACGTTCGACTGCTCCTGGGTTTATGCGTGAAAATTAAAAATGCTATTTATTATTCTTACGCAATAGGAACCACAAGTACAATGCGATCCAAATAAGAATAGGAATGTCAATAACCTCTATCTGTCAAATGTCACTTGAAAAGTATGGTTTGTAAAAAAATGATTTGCATATCAATAATAATAGTCTTACATCAAATTTAAATAAAAAGGTTATCTACTGCTACTACTACTACAGCCCTTTTAACGTCCCACAGCTGGGCACGGGCCTCCCCTCTATGCGAGGGGGATTCAGGCCACAGTCCACCACACTGGCCCAGTGCGGGTTGGCAGACTTCACACATTTATCGAGAACTAGACAAGTTCCCCCAGACGTGCAGGTTTCCTCACGATGTTTTCCTTCACCGTTTCATAGCAAGTGATAATCTCGGATGAAAATGAGATTCGCACATAAATCCCAGAGGTGCGAGCCGGGGTTTGAACCTGCACACTTTGATTTGCAAGGCGTGCGTTCGACCACTCGGCTACCACTGCTTAAATGCTTAAAAAGATTAAATTAGTAGTAAATAGTCTCAATATAATATTTAATTATTTAAAGTTATAAATTCGTTTTCGCTCGTCACAATATGGCGCAAAGTCGATCCTATTCTCATTTGAATCGCATAGTACGACGAGACTACTTCAGACAATGCTGTTTCATTCTATTAATTTGCACATTTTAATTGCAAATGTGAGATATTAAGGCCGTCTCGTTCCCTCTCTATGGTTTAAAGGGAGACACCGAATCAGCGCGATATCCTACTAATACCATAAATGTAAATGTTTGCGAGGATGGGTGTTTGTTCCTCCTTCACGCAAAAAACTACTGAACTGAATTTGATGAAACTTTACAGTATTATTGCTTATACATCATTGGTGTCAGCACGCATGTCAAGACAAGACCTCTGTCACGGATTGGCTCGGTCGCTCTCTGTCTTATTTCATACTAGCTGTGCCCGCGACTTCGACCGCGTGGACTTTAGGGAGATTACCCGGAAATAATGGCAATGCTTTTTCTAAAATAAAAGTAGCCTAAGTTACGCCTTCGAACATCAGCTATCTGCCAGTGGAAGTCCCGTCGAAATCTGTTCAGCCGTTTGAAAGTTTACCCGGAACAAACAGACAGACAGACAAACATTTTTAAAATTGCATTTTCGTTATAGGTATCGTGTATACTTTTGTGGCGTACCCTATATCTCGCCACAAAACACAACTACCACCAGTCGCTACTAGATGGCGCGACTGTAGTCACATCGCAATTTTACGCGTACAAGAAATTATCCGCCATACAAAGTACTATGAAAATCCTAGCTCGCGGTACTGGTGTGTTCGACGATCTGAACTATATATACAAATTCCCCGACAATATCATCGGGGGGCGTAGCGGACCCCGCCAGGCATACCACCCGCCTGGCAGGAAGATCTTCCCTTTACCGCTAAAGTGGTGACCCCTACATCGAACACCGAAGTAACAACACCTTCTGCAGCTACAACGTCGAGGACCACCAGCATCAAAAACATCATCACCCTTCCACTAGTACCAGCACCAGAGCGTCACTATCAACCGAGTGCCACACATCATCCAGCCAAGCATCATCGACGTGTATCTGAACGGATCACCACAAGCCGACTCACCGCGCTTCCTGATCCTGCCATACACGTCGCACATCTGCGCATACAGTCTCGACTCACTGCAGACTCACGCAGACTTCACGGCACCGTGCTCAGTCTCGACTCACCGTAGACACAAGCATCATTCCTGGATTCATCATCATGCAAATTCGACCTCTGGTCTCGGAAGGGAGTCCTGTGGCGTACCCTATATCTCGCCACAAAACACAACTACCACCAGTCGCTACTAGATGGCGCGACTGTAGTCACATCGCAATTTTACGCGTACAAGAAATTATCCGCCATACAAAGTACTATGAAAATCCTAGCTCGCGGTACTGGTGTGTTCGACGATCTGAACTATATATACAAATTCCCCGACAATATCACCGGGGGGCGTAGCGGACTCCGCCAGGCATACCACCCGCCTGGCAGGAAGATCTTCCCTTTACCGCTAAACTTTCATATGCATTTATTAAAATAATGTTATTTTGATAAGTCAAAGTCAAATCATTTATTTTGTATTAAGCCCTATTTACAAATTGTCAAGTTTACATTTTTTTTTTCTTATATTCTACTATGCTACCACCGGATCGAAACGCGACCTCAACTGAGAAGATCCGGCAAGTAACTCAGTGGGCTGATCATTTTTAGGGTTCCGTACCCAAAGGGTAAAACGGGAACCCTATTACTATGACTTCGCTGTCCGTCCGTCCGTCTGTCTCCAGGCTGTATCTCATGAACCGTGATAGTTAGAGTTGAAATTTTCACAGATGATGTATTTCTGTTGCCGCTATAACAATAAATACTAAATAACAGGATAAAATAAATATTTAAGGGGGCTCCCATACAACAAACGTGATTTATTTGCCGTTTTTATAGATAATGGTACGGAACCCTTCGTGCGCGAGTCCGACTCGCAGTTGGCCGGTTTTTAAAAAACAGACACTGCTATTTTATTTATTTGTATAGATACCTGTATGTCTGGTAGCACGTCGCCGTGTCCGTTCTGCAGGCGGTCGTCGTGCGGCGCGCTCTCGCCGCTGCTCAGTGAAGTAACAGATCCTGCCCACACCACAATCATCAATGATAATATCGGCGGTTAATTAAAAGGTGAATTCACTCAAGCGACATTTTGGTAACTTGGAACGAAACCCAGCTCAAAAGACGACGAAAAAATCGCTGATTCCAATAAATACATTAATATCACGCCTGTATTCCCCGAAAGGGATAGGCAGAGGTGCACTGCAGTGCTCCTACACTTCGTTGCTTCTTGCCAAATTTCAAGATTCTAGGTCAACTTCAAGGTCAAACTTGATACATTCACGCGTTTCTGAGAAAAAAGGGTCTTGACAGACAGACAGACAGACATACAGACAGACAGACAAACAGGTAGACAGGCGGACAAAAAAGTGATCCTATAAGGGTTCAGTTTTGTTTCTTTTTAGATAGGTACGGAACCCTAAAAATGATACTGATGAACGTTGTTTGTAAGAACGCTGACCTGTCCTGGTGTTGGACGCGTCAGCCGGCACGCGCCTGGCCTCCAGCTGCTCGCAGCGCTTCAGGGCGCGCTGCAGCTCCCGGTTCAACTCCTGCATCACAATACAATACCTAATAACAATATATCATCACTATTTACCAGGAATTTTCTCCCTCGCACCACCAAATTGTGGAATGAACTTCCTGCAGCGGTGTTCCCGGACCGATGCGACAAAGGTATCTTCAAGAAACGAGCATACTCATTCCTTAAAGGCCGGCAACGCACTTGCGATGCCCCTGGTGTTGCAGGTGTCCATGGGCGGTGTTGATCACTTACCATCAGGTAAAACGTCTGCTCGTTTGCCTCGCTATCTCATAAAAAAAAACACGCCTGTATTCCTCGAAGGGGTAGGCAGAGGTGCACTGCAGGTATTTGGTGTGGATTTAGGTATTGTAGCTAGCAGTGGTAGACAAGTCGTCGAACGCACGCTTTGAAATCAAAGTGCGCAGGTTCAAACCCCGGCTCGCACCTCTGGGTTTACATGTGCGAATCTCATTCTCATCCGAGATTATCACTTAGAAGCTAAGAAACGGTGAAGGAAAACATCGTGAGGAAACCTGTACGTCTATAGAAAGGCGTGTGAAGTTCACCAACCCGCACTGTGCCAGCGTGGTGGACTGTGGCCCAAATCTCCCTCGTATTGAGGGGGGACGTGCCCGGTATAATGGCAATAGGCTCGCCCCCTATTACATTGGGACCAAAATACATCGACGAAGTGTGGGCGCACTACAGTGCACCTCTGCCTACAGGAATACAGGCGTGATGATGTAGTTTTTATGATGTATGACTTCCCCAAAGGGTTCCTATTTTTTTCCTTTTGAGGTGCGGCACAATAAAAAGTTAGTCATAGTAACTCTGCAAGGACAATGTTATGGGACTTGGGGTCATGATGTACGCACCTTGATGGCGCTAGCATGCTTCTTCTTGATCACTCCGTTCTCCCCCTCCTCCCATTCCAACTTCTTGCTAACTTCTGCCAACTCCTCTGTCAGTTCTGCCACCTGCACGCCATAAAAACGTTAAAAAACTTAGTTCATATAGATGATGGTGTGGTTTAGTTGTTTGAGCGACGACCGGTCTGCTCACTGAACCAGATGGTAGCGGGTTCGATTCCCGCCAGTGGGAAATTTCAGAAATGGCCTTTTCGCCAAAAAAAAAAACAAAATTACTATGCACAAATGATAGTTATATTAGAAAAATAAAACCTTTTTTAAAACAAACTTTTATTTAATTGCTCTTAAAAGAAGAAAATCTTTGTGTTAGTTTTCGTGTTCTCCTCAGCAAGCCCTTTCATTTGATACCCATACTGCGGTAGTGCAGAAAAAATAACTATTCCGCCATCTTGGATGATCCGCCATATTGGAATTGGAATGACGTCACATAGCTAAGCATGCATTGTCACCCAAAATAAGCGTGTATACCAAACTTCAGCTCAATCGGTTAAAGATAAATGATTTGAAATTCAGTAGCAAGATTCCACCCGGACATACGTTGCAAATTAATATAAAGCTTGTAAAAAAAGCTTGTAAAAATTGGCTTTTCAAAATTACAAAAATCAAAATAACCGTGCACAAATGATACTTGAATCCATCATAGGCTTATGAAGCAACTCTGGGCGCATATTAGACCGTTTTCATCTATAATATACTATAATATTATTAAGCTGAAGAGTTTGTTTGGTTGAACGCACTAATCTCAGGAACTAGTGGTTTGAATTGAAAAAAATATGTTTGTGTTGAATAGTCCATTTATCGAGGCAGGCTATAACATTACAACACAGTAACCATAAACGCGGGTGTAACCGCGGGCACAGCTTGTTTTAGGATAAAAGCTACTAGCTAACGATCCTATCGCGAATTTTTACGGTTTTGGGATTTCTTTTTACTTGTCTAGGCTGGGTGTAACTGGGTCGTTGCTAAGTTTGGGATCATACAATGAGTAAGTTTTTTTTTTTGAAGGACTTACGCTGTTGGCCGTGGGGTGGCAATTACAGCTTAGGCCTTAAGGGCGGAAAAAGGGTGGCAACTAGCTCAAGGGCGCCACAGAGGGCACGACCTCGGCTTGGGCAGTTACCGTGAGGGGAGAGGTAGTGACTACACTCCTAGGTGCAAAGATGCACCTACGAGCGGAAGAGGGGGTTCCTCGACCTCGCCGGCGAGATCGGTGTCTGTTTGAAGCAATAAGTATGTGTTGTGTGGCGATATGTACGTACCTTCCTGGCGAGCTGTCTGTTCTCCTGATTGCGTCGCGCGCTCTCCGCAGCGAGCGCGACGCGCAGCTCGTCACATTCGGCCTGTAGTGTCGCTATGCGCTCGCGCAGGCACAAGTTGTCCGCGGACAGCGCACGCGCCTTACAACACAAAACCATCTGATATACTATGCGATTCAAATGAGAATAGGATCGACTTTGCGCCATACTGTGACGTCATAGCTGTCAAATCTAACCAGTTAAGTAGTGTGAGCAAAACAATATATTTTTTAAATAAAATTTATTTGCAATGGTTGAGTGAAACGACGAAGCATACTAACGACGACAAAATGATGACTGGCGGCGTCCTTATTTTCTTTTCTTTAATAATTTTGGCATGGCCTCTGGGCCTTTGCGCCAAAAATGAAAATAAAAAAGGTTATGGTATGGCTTTAAAAAACGATTGACTTTAAACAATTCAATATTATATTAAGACAATTAACTACTAATTTAACCTTTTTATTTAAATTTCATGTAAGACTATTATTATTTATATGCAAATAAGTTTTTTGCAAACCATACTTTTCAAGTGACATTTGGCAAATAGGGATTATTGACATTCCTATTGTTATTTGAATCGCATAGCACAAGGTGTATCAGAAGTCCGAAACCTTTACCGTTTCTAAGAGGATTGGGTATACAACTGTGTGGTATTAAATTTCGAACATGTTTTTTAAACTTGTTTTCGTCGCCTGTTACATGCTACTAATATTATAAATGTGAAAGTTTGTGAGGATGCATGGATGTTTGTTAATCTTTCACGCAAAAACGACTAAACGGATTTTGATGAAACTTCACAGTATTAATGTTCATATATCAGATTAACACCATATTGAATGATCGTAGTGTGCGCGGACGAAGTGGCGGGTAGAAGCTAGTATATGAATAAGTAAATAGTAAGGTGGTATCTGCGATCTGCCCAAGGGTTAGAGAAGGACAGCAATGGACAGGCAAAGGAGGAGGGAATTCGAGGAGGCCTATGTCGCAAGACAGCTTGACCTGGTAACTGATATATTCTAAGTTATATACATACAGAAAAATAGAGTAGTTAAGTATACAGGGTGTTTCAGAAGTCCGAAATAACGTTTGTACGTATACAAATGAATGGTATAAAAATTTGACCTAAATTCGACCATGTTTTTTCAACTTTTTTTCCGTCGTCAATATATATAACTCGTAATATATCGAGTCCTATGTTAAATATGCATGTTCTGTTTTGTGAATATTGGTAGTCGCCCCTCATAAGTGTAGTTTACACTGCTGAATAGGGTCATGGATGTACCCAAAGCCCAGAACACGATACCTGTGACAAATTTTCTAAGGTCTATAACTCAGAAACTATGATAGTTAGGTATAAACTGTCTTCACTAAGCATCCACATATGAGCTACCGTATATGTACCCAAAGTATTATTTCGGACTTCTGAAACAACCTGTAGTTAGTATAGTTTTATGTTTTACTATTATAAATTGAGCTAAGGTCAGTGTAAATAAAGGCTATTTTATTAATTGAATGAAGGTGGTACCTCTGCCTCGTGTCCGGCGGCGGCGGCGTGGTGCGCGACGTGCGCGGCGGTGAGCGTGGCGGCGTGCTCGAGCGCGGCCGCCTCCCGCCGCCGGCACGTCTCGCCCGCCGCGCGCTCCACGCTCAGCGCCTCCTCCGCCACGCGCGCGCGCTCGCTCTCTCTACAAACGACCATACACCATCACGCCTGCACTCCCCGAACGGGTGGGCAGAGGTGCCGTTAACTTGTGCGTCCACTTTCGGTTCTCAAAGTCAAAGTCAAATCATTTATTCTGTATAGGCCCAAGGGGGCACTTACAAATTATCAAGTTTACATATTTTTGATGTCAAACATCTAAAGGCAAGAGGTAAACCAGATTTTTGGCGTGGCGAGATTTGCCGATGCTTCGCCGAAACAAAATGAAATCAACCTAATTACTTAATGCATAAAGTAGTTTTAAATGCGGCCACGTTTCGTCCGCCGCTTAGACTCCGCCCACCAGCTGACTTCGCTCACCTGCCGCTACGACGTTTATGTTTTATGTTTCACATCTGCCAGGCAACGGACGGCTCAATTTTTTTATTTTTCCTATATACTACTACCGGATAGAAACGCCAACTCAACTGAGAAGATCCGGCAAGAAACTCAACTCAAAACTTATTTCAAATACACAGGTACAGGGCCGCCTGCTAAGTATGTGACGGTGTGTGTACCTGTCGAGCGTGGCGCTGAGCGTGTGCGCGAGCGCAGCCTGCGCGCGCAGGGCCGCCAGCTAAGTGTGTGACGGTATGTGTACCTGTCGAGCGTGGCGCTGAGCGTGTGCGCGAGCGCACTTTGCGCGCGCAGGGCCGCCAGCTAAGTGTGTGACGGTACGTGTACCTGTCGAGCGTGGCGCTGAGCGTGTGCGCGAGCGCCGCCTGCGCGCGCAGGGCCGCCAGCTAAGTGTGTGACGGTATGTGTACCTGTCGAGCGTGGCGCTGAGCGTGTGCGCGAGCGCCGCCTGCGCGCGCAGGGCCGCCAGCTAAGTGTGTGACGGTATGTGTACCTGTCGAGCGTGGCGCTGAGCGTGTGCGCGAGCGCCGCCTGCGCGCGCAGGGCCGCCAGCTAAGTGTGTGACGGTATGTGTACCTGTCGAGCGTGGCGCTGAGCGTGTGCGCGAGCGCCGCCTGCGCGCGCAGGGCCGCCAGCTAAGTGTGTGACGGTATGTGTACCTGTCGAGCGTGGCGCTGAGCGTGTGCGCGAGCGCAGCCTGCGCGCGCAGGGCCGCCAGCTAAGTGTGTGACGGTATGTGTACCTGTCGAGCGTGGCGCTGAGCGTGTGCGCGAGCGCCGCCTGCGCGCGCAGGGCCGCCAGCTAAGTGTGTGACGGTATGTGTACCTGTCGAGCGTGGCGCTGAGCGTGTGCGCGAGCGCAGCCTGCGCGCGCAGGGCCGCCAGCTAAGTGTGTGACGGTATGTGTACCTGTCGAGCGTGGCGCTGAGCGTGTGCGCGAGCGCCGCCTGCGCGCGCAGGGCCGCCAGCTAAGTGTGTGACGGTATGTGTACCTGTCGAGCGTGGCGCTGAGCGTGTGCGCGAGCGCCGCCTGCGCGCGCAGGGCCGCCAGCTAAGTGTGTGACGGTATGTGTACCTGTCGAGCGTGGCGCTGAGCGTGTGCGCGAGCGCAGCCTGCGCGCGCAGGGCCGCCAGCTCAGCCGCCTCCAGCTCCAATCGCTCCACCGACTCCTTCAACGTCTCCCTCTAAACAACAGACAAATCTATCTGTACATCTACCAGCCTCACCCACAACTCCGTTCGCGTGGAACTTAGGAATCTTATTTTTTTTTTTAATAAAAGACTAAGTTAATTATTGTAACATCAGCTATCCTACAGTGAAAGTCCCGTCAAAATTGGTACCGTCGTTCCGGAGATTTGTAAGAATCTAATCTACACGAATATGTAAGAAGTATCCTAAGTTACTCCTTATTGCCTCAACTATCTGCCAGTGTAAGTCCCGTCAGTTTCCATGTTGGTTGTGGTCGCGCTGTGAAGACGAAAGTAGTTCTAACGAGCGCATCCGGCTGCTGGTCGCGGTCGCACTATGCGCGTGGTCGCAGTATGATCACTTAGGTAGTTCTATACAATGTATTACCTCGGTGGTGATGGTCGCCAGCAAATCCGCTTGCTGGTCGTGGTCGCAGTATGATCACTTAGGTAGTTCTATACAATATATTACCTCGGCGGTGATGGTAGCCAGCGCGGCCGCCTGGTGGTCGCGGTCGCGCGTGGTCGCGTCCAGCTGCTGCGTGGTCGCGTGCAGCCGCCGCTCCAGGTCGTCGCGCTCGTGCTTGCACAGTATCAGCGCCGCTTGGTTCTGTTTGAGTTCCGCTTCTACAGGGTGTTTCAGAAGTCCGAAATAATACTTTGACGTTGGCATCAATATCGGGTATACAACTGAATGGTATAAAAATTAGATCGAAATTCGACCATGTATTTCCAAATTCTTTTTCGTCGTCAATTTCTATAACTCGTGTATAATAAAAGTGTAATATCTCGAGTCCTATGTAAAATATGCATGTTGTGTTTCGTGTTAATTGGTAGTCGCCCCTCATAAGTCTAGTTTACACTGCTGAATGTACCCAAAGGGCAGAACACGATACCGCTGACAAATATTCATATACATTGATATAGCAGTGGTAGCCGAGTGGTCGAACGCACGCTTTGCAATCAAAGTGCGCAGGTTCTATCCCCGGCTCGCACCTCTGGGTTCCATGTGCGAATCTCATTTTCATCTGAGATTATCACTTGCTAAGAAACGGTGACGGAAAACATCGTGAGGAAACCTGTGTGCCCGGTATAATGGCAATAGGCTCGCCCCCTATTACATTGGGACCAAAATACATCGGCGAAGTGTGGGCGCACTGCAGTGCACCTCTGCCTACCCCTTCGGGGAATACAGGCGTGATGATGTATGTATGATATATATGGCCAGATCGTAGTGGTGCAAGGGAGTTCATTACCTTTTTCTGTAAATCAAATATCTTTTCATTCACCGCCAATTTAAAAACTTAAAACATCTCTAGCCATAAACAAAATTTTCAAATTCTGTTATCTAAATATTGAAGTTGTAGCAGTGTAAAAGCAGTGGCAGCCGAGTGGTCGAACGCACGCCTTGCAAATCAAAGTGTGCAGGTTCAAACCCCGGCTCGCACCTCTGGGTTTATGTGCGAATCTCATTTTCATCCGAGATTACCACTAGCTATGAAACGGTGAAGGAAAACATCGTGAGGAAACCTGCACGTCTATAGAAAGGCGTGTGAAGTTCACCAACCCGCACTGGGCCAGCGTGGTGAACTATAGCCCAAAAATCTCCCTCGTGTTTAGGGAGAATGTGCCCGGTATAATGGCAATAGGCTCGCCCCCTATTACATTGGGACCAAAAAAAAATACATCGGCGAAGTGTGGGCGCACTACAGTGCACCTCTGCCTACCCCTTCGGGGAATACAGGCGTGATGATGATGATGATGATGATGAAATATTGAAGTTAGCCCCGCTCGTGTAGTTTGCACTGTTAAATAGGAGTATGGATGTAACCTATGGCCACAAGACGATACCTGCGGTAAATATTCAAAGGTCTGTAACTCAAAAACTATGATAGTTATTTATAATCTACCTTCACTGTGTATCTACATATTAGGTACCGTATATGTACCGATTTTTTTTTATTGATTTATTTTTAAGGAAGACTAACAGCTAAACAGATCCAATAGGAAAACAAGATTAACGAAACAAAGCCATTTAGAAGTCCCCACAGATAGTAAAATAATAAATTAAAAAGCAAGGTAAACAAGTGTACCAATACCACCACCATTAAAACTATGCTTAACAACTTAAACTGCCTTAAGTATACAGTGGTGTTAGCACGTATGTCAAGACAAGAATTTTGTCACAGATTTGCTCGTTTGCTCTCTGTGTAATTTCATATGAAAGAAAGAGACAAAATCAAGATATTCCGTGACATACGTCTAGTCTTGGCGCACATGCTACAACTGCAGAAGTATAAAATGATAATGACAAGGAAAAGGAAATGAAACGAGCACAATGTACAATAAGAATATTCTAAACTAAAATATATATATATTCTTACTTCTGAAACACCCTGTATACAGGGTGTTTCAGAAGTCTGAAATAATACTTCGACGTTTGCATCAGTATCGGGTATACAACTGAATTGTATAAAAAAAACATTGAAATTCGAACATGTTTTTTCAACATTTTTTCATCGTCAATTTCTATAACTCGTACTATCTCGAGTCCTATGTAAAATTTGCATGTTCTGTTTTATGAATATTGGTAGTCGCCCCTCATAAGTGTAGTTTAAATTTCTGAATAGCGTTATGGATGGACCCGAAAACCAGTACACGATAGCTGTGACCAATAGTCAAAGGTCTATAACTCAGAAACTATGATAGTTAGGTATAAACTGTCTTCGCTAAGCATCCACATATGAGCTACCGTATATGTTATCCAAAGTATTATTTCGGACTTCTGATGCACCCTGTACAACAAGATACAAACGTGTTGTAGAAGTGTTACCGAGTTGTTTAGCCTTGTTGGAGTCGGTGAGGGCGGCTGCGGCGGCTTCCCTGCCCGCCTCCAGCTCGGCCACCAGCTGGGACAACTTGTCCGCGCGCTCAGAGCTCTCCTGTACAACATGTGCATGTGATACAACACTCTAAAATATTTTAACTCGCTTGTTCAGGCGCTGGTCCAGCTCCACAGGAACTCATTCGAGGGATATTAGCAATTTGTCCCGTTCCATAGTCCAGTGCGGGTTGGTGAACTTCCCACGCTTTTTATAGACGTGCAGTATTCCTCACGATGTTTTCCTTCACCACTCATTCATTCGTTCTCATTCTTCACCACTCATTCGTGGTAATCATTATTGAAAATGACATTCACAAATGAAAATCACAGAGGTGCAGGATTTGAACTTGGACCCCTTGCGTTCAAGGCGGGCATTCTACCCACCAGGCTACCACTGCTATTACATATACTCTAACATACAATTTTATATTAAAGCATATGCTTTATATGTAAGCATCCATTTTCATCTAACTGGCAGTTGTTTACCTTGTAAGCGTCCATCTCGACTCGCAGCTTGCTCTGAGTCCACTTGAGTCTCCCCTCCAGCTCGCGCAGCTCGTCACGCGACTTGCCCAGCTCGCGCTCACATCCCATCAGCTCATGGCACTGACAATAACCAATTAGACAAAGTTACAAGGCATTCACTTGTACCGTAATTTTATAGGTATGTGTATCACACGCGTAGATAATCTTCTGACAATACTCTCACCTTGTATGTGTGTCGAATGGCACAGTATTCACCTCATATATGTGTAACCTATTCAAGGCAATGCCACTCACCCTTGTATGTGTGTGTATCCTATATAAGACACTGCCGCTATCTCGTTTGTGTTTACGTCTAATGGCAGTGTTCTCACTCTTGTATATATATGTGTCTCTAATGCAGTCTCTTCACCCTGTCTATGTCTGTATCCCATATAAGGCACTGCCGCTCACCCTTGTTTGCGTGTACGTCTAATGGCAGTGTTCTCACCCTTGCATATTTGTGTGTGTCAAATGGCAGGGTCCTCACCCTGCGTCTTAGAAAGCAGGGTGAGGACCCTGTATGTGTGTGCAACGAATGGCAGGATTCTCACCTAGTATTTAAAAGTGTTTCTCATACATCTATGGAAGTCTCTTCACCTTGTATATGGGTGAGTGTATCTAATGGCAGCGTCCTCACCTTATCGTCGTACAGCTGGCATATCCTCTGCTTCTCAGCGTGGGCGGCGCGTATCTTGTTGTTCAGAAGCTCGAGCTCGGCGGCGTCGCGCGCGGCGGCGGCATCGCGTGCGGCGGTAGCACGACGGGCATCAATAGCGGCACACTCAGCGCCCGCGTACCGCATCACGGCTGCGTCCTTCTCACGTTCCGCTTGCTCCACTCGATGACACATCTATGGAATATAGAGTGCACATTATTATGTGTAAGAAAAAATCTCCCTCGTAATGAGGGAGAATGTGCCCGGTATAATGGCAATAGGCTCGCCCCCTATTGTATTACATTGGGACCAAAAATACATCGGCGAAGTGTGGGCGCACTGCAGTGCACGTCTGCCTACCCCTTCGGGGAATACAGGCGTGATGATGTATTTATTTATTATTATGTGCCCATTTAGCGGCCAACTACAGGGAAGCAATACTCGCATGATCAACATTATCTATAATACGACATATGGCAAATAAAAACGAAACGAAACGAATTTGACGTTTTGTTTCGAAATTGTCAAATTAGAGATTAACGTCTATCTTGCGAGGATTGGATCTCTGGGTACAGAAAGAATAAACCTCTGTCACGGATTCGCTCGCTCTCTCTGTCTTATTTCACACGTGAGAAAGAGACAAAACCAACATAGTCCGTGACATAAGTCGAGTATGGGGGCCAATGCTACAACTACAAGTCTCCCTTTAATGCGACGGGGATTCAGGCCATACTTCGCCATGCTAGTCAAGTGCGGGATGGCAGACTTCACACATCTATCAAGAACTAACTATGTAGTTCTAAAACCTAACTAGGTTCCCTTGTAAAAAGTGGTTATTTTAAGATTACAAACAGGCACAATTCGAATTTAAATATGAAAAGTGTTAGAGACATTTTAAGTTGCCAAAAAAGATATCGGAGGGGTGAAAGGCTGTTCGACTTAAGCGACATGTATATACATATTTGGAATCAGCGATTTTTTCTTCGTCGAATGTGTTTGCTCTCCTGTAAAGTTAAAAAATTTTACTTAACTCAAACAGCCCCCTCCATATTATAAAGTACATATTTGGGGTACAATAATTAAGCAATTAGCATTCCTGCCCTGATAGACTCATACAGCACAATTAATTTCATTTTAATGTACTTTATTGATAACTAGCAGCCCGTCTCAGCTTCGCACGGACTTCTAATATAGCCTATGTTACTCAGTGATAATGTAGCTTTCTAACGGTAAAATAATTTTTGAATTCGGTCCAGTAGTTTTTGAGTTTATTCGTTACATACAAAAATACAAATCTTTCCTCTTTATAATATTAGTATAGTATAGATGTGATTAATGGAAAATTTCCTTCCTTATATAATCTATCCATATTTTCACCATTTCCGTCAACTTCATCCTGTTTCCTAGGTATATGTTATTATAATAATAATACTTTGCTTAATTTAAAATAAATCCATTGAGGATATACTTTATATCCTTCCCTATAGTAAAATGCTATCTCAATGGCGACAATTTGGTGTAATATTTACCAAAGGTGTGAACTAAATAGGTTTCAATGGAGACTGTGGTCTGCCATTTGTTGGCCATTCGACTAGAGTCAGTCTAGACCAGGGATTCCCAAACAATTTTGGGCAAGAGACCCCTCATCCAAAATTAACTTATATAGACCCCAGGTCTGAGGCATAAGTTTGGTATAACCTGGGTTTTTAAATAAATTTGGCTATGGTAGCCAATTTTTTTTTAAATCTTATCTCCAGATTTTTTCCTCATCATCATTTCCCTTACCTTATTCCATTATTTGGGGTCGGCGCAGTATGTCCTTTTCTTCCATTCTTCACGCTTTTCCGTCATACCGACATCGACTCCAATCTCATTCATATCACTTTTTACACACTCCATCCATCTTTTCTTTGGTCTTCCTCTCGCTCTGTATCCATCCACATTTATACTCATCACTATTTTAGTCACATGCTTCTCATCTCTTCTCATCACATGCCCAAACCATTGTAGTCATTTTTTCCTATTAGTACAAAATACTTACCAATTTCAAAACTTTGCGGTTGGTTAAGTGACCAACGGCAAAGTGGTTGATATCAACGCCTTTGGGAATCGCAGGTCTAGGCCATTGTACATTTTTCACTATTTTATTAGGTTGAGGTATTCAAATAGAATCAGAATTATAATTAATTTAATTATTATTAATTTTCTTACATAGGACAAACTAAAAGATCAATAAAAACCCGCGTAAAAGAACACATAGCTGACGTGAAACACCGACGCTCCACGAAGTCTGCAATCTGTGAACATGTACAGGACTGCACCCGCCAATATATCAGATTTGATAAACCGCATATCCTCGCAAAAGAACACCGAATCCAACCAAGGATGATACGTGAGGCCATTGAAATTAAACAAACATCCTAATTTCAATAGGGAAGATGGCTGGGTGCTACCACCAACTTGGGATCCAGTAATTAATATGATTAAATCCAAAACCAAGCATACCATTACAAGATCTCAAGACACTGTGAGCACTTTCTGCGTGGATCGGACCGCAAACAACAACTAAATATGAGGGTACCCAGTTATTAACTATGACATCAGGACGTCTAACACCTCAGTCCCCCCCCCCGTGACCATGGTTGCTGTAAATCAGCCGCAACGTCGGGAAAATAAAATAGTAAATAAACGCGATAAAATCCGTAAAATAGTTTTATTTCAAAGAATCAGATTTTTTTTTATTCAAATAAACCCATACAGGCACTTATGAATCTTCAATATACAAAAGGTAATAATAGTATCTCTACTGTACTACTACAGGGTGTATCAGAAGTCCATAATAATACTATGGGTACATACAGTAGATCATATGTGGATGCTTAGTGGAGACAGTTTATACATAACTATAATAGTTTCTGAGTTACAGACCTTTGATTTTTTGTCACAGGTATTGTATTCTGGCCTTTGGGTATATCCATAACCCTATTCAGCAGTGTAAACTAAACTTATGAGGGGCTACTAATATTCACAAAACAGAACATGCAAATGTTACATAGGACTCGAGATATTACGACTTATTGACGACGAAAAAAAAAATTGGATAAATTTCTATCCAATTCCTATACTGTTTAGATTTATACCCGATATGGATGCAAATTACAGACTTCTGAAACACCCCATATATGGATGTATACGTCCCAAAATAGAATATGTTCTATTACCTTACCTATACTACTTCTATAACCTATACTAAATAGGTTTAATCATGGGGAGTTTGAGTGATCAAATGTGTATACTATATATATACTTACAGAGTCCAATTTGGCTTCCAAATCCTTGAATATCTGATCCTTCTGTTGCATCTCATCACACTGCTGCTTCACTCTCTCTCTTAACGATGTGTTCTCCTTTCTCTGCTCAGCCAATAACCTCTCTAGAGACTCTATCTGCAACTTTAGAATGTCAGTCTTCGTATCCCCTGACTCTAAACTGGAACTATCTGATTCCAGAACCTTTATCACTGTATATTCTGAATTCAAATTTAAATTTGGAGCATTCTCATGACTGTAATTTGTTTTTTCAGTGGACAGTTCCGTCTTGGGATCGTTGACTTCATCCTCAAAGATGTCATTCATTAGTTTACCGTTGGGAAGAACTTTTGTTACTTTAACGGGTTTCTGGACTGTGCGGTGTGTGTATGCATTTTTTAGGCTATCACTAACAGACGAGAATATTCCGTGGACATTTTTAACAATGCTGCCAATGTCTTGGGATAGGATTTCTTTAGGTATTCTAGAGTATCTGCTGTCCATGTGGATATTTGTTTCTGGAATCTTCTGCATAGCACCTGCTTTGGTCTTTTGGCTTGTATACTCAGACAAAATCTTGTCAGCATTCAGTTCGTCATCAGTGGTGTTTACAATCGTTATTTCATTGTTTTCGTTATATGATATGTTTTCAGCACTTTTGCTCAATGGTGATTTGTTTATTACATTATTTTCGATGGGAATCTGTTCTGTGAGACTCACAGTTGAAGTTGTAAGGCTTTTACTGATACTAATACCTTTAGCCATATTAAATAAAGCTTCATCATTCAGTTTCATATTCTCACCTGAATTCATATCTACTGTACTGCAATTACTAACAATATCTTCCATAACTTTGACTAAAACGTTTTCATGGTTTGGTGACTCAATATTGATGCCATCAATAGCACTATTATCATCAGATATTGGACTAAAACTACTTTCATAGTCAATATTTTTGCTGGGTGAACCCTCAACGAAATTATCATTTATAATGTTTTTGATTGGTGATATCTCGAAATCGGAGGATGTTGGGAGAGTACCCGAACACGAATCAAGAGTATCTAGCCCAGAATCACAATTTGCTTCGCCAATTGATCCATTTTCTTTCACGATGTCACTGACGTCGACACATTCAATATGGGCAGCGGTTTCGCCAGATAACGACGACATATTTATTGTAACACACTTGCTAATTAAATTCTAATATGTTAAATTTTATAGTATTATACGAATAAGCCATGTAGAAATTAAATTGTTCGCTATTTTTATAATAAAAATAAACATCAGCGGCGTTTGACGTTCCCTTTTTACACAAATTTTGACGTTGATTGCTCGATTGATTGATATGACAGCTTTGTTTTATTAAATCGTTCGGAAATTATTTTGATTGATATACGGACAAATATTGGATATTTTTTTTTATTAACTTAAAAATGTTGTAAAAGGCTGCTGTTACCCGTAAAATATTTATTAGATATTGACCTTGAATTTCACAATGAAATCATTATGTACCGGAAGTTACATAACTTTATGTTATACCGCCAAAATCGAAAACATTGTCCATCAACGGAAAAAAATAATTGAAAGTTGCAACCCTACAAAATAATATAGCGAGTGGTAGATTTAATGAAAAGTCATGTCTGTATTAAATAAAGCCATGCAAACCAAAATATTAATTTAGTTGTCATCTATTTATAAGAAAATATTAGCATTATTATATATGCGAATAAGCTGTATGGCTAACCTTAAAACTTTATAAGTTGATACTAAGAAGCGAAGTACTCCTCACGTAGTATAAAACGATAAAAATAATCACATCATTTAATGTACTTTACACATTATATGTATGTAAAAAATGATGTCATCATATGGTAAATATTATATAAAGTGAATAGCGGATGAAAGCTTAATGTAAACCTGAATGCCCATTATTTATTTAAGAAATAATTTTAAATTTTTGTTTCCATCAAATTATTGCAAGAATACAGTACAATTAAACTTGTATAATAAACAATGCATTTTACGTGAAATCCCCGTCGCCATTGTTTGAAAAACAATAATACCAATACTACTGCCCGGAAATGATTATTATTATAACAGGAACAAAACGACTTAATAGTAGTTTTTCTTACAACGCGTTGCAACATTAGAAGGAAACGTCACGTCATTTCTATTTCGTTCTCAAAGGAAATTGAAACGGTAAAGTAGGTCGTCAGTATTGATTTTTACAATATTCGACTAACCAAAGAGGTAACTTTGCTTTGTGTAACGTTATAAATTAGATGTTGCTGTGATATCGACGGCTGCGCTCGAGAAAAATGCCCGTAAGTTTTCCTTAGCCATGTGATTTCCGGGGGCCTTTAGCTGATTCTTATTAGCCTATAATTCACTTTTATTCACCAATATAATACCCGAGGACGCTTCAATTTCAATTGTATCTCTAGAAGTCTCTTTCTATAGAAGTATTAGACGTATTTAAAACGTATTCTATAAAGTAATGAGTCATCAGTCAGCGTGTCAGGGCCGAATCCTACGCCTACATTTTTGCTTACGTAGTACATAGGTAGTTATGGAATTACGTATTTAGCTGGCATTGACGTAGTATCGAGTATAATTAGCGTTTTTAACATTCGCTGCATACTGAAATTTAGATGTGAGCTTTTTTGTTCAACAAGATTAGACCTAATGGCAGCATCTGGTACATACCTACCTATACATACTTTTATACTGCATATGCCTATCTAGTATTCCGTATTTCGCTAATTTATTTGTATTTAGATGTATATGGAGTCAAATGTATTTTTAAGTATTATTAGGTACTTAAATCATTCAAGACAAAGGGATTGGTAGCTAACAAATAATTTTGGCTGTAAATGTAGTATGTACGTACTCACACAGCTACAAGGCCCTAAGTATGACTGTAACAAAATTTTTATAAACATGAAAAGAATATTTTTTTATCAATGGCATCTAGAATATTATCATCTATGTCTTATTTTCTCATTCCAATTAAACCCATTATTGTAGTTGTAGCATGAGCACCAAGACTAGACTTATGTCACAGAATATGTTATGAATATGATGATTATATCTCTTTCTCTCGTATGAAATAAGACAGAGAGCGCTCAAGCCAATCTGTGACAGAGGTCTTATCTTGACATGCATGCTAACACCACTGTTCTACAATTATAGAATTGGTAGACTTTAGGCCCAGTTGGTATAGTTGTTTAAGCAAGACAGCAATATTTTTAGAGCTGTCATATATAGTTGAAGTTTTTGTGACTAAATTATTGACAGAACTAAACATTTCTTTCTGCCTCATACATAACAACAGTGTCAGTAACGGTAGCTAGAATATAACCAGTGTAGACATAAGACACTCACCTTGAAGCCATAAGACTTGTCATATTGTAGCTATCTTTGATGCAATATGTTGTTTTCATGCCTTATGAAATCAAGTTGTAGTAACTCCACAACAATAGTAGAGACTAGGCGCTGGATGAAAATAATTAGTGTCATAGACAATAATAAGAAATCCTCCTCCTCCTCACGTCGTGCTACTCATTACTGAGGGTTGTGATTCCCACATGGAATTATTTTCTCCTTGACTGTCTTGCGCCACCTGTGTCTGTCTTTGGCGACGTGGAGAGCTTCGTGGTTTTATAATTGTCCAGAGATTTGCGGATCTGGTCAGACCATCTAATGGGACTTCGACCTCTGGAACGTTTTCTGTCAATTTTTCCGGTAACCATAGTAACTCCACAACTATAGTATTAAGGGACTGGGCCCCAGATGAAAATAATTAGTGTCATAGACAATAATAATAAATACATAAATATAAAGTAATACTGACACACAGTATGGCCACCATGGAGGCAGTAGTAATACGGAGATGACATATCGAGCCCGCACTGCAGTATTTTTTTCTGGTTTATTTGACTCCGCCATCTTTGTTTTGCCATATAGTTGCCGACTACAGGTACATATGATAACAAAAATGGCGGATAAATCGCCACAGAGCTATACGAAGAGTGGAGTCATTGTGGGTACTCTAGTTTTACCCACTCTATGATGGCCACACACATACACTTTTTAATTTAAATCTATACTATAATATTATAAAGAGGAATTATTTATTTTTGTATGTAACTAATGTAACTTGTGTAACGTATGTAACTTAAAAACTACTGGTCCAATTTCAAAAATTCTTTTACTGTTATAAAGCTACATTATCATTGAGTAACATAGGCTATATTATAATCCCGTGCGAAGCCGGGACGGACCACTAGTTATGTCATAGACAAGTCTATTAAAAAGAAATTTATTCAAAAATATAGTTCTTCATTAAGAAAGGCTGTATTAAGTATAAAATACATTTAGTTTGGTGTCATCTAAGTCAACATGATTGTACATCAGGACGCGGAGATAACGGGTCCGACGGTGGAGAATGTCCGGGTGGTGGTTCGAATTCGGCCGATGGACGAGCGTGAGAAGTTGGAAAGCTCGTACAACTGCGTGTCGGTGGACCTGGTGAACAACACGGTGGCTGTCACCAGGAACAATGTGAACCCGCCGGAGCCGCCGAGGGTGTACGCCTATGACTCCGTCTTCGACATCACCACGAGTCAGGTAATTTTTTTTTAATACTGACAGTTTTCCAGTGTAGTAACTTTGATGCGGACACACCCAAAATCAACTCTGTGTCAATAAAGATTTAATTTGTGTAGTAAAAGACAAAACGAAAAAATACTACCAATTTGACGTCCTGTTTCGACATTCTGTCGAATTAGAGATGATGTTGATTTTGCGGGAATTGGTCAGTGTCATAAATATATAGAGATTTTTTTTTCCATTAATCAATGCAGTTCCTGTTAGTTTTTTTTTTTTTAGTAATTACTACATTATTGAGAAGTAAGGTTCACAAAGATTTTTATTTAAATATTGACAACATCCTAATTTTTTTTTCATCGAATCAGAATCATCACTCAAATCCTACTAATATTATAAATGTAAAAGTTTCTGTGGATGGATGGATGTTTGTTACTCTTTCAAGCAAAAACGACTAAACGAATTTTGATAAAACTGTACTGTATTATTGTTTATATATCCGAATAACATATAGGCTATAATTTATAACAATATTAAACAATCGAAGTCGCGGGTGGAAGCTAGTATATAATACATTTATTTACCAAGTCATGGTTGCAGTTCTCAAATATATAAGTGTTATGATTGCATGGCAACTTGCATTGTCTACGATAGGTACTTATATGCAATGCTGATTCAAATCGGTACTAAATACTGTAAAACAGCAACCACGCGATATTGAATACGTTATGTAGATAAAGCATGTAATATGGATAGTACATGCTTTATATATCAGCTTATAGGTACTATGTACATAACTACTACTATAGCACTTTTAGTGCCCCACTGCTGGGCACGGGCCTCCCTTCAATGCGAGGAGGATTCAGGCCATAGTCCACCACACTGGCCCGGTGCGGGTTCGCAGACTTCACACATCTATCGAAAACTAGTCAGGTTCCCACAGACGTGCAGGTTTCCTCACTATGTTTTCCTTCACCGTTTCATAGCAAATAGTAATCTCGGATGAAAATTAGATTCGCACATGAATCCCAGAGGTGCGAGCAGGGGTTTGTACCTGCACACTTTGATTGCAAGGCGTGCGTTCGACCACTCGGCTACCACTGCTATAATTATATTAACTTAATTTAATTTTCATAATAGAAATTAGATTTCTTCTTTATTCATATAAACAATTAAGTCTCCGCGTTATTTTTTTTTGCCAAACCAAATAAAACCGTATTTACTCACAGTAAAGGTTCAGGTGACATTGACAGCACGGAAGCATGTCTTTTACCATGGAAATTCAATCTTTATCCATATCGACGCAGAGTTGGTTTTGTTATTGGCAAAAATCTGATTTCACATTTCACATTTTTAAGATAACCATCTGTGGTTTAGAATAATCCCTTCATTGTAAATGGGAGTAGACGCACCTTACTGTACTAGCTTCCTAAGCGTAAAGACTATATTTGTATTTGATATTAGACTGCCGTGAGTATAATTCTTCTCTAGTATTGTGGCAAAGGTGCGGTCTGCTCTCATAGCGTTGCTGCTCCTGAGAATGTATTACTCGCAATTATCATTTTGAAAAGAGTAACCATTGAGTTTCTTACCGGCTCTTCTCAGTGGAAGCAGCATTCCGAACCGGTGGTAGAATCTGACTATTTGTAAGTGCTTTTTGGCCTACACGAATAAAAAATGTTTGATTTTGATTTAAGGGTCACATATTGAATCACATAGTAACTTAAGGTTTTCCATTCAAAACGGTATTAGTTAAAGTGTTGTTTCAGCACTAGAGTAACTACTCAAGGCTAATTGATTTATGTGCGTCGTAAGTACCACTTGTAATAATCACATGAGTAGGTACTCACACGGAACAGCTGAAAACATAACAAACAATGGTCTTATTGTAACTTATTTTACTTGTTGCCAGCTGCCTTATATTATTACTAGACATTCTCAATCTATTATAGTACTACTCCCAGTCATCTGAAAGTCGGAATTTAATTGATCTACGATCTTATTCACGAACCCTTTACAGTTAAATAGGCAAGTCCACAAACACTACTAAATTCCTTGTTATATTTTATCTGACTTAAAGAAAGGGTCTTAAAAAGATCGGGAAGAAATCATTGTACCTACACACATAAGACTTACGCTAAGTTGTAAGGACTCTGACCCCCCATATCAGAGGGTGAACGCGGGCCGGGCAGAAATGACCCGTATAAAAAAAAAGAGTTTACAGACGGGGCGTTAAAACGTCGAACGTTTGCCAGTACCAAAACGAACTGTGTATCTATATACATAAAGATTGAAATGCTGTGGTCTAAGCCTCGCTCACGCGCGTCAAATTTCGCTCCCGCTCTCACTGTCATTTCGATGATGAATGAACTTTTTCTATGAGTCAATACAGTGTGCTTAAGGGTTGTTTTTGGCATACGCACCGCTAAAAGTTAGGGAAGTCCTCAGTTCGACCTGCATAACTCTTTGTCAAAAACTATGGAATAAACTACGGAGTATTCCGTTATAAAGTTCTCAAATAAATGTTTGGTGCTTTATTTTTTCGTCTTAGCATTTCGCAATATAGACATCCTATGTAGTAACTGTGTTTCAACACATAATGTATGCCGTCTCCGTGTAAATAAATGTTGAAAACATGGCGGGTTGTGGCCGGGCGGTATTGGGGTCGGCCGAACGTGCCCGCCGCCCGTCCCTGCCGGAATTAGGTCACCTCGGTATTATGCCGCCGCTGTGTTCGTCGCGACTCGAAGCACTGCGCACTGCGACGAGGGCGTCTCGACCGCTCCGCGATATTCCCCACTTTGTTTTAAACATCCACCAGGGCCCCAAGTACCTAAACTGCTATCGTTGAAACTTGCATGAAAACAAAAGACTTGCATGAATAAGACTAGTCATATTCCAGCCATAATTTATCACAGATTTCGTGTCTTAAAAAAATAAGTTTCAACGATAGTGTTAGGCGACTTGGGACTAAGTGTACCCAGTGGAACCAAGTGAGAAGATACGAGAAGATGATCGCTTGCCTCGTCCATCATTCGTCTCGACTGGCGCTGGTTAACGCATCAGTCTTGTCGAATGGTGGGTGAGTTTTGTGTACTGACATCATTGTGAAGACGCTGCTACTGAAGATATGAAGATACGAATATGTTTTTTTAACAAAGTTATCTGTTCCTCGTGATAGACTGTGTTGCATTGTTCTGTGTGAACGATTTATATTTAAACGCGGTGATGTAGCTGTTGTCTTTGCGTGAACCGATTTTTTTTTATTTATTAAACGATCAGTTTAGTTTTGCTTTTGGACTCGTGAACAGATAATTTTGTAGCGATGTATGCCTGCCACAGATTAAGATATGACTCTGATGACTGAAGATTTTTTTTTATGTTTTTTGTTTTTTCTTGTGGTCATGTTTACAGCTCTGCAAGTTAGGTACAATCTGTGTTACGATGGAAGCGTTATTCTGCAACCAACGGTGATGCGTAAGCCTTTCTCTAACAAAGGAGTTGTGTACTGCTCGGAGTTCCTAAACAAAGTTACTATTTATTTATTTTGTTTTATATATACTTACCCCATTTTTGTAGCCTACCCTCAAATTTATACAAATTTCAATTCATGTATAATTAGTGCTACTTTTTTTAAAAACAAAAGCGCCCTGTTATGCCTTTGTCAATGGATTTTAATTGTTAACAAAGGAAGTGGTAAATGTTTACTAACTCATTCTATGAAATTATACCTCATTGAGTCACTATTTGGTTTTTGGTTTTTATTGCACGCTGGTAGAGTCGAGAACAATATCAAACATTTTAATTCTTGTTAAATAAAAATAGAGCTTATTGTGTTTACATAGAACACCATTTTGTTTGGAGCCCCTGATATGAACTGTTTGCAATATTAACGCAATGTATTGCTTCAAACTTTCGTAACGCCGACGTCTGGAACACATCAACGTAACGTTAACGAAACGTCAGATTCTTAACGCCTCTTGTGGTGCGTGACGCGTGGACGTTGTCCGAACACCGCGGACACTGTACCATAAGACGTTAAGAAGTATAATGTACTGCATCAAGCTGGACGAAGAATATTCTAAATTTAAAACTACATTTCTTTTGTTTTTTTTTACTTTTTTATGTTTCAATTGTTTTTTTGCTTAAGGTTGTATTTACTGTTATATATACCCATAGACAATAAAACAAGTTGAGGGTTTTATTGAAATCTACCCATCGCTCAGCTGTCCATTGCATTGCGGTTATTGATCCATATCTGATTCCTTGATAAGCCAAATATAACATTGAATTTTTTGTAAGGAAAGCCATTGTCTATTAATCAAGTGAACTATGTGCCAATAGACATAAAGATTGAATTGCTTTGGTAAGACCACACATCAGAATTCGGTCGTGCTGTCAATGACTTCGATGAAGAATGACCTTTTTCTTTGAGGCAATAAAGTTAGTTTTGTATTGGCACACATTTGGACATTTTATTATGACCTAGAAATCCTATAATACAGGAACAACGAATTTTGAGCACTTCCAGATGTTTTTGATTTAATATGTATGACTAGTCTTTGGTAAACTAGTTAATCGTTCATATCGAGTTAGCACAATGATAGGCTTACCCTATTTGCATACTTAAACTTACCCCATGGTTCTTTTCGGAACTAAAAAATATTATTATATTAATAAAACTGATGGTAATTTTTTTTTTAGTCTATCAATCCTCTTGCAAATCATTTACAATGGCAATTTTAAAAAACCGCCCAAGTGCGAGTTGGACTTGCGCACGAAGGGTTCCGTATTATTATCTCTTAAAACGGCAAACAAATAACGTTTGTTGTATGGGAGCCCCCTTAAATAATTATTTTATTCAGTTTTTTAGTATTTGTTGTTATAGCGGTTAGAGAAATACATATCTGTGAAAATTTCAACTGTCTTAACTATCACGGTTCATGAGATACAGCCTGGTGACAGACGGATGGAAGGACAGCGAAGTCTTATTAATAGGGTTCCCGTTTTACCCTTTGGGTACGGAACCCTGAAAACGAATTTTGTTGAAATAATAACTAGATAAAGAATGTTTATAAATTTGGGGGTAGGATGCTATTAAAATGCAAATAGGGTAGCCCCTTCTCGAACCAGATACCTAATATGAAATGCATTGAATCTAAAGACGGCTTTAATGAAATTTGGTATTACCAGGTCTGGTTGCGTGTTGATTGTGATCAGCCCTTTACCGCCGTCTCTTTAGCAATATTATATTAATATTACCCAGATTTTTTTTAACAAAATGTAGTGTTAAGTAAAAATCGTAGTCCCGTCTTTATTTCTGTGGCAACTCAAGTCTGTACAGTTATTTTTATCTCCCCCTTTGCAATGTAGGGAAGTGGATAATTTTTTCTGACTCCTATCCCCTTGATTAAATTCGTGCGGGTTCCAAGACTACTTAGCTTTTCCCCGGGACTCGCCGAGAGTCTTCATCTCGGTGTCTTCATTGGATACCGTAGTCGATCCTGGATTACAGGAGTTAATACTAGTGGGAATGTGTGGCTTAGTCCCAAACCACAAGGCACAAAATCTGCCGAAAAATTTCAATATTAAAAACATTACTATAACGAGTTGTTGGTAAGCCAGTGGAGTTAGCAAGCATGTCAAGACTAATCTTGTCAGAAATTCGATTTCTCGCTCTTTGTCTTATTACATAAGAGAATGAGACAAAATCAAAATCGTGACATAAGCTTAGTCTTGCACATGCTATCACTAGAGGAATACATAGCTGATCACCTTATATCACAAGCATTTACTGTCGACCTACTTAAGGAGTAGATAGGTACTCAAATGTATTTGCGCAAACATCCATGAATAAGCAATGTGGAATGGCCATCGAATTATACTTTCATGAAAGTGTCAAGACCTCAAAATATGTCAACCATCTATTAATATTAACTTAACCTGATTTACTAATTTAGGTCTCTTCGAAATACCGCGCTGACTGCAGCTGTCTGCACCAGTAATAACGATTTTTCCATATCTTTTTCGCTGTTACGTTGTAAAGCTGAAATGGCGTTGCTTTGTTTAAAAATGGGGTTGTACAGTCATTTAATGCAATTGTCTCAAAAGGAGGAATTCATACACTCATGAAATTGAACCAAAAAGTAATGGTATTTCGATAATTTCGTTCGACGCATTTTCCTTTGTTGAATTTCCTTTATATTTACCGACACAACAATTACGGTCACACTCATGTTTCCTTTGTGCATTTGCATTTAATAATATGCCCAGAATTGCACATTTGGTATTCCACGCGATTTTACCACTCTGTCTCGTGGGAAGTCTAAATTGGGAACGAATATAATGAAAAGAAAATTGGGTGTTGAAAAAAAATAATCCACCCCAAGTGCCTTTGTGAAGATGGGACTAGCCACGGAGCGGGCGTGCATCGTTCGATCGATACCGTGCATCGCGCAGCCAGGTCGCGCGGCCCCGCCCCACTGGCCTAGTTCGGCCGCACGCCCTTGCTTGCCACACCTATAGACAACGCTTAGACAATCATTATCACTGTATGCACTCGAAGGTTGTTTAATCGCCAAGGGACTCTTTATTTCTAGATTAGATACATGCAACATTCGCTTGTTTGCAAAAAATCTAAAGTGTGATGACTGTCGTTCATCAAACAAGTCTTGTTTTCGATATAAGAGCATATCATCATAAACCTTTCGGTGTCCACTACTATACCTATGTCTCTTCAGTTTTCTGTTGTTCATCGCTCAACCTGTCCGCTGGATGTTCGCCTTACCGTTCTCCACTCTAGAAATCTTACGCTAAAGCCATTGTTGGGACTTAGTATTTCACCAGAGCTTACTGCCACTGAAGGTTTGAGTTGTAGTACCTTTGACGTATCTAATCAATTTCGTCGACGTTGAAAATTAAAACTCTAGCCTAGGTATTATAGGAGTTAGAATCGATCGAAAGTCACTCGACTATATTCTCTGAATACCTGCCAGCTGAAGGTTGTGGAGACGCAATGCGACATTGCCGTGCCACTCATTTAATAAAGTGTGACCTAATTCGTTTACACTGCTCATTTGAAACTCGTCTGTGAGCCAACTCTGATGTTTTGCAGGTTTTTGCTACCGAAGTTGTGAAATGCTTTTTTATATCCTACATTTTTTGGGTAAGCAGTGGTAGCCTCGCAGGCAAGAACGCCCGCCTTGATCGTAAGGGGTGCAAGTTGAAATCCCAGGCCCGCACCTCTAAGATAATTTTCATGTGCAAATGTCTTTTTCAACAATGATTACCACTTGCTGAACGGTGAAGGAAAACATCGTGAGGAAACCTGCACGTCTATAGAAAGGCGTGTGAAGTTCACCAACCCGGACTGGGCCAGCGTGGTGGACTATGGCCCAAATCTCCCTCGTATTGAGGGGGAATGTGCCCGGTATAATGGCAATAGGCTCGCCCCTATTACATTGGGACCAAAATACATCGGCGAAGTGTTGGCGCGCTACAGTGCACCTCTGCCTACCCCTTCGGGGAATACAGGCGTGATGATGATGTATTTTTTGGGTAGGACCACACTTCCAAAGGTCTGTGTCTGTTATTGAACAGAAACCGTTGAACAGGGTAGTTGGAGCACTAGAAGTCTCCACACAATAATCCATTTTCCCATCTTTGAAAATCCTTTTGGTTCGCAGGTAGGTCGAGTAATGTTCAAAGCAAGTTTCCTTCTAAGACCAAAATCAGCCCTGCCTTCTTCGGCTCCAGGGGCCTTACCACCTCTTAAAGTATTGTCTCAACAGTGACTGTCAATTAGGGTCAGATTTTATACTGAGTACTTTTTTACGAAATGAGTGAAATGATGAAATTTAATGGAATAAGATGAGGAATGGCTTCACCTGCGACTAGCGCGAGTATTTCGCCAATGTCAAGTAATTAATAGCAAGGACAAATTCAATAAATACACATTATAAATAAAAATGGATAATGACAGTGATAAAGATGGCGGATGACTCCAAATCTATACTGAGTAAAAAAACTGAAAGTAATATTATAGACATTTCTGTAAGACAGTAGGCTGTCTGTTTCAACGGTCAGATTTGTCGAGAAAATGACGTCACTTCGAGCCTTTGGTACTGGTCATGGCTCGGTGTGACGTCATTTTCTCGACAAGTCTGACAGTTAAGAGATAAAACTTATGTCTACACGGCCATGCTTAGCCTACAGGTGGTGGTAAGAGGGCAGATCTTCAGTTTAAGTTTGTCTAGTTTCACTGTAATCTAGAACAATTTTAAATTTAACAATTCACTTTCCATCAGGTGAAACGTCTGCTCGTTTGCCTCCCTATCTCATAAAAAAAAAATATATATTTGCTTGCAACGTATGTCCGGGTGGAATCTTTCTACTTAATTTTAAATCAGTTATCTTTAACCAATTGAGCTGAAGTTTGGTATACACGCTTACTTTGGATGACAATGCATGCTTAGCTATGTGACGTCATTCTAATTCCAATATGGCGGGTCATTGAAGATGGCGGAATAGTTATTTTTTCAGCACTACCGCAGTATGGGTATCAAATTAAAGGGCTTACTGAGGAGAACGCAAAAATTAAGTGCAATTAAATAAAAGCTTGTTTTTAAAAAGTTTTTACCATTAATTTATTTCTAATGGTGTTGCGTATTTTTTTTGGTATAAAAGAAACGAGGTCATGATTTGATTCGATAAAATATATTGTAATTTATGTGCGTTTTATTTATCCTTTTCACGTCCCACCGTTGCTCACTGACCTTCAAGTCGAGGGGACTTTTCAGCCTTATATAACGGTGAATACATAATGTATACATTTGTTGATTACTCTATTTTATATGTCTTAAATGCAGAGCTAAGATTCTAGGGATGTTAGGGATATGAAATTTGAGATCTGGATACGTACAGGGTGCTACAGAAGTCCGAAATAATACTTTACGGTTTGCATGAGTATCGGGTATACAACTCAATGGTATTATAAAAAAAAATGATGGAAATTCGCCCATGTTTTCCTTTTTTTTTTTTCGTCGTCAGTTTCTATAACTCTTAATATCTTGAGTTGCGCCCGGACATTAAAAAAAAAAAAAAAAAAATATCTTGAGTTCGATGTTAAATTTTCATGTTTTGTTTTATGAATATTGGTAGTCGCGTCTCATAAGTGTAGACACACTGTGTAGTTTACACTGCTGAATAGGGTTATGGATGTGCCCAAAGACCAGAACACGATACTGGTGACAAATATTCAATGGTCAATAACTCAGAAACTATGATAGTCTGTCTTCACTAAGCATCCACACATAAGCTACGGTATATGTACCCAAAATACTATTTCGTGCTTCTGATGCACCCCGTAGATCAGCTATCAACTTTCATTTGTTCCACCTAGATTTATCCTACAAAAACACGACGAGACGCAATAAAACTTTACACATCATTCTTTATCTCTAGTGAAAATATCCGCTGGAGATCAAAATAGAAAAAGTTTTATGTTCTTTAATTACGAAATCTTGCTATTAATTACTTGACACTGGCTGAAATACCCGCTAAACGCAGGTGGAGCCATTCCTCATCTTATTCCTTAATATTGATTGTTACTAAGTGCGTCACCAATTAAAAAAAACAGTCGCAGAGCACATTCGAATAAATTTTGCTCAGGTGAAATAGACGCTAGCAGACGCCATCATAAACAAGTTTGAAAGTGAATACATCATCACGCTTGTACTCCCCGAAGGGGTAGACAGACGCACTACAGTGCACCAACACTTCGCCGATGTATTCTGGTCCCAATAGGGGGCGAGCCATGCCATTATACCGGGCATATTCCCACTCAATACGAGGGAGATTTGGGCCATAGTCCACCACGCTGGCCCATTGTGGGTTGGTGAACTTCACACGCCCTTCTATAGATGTGCATGTTTCCTCATGATGTTTTCCTTCACCGTTCAGCAAGTGGTAATCATTATTGAAATTCGCACATGAAAATCATCTCAGAGGTGCGAGCCCGAGATTTGAATTTGTACCCCTTTAGTTCAAGGCGGGCGTTCAACCGACGAGGCTACAACTGCTTTAATTAGATAATAAAAATACAATGCAGTTTATGTAGAGTTACCTACGTAAGCATCTACCTACCAAAGATAAGACACGTACCTATTACACTGATCAAGAAGGCTATGGATGTCTAAAAAAGAATCTCTCAATATTTCCCGTGGTTATACGAGTACCTACGCAACATCGCATAGGCACATCTAGCCATTCAACGCGTCTATCGTCAGCGAAAATAATCTATCCATTCTGAAAAATTATAGGAAAATTTGTGTAATCGTACTATTGTGCGACGTTGCCGGCCCGTGCGTTCTCGCTCGCGTTCCTACAGAGGTGCGGCAACGTGGCATTATTGTCGATATTTCGTCAGCACTGTTACCGCTCGTCAAGGACATATCCACTTTATTTTGTCGCTGTTCTGTTAATAATCACAGACTAAAAATATTACTTTTTTTATGATGCAAAACTTGAATGAGAAATGGCGCGATATACAGCTTGCTAGTAATGTAGATTATTACCTTCTACGCGACTTCGTACGCGCAGATTTCCATTATTCAATATCGTTATAGGTACAATTATAGCCTTTATGTATAAACTATAATACTGTAAAGTTGAATCAAAATCCGTTCAGTAGTTTTTACACGAAAGAGTAACAAACATCCACCCATCCTAATAAACTTTCACGTTTATAATATTAGTAGGATTATTAAAATCCCGATTAGCACAATGAATACTTGATAGACTGGATAGCGTTCATAACATGATATGAATAGCAGTCGTATGGAGAGTATTAATTGGATTACAAAAATGCATAAGTACGTATTTGTATAGCCTTTTGAATAGACAAGGTACATATAGAAAAAACAAGGGTACCAGGTTACCATTAGTAGGTAGGTACACATATAATAAATGTACCTACTATCTAATGAGCGCTATATATCCATAACGGAAAATATGTAGTTATTAATACAGCTACCTAAATGCTACAAGAAATTTGACACGTTTAATTGATTATTAGGCGAGTTTAAGGTCATATACGGGCTCAAACCAGAACGCTTAGCATGACCGCGTAGAAATAAGTTTTATCTCTTTCAACTGTCAGATTAGTCGAGAAAAATAACGTCACCCGAGCCATGTTCAGTACAAAAAGCTCGAAGTGACGTAATTTTCTCGACAAATCTGACAGCTGAAAGAGATAAAACTTATGTCTATTCAGTCATGCTAAGCCTACAGGAAACTAGTCATGAGCTTGACTTCAATGCGAGGTATTTGATCATCCTGAAAACCTTCCTTTAATATATTAACTAATGGTTTTCAAAGAGTCTTTCACCTATCAAGTGCATAACCCTTTTCCAGATGGACATTTACGTGCAAACAGCCAGCCCTATCGTCGAGGAGGTACTTAAAGGGTACAATGGTACTATATTCGCGTACGGACAGACTGGCACTGGCAAGACATATACCATGGCGGGCAGCAATACGGCACCGGAGCTTCGCGGCATCATTCCCAACTCCTTCGCGCACATATTCAGTCATATCGCTATGGCGAAGGAAGATGAGAAGTAAGCATACAAGATAGCTCTTAATATTAACTGATTTGGATGAGCAGTGGCAGCCTCGTCGGTATAACGATCGCCTTGAATGTAAGGGGTGCAAGTTCAAATCCCGGGCCCGCACCCGTCAGATAATTTTAATGTCCCAACACTGTTACTCCTAAAATGTATGACCGTGTAGACATAAGTTTTATCGTTTTTAAGTATCAGATTTGTCGAGAAAATAACGACACCTCTAGCTTTTTGTACTGGACATGCCTCAGTGTGACGTATGGAGATATTATAACGGAGATGGCATTTAGAGCCCGCGCTGCGGTAAATGTTTCTGGTTTATCTGACTCCGCGATTATTGTTTTCCCATATAGTTGCCGTATACTACAGGTACATGAGATAACAAAAATGGCGGCAAGATCGCCGCCGAGCCATACGAAGAGTGTTGTCGTTATGGGTACTCTAGATGCCCTATGGAGTGACGTCACTGCAGTGCACCTCTGCCTACCCCTTCGGGGAATACAGGCGTGATGATTATGATGATGTATATTTATAAATGTAAAAAAATTGAGAATGACTACAGGTTCCTGGTATGCGTGACATACTTGGAGATTTACAACGAGGAGGTGCGCGATCTGCTCGGGAACAACCCCCACCAGAGCTTGGAGGTGAAAGAGAGGCCCGATATCGGCGTATTCGTCAAAGACCTAACAGGTAACCACTATGAAAATATCCTCTCTCCATTGACTTACAAATTAAGAACCACAAACTATCTCATAAGACCAGAATAAAAGTTTATAAAATCTGTAACCCGACTACGGAAACAGGGTAAAATCGACTTCTTAAATAGCTGAAGTCGGTTAAATTGTAGCCTATGTTACCCGGGCCAACCCGCACTGGGCCAGCGTGGTGGACTATGGCCTGAATCCCCCTCGCATTGAGGGTAGGCCCGTGCCCAGCAGTGGGACGTTAAAAGGGCTGTAGTAGTAGTTACCAGGGCCATAAATACAAATCGATTGACACCTTATTCATAGAAATCGGATGAATAGCAATACAATACAATACAATATTTGTATTTGCACAAAACACGGATAGGTTACTAATATACAATACCTTGCACATTGTTGTTGTTAAAATTAGTGTCAGATCCATCATGTTTTACCATATCATATGGTGTACAAAGATTTGTTGGACCGTGGTCGTGCCCTCTGTGGCGCCCTTGAGCTAGTTGCCGCCCTTTTCCCTTAAGGCCTTGGTTGGAGTGCACTCTGCGCTCGCCACTACTCCGGTAAAGCTGTAAAGGCCACCTCACGGCCAACAGCGTAGTCCATATATATAAAAAAAAAAAAGATTTGTTGGAGAAATGAGCTGCGTCTTTGCATAATTACTATAATTAGTTCAGTAGTTATAATTATAATTAGTTAGCTTAGGCGCTACGAAGGAACATACGTAAATACAAACATGCATAGACTGCTAAAATCATAACTCTTCTTTTTTGATTCGCCGTAGTCGGGTAATAAATATTATCAACACGCCTGTATTCCCCGTAGGGGTACATAGAGGTTCACCGACTCTTCGCGGATGTATTTTGGTCCCAATGTAATAGGGGGCGAGCCTATTGCTATACGCAAACTATTTCAATCGTATGAAAAGTAATTAGATGAGGTCGAGTAACAAATTCTTTACAGTAAAAAAATCTTACAGTAATAAGAGATATTTACCGTAACAAAATTCTTTACATTAACAAAAATTATTACAGTAACAAACAAAGATATCTTAAAAGTATTTTTTTATTAGCTGTAAGTAAACTAGTTGCGCCACATGTTGGCCAAGTCCTCATATCTTGTTTGTTGGTAGCTTCTTAATATCTTTTCTTAAAATTTCCCTTTTAATTTGCACTCCACGTTATTGCAATGTTGCTTGATTGCTTGGAATATGTACCTAAGGAGTGCACAATTCAAAATTATACCACTCACCCGACTTTATAGATGTACACTCTAATCACGCACTAATAGGCAATCACATAGAGTTTATTTTTGTATAATCAATCTATATTTAAATGAGTTATTAATGGCCCTTGCATTCACGCGTGATGGTCCACGCCCCAGTGTGTGGGGGTCTCAATGCTGGGTTGCTATCATAAAATTATGATTAGGAAAGACTATGTGTGGTTCAAAGGTAACTCGATGTTGTCAGGGTATGTGGTGCATAATGCTGACGAACTTGAGAAGATAATGGCTGTCGGTAACAAGAACCGTCATATCGGAGCGACTGCGATGAATACAGAGAGTTCAAGATCGCACGCGATATTCTCCATCACCGTGGAGAGCAGCAAGAAGGGTGCGGACGGGAAGATGCACGTGAAGATGGGGAAATTGCACCTTGTCGATTTGGCGGTAAGGTTTCTTTTCAATTGTCAGGGATGTTAATCATTTGTCAGATATTTTTGGATGCAAATTAGAAAATTGTACCTTGGTTTGTGAGAAGGTTTCAATTCGATTGTCAGGGATTTACAGAAAATTGTACCTTGGTTTGTGAGAAGGTTTCAATTCGATTGTCAGGGATTTACAGAAAATTGTACCTTGGTTTGTGAGAAGGTTTCAATTCGATTGTCAGGGATTTACAGAAAATTGTTTGGACGTAAATGAGAATATTGTCCCTTGTTTAGTTAGTGGTAAAGTTTATATATTATTGTCAGGGATTAACAGATAATTGTTTGATAGAAATGACAAAATTGCACCTTGTCTGATTTGTGAGAAGGTTTGAATTCGATTATCAGGTATTAACAGACAGTTATTTGATACAAATGAGAAAATTGTACCTTGTTTAGTTAGTGGTAAGGTTTCTTTTCGATTGCCAGGGATTAACAGACAGTTGTTAGACGCTAAAGATAAATATTGTACTACGTTAATCACTGGATTCAAGATAAAATTGGACCTTGTCTAGTTTGTAATAAGATTTGAATTTGCCTCGTATTCCTATCAATATCTACATCATATTATAGTGATCACTTATTTCACTTATCATAGATCTCAGTTTTTTGCATCATTGGTAGTATATTAAATTTGATATAAAACTTTCAAAGTAAATTCAATTCTATATACAACAACATATACACGAAAACGCCAAAGCATGACTTCTTCCCTTCACATTCAATACTATCAACTCTGAAAATACGGCATCAAAGGAAATGTAATTCTATTGTTGTATGCACAGGGTTCAGAACGGCAAAGCAAGACCCAAGCGACCGGCACCCGGCTGAAGGAAGCTACCAAGATCAACCAGTCTCTATCAGTTCTGGGTAATGTCATCTCAGCGCTGGTGGACGGGAAGTCCACCCACATCCCGTACAGGAACTCGAAGCTGACGCGCCTCCTGCAGGATTCCCTCGGCGGAAACTCCAAGACAGTCATGGTAAGTAAAGAAGGCGCCCCTGATGCTATTTAACACTACTTGGACTAAAAATGTGACTATTCTATACATTTAAAATACTTTGTCCTGACTGACGGATCAACGCACAGCCTAAGCCGCTGATCGTAGAGACCTGAAACTTGGAAGGTGTGTTCTTTGTATGACGTAGGCATCCGATAAGAAAGGATGTTCCGAAATTCTACCCCTAAGGAGGTGAAAAAGGGGGGCAAAGTTTGTATGGGACAACGTGATTTTCGACTTCTACATGGACGAAGTCGCTGACAAAATCTAGTAAAGTATATGATTTATGTGAAACAAAAAAAAAAAACCGACTTCAAAAACTTAGGTGCACTAAAAAGCTTTAAATAACCTTATAATTCAGTACATTTGGAGTAGGTGCCAATCTACGTCAGACTAGGCAAATACACACATGAATTGGCGCCGACTCCTCTATAGGAAATGCATTCCGATTGGTTGGTAGAGATACTATTATTACTTTTTATATATTGCCGATTCACAAGTACCCGTTTTGGTTTACATGAATAAAAAAAAAAACTGATTCCTTAAATCGCGTCTTAACGCCTCGGTGTGCGCGGGGATTTAAAATTATGTTTTGTACTTAGATAGCGACCATCGGCCCAGCGGAGAGTAACTACGTGGAGACGATTAGTACCCTGCGTTACGCCAATCGCGCCAAGAACATTGAGAACAAGACTCATGTCAACAGCGAGCCAGGAGACGCGCTGCTTACCAGGTACGACACATTTATAAATCCCCCTTTTGAGGCAGATGGGGTAGGCAGATTTGCACTACAGTGCGCCCACACTTGGCCGATGTATTTTGATTCCAATTTAATAGGGGGCGAGCCTATTGCCATTATACCGGGTATATCCCCCCTCCATACGAGGGAGATTTTGGATGATGTTGGGTTGGTGAACTTCACAAGCCTTTCTACAGACGTACAGGTTTCCTCAAATCAAATCAAATCTAAGAGTTAATACTGGAAGTCAATTCTTGCAAGATTGACACCATCTCTGATTCGACAACTTTCTAAAAAAAAGGTCAAATCGGTCGTATTTATTAGTTTTTTTTTGGAAATAACAAGAAATAGACATAGAGATGATGTCGATCATGCGAATTGACTCCCAGTATTTACTCACTCACTACTATTACCTCATGTATATAATATATTTATATATATATATATAAATATATTAGATTAAGAACGTAAGCCTTATATTTCTTATATAAGTTATAAAAAACTAAACTGTTACAAGTAAGACCTAGTTCTTAATTTTTATTTATTTTTATTCACTATTCGTGGAAATATCATTGAAAGCGCGAGCGAATTTTGCCGAGCGTGGGGACGTGGCCTTTATCACACAAATTCAATCTTTATGTATATTGGCAGAAAGTTCGTTTTAGTATTGCCAAAAATGTCCCCTGGCGAGTTTGACGCCCCGGTTTGTTAGCCAGCTTGTCATGGTACTACCGTAGAGGGTACTTAGAGAAAATTTAGAGGCCATTAAACAAAAAGAAGTCTCAGTAATAGGGTTCCCGTTTTACCCTTTGGGTACGGAACCCTAAAAATAGCAGTGGTAGCCGAGTGGTCGAACGCACGCCTTGCAATGAAAGTGTGCTGGTTCAAACCCCGGCTCGCACCTCTGGGATTTATGTGCGAATCTCATTTTCATGAAACGGTGAAGGAAAACATCGTGAGGAAACCTCCACGTCTGAGGGAACTTGACTAGTTCTCTACAGATGTGTGAAGTCTGCCAACCCGCACTGGGCCAGCGTGGTGGACTATGGCCTGAATCCCCTCGCATTGAGGGGAAGCCCGTGCCCAGCAGTGGGATGTTAAAAGGGCTGTAGTAGTAAACAAAAAAAAACATTGCGTAAATTAAGAATTTTTATTACTTCATCACTGTCATCATCCATTTTTATTTATAATGTGTATTTAGTGAATTTGTCCTTGCTATTAATTACTTGACACTGTCTGAAATACCCGCTAAACGCAGGTGGAGCCATTCCTCATCTTATTCCATTAAATATCATCATTTCATTCATTTCGTGAAGAAAAGAAGAGAAAATGTAGTACTTTATTGTTAATCTGTTACAGATTCCAACAAGAGATTGATCAGCTCAAAAAGCAATTGGACGATTGTACTAACGGTGAGACTAAAATACGATGTACTAACCCTTACAATATATCGAGGGATGAAATGTGACTTGAGCGACATTTTTTTAAACTTTACCGGAGAGAGCATACTCATTCGACGCAGAAGTATTTGCTGATTCAAAATATATATACAGGGTGTTTCAGAAGTCCGAAATAATACTTTGGGTACATATATGGCAGCTCATATGTGGATGCTTAGTGAAGACAGTTTATACCTAACTATCATAGTTTCTGAGTTACCGACCTTTGAATATTTGTCACAGGTATCGTGTTTTGGCCTTTGGGTACATCCATAACCCTACTCAATAGTGTAAACTACACTAATGAAGGGCGGCTACCAATATTCACAAAACAGAACATGCAAATTTTACATAGGACTCGAGATATTACGAGTTATAGAAATTGACGACGAAAA
Organism: Ptilodon capucinus; assembly: GCA_914767695.1. Lineage (NCBI taxonomy): Eukaryota > Metazoa > Arthropoda > Insecta > Lepidoptera > Notodontidae > Ptilodon > Ptilodon capucinus. Next base: position 3,393,630 of record OU611837.1, read on the forward strand.
AAAAGTTGGAAAAACATGGTCGAATTTCAATCAATTTTTTTTACCATTCGGTTGTATACACGATACTGATGCTAGCGTCCAAGTATTATTTTGGACTTCTGATACACCCTGTATAAGTCATAATCGCACAAAAGTGTCGTTTAAATGAAATAGCCTTTCACCCTTCGATATGTTCTGTAGCTGCGTTGTTGAATTAAACCAAATATAACCAAACTACACATTTTAATCGAATTTTGCAAACAGCGCCATCTGTGTGATAATTGAAAAAATGCGTGGTCACTAAACGTAAAAGAAGGAATGTCACCATTTACAAAAAAATGCAACTTTTTGAATAGTTAGAAAAAAAAACGATTATTTTTTCGTTAATCGATTTTTTACAATTCGATTTATTTTAAAGAGAGAAAAATCGATTATTTAGTAATTCCCCTCAAAGTCACATTCCCACACAGCAGAAGGTACACGCGACCTAACTGACCAATGCTTATGGCTTGTCAGAGCATACAAACGAATATAATGTTTTAATTTTGTTTGAGTTTGTATCTTATCTTTATTATTAAAAACAGCTCTAAGGCAACACACTGGAGCTATATGTACCTATGTATTTGTAGTAAGTTTTGGCGATTTAAAAAATGATCAGCCCACTGAGTTTCTTGCCGGATCTTCTCAGTTGAGGTCGCGTTCCGATCCGGTGGTAGTATAGTAGAATATAAGAAAAAAAATGTAAACTTGACAATTTGTAAGTGCCCCCATAGGCCTATACAGAATAAATGATTTGACTTTGACTTTGACTTTGAGCAAAAACGAGAAAATAATTTCTTATACTGTACATGACGAAGGCTTGCAGGCTTCTTATACCTATTCTGAACCACATTGTGTATGTACAGAAGTGGAAGGCGATGGGGAGGAAGAGGAGGGGGAGGAGGAGGGAGAGATGTCAGAGGGGGAGTTGTCGGACGGGACGCTGAGCGACCCCGAGCTGGACTCGCTGGACCCCGAGCAGAAGAAAATAAGGCGGCGTATGCGCAGGGAGGAGAAGGTACTAACTTATCACATCTTCTCAGAGAGGAGGAGGGATATTTGCGTTTGACGGAATCATTTCCTTTCCGTCAAAGTTTTTTTCTCAATTTCTACAACTCTAGCAGTTAATGTCACACACGGGACGCGTTTTTGTGGAAATTTAGTTGACGCGACAAAGTCCGTCAAAATTATTATTGAAGACCGTTAGGTCTAAACTTGGTTGCAGGTTCGATTCCCGCCAGTGGTAAACCTTTTTGGAATTTGCCATGGTCTGGTTGTACCCATATAGTACAAGCTGTGCTTAGTTTGGGTTGCCTTTGCGAGTAACGAGGCGAGAACCGTGAACTCCTTACGGAACGGTTATATCCTGTGAACTGCTTTTTAGGGTTCCGTACCCAAAGGGTAAAACGGGAACCCTATTACTGAGACTTCGCTGTCCGTCCGTCCGTCCGTCCGTCTGTCACCAGGCTGTATCTCATGAACCGTGATAGTTAGAGAGTTGAAATTTTAACAGATGATGTATTTCTGTTGCCGCTATAACAACAAATACTAAAAAACAGAATAAAATAATTATTTAAGGAGGCTCCCATACAACAAACGTGATTTTTTTGCCGTTTTTATAGATAATGGTACGGAACCCTTCGTCCGCGAGCCCGACTCGCACTTAGCCGGCTTTTTATTATATGTTTTTGAGATATCTCTTCGTACTTTTTATACAAATAAGATATATTTTTTGCATTGTATAACCATTGTATCACGCTACGACATAGTAACCATAAACGCAGGTAAAACCACGGGCATCAGCTAGTTATATAATAAGATGATAGTATCGGCCCTGTGCGTAATCCAGCCGTATTTTATGTATAACCAGGACAAGATAAGCCGCGAGAAGGCTCACCAGGCGCGCAGAGTGCTGGAAGAGAAAAAGGCTGAGCTGCAGAGAACCAAGTGAGTTATCACCAATAGGCTTAGCATGACCATAAGTTTTATCTCTTTGAACTGTCAGCTTTGCCGAGAAAATTATGTCACTTCGAGCTTTTTGTACTAGTGGTCGAACGCACGCTTTGCAATCGAAGTTTGCAGGTTCAAACCCCGGCTCGCACCTCTGGGATTCATGTGGGAATCTCATTTTCATCCGAGATTATCACTTGCTATGAAACGGTGAAGGAAAACATCGTGAGGAAACCTGCACGTCTGAGGGAACTTGACTAGACTTGACTTTTCGATAGATGTGTGAAGTCTGCGAACCCGCACCGGGCCAGTGTGGTGAACTACGGCCTGAATCCCCCTCGCATTGAGGGGAGGCCCGTGCCCAGCAGTGGGACGTTAAAAAGGGCTGGAGTAGAGCTTTTTGTACTGGACCATGGCTTGGTGTGACGTCATATACTCGACGAATCTGACAGTTGAAAGAGATAAATCTTATATCTATCTTAAATCAACCAGTTAATAAAACTAGAAAATATTTAATGCTGTATCAGACAGACGAGGCCATTCGAGGACCATTCGACGCGGTTTTTTGTTCTGGTCAATTCTCTATCAATAAGTCATTTGGGCCAATTTTCGAGATACGACATTTCTGCTTACAGCCGTCGGTATATATATCACAGAATTCATTTTGGCACTAGTAAAAATTTCGAGAAGCGTCTACGCCTCAGTGAGGCTTAACAATATCTCACACTCCCCCTGTTATAGGAAACAACAGGAAGAGTTGAAGGACAAGCTGCAGCGGCTGGAGTCGAAGGTGCTGGTGGGCGGAGAGAACCTGCTAGACAAGGCCGACACGCAGCGCCGACTGCTGGAGCAGGCCGCGCGCGAGCTGGAGCTGCGGCGGCTCAACGAGCTGCGGCTGCAGGAGGACTTGCAGAAGAAGGAGGTAACACAGACACCATCACACCAGTGGGGTTAGCACCCACGTCAATACTAGACCTTTGTCACGGAGTTGCTCGCTCGCTCTCTGTCTACTTTCACACGAAAGAAAGAGACAACATCAAGATATTCCGTGACATACGTCTAGTCTTGGCGCATATGCTACAACTACAGATGAAGTGATAGATATATACATCATCACGCCTGTATCCCCCGAAAAGGTAGGCAGAGATGTAACAACACTTCGTCGATGTAGTTTGGTCCCAATGTTAGCCTTGTTATTGGGGTGAGCCTATTGCTATTATACCGGGCATGTTCCCTCTCAATACGAGGAAGGTTAGGGTCGTAGTCCACCACGCTGGCACAGTGCTGTTGCTGAACTTCACACGCCTTTCTATAGTCGTGCAGGTTTAGAACACGAAGTTTGATAATCTTTATTGAGAATTACGTTCGCACATGAGTTCTGAAAAACCCCAGAGTTCGTGCACGGGGTTCGAACTTGCACCCCTTGCTTTCAAAGCGGGTGTTCTACCACCTAGGCTACCACTGCCTTATCCAATGCCTCTTAAAAGTAGCCCTACTTAACAATATATACTGACTCCTGTATATCTCACAGGCGGAACGGCTCGACCTTGAGGAGCGCTACTCGAGCCTTCAGGAGGAGAATGCAGCTAAGACTCGCAAGCTGAAGCGAGCTGTCCAGCTCCTGAACTCAGCGAAGGCCGAGCTGGCGGACCAGCAGCGCGAGCAGCAGCGGGAGATGGAGGGCATCCTGGACAGCGTGCGAGCCCTTAAAAGGGAGATCCAGCTGGCAGACCTCGTCCTCGACTCCTACATACCTAAGGAGTATCAGGTCAGTCACCTTTGACGGAAACTGCTTTAAACAAACTTGTTAAACAAAGTGTCTATATCTATAAAACTTTGTGTCTATCATTATAATATCGAAGTATGAAAGGCTATATTGACTCCTGGCCCTATACCATGACCGCACCTTCGCGCTTTTTGTACTGGACATGGCTCGGCGTGACGTCATTTTATCGACAAATCTGACAGTTGAAAGAGATAAAACTTATGTCTAAACGGTCATGCTAAGGGTGCTGTCAAGTTAAAAAAAATTTCGCTTAAGTCGATTACCCCTTTTAACCGTTGATACAGTGTGTACAAGCGGTACAATGTGTTCCCGTCAGGCCCTGATCGAGAAGTACGTGCACTGGAATGAGCAGCTGGGCGAGTGGCAGGTGAAGTGCGTGGCGTACACCGGGAACAACATGAACGCGCCGCACACCAGGCAGCAGCACCCACCCACCGCCAAGCACGTCAGTACCACAACACATCTATATACAGGGTGGTTCAGAAGTCCGAAATAATACGTTGGGTAAATATAAGGCAGCTCATATGTGGATGCTTAGTGAAGACAGTTTATACCTAAATATCATAGTTTCTGTGTTACAGACCCTTGAATATTTGTCACAGGTATCGTGTTCTGGCCTTTGGGTTCATCCATAACCCTATTCAGCAGTGTCAACTACACTTATGAGGAGTGGTTACCAATATTCACAAAACAGAACATGCAAATTTTACATAGGACTCGAGATATTACGAGTTATAGAAATTGACGGCGAAAAAAAAGTTGGAAAAACATGGTAGAATTTCAATCAAATTTTTATACCATTCAGTTGTATACACGATACTGATGTTAGCGTCCAAGTATTATTTCGGACTTCTGATACACCCTGTATACTACCACCGGATCGAAACGCGACCTCAACTGAGAAGATCCGACAAGAAACTCAGTGGGCTAATAATTTTTTTAAATCGCCAAAACTTATTACAAATAGATGTAGGGTAAAACCCCCAGCTATTGGCACCTTAAGCGCTTACTCGGAGAAAATCAGTCACCAAAACGCTCCATGACCCGTTATTTCGCTAAAAAGGATATAAGATTATAGAATATCCACTCGTTTTTTAATTTTTCAACAAAACATAAGTTTTTTACATTTGTTCCAAAATTTTCCGATTACCCGGTTACTGGCACAAGTGCCGGTCCTTATAAGTTTTTTACATTTGTTCCAAAATTTTCCGATTACCCGGTTACTGGCACAAGTGCCGGTCCTTAAGAAAATGCGTAAAAAAGGGCTATTTAGTGTATGTCCCAAACAAACTTAATGTTTGTACTAATTAAGTCTGAGTTTGAGGTGAAAGTTAAGGGTTTTTCGATTTAAAAATGTACAATCTTTCCATTTTTGACATAAAATCAGGGGTTAAAGTCATGGTTTTCTTGTTATTTTAACTTAAAGTCATGGGTGGCAATAAGTGGGGGGATGCCAACAGTGGGTATGGTTACCCCAATTTATTTATTTATAATTCCAATGCTAGCTGCACTTACAGTTTGAAACAACGCGTGCAGCGAGCCACTGTATTTATTATTTATAGTAATAGGGGGCGAGCCTATTACCATTATACCGGGCACATCCAATAGGAGGGAGATTTGTCCACCACGCTGGCCTAGTGCGAGTTGGTGAACTTCACACGTCTTTTCTATAGACGTGCAGCTTTCCTCACGTTGTTTTCCTACACCGTTCAGTAAGTACCGGTAATCGTTATTAGGGTTCCGTACCCAAAGGGTAAAACGGAAACCCTATTACTAAGACTTCGCTGTCCGTCCGTCTGTCACCAGGCTGTATCTCATGAACCGTGATAGTTAGAGAGTTGAAATTTTCACAGATGGTGTATTTCAGTTGCCGCTATAACAAAAAATACTAAAAAACAGAATAAAATAAATATTTAAGGGGGCTCCCATACAACAAACGGGATTTTTTTGCCGTTATAGATAATGGTACGGAAACCTTCGTGCGCGAGTCCGAATCGCACATGGCCGGTTTTGAATATGACATTCGCACATGAAAATCTCCGAAGTGGGGTTTGAACCTGCACACTTTGATTACAAGGCGTGCGTTCTACCGACTAGCCTACCACTGCTAGATACATAATCAGCATAGACCAGAGTATTGGTAATGGCTGCTATTCTGCTAGTATCCGGTAATTAATAATAAAAGTCCATAATACCTACAACGGAGATGCCCCATCTTCTGACGTTTATCTGACATCCGCCATAGCAGTTGCCCTGTATAGTTACCGTTCACTATAGGTAACTACAATGGCGGATGTTAGATAAACGTCAAAAAAATTGCCGCAGCGTCATACGCAGGGCGGCGTCGATATGGTTTCTCTAGTTACTCTATGTAAAACTCAAGTATCCGTTTTAATGTTACAATAATAATGTTTTGTCAGATGGAGCCGCCGGACCTGTCGGATAGGTACCTGTCGTACGGCAGCGTGTCGGGCCGCGCCGCCGCCGGCTCGCGGCTCGCGCGCCCGCTCTCCGCCGTGCCCCGGCCGCACACCGCGCTCCGCCAGCGACAGTGAACACACACACACACACACATACAGGGTGTATCACACGTCCGAAATAATACTTCAGTAGTTGTAGCATGTGCGCCAAGACTAGACGTACAAGTCTAATCATTTATTCTGTATAGGCCAATGGGGGCACTTACAAATTGTCAAGTTCACATTTTTTTCTTATTTAATATTATAGTACCACCGGATCGAAACGCGACCTCAACTGAGATGATCCGGCAAGAAGCTCAGTGGGCTGATAATTTTTTTAAATCGCCAAAACTTATTTCAAATACACAGGTACATATAGCTCCAGTGAGTTGCCTTTAGAGCTTTTTAATAATAATGATAAGATTGATAAGAAGACGTTTGTGAGGCAACACACGCTACACTTTGACATGATAAGCAATATTATGTTTTTTTGTTTTAAACCTGAGCTACACAATCCCAAGCTGATTTATCATCCAAATAATCCGAGATTTTGTAATAGCCCTTTTGATATAATTTGGATTTTATTGCAGTTTTAAATTTATTTATGGGTCACGGAATATATTGATGTTGTCTCTTTCTCTCGTATGAAATTAGACAGAGAGGGAGCGAGTGAACATCCGTGACAAAGGTCTTGTCATGCGTGCTACCTCACCAGCACTTGTAGTATGAGCGCCAAGATTAGACGTATGTCACGAAATATCTTGATGTTGTCTCTTCCACTCGTATAAAATTAGACAGAGAGCGACCGAGCCAATCCGTGACAGAGGTCATGTCTTGACATGCGTGCTGACACCACAGGTACATATACGGTATCTCATAGGTGGATGCTTAGTGAAGACAGTTCATACCTAATATGTTGGATGTACCAAAAGGCTATGTCAATGTACACGATATCTTTGACAAATATTCAAAGCTCTATCGTTCAAATATTACGTAAGCAGATTTATTACAATTATTTACCCCCACATCCCCCTTGTCAGCAAAAGTAAGCAAAGCTCTTACCCCTTTTTTTTTTTTTGTAACGTCGGAAAATCCTTTACGGATACCCTGCCACCTCGGGGGAAGTAGCAGGGTTATGTGGGAGTCCCGGCAGAAGGCCGTATACCCACTAAAAACCGACGGTGTACCATCTTCCGCTTATGTCGGGGCGCCACGGGATCGCTTTCGCATGCACCGCGAAAAGCTCTTACCCCTCCCCCCATGCCATGCCCTGCTCCCATGGGGGGAGGCCCCCATGCTTACGTAAACATTTTCAATTAAAAATGTATTTTTTTATATTATAATTATAATGTTATAATTTAATTTTATCCCCGAGAATTCGTTTCGTTTTCAAGCATAGACAATATGAGGGTTGCCATTCGTGTAAAAAAGTAAATAACTACCGATGACGTAATCATCATCTAGACTCCCCTACCCCCCATGTCATCCAAAATAAGCAAAACAAAGACCCACCCACCCCCCCATAGTGCTTACGTAATACTTGAACGGCCCCATATACCGTTAGCACATAAAATATTATTTCAGACGTCTGATGCACCCTGTCTTTACTTCTCTCTCATTACTTGCCTCTACTGTCCGATCAAAGGTCGATTTCTTGCCGCGGCTAAACGGAATATTGCCAAAACCTTCGGCCGTAGCCAAAACCGAAGGTTTAGTCACCCTGAAAAACTCAATTCAGGCTTAAAGTTAATAAAAAAGGTTTTTTATTAATTTATAATTGAATTTGTCATATGAAGGGTACAGGCAAATAACGGGGAATGTCATAATTAATGAATTTTGAGAATAAGCTATTTTAAAGTTCAACTGTTCTAACAATTCTATAGTTTGGCCATAAACAAAACTGCATTTTGGCGCCATCTGTTAACTTTTTTTTAAATTCTAATGATTACAATTTAAAATACCATACACAAAATATGATTCTATAAAAAAAAAACAAAAAAAAATTGTGACATTCCCTGTTATTTGCCTGTGCCCTTCATATATTCTGTACAATGATGTTTTATGGTGATTTACTACGCTCTTGCGTGTTAATAGCAGTTAGTTTAATTTCGTCGCTTGCTAGAAACTTTCGGCCTTCGCCAATACTTCGACCAAATTTGGCCGACGCCGAAGCCGAAAATCGGACATTAGTACCTAAGTAACTTAACCAAACTATTGTATGGCTTGGCGCTCGCGGGATTCGAACCCGCGCTATATGCCGTCGTTAACTATGCTAGTCGCATTCCAGTGATTATTTATATTTTTTCAAATAATATATTAGCACATTTCAGTATTATTGTATTTTATGTAAGCACCTATTATTGTATACTCATTGTGTTGCTTCTGCTGTACAAAAACTAACTTTATTTGTATTAGCAATACAGTCTAGTGTCGACTTTACTCAGATTTATTTATCTGAGCTCTATCTGAGGTCGCGATTCCGTACGCGCGAAATTTAGGAACCATAATTATTTTCAATAATATTTCTTAAGGATCTTATACAAATTACAAAACTTAATATAACGTGACCAAGGGAAATAGGGATTCATTACTATTATAGCCCTTTTAACGTCCCACTGCTGGGCAAGGGCCTCCCTTCAATGCGAGGGGGATTCGGGCCATAGTTCATTTATAAATGTATAAATTTTGATCCTAACTAGAACAATTCGTACTGAAAAATACCAATAAATTCAAAGATGAACTAATAATTCCATACATTTGGGAGTTTCATGAAGAGCTATGTATGAAGCCCTGTAGGCTTGGCATGACCGTGTAGACATAAGTTATATCTCTTTCAACTGTCAGATTTGTCGAGAATATGACGTAACACCGAGCCATGTCAAGTACAAAAGCTCGAAGTGACGTCATTTTCTCGACATATCTGACAGATGGCATAGATAAAACTTATGTCTACGCGGTCATGCTATGCCTACAGAGCACATGCGAGACGCGAGCATCAATACTTTTACCAAAACTTACTTTTTTACCAAAACAAATTCTGTGTGAATGCACATAAAGATTGAATTTCTTTGGTAAAGGACACGCGAACACGCGTCGAAGTTAGCTCGCGCTATCAATGACATTTCGTTGAAGAATAGTCTTTTTGTATGAGTCAATAAAGTTCGTTTTAGTATTGGCCAAAATATAGACGCCCTTGTGTGCGAGGCGACTCACAGTTATTTTATTATGCGACCAAATACAAATAGTATATTTAGTTTTATTTTTTTGTTTTTCTAACAACAGAAGTAGCGATACCTATTAATTATTATAATGTATTATTTTGTGATAAAATTGTCATGGTATTTTTATTGTTTTTTTAAATAAACATTTTTTTTTGTTTTACAAAGTTGAAGTTTTATTAGCCCTATAGATTTGTCCACACGTCATTTGAATTACAAAATTAATTTTTAAAAATCATCGTAATTTCTAAATTAAAAAATTACAGTCACCATATTTTCAAATATTCTGAAATAGGTACTTCATTTAATATGACTTTGATCGAGGCTATTATGCAAAAAGTGAGGTCTCAGGAGTCTATTTATAAGAGGTATCCCTCCCCGCCTCCAGAGGCAGAGGAAGTCGTGAGGACATCTAAGAAGAAGACTCGTCGGTACAAAGTAAGTGGTATTTGGAGACGAGACCTAGGACCATGGGGTCCAAGCGCCCAAAATTTGGATAAATAGATAACTCTTTATTGTTCCACCTTTTAAAATAATACAAACTTTACACGCAGGGGTCGAAACTGGTCAGTTTTTGGAACGGTGGTCAGTACCAATAAGTTTTTCTGAAAATAGTCAGTAATTTAGACTCAGAAAAACTAATTTTCGTGTAAAATGTATGTGTCTTCAAAGAGTTACATGCGCACGCTCCTTTTACTACGGATATTCTTTCTTCATGCTTGACGGTAGGATTTAATACTTTGTGGCGTTTACGAACGCACCCGTTCTGACAGATTGTCAGAGACTAAAAAATGACAGGTAAAATCTGACCTAGCAACAAGACTGAATAAAAGCGGTCCCATTGTGCTCACTATTAAAATGATTATATCTGTTTGTTAATTGATTGGCATTTTCTTCATCTTTCATTATATAACTGAATAAAACAGTCTCGTCAACTTCAAAGCAGCTATGGGCGTGGCAGGATTGCACATATTTGTCAATACTCAAATACGTACACTTGTAGCCAATATTATTGGCCAACCGACTTGGCACGCCACGACCGTCCCGTCTTGAGTGCCGTATAGTATTTAGAACCAAGAATGTTGTTTTATTTTCTTTGTTTGGTGTGTACAATAAAGAGTACTCTATCTATCTATCTATATATATATGTTTCCGCTGGTAACTGGAGGTCTTTCAGTATGGCCACGTGGTGTCCCGCGTGGATTCCTCCCCGCCGAGGTTGCAGGGGCTCGCCGGGGCTCGCTGGCTGCCTGAGTGGCGGCGCCGGTTCAGAGCCACGTACGCCGCCAACATGCACCTACTGACGCTCATCAAAAGGGCACACTTTATGCGTGTAAGCTCTTTTAGATTTTATCATAGAAACCTACTACCAGAGCCGTGGTAGCTTCGTTGGTAGCAAGATCAGATGCGGCGCACGCTACTCAGATTTTATCGGATTTCATGTACGAATATCATTTATAATTAATGATTACCATTTGCTGAAAGGTTGAGGTTAACTTGGTGTGGAAACCTCGTGTGAAGTACACTGCATTAGGCCAGCGTGGTGGACTATTAATGACTCGACATTGCCATAAATACCGCTAATCGCAGGTGCAGGCATTCCTTAATTGGATTCCATTTCAATTTTATAATTTCGTCGTTTATTTCGTAAAAAAAAGCAGAAGAAGATAATTATGTTATGGACTTCTGCCCCCTTAACACCACCTGCCAATGATTTTAATATAACTTTCAGTTCATGCCAGTTAACTCAGTAGGTACAAAATATGTCAAAAGTTGACTGTTACTATTGAAATAATAATATTTTAAGAGGTGGTGGATTTGTTTAATTAAAATAATGATTCGTCCGCCATCTTTATCACTGTCGTCATCCACTTTTTGAATTTGCTCTTCTATTATTTACTTGACACTGGCTGAAATACCCGCTTAACGCCACTGGAGCCATTCCTCCATCTTATTCCATTAAAATATCACCAATTAAATGGGTAAAGTAAAAGTAAAGTACCCTGTAAACATTTACATAGAACCCTCGAGGTCATTTTATAGTTGCTCGGTTAGGGTCGAGTGGACAGCCGCTGGCGCCAGCCGCTGCCGCCCAACCTTCAACACTACCGCACCAGAGCCGACTTCCTCGAACGAGTCTGCAGAGACAACAAACAGCTGTACGCACTAATCACGAACACTGTAAGTCTATCCATACGTAAGGCCGACTGTCCTAGATTGAACAGTTATGTCTGGTAGAACATTTTTGTACGGAGGCGTTCTCGCAAGATTTAGGTTTACGCTAGCCCTGTGTGCCGTATGAACACATCCTTTTCAATTAGACCAATCGGCTTTATCGTCTGATTACAGCCGTGCGCTAACAAATAAGAAAATCTATAGGAGATAATCTATACATCTATACATACATACAAATAAATAAAATTGGAGTGTCTGTTTGTAATATCAAAATAACACTTTTTTACCAAATGCGTATGAAAGTATATACGATACCTATAACGAAAACGCAATTTTGAATTTTTTTGTCTGTCTGTCTGTCTGTTTGTTTGAGGTAAACTTCTAAACGGCTGAACCGATTTCAATGGGACTTTCACTGACAGATAGCTGACGTTCCAGGGCGTAACTTAGGCTACTTTAATTTTAGAAAAAGCATTAGGGTTCCGCGGGATAAACATAATACCCATATTTCCGGGTAATCTCCCTAAAGTCCACGCGGGCGAAGTCGCGGGCATAGCTAGTCTATACAAATAAATAAAATTGGAGTGTCTGTTTGTAATATCAAAATAACACCTTTTTACCAAATGCGTATGAAAGTATATACGATACCTATAACGAAAACGCAATTTTAAAATTTTTTGTCTGTCTGTCTGTTTGTTTGAGGTAAACTTCTAAACGGCTGAACCGATTTCAATCGGACTTTCACTGACAGATAGCTGACGTTCCAAGGCGTAACTTAGGCTACTTTAATTTTAGAAAAAGCATTAGGGTTCCGCGGGAAAAACATAATACCCATATTTCCGGGTAATCTCCCTAAAGTCCACGCGGGCGAAGTCGCGGGCACAGCTAGTTGTAAATAAATCTGCACGTATATAGAAAACTTGCACTGGGCCAGCTTGGTGGACTATGGTCAATATCTCCCTCGTATTGAGGGGAATGTACCCGGTACAATGGCAATAGGCTCGCCTACTATTTACATTGGGACCGAAATACATTTGCGAAGTGTGGGTGCACTGCAGGGTACCTCTGTATGTATCTTATTGACTGTTGTCGCCAGCGGGCGCGTGTGCCGGCGACCGCGTCTCTCAGCCGTGACTGGGAACGCAACAAGAGGAATATGATCGCACGCGCAAGTCGCTCGTTCGTCCTATTTCCGCCAGTACCACTCGAGGTTATGGAGGACAACACATTTCTGATGCCTGACGATGTTACCCGGCCGAGGTATATTATACAGGTGTTTCATAAGTCCAAAATAATACTTGGCTGTTTGCATCAGTATCAGCGGCGCAATTAGATATGATGTCGATTTTGCGAGAACTGGGTCCCAGGTATACAACGGAAAGATATAAAAAAATTATAGAAATTAGAACATGATTTTTCAACTTTTTTTTCGTCGCCGTTTTCTAAAACTTGTAATATCTCGCGTCATATGTAAAATTTTCAATGTTTAATAATAATACATCATCACGCCTGTATTCCCCGAAGGGGTAGGCAGAGGTGCACTGCAGTGCGCCCACACTTCGCCGATGTATTTTGGTCTTAATGTAATAGGGGGCAAGCCTATTGCCATTATACCGGGCACACAGGTTTCCTCACGATGTTTTCCGTCACCGTTTCTTAGCAAGTGATAATCTCAGATGAAAATGAGATTCGCACATGGAACCCAGAGGTGCGAGCCGGGGATAGAACCTGCGCACTTTGATTGCAAAGCGTGCGTTCGACCACTCGGCTACCACTGCTTACAATGTTTCGTTTTCTAAATACTGGTATCGTCAATCGTCAATCGTCATCCTCCTCATCGTCATCATCATCATGTTAGTTCTGGATGACTATAGTCTTGTGATATTCTGCAATATGCAGGGTGTATTTGACGCTGCGCGTGCGCGGCGGCTGTGAGCTGGGCACGCTGACTGCGGAGTTGTTCACAGACACGTGCCCGCTCACCTGCCAGCTGTTCCAAGAACTGATGGATGGAGATCAGAACGGAAACGGATACGTCGGCACGTGCTTCTTTAGGTTGGTTTACTGTAGACACCGAACTGTCTTACAAATATCACTTCCTTATAAACGTAGATACAGTGTAAATTCGACCACCACTATCATTTCAGGGTCTCACCAATTCTGCTGATGAATTATTTCATTTGTCATTTGATTTAGGTATATTAAAACTTTTTTAGTCCCCAAAGTGAATCATAGACAACAGTGTTCTTAGAAAAAAAAAAACTGCAACTGTCAATAAAGTTTAAAATGACGTAATAAAATGCAAAAACTCATTTGGTTCCTCTCATCGTTTTTTGCTAGTATTTTTATTTGTCTCATATTAATTTACGCCAAAATTATTGATATAAATCCATTGAACATTGACGACAATGCTGGTATCCGATACAGGCGTCACTGGAGGCAATGAGTTACTGATCAAAGTCGTGAGCCCAGAGGGGCAGACGTTTACGGCTTACTTCTCAGAAGACACCCTTATAGAAGAAGTGAAGAACCGAGCGATTGATTACTTCTACCCGAGCGGGGAAACAGGCGCGGGTCGGTACAAAATCGTTCGCGTCCTCGACACCTCCACGCTACACGACTTTCTAACGCTATCCCAGGAACAAGTGTCGATGCAAGAAGAACTGTTACTGGTGGAGAGAAGGCTCCCTGAAGCCGGGACGTTATGGGACCTCGGCGCGGTGAGGGCTCCTCAACACGGGACCATTGCCGCCGCGACCGCGTCTCTACCAGCGCCGCAGAACCCAGTACGACAGCCAAACTTACAGTCATTACTGTCCACCAACGAACTGTCTTACGAATTGAGGAAGATATTGATATCTCTGGTAGAGGCGGGCGCACGACTCGCCGCCGCCGGAAGAAATTACGAGATGACACTAGCACAGCTGACGGCCGCGCTCGAAGAGCCTCATAGGGTCCAGCAAATGGTCATCCAAGTCATCACTCCCGAGGAAATCGCGGCGAGACTGAACATGCAAAACTTGTTCCCCGAGGAACCCGCGGTGACGTCACCTCAGAACGACGGCGAAGAGCTGTACAAGCGCGCGGAACACTTGCAACGATTCCTCGAGAAATTCCGCGCGTGGAGAACTAAGATTGCGGAACCGCCAAACCCGGAGGCTGTGACTGCGTTGAAGGACCTCGGGTTTTCCTATGAAGATGCAGATAAGGCTCTGAGGTTCACGGGGTGTAATGTGCCGGCGGCCGCCTCGTGGCTGATAGGCGAGAGAGGTTCCAGTATCTTTGAGCTGATCAATGGTCTGCCTGACGGATTGATATTGCAAACGTTACTCAAGCAACCTCAAATTCAACGCGGTTTACTGAACACTAGAATGCTGATTGCGTTTATTGCGATGGTAGGACAAACGGGTAGTGCCTCGCTGTGGCTTAACTCGCCGCACGGGAGTCCATTACTGTCCCAAATCTCGAGAACCTATCACTCCGAGAAGTACTGCCTCGCGGTGAACCAGTTCTCATTGGAGAGACGCGATCACTCGGCGTCGACACCTTCCACTTCACGACAGAGGAATTGATTGATTTTTTAATCGTTATTTCATGATTTTTAATATAAATTAGATATTGATGTTGGCGTTTCATTTTGATGAACGGGAATCCGATCCGATAGCATGTATGAATGTTTTCATTCAACTTTGTTTCCCATTGTATTATTTAATAATGATACATCGTCATCATCATACCTGTATTCCCCGAAGAGTTAGGCAGAGGTGCACTGCTGCACTGCAACCACAAATCGCCGATGTATTTTGGTCCCAATATAAATAAATAATAATAATAAAAGCGTTTATTTCTCCACACATATGTAGGTACAAATTACTTTGGGTATAAAATGTAAGACTAAAATAACATAAAATAGTTATAGTATATAATAATATATAATAGGGGGTGAGCAGATTTGGGCCATAGTCCATCACACTGGCCCAGTGCGGGTTGGTCAACTGTACACGCATATTTAAAGACGTGCTGTTTACCTCACGTCTTTGCCTTCACAGTTCGTTCAGCAAATGATAATAATTATTGATAATGAAATTCGTACGTGAAATCTGAAAATCTCATAGGTGCAAGCCCGCGGTTTTACCCTGTGCCCCTTGAGTTTAAAGCGCGCGTTCTACCATGTGGGCTACCACTGCTTTTACTGCCATTTTATGGAGTTTTTTTGCCCATTCTTCTCTACTAAGCAGTGGTAGCCGAGTGGTCGAACGCACGCCTTGCAAATCAAAGTGTGCAGGTTCAAACCCCGGCTCGCACCTCTGGGTTTATGTGCGAATCCCATTTTCATCCGAGATTACCACTTGCTTTGTAACGGTGAAGGAAAACATCGTGAGGAAGCCTGCACGTCTATAGAAAGGCGTGTGAAGTTCACCAACCCGCACTGGGCCAGCGTGGTGGACTATAGCCCAAAAATCTCCCTCGTATTGAGGGAGAATGTGCCCGGTATAATGGCAATATGCTCGCCCCCTATTACATTGGGACCAAAAATGCATCGGCGAGGTGTGGGCGCACTGCAGTGCACCTCTGCATACCCCTTCGGGGAATACAGACGTGATGATGTATTATTTTTCTTCTCTATAGGAAATGCATTCCGAATGGGTGGTAGGATCTATATTATTTTGCCTTTTTGTTTATTGACGATTCATTAGAACCTGTATTAAGCCTCCCGTGACTGGGGCATCGACCCTCGCGCGACAACTTGTTTGCCATTCCAAAACAAACTGTATTAACTCATGAAAAAGTTCATTATTCAACTGAGTGATAGTGTAAGCGCGAGCGATTTTTTTTTTTCAGATTTTGAGTTTATGTCTCCATTTATGTAGGAAGGTGCCAGGGCTGTACTGGAGCGGCGGCGATGTGATCCATAACAATGGGTTCGGGTGCTACGCGCAGCAAGGCCGGACCGCACCCATCGGCGCCGAGAACTTCCACTTCTCACATTCCATGCCCGGTAAATACGCATCCCAACAAGGCTTACAGCAAGTTAGGACTAGACTAGATCCGCAAGACCTACTATAGACAGATAATGTCTTGATGTAAATGTGGCGGAAATGAGTCTTTCAATTTCAGAGTAGGTATATCTAACAGGAATCGCCCCCAGAACAGGCCCTGTAGCATGACCGTTTAGATATAAGGTTTATCTTTTTCAACTGTCAGATGAGTCGAGAAAATGACGTCACACAGAGTTATGTCCAGTACAAGAAGTTCAATGCGACGTCATTTTCTCGACAAATCTGACAGTTGAAAGAGATAAAACTTATGTCAACGCGATCATGCTAAGGGGGCAGGTCTCCAACACTATCGTAGTGGCGTTGCTATGATTTCATTTTTATGGCTTGAAAACAACAACTTTTAGCAATAGTAGCTAGAGTCTAGACTATGACCAGTGTAGATATTATCACCTTTAAAAAAAATATTTTCGTGTCTTTAGTGAAGTCATGGCATGGCAACTCCAGAACGATAGTGTTAGTTGGCTTGGGGCCCAGTGCATAGTACCTACCTTAAGTGCTTAGTTTGGGGTCACGCGATGAGTAGGAGATATTTATATATTCATTTACTTCTTCTTGTACAAAATGAATGAATGCAATTTAATGGAATAAGATGGTGAATGGCTCCACCTGCGGTTAGTGGGTGTTTCAGCCAGTGTCAAGTAATTAATAACAATACAGGGTGTTTCAGAAGTCCGAAATAATACTTTGACGTTTGTATCAGTATCGGGTATACAACTGAATGGTATAAAAAAATGATCGAAGGTCGACGATGTTTTTCTAACTTTATTTTCGTCGCCAATTTCTATAACACGTCATATCTCGAGTCCTATGTAAAATCGGTATGTTCTGTTTTGTGAATATGGCTCAGAATTTTAGTTTACACTGTTGGATAGGGTTATGGATGTACCCAAAGGCCAGAACACGAGACCTGTGACAAATATTCAAAGGTCTATAACTCAGAGCTATGATAGTTAGGTATAAACTGTCTTCACTAAGCACCCACATATGAGCTACTGTATATGCACCCAAAGTATTATTTCGAACTTCTGGTACACCCGGTACATTCCTTTATGACAACAATGGATTATGAAGGTGTTAAGGATGACTACCTCCTAAATTGCTTGTAATGTTGCCAGGCTTACTGTCGATGCGTGTTACGCGTGACGACGAGATGTGCGGTATCTTCAACATCACCTTCAAACCTCTGCCGCAGTTCGACCTGAACAACGTCGTGTTCGGCAGGGTATGCACCGCTCATTCATTCAACTATTTCACGACGGCTTAGTCTTGTGGTTCAAGCGTACCCTGATACGTTCACCGCCCTCCTCGACCCGGGCGTCGAGAGGGCCACCAACACACCTACACCAGCCTTAAACAGACACCGATCTCGCCGGCGAGGTCGAGGAACCCCCTCTTCCGCTCGTACCTAGGAGCACAGTATCTCCCTCTCCCCTCACGGTAACTGCCCAAGCCGAGGTCGTGCCCTCTGTGGTTCCCTTGAGCTAGTTGCCACCCTTTTCCTTTAAGAACTTGGTGGAGTGCACTCTGCGCTCGCCACTCCTCCGGTAAAGCAGTAAAGGCCACCTCACGGCCAACAGCGTAGTCCATTCAAAAAAAAAAATCAAGCGTACGCCGCTTCATTCACTGCACCAGATAGTTTCGGGTTACATTCCCGTGAGCGGGGCAAATTTGGGAATCTACCCTGGGGCCCGACTTTCAAGCGATCGACATTCATCTCGATTCGAGATATGTCTTAACGAAGCGTCAAATCGTACGTATTTTTTTCATTTGTTTCGATATTATGTCGAATCGAGATTAATGTCGATCGCACGAAAATCGGGCTCCTGGCCCTGCAGCATAAGTCATGACCGCATAGACATGTTTTATCTCTTTTAACTGCCAAATTCGTCGAGAAAATGACGTCACACCGAGGCATGTCCTCTTGTCCAGTACCTACAGAAAGTTCAAAATGACGTCATTTTGCCGACAAATCTGACAGTTGAAATAGATAAAAGTTATGTTTACACGGTCATCTTAAGGGTGCTGGTCTGGGTGTAACTGGGTTCGTCCCCAGTCCATTGTACGGTACCCATAGTACAAGCTTTGCTTAGTTTGGGATCATACGATGAGTATGTGTTGTCTGGCGATATTTGTTTATACAATCAAAGTACCAGGAGACCATACCTGACGAAGAGGTTGATAGCGTTGAGGTGTAACTGGGGTCGCCCCCAGTCCATTGTACGGTACCCATAGTACAAGCTTTGCTTAGTTTGGGATCATACGATAAGTATGTGTTGTCTGGCGATTTTATACTTAAGCCTATACAAGCAAACAAATCCTCCGCCCCCATCGCTTCACTCGCTGTGTGTTTTTTTTTTTTTTTTTTTTATGTGATAGGGAGGCAAACGAGCAGACGTTTCACCTGATGGTAAGTGATCAACGCCGCCCATGGACACGTGCAACACCAGGGGCATCGCAAGTGCGTTGCCGGCCTTTAAGGAATGAGTATGCTCGTTTCTTGAAGGTACCTTTGTCGTATCGGTCCGGGAACACCGCTGCAGGAAGTTCATTCCACAATTTGGTGGTGCGAGGAAGGAAATTCCTGGTAAATCGCACTGTACTGGAACGCCATTCATCCAGATGGTGAGGATGGTAATGCAGTCTGTGGCGAGCCGTGCGATGGTGGAATTCAGCGGCAGGTATAATACCGAACAATTCCTCGGAACACTCTCCATGATAGAGGCGGTAGAAAATGCAGAGAGAGCCTACATCTCTACGCAACGCCAGAGGGTCTAGCCGATCAGTAAGCTTTTTGTCATCGACAATTCGAACTGCCCTTCGTTCCAGGCGGTCAAAAGGAAGAAGTTGGTACTGTGGTGCACCGGCCCAAAGGTGAGAGCAGTATTCCATGTGCGGACGGACTTGCGCCTTGTAAAGTTGCAGGCGATGAGCCGCAGTGAAATACCGTCTCGCCCTACCGAGCACACCCAGCTTTTTGGAGGCCAACTTGGCCTTACTTTCCAGATGACCGCGGAATTGCACGTCGTTCGATATGTCGACTCCAAGGATCCCGATACTTGGCTTGGCATTAAGGGGAGTGTCTTCGAAGCGAGGAGATGCGACAAAGGGGTTCTTTTTGGCGGTGAACGCACAAATTTGTGCCTTATTGGGGTTGAATTGCACTAAGTTCAGTTTGCCCCAGTTCGAGACTAGATGTAGAGAAGTCTCGACTTCAGACACAAGTTTGTTCCGACACTCATCGACGTTCGCCCGAGAAATATTAGCACGACCGGTGTAAAGAGCATCTCCTGTACTGTCATCCGCATAACAACGGAAGTTGCTGATATTAAGCAACATATCGTTGATATGCAGCAGGAACAGGGTAGGGGATAGGACACAGCCTTGCGGGACGCCAGCATTTACGGACTTGCAATCCGAGCATGATCCGTCGACTACGACCACGATGCTCCGATCCGTAAGAAAGCTGGCGACCCATTTGCAGAATTTCTCAGGCAGCCCGTAGGAGGGAAGCTTCGAAAGAAGCGCTTTATGCCACACCCGATCAAAGGCCTTCGCTATATCCAGGCTGACCGCTAAGGCCTCACCTTTGCTCTCGACCGCCTCAGCCCAACGGTGACTCAGGTAGGCAAGAAGGTCACCGGCCGATCGACCCTGACGGAAACCGTATTGCCGGTCATTGATCAGCTGGTGGTCCTCTAAGTACCGAAGGATCTGGCGGTTTATAATGGACTCCATTATTTTTCGTAAACTCACGGACGCCTATTTTTTTTTTTAACTGAACTGTTCATCTGAGGTAAAAACATTTTATACAATGAGTAAATAAAAAAAGTGGGGAGCGCCTCTGTATGGCATAATTCTTGTCAATATCATCTTGATTCTTGACGCTTGAGCAAATCCTTCAGTAGGTATGGCTAACACGAGTGTCGAGACGATATTATGTCAAGGATTATGTGAATCATGAAATCGCTCTCGGTTTTTGTATAATTTTCGTATATTTTTTTATAGATAATTCGTCCAAGCGCCACATACGACACTATCCGATCTCTGGGATCGCCGCTCAGTGCGCAGCCGGTAGTCGAATTAGTAGCGACGCGGCGGAGGCCCGCCGGCAGATGGGTGCGCGGGAAGCCTAACACACAGCTTCAGCGAACTGTAAGCTGTCTGAGACGCGTAAAGCCTCAAACAAATAGATTCATAGCACAAGAATAACATGACGCTTCAAGATTATAGGGGCCGTTCAAGTAATACGTAACCACTATGGGGGGGTGGGGGGTCTTTGTTTTGCTTATTTTGGATGACATGGGGGGTAAGGGAGTCTAGATGATGATTACGTCATCGATAGTTATTTACTTTTTTACACGAATGGCAACCCTCACCCTCTATGCTTGAAAACGAAACGCATTTTCGGGGATAAAATTATAATATTAAAAAAATACATTTTTAATTGAAAAATGTTTACGTAAGCATGGGGGGAGGGGGTAAGAGCTTTGCTTACTTTTGCTGACAAGGGGGATGGGAGGGGGGGGGGGGGTAAATAATTGTAATAAATCTGCTTACGTAATATTTACACGGCCCCATAGCGTCAAGCGTCAAAAGATGATCGACATACTTCTACACGACCGTAAAGTTATTTATCGCTGGGCAAGATCATTTGTTCAAATCAGAGTCAATAACGGGCCATCCAAGGCTTCGTTCTTCCTAGCAGGATTAGCACGCGTGGCAAGACAAAACATAAGTCACGGATTATGTCGCACAAATTCTCGCTCACAAAAGAAGATTGCAACATTTTTATTGCTGTCAAATATAATAGTAGTTTCTTTACAATAAAATTGTCATCTTGTCACGTCACCATAATTGAAATAAAACAATTTGTCGACAAAACTGTATTTGCATTTATCAAAAAAATCATATTTAAACAAAATTGTAGATCAATAAACACACTTGTTACAACAGTTGTGGCACTTAACAATACTGTAGGTTCAGCATAACCATATGAAGACATAAATTTTATCTTTTGCAACTGTCAGACTTGTCGAGAAATTGATCTCGAGTTTTTTGATTTTGATTGATCTCGAGAATCTCGAGTTTTTTGTTCGACAAATCTGACAGAAGAGATTAATTTTATGTCTACTAGGTCTCCGAGAGTTACTGATGAGTACGCGCCGAGCGCCCGCGCCGACGGACTCGCTTTCCCTCTGCCTATACCGGGCTTACAACATGATCCTCGTCGTCCATGTCGCGACATGTCGCGACATGATGAGCACGCATGTCGCGACAAGACCTTTGTCACGGATTCACTCGCTCGCTCTCTGTCTAATTTCATACGAGAGAAAGAGACAACATCAAGATATTCCGTGACATACGTCTAGTCTTGGCGCACATGCTAGATCAACAACAATTTATAAACCATACGTAGTCACTGTGCAGTAGGGTGATTTTAAAACACTCGGAATCGAATTCGGAAACGGAATCGAAAACTTCGAGTTGTCGATTCCGTTTCAGACGGCATGACAAAACGCGATTTTGAATAGCGGACGGAAGGGCCAATCGGAAAGTTCCGACGTCGGAAAGATTGTGTGCGTTTACAAAGAACGTTTAAAAATGGTAGGAATGGTACAAATAAAATTCGATTACAAAACAGTTATTAATACGAATTTTTTGGACCAAAAAGGCTTATATAAACACACTTATCATAATTATAAAAATGGAAATTGATTACTTATTTAAATTATCGATTTAAAACTTACTCTCCTTTATTATTTTTGATTATAACGAACCTCGAAAATTTTAACTGATACGTCAAAGTGAAAGTGAAGGGTAACATCACGCCTTTGAAACCACGAAGTTTCAGAGCCACGTCATAGATGGCGCATGGCGCTGTATTTCGGAAAATAAAAACACAACCACGAAGTGAATAATGCAGCGCGATTGTTTGCTGGCGCTGCACAGCAGCTGCCCTATGTTGTCTCCTATAAGATAATATTCCATCCTATCGAAGGTTGAAGGGAATAATTTTCACAATAATGTAAAGGGCCATAAAACAACGTTAATGGGTTTATTTTAAACACTCTATAATACTGACTTACCTTAAATATTATGCAAGTATTTAGATAACACTTAAATTTGGTGTTTTATTTATGTTTATGTTCAATTTCGGAAGCTTTCCGCGAGGAAAAAGGTGTCGGAAACTTTCCGTCGATTCGGATGGGTTTATCCGACGAGAAATGTCAAAAATCGTCGGGTACGGAAATCAAAATAGCGATAGCTGGAATCCGTGACGGAAAGATCCGATTCCGTTTCCGAATTCGATTCCGAGTGTTTTAAAATCACCCTGCAGGTGTGCAAATTCAAACCCCGGCTCGCACCTCTGGGTTTCATATGCGAATAAGAAAATTGGTGTACTATGAAAAATAATATAGGTAGATACCTTATTTCAATCTACAGACACAAATAAAAGTGTTGTCTCTATTTATAATGTCAAAAAACCAGTTTTAACAAAATGCATATCGAGGCTCGAAAGGCAATCCTTACTACTACTACAGCCGTTTTAAAGTCCCACTGCTGGGCACGGGCCTCCCCTCAATGCGAGGAGAATTTCAGGCCATAGTCCCCCACGCTGGCCTAGTGCGAGTTGGCAGACTTCACACACCTATCGAGAACTAGACAAGTTCTCTCAGACGTGCAGGTTTCCTCACGTTGTTTTCCTTCAACGTTTCATAGCAAGTGATAATCTCGGATGAAAATGAGATTCGCACATAAATCCCAGAGGTGCGAGCCGGGGTTTGAACCTGCACACTGATTTGCAAAGCGTGCGTTCGACCACTCGGCTACCACTGATACCTTACTGAGCTACAAAAACATCGTAGAATGAGTTATATATATCAAACGGCGAAGAAATATCTGGCCGTTCGTATGGTACCTATGCCTTACTCATCTTACGATTTTTTGTCGCTTAGAAAGGATTTCAGCGTCGATATGAAACAATATATACGCTAATTATAACATTTTTTTTATGTCTGTTTGTTACGGGCAGTCTAGTCCCATTCTGATGGGACTTTCACTGACAGATAGCTGATGTTAAGGCGTAACTAGGCTACATTTATTTAGTTTAGAAAATAGGGTACTAAATTCCATACAAAGTCGCATTTGAACCCCCTTTGGTCCAAAGATCAACACAGCAGAAGGTACAAGCGACCTCACTGACCATGAGAAATAATAGTTCCCCTATCAATGTTGTCTTCATAAAATTATTTCATATACTGAGGCTGTATACCTATTTAGAATCACATAAATAGTTCAGAAGTATCATATAGCTAGCACTGTATAACATACTAAGATATGGCAGTTTCAAGAGTAAACATTTTTTTTTATAAAACATTAGATACGTTTTGCATACTTCAATGTGTGTACGGTGAGTTGTGTGACGCCACAGGGGGGCAATTCTCGCATCATTCGACATTATCTCTAATTCGACATATGTCGAAACAAAATGACAAAATTGGTCGTGGTGTTACAACATATGTGCACAGTCTAGTGCGCAGCAAACTTGAGGCTAGCGCCTGCATCTGGAATCCGTCGGCAGCTTCCCACATATTAATTTGTTGAAAAAGTGCAAAGAAAACCTTCCTAAGATTCCTGTACAAGACGTGTTTCTGTTACTTTCCTTTCATGTACCCCACCAAGTACCTCTTAGGGATATTAGGTTTCAACTCCTTGGAAGTCAGGAGGGGCCTAGATCAACTCATGATTGCTGGTAAAGCCCTCCGTGGATTGATCGACTGCCCGATTGTATGCGCCCAACAAATACCTGGGGCACCGGCAAAACCGCCGGCACAAACTTTTCGCACAACCTCACTGTCAAACAGTTGCCAGAGCCGAGTCCAGTCTGTCGTACCCTGAACGTGCTCAATACCCTCCTGACGGCTAATCCTGAATGTGATGTATTTGCGGATGGATGGAACATAAATAGACGACTATGTTTGGAGTATTGTGAGATGAAGTATGCACGAGTGTCCTCAATCCCATTATAATTATTTTTTTATTGTTCTGTTATTGTTTAGATTCTATGTTAATTAATGTAATAGGTTTTGCCGTTTTAATTAACTATAAATAAATAAATATGCTGAACTAGAGGTAATGTCGATGATGCGAGAATTGCCCCGCAGGTATGATGTGTACAATACAAGACATGTCGCATAAATCCCACCAATATCTTTTATGGTGGTGCGATGCTATTGGTTAGTTCTCGGCACCGCAGAGCGTTACCAACTCGACGTAAAGCCCCGCACACACTGTGGTATCAATTCTCCAATACCAAAACGAACCGTATTGACCCATAGCAAGAGCTTATTTTCCAAAGTAATGTTACTGACGAAGCAGGCCAATTTTGTAGCGTGGTCCCGTGGCCGAAAAGCGAAAATGCCTATCTCAAAATCCAATAAAACTAGAGAAAGAAATATCAATACTGTATTATTATTTCTTTTTGTCCTAAACATACGAGATATGGACCATTCGACGCAGTTTTTAGGGTTCCGTACGCAAAGGGTAAAACGGGACCCTATTACTAAGACTCCGCTGTCCGTCAGTCTGTCTGTCCGTCCGTCACCAGGCTGTATCTCATGAATCGTCATAGTTAGACAGTTGAAATTTTCCCAGATGATGTATTTCTGTTGCCATTATAACAACAAATACTAAAAAACAAAATAAAATAAATATTTAAGGGGACTCCCAACCAACTAACGTGATTTTTGCCGTTTTTATAGATAATGGTACGGAACCCTTCGTGCGCGGGTCCGACTCCCACTTGGCTGGTTTTTTTTTCTGATGAATTCTATATCAACGAGTCATTTAGGTTATATTTCGAGATGTTAAATTTCAGCTTTCTGCCGTAGATATATTGATATAGAGTTTGTTTTGACATTGGCAAACATACACGCGTTCGTCTTCACGCCTCGTGTGCCGGGGGCAGGGGGAGGTGGAGGGGGAGGGGGGAGGGGGGGGGGGGGGGTTAATGCTTAGCTAGCGATATGTGAACAGTCTTATGTAAAATCTTAGTTATTTATATACACGGCGGCTATGTGTCGCCCACGTCACATGCTCAGGAGCATATCGTCGTCTCGCGTCTTGTGTTTCAGGTACTTGAATATTTTCCTGAAAACAAAAGAACGACGTGCGTTATAACAACAGTGGTGTTAGCAAGCAGGGGGTGAAGTCTGTAAACACTATCGTTCTGGTTTTGCTGTGACTTCATATTTTAAGGCATGAAAACAACGTCTTTTATCAAGGGTAGCTAGAATATAACTAGTCAAATGGCTTCAAGGAGACAATGTCTAATGTCTCCATCGGTAGTATTTTATCTACCATTGATAAAACATGTTGTTTTCGTGCCTTAAAATAAAGTCATAGCAAAACCACAACAATAGTGTTTACAGACTTCGACCCCAGGTCGAGACTAGACCTCTGTGACAGGTTGGCTCACTCGCACTCTGTCTTATATCATACAACAGAAAGAGACAACATCAACATATTGAATATTTATTTAGGTTTAATACATGACTAGACGTGTCACGGAATATCTGATATTCCGTGACACGTCTGGTCTTGGCGCACATGCTACGACTACAGTATAATGTTTCGATGCTTGTGTTAAAATCTCGTCACGTCCGTTTTCTTTAGTTTAATCCATCCTACTAATAGGGTTGCCAACCGCACTATAAAATATAGTATTGTACTAAATTTTGAAGAGCATTCATCTATACATACAAATAAATAAAATTGGAGTGTCCGTTTGTAATATCAAAATAACACTTTTTTACCAAATGCGTATGAAAGTATATACGATACCTATAACGAAAACGCAATTTTAAATTGTTTTGTCTGTCTGTCTGATTTCAATGGGACTTTCACTGACAGATAGCTGACGTTCCAAGGCGTAACTTTGGCTACTTTAATTTTAGAAAAAGCATTAGGGTTCCGCGGGAAAAACATAATACCCATATTTCCGGGTAATCTCCCAAAAGTCCACGCGGGCGAGGTCGCGGGCACAGCTAGTTATTTATAAATTTTTATTAATATCTTTTCTCAATCATTTAATATCTTTTCTGTATGTTATTTATGTGTCTTACTGCATCGATTTGGTCACTGTAAAAGACTGTTATGATGTTGTAAATGTTTTTTCATTAATAAATAAATTATTTTCATTCATTGTTTTCTTATATTTACGCGAATACTATACATTGAAATTAAACTATTTTACGGATTTTATCGCGTTTATTAGTCTGTCAAGTAAATAAATGCGGTGAAAAACGGACAATTTTGTTTATAATAGTGGTCCTTCGAGCCACCGTAATCCGTAAAATAGTTTAATTTCAATGTTATTTTCATTCATTCAATTTTTTGTTATGGTGGAAATATCTGCATTTAAACAGACACTCCTCATATGTGGTCATCAGAACTATAATGTATGCATTGTGCCTGGTGTCTTCTACCCTCAGTAGACTGTAGGGTGTGTGTACATATGAAGGGTACAGCCAAATAACGGGGAATGTCACAATTTTTATGTTTCATATTTTGCGTAAGGTATTCTGAATTATAATCATTAGAATTTTAAAAAAAGTTAACAGATGGCGCCAAAAATGCAGTTCTGTTTATGGCCAAACTATAGAATTGATAGAATATTTGAACTTTCAAATTGTTTTTTTCTCTACTACTACTACAGCCCTTTTAACGTCCCACTGCCGGGCACGGGCGTCCCTCAATGTGAGGGAGGATTTCAGGCCATAGTCCACCACACTGGCCCAGTGCGGGTTGGCAGACTTCACACATCTATCGAGAACTAGTCAAGTTCCCTCAGACGTGCAGGTTTCCTCACGATGTTTTTTTTTTCATAGCAAGTGATAAACTCGGATTAAAATGAGATTCGCACATAAATTCCAGAGGTGCGAGTTGGAGTTTGAACCTGCACACTTTGATTTGCAAAGCTTGCGTTCGACCACTCGGCTACCACTGTTTTTTTTTCAAAATTCTTTAATTAGGACATTCCCTGTACCGTTGACATGGTGCGGTACTCGGCACTGACCAGATGGTCCTGGGCGCGTGGCCCCAGTCGCGCGGCACGGCGGCGAGCGCGCGCCGCACGTCCTCGTCCCGCAGCCGCACGTCCGACACCACGCGCTCCACGCGCACGCCGCCCGCGCGCGGCCACGGCGTCTCGCGCGCGTCCTCCACCACCAGCTCCACGCGCAGCCGCACCTCCCACACCGACCGCAGCGGGATGTTCGCCACCTGACGTATGGGGGCAGTGCCGGATTAAGGTAACTGGATGCCCTAAGCAATCTTCCCCTGTTGGCCCCCCCTATGCTTAAGTGAACTACAAATATTAATTGAAAAAAAAAAAGTGTCACTAAGTTTTGAAATAGAAAAAGCAAAAATTTTGTACATATGCATACACACACACAAACACACACACACATCGAAATCGAAATCGGAATCGAAAACGTTACATAATTGTATACAATAAAAATCACACACACATATGTGAAAGTCTCGTACAATAAAAATCACACACATTATGTAAAAGTGTTGTTACAGTCTTAATTTTGTTCCGTCTAGCCCCCTCTCGCAAAGCGCGTTAAGAAACTACGTTCCAAAAATGTGAATACGTATCGTAGGTAGAATAAGTATGTATTGTTCTTTCTGCCCTTATCCCATGCTATGGGGTCGGAACAACATGATTTCACATGTTATCCTAAGATTTTGAGATTGCTTTAACTTTCAGGTGCCCGTTTTTTTTTCTCAGTCGTCTCTGGTGCCCTCCTGGCCGCGGTATATAGTATACCTTGAGTGCGAGACAGCCGTCGTTGTCGATCGTGTAGGCGAGATGCATCCTGGCGTCCTGCATGGCGCGGCCCCAGCGCAGCGCGACGCGCGCGAGGGCGGCGGCGCGCCGCAGCAGCGCCGGCACGTCGCCCGCGCGCGCGCCGCCGCGTGTTGCGCGCGCGCACAGGTACCGCATCGCCTCGCACGCGAACCGCACGCACAGCGTCGCCACCGGGTTCTTCTTGTCTATCAAACACCGTTTAATTTATTAATTTGTGTAGATTTAAAAGCAGTAACAAAAAGATTGTGAAAAAGCAGTAACAAGATTGTTATGTATGCGCGCGCAGCTACGCGTGCCATAGTTTGACAACTGAATGTCAAGTGCTTGAATAAACGTCAGTTTGTTACCGGCTTTCCCGCCTTTCATTTGTTTCCCGTGTCCGTATTTAATATTGGCGACGAGTTAAACCACACGCGTAAAGAAAAGTAAATATGTCGAGTGTAAACTACGGTATTCTTAATCCTTTCGATCATAGTGTTCAAACTTGGAAGACATGGAAATGCAGGCTCTTGCAATGGTTCATCGCGAACGACATCAACGCGGGGAAAGATGCGGCGGGAATAAAAAGGCGGGCAATCCTACTTAGCGCACTTAGCGAAGGGTCGTATAAACTCGCTTCGGACTTGGTATTGCCAAAAGAAATCGACAATGTGCCATACGAAGACATACTGATCGCTCTGGACACCCACTTCACGCCGAAGTCGGTGGGTTTTAGCGAGCGTCATAAATTTTATGCCGCTTCACAGAAAACTACAGAGACAGCGTCACAGTGGGCCGCGAGATTGCGCGGTCTCACTACTCACTGTAAGTTCAGTAATGTAGAAGAGGCATTGCGGGACCGTTTCATCATGGGTATGCTGCCGGGCGCTGAGAAGGAGAAACTTTACGGGAAGGATTTAGCCGAGCTTACGCTTGCTAAGGCCGTGGAGCTGGTGGAGGGTCTGCGCAACGCACGCGCGGCCGCTTCTACCAGCACCGGCCTGGATAGCGTTGTCGCTGACCAGCAGCTCTATAAAATCGGCAAACGATCTCCGGAAGGTGGACAAAGTGCGAAAGTTAAGTGTGCAGTGTGTGGTTACTCGAATCACAAAACCGCGGAGTGTCGATTTACTAATTACACCTGTAAAAAGTGCAACGTAAAAGGTCATTTGCGTAAAATGTGTAAAAAAGTTAATTGCGTTGTAATGCAGGATGGTGACGACGACGAGGACGACGACGGTAAGCTGTATAATATAAGATCTTATAGAGGCGAACCACTAATTGAAACGGTGTGTATTAATGGCATAAATCTTCAATTTGAAATCGACAGTGGTTCAGCGGTGACCGTCATGTCGTTAGATACATTTAATATATATTTAAAGACATTCCATTATTAAATTCTAAGAAAAAACTTATAAGTTACACGGGTGAGGCAATAGGGTGCGCTGGGCGCGCTCAGATGACGCTACAATGGCGAGGACGTTCGCGCATGCTCAGTGTGTATGTGGTGCGCGATGGTGGGCCGCCGCTTCTTGGCAGAGACTTTATTGCTCAATTCGAATTGCAGTTGGCTCCCTTATATCACTGTCAAACTTCGCGGGACGTATTTGAATCTTTTCGCTTACGGTATCCGGCAGTATTTTCTGGGGGTTTGGGACTGTTCAACAAATATAAAGTAAAATTGTCATTGAAGGATAACGCTCATCCCGTATTTTTAGGCCACGTCCTATTGCGTTCGCACTTAGAGATAAAGTAGAAAAAGAATTAAGTCGGTTAGTGGATTTAGGGGTGTTACGACCGGTGAAGCACGCGGATTATGCTTCACCGATAGTACCTGTATTGAAGCGAGATGGGTCTGTACGTATCTGTGTAGACTACTCAGTCAGTATCAACAAACAACTAGTCGTTGACCAACACCCATTGCCAACTATCAATGAATTATTTTCTAAGCTGCATGGTGGACAAAAGTTTACTAAATTAGACTTATCTATGGCGTACGGTCAATTTTGCTTAGAAGAGGAGTCACAGAAGTTGACTTGTATAAATACCCATCGCGGGCTCTTCGCGTACACGCGACTGGTGTTTGGTTTATCTAGCGCTCCAGCTATCTTCCAACGCGCGGTGGAGGCGGTGCTAGCGGGGCTAGATGGCACGCTCTGTCTGTTAGACGATGTTTTAGTGACAGGGCGCGATGACGCAGAGCATCTGCACAGGTTACACCAGGTATTACAGCGGTTACAAGACGCGGGCCTGACATTACAAAAAGACAAATGTCATTTTTTTAAGGACGAAATATGTTACTTAGGCTATATTATAAATAAAGACGGCTTAAAAAAGTCACTAGATAAGGTAGAAGCTATTTTGAAGGCACCAGTGCCTACAAGTGTAACTCAGCTTCAATCTTTTTTAGGGTTAGCGAACTACTATAGAAGTTTTGTACCTAACGCATCTAGTATTCTGAGCCCGTTGTACGACTTGTTGAAAAAGCAAACTAAGTGG
Source organism: Ptilodon capucinus (assembly GCA_914767695.1). Classification (NCBI taxonomy): domain Eukaryota; kingdom Metazoa; phylum Arthropoda; class Insecta; order Lepidoptera; family Notodontidae; genus Ptilodon; species Ptilodon capucinus. The sequence goes on from OU611837.1 coordinate 3,424,652, forward strand.
CGGTGGTCTAAGGCAGAAAGTGAAGCGTTTCTCAAGATTAAACAAATGTTAGCGTCCGATCAGGTTTTGGCACATTTTAATCCTGATGCTAAAATAGTCTTGACTGTAGATGCGTCACCAAATGGATTAGGGGCTATCCTTTCACAAATAGGAATTGACGGAAAAGAAAAGCCTGTTTCTTTTGCGTCGCGAACGCTTAACGATGCTGAGAAAAATTATTCTCAAATTCAAAAAGAAGCGACCGCGATAGTATTTGGTGTTCGTAGATTCCATCAATATTTATATGGTAGATCGGTTCCGTTTATTTTAAAAACTGACCATAAACCGCTACTTTCAATTTTTGGACCACACCGCGGGATCCCAGAAGTTTCCGCAAATAGACTGCAGAGATATGCGATGTTTTTAAGCGGTTATAATTATGTAATCGAATATGTTAAAAGCGCAGACAATTGTGCAGATTTCTTGTCTCGGGCGAGTTTACCCTTTTTGGAGGGAAACGATACCGCGCGCGAGTCAGCGCGGGGGGAGGGCGAGCCGTGCGACCGTGCTGCGTATGTTTGCTTCGTCGTACAGGGGGCGATGCCGATCACGGTCGATGAATTACGGAGCGCGACGAACAGCGATCGTACTTTATGTAAGGTAATTACTCACATCGCACAAGGCTGGCCTAAAACCACTTTTGATATTAGCTTGAGACCTTACCACCTGTGCAGGTTACAACTCGCTTATGAAAATGGATGTATTATGAGAGGTCATAAAGTAGTTTTACCTGAGTCATTACGCCTTCGGGCCTTATCCGAGCTGCATACGTCACACATAGGCATAGTAAAAACTAAAGCAGAAGCTCGTTCACGTTTTTGGTTCCCGGGCATAGACGATGCTCTAGAGCGCATGATAGGTTCATGCGAGATATGTATGCAGCTTCGACCGTCACCGCCTCGGTCGCCCGTTGTTCCATGGGAGTATCCCGCGCAACCATTCCACCGGGTACACCTGGACTTCCTCGGACCGTTCGGTGGACGAATGTACCTTGTTATCGTGGATGCGTTTTCAAAATGGGTCGAAGCATACGAAATGACTGCTACTACTAGCGTAGCAGTAATTGATAAGTTGTATGAGTATATGTCTAGGTTTGGATTGCCTCATACTCTTGTGACGGACAACGGCACTTACTTTTGCTCGCAAGAATTTATACATTTTTGTAATCTAAATGGTATAACTCATGTAACATCGCCGGCTTACCATCCGGCAAGTAACGGGCAAGCTGAATCTTACGTAAAGGTTGTAAAAAAAGGTATCAGATCTTGCTTTGTCAATGGTGTGAACGCAAGAGAAGGTAGGCTCAGAATGTATAAATTTCTATTCGATTATAGAAACTCAGTACATACAACTAAAGATAGGTCACCGTCTGAATTAGTGTTTGGTCGCAAATTAAGATCACGGTTAGATATAATGAACCCGTTGCCGTCGTCACCACCCCCGTCTACAGCTCTGAATGATCATGTGAAATCCAAACAGTATTTGCAAGCTAAGGCAAAGGGTGGAACACCTAGAAACTTTTTACCGGGTCAATTAATTTTGTATAAAAAACATTTAAGCAATAACAAATTTGTTTGGTGCAAGGGTTTAATTGTTAAGCAAATTGGAGCAAATGTTTACGTTATAAGTGATTGTTTATCTTTGGCTCAATTTAAAAAACACAGCGATCAGTTAATTGTATGTAAAGATAATCACCTGAGTAGTCAACCTTGGGACAATGATGATATGAATACTGATTCTACAGTCACTACTACTACCGATTCATCTGAACCATCAAAACCACCGCTGTTATCGACGACTTTACCACCGGTTTTATCAGACGATAATCGTTTGAGCTCCACCGCGCGGGAGGAAGAGGCTTTTGAAGAAAACGGAGAGTCGTCATTGTCTCCTACAAATGTCGGTAGTCAACCACAACCGTGCGTGACTGTAACACAAGGACAGCTGGCGCTGCCACAGGCTGACGGTGATGATGAATTCTTCGAAGCAGAAACCTCCGATGCTACAGCTGAAGAAAGAGAGGATGAGAACAGGCAACCGAGGCGTCATACACGCAACCGTCCCAGGGTCGACTACAAACCGTTTTTTTAATGTACCTACTTTAAAGATAACTGTATCTATTAGGGGAGGAATTGTTATGTATGCGCGCGCAGCTACGCGTGCCATAATTTGACAACTGAATGTCAAGTGCTTGAATAAACGTCAGTTTGTTACCGGCTTTCCCGCCTTTCATTTGTTTCCCGTGTCCGTATTTAATAAAGATGTTAGACACTGGTTCGGAATGCTGCTTCTTCCTGTTAAAGTACGGAACCCTAAAAAACTAAAAAAAATGTTCAGTGATCAGCCTTGAGTATTGTTATGTTGGTACCTTGCCGCGCGACCTCTACGCTCAGGTCCTGCACGCAGGTGTCGGCGCGCACGCGCGTGCGCGCGGCGTTGTCGTGCCGGTGCGCGAGCCGCACGCTCAGCCGCAGCCGCGCGTGCAGCAGCCGGAACGTCCACGAGTCCACGCTCGACGACTCCCACTCGCACTCGTGACTCCTGCGATAGGCGGCTTAGCTATCAGAGCTGTTTATGCTTACGATGTTATAAATATTATTTCAATACACAAGTACAAGCCACGTCCCCCCACGCGTTAAAATTCGCTAGCGCTAAATTCGTTGAAGAACCCTTTTTTAGGGTTCCATACCCAAAAGGTAAAACGGGAACCCAATTACTAAGACTTCGCTGTCCGTCCGTCCGTCCGTCACCAGGCTGTATCTCATGAACCGTGATAGTTAGACAGTTGAAATTTTCACAGTTTTTGTATTTCTGTTGCCTCTATAACAACAAATACTAAAAGACAAATTAAAATAAATATTTAAGGGGGCTCCCATACAACAAACGTGATTTTTTTGCTCGTTTTTATATTTAATGGTACGGAACTTTTCGTGCGCGAGTCGGACTCGCACTTGGCCGGTTATTTTATTAGTCAATACAGTACATTTTGGTGTTGATAAAATTTTGTCGCCCCAGTCAGTGTCCAAGGGGCTTTATTGAGTGTAGAACCAAATTGTAATATCAAATCACTCACCCCATGAAAGGAAGCATATCAATCTTCGCGACGACGTTGACGCCTGACTCGCACTCCGTGACCAGATTCTTGGAGCTGAGTTCGTTGATCAGCTCCGGGTGCCAGTCGATCCTCGACGCACCCCGCAGCGGGGACACACCCGATTCAGTCGTGGTCCCACTGTAAACATCCCTCATCGCATTCACCCTGTGCCCGCTCGCGTCTGAACTAATCACATCCAGACTTTTACACCCGCCAAAGTCAGATTGAGACTTCGGATCCGCACTCGAGCAATCAGACTTCAAAGACTCAACATTTTTCTCATTAATATCATCTTTACATACGTCTGTCAATACTTGCTGGACAGTGAACGATGTGTTCGGTTTCCGTGACTTGGATTTCTTTGGGGATTTCTTGGGTTTTTTGTCTTCTAGGTCGATATCCATCGCCGTGATGTCATGTCCGGCCGCCAATAGGTTTAACGTGTGCTCCGAAGCGTGGTTTAATTCCAAAACCTTCTTAAATATGTTAGGACTGTTCGACATTTTAGCTATTTTAGTGTTCGGTTTGGGCGTTACGTCGACACTGTTTATATGTTTGTATTTATCGCGGGAGGTTGGACTGTAGTTGCGTTTTTTGCTCTTAACATGCGGTATTTCCTCGACTAATTTCTCCGGGCACTGGTCATCAATTTGATATATGATATGTACAGGTGATATTGATACTCTCCTGTCTGGTTTGTCACTCTCTACCGACGATGGTTTAGTCTCGATATCCGCTTCAAATTGTTCGTTAATGACGGCATCGTCCACTAGAGTCAGCGACGAACTCGCTTGAAGCAACTCCTTGTTGCCTTTCATGGCTATTAACGTGTTAACTTCAGTGTCCCGCATGTCCATGACTTTGACGTCAACTGATTGGTCAATAGACATTGTTTTGCTGGTGTTCGATTGGGTGATAGGGACCGCGTTATCTGAGCAAGCGTCGCCTTCCATTGCGTGTGAGAGTCGACCCACATTGTACTGCATCGACACTCTTTCGATTTCATATTCCCTATCCATCAGTTTATCGGAGGATATCTGCTCGGGGATCCTGTCGTTGGATCTATTCGGTTGGTATTTGTGTGCGCACGAGTAATCCGAAGGTCCTAAATGTATGTTGTTCAATGGATTGTTATGGTCGAACACTAAAACTCTGCCGGGTACCATTTCGGGTATAGGACTATGAGTTTCCAAACGGCTCCTAGTAAAAGCACTCTCCATTTCAACTTCGTACGACTTCTCCGAAGCGTTGGACACAGTGTTTATTGGACTCTTTGTAGACATGTTGTAACAGGATTCGGCGTTCGAGTACAGCTCAGACTCGATGTCGATTTGGCTGGATGTCACTAAATTCGCTTGTATTTGTGTACTGCAAGTAGACGCGGACTTTTTAACGCTCTTGTCTAGCCCGGCCGCGTCGAATGGCATCACGTCGGTCATCGGTTTCACTAGTTCCAGCATCAATTCCTTCATACCGTTGGATACGTCTTTCAAGAAGCTGGGGATGACTTTAGCTTTCGTCTCTCTCATGTAAGACGTCTCCCCGAACGCGGTCTTCTTCAAAGGCGTAATTTTGGCATCAGACTTGATGCTGCTCTCGCTCATCGACTCGTCTTCGAAGTGTAATGTTTTAACGACCTCATTGCTCATTCGAACTGATTTCTTGTGAAGACTACTATCTGTGAGACTGTCTTTCGTGTCTTCTGTTGCGTCACTGTCATCCAGTTCGAAGCGTGACTTCTGCAAGGCGGCTTGAGCCATGGAAATGTCACTTAATAAATTTTCGCGGCTCAAAACTATAGACCGTCTGTTGGGGGCGAAGCTTAACCTTCTCGGTTCGATCGTTTCGCTCTTATTTGCTATCGCTTGAGGTACTAAAGGCGCCGATTCCGCTTCGTCCAAGTTAACAGTTTTATCAGTTAAATGTGACAGCATATCTAAAAGTTCTCTAGTATCGTTGGCGTTTTTAAAGCTTTTATTCGTCATCGATTTGTCGATATTCTCATTACTTTCAGTTATTTTTAAATCCGAACTTAATACTTTTTCATAATATCTATTTTTCGGTGGACTCTTCTTGTCCTCGGGAGATGCCGCCAACTGGGACAATCTCTTTTTAAGCTCCGGTATGATGTCGTGTTCCTCTTTGAATTCAATAGCTGGTGTATCTTCCTTGATAGCGGCTTTCGCGTCGGTCTGCGCTTCTTCGTCGCTGTCTTTGGTGACGTAGAAAAGGCTTTCACTTGACCTTTCCGGTGCGTCCTTCGTTTCTACCACGGATGGTTTCGACTCCATTCGTACCATCAAGCCCTTGTCCTCAATCCCGTCAGCTGACACCGCGGACATGTCAAGTAGTTCGTCTAAAACAGATTTTTTATCCTTTTCTATATCAGTATCTTTGTCATCTATATCATCTACATCCATTGAAGTCACTGACGCTTTAGGAGTATCGCTTTTCACGTCATCCACAAGTACGACATCTTTGATGAAACTCTGTCTATCTGTATTGCTTATTTCTTTGACAGATTCCACTGATTGTTTGGATTCCATGTCGTCGTTGGGGCTGGAAGGATTATAATCACTCGCCAGTTCAGGGTTCACACTTTTCAATTCATCTTGATCCGTCCTCTTCTGTTGGAGTTTAAGAGCACTGTGCGTCGTAACAGCTTGGTACACAAAAATATCTTGATTCGTGTCTTGTATTGAAACATTTGATTGTTTAACTTCAGATATAATATTCTGTACCGTAACTACCTCGGCCGGGATCGGTTTACTCATAGACAAGCCGCCGGTGTCTCCAAAAATTAAAGTTTTACATTTTTCTTGGTCAAGATGAGTGTGAATAGCTTCAGTTACCGACATATCAGCGTCTTCTTCAATAATAAATGTTTTCTTACTAGACGCTTCTATCGCAAGTACATCAGAAATCGGAATAGCTTGAGGTACACTACCAATTTGACTTCCATCCAAATTTATATGTGAGCTGTGTTCAGACGCGGAATCTAGTTTGTCCAACAGCACATTCAAAGGGAGAGCTTGGGTCATTGAAATATTACCGTCATCCTCGCCAAATACGATAGTTTTTCGCTTTTCTACGAATATATTGTTAGGCACATTCTGTTCAGCCGAGTCTACATCGACCTTCTGTTCATCAACTTGATCGATCCCTTTCATAGGTGTTACATTTTCAATACACGATTGTATTATATTACTAGGTACTGCTTGAGTTATCGATATATCAACTGTATTAGTTAATTCTTCATTGACATTAGCAGTCTGTACATTAATATTTGGTAGAATAAGATTGGAAGGCACCATCTGAGTGACAGAAACATTTCCATCGTCATCTTCGTAATGTATAGTCCGTCTCTTTCTTCCAGGTTTGGGTATAATGGAAGTGGGTAACATTCGGGTAACAGATATGTCGGCATCTTCAAAGACAATCGTTTGCCGTTTCTTTTGGACTACTAGTGTAGCCGGTACAGGTTGAGTTATCGATATGTTAGCATCCTGATCATCGTATACTACCGTTCGCTGTCTAGTCTCGGAGAGTATGTTACTAGGGATGGCCTGTGTTATCGATACATTACCAAAATCATTATCAAACACGATCGTTTGATGTTTATCAACATTAACTATTATATTAGAAGGCACGGATCGCGTCAAAGTTATATCACCAGAATCTGTACCATACGTCGTTGTTCTACGCTCATTAGTTAGTATTTGAGCGGGTAACGCTTGCGTGACAGAAATATCACCGACATCGTAAACGACAGATTTCCTTTTATCACTCTCAGTGATTATATTAGTAGGAACAACTTGTGTTATTGATATGTTACCGTTGTCGAGAATAGTGAGTCGTTTCGATAGTGCTTGGACATTTTCTACGGACATAGCGGCAGATACGTCGCTCGACGCAGAGCTCGGATTACTGTCAGTAATACCGACCATTCCAGATATTTCCATTTTGGCAATCTGCGGGTCGTCCACAAAGTTTGGGAGATCATCGTTCACATTCAAAACTATAGTCTTTCTCTGCGGTGTTTCCGATAAATTAGGCAGAAGAGTCTGACGGTAATTCTTTTTGGAACTCTCCGATTGCACAGTTAATCTTTTTCCATCGAAAACCAAGACTTTATCTGGTTCCTCGTTCAATGCAAAATTTATAGACTCGCGGGGCGCAACGTAAGGATTCATCGCTATATTCTCTTTGTCGGCCGCCGAATCGTTGTTAATAACTTTATTATCTATTGATACGCTTTTGGACAGATCCTGCACTTTGTCACCGTGTACGGTGTCAGTAATAGACATGTCAGATTCACGATTATGTATAGCAACATGAGTTATATTCAAATCAACTTCGATATATTCTGATATGTTCTGTCTATCTCTAGCTGGTCCATGACAAACTACGTTAGTGGACACCCTTTCGATATCCCTCTGTATTTCATCTAAATCATCATTATCATCCCCTATCTTGTGTAGCGTCGAGAAGTTCACGTCAATTCGACCGGACATCTCGCCCATGGTCGGCGCTGTGAAATCATTTCCGAATAACTTACTCTGATGATCAGTCAGGGCGCTGAGTTCGAAGTTGTTCTGCGGCGTTGTGAGCTTGCCGTCTGTAGTCTCAATGGAGTCCAGTTGTATGAACGGTTGGTGGTCAGAGTTGAAATTGCCTATGAAGTCGACGGCCTCTACCTCCTGGAACTGTTGGTCGAAGAGGCGGTTGCCGAGGTGGCCGACGGGCTGCCGGGACGCGTTCGCCTCCGACTCATTGCCCGACGACTCCATAGACTTGTTGTGCTCCTCATAGAAGTTCTTCCATGTTGTTGTTGCTTCGTTTGTTATGAATTCACTGGAACCAATGAGTTATTAAATCATATAGCGAACATTTCCTAACTTTAAACAAGACAGCCGTGGCATGAACACCAATTTCAGTAAAAAAATTTATTGTATATTTTATTGACACATCTAGGCATTCAGAATTACTGATATCATTGACTGCAACATTGCGAATACGATAAATTACTAGCACATTTTTTTTATTAATTAACGCTCGCCTCGCAATCAAAGTGTGCAGGTTCGAACCCCGGCTCGCACCTCTGGGTTTCATATGCGAATCTCATTTTCATCCGAGATTACAACTTGCTATGAAACGGTGAAGGAAAACATCGTGAGGAAACCTGCACATCTATAGAAAGGTGTGTGGAGTTCACCAACCTGCACTGGGCCAGCATGGTGGACTATAGCCAAAATTCTCCCCCGTATTGAGGGGAATGTGCCCGGTATAATGGCAATAGGCTCACCCCCTATTACATTGGGACCAAAATACATCGGCGAATTGCAGATGCGCTGCAATTCCTACCTACCCCTTTGGGGAATATAGGCGTGATGATGTATATAGAACATAATATAAGTCTTATTGATACAACAGAAGTAAAGCTGTGATGATATCAAATTAATGTCACAAAATGGTCCACCCATTGAGGAGTTACCTGAATTCCTAATTAATCACCTATTATTATTACCTATAAGTTAATACATTTTGTTAAAAATGGCGAATTTTGATAGACCTGTTTACTTTTTATTTTGTTCGTCGTCATACTAATATTATCAATGTTTATATATCAGAATGACATATGGGCTATAATTTATAATGATATTGAACAAACGAAAAAGCTTGTATTATATTAATATACTAGCAGACCCGGCCACGCGTTGCTGTGATCTAAGCTATCCTATCTCTCAAGTTGGACCAGACTGCTCACGGTGTGCCAATTTAATTTAAAATCGGTTAAGTAGTTTAGGAATCCATCGCAGACAAACATCGTGACAGGTGATTTACATATATAAAGATGATCTAAGCTATCCTATCTCTCAAGTTGGACCAGACTGCTCACGGTGTGCCAATTTAATTTAAAATCGGTTAAGTAGTTTAGGAATCCATCGCGGACAAACATCGTGACAGGAGATTTATATATATATAAAGATATCGCCCAACGCCGCGCTTGAGTCATTTCGTCTTTCACATCGATGCCATCGATGTAAAGATAGGTATGGCCAGTGTACGGTAGACATGGGTTCGATATATCAAAACGTAACTCATATCGGATATGTGTTAGTTATAACATATCGATATGCCATCCCACATAACTGATATGACAAAAACGTTATTGTATCGATTTATTCAAAAAACCTATCCATCCATTCGGTTATAGTTATATCAAAACTTAAAACTGCAACGCATCGATGCGAACTTCACAAACGGTCATAACGGTAACTTATTCGCTACCACTCTTTCTAACAACATATTCTTTCACTGGTGTAAAAGGGATGAAGCGAATGAGAGATAACTTTAGTTATGAGCGAGTTCGCGTAGCTACCGGCGTGGACCTTATCCGACTAGCAATAAAGTTTACTTTCTATTGTCTAGTTACGATAACGTTTTTCGAGTCCATCGTTTGGCGGCTAGCGGCTACGGCTACTGGATATTAGTGAGACACCTACCCTACAAAATAGAACTACATGAGGAAGTAATAAGGTTGAATTTGAGTTATTACAATACAGATACATATTATAAAAGGGCTGTAATAATATTTTTGTTGTTTTGTGCGTTCGACTTTATTTTGATTAGTGTTTTTATGATAGTTGCAGCGTTGCAATTACGTAAAAGGAATTTCTTTCGTATTTCTATTTTTTAATGTGTGTATTTAGTTATTAGAGTTTAATATTTAGTTTGTGAATAAAAATATGTTAAAGATAAATTTGAATTTTTCATAGAAAATGTCGCGCAAAGCTAGTGAGATATATGGACTCATTTTGATAAAAAGGACAATGCCGTCGGTCTGGCTGTGTGTAAATATTGCAATCAAAAGTTTTCGTATAAATTTAAATTCCACCGGGAATTTCAAATTCTCATTTAAAAAGAGCGCTTAAGTCTAATAAATGCGTCTAATAAAAAGTAATGTATATGTATTGATAGATTAATAAATAAATAACTTTAAATAAGATCATAGCTGTACAGTGTACGTTTGCGTTCGTTGTTAGTTTTCGCATCTAAATATCATGTTTACGTTTGCAAACCGTTCTGCTGATATCGATATATGAAAACGGTTTTCTATATCGATATGGAAACTGTATATCGGTTAGATAACCGTTTGCGGAAAAAACTGAAAACGCCCATGTCTAGTGTACGGTCATTGTCGCGGTGCATGCTGGAGCGACGCCTTGACGCCCCGATACAAATGGAGGAAGTACACCGTCGGTTCATAGTGGGTATAAGGCCTTCTGCCTAGCCTCCCACACAACCCTGCTACCTCACCAAGGTGGAAGGTGATCCTTAAAGGATTTTCCGACGTAAAAAAAAAAATGGCCAATGTAGTTTTTTTTTTTTAAAGGACTACACTGTTGGCCGTGAGGTGGCCTTTAGGTACAGCTTTACCGGAGGAGTGGCGAACACAGAGTGCACTTCCAACCAAGGCGCCAATGTAGAGTCATGCTGGTGGATACTCACGCGACGCCAGTGCGGCGCGAGAAGCTGACCCGGCGGCTCTTGGTTGCGTCTGTGGGCGTCGCCACATTGAACTCCACGTCCGAGAAGGGAGTCCGCGGCGCGCGCTGACTCTTGAGGATCGACGACCGACGCTTCCTACTGGAGGATACCAACAAACTTGTTTATTGAATGTTTAATGAAAATGATAAACGGGGAGCAACCAACCCATACAGTAGAAAGAAAGGAGTAGCTCAGTATTTTTTTTTGGTTCTATACCAGGGGCCACACAAATCCCGATCCCGATTTTTCTGGCCCGTGAAGACAGCATCTTGCACTACAGAGTATGAAATTTAATAAAAATGTATCCCCTACATTATCTTTGTTGACGTCAATTCGAAAACAGCCAGGCGATGTAACAAGCGAGAAAGAGTTTGCAGATCATGAAAGCCGCAAAAATATATTTCTGTTATTACATTTGTTTAATAAAAAAACTTTTGTATAAGATGTTGTGCGGACTGCGATAGTTATTTCATTTCTTAAAATGGACCCCGAACAAAACTAATTGGTGACCCCTGTTTATACATGGTCTATACCTTATAAGCCTCATAATCGTCGCGAATACAAAATGAACTCTGTATCAATATTCAAAAATATCCAATTTGTGCGATATAAGCCATGCAACCACACATCAATATTGGCTTGTATCTTCAATCAAATTTCATAGAAAAATTAGCATTATCCAAGAGTAAATACGGTTTGTTTTGGTATAGGCAAAAAGTAAAACTTTTCACACTGGGCCAGTGTGGTGGACTATGGCCCAAATCTCCCTCATGTTGCGGGAGAATGTGCCCGGTATAATGGCAATAGGCTCGTCCCCTGTTACAGTGGGACCAAAATACATCGGCGAAGTGTGGGCGCACTTCAGTGCACCTCTGTCTACCCCTTCGGAGAATACAGGCGTGACGATGTATTATTATTATGATAATGTATTAAATACAGCATGTTTTGTTAACTTACGTTGCAGCGGCGTCTGAAGATCTACTTTGCTGGGTATCATCCATTTTAAAGGCTAATTTTAATCACCTACTAGCTAGCAATCTAACTAGCAATATAACACACTCAACGCATCACTTTATTGCATATTTATTCATTTATTGTTTGTTTATTTCACAACTTTAAACAGTTTATATACAAGCACACACAACGGTCGCAAAATTTTCAAAATCTTACTTGGGTTTGACGTGTCACATTGTAACATTGACAGATAATGACAGTTATTTAAAATCGACTTTTTTTTTAATACATCATTTCATTAATTTCGATAGAAGAAGAAGAAGACTTATTTAGTGGGGAGTGAGTCTTTTAAGCCATTAGAGTTCTGTATAAGTCAAACAGCTTACCTTATTTCTCTGTGGTAGTTTTACACAAGTACAGTTAATATGATCTAGCATAGTACCTTAGTTTATAAAGTAGTTATTTTCTTGTAACTACCTAACCTAACTACCTAACTAACTCTTGTAAGGTACCTACTATAAATGCAGGAAAAATGCCACTGATGGTGATTTGTAGATTGAATCGGTAAATCTATTTAAGAATGACTAAGACCATGATAGGTAGGTCCAATAATGCCCAACAGTGCGCATGTCAGCACTTCATATTATGCAGGCATGAATGTGTCATTAGTTCAAATAAAAGTGTATGAACCGGGTTGCTCAAGTTTACTGAATAGATAACCAAGCAAAGAAATATACTCACATAACATAGATCACGCCGAGCGCAGTGACTGTAAGCAGTGTTGTGTAGACTAAACAAATCGCTAGCCAAATGAGAATAGTGGCATAGTCTTCCACACTCACGAGTCCAGACATTAGAAAAGAAACCAAACTATACCTACATCGCTTCCATTAATTAATTGGGGGGTATTCGAATTTGTTACAGATTTTTTTGGAATTTTTCACTTCATAATTTTGCTACGTTGTTCCTGAAATTGTCATTTTGACACTGAATAATTCTAGATATCTGAAATTATTTTTTATACGTATCTAGCATGAGTCGATGAATTTATTGAAGCAGGTTTTATTAACATTAATAGTTTATGCTTTGAAGGTAAACTTCGTAATGTTCGTACCAAGAATCGATTTGTTGGGAAATGCGGTACCGTTTGGTTTTAATGTTCATCTTCAGCGCCTTAGTAAATTTATACCAAAAACAATGTACAATTTAAAAAAAGATGCCATTTATGAAACGGAAACTGTAAATATTTTATTCATGATCCATATCACACAAACAACAAACGAATAAGCTGGAAGATGTCGACCTCGTCGTGGACATAGTCGACATTGTAGTGGACGACGCTGAAGCTGAAGAATACCGACTGGATCTGAAGCAACAACAAAAATATTGCTTCAAATATACCAACGATATCTCTTTACCATTACTTTTGTAACTATCACCATAATAATATCCCCCTTAACTAAGCATAGGATTCGTATGTGGTGAGCAAATTTAATGTCTATGCTGCTAACTGTAATGGCATTAGTGCCCTAAACAACTAATTTCTTCTCAGTCTCAAAATATTTAGCGACTTCGCTTCGCACTGAGGCTTCCCCTTTAAAACATTACTATTGTTGTCACCTCCTGCATCTTAAGTACGCTCCGCTTAATCCGCGTAGTCATTAGTACTTATAGCAAAATAATCAATAATTTGAGTTGAAAATTATAAAATAACAATTATCAGTTATTATTATCATTTATCACGCATATATAAAAAGTGAACACCACGGTTTTATTTTACTACAGTCTTAAGTATTATAATAATATGAAATTATTAGCCATAATATATTACTATACTTTTTGAATACAGCTCAGCGGGGCAATTTTCGTGAAATTGACATCATCTCTATTCGAGATATGTCGAAACAAAACATTAATTTGGTCTTATTTATTAGATTTTTTTCAACATATTATCTCCTATAGAGATGATGTCGATCATGCGAAAATTGGGGCCCAGTTCGAGTAGTACCGTACCTACACCGATCGGAAAGCATAAACATTGGTCCTTTGAGCCGGATATAAGCCAGTCGTAAGAATGTTGCCACATAAATAAATGGCATAAATTAGAATCTTCAACATGCTATAGGCCCCCGAACGCACTTTTACCGTTTACCTTCTATTGCTCTTCCGGCGATCTTATAACAACAAAATCTAATATTTTGTTAAACCTTTTCTTTGTTTTCTTGAAACGAACTTCTTTATTTGGTTTTGTCCCATTCTGTGGCTTACTCCGTGATTTTCCTTTATATTTCTCGTCGCTTCCTGCCGATTGGACGCTGTCGTCGTCTGTCGCGTCATTTTCGTCGCGTTTGCGATCGCTGTCCATATTCCGTTTCTTGCGTGACTTGTATACTTCACAAGAATCTTTCGGCATCACTTTCCATGAACGTTTACCCTTTAGGCGTTGCGTTTTCTGTTCACAAAAAAAATAGTCATTTGTTGCCATATAACTAAATCTCATTGCGCGATTCACGCAGTGTCACGCCAAAGGTAATATTATAAAATATTACACGAAATACAGATACGTTTATGGTACTAGCATAAATATTATAAGAAATGCTAGATATTAACCAATGGACCTATGTTGTTCGAAAATAAAGAATTTGAATAAATATAGGCATATTTAAGGTCGTGTATTGCCTGCGCATGAACAGTTGGTATTTTTACATCTTTAAAAAGGCTAGTGCCCAAAACCAAACAATAAATAAAAAGTACATCTTATAAGTTATTGTACTTACTGTTTAGTTTGTAATACTATGGACTTACTATGACTAGTACTCTTTAATTATTCTATCTAACTTAAGTTACTTTATATCATAGGTCAAGTAAACTGCTTGCTATGTATTAAATTTACTAACAACCATTCGAACTACATCGTTCATGTCATCAAGGTTCATCCGGGAAACGTCGTCCTTGAAACTCAACACCAAATTTGATTTATTCTTACGTAATCTCTTCCTGGTTACGCGTCTACATTTTTTTTTTCGATTTCCTAATTTAGCAGATTTCATTTAGTTCATACTGAATAAATATTTCTACAAAAAAGAAACGGTATTTTGAAAGTTTTAATTTTTGACGTCTCTCTATTTACTTTGATTGGATTGACTTGACTCTATGGCTGCCCTTGTTTATCTTTATGATTCTTCTTCATTTTTTACGAAATGATGTTAATATATCTCGTTTGTATATATTTGTTAATAGCTCGATGTGTAAGATGGTAAATATTTCATTACTTCCGTTTGCTTCTTTGAAACTTCTTTGGGATTTTAGTTCTCAAACACAATACATATAAAAATGATGACTGCCATCTATTGTCGAGTAGCGCAAACATAATCGTTTAATAAAAAAAACTGATTTTCATTTCGCTATTTTACATTTTCAAATATATATTTTTGCACAAAATCCACATTTTTGTATAATAAATGTCATACAGTTATTATAAAGTAATGTTCTAAATCCAACAAACTTTCGACAAAAATGTACTCGATCAAGGAAGAACGAAACGTCGTAATGTCATATGACTATCGACGGCAGTGCTACCAACATCACCGAATCGTCCACCATTTTGGTGCAGCTGATGTTTGTTTGAGATAAAATAATTTAGAATATTATCTAAATAATATCTCGAAATGGGTGCTTCATTCATTCCCATCACCGTGTTCACCGTCCTGTGGGGTGTGGTGGGTATCGTGTGCCCCTTCTTCGCTCCTAAGGGACCTAACAGAGGGTAAGTGTGAATTTGGTCCTTCACTTGTATTTTTTGTGTATTTCTCATAAGTAACTGGTGTTTCACCCTTAATTTCAGGATCATCCAGGTGGTGTTGATATTAACAGCGGCCACGTGTTGGTTATTGTGAGTATTTCAGCTTTAGTACAATATGAATCACACAAAGTTGCTAGTATTTTAACACCTACCATTGTTGAAACTGATCAATTTTTCATAAATTGATCAGTTTCAACAATGGGAGGTGTATTGATATATTGATATAATAACAATGACCTAAAAAGGTGTATAATTATGTAAATAGTTTGTACAGTTAATTAAAATGGCTGGAATATGGATTTTTTTGGCATAAAAAGTTCATAAAATTATAGTTTGCATTAGAGTTTGACTGCCTAGTACAGTGGTGAGCTTTCTTAATGGGGGGGGGGGGGGGGGGGGGGGGGTATTAGTATATACTGGCCCGTGAGCCGTACTTTGCCCTTTGGCCTAGTACATGTGAGAATGGCCAAGGTATGAAATGAATCATCTATTACTGAGAAGAAATATAAATAAGAATCGCAATGTCGCAACATTTGGTAAAAAATAAGCAGCAGCTCCATTCTTTGCACTAAAATTTAGTGACCAAATAGGCGATACCAAAATATGTAGTATTAATGAAACAGTTTACTATTCATAAATGTGTATTATATTACCTTATGGAACCAGCATGGCAAGACTAGAGCTATGTCACGGAATATCTTGCTGTTGTCTCTTTCTCTGGTATGAAATTAGACAGAGAGCGAGCGAGCAAATCCGTGACAAAGGTCTTGTCTTGATGCGTACTAACCCCACAGCTTGGGTTTAAAAGTTTTAAGTTGGTTACGAAGGGGGCAGTATGAAAATTACCGGGCCATGGCAGAACAATGTTTTTGAAACACTGATGTATATAATATGATGTATTGTCCCGTTCCAGCTGGCTGTGCGCGTACATGGCGCAGATGAACCCGCTCATCGGGCCCAGACTCAACAATGAGACACTGATCTGGATGTCGCGTCAATGGGTGAGAACAACCATCTTATGTATTGACCCTTGAAAAGCAATCCTCACAACTGCAATCAACAACAAATAAAAACCGGCCAAGTGCGAGTCGGACTTGGGCACGAAGGGTTCCGTACCATTATCTTTAAAAAAAAACGGCAAAAAATCACGTTCGTTGTATGGGAGCCCCCTTAAATATTTATTTAATTTTGTTTTTTAGTATTTGTTGTAATAGCGGCAACAGAAATACATCATCTGTGAAAATTTCAACTGTCTAACTATCACGGTTCATGAGATACAGCCTGGGACAGACGGATGGACAGCAAAGTCTCAGTAATAGGGTTCCCGTTCAACCCTTTGGGTACGGAACCCTAAAAATCGTAAAATTAGTTATATACAGAAGTCTGAAATAATACTTGGCCTTTTGAAAGGGTATTGGGTATACAACTGAATGGTATAAAAAATTTCTAAATATTTCCTTCGCCGTCAATTTTAAAAACTGAAAATACAATAAAAATACATCATCAAGCCTGTATTCCACGAAGGGGTAGGCAGAGGTGCACTGCAGTGCGCCCACACTTTGCCGATGTATTTTGGTCCCAATGTAATAGGGGGCGAGCCTATTGCCATTATACCGGGCACATTCCCCCTCAATACGAGGGAGATTTGGGCCATAGTCCACCACGCTGGCCCAGTGCGGGTTGGTGAACTTCACACGCCTCTCTCTAGACGTGCAGCTTTCGTCACGATGTTTTCCTTCACCGTTCAGCAAGTGGTAATCATTGTTGAAAATGACATTCGCACATGAAAATTATCTCAGAGGTGCTGCGGGCCTGAGATTTGAACTTGCACCCTTTACATTCAAGGCGGGCGTTCTTGCCTTTTATTTATATTGTGTATTTATTGAATTTGACCTTGAACCTTGCTATTAAATTACTTGACATTGGCGAAATACACGCTCTAGTCGCAGATGAAGCCATTCCTCATCTTATTCCATTAAATTTCATCATTTAACTCATTCCGTAAAAAAAAAAACAGACTCAAGTCTGGAATCCCTTGGATGGAGCTGTAAAAAAAACTTAAGGTAATGCAATAAAAAATATGCTATGTATGCCGCATATTATGAGACTCGGAAGGGATTCGGAACCTATAATAGGGTACTTCTTATTGACTATATTTTATACGTCCATACAAATGATATTAGAAAATATAGATACCTTAATATGTCCAAAAGACGACCAAAAATATTTGACCGAAATTGGTCTCACTGAAGCCACTACACGTCAGTCACTGCCAAATGTTAAATCAAGCTCCCTCGTCGATATAATAACTCTTTGATAAAACGCTTGTGCTAGAAGTGCTTTAGACAAAGTATGATAGCCACGGTGACGATTGAACCTGGCCCTGTAGCATGACAGTGTAGACATAAGTTTTATCCCTTTCAACTGTCAAATTCGTCGAGAAAATGACGTCACACCGAGCAATGTCCAGTACAAAAAGTTCAATGTGACATCATTTTCTTCACAAGTCTGACAACTGTTAGAAAGAGATGCGAAGGAGGCTGGACTCAGTAGGCTTAGCATGATCGTGTAGTAGACATAAGTTTATCTCTTCCAACTGTCAGATTTGTCGAGAGAATGACGTCACTTCGACCTTTTTGTACTGGACATGGCTCCGCGTGACGTCAGTTTCTTGACAAATCTGACAGTCGAAAGACCAATTTCGGTCCAATATTTTTTTTACGTCTGACAAAATTTAGGTATAAACTTTATAATATCATTGCATCGTAGCTTAGATAGCAGGGTAATGTGATAACCACGCATTACTAGGAATACTAGGAAAAAATTAATACTCACTGAAATAGAACCGAATAACGGAAACAATAATAGTAAGCGTGCGTCAATGGGGTGCACGTGAGTTCGCCTAGCGCCAGCCACAGACACCTACCAACATGATTATTCAGGCGGCCAAAATTGGAGCTAGCATTACTACTACGATAGTTTCATTACGTTTGACGGCGCCGCGAAGACAGTGGCGACACTATAAACCGAAAGAACAAGTTGGTAGTATTTGTAATGTTTTTTTTTTGGCAACAGACTTGCCAACATTTTATTACATAATTACGAAATTAGAACACTTTTTTTATGGCTTCACTCTATTTGACCGGTTTGAATGGAATGTGTGTGTAGTAGCTACAATATTGTGCTAATGACGGAGTAAACATATTATGTTATTTTTTATTTGCTCTTGTATGCTCATCGATTTGGAATTCGAATTAAATTACGGAAGTCTTGTCTAGACGTTTCCGGCCATTGACATTAGAAAACGAAGACATTCGAAACATACAAAATTTTAAAAATACTTTTATAGAAATTCGTAAATTGCTCATATCTTAATACCATTGGAATCAGTAGTATGAGTACATTATTTAATTGCAAATAAGTTTCAATCGTCTTCTGTCACAAAACGGCATTTCGTGTTTTGTGGTTTCAAACGAAAAATGTTTGCAATTATATTTACATAATCGCCTGTCTGGTGATTAGAAATTACCTATTATGTTATTCCTCATAAGGTTGTTTACTGCTTACATTGAAATTTCGCTAATTAAATATCACGGTCACTCGTTTCATTACCCATGTTATTATTTTAAAAAAAAACAGGAAATATACAGCGTGTTTCACAAGTCCCAAATAATAATTTGAAGTTATCATCAGTATCGGGTATACAACTGAATGGTATAAAAATATGATCAAAATTCGAAACGAACCAATTTTGAAATCTACTTAGATAGAGATAGAGTACTCTTTAAACAAATAAAATAATACAACATTCTTATTTCTAAATACAGTAGCTATGTACAATTGGGCGGTCTTATCATATCCATCTAGCCATATTTTGAACCCTATCACCTACCAAATATCGTCCGGGTGACAGTAAATACTCACCAAGTACAAAAAATAGGAAATATGTTTTTTACACTAAGCTTACTTAGGTGCTGATACCTTAAAACATCAACAACTTTCCCAGGAAAAGTCATCATATCCATAGGTGCATTACTTTGCAGAATAAAATAAATAAATAAATAAATACATCATCACGCCTGTATTCCCGAAGGGGTAGGCAGAGGTGCACTGTAGTGCGCCCACACTTCGCCGATGTATTTTGGTCCCAATGTAATAGGGGGCGAGCCTATTGCCATTATACCGGGCACATTCCCCGCAATACGAGTGAGATTTAAAAATAAAGCAAAAAATCACTAAATCACATGACAAAAACCATCAACATTTAAATTACTGCATTTTTTAGGGTTCCGTACCCAAAGGGTAAAACGGGAACCCTATTACTGAGACTTCGCTGTCCGTCCGTCTGTCACCAGGCTGTATCTCATGAACCGTGATTGATAGAGAGTTGAAATTTTCACAGATGATGTATTTCTGTTGCCGCTATAACAACAAATACTAAAAAACAAAATAAAATAATTATTTAAGGGGGCTCCCATACAAGAAACGTGATCTTTTTGCCGTTTTTATAGATAATGGTACGGAATCCTTCGTGCGCGAGTCCGACTCGCACTGGGCCGGTTTTTTTTGTCGTTAATGAGTGTTTCCTGTCATCTGACGATTATGTACCTAAAATATTATTTCGGATTTCTAATACATCCTGTATTAGGAGGAATCTCTCAAAGTTGCTATTTATGTCTCCCAGTAAGATCTGGCTGATAGGTAAATCTATGAAAGGCCAGTCCATGTGTATATTTGTCTGAGGTAGCTGCGCGTGCGACGCGACTCGTTCCGCCTCTGCCAATAAACAATGCCGAAATAGCGCACAGCTGAGCCAGGGTTCAGGGTTGACATCTATTACTATGTTATTAGAAATAGGTATACTAGGTTAGGTTAAATACATCACCACGCCTGTATTCCCCGAAGGGGTAGGTAGAGGTGACAATTTTCATGTGCGAATGTCATTTTCAACAATGATAACCACTTGAATGGTGAAGGAAAACATCGTGAGGAAAGCTGCACGTCTATAGAAAGGCGTGTGAAGTTCACCAACCTGCACTGGGCCAGCGTGGTGGACTATGGCCCAAATCTCCCTCGTATTGAGAGAGAATGTGCACGGTATAATGGCAATAGGCTCGCCCTCTATAACATTAGGACCAAAATACATTGGCGAAGTGTGAGCGCACTGCAGTGCACCTCTCCCTACCCCTATAGCTATATACTAGCGTGATGATGAATGTATGTTAAATAATAGCTACCTAATTTCTTATATGTACCCTTTCCTCGTTGCAGGCATAACGTGAATGGATTGGATGGATACCGCTGCCCGTACGCATAGCTATAAGAGTTAACTTAACTTTACCATGGTGTCGAATTGTATTTATCGAAGCTGTTTAATGCTATGAACACACATTGAAATACTGTAAACGGGTTTAAAAAGTATTGTAATTTGAAACGAACCTCATAATTATTGTCTATGGCATGGTTTATTTGAAGAGCACAAGCAAATAACAGGGAATGTCCTAATCAATTAATTTTGAGAAAAAACAATTTGAATGTTTAAAAGTATATTATTTTTATTGAGATTAATGCATACAATAACTTTTGCTTAGAACTAATGTCATGGATATTCCCAGTTCTTTTCGTTTTGGTCATAAATGAAACTGCATTTTTAGCGCCATCTGTTAACTTTTTTAAATTCTAATGAATTCAAAATACCATAGACAAAGATATGTGATTCTATAAAATTATTAAAACTTCATATTAAAATTTATGACATTTTTTGTTATTTGCCTGTGTCCTTTGTCTATGGTCGTTTAATATTTAACGTTGCCTCGTCACAGCACCCCGCGTTACATAAATGATTTTCAAAATCATTCCATGATATCTGTTTTGTAAAATAATAATTGTACTATTAACGTCTCTATACTTGTAGATAAATAAATTATTTCAGTGTATGTTTTATTTTTATTTCCCACTAAACATGTACCTAATAATAACATCCTTAATAATGTTAAAGTCTCACGTCGGTGAAAGTTGTACACGCCTGTCATTGGTGTACCTATCAGACCAGTTTTTATTTATTATTTTATTTACCCAATTGTTAATAGGTATACTGTTGGTGTGTCGTTCTTAAATAAATAAATAAATAAATAAATCCTTAGAAAAGACCAACGGGGCGATTTTCGTGCGATCGACATCCATCTCTATTAGAGATATGTCAAATCGAAACGTCAAATTGGTCGTATTTTTTTCAATAAAATCGGGCCGCATGTCTTTAGTATTATGTATTTATTTTTAGTATCATACCTATTCTACTTCTATAGCCCTTCTAACGTCCCACTGCTGGGCACGGGCATCCCTTCGGTGCGAGAGGGATTCAGCCCATAGTCTATCACGCTGGCCTGGTGCGGGTTGGCAGACTTCACACATCTATCGAGAACTAATCAAGTTCAAGGATTTAAGCATTGTGCAAAAGGCAGGCCTGTGCCCAGTAGCGGGACGTTAAAAGGGTATAGTAAGTTAACAAACCGGCCAAGTGCGAGTCGGACTCGCGCACGAAGGGTTCCGTACCATTTCTATAAAAACGGCAAAAAAATCACGATTGTTGTATGGGAGCCCCCTTAAATATTTATTTTATTCTGTGTTGTATTTGTTGTTATAGGCGCAACAGAAATACATCATCTGGGAAAATTTCAACTCTCTAACTATGACGGTTCATGAGATACAGCCTGGTGGCAGACGGACGGACAGCGAAGTCTTATTAATAGGGTACCCGTTTTACCCTTTGGGTACGGAACCCTAAAAATTGCGGCGGTAAGAGTAAACCGATGACGTAGACCCTTGTTTATACCGCTGTGTGCATAGCTATAGGAATTTTGGGAACATTTGTTTGCGGAGGTAGTAAAAAACAATACATTACGTACAATAGTCTCGATGAGCCGGCAGTCGGCGTCGAGTCGAGTCACGTGCTAGCGCAAATAGATTACTCCGTGCTAACACCACGGGGGCACGACATTTTATGTTCTAACAAATCGCATCTTCAAAAGTATAGAGACCCATTTTGAAATTTTTGGATTTCGACTATAAATCTTAAAGAGTCGTCCTAACGACAATTTTTAGGGTTCCGTACCCAAAGGGTAAAACGGGAACCCTATTACTAAGACTTCGCTGTCCGTCCGTCCGTCCGTCACCAGGCTGTATCTCATGAACCGTGATAGTTAGAGAGTTGAAAGTTTCACAGATGATGTATTTCTGTTGCCGCTATAACAACAAATACTAAAAAACAGAATAACATAAATATTTAAGGGGGCTCCCATAGAACAAACGTGTTTTTTTGCCATTTATCGTGTTCTGCCCTTTGGGTATATCCATAACCCTATTTAGCAGTGTAAACTACACTTATGAATGTCGACTACAAATATTGACAAAACAGAACATGAACACTTTGAATAGGTCTTGAGATATTACGAGTTATAGAAATTGACGACGAAAGAAAAGTTGGAAAAACATGATAGAATTTCAATTATCCTACTTCCTTCCTTCCTACTAATATTATTAATGCGAAAGTTTGTGAGGATGGATGTTTGTTACTCTTTTACGCGAAAACTACTGAATGGATTCTGATCAAACTTTACAGTATTATTGTTTATACATCAGAATGGAACATAGGCTATAAATTAAAACGTTTTTGAATAATCGAAGTCTCCGCGGACGAAGTCGCGGGTAGAAGCTAGTTTTTTATATGATTCAGTTGTATACCCGATACTGATGTAAACGTCAAAGTATTATTTCGGACTTCTGGAACACCGTGTATATGCTGAATGATTTGGGGTAATGTTAATTTTAGGAATTTGTTCCTCCAACGCGTGTCGGGTACCTACAATTATAATACACACAACTATTAACAACGGCATAATAATACTTCATCATGACTATGTTCCCCGAAGGAGCAGGCAGCGGTGCACAGCAGTGCATCCACACTTCGCTGATGTATGTTGGTCCAAACGTAATAGGGGGCGAGCCATGCAGCTATTATACCGGGATGATACCCTCAATACGACGAAGATTTGGGCCATAGTCCACCACGCTAGCCCAGTTCGGGTTGGTGAACCTCACACGCCTGTCTAAACGTGCAGGGTTTTTCCCGATGTTTTCTTCAACGAGAACAACGGAAATCCATACCTAAGTTTTCCGTCTAATCTGTGGATCTGCCTTACTTAGGATAAATTTTACTACCTTCTCTATTTTTGCTTTCCAAGATTGATCTGAGTTTACCTTTTACCAAGGATAGGCTGACAGCGCCATTGCATTGTCTCAAAATTATTTTGATGAGAACTGACATTTTGTTTATCCATAAAAACTTCCAATTCATACTACCTACCTACATAATCGCTCGCTATCGCTAAACTCTGTTTAAATTGGTGACGGCTATATAATTAATTATTCGTTTATTGAATTAAAACTATTTTACGGATTTTATCGCGTGTATTTACTATTTTATTTTCCCGACGACCACCTGTCAAGTGTCACATTCCTCTACAAGATGCAGGGGTATACAAACTCGATTGTGAATGTGGGCTCTCTTACATAGGACAAACTAAAAGATCAATAAAAACCCGCGTAAAAGAACACATAGCTGACGTGAAACACCGACGTTCCACGAAGTCTGCAATCTGTGAACATGTACAGGTCCACACCCGCCATTATATCAGATTTGATAAACCGCATATCCTCGCAAAAGAACACCGACTCCAACCAAGGATGATACGTGAGGCCATTGAAATTAAAAAACATCCTAATTTCAATAGGGAAGATGGCTGGGTGCTACCACCAACTTGGGATCCAGTAATTAATATGATTAAATCCAAAACCAAGTGTACCATTGAAGGACCTCAAGACACCGTAAGCACTTTCTGCGTGGATCGGACCGCAAACAACAACTAAATATGAGGGTACCCAGTTATTAACTATGACATCAGGACGTCTAACACATCAGTCCCCCCGTGACCATGGTTGCTGTAAAGCAGCCGAAACTTCGGAAAAATAAAATAGTAAATACACGCGATAAAATCCGTAAAATAGTTTTATTTCAATGTATAGTATTCGCGTAAATATAAGAAAACAATATATTCGTTTATTTTTCTTATTTAATACATTTTTAAAACAGTTCCCCACCGGCATCTGGAACAGGGTCCTAGTTACCAGTGGTTAGGGCTCCAGAGGGAGAAACTTCCTCACAATGCGCGCCGCCTCCAGAAGTACCGCCTTCTGAATCTGTCCCTTGATCCAGCTGCCTAACGCGAGCCTCTTTAGGTGTTTGTCGAGGCTCTTGGTTAATAAGCCATGGGCGAAAACGACTATCGGTACAATGTTTGCCGCATCATTCATTTGCCTTACCTTGTCCCATTTTTTGGGGTCAGCCCAGTATGTCTTTTTCTTCCATTCATCTCGCTTTTCCGTCATACTGACATCCACTCCGATCTCATTCATATTACCCTATATACAGTCCATCCATCTTTTCTTGGGCCTTCCTCTCGCTCTGTACTCCATCCACATTTATACTCATCACTCTTTTAGTCACATGATTCTCATCTCTTCTCATCACATGTCCAAACCATTCTAATCTCCTACTTCTTCTGTTATGGGCGCCACTTTTATACTTCCTCTGACATACACAATGTTTGCCGCATCAAGTCCAATTATATTATTAATATGCTAATTATAAGATTGCTTACTTTACCTACCTATCTAGCATGTAGTACATTATTATACGTACCCACAATACATCGTCGTCTTCGATACACGCACCTATCAACGACGGATAAATTATAAATATTACACCGCGGAATGTGACATTGGCACCGATTCGACCTGTAATCGTTACCGCATTACGCTGTAAAGATAACACCGGTATCAATCAGTGGAAACCACCACTAACTCTAAGTTTAACCCACAAGGTTAGGAGCTCTATTTCCGCGGGATGTCAAAACTGGAACCAAAACCACCTTAAGTAGTTAACAAAGTTATTTCTTCGAAGTAAAAGCTTTATTTCAACTAAAATAGGTGTAATTAACTAATAAATATTTTTGGTTATGAGAATGTCATCATAGTTTGTATTATAGATAGGTACATCATCGTCATCACGCCTGTATTCCCCGAAGGGGTAAGCAGAAGTCCACTGCAGTGGTCCACACTTCGCTGATATATTTTAGTCCCAATGTAATAGGAGGCGAGCCTATTGCCATTATACTGGGCACATTCTCTCTCAATACGAGGGAGATTTTTGGGCTATAGTCCACCATGCCGGCCCAGTGCGGGCTGGTGAACTTCAAACGCCTTTCTAAAGACGTGCAGGTTTCCTCACGATGTTTTCCTTCACCGTTTCATAGCAAGTGGTAATCTCGGATGAAAATGCGATTTGAAAGCCGGGGTTTGAACCTGCACACTTTGATTGCAAGGCGTGCGTTTGACTACTCGGCTACTACTTTTCTGTTCTATTTAAAAAATTCTTAAAATCTTTTCTATCGTTATTTTCGGAACTTTATCCGAGGAATTAGAATTTTGCGATGAATTATATGAACTGCATTATAATTGTAAAATAATTAACGAATTTGGAAATAATATTTAATATTTTTCCGTTTACATTCAAATCGTTGCATAAAAAGTCACCGTATTTATACAAATTACACTAATGAATCTAGTTATGTGAAAATACGGTGGCTACGATGTTTCTTACCTTACCTACATTAAAAAGGCAACATTAGTAGAACACGTAAGGCAAGCTACCTATAATGCTTAGTCATGTATTTAGCTTTGTCAAGCAATAGTTACAAAAGAATTTGGTGATCAATCATACTTACATGCCTTTTTTTTATCGTCGGAAAATCCTTTATGGGATACCCTGCCACCTCGGGGGAAGTAACAGGGTTGTGTGGGAGTCCCGGCAGAAGGCCGTATACCCACTAAAAACCGACGGTGTACCATCTTCCGCTTATATCGGGGCGCCACGGGATCGCTTTCGCATGCACCGCGACGCATACTTACATGCCTACTAAAATCTAATACGTACCGTGGGCCTCAAAACATAGATTTCAATCCCAAAGGTTCAATGAAGAAGCCGATGCAACCTTCGGTATGCATTGAAGAAGCCAAGGTTCGACTCTCGGTGAGGGAAAAGCTAGATTAAAACACCATATTACCATTTTGCTATACCAAAACAAACTGTATTTACTCGTAATAAAAATTTATGTTAAAAAAAACTTTTTAAAAACAAGTTTTTATTTAATTGCCCTTAGTTTTCGTGTTCTCCTCAGCAAGCCCTTTCATTTGATACCCATACTGTGGTAGTACAGAAAAAAATAACTATTCCGCCATCTTGGATGATCCGCTATATTGGAATTAGAATAACGTCACACAGATAAGCATGCATTGTCATCCAAAATAAGCGTGTATACAAAATTTCAGCTCAATCAATTAAAGATAACTGATTTAAAATTCAGTTGCAAGATTCCACCCGGACATACATTGCAAGTTAATATAAAGCTTGTAACTTGTAATTATAAATAAATACATCATCATCACGCCTGTATTCCCCGAAGGGGTAGGCAGAGGTGCACTGTAGTGCACCCACACTTCGCCGATGTATTTTGGTCCCAATGTAATAGGGGGCGAGCCTATTGCCATTATACCGGGCACATTCCCCCTCAATACGAGGGAGATTTGGGCCATAGTCCACCACGCTGGCCCAGTGCGAGTTGGTGAACTTCACACGCCTTTCTACAGACGTGCAGGTTTCCTCACGATGTTTTCCTTCACCGTTCAGCAAGTGGTAATCATTGTTGAAAATGACATTCGCACATGAAAATTATCTCAGAGGTGCGGGGCCTGGGATTTGAACTTGCACCCCTTAAGTTCAAGGCGGGCGTTCTTGCCCACGAGGCTACCACTGCTTTGTAATTATAAAACAGTTTATTCTTCAACTAAATGGCACTGATAGCGCCAGCGAATCTTTAGTCTTTAACCTGTCAGACATCTTTTTAAAGACATGCGTGAAGGTTGATTCACGGTTTCCTTTACTTACACGTGTCCTGTAACTAGAGTTAATGTAAGAACGCCACTATTCCATTGAAATTAAGATACTTTACGCAAAAATAAGATTAAAAATGAAGTCGTTAACCTCTATTATAAAACAGGCAATAAAATAATAGTTATCAGTCTATTTAAACTCCAAGGACTAGGTGCTGGCATGCAATGGCAGGTGTCAAGTACAGCGCACGGTCACGAGTCGGCTTACATAAGAAAGGGCGAGCGGAGATGCGCGGTATAGCTGCGCGTGCGCCGGCTTGGCCGCCCGCCAACAATCTACGCACAAAGCCGAGCACATAAGTAGCGCAAGGTCGCTAACTAGGGTCAAACTAGGTATTTTTAATAATATCTACTTATATCATTGAAGGGAAAAACTGCTAGCCAAGACGTCCGCTTACAAGCGTTCCTATCGAAGAATGAGCGAAACGAGATTTTTTTGTTTTGTAAAAAAACGTTACGCAATTTTTTTCACATCATGATCCAGTTCATGTAATATAAATGTTTTCAGAATAGGTATAACATGCCTGCGAATCGTTATATTAAGAGTTTTGGTATAGATAACTCATTTTACGATTTACGTTAGTATACGCTTATTATGGATTGCCTTTCAAGAGACGATATTTATTAAAGCTTAAACTATACTTATTGGTACACGTCTATATAACTTCACGAAGCCGACGTGCCTTCTCTTACAACTATATGCACCGGGCAGGCTTGCCATTATCGCAAATAGTTCAGGTACCAGCCTACGTAAGCTGGCGACATAATATCGATAAGTCGATTTTGTTTCGCTTTTGATAAGAAGTTATTTTTATGCTTAGACAAGTCTAGACATGGTCAGTTAAGTCGCTTATGCCTTCTGTTATTATATCTCTTTTATTACAAACTAACTTGAGTGGAAATGTCGGAAGAGGGCGCCCGAGGAGGACCTTTCACGACCAGATTAACGGTATCTTCCAGAAAGGTCAAGTCCGTAGCACCCTCAACCGACGGAAGTGCATGAAAAGATGTATGACTGTGGATGAAGCGAAAGAGGTATGTCGGGATCGTAGCATATGGCAAACGGTAGTCTCTGCCTACCCCCATGGGATACAGGCGTGAGTATATGTATGTATGTATTACAAACTAGCTTTTATTTATTTATTTTATTGGTTTACCAACGCTTATTCACACTAATATTTACAACTGGGTTTAAGACTAAGTAATATAATTAAATGTGACAAACAAATTATAGCTAAACACCACTTGCAATACGAAACAAAGAAATAAGAACACACAGTAATAGAAATATAATAATAATGTACTATTTATCCACCTTTTGCCCGCGACTTAGTCCGTGTAGAAGTCGAAAATGGTTCTAATAAGGTTTATGCAATATTTGAAGTAGATTTGACCAAGGAATCACGTTGTCCCATATACAAACATTGCCTCCCTTTTTCACCCCCTTAGGGCTACCCCTAAAGGATTTTCCGAAATTCTACAATTTCGGAAAATCCTTTCGTATCGGATGCCTACGTCATACAAAGAACTCACCCTCCAAGTTTCAGGTGTCTACGATCAGCGGTTTAGGCTGTGCGTTGATCCGACTGTCAGTCATTCAGGACAAAGCATTTTATATGTATAGATTATTAGCTTAGTTCAAAATTAACAGCTCATTTCGAGTTATGTTACACCGAATTTTAATGACACGAGTCAAAAATCTAATATTAAAATTCTTGTTAAAAAGGATACTGAAATACATCTGACTTCACATAATTGTATAGAATACGTTACAGAACCTATATTTTAAGGGTTAGTACATACCTGCCCATTTTAAATGGCATTTAATATATCGTCACTTCGCAATTGACCTAACAATCGTTGTACTATGCGATTCAAATGAGAATAGGATTGAATTTGCGCCATATTGTGACGAACGAAAACAAATTATGACTTTAAATAATTAAATATTATATTAAGACATTTTTTTATTTAAATTAGATGTACGACTATTATTATTGATATGCAAATAAGTTTTTTGCAAACCATACTTTTCAAATGACATTTGACAGAGGTTATTGACATTCCTATTCTTATTTGGATCGCATTGTACTGTGTGTGACGTAACAGTCTGAAGCAAGGATCAATATAATTGCGTCACTCGCTCGCTTCTCTGACGTAACGGAAAACGAGGTCGATGTTCACCAGTGTTCACGAGAAGCGTTATCTTTTCTAAGGCAACGATATAAGGCTTCTAATAAATCGAGGGGTGAAAGGCTATTTGACTTAAGTGACATTTTTTTAACTTCACAGGAGAGCATACTCCTTCGGCGCAGATAAAAAACGATGATTCCAAATATATATATAGGTCAATATCGTACAAAGTGTCGGTTCAGTCAAATACCCTTTCACGCCTCGAAATAACGACTCTCAGGGCCCCAAGTTCCCTAACACCATCGTTGTGACGTTACTACTACTACTACTACTACAGCCCTTTTAACGTCCCAGGGGGATTCAAGCCATAGTCCACCACGCTCGCCCAGTGCAGGTTGGCAGACTTCATACATCTATCGAGAACTAGACAAGTTCCCTCAGACGTGCAGGTTTCCTCACGATGTTATCCTTCACCGTTTCATAGCAAGTGATCTCGGATGAAAATGAGATTCGCACATAAACCCAGAGGTGCGAGCCGGGGTTTGAACCTGCACACTTTGATTGCAAGGCGTGCGTTCGACCACTCCACTACCACTGACTTAATTCTTTAAGGCATGAAAACAAAATCTTTTATATCAATGGTAGCTAAAGTGACAAATGACCAGTAGACATTATCTAATATAGACACTAGTTATTATATCGAGGGGTGCTATTAAGTTATTAATCGACACTTTGGACGATATTCACTTATATACTTAAAGTGGTTATTACACTTCACTGAATTTAGTCGCTTAATTCAGAAGGAATTTTAGAATTAGAAGCTTCTGATCACACTGTCCTGAATACAGTTACTGAATCAGTAACCAGTTTAAGTAATCAGTAACCGCTTTGTCGTGCACAAATCTTACGTCCTCCACTCACGACGGGCGACTTAAATCGGTGATTAAATGCGATTACACGTTCCTAAATGCGTTTCTAATTAGGCTTCTAAATCATTCAGTCAGTCAGAAACCATTCTGAATCTGAAATTAGGATCCTAGCTTCCTAAATTACACTTGACATAATTCAGGAACGACTGAATTAAGGTGACTAAATTCAGTGAAGTGTAATAACAACTTTAGGAATCAACGAACTTTTCTGCTTCAAATGAGTATGCTCTCCTGTAAAGTAAAAAAAAATTCGCTTAAGTAAACCTTTCACCCCTCGGTATAATCAATACAAGTTACCTAATAATATTTTATGAGACGTGACAGAGCCTATCTCTCTACTTAGGTACAAATGCCTAATTCATGGATTGAAAAACATAGATGCTATATAAGTGAGTAGTTACCTAAAAATTGGCAAATCAATACAGGACATTATTTACATTAGATGTTTGGCTGCCAAAAAATCCCGTAAAGTTTGCCGCAATGCGGAACGTGCTATCTTGGTAGACTGCGGCCGTCACATTACAAAAATCATTGTTACTGCCTAGATATGTACTAAGCATGGATACAGCTATAATCAGTGCTTCACGATAAGTCACCGACTCATAAAAAATATAAGAATTTAATTGCTACCTTTTCTTTTACATTATTCATTTTCCACGAACTGAAATTCAGGTCAATAAAACCCTACCAAATGTTACGTAAGTAAGTAATTCGAAAGGCAAAAACGCCCTGAATATACTGGAGCGATATAGGTAGGGCAAAAACCATGCGGTCACGCGAATAAATTCGCACGTCATCGATGGCGTTACATTATTAAAATTGCTATGAGTTACTATGAGTTTACACAGTTCCGTTTTCGTATTGACAACTAAATTATCGCTCGCGTCTTGACGCGCCGATTTGTGCAGGGCTTTATTGTCATCTAGGAAATTAAAATGAAGGCAAAAGCAGTTCCTAATTATAACAAAAAAGATTTTACCCAATAAACACAGAATTGCTTAGTAACAAACGCATTCCTAGATTAGGTAATTAACTAAAACGGTGAATGAAAATGTGTAGAAACATTCACGTCTGAGGGAACTTGACTAGTTCTCGATAGATGTGTGAAGTCTGCCAACCCGCGACGGGCCAGCATGGTGGACTATGGCCTGCATCCCATAGGCTCGTGCCCAGCATTGGTAGGTACGTTAAAAGTGTTACAGTAAGTAATAATTATTTAACTGAATAATATTAATTAAAGTAGTTTGATATGGTCATTCCACACGAAATTAGTGGTGTAATTATCAATGTAGATTACCTAACAGTTTATCATCTCGTCTCGTATCTCGGCGACAACCTTGGAGTGATAACGTTGCGTTCATGAGCTCGAACGGCCGTAGACAACCACGGAAAATAGGCGCAGGTACCTTTACATGCAGTAGAACAACGCTATTTATGGATTCTAATCAAATACACCTGTCGTTTTCTGATTGATTCAGCTCTTCACCGTCGTGAACCATGGACTTTCTTCCCTGAAAACTTTCTGCACTGCTTTTTTACAGAATTAATGAAATGATGAAATAAGATGAGGAATGGCTGCAACTGCGTATAGCGGGTATTTATACCAATGTCAAGTAATTAACTGTAATCGACTGCGGTGATTCCGTACAGTCTGTGTAACGCTGTCTTGTCCCCTGTGCCCAACCACCTGCACGAGGGAGGACCTGTATGCGGCCACTCCCAACGTGATTGTTGTGGCAAAATGTCTACGAAATGAGTTGTAGACCATTGACTCGAAAAGAAGAAGGATAGCAAGGGCAAATTCAATTAATACACATAATAAATTTAAATGGGTGATGAACGTGATAAATTGTGGATGACCAACTTTCTACTTGAATGCATAGAGCCCCCGCCACACTGGGGCGTCAACGATCGCGCGTCAAAATAATCCAATACCAAAATGAACTCTGTGACAATATGCATAAAGGTTGAATTTCTGTGGTAGAGGCCACGCCCCCACATGTCAAAATTCGCTCGATGTCAATGTCATTTAGTTGAAGAATGAATTTTTTGTTTTTTCGGTTTTTTTTCATCCGCCATCTTTATCGCTGTCATCATCCATTTTTATTTATAATGTGTATTTATTGAATTTGTCCTTGCTATAATTACTCGACATTGCCATAAATACCGCATATCGCAGGTGCAGGCATTCCTCATCTTATTCCATCAAAATATCATCATTTCATTCATTTCGTAAAAAAAGAAGAAGATTTTTTTACGAGTCAATACAGTTTACAGTCTTCTTCCTTTTTTTGACGAAATGAATGAAATGATGAAATTTAATGGAATAAGATGAGGAATGGCTCCACCTGCGATTAGCGGGTATTTCAGCCAGTGTCTAGTAATTAATATCAAGAGCTGAACTTGCTTAAATACACATTATAAATAAAAATGGGTGATGAACATGATAAAGATGGCGGATGAAGGCCTTTCTAGAATTCAGTTTACAGTCATTACGGCAAGAAATTTGACGTTCAAGAGTCGACGCGCGCCAGTGTGTTTGATTCGAATATTGTATTCCGCCTCTTTAAGATCTAGCACCATCGAAAAAAATTGCTAGCCCTGTCTTGATATTTAGGCATCACATAATGCTAGTAAAAACGTGCATTAGACATTTTGTCAAGCAAACTAGTGCCAACAATCCCATCAAGTTTTGTAAGACCTATAAGGACCAACCACCTCTTAATGACCTCTTACCTCTTTACCTCTTAATGACTTACCATCTACTCTCCCATAGTGCGTTGAAAGCATCATACCGAAGCAATTATCACTTTAAACTATAACCATCTGTGGTTCAGAATAATCCCTTCATTGTAAATGGGAGTAGACGCACCTTACTGTACTAGCTTCCTAAGCGTAAAGACTATATTTTTATTTAATATTAGACTGCCGTGAGTATAATTCTTCTCTAGTATTGTGGCAAAGGTGCGGTCTGCTCTCATGGCATTGCTGCTCCTGAGAATGTATTACTCGCAATTATCATTTTTAAAAGAGTAACCATTGAGTTTCTTACCGGCTCTTCTCAGTGGAAGCAGCATTCCGAACCGGTGGTAGAATCTAACAATTTGTAAGTGCTTTTTGGCCTACACGAATAAAAAAAAAATGATTTTATGATTTTGATTTTGACCCAATTTAAGGAGACGGTTTACGTATAAAGTTGGCATAGCATGTTGTATTCGATGCCAGACACGACCTCCTCGCCTTCCCGTTCCGCACTCTTACATAACTTGGTTACGTGAAACACCGCAGAGTGCGGACATACCGTTATTCTATGTACTTACCTACGTACCACATATCATTTTGGTATTTCTTTACTGGCAGATAGATCCTACTAATACCTATTATAAATGTAAAAGTTTGTGAGGATGGATGGATTTGTTAGTCTTTCACGCAAAAACTACTGAACGTATTTTGATGAAACTTTACAGTATTATCGTTTATACATCAGAACATAAAGATTATAATTTATAACGACAACGATATTGAATAATCGATGTTTGTGTAAACAAAGTCGCGGGTAGAAGCTAGTCATGTTATACCTACTATGCGATTCAAATAAGAATAGGATCGACTCTGCGCCATATTGTAACGAACATAAACGAACTTAAATTAATTAAATATTATACTAAGACAATTTACTACTAATTTAACCTTTTTATTTAAATTTGATGTAAGACTATTATTATTGGTATGCAAATAAGTGTGCAAGTGACATTTGACAGATATAGGTTATTTGACATTCCTATTCTTATTTGGATCGCACTGTACATAATATGTCGCCAATGTTAAAATGCATGTTTCCTCTCGATTACCTATTGCATTCACCGTTCAGCAAGCGGTAATCATTTTTGAAAATGACATTCGCAAATGAAATCCCAAAGTCCGGGATTTGAACTTGCATCCCTGTAGGCGAGCATTCTACCAACTAGGCAACCAATGCTTTTACTTGCTCCAGTAAGTATTTTAATGTTGCTCCAGTTAGTATGTTTCAAATATGTTAAACTGTTTGTAATTACTCTGAACAGTCTTAAATGTACTGCCGTCCTTCTCAAGGACCGTATGTAGGTGGTGTGTGCGCAAGACATCAATATCCACTAATCCGACCAATTATTTAGTAGGTATTCTATTATTGTCTTAAATAACGGTCGCAGGGATATAGGTAGGTGTTGTCACCGGATCGCACCGAGAACAATTCAATACAAAACATCCAATAACCGTTACTTCGTTCCTTACATTACAAATTGTACACCTCCAAACACATTAGGGTACAAACGACGTAATTCCTACACGCGACTCCCAATTTTAATCCAATCGTGCAAAGGACGAGAATACTTTGATTGGTATGCCAGCTGCGGTTAAATTTGCAAATGAGAAAATGACACCTGGTTTACGGTGGTTGCGAGCGGTTCAAGAGCGGTGTAAGCTGAGCGTTTACTACTCACCCGTTAGACATGCTAGTTTAAATTTACATTTTTAGGGTTCCGTACCCAAAGGGTAAAACGGGAACCCTATTACTAAGACTTCGCTGACCGTCTGTCCGTCTGTCACCAGGCTGTATCTCATGAACCGTGATAGTTAGACAGTTGAAATTTTCACAGATCATGTATTTCTGTTGCCGCTATAACACAGATTATCGATGACTCACTTGTTTTTCTCCCACAAAATTAAACAATTTATTTATTTCTATGCTTTGACAATCCTATGCACAGCCAGTTAGGTCGCTTGTACCATCTGCTGTGTTAATTTTTAGAACAAAGTGAGTTTTCAAGTTACAGCTGAAATGCGAGCTGTGCGACTGTGTTTCGCCGGATTTTACGAAATTCTTAACTCTTCAACAATCTTATTAAACTCCATAGTACTTACCTATAATATTTCTGATTTCAGATAAAATAAGCTCTAGAATAAGCGAGGGAACCTGTACATAATTAAGGTAATCCATTTAGTAATCCATTTTGAATCACATTGCGTACAAAAAACTGCCACAACAATACTATTCCTTATCATTTGGGTCTCATAACCTGAGGTCCTGGGTACCACATGGTAGGTTCATTACAGGTAATAAGCAATTTAATAAGTTAGCACTCCTCTAGTTAGGTCCTGCCTACTTAGTACCAACCTTCTTCACAAGTATTGTAAGAGTCTAGAATAGGATATTATAGAACTAGCCGAGACCCGGCGAACTTCGTACCGCCTTAGAATTAGTGACATACGAAAGCAGCGCCACCTAAAATTTCTCTACTATATTATGCATGATTAATACATATAAACCTTCCTCTGAAATCACTCTATCGATTAAAAAAACCGCATCAAAATCTGTTGCGTAGTTTTAAAGATTTAAGCGTACATAGGGACAGCGGGAAGCGACTTTGTTATAGTATGTATTGATTTGATCAAAACTCAAAATCAATAAATTTGAAATACTTAGGACATATAAATGTCAAATATATCTCTACCTCCTCTGTGCTAGATGTTAATTACATATGTGTCTACCTATTAACTCTAATATCACAAGCTCTACTGAAATTGACAAACAATAGGTCGACTTGCTTTGTAAAAACCAATTCCGACTGGTATTATTGCAAATGGTCTTCGTTCGTTATTACACAGATGAGTCAGAATGATAAAGGCGACATTTGGCCAGCTTTGAAACTACTAAAACTATATTTTATGTATTTTCAACCTTTGCCCCTTGAACATAAAGTTAGAATCGCTGCTATCGTCGGCTGGCCTCGTTGGAAATGCAAGCGGTATTGATTGATCAAACCTTACGGCCACTGAGGGTTATTGCTACCTAGTAGCAGGTTATTTAGAACGGAGACTGTTAGTAGGGCAACACGTTCTTACCTGAAGTATGTCTTGGTACAGTTTTTTAACCAAATTTTCCTGCTTTTGAGTGGAACCATGGTCTTTGTGACTCGAAAATTTGAGATACCTACCGTCTGACTGACATACTTCTCAATGCAGTAGGTAAAGCTAAGTAAGTATCTTTGGGACTGGAATAACCTAACTATAAATTTGGAGGATGTAGTTATGTACGTATACTCTGCTCGATTTTATGATTTTTAGGGTTCCGTACCTAAAAAGGACCCCTTAAAGAATCACTTTGTTGTCTTTGTTCCGCCTGTCTGTCTCTTTTTTTATATTTTGGGACTAAATGGCTCTCTGAACAGCAGCCATCAAGGAAACGGTGCAATTTATTAATGAATTGGTAGGTACTTACTTACCTGTGTGTATTTTGCTTTGTAATTTTATTTTATAACATTTACGACACTATTTAAGTAGGTACATGTCCTAAAAGTTTTTACAGTTGAAGACCTTGAAATTTAGTTTAGGTAGGTGAGCCCAAATATAGCAGTGGTAGCCGAGTGGTCGAACGCACGCCTTGCAATAAAAGTGGGCATGTTCAAACCCCGGCTCGCACCTCTGGGATTTATATGCGAATCACATTTTTATCTGAGATTATCACTTGCTATGAAACGGTGAAGGAAAACATCGTGAGGAAACCGGCACGTATGAGGGAACTTGACTAGTTTTCGATAGATGTGTGAAGTTTGCTAACCCGCACTGGGCCAGCGTGGTGGATTAAGGCCCAAATCCCCCTCGCATTGAGGGGAGGCCTGTGCCCAGCAGTGGGACGTTAAAAGGGCTGTAGAAGTAGTAGGTGAGCCCACCCACATATAATAGAACTTTTCGATCCATTTACTTACTTACTTTGGCTTTAGAAACACTTCAACAAGTCTCTGAAATGTGTTGTTGCAAAGTGGTTAGAATTTTTATGAAATAAAGTATTGAATTTGGCCTTGCCATACCTGACACTGCCTGAAACACCCACTAACCGCAGGTACAGCCATTTCTCATCTTATTCCATTCATTGCGTTAAAGTGGGGTAAGTAGGTAACTACCTATATATGGACGACAATATCAGAACTCCTTAGATCACATAAGATTGCTAAGCAAACATTACTGCAATACTCATGCTTATAACAAGGGGACCAAGACAGCATGTACGCTATAAAACAGATTTTTAGGTTAGGAAATTGTCTGAAGTATCTGTACCTATAGTAAGTGCCACTTAGATACCTATATTATTTGCCTCAACATTTATCAAGCACGTACCTAGTAACTAACTCGTTAAATGCACTATATATTCACAGATTACGTATCTAAGTGACTTGGTGTCGTAACGAGTTAACGCCTAGCGACAAATGTTAGCAGCAAACATTATAGCACGCCCTTGAACTTTAATTCTGGCATAATGAATGAACTACTCACCTACACAGGATAGCTTGGCTAAAATACGCTTTACAAAAGCGTCTGACGTTTTTAATAGGTAATTAGGTAAGACCTCGTTAGTTAGGTAGTCTCATAAAAATTGGGATTCGTGGCGAGTTACATAACCAAAATGACGTCATTGAGTCTCGTGACGCTCTCTGTATAATACGTCACCTGTTGTAGTAGGTAAATAGTTAGCTACTACACTTGACTAGAAGGTAGCTATATTATTATTTGAGTACTTACCTTATTGGGATCCAGTACGATTAGGTCAGCCTCCGCTACTTTATAGTTAGTGTACAGAGCAAGAATTAGAAATGCCTAATTGAGTTCAGTATGTACCTATATGGCGCTTACCCTAGAGAGAGACCTTGTACTCTGAATGACTTAGGTCTAGCCTATATATTAGTCATGTTTTGACTATGTATTTTAGGAGCCTATCTGTATATGCTATTACATAATTTGTTATAATAGGTAATACTTTTTTCATAAAATAGTGATTCTTTAAATTCATGACAACCCAGGAAAGATTACATTGAAATTAAAAACAAACAAGTAATTATTTTTAACATTTTAATTCTCTAGATTTATAATAACTCGATTTGCATGAGTTTTTCTCACAAAAAAGTCACAGCGAGCTAATATTATACAGTATGGGGAGCGGGTCCGCCCCGGGCCGCAGCGACAGCATGCGGGCTGCTACTACATCACACACTTCATGTGTAATATAAATTAAAACGTCTACTAGGTCACCATGCACACCTCAACACAAATACATACAGTTTTGTTACATAACAGCTTTCTTAATCACATGATCTTTGATTTTCAGTATTATACATGAGCATTACATACAAGATGTGAATATCACTCTTATTTCAAAGTACAAAGTCTCACTCCAAAAGCCACTGATTTGTGGATTATACAGTATTCTTGTGAAGATATAAATTATCACATTAATTTTACCAATGATGCTATAATACAGTAAGCGGATTCCAACAAGGATCTCAATAGATGAAGTTTATAAATATTTAACCTTGGCCTCAAACAAATGAGGTTACATAATAGACTTTGCACACACTGGCCGAGTGATCTGCCACTGGAAAGAAGAATTTTAAAACTTCAAATTCAATTATAGAACAGTATAATTATCAAGCTTGGAGTTAAATCTTTGTTGTTATGAGCCCAGTTATGCAACTGTTTCAGTTGGTCACCACTAGGCGTAGTCCAGCGGTTATGTAACACCAACTTATACAATAAAACAATGAATGTTGGAATCAATGTATAACGCATTTATTTAACTAAAAATAAGTTACTAGGTTGATTCCGCGCCTAATAATACATGATTGAAGGGAGTGATCGGCGGTGATTTGGAATCACAATATATTGTAATTATGGTAACAATTCTTACATTAGATTTAGAGCACCTTCTTGATCTCGTCGTATAGGACGAGCACGAAGGCACCACCGGTGCCTCTGAGAACGTTGGAGAAGGCTCCCTTGAAGAAGGCACCAGTGCCCTCGGTCTTGGCGATGGTGGTCCAGCAGTGGATGGTTCCCTTGTAGAGGATGTCGGCCTTGGCGCGGCCGGACTGCATCATCATGCGCCTACGCACGGTGTCGAAGGGATAGGAGATGATGCCGGCGACTGTGGTGACGCACTGCGCGATGGCCCAGCTGATGACGATGGGTGTGTTCTTGGGGTCGGGCAACATGCCGCGCGCCGTGTCGTAGAAACCGAAGTAGGCGGCACGGTAGATGATGATACCCTGCACCGACACGCCGAAGCCTCTGTAGAGACCGCCGAGGCCGTCAGACTTGAAGATCTTGCCGAGGCAGTCACCCAGGCCCTTGAACTCGCGCTGGCCGTCGCCCTTGCCCACGTCGGCGGCAAGACGGGTACGCGCGAAGTCGAGCGGGTACACGAAGCAGAGGGAGGTGGCACCGGCGGCACCGCCGGACGCGAGGTTGCCCGCGAAGTAGCGCCAGAACTGCGTGTGCTTGTCTACGCCACCAAGGAACACCTGCTTGTACTTGTCCTTGAAGGCGAAGTTGAGCGCCTGTGTGGGGAAGTACCTGATGACGTTGGCGAGGTTACCGCGCCAGAATGAGAGCAGACCCTGCTCCCTGGGAATGCGGACGAAGGCGTCGACGATGCCCTTGTAGCGCTGGTCTGCAGCGATCTGTTTGCTGACGTGCTGCACTTGCAACAGCAGCTTCACGCGCTCGATGGGCGCGACGGCAGTCTTGGAGACGGCGGCAGATACGCCACCGGCGATGAAGTCCTTCGCGAACGCGACCGGATCGGCGAGCCCCTTCGACATTTTGTTTGATTAGGTGGGTTCTTCTTGGGAAATACCTAACGGGCGAGGTGGGCTGGTGATGCACACACGGAATGGAAAATCACGAAACACGAACCCCTGATTTTATTTAATCAGGAGATTTGGAGTATTTTCGTGATCACGGGAGCACAGGGGTAGGTGTGTGCCTTTTTTGAAATTCGATCGATCACGTTCTCTCGCAGTTCTGCCCGGAGGAGCGGCGCAAAAGAAGGAAGGAAGGGGCAAATGTTGCCAACCTCACGGCAAAAGTACCACGAGGTCAGGGTGTCTGTCGCGTGTTAATAATTTCCCCAAATTTCTAAATATAGATTCTTTAACATTTGCGACTTAATGTAGGATTTTTTATGAAAAAACTAACTGGAATGTAATTTATGACTTTAAAAGGTGGGAAACCAATTTCTTTCAATTAAAAAACGAAAATATACACATAATATATTCATTACATGACGTGAAAAATATATACGGCTTGGTTTTATGTCATTTCAACATTAACTTCTCACATATTAATTATACTATTAGAGTTCTTTACAAAAAATAAAATCATTTTCAATTAAAATATACCCACTTTTGAATTTAATAAACAACATGTAGGGTAAGCGATTAAAATATGGTAGCACAGGAATGACGTGCACTTATTGCGTTTTGTTATTGCTAAATAGTATGATGGAATATTTATTTAGTTTTTTTTTTCTAACAATTTTAGTGATTTTTTTTACATATACCTCGAAATAAACTAATAAAATATATCTTTGAAGTGTTCAAGAATAATAATTAGCTACATGGCACATTTTCATTATATTTGATTCTTTGAAAAAAATAAAACGCCGAATTAAATAAATGCAGAGCTGCCAACCTTTATGTGGAATATGAAAACGTCATTAGTTTTGTCTATATGTCATGAAAATTTAACTTTTTATTTATTAGCTGTGGCAAGTAAGTGAAAGAAGACTAAAATTTGTTTATTTCGTGAATAAAATACAATACATACGAATTGTTTGTGTGTAATTGTCAGCAGCGCCATGCAGATGAGCCGCATGGGATCGCCGTCGGTCGGTATGGACGAGGACACGGGCGCGGGACACGCGTTGAGCGACTTCCTACTACAGCTGGAGAACTACAACCCCTCGATACCCGACTCCGTGGTAGCGCATTACTTAAACATGACTGGCTTCGAGTCGCAGGACCCTAGGTGAGTCTATAAATGAAATTTCCGCCCATTTGTGCCTCGCAATCATAGCGTGCCTGTGTAGTTTCATGTACTCATGGATGTTAAACTGCACAAGCAGGCCCTTGTCGAGATCAAATAGATTTTGACACCTGTCATTCATTATTGGCCTGGTATGAATACTCACTAAGTACTGGTATACTGACATAAACTTCAATGAATTCCAGGTTAATACGTCTCATAGCACTTGCATCACAAAAGTTCCTGTCAGACATTGCCAACGACGCTCTGCAACATTGCAAGATGCGCACCTCCAGTCAGATAACACAGACATCGAAGAACCAGAAGGGGCCCAAGGAGAAGAAGTATGTGATGACGATGGAGGACCTCGCTCCAGCATTGCAGGAGTACGGCATTGTCGCCCGGAAACCGCACTACTTTGTGTGATATAGGAGGGACTCGGGTTTGAGACGAAAGAAACAATGAAATGGTATGTAAAAATACAAGAAGTGTATTTTGGCAATAATGAGAGAATTAGGAAAATTTAATAAATCAAATGTATCTACGGTTGATAGGATCTAAGAGGTCTGTGTTGACACCTGTCATTCATTACATTTGAACTTGGAACATATCCTGAAAAAAAAGTTTTAATATGTTTTGTTTATTTTAGATCACAACTATTTACAAAATATGTTGTCACATTTATTAAAATGCCAAAAAAGTATTGAACCCATAAAGTTATTATTTTTATTTTCTTGATTTCTTGCTATGTTACATTCTATTTTCATACATAAATAACTGTTAAAATGGGTCTCTTCGTTTTTTATGAAATGAGTGAATTTCAATCATATAATTCCATTGAATTTCACTTTACTTTTAAAAAAAAAATTAAAGTGAAGTGAGTGAGTGAAATTCAATGGAATTATATGAGCAATGGATGCACCTGCGATTAGCGGCTATTTATGCTGTGTCGAGTATATTAATTACTCGACACAGCATCAAGGCATAATTCAGTAAACACATTAAAATAAAAATGGGTGATGACCGTGATCAAAATGGCGGATCTGGGCCTCTTAGATCTTGAGGACTGTAAATTTAAATACATATTTAAAACAGCAATGATGGCTTGAACATACTTTGGTGTGAAAATTCACATGACATTTTGTTTAGATGTGTAATCTGTGCTAATATACACACATATCTTTCTCACTCATGTCAGCAACAACATTTAATTGAGTAATGTGCTTAGGCTGGTTTTCCTGTCACGCTGACGATCGGCGCGTAGCTTGTCAGCGCTGATTGGTCAATTTGTATGTAGTTACAGGTAGCATTTTTGAGTCGCGCTGACCGATCAGCGCTGACCAGCTACGCGCCGGCCGACCGCCGATCGAGTAAATCACCGACACCTGTAGGCTTAGCATGACCGCATAGACATAAGTTTTATCTCTTTGAACTGTCACATTAGTCAAGAAAATGACGCATACCGAGCCATGTCTAGTACAAAAAGCCCGAAGTGGCGTCATTTTCGCGAAAAAGCTGACAGTTGAAAGAGATAAAACTTATGCCTATACGGTCATGCTAAGGTTGCTGCATGCTTAGCACGACACGTCTGTCGACAACTTAAATTAAACTAAAATAATTAAATTAAAATTTTATCATTACCCATGAGCATGAGATGACCAGTGTGCTTAGGCTTAGGCCGGTAGATAAAGCTCGAATTGACGTCATTTACTCGATAAATCTGACAGTTGGAAGGGATAAAATGTTTGTCTACATGGTCATGCTAAGCGTATGTGGAGTATTTCTAGTAGAATGCTCCATGTGATGTCTTTTGTAACAAGTCTAACAGTTTGAAGAGATAAAATTTATGCTGAGCCTGTGGTTTGTGTACTTTTTCACAATGGCTCATTTGTACGTATTATTTAATAGCTAATAAATCCATTTTTCCATAGACAATCTTTTCAAGTTGTGACTGTTCTAAATAGGTCTTTGCAATGTATCTGCCTACCCCTATGAGAATAATAGTCGCACTGTAGTTGTAGCATGTGCGCCAAGAATAAACTTATGTCACAGAATATGTTCAAGTTGTCTCTTTCTCTCTCATGATATAAGACAGGGAGCGAGCAAACGATTTCGTGACAGAGATGTAGCCTTGACGTGCGTGCTGATCCCACTGTTATGGTTATTCTATAACTGGGCAAACCAAGAGCCTCGACTCTACTAGTAACGTCTCTTCAAAATGTCAAAATTTCACGCTATATAGTGCTTGCTATTGTCATTTTTAGGGAAATTTTGTTAGCAGATTTGTAGTCCTGTAGTCCACCCATGATAGGTATATCGCTTAGGGAAGCATGTTTGATTGATTAGTTAAGAATGTAGGTATAAATGAATCTTAACTTTTCGGCAATAGGGTCTAAATAATTGACTGTTATTCTTATTTAAAAGCCAATAATATTTTGTATGTTAATTTTGTTACTATACAAACTCTTGGTGAAATACTTTTTGTTTGTATTTGACAATCGATTATGTTAACGCGTTATATAGTAAAATAATTAGTGCTAAGGGTATTTGATTAAAGACTTATTGAACAATGTGTTTTTTTTTCATGCCTTCCTTATGGGAACTTATGCGAGGAGCCTCAAGTGTAGTTTTCTTGCCAA
Source organism: Ptilodon capucinus (assembly GCA_914767695.1). Lineage (NCBI taxonomy): Eukaryota > Metazoa > Arthropoda > Insecta > Lepidoptera > Notodontidae > Ptilodon > Ptilodon capucinus. The sequence continues at coordinate 3,468,695 of OU611837.1, forward strand.
TATGAAAACGAACTGTTCAAATATACATAAAGATTTAATTTCTTTAGTAAAGGCCACGCGATTCGCGTCATCAAATAAACTTCGTTGAAGAAAATACTTTCTCTATGAGTTAATACAGTTCCTTTTAGTATGAGCATATATATGCTGTTACCTATATATTACTACCTGTACCTGCTGTACCTATATAGGTAGCGTGATCTTTAAAGCGCCTATGGACCTGTAGTTGTAGCTTGTGCGCCAAGACTAGACGTATGTCACGGAATGTCTTGATGTTGTCTCATTCTCACGGATGAATTTAGTCAGAGAGCGAGTGAGCAAATCCTTGACAAAGGTCTTGTCTTGACATGCGTGCTATCCCCACTGCGGTCTTAGACATCCTTGGTTATAATGCAGCCAGTCTGCTGGCTACCACACTTCATTTAACAACGCTAAGGACATTTCAGGGGGGAAATATCGAATTAGAAACGATGTCGATAATGTGAAAAGTGGCCCCTTGTGGCATAGTGACTAGTAATACCTACATACTTAAAGATGGTTTTGAATTTAAAAAAATCACGTCATCAAATTAAGTTTATACTTCAGTATGTATAGGTATATTACTTGTAAGTTATCATTTATACAGCGTCTAGATAAATGAAATATTATATATAAAATGAGATACTTTCAAAATACAATTCAGATCCAATTTTTATTTTACTATAAAACATTTGATGAAGCATAATCAATATGTGCCTACTTAAAAAAAACATAACAATAATAAAATAAACTAAAATACTAGATTTAGTTATGCCCAAGGAGATGAGATCATATGGAAGAAATTCAGAACGTTACCTCATTCATTACTAGAATAACAGCAGTAAAGCTTAGCCTCTGATTTAGGAAACAGATTTTACACTAAGCTTTTTAATTAAATCAAAATCATACATGTGAGTATAAAGAGTTACTTAACTCAAAACATATTTGTATAAATATTAAGATTTATAAAGAAGAATAATTTTAAATAATTGGCCTGAGATTTGTATAATGCCTATATTCTACCCCCCACAGTATGGCTAGCATGTACAGCAAGACTAAATTTATGTCATGTAATTGGTTTCTTTCTCAAATAAGTTATAGAACAAGCAACTTTATGCAACCCAGGTTTAATAATGGCTTGCATGCTAGCCCTACCGAGAAGTATAAAGGCATGACTCAATTTTTGGTACAGTATATTCGTTTTTTTTTCGAAAAGCTATGCTACATTATGCTTATTTTTTTTTACAATCAAAATAGTCTATTCCCCTACTTTTTTATAAACAGCTTTTAAATGTTCTGTCAAAGGTGTATTATCAGTTTCCATAAACAATATTACTTCTAATGTGTCCGGAGCCAAAAGTTTAATGTTTCTTTTGATTTTTTTTACATATGGTGGCTTAGCAAATGATATTCTTGTTAAGTTTACTGTTTCTAGTACAATCTGTTTATCTTCCTCACTAAATTGGCCTTCTTCGAGTGATGTGAGGCCAAAGTTGTGGCTGACAACAAAGGCCAGCTCATTGGTGCCAGGCTTGATGCGGAGAAACCCTCTTTCCTGGTGCATGGGGGTCTGCTTCTCAGGGTGCCTTGATAGAGATGTGAAATTGAACATTGGTTGACCTGTCAACATATTTTTTATTTCAATTTAGTGGAATTAATCTTTTACGTTTAAGTACAAAAATATTATATTTATTAAATTACTTGATATAAGTATGATTTTATTTAATATACTTTTATCTTTACATTCCTACTTATATAAGTTTAATTAAGTAGAAGTCGTGCTAACTAATCAGGAAGTAAGTATACCCTTATAATAGAAAATTAGTAGATTTCTTATCGACTGTAAGTAAGTTCTATTTCTCATACTTACGTGTTCAGAAACTCACCGATGCAAAGAAATTCCAATTCCTCATGATATTGGAAGTCTGGTATGTTCGGAAAGGTTCCGCGGCCTTCCTCGGTGGACCACCTGCCCGCAAGCCAAGATATCGGCCTCAGAGCTTCATGCATGATTATTAAAATAGTATTTATCGTATGTTTTTAAATAATAATTACACAACAAGCACAAAATACTACTCGCAGTTATGAGAAGAAAAATACCATAGACGAATCATAGAGGAATACATTTTTGTTTTGTCTGTGTTTGCACCACTGACTGAGACTGAGTACAGAAAAATATCACAGAATAAAATTAGTTTCGGAAATTCAACATACCTACTCTATGAATTTCAAAGTTCCATTTTTCAAACTTCCCCCAAATTTATAGAATGACTAGCTGTGCCCGCGACTTCGCCCGCGTGGACTTTAGGGAGATTACCCGGAAATATGGGAATTATGTTTTTCCCGCGGAACCCTAATGCTTTTTCTAAAATTAAAGTAGCCTAAGTTACGCCTTGGAACGTCAGCTATCTGTCAGTGAAAATCCCATTGAAATCGGTTCAGCCGTTTAGAAGTTTACCTCAAACAAACAGACAGACAGACAGACAGACAGACAGACAGACAAAAAAATTTAAAATTGCGTTTTCGTTATAGGTATCGTATATACTTTCATACGCATTTGGTAAAAAAGTGTTATTTTGATATTACAAACAGACACTCCAATTTTAGATAGCAGCAGTGGTAGCCGAGTGGTCGAACGCACGCTTTGCAATCAAAGTGCGCAGGTTCTATCCCCGGCTCGCACCTCTGGGTTCCATGTGCGAATCTCATTTTCATCTGAGATTATCACTTGCTAAGAAACGGTGACGGAAAACATCGTGAGGAAACCTGTGTGCCCGGTATAATGGCAATAGGCTCGCCCCCTATTACATTGGGACCAAAATACATCGGCGAAGTGTGGGCGCACTGCAGTGCACCTCTGCCTACCCCTTCGGGGAATACAGGCGTGATGATGTATTATTGATGATGATGTATACTCCAATTTTATTTATTTGTATGTATGTATGTATAGATGTATAGAAGATATGTGATCAATACAGTGGCTTTGTAGAAGAATTTGTACTGGGAAATTGTTGTTTGTAGATGGATTAAAATGGCTATACATTTGGGAGTTATTTTCATTAAACGAGATTTTTCTTGCATATTAGGGAGCATTATGTATTTGCTGACATCTTCAAGTATTCTTTTTTTATGAAACCAGCCATGCTTCATCTTATTCCATTACACATTCATCCAAAACGAAGAAGTAGAAATTTGTTTCTGATTCTGTGGTCTTAAAAGCGGAATTCTTTATTATTTTTTGTGACCATTTGCTTTTACATACTCTGTTGTTGGCAAAATCATCGACTATAAATACGATGGAGGCTATTTCTTTTTAAAAAGTGAAGTGAAGTGACCATTTGATGTAAAAACGGCTAAAATTCAAAATTGCTAATACCTAAAGACATGCCCAAATACGAACCCAAGACAACAAAAATATAATAAAACTTACCCGAAGTACAATAGTATTTCTAAATATCAAATTATGCGACGACGTGTCTAATTATCTATTTAACACAACATTCAAAAGAAAAGATGATTGTTAGAGCGTGGTCGAGGGATGAACCGAAGAGTCAGTTCCGTCACCATGCGATGTCGACAAAAACGAAGGACTTCATACAGAAGATTTGTTATAAAAAGACTGCTTCAGTGGACATGACACAGTTCGGGTTTATAAACGATAGTAAGCTGCACCCTGTCAACATGCTGCTGAAGCCGCTTCGGGAACAGCTCGAAAAAATATGTGGCTAGTTTTTCTTTGTTCCTTTTTACAAAATAGATAGGATCAGAAAGTTTCAGAAATCCGAAATAATACTTTGGGTACATATACGGTAGCTCATATGCGGATGCTTAGTGAAGACAGTTTATACGTAGGTAACTATCATGGTTTCTGAGTTAGAGACCTTTCAATATTTGTCTCAGGTATCATGTTCTACTCTTCTACCTTTGGGTACATCCATAACCCTATTGAGTAGTGTAAACTACACTTATAAGGCGCATTAACCAATATAAAAAAACAGAACATGCAAATTTTACATAGGGCTCTAGATGTTTTCAATTAATTCTTTGTAGAAAGGGATGGGGGGGGGGGGGGTGTCCTGTGGAAAGATTGCTTAGGGCATCAAGTTGCCTTAATCCGGCACTGATCTCGACAAGGGCTGTTGCGGTTTCATTGGGACTAATAATTAATTTTGTTATCAGGTAAAACCCATTGCAACATGGTAACAAGAAAGACTTCACCGATACCCTTTGTCGTCAAAACGAAACCTAATAAAAAACGTAAGTAGGTACCTAATATAATAAGTAACTACTTATTAAGCACATGGCTGCCTTACTTAAGTATTTACTGTTTGTTTCATACTGCATGCAAGGGTTTGAAATAATTTAAGTATTTTAGTTATATTTGACCTACTTTCCCAACTTCTTTGAGTCTGTGACTTAACATCATCACGCCTGTATTCCCCGAAGTTGTAGCCAGTGCATTGCTGTGTGACCCCACTTTGCTGATGTATTTTGGTACGAATGTAATAGGAGGCGAGCCATAAAATCGGCCACACTCCCTCTTAATACGAGGGAAATTTGGGCCATAGTCCACCACGTTATCCCGTTGCGGACTGGTGAACTTTGCACGCTTTTATAAAGACGTGCAGATTCCCTCACAATGTTTATCTTTACCGTTTAGCAAGTGGTAATCGTTATTGAAAAGGGAAATCCTAGAGGTGTGAACCCGGCGTTGGAATTGCGATCGTTACTTTCAAACGGACAGCGATTGATTTATTTATTTATAGATAACAGGGTTTTAAGCTATCAAAGTAGCAATCATTGTCTACGTTAAATAGGGAGAACCATATCTTCCTGAGATAACCTAAATCCAATAACAAACTTACATGTTGTTGTCATGCCTTAAAAAATGAAGTTACTATAACTCTACAACGATAGCGTTTAGGGGCTTAGGGCCCTGCTTAGTGCTCATTCTGACTTCATTGTAAAACTCATCTATTTCTGTTCTCGCACGTATTTATAAACATCCATTATCTTTAGCAACGCGCGGTTGTAAAAGGCGCAAAGGGAAGGCATCCGAAAGATCTTCTAACAAGGAACTGGTGATCAGAACTGAGGACCTGATCGCCAAGCGGAGGATGAAGAAGGCGGCAGACGCAGCCACTTATGATAACCGTTATAATTACAACAATACACTTCAGATGAAATAAATAATTTGGAAGATTCTTTTTGTTTTTTTTTATTTAGGGAAAGAGTGACCATTTGTGTCTTGTCTTAGGTTTGTCACGGTCATTTTAAAACCGTGTTATATCGTTATTTTACGACTAGCTGTTCCCGCGACTTCGCCCGTATGGAATTTAGCAAAAAAAAGTAGCCTAAGCTATTCCTAACAGAAGGACTAATGAACTGCAAATTCCTAGATATTTCAATCCAGTCTTTAAATAATATCGACAGTTAAAAGGCGAATTGGCTCAAGCGCCATTTTGATAACTTTTCACGAAACCCAGCTCAAAATACGGTGAAAAATTCGCCGATACCAACGTTGTATATAACTTTACGTTTAACGCGTACCATGGTGTTTGAGTCACTTCGCTCTTTACCCGAAGATATACTGTGGCACTTGAGGAATCAAATACAATTTGCAATGCAGCTAAAGATATATTGAACCCTGTAACTTTCTATTAATAAGTTAGTTAAGGCTACAGATACCCAAGCTCTTTATTACATTGCAAAAAACGGATACAGTATGTACCTACTCTGATCAAATATATTTTGTGTGAATTAACGTTTGCAGAACATCGTTTTTAGGGTTCCGTACCCAAAGAGTAAAATGGGAACCCTATTACTGAGACTTCGCTGTCCGTCCGGCCGTCCGTCCGTCCGTCCGTCTGTCACCAGGCTGTATCTCATGAACCGTGATAATTAGAGAGTTGAAATTTTCACAGATGATGTATTTCTGTTGCCGCTATAACAACAAATACTAAAAAACAGAATAAAATAAATATTTAAGGGGAGCTCCCATACAACAAGCGTGTTTTTTTTGCCGTTTTTATAGATAATGGTGCGGAACCCTTTGTGCGTGATTCCGACTCGCACTTGGCCGGTTTTCTAATTTAAAGATTGGTTATTTGTTTCGCGCACAGTTACAAGTGCCGCCGATGTTCCCGGTGCACTGAAATTGGTTGTACGCGGGCGGGAATCGACACGAACACTCCGCGGTGTTCGCCGGACACTTGGCCTGGCTGCACGACCCCGTGCTCACACATTTGATTCTCTCAGACTTTCTCTTCTTATCTTGCTTCGTATTCAGACAAGTCGGAGTAGCTGCCAACTTCTGGAACGTCCCACTGGCTATGCTGCTCACTCTATTTGGTAGAACAGATGCTTGGTCTCGTGGTCCGCTTTCAAATGTAGCATCAGACGCGCAGCACGGTTTTCTCAAGCCAGCCGCGGCGGTAGGAGTGGCCACCGACTGTGCTTGCGTAACAGTACTCGAAGCAGATTTACAAATGGAGTTTCCTGATAAAGGGCACGGAAGACCGTCGGTTCCCGGTCGACAGCACAGCGGCACTTCGTTGGACATCTGCGCTGATGAGTCATGCACGCCACGCATCTCGGACGCCATGTCGGAGAAGCACGGCATTGATAGTGAGCGAGGCGGCATGATCTGCTGCGCCGACGTGTTATGATCCACGTAGAACCGTACTGCGGCATCCGTCGACGCATCCAATCCTTTGCAAGTCTGCGGCATCGCTTCTTTCCGACACGGGCCTTTGCAGTTCTCCTCCTCATTATCTCTTGCTTGGCAAATTCGACAGGGTCCCCTACATTCTGTATCTTCTCGCTTACCGAAAGGGCAAAACTCTACCGGCTGGGATTGGATGCAGCTGTTAGAGTTGTAGCATGTTTCCGCCTTGCAGTAATCTTCCTCGTATGAGTAAGTGGAAGATGGCGTTGAGGAGGGCGGGCGAAGACGCGGGCGCGACGCGCAAGGCCTTGGCAGCTGCAACACCACAGGCCCAGGCAGCCGGAGACTCTCCAGCACCGGTCTCTGGGGCGGTATGCATAGCGGAGACGTATGAGCTGAACACGTCTTATTCGGACGCGGCGGCATTAAGTTATGGTGACAGATTGGCTAGCCATAATAAACGGTCCATTTTTGTTATCTGCTTCGCTTGAAGCTGCTGAAGCTATCTATGTGAAGGTTGAAGTAGTATGCAGCATTTTTATTGATTAAGGAATGGTAGGTATTGAATTCTCATGGTATCATTGAAATTTTTATAATTTCATGGCTGCTACTGCATTTTACGGCAATATTATAATATTATAGTGACAGGTGACAGTCACAGAAAAAGACCAGACGACAGAGTAGATAAATAAGGTGTCATCTGTGTGGGTATTGAAAAAGTGTCCGTCGAAATGCATTAAAAATATTTAAAAAATCTTCCACAATGGCGCTGGTGTCGACACGTGTATACAGAGTGTTACAAAAGTCCGAAAAAAAAATTCGACGTTTGCATCAGTATCGGGTATACCTACAACTGAATGGTATAATTTTTTCGAAATTTGACCATGTATTTCAAACTATTTTTTCGTCGTCAATTTCTATAACTCGTAATATCTTGAGTCCTATGTAAAATTTGTTTATTCTTTTTTGTGAATATTGGTAGGCGCCCCTCATACCTATGTGTAGTTTACACTGCTGAATAAGGTTATGGATGTACCCAAAGGCTAGAACACGATACCTGTGATAAATATTCAAAGGTCTATAGCTCAGAAACTATGATAGTTAGGTATAAACTGTCTTCACTAAGCATCCACATAAGATCTACCATATATGTACCCAAAGTATTATTTCGGACTTCTGATACACCTAGCAAAAAGCAAAAAGCTAACAGCAAAAAGTCCATAATATGATATGAGATATTAGATATATGAGATACACCTGCCATTATTGGGTATTTTGCCAGTGTCATGTACAGAATTAATGGGTAGAACAAATTCAATAAATACACATGAAGTGTGTTCAATGCATCTTTTATTTAACCAAAGCAGACGGTTACCAAAGAGTAAGGTCATTTACAAGTAGGTACATGCTTAACCTTGTGGATCCAAACAGCTGTGACCTTCGAGTGGACAGGAAATCGGTGGCTGTGAGTGACTCAATACCTACCTACAATCCAAGGAATCTTCTTGGTTATAAATAGTGTCCTTCATCATGAATTGTACTTAATACTAACTGGGAGCTATAGGGAAGCTAATCTATGATAGGATAAAGGTTCACCCTATCTTTTATAAGCCGTCAGTGAAACTATACGGCATTTTAATTTTAGAAGAATGACAAATACTTTTCGTTTCATATATTTCACAACTAGATGCCTCCACCTAGAAAGATATAAGATGGATCTAAGAGATTGGGAAATGGCAGAACTCATCCATCATACAAAAAAGTCAGTGCTACCAACTGCATAAAACATCACAATAATGAAAACATCACAATAATCTATTCGATACAAGATGTCGCTACATCTATGAATAGTAACGCTACTCGATAACAGATGGCACTATCTGAAGAAAATGGGTAATTTAAAATACCTTACTTTTATAATTATTTTTCATAAAATTACTACATTAATAACAATAAAAAGCTTTTATTTAATAATGAAACTTTATTGTATTTTTTTATTAATGTTATTTTGAGTATGACTATATTTATAACTTAAAAAATCTACACGTGATTATGTAACTTCCGTTATGGCGCTGGCATTGACACAACAGCTTCCTTTAGCACTGTGCGTCAGGCGCGGTGCGGTGTGTTCACAGTGTGATACAATAGTTTCCATCGGATTTAAAACATGTAAGTATATAGCAATATTCTTTAAAACAATTGGAATCCGATATTTAAATATTTATGTTCTTATGTGTAATTTCCAACGTCAGTTTATTGTGATATTTTATTGAACTTTTTATTTTTCCCTTACGTAACCTTTAATACTATTATGTTTGCACGTGACCTTGTCCTATAAGTTATTTTAGAATACGTATTTAAAGATAGGACAATAATTATATTAGCAAACAGTACGACAAATTAATTCGTGGTGATTCATTTAAAATCATCGGTAAAATCGTCTGGTTGGCCGAAACTGACATACGCCCGGTTCAAAGCGGTATTGATTAGTTTACTCTAAGTGCTGATATTATATATGCTCTTTACCTCTGACCAAATATCCAGCATAATTTAACGTTCCTCTTTTATTCTTCTAATGTTAGATTGACAATCATTTAACAATAGTTTTTGCTTGAACATAACCTTCAGTTGTTCGCGTTTGAGTCGCCCTGACAGTGGCATTGATTTTTGCTAATTTCGTAATTCTTAACTACTTTTTTTTAATAATATTTTGCAAGTAATTTTTTTTGTTAGTACAGCGAATTAATTAGCTTTTTTTGGCTGACTTCAAAAAGAAGGAAGTTCTCAATTCGACCCGTATGTTTTTTTAAATCTCAATTTTATAGAAAACATACTTAAAACATACATTATAATTATATATTATGTACCTACTATTAGTATGAAGATATATATGTTTATATATATGTTTCTTCAATCAACACAGGCTGAACCCAGACCTTTGGAAGGCATGTGCCGGGTCAAATATTTGGAAGTTGTTACATATTAAAATTTTCGTTGATAAATTATAACAAAATGTATTGCTAGCTTTTGAACTATTTCTACCACTAAAACCTTGAAAAATATTGATGAGCATCTCAATACACCTACTAAAAGTAACAGAACAAGGTCTTATTAACAGCAATAGAGTCTAGTTATTTCAATCTTGCATTTAAATATATATTGATGTGGAATCTTTTGGTACTGAAGTAAGCATATTGCTTTCATTCTCATGTCTGCAATGTATGATCGAGACAGCAATATTTTTAAGGACTGTCCATTATAGTTGTTGCAGTTCATAACCAACAAAATCAATATATGCTTATGTAACTTTGGTGCATTCACCTCGGTTCCTACAGCTTTATTGATTGACCTACTTCCAATATAGGGGTGTGTTGTAGTACTACTTAGGTATTAGGTAGATATCTAGTCCAGTCCCAGTTAAGCTGCAGTTGGTACCTTGACTTAGAAACATCTTAGTAACTTAGCATATTATGACCTGCTTCCTTCAGGACCTTGTCTGTTTGATTACTCAATATCATTCTGAATTATAGCTTATATGTTACTCTGATGTAAATACAATAATACTGTAAAGTTTCATAGTAAGACTAACAAAGATCTATCCTCACAAACATTCTCATTTATAATATTAGTAGGACAGGTGCTGCTCCATTGCACGGTTTTGGCGGACGTTGGGACGGCTGGGGTTGTACCAAGTCATCTCAGGGGCCCAGCAAATAGCTGGGCCGGGCTCGGCGACTTAGCCGGGGGAGCCGTTGGGGTGTCGCAGTGCATGCCTTGGCGATCCCGCGGCATGCCTCCATAGCGGCGGGTGGTACACCGTGGTTTTTTAGTGGATATACCGGCACTATGCCGGGGAGTCCCACATATCCTCGTCGACTCCCCCAAGTCGGCGGGGGATGCGTAATGCATTTTCCCACGAAAAAAAAAAGGATAGTTGCTGCTTAGTTTGTGATTGAGTGATAGAGATATTTATATTAACTTTTCTATATTCATAAGTGCGTGTTTACTTCAATAAAAAAAATCTATGTATGTGTTAGGCGATATTTATTTAGATATCTATGAAGTGAGTGCCTGCATAAATTTTTTTTTCTTATACTTTTGTTATGTTTGTTATAGAAAAATGTTCTCATCCATGTTGGACGCGGCGCGGAACTCGCCATTCCGCGGCCCGCTCTCCCCCGCGCAGTGCCAGCCCGCCACCCTCGCGCCAGCCCACCACGAACAGGTAACACATACCCCGAGCCAGCTGGCTTACTATCGCTTGTCATTGTCAATAAATATAGGTATCGGCTGTTAATTAGGTACAATGACAACAGTTGTTGTAGCATGTGCACCAAGACTAAACATATGTCACGGAATATCTTGATGTTGTCTCTTTCTCTCGTACGAAATTAGACAGAGCGAGCGAGTGAATCCGTGACGACAAAGGTCTTGTCGCGACATGCGTTCTAACCCCGCAGCTTGGTCTAGTCGTTTTACCGCTCGGCTAACTGAACCACGTAGTGCGGGTTCGATTCCCACTATTTAGAAAATGGCCTTTTTGAAATTTGCCCTGGTCTGGGTGTCACTGGGATCGCCCCCAGCTAATTTTATGGTACTTACCCAAGATTTGCTTAAATTGGGGTCATGACTATGTATGTGTTGTGTGATATTTATTTATTTAGACACCCTGAGCCTAATGGGTTGATATGGTCAGATCTGATGAGGGACAGAGATATACAATGAAAAGGGATGCATAAACATCACACTGCTTTCCTTGACTGATGCGTGTTGCATATAGCTACAAATTTGACAGTATGGTTTGAAGCAGTGGTAGCCTAGTTGGTAAAACGCCTGCCTTGAACGCAAGGAGCGAAGGTTCAAACCCCGGTCTCACGCATCTGTGAGATTTTCATGTGCTAATGTCATTTTCATTAATGATAACCACTTGCTGAACGGTGAAGGACAACATCGTGAGGAAACCCACGCCACATGTTTAAAAAAACGTGTGAAGTCCATCTTCCAAGGCACACTGATCTTAGTAGTCTCGCTCTGTATAATGGCAAAATATGGGTGCACTGCAGTGCATCTCTGCCACAACGTTAGGTTAGGTAATCGCCCAATGATGAGAACATTTAACGGAGGGGTGTTGTTGTCGTGTGTCCGTGTCGTGTAGATGTCGCTACGTGTGGCATCCTGTCGCGCCGCCCCGCGGACGACAGCGTGACCGACGCGGCTGCGCGCCTGCAACTGTTGCCCAGTGACCAAATGATTATGAGATCTGAGGGCTTAATTTTTTAAGTTTTATTTTAGCAAAGATTCTTAGTAGGGTTGTGAGTTGTGACGAATCTAGACTAGTCACAATTTGCAAAGGAAAAAATATTTTTAACAAAAAACAAAAACCGACTTCAAAAACCTAGGTGCACTAAAATGCTACAATTAACCTTATTATTAATAACATTTGGAGTTGTTGCCAATCTACGTCAGACAAGGCAAATACACACATGAATTGGCTCCTGTCTTTATTAATTTTCTAAGTTTCCACAACTCTTAAACAACGAATGTGAATTAAAACCTTGGACACTGGGGCGTCAAGGCGCGAGCTGCAATATTTTTTGCTTCACCAAAACAAACTGTATTGTCTCATAGAAAAAGCTCATTCTCCAAAGAAATGTCTTTGACAGCGCGTGCATGTTTGGACGCGTGGTGGCGTGAATTTTACCACAGAAATTCAATCTTTATGTATATTGACACAGAGTCCGTTTTGATATTGGTGAAAATTCTGATGCACTCATCTTGACACCGCAGTGTGCCTGGAGCTCTTACTCAATATGAGGTACTCAATATTGCCCTCAATATGAGGGCAAAGTTGAGTAAGAGCTCCTCGGATATGACCCCTAGTTGATATATTATTATTATAGACATACTAGGTTTGTATATACTACATTAGGATTGCTTGTGTGTTCAGAGCGGCATGGCGGCGTCGGCCCAGGTCCAATCCGACTCCTGCGAGTTCGCGTCGCCCAAGTACTTCGCGCTGTGCGGTCTCGGCGGCATCCTGTCCTGCGGTGAGTAAATCTCCATCCCTCGCTCACACCATGATGCATGGAGACACCTTGCTGTACTATAACAATAACTTTCTGGAACGTCCAGGGGCCCGATTTTCGTGATAGCGATTTCGATTCGAGATATCTCGAAACATGACAAAATATGTCGAATGAAAACAAATTTTCGTATTTTCAAAATGTCACGATAGAGATATAGCCTTCGACATGCAATTTGTGATGACATGCAATGTCGAATGAAATGTCGAACGTTACTTTATGATTTGATCGGACACGTCAAATCATTTTGGCGTGCGAAGTTCGAATATAATAGAGATTTAAAAATAGTGATAATCCCGATTAGAGATTTTATCTCTATCAAACGAAAATCAGGCCCCAGGAAGCAAAAGGTGGTCAGTATGCTAGACATGACCGTGTAGATATAAGTTTTATCTCTTTCAACTGTTCAGATATGTCGAGAAAAATTACGTCACTTCGAGCTATTTGTATTGGACATGGCTCGGTGTGACGTCCTCTTCTCTAGGGATCTGACAGTTGAAAGAGATAAAACTTTTGTCTACTCGGTCATGCTACAGGGCCAGAGTTCAATAAACACATGAGCTAATTCGCCTAGGATTTTTGGATGCTTGTTCTTAAGCAGCACGTAACCACAAATCGTTTAATATTCCACCCAAGTTATACATAGACCAGGGCCCCGATTTTCGTGCGATCGAGATTCATCGCTATTCGAGATATCTCGAATAGAGATGAATCTGTGTTAGCACGCATGTCAAGACTAGACCTCGTGTCACGGAATCGCTTGCTCGCTCTCTGTCTGAATTCATACGAGCGAGAGAGAGACACACATTCAACATTATTCCGAAATATGTTGATGTCGGGAATCGAACCCGCAAACACCCGGTGCAGTGCAGTGAGCCCAGTGGCATACCCTCAAACCACAAGCCGAGGTCGTGCCCTCAGTGGCGCCCTTGAGCTAGTTGTCACCCTGTTTCCGCCCTTAAGGCCTTGGTTGGAGTGCACTCTGCGCTCGCCACTCCTCCGGTAAAGCTGTAAAGGCCACCTCACGGCCAACAGCGTAGTCATTTTAAAAAAAAACCGGCCAAGTGCGAGTTGGACTCGCGCACGAAGGGTTCCATTATCTATAAAAACAGCAAAAAAACACGTTTGTTGTATGGGAGCCCCCTTAAATATTTATTTTATCCTGTTTTTTTAGTATTTGTTGTTATAGCGGCAACAGAAATACATCATCTGTGAAAATTTCAACTCTAACTATCACGGTTCATGAGATACAACATGGTGACAGACGGACGGACAGCGAAGTCTTAGTAATAGGGTACCGATTTTACCCTTAGCCGTACCCAAAACCCAAAAAAACAAAACCACCGTCTGAAATGTCACAGACGACTCGCAGGAAATGTTATTGGTTTTTAACCGACGAAAAAAAAAAAAAGGAGGAGGTTCTCAATTCGACGCGTATATATATTTTTTTTTTATGTATGATTGAAAAGATCAATCTTATCACGTGTTGGACGTGAGCCAGCATTACTATGACGTAGCCATGCTATGTATGACATGAGATGTCTAGAGCTTGAAATTAGCTCTTGTTCTAATGTGCCAATGTTACATAATCAAATATTCTAATTCACGGTCGCGGCCTTGTGCACAGTTAAACAAGCCGACTGTTTGAATGTTCTGAATGCTTGGCGCTAACTCTGTCTCCGATGACGCTGTGAATACAATTCACAATTAAATGCATCATTCGTAGAAAGTATCCAGTAACTAGCCCGGGTCAGTTAGCGTTGTATCAAATAGTGATGATGATTATGCTCTCCTGTAAAGTTAAAAAATGTCACTTAAGGCAAAGCTGAAGTGGGATTGGGCCGGTCACGTAGCACGAATGTGGAAAAATCGTGTCAACACCAGATTCATCTCTATTCGAGATATCTCGAAACGAAACGTCAAATCGTATGTATTTTTTTCATTTGTTTCGAGATATCTCGAATAGAGATGAATCTCGATCTCACGAAAATCGGGGCCCTGGATGCCCGAAGGCGGTTGCCGGCATCGTGGTAGACCAAGGAGAAGATGGTGCGACGATTTGGTCACTTTTGCGGGTGAAACGTGCCAACAAAAAGCCCAGGACAGGGACATGTGGAGACGGGAGGGGGAGGCCTTTACCCAGCAGTGGGACATAAAATAGCCTATTAAAAAAAAATGGGGAAATAGCCTTTCACCTCTTGATATGATGAGTGTGTGGTGGTATTTTTGTTTACATTGCATTAATGTTACTTTAACTAGGGTCTGCGTCCAAAATCCTATATGTAATCATGCTAAAGTGCTGATGCCGCTTCTGTTGTACAAAAACTAAACCATATTTCATAGCATTAAAATGTTGGCATCCTGCTCATATATTACTACAGTATAAAGGACAGCAATACCCCTAGTTTAGCGACAAAAGAGACTACATCATAAACTAATTAAATTGAAAGATAATATTAACATACAATAAATACATCATCACGCCTGTATTCCCCGAAGGGGAAGGCAGAGGTGCACTGTAGTGCGCCCACACTTCGCCGATGTATTTTGGTGCCTATGTAATAGGGGGCGAGCCTATTGCCATTATACCGGCCACTTTCCCTCTCAATATGAGGGAGATTTGGGCCATATTCCACCACGCTGGCCAAGTGCGGTTTGGTGAACTTCACACGCCTTTCTATAGTCGTGCAGGTTTTCTCACGATGTTTTCCTTCACCGTTCAGCAAATGGTAATCATTGTTGAAAATGACATTCGCACAAGAAAATTATCTCAGAGGTGAGGGCCAGGGATTTGAACTTGCAACCCTTACGTTCAAGGCGGGCATTCTTGCCCACGAGGCTACGACTGCTTAATTATTAACTTAATATTAACACTTATTAACAATTTTCCGATTAATAAACTAACGCTATCTACCTCTGTTTACCGAGATAAGGGTATTACGCTGTCAAGGATATTAATTAGGTTTGTCGAACACTCCTATACAGTTATCACTGAATAACACCTAGATAACGGGGTGGTGCAGTGATATTTTTGAAGGGATTACCTTTGATAGTCTGTAGTTTATCTACATGTTGAAATGTGTTCAATCACGGACAAGGAGAGATTATATGAAAGCCAACAGATAAAAAAAGTGATAACCATGCATTCTTTATTTATACTATTTTTAAACTTATTTCTAACTGCATCTTCTGGCCCCTTACTTTCTGAATGTTGAATAACACTTTCAGTATTTGACAGTTAAAATGATACTGACATGTTAGTGTAATTAGGAAAACTTAAGGATTATTTAAATAATAATACATCATCATTTCGCCTGTGTTTCCTGAAGGGGTAGGCGGAGGTGCTCTGCAGTCAGCTATTTTGGTCCCAATGTAATAGGGGGCGAACCACCTATTAATGATGATCAGTGTAGACTTTAAACATTGTCATGTTGAAGCCATCAGACTAATATTCTCGGTACCATAGATAAAATATGTTATTTTCATGCCCCGTAGCATGACCGCGTAGACATAAGTTTTATCTATTTCAACTGTCGAGAAAATGACGTCACTTCGAGCAGTTTGTACTGAACATGGCTCGGTGACGTCATTTTCTCGACAGTTGAAATAGATATAACTTATGTCTACGCGGTCATGCTACGGGGGCATGTATTAAACAGTATGTCTGTTTAATGGACAACAACCTGATCCTTTAAGGCCTTCTTTTTCCCTTTTTAGGTACGGAACCTTAAAACAGAAGCCATAGCAACTTCACAGTGAGAGTGTTAGGGGACTTGGGGTACTGTCACAGACCCACTTCACTACTTTATTGGGTATTCGCCGCCCTCCAATTAATCTAAATCCAATTCTAATGTGCTTATGTCCAGAATATATGCATCCCAGCATTATGAGGTTGACCCCCTCCCCTCAACCTCCCTGTATCGCTTTGGTCTGACTGACTGGGTCGTGTCTCGGCAGGTATCACTCACACGGCGGTGGTGCCCCTGGATCTGGTGAAGTGCCGCCTGCAGGTGGACTCCGCCAAGTACAAGAATGTGGTGAACGGCTTCCGGGTGTCTGTCCGCGAGGAGGGCATGCGCGGTCTCGCCAAGGGTTGGGCGCCCACCTTCTTTGGATACTCGCTCCAGGTATGGATATTACAAATTATGTGTACTGTAGGTAATTGTCCACTATCACGGTGGCCACTGAAAAGTCAAGGTAGCAAAAGGTGATCAGGGAAAATCTGATATCTTCTTGAATATAATTTCAATGTCTTAAGAGTAGGACATTTTTTCTTAAAAACCTTATTTTACTGTTATAGCTCTTTTCAAAGTCCCACTGCTGGGCACAAGCCTCCCCTCAATGCGAGTGGTATTGAGGCCATAGTCCACCACGCTGGCCCCGTGCGGGTTGGCAGACTTCACATATCTGTTGAGAACTAGTCAAGTCCCCTAAGACATGTGGGTTTCCTCACGATGTGTTCCTTCATTGTTTCATAGCAAGTGGTAATCTCTGATGAAAATGAGATTCGCACATAAACCCAGAGGTGCGAGCCGGGGTTTGAACCTGCACACTTCAGTTGAAAATAGGAAACATGTAACTTTTTTTTTATTCAGGAAACATTATTGGTACAGGAAATTTTGTAAGACACAGCTCGAGCTAATTTAGATGCGTGCGAGCGTAGCTTTTACGACGGAATACAATCTGTACACATATTGAGACAGAGTTTGTTTTTGTTTCTGCAAAATTGTTGACGCCCTATTATGAGAAGGGCTTAAAGTTACTCAATGATTATAATAAATATTCCAATTGTTCCTACTGAACTGGCGTGAAGACACGTTGCAATTATGAGATTATGAATCTGCAGAAATGAATATTTTTTATCGGGATTACCGTGTAATGGAATGTTGAATGTCTGATTGCAGGGCTTGTGCAAGTTCGGGCTGTACGAGGTGTTCAAGGTGACGTACTCTGGTATGCTGGACGAGGAGACGGGGTACACCTACCGCACGATGGTCTACCTCGCAGCCTCCGCCTCCGCCGAGTTCTTCGCAGACATCGCCCTCTCGCCACTAGAGGCCGCTAAGGTACCCAAAGTCATTTCATACTATCTGAGACCTCGAATTCGTTAGCAAGGAATTTAGGATCCATAATTATTTTCTCAAAATGAAAGTTTCTTCAAAAGGGTTCCATTGGGAGATTACCTCAGAGTCCTATGTAAAATTTGCATGTCCTGTTTTGTGGATATTCGTAGCCGAACCTCATAAGTGTAGTTTACACTTCTGAATAGGGTTATGGTGTACTCAAAGATCAGATCATGATACCTGTGACAAATATTCAAAGGTCTATAACTCATAAACTATGATGGTTAGATATAATATGTCTGCACTAGACATCCACATATGAGCTAGCGTATATGTGCCTAAAACATTTTTTCGGACTTCTGATACACCTTGTATACTGCCCAATGACGAAAAAAAAGCGCTTGAGGGAGGTCGTGACGCGTGCTCGCGTCGTGTCGGCGACATTGGTTCGTCGCCCTGCGTTTGCGCAGCGTGGCCGGCGCGCGCGCCGCACGAAGCTGCCCTGTGAATGGTAGATTATGAGATCCGAGGGCTACTAAAAGTATATAATGACGAATGTATTTTTCTAAAATGGGCTCTCCTGTTACATCTTACTACTAGGGATCTTACCGATCTGGATACGGATAAAGGGAATAATTTTATACCGGTTTCGGATATGGTTACGGTTATTGGAGTTTTATAGAATTATAAAAGTAAAATACAAAAAGCAAGATAAATAATTTGACTTTATTTCTAGATTATAATTTGGTTTTGCTATCAGGTAATCATTAATAGCTACTTTTAAACGTGTATCATTTACGCTTCGCCGCCGCTGTACGAAGTTATTCGAAACTTTTATATCAGTTACAGTTACGGATATTTTTCGTTTTCGTTTTAGGTCACGGAGCTCCTAAACATCCCTGTATCCTGATTCTGAGATGTTGCATCTTACTACTGGACCAATACTGAAGCGTGGGTGTGTGTTCGCAGGTCCGCATTCAGACCATGCCCGGGTTCGCGAACACTCTGCGCGAGGCGTGGCCCAAGATGGTGCAGAACGAGGGTTACGGCACCTTCTACAAGGGGCTGGTGCCGCTGTGGTGCCGACAGATCCCGTACACCATGATGAAGTTCGCCTGCTTCGAGAAAACACTCGAACTTCTCTACAAGGTGAGAATCATCAATCGTCGTCGAGATCTAAGAGGTCCCATGAAATCAAGTTATGTTAAACTTAGCATGAAATCAAGTTCCATTTCATAGTTCACAATTGGCGAACTTCACACGCCTTTCTAAAGACGTGCTGCTTAGCATGACTGCGTAGACATAAGTATTATCTTTTGCAATTCAACTGTCAGATTTGTCGAGAAAATGACGTCACAAAAATACTACTTGTTGAACGGTGCAGGACAACATCGTAAGAAAACCTGCTCGTCTATAGAAAGGCGTGTGATTTTCACCAACTCGCACTGGGACAGCGTGGTAGACTACCCAAATCTCCCTGGTATTGAGAGGGAATGAGCCTGGAATAATGGCAATAGGCTCGCCTCTTATTACATTGGGGCCAAAATACATTGTCGATGTGTAGGTGCACCTCTGCCTACCCCTTCGGGGAACACAGGCGTGATGATGTATCATTATTTATGTTAACTCGTGTGTGTGCGATGTCAGTTCGTGGTGCCGAAGCCCCGCGACCAGTGCTCGAAGGGCGAGCAGCTGGTGGTGACCTTCGCGGCTGGTTACATCGCCGGCGTGTTCTGCGCGATCGTCTCGCACCCCGCCGACACCCTCGTCTCCAAACTCAACCAGGTACCAATACACTTACTATTTTTCATATTATAGTGCGATCCAAATAAGAATAGGAATGTCAATAACCTCTATCTGTCAAATGTCACTTGAAAAGTATGGTTTGCAAAAAACTTATTTGCATATCAATAATAATAGTCTTACATCAAATTTAAATAAAACTAACTACAGCCCTTTTAACGTCCCACTGCTGGGCACGGGCCTCCCCTCAATGCGAGGGGTATTATGGCCAAATTTAAATAAAAAGGTTAAATGAATAGTAAATTGTCTTAGTATAATATTTAATTATTTATAGTCATAATTCGTTTTCGTTCGTCACAATATGGCGCAGAGTCGATCCTATTCTCATTTGAATCGCATAGTAATTTATACAAGTCTTGTATCTTTTTTTTTTTCGAAGTGAATTCTTGGTAGCGCCATAGACCGTCAAAGAAGTTCTTTACCTTTATATTACTGGAAATTTGTTTCCATCTACTAACCGTTTTCAATGTAATTTTAAGTAAAAAAAGTGAAAGAAGGATGTTACACAATCAGAATGACGCAAACCTTATGTCTAAAGCCCTATTTACATTACGACACTAATGGCATGAAAGTAGTTTCGTGACATTAGTTTCATCAACAGTTTCACAGTGTAAACGTCAAGTTTCACAATGCATGCATCAATTAATGCATGAAACTTGTGTCGTAATGTAAATAGGGCTTTATGTATATTTATTTATTTAAGAACGATACACCAACAGTATACCTATTAACAATTGGGTAAATAAAAACTGGTCTGATAGGTACACCAATATTTGAACAGAAACTTCTTACAGCTACTGGAATTGTTTCTGTTAACTTCACATGCTCTTTTTAATCAAGCTAAAAAAAATAGGATGTATGCTCTTTCGTTATATATGTAGGTATAGTTACATCACCAAAATGGCATTATTGACGGGGGCAGGAAGACGGCAAAGTTGAAGTGGGATTGGGGTGGTCACGTAGCACGAATGGAGTTAACACGTGGACGCCCGGAGACGGTTGTTAGCGTGATGGCACACCAATTCGGAGATGATGCGATAATTTGGTCACTTTGCCAAACCAACATGGTCCAACATGCCATGGACAGGGAAATGTAGAGGCAAGAGATGGAGGCCTTTGCTCAGTAATGGGACATTAAAAAAATATTTATAGTAGAACCAATACCTATCCGGTACTTGTGAAGTATTAAAATAAGTTGGCGATTAGACCTTGTTTAAAAACTGAGCCGTCGCGGAACGCCTGGCAGATGTGAAACATAAAACATGGGCGTCGTAGCGGCGAGTGAGCGGATTCAGCCGGTGGGCGGAGTCTTAAGCGGCGGACGAAGCGTGGCCGCATTTAAAAATATACTTTATGCATTAAGTAATAAGGTTGATTCCATTTCGTTGTGGCGAAGCGTCGGCAAATCTCGCCACGACAAAGATCAGGTTTACCCCTCGCCCATAGATGTTCCACATCAAATATATGTAATTAGTAGAACTAGTACCTATCCGCTACTTGTGAAGTTTTAAAATATCATGGCGATTAGACCTTAATAACAAGTTGACCCTGTGTATGTATCGTATTCCAGGACAGGACGGCGACCATCGGCTCGATCATGGGCAAGCTGGGCTGGGGCGGAGTGTGGCAGGGACTGGGACCTAGGATCGTGATGATCGGTACCCTCACCGCCCTGCAGTGGTTCATCTACGACGCCGTCAAGGTACACTGATCACAATAAGTACTAATGTTTCTTCTATATAATCCATGGATTTATCTTACTAAGGATAAAATTGTCTATCTTCTTTATTTATACGTCCCTACATTGAAATGATGATATTTAATGGAATTAGATGAAGAATGACTCCACCTTAGTTTAGCGGGTATTATCAGCCAGTGTCAAGTAAATAATAGCAAGGACAAATTCAATAAATACACGTAATAAATAAAAACGAATGATGACAGTGATAAAGATGGCGGATGAATCTACCGGTCAAATATTATTTTGAATGACAGGCAACTGACATTTTAGTAATCTGTCGAAGCTCACGAGATTTATTTTCGAGATTTCATTCGCCATCTTTATCACTGTCATCATCCATTTTATTTATAATGTGTATTTATTGAATTTGCCCTTGCTATTATTTACTTGACACTGGCTGAAATACCCGCTAAACACAGGTGGAGCCATTTCCTCATCTTATTCCATTAAAAGCTAGATACAATGAAAGTAAAAATACACTGGTAAAAATAATAAGAAGGTTTGCTTAGTTTGGGATATGATGGGTATGTGTTGTCTGGCGATACATATTCATTTATTTTCATTAATGATACAGTAATGTTATTATTTTCTTGAAAGTAGCAAATTTTTGATACATTTATTTCCTCCCTTTCCTTTATTGATCTTTCTCTCATTAGATTAGTTATTGTTAGGGCATATAAACACAATGATTATAATAATATAATTCCAATTGTTCCTACCGAAGTGTGTTGTGGACGTGACTAGCTATGAGAAGTTCACGATGTACATGTAGTATATGTGTGGTTTGAGAGTGGTTAGTGTAATGTGTGGTGTGACGGTTGCAGGTGTGGCTGCGCATGCCGCGGCCGCCGCCCGCCGAGATGCCGGAGTCCATGAGGCGGCGGCTGGAGGCGGAGGAGGCGAGCAAGACCAAGTGAGCGCTCGCCGCAGCAGCCGCTCGCGCGCCCGCGCGGTACACTATGTTATTACACCAAACATATCAACGATCGCTGAACGAGTGACAGTCTCGGCGAAGTGTCGGTAATTTTCTCATTCCTGACTCTTTTCCGGGTTTGTGAACCTGGCCCTGTAGCATGACCGCGTAGACATAAGTTTTATCTCTTTCAACTGTCAGATACGTAGAGAAAATGACGTCACACCGAGCCATGTTCAGTGCAAAAAGCTCAAAGTGACGTAATTTTCCCGACAAATCTGACAGTTGAAAGAGACAAAACTTATGTCACACGGTCATGCTAAGGGTGCTGGTATTCGTCCAGCAGACTCAGCATGGCGTACATCTCTTCCAACTGTCAAATGATGTCACGCCAAGCTATGTCAAGTAAATAAAGGTCGCTCGACAAGTCTGGCAATTGGAAGAGTTGAGTCATGCTGGTCGTGAAGTTGATATCGCTGTGGCGAGGTTACCTCAATGTATTGTAATATTCGGTGTAATAGTAGTAATGTTTATGATATGTATGGATATTGTGTATGATATTGAGACGTGATGATATTAGCCGCGCGGGCCGCCGTGTTAGTAAAACTCCCTTCCGCTCGCCGCCACCAGTATGTAGTACAATGTGATTACCGTTATAATGTATAAGTAAACATCCTGTTAAATTATTTTTCTTTTTTGAAATAAAAAATATTATTTTTACTTATGAATATTTTTATTTATGATTATGTAAATATACAGCAGTGCATGTATTTATTATTAATTATTGTTATATGTATCACAATAGTTGAATAAAGTCGATATATTAATTAATTGTTTGCATTCGGCGGTATAGTAGTGATCGGTTTTCAATTTATTCTTGTAGTTCTTATAAATTGAGACAATACTTTGAGAGGCGGTGGGAGGGCCTCTGGGTGGCAATTGTCGCATGGTCGACATTATCTCTATTTCGAAACAAAACGATCTCTTGCTACACAACTTTTTCTTTTAATTTACAATGGCGTCGTTTAACAATGTGTATTTCAGAATACGCACATTATACTACTCATTTTAAAACATCATATTGTCTCATAAATTTTAATTATCTAAGTTGTTTTAGTGTAAGTAGACTGACGAAAGGAATATACCAGGCAAACGTGACTGGAAATGTCGGAAGAGGGCGCCCGAGGAGGACCTTTCACGACCAGATTAACGGTCTCTTCCAGAAAGGGCATGAAAAGATGTATGACTGTGGATGAAGCGAAGAGGTATGTCAGGATCGTAGCATGTGGCAAACGGTAGTCTCTGCCTACACCTATGGGATACAGGCGTGAGTATATGTATGTAATTTTTTAAATTAGTGTTGCATTTATTGTAACTGGTAAGAATCTTGAGATGGGATACTGTTAGTCCATGAGCGAGTTAATTTAATATCCATCGTCACAGGAATAAAACAACAATGATTTAATCTCTTCTACCCAAAGGATGTTAGGATGAATTGCAGATCGATCTTTGTTTTCTTATTTTAATCTGTTCTGTTATGAAACTACATAATAAAGTTGTATTTCTTTTTATTAGCTTCCAAACTTTCAATCGCACCTAAATAACCTCTACCACAAAACACTAAATTCCCATTTGGTCATTTTCCCATCTATATCCAGTCATGAAGCCTTTGCAGTTATCTATTTCACGTCACTTATGGCACCCCTCTCGAGTTGGTGCTCAAGCCAGCTTGGCGGATCGTTAGTAAGTACCCACACGTAAGTAAGTCCCAAGTATAAATAGCAAATGAAATGCCCAACATTGAGACTGTCGACTAAAAACTGGGGCCCCAAGTCCCCTGACTCTATCGTCGTGGAGTTGCTATATCTTTTATCAATGGTAGCTAGAATATGACCACTGTAGACATACACTTTTTTTTTACTGTGCTTTAGGCACAGTCTCTCACTGTTCTTCTGACATGGTGAACAGAAACCTTATTTACTTTTTTTTTGTTGACCTTTTCTAACATGTATGTATTAATTTTGTTTTATCAAATGATATTATTTTGTTGATTTTTTGTGAAATTTGTAAGTTTTGCGAAGTGGCACTTTGTTGGGATTCAATCAAACCAAATATTTTTGGTATTATATTAGTCACAAGTTTTTAGAATGTTCGTGGATTTAAAAAAAAGACACTAGACTAGTCATATTTTATATAACAGTGAGAAGAAAGGGTTATTTAAAATTTCCGCAATATTACGCCTGATTCCATCAATTATCCAGTCATATTCTAGCACATTTGATGAAAGATATTGTTTCCTTGCCTTAATAAATTCAGTAATAGCAGCTCTCCACAACTATAGCGGCACTTGGGACCGTGAACGAGGATTTTGAGACACTAACCGATCCCCTGAACTGTATGCAGCCAGAGTTATAATAGTATGTAAAACAGTAGGTACTGAGACTTCAAAGGCCTCCAAAATCGTAGTAGACGGACTACAGGGACAGCATCACGCTTAGTATATTGTTTAATGGGGTAGACAGAGTTGAACATACACTTCGCCGACTAAACCAAACTTCACAGAGCTAAAATTATTGCCTTTTTGTGCATTAGCACTGAGGAAGTGCACTAGTAGGCACAATACGTTCATTTTTGGTGTCAATGCCATTTTGGAGAACCCAATGTCTCGCCACTTCCGCCAGTCACCAATAGATGGCGCGACTACCGACATATACAAGAAACGCGTACAGGAAATTAACTGCCAGACAAAGTATGAAAATCCTAGCCCGCGATACTGAAGTTCCCGACGATCTGAACTATATATACAAATTCCCCGACAATTTCAACGGGGGGGATTCTCCTCCGGTGAAGCTGTAAAGGCCAACAGCGTAGTCCATTCAAAAAAATATATATATAGCAACGGGGGCGTAGCGGACCCCGCCAGGCAGAAAGATCTTCCCTTTACCGCCAAACCTTCATATTTCATGAAAACTACATCTCTTGCTAATAATATACAGAATTTATACGGTCCAGACTGTAATGGAACGAGTTTTGGCTTGATACCAACTACCTAACGTTGATAAGAGATGGCGTTTTCACGCCATTCAAATATCAATTTCTTTTTCAGATATTCTGACCCCCAAGTCTGTGGCTGAAATACCGTGGAGACATTCCTCATCCTCATAGATAAATAATTGGTCTCGCGCGCGGCGCTCCTCATCCTATTCCATTATGTTTCATCATTTCGAAAAAGTTGAAGCTATAATTGAAAAAAAAAAAAAACATTAAATATTCAACTATATATATATATGATTAGAGGCCGTAGATTAGATGGATTGCAAATAATAACATAGATAATGCTCACAGTATATAAATATGTCGTTTTGCGTAGTAGTTCAAGTTAGCTTAGGTTATCGATAGATGGCGTATGTAGTCCAATGTATCGAAGAGGTGTGAAGGCAGAATACATTTCCTCAGCAGTCCATAGGTCTTTGCATTTTTTCTTTTTATTTTGAGTCTAGATTTTACAGTGTATCAAATATTAAAAGTAATATTTATTGCATGCTATCAAGTATACAACTAAATGGTATAAAAATCTGATCGAAATTTTGTATTTAATAAATCCTTTTTAATAAATAAAACATACAGAGGTATTATGGGTTTAGATTACGCGAACTCCAGGAATAAATAAATAAATATATGTCACTGACACATCCGGCTAGGAGTTGCCGGCAAACGCCCTCTGGCACTGCGCAGAAAACAAAACTCATCTCAAAAATGTCTCTTGCTCGCTGCGCCTACATTTTCATCAGCCGCACTCAACGCCCGTGTAAGTTATTTTAAATATATTTAATTGAATATTACATAATATAGTAATGAAAACATTATTACTTATTTAAATACGCTAAAATTAAAAAAAATACTTTACTTAAATTACCTACCTACCCTACAAAATCGAAATTCTCGTGACAATGGCCTCCATCCGCGATACCTAGTGTCCAGATCAGTTTATAATTCTCTACGAAACGTGGTAAGTATTCGATAATGTTAGCAAATCCTTCCCGTGCGCGTTTGTGTGATGAGTGAAGATGTACATACCTTACTGAGACGGGCTGACCGTGATTCTGTCGTCAGATGTGATCACGATGGATCATCTAAAAAGTTCCATGTGTTTGTTATAATCGTTTGATCACAGCTACGGATGTGCTGCAGACTCCTTAATAGTTATTCTATGATAGCCTTGCTGTTAGGTAGGTACTTGACTACGCCTGCATGGACTCCTCATAGCATCAGCTCATTCCAGCCGTTAAGGAGATCACCTGGAACAATTTGAGATTAAAATGTAAAAAATAAACGTTTTGTTATAGGTAGGTAGCTAGGTAGGTAGGTTGGTTGATTTTATTTATTGGTATTGTTAGGTGCATGTGTTTTAATTAAGAAGTAATTATAATGCGCGTGCGCAGATTTAAGGTAGGTACGTTATTTATAGTATTATAGATAGGTAGTCCATGTTTCAGTACCTATTTGTTTAGTAGGTACCTACGCCCCGTCCTTACTAGTAATTTAATTCCTCTCCATCCATAGGTTGGCTGGTAGTGATCACTCAGTTTGTAGAACTTTAAGACTTCGAACAATAAAGAGTTGTCTGTCTACCTATCTTGGTAAGTAGGCAGGCATCTGTCTCTTCTGAATCGATCATTCGATGATAAGAGGTTGATATTTCTTAGTTTCTTGTTCATTATCCGTTATATTTTCCAGCTGCTGCTCCTGTGTTGGCATCGCACCACTTGTTGACAGGACCGTCGCCGGCGCCGAGCAGCTGATGCATCAGGTACCTACCCAACGTTCGTTCCACACCAACCACATATTATCCCGCGAAGATAGACAGCACCTCTGACATATATGTTTCACTTCATAAATCTTCTGTCTTGCATTTACGTTACGTAAATTCCGTATAAAATCGAGGTACATTACACTAAGCGGATCGAATTGATACTGAATGCTCCCGGGCCTGAGCGTGATGTATATAATAATAATGGTATTAATCAAGTTACTATGTGTGTCAAGTTACCGCGATTATTTTGATTGGCTCTCTACGGAGCGTTCCTATTGGCCGGCGGCTCTTGATCGGTCCGTTCCCCCACCCTTTTGGCCAAATTATAAAATAAGCGTTACTGTCATATTGTATTATAATTATTAAAGTCGGAGTCGGAGTCGGGAGTCGGGCAGTCGGGCGGGGGCCGCGCCCCCGAATGTGTGAATGCTTATGAAATTGTTTTTTTTTTTTTTTGAATAGCATTTTCGACGATTTATTTGTTCCAGTTGTATGATGCGAGTGAGTATCTCACGCGTTATTATTATTTTCGTAGTGCTTATTTATTTATAGTATGTATGTATCTATAATAGATAGATATATGTTAATATTATCTGTACCTGTTGTCAGTCAGTAGAAATAAATAATTATTGTATGTAGTACTGCGTGCTTGAGAATATAATTATAGGTATACGCAATATGTGCATGTAGATGGTAGATGATAATAGACCTTATGATTGATATCGTGTACGAGATAGAAACGAGGCGTTGATTATGCGTCGTGATAGTTTTGTTAGCCCTGAAAAGGGCTGTTTTTGTTTATTGTCGCGCACGACGACCACCACCGCGCACCTGCCGTCTCCGGGGATCCATCGCGAGGAGGCGAGGCGGAGACAGCGTGCGAGGCGAGGCGAGGCGTTCGCGCTCGCGCGTTCATAGCGACGACGATGTATTTTCACGACGACGACGGCTCTACTTCTTGGCTGCGGAAGCTTTCTTCGCGGCGGGCTTCGACTTGGGCGCGGCGGCGGCCTTCTTGGGCTTGGGCGCCTTCGGCTTCTTGGTCGGGGGCTTGGCGGTCTTCTTGGCCTTGGGCGCGGCGGCGGCGGCGGCGGCCGCGGCTGCAGCGGCGGCGGCCGCCTTGCCCCTCGACGGCGCCGCGGCCGCCTTCTTCGAGGCGGCCGGAGCGGGCTTCTTCTTGGCCGCGGCCGCCTTCTTGTCCTTAGCGGCGGACGCCTTCGACTTGGAGGGCGAGGATGCCGCGGCGGCGGCCGCGACGGCCTTCTTCGTCTTGGCGCCGGCGGCGGCAACGATGGCCTTCTTCGCTCCCTTGGCCCCGGAGGCGGCGCCCTCAGATTTGGAGGCGGCCGGTTTCGGTTTCTTCGCCGCTCCGCCGCCGCCACCGCCAGACTTCGATTTCGATTCCAATTTGAAGGAACCCGATGCGCCCTTGCCCTTGGTCCTGATCAGGGCGCCGGAGTCGACTGCGCTCTTCAGATATTTCCTTATGAAGGGCGCCAATTTTTCCGCGTCGACCTTGTAGCGCGCCGCGATGTACTTCTTGATCGCCTGAAGCGAGGAACCGCTGCGCTCCTTGAGCTCCGTTATAGCGCTGTTGACCATTTCAGACGTCTTCGGGTGCGTCGGCTTGGCCTTCGGCTTCCTGGCGCCAGCTGCTGCTGCCGCCGCTGCTGCGGCGGCGGCCGCTGCGGCGCCTCCCGCCTGCCTCGGTTTCTTCGCCGGCGTCGTTGGTGCTGGAGCTTCGGTGGCTACGGCTGTGTCTGCCATCGTAGTGGTGAGTATATTTATTAATTAATTAATAAAGTAGATATTTAAAATGTTATAATAATATTATTTTGTTTGTAATCGTAGTAGTAGCGCGGGACGAGTATAGGTAGTATTGCGCGCGCGGACGTACGAACAAACTCGATAGAGATGGAGCCACTTTCGTTGAGCGTCGTGACACCGAGCGAGACTTTACCGTAACGAGAGCCGCGATGTCGGGAGACGTTTTCTCGTATGAACACTACAAACTTTTCACTAACACCTATCTAATTAAATGAAATTTTATTATGCTTCTTCGATTTCCACGATAAAACTGACTCCTCGATCGGAATCTTCACGAATCGGACCGCTATCGCGACGTATGCATCACTCGAGCCCGTGTCCCGTATACATTCTGTGAGGTTTTGTTTTCGTCACCGATCGCGATGCATACCTCGGGTCTCGTTTAAATTGTATTTTTCTCTATCAAACGAAAACTTTACATATATTTCGGTCGACAAATTCACGCCGAGGATATCGAGCTCGGAACGTAACAGGATTCCGTGTGTATAACATACGCTTTTAATAGTTTTAGGACCCCACAAGTGGGACCTCGTAAAACACAGCCGCGTCGGAAAGATACCACTCACGGGACCGTCGAACGTTCCATAGCGTAGCGAGGACGTGTTACTTTTTTTTTAATAATATACAGACTATTTAATTATTGTTTATAATGTACATATAATATAATATATTTATTTATTATTGTTGTTGTTGAATTGAAGCGCGTACCCGTCCTTTCCATCGTAGCGCGCGCGTAGCGAGTTGCACGAGAACGTGACCGCGGCGCCTGGCTCACCTCACTCGCCATCGCATCGCATCGTCTCTATAGTACAATCATAATACGTTAATAACTAATGAAGTAGAGCAATGTAAGTGTATGTAGGTACCTAATCGCCAACTAAAAATATGCATACATACTTACTTAATAAACCAAGTAACTAAAAATATAAAATAAACACACACCAACAAAGTGTGAAAAAAAATATAAAAAATTTTGTAACTTGCATAAATAATATTACTACTATATTATGTACTTCCTCGATAATATATATTTAAGTACGTACGTGCCTACATATAACATACATTGCAGTGCAGATGACAATGTTCATAATGTAGAGTCGATGAGTTGTTGTTGGTTGACATATATCGTATCTTACGAAACGTATATTACTGTAACGTATATCATTGAATTATATGCGGCCCTGAAAAGGGCCTTTTTATTTCCAATGTGGACAAATGGGGGCGTCGTTGGTATGTGACACACACGCAACGACGACGACGACTCGAGATCTTAGCCGCCGAATCCGTAGAGGGTGCGTCCCTGTCGTTTCAGGGCGTACACTACGTCCATAGCGGTGACGGTCTTCCTCTTGGCGTGCTCGGTGTATGTGACTGCGTCGCGGATCACGTTCTCTAGGAACACCTTCAGCACGCCGCGAGTCTCCTCGTATATGAGACCGGAGATACGCTTCACGCCGCCCCTGCGCGCCAGACGACGTATGGCCGGCTTCGTGATACCCTGGATGTTATCGCGGAGTACCTTCCTGTGGCGCTTGGCTCCACCTTTTCCCAGACCTTTACCACCCTTACCGCGGCCGGTCATATTGTCAAATTTGTTAAACACACGAACTAAAGAATTAACTGACGCGCGTACGTACGCACCGCAAGAGAGATGCCGCTCGAATAGTATTTTTTCCGTCCGCCCGCCCTCTTATATTTATATCGTTCGCTTGCGAGCGCTTCGTATTCGTGGTGCACGTACGTCACAGACGGACAGAGAGCGCGAGCGGTGCGGTGCGGTCGGTGCGAGTGAGACTGACACAATACAACAAAACATTATTATTATTATTACACTCACCTATCTATATTTTACTTATAATATTATGAATTAATTAAATTCATTAATAGTGAGGGGAAAAAAAAAAAAAAAAAAAAAAAAAAAAATAACCCTAACCTATTTGCAGAATTGGTCAGAACGGCGACCAACCATAGTGCTAACAAAATTAAATATATTAAAAGTTTACTACACAAGTGTGTATTATATGCATGAATTTAAATGTAATATTTATAATAATTATTATCATCTCTATGCATGTAGATACGTTGTATTCATTCATTCGGTCTACGATTATAGTAAACCATCGTTGTTCGCATTAACTAACATGCCATCGTATAGAAACATAATATAAAATTTCGATCAATATGCGGCCCTGAAAAGGGCCTTTTAGTAATTATCGACGATGCCGACGATCGACCGCGCTGCTCGCGACCTGCGAGAACGCTTCTGGTTTAGGCGCGTTCGCCGCGGATCCTCCTCGCGAGCTGGATGTCCTTGGGCATGATGGTGACGCGTTTCGCGTGAATCGCGCACAGATTCGTGTCCTCGAAGAGACCGACGAGATACGCCTCGCTCGCCTCCTGCAGCGCCATCACCGCGGAGCTCTGGAATCTGAGATCGGTCTTGAAATCTTGAGCGATCTCGCGCACCAGACGCTGGAAGGGAAGCTTGCGGATCAACAGTTCGGTGCTCTTCTGGTAGCGACGAATTTCACGCAGGGCCACAGTGCCGGGCCTGTAGCGATGAGGCTTCTTGACACCGCCGGTCGCTGGCGCGCTCTTGCGTGCGGCCTTCGTTGCCAATTGTTTCCTCGGCGCCTTGCCGCCTGTAGATTTACGAGCAGTCTGCTTGGTGCGAGCCATTGCAGCGTTGTAGTATTACAAACAGTCGATAGTAGTTTAATAATAAAATTATACAATTCGCGCGCGCGTCCCTACGTCCACTCACGACGACCTGACGTTACAGAATGGTGTCGAAAATTTTTTTTTTTTTTTTTTTTTTTTTTTTTTTTTTTTTTTTTTTTTGAATGGACTACGCTGTTGGCCGTGAGTTGGCCTTTACAGCTTCACCGGAGGAGTGGCGAGTGCAGAGTGCGACT
This sequence comes from Ptilodon capucinus, assembly GCA_914767695.1. NCBI lineage: Eukaryota > Metazoa > Arthropoda > Insecta > Lepidoptera > Notodontidae > Ptilodon > Ptilodon capucinus. The sequence continues at coordinate 3,500,535 of OU611837.1, forward strand.
CCAGCCAAAGCCTTAAGGGCGGAAGAGGAGGGCAACTAGCTCAAGGGCGCCACATGGGGCACGACCTCGGCTTGGGCAGTTGCCGTGAGGGGAGAGGTAATGACTACGCTCCTAGGTGCAAAGATGCACCTACGAGCAGAAGAGGGGGTTCCTCGACCTCGCCGGCGAGGTCGGTGTCTGTTTGAGGCTGGTGTAGGTGTGTTGGGGGCCCTCTCGACGCCCGGGTCGAGGAGGGCGGTGATCGTGTCAGGAGGATCTATCAACACATGCCGCGGACGGCGGCGTTGTGCTGTTGTGTGCGCGGGGTTTGGCTCATAATTGCCGGCGGCGACAATTAGAGAGTTTGAGTGCGACGCGGCTTTTTTAAAATAGCGTTCGGACGCTATTTTGAAGTGTTTTCGAATGGAGACGAGGCCAAGATCGGAATGTAAGTCTACGTTACGAATGAACCACGGGGCTCCTACGGCTCTACGGAGAAACCGGGACTGCAATACTTGCAGGCGGTTGATGTGGGTCTTTGCCGCGTGAGCGAAAACCACACTGGCATAGGACATGATGGGAAGGATGCAAGTTTTATAAAGTGTCACCTTATTTCTAAGGGACATTTTACTCCGCTTGCAGATCAAATAGTGGAGGCGGCCGAGCACAAAAGCGGCTCGGCTGCTCACCCTTTTAATGTGGGGACCGAAAGTAAGGGATCTGTCAAGAGTGACACCTAGATATTTGACTTGGTTTGCCCAGGGGATGCTTTGGTCGAACAGGGAGATGTTACCCAACCTGGAGTGGGGAGCTCGGGGGCGACGATATGAGGTGCCCCTGGTAAAGAGCACAGCGGCGCTCTTTTCCGGGTTCACCTCAATGCGCCACCTCCGAAACCATTCGCCCAAAGAATTCACTGCGCGTTGGAGAGTGCGGGTGATAATACCTAAATTTCTATGCGAATAATAGAGAGCGGTATCATCCGCATAGAGGGCTAACTGAACTCTGTTCGAACGAGGGATGTCGTTCGTAAACAGACTATAGAGAAGGGGGGAGAGGACAGAACCCTGAGGGACTCCAGCCCGGATAGGGTGAGGGGCCGAGAGCGTCCCTTCAACGCGATAGCGAAAGGTGCGATTCGACAGGAAGTCTCGCAGGATGAGCACGAGACTGTCCGGCACGCCCAAGAGGTACAGCTTGTAAATCAAGCCGTTGTGCCAGACCCTGTCGAACGCTTTCGCGACGTCGAAAAAGAGAGCTCCCGTATGGAGGGAACGATGTGGTCTACCACTAAAACCGTTAAGAATATGCTCCGTGATGCGGTGCACTTGATGGACGCAAGAGTGTTGGGCTCGAAAGCCAAACTGCTCATCGATAAGAATACCCTTGGAAGTGACAAACTCTCTGAGTCTTGCATAGAGCAAGCGCTCGTAGAGCTTGGCGATGGCTTTGAGGAGACTGATGGGGCGGTAACTAGATGGGGCAGTGGCGGGCTTGCCTGGCTTGTGAATGCCAATGACAATTGCATCTTTCCACTCGTCGGGGAAGATGCAATTGGCAAAGGCGGCGTTGAAGACTGTCACAAGAAAGCATATGAGATGGGCGGGTAAGAGTTTAAGGACTCGATTGGTAATGCCGTCGGAGCCTGGGGCCTTTTTGGGGTTAAGCCCCTTAATAAGATCTTTGACCTCTGTCTCGGTGGTTGAGCGGAGGGGTTCGGAGGGAGGCTGGGAGGACCTGCGCTCTACTTCCCTATCAACTAACTCTACGTGAGAGGGGTCGACGGGTTGGGAGCTGGGTGAGCATTGCTCTTCAAGAGCAGAGGCGAGAAGCTCGGCCTTCTCGTCATCATCGAACGCGGGGGGGGAGCCTGAGGGGCGCGTCAGGGGGGGCATGGGGACTACGGTGTCTGACTTGAGAGCTCTCGCCAACTGCCAGTATGCCTGGTGTGTTGGCGCGATCCCTCCTAGAAAAGTATCCCACCTAGCGTTCCGGAGTTCCGCAATGCGGCGCTTTACGTCCCTCTGTAAGGCGCGCATGCGGACCCGGTTCTCTACGGTGGGATAAGAGTCGTACGCTCTGATGGAGGCGTTCTTGACTCTGACTAGGTCTTTGATGTCATCCGGCAGGAGGAAGCGGTGATGATCACTCACTACGACCTGCTTGGAAGACTGGCTGATGGCCGAACTGATATGTTCTGAGAAGGCACCTATGGCCTGAGACGTGTCCTGAGGGGACGAGATGGAGGGAGGGACGTTTGCGATAGGTATCGAAGCGGCATCCGCCAAGGTGGTTCTTAGCGCATGCCAATCCAACACCGATCGCATGGGTGGGGCTGAGGACGGAGTCGGTCCGAGTCGCATAAGGACGGGACGGTGGTCTGAGTGAAGCTCTGAAAGCACCTCTAAAGAGCGTAACGCTAACGTTACCCCCTTCATGAGCGCCATGTCCAGTATGTCGGGTCGGTGGTCTGTATTATTGGGGAAGTGGGTGGGATGCATTGGCGCGATTACGTCAAAGTCGAGTCGGTTAGTCAAGTCATACAAGCTGTTGCCATTGGAAGAGGAGTAGTGACAATTCCAACTGACATGCTTACAATTGAAGTCGCCAGCCAGAATGACTGCGCTTCCCAGACCAAGGAGTGCTTCGATATCACTCCTGAGTAGAGGCTTGTCAGGTGGAAGGTAAATGGACGCGAGAACTATGGCCGCATGGCCGGTGAGGGAGAGCCGACAGACCGAGGCTTCGATGTTAGTGAGCGCAGGGGGATCGAGAGGGATGCAGTGCAGGGACCTTCTATAGTAAATGACAGTACCACCTCCCCGAGAGGTGGTTCTGTCATTTCTAACCATGGTGTAATTGGCGATTTTAGGATCGCGTTGGGAAGGCTTTAGTAAAGTTTCCTGCACTAAAAAGACATCAACTTGATGGTCCCGAAGGAACTCACCAACCTGATCTCTCTGCTGGGAAAGGCCATAAGCGTTGAAAAACGCTAGGGATAGGTTTCTGGGTTTGGTCCTACTAGGGCGTGAATCCATTATGGATTGTTACGGGAGAGGAAGGAGGATATGGAGTCATAGACGTCCAAGTGAGACCCCACCGCCTTTATGAGGTCTACGGGCGTGGTCGCTGTACGGATGAGGTGGGCCAGGGAGCGCATCCTCTCGATGTTGAAGACGTCGAGGATGGCGCTCACCAAGAAGAAATCCGCGGTAACTTCCGCCCCGTTCGCAGAGGGCGAGGGGGAGGGCTTAGACGGGGGGGGCACGGGTGCGGGAGCAGCGGGTGAGACCCCCGCCGCGGTACACGGCAAGGGTTTAACCCATACGCTGCTAGGCGCCTGAGGGGTTGGAGGGAGAGGGCTGCGCTCAGAGGGAGCGGCTGCTGGTACCGGTACCGGGGGACGGGGCGCAGAGGGCGCGGGAACGGTGGTGCGGGGCGCACCAGGGCGGCCGCGCCTTGCCCTCCCACCATTCTCCTTGGGAGCCTTGGGGCATCCACGATAGTTCGCGGTGTGCCCCAGGGTCCCGCAGAGGACACAGCCGGGGGGCTCGGTCGCGGTCTCCTTGTTGCGCAAGCACTGGGAGGTCCCGTGATCTCCCAGGCACTTGACGCACCGGGGACGAGCGTGACAATTACGGGCAGAGTGCCCGTAAAGTTGACAATTATGGCACTGTGAGACAGTGCCATTTTTGTGGGGTGCTTCCACGACTATCCCTGACAGGTGACACAGGGATTTTATGTTGAAAATTTTCCGTCCCTCGGGGGAACGGTCAAGAATTACGAGGACCATGTCGTATGGGTCCTTGGTGCGGGACTTGTACATTCTATGCACTTCCCGAACAGGGAGGGATTTGGACTGAAGGTCCTGTTTGATGAGGTCTGTACCGACCTCTTTGGGGATTCTCCTAATCACCACACGGAGAACACGCTCTTCTTCGAGCGCGTATGTGTGGTATGCGACCTTGCTGGCGAGCAAGAAACGCGATAGAGCGCGGTGGTCATCGGCGGTCTGCACCTTGACCATGATTCCTTGCGCGGTAGTACGCGCTTGGAGAAAGTTGAGCTTGCGCTCATGGATCGCGCGGGAGATACGCTCCCATGCACTCTTGTCTTGGATGACAAGAGGCGGGGGCGGGGGGGACTTACGCGCGGGCGGCGACGCGGCGCGGGAGGATACCGAGGCTCCGGGCGAGCCAGGGGTAGGGGGAGCGCGGGGGGACGCGGGGGTCGCGCGCGGAGAGGCCGCGGTGGCCGGGGCGTCGGCAGGGATGGCCCTGCTGACCTTCGGAGGCGGGAGGTCGCGCTGCTTGCGCAGGCGCTTCTTCCCAACCACCGGAATGAAGTCCTCTTCCGAAGAGGACTGAGAGGGCGGGGCGGCTTCGTCGGCGACGGCGTCGACGAGCATGTCCGAGTCCGACTCGGAGTCCGGTTCGGACACGGGGTCCGCGGGGATGGTGACGGGCGCGACGGCGGGTGAGGCCGGAGGTGAGGGGTCCGGTGAGGCGGGGGAGGACGCGGCGGCGTACTTGGACGCCAACGTCTCGACAAGGGATGGGAACTTTTCGCTCACTAGGGCGAAAAATTCCCTGAGGAATTCAACGGGAGGAAAGGGCTCCATCCCGGGAGTGACTACGTAAAAATAACTTAAGTCCCACCCTGTTACGACAGGGGGGGTGTGTGGTCTAGGTGTGCCCTAAAATGTACCTCGCCCCGCTGTCCGGAGCGCAAACTGCGAGGGTGTGTGATGGTGTGTACCTATCACACCAAACGGTGTGCCTAATGGAAGGCGGTTGTGGCTAACAGCCCCGGGGCAGAGGAGCCGTAGCCGGGAAACCGGCTCGGTCCAAACAGCACCCGGAGAATAGGAGGTCGGGAGAGGGAGGGTGGGAGGGCGATACTTGGCGTCGACTAGGGAAGCCCCCAAGGCCGGTGGTTCCAAGCCCAACCGAGTTTGCCAACCCCTGAAGGGGGTGGGCGAGCGCTCGGGTCACGCTCACTACCGACTTGTTGGCACCGTTAGGTTTCCCGCCGGTAGTGCAAAAAATTGACAGAAAAAGATCCGTCTGTAGAAACAGTAAGACAACGAGTCGTTATTAAAATAACAACTGCGTTGCTGCCGCAACTAGTGACGGCGTCGGAGGTGCGGCGCGGGGCGCGCAGGTGTGCCGACCAAGGTCGCCAACGGTCGCACGCAGGCGCGGCAGGTAGCGGTGACGCGGGACACGACACCAAATCTGGGTGCACAAACAAACAGGAGTTGTATTGTGGATATGGATCATATAACCCGGCTTTGGACCGCCGTAATAACGGCAATCCAAAGACGCGGGAGAGATGACGGTCCTGGCCCGGAACGGATGAGCGATGCTCATCGGACGGATACGTGTGCACGCGGCGGCTGCCGGAGCGGGACTGTCGGTGTCGAAAATTTTGTTCTCACCATATATATATAGGTTTGTCGACTACTACGTTGAGGGCGCGCGCGCCTCTGCGTTTGCGCGAGAAACTCCTTTTTCCTTTTTTTTTTTTAATTGTTTGTTTACTCTTTCTTTCAGTTCATTATTTTGAATTATTTGTTTGCTAATAATAATATATTATATTATATATGTAAGTAAATAGTTTTTTTTTTCTTCTCCCTCTCTCTATGTAGTATGCACGTACGTACGATTATGTACGTACCTACACATAATATAATTGAAATAATTTGTACGATTTAAATAATTCACATATAATTATTGTTCGTATTTTACTTTGCTGCTTCGCTTTGGTATATTATATTATGCAAGGATTTATAAAATCCTATTTCGTATAATCATTCATCCATCGTCGGCACGCAAACCTGCACCTACATGCATGTAATATATATGTACACTATAGCATCATAGTTTTCCATGTACGAATCCAGATGTACTAGGTGTATAAATTGTTGTTGTCAAATATGAAACGTATAAGGATAACAATTTGTGGCCCTGAAAAGGGCCTTTTAACATTTTCGCCGTCCGTCGACGCCGAACGTACGAAGGGGCTCCGCTGGTTGGCACACGCATCGCGTGCTCACTTGGAGCTGGTGTATTTGGTGACGGCCTTGGTGCCTTCGCTGACGGCGTGCTTGGCCAGCTCGCCGGGCAGCAGGAGCCTAACGGACGTCTGCACCTCCCTCGATGTGATCGTCGAACGCTTGTTGTAGTGGGCGAGACGGGACGCCTCGGCGGCGATACGTTCGAATATGTCGTTCACGAAAGAGTTCATGATGGACATGGCCTTGCTGGAGATACCGGTGTCGGGATGGACCTGCTTGAGCACCTTGTAGATGTAGATGGCGTAGCTCTCCTTCCTCTTGTGCTTCTTCTTTTTCTTGTCGGTCTTGGAGATGTTCTTTTGTGCCTTGCCGGACTTCTTGGCGGCCTTACCGCTCGTCTTGGGCGGCATTATCGAATTTCAATACAATACGTTGAACTATTAGACAAACACAGACACGGAGCAAGCGTGTCTCGGGTAACTATTAGTAGCGTGTGTGAGTGAAAAATTTCGCTTCAACTTTATTATAACGGGACGAACGGTAGCAGAACTAGTGGGGTGCGAGGAGAGTAGACACGCGGACGCGGACCAATGGCGTACATGTCCAATTATCGTCATCGGCGCGGTGGGGGAGAGGGACGCATAGCCGCGCGCGTCGATACTCATGTACTAATACATTAGTAGATAATATATTTATATATATAAATATTTTAATAGACATTTTATGCAATATATTATTCGCTATTTCAGTGAGTTCGCTATTTCATTGAGGGCATAATAATTAATAATATTATATATTTTTTTAATGTGACATACATTATGTGTATACGTATACTTTACGTAGGTAGGTACGTACGTGCGCACTCGAATATTTTCTTAGTTTTCTCACTTTCAAATAATAAAATATTATAATATAATATATATTATTATATTTCATAACTACACATTAATTATTTATTATATTTGTATTGTATTATTAGGAATAGTAAAATATGCAAAGTGAGTGAGTACCTACTATGTATGACTATTATGTCTTAGCTAGGTAATAGGCTGACCAGTCAATAATTTACTCTCTTAATTACTGATCGACGTACACGCATGATCAATACCTCATCGAACAGAAACAGTCGCATTCTCGCAATACACGTTTGATTGTGTATTAGCTTTATAGTAAGACGAATAATATTGTGGCCCTGAAAAGGGCCTTTTGTTGATCGATATAATAATATATCATCATTTTTCGAACGCGCCGCAATACGCGATTCGCGACGAGTATAGGAGAGGAGAGGATTTTACGCCTTCTTCTCAGTCTTCTTGGGCAGGAGGACGGCTTGAATGTTCGGCAAGACACCGCCCTGCGCTATCGTGACACCGGACAGGAGCTTGTTCAACTCCTCGTCGTTACGGATCGCCAATTGAAGATGACGCGGTATGATCCTGGTTTTCTTGTTGTCTCTGGCGGCGTTGCCGGCCAGCTCGAGCACCTCGGCAGCCAGATACTCCATCACGGCGGCCAGGTACACGGGGGCACCGGCTCCGACGCGCTCCGCATAGTTGCCGTTGCGCAGCAGTCTGTGTATACGACCCACGGGGAACTGGAGACCGGCACGATTGGAACGGGACTTTGCCTTCCCCTTAACTTTACCGCCTTTGCCGCGACCTGACATGATTGTTGATTACTTTGTGTACTCGGAATGATATACGACGTATAACCGTCCACTGAGCGCTACTGACAATTTTTTTTCCGGTCGCTCTCATTTTATATATGTAACGAGATCGCGTATCGCAACTAGTGAGTGGGGTAACGAACGAAACGATGGAAAGAGACAACAGACAAAACCGATCGCGCTCGTGCGCCATCATCCAATATTCGTGTAATTCATATAAATATATATTTGAGAAGAAAATTAAAAAAAAAAAAAATAAGTCGGGCACGGGCAGTCGGGCGGGGGCCGCGCCCCCGAATGTGTGAATGCTTATGAAATTGTTTTTTTTTTTTTTTGAATAGCATTTTCGACGATTTATTTGTTCCAGTTGTATGATGCGAGTGAGTATCTCACGCGTTATTATTATTTTCGTAGTGCTTATTTATTTATAGTATGTATGTATCTATAATAGATAGATATATGTTAATATTATCTGTACCTGTTGTCAGTCAGTAGAAATAAATAATTATTGTATGTAGTACTGCGTGCTTGAGAATATAATTATAGGTATACGCAATATGTGCATGTAGATGGTAGATGATAATAGACCTTATGATTGATATCGTGTACGAGATAGAAACGAGGCGTTGATTATGCGTCGTGATAGTTTTGTTAGCCCTGAAAAGGGCTGTTTTTGTTTATTGTCGCGCACGACGACCACCACCGCGCACCTGCCGTCTCCGGGGATCCATCGCGAGGAGGCGAGGCGGAGACAGCGTGCGAGGCGAGGCGAGGCGTTCGCGCTCGCGCGTTCATAGCGACGACGATGTATTTTCACGACGACGACGGCTCTACTTCTTGGCTGCGGAAGCTTTCTTCGCGGCGGGCTTCGACTTGGGCGCGGCGGCGGCCTTCTTGGGCTTGGGCGCCTTCGGCTTCTTGGTCGGGGGCTTGGCGGTCTTCTTGGCCTTGGGCGCGGCGGCGGCGGCGGCGGCCGCGGCTGCAGCGGCGGCGGCCGCCTTGCCCCTCGACGGCGCCGCGGCCGCCTTCTTCGAGGCGGCCGGAGCGGGCTTCTTCTTGGCCGCGGCCGCCTTCTTGTCCTTAGCGGCGGACGCCTTCGACTTGGAGGGCGAGGATGCCGCGGCGGCGGCCGCGACGGCCTTCTTCGTCTTGGCGCCGGCGGCGGCAACGATGGCCTTCTTCGCTCCCTTGGCCCCGGAGGCGGCGCCCTCAGATTTGGAGGCGGCCGGTTTCGGTTTCTTCGCCGCTCCGCCGCCGCCACCGCCAGACTTCGATTTCGATTCCAATTTGAAGGAACCCGATGCGCCCTTGCCCTTGGTCCTGATCAGGGCGCCGGAGTCGACTGCGCTCTTCAGATATTTCCTTATGAAGGGCGCCAATTTTTCCGCGTCGACCTTGTAGCGCGCCGCGATGTACTTCTTGATCGCCTGAAGCGAGGAACCGCTGCGCTCCTTGAGCTCCGTTATAGCGCTGTTGACCATTTCAGACGTCTTCGGGTGCGTCGGCTTGGCCTTCGGCTTCCTGGCGCCAGCTGCTGCTGCCGCCGCTGCTGCGGCGGCGGCCGCTGCGGCGCCTCCCGCCTGCCTCGGTTTCTTCGCCGGCGTCGTTGGTGCTGGAGCTTCGGTGGCTACGGCTGTGTCTGCCATCGTAGTGGTGAGTATATTTATTAATTAATTAATAAAGTAGATATTTAAAATGTTATAATAATATTATTTTGTTTGTAATCGTAGTAGTAGCGCGGGACGAGTATAGGTAGTATTGCGCGCGCGGACGTACGAACAAACTCGATAGAGATGGAGCCACTTTCGTTGAGCGTCGTGACACCGAGCGAGACTTTACCGTAACGAGAGCCGCGATGTCGGGAGACGTTTTCTCGTATGAACACTACAAACTTTTCACTAACACCTATCTAATTAAATGAAATTTTATTATGCTTCTTCGATTTCCACGATAAAACTGACTCCTCGATCGGAATCTTCACGAATCGGACCGCTATCGCGACGTATGCATCACTCGAGCCCGTGTCCCGTATACATTCTGTGAGGTTTTGTTTTCGTCACCGATCGCGATGCATACCTCGGGTCTCGTTTAAATTGTATTTTTCTCTATCAAACGAAAACTTTACATATATTTCGGTCGACAAATTCACGCCGAGGATATCGAGCTCGGAACGTAACAGGATTCCGTGTGTATAACATACGCTTTTAATAGTTTTAGGACCCCACAAGTGGGACCTCGTAAAACACAGCCGCGTCGGAAAGATACCACTCACGGGACCGTCGAACGTTCCATAGCGTAGCGAGGACGTGTTACTTTTTTTTTAATAATATACAGACTATTTAATTATTGTTTATAATGTACATATAATATAATATATTTATTTATTATTGTTGTTGTTGAATTGAAGCGCGTACCCGTCCTTTCCATCGTAGCGCGCGCGTAGCGAGTTGCACGAGAACGTGACCGCGGCGCCTGGCTCACCTCACTCGCCATCGCATCGCATCGTCTCTATAGTACAATCATAATACGTTAATAACTAATGAAGTAGAGCAATGTAAGTGTATGTAGGTACCTAATCGCCAACTAAAAATATGCATACATACTTACTTAATAAACCAAGTAACTAAAAATATAAAATAAACACACACCAACAAAGTGTGAAAAAAAATATAAAAAATTTTGTAACTTGCATAAATAATATTACTACTATATTATGTACTTCCTCGATAATATATATTTAAGTACGTACGTGCCTACATATAACATACATTGCAGTGCAGATGACAATGTTCATAATGTAGAGTCGATGAGTTGTTGTTGGTTGACATATATCGTATCTTACGAAACGTATATTACTGTAACGTATATCATTGAATTATATGCGGCCCTGAAAAGGGCCTTTTTATTTCCAATGTGGACAAATGGGGGCGTCGTTGGTATGTGACACACACGCAACGACGACGACGACTCGAGATCTTAGCCGCCGAATCCGTAGAGGGTGCGTCCCTGTCGTTTCAGGGCGTACACTACGTCCATAGCGGTGACGGTCTTCCTCTTGGCGTGCTCGGTGTATGTGACTGCGTCGCGGATCACGTTCTCTAGGAACACCTTCAGCACGCCGCGAGTCTCCTCGTATATGAGACCGGAGATACGCTTCACGCCGCCCCTGCGCGCCAGACGACGTATGGCCGGCTTCGTGATACCCTGGATGTTATCGCGGAGTACCTTCCTGTGGCGCTTGGCTCCACCTTTTCCCAGACCTTTACCACCCTTACCGCGGCCGGTCATATTGTCAAATTTGTTAAACACACGAACTAAAGAATTAACTGACGCGCGTACGTACGCACCGCAAGAGAGATGCCGCTCGAATAGTATTTTTTCCGTCCGCCCGCCCTCTTATATTTATATCGTTCGCTTGCGAGCGCTTCGTATTCGTGGTGCACGTACGTCACAGACGGACAGAGAGCGCGAGCGGTGCGGTGCGGTCGGTGCGAGTGAGACTGACACAATACAACAAAACATTATTATTATTATTACACTCACCTATCTATATTTTACTTATAATATTATGAATTAATTAAATTCATTAATAGTGAGGGGAAAAAAAAAAAAAAAAAAAAAAAAAAAAATAACCCTAACCTATTTGCAGAATTGGTCAGAACGGCGACCAACCATAGTGCTAACAAAATTAAATATATTAAAAGTTTACTACACAAGTGTGTATTATATGCATGAATTTAAATGTAATATTTATAATAATTATTATCATCTCTATGCATGTAGATACGTTGTATTCATTCATTCGGTCTACGATTATAGTAAACCATCGTTGTTCGCATTAACTAACATGCCATCGTATAGAAACATAATATAAAATTTCGATCAATATGCGGCCCTGAAAAGGGCCTTTTAGTAATTATCGACGATGCCGACGATCGACCGCGCTGCTCGCGACCTGCGAGAACGCTTCTGGTTTAGGCGCGTTCGCCGCGGATCCTCCTCGCGAGCTGGATGTCCTTGGGCATGATGGTGACGCGTTTCGCGTGAATCGCGCACAGATTCGTGTCCTCGAAGAGACCGACGAGATACGCCTCGCTCGCCTCCTGCAGCGCCATCACCGCGGAGCTCTGGAATCTGAGATCGGTCTTGAAATCTTGAGCGATCTCGCGCACCAGACGCTGGAAGGGAAGCTTGCGGATCAACAGTTCGGTGCTCTTCTGGTAGCGACGAATTTCACGCAGGGCCACAGTGCCGGGCCTGTAGCGATGAGGCTTCTTGACACCGCCGGTCGCTGGCGCGCTCTTGCGTGCGGCCTTCGTTGCCAATTGTTTCCTCGGCGCCTTGCCGCCTGTAGATTTACGAGCAGTCTGCTTGGTGCGAGCCATTGCAGCGTTGTAGTATTACAAACAGTCGATAGTAGTTTAATAATAAAATTATACAATTCGCGCGCGCGTCCCTACGTCCACTCACGACGACCTGACGTTACAGAATGGTGTCGAAAATTTTTTTTTTTTTTTTTTTTTTTTTTTTTTTTTTTTTTTTTTTTTGAATGGACTACGCTGTTGGCCGTGAGTTGGCCTTTACAGCTTCACCGGAGGAGTGGCGAGTGCAGAGTGCGACTCCAGCCAAAGCCTTAAGGGCGGAAGAGGAGGGCAACTAGCTCAAGGGCGCCACATGGGGCACGACCTCGGCTTGGGCAGTTGCCGTGAGGGGAGAGGTAATGACTACGCTCCTAGGTGCAAAGATGCACCTACGAGCAGAAGAGGGGGTTCCTCGACCTCGCCGGCGAGGTCGGTGTCTGTTTGAGGCTGGTGTAGGTGTGTTGGGGGCCCTCTCGACGCCCGGGTCGAGGAGGGCGGTGATCGTGTCAGGAGGATCTATCAACACATGCCGCGGACGGCGGCGTTGTGCTGTTGTGTGCGCGGGGTTTGGCTCATAATTGCCGGCGGCGACAATTAGAGAGTTTGAGTGCGACGCGGCTTTTTTAAAATAGCGTTCGGACGCTATTTTGAAGTGTTTTCGAATGGAGACGAGGCCAAGATCGGAATGTAAGTCTACGTTACGAATGAACCACGGGGCTCCTACGGCTCTACGGAGAAACCGGGACTGCAATACTTGCAGGCGGTTGATGTGGGTCTTTGCCGCGTGAGCGAAAACCACACTGGCATAGGACATGATGGGAAGGATGCAAGTTTTATAAAGTGTCACCTTATTTCTAAGGGACATTTTACTCCGCTTGCAGATCAAATAGTGGAGGCGGCCGAGCACAAAAGCGGCTCGGCTGCTCACCCTTTTAATGTGGGGACCGAAAGTAAGGGATCTGTCAAGAGTGACACCTAGATATTTGACTTGGTTTGCCCAGGGGATGCTTTGGTCGAACAGGGAGATGTTACCCAACCTGGAGTGGGGAGCTCGGGGGCGACGATATGAGGTGCCCCTGGTAAAGAGCACAGCGGCGCTCTTTTCCGGGTTCACCTCAATGCGCCACCTCCGAAACCATTCGCCCAAAGAATTCACTGCGCGTTGGAGAGTGCGGGTGATAATACCTAAATTTCTATGCGAATAATAGAGAGCGGTATCATCCGCATAGAGGGCTAACTGAACTCTGTTCGAACGAGGGATGTCGTTCGTAAACAGACTATAGAGAAGGGGGGAGAGGACAGAACCCTGAGGGACTCCAGCCCGGATAGGGTGAGGGGCCGAGAGCGTCCCTTCAACGCGATAGCGAAAGGTGCGATTCGACAGGAAGTCTCGCAGGATGAGCACGAGACTGTCCGGCACGCCCAAGAGGTACAGCTTGTAAATCAAGCCGTTGTGCCAGACCCTGTCGAACGCTTTCGCGACGTCGAAAAAGAGAGCTCCCGTATGGAGGGAACGATGTGGTCTACCACTAAAACCGTTAAGAATATGCTCCGTGATGCGGTGCACTTGATGGACGCAAGAGTGTTGGGCTCGAAAGCCAAACTGCTCATCGATAAGAATACCCTTGGAAGTGACAAACTCTCTGAGTCTTGCATAGAGCAAGCGCTCGTAGAGCTTGGCGATGGCTTTGAGGAGACTGATGGGGCGGTAACTAGATGGGGCAGTGGCGGGCTTGCCTGGCTTGTGAATGCCAATGACAATTGCATCTTTCCACTCGTCGGGGAAGATGCAATTGGCAAAGGCGGCGTTGAAGACTGTCACAAGAAAGCATATGAGATGGGCGGGTAAGAGTTTAAGGACTCGATTGGTAATGCCGTCGGAGCCTGGGGCCTTTTTGGGGTTAAGCCCCTTAATAAGATCTTTGACCTCTGTCTCGGTGGTTGAGCGGAGGGGTTCGGAGGGAGGCTGGGAGGACCTGCGCTCTACTTCCCTATCAACTAACTCTACGTGAGAGGGGTCGACGGGTTGGGAGCTGGGTGAGCATTGCTCTTCAAGAGCAGAGGCGAGAAGCTCGGCCTTCTCGTCATCATCGAACGCGGGGGGGGAGCCTGAGGGGCGCGTCAGGGGGGGCATGGGGACTACGGTGTCTGACTTGAGAGCTCTCGCCAACTGCCAGTATGCCTGGTGTGTTGGCGCGATCCCTCCTAGAAAAGTATCCCACCTAGCGTTCCGGAGTTCCGCAATGCGGCGCTTTACGTCCCTCTGTAAGGCGCGCATGCGGACCCGGTTCTCTACGGTGGGATAAGAGTCGTACGCTCTGATGGAGGCGTTCTTGACTCTGACTAGGTCTTTGATGTCATCCGGCAGGAGGAAGCGGTGATGATCACTCACTACGACCTGCTTGGAAGACTGGCTGATGGCCGAACTGATATGTTCTGAGAAGGCACCTATGGCCTGAGACGTGTCCTGAGGGGACGAGATGGAGGGAGGGACGTTTGCGATAGGTATCGAAGCGGCATCCGCCAAGGTGGTTCTTAGCGCATGCCAATCCAACACCGATCGCATGGGTGGGGCTGAGGACGGAGTCGGTCCGAGTCGCATAAGGACGGGACGGTGGTCTGAGTGAAGCTCTGAAAGCACCTCTAAAGAGCGTAACGCTAACGTTACCCCCTTCATGAGCGCCATGTCCAGTATGTCGGGTCGGTGGTCTGTATTATTGGGGAAGTGGGTGGGATGCATTGGCGCGATTACGTCAAAGTCGAGTCGGTTAGTCAAGTCATACAAGCTGTTGCCATTGGAAGAGGAGTAGTGACAATTCCAACTGACATGCTTACAATTGAAGTCGCCAGCCAGAATGACTGCGCTTCCCAGACCAAGGAGTGCTTCGATATCACTCCTGAGTAGAGGCTTGTCAGGTGGAAGGTAAATGGACGCGAGAACTATGGCCGCATGGCCGGTGAGGGAGAGCCGACAGACCGAGGCTTCGATGTTAGTGAGCGCAGGGGGATCGAGAGGGATGCAGTGCAGGGACCTTCTATAGTAAATGACAGTACCACCTCCCCGAGAGGTGGTTCTGTCATTTCTAACCATGGTGTAATTGGCGATTTTAGGATCGCGTTGGGAAGGCTTTAGTAAAGTTTCCTGCACTAAAAAGACATCAACTTGATGGTCCCGAAGGAACTCACCAACCTGATCTCTCTGCTGGGAAAGGCCATAAGCGTTGAAAAACGCTAGGGATAGGTTTCTGGGTTTGGTCCTACTAGGGCGTGAATCCATTATGGATTGTTACGGGAGAGGAAGGAGGATATGGAGTCATAGACGTCCAAGTGAGACCCCACCGCCTTTATGAGGTCTACGGGCGTGGTCGCTGTACGGATGAGGTGGGCCAGGGAGCGCATCCTCTCGATGTTGAAGACGTCGAGGATGGCGCTCACCAAGAAGAAATCCGCGGTAACTTCCGCCCCGTTCGCAGAGGGCGAGGGGGAGGGCTTAGACGGGGGGGGCACGGGTGCGGGAGCAGCGGGTGAGACCCCCGCCGCGGTACACGGCAAGGGTTTAACCCATACGCTGCTAGGCGCCTGAGGGGTTGGAGGGAGAGGGCTGCGCTCAGAGGGAGCGGCTGCTGGTACCGGTACCGGGGGACGGGGCGCAGAGGGCGCGGGAACGGTGGTGCGGGGCGCACCAGGGCGGCCGCGCCTTGCCCTCCCACCATTCTCCTTGGGAGCCTTGGGGCATCCACGATAGTTCGCGGTGTGCCCCAGGGTCCCGCAGAGGACACAGCCGGGGGGCTCGGTCGCGGTCTCCTTGTTGCGCAAGCACTGGGAGGTCCCGTGATCTCCCAGGCACTTGACGCACCGGGGACGAGCGTGACAATTACGGGCAGAGTGCCCGTAAAGTTGACAATTATGGCACTGTGAGACAGTGCCATTTTTGTGGGGTGCTTCCACGACTATCCCTGACAGGTGACACAGGGATTTTATGTTGAAAATTTTCCGTCCCTCGGGGGAACGGTCAAGAATTACGAGGACCATGTCGTATGGGTCCTTGGTGCGGGACTTGTACATTCTATGCACTTCCCGAACAGGGAGGGATTTGGACTGAAGGTCCTGTTTGATGAGGTCTGTACCGACCTCTTTGGGGATTCTCCTAATCACCACACGGAGAACACGCTCTTCTTCGAGCGCGTATGTGTGGTATGCGACCTTGCTGGCGAGCAAGAAACGCGATAGAGCGCGGTGGTCATCGGCGGTCTGCACCTTGACCATGATTCCTTGCGCGGTAGTACGCGCTTGGAGAAAGTTGAGCTTGCGCTCATGGATCGCGCGGGAGATACGCTCCCATGCACTCTTGTCTTGGATGACAAGAGGCGGGGGCGGGGGGGACTTACGCGCGGGCGGCGACGCGGCGCGGGAGGATACCGAGGCTCCGGGCGAGCCAGGGGTAGGGGGAGCGCGGGGGGACGCGGGGGTCGCGCGCGGAGAGGCCGCGGTGGCCGGGGCGTCGGCAGGGATGGCCCTGCTGACCTTCGGAGGCGGGAGGTCGCGCTGCTTGCGCAGGCGCTTCTTCCCAACCACCGGAATGAAGTCCTCTTCCGAAGAGGACTGAGAGGGCGGGGCGGCTTCGTCGGCGACGGCGTCGACGAGCATGTCCGAGTCCGACTCGGAGTCCGGTTCGGACACGGGGTCCGCGGGGATGGTGACGGGCGCGACGGCGGGTGAGGCCGGAGGTGAGGGGTCCGGTGAGGCGGGGGAGGACGCGGCGGCGTACTTGGACGCCAACGTCTCGACAAGGGATGGGAACTTTTCGCTCACTAGGGCGAAAAATTCCCTGAGGAATTCAACGGGAGGAAAGGGCTCCATCCCGGGAGTGACTACGTAAAAATAACTTAAGTCCCACCCTGTTACGACAGGGGGGGTGTGTGGTCTAGGTGTGCCCTAAAATGTACCTCGCCCCGCTGTCCGGAGCGCAAACTGCGAGGGTGTGTGATGGTGTGTACCTATCACACCAAACGGTGTGCCTAATGGAAGGCGGTTGTGGCTAACAGCCCCGGGGCAGAGGAGCCGTAGCCGGGAAACCGGCTCGGTCCAAACAGCACCCGGAGAATAGGAGGTCGGGAGAGGGAGGGTGGGAGGGCGATACTTGGCGTCGACTAGGGAAGCCCCCAAGGCCGGTGGTTCCAAGCCCAACCGAGTTTGCCAACCCCTGAAGGGGGTGGGCGAGCGCTCGGGTCACGCTCACTACCGACTTGTTGGCACCGTTAGGTTTCCCGCCGGTAGTGCAAAAAATTGACAGAAAAAGATCCGTCTGTAGAAACAGTAAGACAACGAGTCGTTATTAAAATAACAACTGCGTTGCTGCCGCAACTAGTGACGGCGTCGGAGGTGCGGCGCGGGGCGCGCAGGTGTGCCGACCAAGGTCGCCAACGGTCGCACGCAGGCGCGGCAGGTAGCGGTGACGCGGGACACGACACCAAATCTGGGTGCACAAACAAACAGGAGTTGTATTGTGGATATGGATCATATAACCCGGCTTTGGACCGCCGTAATAACGGCAATCCAAAGACGCGGGAGAGATGACGGTCCTGGCCCGGAACGGATGAGCGATGCTCATCGGACGGATACGTGTGCACGCGGCGGCTGCCGGAGCGGGACTGTCGGTGTCGAAAATTTTGTTCTCACCATATATATATAGGTTTGTCGACTACTACGTTGAGGGCGCGCGCGCCTCTGCGTTTGCGCGAGAAACTCCTTTTTCCTTTTTTTTTTTTAATTGTTTGTTTACTCTTTCTTTCAGTTCATTATTTTGAATTATTTGTTTGCTAATAATAATATATTATATTATATATGTAAGTAAATAGTTTTTTTTTTCTTCTCCCTCTCTCTATGTAGTATGCACGTACGTACGATTATGTACGTACCTACACATAATATAATTGAAATAATTTGTACGATTTAAATAATTCACATATAATTATTGTTCGTATTTTACTTTGCTGCTTCGCTTTGGTATATTATATTATGCAAGGATTTATAAAATCCTATTTCGTATAATCATTCATCCATCGTCGGCACGCAAACCTGCACCTACATGCATGTAATATATATGTACACTATAGCATCATAGTTTTCCATGTACGAATCCAGATGTACTAGGTGTATAAATTGTTGTTGTCAAATATGAAACGTATAAGGATAACAATTTGTGGCCCTGAAAAGGGCCTTTTAACATTTTCGCCGTCCGTCGACGCCGAACGTACGAAGGGGCTCCGCTGGTTGGCACACGCATCGCGTGCTCACTTGGAGCTGGTGTATTTGGTGACGGCCTTGGTGCCTTCGCTGACGGCGTGCTTGGCCAGCTCGCCGGGCAGCAGGAGCCTAACGGACGTCTGCACCTCCCTCGATGTGATCGTCGAACGCTTGTTGTAGTGGGCGAGACGGGACGCCTCGGCGGCGATACGTTCGAATATGTCGTTCACGAAAGAGTTCATGATGGACATGGCCTTGCTGGAGATACCGGTGTCGGGATGGACCTGCTTGAGCACCTTGTAGATGTAGATGGCGTAGCTCTCCTTCCTCTTGTGCTTCTTCTTTTTCTTGTCGGTCTTGGAGATGTTCTTTTGTGCCTTGCCGGACTTCTTGGCGGCCTTACCGCTCGTCTTGGGCGGCATTATCGAATTTCAATACAATACGTTGAACTATTAGACAAACACAGACACGGAGCAAGCGTGTCTCGGGTAACTATTAGTAGCGTGTGTGAGTGAAAAATTTCGCTTCAACTTTATTATAACGGGACGAACGGTAGCAGAACTAGTGGGGTGCGAGGAGAGTAGACACGCGGACGCGGACCAATGGCGTACATGTCCAATTATCGTCATCGGCGCGGTGGGGGAGAGGGACGCATAGCCGCGCGCGTCGATACTCATGTACTAATACATTAGTAGATAATATATTTATATATATAAATATTTTAATAGACATTTTATGCAATATATTATTCGCTATTTCAGTGAGTTCGCTATTTCATTGAGGGCATAATAATTAATAATATTATATATTTTTTTAATGTGACATACATTATGTGTATACGTATACTTTACGTAGGTAGGTACGTACGTGCGCACTCGAATATTTTCTTAGTTTTCTCACTTTCAAATAATAAAATATTATAATATAATATATATTATTATATTTCATAACTACACATTAATTATTTATTATATTTGTATTGTATTATTAGGAATAGTAAAATATGCAAAGTGAGTGAGTACCTACTATGTATGACTATTATGTCTTAGCTAGGTAATAGGCTGACCAGTCAATAATTTACTCTCTTAATTACTGATCGACGTACACGCATGATCAATACCTCATCGAACAGAAACAGTCGCATTCTCGCAATACACGTTTGATTGTGTATTAGCTTTATAGTAAGACGAATAATATTGTGGCCCTGAAAAGGGCCTTTTGTTGATCGATATAATAATATATCATCATTTTTCGAACGCGCCGCAATACGCGATTCGCGACGAGTATAGGAGAGGAGAGGATTTTACGCCTTCTTCTCAGTCTTCTTGGGCAGGAGGACGGCTTGAATGTTCGGCAAGACACCGCCCTGCGCTATCGTGACACCGGACAGGAGCTTGTTCAACTCCTCGTCGTTACGGATCGCCAATTGAAGATGACGCGGTATGATCCTGGTTTTCTTGTTGTCTCTGGCGGCGTTGCCGGCCAGCTCGAGCACCTCGGCAGCCAGATACTCCATCACGGCGGCCAGGTACACGGGGGCACCGGCTCCGACGCGCTCCGCATAGTTGCCGTTGCGCAGCAGTCTGTGTATACGACCCACGGGGAACTGGAGACCGGCACGATTGGAACGGGACTTTGCCTTCCCCTTAACTTTACCGCCTTTGCCGCGACCTGACATGATTGTTGATTACTTTGTGTACTCGGAATGATATACGACGTATAACCGTCCACTGAGCGCTACTGACAATTTTTTTTCCGCGTAGAGGTCTTCGCACACGCCCGCAGGGGCGTGGGGACTCGGCGTCGGGGTTAATGAACCCCCTGGCCGAGGTTTCAACCGCTGGCCATGAATATGGCCAGGTCGTTGGGGTGGGTTTGCCCCGGAGAGATTGTGGACCCGTAGATCCCTCGTGGGGGGCCATCGTGGCTTTGTTCACGCGGCCTCCGCGATCAAGCCCTGCCGGGGGAGACCATTGGCGAACCAATGGAGGCCCAGCAAGGCGATCTGCAGGAGGCGGCGGCTTCGCGAGGCCCCTCTTCGCTCTTCTTCCGGCGGGCGAAGCGCTGCAGTGCATTGGCACTCAGGCGTTCAGCACCGCCGGGTTGGGTTTGGGGAAGGATGGGGGAATTGGGTGCGTGGATGGGTGGGAGGTTGTGTCCGGTGGACGGAGTGCAGTGCGAGGTGGAGTCGAGGCGCTCTTCGCGCCGTCGCGCGGTCAAGCTCTGCCGGGTGGAACTCGTTGGAGAAGCCCGGCAGGCGTCCGGCGGCGACGGCGACTTCGTCCTGGGCCTCGTCTGCTGCTCTCCGTGGGATAGTCCGGTGTGTCGCGGGCCCCTGCGATCAAGCTCCGCCAGCGGATGCCGGCGGGCGATCAGGCAGTGGGCGGCGAGGTCAATCCGGTGTGTCGCAGGCCCCTGCGATCAAGCTCCGCCAGCGGGTGCCGGCGGGCGATCAAGCAGTGGGCGGCGAGGTCAGTCCGGTGTGTCGCGGGCCCCTGCGATCAAGCTCCGCTAGCGGGTGCCAGCGGGCGATCAAGCAGTGGGCGGCGAAGTCAGTCCGGAGTTTCGCAGGCCCCTGCGATCAAGCTCCGCCAGCGGATGCCAGCGGGCGATCGAGCAGGGGCGGCGGGGTCAGTCCGGTGCCGGACCCTCGGAGTCGTCGCTGTTGGTGGTCGCTTCACTGTTGCTGGCCCAGTCGCGCGGGAAAGGCCTGTCCGCGGGGTGCGCGCGCCATGGCGCTATGTCCTGGATGTGCGTCCAGGATGAGCGGTTGGTGCGCGCGAACATTCGCTTGGACAGGCTGCGGGCGAAGTCCTCTAGGCTCTCGACTCGTAGGTCCCTCTGGATTGTGGAATTCCTCACGTAACGCGGCGCCGCCACGATGGTGCGCAAGGCGAGCGACTGTTGCGCTTCAAGCCGTTTGCGCTGCGTGGCGTTCAGCAGCGGGAACCAGGCTGGGGCTGCGTACGTGAGGCGGCTGCGGATGTACGTCTTGTACACCGCTGTCTTCACGCGCAGAGGGAGGGCTGAGGAGAGCACTGGGCGGAGGCGGGCGCGAGCGTTGCGGGCCTGTGCGACGACTCTGGAGACGTGCTGCCTGAAAGTGAGGGTCCGATTAATGGTCACGCCTAGGTATTTTACCTTAGGGGTCCATTGTATGTCCTGTCCGTGGAGTCTGAGTGGTGGTGGGGGTTTGTGTCCTGCTCCCATGACCATCGCCTGTGTCTTCGGGACGTTCACCGACAACCTCCATGTTGCCAGCCAGTCCGGGAGTAGGTCGAGTGCACGCTGGAGTTTGGTGGCGGCGTGGTGGGCGTTCAGCGACGAGGTGTAGAACGCTGCGTCGTCCGCGTAGAGGGCCAGGTGCACTCCGGGGGCTGTGGGGATGTCGTCGGTGAAATGGCTGTACAGGGCAGGCGATAGGCAGCTGCCTTGTGGGACTCCGGCGGCGATGGGGCGCTCTCTCGAGAGCGCTCCCTCCACCACCACTCTGAAGACTCGGCCCTGCAAAAAGGAGGAGACCACCTTTATTACACGACGGGGCAGCGAAGTTTGCGTTAGCTTGTACAGCAGACCGGTGTGCCAGACTCGGTCGAACGCCTTTTCCATGTCGAGGGACACAAGGCCGGCCTTCTCGCGCTTGTTGGCGTAGGCCGTCAGGTCGTGGATGACCCTCGACAGTTGGAGTGTGGTGCTGTGCTCCGACCGGAATCCGAACTGCTCCGATCTGGGGACAATGTGAGCATTAAAGTGACGCAACAGGAGTTTTTCGAACACCTTAGACATGGTGGGCAGGAGCGTGATGGGCCGATAACTCTCGGGCTTCAGCGTATTCTTCTTTGGCTTCGGCAGCAGGATGACGTGCCCAAGCTTCCAGACTTCGGGGAACTTCCCCGTGCGGATGATGCCGTTGCAGAGGCGGGCTATCGCTGCCACTGTTCGGTGTGGCAGGTGCCGCAGCGCTCCGTTGGTGATGCCGTCCGCTCCGGGGGCCTTCTTGGGCTTGGACTTCCTGGTCTCCTGACTGACCATGCCCGGGGAGAAGAAGATCGCGTCCTCTTCGGGAGTTATCGGCGTTGCCAAGTACTGTCTAAGGTGTTGCTCGACTGTTTGCGTATGGCTCACTCTTGTGTCCGGATTCGGTCGGAATTGGCGTTCGAGGTGGTCGGCGAAGATCTCCGCGCGGTCTGCTGCTGTGTAGCGTGGTGTTCCGTCGTCGTGCAATAGTGGGCGCACCGGAGTTGGGGTATTCGAGAGTTGCCGACACAATCGATGGATGGAGTTCCAGTCGCCATCGATGTTCTCTATATGTTCCTCCCAACTCTGGGTGGCGTGCAGTGAAATCTCGGCCTTTACCTTCTCCGCAAGACGGTTGAGCTGGCTCTTGAGGGCGGGACAGCGGCTAGTCTGCCATCTGCGACGCAGTTGCCGTTTGCGAGTGATGAGACCGCGTATGTGCGCTGGCAGGTCCGGCATTTTGGCGCTTTGGACGCGGTCTCGTTTGGCTTCGGTGAGGGCGTTTTGGATAGCCGCTGTCAATTCCTGCGCAGCTGTATCGACGTCGTCTGGGGTTCTTATCGGCCGAGATGGGGTGGTGGTCTCCAGCGCTTCTTGGAAGCGCGTCCAGTCCGTGTGGTGACGTGGCGCTGCCCGGGATACTGTTGTTGGGCGGGCGGCGACGGTTATAAGGACAGGCACGTGGTCCGAGAGTAGGTGTTCTGCCAGGGACTCCTGGGTAATTTGGCAGTCCAGCCCACGGTGTATGGCGATGTCCAGGACATTTGGCAAGTGACTCGCGCTCTGGTCTGGGTAGCGGGTCGGAGTTTCAGGGCCGCAGACCGTGTAACCGTGGGCTTCAGAGTCGGCGAAGAGTCGTCTTCCCTCGTAGTTTGAGTTTAAGGAGTTCCATGCAGGGTTCTTGCAGTTGAGGTCACCTGCGATGAGAGTGGGGATCGGCGAGTCCAGCAGCTGGTGGACGTCAGCCAGATCCAGGTGAGAGCTCGGTGCGCGGTACGCGGCGAAGATGCGGAGTTCTTGGTTCCCGGCGCGTAGTTGGACTCCTAGCCCGTACATGGAACTCAGTACTTGGGTGGGGATGGATTGATGGACGACTCTTCTTCTGACCAGGACTGCCAGTCCTCGGTACGCACCGTGTTCACTGCGCTCGTCCTGTCTGTAGAGGAAGTATCCCGGGAATTTAGGCTTGTCCGCTGGGCCTAGCATCGTCTCATTAATGAGCGCCACGTCGATGTCTTGATCGGAGAGTAGCGGCCGGAGGAGGGCGACCTTATTGTTGAGGCCGCGGGCGTTCCAGTTCAGTAGTCTTAGGGGCGTACTATCCATAATTGGAGAGAATGCGCGCCATACCTCCCAGAATTACTGGTATGGGGTTCTCTCCAGAGCGGAGGGCCCCCAGGACGTCCTGTAGTACCTGTATGGTCTCGCTCAACAGGTCGAGCTGTGTGCTGCCCGCCGCCGGGTACCTGGCTCCTTCGGCTGGTCTGGGCTTGGGTGCTAGCGGGGCGGAGGTGGGGCCGGTCTTCCTGGGTGGTGGTAGCGGAGCGATCGGTGCTTCCAGCGTGGTTTCTGCCCCGGGGGTGGGTTGAGTACGCGTGGCCCTGCGTCCTCTTCTCCTCCTCCTGGCCGGCTGCTGCGCTTCCCTTACCGTGGGGCCATTGGCCGGTGGCATCAATGTGGTGCTGCTCGGGGCTGTACGTGCGGCGGCGACGGTGGTGGTGGCTGTCTCAGTGGCGGCGGGGGCCTTAGCGGGCTCGTTTCTTGGGCGCCCGCTGATGGCCACAGTGCCAGCCTTCTTGTTCCGGGCCTCCTTCCGGAACACTGGGCACTTGGTGTTGTTGGCGGTATGGGGGCCGCCGCAGTTCGCGCAGGTGGCCGGCTCCTCTCTGGGGCGTGGGCAGTCCTTGGCGGTGTGTTCCTCTCCGCAGCGCACGCACGCCAGTTGTCGGTGGCACTGGTGGCTGGAGTGCCTGAACTTTTGGCACCGGTGGCATTGTGCCGGGCCTTTCTTGCCCCGCCAGGCTTCAATCTTAATGCCGGGCATGCAGAGGAGTTCGTCCACTTCGTAGATGCCCGGCGTGAGGTCCTTTGTGCGCTTAAGGATGGCGAGGAAGATGCACCCTGGTCTTCCCTGCCTGGCGCGTATCTGCCGCACGTACTCCGGCTCGTAGCCCCGGTCCTGGAGTTCTTGCCGGATGTCTTCGGGGTCGGTATTGGCAGGTAGTCCTCGTATCGCTACCTTGAGGCTCTTCTCCGCGGGTAGCGAGTACGAGAACCAAGCGATATTCTCAGCCTTCTCTATGCTGTAGAGATATCGCTGCACGCACCGGTACTCTTCGTCGGTGCGCGGCGTAAAGCGTACCCCCTGACCGAAGGGGCGAGCGTTGGGCGCGTGGCCGAGCGTGGTCCTTAGCGCGCGGAAGTGAGTTGGCCAGTTGGGCAGCCTCTCGACGACCAGCGGCGGGTATCT
The DNA here is from genome assembly GCA_914767695.1 of Ptilodon capucinus. Classification (NCBI taxonomy): domain Eukaryota; kingdom Metazoa; phylum Arthropoda; class Insecta; order Lepidoptera; family Notodontidae; genus Ptilodon; species Ptilodon capucinus. Next base: position 3,525,293 of record OU611837.1, read on the forward strand.
CGGTTGCTTCGGCGGCGGGGTTCCTGCTTCTCTGACGGGGGCTGGTGCTGCTGCCGTTGCACTGTGGGTATCTCCCACCGCCGAAAATTGCGACGGTGGGGTAATCTGTGTGGTGCACGGGCGCTTCGGTCCGTCGGAGTCGTCGTCAGAGCGTGGGCGGCGCGGACGGCGCGTCTGTGGGCGTTCCTCCTCGTCGCTTGACTCCGAGGAGAGGTTTGGTACCTCTCTGAGGTAGGCTGGCGCTGGCGAAGCTGCTGCGCTTGAACGGGGGCTGGCTGGCGGGGTGCGGCGGTCCGACCTGAGCGCGTGCGCGAAGCTCAAATCGGGCATGCTCGACCCCAGCGGAGTTGGGGGAGCCCGATGAGCGGTGGTGCACGGCGCGGATGTCGCGTCCGGCGCGGGGCGCTGTGTGCGCGGAGCGGTCCCGGCGGCAGTCGCAGCGGCAGCGGTGGCGCGCTGGGCGCGCGGCGCGGGTGACGCGGCAGGGCGCGCGGCGGCGGTGCGCGATGTAGTCGCGACGGCGGCGGCGACGCGCGCGGGGCCAGACCTGGTCGAGGTCGGCAGTGGAGCGCGAGGCGCGGCGGCGGTCGCGCGGGGCGGTGCGGGCGCGGGCGCGGAGTCGGTCGCGCGGAACGGCGCGGGCGCGGAGTCGGTCGCGCGGAACGGCGCGGGCGCGGAGTCGGTCGCGCGGAACGGCGCGGGCGCGGAGTCGGTCGCGCGGAACGGCGCGGGCGCGGGCGGTCGCGCGGCGGTCGCGCGGCTCACTGGCACGCACGGGCGTGGGGCCTGCTGCGACGCGGGCGGAGACTGCGGCGTGGTGGGTGCGGGTCGGCGTCCGGTGAGGTCCGATGCCGAGCGCACGGGTGGTGCACGCCTCATCCCAGAGGCGGTTTGGCCCTAAAAAGGGCCTTTGTATGGTGGTGGTGGCCCTGAAAAGGGCCTTTTGATGTCGTTGGACGACAGGCGGCGCGGGTGGTGCGGGTGGCCGCGAACGCGAAATCTTCGGGTGGCTTCAGGGAGCTACTGCGGTGGTAGGCTGGAGCGTTCCGGGCGGTGGTGGTGTAGTCCTCGCAGGCGAATCCTTTTTTTTCCGGTCGCTCTCATTTTATATATGTAACGAGATCGCGTATCGCAACTAGTGAGTGGGGTAACGAACGAAACGATGGAAAGAGACAACAGACAAAACCGATCGCGCTCGTGCGCCATCATCCAATATTCGTGTAATTCATATAAATATATATTTGAGAAGAAAATTAAAAAAAAAAAAAATAAGTCGGGCACGGGCAGTCGGGCGGGGGCCGCGCCCCCGAATGTGTGAATGCTTATGAAATTGTTTTTTTTTTTTTTTTGAATAGCATTTTCGACGATTTATTTGTTCCAGTTGTATGATGCGAGTGAGTATCTCACGCGTTATTATTATTTTCGTAGTGCTTATTTATTTATAGTATGTATGTATCTATAATAGATAGATATATGTTAATATTATCTGTACCTGTTGTCAGTCAGTAGAAATAAATAATTATTGTATGTAGTACTGCGTGCTTGAGAATATAATTATAGGTATACGCAATATGTGCATGTAGATGGTAGATGATAATAGACCTTATGATTGATATCGTGTACGAGATAGAAACGAGGCGTTGATTATGCGTCGTGATAGTTTTGTTAGCCCTGAAAAGGGCTGTTTTTGTTTATTGTCGCGCACGACGACCACCACCGCGCACCTGCCGTCTCCGGGGATCCATCGCGAGGAGGCGAGGCGGAGACAGCGTGCGAGGCGAGGCGAGGCGTTCGCGCTCGCGCGTTCATAGCGACGACGATGTATTTTCACGACGACGACGGCTCTACTTCTTGGCTGCGGAAGCTTTCTTCGCGGCGGGCTTCGACTTGGGCGCGGCGGCGGCCTTCTTGGGCTTGGGCGCCTTCGGCTTCTTGGTCGGGGGCTTGGCGGTCTTCTTGGCCTTGGGCGCGGCGGCGGCGGCGGCGGCCGCGGCTGCAGCGGCGGCGGCCGCCTTGCCCCTCGACGGCGCCGCGGCCGCCTTCTTCGAGGCGGCCGGAGCGGGCTTCTTCTTGGCCGCGGCCGCCTTCTTGTCCTTAGCGGCGGACGCCTTCGACTTGGAGGGCGAGGATGCCGCGGCGGCGGCCGCGACGGCCTTCTTCGTCTTGGCGCCGGCGGCGGCAACGATGGCCTTCTTCGCTCCCTTGGCCCCGGAGGCGGCGCCCTCAGATTTGGAGGCGGCCGGTTTCGGTTTCTTCGCCGCTCCGCCGCCGCCACCGCCAGACTTCGATTTCGATTCCAATTTGAAGGAACCCGATGCGCCCTTGCCCTTGGTCCTGATCAGGGCGCCGGAGTCGACTGCGCTCTTCAGATATTTCCTTATGAAGGGCGCCAATTTTTCCGCGTCGACCTTGTAGCGCGCCGCGATGTACTTCTTGATCGCCTGAAGCGAGGAACCGCTGCGCTCCTTGAGCTCCGTTATAGCGCTGTTGACCATTTCAGACGTCTTCGGGTGCGTCGGCTTGGCCTTCGGCTTCCTGGCGCCAGCTGCTGCTGCCGCCGCTGCTGCGGCGGCGGCCGCTGCGGCGCCTCCCGCCTGCCTCGGTTTCTTCGCCGGCGTCGTTGGTGCTGGAGCTTCGGTGGCTACGGCTGTGTCTGCCATCGTAGTGGTGAGTATATTTATTAATTAATTAATAAAGTAGATATTTAAAATGTTATAATAATATTATTTTGTTTGTAATCGTAGTAGTAGCGCGGGACGAGTATAGGTAGTATTGCGCGCGCGGACGTACGAACAAACTCGATAGAGATGGAGCCACTTTCGTTGAGCGTCGTGACACCGAGCGAGACTTTACCGTAACGAGAGCCGCGATGTCGGGAGACGTTTTCTCGTATGAACACTACAAACTTTTCACTAACACCTATCTAATTAAATGAAATTTTATTATGCTTCTTCGATTTCCACGATAAAACTGACTCCTCGATCGGAATCTTCACGAATCGGACCGCTATCGCGACGTATGCATCACTCGAGCCCGTGTCCCGTATACATTCTGTGAGGTTTTGTTTTCGTCACCGATCGCGATGCATACCTCGGGTCTCGTTTAAATTGTATTTTTCTCTATCAAACGAAAACTTTACATATATTTCGGTCGACAAATTCACGCCGAGGATATCGAGCTCGGAACGTAACAGGATTCCGTGTGTATAACATACGCTTTTAATAGTTTTAGGACCCCACAAGTGGGACCTCGTAAAACACAGCCGCGTCGGAAAGATACCACTCACGGGACCGTCGAACGTTCCATAGCGTAGCGAGGACGTGTTACTTTTTTTTTAATAATATACAGACTATTTAATTATTGTTTATAATGTACATATAATATAATATATTTATTTATTATTGTTGTTGTTGAATTGAAGCGCGTACCCGTCCTTTCCATCGTAGCGCGCGCGTAGCGAGTTGCACGAGAACGTGACCGCGGCGCCTGGCTCAGCTCACTCGCCATCGCATCGCATCGTCTCTATAGTACAATCATAATACGTTAATAACTAATGAAGTAGAGCAATGTAAGTGTATGTAGGTACCTAATCGCCAACTAAAAATATGCATACATACATACATACATACATACTTACTTAATAAACCAAGTAACTAAAAATATAAAATAAACACACACCAACAAAGTGTGAAAAAAAATATAAAAAATTTTGTAACTTGCATAAATAATATTACTACTATATTATGTACTTCCTCGATAATATATATTTAAGTACGTACGTGCCTACATATAACATACATTGCAGTGCAGATGACAATGTTCATAATGTAGAGTCGATGAGTTGTTGTTGGTTGACATATATCGTATCTTACGAAACGTATATTACTGTAACGTATATCATTGAATTATATGCGGCCCTGAAAAGGGCCTTTTTATTTCCAATGTGGACAAATGGGGGCGTCGTTGGTATGTGACACACACGCAACGACGACGACTCGAGATCTTAGCCGCCGAATCCGTAGAGGGTGCGTCCCTGTCGTTTCAGGGCGTACACTACGTCCATAGCGGTGACGGTCTTCCTCTTGGCGTGCTCGGTGTATGTGACTGCGTCGCGGATCACGTTCTCTAGGAACACCTTCAGCACGCCGCGAGTCTCCTCGTATATGAGACCGGAGATACGCTTCACGCCGCCCCTGCGCGCCAGACGACGGATGGATGGATGAATCCACGATGACGGCAAATGATCATCGAGCGACACCATAAACAGCCCTTTTCAGGGCTAACAAATCTATCACGACGCATATCAAATGCCTCGTTTCTATCTCGTACACGAAATTGTCTAATAGGTGTTCTGCACGCGCCCTTTACTATGTATGTATAGAGCGCTCCGATGCGGTGCGGTGGTATCCTCCAAGGCCACCTCAACGGTGCGTCCCTCCAAGGCGATTAATTTAGCGATACGCAATCCGTGGGACCGGAGACATTAAGTTATTATAGCAGCCGATTGTGCCAAACTGTCGAACGAGCTTTAGTATGGTTATTTCGTGTATGACTCTGGTGAGCTAAAGTATGGTAGTGTCCCTTCCTGAAGCCGAATTGCTCCGGGCGCGGAGTAAATTGCAGTTTCTCTCAAATATTTTGGTGTTCAGCAATGATCGTCGCATACAAAAGAAAAGTCAAACAAAAACCACATTTTCAAAAAAAATTCTAGACCTAACAAAATTGCATATAACAACTAGTGAGAGAAGTAACGAACTAACTCATAGAATGAAATACCAAACAAAACGATCACGGTATTTCATAACAATACATGCTAGCGTAGTATATTTTACTTTTTATCAAACTTGTTACAATATTGTTAAAAAATTAATGTAATTTTTGTCCCAGAGGCAAAATAAAAAATAAACAAAAAAAAATCGTCAGATTGCGTAAAATGTAGGTACTTTCATAATAAAAAAAAAATGCGTATCATTACGCAAGATTTCCTCAATCACCCGATAGCATGCCGCACGTCTCTCGCCCCCTGCCTCCTGCCAGTTGGTCGTGATGTTTTATGAAATGGTTCTTCTATACGACCTTGTTTCGGAATTTATCTTGTAAATGAATGAAAACTAGTTACAATACGATGGAAGTTCAAACTGAGCATAATATTATTTAATAACAATCCATTAATAGCTCAGTAACGTAAAATTTCTAAATGATGACACAAAAAAATCTTGTTTCTCACTTGTATTTCCTTTATTGTGACTTGAAATGCTAATTTTACGCAAGACAACGATTTTAAAATGATTTAGTCTTTTATGTTGCTTATAATATCACCATTTGTTATAATATAACGTGATAAATAAAGAAATTACAAATCAAAATGTAACATGACGATAGTGAAAATTAAAAAAAAAATGTGTCATAAATTTGCGGCTCGACCGGCTCTCGTTACGGTAAAGTCTTTGTGTAGTTAAGCGGTCACCAACATTTTTTTTAATGAAGAATTGCAACTTCCATGAAGTTAGAACAAAACCAAGAACTAGCGTTGAAGAATTAAATATCTACCTATTTCGGAAGATAGAAGTAGTATGTCGATTGAAATATGAAAATTTGTTTAATGAAGATAAATGAAAAGTGAAAATGAAGGTGGCGTCTTACTACAAGCGCATATGCCCACTGCGTCGGTTCTGCGTTCTTCACACTATCATGTGGCTGTTTCTATTCGCGCAGATTTGTTGCGTAAAGTCGCGGGACTCGACTCGCCTCGCCTCGCCTTGTGGCGTGGTAGAATCTCGGGACCCGCTTCGACTCTCGCGACAGGGTAAAGTTGCGGGGCTCGCTTTTCCCGGGCCTCGCTTCGACACTTGCGATATGGTAGAGTCGCGAGGCTCGCTTGTTCCGGGCCTCGCTTCGACTCTCACGATAGGGGAGTCGCGGGGCTCGCTTGTTCCGGGCCTCGCTTCGACTCTCGCGATAGGGTAGAGTCGCGGGGCTCGCTTGTTCCGGGCCTCGCTTCGACTCGCGATAGGGTAGAGTCGCGGGGCGCGCCTCGTCTTCCGCGACGCGGCAGAGCCGCGGGGCGCGCCTCGTCTCCCGCGACGCGGTAGGGGCGCGCCTCGACTCCCGCGACGCGGTAGAGTCACGGGGCTCGCCTCGTCTCGCGACGCGGTAGAGTCACGGGGCTCGCCTCGTCCCGCGACGCGGCAGAGCCGCGGGGCGCGCCTCGTCTCCCACGACGCGGTAGAGTCGCGGGGCGCGCCTCGTCTCCCGCGACGCGGTAGTCGCGGAGCGCGGCTCGTCTCCCGCGACGCGATAGAGTCGCGGGGCTCGCCTCGTCTCCCGCGACGCGGTAGAGTCGCGGGGCGCGCCTCGTCTCCCGCGACGCGGTAGTCGCGGAGCGCGGCTCGTCTCCCGCGACGCGATAGAGTCGCGGGGCGCGCCTCGTCTCCCGCGACGCGGCAGAGCCGCGGGGCGCGCCTCGTCTCCCGCGACGCGGCAGAGCCGCGGGGCGCGCCTCGTCTCGCGACGCGGTAGAGTCGCGGGGCGCGCCTCGTCTCCCGCGACGCGGTAGGGGCGCGCCTCGTCTCCCGCGACGCGGCAGAGCCGCGGGGCGCGCCTCGTCTCGCGACGCGGTAGAGTCGCGGGGCGCGCCTCGTCTCCCGCGACGCGGTAGAGTCACGGGGCTCGCCTCGTCTCGCGACGCGGTAGAGTCGCGGAGCGCGCCTCGTCTCCCGCGACGCGATAGAGTCGCGGGGCGCGCCTCGTCTCCCGCGACGCGGTAGAGTCGCGGGGCGCGCCTCGTCTCCCGCGACGCGGTAGAGTCGCGGAGCGCGCCTCGTCTCCCGCGACGCGATAGAGTCGCGGAGCGCGGCTCGTCTCCCGCGACGCGATAGAGTCGCGGAGCGCGGCTCGTCTCCCGCGACGCGATAGAGTCGCGGGGCGCGCCTCGTCTCCCGCGACGCGGTAGAGTCACGGGGCTCGCCTCGTCTCGCGACGCGGTAGAGTCGCGGAGCGCGCCTCGTCTCCCGCGACGCGATAGAGACTAAATTTACCGTAAAAGAAAACTTAAAACTATTATTTTAAATTCCAGCATTCACTGACCACGACTGGCTCTGTAGTGTCATCTATACGCAATAACTTGTACTACATGATTGATGTATTCGTGGTGCATACCCCGAAAACCATAAAATGTCGCTACTAGTATCTCAGAAAGCTGTGGGAACAATATAAGTGGTTGTTCCGCATATGGCACTGAGTGCCGGCCGTGAGTGTAGGGTTAAGACAAAAGGATGGTTTCGATCCATATTATAAATTATAATAACTTGTTATGATTATAATCTGCATTTTGCTGTGGCTACACATACATACTAATCATAAAAAGCAATAGATATATCTGGAAGCTAAAGTATATCAATAATTTAGTATCCAGTCGCCTTTTCAAACTATTTTCGAAATTTACGAAAATAATTAGTTAATGAAAATGCCTTCGTTCGATTTATCTAAGTTTAGTGAACAAACTTACCATGCGCTTATTCCACCAGGCGCACAGATGGCGCTCTTTACGCAAACCGGTTAAAATATGAAATTCATATAATCAAATTAATAAACGTAGATTGTTATTATTCGATCACATCTTTGGGGCAGATTCCGAAATTTACCATTAATGAGAATTACGGGAATTCAACTCGCTAGCGTCATCCGGTGGTAGACTTTGGTAACTAGAGTCAATATGGAATTATCAGAATTGCAAGGATATCACACTTCACTTAATTCCATTTGCCACAGATGGCGCATAATCATAATACTGTCGTTTGTAGACCATTTTCTTTTCCATACCTCATTTACAAATATCCAGGCAGCGTGACTTTGCTAATATTATGTTGACGCTGTCGAAATCAAATGGGTTATTCTCGCTAGATCGTCATTATAATTCGAAATGTCGAATAAAACTTGTAGACAATTTTCATGAGCTGATCTGAGCTAAGCGCCATCTAGTGTACGTTTTTGTAACTAGTTCACCCGCCGACTATTACTTTCTGTGTCATTACATTTGTTTTGCGCTTAAATATGGAGGGTAGAATAACAAGCGAATAAGTCGGTAGTGCCATTATGGACTGTTTGCTGTTATGCCAGTTCGGTTTATTTCCGGGGAGCGACGATATGCGATACTAGCTGACCGGGCGAACTTCGTACCGCCTTAGAATGAGTGACATACGAAAGCAGCGCCACCTACCAGGTCCAATTGTGAATCTAAACCATCCAGGGTGCCACCCAAAAACATTCAATTCGGTCCAGCCGTTTAGGAGGAGTTAGCTTACAACGAAAAGTGGCATTGATTTTTATATGTATTGAATTATTGACCAGCGCCATAGTGGAAGGTTTTTGAACTACTAATTATGCATTTCGACGGACACGTTTTCAACACCTAGATGTCACTCCTTTACTCTACCCTACATACGCCAAAACTAGACGTTATTTTTCATACATTATTATATTACTCATTTATAACACAACTCCGCCTTTTAATACGAGCAATTTGACGTTCATTTGATCATACGAGAATTGGAGCAAGAGGATTTATAGATATTATAGTGAGGAAGGATTTGTATTTTGTTTTGGCTAAAGGTCACGATTATTAAGGGTGGTAAAATGAAATAATGCTTTATGCAAACAGTATCTATTTATTTCGTTATTGTTTACAACTATTTACAGATTGTTAATAATTCATCACAATGTGAAATTAAAAATAATTTATAACTAATAAAGACTTAAATATAGAATAGGAAGAGTAAAGAGGACATGGGAGTCATAGACATTCACGGGGAGGAAACCGGAGCAGGCCCGGAGGTGCGCTAGTGAGCGAACTCTTTCAACGTTGATAACATTAAAAGATGGTGCTACGGCTTACGCCGCCACGCGGCGCTTCCAGAGGTAAGATGCCGCGGCTTAACCACCACGGCGAAGCGGTCCAGCAAACGGTTGCACGGCAAGGCGGCTCGTGAGATGCCGGCTCAATGACGGTATCACGGCGAAGCGGCTGGAACTTATGTCTACGCGGTCATGCTCAGTATATAGGGGTCCTTTTCCAGTGTACATCTACGCTGTCCCCGTCTGGGCATAAATCATTTGTCAGGGATGCAATGGGGCGATGTTTCACACATGCAGGTGGTGCGACGCGCGAGTTCTCTAGAACAAGTGGGTGTTAAATGTTTTGGTGAAGCCATCCAAGCTCTAAACTCGTAAGTCAGATAAACTCGTATGGCTACCAGAAAACGCGAAAGGGCGCGGTGGTCCTCAGAGGTCTGGACCTTTACCGGGATTCCATGCGAGGACGCCCGCCCTCGCATGCGTCGGCGACCGCGTCGACGAGCATGTCCGAATCCGACTCGGAGCCGGGTTCGGACACGGGGTCCGCGGGAATCACAACGGGCGCGGCGGCGGGTGAGGCCGGGGGAGAGGGGTCGGGCGAGGCGGGGGAGGTCGCGACGTACTTGGACGCCAATGACTCTACCAGGGAGGGGAACTTTTCGCCCACGATGGCGAAAAATTACCGGAGGAATTCGACGGGAGGAAAACGCTCCATCCCGGGAGTGATCCGGGGGTTGTGTAGACTAAGTGAGCCCTAGGTGTGTACTTCCCCCGCTTCCGAAGCGCAAACTGCGAGGGTGTGTGTAGGTGAGCAGTGGGGTGAGTACCTACCACGTCGTACGGCGCACCAACGAGAGAAAAATCGCGGCTAACAGCCCCGGGGCATAGGAGCCGTAGCCGGGGAACCGGAAGGAATAGGATATGGGAGGGGCGGGTGGGTAGTGTGCAATACTCGACAGAATAAAAGCAATAAAGTTGCGATGGACGCGCGACGCAGGGCCGGCGGCGGCGGCTACAGTCGCGAGCGAACACGGCGACGAGGCGGGAAGGGCAGCGCGGGACGGGCCCCCAAACCTGAAACGGACAAATTGAATTATTATTTATCCAATGCTCGACCTTACGGACCTCACTATACGGTGTCGTGACGCTCATTATAAGGATTCGCGACGCTCACTATACGGCGTCGCGACGCTCACTACAAGGCGTCGCGACGATCATCATAAGGTACTTATAACTAGTAATTCTGGTAGAGATTTAGTTATTATTGCATGTTATCGGTAGCACCTTCATTGTGATACATGACTCATTTATTTGTGCGCTGCGCTAAGCGCATAACTAATGAGTCATTGCAAAATGCTCGTCTCCGATTGGCTGACTAATTCACTCGCTGTTATGTCCACTACTTGAGTAATTAACACTTTAAAGACATTCATTAAGTCCATCTAGGATCCGCCTGCGAGAACTGCACCACCACCGCCCGGAACGCTCCAGCCTACCACCGCAGTAGCCCCTTGAAGCCATCCGAAGATTTCGCGTTCGCGGCCACCCGCACCACCCGCGCCGCCTGTCGTCCAACGACAACAAAAGGCCCTTTTTAGGGCGACCAGCACCATCCAAAGGCCCTTTTCAGGGCCAAACCGCCTCAAAGATGAGGCGCGCACCACCCGTGCGCTCGGCATCGGACCTCACCGGACGCCGACCCGCACCAGACACGCCGCAGTCTCCGCCCGCGTCGCAGCAGGCCCCACGCCCGTGCGTGCCAGTGAGCCGCGCGTCCACCGCGCGACCGCGCCCGCGCCGTTCCGCGCGACCGACACCGCGCCCGCACCGCACCCCGCGCGACAGCCGCCGCGCCTCGCGCTCCACTGCCGACCTCGAGCAGGTCCGGCGCCGCGCACGCCGCCGCAGCCACCGCCGCCGCCGTCGCATTTACATCGCGTACCGCCGCCGCGCGCCCTGCCGCGCCACCCGCGCCGCGCACCCAGCGCGCCACCGCCGCTGGCACCGCTCCGCGCGCGGCGCAAGGGGTGCGCTTCACTCCGCGCACCGACGACGAATACCGGTGCGTGCAGCGGTACCTATACAGTATTGAGAAGACAGAGAAAATCGCATGGCTCTCGTATTCGCTACCAGCAGACAGTCTCAAGGTAGCGATACGAGGACTACACGCTAATACAGACCCCGAGGACATATAGAACTCCAAGACCGAGGCTACGAGCCCGAGTACGTGCGGCAAATACGCGCCAGAAGAGGAAGACCAGGGTGCATCTTCCTAGCGATCCTGAAGCGTACTAAAGACCTAACGCCGGGCATCTATGAAGAGGACGAACTCCTCTCTATGCCCGGCGTCAAAATCGAAGCCTGGCGAGGCAAGAAAGGCCCCGCTCAGTGCCACCGCTGCCAAAAATTCAGGCACTCGAGCCACCAGTGCCACCGGCAACTGGCGTGTGTGCGATGCGGGGAGGAGCACACCGCCAAGGACTGCCCACGACCAAGAGAGGAGCCGGCCACCTGCGCGAACTGCGGCGGCCCCCATACCGCCAACAACACCAAATGCCCGGTATTCCGGAAGGAGGCCCGGAACAAAAAAGCCGGCACTGTGGCCATCAGCGGGCGCCCCCGAAACGAGGCTGCAAGGGCCCCCCCCGCCACCGAAGAATCCACGACCGCCACTGCCGCACGTACAGCCCCGAGCACCGTCCCCGGGACCACGCTGATGCCGCCGGCCAACGGCCCCACGGCAAGGGACGCGCAGAAGCCGACCAGGAGGAACAGGAAGAGCCGACCAGGAGGAACAGGAAGAGCCAACCGCCACACAGCTGCCACCGAAGAAGATCGGCCCTTCCGCCGGCCCAATAGCACCCAAGCCCAGACCGGCCGAAGGCGCCAAGTACCCGACGGCGGGTAGCACACAGCTCGACCTGCTGAGCGAAACGATTCAGGTCCTGCAAGACGTCCTGGGGGCCCTCCGCTCCGGAGAGAACCCCATCCCAGTGATACTGGGTGGTATGGCAAGTATCCTCTCCAATTATGGGTAGTACGCCCCTACGCCTACTAAATTGGAATGCCCGCGGCCTAAACAACAAGGTCGCCCTCCTCCGGCCATTACTCGCCGACCAAGATATTGACGTGGCGCTCATCAACGAGACGCTACTAGGCCCCGCAGACAAGCCGAGATTCCCGGGATACTTTATCTATCGACAGGACGAGCGCAACGAAAATGGTGCGTACAGAGGACTGGCAGTCCTGGTCAGAAGAAGAGTCGTCCATCAAGCCATCCCTACCCAAGTACTGAGTTCCATGTACGGCCTAGGAGTCCAACTACGCGCCGCGAATCATGTACGTACCGCGCACCGAGCTCTCACCTGGATCTGGCTGACGTCCACCAGCTGCTGGACTCGCCGATCCCCACTCTCATCGCAGGTGACCTCAATTGCAAGAACCCTGCATGGAACTCAGTGAACTTCAACTACGAGGGAAGACGACTCTTCGCAGATTCTGAAGCCCGCGGCTACACGGTCAGCGGCCCAGAAACGCCGACCCGCTACCCAGACCAGAACGTGAACCACATACCGAACGTTCTGGACATCACCATACACCGCGGGCTAGACTGCCAAATAACCCAAGAGTCCCTGGCAGAACATTTACTGTCAGACCACGTGCCCGTCCTGATCACCGTTGCCGCCCGCCCAACAATAGTATCCCGGGCAGCGCCTATCCACTTTTTATTTAGATTTACACAAAACAGTCGAGAGAACTCCTTGATACTTTTATATAGAAATGTATGATTTTCAGATCACCGCCACTTCTTAATTTCACAAAAATATCTAGGTTGGTACAAAATCGAGCCATAGTTCATATATAAAAATAAAAGTATTTCACTGTGTTCACAAATAAGCGACAAGAGCGAAACTAGATGGACTTAATGAATGTCTTTATATTTATAGTAAGTGTTGATTACGTAGTATCTTGCTTCTTCAGGGCATCACTGCATTAGCAACCTCGAGGTTGCCGCGTGCAGCATTCCACGATCTCCCACCATCTCATGTAGTCATTTATACTTATAATTTGAGCTCTTTGTGAAGGGGTGAAACACCCACCGAAGTATGCGGGTTTCACCCAGACGCTAGGAGTTCTGGGCTCTGGGCTGAGCGGCTGAGCTGACACAGCCGGGGGGTTCGGTCGCGGTCTCTCTGTTGCGCAAGCACTGGGAGGTCGCGTGATCTCCGAGGCACTTTACGCACCAGGGGCGAGATTTTCAATTACGGGCAGAATGCCCGTAAAGTTGGCAATTATGGCACTTTGAGATAGTGCCATTCTTGTGAGGTGCCTCTATAATAATCCCTGAGGTGACATAGGGATTATTATATCTTCCACCCCTCGGGGGAGCGGTCAGGCCCCACGAGGACCATGTTTGACGGGTCCTTAGATCGGGCCAATGTTGCAAAACTTGACACAATAAATAGAAATCTGAAGAACGAAATCAGCAAAAGCAACAAAGTTGTTATTGAAATAACAACAATGTAGCGCTAGGACGCACGACGGAGGCGCATTACATGACAATATCTAGCAGTTTCCGTCACACTGAACGTGTGTTTACACGCCTTTAGCTGACGGAAACACCGTCACAATTATTCGGCAAATGAATTTGAGAATACAGTCTCTAATCGACAATCTTAATCCGTTGGTTCCTGACAGACGTGAATAACTCCCTACAGAATGCATATTTAGCAAAATTATAGATTACCTTATCTATGCAAGACGACTAAGGAGCCAGGATGCAGCGGACCACTCGACGCGTGGCAACGGCCAGGCAGCAGTCGCGCGCGGCGACGCAGTACGAACCAACATCTGTAATTCAAAAAGATTTCCATAAATATCTATATAAAAAATAAGACCGCTAGTCTAACGTATAATAATAGCTGCTTAGGACTGGTAGTTCATCCATCTTGTTTCAGATATGTAATTACACAGTTTCACATTATATCCACACATGTACTACAGATGGAAGTATATGCAGTCGCATTTTGATCTTACCTTTATCTTATCTTCATCGGAAAAGGAAACTGCACAGACTGCCTCTCTTCGCTCTTGATCCGTATCTTGCTTTTTCAGGGCATCACTGCATCAGCAACCTTGAGGTAGCAGCATTCCAAGATCTCCCAGCACCGCATTTAGTATAGCTGTCCGTACTCGAGACGCTTTATAGACTGACTGTCATTACCGTCCCCGGTACAACGCAGGTGCGGGGGAGTTGCAGAAGGCGGGGGGTAGTTCCAACGATACTGGACCCTCGTCTTGCCACCGGTTTCTTCGGAAATCTTGTCTTATCTTTCTTTGGGAGTGACCCACGGTCCCGCAGAGGACATGGCTTGGAGGCTCCGTCGCAGTCTCCGTAGAGGGCGAGCATTGGGAGGTGACATGGTTCTCTAGGTCTAGGCACTTGACGCACTGGGGGCGGGCATGACAAATACGAGCAGCGTGCCCGTAGAGCTGGCAGTTAATCCATTAACTAGGAGTGCCGTTCTTATGGGGAGCCTCGACAACCATCCCTGAGAGATGGCAAAGGGATGATTGAATGGGAGGGATTAATGTGGAATATATTCGCGCACGCGCTCAGGTCGGACCGCCGCACCCCACCACCCAGCCCGCGATCAAGCGCAGCAGCCTCGCCAGCACCAGCCTACCTCAGAGGAGCGGCAAATCTATCCTCCGAGTCGAGCGACGAGGAGGAACGCTCACAGACAGGAGCTACACGCCGCCCGCGCCGCCCACGCTCGGACGATGACTCTGACGGACCGAAGCGCCCGTGCACGGCACAGATCACTCCGCCATCGTAATTCTCAACGGTGACGGGCACCCACGTCGCAGCGTCGCAGGCCCCCGCTGTAGAGGCAGGAACACCGCCGCCGAAGCAACCAAGATATCCGCCGCTGGTCGTTGAGAGGCTGCCCAACTGGCCGACTCACTTCCGCGCGCTGAGGGCCACGCTCGGCCACGCACCGAACGCCCGCCCCTTTGGTCAAGGGGTGCGCTTCACTCCGCGCACCGACGACGAATACCGGTGCGTGCAGCGGTACCTATACAGTATTGAGAAGACAGAGAAAATCGCATGGTTCTCGTACTCGCTACAAGCAGACAAGAGTCTCAAGGTAGCGATACGAGGACTACCCGCTAATACAGACCCCGAGGACATATTGCAAGAACTCCAAGACCGAGGCTACGAGCCCGAGTACGTGCGGCAAATACGCGCCAGAAGAGGAAGACCAGGGTGCATCTTCCTAGCGATCCTGAAGCGTACTAAAGACCTAACGCCGGGCATCTATGAAGAGGACGAACTCCTCTGTATGCCCGGCGTCAAAATCGAAGCCTGGCGAGGCAAAAAAGGCCCCGCTCAGTGCCACCGCTGCCAAAAATTCAGGCACTCGAGCCACCAGTGCCACCGGCAACTGGCGTGTGTGCGATGCGGGGAGGAGCACACCGCCAAGGACTGCCCACGACCAAGAGAGGAGCCGGCCACCTGCGCGAACTGCGGCGGCCCCCATACCGCCAACAATACCAAATGCCCGGTATTCCGGAAGGAGGCCCGGAACAAAAAAGCCGGCACTGTGGCCATCAGCGGGCGCCCCCGAAACGAGACTGCAAGGGCCCCCCTCGCCACCGAAGAATCCACGACCACCACTGCCGCACGTACAGCCCCGAGCACCGTCCCCGGGACCACGCTGATGCCGCCGGCCAACGGCCCCACGGCAAGGGATGCGCAGAAGCCGACCAGGAGGAGCAGAAGAGGACGCAGGGCCGCGCGTACTCAACCCACCCCCAGGACGGTAGCGTCACAGGAGGAACAGGAAGAGCCAACCGCCACACAGCTGCCACCGAAGAAGACCGGCCCTTCCGCCGGCCCAATAGCACCCAAGCCCAGACCAGCCGAAGGCGCCAAGTACCCGACGGCGGGTAGCACACAGCTCGACCTGCTGAGCGCAACGATCCAGGTCCTGCAAGACGTCCTGGGGGCCCTCCGCTCCGGAGAGAACCCCATCCCAGTGATACTGGGTGGTATGGCACGTATCCTCTCCAATTATGGGTAGTACGCCCCTACGCCTACTAAATTGGAATGCCCGCGGCCTAAACAACAAGGTCGCCCTCCTCCGGCCGCTACTCTCCGATCAAGACATCGACGTGGCGCTCATTAATGAAACTATGCCAGGCCCCGCTGACAGACCAAGATTCCCGGGATACTTTACCTACAGACAGGACGAGCGCAGTGAACACGGCGCGTACCGAGGACTGGCAGTCCTGGTCAGAAGAAGAGTCGTCCACCAATCCATCCTCACCCAAGTACTGAGTTCCATGTACGGCCTAGGAGTTCAATTACGCGTTGCGAACCAAGAGCTCCGCATCTTCGCCGCGTACCGCGCACCGAGCTCTCACCTGGATCTGGCTGACGTCCACCAGCTGCTGGACTCGCCGATCCCCACTCTCATCGCAGGTGACCTCAACTGCAAGAACCCTGCATGGAACTCCTTAAACTCCAACTACGAGGGAAGACGACTCTTCGTCGACTCTGAAGCCCACGGTTACACGGTCTGCGGCCCTGAAACTCCGACCCGCTACCCAGACCAGAGCGCGAGTCACATGCCAAATGTCCTGGACATCGCCATACACCGTGGGCTGGACTGCCAAATTACCCAGGAGTCCCTGGCAGAACACCTACTCTCGGACCACGTGCCTGTCCTTATAACCGTCGCCGCTTGCCCAACAATAGTATCCCGGGCAGCGCCACGTCACCACACGGACTGGACGCGCTTTCAAGAAGCGCTGGAGACCACCACTCCATCTCGGCCGATAAGAACCCCAGACGACGTTGACATAGCTGCACAGGAATTGACAGCGGCTATCCAAAACGCCCTCACCGAAGCCAAACGAGACCGCGTCCAAAGCGCCAAAAAGCCGGACCTCCCAGCGCACATACGCGGTCTCATCACTCGAAAAAGGCAACTGCGTCGCAGATGGCAGACTAGCCGCTGTCCCGCCCTCAAGAGCCAGCTCAACCGTCTTGCGGAGAAGATAAAGGCCGAGATTTCACTGCACGCCACCCAGAGTTGGGAGGAACATATCGAAAACATCGATGGCGACTGGAACTCCATCCATCGATTGTGCCGACAACTTTCGAATACCCCAACTCCGGTGCGCCCATTATTACACGACGATGGAACACCCCGATACGCAGCAGCAGACCGCGCGGAGATATTCGCCGACCACCTCGAACGCCTATTCCGACCGAATCCGGACACAAGAGTGAGCCATACGCAAACAGTCGAGCAACACCTTAGACAGTACTTGGCAACGCCGATAACTCCCGAAGAGGACGCGATCTTCTTCTCCCCGGGCATGGTCAGTCAGGTGACCAAAAAGTCTAAGCCCAAGAAGGCCCCCGGAGCGGACGGCATCACCAACGGAGCGCTGCGGCACCTGCCACACCGACCAGTGGCAGCAGTAGCCCGCCTCTGCAACGGCATCGTCCGCACGGGGAAGTTCCCCGAAGTCTGGAAGCTTGGGCACGTCATCCTGCTATCGAAGCCAAAGAAGAACACGCTGAAGCCAGAGAGTTATCGGCCCATCACTCTATTGCCCACTATGTCTAAGGTGTTCGAAAAACTCCTGTTGCGTCATTTCAATGCTCACATTGTCCCCAGATCGGAGCAGTTCGGATTCCGGTCGGAGCACAGCACTACTCTCCAACTGTCGAGGGTCATCCACGACCTGACGGCCTACGCCAACAAGCGCGAGAAGGCCGGCCTTGTGTCCCTCGACATGGAAAAGGCGTTCGACCGAGTCTGGCACACCGGTCTGCTATACAAGCTCACGCACACTTCGCTGCCCCGTCGTGTAATAAAGGTGGTCTCCTCCTTTTTGCAGGGCCGAGTCTTCAGAGTGGTGGTGGAGGGAGCGCTCTCGAGAGAGCGCCCCATCGCCGCCGGAGTCCCACAAGGCAGCTGTCTATCGCCTGCCCTGTACAGCCACTTCACCGATGACATCCCCACAGCCCCCGGAGTGCACTTGGCCCTCTACGCGGACGACGCAGCGTATTATACCTCGTCGCTAAACGCCCACCACGCCGCCACCAAACTCCAGCGTGCACTCGACCTACTCCCGGACTGGCTGGCAACATGCAGGTTGTCGGTGAACGTCCCTAAAACGCAGGCGATGGTCATGGGAGCAGGACATAAACCCCCACCACCACTCAGACTCCACGGACAGGACATAAAATGGGCCCCTAAGGTAAAATACCTAGGAGTAACCATTAACCGGACCCTCACTTTCAGACAACACGTCTCCAGAGTCGTCGCACAGGCCCGCAGCGCTCGCGCCCGCCTCCGCCCAGTGCTCTCCTCAGCCCTCCCTCTGCGCGTGAAGACAGCGGTGTACAAGACGTAGTCGCGTCTTTATAGCAACATTGTTATTTTAATAACGACTGTTGCATTTCTTGTTTCTTGTTAGACAGATTTATTTTTAGTCAATTTTTGCACTACCGGCGGGAAACCTAACCGTGCCAACAAGCCGGTAGTGAGCGGGACCCGAGCGCTCGCTGTCCCCCTTCAGGGGTAGGCAAACTCGGCTGGGCATGGAACCACCGGCCTTGGGGGCTTCCCTCGTCGATGCCAAGTATCGCCCTCCCACCCTCCCCCTCCCGACCTCCTATTCTCCGGGTGCTGTTTGGACCGAGCCGGTTTCCCGGCTACGGCTCCTCTGCCCCGGGGCTGTTAGCCGCGATTGTCTCTTGGTAGGCACACCGGTTGGTGTGATAGGTACACACCAACACTCACCTTCGCAGTTTGCCCTTCGGAAGCGGGGCGAAGTACACTACTAGGGCTCACGTACTCTACACAACCCCCCTGTCGTAACAGGGTGGGACTTAAGTTATTCTTAGGTAGTCACTCCAGGGATGGAGCCCTTTCCTCCCGTCGAATTCCTCAGGGAATTTTTCGCCATAGTGAGCGAAAAGTTCCCATCCCTTGTCGAGACGTTGGCGTCCAAGTACGCCGCGTCCTCCCCCGCCTCACCGGACCCCTCACCTCCGGCCTCACCCGCCGTCGCGCCCGTCACCATCCCCGCGGACCCCGTGTCCGAACCCGACTCCGAGTCGGACTCGGACATGCTCGTCGACGCCGTCGCCGACGAAGCCGCCCCGCCCTCTCAGTCCTCTTCGGAAGAGGACTTCATTCCGGTGGTTGGGAAGAAGCGCCTGCGCAAGCATCTCCCGCGCGATCCATGAGCGCAAGCATCTCCCGCGCGATCCATGAGCGCAAGCTCAACTTTCTCCAAGCACGGACTACCGCGCAAGGAATCATGGTCAAGGTGCAGACCGCCGATGACCACCGCGCCCTATCGCGTTTCTTGCTCGCCAGCAAGGTCGCATACCACACATACGCGCTCGAAGAAGAGCGTGTTCTCCGTGTGGTGATTAGGAAAATCCCCAAGGAGGTCGGTACAGACCTCATCAAACAGGACCTTCAGTCCAAATCCCTCAAACGCGCAACGACAACCGCGAAGGAACAAGTAAACAAGCCAGCAGCGACGAAGAAGAAGGCGAACGTGGTGTACACCACCACCGAGTCAGTAGAACCGGAGGAGCAGACCAGCTAATGCTCGAGTTGCGACCGAACCCACGCGCTGAACGAATGCTCTACATACCGGGCCTTGAGCGTCGATCGGCGATGGGCCTTAGTACGGGAAATTGGCCTCTGCTTCAAATGCGTGGACAAGAAACATCGACAGTTCCGGTGTAAGGCGAAGATGTGCGGCGTGAACGATTACCGCCGCCCACACCACTCGACGCTGCACGACGACGCGAGAGCTATTGCACGACCGAACGAGTACAACAACGCGCCGCCCGGGGGAGAACCAACGTCGAGTCACGCCGCAGCAGTTTTGTCGGTAGCTCCGATCTATACTACCGGCGCGAAAACAGATACTGTGTTAACTGCAAAAATTACGGACATTCTCGTGAAAATTGTCGTAAATTGTTGTCTAAACAATCCGCGAATGACAGTCGTAATTATAGTAATAACGTGAACGTAAATAGCATTAAGTGTTACGGATGCGGCGAGAGCAGAGTTATTCGTTCTAATTGTTCGAAGAGCAATTATTATCCAAACTTCGCGATCGCGAACAACCTCTGATGCATCAGCTGTGGGTAAGCCGTCCACCCAGGTGAGTAATTTTATTGCTTTTAAGGTTTGTACTGGGGCTGAACCGGACTTGAGTGTTGGTCATAAACACTATAACAGTATAAACATACTGCTTCCCACAACTGAATCGCATCCTATTTTGTATGCACATCCCATTAATAATTTTATTCATGATAATACGTCGCCCGAATTTTATAAACAAAAGTTTTCGAATTTCCCACGTTCTGAGTGTGTTGATGATACCTGTTTGTTTACATCTTATTCCCGTTCAGTGATTGAGGGGGAGTCTTGCACTCACGTACCTACCGAATTTAAGTCAGTACCTCCGAGGGAATTTAGTGTTAATGAGTGCACCGCAAATAGTGTAAATACATCAACACAACGATTTTTATAATAACGAACGACGTTCGAATCGTTATGATCAGTGTCCGTCACCGGGTAGGGTGACCATGAATGTTCAAGGACTAAACCGGGACTTTGGTAACCAACATAGGGGGATCACATTTTATTCAAGACCGGGTCCGGGAATAGTCAAGCCGGTCAAGATGAAAACAACATCTGACTGCACAAGTATATCGTCAGTAAGTTCTTTGCAAGTTAGCCAACACCGCCGGCCTATTTTAGGTATAGAGATTTTTGGAATCCGTGGAACGGGTTATATCGATACCGCCGCCAAGAGGTCTGTTGCCGGATCTTCACTATACGCCTTACTACAACAGCATAATCAGCCTTTCGTGACTGATACAATGCTGACTCGCTGCTGACTGCTGCTGTCGACGACACTTGAAGTCAAGATTATCCAGGGTAAGAGTGTCACCATAGATTTTTTAGTTTTCCCGGACGCCCATAATAATGCCACATTGTTAGGTATAGATTTTTTAGTACTATCGGGATTAGCGATTAACTTTGGTACTTCAAAGTGGCATTTTGATGGTTCTGAAAGAGTTTTTCCGCTGGAGTTCGAGTATCCCAATAACTCCACACCTTGTTCTGCTGCGGACTTTTAGAGAGAAGATGAGGGAACGATGCTGAGCCCTACTGAGCGTGACCGCCTAGCTACTTTCCTGCAGCGCAATGAATAACAGTAACAGGTACCAACTACAAAGAGACACAATACAACCCCCAGTTAACTCAAGCACAGATGTGTAATACACAAAGCGACCCTCACCGGTCGCACCCAATGACCTGCCCCCAGATGGGGGCAGCGTAGGACAACCGCTAGAAGAGGGGAAACCCTGACACAGCATTCCCCGCCTCCACGGGGAGGGCGCGTGAAGAACCGAGAGCGAGTAATTTATGATGGACTGTCCTCCCATCCCGCACGCCTCTCGCCGGCCTCCGCCACCATCTGTCGACGACGCAAGCGCCCGGACTCCCCTGACGACTCCTCAGGGAATAAAAAGCTGAGGCTCAGGTCCCACTCCTGGAGCCCCTCGCGGCTCAGGAACACCCTCGTCCCAATCAGCGGGGAGGAACCTGAACATCAAACCACCCACCAACGACCACCCAGCTTCGGGAACGGAATCAAGTTCACGCCCACCGACGCCGACGAGTACAGACTGGTACAATCGTACCTGTCTAAACTGGAAAAAGAGGAAGGAGTGGCATGGTTCTCATACTCTTTACCAGCCGAACGGAGGATCAAAGTCGCCATTCGCGATCTACCAGCCGACACAGAGCCAACACACATCAGAGAAGCGCTCCGCGAACAAGGCTTCGACGTTGAGCGCGTGAAGCACATCCGGGCCCGGGCAGGAATACGAGGTTGTATATTATTCGCAACAGTAAATCGGACGGCCAACACACTCCCGGAGATATACCAGATAACCGAACTGATGCTTTTATGCCCAGCATCAGAATTGAAGCATGGCGTGGGAAGAAGGGTCCTGCGCAATGCCACAACTGTTAGGAATTCAGGCACAGCAGCCACCACTGCCACAAACCCCAGGCTTGTGCGCGTTGCGGAGGACCACACCCAGCCAAAGACTGCCCCAGACCTCATGAAGAAGCACCAACCTGCAAAGGGCCACACCCGGCCAACAACACCACATGCCCCGTGTATCGGAAGGAGGCACGTAACAAGAAGGCAGGAACAGTCGCAAGGACCAATCAGGCCCCAAGACAACCCGCCCAACCCCAACCTATCAACGATCTGAGTGACTGCTTATTACTACAAGGTGATCTTCATCGCCTAGAACAGTATTGTGTCATCAACAGCTTAGACCTTAATGTCTCTAACAGTGTGACCATTTGTGGCAGATTTGGATCCAAAATTTTAGCTGTGGCATATTATGCTGACGATTTACAAATGTGGCAGATTTTGGCAGATTTCAAAGGTTAAAATGAAAATCATGCTAATTTTAAATTACATTACATCATATATAAGTAATAAAAATTTAAATAAGGTTAATATATAAAAATATTTAGTAGAAAATTATTTCACAATCTGGCAACCTACGCCTTTGTTTGATACCCAGCCCAGATTACACGGGGATTTCCCGCTTGATCTGTTCATACATAGGTATTGTCATTTGATTGTGGGCTGTAAGTCATAAGTCTTAAGGTTCATATTCTTATAACGTTTCTTGATTGTGTTTTCAATCAAATCTTTGTTTTTACTTCATTTCATTTCATTCTCTTACGTCGCTTAGCGTGTATGTGAAGTGCAGTTCTAAACTTGAAAAGCAAATACATAATGAAAAGAAAATACGAGCGGTCCTATCGACCGGAATGGGAGCAAGATCCTCTGCTCTCGTCCTGGATCAGTCGAGCTAAGGATGAGCAGGACGTTGCATTTTGTAAAGCCTGTAACTGCAAATTAGTTACCAGGTTATCTTCTTTAAAGGAACATGTTTCATCCCAGAAACACAAAAAAAACATAATCGGGTTTAGTGGCCAATCTTCGGTAAGTATTTACATTTAGTTGTTATAAATGTTTTAGGTGCAACAGTTTTTCAAAACATCTCCATTAGAAGAGGAAGTAAAAAAAGCCGAACTTAAATTTTGTGCCATGATAGTGGAACACAATATGCCATTCCGTTTAATGGATCATTTGAGCGAAGTCATCTCAAAAAGCTTCCATGATTCTGAAATCGCCAAGCAATTTTCTTGCAAGAAAACCAAAGCGGCAGCGGTAACATATAATGTTTTAAAACCAAATTTAGAAGCAGAGATGCTTGCTGATTTAAAATCCTGTGAAAATATTAAAACACGTACACCTATGTTTTCGTTGGTTATAGATGAGACTACAGATGTTACAACCACATCAACGCTTGCTATTGTAACCAAATATTATTCAGAAAAAGACCTGCAGGTAAAAACAAAATTTTTGACCTTGGTTGACTTGA
The DNA here is from genome assembly GCA_914767695.1 of Ptilodon capucinus. Lineage (NCBI taxonomy): Eukaryota > Metazoa > Arthropoda > Insecta > Lepidoptera > Notodontidae > Ptilodon > Ptilodon capucinus. The sequence continues at coordinate 3,548,685 of OU611837.1, forward strand.
ACGGGGCTGATGCCCAATCATTGTTTGATGCATTATCCACGTCTTTAACTAATTCTAACCTTAATATTAAAGATGCTATTGGTTTTGGGGCTGACACTACTAACGTTATGTTTGGAGAGCATGGGTGGTGTTTAAGTAAAACTAAACATACATATTTAGTATGTTTTATAATTAGTAAGATTTTGTATTTTTATAAAATTATTATTTTTAATGCACGTTGGCAACATTATTTTTGGTTTTAAACTCTCCTGTTTTTGATTTGTAATTAGCGGCAGTGCGCTCTTTGTTTATTTTTATTAAATACAGTGTTTTACACTACAAGTACGCTTTTTACTTTAACAAAAGTGTTTTGGTCCTTCGTGAAGTAATTAGAATCAGTGCAAGTGTTCGTTTCGTGAGTTATCTCGAACTTTTGGACATTGGCGTGGCCGGCTCGCAATACGAGTCGCCTGAAGCTGTTTGCCTGTTATACTGCTCGCACCTTCGCTCTATCTATAATAGAACGAAAAATCTGCAGGGCATCATCGAAAAGCGTCGAGTCATCGAGTTATCGTATGATTTACGATTGCGCAAAAGTTTTTTCATTGTTATTTTTTACCGGCATCAACAAGTACCTACGCCAGATTACGCCGCCATCTTGACCGTCATCTTTGGCCGACAAAGTTCCTGAGGTTGGCAGCGTGTACTGCGACGGTCGCCATCTTCGCCGTCATATTACACCGACAACGTTTCTGACGTTGGTAGTACCTAATTACGCGGATAGCCGCCATTTTCGCTGTCATTTTTGCCGACAAAGTTTTTAAGTTAAAAGTTTTAGCAGTTATTACTAAGATAGTCCTCATCTTCGCTGTTATTTCGTAGCCAAAGTTTTGAATTGCTGTATTTTTTTACGTTACAAACATGAGCGAGAAGGAGGCGTTAAGAAAATATAAACTACAGCGTGCCCAGTGTAAAGCGACAGTAACGCGCATAGAAAAATTCGTGGATGATCCTGAAATGCTTGACTCGGTGTCAGTCGACATGTTAGAGGCACGCAAAGAAAAGTTACTTACCGTGCTCAAGGATTATGAAGCAGTACAGCTAGATATAGTAAGTTTGGACGAAGGAGATGAGGAGCCGGTTGGTGATTTTGAGGACAAATATTATTCTGTATTAGGTAAGCTAAGTGCTGCAATAAAAAATTCAAGTAGCAAGGCTACCTCACAATCATGTAACATATCAGCATGTAAGTTACCAAATATTGAGATCTCTGCCTATGATGGTAGGGACTTTACAAAGTTTAAACCATTTTATGACTTATTTATGGCTGTCATTGACAAGAACAATACCTTGTCTGATGTTCAGAAACTTTTTTATCTAAGAAAATATTTAACAGACGATGCATTGGCAGTTGTTGTCAACCTGCCGTTAGTTAATCAATCTTATCAGGAAGCACTATGTTTGTTGAAAAAGCGGTTTGACAATAAGTCACGGTTAATCGCTAATCATATTAATATTTTATTAGATCTGCCTACTATGCAGAAGGGCACAGCTGCCTCCATAAGGTCGTTTGTGTCTGAGGTGCAGCAACAATTGCACGCTCTAAAGAATTTTGATCAGCCTACCGATAAATGGGATATGCTATTAATTTCAATATTGACTAGGAAACTGGATCTTTTTACTAATCGAGCTTATCAGTTAGATAGAGATTCTGATGAGATGCCTACTCTGTCTAATTTTATAAAATTTCTAGAGAAGCGTGCTATAGCGCTTGAGGATAGTCTGCCTACAAAATACACAAATAAAAATAAATTCAGTACATCTGCGGTTACAAATGTGGCGACCAATACAAAAAAATCTGCCTGTAAGTTCTGTAATAAAACTGAGCATCCTGTTTTCAGTTGTGTGGAATTCAAAACGGCTGCTCCTGCGGATCGGCAAGAATTTGTGCAACGTAACAGCTTGTGCACCCTTTGTTTGAGATCTCATGCGGGAAAATGTAAGTTTGTTTTCAAATGTAAAATATGCCGCAAGGGACATAACACTCTTTTACACAATGAGCCATCTGAACAGGAGGAGACTGTTGTGACATTGTTGTCAAACCCTATTTCCAGCGGCATATTGCTTCCCACTGTTAGACTAAATGTGCTCGACCAATGTAGTAAGAAAATTTTGGTTCGAGCGTTGCTTGACACGGGCAGCCAAGCATCTTTTGTAACATCAAATCTTGTTAAACAACTTGGATTGGTTGCTATAAATCAACATAATAATATTATTGGTATTGGTAATAAACCAACAAAAATTGAAAAGTCTATAAACTTAACATTACTTTCATGCTATAATGATGTAAAATTAAATGTAAAATGTCATGTTGTTGACTCTATTACAACAAAATTGCCTCAACAATATATAAATGTATCTCAGTGGAATTTACCAAAAAATATAAAGTTATCAGATTGTGAATTTAATACTCCATCAGAAATTAATTTGTTACTGGGTGCTGATATTTACTTTAATGTTATATTAGATGGTTGTATAAAGCTCCAAAATGGACCGGTATTGCAGAACACATTGTTTGGTTATGTAATTGGTGGAAATATTTCTGAAAAAAATGTAAGTACTGATAATTGTAATAATTTAGTAAGTAACCTAGCTATCCAAGACTATAATAAGTTAGAAAATGTAATTGAAAATTTTTGGCTGTCTGAGAAAATACCCGAGCCTGCTAAGCCAGTTTGTGATGAGATGGAGAAGGCTGAACAGATTTTTCAAAGCTCTTTGACTGTTAAGGATAATCGTTTTCATGTTGACATGCCTCTTGTTGTTCCGTTGGAGGAATTGCAGCTCGGGGATTCTTTTTCTATTGCCTATCAAAGGTTTCTAATGTTGGAAAAAAGGTTCAAAGCTAACCCTCTGTTATTAGAGCAATATAAAATATTTATAGAACAATATGTAGACCTAGGACATGCTAAGGAGGTTGATATTGCAGAGTATGACATTAATAATGATCCTGTTTATTTTTTAGCCCATCACGCTGTCATAAACGATGCCAGTAAAACAACTCGGCTCCGAGTAGTCTTTGATGGAAGCATGAAATCTCGCAACCAGGTATCGCTTAACGACGTCATGCTGAATGGGCCTATGGTACAGAGTGAGCTTTTTGATATTTTAATTGTATTCAGAACGTACCTTTTCACACTCATATGTGACATACAAAAAATGTTTCGTCAAATTTGTATAAATAGCCACCAAACTTGCCTGCAGAATATTCTCTGGCGGGATGACCCTAGGAAACCGATCACCTGCTTGCAGTTGCAGACTGTAACATATGGTTTAAAAGCCTCTACTTTCTTGGCCACTCGATGTTTAATTGAATTAGCCTACCAACACAAAGATAAGTTTTCACTTGCTGCTCAGGCTATGATAAGCAATACATATGTTGATGACGTTCTTAGTGGAGCTGACAATATAGAGCAGCTGCATGAATTAAAAAGGCAGCTGATAGAGCTCCTTAATGTAGGTAGTTTTTCTTTGCACAAATGGTGTTCAAATTCCATGGAGGTAATTAATGATATCCCGGAGGAACATAGACAATTTGAAAATGTAGATATGAGCGGCAACAATTTAGTAAAGACTTTAGGATTAATGTATGATATAGTTTCAGATACTTTTACCTTTGCTTGCCCAGAGTTTGATGAGAAACATAATTTAAAAACAAAAAGAAAGATATTAAGTTTTATTGGTAAAATGTTTGACCCTCTTGGTTTAGTAGGCCCTATAGTTGTATTGGCAAAAATATTTATGCAGGAGCTATGGTCTTTGAAGATTGATTGGGACGCTATAGTACCTGATGATCAGTTTTCATATTGGAATATTTTTTTAAATAAATTAAAGCAAATGGGAAAAATTATAATAAGTAGGTGTGTCAGTACTAGAGATATGGTGTCTATAGAGTTAGTAGGGTACTGTGATGCATCCATTAAGGCTTTTGGTTGCTGTCTTTACATGAGGATTTTAAAAATTGATGGTTCAGTCCAAATAATGTTGCTCTGTTCCAAATCCCGTGTAGCGCCATTAAGCAAAAGTCTTACTATCCCACAATTAGAGCTCAATAGCGCTCTTCTTCTAGCACAACTTATACATAGAGTTGCTGCAGTTCTCAGATCTAAATATCCCCAACTTAAAAGTTTTTTATATGGTGACTCCCAAATTGTACTGTCTTGGATCAAGTCGGGTCATGTAAAGTCCAATGTTTATGCTAACAATAGAGTTAAACAAATTTTAGAATTGACCGATAAGAGTAGTTGGGGTTATGTAAGAACGTATGATAATCCAGCTGATTTGTTATCAAGAGGTGTTTTGGCACATAAATTACAGGAAGATATATTATGGTGGCATGGGCCAGTATATCTGTCAGATTATAATTACAAGCATGTTATGTTTGAAAATAGTATTAAAGTGCCTGAGTTGCCCGCAGAAAGCGAATCAGAGGAAGGATTACCATGCGCTTTAGCGAATGTAGAGCCATCGTTTTCAGTGCAGTTCTTTGGAAAATATTCTAATATTTATAAATTGCAAAAAGTGATAGGTTTTATTTATAGATTCTATAATAACTGTTTAAAGAGGAATAATAAGCTTACAGAAAATAACTTAACCATTAAGGAACTGGCAGACTCTATGTCAGTTATAGTTCGTTGTACTCAACGTGAACATTTTTATAAAGAGGTGCAATTGATCTCTGCTGGTAAAAATATAAAAACAGGTATAGGTAACCTCCATCCTTTTCTTGATAAAATGGGCATTGTAAGAGTAGGAGGTAGGCTAGATAAAGCTAAAGATTTTTCATTTGATAAGAAACATCCTTCTATTCTCCCAAAGAATTGTCACATTACAAGCCTGTTGAAAGAGAGAGAGCATTTAAGACTGATGCATGCAGGGCCTAGGTTAGTATTGAGCTCTTTGTCACAAAAGTATTTTATTATAAGCGGTGTTCGGGAGGTCAAGAGAGTAGTGCGCAAATGTGTGAGGTGCTTTCGTTTAAAAGCTGAAGCTGCCAAGCAGTTGATGGGATCACTCCCAAAAGAAAGAATAACTCCATCTAGGCCTTTCCAGCATGTTGGCGTTGATTTTTGCGGTCCATTTGACATTAAAGTTGCTCGCATTAGAAATCCGATTATTAAAAAAAGTTATATTGCACTATTTGTATGTTTCTCCACAAAGGCTATTCATGTAGAGCTGGTATCTGACCTTACAACTGAAACGTTCTTAGCGTGTCTTAAGCGGTTTATAGCTAGGCGTGGGATGCCTACAAATATATATTGTGATAACGCGCAAACTTTTAAAGGAGCCTCAAATGTAATGGAAAAGTTGTATGTACTACAATCCTCCAAAGATCACAGAGATGCGGTAAATAATTTCTGTGCTCAAAATTACATCAAATTTAAATTTATTCCCAGTTATTCTCCTGAATTTGGAGGATTGTGGGAATCGGGTGTTAAGAGTGTAAAACACCATCTAAAGAGGGTAGTAGGTAACCTTAGTTTAACATTTGAAGAACTTTATACTGTTGTTGTTCAAATTGAAGCAATTTTAAATTCCAGGCCATTGCTTTCACTTAACTCGGTTGATTGTCAATATTTAACTCCAGCACACTTTCTAATTGGAACGGCTATGACCAGCTATCCTGAAGTTGATTTGACAGAGGTTGCCGTTAATCGCTTGAAGTTTTGGAATCTTTGCACCAAGCTAAAGCAGGACTTTTGGAAGGCATGGTCAAATGACTACTTAACTCAGCTTCAAAGCCGTCCCAAGTGGAAATATGCACAGCCTAATATGAAAGAAGGTGATTTAGTTATTGTTAAAAATTTCAATACCCCTCCTTATGAGTGGCCCATGGCTCGTATTTCTAAAATTTACCCTGGGTCTGATGGAAAGGTAAGGGTTGCAGATGTAAAAATTAAAAACAAAATATTTAGAAGATCTATAAACAGATTATGTCCATTACCTATAGGCTAACCGTCTCATGTTGGCCCCCAATTATGTTTAAGTAAAACTAAACATACATATTTAGTATGTTTTATAATTAGTAAGATTTTGTATTTTTATAAAATTATTATTTTTAATGCACGTTGGCAACATTATTTTTGGTTTTAAACTCTCCTGTTTTTGATTTGTAATTAGCGGCAGTGCGCTCTTTGTTTATTTTTATTAAATACAGTGTTTTACACTACAAGTACGCTTTTTACTTTAACAGGTGGTATCATTGCAAAAATAAGGCACGTCAATCCTCACTGCATGTTCATTAAGTGTGTGTGTCATTCCACTGCATTGTGTGTATCTCACGCTAGTAAAAACACCATACCACGAGCTATTAACCAAATGATACAAGAGGTTTACGGATATTTTGCCCATAGCAGTAAAAGACAAAGGGAGTTTGTTGAATATCAAGATTTTATTGGTACTGCAAAGCATAAAATATTAAGACATTATGAAATTCGTTGGCTTTGCTTGCACGCTTGCATTAAAAGAGTTTTAGAGCAATGGGATGCCCTAAAACTTTTTTTTCAGTCGCAGTTTTTGGAAGACTAAAACAAGAACTCTGATGAAATATTTCTAACAGTTTGAATGACAAGATACACAAACTTTATTTTTATGCATTGGATTATATATTGCAGTCAGTCAACAAACTAAACATTATATTTCAAGGAGATTATACAACAGTCCACACAGCATTCAAAGACATTTCTGAAGTGTACGTGTGCCTATTGAGTTGTTATATCAAGGGAAATTATTGACCGCAAGATTATAAACCGCAGACCCACTTGCAAATGACCCAAAATCTACCGTAAACTTTTTGCCTCTAAAAGATATGTATTTGGGTGTTAACGTGAGTACAGAAATCGATCGCTTATCCACAGACGTGAGTCTGAAACCTGGAATCCAGACGTTTCTTCAACGAATCCAATCATTTTTAACTGAACTATGTAGTCAATTGAAAACCCGTCTGCCACTTACAAACATTTTCAAAGATTTACAGTTTTTGGATCCACAACATGTCGTATACAAAGAATTTACGTCAATTTTAAGCGTTGCGAAGTCATTTCCCAACATTGTAGACGGAGACAATATTCAAAAAGTTGATGACGAACTCCGACAGATGAAGTTTGACAGAAGTGTAAGCGATTTGTTAGAAGCAGGCGGAAGTGGAAATAGCGCCGGGACAATTTTGAGCGTCGACAAGTTTTGGGGAGCGGTGGGAAAAATCAGGGACGCAAATGGGACAGCAAAATATCCAAATATTGCAAACTTTGCAAAAGCTCTATTATGTTTGCCGATGTCAAATGCATCGTGCGAAAGGATATTTTCTCAAGTTAATTTAAATAAAACAAAAATAAGGAACAGGTTTTTGAATAAACATGTCTCAGCAATCATTACTACAAAAGAGGGAATAAAGGAACACGGAGACTGCGTCTCCTTTAAACCAAGCAAGGAAATGTTAAAAAATATGTCGACAAAATCTATGTACAAAGAAAAGGAAGGCGAAAATTTTGAAGCCAATGTTGATTAGGTGTATTTTTTTTTGTATGTTTAACGTAGTTATAAAGTTGATTAAAAAAATATATGAAAATACGTTTTTTTCTTATTTTCATGTTGGCATATTTTTGTCATTTTTTAACGTCGAGTGTGGCAGAATTTGGCAGATTTTTGGGTCCGTGTGTGGCAGATTCGCCATTTTTGAGATGGTCACACTGGTCTCTAAATGTCTTGCAATCACCTTTACCCGAAGTTCCAACCCAATACTATATAATAATAAAAATTTCAAAAAATATAAAAACACTCAAAATCCTATAATGCTCCTACGTGAGAAGTGGGCCTTGAGTATGCATGCCAAGTGTGGAATCCGCAATATAACATCTACATCAATAAAATTGAATCAATTCAAAGAAGATTCTTGAAATACTTGGAATTTAAGACCAAAGTCACTGCGCGATGTATTAGGCATCACATACTCCCACTAGATCTCCGAAGGACTACTGCAGACATATCATTATTAATTGAAATTGCTAATAGCAAGATTCTCCGGACCTCGTCGGCAAGCTAAACGTATGCGTTCCTTCCAGACCTCTACGACATCCCCCATGTCTTGCCTCCTTGGCATCTAGCACGAATTATCGCTCTAACTCCTACTTTCTGCGCACCAGTAGAATGTATAACAATTATCAAAAAGATTTCAATTTGGACCTATTCCAGCTTACACAAAAGCAATTTCGATCCATGTTAACTAAACATTTTTTTACTTCTCAACCTGTACCCTTATTTAAATTTATGCAATTAGTGTGTTTATAAATCTGTTCGGTCAGTGTGTACCCTTGGGGGCGCTAACCTAACCTAACCTTTTTTTTTTTTGTTTGCGCTGGGAAATGCATTCTCTTTTTTAAGAACCAAAAATAGTGCTTATTATTAAAGTTTACAATATTTAATTGTATCAATATTTGTATTCACTTACTTTTACTTCTGATTTACATATTCTTATTTTTACTGTACGTTTTTACTTTTTAAATTTTGTTACTATATGATATTTTTTTATTTAAATTAAGTACTTACATTGTAAAGTTTATCTGTGAAAACAGTAGGCTTATGTTGTATATCTTATGTTGTAGCTTATGCGGTACCTTACTACCACTCGTACCGCAAAGACGAAACATCGCCCGAAGGAAGACCCTACCGAGGATTAATGGTACTTATTAAGCACTCCCTCATCCATCTTCCCCTCCCTGGGTGGGGACCCCTTCTCACAATGTACGCCCTAGGCGTACAATTACAAATCGCCAGCCTAGAGCTGCACATCTATGCGGCCTACAGGCCCCCAGTAAGATTCTCACGCCCCTTCAAACCAATAGAACTGCGGGGCCTGCTGACCCCTTCACCAGCCTTAATAGCCGGTGACTTCAACGCCAAGCACCCCAGCTGGGATTCCAGTAGAACCTGCCCAGTTGGCCAAATACTATATCAAGACTCAGTGGACCACCACTACGACGTAGATGGCCCAGACGAAACCACTCACTATGCTCCACACAGCGCTGACATCATCGACGTGTTGGTCCAGAAAGGACTAAATAGACACATGCTGAAATGGTTTCCCCGCTTCTCCAGAGGGAGAGTGCGAGCAGACCCCGATGATGAGTAATTTATGTTCAACTGATTAAGAAAACCAAGTTTCATTTAAGAAGATACAGTCCATCCCATACATTGACTGTCCCAGAAGGTAAGTGACTCATACAATACGAAGGAAACGGAATACTTCATTAGTTTTGATCTGACAAACTCAAATTGCTGTCTTAGATGGTAAGTGGCCCATGCGAAGCAAACAGAATACTTCTTGCCTTTTTGATCTGACAAACTCAAATAACTGTCCCAGGTGGTAAATTGAATATGAAGCCAACAGAATACTTCTTTCGTTTTTGATCTGACAAACTCAAATTACTGTCCCACGCGGTAAATGCCCCATATGAAGCCAACAGAATACTTCTTTTATTTTGATCAGAAAAACTCAAATTGCTGTCTTAGATGGTAAGTGGCCCATGCGAAGCAAACAGAATACTTCTTTCCTTTTTGATCTGACAAACTCAAATTACTGTCTTAGATGGTAAGTGGCCCATGCGAAGCAAACAGAATACTTCTTGCCTTTTTGATCTGACAAACTCAAATTACTGTCTTAGATAGTAAGTGGCCCATGCGAAGCAAACAGAATACTTCTTTCCTTTTTGATCGGACAAACTCAAATTACTGTCTTAGATGGTAAGTGGCCCATGCGAAGCAAACAGAAAACTTCTTGCCTTTTTGATCTGACAAACTCAAATAACTATCCCAAGTGGTAAATGCCCCATATGAAGCCAACAGAATACTTCTTTCGTTTTGATCTTAAAATCTCAAATTGCTGTCTTAGATGGTAAGTGGCCCATGCGAAGCAAACAGAATACTTCTTTCCTTTTTGATCTGACAAACTCAAATTACTGTCTTAGATAGTAAGTGGCCCATGCGAAGCAAACAGAATACTTCTTTCCTTTTTGATCGGACAAACTCAAATTACTGTCTTAGATGGTAAGTGGCCCATGCGAAGCAAACAGAAAACTTCTTTCCTTTTTGATCACTCAAATTTAAGTGGCCCATGCGAAGCAAACAGAATACTTCTTTCCTTTTTCTAAAAAAAATCGATATATTGTGTAGCGTGTGTTGCCTTACTAACGTATCGTCGTACGTCTCATCTTTATTATTAAAAGCAGCTCTAAAGGTAAGACACTGGAGCTACTTGTGTATTTGTAATAAATTTTGGCGAATTAAAAAAAAAATCAGCCCTGTCGGCGACGGATAGATTAGATAGTTTTAAGTACATGTAATTAGCTAATACGATAGGTTAAGATGTTACTAGTCATTAAGTGTTAATAAATATTAATTAGTTCATTTCAAGGGCCGTAAAAGCGCCTAGGTACCGTAAATAAATAGATAAAGCTTTGGGCCAAAGGGCGGCTCAAATCAAGCTATGGTCCAAGGAAGAGAAAACCCTTGGTCTACGTTCGTTTACCGAGCAAGACATGATGGGATGCCGAACGTGTCTACGAAACGTCGCGAAGATTGTCGACCAGGAGAAGACGCCTATGAAAAGGGAGGTTACGAGCGGCGTGATGTTGACTTTCGACCCTATGGGGTTGGCATCGCCCGTTCGCATCCAAGGAAAGAGGCTGCTGCAAGACATATGGCGAAGCGGCGTCGGGTGGGACGACAAGATCACCACTGAAGAGGAAGAGCGATGGAAGGAATACCTGCAAAGTATTCGACTGCTCGAGCACTTACGAATCCCGAGGTGCATACGACACTTGGCGCACGAGGGGGAGCTACACGTCTTCACCGACGCTAGCGAAACCGCCTACGCGTGCGCCGTGTACTGGAGGCAGGAAAACCGCAAAGGGCAATTCGACGTGACACTGCTGGCAGCGAAGGCACAAGTGACTCCATTGAAGCCGGTTTCCATCCCGCGGCTAGAACTCCAAGCCACACTTCTGGGGACCCGAATGGCACCTAGCAAGAAAACGGAAAAAGTATTTTTTTTAGAAAAAACCCGAAACTGATAAGTAAGCGAATAATCGATAGTAACTACGAAGCAGCAAATAGCGACGGCGTCAATCCACGCAGGCGGGTACTACCAGCGAATAGAGAAACTTGTGCCCGCCACAACGACTCCACGGTCCGCCACCGAATCACTATATATTCGGCGGAGGTAACGAACCGTGGATGCAACATCTGGGTCCCATTGTCCTGAAGATGGTCTTCGGTGTCCCTCTCCGTGCCGCCATCCTTCGTATGGGCTAACCGAGAACTGAAAGAAGCCATCAAAGCAATGAAGAAAGAAGAAGTCGTAAGCGAAGCCGAAGAAATGGGCTTCAGGTGGAAATTCATCGCGCCGGGAGCACCGAATATGGGCGGAGCATGGGAGCGTCTCGTCAGGTCTGTCAAGACGGCCTTGGAAGTAACGTTGTAAGAGAGGTATCCGAAGGAGGAAGTCTTCCATACCCTGCTGTTGGAGGCCGAGCACCTGGTAAACTAACACCACGACTCGGGGTGTTCGGCGACGGCGAGTTGCTACAAGGACGGATCGACTGGAACACTACAGTGGTACACTGGAACACTACAGTGGTACACTGGATCCACAACGACGCACGGCGATACACGCCATTCGTCGCGCACCGGCTGGGAGAGATCACTGAGCTCAGTCATCGCCGCGAGTGGAGATGGCTCCCTACGGCAGTGAACGTGGCAGACGACGCAACCCGTCTTGACCGCACGCCCATCACTGCGACCGATCGATGGTTCCAGGGGCCCGACTTCCTCCGCGATCCGGAAGAGTGGCCGACGCACCAAGCCTTCGCCGATCAAGAGCAAGAGGTCCTGCATACGAGCGAGCGGGACGACGTGAGCGACAGCTGGCTGCCTGACCCAAACCGTTTCTCCAAATTCGAGACGTTGGTGCGAGCTGCAGCACGCGTACTGGCGTTCGCCGACATTTGTCGACGCCGAGCGACGCGCCTAGAGCTGAGGCACATCGAGCGGGCGGAGAAGGCGCTCATACGGCGCGCCCAGGAAGACGACTTCGGTGACGAGTGGAGGAAGATCGAGGCCGGCCGCCCAATACCTAGGGCGAGCCGTCTGTTCAAAGTGGATCCGATCGTAGAAGACGACCTCCTACGAGTACGCATCGAGGCATCGGACGCGCCGGCGGAAAAAAGCGGCCCGTCGTATTGGACGGCCGTCACCCCCTCTCACCAGGCTAATTGTACTCAAGGCATACACCGCCGCCGGACACGCGAACCGGGAACGCGTGACGAACGATCTCCGGCAACGCTACTGGATAATACACCTACGACCGACCGTGCGCGCCGTAGAACACAGCTGCGCGACGTGCAAAACAAGGAAAGCAAGACCTCGGACGCCAGTCACCGGGGACCTGCCGCGCGTCCGTGTCGACCCATTCGCGGATGGCCGCGCATGATGTACTAAGACAACGCAACCGCGTTTCGAGGCGCGGATGGAGAGTTACGGAGGGCGTACGCTGAGTGGGCGCCCGCCTTACGAGAAGAATGATTGATGCACCACGCATCCCGTCTCCGAAGGTCAGCAGGGCCATCCCTGCCACCGTGGCCTCTCCGCGCGTGTCCCCCTACACCTGGCTCGCCCGGAGCCTCGGCATCTTCCCGCGCCGCGTCCCCGCCCGCGCGTAAGTCCCCTGCCCCCGCCTCTTGTCATCCAAGACAAGAGTGCATGGGAGCGCATTTCCCGCGCGATCCATGAGCGCAAGCTCAATTTTCTCCAAGCACGGACTACCGCGCAAGGAATCATGGTCAAGGTGCAGACCGCCGATGACCACCGCACCCTATCGCGTTTCTTGCTCGCCAGCAAGGTCGCATACCACACGTACGCGCTCGAAGAAGAGCGTGTCCTCCGTGTGGTGATTAGGAGAATCCCCAAGGAGGTCGGTACAGACCTCATCAAGCAGGACCTTCAGTCCAAATCCCTCCCTGTTCGGGAAGTGCATAGAATGCACAAGTCCCGCACCAAGGACCCATACGACATGGTCCTCGTAATTCTTGACCGTTCCCCCGAGGGACGGGAAATTTTCAACATCAAATCCCTGTGTCACCTGTCAGGGATACTCGTGGAAGCACCCCACAAAAATGGCACTGTCTCACAGTGCCATAATTGTCAACTTTACGGGCACTCTGCTCGTCCCCGGTGCGTCAAGTGCCTGGGAGATCACGGGACCTCCCAGTGCTTGCGCAACAAGGAGACCGCGACCGAGCCCCCCGGCTGTGTCCTCTGCGGGACCCGGGGGCACAACGCGAACTATCGCGGATGCCCCAAGGCTCCCAAGGAGAATGGTGGGAGGGCAAGGCGCGGCCGCCCTGGTGCGCCCCGCACCACCGTTCTCGCTCTCGCCCGCTGCTCTCGCACCAGTGCCCCCCCCCGTCTGAGCCCTCCCGCTCGCCCTCTGCGAGCGGGGCGGAAGTAAACGCGGATTTCTCCTTGGTGAGCGCCTTCCTCGACGTCATCAACATCGAGAAGATGCGCTCCCTGGCCCACCTTATCCGTGCAGCCACCACGCCCGTAGAACTCATAAACGCGGCGGGCTCTCACTTGGACGTCTATGACTCCATGTCCTCCTTCCTCTCCCGTAACAATCCATAATGGATTCACGCCCTAGTAGGACCATACCCAGAAACCTATCCCTAGCGTTTTTCAACGCTTATGGCCTTTCCCAGAAGAGAGATCAGGTTGGTGAGTTCCTTCGGGACCATCAAGTTGAAGACTTTTTAGTGCACGAAACTTAACTTAAGCCTACCCAACGCGATCTTAAAATCGCTTATTACACCGTGGTTAGAAATGACAGAACCACCTCTCGGGGAGGTGGTACTGTCATTTACTCTAGAAGGTCCCTGCACTGCATCCCTCTCGATCCCCCTGCGCTCACTAACATCGAAGCCTCGGTCTGCCGGCTCTCCCTCACCGGCCATGCGGCCATAGTCCTCGCGTCCATTTACCTTCCACCTGACAAGCCTCTACTCAGGAGTGATATCGAAGCACTCCTTGGTCTGGGAAGCGCAGTCATACTGGCTGGCGACTTCAATTGTAAGCATGTCAGTTGGAACTGTCACTACCAATGTCAACAGCTTGTACAATTTGACTAACCGACTCGACTTTGATGTAATCGCGCCAATGCATCCCATCCACTTCCCCAATAATACACAGACCACCGACCCGACATACTGGACATGGCGCTCCTGAAGGGGGTAACGTTAGCGTTACGCTCTTTAGAGGTGCTTTCAGAGCTTCACTCAGACCACCGTCCCGTCCTTATGCGACTCGGACCGACTCCGTCCTCAGCCCCACCCATGCGATCGGTGTTGGATTGGCATGCGCTAAGAACCCCCTTACGCGCCCCTCAGGCTCCCCCCCTGCGTTCGACGATGACGAGAAGGCCGAGCTTCTCGCCTCTGCTCTTGAAGAGCAATGCTCACCTAGCTCCCAACCGTCGACCCCTCTCACGTAGAGTTTGTTGATAGGGAAGTAGAGCGCAGGTCCTCCCAGCCTCCCTCCGAACCCCTCCGCTCAACCACCGAGACAGAGGTCAAAGATCTTATTAAGGGGCTTAACCCCAAAAAGGCCCCAGGCTCCGACGGCATTACCAATCGAGTCCTTAAACTCTTACCCGCCCATCTCATATGCTTTCTTGTGACAGTCTTTAACGCCGCCTTTGCCAATTGCATCTTCCCCGACGAGTGGAAAGATGCAATTGTCATTGGCATTCACAAGCCAGGCAAGCCCGCCACTGCCCCATCTAGTTACCGCCCCATCAGTCTCCTCAAAGCCATCGCCAAGCTTTACGAGCGCTTGCTCTATGCAAGACTCAGAGAGTTTGTCACTTCCAAGGGTATTCTTATCGATGAGCAGTTTGGCTTTCGAGCCCAACACTCCTAACACGTCCATCAAGTGCACCGCATCACGGAGCATATTCTTAACGGTTTGTGGTAGACCACATCGTTCCCTCCATACGGGTGCTCTCTTTTTCGACGTACGACGACGACAGGGTCTGGCACAACGGCTTGATTTACAAGCTGTACCTCTTGGGTGTGCCGGACAGTCTCGTGCTCATCCTACGAGACTTCCTGTCGAATCGCACCTTTCGCTATCGCGTTGAAGGGACGCTCTCGGCCCCTCACCCTATCCGGGCTGGAGTCCCTCAGGGTTCTGTCCTCTCCCCCCTTCTCTATAGTCTGTTTACGAACGACATCCCTCGTTCGAACAGAGTTCAGTTAGCCCTCTATGCGGATGATACCGCTCTCTATTATTCGCATAGAAATTTAGGTATTATCACCCGCACTCTCCAACGCGCAGTGAATTTTTTGGGAGAATGGTTCCGGAGGTGACGCATTGAGGTGAACCCGGAAAAGAGCGCCGCTGTGCTCTTTACCAGGGGTAACTCATATCGTCGCCCCCGAGCTCCCTACTCCAGATTGGGTACCATCTCCCTGTTCGACCAAAGCATCCCCTGGGCAAACCAAGTCAAATATCTAGGTGTCACTCTTGACAGGTCCCTTACTTTCGGTCCCCACATTAAAAGGGTGAGCAGCCAAGCCGCTTTTGTGCTCGGCCGCCTCCACTATTTGATCTGCAAGCGGAGTAAAATGTCCCTTAGAAATAAGGTGACACTTTATAAAACTTGCATCCTTCCCATCATGTCCCATGCCAGTGTGGTTTTCGCTCACGCGGCAAAGACCCACATCAACCGCCTGCAAGTACTGCAGTCCCGGTTTCTCCGTAGAGCCGTAAGAGCCCCGTGGTTCATTCGTAACGTAGATTTACATTCCGATCTTGGCCTCGTCTCCATTCGAAAACATTTCAAAATAGCGTCCGAACGCTATTTTAAAAAAGCCGCGTCGCATTTAAACTCTAATTGTCGCCGCCGGCAATTATGAGCCAAACCCCGCGCACACAACAGCACAACGCCGCCGTCTGCGGTATGTGTTGATAGATCCTCCTGACACGATCACCGCCTACCTCGACCCGGGCGTCGAGAGGGCCCCCAATACACCTACACCAGCCTCAAACAAGACACCGACCTCGCCGGCGAGGTCGAGGAACCCCCTTTTCTACTCGTAGGTGCATCTTTGCACCTAAGAAACTCCTACGTGCCAGGCATAACCTCAGTCTCCGAACAATTGTGCAACGATAGCCAGAGACCTAAGAATCGAGAGCCTGGACGACTTCGCAGTCCGCCTGACCACCCGATTATTTGAAAAAGCCGATGCATCATGTCATCATTTCATGAGAGGCATAGCGCCACTACATTTAAGACCGCCTGACCCAAAACACAAATAGAGGGACCTCATAACAAGGCCCTCAAGCACAAACGAAAACCCAAGCAGAGATGTGTCATATACAAAGCGATCCTCACCGGTCGCATCCAATGACCTGCCCCAAGAACGCTCGCGCTTGTGTGGCGACCGAATGAAGACGTATTAACGTTCCATCTTAACCTAACATTCATTGACGACAGGAATCACCAGCTCGACGCCAATCGAAAACGGCGGACGACCACGGCGTGATACGACTGAAGTTTAAAATCGGCCCACATATCTGAGGAGCAACGAACACCGCACGTACTGGACGGGGGTAACCCCTATACTCGACTGTACATCGCCTGGGTCCACCAACAAAATCATCATGCCGGAACCGAGACTGTAGTCAACGAAGTCCGATCGCGACTGTGGATCTTGCGCTTGAGGCCCGTGACGGCGCGGCATAGTACGAAGCTGCGTCAAGTGCCGAATTCGAACCGACGACAAATACCGGTGTGTACACGACGACGTAGAAAAAACCGAGAAAATCGCTTGGTTTTCTTATTCACTGCCAGCCGAGAAGAGCCTGAAGGTGGCAATTCGTGGATTCCCAGCGAACACGGACCCGGAGGATATCCTGGACGAGCTGCGAGCTCGGGGCTACGAACCGGAATACGTGCGGCAAATTCACGCCAGACAAGGAAGACCTGGGTGTATCTTTCTTGCAATCCTGAAGCGCACCAAGGACCTTACGCCGGGCATATACGAGGTACGCCGGGCATATACGAGGAGGGAGAGCTTTGCATGCCCGACATCAAGATTGAGGCCTGACGGGGCAAAAAAGGCCCCGCCCAATGTCATCGGTGCCAAAAGTTCCGGCATTCGAGCCTGTACTACAGGACGTCCTGGGGGCCCTTCGTGCTGGAGAGAACCCCATACCAGTTATACTGGGAGGTATGGCGAGCAAACTGTCAAGTTATGGATAGCGCGGCCCTCTGCATTATTAACTGGAACGCCCGTGGCCTCAGAAACAAGGTCGCCTTCCTCCGACCGCTTCTCAAGGACCAAGACATCGACGTGGCGCTCATAAACGAAACAATGCTGGGCCCAACGGACAAGCCAAAATTCCCGGGACACTTCCTCTACCGACAGGACAAGCCAAAATTCCCGGGATACTTCCTCTACCGACAGGACGAGCACAGCAGACAGAGCGCGTACAGAGGACTGGCAGTCCTGGACCCCGATTTTCGTTTGATAGAGATAAATATCGATCCG
Organism: Ptilodon capucinus; assembly: GCA_914767695.1. Lineage (NCBI taxonomy): Eukaryota > Metazoa > Arthropoda > Insecta > Lepidoptera > Notodontidae > Ptilodon > Ptilodon capucinus. The sequence goes on from OU611837.1 coordinate 3,566,327, forward strand.
AGATATCGCGAAAATGACAAAAAAAGGCAAATAAAAGCGAATTTTCGTATTTTCAAAATGTCACGATAGAGATGCTTGTTTTTACAAAATTGGTAAAATGATGAAATTTTATGGAATAAGATGAGGAATGGCTTCACCTGCGACTAGCGTGGGTATTTCGCCAATGTCAAGTAATTAATAACAAAGACAAATTCAATAAAAATATACATTATAAATAAAAATTGATGATGACAGTGATAAAGATGGCGGATGAATCACGATAAGAGATATAGCCTTCGACATGCAATTTGTGATGACATGCAATGTCGAAGGTTACTCTATGATTTGATCGGATACGTCAAATTATTTTGACGTGCGAATATCATTTATTACATTTATATTTATGAACTTAACCGCGTTAACATAAATAAATGTATTCCCCATTGCCTATAAATGTTTTGACATTTAAACGTTCCATTCCTTTACTAAATATTTGATATTGACCCTAAGAAATGTAGTTATAGAGCTTTTTGCTTGGCCTAAATATATTGGCTAATTATATAGTTTCAATGAAGTGGCAAAGGATACGATCTGGACCATACCAGGAAAATAAATGCCCAATTGACGACAATAGTGGGGCACTTAACACCGCTGTTAATGTCGCGAAAACCATCACTATACTTTGTGAATGCGTTGTATAATGTAAGGAGGCAGGGGGAGGACTATCACGCCTTAGTTATCAGGAATATTTTTAGACCCACGGTTCAAGTCAAGACTATTTAGGAGTTTTCGAAACGGAAAAAGGAAAATCATGATAGAGTACATAAAAATCTTTTGGGGGTTTAAATTACCATTTGTTGTTGGTTTTATAAATATACATCATCACGCCTGTATTCCCCGAAGGGGTAGGCAGAGGTGCACTGCAGTGCGCCCACACTTCGCCGATGTATTTTGGTCCCAATGTAATAGGGGGCGAGCCTATTGCCATTATACCGGGCACATTCCCCCTCAATACGAGGGAGATTTGGGCCATAGTCCACCACGCTGGCCCAGTGCGGGTTGGTGAACTTCACACGCTATAGAAAGCTATAGACGTGCAGGTTTCCTCACGATGTTTACCTTCACCGTTCAGCAAGTGGTAATCATTGTTGAAAATGATATTCGCACATGAAAATTATCTCAGAGGTGCGGGCCTGGGATTTGAACTTGCACCCCTTACGTTCAAGGCGGGCGTTCTTGCCCGCGGTTTTATAAATAATACTTCAATTTCAATGTGTTACTGGTAGCCACCATTGTAATTCGACTGAACAACGCAGATGGTGGGCGACGACTGGCGTAACATACTGGCCAGTCGGGCGCTTACATTATTTCGCTGACATAGGTTAATTTATACCTAGCTTATGTGTCGCTACAAATCTCTTACGACGAATCCTCTTCTGACAGTAACAGATCATCGCCGTTTTCAACACCTGCTAAACGAATGAAAGAAGAAGAAACTGGATCCAACTTCACACGTAAAGCCCATGATACTTTTGGAACTGTTTCAATGAAGTGGCAAAGGATAATAGCAGTGATTGGACATGGACCTTCGAGCCGCATAAACGAGCAAGAACATTCGAAGCTGTAAAGGCCAACTCACGGCCAAGCGTAGTCCATTAAAAAAAAAACGCGCACTCATTAATTATTATACACGTTACCATTTAATTATTTTAATTTGTTATTTTGTTATTCGTAAATTTTAGACATTTTATTTTGCTATTTAAATCCGACATGACCGCCTAAATATCACGCCTTATAATTCAATTTCGCCTAATTATTGTAACGGTCAATTAGTCACCTAAATAGCAAATGTATTGTTTCGCCTGTGAAACGCAAATAAACGCCTTATGATCAAAAGAGAAGAAAAAGTTCACGTTTGATTTAAAAACCACCCAACATACCTTATAGCGCAGACACACACACCCAGACTAGGTAAACCAAGCCCAGCCCTCTATAGTCTCAAGAATAACAAAATCCAATAGCTAACGAGATTGATTTTTTTTAGAGACAACTCGTACCCATATATTTGGTGGCCAGTTTATTTGCAGCAGTGCCGGCAGTTGTCAAGGTTTGCTAGAATATATCTTTCAGCACCTGGCAGTAGCGTTATGCGATAGGCTAGTCAGTTCAGAAGCTGGTCTGGAATACGAAGCTGAGCGGAGTCGCCTCTTAATAACAAATGCGGAAAATTTGTTTACTACAAATAGTTAATTTTGAGTAGTTACTAAAGTAATTAATAAAACAATAATTTTTGACGTGCGATTACTAAAATAAACGGTGTCCACCTATTGTGGTTATTATTATATTTTCCTTGTGTAAAATAATGAGATTTTTTTACAGATACAGGATATCCGTTTCATCTCTAGTTTCGACCCCTGTAAATTTCAATTTGATATCTTCACGCGTTTCTGAGAAAAAAGGTCTTGACAGACTGACAGGCGGACAACAAAGTGATCCTATAAGGGTTCCGTTTTACTTTTTAGGTATGGAACCCTAAAAACGGGCAAACGAAAGTTAAAGCAATTTCAAAATCTTAGGACAACATGTGAAATCATGTCTTGCCGACCACTCGGGGCAGAAGCAATTCATATTCTACCTACGATACGTATTAACTTATTTATTTCAATTAATTCTTTGTAGTTCACGTAAGGATAGAGGCGGGGCCCACAGGGGAAGATTGCTTAGGGCATCAAGTTTCCTTAATCCGGCACTGATACGAAGCAAACAGAATACTTCTATTCATTATCTGACAAACTCAAAATGCTGTCCCAGGTGGTAAGTGCCCCATACGAAGCAAACAGAATACTTCTTTATTTTTGATCTGTCAAACTCAAATTACTGTCCCAGGTGGTAAGTGCCCCATACGAAGCAAACAGAACACTTCTTTATTTTTTATCCGTCGAACTCAAATTACTGTCCCAGGTGGTAAGTGCCAAGGCGAAAAATGTTATGCGGCGCAGGAACGAGCTAACATTTTTGCTGACAGCCTTGAGACACAATTTAGACCCAACCCATCCCAAGACACCACCCACCACATCCTGGCTTACTTCGCTGAACCAATAGCGACGACAGAAGACCCGCTAGTTATATCACCCGGGGAAGTATGCAAAGCGATAAAACGCATAAACCCCCGCAAGGCCCCGGGCGCGGATAACATCACTAACTCCGCCCTAAAACATCTGCCACAGAAGGCAATCGCCGCTGTGACAAGACTATTTAACGCCACCCTGAGAACCGGCCATTTCCCATCACAGTGGAAATTAGGCCGGGTCATACTCATACCTAAAAGAGGTAAAGATCTCCTTCTACCAACCAGCTATCGGCCGATCACACTGCTGTGCACATTATCTAAATTACTAGAGAGACAAATTTTACCCCGCCTGAGTCCTCACATCACACCCCGTCCAGAACAGTTTGGATTCAGGAGGGGACACTCTACCACGCTACAACTCACTAGAGTCATTCATGCCATGGCCCGCCTAAGACCCAAAATGCGCACAGCAGCCGTATTTTTAGACATAGAGAAACCCTTCGATAGAGTATGGCACGAGGGCCTACTCTACAAACTATGCAACTCACCTGCCCCGAGAAGGATAATCAAGTTGATCGCCTCTTTCCTAACAAGCAGCACATTCGAGGTGGCAATAGAGGGGACCACCTCAATGAAGCGCCCCATCCAAGCCGGAGTCCCGCAGAGCAGCTGTCTTTCACCGCACCTCTACATCTGGTACACGGACGATATACCTAGTGTGGAGGACACACAGCTGGCTTTATACGCCGACGATGCAGCGTTCTACACATCTTCCACCAGCCCCGCCGCCGCCGCAAGAAGACTGCAGAAAACAATAGATAAACTGCCAAACTGGCTTAACAAATGGAGACTCTCCGTGAATGTGGCCAAAACACAGGCCATAATCACGGGGAGGAAAACGCTGCCACCACCCCTGACGTACGAAAATCATCCCATCCCCTGGAGACATGAAGTAACGTACCTTGGAGTGTCCATCGACAGAAACCTATGTTTCAATGCTCACGTGGATAGAGCGGTCGCGCAAACCAGGGCGGCGCAGGCCAAACTCTACCCAGTGCTCTCCTCCAGCCTCCCGACGCGAACAAAGCTCGGGATCTACAAGGCGTATATCAGATCACGCCTCACATACGCCATCCCATCCTGGTTCGCCTTCGTATCGGAGACGAACAAGAAACGCCTACGCGCCAGACAAAACCTTAGTCTCCGAACGATCGTGCGAGCCCCGCGCTATGTGAGGAACGCATCGATTGCCAGAGACATGAGAATTGAGAGCCTTGACGACTTCGCGATCCGTCTGACCACCCAACTCTTTCAGAAAGCCGATGCGTCAAATCATCCCCACATAAGAGGCATAGCGCCTCTGCATTCGAGACCACCCGACCCAAGCAACAAACGCAGACTCCAGAGGGACTTCGTTACAAGGCCCTCAAACACAGTATAAAATAAAATATATAAAGCGATCCCCACCGGTCGCATCCATTGACCTGCCCCCATTGGGGGCAGCGTAGAAAACCGCTGAAAGAGGGGAAACCCTGACACAGCATTCCCGGCCTCTCCACATAAAAGGAGGGCGCGAGATGAACCGGACGACGTTACCCGGCACAGTCCACAGCAATACAGCGAGCGAACAGTACTAATAAAGAAGCTACGAAGAAAAAAAAAAAAAAGTATTTCATTTGGCGACCACCAATCCAGCACAGTAAATGTACCCCGTGCAGTTTTGTTCTGACAAACTCTAATTACTGTCCCAGGTGGTAAGTGCCCCATACGAAGCATACAGAATACTTCTTTATTTTTGATCTGTCAAACTCAAACTACTGTCCCAGGTGGTAAGTGCCCCATACTAAGCAAACAGAATACATCTTTCTTTTGGTTCTGTCAAACTCAAATTACTGTCCCAGGTGGTAAGTGCCCCATACGAAGCAAACAGAATACATCTTTCTTTTGGTTCTGTCAAACTCAAATTACTGTCCCAGGTGGTAAGTGCCCCATACGAAGCTAACAGAATACATCTTTCTTTTGGTTCTGTCAAACTCAAATTACTGTCCCAGGTGGTAAGTGCCCCATACGAAGCAAACAGAATACATCTTTCTTTTGGTTCTGTCAAACTCAAATTACTGTCCCAGGTGGTAAGTGGCCCATACGAAGGAAACAGAATACATCTTTCTTTTGGTTCTGTCAAACTCAAACTACTGTCCCAGGTGGTAAGTGGCCCATACGAAGCAAACAGAATACTTCTTTTTTTTGGTTCTGTCAAACTCAAAGTACTGTCCCAGGTGGTAAGTGGCCCATACGAAGGAAACAGAATACATCTTTCTTTTGGTTCTGTCAAACTCAAACTACTGTCCCAGGTGGTAAGTGGCCCATACGAAGCAAACAGAATACATCTTTCTTTTGGTTCTGTCAAACTCAAACTACTGTCCCAGGTGGTAAGTGGCCCATACGAAGCAAACAGAATACATCTTTCTTTTGGTTCTGTCAAACTCAAACTACTGTCTCAGGTGGTAAGTGGCCCATACGAAGCAAACAGAATACATCTTTCTTTTGGTTCTGTCAAACTCAAACTACTGTCCCAGGTGGTAAGTGGCCCATACGAAGCAAACAGAATACATCTTTCTTTTGGTTCTGTCAAACTCAAACTACTGTCCCAGGTGGTAAGTGGCCCATACGAAGCAAACAGAATACATCTTTCTTTTGGTTCTGTCAAACTCAAACTACTGTCCCAGGTGGTAAGTGGCCCATACGAAGCAAACAGAATACATCTTTCTTTTGGTTCTGTCAAACTCAAACTACTGTCTCAGGTGGTAAGTGGCCCATACGAAGCAAACAGAATACATCTTTATTTTGGTTCTGTCAAACTCAAACTACTGTCCCAGGTGGTAAGTGGCCCATACGAAGCAAACAGAATACATCTTTCTTTTGGTTCTGTCAAACTCAAACTACTGTCCCAGGTGGTAAGTGGCCCATACGAAGCAAACAGAATACTTCTTTATTTTTGATCTGTCAAACTCAAATTACTGTCCTAGGTGGTAAGTGCCCCATACGAAGCATACAGAATACTTCTTTATATTTGTTCTGTCAAACTCAAACTACTGTCCCAGGTGGTAAGTGGCCCATACGAAGCAAACATAATACATCTTTCTTTTGGTTCTGTCAAACTCAAACTACTGTCCCAGGTGGTAAGTAGCCCATACGAAGCAAACAGAATACTTCTTTATTTTTGATCTGTCAAACTCAAATTACTGTCCCAGGTGGTAAGTGCCCCATACGAAGCAAACAGAATACTTCTTCATTTTTGATCTTGACAGACGGACGGACAGCGAAATTTTAGGGTTCCCGTTATACCCTTTGTGTACGGAACCCCAAAAACCAGTTTGGATTCTTTGTAACAAATATAAGTATTCTCTGCCTCTGGGAGTATTATTTCCAACACGAGACAATATAACCATTGAGTTTCTTACCGGCTCTTCTCAGTGGAAGCAGCATTCCGAACCGGTGGTAGAATCAGACTATTTGTAAGTGCTACGTGCCTACACGAATAAAAAAAAATGATTTTGATTTTATAGTTTCAATTACTCCGATTAATAATTACTCTGCGCTCCATAACACAGCTCACGGACGTGGGAGAAAAGTCTGCAAAACTAAAGTGGGAGTGGGCAGGCCACGTCGTTCGTATGGACCCGCAGAGGTGGGCGAACATAAGTACCAAATGGAGTCCCGCAGGTACAAGACGCCGCGGAAGACCAAGGAAACGGTGGCACGATGATCTAGACATCTTTGCGTAGAAGACGTGGCCGGAAATGGCTCAGGATCGGGATCGGTGGAGGGAGAGGGGAGGCCTTTGCCCAGGAGTAGGACACAAAATAGGCTAAAAAAAAATAGCTTCAATTGCAGGCAGGAAATGGCTTAACACAGCAAGAATATAAATAAAATAAATATCGCCAGACAACACGTACTCAATCTAAGTGACGCTTGTACTATAGATACCGTACAATGGACTGGGAGCAATCTTAGTTACCTACACCCAAACCGGGACAAAATCCAAAAAGGTTACTTTCGAAATTAACAACAAGTGGGAATCGACCGCAACCATCTGATTCAGTAGCCTACTTTCAAACCCCAAGACAACGCGGAGAACATTGGTCTTCCTTGGAGGCTCCCATAGGAGGTTCACACATGAAGGAGCCATAAGTCTATTGAACTCATAACAGTAATTGTAATATTCATGTTCAAATGGTATTATTTTTAAACCATTGATAAAAAAGAAACATCAAACTGTAACTACCTTATATAATTTACTAATCTTTATATATATAAATCTCCTGTCACGATGGATTCCTAAACTACTTAACCGATTTTAAATTAAATGGCTCACACCGTGAGCAGTCTGGTCCAACTTGAGAGATAGGATAGCTTAGATCACAGCAACGCGTGGCCGGGTCTGCTAGTTATTGTATATGTAATTAATTAAACCTGTGATATTATTATAATTAGTCATGAAAACTGTATAAGGAACTCGTGTGTCAGAATCTTTGAATAGACTAGACAAAGGAGAGTTTAATAAGATTAAAAAGTTTTCTCATTAAGTTTATTATACACTCCATATTTTATATGTAGTATCAGCTTTTGCTAATGATCTTGATGGAATATCAGCACGCCATAACCAAACAAAACCCAACGACAAATAACTTAATCTCACAAAACAAAACTTCGAAAATTTAACAACTCATAATTTGATATCATTCGTAGCGGCAAGACGAGACTTGTGACAAGGATTATGTAGTACCACATCGCTTGCAGACTTTCCAATTCGAATAAGACAAGATAATATTTACTAACAGTATATCTTGTTATATAGGTTATGCTACCAATTGTATTGCTTATAATAAAAATTCCTTGTCTTCTTTTTTAAATAAATAAATGAAATTGTATTGGAATAATACGAGGAATGGCTCCACCTGAGATTGGTGGGTATTCAGCCAGTGTCAAGTAATTAAAATCCAACGACAAACTTCAAATATCTCCAGAAAAAAATCTTCAAAAAACCAAGTCATAAAAAACTTTTCATTGCAGGAAAACGACCGTATTGAAAACAATGCTGCTGAACAATAAAACGATCTATTTTTTTGTCACTGACTAATTTTGGTATATTTTTGACCATTCCCCAATAGCTAATATTGAGGGTTAAGACATTAAGTACCTGGTTGTTATTATGTATAACCAACACCCTTTCAAGTAGAACAAAAACGATTCTAACGAGGGATTCCAAAAGCCAAAGAAAACATACGACACCAAGAACGACCAATTTCATTTTTTTTTTTGTATGTAGAAGACTAATTTATAACAATAATTATAGTTTATAACTTAGCCCTCACATAATTAATTGAGAATAATTAACTAGAATTTTTTTTTTAAACACTATTCATGAATGACCAAGGCTGACAGCCACAAATTATTATTATTATTTTTTAACGAAATGAGCGAAATGATGATATTTAATGGAATAAGATGAGGAATGGCATCACCTGCGACTAGCGCGGGTATTTCGCCAATGTCAAGTAATTAATAGCAAGGACAAATTCAATAAATACACGTAATAAATAAAAATGAATGATGACAGTGATAAAGATGGAGGATGAATCGACACGTTCTTTTCCAGCTACAAGTTATTATTTATATCAACGAGTTTCCTAACATTTGACAGTTTCAATCGTCCAATGCCAGGTTGTCTATGTCAAGACGTAGCAGAGAAACAATGATACCAATTTCGGCCCAATTTCATATGGACTTTTGACACTTTCTAATATACTCGCCAATGCCAGTGAACAATAACGTGAAGTCACATTTTTATTTTAGCGACTTTATTGGAGATACTTCATACAATTATCCAACAGCTACTGTTGAGGGTTAGGACATCGGGTTATTCTTATATATAACGTCCTATCAAACAGTTCAAAACTGTTCAACAAAAACATCGTGCGATTCCAAAAGCTGAAGAAATTTGCCAAGAAATAAATTATTAATAATCAGAGTTCCTTTTTTTTAAGTTTTAGTATGTAGAGTACCAATTTATAATAATAATAAAATTGTATAAATTAGCCCTCACATATTTGTTTAATAATAATACCATAATTTGCGACAAATTAAACCCTTTTTATTTTAAATAATTCTTCAAACGATAAATGACACCATTTAAGACCAAACCAATGCAGAACTATATAATACTAAGAGCATCCAAAGAAATTGACCAGCTTTTCCTCCATCAACATGAGACAACCTTCTCGACAACAACTACATTTACAACCAAATAGTGACTTCAAAGGCGACACCTAGCCCCACTTAATGCTGTTTATATAGTTGTAACATTATTTCATCTGTATCTTACTTTTTTTACTAGATGCTAAAGATATCCAGCAAACAAAGATATTGACCAACTTTTCCTCCATCAACATGAGACAACCTTCTCGACAACAACTACAGAACTTTACAACCAAACAATTATTGAAAAGACGACACTTAGCCCACTTAATGCCGTTTATATAGTTGTAACATTATTTCATCTGTATCTTACTTTTTTTACTAGATGCTAAAGATATCCAGCATACAAAAATATTGACCAACTTTTTCTCCATCAACATGAGACAACCTTCTCGACAACAACTACAGAACTTTACAACCAAACAATTATTGATAAGACGACACTTAGCCCACTTAATGCCATTTATATAGTTGTAACATTATTTCATATGTATCTTTACTTTGTTTATTAGATGCTCTAGATATCCAGCATACAAAGATATTGACCAACTTTGTCTCCATCAACATGAGACAACCGTCTCAACAATAACTACAGACCTTTAAAACCAAACAATTGCTTAAAAGTCGACACCTATTATTTATTTATTTTCACATTATTTCATTTGTATTATAATCTTCCAAGATTGAGTTGAGTTTTTCAACCATGTTCCATTTTCATATTCGGGCGGGAATGCAGTGCAAAACCAGGAGTCAGCATCTGAAAACAAGGAGAACGGTTCATAAAATATTTATCAGAACTTTAAAAGTTCACCAACCCACACTGATCCAGATGGCCCAAATCTCCCTCGTACTGAGGAAGAATGTACCCCAGTATAATGGGCAACAGACTCGCTCTCTAATACATTGGAACCAAACTATATCGGCGAATTGTGGGCACCTCTGTCTACCCCTTCGGGTAATACAGTTGTGATGATGCATTAGATGTCTACATGACTGCCTACTTGGATGTCTATGGCCTGATTCTGAAATTCGGCAAAGGCAATTTCATTTCTGTAATTTGCCGCTGGTGGGTATCGAACCCACAACGATTTGCTGCAGTGAGCAGAGCTGCCAAAGCTATGCCAAATCATTGTCAAACGTTGTCGTAATGAGATGGTAGTCAGCGGCGTGGTATAAGCAATAGAATCGGAGAAGAATCTATTATGATAGGTACATACAGTGTGGTCACAGCCAGACACCATTGATGCCAGTGCCGCCACCTCCGCAAGACTGGAACCGCACTGGAACTAAATTTAGAAGAGGAATAAATAATTTTTATAGTAGTTTTTTTTATTATTATTTGATAGCAGTTGTAGCAGAGTGGTCGAACGCACGCCTTGCAATCAAAGTGTGCAGGTTCAAACCCCGGCTCGCACCTCTGGTATTTATATGCGAATCTCATTTTCATCCGAGATTATCACTTGCTATGAAACGGTGAAGGAAAACATTGTGAGGAAACCTGCACATCTGAGGGAGAAATTGATTAGTTTTCGATAGATGTGTGAAGTCTGCCAATCCGCACTGGGCCAACGTGGCAGACTATGGCCCGAATCCCCCTGGCATTGAGGGGAGGCCAGTGTCCAGCAGTGGGACCTTAAAAGGGCTGTAGTAGTATTTGAAGGCCACTTATACAACAATGCCAAAAAATCAAAGTAGGTAGATAAAGTCAAAGTAAGTAGTACTCAAACAACAAGTAGGAAGGTAGGTTCTATTTTCTACAAAAAAGTGCCAGAGGTTTTTAAATAATACCACTTACTGAACGGTGAAGGCAAACATCGTGAGGAAATCCACATCTATAGAAAGACATGCGAAGTTTACCTACCTGCACCAAGCCAGCATGGTGGGCTATTGCCCACATCTCCCTCGTATCGAGGGAGAACATGCGTTGTATAATGACAACATGCTCGCCCCCTATTACATTGGAACCAAAATATATTGGCGAAAAAAATCCTAACTTCCAGTTATTAATTAAGGAGAATAAAAGTATAACGCCCCACGCAGACAGGAGCATGCAAACTCTTGTGAGAAAAACATGTGTTTTAGGAACTTTGGTATAATAATCGGAGAAGAATCTATCCTGATAGATACATACCAGTGGTATTTGGAGCTCAGCATTCTGACCCCTGCCAGTGTGGTCACAGCCAGACGCCATTGATGCCAGTGCCGCCATCTCCATGAAGTTCAGCATAGGGATCTGAAAAACAGTGAAAAACCTTATTAGTTTGTATGCAAGATACTGGAACTAAATTTAGAGGTGAATAAATAGTTATTAAAATAAAAATATTATATTGACATTTGAGGCCACTCACACCACAGATCTGTCAAATAATAAAAGTAGGTAGGTAGGTATTCAAACAACAAGTTGGTGTTTATTTGCTACAAAAACAGTGACAGGCTTTTATTAGGTACCACTTACTGAACGGTGTAGGACAACATCATGAGGAAACCTGCACATCTATAGAAAGGCGTGTGAAATTCACCTACCTGCATTGGGCTTGCATAACTGCATTGGGCTTGCATAAATGACTATGGCCCAAATCTATATCGCATTGAGGAGAATATGCCCAATATAATTGGCATATGACTCGCCCCATCACATTGGAACCAGAGCATCTGTGCCTACCTCTCCGGGGCTTACAGGCGCGATGGTGTATTTATAAGGCGATTGATAAAGTCACGTGTAGCATCGTATCAATCGCGAACAATTTGAATTCGAAACAAACGTTAGTAGAACTGGCGTGCAACTTAACGACACCATATTTAAAATGTCGGCCATTTTCAAATTAAGTTTAGGAAAACAAATTTCTTGATACAATCAGTTTCGAATACTCACCGTTACGTACAAATTAAGTATTAAATGGTTATATAGAAGAAAATATTTCAAGATAGGTTTTTAACTAAGAATCCGACCTTTTATAAGACTCTATCTTCTCTGAACATAAAATACGAATAAAACGCAATACTATGTCATGAATACTGGATGAAACGTATATAAAACGATAAATACGTCGTAATTACTGTAAAATAGTTGAAACTGCACGTGGAGATGTCTATAACACATCGAAAAACTACCCACAAGGTTAATATGTATAAATTTAAACCAAATTATTATTATAAATTACTTACATTCGCTTATCTGGAGATCACAACTGCAGAAATTTGAGAATATTCATTTGTTAAGTAAAAAACACGAAAATCCTCAAATGCTAACGAACGCGGAACGCCGGCGCAGAAAAATGATAAATCACCAACCCAACCCAATGAAAACCCCAATAAAATACAGGAAAAGGAAACAGTTCCCCGAGTTGATTTCATTCGTTCGTGAACATGTTAGTTGATTGATCAATGTTGCCAATCGAAGTAATAATGATACCCTATTCAATATGGAATTTTGCCCAAATAGCTGGGGTGAGAATGATTACACTCATAAAAAACATGTTTTTCATGTTGATAGAATATCTGAAATTATTTTCATTCAAACGAAAAACGAAGTTTGGGCATAATAATATAAAAATTGTGCAGAATTTAAGTCCTTTCCACAATATATAATAATTGTAGTACATGGATAGATAGATAGAGAGATACAAACTATACAACAACGATGGAAAAAAAAATACGATAACATAAATTAAATTAATATAAGATAATTAACTAATTTAGCTACAAACGACTAATTGTGTAAAACATATAACCGTCCATAACTAAGTGAGTATGTGAATATACTATATATTCACATATTCTATACTATATACCGGCAAAAAATAATTAAGAACAGATAACAGCGGTCAAACAAAGCAGAAATTGCAGGAAATCATTGCGTCAGATAGTATTTTGACAGAGTTTGATAGCATAGCAGTTTTCTTAACTTAATAAGGCTTATAAACCAATATTTTAACTGATATTGAATACTTGATAGGTGTTTCTTTATCTTCATTTAAGGAGCTTTTATCAATATTGATATCATTATTTAGGTGGTGGATGAACTCCTAACATATTATATCAAAATAATAGACCTAATTTCCATACGAGCAGGAAATGCTCAAATTACTGGCAACTCTATTGCGCAGCTACTGGCGTTTCAGATAACGTTCTTACGAAATTCCTCAATAGGTGGCGCTAGGAGCAATACTTTTTTAATAACTTTGTAGTCAAAAGGCCTATTGTTTTTAACAAATTATTCATTAAAGCAGTTTGTTAATCTTTTTAAACCAATACGTTAACCTCTAATTATGAATAATACAAACATGCATTTTCGTTATTTATTTCATTTTCAAACAAAACATATTTTGTATTATTTCACTTGATATTTTTTCTATACTAGTCATTTTATTGCAGAATAATAGTATTTTTTTATTTATTTTGGATTTATAGTACCTATTCTATGAAAATAGCGATCAAACCACCTAATATAAAATTAAAAGTTGTAAAAACATTTACATGTTCCGGAAAGGCGCCAACCAAAGACCGTTCTATACAGTGTTTCCAGATTAATAAATTGAAATTACAGTGCAGCCAAGTAGAAAAAAATTCAGTTTTTTATTATAATTACAGTGTTTGGTTCTGATAAATTACAGTCAATCAAAAAAACATTTTTATTAGTCACTGTCACTTTCATTTAGTTTTAGTCCAGAGGCAGGCTCGGTCTTATACATTTTTGAATTAAACGCCTTCATATTATTATCGTCAGGCTTAAAATAGACACAGACGTTTTATGGCCTGCTGTGTTAAAACATTCCTTTTTTTATATTTGTAATTCGGTGATTACTTTTCTTTGTCTTAATATCATTTATCTCTCTAAATTTAGAATTAAATTGACACAAACAAAATCGAAGTACAAACTGCAACGAAATAATAAAACTATCATGCTAAATGTAAAAGCCTCAAATTAAAACCCATAAGGAAACTACAGTCTAACAATATATTTTGACTACTAATTATCTCTAAACATCATAGTTGGTTATAAGGGTATTCCCAGATTCCCCATTGCTGAATCATAGAGTAACTAACCTATTCTAACTGTAGACAAATTAATTAATAATTACTGTTACTGTTACTAAAAAAGATACTTTTTGAGTAATGTTGATAATTCACATAATATTTTTATATTTGAACGCCTTACGGTCACAACAATAATTTTTTTTATTATTTTTTATACCTTTTGATTTAAATTTTAATAATGGCTTCAGTCGATATAAGGTTCTTTTAAATGCTAAACTGTAATTAAAAATATTACTTTATTTTGTGATACTGTCATTAATTATATGAGATCAAGATACTATTGATATATCCGATAGTATTGATAGTATGTCAGGGCCCCAATATTTGAAATTTTATTACGCCACCTACCGGATAGAGTGAACTAAATAAATAAATAATTCTAGCTGTCATTCTTGTCTTGAACAAATGGCGGTACTTTTCTAAAGTTTTCCCACGTTTTTCAAGCTTTTGGTGACCGCGTCGCGGAGTTTTGAAAGTTACAATATTGCTTATAAAAGTGTAAAAATGTCTGGCCAAAGAGACTCAGTGAAAAGACGCTTGGAGGAAATTGATGTAACGTTAGACAAATTAACGCGATCCCTCGAAGAGATGAATGGAATGCAAGCTGAGATCGAAAATAGAATAAAGTCCATTAGACTTAAAAGAGAGAACCGCTGAAGGCTGTATTGCACAATCTCGAGTACCCCTTGACTGAGCATCTGTTCGATAATCTGATCCATTTCTGATGGCATTTGAGTTTTTCTGCTGCGGATGTTGGGTAAGCACAAAGGTGGTTTTGCTGCTAGTGGTATGCGAGACCCTTGAATCATGTCTAAAATGTGTTTCGGTGCTCCCTGGCGTTGCCATTGTTCGTGATATAAGTGGAGCTGACCGGCAGAAAAACCCATCGGATAGTCAAAAATGTGAACGCCGCTGACCTCCTCGGTCCCGGTGGGACACGGGGGAGGCTCTTCGTGATCTTCTTGGCATATTGTTATCTCGGCGACCTCGGGCATTTCTGTCGCCACGGAAGGACCCCCGATATGAACCTCGGAAGTCGCTTGTCCTTGTGCCGAGAGGTTTGTTGGCTCCGTTTTGTTTGAATTTTTGGTCCTGCATAGATGTAGACGGGCCAGGATCGGTCTGCGGTGCAGAGACTTTGCGATCCTTGTAACTGGGCCAAAAGGTATTTTTCATACCACCGAACTTCTCTATTACAGCACTAAACTTATCGGCGTCAAAAAGATTGTTGATTGTTGGCGGTATCTTGCGAAAAGCGCCTTTATGGTATATGTCTTTTACGGAAGCGAGGGTAGTTTCTCTTCTACGCTGTATTATTTCCGCCCTGTGACCACAAGCCATTTGTAGGGTATCGTTATACGCCTTAACATATTCACCGGTGGTGAAAATGTTATTTATCTTGTCATAAACGGTGTTGTATGACAACGTTTTGCCTTGCTCGCTAGCCCAGGTCAAAAAGCGTGTAAGCTCGTCCTGTAAGGTCTTGCGCTGTTTGAGTAATCCGTATGTCATGCCAGCAAACGCCTTCTCCATCGACGTATCGGACCGTGACACGTCATAGCGCTTTATTTCATCATTGGCCTGGAGGGCCGTGAAGCCAGGTGAGCGCACATACTGCTTCTGCACATCTACGTACCTGATACTGTTCCATTCCTCTTGATCAAATCTTTGAACCTCCGTCACTTGCTGCACGTATTCTGGACAAGCCACTGGTACAGCTGGCTCTTGAGTTTTGGTACCTACGGTCCAGGTAAACTCGACAGGTTTCTCCGTTGGAGATGTGCCTGCTTCCTCATAAAGCACGTCACTTGCATTGAGGTCAATACAGTCGGGTTGCACATTTTCGTCACAGTAGGTATCATAATAACTGGATTCATGAACCTGCTTCTTTAGCTTACCGATTTCCGCAAATAATTTGTCAAACTTACGGTCACGGCGGCGCCTTTTAGCCCTCGACCTGCGTGAAGATCGCTTGCGATCGTCCTCAGATGAGCTCGAGGTTGAGGACGACGAGCTGCTATCAGAATCCGAAGAATCAGCGCCCCTTCTGACCTTTCTCTTCCTTGGTACTCCTTCCGCAGTTTGATTCGAAACCTTATTATCAATAGACTCTTCCATAATCACTCTAATCTGTAAATCAATTAGTTAAACGCGTGGAAAACTAATTCCATTTATGCGGGTAGACTATTTTCTGTAAATTCTACGGAAATTAGGTGGAGTGCACCAAACACTAATAGTGAAATTTTTTGAGGGTAGATAAAAGCTAGCAGAAAAAAATGTATAATTAACGATCGAATGGTAACACCATTAAATTATATTTCCAATAGAACATTACATTATAATCACATGATTATTGCAAATGCTTCCACTAAAACGCAACGTTAGGATGCTCGTGATTATGGTATTTTAATGCAACTCACCCGCCGCTAGAAGCACACAACTTAATTATTTTAAGAATAACACTATCACTGTTCTATACCTATTATAGGCACAATTAACTACGTCTGTGGACTCCTCTGAGTTCACGACCGTTCGGACTGAAAACCAAAACGCCAATGAACCTCTCGGCACAAGGACAAGCGACTTCCGAGGTTCATATCGGGGGTCCTTCCGTGGCGACAGAAATGCCCGAGGTCGCCGAGATAACAATATGCCAAGAAGATCACGAAGAGCCTCCCCCGTGTCCCACCGGGACCGAGGAGGTCAGCGGCGTTCACATTTTTGACTATCCGATGGGTTTTTCTGCCGGTCAGCTCCACTTATATCACGAACAATGGCAACGCCAGGGAGCACCGAAACACATTTTAGACATGATTCAAGGGTCTCGCATACCACTAGCAGCAAAACCACCTTTGTGCTTACCCAACATCCGCAGCAGAAAAACTCAAATGCCATCAGAAATGGATCAGATTATCGAACAGATGCTCAGTCAAGGGGTACTCGAGATTGTGCAATACAGCCCGAGCTTCATATCCCCTATATTTTTAAGGCCAAAAACGACGGCACGTCACGGCCAATCTTCAATCTGAAGCAATTGAACAAATATGTGAGGGCCGACAAGTTCAGGCTAATAAATGTACAACCGTGCAAGGTTATGGAGTTCTTGGGCATCACCTGGGACCCATGGCAAAACGAAAAGTACCTCCCGGTAAGGTCTATGAGCAAGATGAAAAGCCATGTATATCTACAGTGGAGAAAAGCAACACTGCTCGCATTGCAGAGAATCGTCGGAATGATGAAGATTGCCAGCCTTGTGGTTACGAGGGGCCGTCTGAACTATCGCCACCTACAACAACAACTAAATTACGCCCTCAACTCTGGCAAGTCAAAAGCGACACCGCTGTCCAACGCACTCAATCTTCGAGGTCAATGTCTGCGCCACTCAGCGATGCATATCCAATGCGACAACAGGACTGTGGTGTCATATATTCGCAACCAGGGAGGAACCAGATCCAAAGCCCTAATGGAATTGACACGCAAAGTCTTTGCGGTATTGGACCTTTTCCAGATAAACGTCTCCATCTACCACATACCCGGACTATGCAACTGCCACGCAGACAGGCTGTCTCGGAATCGAGGGCCACCGGAATGGCACCTACTACCGCAGCTCACGAAAGTAGTATTTGCCAAATGGGGGACACCAATAATAGACATTTTTGCCTCACATCGAGCCCATGTGGTGTAAGCTTATGGAACTTTGGAAAGACAGGACTGAGAAGCCAGCGTTTACGACGCATTGAGCACCAACTGGAATTACAGCCTAGCATGGGTATTCCCGTCACCGTATCTGATGCCCAGGGTGTTGACCCACCTGAATCAGGCCCTAGGAACCTACCTCATAGTTGCCCCGCGATAGGAAAAAGTATATTGGCGACCGAACTTGAAGAATCGAGCCCGGACAGCCCCATTCACGGTGAGGAACCTAGACCAAGTCCTAGTCGACATGTCTACAGGACATCCTCCCCCGAATGCAGCGGAAATTACCCTAGAAATATGACTATGTGGGGGTGGGAGAGTCATTTAGCTAACTGGTCGGAAGAACAGAAGGCCCTTTTAGCATCTGGTTAGAGAAAATCAACTTTGAACACCTATCGACCCGCATGGAAACGATGGATTTATTGGGCCCATTCTAACGGAATCGAAAGTCCCACGCCCTCGGGATCGGACCTGGCAAGATTTTTGGCTGACCTACACCAAAAAGAAAATCTTGCTCTGAGTACCATTCTAGTTCACAAATCGGTGGTCTCTACATTTTGCGACCCAAACAACCGGTATAAACTTAGTTCCCACCCCTTGGTGAAACAAGTTATTAAAGCCATTTCTCTTGCTAAACCAAGAATTTTGAAACCACCAATTTGGGATATAGATGTGCTCGCTGAAAATTTGGCAACCAAAAATCCGGACACTAAAAGCCTTTACGAAGCCTCAAGTCAAACGGCAACTATTCTCCTGTTATGCTCGGGCCGACGGATTCACGATCTGACCCTTCTGAAAATATCACCTGACCACTGTTTCATTGACGAAGAACACGTTATCCTCAAACCGGGCTATGGTTCTAAAACTGATTCAGCCAACTATCGGCAGACCAGCTGGAAATTAATTAAGAACCCCTCTAACAAGGCCTTAGACCCTGTATATTGGATCCGCCACCTCATCAAACTATCGGAGCAGAGAAGGGGTTTGGCAGATGCCAACCAAGCCCTTTTCCTTACAACAGCAGGCCAACCAAAACCCGCATCAAGCGCGGTGATCTCAGGTTGGGTAAAACGTAGATTAA
The DNA here is from genome assembly GCA_914767695.1 of Ptilodon capucinus. Lineage (NCBI taxonomy): Eukaryota > Metazoa > Arthropoda > Insecta > Lepidoptera > Notodontidae > Ptilodon > Ptilodon capucinus. The sequence goes on from OU611837.1 coordinate 3,585,448, forward strand.
AAGAAGCAAACATCGATGCGAGCCCTGGAAGCTGCAGATCAGCAGTAGCATCCAAGAATTGGCTAGTAAACTTCCCATTAAAAGAAATATTGGATAGAGCAAATTGGAGATCGGCTAACACATTCAAGAAATTCTATCATCGTGAAGTCGAAGCTTCGCCGCATACACGCGATAGTTCGTTGATGACCACCTTGTTCACACCAATTGATTGATCAATGATTTTATGTTATTATTTTTGATATATCAAATTACCAGAGAAATATAGCCATAATATTTAGTTGTTATAAACATGGTTTCGTTCTGCACCCAGCTAAATGCTCTTTGAATAATTCCAAATTCACATTGGCGTCCTCTTTCACCAGGCGAAAACAAACAAATCTCTCATGTTTTAATTAGGTTTGGAAGAACGGTCAAGTTGGTTTAATAGGAACGTTTTACCTTACAATAAAACGTTTATTAAACATACTTACCTTCTTCCAAACCTAATATTCTCAACTCTGCCTGGTGATGAAAACATTCAACCCAATGATCAGAAAATGCCTCGCATATCCATGCAGGCTTCGCCATATTGAAAGAGGACGTGACGCAATGGTTAGAGGGAGATAGATATACGAAAGGAAAGGGAATAAAAGGCACAAATATGACTGAAAGTCAGGTACGCTACTCTCATGTTTTAATTAGGTTTGGAAGAAGGTAAGTATGTTTAATAAACGTTTTATTGTAAGGTAAAACGTTCCTATTGCTGAATCATAGAGTAACTAACCTATTCTAACTGTAGACAAATTAATTAATAATTACTGTTACTGTTACTAAAAAAGATACTTTTTGAGTAATGTTGATAATTCACATAATATTTTTATATTTGAACGCCTTACGGTCACAACAATAATTTTTTTTATTATTTTTTATACCTTTTGATTTAAATTTTAATAATGGCTTCAGTCGATATAAGGTTCTTTTAAATGCTAAACTGTAATTAAAAATATTACTTTATTTTGTGATACTGTCATTAATTATATGAGATCAAGATACTATTGATATATCCGATAGTATTGATAGTATGTCAGGGCCCCAATATTTGAAATTTTATTACGCCACCTACCGGATAGAGTGAACTAAATAAATAAATAATTCTAGCTGTCATTCTTGTCTTGAACAAATGGCGGTACTTTTCTAAAGTTTTCCCACGTTTTTCAAGCTTTTGGTGACCGCGTCGCGGAGTTTTGAAAGTTACAATATTGCTTATAAAAGTGTAAAAATGTCTGGCCAAAGAGACTCAGTGAAAAGACGCTTGGAGGAAATTGATGTAACGTTAGACAAATTAACGCGATCCCTCGAAGAGATGAATGGAATGCAAGCTGAGATCGAAAATAGAATAAAGTCCATTAGACTTAAAAGAGAGAAGACCCAAGCGCTGGCGGCGGTCGCAAAGTCCCAGAAAATCCTCGCCGAGATGGAAATTCTGATAGCTCGAAACGATGTCAATAACGAATTAGAAAAACTCAAAAGCTACCAAAAGAAAATGAAATATCTTAGTCGCGACAATGTTAATGGAGGTAAGCGTTTTTTGGAGATTTTAGTATGATTTTAGGCCCAACGCTACGTAGTATCAGTAGAACACGTTCATACGACGTAATGAACCCGTAATCTTTATGATATTTTCGTCGAAACCGATTCATAATCGAGTGATTACAGTCCGGATTTTTCCGCCATGTTTTTCACATTCAACACAAATTGTATTTAAATGGTGTATTTATTGAATTTGCTGTTGCTATTAATTACTAGACACTGGCTGAAATACCCGCTAATCGCAGATGCAACCATTCCTCATCTTATTCAATTATATTGTATAAAAATAAGATTATTGTTCGTATTGGTCTAAGCAAATAATAGATCGCGCGGCTCTTGACTCTCTTCAACGAGCAGGGCTTTAAGCCGTGGGTCGAGACGCGAGCTTTATAATTTTTTCTAATACTGAAAGACTAAACAACAACTAAATATGAGGGTACCCAGTTATTAACTATGACAACAGGACGTCTAACACCTCAGTCCCCCTGTGACCATGGTTGCTGTAAAGCAGCCGAAACGTCGGGAAAATAAAATAGTAAATAAACGCGATAAAATTCGTAAAATAGTTTTATTTCAAAATACTAAAAGTAACTTTAAAATATATATACATCATCGCGCTTGTATTCGTCGATGGGGTAGGCAGAGGTGCGCTAAAACGTCGCCGATGTATTTCGGTACAATGTAAGAGGGGCGAGTCTATTGCCATTATACCGGGCACATTCTCCCTCAATATGAGGGACATATGGGCCATAGTCTACCACGCTGGCCCAATATGGGTTGGTGAACTTCACGCGCCTTTTGATAGTCGTGCAGGTTTCCTCAAGATGCTTTTCTTTACCGTTCAGCAAGTGGTAATCATTTTTGAAAATGACATTCACACCAAATAGATGGTGGATGAATCATGAAAGTGTTCTAAGTTCGAGAAACTTATTTTTCAGTTGATTGTCCTTCCCCATCTACTAAGAAATCTTAGAATATAGGTAAGTATTGGGTATTATGCTTGCTTATTGTGGTGTCTGTAAATCTTAACCCAACCTATACTTTTTTTTTTCATGGGAAAATGCATTACCTCAGTTATGTGGGACTCCCGGCAAAGAGTAGTTACCCTCTAGAAACCCATAGTATATCACTCTTTGCCTTGTAAGGGGTCGTCACGGGATCCCACGTATTGATGACTACCTACTCATTAATTAAAAAAACATTTATTTACAACTAGCTTCTACCCTAGACTTTGTCTGCACATACTTCAGTTATTCAATATTGTTATCAGCCTATATGATATTCATAAACAATAATACTGTAAAGTTTGATCAAAATCTGTTCTGTAGTTTTTGCGTGAAAGACTAACAAACATCCATCCATCCTCACAAACTTCCACATTTATAATATTAGCAGGATTACTAAGATAAGTACACCTACTGTTTTTTCAGTGGAATAACAAAGTGCTGACAAAGATTTTGCAACATTTTTTTTTGTCGGTACCATTGTCAAAGGATCTGAAATTTCTTTACATTGTCAAATTGGAGAAGCTTTTAATTTGTGTGCTAACAAAATAACACTAATATTATATCAATGTTTACAACAAAGAATTTATTTATTTATTTATATATTATATAACACGACATCCAAAAACTCTAGCATTAATAACACATTAATATAAAATACAAATAAGGGAAAACTAAATGCACAGTTAACAAAGGTGCCACAACATGCTTAAGTAAGAGGAATAACATAAAAGGATTCGGATATTAGGTACCTAAGAAGTAGTGTTACATAGTAACAACATAACTTTATGATGTACACTTTTCTAGACATCACTGTAAGATGTACTTTATGATGTACACTTTTCTAGACATCACTTAAAGACAATAACCATAGAGTACCAAATGAGGTGGGCAATATGATATTGTACTATCAAATGCTACAAAGGCTACACTTTTGGCAAGGGTGTGTTTACTGTGTATCTACTAAGTCTTCATGTGTTTAGAGACATTCGGCATTCATTTGTGTTTTAAATTTTCAGGAACTAACCATAAACAATCGCAAAAACATTCAGAAAAGTCATCTCAATCTAAAAAGGTTAGCACAAAAGTCAAACCAAAGAAACCGGATGACAAGAAGAAAAATGCTACCAACATACAGAGACCAATTAGCAATTGTAACCAAACCAAGGAGCATGCAAACAGCGCACAAATAAAAAACAAACACTTTGAAAATAGAGCACTACCAAATCCAAATACTTCTTCGGAAAATAAGAATAAAACCTCCACGAGCAACGCTAGCCAGAAGGATGAGAATGTATTCAAAATACCTATTATTGGTCAGAAAACCACTCGTAAAGCTGAAAGTTGTGCTGAAAATGTATCTAGACGTATTTCGCCTGCACTTATCAGTCAGTCTAGACAACATGGAGAGGCAAAATCTAGCTTTATTAAGGACAATCCATTTAAATTACTGTTTGCTGGTGAACCTGCTATGAGTGAACTTAATTTTTTCAGTAAGATCTCATCAACTCCTACTGAAGGTAATTACTTTATCATTTAAATAATGTATTAAGTATTATTCATTAAAAATTAAATTGTTTTACATAGACTTAAATTACTTTGACTACTACTTAACTACTTTGACTACTACTAAACCACTTTGACTATGAATAAATTAGTTCGACTACTACTAAACTACGTTGGCTACTACTAAACTACTTTGACTACTACTAAATTACTTTGACTACTACTAACCTACTTTGACTGCTACTAAACTACTTTGACTACTAAACACTTTTGACTACTACTAAACTACTTTGACTACTACTAAATTACTTTGACTACTACTAACCTACTTTGACTGCTACTAAACTACTTTGACTACTAAACACTTTTGACTACTACTAAACTACTTTGACTACTACTAAATTACTTTGACTACTACTAACCTACTTTGACTGCTACTAAACTACTTTGACTACTAAACACTTTTGACTACTAGTAAATTACTTTAACTACTACTAAACTACTTTGATTACTAAATATTTTTATTTGTCTACAACTTTATTAAATCTACTAATTTACAACCACTTAACAGCTTGACTACATATACTACAAGTTACTATTTGTGTTAGGGATATAATTTCATTAATACCACATTTATTATGTGTTGTTCTAGAGGTGCGTGAGAATACCAAAAAATAATTGGACATCTCCGTACTTGAAAATACTGCGCGCCATACTGAAGTATGTTTTAACACTTTTCATTTAGCTGCATGTTGTATCTTACGTCACATCACAATAACATCTAAAATTGCATGATATTGCATAACAAAATCATTAATTAGATTTACTATTATGTTGTTCAACCTTATGTTATTGTAGTACTTTATCGAGTCATCTATCATATTGATCATCACATTCATCACCCATTATTATTTATATTGAGTATATATTGAATTTGTTCTTGCTCGCTAACCGCAGCTGGAGCCATTCCTCATCTTATTCCATTGAAATTTAATTATTTTGTAGAAAAAGATGGTTGGGGTGTATCCTTGGGGGCTCTATGGAGTTAGGTTAGGTTAGGGTTTTTTTTTTTGTTTGCGCTGGGAATGCATTTCCCAGCGCAAACAAAAAAAAAAAAGGTTAGGATAGGTTAGGTTAGGTTAGCGCCCCCAAGGGTACACACTGACCAAAAAGATCTTAGTAACTAGCGATCCCATATCAACTCAACTCTTTTTTTTTTTAAACTTGGGAAAATCCTTTATGGATACCCTGCCACCTCGGGGGAAGTAACAGGGTTATGTGGGAGTCCCGGCAGAAGGCCGTATACCCACTAAAAACCGACGGTGTACCATCTTCCACTTATATCGGGGCGCCACGGGATCGCTTTCGCATGCACCGCGACGCATATCAACTCCACACTGCGTATGGCTCAGTGGCATTTTTTTTACGTTTACCTGACAATCGCCAGTGTAGTTACCTGTAGTCATAGAGTATCTAGAGTACCCATAACGACTCCACTCTTCGTATAGCTCTGCGGCGACTTTTCCGCCATTATTGTTATGTCATTACCTGTAGCACATACGGCAACTATATGGGAAAACAACAATGGTGGAAACAACGAGAAAAAAATATCACAGCGTGGTGGGCTCGATACGCCATCTCCATTATAATAACTCGCTGGATAGTCCTCGACCCGGGCGTCGAGAGGGCCACCAACACACCTACACCAGCCTCAAACAGACGCCGACCTCGCCGGCGAGGTCGTGGAACCCCCTCTTCTGCTCGTAGGTGCATCTTTGCACCTAGGAGCGTAGTCTTTACCTCTCCTCTCACGGCAACTGCCCAAACTGAGGTCGTGCGCCATGTGGCGCCCTTGAGCTAGTTGCCCTCCTCTTCCGCCCTTAAGACTTTGGTTGGAGTCGCACTCTGCACTCGCCACTCCTCCGGTGACGCTGTAAAGGCCAACTCACGGCCAACAGCGTAGTCCATTCAAAAAAAAAATCGCTAGAAAGCCGTCAGACACTAAATAGGGTAGAATTAAAGGAGGGCAATCTCCTATTGGAAAAAATTGAAAAAGTGTCCATGAATTACATGAAGAACTTCGACAATGGCGCTGGTGTCGATAAATGGTATATATCGACGCCCCCCGGGAATAAGTCGGACACTTTTCAATACACAGATGACACTCCTTTAATTCTACCCTCCATAACTGTAATATTAAAAATATTGCAGCAAGACAGGTGGTAAGAAGTTTTGTTAATGGAAAATTTCTTTCAGCTATAATAATAAACGGTTCTTGTTTCAGATACCCAACATCATGATATGGTGAATGATTTGTTCAGGGAATTGATGTGCTGTAGTAGCTCCACGCCAAAAAGAATTAAGTTGGATACCTCCATGAGCAGCTGGACAACTGCGAATCTAGAGGAAATCCTGTCATGACCACAGATACTAAAATTATAATTTGACCGCAGAAAGCGGAAATGTCTCAAAATATCAAATTTTACACCAGAACCGAAAACTATTTATAAAATTCATAACTTCTTTATTTAAAATAAGTATCATTCTTATTTTTCGTCGTAAGCACACCGTCGAGACATGGGGTTATTCTCGCAAGATCGATATTATCTCTAACGAGAGAAACAAAACGACCAATTTGACGTATGATATTACGAGAATTGCCCCCCTGTACAATTCGACGCGGCTTTTCTTTCCGATAAATTCTATATCAATAAGGCCATTTTTCGAGTTGCGACATTTCCGCAAATTGTTTGCATCCAGTTACATTCAGTAATGACATGTCCAATTTTAATTTTCTCGAAAGATTTGTACGTCTCAAAGTATTTTATATTAGCTACGTAACTTAAGTATTTGGTAATGTATTCTTTTTTAAATTTCGCGAAAGGAGAAAATGATTTCTTGATTAAATTTTTAATTATTTTTTTATATAGTTACGAGAGTACGATGTCTCACACAAAAGTTATTTTTGTATGGATATTCATATAAGGTTTAATCTATTAGAAATATGTTTTTATACGAGTTTTCCAGTAGATGGCGTGATACGTATTATTCGAAGCCTTAAAATATAGGTTCTTTAATGTATTTATTTTTGTCTAGTCTCAAGAATAAGATTACATCTTGAAAGTATTTTGTATGTTAGAGTTATTTGTATTTAAATGTATTACATGATGTGTCCATGGTTGGGTAGTTTGAGCGGTGGCCGTTCTGCTCACTGCGCCGGGTTGTGGGTTCAATTCCCATCAGCGGAAAATGTCGGAATTTAGCCTACTGGCTTAGCATGACCGCATAGACATAAGTTTTATCTCTTTCAACTGTCAGATATGTCGAGAAAATGACGTCACACCGAGCCGTGTCCAGTACAATAAGCTCCAAGTGGCGTAATTTTCTCTACAAATCTGACAGTTGAAAGAGATAAAACATGTCTACGCGGTCATGCTGACCCCACTGGTCTGGATGTAACTGGGATCGCCCCCAGTCCATTGTACGGTACCCATAGTACAAGCTTTGCTTAGTTTGGGATCATACGATGAATATGTGTTGTCTGGCGATATTTATTTATACAATCAAAGTACCAGGAGAGCATACTTGTCGAAGAGGTTGATAGCGTTGATGTGTATCTGGGATCGCCCCCAGTCCATTGTACGGTACCCATAGTACCAGCTTTGCTTAGTTTGGGGTCATTCGATGAGTACAGTGCGATTCAAATATGAATAGGAATGTCAAATAACCTGTATCTGTCAAATGTCACCTGAAAAGTATGGTTTGCAAAACATTTGCATATCAATAATAATAGTCTTACATCAAATTTAAATAAAAAGGTTAAATTAGTAGTAAAATATTTCATTATTTAAGACTTCGTTCGTCACATACATATGGCGCAGAGTCGATCCTATTCTCATTTGAATCACATAGTATGTGATTTGATATTTATTTATTTATTTACAATGGATTTGTAATACGCTGTTGTAAGTTGTTTTTTTTTTCTTTTTTTATTAATGAGGGTGTTTTTATTTGCTGTGTTATTGATCTGTTATAGCACCTTTAAATGTCTTAATGCTCTGGATTAAACTAAATTAATACCTTTTATGTAATATAAGTAAATAATAAATAATAATCGCCAGTCAATACATAAGTATCATATTATTGTAATGTTGTCTCGCTGCTAAAGCCTCGACAGAGACATGCTGATGAAAATGCCAACAAAGTTTGTTCAGCAGTTACTGAGATTAGCTAGAACAGAATAACAGAAACCTTCGATAACTTTGTTTTATATTGGTAGTGGTTGACATGTAGTGATTCTAATTGTGTCGAAAATTCTTTTAAAGCCGAAGCCGAAACTTGTCCGAATACCGAAGAGCGGTAAAGCTGTCGAATTTCTCTATTACATAATGCCAAACCAATTAATGTACTAAAAGTTAAACTGTTCGCAATTATTTTTTTTTTGGACGGCTTTTCCAATTACGAGTAGCTATCTATACTTTTTATATCATTGCCTTACTTATACGAGTAGCTATCTATACTTTTTATATCATTGCCTTACTTATACGAGTAGCTATCTATACTTTTTATATCATTGCCTTACTTATGAACTGAGTTTTTTTAGATTCAATATTGATTCTTGAGGAATCAAATGATTGAATCCAACACCACAGTCAAATCAATAAAATTCATTTATTTTTGCACATTTCAAATTGTGAATTTGGAATGCAATACAATGTGTTTTAATTTGAAATAAGATTAGCATACTTTACCTACTCCCGTTATTTTTTATTATATGAGAAAATATTTCGCCTTTTTCACGGCGTAACTTGACTTGTGCGACTGCGTTTAATTACTAAATAACTAGGTACTAATAACTTAATAATTATAAATCAAAGTACTTGTGCGCTTCTGTTTCTCCTTATGTTCTTGCTAATCTCAAAAAATCCTGAAGTAATTTTGTTCCAGCTCGCATTGTAAGTAAGCAGGGCACAGCTAGTAAAAACATCACGCCGGTATTTCTTAAAAGGGTAGGCAGAGATGTACTGCAGTGCACACGTCGATATATTTTGGTTCCAATGTAATAGGGAGCGAGCCTATTGCCATTATACCGGGCACGTGCCCTCTCAATACGAGGGAGATTTTGGCCATAGTCCACCACGCTGGCTCAGTACGGGCTGGTGAACTTCACACGCCTTTGGACAGCTATTTTATCACAAACAAACCTGTGTTGATGATAATTGTTGATTAGGTATTATTTTAAATAAGGTTTAAGTGCTTTGAAATGGCAAGACTGGCATGGACTCGGCCAATCGTTGATAAACGAGGCCATTTTGTGTAAACTTGGCTGCCACATTGATAACTCAAAATAACCTTAGTTTCAACTCTGGCAACGTTTACAACTGAGTTGAAATGGTCTTTATCGATTTTTTTTACCATTTAGAGAGGTTACCTTGTCTATGTTTATGCAATAATTACACCCGTAAAGTGATTTAATAACATTGTTGATTATTTCGAATAATTATTGTGTGTTGATTAATTTTATATGAACGAAGGCTCGTCTTATATGATATAAGGGTTGATGCTAATCGTTTAGTTTTTATATGATGTAATAAACGAGATTACTGTGACATTTTTTGGAATAAAAACTTTTCAATATTTTGTGCATTTTTATTGTCCTGTAGCCTATCGTGAGATGTTTTTTTCACAGATATTCAGTGGTTTCTTAGAACACTTGGACGTATTAAAAATGATATTACGATTAGTTTATGGCAGGGCTTCCCAAATTTATTTTAACTGTGACGCCCTTGTGAAGTTGCCAAATTTTTGCGACGACCTGCCTTCTTACTAGTTGTAGTTCTAACCTAATAACAATTTGTTAGAAAAAACGCCTCAAAATATCATCTAATTTTTTTACTAGAAAATAAAGAAGATAAAAAGCAAGCACACTATCTCTTTTCGATTGGTATTAATGAGAAGGATGTGCTTGCTTTTCTGAGCATGGTTTCTCGACACAGCCAACCTATTTGGATCGCCTCACGACGCCCCTGGGATAATACCAGGGCGTCGCGACGCACAGTTAGGGAAGCCCTGGTTTATGGTATGGAGGGTAGAAGTAAAGGAGGGAAATCTGTGTATTGAAAAAGTGTCCGTCGAAATGCATGAAAGTATAGTTCATAAACCTTCCAAAATGGCGCTGGCGTCGACGCCTATATATCGATGCCCCCCGGGAATAAACCGGTAGCGGAAAAATCGCTGATTTCGAATCCGGCATAACAGCAAAAAGTCCATAGTCCAAGGTTTTTGAACTATTATTTCATGCATTTCGACGGACACTTTTAATTGTTTCCCCATAGGAGATTGTCATCCTTTACTTCTACCCACCATAGTTTATGGATAGAGAGTAATTAAAAAATGGAGTAAAACTCAGTTTCGAAAATCAAATTTGGGCAAAGATCTGACGTAAGACGAAATTATGACATTTAATGGAATAAGATGATTGGCTGCACCAAAAAATACAATAAATTAAAATATTTCATCATCATCATCATCAGCCGGTGTCAGTCCACTGCTGGACGTAGGCCTCTCCCAAGATGCGCCACTGAGCCCGATCTTCGGCTCTTCTTCTCCAGTCACTGCCCACCGCTTTGCGTATATCGTCGCTCCACCTGGTCACAGGACGTCCTACACTACGTTTGCCGATTCGCGGTCTCCACTCTAGGACGAGTCTACCCCAACGGTTGTCAGTCCTGCGGCAGATATGACCGGCCCACTGCCACTTCAGTTTGCTAATCCGTTGAGCTATGTCGATAACTTTAGTTCTCTGGCGAATTACTTCGTTCCGGATTCAATATAGATGTGTATTAAAATATTTAATACACATCTATACAAATAAATAACATCAAAGTCTGTAATATTAAAATAACACCTTTTAACCCATGACGAAAACGCAATTATTATAACATTATTGTCTGTCTGTCTGTTTGTTCCAAGTGAACTCCCAAACAGCTGAACCGATTTCGACGGTACTCTCACTAGCAGATGTTATAATAATTAAAATAGGTGACCATGATAAAGATGGCGGATGACTCCTCACTTTTCAATTATCTTTATAATAAGCATGACGGATGATAACGACAGTCCGTGGAGAATCATTTTGGAAGCGTGAAATATGATTGACGTTAGATTTTTTAGTTTAAAGTATCTAACGAGTGCATTAGTAACTAAGAATGCATTACCTAGTAATTTTATGTAAGTTATTTCAGTCATATGTTTATTCATTCGAGGTAGGAAAAACACGCGTAGACATGTGTTTTATCTCTTTCAACTGTCAGATTTGTTGAGAAACTGACGTCACACCGAGCTATGTCCAGTACGAAAATCACAAAATAGAACTTCTACAATACGCTAACAGATGGCGCAACAATCAACACATCGCAATTCCACGCATAAAACAATCTGAGTCGCCATACAAATGTTCGAAAAACCTGAATCGCGGAAGAAGAGATCTCGGTGATCTGAACTATAAAGGGTGTTTAGAAGTTCGAAATAATACTTACTTTGACGTTTGCATCAGTATCTGGTATACTACTAAATGGTTGAAAAATTTGGTGAAAAATTTGATTGGAATTCAACCATGTTTTTCCAACTTTTTTTTCGTTTTCAAATTCTATAACTCGTAATATCTCGAGTCCTATGTAAAATTTACATGTTCTCGTTTTGTGAATATTGGTAGTCGCCCCTCATAAGTGTAGTTTACACTGCTGAATAGGGTTATGGATGTACCCAATGGCCAGACTCGGAAATTATGATCGTTAGTTAAAATCTGTTTGCACTAAGCATCTACATATACCGTATAGGTATGTCGTATCCACACATATACTGTGTATGTACCTACTCAAAGTGTTATTTCGGAATCGTGATATAAATTCCCTGACAACAACAGTGGGGTGTCAGACAGGAAGATATTCCCTTTACCGTCAAAACTATATAAGTAATAGGATACTGTCATCCATAGTTATATTAAATAAAAGTCTCTTACTTTCAGCATTACTTATATTTGCAATGGACCAACCGATACACGGTTTGGTGGACATATCTCCAAACTCACATAGTCTTAGAGAATACAGAAGATCAATCATTCCAAAACATTTGTTGAATGCTCTGAAACCGAGACCCAGGAAGATTCGAAGACTCGTCAACTTTAAGCATATGCGCTCGTTGTTGGACTGGAAATAAATGCAATATTAATTGCCAAAACCATTTTTTTTTGACAAAGATAAGCAATAGTTAAACTACCAGTGTTGTTAGCACGTATGTCAAGATGCAATGCTCGGTCGCTCTCTGTCTTATTTCATACGAGACGAAGAGATCAACATATTCTGAGACAAGTCTAGACTTGACACGCGTGCTAACACCACTGGTAGTATAACTTAGAATTTCTTATGGTTTAGCACAACCAAAATGTCAGCTGTCATTGGAATAATATTGGGACGATTGTCCTACCAGCCTTATCCTTGGTAAAAGATAAACTTACATTAATGTTTGCGTTGGGATTCAAAATAGAGAAGATATGACATTTTATCTCGAGGCAAATCCACGGATCAGACAAAATATAGTTTTCCGCAATATCTTCTTCTTTGTCGGTATCACTCTTGACAGAGTGGTCGTGTTCACCACTTTAAGTGTTGGTAGCAAGCTTCACAAAACGCCGCCACTCTTCTCCGATGGCTGTAATATCATAGATGGTAATAGGTTCAACTCTTATTACACTGGGACCGCGCCGATTATGTAAGTGGACTTTCGGCCAAGTAGTCATCATTTGCCTTACCTTATCCCATTATTTGGGCTCGGCGCAGTATGTCCTTTTCTTCCATTCATCATCTCTTCCGTCATACCGACATCCACTCCGATCTCATTCATATCACTTGTTACAAACTCTATCCATCTTTCCTTTGGTCTTTCTCTCGTTCTGTATCCATCCACACTCATACTTATCTCTCTTTTAGTCACATGCTTCTCATCTCTTCTCATCACATGCCCAAACCATTCTAGTCTCTAACTTCTCACGTTTTCTGTTATGGGTGCTACTTTTATACTACACACTAATAAACACATTCCTCACTTTATCAATTCTCGTCACTCTACACATACATCTCAACAAGGCCCCAATTATATCATATTTACAATTCAAAATAAAATTAATATAATTACTTAAAATTAAAATAAGATAAAAGGCTCTAGTAGCTCTAGCCATTCAGCGAGGGAATGCTGCCATCGTCTACCGGGTACCCTTCTGCATGGGACTTTTCTTTAATATATGTTTATTATATATTTGCTTATTAGGTAGGTACATTTATCTTACTCGTATTTAAATTTGAAGTTATTCAACGTTAATTCTTTTTTATTTCGTCTCAATTTTTTTAGGGTTCCGTACCCAAAGGGTAAAACGGGAACCTGTCCATCCGTCCGTATGTCACCAGGCCGTATCTCTTGAACCGTGATAGTTAGACAGTTGAAATTTTCACAGATTATGTTTTTCTGTTGCCGCTATAACGAAAAATACTAAAAAATAGAATACAATAAATATTTAAGGGGGCTCCCATACAACAAACGTGATTTTTTTGCTCGTTTTTATAGATAATGGTACGGAACGCACTTGGCCGGTTTTTTAAACTTATTGTTTGCATACCATTTATATAACTAATTGAAACAATACAATAGTTAGTCGTTATTTATGTAATTGCTCCCTGATAACGGTGTTATTGTAAATTGATCGTTTCGTTTAACGAACACTCTGGTAGTGTCGTGAGCGAGAGGAACAAGTTAAATGGGGAACATAAAAATTGTTTTAAAGTCATGCCTAGTAAGTATCTTCCAGTTTAAAAAGATAAATCAGGGTAGTCTCGTTCGTCGCGGTGCATGCGAAAGCGATCCCGTGGCGCCCCGGTATAAGCGGAAGATGGTACACCGTCGGTTTTTAGTGGGTATGCGGCCTTCTGCCGGGACTCCCACATAACCCCGTTACTTCCCCCGAGGTGGCAGGGTATCCATAAAGGATTTTCCGACGTTAAAAAAAAAAAAAAGGGTATTCTCGTTGGTAGAACGTCTTAAACGTAAGAGGTTTAATTTACATTCCCGAGCCGCATCTCTGAGATTTTGTGACCAGGGGCCCGATTTTCGTTTGATAGACATCAATCTCTATTAGACATATGTAGAAACAAAAGAAAAAAATACGACCAATTTGACGTTTCGATTCGACATTATCTCTAATAGAGATTGATGTCTACTATTACTACTACTACATCCGTTTTAACGTCCCACTGCTGGGCACGGGCCTCCCCTCAATGCCAGGGGATTGTCTATCAAACGAACCCCGCAGTGTAGACATTGGACATAACAACCTTGAAGCAATTGGACTAGTCATATTCTAGGTACAATTGATAATATACGTTGTTTTCATGCATTAAAACATACACAACGATAATGCTAGGGGACTTGGGGACCTGGAGATATGATGCTACAGACAGACAGACGTTTAAATATTGATACACACAGTTAAATAGGTACGCGATGCCTTCATTATTATGTCTAATCAATTTGTTATTTTCTCGTTGATGTCTTTTGTCTTGAAATATTTAGTAAAACAAAACTAATTTTCGGCTTATGCAAAAGACATCAACGAGTACGGGTTGTTTGTGTCATCTAAAAAAGTACTGGCCAAATTGAGAACACCTTTTTTAAAAAGTCCGTTTTAAATATATTGTTTATTTTTCAGGTATTACAAATATCTATACATTATAGCATAGCTTCCAGCGATGTGTCCTCATTCCAACTGGTAAGTGGACTTTAGATTATAGTTTATTTTTGTTTATATTTTCTAGAGTAATCATATGTTTATACCTAACTTATCTTTCAGCTCGCCAGGCTGTCTTTTCCCACCGTTGAAACTGTAAGTTTTTTACATAAGCACTTAATAATGTCCGACAAAGCGTTTTTAAACGTCAGGAATACTTACAATTTGCTAATACGCCCGCCCTAAATGCAAGATGAACAGTTTCAAACCTCGGGCTCGTACCTCTACAGTCTTGGGATTTCCGTGGTAGAAACCACGCGAACACTTCAAAATTCGTTCGCACTCTCAATTACTTTTCGTTGAAAAATGAGCTTAACATGGGAGTCAATAAAGTTTGTTTCTGTATAAACGAAATATCTGACGCACGCGTCTTAACGTCCTAGTCGGACCAGGGGTGCAATTCTCGTAAGTTCGTCATCATCTCTAATTCGACATATGTCGAAACAAAACGCCAAAATACCCTCTTAGCATGACCGCGTAGACATAACATTGAACTTTTTGTACTGGACATGACTCGGTGTGACGTAATTTTCTCGACAAATCTGACAGTTTAAAGAGATAAAACTTGTGTCTACACGGTCATGCTACAGGGCTTGGAAGTATTTTTGTTAGTTTTATGTCGACATATGTCGAATGAGAGATAATGTCGATCATTCGAGAATTGGGCCCCAGTGCTTTACGTTGATGGCGATGTATTTGTTACAAAAAATATTGATTGTATATTTTTATTAAACAGAAACCTTACAATATGCCGACCGCTAAGGACATCGACCCGCGGCATAGCTACGCCGAAGAGAAGTTCGAGAAGCTACAGGAGTACTACAGTTATATGAACGGCCGGATGAAGGAGCCGCACAACCCGGTGAATACTAACAGCTACATCTCACTACAACTACTTATTATTAAAGCGACATGTCATTAAAGCTAAATGTTACTACATCTCAATATTAGTACAGCTAAAGTTCTAAACATCTACTTGATATTACAGCGACATGCCATTAAATCTCAATATTACTCCAGTTACATATCTATACAGTGACATGTTATAATAGCTACATATTACTACATCTCAATATTAGCCCAGTTAAATATCTCTTCATCTACATCTTACACCTACATGTCACTAGAGCTGGCTATTACCCACTACAGATAAATATCAATATAGCATGTAGCTATTGTAATATTTATCTCTAGCTGTTAAAACTACATGCAATTACTGAAAGCTATATATTACTACAGCTACATGCTTTAACAGCTATATATCACTACAGCTTGCTATTACTACACATAAATTTCAATATAGCTACATGCCATTACATCTAAATATTTGTACAGTGAAATTTAAACAGCTAAATCTAATTACGGGTACATATTACTTCAGCTGCCATTTAACTAACTAAAAATACAATTGAGCCCTTGTCGCTTGTAAGCAATTAGACTTAAGTTCCAGATGCTTATAATTAAAGTCTGTATTCCCCACAGACGGAACGCCGCGAGATATTAGAAGCCGCTCAGAAGAAGCTATTCTCTTTTATTGACGCTCACATCAAGGATCTGAAGCGGCTGCTGTTCGCGACTGATATGGCCCTCATGTCCATGGTGCTGCTAAAACTGAACAAGAAGATGGACACCTCAGAAGCCAAGATCAAGTCCACCCAGGCGAAGATACCCTTCGGATTGTACACTAGTCCTGGTGAGGTTTCATCTATACAAATAAATAGTGAAGTGTTTGTTTGTAATCTCAAAAAAACTGCTTTGTACTAAACGTACCTAGGTACGATTCACATAACGAAAATGCATTTTTTTAATTTTCGTCTCTCTGTCTGTTTGTCCCGGATAATATGTGAAACGGGTAAACCAATATTGATGGACCTTTCACTGGCAGTAAGCTGCTGTTAAAAGGAGTAACTTGAGTTTTTTTTATATTGAAACAATAATTAGGGTTCCTAAATTAGACTTAACTAGTCAAATAATGTAAGAAGACGTTAGAGTGTAGAAGCTAGCGGTACCGGACATTACTGTTCATTAATGGCGCGACCCCTATATGTCGCCACAAAAACAGAACTTCTTCCATACAATAATAGATGGCGCTTCAAGCAATATATTGTACTGCCGGGAGTAGCGAATCTCTGTTACGGCTGGCGCTACTGTTAAATAAGAACGACTCGCTGTTCTTACCGTTATCGATTAGTTTTTATAGGTACTGCTGTAGATATACAGGTCCGATACGGATTTTTTTTAGTTACGGGAAATAATTTTAAGATAAGTTTTCTATTTGTATTACAGAGTTCAAGTGTCTGGACACGTCCTACTATATAGTGTCAGCGCACAACCAAGAGGACGCGCAGATGATCCTTGCCAGCGAGAGGAAACCTCACTGCTACACCTTCAGAGGTGAGCTGCACGCTTATAAATCAGCCCCGGACCACCTCTTGTTTTGCAGCAATGTTTTTAATATCACAATCAGTTTTTGGCGGTAAAGGGAAGATCTTCCCGCCAGGCGGGTGGTATGCCTGGCGGGGTCCGCTACGCCCCCAGTGATGTTGTCGGGGAATTTCTATATATAGTTCAGATCGTCGAACACACCAGTACCGCGAGCCAGGATTTTCATAGTACTTTGTATGGCGGATAATTTCTTGAACGCGTAGAATTGCGATGTGTCTACAGTCGCGCCATCTAGTAGCGACTGGTGGAAGTGGCGAGTTATTGGGTTCGCCACAGGACTCCCTTCCGAGACCAGAGGTCGAATTTGCTGAAGCCGGATGCCAGGAATGATGCTTGTGTCTACGGTGAGTCGAGACTGAGCATGGTGCCGTGAAGTCTGCGCCAGTCTGCAGTGAGTCGAGACTGTGTGCGCAGGTGTGAGACGTGTATGGCAGGATCAGGAAGCGCGGTGAGTCGGCTTGTGATGATCCCTTCAGCTACACGTGTCAGTGCTGCTCGGCTGGTTGTTGTGTGGCTCTTGACTGGTGGCGACGCTCTGGTGCTGGTGACAGTGGAAGGGTGATGATGTTTGTTGCTGGTGGTCCTCGACGTTGTTGCTGCAGAAGGTGTTGTTGCTTCGGTGTTCAATGTAGGGGTCACCACTTTGGCGGTAAAGGGAAGATCTTCCCGCCAGGCGGGTGGTATGCCTGGCGGGGTCCGCTACGCCCCCAGTGATGTTGTCGGGGAATTTCTATATATAGTTCAGATCGTCGAACACACCAGTACCGCGAGCCAGGATTTTCATAGTACTTTGTATGGCGGATAATTTCTTGAACGCGTAGAATTGCGATGTGTCTACAGTCGCGCCATCTAGTAGCGACTGGTGGAAGTGGCGAGTTATTGGGTTCGCCACAGGATCACGTCGGGGTCACCACTTTGGCGGTAAAGGGAAGATCTTCCCGCCAGGCGGGTGGTATGCCTGGCGGGGTCCGCTACGCCCCCAGTGATGTTGTCGGGGAATTTCTATATATAGTTCAGATCGTCGAACACACCAGTACCGCGAGCCAGGATTTTCATAGTACTTTGTATGGCGGATAATTTCTTGAACGCGTAGAATTGCGATGTGTCTACAGTCGCGCCATCTAGTAGCGACTGGTGGAAGTGGCGAGTCATTGGGTTCGCTACAAGTTTTTGACAGTTAACCTTGAAAGCAGTGGTAGCCGAGTGGTCGAACGCACGCCTTGCAATCAAAGAGAACTAGTCAAGTTCCCTCAGAGAACCTGCACAGGTTCTCTCACGATGTTTTCCTTCACCGTTTCATAGCAAGTGATAATCTCGGATGAAAATGAGATTCGCACATAAACCCAGGGGTGCGAGCCGGAGTTTGAACTTGCACCCCTCACGTTCAAGGCGGGCGTTCTTGGCAACGAGGCCACCACTGCTTCTGTTGCTGTTACCTTATACTCCCTTTTATGTAGAGAAGGGACAAGCGACCGAACTGGCCATGCCTAGGCTCCTCAAAGCATGAATATAAAGCCATAAGCCTCCCATTTTTGCCAGTACCAAAACAGACTCTGTATCAATATGCATAAAGATTGAATTTCTTTGGTAAAAGCCCCGATCCTTCGCGTCAAAATACACTCGCGCCGTTTGTGTCATTTCGTTGAAGAATGAACTTTTCCCATGAGGTAATACAGTTTGTTTTGGTATGACAAAAAAATGGAGGCGTGACATTCGACACCTCACAGCTTTATGTCTTCACAAAATGATCTCATATACTATACATGAAGGCTTGTTAACCCCATTCTGAATCACGTCGTCTGATGTGTTTGTTCTGCTAATAGGCGCTTTCGCGTTCATCGGGTTCTACCACCGGCATTCGGAGACCACATACGTGGGGCCGCACGCGGAGCAGTTCCAAGCGAAAGACCCAAGTCAGGGACTGTACTGTCACTCTGATGACAACTGGAGCGATGCGCAGTGCATCTACAAGTCAGTACTGACCACCCCACCCTATCCTACCTTCCACTTACTAACTACAGCCCTTTTAACGTCCCACTGCTGGGCACGGGCCTCCTCTCGATGCGAGGGGCATTCAGGCCATAGTCCACCACGCTGGCCCAGTGCGGGGTGGCAGACTTCACACATCTATCAAGAACTAGACAAGCTCCCTCAGACGTGCAGGTTTCCTCAAGATGTTTTCCTTCACCGTTTCATAGCAAGTGATAATCTCGGATGAAAATGAGATTCGCACATAAACCCAGAGGTGCGAGCCGGGGTTTGAACTTGCACACTGATTGCAAGGCGTGCGTTCGACCACTCGGCTACCACTGCTATACTCACTAAAGTCTAAATCATGAGAGCATAGCAACAACCGTCAGACGACACAGATCGTATGATACCAAACTAAGGTACGCTTGAAATATTCATATCGCCAAACAACACACACTCATCGAACGAAGCCTAATCATTACAATTTATATAACTTAACTATGAAGTTTCTTGCCCATTCTTCCCCATAGGAAATGTATGAAGTGACTGGTAGAGTCCTACAAGTGTTGGACGACCTACAAGTACGTGCTTTAAACATGTCTGATTCCGAAACTTGTTAAACATCAATGTTTGATATGTACCTTGCAAGACTTTTTTTTTATAGCCTAGTTTGTGTCCCACTCCTGGGCAAAGGCCTCCCCTCTCTCCCGCCACCGACCCCGATCCTGAGCCATTTCCGGCCACGTCTTCCCCGCAAAGATGTCTAGATCATCGCGCCACCGTTTCCTTGGTCTTCCGCGGCGTCTTGTACCTGCGGGACTCCATTTGGTACTTATGTTGGCCCACCTCTGCGGGTCCATACGAACGACGTGGCCTGCCCACTTCCACTTTAGTTTCGCAGACTTTTCCCCCACGTCCATGAGTTGTGTTATGGAGCGCAGAGTGGTATTGCAAGACTTACATGAATTAAAAGTGTCTGATTTGAAACTTGTCGAGAAGTAATGAGTCATAAGTACCTGTAAGGTTTTACATAAATAAAAATCTTCTGATTTCGAAATTTGCAAGGGTCAATAATTCAGTAGTACCTTGCAAAGGTTTAAATCAGCACTTGTAGCATGCTCATGCCAAGATTAGACTATGTCACGAAATATTGATGTTGTCTCTTTCACTCGAGTGAAATTAGACAGAGAGCGACCGAACCAATTTGTGACAGAGGTCTTGTCTGGACATGCGTGCTGAAACCACAGTAGCACTTTCAACGTCTCATTATTGTGCAAGGCAAGAGCGTCCCCTCCATTGAAGGGTACAGGAACATAACAGGGAAAGTCACAATTTTTTTTTAATGGAATCATATTTTGTGTATGGTATTTTGAATTTTATTCTAATCATTAGAATTTAAAAAGTTAACAGGTGGCGCCAAAAATGCAGTTTTGTTTATGGCCAAACTATAGAATTGATAGAATAGTTGAACTTTCAAATTGATTTTCTCAAAATTCATTAATTAGTACATTCCCTGTTATGTTCCTGTACCCTTCAATTATGGTTTCTTCCAAGGATCAACCCGCGCGAGGAGTTCCCAGAGTCTGTGGAGTACGAGCCGAAGATCTCGTACTGGTGCGGCCCGTACAGATACTTCATCCCCGCCACCACCGACGTGCGCTGCATCTTCTCCATCTTCTCCATGAACTTCGTGTTCCGCTTCGGTTACGACGGCGTTACTTACAAAAGTTCCGATCTTACCTTTGTGAGTACTTACTTTTAGCGGTAAAGGGAAGATCTTGGTGGCATGCGTAGGAAAACATCTTGAGGAAACCTGCACGTTTATAGAAAGGCGTGTGAAGTTCACCAATCCACACTGGGACAGCGTAGTAGACTATAGCCCAAAAATCTCCCTTGTATTGAGGGAGAATGTGCCTGGTAAAATGGCAATAGGCTCGCCTGCTATTGCATTGGGATCAAAATAAATCGGCGAAATGTGGGCGCACTGCAGTGCGTCTCTGCCTACCCCTTCGCGAAATACAGGCGTGATAATGTATGTAAGTAACATATTGTATCTGCGCTGAATAGATCTATTTTTTCTTAGGAGCCGTCCATTAATCAAGTGATGTATTTTTAGCATTCTTTAACCCGTACTCCTCCTTGGTAATACGTGGTGAGGTTTAAGACTAACCCTCCCCCCCCACCCAAAATCACGTGTATTTTTAGTACCTGCATATAATCATATTTTTTTAGAATATTATCTTCAAATACAGGTATAAAGTATAATCTAATTTTATTCTGAAATTAAGCGAGTCAAGGTCGCCGCTTTTCGGTTTACAAATCGTGCGTTTGACGAAAAAATAAATACACGTGAGATCTTACCAAACCCCCCCTCCCCCCTTGTGATATTTCGTGATTTTCGCCAAACCCCTTCCCCCTCCCCTTCGAGCCTCTAGTGATTAATGGACGGCCAAAGTCAAAGTCAAATCATTTATTTTGTATAGGCCTATGAGGGCACTTACAGATTGTCAAGTTTATATTTTTTTCTTATACTATACTACCACCGGATCGAAATGCGACCTCAACTGAGAAGATCCGGCAAGAAACTCAGTGGGCTGATCATTTTTTTAAATCGCCAAAACTTATTACAAATACACAGGTACTTAGAGCTCCAGTGTGTTGCCTTTAGACCTGTTTTTATTATTAATAAAGATAAAATAATAATACGTTAGTAAGGCAACACACGCTACACTTTGACATGACGGGCAATATTTCGATTTTTACTATTTAGATTTCGATTCTTAGGCCCCTGGTCAATTTTCCCTGGTTTCGGCACCATTTTATGTGCGGGTAATGATGGCACATAAAAAATAAACCACTTTTCACTGAGTTTACTATTTATTTTAATTAATATTGCAGAGCCGTATACATTTGTAGTGAGCGATGGTGAAGAGACTGGGGTTGCCAGCTTATAACGTTAATATTCTAAATGGTAATTTATGTATGTTTTATACACTTCGTTTTCTTTCCAGATGTACCAGAATGGGCAGGTGTTCTACACGGACGAGCCGTGGGCGGGCATGTCCTGTTGGAACTGGGCGTGCAAGTGGAGACACAACCAAAACCAGCGCTCCAACGAGTTCTTTGTCAACTGAACTCAAATATACTGCATTGGCAACCTTCTATTTGTACTTTCATTTGGATTTAGGGACCTTAGTTACCAGGAACACATGGGTTTCATTATTTTCTCGCGAAACCCTAATTATTTTACTAAACTAAAACTAGCCTAAGTTACTCCTCATAACATTAGCTATCTGCCAGTGAAAGTCGGTTCAGCCGTTTGGGAGGATACCCGGAAAAAATGATTTTTATGTTCGTCTTGCTAAGTTACTCCGGCTTCGGCTATCTGCCAGTGAAAGTCCTGTCAAAATCGGTTCAGCCGTTTAGGTTACCCAGAACAAACTGACAGATGAAAAATATTAAAATTGCGTTTTCATTTTAGGTATCTTATATACCAGGGATTCCCAAAGTAAATATCGCCCAAAAGTGTAGCCTTTTACCCCTAGATGTAGCAAATTTGGTCGTGAACTCTTCTACCGCGATCCAGTATTGTATGTAGAATCGTGTTTTACATACATTGTTGTCTACAACGCCATCTATTGGCATCATGCTGTAGTAAGGTCCCAGAGGTTGTAGGTACAAAATAAAAGGCGAATATCGTTTTGAAAACTGTTTACTAACGAATCAATAGATT
The DNA here is from genome assembly GCA_914767695.1 of Ptilodon capucinus. Classification (NCBI taxonomy): domain Eukaryota; kingdom Metazoa; phylum Arthropoda; class Insecta; order Lepidoptera; family Notodontidae; genus Ptilodon; species Ptilodon capucinus. The sequence continues at coordinate 3,608,510 of OU611837.1, forward strand.
TGAAAGAACCAACTTTTAACAATCTATACACATAAAAGACGCGCGCACAGAGGACCGCCAAGACAGATGTTACAAATTGTATGCCAATACTAGGGTGTATCAGAAGTCCGAAATAATACATTGGGTACATATACGGTAGCTCATATGTGGATGAGTTGAGGTCGCGTTTCAATCCGGTAGTAGTATGAAAGAAAAAAAATGTAAACTTGACAATTTGTAAGTGCCCCCATAGGCCTATACAGAATAAATCATTTGACTTTGACTTTGATGCTTAGTGAAGACAGTTTATACCTAACTATCATAGTTTTTGAGTTATAGACCTTTGAATATTTGTCACAGGTATCGTGTTCTAGCCTTGCGTATATAAATAACCCTATTCAGCAGTGTAAGCTACACTTATGAGGGACGACATTCACAAAACAGAACATGCAAATTTTACATAGGACACGAGATATTACGAGTTATACAAATTGACGACGAAAAAAAAACTCGAAAAAAAATAGTTGTTTTTTCCATTCAATTGCATACCCGATACTGATGCAAAAATTAAAGTATTATTTCGGACTTCTGAAACACTCAGTATAAAGATCACTCTTCAACGAACTGTCATTGATGACGCGTGCAAAATTCCAGCCTAGTCGCGTCACTGTTACCACAGAAATTGAATCTTTATGTATATTGAAACAGAGTCCGTTTCGGTGTTGACAAAATTGTTTGACGCGTGCATCTTGACGCGCCAGTGTGCCCGTACCTTTATTATTATATACATATAATGCATTATTTGCGGTCACATTGCGTTATTTTAAATTTAAGAATTAAATACTTCATTAATCTCCAAATTTATATCTAACGCAATCCATGTCATTTAAATCAGGGCTGTCCAAACTTCATACCATCGCGGGCTAATTAATTTTACTACAAAAGCTGTAGGGCCGCAGAAAAAATACAGGGTAATCATTTCTTTATACATTTATTGGTTCTTCGTTAATTTATCTTTAACAATCCTATCAATATCAACGTCAACATTCGTTGTTGCCAGCCGCGTTGCATGAAGAAGTGACTTGTTAACTGACAGTGAAGATCTATACTTGGATTTTATAAAGTTTATTGTTGAATACGCACTTTCACACAAATAAGTGCTCATTATCGATCCCATTTTCAAGCAAAAATTTGTTAGTTTGAGGAAACGATCTTATGGGACTAAGCCCGCCACACATTCCCACCACTGTTACTCCTGTAAGCCAGGATCGAAAGCGGTGTCCATTGAAAACACCGAGGTTTGACCCTCGGCGATTCCCGGGGAAAAGCTAAATTGTCTTGGAACCCGCACGAATTTAATCGAAAAAGGTGTAGGAGGAGTTGGAAGAAAAATGTATCCACTTCCCTCCATTGCAAAGCGGGAGACAAAAATAACTGTATTGGCTGAATTGCCACAGAAATAAAGAAGGCACCACGGATGCTATTTGACATTAGTTGGACCTAACAATGTGAGCTGCATTATACCTGATTCCAGTAATAGGTATGGCAGAACCGTTTGAACGCACGGAAATTTTCTTTGGTCTCAACAAGGTCTGTGTAATTGTAATGAGGAAACGATCGCCAAGGATCTTAAAAAAATCCATTCCAGTTTCTGTCAAAAACTATTTTCTGATTAAAACATGCGTCGCGGGCCGCATGGAAACAAGCCGCGGGCCGTTGTTTGGACAGCCCTGATTTAAATGATATTACAAAGCACTTTGTAGGACATGTGTTTTGTAAATACCATTTAGTATACTAACTACCCACAATCTATTTGCATCATTCCGACAGCCAAGCAATATCTACACGACGATAACATTAAGTAGGTAATCCATTCGCCATTCATTTCATTTTCAATATCAAATTGAATATAAAGGGCACAGACAAATAACAGCGAATGTCCTAATTAATGAATTTTGAAAAAAAAAAAAAACAATTTGAATGTCTAAAAGTATATTATTTTTCACATTCCCAGTGCTTTTCGTTTTGGCCATAAAGAAAACTGCATTTTTGGCGCCATCCGTTAACTTTTTTTAAATTCCAATGATTAGAATTAAAAATACCATAGACAAAGATATGATTTTATAAAAAAATTAAAATGTGTGACATTCCCTGTTATTAGCCTGTGCCCTTCATTTGTTGTCGCTATACATTACTTGTCAACGGGGATGTTATGGGGCTCCGTAACGGTAACTATCGGATATCCGAAACAAAAAAATCTCCACAACCGTAACCGAACCAAATTATCATTAGGATACACTTGCACTAGGGTGTAACAGAAGTCCGAAACAGTATTTTCTACATATACGCAGGGCTGTCTTAAGCACATTTGCTTCAAACTTTCATATTTTTTAAATAGACGAAGCAAACATTCGATCCAATTTGGATAAAAAAAAATCATACCATTCGGTTGCATACCCGATACTCGCGTAAAGGGTAAAGTATTATTTCGGACTTCTGATACACCATGTACATTAAACACATTTAAAAATTACGCTTTGGGTTCAAATACAAATAATTTGTTCGTTACATACATCGAGAACTTACATTAAACACATTCATACATTTTTTTTTAAAAATACAGGGTGGAATTCTGTAATGGCCCCCTGAAGGGAGAGTACTCTTAATACTGTAGATAGAAAATAGCACTAAAAGAAAACATTCCTTTATTTTTGAAAATAAAGACAACTGCATTCAAAGATTTTGGACTATTCGTTTGCCACACCCGGGAATCGAACCAACTAAAATGTATATAAATGACACCCAGTACTTTTATTGCATCCATCGTTAGGGTCAATTATAAGGATGAAATATCTCTAACAAACTTGGTAAGTTAAATGAAAGGAAAACTATGAAATCTTAAAATATTTACAAAAAATTGTAAAAATGGTCTCCATTTTCTTGGATACACTTATTTATTGAAATAAAACTATTTTACGGATTTTATCGCGTGTATTTACTATTTTATTTTCCCGACGTTTCGGCTGCTTTACAGCAACCATGGTCACGGGGGGACTGAGGTGTTAGACGTCCTGATGTCATAGTTAATAACTGGGTACCCTCATATTTAGTTGTTGTTTGCGGTCCGATCCACGCAGAAAGTGCTTACGGTGTCTTGAGGTCTTGCAATGGTACACTTGGTTTTGTAAATCCGTAAAATAGTTTTATTTCAATGTATAGTGTTCGCGTAAATATAAGAAAACAATATACACTTATTTATTCTTCGAACGAATTCATTTCTAGTTACCTTTAATAACGTGTTGTGGTGAATATTATAAATCTGAGTATTCTGAACTTCAACTCTCAACTCGTTCACACTTGCATAACATTTCATGTAAATTTGATTTTTTAAATACTGACACAAAAAAAAAAATATCTACCATTATTTGTAAATATTTAAAATAATTAAAGTTTTCCTTTCATTAAATTTACCAAGTTTTTTAAAGAGATTTCATCCTTATAAAAGTACAGGGTGTCATTTTTACAGATTTTGGTCAGTTCGATTCCCGGGTGTGGCAAGCGAATTTTCGAAAATCATTGAATGCAGTATTCTTTCTTTTCAAAAAAAAAGGAATGTTTTCTTTGAGTACTATTTTCTATCTACAATATAAAGAGTACTTCTCCTTCAGGTGGCATTACAAAATTCCACCCTGCGTCCCAGACTGGTAGGATCACACACACTTCAATTTATTTGCCATACCAAAACAAACCCTACTGACTAATAGAAAAAGTTCATTCTTCAACTAAATGATAACGCCAGCGAATTTTGTCGCGTGTTCGCTTGGTTATTACCACAGAAATTCAAACTTTATGCATATTGAAACAGAGTTCCTTTTGGTATTGACGGAAATTTAGACGGTCGGCCGTCGACTTCCCAGTGTGCGTGCTTAAGCGTTCTGATCAATACATATCGAGGATATAGTGCTAAAAGCCAATAAGTGTCAAATTGTAACTTTCATAATCTATACAAAAAAAACACTTTAAAAAAAAGCTTATATTTAATTGCCCTTAGTATTCATGTTCTCCTCAGCAAGCCCTTACATTTGATACCCATACTGTGTGTAATGCAGAAAAAATAACTATTCCGCCATCTTGAATGATCCGCCATATTGGAATTAGAATGACGTCACATAGCTAAGCATTCATTGTCATCCAAAATAAGCGTGTATATCTAATTTCAGGTCAATCGGTTAAAGATAACTTATTTAAAATTCTGTTGCAAGATTCCACCCGGACATACATTGCAAGTTAATATAGAGCTTTTAATAATAATAATTTGCAGTGGTAGCCTCGTGGGCAAGAACGCCCGCCTTGAACGTAAGGGGTGCAAGTTCAAATCCCAGGCCCGCACCTCTAAGATAATTTTCATGTGCGAATGTCATTTTCAACAATGATTACCACTTGCTGAACGGTGAAGGAAAACATCGTGAGGAAACCTGCACGTCTGTAGAAAGGCGTGTTAAGTTCACCAACCCACACTGGGCCAGCGTGGTGGACTATGGCCCAAATCTCCTTCGTATTGAGGGGGAACGTGCCCGGTATAATGGCAATAGGCTCGCCCCCTATTACATTGGGACCAAAATACATCGGCGAAGTGTGGGTGCACTACAGTGCACCTCTGCCTACCCCTTCGGGGAATACAGGCGTGATGATGATGTGTAATAATAATAATAAAATGCTTTGCCTGAATGTTTGACTGACGGATCAACGCACAGCCTAAACCGCTGATCGTAGAGACCTGAAACTTGGAGCGTGTGTTCTTTGTATGACCTAGGCATCCGATAAGAAAGGATTGTCCGAAATTCTACCCCTAAGGGGGTGAACAGGGGGGGCAAAGTTTGTATGGAACAACGTGATTCCCAGGTCCAATCTATGTACTTCAAATTATGCATAAAACTTTTTTAACAGAATATAACAAAATTAGTAACGTAAAAACATAATTAAAAATCCTACAACTTCTACTACAGCCCTTTTAACGTCCCACTGCTGGGCACGGGCCTCTCCTCAATGCGAGGGGATTCGGTCCATAGTCCACCATGCTTGCCCAGTGCGGGTTGGCAGACTTCACATTTATCGAGAACTAGTCAAGTTCCCTCAGACGTGCAGGTTTCCTCACGATGTTTTCCTTCACCGTTTCATAGCAAGTGATATAGCAAGTGATAATCTCGGATGAAAATGAGATTCGCACTTATATCCCAGAGGTGCGAGCCGGGGTTTGAACCTGCACACTTTGATTGCATGGCGTGCGTTCAACCACTCGACTACCACTGCTTAATTAAATTAAATTAAAAATTCTATTAGAACCATTTTCGACTTCTACGCCGACGAAGTCGCGGGCAAAAGCTATTATACAAGATTTTAGTTTTAAGGGCCAAGGTATGTTTGTTATTCAAAAAATATCGTTATAATAAGTATTTTGTGTTGAAAGTGGACTACACCACTGAAAAGACCATCAAAAATACACTAAGATGGACCAATAAAACGATTTTTAGGGTTCCGTACCCAAAGGGTAAAACGGGAACCCTATTACCGAGACTTCGCTGTCCGTCCGCCCGCCTGTCACCAGGCTGTATCTCATGAACCGTGATAGCTAGAGAGTTGAAATTTTCACAGATGATGTATTTCTGTTGCCGCTATAACAACAAATACTAAAAAACAGAATAAAATAAACATTTAAGGGGGGCTCCCATACAACAAACGAGTTTTTTCCGCCGTTTTTATAGATAATGGTACGGAACCCCTCGTGCGCGAGTCCGACTCGCACATGGCCGGTTTTTTTTATTTGTTGGCACTTATTGGGTTTTAACACTATAGAACCGATTGTCTATTATAAAGTACTAGCTGTGACCGCGGTTTCACCCGCGCTAATAGTTACTTTGGCGTAGAGTGATGTTATAAAGTCTATGACCTTCCTCAATAAGTGCAAACTTTAACCGTTTAGGCAGCGTACGCAACGGAAGCTTTCAAAAGGAATATTTTTTTCCCGTTTTTGCCACATTATTCGTTGCTGCTCCGCTCCTATTGGTCGTAGCGTGATGATATATAGCTTATAACCTTCCTCGATAAATGAACTATTTAACACAAAAATAATTATTCAATTCGGACCAGTAGTTCCTGAGATTAGCGCGTTCAACCAAACAAACAAACAAACAAACTCTTAGCTTTATAATATTATATATAGTAATATAGTATATAGTATAGATATACTATATAAAGATATACCTAAAAATTGCACGTCACTTCACTAACCCTAAAACGATCTTTAGAAACATTATTGTTATAACAATGGTATAATACATACCGACTCTTGAAAGGCGATCCCAACTAATCGACAAAAATTCCTAAATTGAGTTATATACACGGTGTATCAGAAGTACAAAATACTTTGGGTACATATACAGTGGCTCATACGTGCATGCTTAGTAAAGACAGCGTGTACGTAACTATCATAGTTTCTGAGTTATAGACCTTTGAATATTTGTCACAGGTATCGTGTTCTGGCATTTGGGTACATCCATAACCCTATTCAGCAGTGTAAACTATACTTATGAGGGCCGGCTACCAATATTCACAAAGCAGAACATGCAAATTTTACATAGGACTCGAGATATTACGAGTTAAAGAAATTGACGACCAAAAAAAGTGTAAAAACATGGTCAGATTTGATAAAAAATTTATACCATTCTGTTGTATACCCGATACTGATGCAAACTTCAAAGTATTATTTCGGACTTCTAAAACACCTCTGTATATAGTTCAGATCGTCGAGAACACTTCTACCGCGATTTAGGATTTCCATAAAACATATGGCGGCTCGGTTTTTTGTACGAGTAGAATTACAAAGTGTCGGTAGTAGCGCCATCTATTAGCGAGTGGTCGAAGTTCTGCTTAGTGGCGAGATATAGGGGTCGCCATGTATTGTAAAGGTGTGTTCACACGAAGTAATAAAAGGGATAAAGGTATCGCCACCACCCGTTATTGTTAGCTGGCGTTTCTTCCTCCTCCGATTTCTCCTCCGTTTCCGGCGGCGGAGAATCCTGAAAGATAAAACGGCAATAGAAATCCTAAGTCGATGACGTATTTTTTCGACAATGACCTTGACCTTTGTACCAGTTTGCGTGACCTTGAGCTTCAGACAGATCTTCGTTCGCGACTTTCGCACCCCGGCACCGAATATGCTTAAAGCCATGCATTTACGGTGAATTTACAAATAATTATACAAAACTAGCAGACCCGGCCACGCGTTGCTGTGATCTAAGCTATCCTATCTCTCAAGTTGGACCAGACTGCTCACGGTGTGAGCCATTTAATTTAAAATCGGTTAAGTAGTTGCAATATAAATATGTCGTTCGGGGTATTTGTCTGGTGGTGTATGCAAAGTCACGTGTCTTCTTTGTTACATCTTATTTATTATTTACGTCGTACATTAACTAACATTGTAACTTCTTATGTCTAGCTATCTAATAATCTAACTCCACTATGGAGTGGCTATCTTATATACCAGTACCCCCGTATAATTACTTATCTTATTACGTGCTAATATGTACTTTCTATAACTGCTTTGGTATTCCCAATTTACCATGTCCGCAGTTATCGCACTACATAGTTTATGAATCCATCGCGGACAAACATCGTGACAGGAGATTTATATATATAAAGAAGAAGATAACAAAACGTTTTAATGATATAATAAATTGGGTAGTACATTTCTTAGACACATTAACTTTCCTACCGTTTTATTTGATTTCACTGGCGCTTCGGTCGCAACACACTTGTCGACGGTGACCTTAACCTTGACCTCGGGCTCCGGCGGGGTGACCTTGACTTCGACCTCGCGAGGCTGCTCCGCGTCCGTCTGTGTACTCTGATCTCGTGTTGTAGCTTCGTTGCATTCCATTTCTGGACCTTGCTTTGATGTCTATAAGAGAAATGTCGATTTTGTTGGTAGTAAATCTATTGCTATCCTTCTCACTACCGTAGAGTTTGAGCGAGACGGCGATATGTTTTAGTGACGTCAGATATAGTTTGTGTACAAGAGAATAAATATCATAGTTATTTTATATTATTTTATTTTGAGAAATAATACGGTTTTTTCCAATTGCAAAATCTTCGCAAGACCTCTATCATGTCTTGACATGCGCGCTAACATCACTGTTCAGAGTTTACTCAATTTCATTAAATACTTTGATACCGCCAAATATGACAAATTTTCTCAATAGATCGAATAAGTGATGATTTTTCTCTACGATCCGCCATCTTTATCAACTTCATCACCCGTTTCTATTATGAGTATTTATTTATTGAATTTGCCCTTGCTATTAATTACTTTACACTGGCTGAAATACCAGCTGACCGCATGTGGAGTCATTCATCATCTTATTTTACTCATTTCGTAAGAAAAGATAAAGAAGATAGTATACCTCCATATCTTCTTCGCTGACTGGTACTATTGTATCCCGTTGCTCGTTCGACACTGGTTTCGTTTCAAATGGCGTAAAATCCGGCAACTCCTGCGACGGAAACATAAATAAATTACGCACACATAAAAGTCTTAACTATTGCCGTTCTTGTCACAGCCTTAATATGTGAGCGAGATGGTTATATTTTGAGTGCAGTGCAGGGGCGGGTACCAGGCTGGCATGGCTGCGGGGAGCTGACCTGCTGCGGGCGGGCCTGGCTCCAGGCGCGGTAGTGTGCGGCGGCGGTGCGCATGCGCTGCAGGTAGGCGGGCGCGGCGCGGCCGCTGGCCCAGGCCGCCACGCTGCTCGGCATGCCGCCCACCGCCGGCTCGTCGTAGTACGTCAGGACAAACTCCATGCCATTCTATGCGGCGCAGGACAAAAAACAAATTAACACACATAGAAGAAGAGAAGAGAAGCTGAAGTTATGATGAATCATTTTGTTCTGCACATGAATCTGCTAACTCTTCCATGAATGATAGCTTTCGTTCATTAACGCATACACTCGGCGACATCGTACGCGAAAACTTCAGCCAGCAATCCGGCGACTTTTTAAATGTATGTCACTTAAATGCACAAAGCGTGCCTAGCCACTTCAGTGATCTACACGAAGCCTTCTTGGATTCTAACGTTCATGCCATCCTGATTTCCGAGAGTTGGCTCAAACCTCATCTTCTCTCTACGTACTATCCTCTTAAGGGTTTTGTTCTTATCCGCAACGACAGGATTGGTAAGGGAGGGGGTGGAGTCGCTATTTATCTTCGAAGCGATTTTAAGTACAATACGGTCGCTTCTTCTCCTCCTCAGTATTCGAATTCTGCGGAATACCTTTTTCTTGAGGTTTGGGTCAGGGGTACTAAAACCATCCTCGGTGTTGTCTATTGTCCCCCATTAGTTGATTACTTCACTGATATTCAATCGGTATTTGAATCCTTGGGTTCTGACTATGCACATCATATCATCATGGGAGATTTCAACACTAACCTCCTTGCCCACTGTTCCTCTCGCACCCGTAAGCTCCTCCACATTATCCAATCAGCCAGCCTCCATGCCTTACCCCTCCAACCCACTCACCACAACTCTAACGGGGAAGACACTTGGTTGGACTTAATCCTAATCTCTAATCCCACCCTAGTCTCCTCTCATGGTCAATATCCTGCGCCCGGTTTTTCCCATCACGACCTGGTTTTCCTATCTTACATCCTTAAACCTCCTAAACTCCGTTGTAAAGTACTGCACAGGCGTTGTTTTTCAAGAATGAACGTGGATAAATTGCGCTCTGATACTGGAGCTATTTGCTGGGAATCCCTGAAAGGAGCTGTCACTGTGGATGAGAAGGTGTCCATTTTTAATGAAGAGCTCATAAAGCTGTATGATATCCACGCTCCCGTAAAGAGGGTAAAAATCAAACGTCCTCCAGCGCCCTGGCTTACACCAGGTATCAAGATGGCTATGAGACGACGCGATCGAGCCTTCCGTCGGTTCAAAAAGGAGCGCTCGGAATTCAATTGGGGTTTATTTAAAACTGCCAGAAATAGGTGTAACCAGATGATACGTAACGCTAAACGCCGACACATTCACGAAACCATCTCTTCTCTAACTGCTCCTAACATTTGGAAGTATCTTGGGACCCTTGGCATTGGCAAACCACAGCAGTCAGAGTTGCCTAAGACCATCGAATTAAACGATATTAATCGCCACTTTGCTACTACCGATTCGTTGGATGCCATTACCAAGACCCAGACTATTCACTATCTGGCCGATCTACCGAGACCGACCTATGATCCGTTCTACTTCTCTCCAGTCGCATCAGAGGAAATAAAAAAATCTATTGTTTCCATTACTTCTAAGGCGGTGGGCTGCGACAATGTCAGTCGACTGATGATTATTCCTATTCTAGATCTAATCCTTCCTGCTATCTCTCACATTATTAACTTTTCTCTGCATTCCGGTAATTTTCCTTCGTTGTGGCACAAAGCCTATGTTCGACCTCTACCCAAAATACCTAACCCCTCTCTTCCCAACCACTTTAGACCTATTTCTATCCTTCCTTTCCTCTCTAAAGTACTTGAGGCATGCGTCCACACGCAGCTGTCCAGGTTTGTTCTGTCAAATAATATTCTTAGCCATTTTCAATCTGGGTTCAGACCTGGGCACAGCACTACCTCTGCATTGTTAAAGGTGACAGGAGATATAAAGACGGGTATAGAGGACTCTAAGATCACTATCCTGACACTGGTAGACTTCTCCAACGCTTTTAACAATGTAGATCATGATATCCTTCTATCCATTCTGTCCTATCTCAATATTTCCCCTGATGCTCTGGAATGGTTTTCCTCTTATCTTCGAGGACGTCAGCAATCAGTTCGCACCGATGAGACTTTATCGGACTGGTGTGGCCTTGACAGTGGCGTTCCTCAAGGCGGCATTCTTTCTCCACTTCTTTTTTCTATCTTTATTAACCTTATTACTCAAAACCTTCAGTGTGCGTATCATCTGTACGCTGACGACCTGCAGATCTATAGTCAGGCTAAAATAGACTGCCTATCGGTGGCTATGGACGCAGTTAATAAAGATCTGGAGGCAATTAAACGCTGGTCGGATAGATTTGGCCTATCAGTAAACCCCAACAAATGCCAAGCGATCCTGGTTGGAAGCTCGCGCATGATGAGTAGGGTGGAAACATCATCTCTGCCACCAATACTATTCGACGGTCAAATCATTCCAATTAGCCGCAACGTGAAGGATCTGGGACTATACATTGACGCAAGTCTCGATTGGCAATGCCAAGCGGCAAATGTCAGTCAGAAAGTTACCGGAACCTTTCGGGCTTTCTATAGGCTCAGGCATTTTCTACCCCCTAGGACGAAAATAATGCTTGTGCAGACTTTGATCCTACCAATAATCGACTATGGTGATGTGTGCTATCTCGACCTGAATGCAGATCTACTCGACAAATATGACAGACTTCTCAATAATTGCATTCGATTCATCTTTAATCTTCGCAAGTACGATCACGTATCGTCTTATCGCACCGAATTAAACTGGTTGCCTATTCGGCAGCGACGCAGTTGGCGAGCTTTGACCTCCTTATACTCGTATTTGACCTCTCCCCATGCCCCGAACTATCTTACACCCCACTTACAATATCTCTCTTCTAACCATGATCGAACTTTACGATCATCTAATAATCTTCTTCTTCTCTGCCCTTCTCACAACTCTGCGCTTGTTCACTCTTCTTTTCCTGTACAGTCTATTCTTTTATGGAATGCGCTCCCCCTCGAAATCAGGATGTCCACGAACCGTAATACCTTCAAATTTAAAGTACGACAACTGTACCGGAAACAATTGGCAGATTCTTAACAACATTACTTGAATCTCACAACAAATTTGAAGTTATTATTATAATATTATATGTAGGTATATATGTATGTATGACATTTTATATGTAGGTATATATGTATGTATGACAGGTATATTACTATAATTACGTATATTAATATATATATATATATATTTTTTAAGTAGGTATACAAAATATGCTAAATGTTGGCTTTAATTATAATTTTATTCGTTAAAGTTTGTATTTTACCATCATATATATATTATTATTATTATTTTTCATTTTTTTTTTCTTGACTCCTCGATCTTTGCATTTACGTCTTTAATTTCTTGCACCCACTTAGTTTGTTTGTATTTTCCTCTCTCTACATTACTCTAAGGTTGGCTGGTAGAAAATGCCTGAGGCATTAAGCTTACCTTTTTACATTTTTTTACTCATGTAGAATTGTGCAATAAATAAATAAAATAAAAAATAAATAAAAGAAGCAGTGGTAGCCGAGTGGTCGAACGCACGCCTTGCAATCGAAGTGTGCAGGTTCAAACCCTGGCCCGCACCTCTGGGATCTATATGCGAACCTCATTTTCATCCAAGATTACCACTTGCTATGAAACGGAGAAGGAAAACATCGCGAGGAAACCTGCAGGTGTAAGGGAACTTGACTAGTTTTCGATAGGTGTGTGAAGTCTGTCAACCCGCACTGGGCCAGCGTGGTGGACTATGGCCCGAATCACCCTCGCATTGAGGGGAAGCCCGTGCCCAGCAGTGGGACGTTAAAAGGGCTGTAGTAGTAGAAGAAGAATAAAATTAGAACGGCGGTAATGTTAGTTTTGTATGAACGAACAGTAAAAAAAAAGTTGTGTTGACCCACCTTGTCAGCTCCATCTAAAGTCTTAACGACCATATGACTCCAGTATTCCGTTACACGTATTGCGTTCTTAGTCTCTGGCACTTGGGGGTGTTCGCAAGACTTGGAAACGATGATATAGACTCTATTGCCAGTATCGCCATCTTGCTCTTTCACATACGACTCTATAGCTTTCCGTTTCGCATTTGAATGTACACTGTTTCGTTCGTTGTAAATCTCGGTAGGAATTGTTTTGGTCTGTTGGGACTTACTCTCTTTTTGCGGTATACTAATGTCGTACTCTTTGTGTCGCCTTATGTAAACGTAGTCGCGATTCGCGAATAATCTCTGGAAAAAAAATATGTTTAGTCCTACGAAACACTTACAAAATGATAGAATCTGAGTATTCTTAATTGTATTTTTTTTTATTCGTAGTTTATAAAACGTCATATATAAAACGTCATATATAAAACGTCATATATAAAACGTATATACATATAAAACGTCCTGGGTATGTATACAGGATACATACCCAGGAGGTTTATGCAACCCGAAATAATGAATAGTAATTTCAATAATCTTTTCTAACTATTCGGATGAGATTATTGAAAACAAAGGTGAATTTTAATAAGATGAAAGCGAAACCCATCCGGACGGAGGCAAAATTATATTGGACGGCGAGCAAAGTCACTTGGACGGCGGCCAAAATCACTTGGGCGACGCTCAAAGTTACTTGAAAGGCGGCCAAAGTCACTTGGACGGCAGCCTAAGTCACACGGACGGCGCTCAAAGTTACTTGGACGGCGGCCAAAGTCACTCGGACGGCCCTTAAAGTTACTTGGACGGCGGCTACACTCACCGGCCAGAGTACTTCCCAATGCAGCACCGCCTGGTCGGGCAGGCCGTTGGCGGCGCGCTCGACGACCGTCAGGGACGCCACCGCCGCGTCCCACTCGCGACGGTACGCGCCGTCCACTTGGACGGCGGCGAAGTCAGACGCGCGCACTTCCTTGTACCGCCCGTAAACTGTTACATTAGCCACCTATATAATGTATTTCATAATACCTATGGCCTGTCAAGAATCCAACTTCCTATCCTACTAATGTGGTGTGGCGTCGTAAATAAAATCCAATTAATAGTATTTTTCTTTTATTTTACACTTTCACACGTTTACAATTAGTTTTTATTTTTACTTTTCATTTTATCGTCTTCCGTCTTTTACAGCTTTTTACATTCACCGTCCTTATCACACTTTTCATTCCTCTCTTTCATTCGTTGCGTTTTGTTTACCGTTTATTTTTCATCATATTAAATCAATCACACGTTTAGTTCAAAACAATATTAATCATATAAATGATCAATTCAATTTTGCGTTTAGTTACATCTCAATAAAGCGTTTAGTTATAAAAATATTTATCGTTACATCATATTAAATAAACGTTTAGTTATATTACTCCACACTAATATCATAACCAGACATCGGATTATACGATCAAAATGCCAAAATATGCACAAAAAAGGGGCGAAATATGCACAATCAAAAAACAGAGTAGCTGCAAATCGAAGCAAACGGGGTACTTGGTCGTCGTGATAAGTTTAGGCTCTTCTACTCTACATATTGAGTACATTCAACTAATTGTAAAAAAAAAAATTGTTTTTACCAAAATCGAATGTCGAATTTTCTAGGGTGTAATATCGATTCACTAAATCGATTCAGTGCTACATATAGATTTCAAAAATCTTTTTTTTTGGCCCGAGAAATCGATTCTTCGATTTATCGATCTCCGATCCCATGGTACTTTTTCATTGATAGTGCATATTTCAGTAGTTATACGTGTTGTATTATGTCGTCGACACGTCTGCTTCGCACACACTCAGCGAAGAGCCTATTGCCCGGGATTTGAACTTGCACCCCTAACGTTCAAGGCGGGCGTTCTTGCCCACGAGGCTACCACCTCATATAAACCCAAACCAAACCTAATTACCTCACTTATAAGGCCCATTGACAGTGTGATTACACTGTCAATGGCATTCTGTGAAGAAGCGGCCACATGTTCAAAGTCAATCGACTTTGAACATGTGGCCGCTTAGCTTCCACTATTGAAATTCTATCTTTTACTATATTATCATAAAGTGCATTTTCGATTGACAGTTAATTCTCCATCCATGGTGGTTTAATAACGGTGGTGTGTTACCTTTGTAAGCGTAGAGTCCTTGTCCGGGTTTATATTCTTTGCGCCATATGAACACGTCTTCAGCCTCCATGTAGGGCACCCATCCATCCGACGACCCCACCGCCGCCACACTCGCTTCCTTGCATCTGAGTATCAGGAGTCCGAAATAAATATCGCCAACACATAATCATCGTATAATCCCAAACTAAGCAAAGATATGGGTACAGTACAATGGACTGGGGGCGATCCCAGTCACACGCAGACCAGGGGCTACTTCCGGAGAGGCCAGTTTCGAAATTTGGCGCCGGCGGGAATCAAAGCCGTAACTATAAAGTGTAGCCTTAATACGCTCACTCCACTTGACCAAGCGATCGTTTTAAATACTACTACAGCCCTTTTAACGTCCCACTGCTGGGCATGGGCCTCCCCTCAATGTGAGGAGGATTTCAGGCCTGGGCCAGCATGGTGGACTACGCCCCAAATCTCCTTCGTATTGACTGGGAATGTGCCCGGTATAATGGCAATAGGCTCGCCCTCTATTACATTGGGACCAAATCACATGGGCGAAGTGTGCGTGAACTTCAGAGCACCTCAGCCCGTCCCTTCGGGTAATACAGTCGTGATGATGATGTATTAATTGTCACAGATGTCACGAAAATAAAATGCAGACATACTAACGCGCAGTACCGCACATCTGGCAGCTTCTTCTCAATGATGAGTCGGTTTCCGCAGAGCGGGCAGAACAGGGTACTGCGTGTGAGGGTCTCCACGCCATCCAGCTCGGTCAGGAGTGCCTGGACATAGAACCAGGAGTTTTGAATTGGAAAGAAATGCAACATGCAAGTCCCCTATATAGGTAGGGTTTATGAAGATACTAACTAAGCTTGAGTGTTAGAAAGATTTGACCGAAATTGATCTCATTGATGCCACTGTTGTGTAGTCTTATATGTCATGACATAGTCAATCTGTAGCATGTCAACAAAATTAATAAATAAAAATTGTGTCAAAAAAAATTCCACAATTGTTTATTAAAACTGTATGTAAATAAGGTACTTATGTTTGTAATTCTAAGGCTCTGCACATACAGGGCGCATCATTATTTTTGCCAATCCTAAAATAACTGTTTTGACCATAGACCATATCTAGAGTACCCATAACAACTCCACTTTTTGTATAGCTCTGCGGCGACTTTTCCGCCATTGTTGTTATCTCATCTACCTGTAGTATGATGTACTTAAATGGTGGAGTCAGATAAACCAGAAAAAATTACTGCAGCGTGGGCTCCAAATGCCATCTTCATTATAATATCTCAATGCTTTTACCGCAAAAATATAATCTTTATGTCCATATAAACACAGAGTCCATTTTGGTTTTGTCAAAAAAATTATGCGCGCAGTGTGCGCGGAGCTTTATCGTTGTTTACGTATTAGTTATTTTTGTTTGACCTTGTAGGTATAATCCTACTTCTGACAAAGATAATGTAGGTATTTTCAAACCTTTGTTGTATACAACAAAGAATTATTATTACGATAATAATAAAATTTTATTTCCCGTGCATAAATATTAATGGAACGAGATATCATTCTCTAAGAATTTAAAAAAGTAAGTAAAAAATGTTGCTCTCTGGGTAGCATAGTGAAGAAAGTATTTTAAAAAATGAATGTTAAGTTAATGGTACCTGTAGTTCGACGTCTGTGATGTTCTGCTCGCAGCTGGGCGGCGGTTCTTCGTTATCGTCGTGAGCCTTATACGCTGCGGTCGCTGATAACAACAGCGTTCGTCGGGGACGGAAAAATGCCTGCCTGAAGCATTGGATCACTTCTCGCACGCTACGGTCCTTCCTACACCTCTTGGCCACATTACAAACTACATTACTTCGTGTCCACGCACTCCACAGCCTGAAATCCTTCAAAATTATCCTCAGAGACGACATAGCCCTCGTACTATCTCTTCTACCGAAACTAGCGAATAGCCCATCGATATAAACCCATTTTTTATATATGAAACTGGAATTTATTAGGCACCGATATTGTACATTGGATGGTAATGTTGATTTTGCTAATATAATTTGTCTAAATTTACTACATAACATCTCGGGAGGGATTGCGAAATTATAACCTCAAACTGGGTTCCTCGGAATTTGACAAACATCTGATTGTCCACAGAGTAAATAACCACTTCAATGACAATTTTGAAGCGATGACAGACAGTGCTGCGACACCTTATTGTATAATATTAGTAAGACTATCTTTCTCTACATAATGTAAATTGTTTAAGATATCTTAGAAAAAGAATTTACAGTAAAATAGAAGAATGACCACTTCTTTCTTGGTAAAATAACTAGTAATAGTTGATTCCATCCCCTGCTAGCTAATTTCATTCTATATGCTTAAGTCACGTATACGGAGCACTTTATCATTATGTTCTACATCAAATTTTACTTGGTAGTGACTGACTTAAGAGTAACAAGTAGACATTTCCAGTTTCCGTGTGGAAAGTAATTTACTTACATAAAGCCCACCCTTGTTATAGTTTATAATGAAGCAAAATATAAATACATAATAGCTTTTTATGCTGTCACAAAAATATAATGGCAAGGTTTTACTACAGGATGTATAGCAGGACCCGTGGCATTATAATAAATAAATAAAATAAAAAGCGTTTTATTTCCCACTAATTACCTACTTTACATTTTTAGTTACTTATCTAATTTAATTAATTAACTTTACTCTATAATTTTCTTTGATTGTTCTACTTATTGCTAATTTATAATACGCTTAACTAGT
Source organism: Ptilodon capucinus (assembly GCA_914767695.1). Classification (NCBI taxonomy): domain Eukaryota; kingdom Metazoa; phylum Arthropoda; class Insecta; order Lepidoptera; family Notodontidae; genus Ptilodon; species Ptilodon capucinus. Next base: position 3,626,134 of record OU611837.1, read on the forward strand.
TTGCTAACGTTTCTACTTTAATTATCAACTATTAACTTATTTAAAATAACTTAATAATAAAGCCTAACATAATTTATTTGATATAGTGCAAGCAGGAACCCCATTTTGGGTGAAGGCCTCCTCCAAAGACCCGTGGCATTATATACATGTATAATTTGATCACAGTGCTATTCATACAAATTATAAATTGAATCGACTAAGAAATTGTTACTAAAATTATATATGGCAATATTTATTTTTGATGCTAGCAATAATTACAAAATGCTTTTTTATTTCTTTTCACGACGGACGACGAAGCGTTCGTTCGATCGTTTGTTCAACGTCACCCTTTTATCCCTGTAATGTCTTATTTCTGCGTCCCACATGCTTAGGGGTAACCGAATTAAGAAGAAATCCAAGAATCCTCGAACGAGAAGAAAAGTACGAGCAACGCCAACATAAATTTGAACTAGAAAGTGTGCAAACGAAGTTGCGAGGTGTCTCGTCCGTCCGGTTAAATCTGGATTTTAGCAGTTTGGACCGCTAGTCGGGCTCCCTTCACCCCTTATTACTTATTTAGAAGTGTAGTGGAGTGATAATTAGATATTTTTTAAATTATTAATCGTAATTTAGTGTTCTGTGGTGGTATATAGTTGAATAAAACCGATCCAAAATGTCTGAGGAATCGTCCGCTGATCGCAATGTCGAAATATGGAAGATCAAGAAGCTCATCAAGAGCTTGGAAATGGCCAGGGGGTGAGTGTTTTGTTGTTTCAACATGTTGTTTAACTTGTCAATAGATTTTTTTTGTTATATTCGCGGCGTGGCTTTCGCCACATGATTGGGTGAGATTGCCAACGAGGCTGCGTCACCGTCGACCATGCGCAAGTGATGCATGCGTGAGTTTATAACCTTGCTGACACGCCAGCAAGAAGAATGCGCAACCGGCTAATAAATGGTGCATCGCCACGACAATAATGTGAAAGTGGCTTCGTTTGTGAACGCGCCTGTTTACATTTGTCTATGTCCCCAGAGGCTACACATTTAAAAAACAATCCTGGTGGGAAATTTCCCGCGTTCTTCATTAAATTTGGATGGATTCTAAATTCAAACTTTAATTTTATAATCTATTGTCAACATTTTGGTTCTGATTCTGTTGGTACACAAGCTAATCCTAACCATACTATTTGTTAGGATGTATGATCAAGACAGCAATATTACTTGTTATAATTAGTCATAGTTTGAAGAGAATTAGCAATATTGTCAAGACACAGCTGTCTTCACAACACACAATTATTTAAAGCTTGAAAAACATTCCTGGAACAAACTTACTTATGGTATTCCTACTTCCTTTGTTGTATGAGTCAAGAATAATCAATAATGTTTCCCTCACAACAACTTGTGGAATATTTTCCAAGGTGATACCTACTTCAGTCACTTGTTTGGCTGTGTACCTACTATTTAGGACTAAATTACTTTTAAGGACTACATACAATCATGCTTATTTAGTGCAGATTTATAATGCAATAAAAATTGCCATTATGATCAAACATTACAGTCTCAATACAGTTTAGTCAATTTTAGTTTTTATGCCAACAGAATCTGCACCTATTTAATTTTTTTATCATCTATTGTCATTATAATCCAACGACAAACACAGTTTCATAAAAAAAAGCGGGAAAATTCTGTTTTGCCAAGTTTGTTTTTGGACATGGAAAATAACGAGTAATCATTTTCCAATAATAATACTCTTGAATCAGGGTTCATTGACATTCTACACGCGCTTCCGCGTATGCACGCGATTAATTTGCAATTCACAAGGCAAATGTTCGTCTGAAGAGCTATAATCGCGTATGGGCGCGTTCCTTTGTTATTCCACCCCTCTGTTTGGTCATATGTTTACGAACTTTCACCCCTAAACTGTGACTATAGATTTTACATCGTGAATATTGACGCGATGTGGCGTCTAATGAATTTAATCTCTATTTATACTGACACAGAGTAGATTTTCATAAAACAGTCGTAATAATTCGCCCGCCTGTATTGGCTAAGAATAAGGTTTTACGTGGCTGTTACCAAGGGAATTTAATCTTTATGGTTGTTGATATAGAGCTATTTTGGTATTGCCAAAAACTGTGCAGTGCTCGGAATGCGCGGTGCCCGTTTGTTTTTTAATGTATTTAAATAATATTTATTTCTTTTTCTCTTAGCACCATGTCAATACAAAAACAAACTCTGTGTCAATACGAATAAAGATTGAATTCCTGGGGGTAAACCATAGAGTATCTAGAGTACCCATAACGACTCCACTCTTTGTATAGCTCTGTGGCGATTTTCCGCCATTTTTGTTATTTCAATATGGGAAAACAAAAATTGCAGAGTCAGATGAACCAAAAAAAATTACCGCAGCCCGGTCTCGATAAGCCATCTCCAGTATAATATCTCCATGACATCCACACCTCAAAAATTATACAAATATAATTGACAAGCGAGGATCGACGCTAAATCCTATATATAGATATATATATGATTTAGCATCATGCATTGACAAGAAAAAAAAAACTATTGTAGAGTATTTGAACCTGATAAATGATGCTTGTATGAAAATACCACCATCAGCTGTCTGAAGCGTTAATTGACAATGTTTGCAATGTACGCTCCCGTGATCTAAACTATGTTCTATATATAGCCCGATAAGGACCATGCTAAGTGCAAATAAATCACTTCCTACTCAACTCACCTTGGTGGATGACATTGATTGATGTCAGCAGGCCTCGAAAGTCCCCTAAAACTATCATAGTAGAGTTGCTATGATTTACGAGACTAACTACAGCACTCTTAATGTCCCACTGCTGGGCACGGGCCTCCCCTCAATGCGAGGGGGATTCAGGCCATAGTCCACCACGCTGGCCCAGTGCGGGTTGGCAGACTTCACACATCTATTGAGAACTAGTCAAGTTCACTCAGACGTGCAGGTTTCCTCACGATGTTTTCCTTCACCGTTTCATAGCAAGTGATAATCTGGGATGAAAATGAGATTTGCACATAAACCCAGAGGTGCAAGCTATGGTTTGAACTTGCACATTTAGGTTGCAAGGTGTGGGTTCGACCACTCGGCTACCACTGCTTATAGCCTACATGTTATTCTGATGTATAAACAACAACACTGTAAAGTTTCATCAAAATCCGTTCAGTAATTTTTGCGTGAAAGAGTAACAAACATCCATCTATCCGCACAAACTTTCACACTTTTAATATTAGTAGGAAGTAGGATAGGATGACACCCTATGTCCCTTGGTCACGCCATAACTTAGGAATACTACCAATTTCAGTCATCTTTGTTCTTAAGGGGGTCATCCATTTACGAACCGGCAAGATATTGGCTCGTTGGCTAGTCGACTCACGTTGGTGATCCATCAGCGTACCTAACAGCCATCTCTCATCATTGGCGAAGTCATGGCGGTTTTTTGCACCGCGGACTTAGAATTTCAAGCATGCACAAAGAGCCAGCGAGCAAGTCCGCCGGTTTTTAAGTCCGCAGACTTTTATGTGCTCCATTGGCGGTTTAGACCTTTGGCTCGCGTGTTCGTTGGCGAACCGGCGGTCTTACTCGCAAATGGAACACACCCTTAATACTTTGTAGAAGGTTATTACACGGAAAAATAATGAGAAAATCTTAAATTATTGGGGTTCCTAAATTTTGCGCGTACTAAGTCGCCCCCTCAGCTAGTAATATAATAATGATATCATGTCAAAGTCGTGAACATTTAAAGTTACTAGTCGGGAACTATCAAATTAGTATGAAAAGTTAAGTATAGGATTTATTAATACACCCCTGTCATTTGCCAGTGGTATAATGCTTCCCCATTTAAGGGGTGCTTGGTAGATATTACGTTTACTGATAAGGCTACCCTTTGTAACTGTCAATGTGTATTTGGCTGTTGCTAGAGGTTAATTTGTATTTATTTTTAAGGTCGGACAATGAACTACTCTATCCCTCTACTATTTACCTATCTATTGGCTAATTTCTTTCTGTGGGCTTATCCATGCTCATCCATGTAGATATAAATTTTAGCCCTTTTTAAGTTTGTTTCTCTTTCAACAGTCATATCTGTCGAGAAAATGACTTCACTTCGAGTTTTTTGTACTGGGCATGGTTCTGTGACGTCATTTTCTGACCAGGGTGGCAATTCTGCGTCTAACTGTAAATCAGTCTACTTTCTATCTAATTGGGAATCTATGGTATATAGTCAATCTATCTATGTAGGTACAAAATTGTAGACCCATACCTTAAGCATTTTAACTTTTATTTCCAGTTATATAATGAATGTCTGTATTCCAGAAACGGCACATCCATGATTTCCCTGATCATCCCGCCAAAGGATCAGATCTCGCGCGTGTCCAAGATGTTGGCTGACGAGTTTGGTACAGCGTCCAACATTAAGTCGCGCGTTAACCGACTGTCTGTGCTGGGCGCCATCACCTCTGTGCAGCACAGGCTCAAGCTGTACACTAAAGGTGAGTGGTAGACCTGTAAGGCTAGCATGTATGCTATGGCCTGCCCTATATGCTTTGCAGGCAAGACTAGACCTGTATGGCTAGCGTGCAAGCTGAGACTAGACCTGTACCTGTATGGCTAGCGCACAAGCTGAGACTAGACCTGTGTAGACCTAGAAGGCTGGGGTGCATGCTGAGTCCTAGCATGCATGCCAAGACTCAATTTCGCATAGGATTAGGAAATTGGTGACGAAAAAACGGTTGAAGGACATTTTCGAATTTTAATTAAATTTATATACCATTCAGTTGTTTACCCGATACTCGTGCTAATGTAGTAGTTCGGACTGCTATACTATAGACTGCTACACCCTGTATAAATATATTTAAAAAAGAGATGTTTGAAGATATTTATATTATATTATCTCGACACGCAGTCCCCCCGAACGGTCTCGTCATCTACTGCGGTACGATCGTCACCGAGGAGGGCAAGGAGAAGAAGGTGAACATAGACTTTGAGCCGTTCAAGCCGATCAACACTTCACTGTATCTGTGTGACAACAAGTTCCACACGGAGGCCCTGACCGCGCTGCTGGCTGACGACAACAAGTTTGGGTTCATAGTCATGGATGGTAATGGAGCCCTGTTCGGTACCCTCCAAGGGAACACGAGAGAGGTGAGTGCACATAACTGTGAGGTCCCAAGTTCGATCCCCATCGTGGTACATCAAAACGCGCTTGTCGACTTTTTTGTCAACTGGCTATAATAATAATAATAAGGAGATACTAAATCTTGATCTGGCTCACGAGGTTGTCGACATGTGGGACATTGTTGTTTTCTTATATTTACGCGAATACTATACATTGAAATTAAACTATTTTACGGATTTTATCGCGTTTATTTACTATTTTATTTTCCCGACGTTAACCAATCAATTAAAACCCGCGTAAAAGAACATATAGCTGACGTGAAACACCGACGCTCCACGAAGTCTGCAATCTGTGAACATGTACAGGACCGCACCCGCCATTATATCAGATTTGATAAACCGCATATCCTCGCAAAAGAACACCGACTCCGACCAAGGATGATACGCGAGGCCATTGAAATTAAAAAACATCCTAATTTCAATAGGGAAGATGGCTGGGTGCTACCACCAACTTGGGATCCAGTAATCAATATGATTAAATCCAAAACCAAGTGTACCATTGCAAGACCTCAGGACACCGTAAGCACTTTCTGCGTGGATCGGACCGCAAACAACAACTAAATATGAGGGTACCCAGTTATTAACTATGACATCAGGACGTCTAACACCTCAGTCCCCCCGTGACCATGGTTGCTGTAAAGCAGCCGAAACGTCGGGAAAATAAAATAGTAAATAAACGCGATAAAATCCGTAAAATAGTTTAATTTCAATGTGGGACATTGATGCGGCAATCATTGTACCGATAGTCGTTTCCGCCCATGGCTTATTAGCCAAGAGCCTCGACAAACACCTAAAGAGGCTCGCGTTAGGCAGCTGGATCAAGGGACAGATTCAGAAGGCGGTACTTCTGGAGACGGCGCGCATTGTGAGGAAGTTCCTCTCTCTGGAGCCCCAACCACTGGTAACTAGGACCCTGTTCCAGATGCCGGTGGGGAACTGTTTTTTATATTTTTAAATGTATTTTTTATATTTATATTTAAAAATGTACTAAATAAGAAAAATGAGAAATAGGAGATACTAATAAAAGCCTTTATTCTAGAAGTATGATACAGAAACAGCTTATAAATTATAATACTTTAATTAGAATCAGTAACTGTTCTGTAATGTCTCCTAGTTTGTCCTAAGACAAAGGCCTCCTCCAGACTCTTCCAGTGTGTTCTATCTCTAGCGAGTCTGGTCCTGAGTGTGCCGGCTACTGCTTTTATATCGGTAACCCAACGTTTCATGGGTCTGCCCCGTTTCCTATACCCGCGTCAAAAAGTAGCATAAGGTACTCCTTGTGACATCAACTATCATCGGAGGGAGTCCCATGAAAATTGGTTCAGCCAATTTTTCGTTGTATACTAAAAAATCTGTTATTTTGAGATTACAAACAGTCATTTCAATGTTATTTATTTGTATACTAATCTATTTAAGTCAAAGCATTTATTTCGTAAAGGTCTACAGTGACTTACGAAATAAGGAAAATGCCTGTCTGTCTTTGTCGGTCAGTCTGTCTATCTATCTGTCAAAACTTTATCGCCATAACATGAAAAAACATAGGTATAGCGCTAGTTGCCACATTTTTATTTATAGCTACTACAGCCCTTTTAACGTCCCACTGCTGGGCACGGGCCTCCCCTCAATGCGACGGGGATTCGGGCCATAGTCCACCACGCTGGCCCAGTGCAAGTTAGCAGACATCACATGTGAAGTCTGCCAAGAACTAGACTAGTTCTCGATAGATGTGTGAAGTTTACACATCTATCGAGAACTAGTCAAGTTCCCTTAGACGTGCAGGTTTCCTCACGATGTTTTCCTTCACTGTTTCATAGCAAGTGTAAATCTCGAATGAAAATGAGATTCGCACATATATCCCAGAGGTGTGAGCCGGGGTTTGAACCTGCACACTTTGATTGCAAGGCGTGCGTTCGACCACTCGGCTACCACTACTGCTAATTATTTTTTGTCGTAGGTTCTCCACAAGTTCACCGTCGACCTGCCGAAGAAGCACGGTCGCGGTGGTCAGTCGGCGCTCCGTTTCGCCCGTCTCCGCATGGAGAAGCGTCACAATTACGTGCGTAAGGTGGCCGAGGTGGCGACGCAGCTCTTCATCAGCGCGGACCGCCCCAACGTGGCCGGCCTCATCCTCGCCGGTTCCGCTGACTTCAAGACCGAACTCTCCCAGTCCGATATGTTCGATCCGGTAAGATTTACATTCCCCACTCGATTCTACGGATATTATGGAGCATAATCAAAATCAGGCTCTTTAATAATTAATAAAAAAAATATTCAAAATCAGATTTTTACATATAAACACTGGTGGCACACATACACTTATGAAAAGCAGTGGTAGCCGAGTGGTCGAACGCACGCCTTGTAATCAAAGTGTGCAGGTTCAAACCCCGGCTCGCACCTCTGAGTTTATGTGCGTAACATGGGGCGAACCTATTGCCCTTATACCGGACACATTCCCCCTCAATACGAGGTAAATTTGACCATGTGTGGAGTGGTTAACTTCACAAGCCTTAGAAAGGCTTGACAAGACGTGCTGGTTTCGACAAGATGTTTGCCTTCACCGTTCAGCAAGTGGTAATCATTAATGAAAATGACATTAATTGATAATATTCACAATTGTCTGTTTGTCCAGCGTCTGCAAGCGAAGATCATAAAGTTGGTGGACGTATCGTACGGCGGCGAGAACGGGTTCAACCAGGCCATCGAGCTGGCCGCCGAGTCGCTGCAGAACGTCAAGTTTATACAGGAGAAGAAACTCATCGGCAGATACTTCGACGAGATCTCACAGGTGCCTAAACGACAGCATCGTTAGGGGCCGTCTATTAATCACGTGATGGCTTTTTAGAATTATATAACCCCCCCTCCCCCTTGGTGATACGTGGTGAGGTTTAAGACTCACTCCCCCTACCAAAAATCACGTGTATTTTTTTAGTAATAACTTCTAATTTTATTCTTAAATGAAGGACGTTGCCTGGCAACGGCGAGTCTAGGTCACACTACATCCCGCTTTTTGGCTTAGAAATCGCGCGTTAGACGAAAAAATAAATACACGTAATATCTTACTAAAATTCATTTGCAAAAATAAACATTTTCATCAGGGCGAGGGCACTCGAGAATGTGCCTTATGCCATTGAGATAATGATTCATGTAATAAACGAATGTGATGTTCTGTAGGACACGGGCAAGTATTGTTTCGGCGTGGACGACACGCTGCGCGCGCTCGAGCTCGGCGCCGTCGAGACACTCATCTGCTGGGAGAACCTTGACATACAGCGGTGAGTTACATGCACATACTACCACACCACACACTGCACCACCACACCACACAATACACCACCACACCTTACACTACTCCACACTCCACACCGACACATAAAACATCACCACACCACACTAAACTACTACGACACACGCTACCCTACCACCACAAACTACACCACCACATCACAACACATCACATACAACACCACCACACCACCTACTATACCACACACTACACATCGCACAATGCAGACAACTCACCACATACTACACTACCACGCGTGGCAATAGGCCCGCCTTTACGCGCATAAAGGCGGGCCTATTGCCACATGTGATCGTACAAGTCTCAATGGATTTGTAAGCTCGTTTAAGCGCGAGCCATGAGCTTCAATTGTTGAAACAAGACAATATACAAAAAAAGGCGTTAGACTATATAAAAGCGCTCTAAAATGTTGTTAAAACATGTTTCAGATATGTTCTGAAGTCGCACGCCACCAGCCAGGAGACCATCCTTCATCTGACGCCGGAACAGGAGAAGGACAAGTCGCATTTCACAGATAAAGACGTAATATCATTGTTACACTACGTGGAAGGATAGATGGATGGATGTTTGTTACTCTTTCACGCAAAAACTAATAACAATCATAAGACATCATCACGCCTGTATTCCCCGAAGGGGTAGGCAGAGGTGCACTGCAGTGCGCCCACACTTCGCCAATGTATTTTTGGTCCCAATGTAATAGGGGGCGAGCCTATTGACAAAACTACTGTACTGATTTTGATGTAACTACAGTATTAATGTGTATACAGGGTACAATTTACAGGATGTTTCAGAAGTCCGAAATAATACATTTGCACCAGTATCGGGTATACAACTGAATGCTATAAAAGTTTGATCTAAATTCGATTATGTTTTTTCAACTTTTTTTTCGTTGTCAATTTCTATAACTCGCAATATCTCGAGTCCTATTTAAAATATGCATGTTCTGTTTTGCGAATATTGTGAGCCGCCCCTCATAAGTGTAGTTTACACTGCTGAATAGGGTCAAGCTGCTTACAGACTACGCTATAATATATACCACAACAATATCGCGCACCATACAAAGCCAATAATATATAGTACAGTACAGTGTGAACGTGTCCGTAACAATGTATGGTGCGCGATATTGTTGTGCTATGAGCTATATACTATATGCTATTGTATTATATCGTGGTCTGAAACCCGCTTTATGGATGTACCCAAAGGCCAGAACACGATACCTGTGACAAATATTCAAAGGTCTATAACTCAACTATGATAGTTAGGTATAAACTGTCTTCACTAAACATTCACACATGTGCTACCGTATATGTACCCAAAGTATTATTTCGGACTTCTGATACACCCTATAGGTTATAATTTATAACGCTATTGATTTATCGAAGTCGCGGGTAGAAGCTAGAACAAAATGAGATCAACTTATTTGGTATATATGATTTGGGAAACTGACTTGTCTGAGGGTGAGTGTTAGGTCCCTTTCTCCACAATAGTTTTTTTGTATGTATGTATGTGTTTTAGTGGTAGCCGAGTGGTCGAACGCACGCTTTGCAAACTCAAAGTGTGCAGGTTCAAACCCCGGCTCGCACCTCTGGGATTTATGTGCGAATCTCATTTTCATCCGAGATTATCAGTTGCTGTGAAACGGTGAAGGAAAACATCGTGAGGAAACCTGCATGTCTAAGGGTACTTGTCTAGTTCTCGATAGATGTGTGAAGTGTGCCAACCCGCACCGGGCCAGCGTGGTGGACTATGGCCTGAAATCCTCCTCACATTGAGGGGAGGCCCGTGCCCAGCATTGGGACGTTAAAAGGACGTTAAAAATTGTTTTAGACCGGCGTGGAGTTGGAGCTGGTGGAGTGTCAGCCGCTGTTGGAGTGGCTTGCGAACAACTACAAGTCTTTCGGAGCGACCCTTGAGATCATCACCGACAAGAGTCAGGAGGGAAGTCAGTTTGTGCGAGGCTTCGGTGGCATCGGAGGTATGTACAACACTTTTAAGATTTGCCGTCTGATTTCTTAAGTGAGAGAGTAGAGTTGGCTAATGTGAGTTTTTTTTCGACATATCTCGAATTAGAGATAATGTCGATTATGCAAGAATTGCCCCCCGGGGCCCAATTTTCGTTTGATAGACATCAATCTCTATTACAGATATGTCCAAAAAATACGACCAATTTCTCGTTTCGTTTCGACTTAATCTCTAATAGAGATGAATGTCGATCGCAGGAAAATCGAACCCCTGGTCTGGGTGTAACTGGGACCGCCCCCAGTCCATCGTACGGTGCCAATAATACTAACTTTGGGATTATACAGGGCGTATCAGAAGTCCGAAATAATACTTTGGGTACATATACGGTAGCTCATATGTGGACGCTTAATGAAGACAGTTTATACCTAACTATCATAGTTTCTGAGATATGGACCCTTAAATATATGTCACAGGTATCGTGTTCCGGCATTCAGGTACATCCATAACCCTATTCAGCAGTGTAAACTACACTTATGAGCGGCGACTACCAATATTCACAAAACAGAACATGCAAACTTTACATAGGACTCGAGATATTACGAGTTATAGAAATTAAGAACGAAAAAAGTTGGAAAAACATGATCGAATTTCGATCAAATGTTTATACCATTCAGTTGTATACCCGATACTGATGCTAACGTCAAAGTATTATTTCGGACTTCTAAAACATCCTGTACATTGAGTGTGTTGTATTTTCTGACGATATGTATTTATTGCTGATACTAACATTCATATTTTCTATTCCTGCTTACTTGGACGCCGCTGGACTGAACGTAATGTATTTTGAACTCTATAATAGGCATATTAAGATACAAGGTTGATTTTCAGTCCCTACAGCTCGACGAGCCGCTAGACGATGTCGACCTCGACGACTATTGAGCATACACTAGACACTAACATAAAATCCATTGACATTAATAACACTAGAGACACAAGTCGGCCATGTTAAACAGAACACTGTACACGTCACAAGGAGACGCCTACAATGACTATTCATGTTTAGGCGTCTCCTAGATTTTATGGCATTGATTTTATAATTTTGTAAGGTTTTGGATTATTTTTTTGCTATGTTATTAATTTGGTGTCTGACCAAACGTTCAGCTTCGGATCAAATTTCGCCGCAATTTTGGTTTAAGCGGAAGGTTTTTTAGCAAGTGTCGAAATTAAAAGTACCTTAATCAATTCCTTAGATCCTCTCCATCCTAAGGTTCCCTGGTAGGGATCGCTAGTGATAAGTCATAAAACAAAAAGTTAAATGAATTAATTCATAGACCTTACAATAACCAAATAGGTAATAATAACCAAATATACTACCAACAAATTTAATAACATCAATTGATTTCCACACTATGGTATTAGCCTTAATCAACATCATGCGATCGCGCGAATCAACCGTACGGTTCTTTTGAACAAACTACCCTGTTTTAATTTTAATTTTAATTTTATTAATATGTAATTAATAGGTTCAAAGTATTTCTAACATAATTTAAGCTACGCTGAATGGCAACCTTACTAACCAATTTAAAACTATGTTTTCTCTCTAAGTGAATGTATGTATTCTTTTGAGAAAATAAATCTTTAACCAGAAGGCCGCCCGTTGTGACACTGTGTATAATATTAATACTTTAATGGCACAATAAAGAGTTATCTATCAATCTATTACGCAATAGTGCAATGGGAGATACTTGGCGCGCGTGGTGCGGGAATCATACTAATATGACAAGATCAACAAGACAACTGGCCGCCTTACCATAGAGTAACTAGATAATCCATTATCGACTCCGCCCCGCGTATGCTGCTGCGGCATTTTTTTTGACGTATATCTGACATCCGCCATTTTAGTTACCTGTTGTATACTGCAACTCATCAAGCTAGGATATACTAAGGAGCGGCCCTAAGGAGCCCGAACTGCGGTAAATTTCCGCCATATTAGAATCTGATTGTTTATATTGTTTGACACTTACTTACTTTATCTTAATTCTAAGATGGCGGATCTCATGTAAACCATTATTGCCAACCTTAAAAAAAATCGCCGCTGAGCATTACGAAAAGTTAAGTGCTTATGTCAACTCTATCTTTTTTTTTGACGGGGAGGAAATCTTCAGAAAGATTCCCAGTCTTCTGTGTGGGAGAAGACTGGGATATGTGGGATTCTTACCCACTAACACCTCCCCGGTGGCCGTCTTCGGCACGTATTGTATACATAAATATATACAATAAAAATCACACACACATATGTAAAAGTGTCGTTACTACATTTTCATTACAATTTTTCGTCTTAATTTTTTCCGTCTAGGCCCCTTTTGCAATGGGCGATAAGGAACTACGTTCCAAAATTTGCTGCAAGACAGATGGTGGTAAAGTCAAAAAAAATCTTAGCGTTGATTAACCTTCGGCTAAGGCCGAAAGTTAGTGGCGATAGCCGAATAATCGGCCTCGGTCAGACACTAGTTTTTATTTATCGTATTGCATTAGTTTTTGGTGTTTTCCTAAACTTATTGTACTTCAATTCTATGCAGTTAGTCCACGTCTTCAGTAACGGCTGTCCGTAATCTTCCGAACGATCAACCAATGGCCATCGAGCATTTTTAGCCATCTCTCACGCTATTGGCTCGCACCACTACAAGCACAGTATTGTCATAACATTACTAAGGTTTTGGCATAGGAAAAACGAATCGGCGATTATCAACGAAATAATTAGTGATATATTGTTATGAGAGCAGTTACTTGCCGAAATAATACTTTTTTTTATAAAACTCTATTTGAAATTTTAACCTTCAAGCTTAAGGATCAATGCTCACTGGCAACTGATCGACATTTCTGCCAAAGTCTTCGTTACGATTCGGTTTTTATCAATTAGTTTTTTTAAAGTTAATAATGAGAATTGTAAGTGCCCCATTAGGCCTCAACGAAATGACATTTGCAATTGGTTATCGTTACGGTCTCTGTTGTGTTATCTAGCTTCTTCTGTCTTGTGTATTCTCCGCGCTATCCTTATCCACTTTTAAACCCCACCCCACACTTTTTAACTCCCAATATTTTGATATTTTATTCCTTTTAAAACGCTTTTACAAGACATTGTAAGTATTAAAGTGCGTGTGTAATTCGTATAGTTCATTATGGTATATTTTTTGGTTTTATTGATGTTGTGCAAATATTACATATAGGGGTTGTTACATCATGTCAAACAGTTGCAATTTCTGCTCTTAGTCACCTTAGTTAAGAGGTAAATTTTCCTACTACAGCCCTTTTAACGGCCCACTGCTGGGCACGGGCCTCCCCTCAATGCGAGGGGGATTCGGGCCATAGTCCACCACGCTGGCCCAGTGCGGGTTGGCAGACTTCACACACCTATCGAAAACTAGTCAACAAATTCCCTGAGACGTGTAGGTTTTTCTCACGATGTTTTCCTTCACCGTTTCATAGCAAGTGATAAACTCGGATGAAAATGAGATCCGCACATAAACCCAGAGGTGCGAGCCGGGGTTTGAACTCGGCTACCACCTCTGCTTCTTCCTGCTGCACTGCTTTTTCCATAGCGTGTAATTGGAATTTCGACCCTTTGGGGCATTGTCGAATTGCATACAATTAAATTCAATTCATAAGGCGTTTGAATTGCAATGTAAATTGAAATTATAAATTCCTGGTTTTTGAATTAACAATGTGGCACATTGGTGGGGGGAAGGGGGGAGGGGGATTTCACACATTGTGTACGACAGCAGATACATCTAGAAACATTTATTATCTATGATTCTAGCAGAAATCTATGAATAGAAATCGTCCAAATTAGAATCTAGTATTAGAGTTGTCCGTGCTAGGATTCGAACCGGAGTCGACGGGATTCTAATCATTCTCCTCCCGCCTCCAGACCACGGCGACGCCTTTGAAATTTCTCAAAATAACCCTTCATATGCCTGGATATTTTCAAATTTCGAACAGGAATTAAGTCAACCCTGACATTAGATACATATTCATTCTTATTGCAAGGATTTTAGAGTTCATATTTGCTTATTTTGCGTATCTATGCCTCTCAGCGATCTCTTACTCACCCACCATTATGTAACACCCATATGCGACATAATGGTATTTATAAATTAGATTTTAATTATGTCATTGAGGTAAAGAATTTTCAATTTGTGACATGACGTAACAATCCTAAGATTAAAAGCTTTAGTAACTTCTCGTTGTCTTACCTTGACGTTTGAAAAAACGTTTTTGGAATTTGGTCTGGAACTGGGATCGCCCCCAATCTATTGTATGGCACCCATAGTGCAAGCTTTGCTTAGTTTGGGATCATACGATGAGTATGTATTGTCTCCCTATTACATGAGCCGTTCAATGTTCACCTTGAGAACGTGAAATAACACATGTAAAAATCGTATACGACTAAACTGATTCAAATTCCATCATGGTGGTTAATTTTGTCGGTCATATCGATATTATTGTTATATCGATATCTGTAGGCTTTGCATGACAGCGTAGATATAACTTATATCAATTTCAAGTGTCTAATTTTGTCGAGAAAATGACGTCACACCGAGTCATGTCCAGTACAAAAAGCTCAAAGTGACATAATTTTCTCGATAAATCTGACAGGTTGAAAGAGATAAAACTTATGTCTATGCGGTCATGCTAAGCCTACCTGCCCTGTAGCATGACCGCGTAGACACATCTCTTTCAACTGTCAGATTCGTTGAGAACATAACGTAACACCGAACCATGTCCAGTACACTAAGAGGCCATTAACACAAAAAAAAAAATTCTGTACAAAAAGCTTGAAAGTGACATAATTTTCTCGATAAATCTGACAGTTGAGATAAATCTTATATCTACATAGTCATGCTAAGGGTGCTGCATATCGATGCAGTTCCACACGAGGGAGAAACGGTGTGAGCAAAAATTCCGCTAAAGTAACAGTACAGTGCTTGTAAAACGCCTTAAAATAAAACTTTAATAATAAGCTTATATCATTTATTTACACATAACATTATATAGTACATAACAATTATATAGTGGACGGTGCGAAACTTGAGCGATCAGTGTATTTAATTAACTGGTTTAAGGTCCCATTTAAGGTCTCCGCCCACTACACAGTACATACTATGACCGTGCTATGAACGTGTCAGGCAAAAAAATATTCTCTGTATTAAAAAGTATGAGACCACGCCCACTAGCCCGTTCCGTTACCGACCAGCACCGTAGCGTGCCATGCACGGAGCGGCAAGTATTGTCGGCTAGAATATTTTGCCGGTGGCGATACGCTCTGTGCATGACGCTCCCGTCATTAAAGCCGATACATACGACTTTGATACGTAATTGATACGCTCTAGTGGGCATAGTAGAGCGTATCGTGTTGCTTGCCGTGTCTGATACGTTCATAGCACGCTCATGGTATGATACGTTGTAGAGTCCTTTATTTGTACAAGCGTTCAACGACAACGAGATTATTTCGGGCCGAGTTTAAGATGACGTGACGGCGATCGTTTGTCCACCGCGCCGATATCGGTGGCTCAGTCTCAGACAAAACAAAAACCGGGCGAACGGCGCGGTGCGACGGAAGTGTGTTTTGTACGTGTTTTTTATTGCCGGCACATCGGCCCCTTATAAAACCGTGCCGAGTTCTAGCGGTCACGGCGATCTACTCTAAACTTCGTCGGCCGGGATGACGGTGCTCGGGTGACGGACGTGCGGTGGACACGCGGCTATAGTAGTCCATGTATCGCTACTTCGGCGCCGTCATCTCGTTCTCGTTGACGGTCCGGTGACGGCGGCGGTGGACAAACGGGCTTACCAGGGATTCCCAGACGATTTTAAGCAAGTACATGAACTGGAACCCCCATAGCCAAATTACTTTAAAAATCCTATCTTAAGTTTTTTTTTTATATTGATATTAAATTCATCAATACATCATCACGCCTGTATTCCCCGGAGGGGTAGGCAGAGATGCACTGCAGTGACCCCAATGTAATAGGGGCGAGCCTATTGCCATTAAATAGTACGTATCATAAAGCGTGATATTGAATAGTTATTTAAAACTGGTTAAGAATCGCAGTCAGTATTCTTTCAATAGTAATTCGGTAATCGTTTCATTTCGGGGTTTTATGCTGATCGCTCAAGTCACCCGCCGAGATTTCATATTATACGCGTTAGTCACACTTAAACATACATATAACATTATATTATTATTATACATTATTATATTTAAGTGTCCGCTCAGAGATATATGTGACACTGTAAGGGACGGGCCGGCTGGTATTCGGATAGCTTGCGTGTATGAAATCAAATTGAATGGTACAGCCAAATAACAGGGAATGTCCTAATTAATGAATTTTGAGAAAAAAAAAAACAAATTGAACGTTCAACAATTCTAAAGTTTGGGCCATAAACAAAAATGCATTTTTGGCGCCATCTGTTAACTTTTTTTTTTTTAATTCAAAATACCATACACAAAATATGATTCTATAAAAAAATGTGACATTCCCTGTTATTTGGTTGTACCCTTCGTTATGATATAATATAATAACATGAACCCTAAATACAGGCTACGCCTAGTTTGGGTTCCACGGTAAATCGTGTAACAGTATTAGTGGATAGTAAATGTTATTTTATAAAAATTGCAATTAGTTGATAGCAAAATCAGAATCAGAAATTTACAAGCGCTAATGAATCGTTGTTAAACAAAAAATAATAATAGTATCTCTATCGCACATTCGGAATGCATTTCTTATGGAGAAGAATGGGCAAGAAACTCCATGGTTGCTCTTTTTCAATAGGATTTGCATTTTTGTGTGTGTTTTTCCTAATTAATAATTATAAAATTAATATAAAGTTAATGAGGCTATATACATTCTTAATAGTAATTCGGTAATAATGGTAATGGTTCGATTTTAATTTACTATTATATAATAATTTGTAATCAGTTAATTGCAATTGCAATTCAGTACTAATGCTAATGCTCCGATTTTAATTTACAATTATAAAATAATTTGTAATCAGTTAATTGCAATTGCAATTCAGTAATAATGGTAATGCTCCTATTTTAATTTACTATTATTTAATAATTTGAAATCAGTTAATTGCAATTGCAATTCAGTAATAATTGTAATTTATACTCGAGTACCATAACAATAATTTAAAATTTGCATTACCATAAAGAAAATATGAAAAGGAAATATGAAAAGTTTAAAATTAGGGGCCCGTTTGCTTTCTCCAAGACCCTATACAGCTTGACGGGTGGTCTAAAATGGTCACTGAGCAATTCCTCTCGAGAAGAATTCATTAGCAATTCTGCTACATTTTTTTTTTTATAAATCCTGTCCCGTTGGCACTTTCGACTAGGCTAATATAGCTAGAGACATGCAGGTTTCCTCACGATGTTTTCCTTCACCATTCAGCAAGTGGAAATCATTATTGGAAAATGACATTAGCTCATAAAATCTGAAGTCCTAGAGGAGTGAGCCCGGGGTTGGACGAGCGCCGATTCCATTCAAGGCGGTCGTGTAGCGACATCTACCTCGCCGCATACGAACTAATCCTGCATCGCGATATTAAAGCGATCCGAACGATTGCACATATATACAAGAACCCGACAACAACCGTCGGGCAGTGGCCCACCAGACACAACACCCGTCTGTCTGGTCGGAGGATCCTCCCTTTTCCGCCGAAGTGGTGATCCGACGGTTGTTATCGGGTTCTTGTATATATGTGCAATCGCTCGGATCGCTTAAATATCGCGATGCAGGATTAGTTCGTATGCGGCGAGGTAGATGTCGCTACAATATGTCTGGTATGTATATATATGTAATGTCTGGTCGGAGGATCCTGATCCCTTTTCCGCCAAAGTGGTGTAGCGACATCTACCTCGCCGCAGTCGTTTTACCAACTGGTTATCCAGGGGTGAAACGCTATTTGACTTAAACGACACTATTCGGCGATATTGACGATATTTCTGCGTCGAATGTGTATGCTCTCCTGTAAAGTTTAAATTCACTTAAGGGGGTGATCCATTTGCGAGTAAGACCGCCGGTTCGTCGTGGAACTCTCGAGCCAAAGGTCTAAACCGCCAATGGAGCACTTAAAAGTCTGCGGACTTAAAAACCGGCGGACTTTTTTTTTCTATGAGATAGGGAGGCAAACGAGCAGACGTTTCACCTGATGGTAAGTGATCAACGCCGCCCATGGGCATGGTGTTGCAACCAGGGGCATCGCAAGTGCGTTGCCGGCCTTTAAGGAATGAGTATGCTCGTTTCTTGAAGATACCTTTGTCGCATCGGTTGATCGATACTTGCTCGCTGGCTCTTTGAGCATGCTTGAAATTCTTAGTTCGCGGTGCAATAAACAGCCATGACTTCGCCAATGATGAGAGATGACTGTTTGGTACGCTAATGGGTCACCAACGTGAGTCGACGAGCCAACGATTTAGACCGTTAGCTCGCCGGCTCGCAAATGGATCACGCCCTTTAAGTCATATGGCCTTTCACCGTATCGACATGATTTATAAGAGGAATTGCTTGAAGTGACCATTTCAGTCCGCGCCCGCAGTGTTGACATTACTTTAATTCCCCAAAGTTTTGATGTATTTAGTTAATATATACATTATTTAATAGTTCATTATCTCTGAGCGGTTGTTAAATATTTATCTATGGAAAGTTATAGGAATATATTTTAAACTTGTAAACCGTACTACGGTAATAAAGTCATGAGAAGCAATAAATAGAGACCAAAGTTGTTATATGAAAATGCGCCTTGTGTGTACTGTCATTATGATTCTAGTTTAATTGATACGCTTTGTACGCACTCGGGCGGAAGAATTACATGACTTTTTTTTTCGAATATGTGCTCTATGCAAATATATTATAGAGTTTGAATTTCTGTGACAAAAGACGACTAAATTCGCTGATATTTTTAACCAAAAGGAATTGCATTAACTGATAGGTAGAGTTCATTTTTCAACGACGCGAGCAATCTCCGACGCGTGGTTGCTCGGCTTGTAACCACAGAAATTTAATCTTTATGTACTATGCGTTTCAAATGAGAATAGGATCGACTTTGCGCCATATTGTGACGTCATAGCAGTCAATTCTAACCAGTTGGGTATGGTGAGCAAAACAATATATTTTTGAAATAAAATTCATTTGCAAAAGTTGAGTGAAAAATGCACGCAGACGCAGCGTTTTCTTTTCTTTAATAATTTTGGCATCGCTTCTGGGCCTTTGGGCCATAATTGATAATAAGAAAAGGATATGGTATGATTTTAAAAAACGAATTGTGACTTTAAATAATAAATTAAGATAATTTATTCCTAAGCATTTTTTTTTTGGTTTGCAAATAAGTTTTTTTTTGCTAACCATACATTTCAAGTGACATTTGACAGATGGAGGTTATTATTACATTCCTATTCTCATTTGAAACGCATAATGACACAGAGCTGGTTTTGGTATTGTAAAAAAAAAATACGCTTGCTCTTTGACGCCCCAGCGTGGACTCAAAGCCTTGATATGAGTATGTGTTAGTCTGTAATTATTTGTAGGTATGTATGTACCTGATTTGATTGATACGCTGCCTGTAACGTAGGATACTATAATACAGGCTGTATCAGAAGTCCGAAACTTGAACCGTTTGGACTTTGAGTTCATATGTGGATGCTTAGTGAAGACATTTTATACTCAACTATCATAGACCTTTGAACATTTGTCACAGGTATCGTGTTCTGGCCTTTGGGTACATCCATAACCCTATTCAGCAGTGTAAACTACACTTATGAGGGGCGACTGCCAATGTTCACTAAACGGAACACGCAAATTTAACATAGGACTCGAGATATTACGAGTTGGAAAAACATGGTCTAATTTCGATCAAATTTTTATACCATTCAGTTGTTTACCCGATCCTGATGCAAACGTCAAAGTATTATTTCGGACTTCTGACACACCTGTATAATAAACTCAATAATTGATATGCACCCTACATAACATTCAAAATAGTATTTCTTTAAACAGTGGAAAGTGTATTGTGATACCAATGTAAACGCGTTAAAATGTTGTTTAAAATTGTGGGGGAGGGGTTTGCTTATATTAAATGCACTATGGTGATTTGTTTGGTTGTTATAAATAAGCAACTATTCAGAACAAAAATTTGTAATAAAAAAAGGTTTCCTTCGCGCGATGACTGCTCGACAACTAGGGGGCAATTGTCGCATGATCGACATTATCTCTCATTCGACATATGTCGAAACAAAATTGGTCGTAGTTTTTTCGACATACCTCTAATAGAGATTGATGTTTATCAAACGAAGATCGGTCCCCTGTGGGGCAATTCTCGCATGATAGACATCATTTCTATTTGGTTGTAGTTTTTTCGACATATCTCTAATAAAGATTGATGTTTATCAAACGAAAATCGGGCCCCTAGGGGGCAATTCTCATCATCTCTTTTCGCGATATGTAGAAAGAACTGCGACCAATTTGACGTTTTGTTTCCACATGTCTCGAATAGAGATGTGTCGATCATGCGAGAATTTTCCCCCCGGTCTGGGTGTAACTGGGATCGCCCCCAGTCCATTGTACGGTGCTCATAGTACAAGCGTTGCTTAGTTTGAGATCATACGATGCGTTGTGTGGACATACTTGTTTTAAGAATATGAATTAGTTCTTTGGTGGTCATTTAGAACGCTCTAAAGTGTCGCACGAGACTGACTTGCTAGCATCAAAATACAGTACAAAAATAAATAAATTCGCCTTATGCTATATTTAATTTTATTATCGACGGCAAAAAGTGGAAATGTCGTATCTCGAAACATCCAATTTAACACGAGCACCCTAAGCATGACAGTGTAGACTTAATTGTGTCTCTTTCAATTGTCAGATTTCATCCGAGATTATCATTTGCTATGAATCGGTGAAGGAAAACATCGTGAGGAAACCTGCACGTCTGAGGGAACTTGACTAGTTCTCGATAGATGTGTGAAGTCTGCCAACCCGCACTCGGCCAGCGTGGTGGACTAAGGTCTGAATCCCCTTCGCATTGAGGGGAGGCTCGTGTCCGGCAGTGGGACTTTAAAAGGGCTGTAGTAGTAGTAACTGTCACATTTGTCGAGATAATTACGTTACACCAAGCTTTATGTACCGGTCACGGCTCGGTGTGACGTTGTTTTCTAGACAAATCTGACAGTTGAAATAGATAAAACTTATGTCTATGCGGTTATGCTACAGGGCCAGAGCCGAATAAAAATTCCATTTCAATAATACACAACTCCTTGAAACTATAAAAAAAACAATGCTGTATCATGATTGTTTGTCGTCGTATGCAGACGAGACGCGGAACATTCGACGCGGCTTTTCTTTCTGATTATTTCTATGATGTAGCGACATCTACCTCGCCACATACGAACTAATCCTGCATCGCGATATTAAAGCGATCCGAGCGATTGCACATATATACAAGAACCAGACAACAACCAATGGGCAGTAGCCCCCCAGACACAACACCCGTCTGTCTGGTCGGAGGATCCTCCCTTTTCCGCCAAAGTAGTGATCCGACGGTTGTTGTCGGGTTCTTATATATATGTGCAATCGCTCGGATCGCTTAAATATCGCGATGCAGGATTAGTTCGTATGCGGCGAGGTAGATGTCGCTACAATAGTAATAAGTAATTTAAACCAATTTTCGAGATGCGTCATTTCCGCTTTCTGCCGTTCTATGGTTATAATTTATGCAATGTGGTTCATGATGGGTATAAAGAGCCTGCTGGGCAATTCTCGCTAAATATACATAATCTCTCCTTCGACATTATGTCGATACAAGAATATCAAATTGGTCGTGTTTTTAGACAATGGTCTATTGAGGGTGAAAGGCCTTATATCTACATTTGTTTTTTCTAAGTACATGTAGTTCGGCCGACGCCATCACTTCTATGTCTATGTGACACGTATGTGTCGTTGACAGTGACAGATGCGCATCTGTCACTGTCGGCCAACATTGACTTGTTGCGGGAGATGTAAAAGGACATTCATACAATGTTATAAATAAAAGGAGGCACCAAAAGTTGTTATTAATTATATATACTTACTAGCTGACCGGGCGGGACTTCGTACCACCTTAGAATGAGTGACATAAGAAAGCAGCGCCACCTACCGGGTCCAATTGTGAATCTAAACCATCCAGGGCGCCACCCAAACGCATACAAAAAAATAATTCAAATCGGTCCAGCCGTTTAGGAGAAGTTCAGTGACATACACACGTACATTAGAATTATATAGATAATGATTGAAACCCAGTCTGTTACAAAATATGTCCAAAAAATACGACCAATTTGACATTTTGTATTGACATGTGTCTAATGAGAGATGAATGTCGATTCTGCGAGAATAGGGGTCCCTGTAACCCCACGTCGTGTACAATGTGTGAAATCTCAATATCGTCCAAAAGTGTCGCTTTAGTCAATTAGCGTTTCATCCCTCGATTTTATGAAGACAGATTATCGATAAGTCAACTAATTTTTTTCATTCACGATATTAAAATATTAATTTGAGGACGCCTTGGTGTAGTGCGGGTTGCGGGGTCGATTCCCGGCTGTGGCAAATTTTGGAAATTACTTTCGGAATTGGCTCTGTACTTGTAGCATGGGCGCCAAGACTAGTCTTATGTCACGGTATGTCCTGATTTTGTCTCTTTCTCTCGTATGATATTAGACAGAGAGCATGCGAGCAAATTCGTGACAAAGGTCTTGACTTTGCGTGCTGAGCCGACTGGTCTCTGGGTGTAACTGGGATCGCCCCCAGTCCATTGTTTGGTTCCCATAGTACAAGCTTTGCTTAGTTTGAGTATGTGTTGTCTGGCGAATTTTATTTCTACCCTCTGACGCACCCTAGCCACGGTCGGTTAGGTCGCTTGTACCTTCTGCTATCTTCAATATTTAGATCAAAAAGGAGTTTGAGACGATTTTAGAGTTATGTTACTAATTTGAACACTTCAAAAAATTGAAATAAAACTATTTTATGGATTCTATCGCGATTATTTACTTTATAATTTTCCCGACGTTTCGGCTGCTTTACAGCAACCATGATCACGGGGGGACTGAGGTGTTAGACGTCCTGATGTCATAGTTAATGACTGGGTACCCTCATATCTAGTTGTTGTTTGCGGTCCGATCCACGCAGAAAGTGCTCATAGTGTCTTGACATTCCATACAGTGTCCGAAAATCCGTAAAATAGTTTTATTTCAATGTATAGTATTCGCGTAAATATAAGAAAACAATACGTCAAAAAAAATCTTATTTAATTAGATAATATCGAGGGGTGAAAAGGCTTTTTAACTTAAGCGACACTTTTGGGCGATATTTATTTATATAGTATTTTGAATCGGATATTTTTTCGACATTCATGGTTAGTAATACCTGTTTTTAATCATACTTAAAGTATTAGTTTAATTTAATTTTTAAGATGTGTTCTGTGGTTTATTACTGTTTCATTAAGGGTTTGAATTGTGTATGCTTTACTCATGTATAAAAAGAAAAAAATGTTTGCAACGATCCGTATTGTGTGTACAGGGTGTATCACAAGTCCGAAAAAAATATATCAAAAATCATGAATTTCGATGATATTTTTATACCATTCGGTTGTACACCCGATACTGATGCAAAAAAATATTATTTCGGACATCTGAAACACCCTGTATATTCGTTATTTATTTACCCATGTCACTTCATACACTGTATTCCTGAGGATATGCGTCAAAGCACCGCACGCTCGCGCATTTTTTTTTTTGCCTTACCAAATCTAACTGTATTGACACATGGAAAACGTTCATTCTATGGAGGGTAGAATGAAAGGAGTGACATGTAGGTATTGAAAAAGTGTCCGTCGAATATCGTATCTAGGGTGATATCATTGCCGTCATCAGACATCATGTGGGCCAATAGTTAGGGTGATCGAGCAAAGGGAAACAGCAGAATACACAGTAATCAGGTTTATCGAATTGGCGCACTTATAACACTAATACACTTTTGCACAAACGTAACGAATAACAGTTCCTAGTGTGGAGGTCTCATCTCGACGACGGCCAAACGGTAAGTAAGTCCTGGTACGAAGTTAGCCGAGTATTGACGTTATCGCGATGGTGCTGCCGTCTTTCGTAAGTCGTGCGGCGCTTCGTTTGGCGTCTTAATTATCCGAAATGCAATATGTAATTACTAGTTCAAAATACAGGGTTTTTCAGAAGTCCGAAATAATACTTTGACGTTTGAATCAGTATCGGGTATACAACTGAATGGTATAACAATTAGACCGAAATTCGACCATGATTTTCCAACTTTTTTTCCGTCATCAATTTCTCTTAACTCGTCTTATCTCGAGTCCTATGTAAAATTTTAATGTTCTGTTTTGTGAATATTGGTAGTCGTCCCTCATAAGTGTAGTTTACACTGCTGAATAGGGTTATGGATGTACCTAAAGGCCAGAACACTATACTTGTGACAAATATTCAATGGTCTATAACTCAGAAACTATGATAGTTAGGTATAAACTGTCTTCACTAAGCATTCACATATGAGCTAGCGTATATGAACTTAAAGTATTATTTCGGACTTCTGATACACCCTGTATATATATAAATTGAAACCAAAACCGAAATCGAAATCACACACACATTTACAAAAGTGGCGTTACAATTGAAATAATACTATTTTACGGATTCTATCGCGTTTTGTGTCTTGTCACGCGCGCACTTATCGCGACAGAGATAGTTAGATTTATTAGTTAAATCCAAAACCAAGCGTACCATTGCAAGACCTCAAGACACTGTGAGCACTTTCTGCGTGGATCGTACCGCAAACAACAACTAAATATGAATACCCAGTTATTAACTATGACATCAGGACGTCTAACACCTCAGTCCCCCCGTGACCATGGTTGCTGTAAAGCAGCCGAAACGTCGGGAAAATAAAATAATAAATAAACGCGATAGAATCCGTAAAATAGTTTTATTTCAATGTATAGTATTTGCGTAAATATAAGAAAACAATAAGTGTCGTTACAACTATTACTCTCACACACATTTACAAAAGTGTCGGACGACACTTTTAGTCTTAATTTATTCTGTCTAGCTCCCTTTCGCAACGCGCCATAAGGAACTACGTTCCAAAACTTCTAAAATGGCGCTGGTGTCGACAAAGTGTATGGCATGAATATAGCAAGTGTGGATGAACTGAAGTATGCCTAGTGTACAATTGCTATATTTTTCCCATAGGAGATTGCACTCCTTCCATTCTACCCTCCATAGCTCATTCTACAACGAAATGACACTGAGGGCGCGAGCGAATTTTGACGCGTGGAGGTCTTTTTTTTTTTTTTTCGTGGGATAACCCATTATGGATCCCCTTCCAGCCTCGGGGGAGGAGGAAGGGGTATGTGGGAGTCCCCGGCATAGTGCCGGTATACCCACTAAAAACCCACGGTGTACCACCCGCCGCTATGGAGGGATGCCGCGGGATCGACGCGTGGAGGCTTAATCATATCGAGGGTTGAAAGGCTAATTTACTTAAACGACATTTTCTTAACTCTACAGGAGAGCATACTCATTCGACGCAGAAAAATTCGCTGATTCAAAATATGTATATAAGTCAATATTGCCCAAAAGTGTCGCTTAAGGGCCGGCGCCCACTTCCGGCACGGCACAGCATGGCATGGCAAAGGATTTTATTACTAACTAGCTGTGCCCGCGACTTCGCCCGCGTGGACTTTAGGGAAATTACCCGGAAATATGGGTATTATGTTTTTCCCGCGGAACCCTAATGCTTTTTCTAAAATTAAAGTAGCCTAAGTTACGCCCTGGAACGTCAGCTATCTGTCAGTGAAAGTCCCATTGAAATCGGTTCAGCCGTTTAGAAGTTTACCTCAAACAAACAGACAGACAGACAGACAGACAAAAAAATTCTAAATTGCGTTTTCGAAATAGGTATCGTATATACTTTCATACGCATTTGGTAAAAAAGTGTTATTTTGATATTACAAACAGACACTCCAATTTTATTTATTTGTATGTATAGATCAAGTTATTTTGAATCTTATTTCGATGAGTTTAGAGTTCATGTTACCTACTTTATTTCGCGGCATGCCGGGGCGCGTCGCGTCATGCCGCGGCACGTTGCGGCATTGTGGTATCGAAATAAAGTAACATGAACTCTAAATTCATTGAAATAAGATTCAAAATAACTTGATTAGTAATAAAATCCTTTGCCATGCCATGCTGTGGCCGTGCCGGCAGTAGGCGCCGGCCCTAAGTCGAAGAGCCTTTCACATCTCGATATAAATTCAATCTTAATACATATGTGACACTAATGTTATAATTATAATTTAAAAAATAAGAAAATCCCATATATTTAAATGTGAGGGTTGCCATTCGTGTAAAAAAGTAAATAACTACCGATGACGTACTCATCATCTGGACTCCCCTACCCCCCATGTCATTCAAAATAAGCATAACGAAGACCCCCCCACCCCCCCATAGTGCTTACGTAATACTTGAACGGCCCCTTAACACTTGGAAACGCCTAAATATAAAGCAGTTGCAGTGTATTCATATTTAGGCGTCGCCTAGTCTCGATGATGACGGGCAATTGGTGTATTATCTTTTACTAATCTTATAAAGCTAACATTTGGACATAAGGTAATAATTATTATTATAAGCAGTAGGGCCAGTTGATAGAACGACCGCCTTGAACGCAATGGGTGCAAGTTCTAATCCCGGGACGGCACCCCTGAGATTGCATGTGCGAATGTCATTTTAAATAATGATTACCACTTGCTGAACGGTGAAGGAAAACTTCGTGAGGAAATTGCACGTGTTTGGAGGATGTGAGGAACAGGGTGTTAAGTTCCTCATGCACTATGAAAAGGGAGGATCTTCCGACCAGACGGGTGCTGTGTCTGGTGGGCTACTGCCCATAGGTTGTTGTCGGGTTCTTGTATATATGTGCAATCGCTCCGATCGCTTTAATATCGCGATGCAGGATTTAGTTCGTATGTGGCGAGATAGATATCGCTACACGTCTATAGAAAGGCGTGTGCAGTTTACCAGCCACTGCACTGGGGTCAGCGTGGTCGACTATGGCTCAAACCTCCCTCGTATTGAGTGGAAATGTGCCCTGTATAATGGCAATAGGCTCGCCCTCTATTGTATTGGGACCAGAATACATCGGTGGAGGAATATAACGTGGAAGATGTGGGCCATAGTCCACCACGCTGGCCCAATGCGGAATGCTGAACTTCACACGCCCTTCTAATATACACGTGCAGGTTTCCTCACGATGTTTTCCTTCACCGTTCAGCAAGTGGTAATCAAAATTGCATTCGCACATGAAAATCCCTTGAGAGCGGTGCCCCAGATTTGAACTGGCAATCCTTGCGTTCAAGGCGGGCGTCCTGCTAACTGACCTTACCAATGCTATATACGCTAACATAGATACAAAAACTGCTTTTGATTTGACTTATTTGTAACGCCCCTACAAACGGATTGTAACTGTATATAACAAACTACAGCCCTTTTTAACGTCCCACTGCTGGACACGGGCCTCGCCTCAATGCGAGGGGGATTTAGGCCATAGTCAACCACGCTGGCCCAGTGCGGGTTGGCAGACTTGACACATCTATCGAGAACTAGTCAAGTTCAGACGTGCAGGTTTCCTCACGATGTTTTCCTTCACCGTTTCATAGCAAGTGATAATCTCGGATGGAAATGAGATTCGCACATAAACCCAGAGGTGCGAGCCGGGGTTTGAACTTGCACACTTTGATTGCAAGCCATGCGTTCGACCACTCTGCTACTACTGCTTTAACTGTATATTAATATAAAGTCATTGTCGGCAGGTCTGCTCCGCTACAAGGTTGACTTCCAATCGATGCAGTTGGACGACGAGGAGATCGACAATCTATACGACATCGACGACTATTAGACGCACGACTGACGCCGGCGCACGTGCGGCTACGGCCCTAACTAAGGAATTCGCACACAATAATCACTCATCATTAATTTCACATAATAGTGAAGCATTGAAATTTGATTTTCTTCACTAAAGCCTTATTTACATTACGAAACTAGTGGCGTGAAAGTAGTGTCGCTACATTAGTTTCATCAATAGTTTCACAGTGTAAACGCCAAGTTTCATGCATTCATCGATGCGTGCATTGTGAAACTTGACTTTAAAACTGTGAAACTGTTGATGAAACTAATGACACGAAACTACTTTCATGCCACTATTTTCGTATTGTAAATAGGGCTTTATAAGTGGAGTATTTAAATGAGATATTTCTAGTTAAAAGTGAGGCATGAAATGTGATCTTTTGACGCAAAAGTGAAGCATTGAAATGTGATCTGTTTCACTCGAAAGTGACACGTTCAGATGTGATATTTCTACTCAAAAGTGAAGCATTAAAATGTGATCTTTTTCACTTATCTGAAGCATTGGAATGTGACCTTTTTGACTCAAAAGTGAAGCATTATTCAGATATATACGGTTAAAAGGCGAATTAACAAGCATCATTTTGGTAACTTCACGAAACCCAGTTCAAAAATTGAGATAAATACGCTGATTCCAAGCAAAGATATGTATAACTTGATATCGCCCAACATAGCGCTTGATTCACATCGCCTTCCACTCGTCGGATCTATAAATTCAAAAGTGAAGCATTGCAATGTGACCTTTTTAGTTATAAGTGAAGCATTTAAATGTGAATCTTTTATCGTATTACATACGAACCCCCAAAATCGATTTGCAAACCCTTTACAATGGTGTTTTTAAAACGATAGTAGCAATACCACTGTAAAGTGATTACTTGTTATCATATTGATATGAATATTTACTCATTTTCAAGTATTTTACGAAAATTGTACCGTATGTGTTCGAATATAAAGATCAAATTTCAATGTTGATGGTGTGCGAATTTCAACACGCTGAAAATAGTGCAATCAACAGGTCTACGAATACAAAATAGCTTTAAAATGACAATGGTGTGGGAATGACAATGTTAACAATCGTAGGGTCAACTAATGTTAGCTCAATTTGGCTAATGGTTGAAATTTAGGAGCTTTCAACTTCAATTTTGTAAATGTACGTGTGGCGCACCCTATATCTCGCCACGAAACAGAACTACCGCCAGTCGCTACTAGATGGCGCGACTGTAGTCACATCGCAATTCTACGCGTACAAGAAATTATCCGCCATACAAAGTACTATGAAAATCCTAGCTCGCGGTACTGGTGTGTTCGACGATCTGAACTATATATACAAATTCCCCGACAACATCATCGGAGGCCGTTGTGGACCCCGCCAGGCATACCACCCGCCTGGCAGGAAGATCTTCCCTTTACCGCTAAATATGAAACAATTTTGGTGGACTCATTCGCCATCTTTATTGATAAATCGTCGGATGACGAGTAAAACTCACTAAGTATCATAAATAGGAAAGGTTTATTTCAACACTAAGTACCTTAAAATATCAACAACTATCCCAGGAACACTCATCATATTCATTGGTTTCTTCTTGGAATTCTGTAAAGTAATGCACCTATGGATAAGATAACTTCCTGGGTGTATGGCACCTCTGGGTTTATGTGCGAATCTCATTTCCATCCGAGATTATCACTTGCTATGAAACGGTGAAGGAAAACATCGTGAGGAAACCTGCACGTCTGAGGGAACTTGACTAGTTCTCGATAGATGTGTGAAGTCTGCCAACGCGCACTGGGCCAGCGTGGTGGACTATGGCCCGAATCCCCCTCGCATTGAGGGGAGGCCCGTGCCCAGCAGTGGGACGTTAAAAGGGCTGTAGTTAGTGAGTTTTACCTGTCACTCGACTATTTATTGAATTTGTCCTTGCTATTAATTATTGGACATTGCCATAAATACCGCTAATCGCAGGTGCTCATCTTATTTAATTATTTCGTAGACAAAGAATTAATTTCGACTGCACTAAAAATATTGCCATCTCCTTTCTTCGTTTCGGTCAAGACAAGGAGGGCAATACACTTAACAGTAGCTTTAGAGCCCGGACCATTGTCATTTCAAAGCGATTCGTATTAGTAGACTACAAGCCAACTTAATATTTTATCTGTGGATTGCTAACTTGAGTCAAGACTAGACTCTCTGTCACGGCTTCGTTCGCTCTCTGTCTTATTTCGAACTAGAGAGCGAGACAATCGACATATTCCGTGACACAGGTCTTGTCTTGGCGTTCAACAACTACAGAGGTTCTCAAAGCAATTTACATTGAAAGGGGTAGCATAAACCATTGGCAAAATTTCTATCGTACACTGTACTTCATAATATTGATGGTTAAAAGGCGAATTGACTCAAGCGACATGTTGGGCGTTATTGAGTTATATATATGTAGTTTGAATCAGTGAATGTTTCTCCGTCTTTTGAGGTGGGTTACCAAAATGGCGCTTGAGTAAATTCGCCTTTTTACCGTCTCGATATAAATTGTGAATCGTATTGTAAACTAAATCGCGGTGTGAACGTCTTTTTCTCTTAAGCGACACTTTTGGATATTTTGGAATCAGCAATTTTTTTCTGCGTCGAATAAGTATGCTCTCCTGTAAAATTAATAAAATGTCTTTTAAGTCAAATAGGCTTTCACCCCTCGATATGTGTTTTGTGATGGCATTTTAAATAAATTTTCGGGCCCAGTAGCTCTCTCTTTATAAAGCTATCTTGTAATGTTTATTGTTGTACAGGATGTTTCGGAAAATTGGCAAAATTAAATAAAACATTTGAGTTTTTTTTAAATTGTTTTTTAAACATCCCCTTACCCCATTGATAAAGTTTGTACAATGTCGAATCTTATGCGAAGAGACGCGCGGGGTTTTAGCCTCAAACAAACTGGGTTAGTAGTGGTAGCCGAGTGGTCGAACGCACGCCTTGCAATCAAAGTGTGCAGGTTCAAACCCCGGCTCGCACCTCTGGGATTTATATGCGAATCTCATTTTCATTCGAGATTATCACTTGCTATGAAACAGTGAAGGAAAACATCGGGAAACCTGCACGTCTGAGGGAACTTGACTAGTTCTAGATAGATGTGTGAAGTCTGCCAACCCGCACTGGGCCAGCGTGGTGGACTATGGCCCGAATCCCCCTCGCATTGAGGGGAGGCCCGTGCCCAGCAGTGGGAAGTTAAAAGGGCTGAAGTAGTATGCCAATATCGAGTAATTAATAGCAAGGGTGTATTGTTTTCAGTGGAATGGCTTCACCTGCGTTTAGCGGCTATTTCAGCCAGTGTCAAGTAATTAATAGCAAGGGCAAATTCAATGAACGCGCATTATAAATAAAAAACCGGCCAAGTGCGAGTCAGACTCGCGCACGAAGTGTTCCGTACCATTATCTATAAAAACGCCGAAAAAATCACGTTTGTTGTATGGGAGGCCCCTTCTATATTTATTTTATTCATTTTTTTAGTATGTTTTGTTATAGCGGCAACAGAAATACATCATCTGTGAAAATTTCAATTCTCTAACTATCACGGTTCATGAGATACAGCCTGGTGACAGACGGATGGCGGACGGACAGCGAAGTCTCAGTAATAGGGTTCCCGTTTTACCCTTTGGGTACGGAACCCTAAAAATTAGTGATGACAGTGATAAAGATGGCGGATCTACCCTCATTCCATTTAAAAAATCATTTTCACTTATTTCGTAAAAAAAAGAAGTAACTAGGTACCCATAGACAAAAAAATCTGGCCTCAAACAGCCGTCGTCAGGAAAAATAAAACTCGAAAAGGTCGGCCCACAAGAACTCCGTGACGCAACCCACCACTGGGCCCGGCATTTGAATTCGAAAGTATTGGTAGATACATCTATACAAATAAATAAAATTGAATTGTCTGTTTGTTAAGTATACACACACAAACTCACACACACATCTCTATAGGTATACAGCAAGCACACACTAAGCAAGACTGCAGTCACGGTTCTACGACTATTGTTTAATATATCTACGGTATCCTGTAATTGGCATCTATGTACTATAATTTATAAGTCTATCATTTATATTCAAAACGCTGTTGGATATCTTAATAAATAAAAAATGGTGTCGTAGGACACCAGGTAAGAACGAAGTTCCTTCGAAGTAGACATATATAATAGGACATTTAAAATACCAGCTTCTACCCGCGACTTCGTCCACGCAGACTTCGTTCCATCCATCCATCAATCTATCCATCCATCCATCCGTCCGTCCGTCCGTCTGTCCGTCCGTCTGTCCGTCCGTCTGTCCATCCATCCATCCATCAAACGACACAAATAAATAGACGTCTCATTTAACGGTTTTTTTTCCACGCATTTTTTCTTACGGTTTTACTATCACATTTTTTTCAGTTCGGTCGCCTAGCAAAATCCCTATTCCCTCCAAGCCTGCCGTAAGGAACTTCGTTCCAATAAATGCCTACTAAAGTATACACGGTACCTATAACGAAAACACCTCTTTTTACTACCTGTCTGTTGGTTCCTGTAAATCTCCGAAATGGCTAGCCTGATTTTGACGGGTTTCGGGACTATCACAGGCAGGTAGCTGATGTTATAAGGAGTAACTAAAGCTGCTTTTATTTTAGCAAAAATAATGGGTTCCACTTAAAATATATAAAAGCCATTTGTTGTTGCTAATTTCCGAAACTGCTGAACCGATTTTGACGGGAGTTTTGATATTTTGTTAATTTTTCTTTTATATTATAAAATAATGAGTGTACCTAAATTCCGCGCGGATGAAGTCGCGGGCTCAGCTTGTAGTTTATACCTATATTTTTTACTCCCGCGCTTCAGGGCCGGCTGCTTTTTTGTGTTTATTTTGATGTAACCATTCCAAAATGGATGTTGCAATGAGTCGACAGTTTTTTCAAAGATTGAGAGAATCTCGGAAACATTTTTGATGGTCATCCACCATCTTTATCACTTTCATCACCCATTTTTATTTATAATGTGCAATGATATTCTACATCAATAATACATCAGCACGCCTGTATTCCCCGAATGGGTAGGCAGAGGTGCACTGTAGTGCGCCCACACTTCGCTGATGTATTTTTGGTCCCAATGTAATAGAGGGCGAGCCTATTGCCATTATACCGGGCACATTCTCCCTCAATACGAGGGAGATTTTTGGGCTATAGTTCACCACGCTGGCCCAGTGCGGGTTGGTGAACTTCACACGCCTTCTATGTAGTAAATATCATTGATAATGTGTATTAGCAGTGGGACTAGCAGCGGTAGCCGAGTGGTCGAACGCACGCCCTTCAAATCAAAGTGTGCAGGTTCAAACCCCGGCTCGCACCTCTGGGTTTATGTGCGAATCTCATTTTCATCCGAGATTATCACTTGCTATGAAACTTTGAAGGAAAACATCGTGAGGAATCCTGCACGTCTGAGGGAACTTTTCTAGTTCTCGATAGATGTGTGAAGTCTGCCAACCCGCACTGGCCCGTGCCCAGCAGTGGGACGTTAAAAGGACTGTAGTAGTAGTAGTAATGTGTATTTAATGAATTTGTCCTTGTCATAGATGCAAAAAATTCAAATTGGAGAAAAATGTCTTAACTTGTCTGCTAATTTTATTAAGAAAAATAAAGGTTTTGTAAAAGAAAATTAAAATCAGTCATTGAAGACCCTGCTGCTTCCCCATCTTCACGAGCGCCACAACACTAATTATTTTACACTGGCAGAATCAGATACAGCCATTTATAACATTACACCACGCTGGCCCAGTGCGGGTTGGCAGACTTCACACATCTATCGCAAACTAGTCGAGTTGCCTCAGACGTACAGGTTTCACGATGTTTTCCTTCACCGTTTCATAGCAAGTGATAATCTCGGATGAAAGAGGCGCGAGCCGGGGTTTGAACCTGCACACTTTGATTTGCAAGGCGTGCGTTCTACCACTCGGCTGCCACTGCTAGTTCATACAACACTAATTAAACGTATCTAAATACATATCGAGGGGTAAAATGATATTTGACATGAAGCGACACTTTTGGGCGATATTGACTTGTATACATTTGTGGAATCAGCGTTTTTCTCTGCGTCGATTTTTTTTTTTTTTGAAGGTCTTACACTGTTGGCCGTGAGGTGGCCTTTACAGCTTTACCGGAGAAGTGGCGAGCGCAGAGTGCACTCCAACCAAGGCCTTAAGGGCGGAAAGGGGTGGCAACTAGCTCAAGGGCGCCACAGAGGGCACGACCTCGGCTTGGGCAGTTACCGTGAGGGGAGAGGTAGTGACTGCGCTCCTAGGTGCAAAGATGCACCTACGAGCGGAAGAGGGGGTTCCTCGACCTCGCCGGCGAGATCGGTGTCTGTTTGAGGCTGGTGTAGGTGTGTTGGTGGCCCTCTCAACGCCCGGGTCGAGGAGGGCGGTGATCGTGTCGGGAGGATCAATCAACACGTGCCGCGGACGGCGGCGACGAGTTGATGATGTGTGCGCGGGGTCTCTGCGTCGAATGAGTATACTCTCCTGTAAAGTTATCGAAATGTCGCTTAAGTTAAATAGCCTTTCAACCCTCGATATACATAATCCGGATCCGGAACGAAGTAATTCGCCAGATAACTAAACTTATCGACATAGCTCAACGGATTAGCAAACTGAAGTGGCAGTGGGCCGGTCATATCTGCCGCAGGACTGACAACCGTTGGGGTAGACGTCTCCTAGAGTGGAGGCCGCGAATCGGCAAACGTAGTGTAGGACGTCCTGTGAGCCTGTGACCAGGTGGAGCGACGATATACGCAAAGCGGTGGGCAGTGACTGGAAAAGAAGAGCCGAAGATCGGGCTCAGTGGCGCATCATGGGAGAGGCCTACGTCCAGCAGTGGACTGACACCGGCTGATGAAGATGATGATGATATACATAATCACAAAAAAACATTATAAACTTAACCCGCATCAAGAAAAACACGTCTTTATAATTGAAGTCATAAAATTTAAAGTCTCAACTCGTCGGCCATTCGTAACATACAAAATTCCTTATTAATGTAGTCCGATGCTAAAAATAGCATCAAAATTTGTGGCTTTCTAAATTTGGCTCGATGTTACGTCAGCCAACGGTATTTAATACCTACTTACTGGGTACAACATAAAAAAAAAACTGAACACAAAAAAACTGGAGAAACCGGTTCTACGTTTTTTCCATGCGGATTGCCGATTGTTGGTCGTGATCTAAGCAATCTGTTACTTAACCTTTAAGCAAAGTGACGCCTAATTAAGGAAAATCTAATCTAAGACGTTATTTTTTAGGGTTCCGTACCCAAAGGGTAAAACGGGAACCCTATTACTGAGACTTCGCTGTCCATCCGTCCGTCCGTCCGTCTGTCACCAGGCTGTATCTCATGAACCCTGATAGCTAGAGAGTTGAAATTTTCACAGATGGTGTATTTCTGTTGCCGCTATAACAACAAATACTAAAAAATTGAATAAAATAAATATTTAAGGGGGCTCCCATACAACAAACGTGATCTTTTTGCCGTTTTTATAGATAATGGTACGGAACCCTTCGTGCGCGAGTCCGACTCGCACTTGGCAGGTTTTTATTTGAATTAATTCTTTGTAGTTCACTTAAGGATATGGGGCCCACAGGAAAAAAATGCTTAGGGCATCAAGTTGCCTTAATCCGGCTCTGGCAAGGGCCCATCCAATAAATACACACACACTCAAATCATATATCAATGTTATTTAATTTTATAGTAAGTTACATAGCAGTGGTTGCCGCGTGGTCGAACGCACACTTTGCAATCTAAGTGCGCAAACCCCGGCTCGCACCTCTGGGTTCTAAGTGCGAATCCCACTTTATCACTTTCTAAGAAACAGTGAAGAAAAACATCGTGAGGACACCTGCACGTCTGAGGGAACTTGACTAGTTCTCGATAGATGTGTGATGTCTGGCAACCCGCAGTGGGCCAGCGTGGTGGCCTGATTCCTCGAATTGAAAGGAAGCCTGTGCCCAGTAGTGGAACGTTAAAAGGGGTATAGTAGCAGTATAGTAAGTATTGTAAATCATTTCGCGATGGTAGCCAACGCAGGCGACTGTGAGATGTATCAAAGGCATTTAGGATTCTTAGGTATGGACTAAGGGTTGTTAAAAAGATTTCGTACGCTAGGTAACTGCCATAATATATTTTATGTACAGACCATTGAATATTTGTCACAGGTATCGTGTTCCGGCCTTTGGGTACATCCATAGCCCTATTCAGCAGTGCAAACTACACTTATGAGGGGCGAATACATATATTCAGAAAACAGAACATGCAAATTTTACATAGGACTCGAGATATTACGAGTTATAGAAATTGACGACGATAATAGTTTTAAAAAAATGGTTGAATTTCGATTAAATTTTTGTACCATTCAATTATTGTGTACCTGATACTGATGCAAACGTCAAATTATTATATTTTCTGGCTTCTTAAACTGGCCATACTTGGCGGGCGGCAGCTCAATAAAGCCTAACATAGATAGCTTCCACCTTACTAAAGTGGCTAATACTTAAGGCCATTATGAACGACGTGTCAATCAAAAATACTTACTGTTTTTTTTTTTTTTACGAAATGAGTGAAATGATGAAATTTAATGGAATAAGATGAGGAATGGCATCACCTGCGACTAGCGCGAGTATTTCGCCAATGTCAAGTAATTAATAGCAAGGACAAATTCAATAAACACACATTATAAATAAAAATGAATAATGACAGTGATAAAGATGGCGGATGAAGCCTAATATAATGTTATTCATCATCATTATAAAATTAATATCGATGACACGTAAAAAAAATACTAGATATGTTTTATTGTTAACAGACTGTTAATGACTTTCACTCATGTTTTCACTTTTATAGTCTGTGCAAGTGTTAAAATAACATCCGGGTACACATACAAAAGTAGAAAAAAGATAAATTATTTATCTATAATACATGCTAACAAATGGTGTGCAGTAAGTCTTTAAGTAACTACAGGTGAAAATAAATAGAATAACAAATTTGATTGATAACTTTGAAAAAACTTAATTATTCTTACTTATAATGTGTGTGTTACGTAACTACTACGTTTTAGAACCCTTTATTTTTTATCTTTCTTATAAATTACATTTTTAAATATATATGTAAAAAATACATTTAAAAATATAAAAAACAGTTCCCCACCGGCATCTGGAACAGGGTCCT
Source organism: Ptilodon capucinus (assembly GCA_914767695.1). NCBI lineage: Eukaryota > Metazoa > Arthropoda > Insecta > Lepidoptera > Notodontidae > Ptilodon > Ptilodon capucinus. The sequence goes on from OU611837.1 coordinate 3,663,813, forward strand.
AGTTACCAGTGGTTAGGGCTCCAGAGAGAGGAACTTCCTCACAATGCGCGCCGTCTCCAGAAGTACTGCCTTCTGAATCTGTCTCTTGATCCAGCCGCCTAACGCGAGCCTCTTTAGGTGTTTGTCGAGGCTTAGAACCCTTATTATTATATAACGAAATAATGAAATTTAAATAGAATGAGGAATGGCTCCACCTGCTATTATCGGATTTATCTCGGTGTCAAGTAATTAATAACAACAACAAATTAATTAATTACAAATAAATAAAATGGAGGCGAAAATGACTAATTTTTCGTTGCAGATTTCTAGTCTATGGTGTGCACTTCATTTATATTAATTCTCTATCTACCGTCTCTAAGTACCTAGTGTAAATATATTAAAGGATTTTTTTTTAATGGACTACGCTGTTGGCCGTGAGTTGGCCTTTACAACTTCACCGGAGGAGTGGCGAGTGCAGAGTGCGACTCCAACCAAAGCCTTAAGGACGGAAGAGGAGGGCAAGGGCGCCACAGAGGGCACGACCTCGGCTTGGGCCGTTACCGTGAGGGGATAGGTAGTGACTGTGCTCCTAGGTGCAAAGATGCACCTACGAGCAGAAGAGGGGGTTCCTCGACCTCGCCGGCGAGGTCGGTATCTGTTTGAGGCTAATAAAGGCTTCAAAGAAAAAAGGTAAGTTTGATTCATCTGCCATCTTCACCACATTCATCACTCATTTTTATTTATAACTAGATGAGCCCGCGACTTCGCCCGCGTGGAATTTAGATAGATTACCCGGAAATAAGGGTTTTATGTTCATCCCGCTGAACCCTAATGCTTTTTCCAAAATAAAAGTAGCCTAAGTTACGCCTTGGAACATCAGCTATCTGCCAGTGAAAGTCCCGTCGAAATCTGTTCAGCCGTTTGGAAGTTTACCCGGAAGAAACAGACATTTTTTAAAAATTGCATTTTCGTAATATCTAACGTGTATACTTTTATATGCATTTGTTAAAATTGTTAAAATAATGTTATTTTGATAATACAAACAGACACTCCAATTTTATTTGTTTAGTTTTAATTACTTGACAGTGGCTGAAATACCCGCTAACCGCAGTTGGAGCTATTCCTCATCTTATTCCATTAATATTTTAGTCTATGAAAGTAGAGCATTTAAAAATGTACCTATCTCATCTATTCGAAGCAATGATTAAGACGCCTGTATTCTCCGAAGGGGTAGGCAGTGGTGCACTGCAGTGCGCCCACACTTCGCCGATGTATTTTGGTCCCAATGTAATAGGGGGCGAGCCTATTGCCATTATACCGGGCACATTCTCCCTCAATAAGAGGAAGATTTTTGGGCTATAGTCCACCACGCTGGCCCAGTGGGGGTTGGTGAACTTCACACGCCTACTAAAGACGTGCAGGTTTCCTCACGATGTTTTCCTTCACCGTTTCATAGCAAGTGGTAATCTCGGTTGAAAATTAGATTCGCACATGGAACCCAGAGGTGCGAGCCGGGGTTTGGACCTGCACACTTTGATTGCAAGGTGTGCCTTCGACCACTCGTCTGTTCTGTTTTTTAGTTTGTTGTTATAGCGACAACAGAAATACATCATCTGTGAAAAATTCAACTGTCTTACTATCACGGTTCATGAGATACAGCCTGGTGACAGACGGACAGACAGACAGGCGGACGGACAGCGGAGTGTAGATAAAGGGTCCCGTTTTACCCTTTGGGTACGGAACCCTAAAAAACTAAGTTGCGTCCGAGATACTCAATTATAAGTAAGTACCTACTTTATTACGAAATTAATATTCCTAATTTTGGCGCCAAACTACTTTCTAAAATGTAGTCAGTTCTAAATTCAAATTCTAACCACAACTAAAATCTTGTGTCAAGGCGAAATATGACTTCAGTCGAGGACATATCCACTCGGTTATAGATAAAATAACCCTATTATAAACGTGATAAAGGTGATAATGGTATGAACACGTAGGGCGCTTGTCTGTAAATAGTTTTATTAAAATGTACGAGCATGTTGGGGCCACGAAAGATGCGAGGTTATCGAATAAGCTTTTGTCTCGCTCACACCATTGTTTTCAAAGTAAGAATGAAAGTGACAACATGATTCGTCGAAGCCTAGTGTTACGTTGTGTTGAATTGTCAGATTGTAAGAAATATTTGAATTTAGTTTGAACACTTCGACCATTTGATCCACAGACTATAGGTATACAATAGGTATTCAAAATATACTAATCTCGTTGACGTTATAAAGATATCTAGATGTGTCAAAAAGACATAAAAAAATATAGACCGAAATTGGTTTAATCAATCCCACTGTTGTTTAGTCAAATTATACAAATTGACCTAAACAATCTAGACTAAACTTATTGTCACAGATTAGTTGATTTCGTCTCAGTGCGACATAGTCTGTGGTACAGGTCTAGTCTTGGCGTGCGTGCTAGCCTTGCCGACGTACGTAGATGTCAAAGTCACACAAAACTTGACGTGTGAAACTATTAAATGTTTGGAAAATATACAATAACTCCATAATAATATAATTTAGCAGGTCATCCGCCATCTTTTATTTATAATGTGTATTTATTGAATTTGTCCTTGCTATTCAATAATATTCTAGTAAACAGTTATGTTATACACGCACAAAACAACCGAAAAAGTGTTTCGCGTAACAGCGGCAGCACACATACACACTTTTCATTCATTTTACATTTCACAACACGTAGAAATGTGCAAAAGAGATGGCTTGATAAAACCAACAAGAAAAAAAAGTGATAACTAGTGTTGTCACTTGCGCTTCTATGTGATATAATATTCATCTGTCAACCAATCCGCATGTTGGTATCAAATAAAAGGATGTATTCGAGTCTTCACTAGTGCGCGCTCATATCATATGATTACTATAATATCATTGTTGCTATTAATTACTTGAGACTAGCTGACATACCCGTTAAATGCATGTGCAGCCATTCCTCATCTCGACCCTTACCGCCACCTCTTAAAGTATTATTTTTTCAATAGTGACTGTACATATTTTGTAAGGAGTGAACTGTCAACAACTGAAAGTAACTGTCAAAAACATTACTGCAAGACAAGTGGTGGTAAGGGGGCTTATTGCATTAAATTTCATCATTAATAAATAAATAAGGATAACATCGTGAGGAAACCTGCACGTCTATATAAAGGCGTGTGAAGTTCACCAGCCCGCAATGGACCAGCGTGGTGGACTATGGCCCAAATCTCCCTCGTATTGATAGGCAATGTGCCCGGTATAATGGCAATAGGCTCGCCCCCTATTACATTGGGACCAAAATACATTGGCGAAGTGTGGGCGCACTACAGTGCACCTCTGCCTACCCCTTCGGGGAATACAGGCGTAATTTTATATTATGAAGAAGGTGAACTCGGTGATTATAAGAGATGTGATAGTGAGGGGACAGCTTTTTGGTAAAAAATAAAATCGCTAATTTCGTAGCCGCGATTGACGGAAATTGACGAACGTACCCGAAGTTTGTCGATCGATGTTTTTCACAGACAATCCGCTAAGTAATGAACCTTCATAGAGAATAAAAAACCTTTTAATATTTACCTGGAAATTTCCATTATGTACCGATGCTTATTTAATGACTGTTTTGTCTATTGCTTTGAGCGTACGCCGCTCGGCTAACTGCATTAGGTGGTAGCGAGTCGATACTAATGGCCTTTTTGGAATTTGTCCCTTTTTGGGTGTAACTGGGTTCACACCCAGTCTATTACGGTAACCATAGTACAAGCGTTGCTTCGTTTGGGTTCAATATGATGAGTACGTGTTGTCAGTAGTCAGTACCCTTAGGCCCGCCTTAGCATGACCGTGCAGACATAAGTTTTATCTCTTCCATCTGTCAGATTTGTCGAGAAAACGTCACTTCTAGCGTTTTGTACCGGACATGGTTCGTTGTGACTTAATTTTCTGACATTTGAAAGAGATAAAACTAATGTCTAAGCAGTCACGCTACAGGGCCTAACAAACTAAGTACAATGCGATCCAAATAAGAATAGGAATGTCAATAACCTCTTTCTGTCAAATGTCACTTGAATGAAATGTATGGTTTGCAAAAAACTTATTTGCATATCAATAATAATAGCCGTACATCAAATTTAAATAAAAAAGCTAAATTAGTAGTAAATTGTCTTTATAATATTTAATTATTTAAAGTCATAATTCGTTTTCGTTCGCCACAATATGGCGCCAAATCGATCCTATTCTCATTTGAATCGCATAGTACCTACTTGATACGAAACATGTGTACTTTTTGTCGTTAATAAGAAAATTACAGTAAAAACAACGGGTTTCCCAGATCCCCAGGAAGTGGAATTTAGAGCTTACCCTTTACTAATAGCATTTTTTTTACGCCCTGACGACACTGAGGCGAACGAATTCGCTTGATTTATTAAAAAAAGTGTAGGTATCTACTCTATGCTCAATGCTATTAAAAAGTCCTTGCTTCTACCCGCGACTTCGTCCGCGCATTCTTCGATTATTCATATATGCTATAATTTATATCAATTCTGAATCTGGTGTATAATAATACTGCAAAGTTTCATCACAAAATCCATTCAGAATTTTTTTTCCTGAAAGAGTGACCAACATCCATCTAAACTCACAAACATTTATAATATTAGTAGGTTATTTAACAATCAAGTTGTTTAACAAGAATCCGTAAAATAGTTTTATTTCAATGTATAGTATTCGCGTAAATATAAGAAAACAATAGGAATCAGAATATTTTTATTCATATAAACCAATACAGGCACATATGAATCGTCAAAATAGTAAAAATAGTAGCCCTACCACCCATTCGGAATGCATTTCCTATTCCGGTTATTTAACATTAGGAGATAGAACAATAAAGAGTTATATTAACCTATACAGAGTGTTTCAGAAGTACGAAATAATACTTTGACGTTTGCTTAGTATCGGGTATACAACTGAATGGTATAAAAATTTCATCGAAATTCGACCATGCTTTTCCAACTTTTTTTTCGTTTTCAATTTCTAAAACTCGAAATAACTTGAGTCCTATGTTAAATTTGCAAGTTCTGCTTTGTGAATATTGGTAGTCGCCCCTCATAAGTGTAGTTTACACGTCTGAATAGGGTAATGGATGTACCCAAAGGCCAGATCACGATGCCTATAACAAATATTCAATGGTCTATAACTCAGTAACTATGATAGTTAGGTATAAACTGTCTTCACTAAGCATCTACATATGAGCTACCGTATATGTGCCCAAAGCATTATTTCGGACTTCTGATACACCCTGTATATCTACCAAGATGCAATGTCGGTGGTGAAACTTACACGACCAAGCGACTAAATTCGCTTTCATTGACTACATTCCGTTGTAAAATGGGCTTTGTCTATGAGTTTATACGGTTCTTTTTAAAATACATCATCACGCCTGTAGGAATACAGGAAGAAACGTCAGGTAGAAGCTAGAACTTTTTAATAGCATTCAGCATAGAGTAGGTACACTTTTTTTAAAAATCAAGCGACTTCTCTCGCCTCAGTGTCGTCAGGGCGCAAACAAAATGCTATTAGTAAAAAGTATTATGGATAAGCTCTACCCGAAGGGATAGGCAGAGGTGCACTGCAGTGCGCCCACACTTCGCCGATGTATTTTTTGTAATAATGGGCGGGCCTATTATACCGGGCACATTCCCCTTTAATACGAGGGAGATTTGGGCCATAGTCCACCGCGCTGGCGTTTTGGTATTATCAATAAATCAGACGCGCCTCTCTGTGTATTAACATCTAATGCATGTCGTCATAGTGATGGGGCAAAAAGTAATAAGTAGGTAGTGACGTCACTGCAAAAAAACTATGCTATAAATAACAGTTCGGAAGACCGTTTCGTCTAGAATCAGAATCAGTTTTTAGGGTTCCGTACCCAAAGGGTAAAACGGGAACCCTATTACTGAGACTTCGCTGTCCGTCCGTCCGTCCGTCTGTCACCAGGCTGTATCTCATGTACCGTGATAGTTAGAGAGTTGAAATTTTCACAGATGGTGTATTTCTGTTTCTGCTATAACAACAAATACTAAAAATCAGAATAAAATAAATATTTAATGGGGCTCCCATACAACAAACGTGAATATTTTTGCGTTTTTATAGATAATGGTACGGAACCCTTCGTGCGCGAGTCCGACTCGCACTTGGTCGGTTTTTTTTATTAATTTTGTTGAAAATAATAACGTAACTAAAATTAATGTAGTAATTTCACTAGTAGGCTGTTAAAAAATAAAAAAAGTTGTCTACACGCCCTAGATTCCCATCCTTCATGTTTTCTTGGCACGGAGGGATTTTTTGAGATGGGCGGGCGGGGGCCACGGGGAGGCTGTAAAAATTTTTATATCTTCGCGTCTGCGTGGATCAAGAATAAAAAAAAAATCCAATCGATAGCCCGGCACGAGGAAGACTTTATGATGATGTAAGTATAACATATTAATTTCGTTATGTTGCCCGGTCTGGAATCGCAGACGAAAAAAGAACGCGACCTTTTCCTCTTACCATAAAAAAGCATAGATATCTGAGTTTTTTTTTCTTTGGACAACTGTCAGATTCAATCATCGAATCGCAGTCAAATGTCAATCCAAGATTGGCTCGTATAAGTTTTTTTTTTTTTTTTGGGTCATACGCCATCTTTAGAATTGTCATTATCCATTTTTATTTTTAATGTGTATTTATTGAATTGGTCCCTGCTATTAATTACTTGACATTGGCGAAATACCCGCGCTAGTCGCAGGTGATGCCATTCCTCATCTTATTCCATTAAATATCATCATTTCGCTCATTTCGTTAAAAAAAAAAAAACTAACATAATCAATGATCTTGTATTTGTTTAAAATTATTGTAATAGCTAATGGCTGCCCTCTGGGATTGTACCATTGATATATACCGTGCTGTTCTTATGGCTATTAAAATGTCGCCATTGTTGTTTGTGTGTTTAGTTTGTAGAATTGGGATATAGGCTATTGCTTAAGAGTATTTTAGATTTGTTTTTCAGTTTTCGTACTGCAGAAATTGTCAGAACCAAACTCACTTGCTGAACAGTGCAGGTATACGTCGTGAGGACACCTACGCTTAAATAGAAAGGCTTGTGAAGTTCACCAACTCGCACTGGGCAAGCCAGGTGGACTATGGCTAAATCTCCCTCGTATTGAGGGTTGAATACGCCCGGCCCGGTACAATGGCAATATAGGCTCCGTCCCTATTGGGACCAAAATACATCAGCGAAGTGCAGGTGCACTGCAGTGCACCTCTACCTATCCCTTCGGGGAATATAGACGTGATGATTAATAAAATTCAAATTAGGTAATATTTAAATAATACTACTAGTTCGTAGTAAGGCTCTTGTGAAGCTCCTTAAATCGTCTTCCACATACAAAGCATATATTGCTACATACCTACGCGTACATCTATAGGGGTTCCATAACTATCGATAGTTTTTTTTAATTCAAACAAAAAAAGGTTTCAAAATTCCGGTCCTATACAAATAAAACTAGCAGTCGTCGTCGCCTAAAATATGCAGAAACTATGGCCCCCGTGTCGATGGTATAGGCACCTACTTTTGTCGAAATATTTTCACGCACACAAAAAAAATCTATTTTGGCGGGACCGCGAGGCCGCCATTAATATTTTGGTACCTCTGCGCGTGTGTATAGCGTACATTCAATTTTTGAACAGACGAAAATAGACTTTATCATATCAGTATAGAGTATGATTTACATTGCTGTTGTGATGTTTCAAGAATTTTGTGTTCGAAATCCAAAACGGTTCACACACGCGTCGCGTGATCGATTTTCGAAATGGCGTAGTGTGGTGGCAAGTTCGAGGAGGAACAGCCGCACTCCCCCCTCGCCCCCTTACCCGGCTCCCCGCACCCCGTAGCTTCTATTACCCCGCGAATGCCTTTTTACGGCTTTTTTATTTTTTTCTTTTTTCATTCCCCGGATCTTCCAGGCGTAGCCTCCTCGGTTTTACAACATGACCCGACTTTTTTTTATATATTTTTTTTATTTTACTGCCTCCACTTTCGAGACGATGTCATTTAATATTATGATTATATCAACCGACTTACCTAACAATATATTACAAGCTGTGTCAAATAAAATGTGTTATTCTTACGCCAAATCTAACTCTCACTTCCTTTGTTTTCAGGCGGTTTTAGAACGAACACTAATTCAAATATGCACCACAAGTCCATAAAGGAATCATCCGCCATCTTTATCACTGTCATCATCCATTTTATAATGTTTATTTATTGAATTTGCCCTTGATATTAATTACTTGACACTGGCTGAAATACCAACTAAACGCAGGTGGAGCCTCATCTTATTCCATTATAAATCATCATTTCATTCATTTCGTAAAAAAGAAGAAGAAGAGTTCCATTTACAAAGTGTATGACTCATACGATTGAAATGGGCCTTTCTTTTTCAGGTTTGGTACTACTTAAACTGACAAAATGGAAGTAATTCTACTACTATCAATACTGCCAAAGAAGTCGTGGTAAGTGAGCAGTTCCCATATAATTGGCAGTCGTTCGTTCTACAAAATCATAGACAAATCAATTTTTGTTCGAGCTTTCACTGAATGAAGTGAACGCATTCACCTCGGTACGGTATGGTTAATAATAAATAACCAAAAAGTTACAATTAAAAACGGAGCAGACGGGGTCGTCGCCCCGGCGCCGTAGGGCTGCGAAAATTAAACTTTTTCTTCTTTTATAAATATAATTGATGAGGTTTGGTTGCACAAGCACTTAGTATTTTGCCAGTGTCGAGCAGTAGTAGCCTAGTTGGTAGAACGCTCGCCTTGAACGCAAGGGATGCAAGTTAAAATCTAGGGCCCGAACATGTAGACTTTACGGATTACGTGTGCGAATGTCATTTTCAATAATTATTACAACTTGCTGAACGGTGAAGGTAAAACTCTTGAGGAGAAGCAATTGGAGTGTATTCAACCAGGGCCCAAAGTCCTGGGCACTGTCGATGTGGAGTCGCTAATACTTAGTAGTTAGGGGACTGTTGATACAAAAATGAAGATAAAAATAAGCCATTTTAATTTTGGAGAAATTATGGCTGCCGATTTGGTGTAATTTATCATAAGTAATTTTACGAAAATCCCACGCGTCAGCCCTACTTAGTACCGACATCTGTACCTACCTTATCCCTTCTGTTACTGGGCCAATGACCTTACGGAATACCAAGTTTTTTTTATTAATTTATAACTCTACAGATAAAATATTTTAACTTATCTGTGGCAGAGCGATTAGAAAATAGATAGGTAGGCATAGAGGGGTATTCCGCGGGCGAACATTAGTTCTACTTATGTCAGTTTTTCATTCATATTAGATGGGTAAATAATAAGTTAGTATGTAATATTAATATTTAGGCATCACGTCTGGGCCCCAAGTCCCCTAACGAAATCGTCGTAAAATTGCTACTACTACTAAAGCCCTTTTAACTTCCCACTGCTGGGCACGGGCCTCCCCTCAATGCTAGGGGGATTCGGGCCATAGTCCACCTAGCTGGCCCCGTGCGGTTTGGCAGACTTCACACATCTATCGAAAACTAGTCAAGTTCCCTCAAACGTAAAATTGCTATGAGTCAATTTTTTTAAGACATGAATACGGTTGCTAAAATATGACCTGTGTAGACATTAGACATTGTCACCTTGAAGCCATTAGACTTTTCGTATTCTAGCTACCATTGATTTAAGATGTTGTTTCATGCTTTAGAGAATAAGGTCATAGCAACTTCACAACGTTAGGGTTAGGGGACTGGGAGTCTCTTAGTTATACATCATCATCACGCCTGTATTCCCCGAAGGGGTAGGCAGAGGTGCACTACAGTGCATGAGGGAGATTTGAGCTATAATCCACTACGCTCGCCCAGTCGGGTTGGTGAACTTCACACGCCTTTTTAAAGACGCGGTTTTCCTCCCGATGTTTACCTTCACAATACAGCAATCATTAATAAAAATAAAAATCGAAAGTTTCAGAGGTTCGTGCCCGGGATTTGAACCTGCATTCTTCGTTCTGACTTTTTAATTAAAATGTTTGCAACACCATCACGTCTGCATTCTGCATGCGCGGGAAAAGGAAGTGACGTAACCGCCGCCATTATTTCCTTATTGTCGTTTTTACACTATTTTTCTATCTTTCATTATCTGTCGCCATTGTTCGCCTTCAATTATTTAATGGAGGTTGTAAAAAATGCATATTTTCGCTTTTAGATGTTTATTAAACCTTTATTACCCTACTAACTACCTACCTACCAATTTTTGTAGTTTTTTTTCTACAACAGTTATCGTACAGGAAGTGGCAAAAAATAAAATAAAACGTAAGTGTCAGTTGGTAATATCAAAATAAAAGCCTTTTAACCAAAGCATGGAAGATTTTTGACGTTTATAAAACACTAGCGGCCCGTCCCGGCTTCGCACGGCTTTATAATATAGCCTATGTTACTCAGCAAGTATGTAGTTTTCTAACGGTAAAATATTTTTTGAAATCGGTCCCGTAGTTTTTAAGTTAATTCGTTACATACAAAAATACAAATCTTTCCTCTTTATAATATTAGTATAGACAGGTATGAAATATGAATAAACGTATAAAATTATATTATTAATTATCTCCTATAGGTACTACCGGAAACTCAAAAACCAACTAAGTAACGAAGAAAATGCCACTTTTGCTTGAATACCTACCTAATGCCATCTAATTATGTGTCAAATGTCATATCGAGGGGTGAGAGCATAGAAATATCTATGGGTGAGAGGCTATTTGACTGAAAAGAGACTCTTTTGGGCAATATTGACTTAAGTACATATTTGGAATCAACTAATTTTTCTGCGTCGAATAAGTATGCTCTCCTGTAAAGTTAAAAAAATCGGTTAAGCCTTTCACCCCTCGGTATGTATTGCTTTGTAGGTAGGAAAGGACATCATTTTATAAAATATATCCTTGAGGTCACACATGTCTCTAAATATTCTAACATTATTTCATATTTCAACGAGACATAGACAATAAGATACTAAATCGTTCATCTAGGCTTCCTATCATGAGATAGCCAAGCGGACTAAGATTACTTGCAATTCCAAAGAGTATTTTACGGATTCTATCGCTTTTATTATCAGACCGCAAACAACAACTAAATATGAGGGTACCCAGTTAATAACTATGACATCAGGACGTCTAACACCTCAATCCCCATGACCATGGTTGCTGAAAAGCAGCCGAAACGTCGGGAACATAAAAACTAAACGCGATAGAATCCGTAAAATAGTTTTATTTCAATTTCAAAGAGTATATATAATGATATTCCATTTTTACAAGGGTATAGTCAGCCCGAAAGCGGTAATAACGACTTTATAAGCAAGCACCCTCTTGCAGCGCAGCCCACCAACCCAGCGAGTTAACTTGAGCGAGCTAAGTTAGAGAAAGGTGGGAAAATTCCAACGCGAATTGACTAGATACTGTTACGGTTGCACTCATGCGCACATCAACGCGGTTCGTGTGCGTGTTGCCACTAATAAACGCATACAAAGGTAATGTTTATGTAGTTTTCTATGTTAGTAAAACCGGCCAAGTGCGAGTCGGACTCACGCACGAAGGGTTCCGTACCATTATCTATAAAACGGCAAAAAAATCACGTTTGTTGTATGGGAGCCCCCTTAAATAATTATCTTATTCTATTTTTAGTATTTATTGTTATAGTGGCAACAGAAATACATCATCTGTGAAAATTTCAACTCTCTATCACGGTTCATGAGATACAGCCTGGTGTCAGACGGACGGACGGGCAGCGAAGCCTTGTAATAGGGTTCCCGTTTTACCCTTTGGGTACGTAACCCTAAAAAGTCGCTTTAGTCAAATAGCCTTTCACTCCTCGATGTGATCTAAAACACAGTATTCTGCTTATTTTATTGCTGTCTCCACCATTAGATTACCAGAATTTCAATCATATCATTGATAGATAGATTAATCTTTATTGTTCTATCTCTTAAAGTAATATAAACTACGTAAATGATATAAATGTAAAGTGTTGTAATGGGCGACCTTATCGTTTAGGTAAAGTCAAATCATTCATCTCATACAGGCCTATGGGGCACTTACAATTTGTCAAGTTACTGTTACAGCTGCTACCAGTTCAAAGCGTGATCTCAACTGAGAAGATCCGGCTAGATACTGTCATGTTTAACCGACTTCCAAAAGGAGGTTTCTCAATTCGAATTAGATAGATACTAGAAGGGTACAGGCAAATAACAGGGAATGTCCTAATTAATGAATTTTGAAAAAAAAAAATCTATAGTTTGGCCATAAACAAAACTTCATTTTTGGCGCCATCTTTTAACTTTTTTTAAATTAAAAAAAGTGACATTCCCAGTTATTTGCCTGTACCCTTCGTATGTAGTAAGTAGGTATCTACTACCTATTAGACTTGGCTGGCACCGACTTCAAATAGATGAGTAGGTAGCACTTATAATAATTATTTTAATTTATTCCTCGCTTTTGAGTAATACATAGGCAGATATAGCTCCAGTGTGTTGCCTTCCTTTAGATCTGCTTGTATCACTAAACGTGATTTTAGCCAGGCAACCTTTAGATGCAAAGGAATCTTGATCCTTAATTCGACATTATCCTACCTTGGGGTAGTCACAAGTTTAAAACACGAAGGTAAGCACCTTTTAAGATTGACCGATGGTGGATGGGTGACCTAGTTAGACAAAGGTTTAAGTTAATGTTGCTTGTATGCCGAGGTAGGTTATTACATAGCTGTACGCAGATAAATAACGAGTATTATACCAATACTGCAATTAGTTATCGAATATTCAAACGATTGTACCTACACTAGTACAGAAATCGTTACCTAACTTGTGCATAGCTATCTATTAACACTGTTTACTAACTCCAAAGTAGGTACATATTGATTAACTATTACTTGTACAAATATATGAACCTCCGCGATCGACGACGAAGCACATTACTTGAAAAATATTAAAAATAATAGATTATTGATTCCGCGAGTCGCCGAGACTATACAATTTTTATATAAGCGTAATACAAAACACACACATACACATTTTTCTCATCCGTACGATAACTACACATACGGGAAGTAATACACACTAACGCAGTTTTACATAGAAAAACAGCCGTTCTCCTCTCTAGCCTATCTATACGTATTATAGAAAAAAAACTTCAAAATAGTACGGCTTCACTCACTTTCGAGGCATATTATACCAATATCAATGTATAAAGTACGGCTGTTAAGCGCAATAAAGATTAGTTTCGTTTGTATCGACACGTTCGCCATCTCGCTCGCACGCCCGAGCTCTTTCGAGTTTTCCCGTTCACGATCCAACTCAAAATACGCCAAAAATGACGTCGAGCCAATGTTGTTTCGAAAACAGTGTCTCGCGTTTCTTTCTACGGGCACCGCGCGCGAGCGCGCCATTTATTATTTGGAATTTTCCAATCCACTGATTACAACTCGTCGTAAGTTTTACAAACAAATTCGAGTCCGTTTCGTATTTTTCGCGATTAGCGCCAAATGGGAATGTCGTAAGCGACAATGTCGCTAAGGTCGATTCTCGCTCGCACCCTATTGCAAACCGACCGAATCGAAACGTCTCCCGTGCGCCCCGAGGCGTACGGATAGCTTAGTAAACCCAACTCCGCCGCGTACTACATAGAAAATTCTGACAGCTCGGAACCGTCACAAGAAAATAATGTCGTTTTTATTACATTTTTTGATAAATTATTATTCTAGTTTCGGTTCGGCGGCGTTCCAACGGCCTTATCGATTTTCCTATTTAGCTCGCTATCGTATTTTATACATTTTCGAAAGGTCCGCCGAGCGTCTATGCGCTTTCGAAAAATATTTTACAAGTATTTTCTCGGCGGCGAGCGGACGTCGAGCGCGGTGCCGTAAATTGGTAATAATTCCGTTGATTACACAGTAATATAGTCGCCGAATATGGGTTAGCGGCGAGGGACTCGGGCCCGAGCGACCGTTGACTTCTGTGATACAAAACCTACGAAAATGTTATGTGTTTGTGCAAGTTTAGTGTTTTGTTGAGTTGATACTTGTCTGGTGCATTCCGATCGTGAAAGTGTAAGACGGTATTGTGTTATTGTGCTGCGACGGATGCTGATGCGGCCGCAGGGGTGGCCGGTGGCGTGACCGAACGCTCAGAGCCGTGGACTCGCCCGTGGTGGTCGCACACTCGTGTAAGTACTGATTAGAGACCTTTCTAGAATGACCTCGCAGGACACCGACGAGATTTGTACCACTTTGCTCTAGTTACGATCGGATTTTCGCCTAGCAACTGCAGTTTCGCCAACTGCTCCTGTATATCCCCAACATAACCTAAACACAGCAAACACAACAATAACAGGCATGTACACTACACACAAACAATGAGGTTGATTAATTAACTGATTGATAAACCTAATTTTTAAACACATTACTCACCAAAATTAACACACTCAAATGACAGCTGATTATGCTCCAAGTGTTCCTAATTCAAATTTGAATTATATTTTATTATTAGGAATTTCATTGACAAATTTTACCAGCCAGAATCAAATACATTCTCTCCCAAATTGTTATTATTAAGCTTGGTCTACATTAGGTATTTATATTAAGTAGATATTTTAATATTCAAGCAATATAAATTACTTAATAATATGAATTGGTAAAAAAAAAACTTGTGACCAGAAAAAATCATGTAACCTTCACTAAACAGGTATATACTTATAGAGTATGACTGGCCTCTTTCTTAAGTTAACTTTGACATTTTAGGTAATATTCTTCATGTTAAATCATGTCTTGATCTTTGATAAGTGGGTAAGTAAGTAGGTACTTAACCTACATACCATTTAATACACTTAAAAGTGTATTTTATATAAAGATAGGTAGGTATTGTATGTAATAAGTTAGGTAAATATTTGCAGCCCAACTAGAAAGACTTTAAATTCATCTGAGGTAGAGACAATTATTTATAGAATATAGCCAGGTATCTATCTATATTCTATGAATAATTATTATAAAAGTACCTAGGTAGGTACTATCTTAGGTTAATAGGAATGCAGTCTCAAAGTTGTATATTAACATGATCATAATCATATAGCACAAAATAAACAATAGCATTCTAAGAACCAGTGGGACAGAGACTGGTCTATATCTTTGTAAGTTTAAGATAAGGATAGATAGATTTTTAAAGACATATTGCAAGTTGTGTAAACAGTAAGCTGACTTGTTTAGGATAGCATTTTACTGTTTGATATTCTATGTAATGAAATATTATTTCGAAAATTGACAATGCAGGTATGTGAATCTGCCTTTATTTTTTAAGTACATAGACAATTTTGTTTTTATTATACACTTCTCATCAAAAAAATCGAAACACTTTCGTTTTTATTGTTTTTGTCCTAATTTTTAAAATTACTCATCATACAAAATACGAAACCTATGAAGACTTAATTTGAATTTAGAACATTAACATTAGGATTTATAAACCTCATACTACTCACTATTAAATGACATTTTACATTTATTCCTAAATATACACATTTTTCTGATAATCCTTATCAAATCATAAACTGCGAGGTGTTTCGATTTTTTTGATGAGAAGTGTATGTAATTTATGGCCTATCTAATAGATCCTTTTTTTAAGGATAAAAAATAAAATGTTACCACCATATAATTTATTATTTATCACCATATAATTATAATTTATCATCGATTTTAATTAATAATGTGTATTTATTTAGATCACTTCATACTGCAGAAGATTTGCTAGAATTCATACCTCATCTTATTTCACTACATTTAAATTCATAAAAGATAAGCATTATTCATAAACAAATCATTTCAAGGTGTACATACCTACTTGTGTTATGTAAGAAGTTAATATTCTTAAAAAAAAACTACTTTGAGATAAGGATACAATCAATTTTATTTTTAATCTATTGCCACTTATTTCTCTGAATAAATTTATCATAGTTAAGAAAATTAAGTGATTTAAAAACAACAATTAAGTAAAATATTATTATTTCAAATTCAAAGTAGGGAACAGCCCCCCTGACCTGTCTTCTTCTTTTTTTACGAAACGAATGGAATGATGATATTCAATGGAATAAGATGAGGAATGGCTCCACCTGCGTTTAGCGGGTATTTCAGTCAGCGTCAAGTAATTAATAGCAAGGGCAAATTCAATAAACACACATTATAAATAAAAATGTATGATGACAGTGATAAAGATGGTGGACGACTCCTCTCCTGAGGTTTCCTGACCTGTATTGGAGCAATGTTTTAATTAGGTATTACTTTTATTTATTGACATAAAATCTGTCAAAAATTGACAGCATTGAAACAACAATAGGTACTTTAAGAGGTGGTGGTAAGGACCCAGAGTATCAAATTTTCACTAATATGATACAAGACGCACAGCATGGAGTCAGGATCAGATGTTTTTTCAGGCAAAGGTGCTGTCTGCTCTCATGGCGTTGCTGCTCCTGATAATGTATTACTCACAATACTTACTACCTATTTATCATTTTAAGAAAAAAGTAACCATTGAGTTACTTACCGGCTCTTCACAGTGGAAGCAGCATTCCGAACCGGTGGTAGAATCTGACTATTTGTACGTGCTTTTCAGCTAACACAAATTTAAAAAAAAAGATTTGATTTGCTTAAGTAAGCCAATAAAGTATTTTTGAATCGTCAAACAGAATTAAAAACATATATGACTTTACCATCCATTCGGAATGCATTTCCTATAGAGAAGAATGGGCAAGAAACTCCATGGTTGCTTTTTTTCAAACAGTAAGTACTTAGGTAGTTCTTTACCTACTTCATTGAAACTTGAAAGACAAGACTTTAATATTCTAGTAGTACTGAGACTCTGTATTTCCTGATAATAAATAAAAAATAAAAATTGCCAGACAACACACACTCATTGAGCAGTGGTAGCCGGGTGGTCGAACGCACGCCTTGCAATCAAAGGTTTCTTAGGTTTCTTCTCCAAACGCCTCAAATATATACCCTACACCCAGGGAACTATATTTGCGGCGTTTGAGGCATTCTGCGGATTGAGCAACTCTACCAGCCTCAACTAGGGTTGCCAACCGTACTATAAAATATAGTATTGTACTATATTTTAGCTCTGCGTACTATATACTGTTGAAAAAAAATATAGTACGCAAAAGTACGTAGTAGTAAGTACTATGTTTTTTTTCCAACATGTCCGCATTCATTTTTTTTACAAAATAGCAACATGTCTTGTACGTGTCAAAATAGCAACATGTCATTCTTCTTCTTATCCGGTACGCTCTTGACAGAGCGGTCGTGATCGTTAAGTATCAGTATTGGAAGGGGCAGATGTAATGCGCTTCACGACATTTCGCCAACATGTCATAGCAACATAAAAATACGCACTTCTATATTTATTCTTGCCGTGTATTTTTTTATGTTTCACATCTGCCAAGCGTCCCGCGACGGCTGCTTTTTTGGACTGACTGACACGTTTTTGTAGGATGTTTGTGAATGTACTATATTTTTGAGTAATGTACTATATATTTTACGACTCTGGCTGGAAAATACTATATTTTCGAAAAATCTAGTTGGCAACCCTAGCCCCAACGGATGTTTGTGGAAGATGAGACGGGGCAAGAGCATCGACGCAAGTAGCGTCCCATACTAGCGGCCGTCCCATCCTCCACCGAACGAGGGTCATACCATCAGGCCTCTTGCCATCATCACGTAGAAATATATAAGGATATTGAATGATGGAAGTCTGCGCGGACGAAGTCGCTGGTAAATAAATTACGCTGGTTATTATTAACCGACTTCAAAAAGGAGGAGGTTCTCAATTCGACCCGTATGTTTTGTTTTATGTAGGTAGAAGCTGGTTACTAACCAGAATAAATTATGCTCAGCAGTGGTAGCCTCGCGGGCAAGAACGCCCGCCTTAAACGTAAGGGGTTCAAGTTCAAATCCCAGGCCCGCACCTCTGAGATAATTTTCATGTGCGAATATCATTTTCAACAATGATTATCACTTGCTGAACGGTGAAGGTAAACATCGTGAGGAAACCTGCACGTCTATAGCTTTCTATAGCGTGTGAAGTTCACCAACCCGCACTGGGCCAGCGTGGTGGACTATGGCCCAAATCTCCCTCGTATTGAGGGGGAATGTGCCCGGTATAATGGCAATAGGCTCGCCCCCTATTACATTGGGACCAAAATACATCGGCGAAGTGTGGGCGCACTGCAGTGCACCTCTGCCTACCCCTTCGGGGAATACAGGCGTGATGATGTATTTATTTATTTAAATTATGCTGGTTATTATAATTCTTCCACCTTGAATCTAGGTATTTATAGAATTTTATTTTTGGTTTCGTTCTGAGAATTGTTTTAATGTCTCTTCTTTTTTACGAAATGTATGAAATGATAATATTTAATGGAATAAGATGAGGGATGGCTCAACCTGCGTTTAGCGGGTATTTCAGCCAGTGTCAAGTAATTAATAGCAAGGGCAAATTCAATATATACTATTCAATTCAAATGAGAATAGGATCGACTTTGCGCCATATTGTGGTTTTAAAAAACGAATTATGACTAAATAATTTAATATTATAATAAGACAATTTAGTACTAATTGAACCTTTTTATTTAAATTTGATGTAAGACTATTATTTATTGATATGCAAATAAGTTTTTGCAAACCATACGTTTCAAGTGACGTTTGACAGATAGAGGTTATTGACATTCCTATTCTAATTTGGAGAAATGGATGATGACTGTGATAAAGATGGCGGATGATTCTGTTTAATAGTTCTAATTTAATAGTAACTTCGATGACTGACAGCCGGATTATAATCTGTAGTTCGCTGAAGCGAGCACGCCATCTAAACAACAAGTTCTCATTACGACGGTCAAAAGGCGAATTGAGTCAAGTGCCATTCTAAACGGAAACCCAGCAGAAAGAGGGAGCTGTTTCTAACATTTGACAGTTGCCCATGTCAAATTTAGTGTTTGACTTTGACGTCTTCATATGTCGGATTGTCTGTGTCAAGGCCATAGAGTAACTAGAGTACCCATAACGACTTTACTCTTCGTATCGCTCTGCGGTAATTATTCCGTCATTCTTGTTATCTCATGTACGTGTAGTATACGGCAAGTATAAGGGAAAACAATGGCGGAATCTGATAAACCAGAAAAAATCACCGCAACGCGGGCTCCAAATGCCATCTCCGTTGTAATATCTCCATGAGAAATAAAAATACTTAAAGAGGCGGCGGTAATATCTGCTGTATATCTTTATACCTAGGTAGTTTAGAAGTAACAGCTGATTTCAGAGCTGTGTCGCATGGAATTTACAGATGAACTTAACAAGAATCAAGAATCTTATCTATACTCTATACATACATACATACATACATACAAATAAATAAAATTGGAGTGTCTGTTTGTAATATCAAAATAACACTTTTACCAAATGCGTATGAAAGTATATACGATACCTATAACGAAAACGCAATTTTAAAATTTTTTGTCTGTCTGTCTCTCTGTTAAACGGCTGAACCGATTTCAATGGGTCTTTCACTGACAGATAGCTGACGTTCCAAGGCGAAACTTAGGCTACTTTAATTTTAGAAAATGCATTAGGGTTCCGCGGGAAATACATAATACCCATATTTCCGGGTAATCTCCCTAAAGTCCACGCGGGCGAAGTCGCGGGGAATATTTTAGAATAAGCCAGATATAATATATATTTTAAAGGTTGGTACACATATTTTTTTAAAAAAGCAGTGGTAGCTGAGTGGTCAAACGCACGCCTTGCAATCAAAGCGTGCAGGTTCAAACCCCGGCTCGCACCTCTGTGTTTTGTGTGCGAATCTAATTTTTTCATCTGAGATTATCACTTGCTGTGAAACGGTTAAGGAAAACATCGTGAGGAAACCTGGACGTCTAAGGGAACTTGACTAGTTCTCGATAATCTATCGAGACTGGTAGTCTATTGACTATAGAGTATGGTAGACTTCACACAGATGTGTGAAGTCTACCAACCCGCACTGGGCCAGCGTGCTAGGTATGCTATTCTTTATCAAATACATCACAATAAGCTATTGTGATGTATTTGATAAAGATTGCTTTAATCAGGATGTTGGAATGCGCGTCATACGGGTCTAATGCATACAAAAATGCATCTTATTACTATAGGTTAGAGTGCAATCAAGAACAGCAGAACAACACTGGAATACAACTTTTTTAAGTAAGGAGGTTATTTGAAATGAAATGTCACTGGCTTGTTGTTTAGTTATAATCTTCTTGTTTAAAAAAAAAAAAAAAAAGTTTTGTTTATCTATGTGTAAAAAAAGTAAAAGTGTTGAATTTCTGATGTGACGGAAAAATAATGTGTGTCCACAATAAAACGTTCGATTTATGTGAAAAACGGTGTTTTTAGTCAAAAATCCGAGTACAGTTATAAACATGGTCCTTCGAGCCGGATTCATGTCGGTATAGTACAGTGCAATAAACATTAACTTTTAAGTATAATGGCGGACGCTAAGTGAAAAATTCTATCAAAAAGTGAACATTTTTCCATGCTAAGTGCTACATACCAAACAAGTGAAAATAGTCATAATTAACTGTTAAATTGTCAAATAACCTAAAACGAACACGTAAATTCAGTGCATCACAAAATAAGAAGTAAATTCAGTGCATCATAAAGTTATAGAATTGCCGGTAAAGGTATAGTGACACAGAACTGTAAGTACTTACCTTTTATTACAAGTATTACAAAATGGCTCAAAATTTATGTATTTCCTTAAAACAACAAGGTGATCGCATACAAAAGTTATTGGTTAACACGAAAAAGACACCCACGGCGAGGTATACACAAGGTTACCTTGAAACCAGGTTGGAAACACTAACAGAGTACTGGGACGTGTACCAAAAACAACATGGCGAGATTTTAAGCCAACTAACACCTGAAATCTTAAAACAACATAAATTTGACCCTATTGCTAACATGGACGCTACTGAAGAATATTACTTAGAGTTGAAAACATTGATAAAGGAACATTTACATACATTGTTGAGTGCTGAAAAATCTAAGTCGTTTTCTGATGATACTGAGCCCACTGAATTTACTGAGAAATGTTCAAGAAAGAAAAAACTACCACCAATTGCTATCCCAACATTCTCCGGAAACTACCTTGAGTGGTTCAGCTTTAGAGACATTTTCATATCTCTTATACACAAAGATAACAGCTTATCTGAAATAGAAAAACATCATTACTTAAAGTCAAGTCTGTCCGGGGAAGCAGAACAACTTCTTAAACATTTCACACTTACCGCAGCAAATTATGACAAAGCATGGAAAACATTAGAAGAACGTTACAATAATAAAAGGATAATTGTTAACAACATACTCAACCGCTTTCTTCACCAACCAAAGATGAATGTTGAATGTGCACGTGGTCTAAAGGAACTTTTAGACACCACACAAGAATGTTTAAATTCACTACAGAATATTGGAATCGAGACAAACAAATGGGATGCCATATTAGTCCACATTGTAGTTGCACGACTGGATGTGGAATCTCACAAACTATGGGAACAATTCCTCGGTTCATCACAAGACATTCCCACTTTTACTACATTAGCATCTCATCTTGAAAGCCGGTTTAGAGCATTGGAAATGGTTGATAATGCCAGAAAGGAAGCAACTAAAAGAAACATACAAAAATCTACCTTGCACAACACACAGAAGTCACCACCTATGAAGACATTCACTACTGAAGTTAACAGCGCCTGTACATACTGTTCACAACCTCACTATATTTGTCACTGTAATGATTTTGCCAGTTTGAATCTCACCGAACGTCAAGAATTTATAAAGAAGAATAACATCTGCTTCAACTGTCTTGTTAAGGGTCATAATGTTAAACATTGTCGGCAAAGTACATCTTGTAGAAAATGTGGACGACGTCATCACACTTTGCTGCACTACTCACAACCCGACAAGGTCACTACGATGAATGGAAATCTTGCTGAACTATCTGAAGAGAGTACCCCTACTTCTTGCAACACTGTAAGCATGCACAGTGGCACAGAAAGCAATCAAGTTATACTAGCTACAGCACAAATTAAAGTAGAAGCAAAGAATGGTGCTACTTACATGTTGAGGGCTCTCATTGACCAAGGTTCTCAAGCCTCATTTATAACAGAAGCAGCTGCACAATTGTTACACCTTGACCGTACTGCAGTACACGGCAAGGTGACTGGTATCTCTGACTCAGCAGTGGTAACTACACGATCTATGGTAAAATTCACTATTCACACGAAACAAGAAAGTACACTACTTGAAGTTAATGCCTTTGTCTTGAAAAAGCTCACATCTTTGTTACCTTCAAGGGAGTTCTCACAGTCTACCTGGCCTTCATTAGAGCAGTTGGACCTAGCAGATCCAAATTTCCACACGCCAGGCACTATTGATGTATTATTGGGTGCAGATGTGCATGCCAAAATTATACTTGAAGGATTAAACAAGCATGAGTCTCTTATAGCTGTCAACTCTTGTTTAGGTTGGCTGATATCTGGAAGAGTATCTCAAACCAAACTACAAAATTATAATGTTGTAGTCACTCACACCAAACTTGAAGTAGACCTACTACTAAGACAGTTTTGGGAAATTGAAGAAAGTTTACCTCACAAAAAACCATTGTCACAACTTGAATTACAATGTGAAGAGCATTACAAGAACACTCACACTCGCAATGATAGCGGCAGATATATTGTTCGATTACCATTCCACGAAGATAATCTCACTAAGTTGGGTAATTCAAAGTCAATAGCCCTTGGTCGCTTACAACATATGGAAAGGCGTTTCTCACAAAGTCCTGATCTTAGGGATCAGTACAAGGAGTTTATGACAGAGTATCTATCCCAAGGTCATATGGAACTCGTACCTGAAAAAGAACTTACAACTAAAAAACTAAAGTATTACTTACCTCATCATGCGGTCCTCCGGCCGACTAGTCTTACCACCAAACTGAGAGTAGTTTTTGATGGAAGTGCTACACCTGCAAATGGTAAATCATTAAATGAAGAACTGCTCATAGGCAAGCCACTATTACAAGATATGAGAGATTTAATAACGAGATGGAGACAACATAAGTTCTGCTTGGTAGCTGACATTCAAAAAATGTATCGTCAGATCTTGATTTCGAAGGAAGATGTTGACCTTCAAAGAGTCCTCTGGCGTGATTCACTAAAAGAACCTATAAACGAATATAGACTACTTACTGTCACTTATGGTACCTCTTGTGCACCATTCCTAGCTGTACGTACACTGCATCAACTGGCTGAAGATGAAAAAGAAGAGTTTCCTAGAGAGGCTGAGATAGTCCAATCAGATCTGTACATGGACGATTTATTGAGTGGATCTTCAACTGAAGCTGATGCAATTGTTTTACAAAACCGTTTAACAGAGTTACTTAAACGAGGAGGGTTTCCATTGCATAAGTGGTCGTCAAATAGTGAAGCAGTGTTGTCTCAAATACCAGATCAAAGTAAAGAGTTAAAAAGTGCAGTGAATATAAAAGTGAAAGATACTATAAAAGCGTTAGGTATAAAGTGGAACTCTCAAACTGACAATTTTGAACTGAAACTAAATTTAGAATGTGATAATATTTACAGTAAAAGAAATGTATTATCAGCCATAGCTAAGATTTTCGACCCTCTAGGTTGGCTAGCACCATCTGTAATTGTTCTGAAAATATTTATGCAAAAATTGTGGCTAGCTGGCTTAGATTGGGATGATGAGTTGACTCCAGACTTGAAACCTGAATGGCAAGCTTATCTGGATAATTTCACTCACAAAGCTATTCAGTTTCCAAGATGGATTGGCATTTCTGACACAACCACCCGAGTGGAACTCCACGGGTTCAGTGATGCATCTTGTGCAGCATATGCTTGTGTTGTGTATCTCAGAGTCTGGGATGGAACTGATATTAAGGTTCAATTAGTATTGGGCAAGTCTAGAGTAGCACCGGTGAAACAAGTATCAGTGCCTCGCCTGGAGCTCTGTGGTGCAGTCTTATTGGCCAAGATGTTATATTCTGTTAAAACACTTTTTAATATTGGAGATGATTGTGTGTTTGCTTGGACAGACTCCACCATTGTTTTGGCATGGTTGCGCAAACAACCTAATAGTTGGACTACTTTTGTTGCCAATCGCACTTCTGAAATTTTGACATTGACATCCAGCAACCAATGGCATCATATTGAATCAAGTAAGAACCCTGCTGACTCAGCATCTCGCGGTTTATACCCTACTGAATTACAACAACTAAAACTATGGTGGTTTGGTCCTGAATTTTTAAGTCAACCTATTTGTATTGAAAAATTTGATAGTAATATATTTGAAACAGAAATAGAATTAAAAAGAAAAGTAATTACACATGTTTGTACTAATGAAAGTCAATTTGTTGATACTTATCTTACACGATTTTCCAATCTCAGAAGATTAATCCGTGTAACTGCATACTGTTTACGGTTTATTAAAAATTGTAAGTTAAGGTGTGATTCCACTAATGAAAAATGTGTTTCTTATTTAACAGCTTCAGAATTAAAAGAAGCATTAAATGTTTGTATTCATATGTCACAGTCTAGAGTCTTTTGTGATGAAATTAAACTATTATCTCAAAGCAAAAATGTAACAAAAAAAAGTATATTGTATACACTTAATCCTTTTCTTGATACAGACCAATTGTTAAGAGTTGGTGGTCGACTAACAAATGCAGCAGTTTCTACCTATTTGAAGTCACCAATAATTTTAAGTAATCACTGCCATCTATCAAAATTAATTGTAACTAATGCCCACCTTAAGACTCTGCATGGTGGTCATCAACTTACCTTAAACTATGTTCGTCAAAAATTTTGGATTCTTAGAGTGAAGCATTTGGTAAAATCAGTTCTTGGAAAATGTATTACGTGTTTTAAACTTAGAGCTACACCTAACTACCCTATGATGGGAAATCTTCCTGAATTTAGAGTTAATCCTGGTCGCCCTTTTCGCACTAGTGGAGTTGATTTTGCTGGACCTTTTACTCTAAAACTATACCCTGGTAGATGTAAGAAATTTTGTAAGGCATATATTTGTTTATTTGTATGCACTGTCACAAAAGCCCTTCACTTAGAGCTTGTGAGTGATCTGACTTCTGCAGCATTCATAGCTGCTTTTAAAAGATTTACTGCCCGTCGCGGTCACTGTCAGGATATGTGGAGTGATTGTGGAACCAACTTCGTTGGTGCCTCTAGAGAATTGGACCTTGTTTTTAAAAATCTTAAATCCCAAGTAGTTTCTGAGATATCTGAATTGTTAGCGAATGACCAAACTAATTGGCATTTCAATCCCCCTAGTGCTCCTCACTTTGGCGGTCTTTGGGAGTCCGGAGTAAAATCTGTTAAAAATCATTTGAAGCGAGTAGTAGGTCAAACTATTCTCACCTTTGAAGAATTCTCAACTCTGCTTACTCAAGTAGAAGCGTGTGTCAATTCTCGTCCACTTACCTTGATTAATTCTACTCCGGATGAACCTCCACTTACCCCGGGACATTTCTTAGTAGGTGAGGCTCCTATTGCCGTTGCTGAAAAGAATTTAACAGATCGTAAAGTCAATTCATTAGATCGTTGGCATGTGGTTCAAAAAATGATGCAGTGTTTGTGGCACCGCTGGCAATCTGAATATTTAACGACTCTTCAACATCGACATAAATGGTCGCAAGTTTGTTCCCAGATTGAGTTAGGTACCATAGTATTGGTAAAGGATGATCACTTGCCTCCAGGTAAATGGCTAATGGGACGAGTAGTGGCCAAACACCCAGGTGCAGATGGAATAACTAGAGTTGTTACTCTCCAAAATAAGAGTAAATATTTTAAAAGACCTATAGTTAAGGTCTGTCCTCTTCCCCCTGGTGGTTGGAATTAAATTGTTTGTTTTGGTTTGTTAAAGTCAATTTGTTTGTGTTGAGAATTAATCTCATTACGGATTCTAAGAAGTTATAGTTTATACTTTCTTATTAGATTTTGAGTTACTTAAATGTTTACTTAGTCTATTACATTTTGTAATTTAATTGTTTTCACTGAGTACATATAGAATGTTAAGTACCTCAGAATTTGAAGGACTATAGTCGTCCTTGGGTGGCGGTATGTTTAGTTATAATCTTCTTGTTTAAAAAAAAAAAAAAAAGTTTTGTTTATCTATGTGTAAAAAAAGTAAAAGTGTTGAATTTCTGATGTGACGGAAAAATAATGTGTGTCCACAATAAAACGTTCGATTTATGTGAAAAACGGTGTTTTTAGTCAAAAATCCGAGTACAGTTATAAACACTTGTAATAAAAAAAAAACTCTGATTGCCAGTTAATAAATAAATGTATTTTTTGGTTTTCTGTTTTTGTTTTCGTCCATTATAATGGCCAGCTGAGAAATATCAGACTTTTTTATGAGAAACACAGTTAGTAACTTAAAGGTTCGAATTTTTAATTGTCCAATACTGTCAAATCAAAACATTCCAATCCAGTTTGTCAAATAAAGGCGATCAAATGTCTGACGATTGAAAAATCTACCCCAGCATGACCGCAAAGATAAATTTTATAAAGTCAAAGTCAAATCATTTATTTTGTATAGGCCTATGGGGGCACTTACAAATTGTCAAGTTTAAATTTTTATCTTATATACTACTATACTACCACCGGATCGAAACGCGACCTCAACTGAGAAGATCCGGCAAGAAACTCAGTGGGTTGATAATTTTTTTAAATCACCAAAACATATTACAAATACACAGGTACATATAGCTCCAGTGTGTTGCCTTTAGAGCTGCGTTTAATAATAAAGATAGAATAATAATACATTAGTAAGGCAACACACGCTACACTTTGACATGACGGGCAATATTTCGATTTTTGTTTTGAACCTGAGCTGTACAATCCCAAGCTGATTTATCATCTAAATATCAGATTTATATATAATTTCCAAGTATCAGATTTGTCGATAGAGCGACGTATGTGTACAAAAGATAAATTGTTCGTCTGTGCGGTCATGCTGAGTCTGCTTAGTGCTTAAATACTCGCATAATCGTCCGTACAAGAGTATGTATCATAATATCTACTTGCATTACGCTTCTAAACATTCGAAGAAAGCATGATTTTGTGACAAACTTATCAACCCCATCAACGGCGGCGCCATTTTCCTTACAGAACTGTCAAAAGTATTAGTCCACGTTAGTTCCAGATTTCGCCACCGGCACTCTAAGTTTGTTGCATTTATGAGTGATGGATGCACGGACAATGCTCGTGTTTATTGTCATTTTAAAAGATGTTTTAAGTCATAAATAATGAAGTGCCCTCGATTCGTCTGCCATTTTTTTCACCTTCATCACCCATTTTTATTTTTTATTTATAATATTTTTATTTATAATATGTATTTATTATAATTGTTATTGCTATAAATTATCTAATTTACATTGCTGTAATCGTACGTGCAGCCAAACCTCATCTTATTCCATGATATGATGATGATTCCATGATGATCTATATCCATGACGATTTAATGAAAATATCATTAAATCGTTAATAAAACGATTTAATATGCTGTTTATTTAAGTTACGAAATTAATGACATGGTAAAATTTAATGGGTCCACCTGCATTTAGCTGGTATTTCAACCAGTGTCAAGTATTTAACAGCAAAAGCAAAATCAAATAATTTATAAAGTGTATTCACTTTATAAATAAAGTAGGTTATGAATCAGATAAAAATCTATGGTTTTCTATTTGTCGAATAAATTCTTCTCTATGAGTTTATTTGTCTGTGAAAAAATTGGCACTTAGCTAAGTGCGATAGTCGCCATGTTTTTTTTTTGCCGCGCAAAATACTAGGAAGTTGTTTGCAAATGATACGTTTATAGGTATCAAGTTAAATCGCCTGGGAAGCAGGAATGCAGTAAGTATCGTTATTTCTAGGAACATAAATGCTGTTGTAAGCGCTTTGTCATTTGTCACAAGACACATGTGGACCTAAACGGTAGCTTTAACGCACTCAAAAATTGAAAGTTTCGTTCTTGCAAAATGTTCTTGCAAGATGTTGGATAATAATTTCCTTTTGAATACAATTCGGGGTTATAATGTCCATTCTGTTGTATACTAACTGTAACTACACTATATTTAACAGCACTAAAACATTTTCATTTCGCTGCAAAAAAAAAACTGTCTTGAAAAAAATTGGAGACT
Organism: Ptilodon capucinus; assembly: GCA_914767695.1. Lineage (NCBI taxonomy): Eukaryota > Metazoa > Arthropoda > Insecta > Lepidoptera > Notodontidae > Ptilodon > Ptilodon capucinus. The sequence goes on from OU611837.1 coordinate 3,692,159, forward strand.
TTATAGATATTTGATTTTTCACCAACTGATGCGCGCGGCTTCACCCGCGTGGTTGTCGGTTATCGCAACCAAAAGTAATCATAATATATTTGCAACCGTCATCTATTCTATGGCAGTGTTTGTCAACCTTTTTCATGACACGCCCCCTTTAGTATGAATAAATATTTCGCGACCCCCCTATTTTATTTTGTGAAAAATATTCAATCCAACATATTAATTAATTTCCATAATTAGGGTTCGGATAAATACATAATTAAAGTAAAACGATGGGAGACATTGGTTCATAAAAACAAGCGCAAACTTCGCATTAAGAGTTCTCATAAGATTTTATTTTTAATTCATCCATTTTTGTTGAAATAAAACTATTTTACGGATTTTATCGCGTGTATTTACTATTTTATTTTCCCGACATTTCGGCTGCTTTACAGCAACCATGGTCACGGGGGGACTGAGGTGTTAGACGTCCTGATGTCATAGTTAATAACTGGGTACCCTCATATTTAGTTGTTGTTTGCGGTCCGATCCACGCAGAAAGTGCTTACGGTGTCCTGAGGTCTTGCAATGGTACACTTGGTTTTGGATTTAATCATATTAATTACTGGATCCGAAGTTGGTGGATCCATTTTTAATGATTATTATTATGTTCTTTAGTGAATTTTTTTCTTTATAAACTTCTTTAATATTTTTTACTGCAGTAGCTTTCTCAACCTTTTGCAACTCCCCTATAGAAGCTTCGCGACCCCCCTATAGAGGCTTCGTGACCCCCCAAGGGGTCGCGACCCACACGTTGAAAAACACTGCTCTATGGAGGCGATAGATCGTATATTAATAAGGAGCCGGCATTTCGTGCCCGCGCTGCGGTAAATTATCCGCCATATTAGTTTTGACTTGTGACACTAAGGTCCGTATTACAGAAGGAAACTCAAGCATTGATCTTGGTTTAAAACTAGTTTTGGGTTAAGTTTTAATTTTAGAACGTCCCTCAAGCATAGATTTATCGAACACAGTTCAGCTGAGTTACTCAGTTCGTGAAGCGATGGATTTGTAATCACCCAAGTGTGGTCGAGACCGCGCTTGAGCGTAGATTGTCATTGTATGTATGATAATAATAATTTTCTTTTCACATATTTGACATTAGGTACAACATTTTGTATAGCATCATACCTATATTTTATGGCCATAGATACAAGTCTTTTAAGCTTGACCCATTTTGCTTACAAAATTACTTTAATTTACATCAATAAATGGGGGATTGTACAATTCAGGACCGACATAATATAGCTGATTTCCTAAATTATTATCTCTAATAGTATATTTCAATATATATAATCCAGTGAAGACCAGAACAAACTTGGTAAATAAAATTAATCGTAAACGATTGAGTCTCGATCCGTCTGATTTAATATTGATTACCGTTCTGGAATAAGAACGATGCTCAAGCATTCTAGACATAAACAGTTATCGACTGATTGAGGATCAAACTGAACTTGAGTTACGTTCTGTAATACGGACCTGAGAGGTGGTGGCTAGGCCCCAGAATTTCGTTGTTCGTTTTTCTAATACCGTAAGCTCGAGTTTTAGAAAATCATCATGACGAATTCGGTTGTTTTTTCCAGCTCGGCGCGTGTACAGGTTCATTGGTTTCTGTGCCGAGGTCCGCAGCCTTCAAACACAAAAACGGTGGTCAGAGAATATTTAATGCAGACTGGCAACTCCGTCGAAACGACAATGTCACTGTTTTAATAGGCCACTCTTACACCTAAAGTATAGTATATATATATATATATATTTTTTAACGAAATGATGATATTTAATGGAATAAGATGAGGAATGGCATCACCTGCGACTAGCGCGGGTATTTCGCCAATGTCAAGTAATTAATAGCAAGGACAAATTCCATAAATACACATTATAAATAAAAATGGATAATGACAGTGATAAAGATGGCGGATGAATCCGATAGTAATAATAAAAACATTTCCGGGATTCATCCGCCAATTTTATCACTGTCATCATCCATTTTTAGGGTACCGTACCCAAAGGGTAAAACGGGAACCCTATTACTGATACTTCGCTGTCCGTCCGTCCTTCTGTCACCAGGCTATATCTCATGAACCGTGATAGTTAGAGAGTTGACATTTTTCACAGATGATGTATTTCTGTTGCCGCTATAACAACAAATACTAAAAAAAACAGAATAAAATAAAGATTTAGGGGGGCTCCCAAACAATAATCGTGATTTTTTTGCCGTTTTTATAGATAATGGTACGGAACCCTTCGTGCGCGAGTCCGACTCGCACTTGGGCGGTTTTTATTTATAATGTGTATTTATTGAATTTGTCCTTGCTATAATTACTCGACATTGCCATAAATACCGCATATCGCAGGTGCAGGCACTCCTCATCTTATTCCATCAAAATAAAATCATTTCACTCATTTCGGAAAAAAAGAAGAAGTAAACATTTCTGCATGGCAGGTGGTGGTATGGGGCTGAATATATGCATAAAAGACGGATGTAACGAACTCGCGGTTAATTTTAAGTGCTGAGCCTAGTACGTCCATTGACTCCACCGCTGGCCTATTGTTCCGCGTAAACTCGACCGTCCGAATAGACCAATCACGGCACTTCTCTCGCCGCACCGTTTTTACGTGTACCCGCGAAAAGTGATTATTGCCGCGCGGGTCGAAAACTTGTGACAGCTCGTTTTGATTCTGATTTTCTGTGTAACTCACGTTAACTATTGTAATTCTCTTATTTTGGTGAATAATTAAACGCCGTGTGTTTACTTTACGGTGTTTCATTCCTTAAACGTATAAAAAAAAATCCGAAATTTGTGATATTTTTCCCTTCTTTTTCTTTGCGAAATAAATGAAATGTTGAGTATTAATGAAATAAGATGAGGAACGGCTGCACCTGCGGTAAGCGGGTATTTATGTCAATGTCAAGAAATTAATATCAAGAGAAAATTTTGTAAATACACGTTTTAAATAAACATGTGTGATGAAAGTGATCAAGATGACGGATTACCAATAAGCAGGTTGCGAGAGCATTTCGATATTTAGAGTATCGGTAGTATTAGTTAAAAGTTTCTGTGGATAACCAAAATGACAGTTCTCATCAAAATAATATTGGGGCATAGAGTATCGACTCCATTCTTCGTATAGGTCTGCGGCGATTTTTCCGCCATTTTTGTTATCTCATGTACCTGTAGTATACGACAACTATATGGGAAAACAAATATGGCGGATTCCGAATCAGTAAGATTTACCGCAGCGCTGCTCGAAATGCCTTCTCCGTTATAATATCTCCATGTATTGGGAAGTTTGCTCTGTCAAGGTGGTTTCAGACTACGCCATAATATAATAGCAAATAGTATACAGGTCATAGCACGCAAATATCGCGCACCATACATTGTTAAGGACACGTTCACACTGTACTATATATTATTGGCTTTGTATGGTGCGCGATACTGTTGTGCTATATATTATAGCGTAGTCTGAAAGCCGCTTCAGCCCTATCCTCGGTGAAAGGTAAACTGACATAAATGTTAAAACGCAAAGATACAGACAATTATATCCTTAGTAGGGTAAATTCACAGATCACACAAAATATGGGCGTCCGCTGCAAGCAGCTATGACCATCCATTATTTTTTTTTATCACCAGACAGAACATACTCATCGTATGATCTCAAACTAAGCAAAGCTTGTACTATGGGTAGCCGAGGTCGTGCCCTCTGCGGCGCCCTTGAGCTAGTTGCCCTCCTCTTCCGCCCTTAAGGCCTTGATTGGAGTCGCACTCTGCACTCGCCACTCCTCCGGTGAAGCTGTAAAGGCCAACTCACGGCCACGGCGTAGTCCATTAAAAAAATAACAACGGACTGGGGGCGATCCCAGTTACACCCAGACTGGGGCAAATTGTGAAAATTCAATTTACATTATTTGTCGCTAATTCGTCATTGCTTTAATGTCCATGCAAACAAATTGGACTATGTTCTGCAAGTCATCTGCCATGTCTCCGCGCGTGTACCGCCCTGGGCACACTGAGGCGTTAAACGCGCGTCTCCAAATGTTTGCTAATACTCAAACCAAAGAGTTGTTATACTACTACAGCCCTTTTAACGTCCCACTGCTGGGCACGGGCCGCCCCTCAATGTGAGGAGGATTTCAGGCCATAGTCCACCACGCTGGCTCAGTGCCGGTTGGCAGACTTCACACATCTATCGAGAACTAGACAAGTTCCCTCAGACGTGCAGGTTTCCTCACGATGTTTTCCTTCACCGTTTCATAGATAACAAGTGATAATCTCGGCTGAAAATAAGATTTGCATATAAATCCCAGAGGTGCGAGCCGGTGAACCTGCACACTTTGATTTGCAAAGCGTGCTCCACTCGGCTACCACTGCTAGGTTATTACCTAGGTACTTAATTTTTTTTATTTTATTCTATTGACGAATCATGAATGCTCACTGTCAACAGTATATATCTACCACACACTAAACACTAAGTAGAGGGAGGGGGAAGCGTCTGTCCAAAATACGGCTAGCGCTGTGGGTTAGAGTGAGAGAGGAGGAGCCTGCCTACCGCTGCCGTATGCGTGAGAGAAAGGGAAGACTGGCGCCGTAACGCGTTACGTAACGTAGCGGTTTACCCTCCCGTTAGAAGTTATCTCTGCGAAGCCGGGACGGGCCTCTAGTTAGCAATAATTTTGACGCGTGCTTCTTTACGTTCCAGTCTGTTCAGGGTTTGATAGTTATTCTTTTCTTGCTTTCATTTTAAGTTACATTCTATTGTCATTACTAGCTGTCAAACCGGCCCTCTTAGATCTCGCCGGCTGTATTGCTGAGTTTAATTAGTTGCATACTATACACTACTACATCATTTTTAGGGTTCCGTACCCAAAGGATAAAACGGGACCCGGTCTTAAACTCCGCTGTCGGTCCGTCCGTCTGTTACCAGGCTGTGTCTCATGAAACGTGATAATTAGACAGTTGAAATTTTCACAGATGTATTTCTGTTGCCGTTATAACAACAAATACTAAAAAATAGAATAAAAAAAATATTTAAGGGGGCTCCCATACAACAAACGTGTTTTTTGGCCGTTGTTATCGATAATGGTACGGAACCCTTTGTGCGCGAGCCCGACGCGCACTTGGCCGGTGTTTTAGTTTAGACCTACTTTGTGTAGATACAACATAATAGAAGTCATTATAGATCTAGAGACTCAAATCTTTTTTATCGCGCTTCGGAATTTGAAATTTAAAAAAAGGTAGGTATACTAGTTACGCGTTACCGAAAAAGAAATGATTGCTTAAACAATTCAATTTTCAAAAAAAGAACGCAGCTGTAACCTTTCGTTGGCGGGCAAAAAAATTAAAAAGTTGGCCGCTTTTTTTTAACAAAGTCTGGCGACGGAATTACGCTAATAATGTCGGGCGGCAAAAAGTGAGTTGTATTTTATTTGTTGCAATACCAAGCATCGAATAGTTGCACAGTAATTCTGCGGTAATTTGTTCTAACCAAAGAATTTGAAATAAATAGACTTGCTATAACTGATTGGTTTTATTTTATTATTTTGTTGTTCATAGGCGTAGTTTCAAAATTGGACAATATTTAATTTCAATTTACATTGCAGGCTTCCACATTATTAATAGTATCAAATAGCATTAAAACTGTTTGCAAATCAAGTTTGTACTGCAGAAAATATAGCTAAAGGCCATTTGCTCAATTCAGTTGGCGTTTATGCGGCAATAAAAAAAAAGAAGAATGGCCGTTTCCAAAAAGTATTCAAAGAAATACATTACTTTTTAAATGTGGAATGAAAATCGGTATCTATGATTTTTTTTATTTTTTAAACAAGATAAAACATATTGCTCATATAAACCTCTTTGAACGTTACGGTAGTTGCGCGCGAATTATAGGTCTGGGCTATGGCCCACCACCTCTAAAAGCATTGTTGTTACCATACTATCAATGTTTGACAGACTCTAAACTGAGTTTACTGTCAAAAACTAAAAGTTATATGAAACACATTGGATTGACCGATCCGCCATCTTTATCACTGTCATCATCCATTTTTATTTATAATGTGTATTTATTAAATTTGTCCTTGCTATTAATTACTTGACTGGCTGAAATACCCGCTAAACGTAGGTGGAGCCATTCCTCATCTTAATCCATTAAACACCATCATTTCAATCATTTCGTAAAAAAAAAGAAGAAGAAACACATTGCTGTATTCATCCGCCATGTTTATCAGTCATCATTCTTATTTATAATGTGTATTTATTAAATTTGTCGTTGCTATTAATTACTCGACATTGCCATAAATACCGCTAATCGCAGGTGCAGGCATTCCTCATCTTATTCCACTAAAATTTCATAATTTCGTAAAACAACAGGAAGAAAATCATGGCTGAAAGACAGTCATCATTTGGCTTACCTTGTCCCGATATTTGGGGTCGGCGCAGTATGTCTTTTTCTTCCATTCATCTCTCTTTTCCGTCATAATGACATCCAGTCCGATCTCATTCATATCGCTCTTTATACAGTCCATCCATTTTTTCTTGGGTCTTCCTCTCGCTCTATATCCGTCCACATTTATACTCATAACTCTTTTAGTCACATGATTCTCATCTCTTCTCATCACATGTCCAAACCATTCTAATCTCCTACTTCTTACTTTTTCTGTTATGGGCGCCACTTTTATACTACCTCTGTTTTATACTACATTCGCGTCACTCCACACATCCATCTCAACATTCGCATCTCGGCAGAGTGGAGACGTTTCTCTTCACGCACTTTAGCCGCCCAGCATTCTGAGCCGTACATAATCACCAGTGCAGTGCTATAATATTTTTCATCTTATTTTTAAAACTAGCAACACTTTCACCTCCTAAGTATTCTAGTCACGTGGCGCACGCGTCCGGTAATTCGAATAGGCTAATAGGAACGTAAGCGACACCTTTGGGCAATATCTACTTATATATATATATGGAATGAGCAAATTTTTCTGCGTCGAATGAGTATGATCTCATGCAAAATTTAAAAAAATGTTCCTTAAGTCACGTAGTTTTTCACCCCTCGACGTATATTTAGCTAGAGATTAGCTAGGTATTTACGTAGTGCGCAGGTTCTATCCCCGGCTCGCACCTCTGGGTTCCATGTGCGAGTCTCATTTTCATCTGAGATTATCACTTGCTAAGAAACGGTGACGGAAAACATCGTGAGGAAACCTGTGTGCCCGGTATAATGGCAATAGGCTCGCCCCCTATTACATTGGGACCAAAATACATCGGCGAAGTGTGGGCGCACTGCAGTGCACCTCTGCCTACCCCTTCGGGGAATACAGGCGTGATGATGATGATGTATGTATTATTTACGTAGCATCGTATTTTGGCGACAAAAACGCAAACATAGACAAGATAGGCGATATCCTTAGGCATTCACAGGTTATACAGGATATGAGTTACCGTTGTTAGTTACAATGGTAGCCTAGTGCAGTGATTCTCAAACTGGGTTCCGCAGAACCTAAGGGTTCCGTAGAGTAGTCATCAGGGTTCCGCCAAAATTATATTACGCATAAAATTGTCGGCCATAATATCGAACTAAAAACAAAATTATACATAAAACAATTTCATTATTCACATTAAAACTTTAAGTTTAGAATAATGTGTTTTTAATTATATTACAAATTTCTTAAAAATAAAAAATGTTCTTGTAAAAAATTCCGTGTTGATTTGTAATCATTTGATATGGGGTTCCATAAAATAAAAAGTACTTCGTTAGTGTTCCGTAATCTTTAAAGTTTAGGAGCCCCTGACGCCCGTCTTGAACGCAAGAGATGCAAGTTCAAATGAAGGGTACAGGAACATAACAGGGAATGTCTTAATTAATGAATTTTGAAAAAAAAAAACAATTTGAAAGTTCAACTATTCTAACAATTGTATAGTTTGGCCAATGCACCTCTGCCTGTCCTTTCGGGGTATATAGGCGTGATGATGTAGGTTCACGTAAGAAAATCAATGAACTGATACTCGATCTACTGTTTCGTTTGAGATAGAAAGGGAAATACAACTAGGAAGATTTTAAACAATGATTTAAACATTTCGTATCGTGAATGTGTTCATCACCATTTGCCTTACCTTGTCCCATTATTTGGGGTCGGCGCAGTATGTCTTTTTCTTCCATTCATCTCGCTTTTCCGTCATACTGACATCCACTCCGATATCATTCATATCGCTCTTTATACAGTCCATCCATTTTTTCTTTGGTCTTCCTCTCGCTCTATATCCGTCCACATTTATACTCATAACTATGAATGTATCGTGAATGTGTTGTGGACTCTAAATATAATCTTCACTGGTACAATGAAAGCGTCTTACACATATTATAAAACAAAGTCCTCCGCGTCTGTCTGTTCGTGATAAACTCAAAAACTACTGCGCTGATTTTCATGCTGTTTTCACAAATGGATAGAGTGGTTTTCGAGGAAGGTTTTAGCATATTATTTGTCAAGTTTTTGTAAGCAAGCAAGTTCAAACCCCGGCTGGCAAACCTCTGAGGTTTTCATGTGCGAATCTCATTTTCATCCGAGATTATCATTCAACGGTTTTCGTATTAATTTCTATAACTCGTAATATCTAGAGTACTATGTAAAATTCGCATGTTATGTTTTGTGAATATTGGAAGTCGCCCCTCATAAGTGTAGTTTACACTGCTGAATAGGGTTATGAATGTACGCAAAGGCCAGAACACGATACCTGTCACAAATATTCAAAGGTCCATATCTCAGTAACTATGATAGTTAGGTACAATCTGTCGTCACTAAGCATGGACATATGAGCTACCGTATATGTACCTGTATGGCAATTTCTAGGTCTGCAATGGACTAGCTGAGGAAAATATGGAGGAATCGCAACATATATAGAGCCACAAAAATCCGGCTAGTTTGGGCACTTGTATTCCCCATATTCTTGTACGCAGCAGAAACGTGGACCCTGCGGGAAATAGAGAAGAAGAAGATAGACGCCCTAGAGATGTGATGCTGGAGGAGAATGCTCGGAGTATCGTGGACTGAATTCCGTACCAACGAGTCTATACTTCGAGAACTCGGCATCAATCAGCGTTTCATCATCTTTGGTACAGTCCCGTATCCTCACCTTTTTTGGTCACGTATGTCGCCGAAGGAAGGTGGCTATTGAGCGACTTGTGGTAGAGAGAAAGGTTGAGGGTACCAGGCCACGAGGAAGATCGCCTATGAGGTGGACTGACCAAATAAAAGTGGCAGTAAATGATTCATCATCACTACACCAATGCACGAGGAAGGCGGCCATCAGAGAGGAGTGGCGGCGTGTTGTGAAGCTTGCCACCAACACCTGAAGTGATGACCACGACCACTCGTGCCAAGAGTGATACCGACAAAGAAGAAGAATATGTACCTAAATATTATTTCGGACTTCTGATCCATCTTGTAGTAAAGTATGAGTATATTTTTTTATTAAACGTAATTCTGTGAGCATGTTGGGAATCAGACTCAGTAACAAAATCAGAAATCTATACAAATAAATAAAATTGGAGTGTCAGTTTGTAATATCAAAATAACACTTTTTTACCAAATGCGTATGAAAGTATATACGATACCTATAACGAAAACGCAATTTTAAAATTTTTTGTCTGTCTGTCTGTCTGTTTGTTTGAGGTAAACTTCTAAACGGCTGAACCGATTTCAATGGGACTTTCACTGACAGATAGCTGACGTTCCAAGGCGTAATTTAGGCTACTTTAATTTTAGAAAAAGCATTAGGGTTCCGCGGGAAAAACATAATACTCATATTTCCGGGTAATCTCCCTAAAGTCCATAATCTGAAATAAGAAGGAAAACTAAAGTACCCGATATAATAACTCGTATAGAGCATCTATTGTGGGGTTGGACAGGACATATGCTACGTTGCAAAATAAACAAATGGAGCAAACAAGTAACCTTATGGTACCCAAGAGAGAACACTAGAAGACGCCCCTGGTCCAAAAACAAGATGGAATGAAGATATTCGCCTAACCTTGGGACCATACTGGACCAGAGTGGCAGAGGATAGAGCTCAGTGGAGAGAGCTGGAGGAGGCCTATGCCAAGAGACACGCCGAATTGCGAGGCATACTATAACATAATTTTAAAATATGCTCTAGCGAATTCGGAAGAAAAAGGCCTTTATTATAATTCTGTGAAGTCCCGGTGACATCAGTAGCCTTGGTACACTGAAAACGACTGACGCGAAACGCTCTCAGAGGCGCGCCGAGTATTGTATACCTCGGATATTGGATCATATAACGTCCTGAACATGCTAAGGCGTTAAAACGCGCGTCGGACTATTTGCTAATACCAAAATGAACTGTATTAACACATTGAAGAAGCACATATTCCATTAAAATGTTATCGACGAGCTAACATGACATTTACCACAGAAATTCAATCTTTATGTCAATTAGGTATGATAATTTCTTATTTTTAGGGTTCCGTACCCAAAGGGTAAAACGGGAACCCTTTTACTAAGACTTCGCTGTCCGTCCGTCCGTCTGTCACCAGGCTGTGTCTCATGAACCGTGATAGCTAGAGAGTTGAAATTTTCACAGATTATGTATTTCTGCGGCCTCAGTACGCCTGCCAAGATGTTTTCTCACAAGTCCCAAAAACATCTTGTCAACTTGCGTTCCCGTATCTTATTTGCTAACATGGCTTCCAAGATGTTTAAAATTAGACAGCCTGCTAAAATTTTCTCACAGTTTACGATCTTTCGTTCATTCGTTCATTGAAATGACAAATAGAGCGAGACGGAGCTTTACAAAGAAAAAAGATGCTGCATACACATCATAGAATATATTAGATTATTTATGCACAGATTAAAAATATCTTTGGGCATAGATTCTTTTTTATTATGCCGGAAGCTTTACGTATTATCATTTGGTCGGTGGTATTATGCTTATAATTTATTTCTTGGGCACTATACTATTTTTATTTGCCAATTTAAATAACTTTACATTGTAAAACGGCAAAAAGCACGCAAAGTATGATGCCAAACAAAATCTAACCTCAAACCTACAGATTTTTTGTAAAATATGGATTTTAAATCACGTGGAATAGGATTATGTGGATTTTCGGAAGAAAATAAAACAGATAGAAATGTCTCTACACTTTTTTGTTGTTGTTTGTCGAACACGAAAATAAATTTACGTGTTCGTTTTCGGAAGAATTTTGCATGTAGTCCGCTTGATATTGGCGAAGGATAGAGTAAAATAAGTATTATTTGTTATAATAGTGTATAAAATGCTATATTTATGTACTTCTTACAGCCTAATTATTTTCTCATCACTGGCCTTTGACCGTGAGAAATTTCTTTACGTTGACCTGTCAAATTCGTGTCTCTATGGTACATTTTGGTAACCCATGCTAGCACTTAAGATATAACATCTTATCCATACGTCAAACACGTTTTATTTAACTGTCAAACCCATTTTATATTTACGCCATGCTAGCAAATAAGACGTAACGATTTTGCCACAAAAATGACGTCACGATGCGTGAGAAAATGTCTTATCTTGGCAGGCGTACTGAGGCCGCTGTTGCCGCTATAACAACAAATAAAACCGCTAAAAAACAGAATATAATAAATATTTAAGGGGGCTCCCATACAACAAACGTGTTTTTTAGCCGTTGTTATCGATAATATAAATTATCGACCCTGGTCTATTGAAGTTTACATCAGTATCGGGTATACTTTTGAATGGTATAAAAATTTCATCGAAATTCGACCATGTTTTATCAACTTTTCGTCGTCAATTGGTATAACTCGTAATTTCTCGAGTCCTATGTTACATTTAAATGTTCTGTTTTTTTAAATATTGGTAGTCGCCCCTCATAAGTGTAGTTTACACTGCTGAATAGGGTTATGGATGTACCCAAAGGCCAGAACACGATACCTGTGACAAATTTTCAACGGCCCATAACTCAGTAACTATGATAGTTAGGTATAACCTGTCTTCACTAAGCATCTACATGGGCCACCGTATATGTACCCAAAGTAATATTTCGGACTTCTGATACACCTTGTATATATATAATGACATAGAGTGAGTTTTGGTTTTGTCAACATACGCTAAGACGCTAAGGCGAGTGAATTAGCTCACTCCAGTGTATACAGGGCGCACTGGTAACATTAAAGGTAATTGTATTTTAAATTGTAAAATTGTGTCTTCACAACGGTTACACCCACTACTGTTCTGATAAATGCCACCGCCATACATACATCATCATCACGCCTGTATTCCCCGAAGGGGTAGGCAGAGGTGCACTGTAGTGCGCCCGCACTTCGCCGATGTATTTTGGTCCCAATGTAATAGGGGGCGAGCCTATTGCCATTATACCGGGCACGTTCCCCCTCAATACGAGGGAGATTTGGGCCATAGTGCACCACGCTAGCCCAGTGCAGGTTGGTGAACTTCGCACGCCTTTCTATAGACGTGCAGCTTTCCCCACGATGTTTTACTTCACCGTTCAGCAAGTGGTAATCATTGTTGAAAATGACATTCGCACATGAAAATTATCTCAGAGGTGCGGGCCTGGGATTTGACTTGCACCCCTTACGTTTAAGGCGGGCGTTCATGCCCGCGAGGCTACCACCGCCATACATAGTTTACTAAAGCCTCAACATAACCGCGTATTTTTATCCCTTATAGCGGCCCGTCCCGGCTTTGCACGGGTTTCTAATATAGCCTATGTTACTCAGTGATAATGTATCTTTCTAACTGTAAAAGAATTGTTTTTTTATATTTACGCGAATACTACACATTGAAATAAAACTATTTTAACAGGACGTCTAACACTTCAGTCCCCCGTGACCATGGTTTCTGTAAAGCAGCCGAAACTTAATAAAGTAAATAAACGCGATAGAATCCGTAGAATAGTTTTATTTCAATGTAAAAGAATTGAATGAAATCAGGACCGATCTGGACCGTGGTTTTTAGGTTCTTTCCTCTTTATTATATTAGTATAGATAGACAAAAAGCTGACTTGCAAATGTCTTGTATGTGGATTCTATCTTCACAAACAAATGAAATTATGGCGCGGCCACGTCGTCACGTGTAGGTGATATTGTGTTAACTAATGTTATAAATGTGAAAGTTTTTGTGTATAGATGGATGTTTATAATTCTTTCACGCAAAAACTATTGAACGGATTTTGATGAAACTTTATAGTATTAATAGCTGACCCGGCGAACTTCGTACCACCGTAGTGACATACGAAAGCAGTGCCAGCTACCGGGTCCAATTGTGAATCTAAACCATCCAGGAACCTATAGAAATATACACATAAAATTCCATCCAAATCGGTCCAGCCGTTTAGGAGGAGTTCAGTGACATACACACGTAAAGATTATTTATATACATCAGAATTACATATAGGCCATCATTCATAAAGATATTGAATAATCGTAGTCTGCGCGGACGAAGTCACGGGTAGTAGTTAGTCTTTTATAAATGTAAATACGATGTATTGAACGGTGAAGGAAAACATCGTGAGGAAACATGCACGTCTATAGAAAGGCGTGTGAAGTTCACCAAACCGCACTGGGCCAACGTGGTGGACTATGGCCCAAATCTCCCTCGTATTGAGGGGGAATGTGCCCGGTGTAATGGCAATAGGCTCGCCCCCTATTACATTTGGACCAAAATACATCGGCCAAGTGTGGGCGCTCTACAGTGCACCTCTGCCCACCCCTTCGGGGAATACAGACGTGATGATGTATTATTAGATACGATGTATTTAATGGCAAGCGTGTCGTGGTCGTGTCGTCACGTCTAACGAACGTGTTGTGAAGTAGCGGGGCTTTCAATTGAAGAGAAAAACTAATTCAATAGTCGCAAGTGGGGCGACCATCATTTTTGTTACAAGCTTTATTATTAACTTGCAATGTATGTAAGTAGCAGTGGTAGCCGAGTGGTCGAACGCACGCCTTGCAAATCAAAGTGTGCAGGTTCAAACCCCGGCTCGCACCTCTGGGATTTATGTGCGAATCTCATTTTTCATCTGAGATTATCACTTGCTATGAAACGGTGAAGGAAAACATCGTGAGGAAACCTGCACGTCTGAGGGAACTTGTCTAGTTCTCGATAGATGTGTGAAGTCTGCCAACCCGCACTGGGCCGGCGTGGTGGACTATGGCCTGAATCCCCCTCGCATTGAGGGGAGGCCCGTGCCAAGCAGTGGGACGTTAAAAAGGGCTGTAGTTAGTTTAGTTAGTAAGGATTGCCTTCCAAGCAACGTTATGATCTAATGCCGTTGATCCTCTCCCTGCGACTAAGGAGCCGTTCAAGTATTACGTAAGCACTATGGGGGGTGGGGGGGGGGGGCTTTGTTTTGCTTATTTTGGATGACATGGGGGGGGTAGGGGAGTCTAGATGATGATTACGTCACCGGTAGTTATTTACTTTGTACGAATGTATCACATTGTCTATGCTTGAAAACGAAACGCATTTTCGGGGATAAAATTATAATTATAATATAAAGAAAAATACATCTTTAATTGAAAAATGTTTACGTAAGCATGGGGGGAGGGGGTAAGAGCTTTGCTTACTTTTGCTGACAACGGGGATGGTGGGGGTAAATAATTGTAATAAATCTGCTTAAGTAATATTTGAACGGCCCCTAATTAAGTTAATAAACATGAGGACAATCCCATAAATCGCTTCACAGGTGGCCGTCCCAATCTAGCGTACGAAGTGAAAATGGTGAGACTGCATATTTCACAATCAAGTTAATTCTTCGACTGCGTTTTTTTATTCTATTATTTTCGAATACATCATGGAGCTTGACTTTCTAGGGATCACGATGATTGGACAAACAACAAGGCATGATCATTACGTATAACAGGGTGTATCAGAAGTCCGAAATAATACTATGGGTACAAATATGGTAGCTCATATGTGTATGCTTAGTGAAGACAGTTTATACCAGTTAGGTATATTATACTTTCTGAGTTATAGATCTTTGAATATTTGTCACAGTTATCGTGGCCTTTGGGTACATCCATAACCCTATTCAGCACCTTGTTGAGACCAGAGAAAATTTCCGTGCGTTCAAACGGTTCTGCCATACCTATTACTGGAATCAAGTATAATGCAGCTCACATTGTTAGGTCCAACTAATGTCAAATAGCATCCGTGGTGCCTTCTCTATTTCTGTGGCAATTCAGCCAATACAGCTATTTGTGTCTCCCGCTTTGCAATGGAGGGAAGTGGATACATTTTTCTTCCAACTCCTCCTACACGTTTTTCGATTAAATTCGTGCGGGTTCCAAGACAATTTAGCTTTTCCCCGGGACTCGCCGAGGGTCACACCTCGGTGTTTTCAATGGACACCGCTGTCGATCCTGGCTTACTGGAGTAACAGTGGTCCCACCACTGGTCCCAGTAACAGTGGTCCCAGTGTGTGGCGGGCTTAGTCCCATAAATGTTTAACCCTATTCAGCAATGTAAACTACACTTATGAAGGGCGACTACCAATATTCACAAAACAGAACATGCGAAATTTACAAAGGACTCGAGATATTACGAGAAGTTAATTCGAAAAATGATTAAAGAACAGCACGTGAATCGACGGCCCCTAAGTAAAGCTAAGCAAAAATATGCAAAAGTTTGATATAAACATTTCGATGAGAGGGAGGTTCGTAAATGGCAAGTCCGGTATTAAGTACTCGTTGGACGTAGTACGAAAGGTCGATGTAACGGTGGTTAACCGGTGGAAGCAAGTATGGCTGTCCCAAGACTTTCCTAGCTGGCTTAGAAACAGTTAGTGTCACAGATGAACTGTACTCAGTAATACAACAAATATTACTACTACTACTACAGCCCTTTTAACGTCCCACTGCCGGGCACGGGTACCCCTCAATGTGAGGGGGATTCGGGCCATAGTCCACCACGCTGGCCCAGTGCGGGTAGGCAGACTTCACACATCTATCGAAAACAAGTCAAGTTCCCTCAGACGTGCAGGTTTCCTCACGATGTTTTCCTTCACCGTTAATATAAACTAATATTATATATGTGAATGTTTGTGTGGATGGATTGATGTTGGAACTATTTCATGCCAGAACTACTGGACGGATTTTGATACAACTTTACAGTATTATTGTTTATACATCCGATTACCGTATAGGTTATAACTATAGAGATTTATAAGTCGCGCGTAGAAAGCTAGTACAACTATCGAAGGAATATGCGAGTTCTTTTTGTACATTTCTAGCTTCTACCCGCGACTTCGTCCGCGTGCGACTTCGTCCGCGTGAGACTTCCATTATTCAATATCGTTATAAATTGTACCTTATATGTTATTCTGATGTATAAACTATAATACTGTAAGGTTTTATCAAAATCCATTCAGTAGTTTTTGCGTGAAAGAGTAACAAACAATAAAACCCATCCATCCATCCTCACAAACTTTCACATCTATACATCTATACAAATAAATAAAATTGGAGTGTCTGTTTGTAATATCAAAATAACACTTTTTTACCAAATGCGTATGAAAGTATATACGATACCTATAACGAAAACGCAATTTTTTTTTTTTTGTCTGTCTGTCTGTTTGTTTGGGGTAAACGGCTGAACCGATTTCAATGGGACTTTCACCGACAGATAGCTGACGTTCCAAGGCGTAACTTAGGCTACTTTAATTTTAGAAAAAGCATTAGGGTTCCGCGGGAAAAACATAATACCCATATTTCCGGGTAATCTCCCTAAAGTCCACACGGGCGAAGTCGCGGGCACAGCTAGTTTATAATATTAGTAGAAAGCATTAGGATCAGTAGGATACCGAAATTTACAAATTATTTACATTGTTTACGAGGATTTCGTGAAGTGATGGGATGTAGAAAATTTGTCTCATATGGAAGCGTACCCGAGACGCTGGCTGCATTCCCTCTCTGAATGGCTAGATCCACTCGTTGAGCGAGAAATGGCCAGCTCTTGGATTGTCGGTTGCGTCGACCGATTGTTTACCTAATAAAGTTTTTACCACAAACACAAAGCCAGGTGCCTCGCGCTCTTTTGTAGGTTACGTAAGCACTATGGGGGGGGGGGGGGGGATCTTTGTTTTGGTTATTTTGGATGACTGGATGACATGGGGGGTAGGGGAGGCTAGATGATGAGTACGTCATCGATAGTTATTTACTTTTTTACACGAATGGCAACCCTCACATTTAAATTTAGGGGATTTTCTTATTTTTAAAATTATAATTATAAACATTTCATTTCAAAAATAACATTATAATTATAATATAAAAAAAAATACATTTTTAATTGAAAAATGTTTACGTAAGCATGGGGGGAGGGGGTAAGAGGTCTGTTTACTTTTGCTGACAGGGGGGATTGGGAGGGTGGGGGGGGGGGGGGGGGTAAATAATTGTTATAAATCTGCTTACGTAATATTTGAACGGCCCCTTACTATTAATTACTTGACACTGGCTGAAATACCCGCTAAACGCAGTTGGAGCCTTTCCTCATCTTATTCCATTATCTTTCATTTATCATTTCGTTAATTTCGTAAAAAAATAAGACTAATAGTCTTTATATTACTTATGACTATGATTTTATTTGTTTTTTAATATATTTGGGGTATATGTGCGAATCTCATTTTCACCCGAGATTACCACTTGCTTTGAAACGGTGAAGGAAAACATCGTGAGGAAACCTGCACGTCTATAGAAAGGCGTGTGAAGTTCACCAACCCGCACTGGGCCAGCGTGGTGGACTATAGCCCAAAATTCTCCCTCGTATTGAGGGAGAATGTGCCCGGTATAATGGCAATAGGCTCGCCCCCTATTACATTGGGACCAAAAATGCATCGGCGAAGTGTGGGCGCACTGCAGTGCACCTCTGCCTACCCCTTCGGGGAATACAGGCGTGATGATGTATATTTTATTATATTTATATATTTTTATTGACTAACTTGTCCTACTGTTGATTGGTTTACTAGCCGCCCCGTTCCCCCTTCGATAGGTTTTTGCTGAGCCACTGTACTTACAACGAATTTACAATTCAATGGGACGTTACAAAAACCCGACGTTAACTGCACCACTAAGCAAGCCCAGCATGCTTAGCATGACCGTGTACACATAAGTTTTATCTCTTTCAACTGTCAGATTTGTCGTACAAAAAGCTCGAAGTGACGTAATTTTCTCGCCAAGTCTGACAGTTGAAAGGGATAAAACTTATGTCCACACGGTCATGCTAGGCCTGCAAAAAAAATTGGCGTTTAAAAATTACTACAGCCCTTTTAACGTCCCACTGCTGGGCACGGGCCTCCCCTCAATGCGAGGGGGATTCAGGCCATAGTCCACCACACTGGCCCAGTGCGGGTTGGCAGACTTCACACATCTATATAAAACTAGTTAAATTCCCTCAGACGTGCAGGTTTCCTCACGATGTTTTCCTTCACCATTTCATAGCAAGTGATAATCTCGGATGAAAATCAGATTCGCACATAAATCCCAGAGGTGCGAGCCGGGGTTTGAATGTGCACACTTCGATTGCAAGGCGTGCGTTCGACCACTCGGCTACCACTGCTTTTAAAAATGCGGCGTTTAAAAATATCCTATAGATTTAATGTACTATCTATTTTCATTAACCAAATTAAAATGGAAAAGGTTACGCGAATTTGTACTTTACTGTCTACAGCATAAAGGTTACTAGTTTCAGCTGGTCGTGTTACGCAATTTTGAACGTTGCCGACTACCATATAAAGGTTAACTGTGTCGCTAATAACTCTACTCTTTGAGCTTTGTATAATTAAGATTCTATTTTTGGCGCGATCGCGTCGACTGGCGTAGGCGACATTTTGGTAACTAACTTCTAAAATAATGTTTTTTATTTGCCCTAGTCTCCGATAGATGTCGCTAAGGTCGTTTGTGAAGTCGCTGTTGTTTGGTTCATTTGAAATAAGTAGGAAAAATATTATTGTTTTAGAACTACTTGGATAATTTAGATTTCATCAAAAACATACATGCGAAATGAGAGCCAAGTTCAAAAATACATCATCACGCCTGTATACTCCGAAGGGGTAGGCAGAGGTGCACTGCAGTGCGCCCACACTTCGCCGATGTATTTTGGTCCCAATGTAATAGGGGGCGAGCCTATTGCCATTATACCGGGCACATTTCCACTGTATACGAGGGACATTTGGGCCATACCATAGTCCACCACGTTGGTGAACTTCACACGCCTAGACGTGCAGGTTTCCTCACGATGTTTTCCTTCACCGTTCAGCATTGTTGAAAATGACATTCGCACATGAAAATTATCTCAGAGGTGCGGGCCTAGGATTTGAACTTGCACCACTTACGTTCATGGCGGGCGTTCTTGCCCGCGAAGCCACCAAGTTCAATATTATGATATAATATGCCTTGGTTGATGACTTTAACCACAAAAGAAGTGAGATCTAAATGGGTGCCAAGTTCAGTGGTGAGGCATGAAATTTATTTTAACAAGTTTATTTATAAGTGTTTCTAATTAAATCAATTAAATGAAAAATTATAATGAAATAATAAAAATTACTAGTTTCTGATTTATTTCACCCAATTACCTACCTGTATGCCAAATTTCAACATTCTAGGTCATCTGGAACTGGGTTAGAGTTTTAGTCTATAGGTCAGTCAGTGATATAAAAGACGATTTTTTGACGTTAATATCTAAATAACCGTTTGAGGTTATGAAATTTGGAGCATGTATCTCGCAAGTCTCAATATATGAGCCAATTTGACATGTTTATGTGAAATAGTTTTTGAGTTATGAGATGGTCACTTTTGGCTGTAAATAGTTCGTGTAATACACGGTACTGCTCGTCAGCTTGAACTTCGGCTTGACATGCTACCGCGTGTCTAGATCGTTGCAACGTCGTCTATACCAATTTGTAGTGTTTGATTGTAATGTCAAAATTATAGCTTTGAAGCAGTGGTAGCCGAGTGGTCGAACGAAGCAGTGGTTGCCGAGTGGTCAAACGCACGCCTTGCAAATCAAAGTGTGCAGGTTCGAACCCCGGCTCGCACCTCTGGGTTTTATGTGCGAATCTCATTTACATCCGAGATTACCACTTGCTATGAAACGGTGAAGGAAAACATCGTGAGGAAACCTGCACGTTTGAGGGAACTTGACTAGTTCTCGATGTGTGAAGTCTGCCAACCCGCACTGGGCCAGCGTGGTGGACAAAGGCCTGAATCCCCCTCGCATTGAGGGGAGGCCCGTGCCCAGCAGTGGGACGTTAAAAAGGGCTGTAGTTAGTTAGTTATATGAAAGTATATGCGCTACCTGTAACGAAATTAGAATTCCATATATTTTTCTGTCTGTTGGTTTGTATAAGATAAATAACCAAACGGCTAGACCTATTTTGATGGGGCTATCACTGGCAGATAGCTGATATTGCAAGGAGTAACATAAGCTACGTTTATTTTTGAAAAAGATTAGGGTTCCGCGGGGACCAAATATAACCTGTTTATTTCGGACTTTCTTCCAAACGGCTGGACCGATTTTGACAGGACTTTTACTGGGAGATAGCTGATGTTATAACGAGAAATTTCGCGCTTACCAAGTCTCAGCTAATGTTACAAAATAGTTTTAAACTTGTCAATCATAATATAATTTTTCCATTGAGTTAGATAGGATATCTGTTGAATTTGAGTGCGCGTACGCACCATATCTAATCATAAACGCGACTTGTTAATTTTTTTAATTTTTATTGACGCTTTAATAAGTTAACAGCAGTGGTAGCCCGCCTTGAACGTAAGGGGTGCAAGTTCAAATCCCAGGCCCGCACCTCTGAGATAATTTTCATGTGCGAATGTCATTTTCAACAATGATTACCACTTGCTGAACGGTGAAGGAAAACATCGTGAGGAAACCTGCACGTCTATAGAAAGTCGTCTGAAGTTCACCAACCCGCACTGGGCCAGCGTGGTGGACTATAGAACAAATCTCCCTCGTATTGAGGGGGAATATGCCCGGTATAATGGCAATAGGCTCGCCTCCTATTACACTGAAAGAAAGAAAGAAAAACTTTAATGTGGCTAGCAGCAAATAGGATAAAAGATTACAAAAAAGAATAAATGAATAATAAATAAAAATTCTGCTCGCCACAAACGGACCCAATTCAGCATGGTTGAATAGAACCAGCGCTGGTCTTCCATTGGGCATTGGGACCGAAATGCATCGGCGAAGTGCGGGTGGACTATAGTGCCCCTCCGCCTACCCCTTCGGGAGTACATGCGTGATGATGTATTATTATTTTAAGTGAAAAATACTTTCTATACTACTACTACAGCCCTTTTAACGTCCCACTGCTGGGCACGGGCCTCTCCTCAATGCGAGGGGGATATATGTATATCAATGACATTATTTTGTATTTTATTTAAGAAAAAATAAATGAGCCATACACGTGTATCTATATATATAAAACTAGCTGTGCCCGCGACTTCGCCCGCGTGGACTTAAGGGAGATTACCCGGAAATATGGGTATTATGTTTTTCCCACGGAACCCTAATGCTTTTTCTAAAATTAAAGTAGCCTAAGTTACGACTTGGAACATCAGCTATCTGTCAGTGAAAGATCCATTGAAATCGTTTCAGCCGTTCAGAAGTTTACCCCAAACAAACAGACAGACAGACAGACAAAACATTTTAAAATATCGTTTTCGTTATAGGTATCGTATATACTTTCATACGCATTTGGTAAAAAAGTGTTATTTTGATATTACAAACAGACACTCCAATTTTATTTATTTGTATAGATGTGTAGTTGGTTAATTAAATAAATAAATAAATAAAAATCAATGCCACTTTTCGTTGCAAGCTAACTCCTCCTAAACGGCTGGACCGATTTGAATGTTTTTTTTTGTATACGTTTGGGTGGCACCCTGGATGGTTTAGATTCACAATTGGACCCGGTAGGTGGCGCTGCTTACGTATGTCACTCATTCTAAGGCGGTACGAAGTTCGCCCGGTCAGCTAGTAATAATATATCTCGGTAAGTAAATGGAACAAGTACCTAGTGTGGTTTTCGCTCACGCGGCGAAGACACACATCAACCGCCTGCAAGTAGTGCAGTCCCGGTTTCTCCGTAGTGCCGTAGGTGCCCCGTGGTACATACGGAACGTAGATCTTCATTCCGACCTTGGCCTCTTCTCAATTCGTAAACACTTAAAATAGCGTCCGAACGCTATTTTAAAAGAGCCGCGTCGCATTTAAATCCTCTAATTGTCGCCGCCGGCAATTACGAGCCATACCCCGCGCACACATCATCAACTCGTCGCCGCCGTCCGCGGCACGTGTTGATTGATCCTCCCGACACGATCACCGCCCTCCTCGACCCGGGCGTTGAGAGGGCCACCAACACACCTACACCAGCCTCAAACAGACACCGATCTCGCCGGCGAGGTCGAGGAACACCCTCTTCCGCTCGTAGGTGCATCTTTGCACCTAGGAGCGCAGTCACTACCTCTCCCCTCACGGTAACTGCCCAAGCGAGGTCGTGCCCTCTGTGGCGCCCTTGAGCTAGTTGCCACCCCTTTCCGCCCTTAAGGCCTTGGTTGGAGTGCACTCTGCGCTCGCCACTCCTTCGGTAAAGCTGTAAAGGCCACCTCACGGCCAACAGTGTCAAAGTCAAAGTCAAAGTCAAATCATTTATTTTGTATAGGCCTATGGGGGCACTTACAAATTGTCAAGTTTACATTTTTTTCTTATATACTACTATACTACCACCGGATCGAAACGCGACCTGTGTAAGTCCTTCAAAAAAAAAAACGACGAACGACGAAAAAACGACCTTCGAAAACGTTGATAACATTATCGTGGCTTACGTAATCATTTTCGAAACTATGATAACAGGGTTCAGAGTTCCTGCCCTTATCTGCAACTCAAACTCCAAAATAGAATTGTTTGATGTGGCACTACCTAGGGTTGTCACTTGTCGGATCTTCTCAGTTTAAGTCGTGTTGCGATCCGGTAGTCGCATAGCAGCATACAGGGTGTTTCAGAAGCCCGATATAATACGTTGACGTTTGCATCAGTATGGGGTATACAATGGAATGGTATACAAATTTGAGCGAAATTTGACCATGTTTTTCAAAGGTTTTTTCAATGGTTTTTTAAAATAAATAAATAAATACATCATCACGCCTGTATTCCCCGAAGGGGTAGGCAGAGGTGCACTGTAGTGCGCCCACACTTCGCCGATGTATTTTGGTCCCAATGTAATAGGGGGCGAGCCTATTGCCATTATACCGGGCACATTCCCCCTCAATACGAGGGAGATTTGGGCCATAGTCCACCACGCTGGCCCAGTGCGGGTTGGTGAACTTCACACGCCTTTCTATAGACGTGCAGGTTTCCTCACGGTGTTTTCCTTCACCGTTCAGCAAGTGGTAATCATTGTTGAAAATGACATTCGCACATGCAAATTATCTCAGAGGTGCGGGCCTGGGATTTGAACTTGCACTCCTTACGTTCAAGGCGGGCGTTCTTGCCCGCGAGGCTACCACTGCTTTTACTGGTTTTTTAAAGGAATGAATATAGCCGCTTGTGTCGCATAGTTTGACTCGTAAAGGTATCAAAACCTATAGGGTACTTTCCGTTGACCTGGAATCATGAAATTTGTCAAGAAACAATGTCTTATAGAACAAGTAAAGGACAAAATCTGAAAACTGTAAATTTGTCAATGTATTTCAAGCAAAAATGTTTATTGAAATTAAACTAGTTTACGGATTTTATCGCGTTTATTTACTATTTTATTTTCCCGACGTTTCGGCTGCTTTACAGCAACCATGGTCACGGGGGGACTGAGGTGTTAAATAAAATAAATAAATAGTAAATAAACGCGATAAAATCCGTAAACTAGTTTAATTTCAATGTATAGTATTCGCGTAAGTATAAGAAAACAATACAAAAACGTTTAATTTTTTTTTTGTAAAAAAAAAACGTTATTTGATTCCCGTGATGGCCGAACTATTAACATACCTACAAGTTTGTACGGTACCCTCAGTGTGCGAGTTCTACTCACACTATGCCTGTTTTTTTTAATTAAACCGCCAGCGATGGGCTGAAGTCCTTTTATTAACTTATTTGATATCCGCCATCTTTATCACTGTCATCATCCATATTTATTTACAATGTGTATTTATTGAATTTGTCCTTGCTATTAAGAATTCGACATTGCCATAAATACCGCTAATCGCAGGTGCAGCCATTCCTCATCTTATTCGTAGAGATACTACTATTATTATTTATTGACGATTCATAAGTGCCTGTATTGGTTTATATGAATAAAAAATATTCTGATTCTGATTCCATTAAAAATTTTATCATTTTAATCATTTCGTAAAATGAGGACTTTTAAATGAAGCTTGACAACCCTGAGTGTTAAAGGAAAATTTTGTGTTTGTTGAATATGTGTTATATTTGTTGAAAAAACATATGATAACTTAACTCTGTAGGTTTATATTATATTTTGAAACGTGAACCGGATAATGGTTATATTTAACTAGCTTTTGTTTGATTTGTTATTACACTGTGGAGGTCACAGTTCCGACCATAGACTAAAAAACTTCGCTTACTTTTTGGTTAGAAGAAGGAGGTTTCTCAATTCGACTGTATATATATATTTTTTTTATGTGTGTTCGCGGATAACTTCGTCGTTCATGAACCGATTATTTTTTTGTTGAAAAGAAGATATTCCGAGTGTGGTCCCATTTTCAAAATATTATCAAATATCAACCCCCTTGGGGGTGAAATGGGGGGCTGAGGGTCCATGTATGTATTTGTATAGTCTGACGCAGATTGGCACCAACTCCAAATATAATGAATTTATCATCATTTGCCTTACCTTGTCCCATTATTTGGGGTCGGCGCAGTATGTCCTTTTCTTCCATTTATCTCGCTTTTCCGTCATACTGACATCCACTCCGATCTCATTCATATCACCCTTTATACAGTCCATCCATATTTTCTTGGGCCTTCCTCTCGCTCTGTATCCGTCCACATTTATACTCATCACTCTTTTAGTCACATGATTCTCATCTCTACTCATCACATGTCCAAACCATTCTAATAAATAATGAAAATATAATGAATAATAAGGTTATTTCTAGCTTTTTAGTGCACCTAGGTTTTTATAAATCTATGGTTGGAGTCACCAGCCATCTTTATCACCCCAATACCTATTTTGATTTATAATTAACTGAGCCCGCGACTGCGTCCTCGTGGAATTACTCAGTACTAATCTACATAATATGCGATCCGAATAAGAATAGGAATGTCAATAAGCTGTCAAATGTCACATGAAAAGTATGGTTTGCAAAAAACTTATTTGCAGTAGTAGCCTCGTGGGCAAGAACGCCCGCCTTGAACGTAAGGGGTGCAAGTTCAAATCCCATACATGCACCTCTGAGATAATTTTCATGTGCGAATGTCATTTTCAACAATGATTACCACTTGCTGAACGGTGAAGGTAAACATCGTGAGGAAACCTGCACGTCTATAGCTTTCTATAGCGTGTGAAGTTCACCAACCCGCACTGGGCCAGCGCGGTGGACTATGGCCCAAATCTCCCTCGCATTGAGGGGGAATGTGCCCAGTATAATGGCAATAGGCTCGACCCCTATTACATTGGGACCAAAATACATCGGCGAAGTGTCGGCGCACTGCAGTGCACCTCAGCCTACACCTTCGGGAAACACAGGCATGATGGTGTAGTATTATTATTGCTTCATTAACACCTTATCACCGTAAATGAAATACTTAATTAACGTGCCGTTGATAAATTAAAACATGAACTTCGATCATAATTAAACTATTTTTTTATTCAAAAAACTTAATGCTGCAGATGTTTCAAGTATTTAATAGATACAGAGGACATACCCACGTGAAATAATAAGACCAAATGTGGGCTCTTTGATGTCGCATCCTCTTATGGCTGACCAAACATTTTTGGGCATAGATACGTGATAGCGAATCGGTAGTCTAAGTTTGTATGGTGAACCAAAATGTAAGTTGTCACCAAAATAATATTGGTAGGTGCGATTGCCATCAAAATATGTGATGAACGTGATAGATTGGTAATGCTCACCTAAATGTTCTTGCGTGTGGTGGCTCTGGGAGGCGGGTCACCCTCTTCCCTCCAATATGGTTGAGGAGAGTGATGGCTGCTCCTCAAGTCATGCTCGTGTACGGGTGCTACTTGCGAAAACTGGTCCAACCATTATCCTCTTAATGACTTACCATCTACTCTCCCATACTGCGTTGAAGGCATCATACCAAAGCAATTATTTCTATAACCATCTGTGGTTTAGATTAATTCCTTCATTGTAAATGGGAGTAGACGCACCTTACTGTACTAGCTTCCTAAGCGTAAAGACTATATTCGTATTTAATATTAGACTGCCGTGAGTATAATTCTTCTCTAGTATTTTGCAAAGGTGCTGTCTGCTCTCATAGCATTGCTGCTCCTAAGAATGTATTACTCGCAATTATCATTTTGAAAAGAGTAACCATTGAGTTTCTTACCGGCTCTTCTCAGTGGAAGCAGCATTCCGAACCGGTGGTAGAATCTTACTATTTGTAAGTGCTTTTTGGCCTACACGATTTTTTTTTTGATAAAGATGGCGGCTGAATCCCTCAGCACCTTTCAAATTATTATTTTTCAATAGTAACCGTCGATTTTTCACAGATTTTGTAGTCTTTAACTGTTAACTGAAAGTAATGTTAAAACATTGCTGCAAGAGAGGCCAGCCCCCTTGGCTGGTCATGTTATTATCGTCATCATCACGCCTGTATTCCCCGAAGGGGTAGGCAGAGGTGCACTGTAGTGCGCCCACACTTCGCCGATGTATTTTGGTCCCAATGTAATAGGGGGCGAGCCTATTGCCATTATACCGGGCACATTCCCCAGCAGTGGGACATTATAAGGGTGTAGCGACATCTATCTCGCCACATACGAACTAAATCCTGCATCGCGATATTAAAGCGATCCGAGCGATTGCACATATATACAAGAACCCGACAACAACCGTCGGGCAGTAGCCCACCAGACACAACACCCGTCTGGTCGGAGGATCCTCCCTTTACCGCCAAAAGGGCTATCTCGGCGCTATTTTTAAAATGCTTTTTTTATTGTTCCAGGTATACCACCGAAGGATATCATTCCAGAATTTAAAAAAAATATAATAAAAATCTTATATGCACCTTATCTACATAAATCAAAAAAAAATATTTATTAATAAAATTATTTGCATATACTTTTGTTAAAAGACCAAATCGGGGAACCAAAATCAATTCTCAGCCTGCCTTCTATACCAAAGTGTTAATATAATTTATTTGTCTATTTGCGGATAATAATAATATTATAATAATGATGCCACAGCAGTACTGCTTGAGGTGGAAACACCATCACTCCAATGTCCAGAGTATGTTCGCTCAGCTACTAGAAAAAGGTTGGTATATTCTTATTTTCATAATACATCATGTCGCCTTTATTCCCCGAAGGGGTAGGCAGAGGTGCCCACATAGAACTTATGTGTGCAAGTTCAAATGCCAGACCCGCACTTCTGAGATTTTCATGTGCAAATGTCATTTTCATTAATGATCACAAATTGATGTACGGTGAAAGAAAACATTGTGACGAAACCTGCACGTCTATAGAAAGGCGTGTGAAGTTCACCAACACGCACTGGGCCAGCGTGGTGGATTATGGCCTATTTCTATTGAGGGGGAATGTGCCCGGTATAATGACAATAGCCTCGGCCCCTATTGCGTTGGGACCAAGTGCTCTGTGGTGTATCACTGCATACCCCTTCGGGGCATACAGGCGTGGTGATGTGTTTTTGATATTATATTATAATGTGTAGTATTAAGCATTCAAATATAAGTTATGCAACATAATATACCTATATATTTTTTTCTTTCAAAACAATTAATTTAATTATATTCAAAAACCTTTTTTTTTTTTTTTTGTTGACGGGGAGGAAATCTTCAGAAAGATTCCCAGCCTTCTGTGTGGGAGAAGACTGGGATATGTGGGATTCTTACCCACTAAAACCTCCCCGGTGGCCGTCTTCGACACGTTAGAGGGACTCCGGGATCTCCTACCGGAACGCACCGGTGTCCCTCTGTGCCTCGCTCCCGGGCTTAGGTGCCCAGGAGCTCGTCTCGGTGGGAGCAGATGTTCGCTCCCCCCTGCACCCTCGCAGTGCATACGGCGGCGAGAGCCACCCCTCGCCACCGTCCTCCTCAGGGTCGTCGTCTACTTAAGAGTGTCCGGGGCCCACACCCCAGACGCTCACGACCCCAAGGGTATATTCAATAACCTAACCTAACCTACTTGTATTATCAATAAATACATCACCATTATCATCATCACGCCTGTATTCCCCGACTCTCCCTTATCGTCGGTTGACAGGTATAACTCACTAAGTACAAGAATTAGGAAATATGTTTTTTACACTAAGTACCTTAAAACGTCAACAACTCTCCGTTATTCTAAATCCAATATGGCGGATTATCTAAGATGGCGGAATAGTTATTTTTTCTTAGTTAAGCTCTATCTGTCAAATGTTACAAGAAAAGTATGGTTTGCAAAACACTTATTTGCATATCAAGAATAATAGTACCTACAATCAAATCAAATAAAAAGGTTAAATTTTTATTAACTAGCGGCCCGTCCCGGCTTCGCACGGGTGGACATTTTGATTTTGTCATATTTTTACCTTAAAGCTTCACTTTACACTATGTTGGCAGTTGTATTTGTAGGTGGCAGCAAAACCATATTGATTTTCAGGAGATCCTGCTCGAGAAAGAGCAACATACAATGGCCCATGAAAACAACAATGGCGGAGTCAGATAAACCAGTAAAATTTACCGCAGCGCGGGCTCGAAGTGCCATCTCCGTTATAATATCTCCTTGCTTAATGTGTTGTTGTTTAATTAGTGACTAAATTTTGTACTTCTTTTTTGTTGACGGGGAGGAAATCTTCAGAAAGATTCCCAGTCTTCTGTGTGGGAGAAGACTGGGATATGTGGGATTCTTACCCACTAACACCTCCGCGGTGGCCGTCTTCGACACGTTAGAGGGACTCCGGTGTCCCTCTGTGCCTCGCTCCCGAGCTTTGTGCCCAGGAGCTCGTCTCGGGGGGAGCAGATGTTCGCTCCCCCCTGCACCCTCGCAGTGCATACGGCGGCGAGAGCCACCCCTCGCCACCGTCCTCCTCAGGGTCGTCGTCT
Organism: Ptilodon capucinus; assembly: GCA_914767695.1. NCBI lineage: Eukaryota > Metazoa > Arthropoda > Insecta > Lepidoptera > Notodontidae > Ptilodon > Ptilodon capucinus. Next base: position 3,721,459 of record OU611837.1, read on the forward strand.
ACTTAAGAGTGTCCGGGGCCCACACCCCAGACGCTCACGACCCCAAGGGTATATTCAATAACCTAACCTAACCTAACCTACTTGTATTATCAATAAATACATCACCATTATCATCATCACGCCTGTATTCCCCGACTCTCCCTTATCGTCGGTTGACAGGTATAACTCACTAAGTACAAGAATTAGGAAATATGTTTTTTACACTAAGTACCTTAAAACGTCAACAACTCTCCGTTATTCTAAATCCAATATGGCGGATTATCTAAGATGGCGGAATAGTTATTTTTTCTTAGTTAAGCTCTATCTGTCAAATGTTACAAGAAAAGTATGGTTTGCAAAACACTTATTTGCATATCAAGAATAATAGTACCTACAATCAAATCAAATAAAAAGGTTAAATTTTTATTAACTAGCGGCCCGTCCCGGCTTCGCACGGGTGGACATTTTGATTTTGTCATATTTTTACCTTAAAGCTTCACTTTACACTATGTTGGCAGTTGTATTTGTAGGTGGCAGCAAAACCATATTGATTTTCAGGAGATCCTGCTCGAGAAAGAGCAACATACAATGGCCCATGAAAACAACAATGGCGGAGTCAGATAAACCAGTAAAATTTACCGCAGCGCGGGCTCGAAGTGCCATCTCCGTTATAATATCTCCTTGCTTAATGTGTTGTTGTTTAATTAGTGACTAAATTTTGTACTTTTTTTTTTTGACGGGGAGGAAATCTTCAGAAAGATTCCCAGTCTTCTGTGTGGGAGAAGTAAAACCTCCCCGGTGGCCGTCTTCGACACGTTAGAGGGACTCCGGTGTCCCTCTGTGCCTCGCTCCCGAGCTTTATGCCCAGGAGCTCGTCTCAGGGGGAGCAGATGTTCGCTCCCCCTGCACCCTCGCAGTGCATACGGCGGCGAGAGACCACCTCTCGCCGCCGTCCTCCTCAGGGTCGTCGTCTACTTAAGAGCGTCCGGGGCCCACACCCCAGACGCTCATGACCCCAAGGTGACAAAACCTGTACTTTTGTTCTGAGTTAACTCTCGGTAACTAAAAGTAATATTAAAAACATTGGTTGGTATCTGTAATAATAGAAAAAATCAATAATAATACATCATCACACCTGTATTCCCCGAAAGGGTAGGCAGAGGTGCACCGTAGTGCGCCCACACTTCGCCGATGTATTTTTGGTCCCAATGTAATAGGGGGCGAGCCTATTGCCATTATACCGGGCACATTCTCCCTCAATACGAGGGAGATTTTTGGGCTATAGTTCACCACGCTGGCCCAGTGCGGGTTGGTGAACTTCACACGCCTTTCTTTAGACGTGCAGGTTTCCTCACGATGTTTTCCTTCACCGTTTCATAGCATGTGGTAATCTCGGATGAAAATGAAAATGAGATTCGCACATAAATCGCAGAGGTTCGAGCCGGGGTTTGAACCTGCACACTTTGATTTGCAAAGCGTGCGTTCGACCACTCGGCTACCACTGCTTTTCCATAGAAATAGAAAAAATGTGCCACAGATATGTATATTTCTTGTGGTCATTATATAGATAATGATTCTGTATTCATAATAATAATATAAACCTAATCATATAATGGAGGGAATACCAAAAAACCAGATAGGAAGCTCAAAAACCGGTTTCCGATTTAAAAATACTCTGTAACATTTAGAAAAAAAAAAACGCGGATATGAAAAAAACAAAACTGCTCGTACCAAAATAACTGGCTATCGTAGACGAAGTATATAACAAGACTGAAGTCTCTTTAAAATAAATACTTTTTTTTTTTTGAAGGACTTACTCTGTTGGCCGTGAGGTGGCCTTTACAGCTTTACCGGAGGAGTGGCGAGCGCAGAGTGCACTCCAACCAAGGCCTTAAGGGCCAAAGGGGTTGCAACTAGCTCAAGGGCGCCACAGATGGCACGACCTCGGCTTGGACAGTTGCCGTGAGGGGAGAGGTAGTGACTGCGCTAGGACTCGTAGGTGCAAAGATGCACCTACGAGCGGAAGAGGGGGTTCCTCTATAAAATAAATACATCATCCATCAAGGGGTAGGCAGAGGTGCACTGCAGTGTACCAACACTTGCCGTTATAACAGGCACATTCCTCTTCAATACGAGCGAGATTTGAGTCATAATCCACCATGCTGACTTTATGCGGAATGGTGAACTTGACACACCTTCAAACAGACACCGACCTCGCCGGCGAGGTCGAGGAACCCCTTCTTCCGCTCGTAGGTGCATCATTGCACCTAGGAGTGTAGTCACTACTTCTCCCCTCACGGTAACTGCCCAAGCCGTGGTCATGCCCTCTGTGGCGCCCTTGAGCTAGTTGCCACCCCTTTTCCGCCCTTAAGGCCTTGGTTGGAGTCGCACTCTGCACTCGCCACTCCTCCGGTGAAGCTGTAAAGGCCACTTAACGGCCAACAGCATAGTCCTTTCAAAAAAAAAAAATTGACACCTCTTTATAGACGTGCATGTTTCCTCACTATGTATACCTAGTAATCATTGTTAAAAATGACATTTTCACATAAAATCTGACAATCCCAGAGGTGTAAGCTCGGGGTACTAACTGGGCTACAACTGCTCAACTTAAGTACTATAAAAGGTTGTGGGCAGTTTGAAGGATCTTATTACATCACTATATCAAATAATTAAACCAATCTCGCAGTCGAAACTAAAACTTAATTCATGTGTGCTAATAAGGCAATGTGCGGTCTTGTCAAAGTTATTCGTCCACGGTAAATAATAAAAACTGAATCCACTTAATGTTAATTTCCAAAATAGATATAAAGACCTCTGATGTACGAAAATAAAAAAACCGGTTTTTGTTAACTGGTTCCATCACTAGCGCCGCGGTCGAATTAAAAATAAAACAGTAGTTTGACGATTGCTTGGTGTAAAGGTAGCCGAGTGGTCGAACACACGCTTTGCAATCAAAGTGCGCAGGTTCAAACCCCGGCTCGCACCTCTGAGTTTCAAGTGCCAATCGCATTTTCATCCGAGATTATCACTTGCTATGAAACGAAGTGAAGGAAAACATCGTGAGGAAACCTGCGTCTGTGAAATCTGCCAACAATTTACAGTTACTACTACAGCCCTTTTAACGTCCCACTGCTGGGCACGGGCCTCCCCTCTCAGCGAGGGCGATTCAGGCCATAGTCCACCACGCTGGCCCAGTGCGGGTTGGCAGGCTTCACACATCTATCGAGAACTAGACAAGTTCCCTCAGATGTGCAGGTTTCCTCACGATGTTTTCCTTCACCGTTTCATAGCAAGTGATAATCTCGGATGAAAATGAGATACAGTTACTATTGTGAAACAAATACTTTAAGAGGCTAGGTTAGACCCTGCTACACCGAGTATACAGGGTGTATCAGAAGTCCGAAATAATACTTTGGGTACATATACAGTGGCTCATACGTGCATGCTTAGTAAAGACAGTTTGTACGTAACTATCATAGTTCCTGAGTTATAGACCTTTGAATATTTGTCACAGGTATCGTGTTCTGGCCTTTGGGTACATCTATAACCCTATTCAGCAGTGAAACTACACTTATGAGGGGCGACTGCCAATATTCACAAAACAGAACATACAAATTTTACATAGGACTCGAGATATTACTAGATAGAAATATACGACGAAAAAAAAGTCGGAAAAACATGGACGAATTTCGATCCATTTTTTATACCATTCAGTTGTATACCCGATACTGATGCAAACGTCAAAGTATTATTTCGGACTCCTGATACAGATATATGCGGAATTGCCACATAAATAAAGAAGGCACCACTGCTGGTATTTTGCATTAGTTAAATTCGCCTATCGTCTTATACATAAAATATAATTTTCCTTTTACAATGTCTGTCCCCCGATTGGTCGTCTGAGAAATTAATTTGCACGCCCTCTCGCCGCCCACTGGAGAAACTGGTTACCGTTAATAACCGAAATATCTGTGGAATACTTTGCAACTTAAATAATCGCCTTTTTTATAGACATAACTTGTGAATAGATTAGTCGCGTTCAGCTGTGTTGCGTTAGGTTGTGGTTCGGATGGGTTTATTTTTAGGGTTCCGAAACCTAAAAAGGATAAAATTATTGTTTAAAAAAAACCTTTTTAAAAACAAGCTTTTATTTAAATGCCCTTAGTTTTCGTGTTCTCCTCAGCATTTTCATTTTAGTGCAGAATAAATAACTATTCCGCCATCTTGGTTGATCCGCCATACTGGAATTAGAATGACGTCACATAGCTAAGCATTGTCATCCAAAGTAAACGCGTATACCAAATTTCAGCTCAATCGGTTAAAGATAACTGATTTAAAATTCGGTTGCAAGATTCCACCCGGACATACATACGTTGCAAGCTAATATAAAGCTTGTAAAAAGGAACCCTTATAGGGTCATTTTGTTGACCGTTGAAAACAAACTAATGTTATGTTGCCTTTCAGAGCGGTTCTGCGATGTGACGCTGTACTGCTCGCCCAACTTCGCGACCCAGGTGCCCACCAAAGACACCGTTGAGCCTCAGAAAATCCGCGGAGTGTCCCTCAGGGCTCACAGGTGGGGCCACTCAATCAATCAATTTTTTTATTCGTGAAGGCCAAAAAGCACTTACAAATAGTCAGATTCTACCACCGGTTCGGAATGCTGCTTCCACTGAGAAGAGCCGGTAAGAAACTCAATGGTTACTCTTTTCAAAATGATAATTGCGAGTAATACATTCTCAGAAGCAGCAACGCCATGAGAGCAGACAGCACCTTTGCAACAATACTAGAGAAGAATTATACTCACGGCAGTCTAATATTACATACAAATATAGTCTTTACGCTTAGGAAGCTAGTATAGTAAGGTGCGTCTACTCCCATTTACAATGAATGGGATTATTCTAAACCACAGATGCTTATAGAAATAATTGCTTTGGTATATGCCTTCAACGCAGTATGGGAGAGTAGATAATAAGTAATTAAGAGGAAAATGGAAAATGGTTGGACCACTCTTATTGTTCATGTATTTTAGTCTCAACGTAATAGGTGGCGAGCCTATTGCCATTATACCGGGCACATTCCCCTTAAATACGAGGGAGATTTTGGGCCATAGTCCACTAGCCCAGTTCGGGTTGGTGAACTTCACACGTCTTTCTATAGACGTGCAATGCCTCACGATATTTTCATTCACGGTTCAGCGAGCTGTAATAATTATGATGAAAATTACATTCGCACAAGGAAATCTCAGAGGTGCGGTCCCGGGATTTGAACTTGCACGTCCTAATTTCAAGGCGGGCTTTCTACCAACTAGGCTACAACTTAAGGGGCAGGACAAGTAGATAGCAGTAGTAGCCGAGTGGTCGAACGCACGCCTTGCAAATCAAAGTGTGCAGGTTCAAACCCCGGCTCGCACCTCTGGGATTTATGTGCGAATCTCATTTTCATCCGAGATTATCACCTGCTTTGAAACGATGAAGGAAGACAACGTGAGAAAACCTGCACGTCTGAGGGAACTTGTCTAGTTCTCGATAGATGTGTGAATTCTGCCAACCCGCACTGGGCCAGCGTGGTGGACTATGGCCTGAACCCCTCTCGCGTTGAGGGAAGGCCCGTGCCCAGCAGTGGGACGCTAAAAGGGCTGTATTAGGAGTACTATATCGTGGTGGAATACCCTCGTGCTAGGGTCGTGCTGGCGGCGTGCTCGGAGCTGTTGGGCGCGCTGCTGGGCGCGCACGAGGCGCACGGAGAGCCCGTGCTGGTGATCGACGGCGCGGAGCCGCGGCATCTGCGCGCGCTCCTCGACTATATGTACACAGGGGAGATGAACGTGCATCACGTAAGTTCTTCACAGCATCCCTATCACTCTTTTCACGAATCTTGAAAACACCTTAAGCTCCAGAGACAAGTTTTTTTTGCTAATACCAAAACGAACAGCGCGGCGATTTTCGTGCGATCGACATCAATCTCTATTAGAGATATGTCGAATCGAAACGTCAAATTGGTAGTATTTTTTTCTTTTGGGGCTTTGCCATGGGGCTTTACCACCTTCTCTCATAGTATTCTTGTTTTAATAGTGACTGTAATGTTTTTTACAGATTTTGTAAATACATCATCATCATCACGCCTGTATTCCCCGAAGGGGTAGGCAGAGGTGAACTGCAGTGCGCCCACACTTCGCCGATGTATTTTGGTCCAATGTAATAGGGAGCGAGGCTATTGCCATTATACCGGGCACATTCCCCCTCATTACGAGGTAGATTTGGGTCATAGTCCACCACGCTGGCCCAGTGCGGGTTTGTGAACTTCACAGGCCTTTCTATGGATGTGCAGATTTCCTCACGATGTTTTCCTTCACCGTATAGTTGTTAATTCTGTAGTATGCTCGCTGGCATAGTGTATGTGTAATGAAAGTTTAAAATTTAGTTTCATTTAGGTTGTTTATCATCATATCGAGGGGTGGAAGACTATTTGACCTAAGCGACATTTATGGGCGATATTGACTTATACATATTTATCAGCGATTTTTCCTGCGTCGAATGAGGACGCTCTCCTGTAAAGTTAATGTCGTTTAAGTCAAATTGCCGTCGATATGATTTTGATGTGTCGTACATTTGCGTCTGTAGTCTCAACTGGCTAGTCTACTGAAGACTGCGGAGGAGCTTCGAATCAAGGGCCTCACGGATATACGCTGGAACAATAAGGACGAGCCTCCCGACTCGGAAGCTGGTATGTAAACACTCTTGAATCACAATCATGGCACTCATGAATAGACAATAAATAAATAATAGTATCTCTACTATCCATTCGGAATGCATTTCCTGTGGAGAAGAATGGACAATACACTCCATAGTTATTTTTTTCCAGTAAGGATTTACATTTTTATGTGTGTTTTTCTTAATTAACAAGTATACAATACTAGCAGACCCGGCGAACTTCGTACCGCCTTAGAATTAATATATGTTAATTGGTGACATACTAAAGCAGCGCCACCTACCGGGTCCAATTGTGTTTTCAAACCATCCAGGAGCCCATTGAAATATACACACGAAATTTCATCCAAATCGGTCCAGCCGATTGGGATGAGTTAGGTCACAAACACACGTACAGAAGAATTATATATATTAAATTAAGATAAAGTTAATGAGGCTATACACATTATTTTATTGTAAGTTGTACATAAGTATAGGAAGACGGCGCCCGAGAAGGACCTTTCACGACCAGATCAACGGTCTCTTCCAGAAAGGTCAAGTCCGTAGCACCCTCAACCGACGGAAGTGCATGAAAAGATGTATGACTGTGAATGAAGCGAAAGAGGTATGTCAGGATCGTAGCGTGCGGCTAACGGTAGTCTCTGCCTACCCCCATGGGATACAGGCGTAAGTATATTATGTAAGTTATATGTATATGCAGGTATAATAACTACGACACACACCGACATAAGACCGCCAGAGAAGCACTCAGAAGCGAAGCCCCCGCCGAAGCACGCGTCACCCAAGCATTCGTCACCCAAGCATACCTCACCCAAACATACCTCACCCAAGCATTCCTCACCCAAACGCACACCGGAGCCGGAACCTCGTCCATTTAAAATAGAAGACTGTGAATCTGATGGAAAACATGAAAAGTTCAGTGTAAACGGTAAGTGGTCTATTACGCTCCGTTTCGCTAACGAACAGTAATATTAGCAACGAGGCGTTATTGTAAACTAATTTTCTTCTTCTGTTTTTACGTAATTAATAAAATTATGAAATAGTAATGGATGATGAGGAATATAGTAGTAGCAGTGGTAGCCGAGTGGTCGAACGCACGCCTTGCAATCGAAGTGTGCAGGTTCAAACCCCGGCTCCCACCTCTGGGATTTATGTGCGAATCTCATTTTCATCCGAGATTATCACTTGCTATGAAACGGTGAAGGAAAACATCGTGAGGAAACCTGCACGTCTGAAGGAACTTGACTAGTTTTCGATAGATGTGTGAAGTCTGCCAACCCGCACTGGGTGCCAGCGTGGTGGACTATGGCCTGAATCCCCCTCGCATTGAGGGGAGGCCCGTGCCCAGCAGTGGGACGATTAAAGGGCTGTAGTAGTAGTAGTAAGATGAGGAATGGCCGCACTTGCCATTACTGGGTATCCTGCCAGTAATTGTATTTCTTCTTTAAAAATAATTTCATGATATTTACGATAATTCTTTACAAAATAATTAATTATTTATATAAGTATTTAATTTTTTTTTAGAGTTCACTTTTTTTTTATGAGATAGGGAGACAAACGAGCAGACGTTTCACCTGATGGTAAGTGATCAACGCCGCCCATGGACACCTGCAACACCAGGGGCATCGCAAGTGCGTTTCACTTAATTTGAATTGTAATGAATTATGCATAAATTATTTATATTTGTGAAATAAAAAATAAGTACTCTGCTGGCTGAAATACGCGCTTACCGCTGGTAGAACCATTCCTCATCTTAATCCAATAAAACTTCATAATTTTATTCATTTTGTAAAAAAAGGAGAAAAAAACTTATTGCCGTTTTCAGCAACACTAAGAGACGCCTTATTGTATTGCCTTAATATTAAGCTACCAGTCTCATTGTATAAATATTTAGGCATTAAATCAAAGCGTTTTCTAGTGTAAAATTACATGTGTATTTGGTTGCGCAGGAGGGCCGCCGCCGTTAATAAAACTGCCCCTGAAAGAGAAGCTGAGCCCTATGAAACGAGAAAATTCTGATTCGTAAGTGAAGATATTGTTTTCTTATATTTACGCGAATACTATACATTGAAATTAAACTATTTTACGGATTTTATCGCGTTTATTTACTATTTTATTTTCCCGACGTTTCGGCTGCTTTACAGCAACCATGGTCACGTGGGGACTGAGGTGTTAGACATCCTGTTGTCATAGTTAATAACTGGGTACCCTCATATTTAGTTGTTGTTTGCGGTCCGATCCACGCAGAAAGTGCTTACGGTGTCCTGAGGTCTTGCAATGGTACACTTGGTTTTGGATTTAATCATATTGATTACTGGATCCCAAGTTGGTGGTAGCACCCAGCCATCTTCCCTATTGAAATTAGGATGCTTTTTAATTTCAATGGCCTCACGTATCATCCTTGGTCGGAGTCGGTGTTCTTTTGCGAGGATATGCGGTTTATCAAATCTGATATAATGGCGGGTGCGGTCCTACAGGACCGCACCCGCCATTATATGGATTATATGGATCGGACCGCAAACAACAACTAAATATGAGGGTACCCAGTTATTAACTATGACATCAGGACGTCTAACACCTCAGTCCCCCCGTGACCATGGTTGCTGTAAAGCAGCCGAAACGTCGGGAACATAAAATAGTAAATAAACGCGATAAAATCCGTAAAATAGTTTAATTTCAATCGTAAGTGAAGAGTTAATTATTAGTAACAGGTGCAGTATCAGTGACAGTCTCGCACTTGTATCAGTAACAGGCACATACCAGTGACAGTGCCACTAGGAGTTACTGGTATCAGTATCAGACACTAATACTAATACCGTTACGGTACGATACGGTGCCTGTTACCAGTGACAGTATCGTACTCGTATCAGTAACAGTCACCGTATCTGCTACTCAAAGTTGTGATGTCATATTTTTACTTGTCAAAACAAAAAAATCTAACTTTACTATGGAGGCCATATCTTTTAAAAAGTGAAGTGAACTTTATTTTTTTATTTTTGACAGTGACAGTCCAAGTCCGAAGCGGCAACGGTTTATAAGCGGCACAGAACACACGGACGATGACTCCGTTAGCGTCACCAAATCGTAAGTGTACCCTCGCCTGTATTATCTAGAAGCATTATCTTATTTACCCGACTTCGGCGAAACCAAAATGAAGGGTTATGATTTTAGCAGTCTATATATGGATGTTCCTCCGTAGCGCCTAAACTATTCATTCGATTTTGATGAATTAGGTGTCAATCGATTCGTTATTATTTGTTGGTTGAGGTGATTGCGAATTAAAAAAAAAAAAAAAAACGAATTAGTTCCATTTGTGTTTTGTTCCAGGGAACGGGACCAAGAGTGGCAACACGGGAACTTAGTAAGTGTAAGAAAACACTTTTTAATTTACCATAGATATAAGATGCAGGTTGTACCAGACGTCCGAAAATTATTTTATTCAGCTGAATCTTTCTTTTACAAAATTATGTCAAAGTGAAAGTAAATTATTTCGTCGTTCGTACTGGGGCACTTACAAATTGTCGAGTGTACAGTATCAGATTTTTTTATTCATATAAACCAATACAGGCACTTATGAATCGTCAATAAATAATGATGGGGGACTGTGGGGTAAATATATGTATATATTTGTACCCAAAGGGTAAAACGGGCCCCTATTACTAAGACTCAGCTGTCCGTCCGTCTGTCTGTCTGTCCGTCTGTCACCAGGCTGTATCTCATGAACCGTGATAGTTAGACAGTTGAAATCTTCACAGATGATGTATTTCTGTTGCCGCTATAACAACAAATACTAAAAAATAGAATAAAATGAATATTTAAGGGGCTCCCCTACAAAAAACGTGTTTTTTTTTTTGCCGATTCTATAGATAATGGTTCGGAACCCTTCGTGCGCGTGTCTGACTCGCACTTGGCCGGTTTTTTATTATTATTAGTAAATTGTTGACTATGCAAATATTTTGTTTTCAATGTAAATAAAGTATTTGTTGACGATAAATAATAATAAAATGAATATTTAAGGGGGCTCCCATACAACAAACGTTTGCTCGTTTTTGCTCGATATTGATAACGGCAACAGGTAGACGCTTAAAATATTCACAGAATATTTAGTTATATATTCACTTGTGGCGAATCTAATATCTCGCCACTTCCGCCAGTCACCAATAGATGGCGCGACTACCGACACATCGCAATTCTACGCATACTTTTTTGATACGCTCCTTGCGTCCGTTATAGATAATAGTACGGAACCCTTCGTGCGCGTGTCCGACTCGCGCTTAGCCGGTTTTTTTTCAATCACTTTTATCGCCAAAACTTATTTCAAAATACACAGGTACATATAGCTCCAGTGTGTTGCCTTTAGAGCTGCTTTTAATAATAAAGATAAGATAATAATACGTTAGTAAGGCACCACACGCTGCTCTTTGACATGACAGGACATAGTATGATATTTAATTTGGTTTTATGTCCGGATTATATAGGACAATAATATGTATGTCTGTCTTCACTTAGCGTCTAAATATCAGCTTCTGTATGTACCTAAAATATTATTTCGGACTGCTGATACACCGCGTATAAGTACTCATACAAAGTGTGCAGGTTTAAACCCAGACTTGCACCACTGGGTTTTATGTGCGAATCTCATTTTCATCTAAGATTATCACTTGCTATGACACGGTGAAAGAAAACATTGTGAAGGAACCTGCACGTCTGAGGGAACTTGACTAGTTGCCGATAGATGTATTAAGTCTGCCAACTCGCACTGGGCCAGCGTGGTGGACTATGACCGGAATCCTCCTCGCATTGAGGGGAGGCCCGTGCCCAGCAGTGTGACTTTAAAAGGGCTATAGTATTAGTATAGCGCTTCATTGGTTACTGTCTCAGGATATATCCGCGGAGCGTGTGGTGGGGTGGGGCATGGCGGATGTGTCGCGCGACTCGTCTCGCGACGGGTCGGACGACGAGTGGGCCGACGCGCCCGCAGACATTGGCTCCTTCCTGCACACCAGGCTGCGCGTGGACGGCGACAACAGCGCCGGTCAGCACTCTCACTCACTCCCTTAATATCACACTCACTCACAAATGTATGCCTTGACTGACTGACAAACTCACTCACTTACAAATGTATGCAACGTCTCATTGACAAACTCACTCACCTACCAATGTACGCACTCACTCACTGACAAACTAACTCACGCATTCGCTCATAAATGTACCACTCACTGTCTGATAAACTCACTAACTCACGCACTCGCTCATAAATGTACACACTCACTCTCTGGTAAACTCACTCACTCACAAACTAACTCACGCACTCGCTCATAAATGTACACACTCACTCACTGGCAAACTCACTCACTCACTTACAAACTAACTAACGCACTCACAAATGTACGCAGTCACTAATGTACGCACTCACTGATAAACCCACTCATCACTTACGCGTCTACTCACAAACTAACTCACAGACACACCGGTACAGTGAGTCGAGCGGTCCACACGCAAGCCACTAGACTAAATCCTCGTAATTTAACTGTACAGACGAGGAATCAAACGACAGTACCGCGGGCGCGGCGAGCCGGCCTCCCGCGCCCTCGTCCTCGTCCTCCGCCTCGGCCTCGGCCGCCGCCTCGCTCGACATGCAGGCCGAGGCGAGCAAGGCCCAACTCGCGCAGTACTCCAGATGTGAGTATACACCACTCATAACTCCATCATCTGAGGCCTCAATACCACCTCTTAAAGTATTGTTAACTCTTAAAGTATAGTATATGTTATATATAGTAATGTTATAATTATAATTTTATCCCCGAAAATGCGTTTCGTTTTCAAGCATAGACAATGTGAGGGTTGCCATTCGTGTAAAAAGTAAATAACTACCGATGACGTACCCTATATCTCGCCACGAAACACAACTACCGCCAGTCGCTACTAGATGGCGCGACTGTAGACACATCGCAATTCTACGCGTTCAAGAAATTATCCGCCATACAAAGTACTATGAAAATCCTAGCTCGCGGTACTGGTGTGTTCCACGATCTGAACTATATATACAAATTCCCCGACATCATCAACGGGGCGTAGCGGACCCTGCCAGGATACCACCCGCCTGGCAGGAAGATCTTCCCTTTTCCGTGTATAGGTATTTCTCTATGTATCAGAGATTTACAATAATTTCTGGTTTTAGCTACAATGGGCCCCAAGTCGGGTCCGAATGACAATCGGTTCACGGACGTGGTCAAACTCAGCGAGTATTTGCAACATGGCCGACGTCCGCAGTTCTGGGAGGAAAATTATGTGAAACGGGTAAGTTCGTACATCTTCAAAATCAAATTCAATTTTTTTTATTCGTGTAGGCCAAATAGCACTTACAAATAGTCAGATTCTACCACCGGTTCGGAATGCTGCTTCCACTGAGAAGAGCCGGTAAGAAACTCAATGGTTACTCTTTTTATAATGATAAATAGTAAGGATTAGCACCTTTGTCTCAATTCCAGAGAAGAATTATACTCCCGCAGTCTAATATTACATACAGATTTTGGCATTACGCTTAGGAAGCTAGTATAAGGTGCGCCTACTCCCACTTACAGTAAATATTATTCTCAATCACAAGTGTGTGTGATGCCTTCAATGCTAGATGGGAGAGTAGATTCTAAGAGGAAAATGGAAAATGGTTGGACCAGTCATCGCAAGTAGCACCCGTACACGAGCAATACTTGAGAAGCAGCCATCTTTCTCCTCAATCATATTCGAGGGATGAGGGTGAAGAGCACAATGACCTCAGGGTCAATTACCTCCAATCAATAATTTGTCCTTGCTATTATAAATTTTGATTACTCGATACGGATATTCCTCATCTTATTCCATTAAATTTCATCTTTTTACAAATTTCCCAAAAAATAAAGAAGAGTGTCTATTAAAAAAAAGAAGAGACTTCCCGCTAGTCTCTTACACGCATCCAAGGTCATTTTAAAATCTCATCAGGAATATCTGGGGTCACAAAATACAGGGAGTAACTTGTTTCACGCTATAGGATGTGTGTTTTTGTTAAGGTTATGGAGGCGGTTCGTCTTAAGGAGTTGGAGATGAAGCAGGCGGCGGAGATCTTGGGCGTGAGCTACGGGACGCTGTACGGACGGTACCGGGACGTGTACGGCTGTATCAATCGACCTTACAGGCGAGTGCCGACATTATAACCTTTAAGCCATTACACAACTAAACACTTTAGTCCTCTGTAAGTCTGAAAGTTTGTGAGGATGAATGGATGTTTCTTACTCTTTCACGCAAAAACTACTAAACTGATTTTAATGAAACTTTACAGTATTATTGTTTGTACATCAGAATAACATATAGGCTATACTTTATACCGATATTGCATCTAAGTCTGCGCGGACGAAGTCGCGGGTGAAATTGAACTATATAAAATTACATAATCATCATCACGCTTGTATTCCCCGAAGTGGCAAGTATAGGTGCAATGCAGTGCACCCACACTTCGCCAATGTATTATGGTCCCAATGTAATAGGAGGCGAGCCTATTGCCATTATACCGCGCAATACAAGGGAGATTTGGGCTTTAGCACGCTGGAACACTGCGGGTTGGTGAATTACACACGCCTTTCTATAGACGTGCAGGTTTCCTCACGATGTTTTCCTTCACTGTTCAGCATGTGGTAATCATTACCTGAAATTCCATATCCGTAATTGTCTTATAGTTTGACCGAAACTGCTGTACCTCGCCTTAGGTATTTACGCAGCGAGGCCGCTCCGCTGTGTCAGCCCCTTTCCTTCTCTCCAGTACTTCCCTTGTAAGTCCCTTTACTTCCCTTTTCACTGTCTTTCCTTCCCTTCAGCTCTTCCCTTGTTAGTCCCTTTCCTTCCTTTTTCACTGTCCTTCTTTCCCTTGAGCTCTTCCCTGGTCAGTCCCTTTTCTTCCCTTCAATACTTTCCTTGTCAGTGTCTTTCCTTCCCTTCAACTCTTTCTCTTGTCAATCCCTCTCCTTCCCTTCAACTATTCCGTGGTCAGTCCCTTTCCTTCTTTTTTCAGTGTCTTTCGTTCCCTTCAACTCTTTCCTTGTCAAATCCCTCTCCTTCCCTTCAGTCTTTCCCGAGTCAATCCCTTTCCTTCCCCCCCCCCCTCTCCGGTACAGCGGTTACGGTCAAACTATAACCGATATCATTGTGTAACGTGTTTGGTGGGTGTTTGTGTAATAGTAGTGTGGGTGGCAGGGCGGTCCGGGACTACTGGCAGGCGAAGGCGCCCACGGAGGTGCTGGAGCGGCTCCAGCGCGGGGAGGTGTCGCTGGACGCGGCCGCGCACGCGCTCGGCGTCTCCATCGCCAACCTCGCCGCGCACGTCGCCGACTTCGGCGTGCCCGAGAAAGGTACCACACACAGAAATTACTTTTATCCCTTTCAACTGTCAGATTTGTCGAGAAAATGACGTCACATCGAGGCATGTCCAGTACAAAAAGCTCGAAGTGACGTTATTTTCTTGACAAATCTGACAGTTGAAAAAGAGGGAGAAAATGACATCACACGGTGTCCAGCACCCTTAACATGACCGCGTAGACATAAGATTTATCTCTTTCAACTGTCAGATTTGTCGAGAAAATGACGTCACTTCAAGCTTTTTTTGACATGGCTCGGTGTGACGTCATTTTCTCGACGAATCTGACAGGAGATAAAAAAAATTATTAGTCTACTTAAATGTAGAATTTAAATAGAGTACATTTTCAAACAAAAACTGTAAAGTGAATTCCTTAGACCGCATACATAAGTCTCTGTTATAAATTTCAACTTGATACCTTCACGCATTTCTGAGAAAAAGGGTCTAGACAGATGGACAACAAAGTGATCCTATAAGGGTTCCCTTGTTTCCTTTTTCGGTTCGGAACCCTAAAAACGATTAATTGAATTAGTCTGCCCATCAAAACACAGATGATTTGTGTTGTTGTCAGTTGTCGTGGCGCGTCCAGTATTGGAGCGTTTACAACGCGGCGAGTTGTCGCTGGACGCGGCCGCGCGCGCGCTCGGTGTGAACGCGGCTAACGTGGCCGCACACGTCGCCGACTATGGCGCTATAGAGAAAGGTACAATTAAACATCCTGCACTTGCAGCATGAGCGCCAAGATTAGATGTATGACACGAAATATCTTGATGTTATCTCTTACACTCGTATGAAATTAGACAGAGAGCGAATGAGCCAATCCGTGACAGAGGTCTTGTCTGGACATGCCTGCTGACACCACTGTATACGGTTCTTATAATATACTAGCTGACCGGACGAACTTGGTACCGTCTTAGAATTAGTGACATACGAAAGCAGCGCCACCTACCGGGTCCAATTGTGAATCTAAACCATCCAGGGCGCCATCCAAACGCATAAAAAAAAAATTGAAATCGGCCCAGTCGTTTAGGAGTTCAGTGACATACACACGTACAGAAGAATTATATATAAAAACTAGCTGTGCCCGCGACTTCGCCCGCGTGGACTTTAGGGAGATTACCCGGAAATATGGGTATTATGTTTTTCCCGCGGAACCCTAGTGCTTTTTCTAAAATTCAAGTAGCCTAAGTTACGCCTTGAAACGTCAGCTATCCGTCAGTGAAAGTCCCATTGAAATCGGTTCAGGCGTTTAGAAGTTTACCCCAAACAAACAGACAGACAGACAGACAAAATTTTTTAAAATTGCGTTTTCGTTATAGGTATCGTAAATACTTTCATACGCATTTGGTGAAAAAGTGTTATTTTGACATTTCAAACAGATTTATTTGTATAGATAAACACACCCTGTAGCGAGTTCACTTGCCTGTTCTTTTAATTTGAAGATGTACTCTTCTTGGCGGTGCTGTTAAAACCCCAACAAGTACCACAAAATCAAAAATCATTTTTGGTCCGTGTTAGTGCATTTTTTCGAGTAGCAGTGGTAGCCGAGTGGTCGAACGCACGCCTTGCAAATCATAGTGTGCAGATTCAAACCCCGGCTCGCACCTCTGGGATTTATGAGCGAATCTCATTCTCATCCGAGATTATCACTTGCTATGAAACGGTGAAGGAAAACATCGTGAGGAAACCTGCACGCCCGAGGGAACTTGTCTAGTTCTCGATATATGTGTGAAGTCTGCCAACCCGCACTGGGCCAGCGTGGTGGACTATGGCCCGAATCCCCCTCGCATTGAGGGGAGGCCCGTGCCTAGCAGTGGGACGTTAAAAGGGCTGTAGTAGTAGTAGAGTGATTTTTTTATACTTATTAGCTTTTAGCACTAAACCCTCTGTGGTGGTAACTAATCTGGTAGAATGCCTGCCATTTTGTACATTTATATTTTTCGGACTTATGATACACCGGACACCTTGCCAGGAGTGGGACGCGAGTTAGGCTGAAGAAATATGATATATGATGATTATTTCAAAACTTAGGACTTCTGGTAAATTTTCTATACATACATTTTTCATACTTCTGATAAATTGTTGTAAATACATCATCACGCCTGTATTCCCGAAGGGGTAGGCAGAGGTGCACTGCAGTGCGCCCACACTTCGCCGATGTATTTTGGTCCCAATGTAATTGGGGGCGAGCCTATTGCCATTATACCGGGCACATTCCCCCTCAATACGAGGGACATTTGGGCCATAGTTCACCACGCTGGCCCAGTGCGGGTTGGTGAACTTCACACGCCTTTCTATACACGTGCAGGTTTCCTCACGATGTTTTCCTTCACCGTTCAGCAAGTGGTAATCATTGTTGAAAATGACATTCGCACATGAAAATTATCTCAGAGGTGCGGGCCTGGGGTTTGAACTTGCACCCCTTACGTTCAAGGCGGGCGTTCTTGCCCACGAGGCTACCACTACCTACTACCTACTAAATGTTGTATAGATAAGTTTTTCAGACTTCCGGTACAATTTGTGTATTACAAAATTTTCGGACCTTTGATACGTGATCATTTTGAAATTTTCGTATTTCTAATACACTGTGTGTCTGACACAGAATTCGAGCCGATACCTATTGAGATTGATCCGTCTCTCAAGAACCGCTCGCGGACCTACAGCTCGTCTGCGGTACCTACCAAGCCGCGCAAGACTACGCAGGACAAGGTAAAATGCACTCTATTATTATGGGTTGAAGGGCTATTTGACTTAAACGATACTTTTGGGTGATGCTGACTTATACTATGCGTTTCAAATGAGAATAGGAATGATTCATCCGCCATCTTTATCACTGTCATCATCCATTTTTAGGGTTCTGTACCTGGAACCCTATTACTGAGACTTCGCTGTCCGTCAGTCCGTCCGTCCGTCCGTCCGTCCGTCCATCCGTCCGTCCGTCTGTCACCAGGCTGTATCTCATGAACCGTGATAGTTAGAGAGTTGAAATTTTCACAGATGATGTATTTCTGTTGCCGCTATAACAACAAATACTAAAATACAGAACAAAATAAATATTTAAGGGGGCTCCCATACAACAAACGTGACTTTTTTGCCGTTTTTATAGATAATGGTACGGGACCCTTCGTGCGCGAGTCCGACTCGCGCTTGGCCGGTTTTTATAATTATTTATAACTAGCGACCCGACTGTCGCTTCAGTAAAATTGCCTTTTACCCCTCGATATACATATTTTTAAATGTTACAGCAGCATATTATAGGTACTATGGGTACCGTACATGGTTTGGGGGCGATCCCAGTTACACCGAGTCCGGGACTAATCCCCTATGAGATGTGTCAGTATCAATAACACCACTTGCTGAACGGTGAAGGCCAAACATCGTGAGGAAACCTGGCCTGTGAAGTTCACCAACCCGCACTGGTCCAGCGTGGTGGACTATGGCCCAAATCTCGCTCATATCGAGGCGGAACTTGCCTGGAACTCGCCTCCTATTGGAATCAAAATACGTCGTCGAAGTGCAATGCACCTCTGCCTACCCCAGCGAGGTATACAGCCGTGATGATGTATTATGTGTTACAGCTCATTAAGAAGATTATGGTGGGAAGTTTGACGGACGAGGATCCTATACCAGCCACGGTTATAACCACGCAGGATGTCAAACCAGCCGTCGCCAGTGAGTAACATATTTATCGCCATATTTTATTTTTTTTATTTTTTGACATAGAGAGGCAAACGAGCTGGGGGGGAAGTCTGTAAACACTATTGTTGTGGTTTTGCTATGACTTCATATTTTAAGGCACGAAAACAACATCTTTTATCAAGGGTAGCTAGAATATAACTAGTCCAATGGCTTCAAGGAGGCAATGTCCAATGTCTCCATCGGTAGTATTTTATCTACCATTGACAAAACATGTTGTTTTCGTGCCTTAAAATATGAAGTCATAGCAAAACCACAACGATAGTGTTTACAGACTTCCACCCCTGGTATAATGTTATCTATATAATGGTACTGCAGGTGGCAAGTGGCCTACGATACGCGTGGCCAGCCTGGAGACGCTGCGCGAGACGCCGGCTCCCCCCACTTGCTCCCCCTCCCCCTCCCCGGCCCCCTCCTCCTCCGCGTCCCCCTCCCAGCTGATGCGCACGCGCCCGGACCTCACGATAGTCGCCGCGCGCCGCCCCCCCTCCGACAGGAAGGACGACGATTTACCAACGTGATATAAGTGACATGTATTATGAGTGATGTAGGCTTTTGTTTTCGAATTCCGGAGCTGTCACTTTGACGTTGACGTTTCCACTTCTGACAGTTGACACTGACGTTTATGGAGTTGTATTTTTTTTAAATATCAACTCGATGAGTGGTGATCATATAAAGGAAATTAGTAGGCAATAAAAAAAAAAAATTGTTTACGCGTAATTGTTTTTTTTTTAAATTTAATTGTAGTCTAAAGTCACGGGAAGCCTTGTTATGAGCTAAGCTATGACCAAACAGTACTATTGTAATACTTAGAAAAAAAAACAGATTTTTTTTTTATAAAAATAATTGACAGAGATATAAAAGACAAAACTACAAAGTTATCTATTCCGGTGGCCGAAGTTGGAACTAACGTCTTTGCTATGTGAATTTCAACCTATTTGACAGGTGTGCATAGACAGTGGCGCCTCGTCCAGCGGAACAGATAAGTTTGCGTTCATATTCACAACTTCAGACAATTAACAGTGTTCCCAAATTAGATGCTAAAACGTATTTATTTACACGAAACCTCCATTTATTAAAGGTTTTAAAATGTAAATATTATAACACTTGTAATTTGAAAAAAGGTTCTTATTTTGAAACGGAACGGTTTTGATTTTGTTCAATTAAAAAAAAAACTTCATATCTCCTTAATGTGACGTTTAAGACTGGCAAATAATAGTTAAATTCTTTAGCCGTTTTGCCATCAGGATAACAGAATTATAGACGAACTTTTTATGTTTCACATTTAAATATGTAATCTTTATCACATTTATTACGTATTTGTTTTAAAATGTGTTATTTATTAAATTTGCCCTTGCTATTAATTACTTGACACTGGCTGAAATACCAGCTAAACGCAGGTGGAGACATTCCTCATCTTATTACTTAAAACAATATTATTTCGTAAATAAGAGCAGTAATTCAGAAATAGTTCCATAAAATCTATGTATCTAATTTGGGAAGCACCAAATAAAATAGTAGATATATAACATTAGATATATTACGTAGGATTATATTATTATATATATCATACACATTTCCATAAATTAAAATGAATTTAGTATTAAAAATATAAGTTTAAATATAATATTTGTGTACTAACTAATATTTTATATTATACAGGGTGTTTCAGAAGTCCGAAATGATACTTTGACCTCTGCATCAGTACCGGGTATACAACTGAATAGTATAAAAATTGGATCGAAATTCGACCATGTTTTTTCAACTTTTTTTTCGTCGTCAATTTCTTTAACTCGTAATATCTCGAGTCCTATGTAAAATTTTCGTGTTCTGTTTTGTGAATATTGGTAGTCGCCCCTCATAAGTGTAGTTTACACTGCTGAATAGCGTTATGGATGTACCCAAAGGCCAGAACACGATACCTGTGACAAATATTCAAAGGTCCATAACTTAGCAACAATGATAGATATGTAAAAACCGTCTTTACTAAGCATCCACATATGAGCCACTGTATATGTACCCAAAATATTATTTCGTACTTCTGATACACCCTGTATAATGGATATATTTTTATTATTAATAATTCATAATGTCACGAAAACGTATGGTTACACAATTATATCAATATTATAAGGAGTTAAAGAACCACATGAGGTCTAAAATTGACATTTAAAGCAATTCCTCTTAAACGTATTCATTTTTAATATGAATCACCTGATGAAATGTACTCGCGTATGAATTACGCAAAGGCGTGTCCGTTGTAAGAGAATAAGCGGAATTGCTAAGAAATCTAGGCGCTTATCCCCATCTGATAAAGTATTGTGGTTGCAATGGTATCTGTCATTTTTTGACAGATTTCTGTCGAAAACTGAAAGTATACATTGCCCTGTCATCATTGTTTTTTTTTTTATTTTTTTATTTTGTGTTAATGACCTCTTTCCATGTCATCATTGTTAAAAGGCGAACTAGAATAGGGTTGATTCATCCGCCATCTTTATCACTGTCATCATCCATTTTTATTTATAATGTGTATTTATTGAATTTGTCCT
The DNA here is from genome assembly GCA_914767695.1 of Ptilodon capucinus. Lineage (NCBI taxonomy): Eukaryota > Metazoa > Arthropoda > Insecta > Lepidoptera > Notodontidae > Ptilodon > Ptilodon capucinus. The sequence continues at coordinate 3,742,776 of OU611837.1, forward strand.
TGCTGTTAATTACTTGACATTGGCGAAATACTCGCGCTAGTCGCAGGTGATGCCATTCCTCATCTTATTCCATTAAATTTCATCATTTCACTCATTTCGAAAAAAAGTAAGAATAGGGTTCCGTGTGTGTGTGTGTGTGTATTATTTAAGTAACTTTAATTATGTTCTCACAAATTATTTAACGCACGAGACAAGAGAGTATTTTTTTTAATCCAAATCAGTAAGTTTTTTTTTCGGATATTATGTACTACGTTGCATTTTTTCGTCGCAACTACGTGTCAAAACGGGCCACTCAGTTCCCGACGACTAGGTGTAGATAGATTCATATAAGGATTATATCCATACAAATAAATAAACTTGGAGTGTCTGTTTGTAATATCAAAATAACACTTTTTTACCAAATGCGTATGAAAGTATATACGATACCTATAACGAAAACGCAATTTTGAATTTTTTTGTCTGTCTGTCTGTCTGTCTGTCTGTTTGTTTGAGGTAAACTTCTAAACGGCTGAACCGATTTCAATGGGCCTTTCACTGTCAGATAGCTGACGTTCCAGGGCGTAACTGAGGCTACTTTAATTTTAGAAAAAGCATTAGGGTTCCGCGGAAAAAACATAATACCCATATTTCCGGGTAATCTCCCTAAAGTCCACGCGGGCGAAGCCGCGGGCACAGCTAGTATATATATATATTTTGTATTAGATCCGTAGCAATTCAGCAAATTCTCGTAAAATGGTCACGCATTTAAAGAGGGTGATCGAATTGCGAACCAACGGTCTACTCTCATCGTTGGCGAAGTAATGGCGTGCTCCCAGACGGAGTTATCCAATTTCGAACGAATTTCAATCATGCACAAAGAGCCAGCGAGCAAATCCGCCGGTTTTTAAGTCCGCAGACTTTTAAGTGCTCCATTGGCGGTTTAGACCTTTGGCTCGCGAGTTCGTTGGCGAGCCGACGGTTTTACTCGCAAATTGATCACCCCCTTAAGTGATTCACGCGGGATTCTTATTAATAATCGGTTGGTAATTATGCTTGAAAAAAACAAGGACATTAATTAATTTAAGAGGAATGCTATACTGGTTATATTATAACAAATGAAAATGACGCTATTAATTCCTGTACATTCGAATTTCCATTTTGTGGAGTGTGAAACATTGTATCATAAAATGCAACATATATATGTTGTAGCTATTTTAAAGTATATATTACATTGTAATGTAAGTAGTGTTTATATGAATTGTAAATATAATAAAATTGCGTATTTTTTAATAAGTGTCAAATCTAAGAAAAACCGTCGTATGATAAACTAGTTTTTGTTAAGATGTAGATATTATATTTGATTATGATAAAGATATATTATTAGAAATAAATATTAGCTTGTAATAATGGAGGCAGGCAATGAGTGGCGGTTTTGACAAATCACATTATATTATAAAAGTAATGAAAAAAGGGACCTACATTTTATTGTACACAGATCTAGAGTAAACTAAATTTAACATAATCAGAAATATCTTATATAAACCATTACAGGCACTTATGAATCGTCAATAAATAATAATAATAGTATCTCTACAAAGATAAAGAAAGCAAGTATCTTGATCTGGCTCACGAGGTTGTCGACATGTGGGACATTGATGCGGCAATCATTGTACCGATAGTCGTTTCCGCCCATGGCTTATTAGCCAAGAGCCTCGACAAACACCTAAAGAGGCTCGCGTTAGGCGGCTGGATCAAGAGACAGATTCAGAAGGCAGGACTTCTGGAGACGGCGCGCATTGTGAGGAAGTTCCTCTCTCTGGAGCCCTAACCACTGGTAACTAGGACCCTGTTCCAGATGCCGGTGGGGAACTGTTTTTTATATTTTTAAATGTATTTTTTATATATATATTTAAAAATGTAATTTATAAGAATGATAAGAAATAAAGGAGAATAGTATCTCTACCATCCATTCGGAATGCATTTCCTATGGAGAATGGGAGATAAACTCTATGGTAAGGCCGTTTGTCCACAGCCGCCGTCACCCGACCGTCACCGGGAACGAGATTATTTCGGGCCGAGTTTAAGATGACGTGACGGCGATCGTTTGTCCACCGCGCCGATATCGGTGGCTCTGTCTCAGACAAAACTAAAACCGGCGTGGTGTGACGGTAGTGTGTGGACAAGAAAAAATGTGTTATGTATTGCCGGCGTATCGGCCCGTCATAAAATGGTGCCGTTCTAGCGTTCACGCCGATCTACTCGAAACTTCGGTGACGGTGCTCGGGTGACGGACGTGCGATGGACACGCGGCTATAGTAGTCCATGTACCGCTACTTCGGCGCCGTCATCTCGTTCTCGTTGACGGTCCGGTGACGGCGGCGTTGGACAAACGGCCTTACTCTTTTCCAAAATAATGTGTACAAAAAGAATAGAAGATTGCAGCAGTTAATATAATCGTGTTTTGTCAAAACCATTATCTAGTTAGAAGCCGTAATTATGAAATTGTTCCTTCAATTTATAGCTGTGTTACGCAATAAGCGTTCAACCATTCATATGAACCTTCACGCGATTGGCCGTTAAAGTAAGCGACGCCATTGGTGGAAATCAAAAATATCGCTGTCGTGATTGGCTGTACGATTAAAACGTAATAGTGTTCATTTTATTGTTTACAGCGAGTGAGAGGAGTCTAATATGGTCACAAAACAATTCATCTCAAACAAATTCATTTACTGAATTGTAAAATAAATTGTTGCAATTCCGCTAATGTTCGTAAAATGGTCACAAGTTTGTATTTCATCTGCAGATTCATATTTCTGCAGAATTCACTTAAAGGCCCGATGTTTTTATCCTCTGACAAGGTCATACTAAAATGTAAATTTTACAATTTTCTTTTTCGACAATTTTCTCGACAAATCTGACAGTTGAAAGAGAAAACTTATGTCTACTCGGTCATGGTACAGGGCTTGGGGCCCTGCTCATTTGTCTCTGAGCGGAATTGCTCAATGTGGCCATATTAGATACCCAAGTGTTAACGTTATACCGCTCTAGCCTTATAAATGCTCGCTTATTTTACAGTTAAGTTATATAGTTAAGTTTAATAAAATAGAGAATCATGACCATTTTGTAAAATAAACAGTCCCCATTTCATTATTACTCGTTCAGTATCCAAGCTGATATGATAGAATGTGAATTACGGAAATGTATCCAGGAGTGAATGGCAATTTGATTTAAACGACACTATTGTGCGATATTGACTTATATACAGGGTGTTTTAGAAGTCCGAAATAATACTTTTGCATCAGTATACAGCAGAATTATACAAAAATTTCATTGAAATTCGACCATGATTTTCCAACTTTTTTTGTCGTCGTCCATTTCTATAACTCGTAATACCAAGTCAAGTATGCATGTTCCGTTTAGTGAATATTTGTAGTCACCCCTAACAAGTGTAGTTTACACTGCTGAACAGGGTTATGGATGTACCCAAAGGCCGGAACACGATACCTGTGACAAATATTCAAAGGTCTATAACTCAGAAGCTATGCTAGTTAGGTATAAACTGTCTTCACTAAGCACCTACATATGAGCTACTGTATATGTACCCAAAGTATTATTTCGGACTTCTGATACACCCTGTACATATTAGGAATCAGCGATTATTTCTGCGTCGAACGAGTATGCTCCCCTGTAAAGTTAAAGAAATGTTGCTAAATTCAAATGACCTTTCACCTCTCGATGCTATTTACTAGCAGGCGCCCAATTCTCGCAAGATCGACATTATTTCCAATTCGACATATATCGAAACGAAACGTCAAATATGTCGAAATTTTTTTACATGTCGAATTAGCGTTGATATCGAACTTGTGAGATTTGCCCCCCTAGAACATTAGCACGGGTCATGATAAGACCTCTGTCACGGATTCACTCGCTCTCTATCTTGTTTCATAGGAGAGAGGGTGACGAAATTAACAATTTTAGTGACGTTTTGTCTTGGCGCAAATGTTACGACTACAGGGGTCTTAGCACCTCCTCTTAAATTGTTTCAATAGTGAAAATTTTTGACAGATTTTGTACTGAGAACTGTCACAAACTAAAAGTAATCCTTACTTCCTTACTTAATATTATGATGTAAAATGGTGCAGAGATATTCTAGAGCTTTTTTTTTTAACGTCGGAAAATCCTTCATCCCCTGCCACCTCGGGGGAAGTAACAGGGTTATGTGGGAGTCCCGGCAGAAGGCCGTATACCCACTAAAAACCGACGGTGTACCATCTTCCGCTTATATCGGGGCGCCACGGGATCGCTTTCGCATGCACCGCGACGCACCAGCGGATAACCCAACAATGGCTGGGTCTCCGACGCTGAGACGAGACAGCCTTTTTTTTTTTTTTTTGTTGACGGGTAGGAAATCTTCACAAAGATTCCCAGTCTTCTGTGTGGGAGAAGACTGGGATATGTGGGATTCTTACCCACTAAAACCTCACCGGTGGCCGTCTTCGACACGTTAGAGGGACTCTGGGATCTCCTATCGGAACGCACCAGTGTCCCTCTGTGCCTCGCTCCCGAGCTTTAATGCCCAGGAGCTCGTCTCGGGGGGAGCAGATGTTTGCTCCCCCCTGCACCCTCGCAGTGCATACGCAGGGTCGTCGTCTATTTAAGAGCGTCCGGGGCCCACACCCCAGACGCTCACGACCCCAAGGGTAGCCCTTTGTTTTGGGCCCCGAAGAAGAGACGGCCTGGTACAACCCCGACCGTCTCCCTGACCGATGAAGCCGTGCAATGGATGATGAGCCCCCCGACCCTGGCTTCAACAGATATTTTCTAGAGCCTGAGACACATACACGGACATAGGCTACTTTTTAATTCGAAACAGGGTTGGAAGGGGTTGAACGTTTTTGTGTGATGACGCCGGCTGAAATTTCATGATTACTTTTGGTCGTGATAACCGACAACCACGCGGGTGAAGCCGCGCGCATCAGCTAGTATTATACATCCTACTACAGCCCTTTCAACGTCCCACTGCTGGGCACGGGCCTCCCCTCAATGCGAGGGGGATTCAGGCCATAGCCCACCATGCTGGCCCAGTGCGGGTTGGCAGACTTCACACATCTATCGAGAACTAGACAAGTTCCCTCAGACGTGCAGGTTTCCTCACGATGTTTTCCTTCACCGTATTATACATTATACCGTATTAGTATTATACATATATAAAAGTAATATTATAACTCAGTAAACAATCTGTCAACAATTTACAGTTAGTATGCAAACAACAGTACTTTAATAAGTGGTGGTAAGATCTGTGAATTACATTGTATGATTCAAATCAACTTGGAACAAGATTATGAACGAACTAAACTCATTTATTCATTATTACTAATAAAACATAATGTGGACCGTTAAGTTGTATTTATAAGCAAATGTTTGGTGTGACTTTTATGACGGTTTCGTCAATGCCCCGATTGGTTGCGGGTTTGCTTCCCGACAGCGAAATTTGCCCTCTAGGCTAAGCATAACCGTGTAGACATAAGTTTTGTCTCTTTCAACTGTCAGATTTGTTGAGAAAATTACGTCACTGCGAGCTTTTTGTACTGCACTTGTAGTATGATCGCCAAGACTATAGTCGTATTTTTAATAAGACGAAGTCAACTGACGTTTGCTGTGTTGTCAGTTTTTGATGAAATAAAAATAGTGTTGTGACAAAGTGAATGATTGAAAAAACTCCTGAATGAATTAAATTGCCTCGATTGTCTTTTATAGGTTGAAATGATTAACTATTCACACTCATTGTTCATTCATCTGATTGAACGAGAACTGAACGCATCACTATTACTTTAAATATGGCAACATTATTTTACAAAGTAACATTAGCTACTGTCAATTGGCTTCGTCTAATTAAAAATACGACTATAGTCTTATGTCGCAGTATATCCTGATTTTGTATCTTTCTCTCGTATGAAATTAGACAGAGAGCATGCGAGCGAATTCGTGATAAAGGTCTTGTCTTGACATGCGTGTTGACCCCACTGGACATGGCTCGGGTCGTTTTCTCGACAAATCTGACAGTTGAAAGAGATAAAAGTTATGTCTACACGGTTATGCTAGGCTTTCTGGTCTGGATGTAACTCAGATCGCCTTCTAGCCATCACCATAAGGACATTAAGAACCTCGAATTGATTCGTTAATATTTGCCTATATTTATAACTTAATATGTTTCGCATACAATTACCCCACCCCAAAAAGAAATTGTATTATATTAAAAGTAAATTAATTTTAAAATATATTATAATAATAACAAATATATATATATATACAAATAATCATTATTTTTTTATAATTTATCCAACTTCAATTGGATGTCTTGTACCAAATTGTCATTGTAAAACGTAATTTATATTTTTTAGTTTGTATTTTATTATTTTTAGAGTTAAGCCCCCCCTCCCCGCACACTGGGGGGTCAAAGGTTGCGCGTCATTTTTTTCTTGTCAAAACCAAAACGGACTCTGTCATTAATATGCGTAAAGATTGAATTACTGTGGCATAAGCCTAAAGTATAATGCATATTGATTCCTGCGGCAATTTTTTTCTGACGTTTAAGTGACATCCGCCTTTGCCGTTGCCGTATACAATGGCGGATGTCAGATAAACGTCAAAATAATTGCCCCAGAGCCATACGCAGGGCGTAGTCATATGGGTTACTCTATGGGTATAAGCCACGCCCCCACGCATCAAAATTCGCACTCGCTGTCAATGTAATTTCGTTGAAGTATGAACTCTTTCTATGGACTTCAAGTCCGCCATCTTTATCACTGTCATCATCCATTTTTATTTATAATGTGTATTTATTGAATTTATCCTCGCTATTAATTACTCGACATTGCCATAAATACCGAATATCGCAGGTGCAGGCACTCCTCATCTTATTCCATCAAAATATCATCATATCGTAAAAAAGAAGGAGAAGAAGAACTCTTTCTATCAGTCAATACCATAGAGTATCTAGAGTACCCGTAATGACTCCACTCTTCGTATGACCTGCGGCGATTTTTCCGCCATTCTCGTTATCTTATGTAGCTGTAGTATACGGCAACTATATGGGGAAAACAACAATGGCGGAGTCAGATAAACCGGAATAATTTATCGCAGCGCGGGCTCGAAATGCCATCTCCGTGGTCAATACAGTTCGTTCTGGTAATGACGGCGACAAAACGTTCGTGGCGCCTCAATGTGCACAGGGCTTTATTATATTTTCTGTTATTCGACTCATAGGTTAATTAAAAATAATTTATTAGGAAAACAACATTTGATTATTAATTATTTACTCCGGAGTTTTGTTTATGATTAGACAATTGTTGGATTTTTTTTTCTACGTTTAGTTTGCAGAAACTCATAATGTTAAGGTATTTTTTTTTTAAATTAATTATTATGTTAATTTGTTGTCACATTAAATCTGATATTTTGTGAGTTCGGGCTTATTAGCGATATTTAGTTGTATCTTGATCTAAAAACGTGTTACAGTCTTCTTGGTTTACTTTATGAAAAAAAAAAAAGAAATTAGTCGTTGGTTAGATCTTTTGAGATTTTTTTATCTGTATACATGTTTTTCATTTTCACATGTAGTAACTGCATCGAGATATATAACGGGGATGCCCTATCGACTCCATCCTGCGGCAATTTTTTTCAGTTTATTAGTACGTCGATCCGTAAAAAAGAGTTAGCTAAATGTCAATAATATCAAACTTAATACTATAAATAGCAGTGGTAGCCGAGTGGTCGAACGCACGCTTTGCAATCAAAGTGCGCAGGTTCTATCCCCGGCTCGCACCTCTGGGTTCCATGTGCGAATCTCATTTTCATCTGAGATTATCACTTGCTAAGAAACGGTGACGGAAAACATCGTGAGGAAACCTGTGTGCCCGGTATAATGGCAATAGGCTCGCCCCCTATTACATTGGGACCAAAATACATCGGCGAAGTGTGGGCGCACTGCAGTGCACCTCTGCCTACCCCTTCGGGGAATACAGGCGTGATGATGTATTTTTTGATGATAATACTATAATTAAAGTATTTTCTTTCATCAATTCATGGTGGGCGAATTATATAAGTACCTGTTGTATTAAAAATTAAAATTCTTATTGGGCGCTATCTTATATAACAAATATTTTCCTTATTACATACTAGTGTCGCTAATAACCTCGTAAAAGTATAAACAGTTTTGGTCAATTTTATATATGTCTCTTAAAATATGCGATTATTGATATAAAATTGTTCAAACCAAAATCGACTGATATTCTCATTGTTTGTGACAATGTAATTTATGTTCTAAATCAATATCGTTAAGGTCCAAAGTAATGTAATCGTCATTGGATCAAAACTAAGAAACTACATTTATTATTATTAATAAATTTATTGTTAAAATTGTTCTTGTATCTTTTATTAACTCCCTGTGTTTACGTTTCGTTTATTTATTCTTTTTCGCACCATTTATAAGAGTTAGCGTTTTGTATAATTTCTGTATTAAAAATAATAGAAGGTGTATAAGAGCAACACTCGTGGTCTCTTTATAAACTTCTTGGTAACAATTCTGGTTTAAAAAATATATGAATATAGTCTATGGTATTATTTTGGAATTAGATTTGTACGTGAATAAGTTTTAGATGATTATTACATGCTTTTATTAAATATTAATACTTGTTTAAATTGCCAACTGATACTCAACAGTACCCCTACTAGCCGAGTTTATTATATAAGGAAGCGCCATCTAGCAATTCGTATCTGGCAATCAATATTGGTTCGGCGAGTGACCCAAGCGGGCCACTCCACGCGACAGATGTCGCCATCGGCGCCATTGTGCGCGCCATTAGTCTGAAGCACAGATCACTACTATACTAGTCTGTTTGAAATCCTCAAGCAGAGCGGATCGTTTTACTGACCGCTCCCGCAAGACCGCATCTTAACGCTTTTATCACGTCTCTCGTGCATCATACAAACTCTCATATAACTCCCGCTCATATGGATTAGTGAATGTGAACTCCCGGGACTGAATATGCACCCAGTGCAGTGCCGTGAACACAAGTTTTTGCCAGACGCCGCGCCGCCATTACGATCTTCCAGGAGGGGAACGAGTCGGCCAATTTGGTGAGTGCATTTTCTTGGTTTTGGTGCTCCTAAATGGTGTGAACAATGTGTGTATACCCGCTATCGTTAAAAGTCAAATTCAAAGTAATTTGTGGACATTTTTATTTTGTCATATTTTTACCTTAAAGTTTCACTTTACACTATATTGGCAGTTGTATTTGTAGGTGGCAGCAAAACCATATTGATTTTCAGGAGATCCTGCTCGAGAAAGAGCAACATACAATTGCCCATGAGAAAAACACTCCTTCCTTACGCAAAACCCTCTCCCGCACTTCGGTGCCCGCTCTGTCGCCGCGTTGCTCGCTGCGCTTCGCGGACCTTCTGGCGCGTCGTCTGCGGCGGCGTGTATTTTTTGCATAGAATAATTACTCATAGAAACCAAGTCCGCGCGCCGATTTTGAAGCACCTTAATTGGAGCCATAAATGGCTCCAAACGCCGGGCCGCTCCGTAGTGTTCAATGTCAATGCACGCCGAACGTGTCTCGCGAAAAAAAAATTATTATGACGATTTGTGCAGTTAAATTGTGTCACAACACATCTGAAAAACAAAATAAATATGATAACATCACTTTTCACAGGTAAGCTTTCAGTATTTCATAGTATCTTGTAGTTAATTAAGTCAAAATAGAACAAAATAGAAACGTTTTAATTCAATGCACAGTGTTGCCCGATTGTTAAAATATTTTCCCATTTTAACTGAATTTATTGCTCCGACTAATTAATTTTAAAACATTTGCTACTGTTACTTACTGTTGTTGTTCTTTAATGTAGGTGTTTGTGTGATTTAACGATATCTATACGATATCTATACGAACGATATTTTATAGGTTTCTAAACTGATTATTTTTTAATAATTATTTTTTTCTTTTTGATAATATGAAGACTATTCGATTAGAAATATTTGTTGACTTGATTGGTTTACTTTAGTTACACAGTATAAAAATTCATAATTGTATACAATAATTAAAATATATATATTTTTACGTGTTGTTGTTTTCTTTTATTCGTTTCATAAAAATAAACATTCCCGTATTATAACAACATTACATTACCATATCCACACTTTACCACACATAGCTATTTATGCATGATTGCCAAAAACAAATGGTTATCAGCGGCCGAGTCATTACCCCACTTTCGGAAAACTGGACCTTCACTGGCAACATTACACAAGTGTATGTGTGCGTGTCGCCGGGCGTAAGCACGTAATCGGCACGCCTGTGTGAACCGGTTTAGTGCTTCAATTTTGACAGAGCGCTTGTATGAAGACTATCTTTCTATGAGTAATTATTCTATGATTTTTTGTTTATATTGACATTTTTAATTTCATGATATCTCTTGAATGGAATGACCGATTTCAATAATTCAAAAAGTAATCGACAGGTATTAAAACAGTCTTGAATACGAAATTTATTTGTATAATAATTAATACAAAGGTATGGATAACACGGTCTGATTTTGATCGGCATTCCTGTCAACTTTTAAAATATAAAAAAGTAGTTAATAGTGACAAAACTACAAAAGTTGGACATATGGTCTCGCGGACTTTTTTGTAGATAATGATGTGTTTCCGCAGCGATGATGTGTTTACGGGTAATTTTTTTACACCTTGGGTTGGTTTTAGTAAAGATTTCTAAGGATCTCTATTTTTTTCTAGTTATAAATATAGCCTATGGTACTCAGTGCTAATGTAGCTTTCTAACGGTAAAATATTTTTTGAAATCGGTCCAGTAGTTTTTAAGTTTATTCGTAACATACAAAAATACAAATCTTTCCTCTTTATAATATTAGTATAGATTTAATTATTTAAAGTCATAATTAGTTTTTTAAAACCATACCATAACCTTTTTATTTTCATTTTTGGCGCAAAGGCCCAGAAGCCATGCCAAAATTATTAAAGAAAAGAAAATAAGGACACCAGTCGCATCTTTGTCGATGTTATTTAGTGTGCATTTTTCACTCATCCTTTGCAAATAAATTTTATTTAAAAAATATCTTGTTTTGCTCACCCTACCTAACTGGTAAGAATTGGCAGCTATGACGTCACAATATAGCGCAAAGTCGATCCTATTATCATTTAGGTATATAGATACCTACTACTATATACCTATTTATTTAATCAGCATACGCACACCAATAGGTATGATTGACTTTCGTCGTATTATGCGATTCAAATGATAATAGGATCGACTTTGCGCCATATTGTGACGTCATAGCTGTCAATTCTTACCAGTTAGGTAGGGTGAGCAAAACAAGATATTTTTTAAATAAAATTTATTTGCAAAGGATGAGTGAAAAATGCACAAGATGAAGTCTTTACCTTCATCTTTTTTGCACAATGTCTTTAGTTAGTACGAAATTCCGAAAGTGTTTGTCTTTGAGGTCGAATTCAAAATCGGAACTTCGAAAGGGCTGGTCTTTGTCTCTCTCTCTCTCTCTCTCTTTCTCTTTCTAAAGGCGGGAAAGAGATAGTGTGAATGTTTGGAATTGTATGATTAACCCCAGGCTGAATAAGATGTTCGCGGTTTTCTAAAAACAACAATTAAAATATTACTTTGTCTCTGGTTTTGCTGCCTGAAATCAGTGAGCAAAATCGCATTATGCTCACTGATTTCAGGCAGCAAAACCTACGTGTTTGAGTTACTGAAGTGAAAAGTTATGTATGTTACACGAGAGCAAAGTTTTTTGCATCTCGTGCCTTTGAATCCCTCGCCACAATAAGGATTCAACTTTAGCATCACTCGGTACGCTCGTGATTCAATCGTTGATTCGCACCCGCTATGTTTGCTGTCCGATCAGCCTCATACTATACTGACACAGGCTGATTTTTTAGGGTTCCGTACCCAAAGGGTAAAACGGGAACCCTATTACTGAGACTTCGCTGTCCGTCCGTCCGTCCGTCTGTCACCAGGCTGTATCTCATGAACCGTGATAGCTAGAGAGTTGAAATTTTCACAGATGATGTATTTCTGTTGCCGCTATAACAACAAATACTAAAATACAGAATAAAATAAATATTTAAGGGGGCTCCCATACAACAAACGTGATTTTTTGGCCGTTTTTATAGATAATGGTACGGAACCCTTTGTGCGCGAGTCCGACTCGTTGCAATCGCTACATGTTATGAACTATTCACCAATGCCCCCAAAATGTTGTCAACTGTTCCCTAAATCTAATCAACTACCCCCTAAATTTGGTCAACTGTTCCCTAGACTGAGACTGACTTGAGACAGATTTGGGCCATAGTTCTCATAATGACGAAAATACATCGGCGAAGAGTTGGTACACCTCTGCCTACACATTCGGGGAATACAGGCGTAGCGGTGTATATATGAATTTTATATAGGTAGGTAGTCGAGAGGAAAAAAAACAAAGTGCACTAATTAGAAAATATATATTGCAAAATAAATTGTCAATTTTTCAAATATTTACAGACAGATTACAAAACCATTTTAGTCACAAATACACCAATAAATTAATAGATAGCACATATACCTACGATTATACATTTGATGTGAAGCCCTTATTCTATTCGCACAAACTAAATTGGACTAAACTAAACGTGTACTTTCAGTGCGACTTTTGAAATAAATAACGCCACACAACCTTTCTAATGAAACCAGTTTGGGGTACATTGGTTGGATGGTTTCAAATTCTATAACAGACATAGATAGAAACAATTATTTTCTTTTCTACAGGGTGTATCAGAAGTCCGAAATAATACTTTGGATAATATACGGTAGCTTATATGTGGATTCTTAGTGAAGACAGTTTATACCCATCTATCATAGTTTGTGAGTTATAGACCTTTGAATATTTGTCACAGGTATCGTGTTCTGGCCTTTGGGTACATCCATAACTCTATTCAGCAGTGTAAGCTACACTTATGAATGGCGACTACCAATATTCACAAAACAGAACATGCAAATTTTACATAGGACTCGAAAAAAATATTGGAAAAACAGAATTGAGATATTTTTTATTCCATTCAGTTGTATACCCGATACTGATGCAAACATTCAAGTATTATTTCGGACTTCTGAAACGCCCTGCATAGATCTGCTAACGTTGAAATAGATAGCGCCGGCGGTGTTGCATGTATAAAAATAATACAAACTATACTTACTAATTTAATTTATTACTTATTATAATAATTATTTATAAATTGTCAATACACCATATTAAATACCTATTTAATCAAAAAAAAAAACACATTTGTGACATTACATTTAAAACGTAGCGAGAAGATTGAAATTACGTGTTGCAATAACAATAATGGTCAAATTAAATTATCAAGCCATCAATTTTGTCACCATTACCAAAACGAACTACATTTATACACTAGCTGTGCCCGCGACTTCGCCCGGGTGGACTTTAGGGAGATTACCCGGAAATATGGGTATTATGTTATTCCCGCGGAACCCTAATGCTTTTTCTAAAATTATAGTAGCCTAAGTTACGCCTTGGAACGTCTGCTATCTGTCAGTGAAAGTCCCATTGAAATCGGTTCAGCCGTTTAGAAGTTTACCTCAAACAAACAGACAGACAGACAAAAAATTTTAAAATTGCGTTTTCGTTATAGGTATCGTATATACTTTCATACGCATTTGGTAAAAAAGTGTTATTTTGATATTACAAACAGACACTCCAATTTTATTTATATTTATACATGAATAAAGCACATTTTTCAACGAATCGCCATTGATGAAGCGAAAGAATTTCAGTCGCGTCGCTTTTGCCACGGAAATTCAATCCTTATGCCTATTAACACACGAGTAAATTTTCAACAAAAAGTCAAGTTTATTCGAAATGTAACGTCATTGCTGATAACAAAACATTATAAGTTCTATCTCAGAAACGGCTAGACCGATTTCGATGGAGATTTGATTGGCAGATAGCTAATGTTATTAGCAGTAATTTAGGGTACTTCAATTTTGGGAAACTAATTAGGGTACCTACATTCCGGCGTGCAAAGTCTCTGATAGTTTCACGCGAGCTGTACAATCCTTTTGATACTTTTATGCCTTAATCAAAATTTTTATACTTAAAATGAATTTACAAAGGATTATTAAAATCAAAGTGCCTTGTAAGTCCATTGTAAAGTTGACATGTACCTACGCGTTGTGAACATTATTAACAATCAGTGCATTTTTTTTAATTCTTATATTTTTTTATACAAAAAAGTTCAACACTTGTTTATGATCTAGTATTAAATTGCATGTGATTTTTTCATTATGAAAAGAAACATGGACATATAAAAAAGGGAGGACTGCTCACCGCTTCCATGGAAAGTGAAGCAACGATATGCGTGCATGAATTTATAAGCAACAACCAATGCTTGTCGAGTAACCAACATACAACATACCAGAGTGTGCAAGACAACTTCACTAAGGGTGCTTCACTTTTTATTTGCAAGATTACTTCCGCCACTTTTTATATGTCCATGATATAAACAAAAGTTTATTAGACATGTTAAATACTACATTAGTTTATCTTTGAATATATTACAACACTGATAAACACTGTAAACTAACAATGAACTTACCAAGCATATATCGGTACAAACACCCTTTGAAAATTACATTTTTTTTTTGTGCTTCATCGTGCGATCAGTCAGTTAGACTATGAGCAGATGCGTTGTGTGGTGTTATGAAATTAAAAATTACATAATACAAAAATATTGTGATATAATTTATTTATGGATACTGTTTTGTTTAGAACGAAATCTCACATAATCTGTGTTAATACAATAGTAGAGAAAGGGGCCCACCACTCACCTGTCATCAGGTGTAATATTGCGGAAATCCATTGTTAATACAATAGTAGAGAAAGGGGCCCACCACTCACCTGTCATCAGGTGTAATATTGCGGAACTCCATTGTTAATACAATAGTAGAGAAAAGGGCCCACCACTCACCTGTCATCAGGTGTAATATTGCGGAACTCCATTGTTAATACAATAGTAGAGAAAGGGGCCCACCACTCACCTGTCATCAGGTGTAATATTGCGGAAATCCATTGTTAATACAATAGTAGAGAAAGGGGCCCACCACTCACCTGTCATCAGGTGTAATATTGCGGAACTCCATTGTTAATACAATAGTAGAGAAAGGGGCCCACCACTCACCTGTCATCAGGTGTAATATTGCGGAACTCCATTGTTAATACAATAGTAGAGAAAGGGGCCCACCACTCACCTGTCATCAGGTGTAATATTGCGGAACTCCATTGTTAATACAATAGTAGAGAAAGGGGCCCACCACTCACCTGTCATCAGGTGTAATATTGCGGAACTCCATTGTTAATACAATAGTAGAGAAAGGGGCCCACCACTCGCCTGTCATCAGGTGTAATATTGCGGAAATCCATTGTTAATACAATAGTAGAGATAGGGGCCCACCACTCACCTGTCATCAGGTGTAATATTGCGGAACTCCATTGTTAATACAATTGTAGAGAAAGGGGCCCACCACTCACCTGTCATCAGGTGTAATATTGCGGAAATCCATTGTTAATACAAAAGTCGAGAAAGGGGCCCACCACTCACCTGTCATAAGGTGTAATATTGCGGAAATCCATTGTTAATACGTGTACGTAATTGTATATGACAGGTGAGTGGTGGGCCCCTTTCTCTACTATTGTATTAACAATGGATTTCCGAAATATTACGCCTGACTCCATCAATTATCATAATCTGTGTTATGAAATGAAATAGAATTATAATCTATATATATAAAAATCAATGCCACTTTTCGTTGTAAGCTAACTAACTCCTAAACGGCTGGACCGATTTGAATGTTTTTTTTTGTATGCGTTTAGGTGGCACCCTGGATGGTTTAGATTCACAATTAGACCCGGTAGGTGGCGCTGCTTTCGTATGTCACTCATTCTAAGGTGGTACGAAGTTCGCCCAGTCAGCTAGTAAAATAAATATATTCATCTCACTCGCCATACAAACTAATTATACAGGGCGTATCACGAGTCCGAAATAACATTTAAGGTAATTACGATAGTTAGGTTTAGTCTGCTTGCACTATGCATCTACATATCAGTAGGCTTCGCATGACCGCGTAGACTTACATTTTATCTCGTTCAACTGTCAGATTCGTCCGAGCTTTTTGTACTGGACATGGCTCGGTGTGACGTCATTTTCTCGACCAATCTGACTGTTGAAAGAGATAAAACTTATGTCTGCACGGTCATGCTAAGCGTACAGTTCCGTATGTCACTCGGCTACCGTTCAAACAGACACCGATCTCGCCGGCGAGGTCGAGGAACCCCCTCTTCCGCTCGTAGGTGCATCTTTGCACCTAGGAGCGCAGTCACTACCTCTCCCCTCACGGTAACTGCCCAAGCCGAGGTCGTGCCCTCTGTGGCGCCCTTGAGCTAGTTGCCACCCCTTTCCGCCCTTAAGGCCTTGGTTGGAGTGCACTCTGCGCTAGCCACTCCTCCGGTAAAGCTGTAAAGGCCACCTCACGGCCAACAGTGTAAGTCCTTCAAAAAAAAAAACTCGGCTACCGTATAACAAATATCAGGGTGTGAAAGCCAATTTGACTTAAACGACACTTTTAGGCGATATTGACTTATAATACATATTTGGAATGAGTTAATTTCTCTTCGTTGAATAGTATGCTCTCCTGTAAAGTTAAAAGTCTCTTTTATGTCAAAATAGCATTTCACCCCTCGATATATGTAACAATAACATTATTTCGGACTTCTGATACACCTTAGAACACCATAGAACGAAAAAAATGTGCAATATAAAGTTTTAACTGTTTATAAAAAAAAAAAATCTTAATTAATAATTATTGAAATTTATAACGGATCTCACAAACTTATACTAATTAATTAATTATGTTATTGGGTACCTGATCGTGTCTGTGGTCACATGTTCGATGCCCGGGCGTGAACATTGCACCAGATTCTAAATAAATGCCGCCAGACAAAACATACTCATCATATGATGCCAAACAATGGTAGAATCTGACTATTTGTAAGTGCTTTTTGGCCCACACGAATAATACAAAAAATATCGATTTTTAATCAGAGCAGAGCTTGTACTATGGGTACCGTACAATGGACTGGGGGCGATCCCAGTTTCACCCAGACTGGGGCAAATTCAATGCAATTTTCTATAATAGTCCAGGTGTAACTGGGATCGTCCCTAGTCCATTGTACGGTACCCATAGTACTTTGCGATTCAAATGAGAATAGGATCGACTTTGCGCCATATTGTGACGTCATGACTGTCAATTATGACCAGTTAGGTAGGGTGAGCAAAACAAGATATTTTTAAATAAAATTTATTTGCAAAGGTCGAGTGAAAAATTCACTCAGTCGCACGACGAAGCACACTAACAACGACAAAATGGCGACTGGTGTCCTTATTTTCTTTTCTTTAATAATTTTGGCATAGCTTCTGGGCCATTGCGCCAAAAATGAAAATAAAAAAGGTTATGGTATAGTTTTTAAAAAACGAATTATGACTTGAAATAATTAAATAAATTACTACTAATTAAACTTATTTATTTAAATTTGATGTAAGACTATTATTATTGATATGCAAATAAGTTTTTTGCAAAACATACTTTTCAAGTGACATTTGACAGATAGAGGTTATTGACATTCGTATTCTTATTTGAACCGCATAGTACAAGTTTTGCTTTGTTTGGGTTCATACGATGAGTATGTGTTGCTTGGCGATATTCATTTATAATAGCGTTACTAACTCTAGTACCCAACAGCATGTCCCTTGAACTCTAAAAATAAATAAATAATGAAAGATGGAATGAAACATACAAACATTGCCTTTACACTAGACGTGTGTGACGTCGTTTTCAAGAAACGTAACGAAACCAGTTACTTGGTCGGCGTCACCTGTTTCAAAACTAGTGATTTTTGTAACTAGTTATTTTATTTAGCTACTGCGATTGTTTGCATAAATAACTCCACCAACTATACAGTTTCACTAAGTGTTTTTAGCTATACAGTTAAATCAATCGATTAAGTGACGTCTCTCGCTCACAGTTACTGGTTAACAGAAATAACGTAGTTACAAAAATCACTACTTGTAATTTGACTTGAAACGATTGATTCGGTTACATGCCGCGTAGATAGTTATTGTAACTAGTGACGTGAAATAACGGCCACGTCTACTTTACACTTAAGAATATAAAAACCCAATTATCTATCTTATATCGTGTACTCATACATCCCCTTCACACACCGCGGCGTCGAAGCACGCGCGACAATATTTTACCGATACCAAAATTAACTATATGTATACACTAGCGGCCCGTCCTGGCTTCGCTCGGATTTATAATATAGCCAATGTTACTCAGTGATATTGTAGCTTTCTAACGGCGCCCTTGGGGTCGTGAGCGTCTGGGGTGTGGGCCCCGGACGCTCTCAAGTAGACGACGACCCTGAGGAGGACGGCGGTGAGGGGTGGCTCTCGCCGCCGTATGCACTGCGAGGGTGCAGGGGGAGCGAACATCTGCTCCCCCCGAGACGAGCTCCTGGGCACAAAGCTCGGGAGCGAGGCACAGAGGGACACCGGAGTCCCTCTAACGTGTCGAAGACGGCCACCGGGGAGGTTTTAGTGGGTAAGAATCCCACATATCCCAGTCTTCTCCCACACAGAAGGCTGGGAATCTTTCTGAAGATTTCCTCGCCGTCAAAAAAAAAAAAAGCTTTCTAACGGCGAAATAATTTTTGATATCCGTCCAATCGTTTTTAAGTTTATTCATTACTTACAAAAATTACAAATCTTTCCTCTTTATAATATTAGCATAGATAAAGATTGAATTTCTGTGGTAAAAGCCACGCCGCCATATTGAGGTGTGAAAGGCTAATTTGACTCAAGCGACACTTTAGAGCGATATTGACTTATTTATATACATATTTGAAATCAGCTTATTTTTCTTTGTCAAAGAGTATGCTCTCCTGTTAAGTTAAAAAAATTGTCGCTCGAGTCATAAAGCCTTTCACCCTTCGATATACAGGGTGTTTCAGAAGTCCGAAATAATATTTTGACGTTTCCATCAGTATCGGGCATACAACCGAATGGTATAAAAATTTGATAGAAATTCGACCATGTTTTTCCCACTTTTTTTTCGTCCTCAATTCCTATAACTCATAATATCTCGAATCCTATGTTAAATTTTCGTGATCTGTTTTGTGGTAGCCGCCCATCGTAAATGTAGGTTACGCTGCTTGATAGGATCACGGATGTAATGTACCCAAGGGCCAGAACACGGTACTTGTATGAAATATTCAAAGGTCTTTAACTCGGAAACTATGATAGCACTATGACAGCTCAGGTTCAAAACAAAAATCGTAATATTGCCCGTCATGTCAAAGTGTAGCGTGTGTTGCCTTACTAACGTATTATTATTTTATATTTATTATTAAAAGCAGCTCTAAAGGCAACACATTGGAGCTATATGTACCTGTGTATTTGTAATAAGGTTTGGCGATTTAAAAAAATGATCAGCCCACTGAGTTTCTTGCCGGATCTTCTCAGTTGAGGTCGCGTTTCGATCCGGTGGTAGTATAGTAGTATATAAGAAAAAAATGTAAACATGACAATTTGTAAGTGTCCCCATAGGCCTATACAAAATAAATGATTTGACTTTGACTTTGATAGATAGGTATAAACTGTCTTCACTAAGCATCCACATGTGAGCTACCGTATATGTACCCAAAGTATTATTTCGGACTTCTGATACACCCTGTATAGAGTAACCTAAGCTTTTTCTTTTTATTATCTAACAAATCTCTGAAACAGAGGAATCGATTTTGACGGGACTTTCACTGGCAGATAGCTGATTATAATAAGGAATGACTTAGGATTACTGTTCTATTTTATGTTTACTTCTAAATTCCACGAAATGTCATGAAATTAACACAGAAAGTCATTTATTTTGGACACAGAATTCGTTTTGGATACACAGATAACATATTGAGAGGCGTGGTTTGACGCGCGCGTGTGCCGAGTGCTTTGCTGTAGCAGTATTTGTATCAAGACTAGACTTATAACTCGGAATATGTCAAATAAAGTTAGTCTGCTCGTATGAAATACAACAGAGAGCGATCTAGCGAGTCCGTGATTAAAGGTCTAGTCTAGACATGCGTGCTAACACTTGCTAACATATGATAACACTTGCTAACATATGCTAATACTTGCTAACATATGATAACAATTGCTAACATATGCTAATACTTGCTAACATATGATAACAATTGCTAACATATGCTAATACTTGCTAACATATGATAACAATTGCTAACACTTGCTAACATATGCTGACACAAGCGTTTAGTTGAGCGGCGACATGTATGTGATGTCGTCCCAGGGGTGGCGGTACAGCGGCTGCTTCATTCGCTTCTGGTCGAGGTAGTGACCCACCAGACCGATGGTGCGGCCGAGCACGAATAGCGCGTTGATGGAGCCCATCTGAATGTAATTGTTGCCCTCCTCTCTGAAAATTTATGCAACATGTGATTTGGTTGAATAATATGAGACCCGTCCACTTATTCAATCTATTTAGCTACCTGTTAAGCTGTATATCTGCCTGACTGTCTAGCTCTCTGTCTACCTAATTAACTGCATAGCTAGTTGTCTAGTTATATGTTCATCTAGCCATCTTTCTATCTAACTATCCATTTAGCTATCTGTCTAGCTCCCTGTCTATCTAACTAACTGCCTAGCTATGTGTCTAGTTATATGTTTGTCTAGCCATCTTTCTATCTAACTATCCATTTAGCTATCTGTCTAGCTCCCTGTCTATCTAACTAACTGCCTAGCTATGTGCCTAGTTATATGTTCATCTAGCCATCTTTCTATCTAACTTATCCATTTAGCTATCTGTCTAGCTCCCTGTCTATCTAACTAACTGCCTAGCTATGTGTCTAGTTATATGTTCATCTAGCCATCTTTCTATCTAACTATCCATTTAGCTATCTGTCTAGCTCCCTGTCTATCTAACTAACTGTCTATCTATGTGTCTAGTTATATGTTTATCTAGCCATCTTTCTATCTAACTATCCATTTAGCTATCTGTCTAGCTCCCTGTCTATCTACCTAACTGCCTAGCTATGTGTCTAGTTATATGTTTATCTAGCCATCTTTCTATCTAACTATCCATTTAGCTATCTGTCTAGCTCCCTGTCTATCTACCTAACTGCCTAGCTATGTGTCTAGTTATATGTTTATCTAGCCATCTTTCTATCTAACTATCCATTTAGCTATCTGTCTAGCTCCCTGTCTATCTACCTAACTGCCTAGCTATGTGTCTAGTTATATGTTTATCTAGCCATCTGTCTAACTATACGTCTAGCTATCAGCTATCTGACTATGCACCTGGCTAATCAGTCTATTTGTCCAGTTATCATTCTATCTATCTGTGTTGTTATCTGTCTATCTAACTATGCGTCTGGCTCTCTGTCAATGTGACTATGGACATGTCTATGTGTGTGTTACAGGCCCAGCGGCGGCGGCGATACTGACTGCGTGAAGAGCTGGCAGTGGCGGAAGAGGTCGACCATGGCGGCGGCGACGATCCCGTCGACGTTGAGGATGAGGTTGGGCTTCTTGCGCGTGGTGACCGCCTCCACGTCGAGCGCGTACCGCGTGACGGGCCAGGCCGGCCAGCGCGCCGTCACGTACGCCTTCAGCTCGCGCACGCGCGAGTCCGGGTTGTTGATCGACTTCACCCTGCGCATAAGTACCGTCTTATAGCGAGCGTCAAGACGCCTATAAGGGAGCGTCTCGACGGCAATAAGCGAGCATCGCGACGCGTTATAGTATGGGTCACGACGCCCACTTATAGGCGTCGCGTCGCTCACTTATAGGCGTTGCGACGCTTACTATTAGGCGTGGCGATGTTTACTATTAGGCGTGGCGACGCTTACTATGAGGCGTGGCGACGATTACTATTAGGCGTTGTGACGCTCACTTATAGGCGTCGCGACGCTTACTTATAGGCGTCGTGACGTTTACTATTAGGCGTTGCGATGCTTACTATTAGGCGTCGCGATGCTTACTCTTAGGCGTCACGATGCATACTCTTAGGCGTGGCGACGCTCGCTTATTGACGTCGCGACGTTTACTATCAGGCGTGGCGTCGCTTACTATTAGATATAGGGGAGCGTCGCCACGCCTAAGAGTAAGCATCGCGACGCCTATAAGTGAGCGTCACCACGCCTAAGAGTAATCATCGCGACGCCTAATAGTAAGCGTCACCACGCCTAATACTAAACGTCGCGACGTCAATAAGTGAGCGTCGCCACGCCTCAGAGTAAGCATCGCGACACCTAATAGTAAGCATCGCAACGCCTAATAGTAAGCGTCACGACGCCTATAAGTGAGCGTCGCCACGCCTATAAGTGAGCGTCGCCACGCCTAAGAGTAATCATCGCGACGCCTAATAATTAGCTTCGCCACGCCTAATACTAAACGTCGCGACGTCAATAAACGAGCGTCGCCACGCCTAAGAGTAAGCATCGCGACACCTAATAGTAAGCATCGCGACGCCTAATAGTAAGCATCGCAACGCCTAATAGTAAACGTCGCGACGTCAATAAGCGAGCGTCGCCACGCCTAAGAGTAAGCATCGCGACGCCTAAAGTAAGCGTCGCGACGCCTAAAAGTGAGCGTCGTGACGCATACTATATAAGACATCGCGATGCTCGCTTATTGACGTGGCGACGCCACCTTATAGACGTCGCGACGCTTACTATTAGGCGTGGAGACGCTTCTCTTAGGCGTGACGAAGCTTACTATTAGGTGTGGCGACGCTTACTATTAGGCGTTGCGATGCTTACTCTTAGGCATGGCGACGCTCCTCTATAGGCGTCACCACGCTTACTTATAGGCGTCGCTATTATAGTGAGCATCGCAACGTCTAATAGTAAGCGTCGCGACGCCTATAAGTGAGCGTCACAACGGTTATAAGTGAGCGTCGCGACGGCTATAAGTGAACATCGCGACGCCTAATAGTAAGCGTCGCCACGCCTAATAGTAAGCGTTGCGACGCCTATAAGTGACCGTCGCGACGGCTATAAGTGAGCATCGCGACGCCTAATAGTAAGCGTCGCGACGCCTATAAGTGAGCGTCACAACGGTTATAAGTGAGCGTCGCAACATCTATAAGTGAGCGTCGCGACACCATCTTTATATATACAAAGAATTCAAACAACGGCTCATTGTAGCACTGATCACCAACACTTCCTCTTTGCCTATATGACTTCAATCAGTCTGTCTATCTACTACTACTACAGCCCTTTTTTTTTTAACGTCCCACTGCTGGGCACGGGCCTCCCCTCAATGCGAGGGGGATTCGGGCCATAGTCCACCACGCTGGCCCAGTGCGGGTTGGCAGACTTCACACATCTATCGAGAACTAGTCAAGTTCCCTCAGACGTGCAGGTTTCCTCACGATGTTTTCCTTCACCGTTTCATAGCAAGTGATAATCTCGGATGAAAATGAGATTCGCACATAAATCCCAGAGGTGCGAGCCGGGATTTGAATCTGCACACTTCGATTTGCAAGTCGTGCGTTCGACCACTCGGCTACCACTGCTGTTAGTCTATCTATCATAACGGTCTATTTATGTACGTCTTTGCGACACAGGCCTGCGAGCCCAGTGGAAAGATCGAAGATAACAAAACCAAATATCGTTTCTTTTGGTAGTAAATGCATTTGTTGTTATGTACGTACTTGTGTCCAATGCCCATGATGAGCTCCCCCTTGGCCCGCTTCTCGTTGACAAACTCCTGCGGATGCTGGCCCTTGTCGTACGCCGCACAGAAGTCCGCCGCCGCACGATCTAACGCCCCACCAAACCGATCACCCTGCAACACAATGGTTTTTATTTATTTATTTAAGAACGACACACCAACAGTATACCTATTAACAATTGGGTAAATAAAATATTTAAAAAAAAACTGGTCTGATAGGTACACCAAGGACAGGCGTGTACAACTTTCACCGACGTGAGACTTAAACATAAAAAAAAGAAACAAATAAAGTTGAAACTAAACTAAAAATTAAGTTAAAGCTAAAATTTAAAATTTGAAAAAATGAAAAAGTAAAAATAAAATGAAAATATTTATGGCAATGATTTAAGTATCATTTTTCTAAACTCGTATAATGAACTGTTGAATATGTCTAAGTTGCTAATAAAATACATCATCACGCCTGTATTCCCCGAAGGGGTAGGCAGAGGTGCACTGCAGTGCGCCCACACTTCGCCGATGTATTTTGGTCCCAATGTAATGGGGGGCGAGCCTATTGCCATTATACCGGGCACACAGGTTTCCTCACGATGTTTTCCGTCACCGTTTCTTAGCAAGTGATAATCTCAGATGAAAATGAGATTCGCACATGGGACCCAGAGGTGCGAGCCGGGATAGAACCTGCGCACTTTGATTGCAAAGCGTGCGTTCGACCACTCGGCTACCACTGCAAAGTTGCTAATTTTACTGTTAAACATGTTATACTCATTACATATTCTTACTGCAGGAGAGTTGAGACCCAATTATGTTTTAGCTTAACCATAGAGCCTTTTGAACTTGCGAGTTCGCTCGCAAAATTTTTGCCAATACTAAAAAGGACTTTGTTTTAATATGCATAAAGATTGAATTTCCGTAGTAAAAGCAACGCGTCAAAAATTCGCTAGCGCTGCCAGTGTCGTAAAATTGTAAGAATTAACTTTTTATCACTGTCATCGCCCATTTTTAGGGTTCCGTACCTAAAAAGGATAAAAGGATAATTTCTTTAAGTTAATATAGTTCTGTAAAAATACGACCAACTCGACGTTTTCATTCGACATATCTCGAATAGGAGATTAATGTCTATCAAGCGAAAATCGGACCGCTGGCCATTTGTTCTGTACTCTTTGATTTTTGACACTCGATTTCGATTGAGCTTGAAAGATGATATAAAAGTACGATTTCAATAGTACCGTTTTAAGTCGTGTTAATTCAAATCAAATATCTAATAACCGAAACGTCAAATTGGTCGCATTTTTTCGACATATCTCGAATAGAGATGTCTATCAAACCAAAATCGGGCCCCAGGTACAACCCAAGTTTGTATTTGCAAAAAAAATTACACGAGCGTGTGCTAATAGGTCCGATTGTATACGACGTCATTTCGGACTTCTAAAACACTCTGTGTATGTGTGGTATACGTACGATGGTGAGCAGTCCGCTGACGAGCGACGAGATGAGGTCCTTGCCGGCGCGCGCGGTCACCATGGTGTTGTGCGCGCCCGACACGGCCGGCCCGTGGTCCGCCGTCACGATCAGCACCAGCTCGAAGAACTTGCTGGCCCAGTCCGGCAACTCCCTTTGGAACCTGCCACCCGAAAATATACAGCTTATAAATCAAGCAGTGGTAGCCTCGTGGGCAAAAATAATAAGGGGTGCAAGTTCAAATCCCGATCCCGCAGCTGGTGAGATAATTCTCATGTGCGAATGTCGTTTTCAACAATGATTACCATTACTTGCTGAACGGTGAGGGAAAACATCGTGAGGAAACCTGCACGTCTATTGAAAAGCGTGTGACGTTCACCAACCCACACTGGGCCAGCGTGGTGGACTATGACCCAAAAAATCTCCCTCATATTGAGGGGGAATGTGCCCGGTATAATGGCAATAGGCTCGCCCCCTATTACATTGGGACCAAAATACATCGGCGAAATGTGGGCGCACTGCAGTGCACCTCTGCCTACGCCTTCAGGGAATACAGACGACTTATAGTATCATATTTTCTATACACGGTGTAGCAGAAGTCCGAAATATTATTTTAAATACATTATACAGAAGCTGATATTTAGACGCTCAGTGAAAACAGAGAATGCCTCCCTGTCATGGTTTCCAAGTTACAGATCTTTAAATATACATCATCACATCATCATCACGCCTGTATTCCCCGAAGGGGTACGCAGAGGTGCACTGTAGTGCGCCCACACTTCGCCGATGTATTCTGGTCCCAATGTAATAGGGGGCGAGCTTATTGCCATTATACCGGGCACATTCCCCCTCAATACGAGGGAGATTTGAGCCATAGTCCACCACGCTGGCCCAGTGCGGGTTGGTGAACTTCACACGCCTTTCAATAGACGTGCAGGTTTCCTCACGATGTTTTCCTTCACCGTTTCAAAGCAAGTGGTAATCTCGGATGAAAATGAGATTCGCACATAAACCCAGAGGTGCGAGCCGGGGTTTGAACCTGCACACTTTGATTTGCAAGGCGTGCGTTCGACCACTCGTCTCCGATCTTTAAATATTAGTCACAGATATCCCTGTTGTGGCCTTAGTGGACACCCAGAACCCCAAAGGTGTACACTGCATCTACGTGAGGTGACTATTAATGTTCACAAAACATAACTTGAAAATTTCATATCGAATTTTACTTAAGCAACACTTTTTGGCGATATTGACTTATACAGGCTATATCAGAAGTCCGAAATAATACTTTAGGTACATATACGGTAGCTATGTGGATGCTTAGTGAAGACAGTTTATACCAAACTATCATAGTTTCTGAGTTATAGTCCTTTGAATATTTGTCACAAGTATCGTGTTCTGGCCTTTGGGTACATCCATAACCCTATTCAGCAGTGTAAACTACACTTATGAGGGGCGACTACCAATATTCAGAAAATAGAACATGCAAATTACATATAGGTCTCAAGATATTAAGATATAAAGATACTGACGACGAAAACAAAGTTGGAGAAACATGGTCGAATTTCGATCAATTTTTTGTACCATTCAGATTATATACCCGATACTGATGCAAACGTCAAGTATTATTTCGGACTTCTGAAACCACCTGTATACCTATTTGGAATCAGCGATTTTTTCTGCGTTCAAAGTCAAATAGCCTTGAAAACATGCTGAAAAAGCTATTTTAAAAGCTACCATGTAATAAACACTGACCAGAGCAAGCTGATCGTGCCGCCGACACCGAGCTGCCTCTCCAGCACTTGGCTGATCGGCACGCCGCAGTACGACAACTCCTGGCCTCGCTCGTCGCATATCGTACTGATGAACGCTGCCGGCTTCCTGATGATACCCAGTTTCCTGGCCCAGTCGTAGTCCATGGGCACTTTGGGTGGCTCCACTTCCTCTTTCACGATTATCTTTCCAGCTTTCACGAGACTCTGGTATACTTGGTTGATGGTCTCGCCTAGATTTAACAAAAAAAGGAGAATAAGTTGATTATTTGGTGAAGTGTATTTCTTCTTTTTTTAGGATTCCGTACCCAAAGGGTAAAACGGGAACCCTATTACTAAGGCTTCGCTGTCCGTCTGTCACCAGGCTGTATCTCATGAACCGTGATAGTTAGACAGTTGAAATTTTCACAGATTGTGTATTTCTGTTGCCGCTATAACAACAAATACAATAAAAAGCAGAATTAAATAAATATTTAAGGGGGCTCCCATACAGCAAACGTGATTTTTTTGCTCGTTTTTATAGATAATGGTACGGAACCCTTCGTGCGCGTGTCCGACTCGCACTTGGCCGGTTTTATTTACAAAATGAATGAAATTATGATATTTAATGTAATAAGATGAGGAATGGCTCCACCTGCGTTTAGCGGGTACTTCAGCCAGTGTCAAGTAATTAAAAGCAAGGGCAAATTCAATACTACTACAGCCCTTTTAACGTCCCACTCCACTGCCGGGCACGGGCCTCCCCTCAATGCGAGGGGGATTACGGGCCATAGTCCACCACGCTGGCCCAGTGCGGGTCGGCAGACTACACACATCTATAGAGAACTAGTCAAGTTCCCTCAGTCTTGCAGGTTTCTTCACGATGTTTTTCTTCACCGTTTCATAGCAAGTGATAATCTCGGATGAAAATGAGATTCGCACATAAAACCCAGAGGCGAGCCGGGGTTCGAACCTGCACACTGTGATTGCAAGGCGTGCGTTCGACCACTCGGCTACCACTGATAGTGTGTGTAAACGACAAAGTATTATTGGTATACCCTGTATATGCTATATCTCTGCTTACCCAGCGTGTCGAAGGAGTCTGGCACGAAGACGCCGTGCGCCCGTAGCGCGGCGTTCTTCGCGGCCGCCTTCTCCAGCGCGGAGCCGGCCAGCGAGCCGGCGTGGCCGAACTGCACCTCCGACGTGAACATGTCTGCACAACGGTGCACACGTTATACAGGGTGGTGCGAAACAAAAACACGTGACATATACAGCATGCTCGATTTTTTTTTTGGAAAATATGCAGCATGTTTGAAAAAAAAAATATTATATTACAGTTTGTTTTACATTGTCGAAAAATAATAATATTTATACAATGTGTTGAAAAAGAGTTAATTATACAGAGTGATGAAAAAAGATCATTGTACAGGCTGTTGTAAAAAAATGAAACTCAAATATTTTAAGGGCGACATTACCCATTCTGAATAACATTGTACATCTATCTGATAACCTTGCAAAATTGTTATCAACCGACTTCAAAGGAAGTCGTTCCAAATTCGACTCATATGTTTTATTTTTTTTAACTGCCCATCGTAACACCCTGTATAATATGTTTTTTTTTTCCTTACCAGAGCAAGTCCCGATGCACCATGCGACTACTGGCTTCTTGATAGCGCCGTCCCTGATGGCTTTACACACGTGATACTCCTCCACGCCGCCCACCTCGCCCAACAGCACCAGCATCTTAACATTGGGATCAGCCTCGTACCTGGAGACATACAACATATTACAACACTATTGTAGTAAATATTTAAAATTGCAAACGCCAATTTTCATTGTGAGCATAGTACTAAAAAATATATAAAAATATACGCCAGTTATCATTAACCGCACTGTACTTAAAGACACTAGCGCCAATTGTCGATACATCATATTCTGTTGCCTTTTACATTATACAGGTGGTCGAATAATAATATTATACAGGAACAGGGTGTTGTACAGTTACCGACAACTCGCCAAAAATGTTGTACAGCTATCGGCCAGAATGTTGTACAATAATTATCTATTTGACCACAATGTTGTACAATAATTATCTATTTGACCAGAAAGTTGTACAATAATTATCTATTTGACCAGAAAGTTGTACAATAATTATCTATTTGACCAGAAAGTTGTACAATAATTATCTATTTGACCAGAAAGTTGTACAATAATTATCTATATGACCAGAAAGTTGTACAATAATTATCTATTTGACCAGAAAGTTGTACAATAATTATCTATTTGACCAGAAAGTTGTACAATAATTATCTATTTGACCAGAAAGTTGTACAATAATTATCTATTTGACCACAATGTTGTACAATAATTATCTATTTGACCAGAAAGTTGTACAATAATTATCTATTTGACCAGAAAGTTGTACAATAATTATCTATTTGACCAGAAAGTTGTACAATAATTATCTATTTGACCAGAAAGTTGTACAATAATTATCTATTTGACCAGAAAGTTGTACAATAATTATCTATTTGACCAGAAATTTCGGTCAGAATGCTACACAGTAAATCTCTGTTTCACCAGAAATCTCTTTCAACTGTCATATTTGTCGAGAAAATGACGTCACTTCGAGCTTTTTGTACTGGACATGGCTCGGTGTGACGGATCTGACAGTTGAAAGTGATAAAAGTTATGTCTACGCGGTCGTGTTAAGCATACATGATATAGTAGAGTACCTGAGCAGATGGTCGATGAAGGTGGTCCCGGGGTAGCGGTCCCCGCCGATGGCGACCCCGTCGCAGACGCCGTCCGCCTGCTTCGACAGGATGTTGTTCAGCTCGTTGCTCATGCCGCCAGACCGGGACACGTACGCCACGCTGACACAATATTCATTACTACTACTGCAGCCCTTTTAACGTCCCACTGCTGGGCACGGGCCTCCCCTCAATGTGAGAGGGATTCGGGCCATAGTCCACCACGCTGGCCCGATGTGGGTTGGCAGATTCACACATCCATCGAGAACTAGTCAAGTTCTCTTAGACTTGCAGGTTTCCTCACGATGTTTTCCTTCACCATTTCATAGCAAGTGATAATCTCGGATGAAAATGAGATTCGCACATAAATCCCAGAGGTGCGAGCCGGGGTATGAACCTGCACACTTTGATTGCAAGGCGTGAGTTCGACCACTCGGCTACCACTGCTCCGCATTATTATTCTATATTAATAATAAGCCGTGGTAGCCTCGCGGGCAAGAACGCCCGCCTTGAACGTAAGGGGTGCAAGTTCAAATCCCGGGCCCGCACCTCTGAGATAATATTCATGTGTGAATGTAATTTTCAACAATGATTACCATTTGCTGAACGGTGAAGGAAAACATCGTGAGGAAACCTGCACGTCTATAGAAAGGCGTGTGAAGTTCACCAACCCGCACTGGGCCAGCCTGGTGGACTATGGCCCGAATCTCCCTCGTATTGAGGGTGAATGTGCCCGGTATAATGGCAATACGCTCGCCCCCTATAACATTGGGACCAAAACACATCGGCGAAGTGTGGGCGCACTACAGTGCACCTCTGCCCATGAATGCAGGCGTGATGATGATGTATGTATGTATTTATTTATTAATAATAATAATTCCATCATCATATCGAGGAGGCGAAAGGCTTTTGTGTTGAGCGACACTTTTGGGCGATATCTGGAATTAGCGGATTTTTCTGCGACAAATGAGTATGCTCTGTTGTAAAGTTTAAATTGTCGCTTCAGTCTAATCGCATTTCACCCCTCGATATGATCTACTCGATACATTTTTCTTCAAACTCCTCCTACACCTTTTTCGATTAAATTCGTGCGAGTTCCAAGACAATTTAGCTTTTCCCCGGGACTCGCCGAGGGTCACACCTCGGTGTTTTCAATGGACACCGCTGTCGATCCTGGCTCACAGGAGTAACAGTGGTGGGAATGTGTGGCGGGCTTAGTCCCAAAAAAAAAAATAGATCTACCATATACAGCGTGTATCAGAAGTCCGAAATAATACTTTAGGTACATATCCGGTAGGTCATACGTGGCTGCTTAGTGAAGACAGTTTGTGCCTTACTATCATAGTTTCTGAGTTATATACCATTAAATATTTGTCACAGGTATCGTTTTCTGGACTTTGTGAAGATCCACAACCCTATTGTTAACTACACGAATCAGAGGCAACTGCCGGTATTCACAAAACAGAACATGAAAATGTTACACAGGGCCGGAGATAGTACAAGTTATAGAAATACACGACGAAAAAAACTTTGAAAAAACATGGTCGAATTTTATACCATTCTGTTATATACCCGATACTGATGCAAACGTCAAAGTATTATTTCGGACTTCTGATACACCCTGTCATCATCATTTGCCTTACCTTGTCCCATTATTTGGGGTCGGCGCAGTATGTCTTTTCCTTCCATTCATCTCGCTTCTCCGTCATACTGACATCCACTCCGATCTCATTCATATCATCCTTTATACAGTCCATCTATCTTTTCTGATACACCCTGTATAGTTATGTTTTGCAGTTTTTAAGCACTCACCTGCCGGGTCTGTACAGTTTACACTCTATGATGTTATCGATCATGCCCGCTGTGTTTCCGATCTTGAAACATCCGGGTTTGATTCCGCCGACTGTGGCCGGACCTATTACGTTCACCTGTTGGAACATAAATCTATATAGACGCTTGTAAGGCAATCGTTACTAAGCGACAAATTATGAGTTATATACTAGAGATAAAACGGATATCCGGCGTTGTTTTCACTATCCGGTCGGATACCGGATAGTAATTAAGTATCCGCCAGAAACCGGATAGCAATTCAGTATCCGGCCAGAAACCGGACAGTAATTCAGTATCCAGCCAGATAGTAATTCAGTATCCGGGCGGATACCGGATAGTAATTCAGTATCCGGCCAGACAGTAATTCAGTATCCGGCCAGATAGTAATTCAGTATCCAGCCAGATAGTAATTCAGTATCCGGCCAGATAGTTATTCAGTATCCGGCCAGACAGTAATTCAGTATCCGGCCAGATAGTAATTCAGTATCCGGCCAGATAGTAATTCAGTATCCGGCCAGAAACCGGATAGTAATTCAGTATCCGGCCGGACTTTTAATAGTTAGTATATGTCTGCTTACCCCGCGCGTGTCAGCGAGCTTGATGATCTTCCTCGTCATATTCTCCGGTATACCTTCGGCTATGATCACGATCGTATTGATCTGTGGATGCTGCATGGCCTGTTATTGAGAAAAACAAACAAAAAAATACACATTAAGAAGCGAATATATGATGTTTTAGAAGTCGGAAATAATAGTTTCATAGCAGGTGGTAATCTCGGATGAAAATGAGAATCGCATATGAAATCCAGAGGTGCGAGCCGGGGTTTGAACCTGCACACTTTGATTGCAAGGCGTGCGTTCGACCACTCGGCTACCACTGCTTTGAAAAAATGATAATGTCCTTTGGTTATCATTTTTCTTAGTAAACTTTATTGTTTTTTTTTTTATACTGCAGTAGCTTTCCAAACCTTTTGCAACTCCCCTATAGAAGCTTCCCACACGTTGAAAAACACTGGCCTACACGAATAAAAAAGATAAGATTTGAAAACGGAACCCTAAAATATTAAATTACCTGCATGGAACTGTCGTAGGCGGATCTCAGCGAGGCGAAGTTCACCAGCACGGTCGCCTCCTGGTGTTTACGCATCGCCACGTCCATATCGGAGAACACTGCAACACGCGATCAATTAGTACATGCGCACGCGCATATACGGTAGAACGAAAACACAATTCCACAATATTTTTTCGTCTACATGTTTGTTAGAGGTAAACTCCCAAACGGCTCGATCGATTTTGACGGGATTTTCACTGGCACATAGCTGTTGGTACCCCTGCAACAACAGGGTGTAACTTGGGCTATTTTTGAGATGCTTTTTAGGGTTCCGTACACAAAGGGTAAAACGGAAACCCTATTAATAAGACTTCGCTGTCCGTCTATCCGTCTGTCACCAGGCTGTATCTCATGAACCGTGATAGTTAGAGAGTTAAAATTTTCACAGATGATATATTTCTGTTGCCGCTATAACAACAAATACTAAAAAGCAGAATAAAATAATTATTTAAGGGGCTCCCATACAACAAACGTGATGTTTTTGCTCGTTTTTATAGATAACTAGCTGTGCCCGCGACTTCGCCCGCGTAGACTTTAGGGAGATTACCCGGAAATATGGGTATTATGTTTTTCCCGCGGAACCCTAATGCTTTTTCTAAAATTAAAGTAGCCTAAGTTACGCCTTAGAACGTCAGCTATCTGCCAGTGAAAGTCCCATTGAAATCGCTTCAGCCGTTTAGAAGTTTACCTCAAACAAACAGACAGACAGACAGACAAAAAAATTTAAAATTACGTTTTCGTTATAGGTATCGTATATACTTTCATACGCATTTGGTAAAAAAGTGTTATTTTGATATTACAAACAGACACTCCAATTTTATTTATTTGTATGTATAGAAGATGTATAGATATAGATGGTATCTACGGAACCCTTCGTGCGCGAGTCTGACACGCACTTGGCCGGTTTACGCACAGATAGATGAACCTATGTATACCTGGTATGAAGACCTCCTTGTTTCCGAAGTAGTACTTCTGTTTGTGATCTGCGGTGAAAGGGTAGACAATGGCGACCACAGACGGCTCCGCGCGACGGCATATGTAGTCAAAGTCGAGCATGCCCTGACGTACAAAAAATATATATATCGACACTTGAAAGGCAATAATTATTAAGCGCCAATAAAATCGTGAAATGACTTATACATACCATACGAACGGACAGATTTTTGTGTGTCGTTTGGTATACATATGACTTATTTAACGATTTTTTTGTTAAAAGGCGAATTGACTCAAGCGCCATTTTGGTTACTTTGCACGCAACCCAGCTCAATTAACGAAGAAAAATTAGCTGATTCTAACAATATATATAACTCAATATCGCACAACATTGAATAAATTCGCCTTTTACTCGTCGATCATCACGCCTGTATTCCCCGATGGGGTAGGCAAAGACGCCGAAAATTCGCCAATGTATTTTTGGTCCCAATGTAATAGGGGGCGAGCTGACCATTATACCGGGCACATTCCCCCTCAATACGAGGGAGATTTGGGCCATAGTCCACCACGCTGGCCCAGTGCGGGTTGGTGAACTTCACAGTCCAAAGGCCAGAGTGGTAAACAAACTTGGAACATCTCAGTTACGGGGGCGGCCCGTCAACCACTGAGCTAAACAGGCTTGTTCTTGGAGTAGGTTTATGTCAATGATCTAAAGTAGAAAATTAGGATCGAACTCAGGACCTCCCAGTTACCAGGGCGGCCCATGTTACCACTGAACCATTGCCGCTCGTGTGTGTGTGTGTGTAAAGCTTTTACTAGAAGAAGATTCATGTGGATAGTCTAAATGTCAGAATGGATATCAAACCCGGAACACCTCAGCCACCAGGGCGGCCCGTGTAACCACTGGTCTATAGCCGTTCATGTGACTAGTTACCTGTACGGCCCTGTTCTGCATTCCCCAAATGATGGCCTTGGTTCTGTCGTTGAAGAGACCAGCAGCGGAGATGGCCTGCTGCAGCCTGGTGGGGGCTTGCGAGCAGACCAGGTCGATCAGCTTCGGCGTGAACTCCGGGAACTCCAGCGTGGGTTTTGGCTGTTATAAAAAACAACATCGCTTATAACTCAGTTTAGATATAAATGGGGGGGGGGAGGGGGTTGGGCAATTTGTTACGCCACAGCTCGGGCAAGAAGTACGCATTTCCATCTTTAGCTTGGAGAAGAACTCACAGCATTTTATTGCTTGGTGAAGAAGTACTTCTTCCCAGCTTTAGTTTGGGCAAATACTCTCCGCATTTATTGCTGGGCAAGTATATTAAGCATACTCTAAGCATAATACGGCTTGGGCAAGAGGTACTTGTTGCTACCATCTTCAGTTTGGGCAAGTACTCAGTATATTGTTGCTTGGACAAGAACTATATCTAATCATCTTAAGTGTAGGTAAGTACTATATGCGCCTTAAAACTACTCATTGCAACCTTCGTCGTGTGCGAGTACTACCCACGGCTTGGCCAAGAAGTACTCATTGCCACAATTCAGGCCGGGCAAGTAATTTACGCATATTGTTGTCTGGGCGAGAAGTACTCATGATGTCATGTTTAGCAAGAGTTATGTATGACAATAGTAAGTTGGGCAAGAAGTACTCATGATGTTATTTTTAGCAAGTGGTATTCATATCATACAAACAATAAGTTGGGCAAGAAGTACTCATTGCCACAATTCAGCTTGGGCAAGTAATTTACGCATATTGTTGTCTGGGGGAGAAGTACTCATGATGTCATGTTTAGCAAGTGGTATTTATGAAAATAGTAAGTTGGGTAAGTGGTTGGGCAAGAAGTACTCATTGCCACAATTCAGCTTGGGCAAGTAATGTACGCATATTGTTGTCTGGGCGAGAAGTACTCATGATGTCATGTTTAGGTATTAATGCAAACACTAAGTTGGGCAAGCACTGACCGCCAGCTGCGGCTTGGGCAGCTGCTTGGGCGCGAAGTCGAGCTGGTGGTCGGGCGGGATGGCGGCGTGGCCCAGCGCCAGCCCCACGATGGCCGTCATGTTGCTCTCCGGCCCGAACACGTACAGCGGGATGCGCAGTCTGTGCCCAACTTCGCGCATCTGCCTAAATGTATACAAATAACAAATACAACACATTTTTGTTGGGAGCAAAAATTACGCATAAATACAAGTATATAAAGACACTTGAAAGACAATCCTTACTAAGCGACAAAAAAACGTAAAATCTATACTTAATAATATATAATATATTTAAAAATGTAATTTATAAGAAAGATAAGAAATAAAGGAAATTATAATATAATATTATAAAGAGGAAAGATTTTTATTTTTATATGTAACGAATAAACTTAAAAACTACTGGACCGATTTCAAAAATTTATTTACCGTTAGAAAGCTACATTATCACTGAGTAACATAGGCTATATTTATTACTAGAAAAAAAATAGAGATCCTTAGAAATCTTTACTAAAACCATACACTGAGGAAAGTATTGATGATAGAACAAAAAAAGGTAAAAAGGTAAAAAATTGCAAAATAAAAATGTCCACCCGTGCGAAGCCGGGACGGGCCGCTATCTATATTATCTATACAAATAAATAAAATTGGAGTGTCTGTTTGTAATATCAAAATAACACTTTTTTACCAAATGCGTATGAAAGTATATACGATACCTATAACGAAAACGCAATTTTAAATTTTTTTGTCTGTCTGTCTGTCTCTCTGTCTGTCTGTTTGTTTGAGGTAAACTTCTAAACGGCTGAACCGATTTCAATGGGACTTTCACTGTCAGATAGCTGACGTTCCAAGGCGTAACTTAGGCTACTTTAATTTTAGAAAAAGCGTTAGGGTTCCGCGGGAAAAACATAATACCCATATTTCCGGGTAATCTCCCTAAAGTTCACGCGGGCGAAGTCGCGGGCACAGCTAGTTAGATATATATACCAAACGATGCAGGTCGTTTGAATGGTATACAATAACTTATTTTACGAGTTTTTGTTCGCTTAATAAGGATGGCCTTCAAGCGTCGATACCTGTGTACAGGATGTTATAAATTTATATACAGGTGTTGTTTATGAATATATACAGGATTTTATACATGTATAAAATCCTGTATATTCAGGAGTTTATACAGGATGTTGTACATGTATATACAGATTGTTGTATATGTATACACAGGATGTTGTACATGTATATACAGGATGTTGTACATGTATATACAGGATGTTGTACATGTATATACAGGTGTTGTTTATGTATATGTATATACAGGAAGTTGTTTATGTATATACAGATTGTTGTATATGTATACACAGGTTGTTGTACATGTATAAAATCCTGTATATTCAGGAGTTTATACAGGATGTTGTTAATGTATATACATGGAGTTATACAAGTATATACAGGATGTTGTACATGTATCTACAGGTGTTGCATAAATGGGATGTTGTGTTTGACTAACCTGAGTCCCTCCTGATAGTTGGGGCCGCCTCTCCTCACGAATATGGTGATGTTGTACTGTATGAGCGCGTCCTTGTACGTGTTGATGGCTGTGATGATCCCGCGGAAGGTGTCCGCCACGCTGGTGAAGTTCGCTATGCCCCCGCCGATTATCAGCACCTGCACGGTGATATTATTACGTTGTTAATAAGGAATACATATAAACTAATTATTTTTAAGTGTCCCCGTAGGCCTAGACGAAATGAATGATTGGGCCGTTTTCATTCAATTACATAATTAAAATAATTATATAAATTAAAATAATAATAAGTCAAATTACATAATTGCCATATATTTCAACATTTTTAACATTTTCAATAAGTGTACATTTGATGTACACTGTATGTATGTATGTACATCAAAAGTACACTTATCGTACACCAATTGTAAAAAAAATACACTAATTGTACACCAATTGTAAAAAAAATTACATTAATTGTACACTTATTGTACACCAATTGTAAAAAAAATACACTAATTGTACACCAATTGTAAAAAAAATTTACATTAATTGTACACCAATTGTAAAAAAAATACACTAATTGTACACCAATTGTAAAAAATTTTTACATTAATTGTACACTTATTGTACACCAATTGTAAAAAAAATACACTAATTGAACACCAATTGTAAAAAAAAATTACATTAATTGTACACTTATTGTACACCAATTGTAAAAAAAATACACTAATTGTACACCAATTGTAAAAAAAAATTACATTAATTGTACACTTATTATTATTATTACATTAATTGTACACTTATTGTAAAACTTTCGTACATTAATTATACACTTTTTGTACACCAATTGTACATTGTACATTAAATATGTAGGTACAGGAGGCCACACTCACCTTCCCATTAGGGTGCTTCTCCCTGCACATGAGACTGAAGATAGTCTTAGCGTAGTCTGCCGTCTGAGTCTCGGTCGGCGCGCCAGAGTACTCCCCGTAGTTGGCGAGCTCGGCGGCACCTCCCAGCTCGCATATAGTATCTGTGTACACCACAGACGCCCCGCCGCCCGCCACCATCGTCCATATACGTCCAGACTTGTTCAGAACTGTCAACTGGTAAGGACAAACAAAAGATTAAACACATAGAACATAAGAATGAGGTTAGAACGGCGGCAAATAATTTTTCTGTATGCACACCAAGTTGATATGATAGTGATAGAATAATTGCCAATGTTGTGGATACGAAATTTTGAATCTCGTATACAGGTCTCAGATATCGCATCTTTAAAAGTATACAGACCTAACTTAAAAATAATGTTGCTGAAAAATGGTCGTTCGACCGACCCTTTAAGATTTATATTCCAAAACCGAAAATTGGATCTCTATACTTTTTAAAATGCGATATGGTCATATACAGGGTGTCCCACGGATATGCCGCACGGAGGGAAAGTACCTTCAATATTGTAGATGGAACATTTTACTGAAAGAAAACATTATTTGAATTAAAAAAAAAAAAAAAAATTACATGGTTAAACCAATTCCATCTACAATATTTAAGGTACTTTCCCTCCATGTGGCATATCCGTGGGACACCCTGTATATTAGACTTATAATAGTAAAATACAAATATCTAGATTAACGTTTAAACTTTATTTATAGCCTAGCTTCTACCCGCAACTTCATCTACACAGACTTCGATTATCTATACAAATAAATAAAATTGGAGTGTCTGTTTGTAATATCAAAATAACACTATTTTACCAAATGCGTATGAAAGTATATACGATACCTACAACGAAAACGCAATTTTAACATTTTTTTTGTCTGTCTGTCTGTCTGTTTGTTTGAGGTAAACTTCCAAACGGCTGAACCGATTTCAATGGGACTTTCACTGACAGATAGCTGACGTTCCAAGGCGTAACTTAGGCTACTTTAATTTTAGAAAAAGCATTAGGGTTCCGCGGGAAAAAAATAATACCCATATTTCCGGGTAATCTCCCTAAAGTACACGCGGGCGAAGTCGCGGGCACAGCTAGTTCAATATATTTATATATTATATCCGCCATGTTATTCTGACGTATAAACAGT
Organism: Ptilodon capucinus; assembly: GCA_914767695.1. Taxonomy (NCBI): domain Eukaryota; kingdom Metazoa; phylum Arthropoda; class Insecta; order Lepidoptera; family Notodontidae; genus Ptilodon; species Ptilodon capucinus. The sequence continues at coordinate 3,782,021 of OU611837.1, forward strand.
AAAGACGGTTTCAGACTACGCTATAATATAATAGCATATAGTATATAGCTCATAGCACAACAATATCGCGCACCATACATTGTTATGGACACGTCCACACTGTACTGTACTATATATTATTGGCTTACTATACGCTATAAATTGGTGCGATGCGCTGAGTTCATGCTATGCTATATTGCACGCCGCCCTTTTCCTCCTCCCTTACCCCCGGCCGTCCCGTCAACTGAGCTTGCTATATACTATAAATGCTTGCGATAATATCGCGTAATGTGAACGCCATGCTATGGTATACTATATAGCATCCTTCTTTGCTATACTATATAGCATCCTTCTTTGCTATACTATATGGCATCCTTCTTTGCTATACTATATAGCATCCTTCTTTGCTATACTATATAGCATCCTTCTTTGCTATACTATATAGCATCCTTCTTTGCTATACTATATGGCATCCTTCTTTGCTATACTATATAGCATCCTTCTTTGCTATACTATATGGCATCCTTCTTTGCTATACTATATAGCATCCTTCTTTGCTATACTATATGGCATCCTTCTTTGCTATACTATATGGCATCCTTCTTTGCTATACTATATAGCATCCTTCTTTGCTATACTATATAGCATCCTTCTTTGCTATACTATATAGCATCCTTCTTTGCTATACTATATGGCATCCTTCTTTGCTATACTATATAGCATCCTTCTTTGCTATACTATATAGCATCCTTCTTTGCTATACTATATGGCATCCTTCTTTGCTATACTATATGGCATCCTTCTTTGCTATACTATATAGCATCCTTCTTTGCTATACTATATAGCATCCTTCTTTGCTATACTATATAGCATCCTTCTTTGCTATACTATATGGCATCCTTCTTTGCTATACTATATAGCATCCTTCTTTGCTATACTATATGGCATCCTTCTTTGCTATACTATATATCATCCTTCTTTGCTATACTATATAGCATCCTTATTTGCTATACTATATAGCATCCTTATTTGCTATACTATATAGCATCCTTATTTGCTATACTATATGGCATCCTTCTTTGCTATACTATATGGCATCCTTCTTTGCTATACTATATAGCATCCTTCTTTGCTATACTATATAGCATCCTTCTTTGCTATACTATATAGCATCCTTCTTTGCTATACTATATAGCATCCTTCTTTGCTATACTACATAGATCCTTCTTTGCTATACTATATAGCATCCTTCTTTGCTATACTATATAGCACAATAGTATATCGTAGTCTGAAACCAGCTTAATACTGTAAAGTTTCATCAGAATCCGTTCAGTTGTTTTTGCGTTAAAGAGTATCAAACAAAAATCCATCTATCGTTAATAATAATATTAGTAAGAACTTAAGATTCATAAGTACCTACTTAAATTGCTTTCCATGACTAAAAATAATCAGATTTCGATTTCAAATGTTACTGAAATACTTGTAACACCAATATACCATAAGACATACACTATGCAGACGCGCATACTACACAATAGGTGATTATTTAAAAGATAAACACGCTTGGTCTGGCGCTGGTCCGGCTCCACAGGAACTAGTTTAAGGCATTTTAGTTATTTGTCCCGTTTTCCTCCTCCTTCCTACCTTTACATCTTGTACAACACGTAGTTTGTGTAGTGATTTAATTATGTTTTGAGAATGTATAGCCTCATTAACTTTATATTGTACAATTGTTAATTAAGAAAAACACAAAAATGTAAATCCTTATTTGAAAAAAGGCAACCATGGAGTTTCTTGCCCATTCTTCTCCATAGGAAATGCATTCCGAATGGTGGTAGAGATACTATTTTTACTATTTATTGACGATTCATAAGTGTCTGTATTGGGTTAGTTGAATAAAAAATATTCTGTTTCTGATTCTACCTTGAGACTGGCTCCACTCTTCGCGTCCAGATCAGCTATGTGAGCCTCTTCAGGATACGCATCCCTTCCGAAAGGAGGTGGAAACGCGATCTCGCCCCAACTCTTGGCGCATATGAAATCCGCCGTCTGGTCCAACTTGGCGGCGAGGTCCAGGAGATATATCCTTTCGTTGGTCACCACTATGGGATTAATCTCCATATACGTGAAGTAAAGGTCGACATACACACGATATAAAGATAGTATGAATGTCGTTAATATTCTGAAAACAGAAAAAAATAACCGGTCAAAAGTGTGCAGGTTCAAACCCCGGCTCGCACCTCTGCGATTTATGTGGGAATCTCATTTTCATCCGAGATTATCACTTGCAAGGAAACGGTGAAGGAAAACATCGAGAGGAAACCTGCACGTCTGAGGGAACTTGTCTAGTTCTCGATAGATGTGTGAAGTCTGCCAACCAGCGGCCTCAGTACGCCTGCCAAGATGTTTTCTCACAAGTCCCAAAAACATCTTGTCAACTTGCGTTCCCGTATCTTATTTGCTAACATGGCTTCCAAGATGTTTAAAATTAGACAGCCTGCTAAAATTTTCTCACAGTTTACGATCTTTCGTTCATTCGTTCATTGAAATGACAAATAGAGCGAGACGGAGCTTTACAAAGAAAAAAGATGCTGCATACACATCATAGAATATATTAGATTATTTATGCACAGATTAAAAATATCTTTGGGCATAGATTCTTTTTTATTATGCCGGAAGCTTTACGTATTATCATTTGGTCGGTGGTATTATGCTTAAAATTTATTTCTTGGGCACTATACTATTTTTATTTGCCAATTTAAATAACTTTACATTGTAAAACGGCAAAATGCACGCAAAGTATGATGCCAAACAAAATCTAACCTCAAACCTACAGATTTTTTGTAAAATATGGATTTTAAATCACGTGGAATAGGATTATGTGGATTTTCGGAAGAAAATAAAACAGATAGAAATGTCTCTACACTTTTTTGTTGTTGTTTGTCGAACACGAAAATAAATTTACGTGTTCGTTTTCGGAAGAATTTTGCATGTAGTCCGCTTGATATTGGCGAAGGATAGAGTAAAATAAGTATTATTTGTTATAATAGTGTATAAAATGCTATATTTATGTACTTCTTACAGCCTAATTATTTTCTCATCACCGGCCTTTGACCGTGAGAAATTTCTTTACGTTGACCTGTCAAATTCGTGTCTCTATGGTACATTTTGGTAACCCATGCTAGCACTTAAGATATAACATCTTATCCATACGTCAAACACGTTTTATTTAACTGTCAAACCCATTTTATATTTACGCCATGCTAGCAAATAAGACGTAACGATTTTGCCACAAAAATGACGTCACGATGCGTGAGAAAATGTCTTATCTTGGCAGGCGTACTGAGGCCGCAGCACTGGGCCAGCGTGGTGGACTATGTCCCAAATCTCCCTCGTATTGAGGGGGAATGTGCCCGGTATAATGGCAATAGGCTCACACCCTATTACATCGGGACCGATATACATCGGCGAAGTGTGGGTTCACTGTATCGCACCTCTGCCTACCCCTTCGGGGAATATAGGCGTGGTGCTGAAGATGATCATTACCTTCTCATGTTGGTTGATTTAATATTTTTCAGTAATGTACTGTCAATGTCTTCGCCTGAAGGAAAAGTGTCCACGGGAACCTGGAAAACAAAATATATATTCATTTAATAAACGACAAGAGCCTGGTGGTTAGAGGTGTCACCCTTGTGACCGCGAGGTTTTGGGTTTGATCCCCACCAACACGTAAGTCTAACTACGTAGGTAGGGAAGGCTCACGATGTTTTCGTTCACCGTACACATGATAATCATCATCATCATCACGACTGTATCCCCCGAAGGGGTAGGCAGAGGTGCACTGCAGTGCGCCCACTCTTCGCCGATGTATTTCGGTCCCAATGTAATAGGGGGCGAGCCTATTGCCATTATACCGGGCACATACCCCTCAATACGAGGGAGATTCGGGCCATAGTCCGGAACGCTGGCCCAGTGCGGGCTGGTGAACTTCACACGCCTCTCTATAGACGTGCGGGCCTGGGATTTGAACTTGCACCTCTTACGTTCAAGGCGGGCGTTCTTGCCCGCGAGGCTACCACTGCCCGGTCATTAGTTATAGCGTGATAATCTCGCTCGCTGATTGGTCACTCACCTCGAGGCGTACGGCGAGAGCATCAACATCCCCAACGTCGACTCCCCCCTGATGGTGGAAGAGTATAGTATCCGACCGGCGACCCGACTGGATACACAGGTACATTTCCTCATTCTATCAACAAGGGAATACAACATTATTTACAAAGAAGTGTTGGTGAACTACACCAAACTAAATTTAAAACTGTGGTATTCATGATTTTAGTTTATTTGCCCAATAATTTTGGCGTCACTGCGCAGTTAGTTCCATAAATCTTATATGCTTGTAATAGTTCAAAAAAAGCTAAATTATAATGTTTAGTTAACTCATTATAATTTGGTTAGGTTGCAGTTTTATTAGTTCCAACGCTACTTAATTAGTCCCAATTGTTATGTTTACTGTCGTGTGGTGTTACCTCACATTAAAACTAGTTCTAACAAAACTAAAATTACATCCAACACATTTAAAAAATTAGTGCCAACAAAAACAAAATTACTTACAAAACATTATAAAAACTAGTTCCAACAAAACTAAATTACCTACTTCAAACACATTAAACAACTAGTTCCAACAAACTAAAATTCCATCCAACACATTAAAAAACTAGTTCCAACAAAACTAAATTACTTCCATTACATTAAAAAACTAATTCCAACAAAACTAAAATTACGTCCAACACATGAATAAAAACTAGTTCCAACACAACTAAAATTACAACCAACACATTTAAAAAATTAGTGCCAACAAAAACAAAATTACTTACAAAAACATTATAAAAACTAGTTCCAACAAAACTAAATTACCTACTTCAAACACATTAAAAAACTAGTTCCATCAAAACTAAAATGCCTACTTCAAACACATTAAAAAACTAGTTCCATCAAAACTAAAATTACATCCAACACATTAAAAAAACTAGTTCCAACAAAAGTAAAATTACATCCAACACATTAAAAAAAACTAGTTCCAACAAAACTAAAATTACATCCAACACATAAAAAAAACAAAGTTCCAACAAAACTAAATTACATCCAACACATTAAAAAAAATAGTTCCACCACAGTTAAAAATGCAACATACCGCCTCGTGTTTGACGAAGGGCTCGACGATGAAGTGTCTGAGCTTGCCGACGGCGGCGCCGACCTGTTGCTCCTTGCCCACGTGGTCGCTGACCCAGCGGCGGACCTCGGCCGCCGTCTTGTTCACGCCGACGAGACCCAGCTTGCCGCGACGCTTGATCAGCTGATCGGGCTTCACCACCAATTGCTATAAACAAAATATATACGGTCGTATTAGATGTCAGCGTTATTCACGTCACGACAAAGTTACAATAACAAGCTACGCGGCATGTAACCGAATCACTCGTTACAAGTAAAAAATTACAAGTAGTGATTTTTGTAACTGCGTTATTTCTGTTAACAGTAACTGTGAGCGACACTTAATTGATTGATTTAATAATTCAATACATTCAGTAGTTTTTGCGTGAAAGAGTAACAAACATTCATCCATCCTCACAAACTTTCACATTTATAATATTAGTAGGATAGGATAGGTACCTCTTTGGTGAGCCATGGGTTTCTGCCGAGTTCGTCCTCCCAGATGGTGCCTTGTTCGAAGGTGGCGAAGCGGCACGGCACCATAGCAGTGCCGGGCGCTATGTGCCTACAACAGAGGACACACTTCAACAACCATAGAATGTAAGAAAACATTAGAGTGGCGGCGCACAGTGGGCCCAAACTGAAAATTGGTGGACATAGGCAACAAAGTTCCAATATCGATGCGATTTTTTTTTATATGACGTGTTAAGATATTCCTGACAACTTTTATTCAGATAAAATTTCTTCTAAAGTTGATAGTTTGTCTTGAAAAAAATAAATTAGATTTTTTTGTATGGAGCGAATCACGTTTAATTTATTTTCTTCAATTGTACAAATATGTTGGGTTTGTGGCGTGAGTATATGATAGCTAGGGTCATTCTCTATCCACGAAAAAATAAATCAGCGCCGGCCATCTGCGGCTGCGCGAGTAATCATTCGGTAAAAAAAAAAAGTTTTGTAAGATTTTTTTTTCCATTTAAAATAAATTCAAAGTATCTTTTTTGTCTCATTTGGCTGTTTTGACCTTCTTTTTAGTTAAATATATAGTTTTAATAGCGCATAGGAACTTATAACTAGTAATTCTGGTAGAGATTTAGTTATTATTGCATGTTATCGGTAGCACCTGCATTGTGATTGATGACTCATTTGTTTGTGCGCTCGGCTAAGCGCATAACTAATGAGTCACCGAAAAATGCTTGTCTCTGATTGGCTGTGTTATTATTTTAACTGCACGTTATCTATTGTTGAATAAATATCGTAATAAATTTCAGGTTATACTAATTTTGTTAATGATAGGTGAAATAATTTAAATTTGTACGGGCAAGTCGTTGATAATTATCTACATAATCAAGCGTATGTATATTATAGATTAATTTATTATTATTTATCGTACGTATGATCAATATGAAACTGTGAAGTAATTGTAGCCCTGAAAAGGGCTGTTTGTCATATTCCTAGCCCTGATGGGCTTTTGTGGGAATAATCTAAAGCCGGATCGCATCATTTCTTATTCCAGAAGTGCTAGTGGGTCCGGCAAATTTTCGGACTCTGCTATGAGGTATTCTTCTTCCTCCATAATCTCACTGTCACACGGAGGCTCAGTAGTCTGTAACAACTGAATTGCTTCAGGCAACAACTCATTATGAGCCTGTTTCGTTAATCTAGGCCTTATGTAGGATATGTGGGGATCAGAGCTTATTAGAAGTCCATGTAGGATGTCTTCGTTTGTTGCTATTCTCCCCGACTTCCGAGTGTGCCTCTCCCTGACGTTTCTGAAGTCCTTATTACGGGCTTCCGAAGCTTCTTCAGATAAGGTACCTAAAACGAATAAGTACATAACTTTTAATGTCAAAACGCAATCGAGCCAAATAATAAATCAAACTATATATTTTTTTTACTCACCGATTGGCAAAATACCAAAGTGGTTACAGATGTCTGCACCGTGCATTAGAAGTTTATGTACACTAACTGGCATGTAGTACCACGAATAGTGTTGCACGTATACATCAGCTGTTTCTCTACAGTATCTTCTAAATTTTTCACAGTCAATGTTTTTGCCTGATGATATGGCTTGTAGAATAACGGAAAATCTGAAAATCAGATTTTCGTCAATTCCCGTTATTCTGGATGATGTTTTGTAATCTTGGAAAAAGCGCCTCGCAGTATTCCCGTCATTTGTAGTTCCGAAACCCCAAAATGGGAAAACAATACTGTAATATACAATACATAGAGATTTACTACACAAAATACATAAAAAGAGCGAAAATTAAATAATACCTGTTTGACTATATCAATCAGCATTCCAGTTTGCTCACGAAACTCTTGTTGTGTGGTATTTTTTTAGCTTGTTTCATAGCCTTATGTTCGCCTCGAGCTGACCATCGTTGAAAATCCAGATTATAAGATATATGGAGAAGACATTCCATACACCGAATTTTCATATGCAGTGAAAAAATTCCTTGTTTGTAAATTTCTTCACGAAGTGGTTTGGCAGTCAAAGCTTCTAAATTATTCATTTCGCTCGGTTTTGCCAAGCAAATGGGGCACGTTGCATATGATGGTACTTCAGCAATAATATTGGCCACTTTTCCATCAATCATGGTCATATGCAATTCATGTGACACAATAATATTACCACACTGTGTAGATATTCGTTCATCAATTTGTTTTTTCATCTCAGACTCTTCAGACTTAATAAAATCAGCTGTCTCCGAAGTGAAAGTGAACTTTACTGGTCGACAGTACAGAGTTGAGCAAGGTGTGGGGTTCTCACAAACTATATTTTCATTCCCAGATGATGGGCTAGTAGACACTAGCCGAAGAGGTACGATGCTTATCATGACTACTGATGAATCATTGAACTCTACAGCTGTGTTTGACGTCTTCTGTTTATAATTGCTCTGCGACGAAGAACCATCAAGTCCCCATTTCCAGGTCAACTTGAGTTCTTCATTTTGAGACCTATCAACAGAATTAATATCTAGTAAAATCCTCTCCACAGTGTGGTCCAATAGCGCTTGCAATTTAATGTGAGCTCCTTTTTCGGTAATCTCCATACTCTCTTGTGGAGGATAACATCTTTTCTTAGCATTTACAAGCTTTGGATAAGATGGAAAGGCAGCACAGTTTTCTTCTTTCAGAAATTGTCGAAGAGCTAAGTACTTCCATTTCGAGAGCGCAAGTGATGTATAAAGAGCTAAACATTTATCTGAAGAAACAGTACTCAAGCTCTGCTTTTTGAATAGTTGCTCGTCTACTTTGGATAGCGCATCTGGATTACTGGAAAGGTATTCGACAACTTTCGCCAGATTAGTTTTGCCGTTGTCTTTCAATTTTGTTATGTACCAGTACCGCAACTCTTCCTCGGAATTTTCTTCTACTATGGAAGTAGTACGTCTTTTTTTTTGCTTATTACTTAACTCTTCGAACGGTTTTCTGTGCTCTTTTTCTGTAGATGTTCCCGCTTCCGCAGTACATACTGCAAGAGTGGGAACATGGGAATCAATATCCTTAGGCTCAGATAAGGCTGCCTCCGAGAAGCCCATCTCACTTCTCAGGTCAACACTGCCACAAACAGGCCAGTTGATGTTTTTTTCCAACCACTTGCGATTACTTTCACGATTCATAAAAGTTTTTTGATTTCTACTTGACTCTATCCACTTTTTATTTAGATTTACACAAATAAGTCGACAGAACTCCTTGATTCGGTTCTTGTCTTCTTCAAAAACTTCGGTAGTCAAGACAGAAATGATACTTTCATACAGAAACGTATGATTTTTCAGATCACTGCCATTTCTTAATTTCACAAAAATATCTAGGTTGGTACAAAATCCAGCCATAGTTCAAATATAAAAATAAAAGTATTTCACTGTGTTTACAAATAAGCGGTAAGAGCGAAACTAGATGGACTTAATTAATGTCTTTAAATTTATAGTAAGTGTTAATTACTCAAGTTATGGACATAACAGTGAGTTTTTAGTCAGCCAATCAGAGACGAGCATTTAACAATGACTCATTAGTTATGCGCTTAGCCGAGCGCACAAACAAATGAGTCATCAATCACAATGCAGGTGCTACCGATAACATGCAATAATAACTAAATCTCTACCAGAATTACTAGTTATAAGTTCCTATGCGCTATTAAAACTATATATTTAACTAAAAAGAAGGTCAAAACAGCCAAATGAGACAAAAAAGATACTTTGAATTTATTTTAAATGGAAAAAAAAATCTTACAAAACTTTTTTTTTTTACCGAATGATTACTCGCGCAGCCGCAGATGGCCGGCGCTGATTTATTTTTTCGTGGATAGAGAATGACCCTAGCTATCATATACTCACGCCACAAACCCAACATATTTGTACAATTGAAGAAAATAAATTAAACGTGATTCGCTCCATACAAAAAAATCTAATTTATTTTTTTCAAGACAAACTATCAACTTTAGAAGAAATTTTATCTGAATAAAAGTTGTCAGGAATATCTTAACACGTCATATAAAAAAAAATCGCATCGATATTGGAACTTTGTTGCCTATGTCCACCAATTTTCAGTTTGGGCCCACTGTGCGGCGTAGAGACGACTTTATAAGTAACGCTTGTGTCAAAACGTAAAATAAAGTTTGAAGAGTTTTTTAGATCTGTAAAGTTTGAATAACAACATACTTGCACAACCATCATAGAATTAAAAAAAACATTAGAATGGCCAATTTTCGGCCATTTCTGCCGTCGATATGTACATACCTGTTAATGAGGTCTTTGCCCGCCGCCTCGTATATCGCTTTCGATGACATCTCGGTGTGTGTGTGCGTAAATGGTTACAAAAATAAATGGTAGTGCCTCTTATTGATTATCTGTGGAAAAAGAAAAAAGAAGTTAAGTTATGTCATACATTTAGTAGAATTATATAGGGACCTATGTATACAAAGCTTAGTTTATAATTTACATAATGTGCGTAAAAGGAAGATTTTAAAAAAATAATGCGACATAGAAAAAGAAAAAATAAATAATTTCAATTTTAGAACACTGTGCGTTCGGAACTTAAAGAATCTTAATAAAATAGACTTTGTTTTTTATGTTTTTGATATGTACAGTCTTTTTATATTGCATGTCCTTTTTCTATTGAGTCATAACGAATAGCTATGAGTTAAGCAAATATTATAATTTATAAGCATAAAAAAACAAATTTCAATGGTTCGAATTACTCGTAGTCTTAATTAACACTGCTTTTGATATTTGATTCCTACATACTAATTATCAGAAAAAAAAATTATACCGGCATTAGGAATATTAGCATACAAATATATTAATTTCGAATTAAGAACGCGACGCGTTCGAATGTCTGGTAGTCTAAAGACTGCTTTTATGTGTTTAATTCCTACATACCTACTAAATATGGGAAAAAATTACAATAACGAATATTATCATAAAATAAAACTTATTCTAAATTAAGAACGATGCGCGTTCGATTGTCTCTGACTAAAGAATATGTTTTTAAACTTCTTGATTTCTACATACTAAATATGAGAAATAAAATACAATAACATTAGCATTTTTAAAAAAAACAATTTCGAATTAAGAACACAGCGTTTTCGAATCACTGGCAGTCTTACTAAATACTGCTTTTATAGTTAATAAATACCAGAAAAAAAAATACTGACATAAGGATTATTAGCAAACCAAAAAACAAATTTTGATTTAAGAACAAATCGCGTTCGAATCTAGCGGGGCGGTAATTGGCTGACGGCGTGAGACGCGCCGTGATTGGCCGAGCCGCGTGGTGCGGGATCGCGTGATCACGGAACGCGCGGTCCGAGACTGCCGGCGACGTCACAGCTGGAGGCTCGATGTATAGCGCTATTACTATGACGCCTTGTACCGTAGTGGTGACCGAATAAACTTGACGCTCTTTAAAAATGAACTCTAAACTAATACAAATAAAGATTGAATTTCATTTTTTTATGTATTAAAATGGATATAGTATGTTATCCTTAACTACAGCCCTTTTAACGTCCCACTGCTGGGTACGAGCCTCCCCTCAATGTGAGGGGGATTCAGGCCATAGTCCACCAATCTGGCCCAGTGCGGGTTGGCAGACTTCACACATCTATCGAAAACTAGTCAAGTTCTCTCAGACGTGCAGGTTTCCTCACGATGTTTTCCTTTACCGTTGTTCCTTCCTTCCATTAAGAGATAGAAATATGCCATCGCGGACTTTACGTTCAAGGCGGGCGTCAAAGTATTATTTCGGACTTATGAGACACCCTGTTATGGCAAAACCAGTTATACTAAGCTAAGATGCTAAGAAGCTAAATGACTTGTTTGGTTGCCTCCCGTTATCTTGGATATAACATGTTTTGTAGAAAGCAATACAACATAATAACCTCGTTTGACTGAATACTTCCCACATAGACAGAACGGCATAGTAATGCGAGGATTTGCGTTTATTTTTCTCTCTTTCCACCACCTCTTTTCATCACCAGTGTGAATCAAAGTGTACAGGTTCAAACCCCGGCTCGCACCTCTGGGATTTATGTGCGAATCTCATTGTCATCCGAGATTATAACTTGATACGAAACGGTGAAGGAAAACATCGTGAGGAAACCTGCACGTCTGAGGGAACTTGACTAGTTTTCGATAGATGTGTAAAGCCTGCCAACCCGCACTGGGTCAGCGTGGTGGACATTGGCCCGAATCCCCCTCGCATTGAGGGGAGGCCCGTGCACGGCAGCGGGACGTTCAAAAGGCTGTAGCATCAAAATCCATCAAAATGTTTTTGCCAATACCGACCATGGAGATATTATAACGGAGATGGCATTTCGAGCCCGCGCTGCGTTAAATTTTTGCTGGTTTATCTGACTCCGCCATTGTTGTTCTCCCATAATAGTCGCCGTATAGTTACAGGTGCATGAGATAACAACAAAGGCGGAAGAATCGCCGCAGAGCCCTACGAATAGTGACTCGGTTTGGGGACTCTAGATACTCTATGATACACTCATATAAAATTCCTCAAATGACACTGACAGCCAGTGCCGTATTAAGGCAACTTGATGATTTAAGCAGTCTTTCCCAGTGACACCCCCTCCCCCTCCTCCGTCCTTAAGTGAACTACAAAGAATTAATTTAAAAAAAAAAGAGAATATGATGTGTTGTTCCTTCTGCCCTTATCCCATGCTAGACCTCACGGTCGGCACAACATGATTCCACATGTAGTCGTAAGATTTTGAAATTGATTTAACTTTCGCGTGCCCGTTTTTTTGCCCCCCTAGACGGGATGCCCTAAGCCATTGCTTAAATAGCCCTTAGGCTAATCCAGAACTGCTGACAGCTGGAGCGAACTTTCCACAAAAAATCAATCGCCATGTTTATAAGCAGAGTTCCTTTTGGTGATTGCATTTAGAGCGCGGCATTTGGACGCAGCTATGTTCCCAGGGCTCTATGCATGTTTGGTCTTCGATAGTGATATCAGTATGCCCCACTTCCGCTCGGCACGTCACCGCATGACCTTGATCTTGGTGAGTATGTTTGCTCATACGACGCCCGCGCCGCGCCAGTATCAGATCAAAAGACTGATATCAGAATCAGTTTTTTTTATTCATGTAAACCAATACAGGCACTTATGTATGGTCAATAGATAATAATAGTATCTCTACCATTTTTGGAAATACACAACACAGTTGCCACAACATGCCCAGGATAGGGACATGTGGCGACGAGAGGGGGAGGCCTTTGCCCAGCAGTGGTACATACAGAGGGCTATTTAAAAAAAAATAGAAAATTTATGAGTACTTATATTGTATTTATTTGGGTTTCATCGAAACCTACCGAATGCGTACGGTTTCGGCAACTATACCGCATTGGGTCAGCCAAGGAGAAATGTACTCTTTACACAGTTTAATATGTCACAATATTGTATGCCATTTACGGCGTCTACATTTTGTAGCGATCCAAAAGTATACCTAATGTATTGAATTAGACACACGGTGATATATATGTCAAAGGTTAATAACATCGCGCAGTGAATGCACGCATTCGAACCGAGATCGCAATGTCATTGGCTAAGCTGACGTGCGACAATGTAAATATGGTTTTATTTTGAGTTAGAAACCATAAAAAATAAATTAGCGGTTTTCGGTTTTCAAAAATTTTTGAAAACCATTTTGACGGTAAACGTTTTAAACAGATTTGCAATCGTGGAGATATTTTAACGGAGCTGGTATATCGAGCCTACGCTGCGGTAAATTTTTCTGGTTTATTTGACTCAGCCATTGTTGTTTTCCGATATAGTTTCCATATACTACAGGTACATGACATAACAACAATTGGTGATTACCGCAGAGCCATAAGAAGAGAATCAGAATCAGAACCTTTTTTATTAATATAAACAAATACAGGCACTTATGAATCGTCAGTAAAAAATAAATAATAAAAATAGTATCTCTACCACCCATTCGCAATACATTTCCTATGGAGAAGAATGGGCAAGAAACTCCATGGTTGCTTTTATCAAATAAGGATTTACATTTTTGTGTTTTTCTTAATTAACAATTATACAATATAATGTTAATGAGGCTATGCATTCTCAAAACACAATTAAATCACTACACAAACTACGTGTTGTACAAGATTTAAAGGTGGAGGAAAACGGGACCAATAGCTAAAATCCGTTAAATGAGTTCCTGTGGAGCCGGACCGGAAGAGTAGAGTCGTTATGGGTATTCTAGTTACTTTATGTTTGCAATAGAGTTAAACCCCGCGCACACGGATGCGTCAGGACACGCGTCAAATTGCCAATACAAAAACAAACTTTATATCAATAAACATAAAGATTGAATTTCTATGGCAAGAGCTAATTCACGAGTCAAAATTCGCTTGCGCTGTCAATGTCATTCCGTTGAATATATAAACATTTACTATTAGTCAATACAGTTCCCTTATTGGAGACAAAAAACAACACGCCTCAGTGTGCGGGGCCTTTAAGCGGGTTTCAGACAACGCTATACTATTGTGCTATATAGTATAGCAAAGAAGGATGCTATATAGTATAGCATGGCGTTCACATTACGCGATATTATCGCAAGCATTTATAGTATATAGCAAGCTCAGTTGACGGGACGGCCGGGGGTGAGGGAGGAGGAAAAGGGCGGCGCGCGATATAGCATAGCATGAACTCAGCGCATCGCACCAATTTATAGCGTATAGTAAGCCAATAATATATAGTACAGTACAGTGTGAACGTGTCCATATCAATGTATGGTGCGCGATATTGTTGTGCTATGAGCTATATGCTATATGCTATTATATTATAGCGTAGTCTGAAACCCGCTTTACTCTATTGCAAATCCGTTTCAAACGTTTTCCGTCAAAACCGTTATCATAAATTATTATCGAAAACCTAAAAACCGCATTTTTTTTTGTGTGGTTTCTAAACGCAGACTAAAAACCATACTTACATTATCGTTTCACACCACGCAAGTGTTTAAACATGCGAATACACTGTAGTATGTGTTTATTAAAAAGGCCTACAAACCATTTGTAAATTTCAATAGTATATAAGTGTGGGCTGGCGTCGTAAATAAAATCCAATTAATAGTATTCTTCTTTTATTTTACACTTTCACACGTTTACAGTTAGTTTTTATTTTTTACTTTTCATTTTATCGTCTTCAGTCTTTTACAGCTTTTTACATTCTCTCCTTTTCACACTTCTCATTCCTCTCTTACATTCGTTGCGTTTTGTTTACCGTTTATTCTTCATCATATTAAATCAATCACACGTTTAGTATTTATACAAATCAATTTTGCGTTTAGTTACATCTCAATAAAGCGTTTAGTTATAAAAATATTCATCGTTACATCATATTAAATAAACGTTTAGTTATATTACTCCACATAAGTAATATAAAATACAGGGCCCCAAATCCCCTAATACCATCGTAGTGGAGTTGCTATGACTTCATTGTTTATGGCACAAAAAAACATATTTTGTCTATGGTAGCTAGAATGTTTGTATTTACTAGCTTCTACCTGCGACTTCATCCGCGCAGACTTCCATTAATAAATATCGTTATAAATCATAGACATCGGATTAAATGCACATCCAAAATGCCAAAATATGCGTGCAAATATGCACTAAAAAGGGGCGAAATATGCACAATCCAAAAACAGAGTAGCTGCAAAGCGATACAAACGGGGTATCAAGTACCCCGGTCGTATCGCCTTGCAGCTACTTTTTGTTTTTGATTTGATTTTGATTTTTTTTGATTTTGACATTTTGATTTTTTTTGATTTTGACATTTTGATTTTTTTTGATTTTGACATTTTGATTTTGCATATAATCCGATGTCTACTGATTTATAAACAATAATACTGTGAAGTTTCATCAAAAAGCAGTGGTAGCCTCGTGGGCAAGAACGCCCGCCTTGAACGTAAGGGGTGCAAGTTCAAATCCCGGGCCCGCACCTCTGAGATAATTTTCATGTGCCAATGTAATTTTCAACAATGATTACCACTTGCTGAACGGTGAAGGAAAACATCGTGAGGAAACCTGCACGTCTAGGCGTGTGAAGTTCATCAACCCGCACTGGGCCAGCGTGGTGGACTATGGCCCAAATCTCCCTCGTATTGAGGGGGAATGTGCCCGGTATAATGGCAATAGGCTCGCCCCCTATTACATTGGGACCAAGATACATCGGCGAAGAGTGGGCGCACTACAGTGCACCTCTGCCTACCCCTTCGGGGAATACAGGCGTGATGATGTTTTTTTTTTTTTCATCAAAATCCGTTCAGTAGTTTTTGCGTAAAAGAGTAACAAACATTCACCCATCCTCACAAACTTTCACATTTATAATATTAGTAGGATTACATTCGCACATGAAAGTCTCAGAGGTGCGGGCCCGGGATTTGAACTCGTACCCTTTACGTTCAAAGAGGGCGTCCTACCAACAAGACTACCGCTGCTTATAAAACCACCAGCTGTGTCCGCGGCTTCACCCGCGCTTATGGTTACTGTGTCGTAGCGTGATGTTACAACATCTTCCCCAATAAATAGGCTATACCGTGCAAAACATTTTTTTTTTAATCGGACTGGTATTTCTTGATCTTAATGCATTCTTCAATAATTAAGGAGTCTTCGAAACGAAGTGAGAATCCAGTACATACAGGTTTATCTCAAATCGGTAAGATTAATATCTTTGTCCTTTGCAAGACCTATTTGCGTTGACAAAGGTGATTAGACATCTAGACATCGGATTATATGCATTATCAAAAGAAACTAAAAAGGGGCAAAATATGCACAATAAAAAATCAGAGAAGCTGCAAAGCGGGGTAATATTAACTCGTCGTGATGAATATAGAGGCCTGTAAGGCTAGCCTTCGTTTTGTTCAGGTTTCTCTACTCCACATATTCTCCGTGTTGAGCACATTCAAATAAGTGTAAATAATTTTGAACACACCAGTACCGCGAGCTAGGATTTTCATAGTACTTTGTACGGCGGTTAATTTCTTGAACGCGTAGAATTGCGATGTGTCTACAGTCGCGCCATCTAGTAGCCACTGGCGGTAGTTGTGTTTCGTGGCGAGATATAGGGTGCGCCACATGGTTTTTACCAAAACAGAAAAAATCTAATGTCGATTTCCTTGGGTGAAATATCGATTCGGTGCTACGTATCGATTTAATAAATTCGATATTTTGGCCAGAGAAATCGATTCTTCGATTAATCGATCTCAAATCGCCGTCCCTAATTGAGTGTGTGCGAGACGTGACGACGACGGCATAATACAACAGGCCCAACACGTATAAATACTGAAATAAGCACTGTCAATGAAAAATAGGTTTATATGCATTTGCATATGCAAACATGCAAATGCATATAATCCGATGTCTAGTGATTACTTATGTTAAAGAAGATGCTTCCTTACTTAATATTTAAAAGCGAAAGGTTCAAAAAATCTTTTAAGGTTTAAGGCAGGAACTTGTTTAAACAACCTGTGTAGTAAAAAAATAAATAAATAAATATAGCACCACGCCTGTATTAGTAGGCAGAGGTGCACTGCGGTGAGCCCACATTTCGCCGATGTATTAAAGTCACAATGTAGAAGAATACAGGCGTGATGATGTATTATTATAATTCATATTCTGTGGATATATGAAAATGAAACATAGGATTCATTCGCCATCTTTATCACTGTCATCACACATTTTTTATTTATAATGTGTATTTATTGAATTTGTCCTTGCTATTAATTACTTGACACTGGCTGTAATACCCGCTAAACGCAGATGGAGCCATTCCTCATCGTATTCCATTAAAATATCATAATTACGTAAAAAAAAAACTTATAATTTCCGCGTTCAAAAGGGCGAGAATTTTTTCATACAAATTTATTCAAAAACGTCCTCATCGTATTCCATTAAATATCATAATTACGTAAAAAAAAAACTTATAACTTCCGCGTTCAAAAGGGGGAGAAAAAAAATAATTACTAATTTATTCAAAAATGTATTCACGTGGAAAATTACGTCGTTTGCTTTACCGTTAACTTTAAAAAGCCCCTCCCTCGGACCTAACCGTAGCCTCCTGCATGGAACGACCAATCCCAACGATGCCAATATTTGTGGATTATTTTTATTTATGGACAGTGAAGGTAGATTCAATACCGTCTTTACCTTAAAGGCACACGGGGCCCGTGCCCAGGGCCCCGAAGGACCGACAATTTCTTTCACACATTTACTCTCAAAACATTTTTGCCGGGCACACTGCACTTTGTTCACATATCATCTTGTCAGAAGGTGTTTAAATTCGAATTTTGTGTTCATAGGGGCGCCACTTTGCGATATCGGCAAAAATATTACTAGGGCCGCTCCTGTTTAAGGCTCGTATACAACTATGTCGAGGGGTGAAGGGCTATTTCTCTCAGGCGACATTATTAGGGTTCCAAGGGTATATACAACAACTTAGTAAAATAAAAATATTATAATTCGCTTTATTACTTTCCAAAAGGGCCCCAAATTCTTGAGTGCCCAAGGGCCCCCGCCTAGTTTAAGACGGCCCTGGGTAGATTATTTTACAAGCTTTATATTAACTTGCCTTGTTCAAACCCCGGCTCGCACCTCTGGGTTTATGTGCGAATCTCATTTTCATTCGAGATTACCACATGCTATGAAACGGTGAAGGAAAACATCGTGAGGAAACCTGCACGTCTATAGAAAGGCGTGTGAAGTTCACCAACCCGCACTGGGCCAGCGTGGTGAACTATAGCCCAAAAATCTCCCTCGTATTGAGGGAGAATGTGCCCGGTATAATGGCAATAGGCTCGCCCCCTATTACATTGGGACCAAAAATACATCGGCGAAGTATGGGCGCACTACGGTGCACCTCTGCCTACCCCTTCGGGGAATACAGGCGTGATGATGTATTATTATTATTGTATTATTAATATTAACTTGCAATGTATGTCCGGGTGGAATCTTGCAACTGAATTTTAAATCAGTTATCTTTAACCGATTGAGCTGAAATTTGGTATACACGCCTATTATGGATGACAATGCATGCTTAGCTATGTGACGTCATTCTCATTCCAATGTGGCGGATCATCCAAGATGGCGGAACAGTTATTTTTCCTGCACTACCACAGTATGGGTATCAAATGAAAGGGCTGGCTGAGTAGAACACGAAAACTTAGTGCAATTAAATAAATGCTTATTTTTAAAAAGTTTTTTTCACCATTAATTTATTAATTATTATTTTAGGATAACTTACAGCTTATACACATATACAACACTAGCGGCCCGTCCCAGCTTCGCACGGGTTTCTTAAATAGCCTATGTTACTCAGCATTAATGTAGCTTTCTAACGGTAAAAGAATAACTTTCTAACGGCCAAGTATTATTTCGGACTACTGATACACCCTGTACACATAATGTTAAGTACCGTATTATAAACATTAGTAGTCGTGGACGTCGCAACTACAAATCTATACAAATAAATAAAATTGAATTGTCTGTTTGTAATGACAAAATAATATCACTTTACTAAATGCGAAAGTGAGCACACCTCGACTATTCAGGATCGTTATAAATTATAGCCCATATGTTATTCTGACGTATAAACAATAACACTGTAAAGTTTTATCAAAATCCGTTCAGTAGTTTTTGCGTGCAAGAGTAACAAACATCCATCCATCCATTCTTACAAACTTTCACATTTATAATATTAGTAGGATTATACAAGTTGAAAGTAGAATACATCATCACGCCTGTATTCCCCAATGGGGTAGTCAGAGGTGCACTGTAGTGCGCGCACACTTCGCCGATGTATTTTGGTCCCAATGTAATAGGCGGCGAGCCTATTGCCATTATACCGGGCACATTCCACCTCAATACGAGGTAGATTTGGGCCATAGTCCACCACGCTGGCCCAGTGCGGGTTGGTGAACTTCACACACCTAGACGTGCAGCTTTCCTCGCGATGTTTTCCTTCAGCAAGTGGTAATCATTGTTGAAAATGTTTGAATGTATTATCTCATAGGTGCGGGCCTCGGATTTGAACTTGCACCCCCTACGTTCAAGGCGGGCGTTCTTGCCCACGAGGCTACCACTGCTTATTATTTATTGACGATTTATAAGAGCCTGCGGCTTCAGTACGCCTGCCAAGATGAGACATTTTCTCACGCATCGTGACGTCATTTTTGTGGCAAAATCGTTACGTCTTATTTGCTAGCATGGCGTAAATATAAAATGGGTTTGACAGTTAAATACAACGTGTTTGACGTATGGATAAGATGTTATATCTTAAGTGCTAGCATGGGTTACCAAAATGTACCATAGAGACACGAATTTGACAGGTCAACGTAAAGAAATTTCTCACGGTCAAAGGCCGGTGATGAGAAAATAATTAGGCTGTAAGAAGTACATAAATATAGCATTTTATACACTATTATAACAAATAATACTTATTTTACTCTATCCTTCGCCAATATCAAGTGGACTACATGCAAAATTCTTCCGAAAACGAACACGTAAATTTATTTTCGTGTTCGACAAACAACAACAAAAAAGTGTAGAGACATTTCTATCTGTTTTATTTTCTTCCGAAAATCCACATAATCCTATTCCACGTGATTTAAAATCCATATTTTACAAAAAATCTGTAGGTTTGAGGTTAGATTTTGTTTGGCATCATACTTTGCGTGCTTTTTGCCGTTTTACAATGTAAAGTTATTTAAATTGGCAAATAAAAATAGTATAGTGCCCAAGAAATAAATTATAAGCATAATACCACCGACCAAATGATAATACGTAAAGCTTCCGGCATAATAAAAAAGAATCTATGCCCAAAGATATTTTTAATCTGTGCATAAATAATCTAATATATTCTATGATGTGTATGCAGCATCTTTTTTCTTTGTAAAGCTCCGTCTCGCTCTATTTGTCATTTCAATGAACGAATGAACGAAAGATCGTAAACTGTGAGAAAATTTTAGCAGGCTGTCTAATTTTAAACATCTTGGAAGCCATGTTAGCAAATAAGATACGGGAACGCAAGTTGACAAGATGTTTTTGGGACTTGTGAGAAAACATCTTGGCAGGCGTACTGAGGCCGCTGTATTGGTTAATATAGATAAAAGAATCTGAATCTGATGCTAATAATGTTACCTCACAAAATCATTACTAATAGCAATTAAATTTAAATTGGACCAAGGTAATTTGCAATTTGCTATCTAACTATCGATAGTTACCTTATGAACTTGTTATGAATGTTGATTACCTCTCCAAATGCGTTGTCATTGTCACAGAACCGTTGCAGCTGACCACTAGAGTCTCCCGCACATTACGGCGTTAAACACCGCGCGACAAAACGTTTACTAATACTACTACAGCCCTTTTAACGTCCCACTGCTGGGCACAGACTTCCCTTCAATGCGAGGGGTATTCGGGGCCATTTTCCACCACGTTGCCCCAGTGCTGGTTGGCAGACCACACATCTATCGAACTAGTCAAGTTCCCCCAGACGTGCAGGTTTCCTCGTGATTTTTTCCTTCACCGTTTCATAGCAAGTGATAATCTCGGATGAAAATGAGATTCGCATATAAATCACACATACACACTTTGATTTGCAAGGCGTGCGTTCTACCACACGGCTACCACTGCTTTTTAAAATACAACACGTTTGCCAATAACAAAAGGAACTTTATTGACTTATAGAAAAGGCTCATTCTTCAACGCAATGAAATTAACACCGCGAGTGAATCTTGAAGCGTGGTGGCATGGCATTTACCACACAAATTTAATCTTTATGCATACAGGGTAGTAGCAGTGGTAGCCGAGTGGTCGAATGCACGCCTTGTAATCAAAGTGTGCAGGTTCAAAATCAAACCCCGGCTCGCACCTCTGGGGTTTATATGCGAATCTCATTTTCATCCGCGATTATCACTTGCTATGAAACGGTGAAGGAAAACATCGTGAGGAAACCTGCACGTCTGAGGGAACTTGACTAGTTCTCGATAGATGTGTGAAGTCTGCCAACCCGCACCGGGCCAGCGTGGTGGACTATGGCCTGAATCCCCCTCGCATTGAGGGGAGGCCCGTGTCCAGCAGTGGGGCGTTAAAAGGGCTGTAGTAGTAGTATACAGGGTGTATCAGAAGTCCGGAATAATACTTTGGGTACATATACGGTAGCGCATATGTGAGATGCTTAGTGAAGACAGTTTATACTGAACTATCATAGTTTCCGAGTTATAGACCACTGAATATTTGTCACAGGTAATGTGTTCTGGCCTTTGGGTACATCCATAATCCTATTCAACAGTGTAAACTACGCTTATGAGGGGCGATTACCAATATTCACAAAACAGAACACGAAAATTTAACATAGCACTCGGGGTATTACGAGTTATAGAAATTGACGACGAAAAAAAATCGGAAGAACATAGTCGAATTTTGGTTTATACCATTCAGTTTTCCAAGACTTTCTACAGAAGACTTTCCTACATAATTCCAAGAAGCAACCTATGGATATGTTGACTGTTCCTTGGAAAGTTGTTGATATTTTAAGGTACTTAGTGAGTTTTACCTGGTACCGATGATATTATTCCAGACTTCCGATACATTCTGTATAGTATAAAGGATGTTTCATATCTATGTCTAAGATAGATTCAACTCTTGACCAGACGACCTATTGTAGATCATTTGTCCGACAGTTGAGTCATAAATAAAAAGGATAATCGTAGTAGGTCATACGACAGATCTAGATCTATGACAGACTTAAGTCACGTACGTCAAAGCTAAACGTTTGTCACGTTTTCGTCTGCACTCTCTCTGTCTTATTCTATACGAGAGAAAGAGACAAGATCAACATAATACTTGACATATGTCTCAATATAATAGGGGGCGAGCCTATTGCCATTATACCGGGCACATTCCCCCTCAATACGGGGGAGAATTGGACCTTTTTTTTTTTGAAGGACTTACACTGTTGGCCATGAGGTGGCCTTTACAGCTTTACCGGAGGAGGGAGAATTGGACCAGTGCGGGTTGGTGAACTTCACACGCCTTTCTATAGACGTGCAGGTGTCCTCACGATGTTATCCTTTACCGTTCAGCAAGTGGTAATCATTGTTGAAAATTACAGTCTTGCACCTCTTACGTTCAAGGCGGGCGTTCTTGCCCACGAGGCTACCACTGCTTTTTCGTTTAAAAAGTTATAGAATAATCCTATTCTACTGATACTATAAATCGGCAGTGGTGTATTACACAGACCTTGTTGAGACCAGAGAAAATTTCCGTGCGTTCAAACGGTTCTGCCATACCTATTACTGGAATCAAGTATAATGCAGCTCACATTGTTAGGTCCAACTAATGTCAAATAGCATCCGTGGTGCCTTCTTTATTTCTGTGGCAATTCAGCCAATACAGTTATTTTTGTCTCCCGCTTTGCAATGGAGGGAAGTGGATACATTTTTCTTCCAACTCCTCCTACACCTTTTTCGATTAAATTCGTGCGGGTTCCAAGACAATTAAGCTTTACTCCGGGACTCGCCGAGGGTCAAACCTCGCTGTTTTCAATCGACACCGCTTTCGATCCTGGCTTACAGGAGTAACAGTGTGGTGGGAATGTGTGGCGGGCTTAGTCCCAAAAAAATTATACTATAAATGCGAAACGTTACGAGGATAGGATGGATGGATGTTTGTCACTCTTTCACACAAAAACTACTGAACGGATTTGGATGAAACTTTACAGTTTTATTGTTTATACATCAGAATAACATACAGGGTGTACAGAACAGAAGACTGCGTGTACGAAGTCTTATGCAGAAGCCGGCAAAAATATCATTACCCTACCTCTATAGCAGTCGGGTATAGAAATTTCGTACGGTCGACATGACAGCCAAACATTTACGCTAGCTATATAGGTAACGTCGAAAACATAAAAGTTTGGAATTTGAACCCAGCTATTTAACTAATAGATACCTACTTGGTGCGGCCGCGGGCGTGTTAGCAAGCGACCGGTTCTCGAGTTTGCTCAATGCTCACACCACTGGATGTTTCAGAAGTCCGAAATAATACTGTGACGTTTGCATCAGTATCGGGTATACAACTGTACTCGTAGCATGTGCGCCAAGACTAGACTAATGTCACGGCATTGTCTCTTTCTCTCGTACGTAATAAGATAGAGAGCGAGCGAGCGAATCCGTGACAAGAGGACTTGTCTTGGCGTGAGTGCTAACCCCGCTGAATGGTATAAAAAACCGGCAAGGCGCAAGTCGGACTCGCGCACGAAGGGTTCCGTACCATTATCTATAAAAACAGCAAAAAAATAACGTTTGTTGTATGGGAGCCCCCTTAAATATTTATTTTATTCTGTTTTTTAATATTTGTTGTTATAGCGGCAAGAGAAATAAATAATCTGTGAAAATTTCAACTCTCTAACTATTACGATTCATGAGATACAGCCTGGTGACAGACGGACGGACGGACGGACAGCGAAGTCTTAGTAATAGGGTTTCGATTTTAAAATTCAAAAACTATCGAAATTCGATCTTGATTTCTCAATTTTTATTACGTCGTCGCTTATTTCAAAGATCTAAGGCCACAACACGATACCTGTGGGAAATATTCACAAGTCTATAACTCACTAAGCATCTATATATGTGCTGCTGTCTATGTACCTGAAGTATTATTTCGGACTTCTGATACACCTGTATATACGACGACGGTTTGTACTTTAAAACCAGAACACTGGGGGTCGACACTCGCTATTAAATTTGTTTGTCATGTCATAGCAGTGGTAGACGAGTGGTCGAACGCACACCTTGCAATCAAAGTGTGCAGGTTCAAACCCTGGCTCGCACCTCTGGGTTTATGTGCGAATCTCATTTTCATCCGAGATTATCACTTGCTATGAAACGGTGAAGGAAAACATCGTGAGGCGACCTGCACGTTTGAGGGAACTTGACTAGTTGCGAGGGGGATTCAGACCATAGTCCATCACGCTGGCCCGGTGCGGGTTGGCAGACTACACACATCTATCGAGAACTAGTCAAGTTCCCTCAGACGTGCAGGTTTCCTCGCGATGTTCTCCTTCACCGTTTCATAGCAAGTGGTAATCTCGGATGTAAATGAGATTCGCACATGAAACCCAGAGGTGCGAGCCGGGGTTTGAACCTGCACACTTTGTTTTGCAAGGCGTGCGTTCGACCACAACACGATCTACACCTCAAAGGTCTTTAACTCAGAAACTATGATAGTTAGGTATAGTCTCGCTTTAATAAGTATCTACATGGATTCATCCGCCATCTTTATCACTGTCATCATCCATATTTATTTATAACTAGCTGTGCCCGCGAGTTCGCCCGCGTGGACTTTAGGGAGATTACCCGGAAATATGGGTATTATGTTTTTCCCGCGGAACCCTAATGCTTTTTCTAAAATTAAAGTAGCCTAAGTTACGCCCTGGAACGTCAGCTATCTGTCAGTGAAAGTCCCATTGAAATCGGTTCAGCCGTTTAGAAGTTTACCTCAAACAAACAGACAGACAGACAGAAAAAAAAATCAAAATTGCGTTTTCGTTATAGGTATCGTATATACTTTCATACGCATTTGGTAAAAAAGTGTTATTTTGATATTACAAACAGACACTCCAATTTTATTTATTTGTATAGATGTGTATTTATTGAATTTGCGCTTGCTATTAATTACTTGACACTGGCTGAAATACCCGCTAAACGTAGGTGGAGCCTTTCCTCATCTTATTCCATTGTATAACATCATTTCGTTCATTTCGTGAAAAAGAAGAAGAATAAGTATCTACATATTACTACAACAGAACTCGTTTTATTTCCATATCACTAATTCGCGTAACACTTTCCTTTTACTCACTCACCCACATTTTCATTCGCACTTCACTTCAGTCTTTATATTATACTCTTCTTTGTATTGTTTATAATTAATTAGGTACCACATTCCCTACATACTATGTCTCTACTTTATTTTATTTTATATTCATTTTTTTAACATCGTGTGGAAACCTGCACGTCTGAGGGAACTTGTCTAGTTCTCGATGGATGTGTGAAGTCTGCCAACCCGCACTAGGCCAGCGTGGTGGACTATGGCCTGAAATCCCCCTCACATTGAGGGGAGGCCCGTGCCCAGCAGTGGGACGTTTAAAGGGCTGTAGTAGTAGTATTTTTACCATTGTCTTAGAAATGAGTACGTTCTTGATATTGTTTTAATTACCTATTTTCTTAGTTTTAATATAAAATTGGCTTCCCAAAATACAGGCTGTGTCTAGTTTGGGAGCCCCTGGAATGATCTCACTTTTTAAGTTCATTAAATATTACATATAATAAGTCAGTCACTGTAACCTCTATCTGAAATTAATGAACATTTATTATTATTAGTTTCCGTTTATGTGCCTACAATATTATTTCGGACGTCTGATACACCTCGTATATAATGCCTTCTCGCAATTGTAGATATTTTTCTATACGTTTAATAAAATAAATTTAATTAAAGTGTCTATTTGTTATATCAAAATACTTTATGCTAAATGCATATGAAACTATATAGGGTATATAAAACGAAAACGCTATTTTAAAAATGTTTGCCTGCCTTATTTGTTTGATGTAAACTCTCAAACAGCTGAACAAATTTCGACGACACTTTCACTGACCAACAGCTGATGTTATAATGAAGTAACATAAGCTACTTTTATTTTATACTAGCTGTGCCCGCGACTTCGCCCGCGTGGACTTTAGGGAGATTACCCGGAAATATGGGTATGATGTTTTTCCCGCGGAACCCTAATGCTTTTTCTAAAATTTAAGTAGCCTAAATTACGCCTTGGAACGTCAGCTATCTGTCAGTGAAAGTCCCATTAAAATCGGTTCAGCCGTTTAGAAGTTTACCCCAAACAAACAGACAGACAAAAAATTTTAAAATTGCGTTTTCGTTATAGTTATTGTATATACTTTCATACGTATTTGGTAAAAAAAGTGTTATTTTGATATTACAAACAGACACTCCAATTTTATTTATTTGTATGTATAGAAAAAGAATTCCGTTTCCGCAGAAAAAAATAATTAAACTCATTATTTCCGGGTATATTTTTTTTTTCTTTAACCTATATTGTCCCACCGCTGGGCAATTTTAGTGTTCACAAATTCCGCGCGTACTAAATCACGGTCTAAGCTAGTATGTAATAAGTACATTAAAAATGTTAATACATTTAAATGTGTCGCCGTATTGTGGCAACTACCTATCGAATAAATTATGCTTTAATCATGTTTTATAAAAATATACTTAAGCGGCTATTACTTATACAAAACGGAACGCGTAAGAATACAACACATACACTTTCCCCCCCAGCAACAAAGATTTCAAAAACTCAAATAGATAAATAAATAAAAAATATGCACTCACATTAATTATTATCGTTGTAATCAAATCCAATTTGGAAATTAAAAAAAAAAGAAAATAACAATTCACCCGCGATTGTAACGCGAACCGGAGCAACACGTGCGCACCGCGCGGGAACCAATGCGGAACTGACGCGGAATATGCTAATAAGAGACAGGCGAGCGCGCGTTCACTTTGAAATTCAAATATGGAACACACGTCCGCCGCGTTCGGTTGCCAGCGCGCGACTGATACCGTGACCGCGTATAGGTGAGTGGCATGCGCATACGCATAGATTATTCAGCCGGTGCGTTCCATTACCTCGTGCGACTACTATGACGGGTGCATGAACCGTTATCAAGGTGTATCGGCTATTAATGATCTTTCATTTATCTCAACTTTAATAATACTTAATTGGTTTTAACAGAAAATTGTTCCACCTTTTCCATATTAGGCTAACGAATATAATAATTGTACGATTCCAAATACGCTTGTAGTTATTTAGAGTATGGTATAGTACAATGGAGATTGAGAGGAATAAATAAAGTATAGATACGTTATTATGTCAAAACTCCTGTTTCTTATTTTTATTTCTGATATTGATAGATGCTTTTATAACTCTTCCATAATAAACTTTGCGGATGATATGAAAATTTTCAAAGCCATCTCAAGCAAAGAGGATACTTATGCTCTCCAGGACGACCTTATACGACTAGACGCATATTGTGCCAGAAATAGGCTCGACCTTAACGCCAGTAAATGCTCAGCCATTACTTTATAGCTTAACTATATATATATAACTTAACTAGCTGTCCCGGCGAACTTCGTACCACCTTAGAATTACATACGAAAGCAGCGCCACCCACCGGGTCCAATTGTGAATCTAAACCATCCAGCGGTCTCAGTACGCCTGCCAAGATAAGACATTTTCTCACGGATCGTGACGTCATTTTTGTGGCAAAATCGTTACGTCTTATTAGCTAGCATGGCGTGCTGGGTAAAAATATAAAATTGGTTTGACAGTTAAATAGAACGCGGTTGACGTATGAATAAGGTGTTTTCTCTTAAGTGCCTGCATGGGTTACCAAAATGTACCATAGAGACACGAATTTGACAGGTCAACGTAAAGAAATTTGTCACAATCGAAGGCCGGTGATGAGAAAATAATTAGGCTGTAAGAAGTACATAAATATAGCATTTTATACACTATTATTACGAATAATACTTATTTTACTCCATCCTTCGCCAATATCCAGCGGACTACATGCAAAATTCTGCCGAAAACGAAC
The DNA here is from genome assembly GCA_914767695.1 of Ptilodon capucinus. Classification (NCBI taxonomy): domain Eukaryota; kingdom Metazoa; phylum Arthropoda; class Insecta; order Lepidoptera; family Notodontidae; genus Ptilodon; species Ptilodon capucinus. Next base: position 3,810,390 of record OU611837.1, read on the forward strand.
ACGTAAATTTATTTTCGTGTTCGGCAAACAACAACAAAAAAGTGTTGAGATATTTCTATCTGTTTTATTTTCTTCCGAAAATCCCCATAATTCTTTTCTAAATAATTTAAAATCCATATTATACAAAAAATCTGTAGGTTAGAGGTTAGGTTTTGTTTGGCATCATACTTTGCGTGCTTTTTGCCGTTTTACAATGTAAAGTTATTTCAATTGGCAAATAAAAATAGTATAGTGCCCAAGAAATTAATTTTAAGCATAATATTACCGACCAAATGATAATACGTAAAGCTTCCGGCATAATAAAAAAGAAGCAATGCACAAATATATTTTTTATCTGTGCATAAACAATCTAACATATTCTATGATGTGTATGCGACATCTTATTTCTTTGTAAAGCTCCGTTTCGCTCTATTTGTCATTTCAATGAACGAATGAACGAACGATCTTAAACTGTGAGAAAATTTTATCCAGCTGTCTAATTTTAAACATCTTGGAAGCCATGTTAGCAAATAAGATACGGGAACGTAAGTTGACAAGATGTTTTTGGGACTCGTGAGAAAACATCTTGGCAGGCGTACTTACACTGCAGGGCGCCACTAGAACGCATACAAAAAAAATCATTCAAATCGGTCTAGCCGTTTAGGGGGAGTTAAGTGACATACACACGTACAGTAGAAATATATATATTAAGTAGATATCGCCCAAAATGGCGCTTGAGTCACTTCGCCTTTGATACGTCGATAGGATCCCAAACTATGCAAAGTTTAGAGGTCGTTTAGAGGTCGCTTAAAGAGGTCACGTAGACTGGATACTAAAGGCATATTAGATCTTGATACCTTATTACATAAGACCTATAAACCTCTGACCATAGTACAATGTCACAAAACTTATTAGAATGTAATCCTTGAAAAATGTGAACAAAACGACTATCAACCTAGCTTTTTATATGAGCGTATAAACTCGTTTTTGGAAGTGCATATAGGCGAGCCTTTAGCTACACGCGCAGCTCGTACAAGCTCTTAGAAGCTCGTGTGTCGCGCAAACCTACCCTATTCCATTAAAATATCATCATTTCATGTTTAGTTAAAACCTGCCAAGTGCGAGTCAGACTCGCGCACAATGGGTTCCGTACCATTATATCTAAAGGCTAATCAAAGTAAATCAACTCATGTTACCTTCACCCTGCGAAGAGACACCTGCCCTCCAGTTAAATTAAACTGTGAAGAGATCCCTCAAGAAGACAATGCAAAATACCTGGGAATACACCTGGAAGGTTAACCTGGCAAAAACATATCCGGACTAAACGAAAGCAATTAGATACGAAACTACGTAATATGTATTGGCTCATAGGACGCCACTCACAAATGAGCAATAACAGTAAACTGACTATCTACAAGGCCATACTGAAACCCATTTGGACCTACGGCATACAACTGTGGGGCACAGCTAGCAACAACAATGTCGAGATCCTTGAAAGATTTCAGACAAAGACGTTGAGAGCAATCTTCAACATTCCTAAACACATTAGCAATAAATACATGACCTAAAATTAAATACTGTCAAACAGGAGATCATTAACTACAGTGTAAAATACCAGAAGAGACTGAGTCAACACAAAAACGTACTGGCTCTTAAACTGAGCGGCGAGGGCAGCTTCAAGCACAGAAGGCTCAAGCGACACAGCGTGCCCACACTAATCGACAGATTTTCCAACAGGGAGTGAGAGCTAACCAAAGGCAGCTCCACATAACAAAAAGAATTTACAGACGAGCTACCGTCAGACAAAATAACGGATTATTGTTGCAAAACAGATTGCCGTGATGCAGATACAACAAAAAAAAAAATATATCTATAAAAACGGCAAAAAAATCACGTATCTCGTACGGGAGCCCCCTTAAATATTTATTTTATTCTGTTTTTCAATATTTGTTGTTATAGCGGCAACAGAAATACATCATCTGTGAAAATTTCAACTGTCCACGGCTCATGAGATACAGCCTGGTGATAGACGGACGGACGGACGGACGGACGGACAGCGAAGTTTCAGTAATAGGGTTCCGATCTTACCCTTTGGGTACGGAACCCTAAAAAGAATAACAAGATATTTCATCGTTATGCGTAGAAACACAAGAGTTAGTTTTTGTGTTGGTAAATATTTGACGCGTTTTTGCCGCCCCAGCGTGTGCGGTGCTTTATACAACAACTTCGCGAGCGCTCATGAATACGGTAGCACCTTTAAAACAAGGTTATCCCCTTGCGTTAAGCGGGTTTCAGACTACGCTATAATATGTTAGCATATAGTATATAGCTCATAGCACAACAATATCGCGCACCATACATTGTTAAGGCCACGTTCACACTGTACTGTACTATACAGGGTGTATCAGAAGTTCGAAATAATACTTTGAGTACATATACGGTAGCTCATATGTGGATATAGATTGTACCTAACTATCATAGTTTCTGAGTTATAGACCTTTGAATATTTATCACAGATATCGTGTTCTGTCATTTGGGTACATCCATAACCGTATTCAGCAGTGTAAACTACAGTTATGAGGGGCGACTACCAATATTTACAAAACAGAACTTGCAAAGACAGAAACATAGGACTCGAGATATTACGTGTTATAGAAATTGACGACGAAAAAAAAGTTGGAAAAAACATGGTCGAATTTGGATCAATTTTTTAATACCATTCAGTTGTATACTTATATCATCTTTAATGGAATGTGATGAGGAATGCCTCATCTATACAAATAAATAAAATTGGAGTGTCTGTTTGTAATCTATACAAATAAATAAAATTGAAGTGTCTGTTTGTAATATCAAAATAACACTTTTTTACCAAATGCGTATGAAAGTATATACGATACTTAAAACGAAAACGCAATTTTAAAATTTTTTGTCTGTCTGTCTGTCTGTCTGTCTGTTTGTTTGAGGTAAACTTCTAAACGGCTGAACCGATTTCAATGGGACTTTCACTGACAGATAGCAGACGTTCCAAGGCGTAACTTAGGCTACTTTAATTTTAGAAAAAGCATTAGGGTTCCGCGGGAAAAACATAATTCCCATATTTCTGGGTAATCTCCCTAAAGTCCACGCGGGCGAAGTCGCGGGCACAGCTAGTCATCAAATATAATCATTTCATTCATTTCGTAAAAAAGTGCGAGCCGGACTCGCACATGAAGGATTCAAAACCAGCAAAAAAATCACGTTTGTTGTATGGGAGCCCCCTTAAATATTTATTTTATTCTGTATTTTAGTAATTGTTATTATAGCGGCAACAGAAATACATCGTCTGTGAAAATTTCAACTCTCTAGCTATCACAGTTCATGACATACAGCCTGGTGACGGACGGACGGACAGACGGACGGACAGTGAAATATCAGTAATAGGGTTCCCATTTTACCCTTTGGGTACGGAACCCTAAAAAATATTCCGCCATCTTGGATGATCCGCCACATTGGAATTAGAATGACGTCACATAGCTAAGCATTAATTGTCATCCAAAATAAGCGTGTACATACCAAATTTCAGCTCAATCGGTTAAAGATAGCTGTTTTAAAATTCAGTTGCAAGATTCCACCTGGACATACATACATAGAAAGAAAGAAGAAAGAAAGAAAAAACATTTATCCGGCACATACAAAACAAAGCACACAGAGAATATGAAACTTATACAATACACAGAAAAGGAAAGAAAAAGAGCTCAGTGCGAACTGTGCCGAAAAGGTATTGGCTCAGCACGTGCTGGGGGGGAACTAATCTCCCCCAGCGCTGATTTTCAGCCAACCCTCAAAAACAAAACATCGATTATTTGCAAAAATAATCGATTTTTACCACTAACTTAGTAAAAATAGTAAGTTAGTACTTACTCTCAATTTTTTTAAGTAAAAAAGATAAGATATGCGTTGCTTGTTGGATTAAACCAATGTAGCCAAACTACACATTTAAATCGAATTTTGCAAACAGCGCCACCTGTGCGATAAATGAAATAACGCGTTGCCACTACACGTAAAAAAGGGAATGTCACTTGTCAGTTGGAAAATGGCGACATCTACAAAAAAAACAACTTTTCGAATCGTTTATTGCTTTAGTTAATCGAGGTATTTTAAAGAGAGTAAAATCGATTATTTAGACTTTTTTCCCCTCCATGTCACATCCCTATTATTGACTAGCTCACGGCTTCCCAAACTTATTTTAACTGTGACGCCCTTACGATGTTGCCATATTTTAGCGACGGCCTGTCCTACTAGTTGTAGTTAAGTTCTAGCCTAATAACAATTTGTTAGAAAAACTCCAAATAGCATCTAATTTTTTTATTAGAAAATAAAGAACGACACCCCTGGCATAATACCACGACGCCCCAGGGCGTCGCGACGCACAGTTAGGGAAGCCCTGAAGCTAGTCACTAGCTCATAGCAGTGGTAGTCGGTACACCGCACCGGCCGCCTTGAACGCAAGGCATACAAGTTCAAATCCCGCACCTTTAAAAATATACGATTCCATGTGTTAATGTCTACGGCAAAAGCAAAGCGAGTACGCGACCAAATTCGCTAGCATATTATAAGACAGCTCATTGAAATATGTGCTTTATTTTTGAGACATTACAATTCCTTTTGGTATTGACACTTGGATCAATATCGAGTGGTGAAAGGCTATTCGACTTAAGCGACATTATGTTAACTTTACAGGAGAGCATACTCATTCGACGCAGAAAATATCGCTGATTCCATATATGTATATAATATATATCGCCCAAAAGTGTCGGTTAAGTCAAATTGCCTTTCCTCGGTATCATTCTACAACGAAATTACACTCGCGGGTCACATGTCGCGTGGCTTTTACCAAAGAAATTCAATCTTTATGTCCATTAACACAGAGTTCGTTTTTGCTATTGGCACAAAATTCGTACGCGCGACTTTAGACGTCACCACAGTGTGCTCGAAGCATTGTTGTGGAATTTGATAGATATTTACATATTGGTAGTTATGTGAATATTAAAGGAACTGTATACGTAGGGTTGCCAACTTTTTTTGACAAAAATATATACATCATCATCACGCCTGTATTCCCCGAAGGGGTAGGCAGAGGTGCACTATAGTGCGCCCACACTTCGCCGATGTATTTTGGCCCCAATGTAATAGGGGGCGAGCCTATTGCCATTATACCGGGCACATTCCCCCTCAATGCGAGTGAGATTTGGGCCATAGTCCACCACGCTGGCCCAGTGCGGGTTGGTGAACTTCACACGCCTTTCTATAGACGTGCAGGTTTCCTCACGATGTTTTCCTTCACCGTTCAGCAAGTGGTAATCGTTGTTGAAAATGACATTTGCACATGAAAATTATCTCAGAGGTGCGGGCCTGGGGTTTGAACTTGCACCCCTTACGTTCAAGGGGTGGCTACCACTGCTTTGACAAAAAAAAACTTATAAAATGTTTTGGATAGGAAAAAATTAAGAAATTGGAAGAAAAAAAAATGTATTTTTCAAATTTTACTGCCTTTGTGTGTTTTTAGCACATGCTAATTTTTTTTTTGCTATCTTGAAATGTTTCAAACTTTGTTTGACAATCAAAATCACCACCACACACCTGTACTACACATCTGACATCTAACAATTCGTTTAGTAATTAAAAACAGTTTCCATCATCCGTTTTCACTATGTGTACCGTTAAACAGTTACCCATACTGAGTATTTTGTTTTACGCATCACAGTAAAGGTTGGAAATAAAGTATTTTCATTGGTATTCAAAAGTATAAAGTATAATTACCAAAAATAAAGTAGTATACTTTATAATAAAGTATTTATTTATTAAGTACAACATACTGCTTACAGCTAATTCCTTGCGCAGTAGGTATAAATATTATAACATGCAATGTATATAATAAAACTTAATGTGATTTGAATATGAGTAAACATAATTTCTTAATCTATACCAATATTATAAAGCTGAAGAGTTTGTTTGTTTGTTTGGTTGAACGCGCTAATCTCAGGAACTACTGGTCCGAATTGAATAATTCTTTTTGTGTTAAATAGTTCATTTATCGAGGAAGGTTTTAAGCTATATATCATCACGCTACGACCAATAGGAGCGGAGCAGCAACGAATAATGTGGCAAAAACGGGAAAAAAATATTCCTTTTGAAAGCTTCCGTTGCGTACGCTGCCTAAACGGTTAAAGTTACGCAAAAAATATGTATGACGGAATTGTTCCGCTTTAAAAGTTCTAAAAAAAAGTCCGCGACAGCATATATCTATCTCTTAAGGTTAACTCACTGTAATCTGTTTTATGGTAATCAAATTTCTTCTAAAATAACGCATTATTTGCGAAGGTGTTTTTATAAACATGACATGAATCCTTATCCTAATAAATACGTTATAACATCACTCTACGCCAAAGTAACTATTAGCGCGGGTGAAACCGCGGCCACATTTAGTTATTTATAAAGGTACTTATAAATAATTTATTTTCACTTATTAAAGTATGGTTGGCAACCCTATGTATACGACGTAATCAGTGGGTAGTGTAAAGTAGTATAGTACCTGCTTGCTAGTTAGGGGTCGCAGGTTCAAGGCCAGTGGCTTATGTTCCAGATCGACTTGTAAACGTCACTTCGACGTATTCTACGATTTCTCGCATGACCTTTGCTCGGAGAGTGGTGTCAGTAGCACACATCGAGGGCTCAAAGGCTATTTGACTAAACCGACACTTGTGGACAATATTGACTTATATAGGTACATATTTGGAATCAGTGGTAGCCTCGTGGGCAAGAAAGCCCGCCTTGAACGTAGGGGGTGCAAGTTCAAACCCCAGGCCCGCACCTCTGAGATAATTTTCATGTGCGAATGTCATTTTCAACAATGATTACCACTTGCTGAACGGTGAAGGAAAACATCGTGAGGAAACCTGCATGTCTATAGAAAGGCGTGTGAAGTTCAGAAACCCGCACTGGGCCAGCGTGGTGGACTATGGCCCAAATCTCACTCGTATTGAGGGGGAATGTGCCCGGTATAATGGCAGTAGGCTCGCCCCCTATTACATTGGGACCAAAATACATCAGCGAAGTGTGGGCGCACTATAGTGCACCTCTGCCTACCCCTTCGGGGAATACAGGCGTGATAATGTATTTTTGATGATGTATTCGGAATCAGCGATTCCTTCTGCGTCGAATAAGTATGCTCAAAAAGTCTCTCTCAAAAAGTATCGCTTGAGTCAAATCCCGTCCCTATCAAATCAAGTGCCTTTCGGTCGATATGCATTTAGTATAAAAGCTGCGTCGAATGCGTATGCTCTCCTGTAAAGTCACCCCTCGATATGTCAAGACTGTCACGAATTCTCTCGCTCCTAATCAAGTTCGTTTTGGTTTGGACAAACACTTTGAGGCGCGACCATTGACGCCGCAGTGTGTTTAATTCGCGTGCCACAGCAGGGATGTAGGGCGTTAGTTTATAACCCGTTACACAGAAAGTTTCAGAAGTCCGAAATAACTTTGGGTACATATACGGTAGCTCATATGTGGATGCCTAGTGAATACAGTTTATACCTAACTATCATCGTTTCTGAGTTATAGACCTTTGAATATTTGTCCCAGGTATCGTGTTCTGGCATTTGGGTACATCCATATCAAATAAAATAAAATAAAATTCGTGTAGGCCAAAAAGCACTTACAAATAGTCAGATTCTACCAACGGTTCGGAATGCTGCTTCCACTGAGAAGAGCCGGTAAGAAACTCAATGGTTACTCTTTTCAAAATTATAATTGCGAGTAATACATTCTCAGGAGCAGCAATGCCATGAGAGCAGACAGCACCTTTGCCACAATACTAGAGAAGAATTATACTCACGGCAGTCTAATATTAAATACAAATATTAACCCTATTCAGCAGTGTAAACTACACTTATGAGGGGCGACTACCAATATTCAAAAACAGAGCATACAAATTTTGCATACGAGTTATAGAAATTGACGACGACAAAAAAAGTTGGAAAAACATGGTCGAATTTCGATCGAATTTTTATAGGTACCTTTCAGTTCTATACCCGAAACTGATGCAAAGGTCTAAGTATTATTTCGGACTTGTGAAACATCCTGTAAAACCCGTGTTGTACTCGTATGTAATCAAATGTCAGCAAACGATGATACTATTACGATAGGCGGATGGATAACTGCGTAGTTATCTCAATGAGCGTGGACCTCGCCTGATCGTAAGGCGGCTTGCACCGCTCACACGTGATAAATAAACGGTCACAAGCGTGCGGGCTCGAGTTCAACCCCGATCTGACCCGCGATGCTGCCAGAAAATTAATTTAAAAGAAAAACACAGTTACATTTTCTTTAAATTCAAACACAGGTGATTTGGGCGTAGTAGCTCCAATACTAACGGGATCTGTCCGTTTGTTTTTTTAGGGTTCCGTACCCAAAGGGTAAAACGGGAACCCTATTACTGAGACTTCGCTGTCCGTCCGTCCGTCTGTCACCAGGCTGTATCTCATGAACCATGATAGTTAGAGTTGAAATTTAAACAGATGATGTATTTCTGTTGCCGCTATAATAACAAATACTAAAAAATAGAATAAAATAAATATTTAAGGGGGCTCCCATACAACAAACCTGTTTTTTTTGCCGTTTTTATAGATAATGGTACGGAACCCTTCGTGCGCGAGCCCGACTCGCACTTGGCCGGTTTTTTTTTAAAGGTCTACGCTGTTGGCCGTTATGTGGCCTTTACAGCTTCACCGGAGGAGTGGTGAGTGCAGAGTGCGACTCCAACCAAGGCCTTAAGGGCGGAAAAGAGGTGGCAACTAGCTCAAGGGCGCCACAGAGGGCACGACCTTGGCTTGGGCAGTTACCGTGAGGGGAGAGGAAGTGACTACACTCCTAGGTGCAAAGATGCACCTACGAGTGGAAGAGGGGGTTCCTCGACCTCGCCGGCGAGGTCGGTGTCTGTTTGTGACTGTTGAGGGATCTATTCTCAGCAATAAAACAATTGAAACGATCCGGGGAAGACTCTAGAAGCGCTTTCAGACTAGCGACTTTTATTGCACGGTAGTTTCGGCATACCTACGCGAGCTTCTCGAAGCCGCGTGCACAGACCATATTCCGTGACGTAGCCTCTTGCCGGTGGTGGCAAGTGTCAGCAGCAATGTGGATTCAGACGAAGAAACAATTGAAACATCGCGACATACCAGCTTATAAGCGCGTCGACGCTTGCACAAGTTGCGCGTGCGGCTAAAGGCGCGGAAGTTTGAAATCCCTAAGTAAGGAAGTACCCTATGTTTTTTGTTTAAAATAAATCATCACAGACATCACTTATCGTAAGATCCCAAACTAAGCCAACCTTGTATTATGGGTAACATACGATGAACTGGGGCCAAGTTACACACAGAGCAGCGGGGCGATTTTCGTTTGATCGATATCCATCTCTATTAGAGATATGTCGAATCCAAACGTCAAATTGGTAGTAGCAAGCACGCGGTCCAACGAGCCGAGATGCCTACGCTCCAACCAAAAGACCAAACCATCGATAATTTCAAACTTTTGTTTTATTTTTAATAGTTAGCAACTACCTACCACGTGTTTCCTAGAGGGGATCAAACGGCGAGTGGCGGCGATAACCCCCGCCCCGCGACCTATCAATGTCGTATGAATGTCGGGGCGACTTTGCGGCGCGCGAGGAAATGCGTGGACCAATATCTTTGCAATGACATTATCGTGTTTCATGAAGTACTAGCTGATACCCAGCGTGTGCTACTACGATTAATGGACCGAATGTGCCTGATGCATTGTTTTAATAGTCTAAAACCATCTTCGCATTATTTCCTTCCTAATGAAACTAGTTTGGGGCACAACGGTTTCAAAGTCTATAACGGACATGGGTAGAAACATTTGCCGTGAAGTGAATGAACTCACTTTGAAATGATGAAGGAATTCATCATTTCAAAGTGAGTTCGTTCACTTCATCAACTGATTTCATGCCAACTTTGGTCATCAATAGCTGAGAAACGAAAACAGTTACGTATATTTTCCTTTTTTTTTTTTTAAAGACTTACACTGTTGGCCGTGAGGTGGCCTTTACAGCTTTACCGGAGGAGTGGCGAGCGCAGAGTGCACTCCAACCAAGGCCTTAAGGGCGGAAAGGGGCAACTAGCTTAAGGGCGCCACAGAGGGCACGAACTCGGCTTGGGCAGTGAGCGCCAAGATTAGACGTATGTCACGAAATATCTTGTTGTTGTCTCTTTCACTCGTATGAAATTAGACAGAGAGCGACCGAGCCAATCCGTGACAGACGTCTTGTCTTGACATGCGTGCTGACACCACAGCTGTGTTTTCATCTCAGAAATATTTTCGTGCATGAATTTCATTGAAGACTCTTGATTACTAGTAAATTTATCAAGCATTGAGGTAATGTCCTTTCGAAACTCTTGTAGCTCTTGGGAACAGTTACAACTATAATCTGGTTGTTTGCGTTTTCTATAAGTTATTTGTTGCTCCATCTCTTTATTTTTTGGTATTGACAAATCTTTTGAGCTGGGTTTCGTGCAAAGTTATCAAAATGGCGGTCGAGTCAATTCGCCTTTATACCGTAGATTGATAAATGCTTGTTAATAACTGCATGTATTTTAAGTGCTTACTTGAATATCTAAAACCAGTTTGATGATTTGATAGTAATCATTTGATAATTGAGTCAATTGTTTCCTACATGGTTTCTATAAATGAAATAACAATTAATCATAGTTTTTTGTAGAATTTGGTGAGCAAACATAACATTATATGTGGTACATTCCCCACAATGCAAGAGAGATTTTGGCCATAGTCCACAAAACTGACCCAGTGTGATTTGGTGAACTTTACACACAATTCTTAATAAGCATGTACGTTTTAAAAATACAAACCTAACGTGAACTTTGTTTTTTTTTTCCTCTCTCTACATTACTCTAAGGTTGGCTGGTAGAAAATGCCTGAAGCATTAAGCTTACCATTGTACATTATTTTACTCATGTAGAATTGTGCATTCAATAAATAAAAAAATAAAAAAACTTACCCCCCTTGAGTTCAAGGCGAGCATTCTACCAACTAGGCTGCTACATATAGCAATATTTTATACTTTATATGTGTATTAATAAGAAATCATAACTTTTTTTTTTTGTGCTTCATCGTGCGATCAGTCAGCTAGACTGTGAGCAGATGCGTTGTGTGGTGTTATATAAATCAATTAACTAAATATATTATTGAGATTATATATATTATTATTATTACTAAATATATTATAGATAAAATTTACACACTATTAGAGGAAGTGTGTGATATAAAACGAAAAATACAATTAACCTTTTACACTAATTTTCCGTACGTATTTGAATGGTATTACCCCATGTTAAAATCCATTCTCAGACCTGTATGACCCGAATACAGACTAATATATACTAAGTCCACTTGTATAACATTGCCGCAATCGCCAAGGATTCACAAACCGTTGCATATATTCAGGAAATTACTGAAATATACGAAACACGAACGGCGCGCGTCCGCGCACGCGACGATGTTCTAACGCATAATATATGAATGTAATTAATACCTATGTTACACTGTCAACTCGCCGCAATCACTGACGAACACGGCTATCTTTTAATAATCGGATTATCGCAACAATTCGTATAAATCGGCGTTGAATCACCGATAACAAGATACCGCAAATTTCAAGACGAAAATTATGAATGTACGAACGAAAATAACGCACTAATACTTACTGATAGGTGCCGGCGCGATGCGCACAGGTTTATTGCCACGATTAAACACTGATAGGTAATCCAAAAGATTAATTATTCAACGATAATACGACCGATCGACAAGCCGATGTCATCGCGATTGACGTTTACACCGCAGTCCGCAGCCATTTCTAATTTGTCGTTCTAAAACACTGGAACACTTTACGAAAGCGGTTTATTGCTTACTTTACATTTTTATATTTGTGGAGTTATAAATTAAAACAATATTTATTTATTTTGTACAATATACATTGTTGAACACGTATTTTTATTTTAAAGAACTAATGTTTGTTAGCAATATTTGTATTCCGATTTTGGGTTTCTAAACGACATATTTTTTTTTTCGTTTTGGTTTTGCTTGTAAAACGAATAGCAAGGGGGATCCCACTTCTGACAAATTTCTTACTCGACATTGGCAGCGATATCTTTGGACAAAAGGATAATTGCCAAAACTGAAAAAAGAAGAAGAATAGCAAGGGATTCATCCGCCATCTTTATCGCTGTCATCATCCATTTTTATTTATAATGTGTATTTATTGAATTTGTCCTTGCTATAATTACTCGACATTGCCATAAATACCGCATATCGCAGGTGCAGGCATTCCTCATCTTATTCCATCAAAATATCATCATTTCATTCATTTCGTAAAAAAGAAGAAGAAGAGAATAGCAATAAACTACAATTGCAAATATGTCTAAAATTTATCCGCAGTAAATTCATAGGTCAATTATATGCAATTAGCGGCAAGCCAACTAACTTCGTAAACAGCATGAACGTATAGCATGAACGAAGAGAGAGAGAAAGCGCAAGTTAATGCAACAAGTGTGAAAGAGAAAAGAATAAACAGAAAATGCCAAAATTATCAGAACAGGGTATGTACTTTCATTAGACATGGGCGTTTTCAGTTTTTTCCGCAAACGGTTATCTAACCGATATACAGTTTCCATATCGATATAGAAAACCGTTTTCATATATCGATATCAGCAGAACGGTTTGCAAACGTAAACATGATATTTAGATGCGAAAACTAACAACGAACGCAAACGTACACTGTACAGCTATGTTCTTAATTAAAGTTATTTATTTATTAATCTATCAATACATATACATTACTTTTTATTAGACGCATTTATTAGACTTAAGCGCTCTTTTTAAATGAGAATTTGAAATTCCCGGTGGAATTAAAATTTGTACGAAAACTTTTGATTGCAATATTTACACACAGCCAGACCGACGGCATTGTCCTTTTTATCAAAATGAGTCCATATATCTCACTAGCTTTGCGCGACATTTTCTATGAAAAATTCAAATTTATCCTTAATATATTTTTATTCACAAACTAAATATTATACTCTAATAACTAAATACACACATTAAAAAATAGAAATACGAAAGGAATTCCTTTTACGTAATTGCAACGTTGCAACTATCATAAAAACACTAATCAAAATAAAGTCGAACGCACAAAACAACGAAAAAAAATTATTACAGCCCTTTTATAATATGTATCTGTATTGTAATAACTCAAATTCAACCTTATTACTTCCTCATGTAGTTCTATTTTGTAGAGAAGGTGTCTCACTAATATCCAGTAGCCGTAGCCGCTAGCCGCCAAACGATGGACTCGAAAAACATTATCATAACTAGACAATAGAAACTAAACTTTATTGCTAGTTTGATAAGGTCCACGCCGGTAGCTACGCGAACACGCTCATAACTAAAGTTATCTCTTATTCGCTTCATCCCTTTTACACCAGTGAAAGAATATGTTGTTAGAAAGAGTGGTAGCGAATAAGTTACCGTTATGACCGTTTGTGAAGTTCGCATCGATGCGTTGCAGTTTTAAGTTTTGATATAACTATAACCGAATGGATGGATAGGTTTTTTGAATAAATCGATACAATAACGTTTTTGTCATATCGGTTATGTGGGATGGCATATCGATATGTTATGATAACTAACACATATCCGATATGAGTTACGTTTTGATATATCGAACGCATGTCTAACTTTCATTAATCCACAGACAATAACCATTCTTTTTATTTAGAATTATCTATGTAGTTTTAATAATATTATTAAATAGTATTTTTAACTTTATTTTTAGGCCTAACCTAATGTATGATACATAATAATGTAAATTCATTTATATTATACAATAAATCCTCACAAAGAATCATAGAAAATTAGTAAAATGGAAACAAGGGCAAACAAAGCAACAAGTGCGCCAAATACTAATCAAATACACGATGTAAACAGAATATTGGACTCCTGTAGGATTTGCATGGAGTTAAGCGATAATGAGAGCTCTATATTTGAGGCGGGAAAGTTAAATATCATCGAGGAAATTCAATTTTGCACTGGGATTAAGGTAATCGTGTTTACTTCTCCTGTAAACCGCTATATCGGCATTTACAGAGCTTGTTAGAAGTGTAGGAGGGTTCCAGAAAGTTCTCCAGCTTCCTGATGTTGCTGAGGATTACCTTGACCTTTTTTCATGTTCGTGATATTGGTCATATTAATAATAATATCGCCACAAAACAACTAAGTAGAGCTTGTACTATGGGTAGAATGGGTTCCCCGGATACACCCAGACCAGGGCTAGTACCAGAAAGGCCATTTCCAAAATTTGCCACTGGCGGGAATTGAACCTGCAATTACCTGGTACAATGAGCTAAGTGGCCTACTCTCAAAACAGTACACAAAGCCATCATTATATTTATTACTACCTTCTACCTGCAACTTAGTCTAGACTTAGATAGATCTCATAGACTTAGATTATTCAATATTGTTATAAATTACAGCCTATTTGTTATACATCATCATGCCTGTGTTTCCTGAAGAGGTAGGCAGAGGTGCACTGCTATGCGCCCACACTTCACCTATGTATTTTAGTCCCAATGTAATAGAAAGGCTCGCCCCTATTATACTGGGCACATGCGGTCTTTAGTCCACCACGCTGGCCCCGTGCGAGTTGGTGAACTTCACACGCCTTTCTATAGACATGCGCCTTCCCTCACAATGTTTTCCTTCACGGTTTCATAGCAAGTGGTAATCTTGGATGAAAATGAGATTCGCACATAAACCCAGAAGTGCGAGCCGGGGTTTGAACCTGCACACTTTGATTGCAAGGTGCATTTGACCACTCAGCTACTAATGATGTACCACTAATGATGTATAAACATTTACTGTAAAGTTTCATCAAAATTCATTCAGTAGTTTTTGCGTGGAAGAGTAACAAACATCTTAAAAAAATTTGACATTTATAATATTAAGTAGGATGAGTTATTGTTTTGTAAAGTCTCACCCGTCCACCGACCAAGTGTTTTTACATACTCTGTTGTTGGCAAAATCATCGACTAAATACGATGGAGGCCATATCTTTTTAAAAAGTGGAGTGAAGTGAGTATGCTTTAAAAATTGTTGCAAATTCCCAATTTCTTATTCACAGTTGCAGCAAGAAGACAGATTACCTTCCAGCATCTGTACGGCATGCATCAACAACTTGTCTATAGCCCACAGATTCAAAACATTGTGTCTACACACAGAGGAAACGTTAAACAAACTCAAACTAACTGCAATCAAACAAGAAGACACAGACTCTGATACTGAGTACAAGGATTTAGCGCTCCCTGTGGACTCTGAGTATAATACTGAAGTGAATGGTGTAACAAAAGATGCAGTATTGATACAGAACGGAGTTAGAAAGAGAGGAAGAATCAAGTTGAAGAAGGCCGATAGGTTTGTAATACAATTTAAAGGGTACCGGCAAATAACAGGGTGGTCGAACGCACGCTTTGCAATCAAAGTGCGCAGGTTCAAACCCCGGCTCGCACCTCTGGGTTCCATGTGCGAATCTCATTTTCATCCGAGATTATCACTTGCTAAGAAATGGTGAAGAAAAACATTGTGAGGAAACCTGCACGTCTGAGGAAGCTTAATTATTTCTCGATAGATGTGTGAAGTCTGCCAACCCACACCGGGCCAGGGTGGTGAACTATGGCCTGAATCCCCGTCGCATTTAGAGGACGCCCGTGCCCAGCAGTGGGACGTTAAAAAGGGCTGTAGTAGTAGTAGTAAGTAACAGGGAATGTCCTAATTAATGAATTTTGATAAAAAACAATTAGAAAGTTCAACAATTCTATAGTTTGGCCATAAACAAAACTGCATTTTTGGCGCCAACTGTTAACTTTTTTAAATTCTAATGATTAGAATTTAAAATACCATACACAAAATTCTATTAAAAAATGACATTCCCTGTTATTTGCCTGTACCCTTCATTTATTGGGGTTACGTACCCAAAGGGTAAAACGGGAACCCTATTACTGAGACTTCGCTGTCCGTCCGTCCGTCCGTCCGTCCGTCCGTCCGTCCGTCCGTCTGTCACCAGGCTGTATCTCATGAACCATGATAGCTAGAGAGTTGAAATTTTCACAGATGATGTATTTCTGTTGCCGCTATAACAACAAATACTAAAATACAGAATAAAATAAATGTATAAGGGGGCTCCCATACAACAAACGTGATTTTTTTGCCGTTTTTATAGATAATGGTACGGAACCCTTTGTGCGCGACTCCGACTCGCACTTGGCCGGTTTTTTTTATTTATACTGTATATCTCGGCGCCAAACAGAACTTCCGTCAATTGCTACTAGATGGCGCGACTGCAATTCTATGCGTAAAAGAAATTAACTGCGATACAAAGTATTATGAAAATCCTAGTTCGCGGTCAAAGTCAAAGTCAAAGTCAAATCATTTATTTTGTATAGGCCTATGGGGGCACTTACAAAGGTAGAAGAGTTCTCCATGATTGAACTATACAGGGTGTTTCAAAAGTCCGAAATAATACTGCATCAGTATTGAGTATGCAACTGAATGGTATAAAAATTTGATCGAAATTCGACCATGTTTTTAACTTTTTTTCGTTGTTAATTTCTATAACTCGTGATATCTCGAGTCCTATGTAAAACTGGTATGTTCTGTTTTGTGAATATTCGTGATGACCCTCCTCGGTGTGGTTTACACTGCTGCATAGGGTTATGCATGTACCCAAAAGTCAGAACAGGATACCTGTGACAAATTTTAAGAGGTATATAACTCAGAAACTATGAGAGTTAGGTATAATCTGTCTTCAGTAAGCATCCACATATGAGCTACAGTTTATGTAACCTAAGTATTATTTCGGACTACTGATACATTCTGTATATATAAATAAGCAGTGGTAGCCTCGTGGGCAAGAACGCCTGCCTTGAACTTAAGGGGTGCAAGTTCAAATCCCAGGCCCGCACCTCTGAGATAATTTTCATGTGCGAATGTCATTTTCAACAATGATTACCACTTGCTGAACAGTGAAGAAAAACATCGTGAGGAAACCTGCACGTCTAGAGAAAGGCGTGTGAAGTTCACCAACCCGCACTGGGCCAGCGTGGTGGACTATGGCCCAAATCTCCCTCGTATTGAGGGGGAATGTGCCCGGTGTAATGGCAATAGGCTCGCCCCCTATTACATTGGGACCAAAATACATCGGCGAAGTGTGGGCGCACTACAGTGCACCTCTGCTTACCCCTTCGGGGAATACAGGCGTGATGATGTATTTATTTTTATTTTATTTTGACAAATAGGTGGCTGGCGGGATCCGACCCGCCAGGCATACCACCAGCCGGGCAGGAAGATCTTCCCTTTGCCGCCGAAATACAAATAAATAAAATTTAAGTGTATGTTTGCAATATCGAATTAAAGCTTACATATCTTATATTGTGGCTATTCGACTTAAGCGACATTTTGTTTTTTCTTTTTTTTTTTTTTTTTATTATTGGTCTCTTTCCATTGAGTCAGGCCCAATGTGATTCTGCCAATGTCAACGTAGTGGCGAAGACACGACGGAGATTGATTGATCGGTTATATTACTGCAGCTGTTTTTTGTTGAGATTGACCGGTTAGTGTGTGCGGTACCTAAAACAACACAATACAAAACGAACACATGAATAACATCACGAACAAACAAACATATTTAGTTACACAGAGGGAGGCTAATACTACACAAGTTTAGGTTATAATTTTATGTTGTTGGAAGTTACATATTTAATTAGTATGTTAACAAAAGGAGTATCAACAAGCATGAGGAGGGAGAGGAAGTTACATGGACGGGGAATTTCGGGAGGGAGCATGACATTATGTTAACTTTACAGGAGAGCATACTCATTCGACGCAGAAAAAATTCGCTGATTCCAAATATGTATTTAAGTCAATATCACACAAAGTGTCGCTTGAGTCAATTAGTCTTTCACCCCTCGATATGATACCTATAGAAAAAATGCAATTTAAAAAAAAAAATGTTTTTTCACTTTTCAAAAGATATGGCCTCCATCGATAAGTCGATGATTTTGCCAACAACAGTGTATGTAAAAACTGAGACTTCACAACACAATTTTTGTCTGTCTGTCTGTCTGGTTATTCCGGTTAAACTCCCAAACGGCTGAACAGATGTTGACGGGGCTTTCACTGATGTTTCAAAGACCATCATAGAAATGTGTAATGCTAATTAATTAACATCTGGATATTAGTACAGAAGAAAAAGATGAGTCCTTAACGGTCAAGGACCCTCCGAGACTCCGCCAGCCTCGTCAGAAGAAGCACAAGTTCAGACGGCTTTGGTGCGAGCCGTGCAGTCTTCGGTTCGACTCCAAGGAGCAGTGCGATGACCACAAACAGACTCACCATAAGGATAGTCAGCACTGGGTTTGTGAGGTCAGGAATCTACTAGCCACCTTGCCCAGGTTGGGGCGAGGGAATTTACTCGCCTTTTTTAGGGTACCGTACCTCGAAAGGACCCTTATAAGATCACTTTTTCCTGCATCTGTCTGTCTGTCTTAAAAGGTAGAAAAAAACCGGCCAAGTGCGAGTCGGACTCGCGCACGAAGAGTTCCGTACCATTATCTATAAAAATGAGCGAAAAATTACGTTTGTTGTATGGGAGCCCCCCTTAAATATTCATTTTATTCAGTTTTTTAGTTTTTAGAAAGGCGTGTGAATTTCACCGACCCGCACTGGGCCAGCGTGGTGGACTATGGTCCAAAACTCCCTCGTATTGAGGGAGAATGTGCCCGGTATAATGGCAATAGGCTCGCCCCCTATGACATTGGGACCAAAATACATCGGCGAAGCGTCTGCACCTCTGCCTACCCCTTCGGGGAGTACAGGCGTGATGATGTATATTTTTTTAACTACAGATATGCGGTAAGGTGTTCGTCCACCGCGCGTCTCTCTACTCCCACGTGAAGTCGCACCTGCCGCCGCAGTACGCGTGCGAACAATGCGAGTATAAAACTTGGCATAAGTACGACCTCGTCAAACACACTAGGATACACACTGGTCAGTTATATACAGTTATATACCGAAGGATGAAAGGCTATATGGCTGAAGCGACACTTTTGGGCGATATTGACTTGTACACATATTTGGAATCAGCAAATTTTTCTGCGTCGAATGAGTATAATCACCATCAGCCGGTGTCAGTCCACTGCTGGAAGTATGCCTCTCCCAAGATGCGCCACTGAGCCCGATCTTCGGCTCTTCTCCAACCACTGCCCACCGCCTTGCGTATGTCCTCGCTCCATCTGGTCACAGGACGTCCTACGCTACGTTTGCCGATTCGCGGTCTCCACTCTAGGACGAGTCTACCCCAACGGTTATCAGTCCTGCGGCAGATATGACCGGCCCACTGCCACTTCAGTTTGCTGATCCGTTGAGCTATGTCGATAACTTTAGTATCTCAATAAATGATTATGCTCTCCTGTAAGCAGTGGTAGCCGAGTGGTCGAACGCACGCCTTGCAAATCAAAGTGTGCAGGTTCAAACCCCGGCTCGCACCTCTGGGTTTATGTGCTAATCTCATTTTCATCCGAGATTATCACTTGCTTTGAAACGGTGAAGGAAAACATCGTGAGGAAACCTGCACGTCTATAGAAAGGCGTGTGAAGTTTACCAACCCGCACTGGGCCAGCGTGGTGGACTATAGCCCAAAAAATCTCCCTCGTATTGAGGGAGAATGTGCCCGGTATAATGGCAATAGGCTCGCCCCCTATTACATTGGGACCAAAAATGCATCGGCGAAGTGTGGGCGCACTGCAGTGCACCTCTGCCTACCCCTTCGGGGAATACAAGCGTGATGATGTATTTTCTCTCCTGTAAAGTTAACAAAATGGCGCTTAAGTCAAATAGCCTCATATCCCTCGATATTTATGTTCAATGAAATCACTACTACTACAGCCCTTTTAACGTCCCACTGCTGGGCACGGGCCTCCCCTCAATGCGAGGGGGATTCAGGCCATAGTCCACCACGCTGGCCCAGTGCGAGTTGGCACACTTCACACATCTATCGAGAACTAGTCAAGTTCCGTCAGACGTGCTGGTTTCCTCACGATGTTTTCCATCACCGTTTCATAGCAAGTGATAATCTCGGTGGAAAATGAAATTCGCACATAAGTCCCAGAGGTGCGGGCGGGGGTTTTAACCTGCACACTTCGATTGCAAGACGTACGTTCGACCACTCGGCTACCACTCCTGAAATCACATTTTAGCAATTGTCTAATCCAGGGCTTCCCTAAATTCGTCGCGACGCCCTGGGGCGCCGTGGTATTATCCCAGGGGCGTCGTTCTTTATTTTCTAATTAAAAAATTAGATGCTTTTTGGAGTTTTTCTAACAAATTGTTATAAGACTAGAACTACAACTAGTAAAATATGGCAACATCGTAAGGGCGTCACAGTTAAAATAAGTTTGGGAAGCCCTGGTCTAGTCTATGGCATGTTCTTTGAAACTATGGTGTGCCTGACGATATTTATTTATTTTATTACCCTGCAGGCACAAAGTTATATCAGTGCGAGTATTGTACGGTGACGTTCACCACTTCCTCGAACCTGGCGGGTCACATCCGGCGCAGTCACACCAAGCTGCGGCCGCACGCTTGCGCGCTCTGCGCACGCGCATTCTGCGACCGCACCAAGCTCAACAGGCACATGGACTCGCACAACGACATCAAGAGGCAAGTCCAGGGCCACAAGTCTGCTAACACTATTGTTGTGGAGTTGCTACGGCACCATTTTGTAAGGCATAAAAATTACATTTGTATCAATCATATCTAGACTAGTTTAATGTCATCAAGGTGACAATATCTAATGTCTACACTGCTCATATTCTAGGTTTCATTGAAAAATGTTGTTTTCATGCCTTAAAAAACCGGCCAAGTGCGAGTGGGACTCGCGCATGAAGGGTTCCGTATCATTTATCTATAAAAAAAATCACGTTTGTTGTATGAGAGCCCCCTTAAATATTAATTTTGTTCTGATTTTAATATTTGATGTTATAGCGGCAATAGAAATACATAATCTGTGAAAATTTCAACTGTCTAACTATCACAGTTCATGAGATGCAACCTGGTGACAGACGGACGGACAGCGAAGTCTTAGTAATAGGGTTCCCGTTTTACCCTTTGGGTATGGAACCCTAAAAATGCAGTCATAGCAACTCCACGACGATAGTGTTAGTAGACTTGGGGCCCAGATGTATCAGAAGTCGCGGTGCATGCCAAAGCGATCCCGTGGCGCCCCGATATAAGCGGAAGATGGTACACCGTCGGTTTTTAGTGGGTATACGGCCTTCTGTCGGGACTGCCACATAAACCTGCTACTTCCCCCGAGATGGTAGAGTAACCAAAAAGGATTTTCCGACGTTAAAAAAGGTATATAAGAAGTCAGAAATGGTAGCCGAGTGGTCGAACGCACGTCTTGCAAATCAAAGTGTGCAGATTCAAACCCCGGCTCGCACCTCTGGGATTTATGTGCGAATCTCATTTTCATCCGAGATTATCACTTGCTATGAAACGGTGAAGGAAAACATCGTGAGGAAACCTGCACGTCTGAGGGAACTTGTCTAGTTCTCGTTAGATGTGTGAAGTCTGCCAACCCGCACTGGGCCAGCGTGGTGGATTATGGCCTAAATCCCCCTCACATTGAGGAGAGGCCCGTGCCCAGCAGTGGGACGGTAAAAATTGCTGTAGTAGATAGTAGTAGTAGAAGTCAGAAATAATATTTTTGGTACATATACAGTAGCTCATCTGTGGATACTTAGTAAAGTCAGATTTACACCTAACTATCATAGTTTCTGAGTTATTGACCTTTGAATATTTGTCACAAGTATCGTGTCCTGGCTTTTGGGTACATCCATGATCCTATAAAGCATGGATGGGGCCATTCACATTCATAAAAAAATCCGCAATGGATTTTTTCTAATCAATTCTATATCAATAAGGCCAATTTTGGAGATACGACATTTCCGTGTTCTGCTGTCGAAATTATTTTTAAGCTTCTTGGTACGCATAATGTATCTATGGTTTAAAAAAATGTGTTTGACAGATTTCAGTGCGAGATATGCCGCGCGTGCTTCACGCGTCGCTGCTACTGGAAGAAACATTTATTACGTCACCACAACGTCACGACCCCGCCGCAGCGGCCCGGCAGACAGAAAACCAACCTTGTGGTTGGCGAACACCAAGATATGACACAAGAACACACGTAGTATTTACTTCCTGATATGAGTTACAGCATAAAATCGTATCGACAGGTTAAAAGGTTTTAACAGGTTTTTATTAAATATTTTATTTACCCAATTGTTAATAGGTATACTGTTGGTGTGTCGTTCTTAAATAAATAAATAAAATTTACGTCCAGACCTCCACGTCATAGGTTCAAGTAGGTTATATCGATAGGTATAGCGTCTAAATTGTCCATTGATTAGCACAGGATGTTGGTAAATATCTTGTATGAAATGTATGAGGCTTTTTTATTGTAAATTCCGGGCCCAAGAATATAATAAATATGTTGATGTAAACCTACTTTTATTATAGTCGTTTCATTGAAAAATAGCGTAACGTAAATAAAATCTAATATTTAAAAGTCTATCGATTGAAGGATGAATGAATTTGAGAAATATGTTTTTTTTTTTTTTTACGAAATGATGAAATTTAATGAAATAAGATGAGGAATGGCTTCACCTGCGACTAGCGCGGGTATTTCGCCAATGTCAAGTAATTAATAGCAAGGACAAATGACAGTGATAAAGATGGCGGATGAATCCGGATTATATGTTAGCAGGCCGTCGCCGAAAAAATCAGAGATGACATTTTGATTTTTTTGCATCTTCTGTCAGTGTCATCATGACATTCATGACACTGTCATGTTGATTTTGTTTGACAGTCGAAAAAAGATACGCATTTTCAAAATTTTTACGTAATTTTACTGTTTTAATAATATTATTGTGACTATATTTACTTAAATTATTGTGTTATCCGATCCGATTATTAGATATAATGTAGCACAGAAGAAATAACAAGCGTATCCAATATGTTCGCTGAGAAATTTAGTTTGCTAAATTCTCAAGAGCATTCCGAAGAAATACACTGGTCACCCTCGTCTAGCGACTACGAAAACACAACTTACAACCACAAGACAAGTATTAATAAGTCAATACAACCTCGGAAGAGGAAGCGAAGGAAAAAAGTGACCAAAAATACTCCGAATTTAGACGTAAAAATCTCGACTGTATCACGTAACAAGAGTGTTAAACAGGATAAGAAATCACCAATTCTACTTAGTAAACGTGTCTGCAAGTCGCCTATATTATTATCTCGTCGTTCCCCGTCGACAAATGCCATGATCTCCCCAGTGATCAGTAAATCAAGTCTGCACCTCAAAAGTCCAATATTAACAGTGAAGTTCTCATCACCTATGGCTGGAAAAGCGCGGAAACAATTGTTTAATGAACGAACGGACAATAACAGTGTTAGAAAATCAGTTAAAATATGTAGTCACTGTGATATTGACTCCAAAGAGGCTAAAACTAAGTTCAATATGAGTGAAATATCAACTCATGTACCTAATCAAGATTTTCAAGCTGCCAATGCACTATATATTGAAGTTCCAGAGTCTCGGGACGGCTCAGTAATATCAGAGTCAGTTAATGTAACAGGTGGTAAAGATAAGTTAATAAACAAGTTTTTAGAAGATAATTTTAGTTCCGATAACACATCGCAGCACATAAGTGATACTCCAACTCCAAATGATAGTACTAAAAGTGATGAAATAGATATTTTGAGCTGCAAAACTCAGTCAGTATTAAGTAATTGTGAAATAAAACAGGAAATTGTAGAAGCTGACTCTATAAATAATAGTTCAAAAAAAGTTAAATACAAAAAAGGTGGACTGGCATACAGATTGAATGTGCTTTTAAAAAAACACAATGCTAATGTTTGTCTATGGCAACATGAAAGATTTTTGGCGCGGAATTCGAATTTTATTATTCCAAAAGGTGAACATTCTGTTTTTCATGTACATAAAGCTACTTTTAAATATGACAATTATCTGTTAGAAGTATGTGATGTTCACAATATTAAATATATTATTTTAATCAACAATTTTTATGTTACCTGTAATATAAGTGGCAATAGTGTAATCAAATTGTATCAACCATTAAAAATATTAGATTTCAATCAATATTATAAGCTTATTATAAATGTATGTAAGTTTGAAGTTGTTGAGATTAAAATAAATGATTAAACTTTATGAATATTTTTTTGGTGTTTTGGTACATTCTTAGACCTATGCTGCGGTGCTTAAAATATGAAGTAAATAGGTATAGCACGATTAAAATTAAAAAAAAAAACATTTTATATCTTTTTTTATCTTTTTGAAAGGACTACGCTGTTGGCCGTTAGGTGGCCTGTACAGCTTTACCGGAGGAGTATAAATGAATTTAGGAAAACAGCTATAAATTTTTTTTTTTTTTTTTAACGAAATGACCGAAATGATGATATTTAATGGAATAAGATGAGGAATGGCATCACCTGCGACTAGCGCGAGTATTTCGCCAATGTCAAGTAATTAATAGCAAGGACAAATTCAATAAATACACATTATAAATAAAAATGGATAATGACAGTGATAAATATGGCCAGCTACAAATATTAACTACTATTATAAAGAGTTAACCAAAGCTTTATGCACAAAACTACTATTCAAATGAACCGGAACGCGACGTGATCTTTGACATTATAAGTTGCGTTTACAAAGATAGTTAAATGTGAATAAAAAAATATTTAAAATAAATATCTATCTGTTTTTTATTTCTTTTTGTAATAAATTAATATTAATATTTGTAGCTGTTTTCCTAAATTTATTTATAATTATGCCACTAACTAAGGGCAGTACTTTACAGGGCCCCAAGTCTCTAACACTATCGTCGTGGAGTTGCTATGACTCCTTATTTAAGACATGAAAACGACATCTTTTTTTCAATGGTAGCTAGAATATCAGCAGTGTAGACATTAGATATTATTGTATGACCTTGATGCAATTTGACTAATCATATTTATTTCATTTTGATCAAACGTTAAACTAAAATGTAATGATTTCTGTCTCCACAACACCAATCAAATTGGGATATTTTAGATTTCAGCGAGCGAGGCAACACTGGCATTTCAGTACAATTCCGTACTGAAATTCAGTCGATAATTTCAACAAAACCTCGGTAGCCGATTCACTTCGCTCGCTCAATAATTATAAATACTTAATTTGTCAATATTATCAGTTGGCCTCTGACATTAATATAACTACAAAGATTTATTGTTTTAAATATAATGTGATTTCTGTAAATTTCGCGCACAGTCGTCTTATTGCGAGGTAAGTTATATGGAACATCAATTTTATAGTATATATTTATTTGTCTACGTATCTGTTCTTTGCCAAAACAAATTTTAAGAGAATTACTAAGTACCTACCTAGTTACTAGGTACCTATTACATTTCTATTGAGGGCGAGCACATTGGCATATAAATAAATACATACTGGAATATTAAATAAGAGTCAGAGCTTAACTATTGTCTATTCTCTCAATAATTTATAATTCTATTTCCGGTCCATTATTTAAAAAACAAACAGTTGTAGGTACCTAACTATTAAGTTGTTTGAATATATTTTTAGACGATTTTGAAAAAAAAATGTATTTTTTTTGGTTCTTTAAAACTTCTTTTAGAATATTACCAACAAAAAAATATATGAAAACAAATGTTACACAAAGAAATAATGTTTGTTGTTACTATAGAGTATCTTGACCTGGTTTTAAGGCAAGATGATTTGTTTAATGTATACTTATAGCTACACTACACGATTAAAAAAATAATTTTAACGTAGCCGTCTTTTTAGGGATCCGTACCCAAAGGGTAAAACGGGAACCCTATTACTAAGACTTCGCTGTCCGTCCGTCCGACTCGCACTTGGCCGGTTTTATACAAAAAATGGTTGCAATCAATGAGATATTGCATTATTCTATTTATTTGAACGTAGGTATCCTAAATAGATGATTTCAGAATAATTGTTTATTTTTTTAAATTATTGAACCAATTTCAACTGAGTTTTTACTTTTAGATATTATTAAAGATAAATAACACACGTTCAAATGATCAAAATATATTATTTGGGTCGAACAGCAGTAGAAAATATAAATTTCCTTTATGGAAATATAAAATAACCGAAATTTAATTAGCTAAGATGTTGCGTAAGTCAATAGAGATTTTATATACTTTTTCTCAAGTCAAAATATTTATCTTTGTTTTCGAGCTGTCAAAATAAATTTGTGGATACTGTCCGATAGCGCCATCTATAGAGGCAATAAGACTGGTTGTTATTTTAATTGCTGAAAAGATTTTGACGAAATTAGTAATTACTGTACGTTGTATACTGAAAACCATTATTAAACCTACGGTACTCTTTATCAACAAATTCTATCACTTGTGGCGACACCTATATCTCGCTACAAACAGAACTTCTACAAAACACCAATAGATGGCGCGCCAAAAATACATTGCGTACAATACCACGATTTTGTATACATTCCTGAATCGCGATAGAAGTGTTGACGACCTTATCTAATTATAAGATCGCGACATTAAACTACGGGGCGTAACGGATAGCCATATTCCGTTTTCCATCAAAAACTATAGCTTACGATTATAATAATGCCAGTTGTTTGTTATGTTATAAATAGCGTTATGTAGAGATATTTGACCGTGAGCGGCGAGTGATTCAGTTTATAAACAAAATAAACCTACTACTCGCGCATTGGGCCCTGCATACACAGGCGCGTTAAGACGTACGCGATTTTTTAAAGCCAATAGGTACTAAAACGAATTATAATAACTCATAAAAGAAATTCATCCGCCATTTTTATCACATGAATACCATTTTTATTTGTAATATGTATTAAACATGGAGTTAATAAAACGGAAATGGCATTTCGAGCCTGCGGTACGGTATTTTTTCTGGTTTATCTGCCTCCGCCATTGTTGTTTTCTCATATACATAGTTGCCGTATACTACAGATAACTACAATGGCGGAAAAATCACCGCAGAGCTATACGAAGAGTGGAGTCGTTATGGATACTCTAGATCTGTGGTTTTCAACCTTTTTTTGACACGGCCCCTTTAGTATGAAGCAATTTTTCGCGACCCCCCTACCCGTTGCTTATTTTCATGTATTTTATTTTGTTGTGACTAATATTCAACTAAAAGAATTTATTCATTTGCATTTGTATTAAGGTTCAGATAAATACATAATTAATTCAAACTGTTTTGTTTTGTTTACTGCAGTAGCTTTCCCAACCTTTTGCAAATCCCCTATAGAAGCTTCGCGACCTCCCTAAAGAGGCTTCGCGACCCCCCAAGGGGTTGCGACCCACAGATTGAAAAACAATGCTCTAGATAATCTATAGTATTTATTGAATTTGTCCTTGCTATTAATTACTCGACATTGCCATAAATACCGCATTCCTCATGTTATTAAATAACATAATTTCACTCATTTCGTAAAAAAAAAAAACTTTTTCTATGTGTCAATACAATTAATTTTGTTATTGTCAAAATATTTGACGCCAGCGTTGACGCCCCGGTGCGTGCGAGGCCTAATGCTAGTAAATAGGATCTCCTCGTAAAATATAACAAAGTCTAAAATTAAATTGTTTATTCAATGGGATTTCGTTTACAGAAATGCTATTAATCTTTCAAGGCTGTCTTTGGGAATGATCAAAGCTCGTTCGCGACTTTTGGTAGTCGTTAATAGCCAACAACTATCTACTTAAGTAGTTGCGTAAAATCTATACAAATAAATAAAATTGAAGTGTCTGTTTGTAATTACAAAACAACAGCTTTTTACTAAATGCGTATCGAGTGAAAGGGTAAAACGGGAACCCTATTACTAAGACTTCGCTGTCCGTCCGTCCGTCCGTCTGTCCGTCCGTCCGTCCGTCCGTCCGTCCGTCCGTCTGTCACCAGGCTGTATCTCATGAACCGTGGTAGTTAGAAAGTTGAAATTTTCACAGATGATGTATTTCTGTTGCCGCTATAACAACATATACTAAAAAAACAGTATAAATTAAATATTTAAGGGGGCTCCCATACAACAAACGTGATTTTTTTGCCGTTTTTATAGATAATGGTACGGAACCCTTCGTGCGCGAGTCCGACTCGTACTTGGCCGATTTTTGACTTTACAGGTGATCAAAGGTACTCGACGCCGAAAATATAGCTGATTCCAAATATGTTAAGTCAATATCGCCCAAAAGTGTCGTTTAAGTCAAATAGCCATTCACCACTAAATGTAAGTATATACAACGAAAACTAAATTCTCGAAAAAAATACTGTCTGTTTTTTGAGGTTAACTCCCAAACGTCTGGATCGATTTTGGCGGGACTTTCACTGGCAGATACTATATTACAAGAAGTAACTTTTATTTTGAAAAAATAATAACTACGCATTTAAAATATGAAACTCATTTATTCCGAACTTCGCATTTAAAATATGAAACTCATTTATTCCGAACTTCGCATTTAAAATATGAAACTCATTTATTCCGGGTAAAAAGGGATCCTAAATTTCGCGCGTACTAAATAACGGGCTCTGATAGTAAGTTAACTACTTTCTATGGAACGACTAAAAGTGGTTAAAACTGCGCAACATATCCTTAACCAGTTGTCATACTACAACAATACTGGGTAAGTTTCCTAACACTAACGTTGTGGAGTTGCTAAGACATAGTTTTTTAAGAGATGAAAACAACATATTTTATCAATGATAATATGACCAGTGTAGACATAAAACATTGTCACTTTGAAGCACACAAGGACACCATGGCACACCACGGCTCGCCACAGACTGCATTACCATCCTCACCATCTGGATGAATGGCGTTCTAGTACAGTGCGATTTACCAGGAATTTTCCCCCTCGCACCACCAAATTGTGGAATGATCTTATGCAGCGGTGTTCCCGGACCGACACGACAAGGGTATCTTCAAGAAACGAGCATACTTATTCCTTAAAGGCCAGCAACGCACTTGCGATGCCCCTGGTGTTGCAGGTGTCTATGGGCGGCGTTAATCACTTACCATCATTTGCCTTCCTATCTCATAAAAAAAAACCATGGCAGCGCAACCAGTCGCGTCACCATGGTGTCCGTAAGCTACCAAACTAGACACCATACAGACACCAGAGTCGCCACAACAAACTGTGACTGTATCAAAATGGACCTCTGAAGAGATATCAATCACTCCTGCTGTATGTACGTAGGAAAAGAGATAGAGAGCGACACTGGCGGCCGGACTGGCCGCTGAGTGAGTGAGTCACCATACAGCGCTATAGTAATTAGTGGTGGCGCGACCAGCGTGGATGCGCGACCAGTAACATTCTGTGCTGCCGTCCGAGCTGGTCGCGCCGCCAAATTGGTTGCGCAACCAAGCGGACACAGCTGTATACATTTTGCTGGTAGCGGCGACTGGTTGCGCCGCCATGGTGTCCCAGTGAAATATAGCCCTTAGACTGGTCATATTCTAGCTACTATTGATAAAAGGTGTTGTTTTTAAGCCTTAGAAAATTAAGTCATAACAACTCTACAACCATAGGGACTTGGAGCCCTGTTAGTAGACTTGGCCTGGGAAAGACCACTGATCGGAATCAAACCGGGAACGACCCAGTGCAATAAGACGATCTATATATAAAACCGTCATCTTATGTAGCAGTTTTACAAAATGTGGGTGTTGATTGATGTCTGCTGTCTACCCCGCCAGACAACAAAGGCGTTATGTTGTATGAATCTAAATTAATGGTCAGTTCATAGAAGCATTTTTTTGTAAACATTGCGTACATCAAAATTGACGTCATATTGCTTTTAGATAATGTGTTTACATTGAACAGAGCTTCGTTTTATTTGATGCGAACAATTTCTCATCACTTTCTAGTATACACTTGCAGGGTGTATCAGAATGCCGAAATCATATCAAGAGACGAAGAGCTGGTATTGACTTATATACATACCGTGTAAACTCCATGTAACGCCACTCGATTTAACGACAAACTTCCTAAAGCGTCCAAATCACTTGGCTTTGGTTGATCTAGCTTGCCTTCCATCCCTTGGGGTCGTGAGCGTCTGGGGTGTGGGCCCCGGACGCTCTTAAGTAGACGACGACCCTGAGGAGTATATGTACGTATGCACTGCGAGGGTGCAGGGGGAGCGAACATCTGCTCCCCCTGAGACGAGCTCCTGGGCACAAAGCTCGGGAGCGAGGCACAGAGGGACACCGGTGCGTTCCGGTAGGAGATCCTGGAGTCCCTCTAACGTGTCGAAGACGGCCACCGGGGAGGTTTTAGTGGGTAAAAATCCCACATATCCCAGTCTTCTCGCACACAGAAGACTGGGAATCTTTCTGAAGATTTCCTCCTAATTCCGATTTTCCTTCTATCCATTTAACGTTAACTATCTATAACGCCATAAAATACACAGTCCCTTCAGTGTCTCTATTTAGAGTTTACACTGTATATGGGATCAGCAAGTTTTTCTGCGTCGAATGAGTCTGCTCGCCTGTAAAGTCAACCTTCAACCCTTGATGTATCAGCACGCCTAGTACGACTCTGTACCGACACTCTACAGCCAGCGTCAAATTTGGAAAATGTCCTTTTCGGAATTTGCCCCAGTCTAGGTGTAACTGGGTTCGCCCCAATCCATTGTCGGTGCCCATAGTACAGGCTTTGCTTACTTGTTGCTTCTTTTCAGGATTCCCTTATAATGGAGAACAGACGGGATCTATTCAAGAATATATTCATCTGTATGATAGCCATGTCGTACTTTACAACTCCTGGTAAGTAATATTTTAACTCAATTGATCTTTTTGCATTAAACCTTGAGATAAGGGAATACATATTGTACTGAAATAGCCTTTCTATCAATAAAGTCAGGCTCCAAGCCCTTTGGACCGTCGAGAAGCGAGCTGCGAAATGTTTGCCAATACTTTTTATTATACACCAAACAGGGAGAGAGAGAGATAAAATGAAACAAAAAAACACTCAAACAAAAATATAACATTCTTAGGTATAAATAATAGTCTAAATTAAATCTAAATAGCTATGTACAATTGGAAGATCTTATGGCTTAAAGTAATGTCTTCCAGACAACCAAATTGAGAAAGAAAATAAAAAAGTACGAAGGTTTATGGGCAGCTGTTGGCGGTTAAATAATATATCAAGGTATACAATATAAATATAAGTGAAGGAAAACATCATGAGGAAACCTGCATGTCTAAAGGCGTGTGAAGTTCACCAACACGCACTGGGCCAGCGTGTTGCACTATGACCCAAAAATCTCCCTCATACTGAGAGAGAATGTGCCCGGTATAATGGCAATAGGCTCGCCCCCAATTACATTGGGACCAAAATACATCGGCGAAGTGTTAGCACACTGCAGTGCACCTCTGCCTACCCCTACGGTGAATACAGGCGTGAGGATGTATTATTATTATTTTATAAATACATACATACGTGTACTACTTTAAAAGGTGGGACGATAAAGAGTTCTCTATCTATCTACCATTGTTTTTAAAACTAAATTAATATATTCTCTTTGGTCTCAGTTTCCGGCATCGACTGCTTCAAGTGTGTGTCTATGAATGGCCGGTTCTCGCCGTGCGACGACCCTTTCCACAATAATCACTCCCTTCAGATGTTGGAGTCGCCCTGCATGGGGGGCAGGAAGGGTCGAGATGGACTCTTCCCTGCTACATCTTGCATCAAGATAGCTGGGGTCTTTGGTAAGCTGAATTAACTAGCCGAAAGTGCAATACTCAATACTCGCCAGACGACACATACTCATCGTATGATTCCAAGCTAAGCTATGTACTAAGGGTACCGGACAATGGACTGAGGTTACTAGTTACCTAGTTAGTAGGCTGGGGCTTAGTCGATAACCACTGAGAGCGCTCAATTTAGTTCATAATCCAATTGCGAACTAGTTCGCTCTATTAGTTCATTCGTTCTTTTTTTTTGAAATAATTTAGTAAAAACAATAAATAAAGAAAAAATATATATTTAGTTATGGCGTTCCAGTACAGTGCGATTTACCAGGAATTTTCTCCCTCGCACCACCAAATTATGGAATGAACTTCCTGCAGCGGTGTTCCCGGACCGATGCGACAAAGGTATCTTCAAGAAACGAGCCTACTCATTCCTTAAAGGCCGGCAACGCACTTGCGATGCCCCTGGTGTTGCAGGTGTCCATGGGCGGCGTTGAACACTTACCATCAGGTGAAACGTCTGCTCGTTTACGTTTCGGTTGCTTTACAGCAACCATGGTCTTGGGAGGACTGAGGTGATAGACGTCCTGATGTCATAGTTAATAACTGGGTGCACTCATATTTAGTTGTTGTTTGCGGTCCTACAACACATGATAACTCAAAAATGGTTAACTTTTGCATAATACATATGGGGGTTAAAATTATCGTAAATAGTCACCCCTATCAGCTCCTAACGGGAATACGTCGAATTTACAATAACACTGTTTAACGTTGGAATCAACGAATTGTTCTCCGTCTTTTAAGCTGGGTTTCGTGCAAAGTCACCAAAATGGCGCTTTGGTTAGTTCGCCTTTTAAACCGTCTTTAAGAAGTTTGTACGGTACCCTCTCGGTGCGAGAGTCCGACTCGCACTTTGCCGATTTTTTGTTTAATCTGTTCACAGATGATACAGGAGAGACCATCACAGTGCGGGGCTGCGGTCTGGACTCTGGCACTGTTACCACAGATACAGAAATCATAAGGATGTCTCATTGCGGACGATTCTACTACGATGACAGGTAGATATTGCACGAATTCACAAGTATGATAAGGGTTTGGCGGTAAAGGGAAGATCTTCCTGCCAGGCGGGTGGTATCCTGGCGGGGTCCGCTACGATCGGCCCGGCCCACGTGCTCACCTCTGATGTGGGGGTCAGAGTTCTTAAAATTAGCCTTAAGTTTAATGTGTGTAAAATAATTTCTCCAGCCTGGATTATTTTTATTGAAAATAAATAAAAAGTCAACAAAATTTTATTTAAAAAGTCAGTTAAAATACATCCCCCGGTGATGTTGTCGGGGAATTTGTATATATAGTTCAGATCGTCGAACACACCAGTACCGCGAGCTAGGATTTTCATAGTACTTTGTATGGCGGATAATTTCTTGAACACGTAGAATTGCGATGTGTCTACAGTCGCGCCATCTAGTAGCGACTGGCGGTAGTTGTGTTTCGTGGCGAGATATCGGAGCCGCCACAAGGGTTTTTAATGGGATTCATCCGCCATTTTTATCACTGTCATCATCCATTTTTATTTATAATGTGTATTTATTGAATTTGTCCTTGCTATAATTACACGAAATTGCCATAAATACCGCATATCGCAGGTGCAGGCATTCCCCATCTTATTCCATCAAAATATCATCATTTCACTCATTTCGTAAAAGAAGAAGTATTATAAGCCCTGGTCACACCAAAGCGTCTAGATGCGCGTATAAAAATGTTTGCCAACACTAAAAGGAACTCTGTGTCAATAAAGATTGAATTTCTATGATAAATGGTTAAAATATGGAGGGTAGAGGTAAGGAGAATCATCTCATATGGGAGAAAAGTTGAAAGTGTCCAGCTGTATGCTATACATACTAGGTACTACTACTACTACATCCCTTTTAACGTCCCACTGCTGGGCACGGGCCTCCCCTCAATGCCATATTCGGGCCATAGTCCACCACGCTGGCCTAGTGCGGGTTGGCAGACTTCACACATCTATAGAAAACTAGTCAAGTTCCCTCACGATGTTTTCCTTCACCATTGCAAGTGATAATCTCAGATGAAAATGAGATTCGCACATAAATCCCAGAGGTGCGAGTCGGGGTTTGAACCTGCACACTTTGATTGCAAGGCGTGCGTTTAACCACTCGGCTACCACTGGATGCTATACATAACAGTTCAAAAATCTTCCAAAATCAGGCTGGTGTAGACAAAGGTATGAATATAGCAATTGGCGATGAACTGAAGTATGTCAAGTGTAAAAGAAATATAATTGTCGACTAAAGTATTTAAATAATGAAAATTTCAACAACTTACGTTGTAGAAAATAATATAGTAAATATAACCTTAAATAATTATAAAAAGAAAACGTGCGCCTAATGTGATTTTATTTCTTAAACTGAATAGTACGCTTATTGTCCTACTGTAATAGGCGCTTCCTTTAAAATTTATCCTGATCCTTATGTGGCGCCACCCATAATTAATGCATTTCGACGAACACTTTTTCAATACACAGATGATTCTCTCTACCTCTACCCTCCATTGGCCAAAATTCGCTCACCATCCATTTTTATTTATTGAATTTGTCCTTGCTATTAATTACTTGACACTGGGTGAAATACCCGCTAAACGCAGGTGGAGCCATTCCTCATCTTATTCCATTAAAACATCATCCTTTCATTCATTTCGTAAAAAAGAAGAACTTTTTCTGTGAGGCACCTTACCTTACATAATATTTAGGCGTCGCGTCGCTTAGCTTGTCATTTATAAAACCGGACACAACAATATCACATGAAGAAACTATTTTTTACAAGCGCACTGTTCCGTTTAGTAATAATTCTCGTAAAATCTAAGTCTTCACAACACGTCTGGCGGTGACGCTCGTCAGTATGCAACTAACGCTAACAACAAAATATTGCGTCAATTGTGGGTAGTTATAAAAACTATATGATAGAATAAAATATCGATCTACCCTCATGAAAGGCGAAAAACTAAAATCAACGCTCATAGGGTATACTTTATGTGTGCCACTTTAGCTATATACTTATGTACTCCTTAACATTTTTTTCAGATACGTTCACGGATGTTTGCAGAGTTGCAACGACGCCGACGCGTGCAACACGTCCGTCACGATACAACCTTTACCTTTATTTATATTATTAATATTATCATATTTCCCGCATTTACTATTTAAAAGCTAACAAACAACAGCAATATAATTCTCAATTATAACATAACATAATCACGCCTGTATTCTGAGACAGGGTAGGTGGAGGTGCATTGAAGTGCGCCCATATCGCGAGGATGAGCGTATTGCCATTACACCAGTCACACTCCCCCTCAATAACAAGATTAAAGACATAGTCCACCACCCTGGCGCAGTGCGGGTTACCAGCTCGAGTTCATGTACTCCTGGTACTAATAACTAGTAGCCTAGTGGATCAGCACTCCCCTCAATGCAAGGGAGAGGCCATAGTCCACCACGCTGGCGCCGTACGGGCTACCAGCTCGAGTTTATGTACTCCTGGTACTGATAACTATTAGCCTTGTGGATCAGCCCTCCCCTCAATGCAAAGAGGAGTCTATAGTCCACCACGCTGGCGCCGTACGGGCTACCAGCTCGAGTTTATGTACTCCTGGTACTGATAACTAGTAATCTTGTGGATCAGCCCTCCCCTCAATGCAAGGGAGAGGCCATAGTCCACCACGCTGGCGCAGTGTGTATTACCAGCTCGAGTTCATGTTCTCCTGGTACTAATAACTAGTAATCTTGTAGATCATCAATTCTGTTTGAAACAAACAATGACTTAAACTATATTTGATAGCACAAATCTATTGCTGTTTCGCTCATACCTCATATGTTTGACAAAGACAGAATTATTCTATGTTTCGTTTACCAAAGTAAATTTTTGCGACACGAAAATAAAACTAACTACCTACATTAAAATAAAACTAACTTGATGAACGCTTGGTTTAGTGGTTTGAGCGTTGCAGGTTCGATTTCTGCCAGAGGGAAATGGCGATTTCGAAATTTTCAATAGTCTGGGTTTAACTGGGATCGCCCCAGTCCATTGTACGGTACCCATACTACAAGCTTTGTTTAGTTGGGATCATACGATGTGTTAAGTCTGTTTATGCTTCCTTCACACGGCAAATATGTCCGAGCGAGATAGCATGATGTTTAGTGCAAACAAATTTAGTTTATTTTTTGTCTGTAAACAGAATTAATATCATTATTGTCCATTATCAAAATACGTTTAGCACAAAATCATATATCATTTAGACAATATTGTTCACGTTGTAAGTAGTTGTACGATCACGTGAGGGTGCCTTGTGCCTCGAGGCCTTAAACTCAGGTGAGGCTTGCCTTTTCTGGCTCGGTCGAGGCACGAGGCAGCTGCACTGTAAAGGCGCGTGCACATTGTGGCGTTAAAATTCGCGCGTAAAATGTTTGCCTATTCCAAAACGAACTCTGCGTTTATACAGGGTATTTCAAAGGTCCGAAATAACACTGACGTTTGCATCAGTATCGGGTACACAATTGAATAAAAATTTGATCGAAATTCAACCATAATTTTTCAACATTTTGTCGTCGTCAATTTCTATAACTCATAATAAGTTAACTCTCTAGTCCTATGTAAAAAATTGCACGTTATATTTTGTGAATATTCGTAGTCATAAGTGTTGTTTACACTGCTGAATAGGGTCATGGATGTACCCAAAGGCCAGAACACGATACCTGTGACAAATATTCAAAGGTTTCTAACTCGGAAACTATGATAGTTAGGTATGATCTGGCTTCACTAAGCATGCATATATGTGCTAAATATATGAAATCTACATAAGACCAAAATAATATTTTAGGTGTACAGCTAAAATATTATATCGGACTTATTAAAACCAAGTCCCCTGTATACCTACATAACGATTGAAGTTGAAAATGCGCTCGAGCCATCAATGTCATTTCGTTGAAAGGTTAACTTTTTCTTTGAATCAGAATCAGAATTTTTTATTCATGTAAACCAATACAGGCACTTATGAATCGTCAGTAAAAAATAAATAGTATTAGTAGTATCTCTACCACCCATTCGGAATGCATTTCCTATGGAGAAGAATGGGCAAGAAACTCCATGGTTGCTTTTTTCCAATAAGGATTTACATGTTATTTGCATTACTACATAGTGTTTTTCTTATTTAACATTTATAGTCAATACATTTTGAGTCAATACATTTCGTTTTTGTATGGCGAAAAATTCGACGCGCGTATTTTACGCCCAAATGTGCCTCTTATGAGATATCATATCATAGACAAAGCTTGCACAATAGACGATAATTGTTTTTTTTTTTATATTTGGTGCTAATTCTTCAAACTATGTTAAGTCTGTTCCCTTTCCACTGCCTCACGCGGCGAAGACACACACCAACCGCCTGCAAGTAGTGCAGTCCCGGTTTCTCCGTAGGGCCGTAGGTGCCCCGTGGTACATACGGAACGTAAATCTTCATTCCGACCTTGGCCTCTTCTCAATTCGAAAACACTTAAAAATAACGTCCGAACGCTGTTTTAAAAAAGCCGCGTTGCATTTAAATCCTCTAATTGTCGCCGCCGGCAATTACGAGCCAGACCCCGCGCACACATAATCAACTAGTCGCCGCCGTCCGCGGCACGTGTTGATTGATCCTCCCGACACGATAACCGCCCTCCTCGACCCGGGCGTTGCGAGGGCTACCAACACACCTACACCAGCCTCAAACAGGTACCGATCTCGCCGGCGAGGTCGAGGAACCCCCCCTTCCGCTCGTAGGTGCATCTTTGCACCTACGAGCGCAGTCACTACCTCTCCCCTCACGGTGACTGCCCAAGCCGAGGTCGTGCCCTCTGTGGCGCCCTTGAGCTAGTTGCCACCCCTTTCCGCCCTTAAGGCCTTGGTTGGAGTGCACTCTGCGCTCGCCACTCCTCCGGTAAAGCTGTAAAGGCCACCTCACGGCCAACAGTGTAAGTCCTTCAAAAAAAACCCTTTCCACTGTCTGTCTTGCAGCAATATTTTAATGTTACTTTCAGTTTTTGACAGGTAACTCAATCTGTCAAACATTGACAGATACTATCAGAACAACAATGCTTTAAGAGGTTACGGTAAGGACCCTGTTCAGATATAGGCGGCAACGATTCAGATTATTAGCAATGAGAGTTAATCTTCTATACTTACAAATAAATAAAATTGGAGTGTCTGTTTGTAATACATACATACATACATATACATACATACATACAAATAAATAAAATTGGAGTGTCTGTTTGTAATATCAAAATAACACTTTTTTACCAAATGCGTATGAAAGTATATACGATACCTATAACGAAAACGCAATTTTAATTTTTTTTGTCTGTCTGTCTGTTTGTTTGAGGTAAACTTCTAAACGGCTGAAGCGATTTCAATGGGACTTTCACTGGCAGATAGCTGACGTTCTAAGGCGTAACTTAGGCTACTTTAATTTTAGAAAAAGCATTAGGGTTCCGCGGGAAAAACATAATACCCATATTTCCGGGTAATCTCCCTAAAGTCCACGCGGGCGAAGTCGCGGGCACAGCTAGTCACAAATAAATAGTTAAGTAAAACTGCAGAACCAATTGCATTAATTAACATAGAATCTGAAATCTAAACGACAATAACAGAACAATAAAAAAATTATTACAATTGAATCGAGGACACTCGTGCATACTTCTTCTCTCAATACTCCAGACATAGTCGTTAAGTTCCATCCATCCACAAATACATCGCATTCAGGATTAGCCGTCAGGAGGTTATTGAGCACCTTCAAGGTACGACAGACTGGTAGTTGTAGCATGAGCGCCAAGACTAGACTCATGTCACAGAATATTTGTATTATACCTCTTTCTCTCGTATGAAATAAGACAGAGAGCGACCGAGCCAATACATGACAGAGGTCTTGTCTTGGCATGTGTGCTAAAACACAGCTAAGCTAAATGCTTGGGGTGGGTTCACAACAATAGTCTAAATGACTATGGTGAGTATCGAACTCGGAAACTCTCAGTTACATTAGTCTATTGAAACTGCGCAATTTATGATCGTTTCAAGATACTGCTCTGTAATCTGAACTAGCTTTCAATCATAAATTTAATAGACTAGATTTTGTATTTTTATAGTTATTTTGCATATTACAATACATGGCGAGGGGGAGGCTATTTGACTGAAGCGACAGAAAAAAACGCTGATTTTAAATATGTACATAAGTCAATATCACCCAAAAGTGTAGTTTAAGACCAATAGCCTTTCACCCCACCAAATAAAACGCTAGTTTGAAAAGAGACTAATGTCGCGCCTATACCGCTGTAGTCTAAACGGGCCTAATTGAATATTTTAATGTCTATATTGTGTCCTGGGAATTTTATATTTAATGCTAATGAGAGCACTGATTGATGTATTAAAAATAATAGACTTATAAATAACTACATTGTTTTATTTCAATAGAAATTAAACCAAAATTGCCATCCGTCTCTCTCACGCTCGTAATACAGGCTGTTTCAGAAGTCCGAAATAATACTTCGATGTTTGCATCAGTATCGGGTATACAACTGAATGGTATAAAAAATTGATCGAAATTCGACCCTGTTATTCCAACTATTTCTTCGTCGTCATTTCTATAACTCGTAATATCTCGAGTCCTATGTAAAATTTGCGTATTCTGTTTTGTAAATATTGGTAGTCGCCCCAATTACGAAGGTCACAACCGGAGGAATCTAAAAAAAAACCAAAATTATTATAATAAAATACTTTAATTAATGATATTAATTAATTACAAGTAAAGAAAGTTACAATTAATTATGTCTAGATTCGGACGATGCTAGTACCGAAGTGTAATACTATCGCTAGGCGACGTGGTCGATGGCGATGGCGTGGGATCCCTCGTCAGCGTTTACCTAAGTAGGTAAAGTGGAATGCACGAGGCGTCGACTCAGCATGCCCTGCTTGCGCAAGCGGCGAATGACGCAAATTGTACTTTGACACCTATCGGCGGTATGATCACGACCATCAGCGGTTTTGGTGTAGGCAGGGCATGTAACACCCCTCATAAGTGTAGTTTACACTGCTGAATAGTGTTAAGGATGTACCCAAAGGCCAGAACACGATAACTGTGACAAATATTCAAAGGTCTATAACTCAGAAACTATGATAGTTAGGTATAAACTGTCTCCACTAAGC
The DNA here is from genome assembly GCA_914767695.1 of Ptilodon capucinus. Classification (NCBI taxonomy): domain Eukaryota; kingdom Metazoa; phylum Arthropoda; class Insecta; order Lepidoptera; family Notodontidae; genus Ptilodon; species Ptilodon capucinus. The sequence continues at coordinate 3,850,573 of OU611837.1, forward strand.
ATCCACATATGAGCTACCGTATAACTACCCAAAGTATTATTACGGACTTCTGATACACCCTGTGTATGAGCGAGATGGCATAGTTTTTAGTTCTGACAAATATTGTTTAGGTGTAAATCGACAACAATATCTCACTAATTTTAGATCTAAGTTGTATGAAAAAAAAAACATGAGTTGAACTGAGAACCTCCTCCTTTTTTGAAGTCGGTTAAAAATACATACATACATCATACATACATCATCACGCCTGTATTCCCCGAAGGGGTAGGCAGAGGTGCACTGCAGTGCGCCCACACTTCGCCGATGTATTTTGGTCCCAATGTAATAGGGGGCGAGCCTATTGCCATTATACCGGGCACACAGGTTTCCTCACGATGTTTTCCGTCACCGTTTCTTAGCAAGTGATAATCTCAGATGAAAATGAGATTCGCACATGGAACCCAGAGGTGCGAGCCGGGGATAGAACCTGCGCACTTTGATTGCAAAGCGTGCGTTCGACCACTCGGCTACTACTGCTATGCTATGCTATGGTTAAAAATATGATAAATTATTATATTTTATGGTACTAGAATCAAGTAAGGAGTAGAAAACTAATAATATTTCGAATATTTTTAATTACATAATAGTTATTTAATTATTTGCATTCATCATGATTAATAAATATTTTATTTGAATACGACATTAGTAGCGAAAGAATGGCGCAGATTTTCGCGAATGTTATTTAAATTATTTTTAGGGTTCCGTACCCAAAGGGTACGGAACCTAAAACGGGAACCCTATTACTAAGACTTCGCTGACCGGACGTAGACGTGACGGCACTAGTACGGTACTAGCCGGCACTAGCCGTACTAGTGCTGTCACGCCCCTAAGGGGAGAAGTGCAAAAGGGACATGGTAAAGATATAGAATTTGTAGGGAGTGAAGACGTGCGCGCGGGAAGAGCGAGGACCTACCGCAAGTACCGCGCGCATCTCCCGTAGCTTCGGCCCGTATAACCGCAAGGTTGCGGGGCCATGGGTGGTTGGTGGGATATATGTCCGTCCGTCCGTCCGTCTGTCACCAGGCTCTATCTCATAAACCGTGATATTTAGAGAGTTGAAATTTTCACAGATAATGTATTTCTGTTGCCGCTATAACAACAAATACTAAAAAACAGAATAAAATTAATATTTAAGGGGGCTCCCATACAACAAACGTGATTTTTTTGCCGTTTTTATAGATAATGGTACGGAACCCCTCGTGCGCGAGTCCGACGCGCACTTGGCCCGTTTTATTCGTATTGTTTCGACACATATAGCGATGTCGAGCTTGCGAGAATTGCCCCGCAGGTCTTAATTTACAAATAATAGATTTAAAAACGCATTAAAAATTGAATCCACGTTCATACTATAACGATTCAGTTATTAAAGACGCCAAATGCCTGATCACTGATGAGGTGTGGGAATGATTCGCGATTTTTTTTGCAAACAATGCCACCACCGTTTTCGCAGTTACATATCTCACTGATCCGACTGTTCATCTTCATATTCTTCATGTGTATCCTCAGGCACACTGGAAGCCTCGGTAGCAGTCACGTCTGTGACTTCCGTCGTAGTGTCATCATACAGTTCCGGTACTGAGAAAAATATATAAAAATCAATTAATGATGAAAAAACTTTTTAAAAACAAGCTTTCAGTTATCGTGTTTTCGTGTTCTCCTCAGCAAGTCCTTTCATTTGATACCCATACTGTGATAGTGCAGAAAAAATAACTATTCCACCATCTTGGATGATCCGCCATTTTGGAATTAGAATGACGACACATAGCTAAGCATGCATTGTCATCTATATTAAGCATGTACACCAAATTTCAGCTCAATCAATTAAAGATAACTGATTTAAAATTCAGTTGCAAGATTCCACCCGGAGGACGTTGCAAGTTAATATAAAGCTTGCAATAAAATAGCAACTTCGCGGCCTTGCTTCAATACTGGCAAAGTTATGGCCCAACTTACGAGTGGCAAATATCGTAGAAAATTTTCATGCAAGTTGTTTCTACAGTACATAGATAATTTCTAGCTTCTTGGGCTATTTCCTCCTATTTCCTATTGTCCAACGGACATGAAATGAATTAGGTCGTTGCTAAGGTGGCTTAGTATCTGCTGGAAGAACATTTTCTGGGTTGACAAGGTCGTGGCCCAGGCGTTTGTAAAGGAGCTAGGTCATGTCTGGGCTATTTCCAAGTATTGCTACAGTACCAAGGTCGTGGCTCTGCTATTGCAAAAGTGGCAAGGTTTTGGCAAGGCCCTTGCCAAAATGGCCTAGATATTACTTGCGTAGCAAGAAGATGGAGTGTGCTGCTATAGCGTTGTAAAAGCGGCAAGGTTATAGTCAGGCTTTTGCCAGAGGAAAATTGACGAGACAAAGATGTTGCTGAAGCCGGCAAGGCTGTTGCAAAAGTGGGTAAGACTGTTGCCAATGTGGGCAAAGTTGTTGCCAAAGTAGACAAAGCTGTTGCCAAAGTGGGAAAAGCTGTTGCCAAAGTGGGCAAGGCTGTTTTTAAAATCGGCAAGGCTGTTGCCAAAGTGGGCAAGGCTGTTTTTAAAATCGGCAAGGCTGTTGCCAAAGTGGGCAAGACTGTTGCCAAAGTGGGCAAGCCTGTTGCCAAAGTGGACAAGGCTGTTGCCAAAATGGGCAAGGCTGTTCCCAAAGTGGTGGCAAGGTAACTGACTGTTGGGGCTGGGCGTGGGGCTGGTGTCGCACTTGCATCGCCGCATCTCTTCGAGCATCCGCAGCTCTGACGGCAGCAGACGACGCTTCTCATCTTCAGACATTGTAGCTAAATTAAAAAAACAAATGTATTTCATTTCTAATGTAGAAAAAAAAATGGCGGGTTTGCTACAAGCTTATATCATCACGCCTGTATTCCCCGAAGGGGTAGGCAAAGACGTACTGCAGTGCACCAACTATTCGCCGATGTATTTTGGTCCCAATGTAATAGGGGGCGAGCCTATTGCCATTATACCGGGCACATTCTCCCTCAATACGACGAAGATTTGGGCCATAGTCCACCACGCTGGCTCAATGCAGGCTGGTGAACTTCACACGCTATTCTATAGACGTTCAGCTTTCGTGGCGCAGGTTTCATCAGCAACAAATACAAATTCAAATATATTCATTCATCTTTAATTGTAATACATATGTTACTGCAATTGGAATTAAACGTGGATGTCTAACTATTTAACAATTTAAGAGCTTAGATCTAAACAATTTCTTAAGCTTGGTTCCTACACCAAGCAAGCTTGTCTCGCAGGTAACCAATTTTAAAACAAATTAAACTTAGTAGCAAACTGTCAAATGACTGTGCAAATGATTTTTTTATTTTTTAATGAAGTAGAAAATTATTATTAATATAACATTGCCCTTGGAAGTCTCAGAGGTGCGAGCTCGGGATTTGAACCCCTTACGTGCAAGGCGGGCGTTTTACTATCTAGACTACTTCTGCTAGACATTTAATATTTATACATATCAGTTCATAGGACATTATGAAAAAAAAAACTGAGCCGTCGCGGGACGCCTGCCAGATGTGAAACATAAAACATAGTACTCTAGGCGGCGAGTGAGCGAGTAGGCGGAGTCTAAGCGGCGGAAAGAACCGAGAAGCCGAGAAGTACGAAGGGTGGCCGCATTTAAAACTATACTTTATGATTGATTTCATTTTGTTGTGGCTAAGTGTCGGCAAATCTCACCACGCCAAAAATCAGGTTTGAGGGGTAAAGATATAGATGTTTCACATCAAAAGGTTCAATAAATTCACTCGTCTCAGTGTATTCAAGAAGTTTTGGTGCTATGAGGTGTACACATTGTTTATAGGCTGCTTACCCAGTCCGAATTGAACCCTGGACTTCTTTGTGGCGGGTACTTCCTCGCAGCGGCATGTGGGGTCTTCCGCAGCTGCCTTCTCCTCGGCACGACGTCTGATTTCCGATGGCAACTCTTGAGGACCTAAACAGAAATTTACAAATTTGCGACTTTTGTAAATTACACACTCATGGAAAGAAGAATAATGTCAGAATGGCAGAATGAAGTAAAAAAGTTGAACCAGTGGTAGCCGAGTGGTCGAACGTACACTTTGCAATCAAAGTGTGCAGGTTCAAACCCATGGCTCGCACCTCTGGATTTTCATGTGCGAATCTCATATTCATCCGAGATCATCACACATTCACAAACGGTGATGGAAAACATCGTGAGGAAACCTGCACGTCTATAGAAAGGCGTGTGAAATTCACCAACCCGCACTGGGCCAGCGTGGTGGACTATGGTTCAAAAATCACCCTCGTATTGAGGGAGAATGCGCCCGGTATAATGGCAATAGGCTCGCCCCCTATTACAATGGGACCAAAATACACCGGCGAAATGTTGGCACACTGCAGTGCACCTCTGCCAACCCCTCCGGGGAATATAGGCGTGATGATGATGATGATGATATAAAAAGTAAGGCAGCCTGTATCTGAAATTTACACCACTCTGTCTTCTATAACTCTAAGTACTACACTGTTCTTATTACTTACAGGGTGATTTCGGATAGGGCTCCGTTCTTTCCAGGGCGCCTTTGACGACCTTCAGCATGAGATGGCGGTAGTCCACCACCTTGGGCGGCGTAGTCTCAGTTCCAACAACCCGGTCGACCACTGTCGAAGGGAGACCATAATTAGTACTTGGTGTAATGTATACACGACTGTCCAGGGCGTGCGCCTGCGCCCGCACTGCAGCGTGTATCAGACGTCCGAAATAATACTTTGGGTACGTATACGGTAGCTCATATGTGGATGCTTAGTGAAGACAGTTTATACCTAATTATCATAGTTTCTGAGTTATAGACCTTTGAATATTTGTCACAGGTATCGCGTTCTGGCCTGTGGGTACATCTATTCAGCAGTGTAAAATACACTTATGAGGGGCGGCTATCAATATCACAAAACAGGATATGAACAATTTTCATAGGACTTGAAATATTACGAGTTATAGAAATTGAAGATAAAAAAACGTTGGAAAAACATGGGCGAATTTCGATCAAAAATCGCCTCAATTTTTACATGGTGTTAGCAGACGACGATGGTGTTAGCAGACTTGGGGCCCAGCCAATCTCTGCTTTCGTATTTCTTGTGCGTTTTTCTAAATCATATATGTAACTTGTTGTGCCTGCACTGAATTTATTTTCTATCTTTCTTGCACTTGTGGCACAGCCGATTGTGAAAAGCCCTCTGAGTTTCTTACCAGATCTTCTTATATTAGGAGGTCGCATTCCAATTCGGGCGTAGCATATAATATATTACAATTTGTAAATGACCCCGTACGTCTCAACAAAATAAATAATTAAACTCACTGCATTCGACGAATTCGCGGGCGTCGAGTGCCGCCTCCGCGTGCTCGCGCAACAGCCGCACCAGCTCTAGGCTCATGGCATCTCGCTCGCCGCGCCGCCGCCGCGCCTCCAGCACCACTGACAGTATCATTCATAGTATATCAAAACAATCCGACAACAATTGCGAAACAATTCGACAACAATCGCGAAACACTTCGACAACAATTGGAATACAATTCGGTAACAATAGCGAAAGTAATGCAACAAACTACAGTAAAGGTACTTAAGACAAAAACATTTGCAATATGTAATGTACACGTGGTAGCGTGTCCAGCCAAAAAGAAGCGTGGCTGGCGGCATTAGTTATTAGTAATATTCGTTATTTTTTTAATTGCAATAAGTTGTTAACAATTGTTGCGAAATAACTTGACGAAGTTTGTTGTAAAAATGTTGTTAAAACATATGATTTTTAAAGCAATTGCGACACAATAGACAATATTATGTAGCAAACTCAAACTAATAGCACACTTGCCATTTGTGCATAACAGATTCAACAGCAATAATTGCGAAAATAAATTTGACAAAAATGGCGAAAAGTTCACAGAACATATCGAGGACAGAAAGCGGAAATATCGAATCTCGAAAATTGGCCTTAATGACTTATTGTTAAAGAATTGATTATAAAACAAAGCAGCATCGAATGGTGCATATTCTCGTCTGCCTACAAAGAAAAAGAATATAATACAGCATTATTATTTTTCTAGTTTTATTAAGAAGAGATATTTTTTTCAAATAGTTTTTCGCCTCTAATGTAAAATTGGATATTTCGAGATATGAAATTTCCGCCTTCTGCCGTCCGATATAAAGATGTAGAAAATAGCTCTAGAACATAGCGTGGAGGGTGAAATATCTAGAGTCAAGTGTGTGAGGGAGATTGGGAGAGCTCACCGTCGTCGATGACAGCGTTGAGCATACATCTCATCTCGTGCGGCGCCGGGTACCTCTCCTCCGAGCTGCGCGCGGGGGCTCTCGGACGCGCTGCACAGATTATAATGCTCCACATTAAGTTAAGAAGTGGTAGCCTCGTGGGCAAGAACGCCCGCCTTGAACGTAAGGGGTGCAAGTTCAAATCCCGGGCCCGCACCTCTGAGATAATTTTCATGTGCGAATGTCATTTTCAACAATGATTACCACTTGCTAAACGGTGAAGGAAAACATCGTGAGGAAACCTGCACGTCTATAGAAAGGCGTTTGAAGTTCACCAACCCGCACTGGGCCAGAGTGGAGGACTATTGCCCAAATCTCCCTCGTATCGAGGGGGAATGTGCCCGGTATAATGGCAATAGGCTCACCCCCTATTACATTGGGACCAAAATACATCGGCGAAGTGTGGGCGCACTACAGTGCACCTCTGCCGACCCCTTCGGGGAATACAGGCGTGATGATGTATTTATGCAAGATTCCAGCCGGACATACATTGCAAGTTAATATAAAGTTTGTAAAAAAGTATGTACTTTAATAAATACGCAGCTCGTTTATTATTGTTTGACACCTTAGGTACTTACTTGATACTGTTTGTTGCCAAACAAATAGTTTGTTTTTTAATCTACATTTTTTAGCTCATCACTAGTTTAAGACTCTATGGTTAGTCGCATTTACATCATAGCAGCGTTCACCGCGTTTTATCAGTATAGTTTACTTTATATTATTTTAATTCCTAAATACAGTCCACTAAACTAAAATGTGTGCGTTTAATTTATACCGGACCAGCGGGCACAGATACGGCAACTGAAATTGCTGATGCGTGATAAACGTCAAACGCAGGACCATACGCTCGGCGGAATCGATATGGCTCCTCTGTTTACTCTATTGCGCGCATACATATTAATGTTTAGTGATGTACACTCACATGTGGTGTGCTTCCACCGCGGGTCGTCCCGGCACACGGTCTCTAGCGGCTCGTTAGTGATGGGACACACGCGGCAGCGGCACAACTCGTCAAGAGCCACGCCGCAGCGCGTGCACACCGCTGCAGTTATAAAACACATCACTAACACAATCCTTGAGAACAGTAGGTTTAGCAAGACAGCGTGGACATACGTTTTATCTCTTTCAACTGTCAGATTTGTCGAGAAAATTACGTCATATGTAGTATGTCGAATTTTCGGGAGGGGAAGGGTAGAATGTCAGACTTTTGTTGAAACAGTATGTCAAACTGTCGGGAAGAGGGGCAGAATTGCAGACTTTTATGGGAGTGCAGTATGTCAAATTGTCACGAGGATGGGGGGCAGAATGTCAGACTTTTGTGGAAATAGTATAGTCAATATAATATAATAGTCAACTGGTCTGGAGGAGGGGGACAGAATGTCAGATAGCTATATGTGACCGAAATTGGCTGTCACTACACCAAGCTGAGTTTAATTCAGTGCCAAAAGAACTGGGGGTAATTCTCGCAACGACATAATATCTAATTCAACATTTATGTCGAAGCTAAACGATAACATTTGTCAGATTTTACGACATATGTCGAATTAGATATAATGTTGATCATTTGAGTATTGCCTCCATAGTAGAAACACATTGCAAACCTTCCTTCAGCTTCTCAGCCTTGTCGATGAGTCCGAATATAGTCTTCCTGGCCGCCTCGAGCTTGGACCTCTGATGCTCAGTGATGCGATGCCTGGCTGCAGTCTTGTGGACGTGAGGCAGCAGGAACTGCTGCACCAGCTCAGCGACGAGCTCGTTTTGCTCGGCGGTCGAGCTGTAAGATAATAGTTATAAAAAACAAAGCTGTCGCGGGACGCCTGGCAGATGTGAAACATTATGTTATTTAGAGTAAAGAGAGAGAGAGAGAAGCGTTGTAGCGGCGAGTGAGCGGGGTCAGCCTGTGGGCGGAGTCTAAGCGGCGGAAACAACCGAGGAGCCACGGAGCTGCTCGAAGTTTTCGCATCACGGCATCGCGGCATCAAGAGTTGCTCTCACTCGCCAAGCACGCCATTAGATGTTTCACATCAAAAATACGGTATCTATCAAGGTAAATAAATATCTCCAGCCAAAACATACTCATCGTATGATCCTAAACTAAGTAAATCTTGTACTATAGGTACCGCACAATGGACTGGGTGCGACTCCAGTTACACCCAGACCAGTGCCAATTCTGGTAAGGCCGAAATTTGCCACTGGCGGTAATCGAACCCGAAACAACCACCTGTTTCAGTCATGTCAAGGTGACTTTTGAAAGTTAAGGATAGCGCCATCTGTTGATCGCAGTTGATAGCTACGAAATTGAGAGCAGCGCCATCTGTTGATCGGGGTCATCGTAAACATCGATTGGAAACCTGCAAGTCTATAGAAATGTGTGTGAAGTTCACCAAGTCGCACTCCATCCGCATCTTCCTCGTATTGAGGGAGAATGTGCCCGGTATAATGGCAATAGGCTCGCCCCCTATTACATTGGGGCCAAAATACATCGGCGAAGAGTGAGTCCACTGTAGTGCGGATATAAAGTAGTGTTACACGGAGGAGTTCTGTTCGAGCGCCTCGTCTATGGCTCTGGCGTTGGACTGCGCGCGCCACACCGCGGCCTCCTCCGCAGCCAGCTCCACGCCGTCAGTCACAATCTTGTTCAGATATGTATCCACAGTCTCCTGAGTCACTCCCAGTATCTGTTGACATCAATGCAAAGTTCGTAAGTTACGTATTACATAGCCAAAATAATTGTTGGATTGTAGACTAATAAAATAAGTGAGATAAGTAAGGTAAGTAACATAAGTAAGGTAAGTAATATAAGTGAGACAAGTAAGATAAATGAGATAAGTAAGGTAAGTTAATTAAATTTAATGATAAGAATATAACATAGTTCGGTATTCAGTACCTGTTTGAACATTTCGTCGTGTTCGCGGCGGCGATGCTCTTCCTTCTGTCTGCGGCCAGCCTCCGCCGCCTCGCGCATCGTCTTCTCCCGCACTGACAACACAACCGACACATGACCGACACCAGGGCCAATATTACTTGGACCGACAATAATCTACCCTATATTACTTGAACCGAGAGTAATCAGCCCGAAAATAATCGGCCTCATATTAATTATTGGATAGACAATAGTCGGTGACCGACAATAATTAGCTCAAAATTACTTGGACCGACAACAATCGACCCTATAATAATCGTAGAAAATAATAAGGCCGATACCACTTAAATTGATAATAATTCTACCAATATTACTTGGATCTACAATAATTAAACAAGTCCCATCTTTAAAAGTATAGAGACCTAACACAAAAATAATGTCGTTGAAAAATGGTCGCTACAGCGACCCTTTAAGATTTATATTCGAAGATCCGACAACAACGGTCTACAGTATTACTAAGCGTTTCAAATGAGAATAGGAATGTCAATATCCTCTATCTGTCAAATGTCACTTAAAAAGAATGGTTTGCCAAAAAAAAAATTTGCAAATCAAATACAAAAAATATAATATTAAAATTAACTAATTAATTTGCTTAGTAGTCTCAATATAATATTTAAATATTTAGTCTTCGTTTTTAAAACCATACCATACATAGCCTTTTTTATGTTCATTTTTGGCGCAAAGGCCCAGAAGCCATGCCAAAATTATGAAAGAAAAGAAAATAAGGTCGCCAGTCGCCATTTTGTCGTTGTTAGTGTGCTCCGTCGTGCGTCTGAGTGCATTTTTCACTCAACCTTTGCAAATAAATTTTATTTAAAAAGTATCTTGTTTAGCTCACCCTACCTAACTATGGCGCAAAGTCGATCCTATTCTCATTTAAAACGCATAGTACCTACGATTGTCTGCTAAGAATATGTTCTTGTCAATAGTATAGTGTGTGTACTGACAGGCGATGAGTATGAAGGCGTGCTGTTTCCGTTCCTCTTTGAGTCTCTTCAATTCCTTTTCTAGGAAGTCGAGTGCGGCCGCCACCGCACCTCCGCACAGCTCATCCACCAGCGCTGACACTGCGTCATCCTATACACATCAAATATCATCACACCTGTGTTCCCAGAAGGGATATGCAGAAGGTCACTACAGTGCACCAACACTTCGCCGATGTATTTCGGTCCCAATGCAATAGGGGGCGAGCCTATTGCCATTATACCGGGCACATTCCCCTCAATACGAGGGAGATTTGAGCAATAGTCCACCACGCTGGCCCAGTGCGGGTTGGTGAACTTCACACGCCTTCCTACAGACGTGCAGTTTCACCAAGGTACAATAAAATAAGGAAGAATATAGGTCAACAATATGGCAGCGGATAATGGTTCTTATTTGATTGAGTAATAAGGTTACCCTTTGTTCGGCTTCTGTTCTAATGGCGTTGTACTCTCTAGCCTTGGACTCCTCCTTGGCGATGCGTGTCTTGTCCTGGCGTTGCAGTCCATGCGTGGTCTTCAACTCTTCGGTCAGCTCGGAAGCTCGAGTCCTACCCTCGTACATCTGCATAGTTTACCAGGAGCCTTACCACCCCTCTTTAAGTATTGTTATTTCAACTACTACTACAGCCCTTTTAACGTCCCACTGCTGAGCACAGGCCTTCCATCAATGCGAGGGGGATTCGGGCCATAGTCCACCACACTGGCCCAGTGCGGGTTGGCAGGCTTTACACATCTATCGGAAACTAGTCAAGTTCCCTCACTGTGCCATAATAAGGACACAACAATACAGGCACTTATGAATCGTCAATAAATAATAAAAAATAGTATCTCTACCACCCATTCGGAATGCATTTCCTATGGAGAAGAATGGGCAAGAAACTCCAATGTTGCTTTTGTCCAATAGGGATAAGGTTACTTGTTAAAGATATACCAATGTGATATCTACCATAGAGTTTAAGAAGCGATTAGAGAGGTGAAGCGGGTGAGACCGGCGTACCAGACCACTTTATAACATTAGTATTGAAACGACAAAGTCACTCATGTCGCACAACATAATTTTCCTGTCACCACTCAAGGTTTTCTTAAGTTCTATGATTGTCACCAGGTTCTGAACGGCGCGGCCTCGTAATATCCGCTGCAGCACGAGCGCCGCCTGATGGTTGGTCTCTTCCGAGTCGTCGACTGCCTCGACTTCGGGCGTGGTGGGGCGAGGCGTGGCTGCCAGCCGGCGAGGCTTGAGCACGTGGAGAGGACCGCTTGACACCATCGCAGCTCCCAGACGAGCCTCTGATGATCAATACACCACGAGTACCTTAACTAACTTGTTATGATGTATCCAGGGAAGGACTTATGCTCTGCTAACATTCGGAGATACCTAAACGTGACGCTTAAATGTTTAATACATTAGACATACATTTTATCTCTACCAACTGTCAGATTTGTCGAGAAAATGATGTTACATGGGATGTTCTTTTTAATGAATAGAATGAAATGATGAAATTTTAATGGAATAAGATGAGGAAAGCCTCCACCTGCTATTAGCGGTATTTATTTATTAAATTATAATGTAGTTGTGAATATATTATATAGAATCTGCAATGTCTATTAATTAATAGAAAGGAAAAAAATATTAAACAATAAAATATAAATCAAAATTGATGATGACATATTTTCTCGACATATCCGACAGTTGGAATAGATTAAACGTATGTCTACACGGTCATGCTGGGTCTACAGCTACACAAATTTCTCTTATAACAGATATTATCGACGGCACAAAGCAAAAATGTCGTTACTCGTAACATTCAATTGTACACCAGAGCCGAAAAACGATTTCAAAAAATCACAACTCCTTTGTTAGAGATGCGTTTAAAAAGAAATAAAACTATTTTACGGATTTTATCGCGTGTTTTTACTATTTTATTTTCTCGACGTTTCGGCTGCTTTACAGCAACCATGGTCACGGGGGGACTATGAGGTGTTGGACGTCCTGATGTCATAGTTAATAACTGGGTACCCTCATATTTAGTTGTTGTATGCGGTCCGATTGCTGTAAAGCAGCCGAAACGTCGGGAAAATAAAATAGTAAATACACGCGATAAAATCCGTAAAATAGTTTTATTTCAATGTATAGTATTCGCGTAAATATAAGAAAACAATATGCGTTTAAAAAGGTTAATAAATAACTATAAATACTGGCTGGTTTAAAAATAAAAAACAAAACACAACTCTTCTTTTTGAACCAGCCAATATTTACAGTTATAAAAAAGGTTAAACGCATCGCTAACATCCATATTAAAACTAGAAAAAAAAATGCTATATAACTTTTTTTTTGTCATAGGCAGACGAGACATATACCATACCATACCATACATATACATATACAATACCAATACTATACCAATCAGTCATTTAGGCCGACTTTTAACATTCGTTTATATTATGTTTTCTCAACTGTAAATAGTCACCTCAAAATTTAATATCTTACTGTTTTGTAAAGTCTCACCCATCCACCGACCAAGTGTTTTTAACCGACTTCCAAAAAGGAGGAGGTTCTCAATTCGGCCGGTATGTTTTTTTTTTTAATGTATTTACATACTCTGTTGTTGGCAAAATCATCGACTAAATACGATGGAGGCCATATCTTTTTAAAAAAGTGAAGTGAAGTGACATTCGTTCTTTCTGCCGTATGATGTTTTGTTTCACTCACTCTTCAGGTCGTTGTGGAGACTCTCGAGGAACTGCTCGCTCCATTTGGTCTCTCGCTCGCACAGTTTAGTGGGGTCGCGCTGCAGGCAGTGCCCGGAACAGGTCCGCTTCAGATCCTGGCCACATTGCTCCAACCAGGCTGGCGGCTGCGCTATATCCTGATGATCTTCGAGAGCTGATCAAAGACCTACCAATTAGCTCAGTCGGGGTACAAAAACCTTTGTCACTTTTCAAATTCATTCCTTTATTAGGTGGTCTACCTCTTAGTGACTTTTGAAACTAAAGCACCAAGCAGGCAACTACATATCCTACTAATCCTACTAATATTATAAATGTGAAAGTTTTTGAGGATGGATGAAAACTACAAAACGGATTTTGATGAAACTTTACAGTATTATTGTTTGTACATCAGAATACCATATATGCTATCTATACTCTATACAAATAAATAAAATTGGAGTGTCTGTTTGTAATATCAAAATAACACTTTTTTACCAAATGCGTATGAAAGTATATACGATACCTATAACGAAAACGCAATTTTAATTTTTTTTGTCTGTCTGTCTGTCTGTTTGTTTGAGGTAAACTTCTAAACAGCTAAACCGATTTCAATGGGACTTTCACTGACAGATAGCTGACGTTCCAATGCGTAACTTAGGCTACTTTAATTTTAGAAAAAGCATTAGGGTTCCGCGGGAAAAACATAATACCCATATTTCCGGGTAATCTCCCTAAAGTCCACGCGGGCGAAGTCGCGGGCACAGCTAGTTATAAATAACGCTGTTGAATAATCGAAGTATGCGCAAACGAAGTCGCGGGGAGAAGCTAGTAAACAAAAATACTGTACTTTCATAAAAATCCGTTCAGTAGTTTTTGCGTGAAAGAGTAACAAACATCCATCCTATCCATCCATCCTCGCAAACTTTCACATTTATAATATTAGTAGTGTGGCGACCTCTATTATATCTCGCTACAAAGCAGAACTTTCAACAATCGTAAATAGATGGCGCGACTAACGACACATACGTACCATACAACGGTCTATGAAAGTCCTGAATCGCGTAAGAAGAGTTCTCGACTATCCGTAGTTGTAGCATGTCCGACAAGACTAGACGTATGTCACGATATTTATCCTGATGTTGTCTCTTTCTCTCGTATGAAATTAGACAGATAGCGAGCGAGAAAATCCGTGACAAAGGGCTTGTCTGGACAAGCGTGCTAACAGCAGTGAACTATGTATACGAATCTCCAACAATTACCGTTGGGTTAGGTAGTTGGCATAGAGCACCAAGCCAGCCAGGAGCAGCCCTAGCAAATTTTTAGGGTAGTGCGAGATCTCTAATTGACGTCCCTCTGAACACAAAATTCAAATATTCGAATCGAATAATACTAAGATGTGGATGCAACGCTCGTTGTAAGGCTCCTCCTTGACGCCTCATTGAATAGCGTCGCGATACTAACTATGAAGCGGGTTTCAGACTACGCTATACTATTGTGCTATATAGTATAGCAAAGAAGGATGCTATATAGTATAGCATAGCATGGCGTTCACATTACGCGATATTATCGCAAGCATTTATAGTATATAGCAAGCTCAGTTGACGGGACGGCCGGGGGTGAGGGAGGAGGAAAAGGGCGGCGCGCGATATAGCATAGCATGAACTCAGCGCATCGCACCAATTTATAGCGTATAGTAAGCCAATAATATATAGTACAGTACAGTGTGAACGTGTCCATAACAATGTATGGTGCGCGATATTGTTGTGCTATGAGCTATATGCTATTATATTATAGCTTAGTCTGGAACCCGCTTGAGGTCGCACCGGTCGCGCCGCCCTAGGGCCGCCGCTGTTGCCAGGATGATCTTCCCTTTACCGCCAAAGTGGGATTAGAAGGATATAGTATAGTTTGTGTAAGCGCAAAACTAGTTTTTAGGTTGAAATAAAACTATTTTACGGATTCTATCGCGTTTATTACTTTTTTATGTTCCCGACGTTACACTACCAAATACATACGTAGTAATACGTTACACAACTAAATATGAGGGTACCCAGTTATTAACTATGACATCAGGACGTCTAACACCTCAGTCCCCCCGTGACCATGGTTGCTGTAAAGCAGCCGAAACGTCGAGAACATAAAAAAGCAATAAACGCGATAGAATCCGTAAAATAGTTTTATTTCTATGTGTAGTACCTATTCGCGTAAATATATGAAAACAATAGTTCTTAGGTGGTATAGTAAGTAGACAGTTCTCACAGAGGAGCGAGGGGTCGTAGTAGATGTTGGCGTGCCGGCGCCGCGCCTGGTAGCCGTGTCGCGCGCGCGGCGCGTGCAGGTCGGAGGTGGGGTCGCGCGCGGCCGGCGTCATGGCGCCCGCGCCGCGCGCCTCGCGCATGCGCTCCACCTGCCCCGCGCGCCCGCCGCCCCCGTGCAGCGCCGACAACTTGCGCAGCTCTGACACATACAGGTTTTTCAGAAGTCCAAAATAATATCGAGAGATGAAAGATGATATATCATATAGGAAATATAGGACTATAGCAGTGGTAGCCGAGTGGTCGAACGTACGCCTTGCAATCAAAGTGTGCAGGTCTAAACCCCGGCTCGCACCTCTGGGGTTTATGTGCGAATCTCATTTTCATCCGAGATTATCACTTGCTATTAAACGGTGAAGGAAAACATCGTGAGGAAACCAGCACGTCTGAGGGAACTTGACTAGTTTTCGATAGATGTGTGAAGTCTGCCAACCCGCACTGGTCCAGCATGGTGGACTATGGCCTGAATGCCCCCTCGCATAGAGGGGAGGCCCGTGCTCAGCAGTGGGACGTTAAAAGGGCTGTAGTAGTAGCTAACACCACGCGAATACGCGTCAAAATTCAATGAAAATTCATTGAAAAATGTGCTTCTTGCTTGTGTTATTACAGTACGTTTTGGGTATTGGCAAAAATCTTGTCAGTATGCGGTCTCACCACGATCCCTGGTCTTCCGGATATGGTCGATCTTCTTCTCCATCTCGTGTTTCTTGTTCGCCCAGAGCTTGGCCAGCTTCTTGCTGGTGCGATTGGTCTGATGCAGCCGCTGCTGCTGCTGCATCCGGTGCAGCAGCTCCAGTCTTATGTCCTGGAGCTCGTCTATCTCCTGTATCAACACCACCAAAACCATATTCTATATTCTAGCTACCTCTGATAAAAAATGTTGCATTCATGCTTTAAATAATGAAGTCATAGCAACTCCACAACGCTATTGTTAGGGAACTTGGGGCCCTGGCCCTGTAGCATGAATGCGTAGACATAAGTTTTATCTCTCTCAACTGTCAGATTTGTCGAGCAAATGACGTCACTTTTGTACTGGACGTGGCTAGGTGTGACGTAATTTCCTCGACAAATCTGACGGCTGAAATAAACAAAACTTATGTCTACACGGTCATGCTGGTTCAGTGAGCCTAGCGGCCTGCGCTCAAACCACTAGACTAGGGATTCCCAAAGTTTCCCAGGGGTTTCCCAGGGGTCGACATAAACGAAAACTGATTTTGGGGGTCAACAAGGGCTAAAAATCGACCTCTATTAATGAACAAAAATTATTGTATTGTTTTCTTATTTACGCGAATACTATACATTGAAATATATACTATTTTACGGATTTTATCGCGTTTATTTACTATTTTATTTATTTTTCCCGACGTTTCGGCTGCTTTACAGCAACCATGGTCACGGGGGGACTGAGGTGTTAGACGTCCTGATGTCATAGTTAATAACTGGGTACCCTCATATTTAGTTGTTGTTTGCGGTCCGATCCACGCAGAAAGTGCTCACAGTGTCTTGAGGTCTTGCAATGGTACGCTTGGTTTTGGATTTAATCATATTAATTACTGGATCCCAAGTTGGTGGTAGCACCCAGCCATCTTCCCTATTGAAATTAGGATGTTTTTTTATTTCAATGGCCTCACGTATCATCCTTGGTCGGAGTCGGTGTTCTTTTGCGAGTACATGCGGTTTATCAAATCTGATATAATGGCGGGTGCGGTCCTGTACATGTTCACAGATTGCAGACTTCGTGGAGCGTCGGTGTTTCACGTCAACTATGTGTTCTTTTACGTGGGTTTTTTTTATCTTTTAGTTTGTCCTATGTAGGAGAGCCCACATTCACACACAAATTCTTATTTGAAACTTTTAAGAGTTGTTATAAGATTACTAATATTTTAGTAAGAAGTATCATTGCTGCACTTTTAATAAACTCTAGTCAATCAGCGTAGATAAGTCCGTGCAAGACAGGAGATAGGATTTTTGAAGTAATTTGGTTATGGGGGTCTGAGTAATCAATTTATTTTGGAAAAGGGGCCCAAAATAGTTTGGGAATCCCTGCTCTAGATCGAGCCGTTGTCTTATTATGTCGTGATGGTACTCACAGCCTCCCTGAATATCCAGTCCTTGGTCTCAATGTCGGAGATGATTGAGTCTCTTTTCTTCATCCAGCGCGGGAAGCCGCCGCGTTCCACCAGCCCCGTCCAGGTGCGGGCGTGACGCAACCTGAACGTGTCAAATGGACGTAAGATCCAATAAATTGTCGAAATCGAAAGAAAGAAAGAATTAATGAATTGAAATTGAGTTAAGTACACCGAACGGAGGCATATTGTTGATTAACAAGTATTTTTAACAAAAAAACAAAAACCGACTTCAAAAACCTAGGTGCACTAAAAAGCTACAAATAACCTTATAATTCAGTACATTTGGAGTAGGTGCCAATCTACGTCAGACTAGGCAAATACACACATGAATTGGCACCAACTCCAAATAATAACAAATAATTGTAGCTTTTTAGTGCACCTAGGTTTTTGAAGTCGGTTTTAATTTTTTGTTCCAATTTTTTGCTTACGTTTTTATAGTGTCAATGATCGTTGAAAATATTATCACCTGTTAACAGCCCCAAAACGTAAATATTTACAACCAAAAAAACAACTTTCCACCCCTTTGGGGGGTGGGTGCCGATTTTTGTTAACAATCCGTATTAATTGCATCTCTGGCTATCTCTTCGGGGAATACAGGCGTGATGATGCATTTATTTTGGTAACCTAAGCCTAATTGTTATATATAACTTACTTGTTAATTATTTCTGTTGTATGGAAGTCCGCTGGCAAGTCTCCGATACGGAAAGGCATTCCGGGACCTGATGAAGACAGAATTTTATTTATCACCGCAGGTTCAATTCACACGGCAAAGCCGGCTACGGCTGAGCATTGGCAGAATAATATGTACTAGCTTCGACCCGCGACTTTATCCACGCAGACTTCGATCGTTCAATCATTCAATATCGTTATAAATTGTAGTCAATATGTTATTCTGATATACAAACAATAATACCGTAAACTACTGTAAAGTTTCATCAGAATCCGTTCAGTAGTTTTGTGTGACAGAGTAAAAAATATCCATCTTCAAAAACTCACACATTCAATCTATAGTAGTAAGGCCCAGGGGCCCGATTTTCGTCTGATGGACATCTCACATCACCTCTATTCGAGATATGTCGAAAAAAAACTGAAAAATACGACCAATTTGACGTTTTGTGTCGTAAATCGTGCCCCAGTACGATTAACGTGAACGCGTAGAAATAAGTTTTATCTCTTTTAACTGTCAGATTTATCGAGAAAATGACGATTGGCGCTCATGCGACTACTGGACCCAGTAAACTCGTGAGACCACTAACCATACACAATATCGTTACTCCACATCTACCACTGTGTACGTAGCAGTGGTAGCCGAGTGGTCGAACACACGCCTTGGAATCAAAGTGTGCAGGTTCAAACCCCGCACCTCTGAGATTTATGTGCGAATCTCATTTTCATCCGAGATTACCACTTACTAGAAAACGTATTGTTTTCTTATATTTACGCGAATACTATACATTGAAATAAAACTATTTTACAATTGCAATTTTTTTTGCAATTGACCGCAAACAACAACTAAATATGAGGGTACCCAGTTATTAACTATGACATCAAGACGTCTAACACCTCAGTCCCCCCGTGACCATGGTTGCTGTAAAGCAGCCGAAACGTCAGGAAAATAAAATAGTAAATACACGCGATAAAATCCGTAAAATAGTTTTATTTCAATACTATAAAACGGTTAAGGAAAACATCGTGAGGAAACCTGCACGGCCGAGGGAACTTGACTAGTTCCCGATAGATGTGTGAAGTCTGCCAACCCGCACTGGGCCAGCGTGGTGGACTATGGCCTGAATCCCCCTCGCATTGAGGGGAGGCCCGTGCCCAGCGGTGGGTCGTTAATAGGGCTGTAGTAGTAGTAGTATCACTGTTTTAGCCGTATTGAGTAAGCAGCCGGCTTTATTGTGACAATTAAGCCTAGTAGGGAACCTCACCCCACTCCAGCTTGTCCAGGTACAACACTTCGGGAGTATTCTCGCATGTTTCCGCCGCTCTGCCGTCCGGCTGCCAGGGTACAGTCTGAGCCGAAGACTCCCTACAAAAACGTATCTATACAAATAAATAAAATTGAGGTCATATTGGCTCACGGCGAACTTACATTCAGTGCGCAGTGCTTACAAAGTTAATAACTCTGTGAGTCAATATAACTTGACGATATTAGACAGGGTTATATTATAAACGTAACGTGAACGGTGAAGGAAAACATCGTGAGGAAACCTGCACGTCTACAGAAAGGCGTGTGAAGTTCACCAACCCGCACTGGGCCAGTGTGGTGGACTATGGCCCAAATCTCCCTCGTATGGAGGGGGAATGTGCCCGGTATAATGGCAATAGGCTCGCCCCCTATTACATTGGGACCAAAATACATCGGCGAAGTGTGGGCGCACTACAGTGCACCTCTACCTACCCCTTCGGGGAATACAGGCGTGATGATGATGATGTATTTTTTATATTATAAATAATACGAGATCTTGCACAATTTGAACGTGAATGTGAACGATTGAATTGAATTGATTGTGTGATTCATTCAATTTCAATTAAAGCTGAAAGGACACTAAAAATCCTTACGCAGTGAACGTGTTTAAAATAACATATTTTAACAAATGCACATCGACTCTTGCAAGTAAATCCTTAGAAAGCGACAAAACAACGGAAAATGATTTATATATACTATATTCGAACGGCCAGATTTTTCTGCGTCGTTTGGTATATATAACTCATTTCATAAGCGTAAAGACTATATTTGTATTTAATATTAGACTGCCGTGAGTATAATTCTTCTCTAGTATTGTGGCAAAGGTGCTGTTTGCTCTCATGGCGTTGCTGCTCCTGAGAATGTATTACTCGCAATTATCATTATAAAAAGAGTAACAATTGAGTTTCTTACCGGCTCTTCTCAGTGGAAGCAGCATTCCGAACCGGTGGTAGAATCTGACTATTTGTAAGTGTTTTTTGGCTTACACGAATAAAAAAAATGATTTTGATTTTTTGGATTTTTTATGATTTTTTCGTCGCTAGTATGGATTACCTTTGAAGCGTCTCTATAAGTCAAAAGTCAAAGTCAAATCATTTATTTTGTATAGGCCTATGGGGGCACTTACAAATTGTCAAGTTTACATTTTTTTTCTTATATTCTACTATGCTACCACCGGATCGAAATGCGACCTCAACTGAGAAGATCCGGCAAGAAACTCAGTGGGCTGATCATTTTTTTAAATCGCCAAAACTTATTACAAATACACAGGTACATATAGCTCCAGTGTGTTGCCTTTAGAGCTGCTTTTAATAATAAAGATAAAATAATAATACGTTAGTAAGGCAACACACGCTACACTTTGACATGACGGGCAATATTTCGATTTTTGTTTTGAACCTGAGCTGTACAATCCCAAGCTGATTAGCTGAGCCATCCCAAGCCAATCCCAAGCTGATATGAAAGTACATACGACATATAAACGACGTATAACGAAAAGGTAATTTTAACTGTCTGTCCGTTTATGTCGAGGTGTGAAAGGCTAGACTTTAGGCGATATTGGCTTGGAATCAGCGAATTTAACTGCGTCGAATGAGTATGCTCTCCTGTAAAGTTAACAAAACGTCGCTTAAGCCAAATAGCCTTTCACCCCTCGATGGGAAAGTAAATACGATACGAATAAAGAAAACGCAATAATTAAATTTCTTGTCTGTCTGTCTATTTATATGCAACAAGATTTTAAAATAAGCGGCGAAAATCATCATCATTTGCCTTAACTTATCCCATCTCCCTTGTCCCAAATAGGGGTCGGCGCAGTATGTCTTTTTCTTCCATTCATCTCGCTTTTCTGTCATACTGACATCCACTCCGATCTCATTCATATAAATTTTTACAAGAAAGCTGCGAAAATATTATGTCCGAATTTCGATCAAACTTTTATACCATTCAGTTGTATACCTGATACTCGTGCAAACGGAAATTTATTACTTCGGTCTTCTCATACACACCTGTAGAAGGATTGTGTGCCCCTATTCCTGGGTCTGGTGGGGCCTGTGGTCTCGTAGGCGGGCGTGGGCGGATGGAAAGTGGGCGTCACGTTGTTCAACGGTAGCACTTGCTTTGGACTGTACAAAATGGAAAATAACTTCTTGTATAAATGTATTTGTGCGAATCTCATTTTCATCAGAGATTACCACTTGCTATGAAACGGTGCGGAAATCTTCACGTCTATAGAAAGGCGTGTGAAGTTCACCATCCCGCACTGGGTCATCGTGGTGGACTATAGCCCAAAAATATTTCTCGTATTGAGGGAGAATGTGAACGTGACCAGTGAGTTTCCTTCAAGTTGTGTCTCGGACCCAGTTTAAACTCAGCCCAGATACTCACATGGCGCTATATTTGAAGCGATCCTTGCCGTCGAAATCCGGCGCGGGCGCACCCTTGGACTCTCTCACTCGCTCCTGGTAGCCGCCATACGAGCGGTCAATGTGCGGCGGCAGACGGCAGTTGGGGTAGTACACTGTATTTCAATTGAAAGATTCAATTCTTAAGTAACGCTAACATTGAGGCCATGCAACTTATTTATGTTGGGCAATTATTTATCGGACTATGCTGGAAAGTTATATGGGCCATGCCAGAAACTTATTTGGACAATGCTGGCATCTTATTTAAGCCTTACTTGGAACTTACTTGGGTTATACTGACAACTTATTTGGGTCATGCTAGGAACTTATTTGGGCCATGCAGGGAACTTACTTGGGTTATACTGACGACTTATTTGGGTTATGCAGGAAACTTACTTGGGTTATACTGACAACTTATTTGGGTCATGCTAGGAACTTACTTGGGTTATACTGACAACTTATTTGGGCCATGACAGGAACTTATTTGAGCCATGCAGGGAAGTTACTTGGGTTATACTGACAACTTAT
Source organism: Ptilodon capucinus (assembly GCA_914767695.1). Taxonomy (NCBI): domain Eukaryota; kingdom Metazoa; phylum Arthropoda; class Insecta; order Lepidoptera; family Notodontidae; genus Ptilodon; species Ptilodon capucinus. The sequence goes on from OU611837.1 coordinate 3,872,863, forward strand.
TTGGGTCATGCTAGGAACTTATTTGGGCCATGCAGGGAACTTACTTGGGTTATACTGACAACTTATTTGGGTCATGCTAGGAACTTATTTGGGCCATGCAGGGAACTTACTTGGGTTATACTGACAACTTATTTGGGTCATGCTAGGAACTTATATGGGTCATACTAGGAACCTATTTGGGCCATGCAGGGAACTTACTTGGGTTATACTGACAACTTATTTAGGTTATGCAGGAAACTTACTTGGGTTATACTGGCAAGTTATTTAGGTTATGCAGGAAACTTACTTGGGTTATACTGGAAAGTTATTTAGGTTATGCAGGAAACTTACTTGGGTTATACTGGCAAGTTATTTAGGTTATGCAGGAAACTTACTTGGGTTATACTGACAACTTATTTAGGCTATGCAGGAAACTTACTTGGATTATACTGGCAAGTTATTTGGGTCATGCTAGGAACGTATTTGGGCTATGCAGTGAACTTACTTGGGTTATACTGACGACTTATTTGGGTTATGCAGGAAACTTACTTGGGTTATACTGACAACTTATTTGGGTCATGCTAGGAACTTATATGGGTCATACTAGGAACCTATTTGGGCCATGCAGGGAACTTACTTGGGTTATACTGACAACTTATTTAGGTTATGCAGGAAACTTACTTGGGTTATACTGGCAAGTTATTTAGGTTATGCAGGAAACTTACTTGGGTTATACTGGAAAGTTATTTAGGTTATGCAGGAAACTTACTTGGGTTATACTGGCAAGTTATTTAGGTTATGCAGGAAACTTACTTGGGTTATACTGACAACTTATTTAGGCTATGCAGGAAACTTACTTGGATTATACTGGCAAGTTATTTGGGTCATGCTAGGAACGTATTTGGGCTATGCAGTGAACTTACTTGGGTTATACTGACGACTTATTTGGGTTATGCAGGAAACTTACTTGGGTTATACTGACAACTTATTTGGGTCATGCTAGGAACTTATATGGGTCATACTAGGAACCTATTTGGGCCATGCAGGGAACTTACTTGGGTTATACTGACAACTTATTTAGGTTATGCAGGAAACTTACTTGGGTTATACTGGCAAGTTATTTAGGTTATGCAGGAAACTTACTTGGGTTATACTGGAAAGTTATTTAGGTTATGCAGGAAACTTACTTGGGTTATACTGGCAAGTTCTTTAGGTTATGCAGGAAACTTACTTGGGTTATACTGACAACTTATTTAGGCTATGCAGGAAACTTACTTGGGTTATACTGGCAAGTTATTTGGGTCATGCTAGGAACGTATTTGGGCTATGCAGTGAACTTACTTGGGTTATACTGACAACTTATTTGGGTTATGCAGGAAACTTACTTGGGTTATACTGACAACTTATTTGGGTCATGCTAGGAACGTATTTGGGCTATGCAGTGAACTTACTTGGGTTATACTGACAACTTATTTGGGTCATGCTAGGAACTTATTTGGGCCATGCAGGGAACTTAATTGGGTTATACTGACAACTTATTTGGGTCATGCAGTAAACTTACTTGGGTTATACTGACAACTTATTTGGGTCATGCTAGGAACGTATTTGGGCCATGCAGGGAACTTACTTGGGTTATACTGACAACTTATTTAGGTTATGCAGGAAACTTACTTGGGTTATACTGGCAAGTTATTTAGGTTATGCAGGAAACTTACTTGGGTTATACTGGAAAGTTATTTAGGTTATGCAGGAAACTTACTTGGGTTATACTGGCAAGTTATTTAGGTTATGCAGGAAACTTACTTGGGTTATACTGACAACTTATTTAGGCTATGCAGGAAACTTACTTGGATTATACTGGCAAGTTATTTGGGTCATGCTAGGAACGTATTTGGGCTATGCAGTGAACTTACTTGGGTTATACTAACGACTTATTTGGGTTATGCAGGAAACTTACTTGGGTTATACTGACAACTTATTTGGGTCATGCTAGGAACTTATATGGGTCATACTAGGAACCTATTTGGGCCATGCAGGGAACTTACTTGGGTTATACTGACAACTTATTTAGGTTATGCAGGAAACTTACTTGGGTTATACTGGCAAGTTATTTAGGTTATGCAGGAAACTTACTTGGGTTATACTGGAAAGTTATTTAGGTTATGCAGGAAACTTACTTGGGTTATACTGGCAAGTTATTTAGGTTATGCAGGAAACTTACTTGGGTTATACTGACAACTTATTTAGGCTATGCAGGAAACTTACTTGGGTTATACTGGCAAGTTATTTGGGTCATGCTAGGAACGTATTTGGGCTATGCAGTGAACTTACTTGGGTTATACTGACAACTTATTTGGGTTATGCAGGAAACTTACTTGGGTTATACTGACAACTTATTTGGGTCATGCTAGGAACGTATTTGGGCTATGCAGTGAACTTACTTGGGTTATACTGACAACTTATTTGGGTCATGCTAGGAACTTATTTGGGCCATGCAGGGAACTTAATTGGGTTATACTGACAACTTATTTGGGTCATGCAGGAAACTTACTTGGGTTATACTGACAACTTATTTGGGTCATGCTAGGAACGTATTTGGGCCATGCAGGGAACTTACTTGGGTTATACTGACAATCATGCTAGAAACTTATTTGGGCCATGACGGGAACTTATTTGGGCCATGACGGGAACTTATTTGAGCCATGTAGGGGACTTATTTGGGCTATGCTGGCAACCTCCTCAAACCATTAGACCAAGCTGTGGTCGCATAAGTATTAATGTACATATCGAGGGGTGAAAGGCTATTTGACTTAAGTGACATTTTTTTTTAACTACTCAGAGAGAGCATACTCATTCGACGCAGAAAAATTCGCTGATACAAATATGTAGGTATATAAGTCAATATCACACAAAAGTGCCTTTCATCCCTTGATATCAATGCCTTACCTACTTGAATGCGAGGTCTCATTCTCGTCTCCGAAAACATACTCTTGTATACCGGCTGGAGGACCTAGAAATGAACTACTTTAAATCATCAGCTTAAACTCCTACGCATACAGTCCAGTACCGGATTGAGGCAACTTGTAGCCCTAAGCAATCTTTTCCTGTATCCTTAAGTGGACTACAAATAATGAATTGAAAAAAAAAAGTGAAATATATTTCTTCTGCCCTTATCCCATGGTAGGTGGGGTCGGCACAGCATGATTTCAACGCTATTAACGTATGTACTATAATAAATGCGCAGCTTGTTTATATTGTTTGACACCTTAGGTACTTACTCGATCCGGCAACTACAATGGCGGATGTTAGGATAAACGTCAAAAAATTTGCCGCAGGGCCATACGCAAGGTGGAGTCGATATGGATTCTCTGTTTACTCTATGGTCAGTACAGTTCGGAAGGCTTTATACGCTTTATTTAGTCCAGTTTAGTTTAGAGACAATAGAATCTGGATTAATATTTGATACTTACTATTTGGGCCGAAGCCATTGCTGCTTTGAAGGCCATGCGAGCGTAGTCCCTCGCGCCGGATACAATAAAGGCGGAATCTGAGAAATTAACAACATCATCACGCATGTATTCCCCGAGGAGATAGGCAGAGGTACCATGCAGTGCACACACACTTCGCCAAAGTATTTGGTCCAAATGTAATAGGGGGCGAGCCTATTGCCATTATACCGGGCACAATCTACCTTAATACGAGGGAGATTTCGGGCATAGTGCACTACGCTGGCCCAGTGCGGGTTGGTGAATGGAACACGCCTTTCTATAGACGTGCAGGTTTCCTCACGTTTTCCTTCATCGTTCAGCAAGTGGTAATCTTTATTGAAAATAACATTCGCAAATGAAATGCGAAACTGCCAGAGGTGCCGGGTTGGAACGTGGACTCCTTGGGTTAAAGGGGGTTCTACCTATTACTTTTTATTTTATTTTGAAATGACTACGCTGTTAAAAGCAGTGGTAGCCTCGTGGGCAAGAACGCCCGCCTTGAACGTAAGGGGTGCAAGTTCAAATCCCAGGCCCGCACGTCTGAGACAATTTTCATGTGCGAATGTCATTTCCAACAATGATCACCACTTGCTGAACGGTGAAGGATAACATCGTGAGGAAACCTGCACGTCTGAAGAAAGGCGTGTGAAGTTCACCAACCCGCACTGGGCCAGCGTGGTGGACTATGACCCAAATCTCCCTCGTATTGAGGTTGAATGTGCCCGGTATAATGTCAATAGGCTCGCCCCCTATTACATTGGGACCAAAATACATCGGCGAAGTGTGGGTGCACTACAGTGCACCTCTGCCTACCCCTTCGGGGAATACGGGCGTGATGATGTATGTACTACGCTGTTGGCCGTGAGGTGGCCTTTACAGCTTTACTGGAGGAGTGGCGAGCGCAGAGTGCACTCCAACCAAGGCGGGCATTCTACCGACCACTAGTGCTTCTATTTTACCATACCGTATATATAATCGTGAGCCCTCATTTTTGCCACGTTTGCCTTTCTAGGAGCTCCGTACATAGTGTCTCCGCTCATAACTCAAAAACAAGATAACATTAACACATAAAATAACTCAAATAAAACGCAAATTGAATCTCCAACAAATTATTTGTAAATACGATTAGACGTAACTACAGTTGCCATAGCAACGTTTTTTTTTTAAATGTTTGGCACCCTGCCATTTGAGTTTTGCTAATGAATTGACGAAGCTGTATTCAAGCCCAGTGATTCTCACACTATTACGGCAAGAGACCTCTCTACCAAAATTATACTGATACCGGAGGATATATGAAAGGAGTAACATCTAGTTATTGAAAAAGTGTCCGTTAAAATGCATGTTTAATAATAATAGCAGTGCAGATATATTTTGATCCCAATGTAATAGGGGGCGAGCCTATTGCCATTATACCGGGCACATTCTCGCTCAATACGAGGGAGATTTGGGCCATAGTCCACCACGCTGTCCCAGTGCGGGTTGGTGAACTTCACACGCCTTTCTATAGACGTGCATGTATCCTCACGATGTTTTCCTTCACCGTTTCTTAGCAAGTGATAATCTCGGATGAAAATGGGATTCGCACATAAAACTCAGAGGTGCGAGGCGGGTTTTGAGCCTGCGTACTTTGATTGCAAAGCGTGCGTTCGACCACTCGGCTACCACTCAATAAATACACATTTTAAATACAAATGGATGATGAAAATGATGATTATGAATAAAAAACTATGTTTAATTCATTTTGTAAAAGAATTAGATGAAAAAAATCAACGACCAACTTCCCGCCAATTATTTTTTTTTGCCAAAAATAACCTTTATTTTTGGGAGTCATCCGCCATCTTTATCACTGTCATTATCCATTTTTATTTATAATGTGTATTTATTGAATTTGTCCTTGCTATTAATTACTTGACATTGGCGAAATACTCGCGCTAGTCGCAGGTGATGCCATTCCTCATCTTACTCCATTAAATATTATCATTTCGCTCATTTCGTTAAAAAAAAAACCTTTATTTTTTTCTCAGATAGAATATTAAAAACCTTGATAACTTCCCGTACCTATCAGCCTTTTTATGAGTCACAATAGGAGGTAGTATTTTTTACGACGTAAGGTATTAACTTGCTTATCACGATTGAGGACGATGTAGGTCACGGAAAACCTCATTGGTACAAACCAGAGAGGTGGTTGACCTGTCATTGGTAAACAAAACATATTGAATGCCATATCAAGAAACCAGTTCGCATTCGAAAATAATCTGTTGTACCATGTTGACGCCAAATGTAGCTGCGAGATTGAGCAAGTAAGTAAATATTCAATTTATTTAATATAAAATTTCCAACCCACAGATAAAATAGTTGCGACCATAAATATTTTCTTCTTCTTTGTTAACGAAATGTGTGAAATGATAATGTTTTATTGGAATAAGATGAGGAATTCAATAAATAAACATTATAAATAAAAATGGACGATGACCGTGATAAAGATGGCGGAAGAATATAATACAAATGTAATTTGATTTATTTTTGCAACCCACAGATAAAACAGTCGCGTCCACATTTTTATTTTGTCTATAAACCTGCTAACTTTTATGTCGAGTGTCATACGCGATCTTTATCATGTTCATCTCCTATTTTTATTTATAACTAGCTGTGCCCGCGACTTCGCCCGCGTGGACTTTAGGGAGATTACCCGGATATATGGGTATTATGTTTTTCCCGCGGAACCCTAATGCTTTTTCTAAAATTAAAGTAGCCTAAGTTACGCCTTGGAACGTCAGCTATCTGTCAGTGAAAGTCCCATTGAAATCGGTTCAGCCGTTTACCCCAAACAAACAGAGAGACAGACAGACAGACAAAAAAATTTAAAATTGCGTTTTCGTTATAGGTATCGTATATACTTTCATACGCATTTGGTAAAAAAGTGTTATTTTGATATTACAAACAGACACTCCAATTTTATTTATTTGTATATATGTATATGTATGTTTATGGTATATGTACGTATAAGGTAGAGTGGAAGGCAAGCGGTCACGTGGTCGGTCTCCAACAAGATGGGTAGATATTATTAAAACTACAACAAAATGCCCGATAGTAGAATGCTCTCGCAACGCAATTAACAGAGTCACCTGGAGAAGAATTGCAAAAGCAGCGGCCATTTCCGAGAAGAGCAACACATAACCACGACCACTCTGACAAGAGTGTCCGACTGAGAAGAATATGTATGTATGTATAGATGTGTATCTATTAATTAAATTTGTCCTTGCTATTAATTACTCGACATTTGCATAAATACTCGCTAGCCGCAGGTGCAAGCCACCCGTTATTCCATTAAAATGTCATCATTTCATTCATTTCGTAAAAGAAAGAAATATATATTTTGCAAGTCACAGATAGTAGAGTTGCGCCCATGCAATTCATTTCACCATTTTTATAGCGAACTGGTAGCCAAGCAGTGGTAGACGAGTGGTCGAACGCACGCCTTGAAAATCAAAGTGTGCAGGTTCAAACCCCGGCTCGCACCTCTGGGTTTCATGTGCGAATCTCATTTACATCCGAGATTACCACTTGCTATGAAACGGTGAAGGAAAACATCGTGAGGAAACCTGCACGTCTGAGGGAACTTGACTAGTTTTCGATAGATGTGTCAAGTCAGCGTGGTGGACTATGGCCTGAATCCCCCTCGCATTGAGGGGAGGCTCGTGCCCAGCAGTGGGACGTTAAAAGGGCTGTAGCAGTTGTAGTAGTAGTAGGTCAATGAATCACTTACAAATAGTCTGATTCTACCATCACTTTGGAAGTCTGTTTTCACTGTGAAAAGACTGAATGAAACTCAATGGTTACTCTATCCTACTAATCCTATCTTAACTAACTAACTACAGCCCTTTTTTTTAACGTCCCACTGCTGGGCACGGACCTCCCCTCAATGGGAGGGGGATTCAGGCCTTTGTCCACCACGCTGGCCCAGTGCGGGTTGGCAGACTTCACACATCGAGAACTAGTCAAGTTCCCTCAAACGTGCAGGTTTCCTCACGATGTTTTCCTTCACCGTTTCATAGCAAGTGGTAATCTCGGATGTAAATGAGATTCGCACATGAAACTCAGAGGTGCGAGCCGGGGTTCGAACCTGCACACTTTGATTTGCAAGGCGTGCTTTCGACCACTCGGCTACCACTGCTTCTCCTATCCTATCCTATCCTACTAATATTATAAATGTGAAAGTTGGTGAGGATGGATGGATGTTTGAATGGGTGAATGAATGGATGGATGTGTTACTCTTTCACGCAAAAACTACTAAATGGTTTTAGATAAAACTTTACATTATTATTGTTTATACATACATCAGAATAACATAAATGCTTTAATCTAAAACGATACAGAATAATTCAAGTCTGCGCGGACTAAGAAGCTAGGTACCAGATAAGTTTATTGTTAAGTGTTAAATGGTAGTATTTGACATTTCGTCTGGGTATTAAAAATCTGCTTTAAACATAGAGTAAAACGGATATGCCCTATCGACTCTGCCCTGCGGCAAATTTTACTGGCGTTTATCTGACAAGCGGCATTGCAGTTGCTCTAAGTAGTTGCCGGATCAAATAAGTACTTAAGTTGTCAAACAATATACTACAGGTAACTACAATGGCGGATAACAGATAAACGTAAAAAAATTGCCGCAGAGCATTGCGCAGGGAGGAGTCGATATATGTTCTCTAGTTAATCTATGGCCTTAAGTTAATTGGTTTTTGTGTCAGATGTGTGATGACGCGGCAGCTTAAGGAGCTGGCGCAGCTGGGCTGCGTGCTGTGTGACCAGCAGTACCTGTTCACCGCGCAGCCTAACAATACCACCAAGAACGGTAACTAACGTGGCAGATACATGTTTGCTAGCACAACCTCGCTTTCAAACAGTTGCCAGAGCCGAGTCCCCAGTCTGTTGTACCCTGAATGTACTCAATACCCTCCTGACGGCTAATCCTGAATGTTATGTATTTGCGGATGGATGGAACTTAATAAGACTATTATGTTTGGACTATTGTGAGATGGAGTATGCACGAGTGTCCTCAATCCAATTATAAGATTTTTTTTATTGTTCCGTTATTGTTTAGATTCTATGTTAATTAATGTAATTGGTTTTGCCGTTTTAATTAACTATAAATAAATAAATGTTGGGGTAACCTTACGGTACCAATCCCCGGCACCAGCATGTGGACACGTCATTTAATGGCTAGAACCGAATATTTTTTGCACAAAGATAAGATAATTAGATATTTAAGTTAGAAGATTCTGTGGTAAAAAAATATTTGTTGTTTGAGACACGATTGATCTGCCAGCCTTAAGCATCAAGTTCAAGTCCCGCGCCCGCACCTCTGAGATTTTCATGTGCGGATGTCATATTCAATTATGATTCCCACTCGCTGAACGGTGCAGGAAAACATCGTGAGGAAACCTGCACGAGTATAGAAAGGCGTGTAAAGTTCACCAAGTCGTACTGGGCCAGGGTGGTGGATTATGGTCCAAATCTCCCTCGCATTGAGGGGCAATGTGCCCAGTATAATGGCAATCTCTTCTGCCTACCCCTTCAGAAAATACAGGCGTGGTTATGTATGTCGCGGGTAAAATGTTAAAATCCAATAAGTATATATAATATTGATTTATTAATCATGTATTGTATTTTATTTCCAAAGCAGTGGTGCCTCGTCGGTAGATCGGTCGGTAGGTCGTAGATCGAGGGGTGCAAGTTCAAATTCCAGGCCCACATCTTTGAGATTTTCAAAGGCTCGCCCCCTATTACTACTACAGCCCTTTTAACGTCCCACTGCTGGGCACGGGCCTCCCCTCAATACGAGGGGGATTCAGGCTATAGTCCACCACGCTGGCCCAGTGCGGGTTGGCAGACTTCACACATCTATCGAGAACTAGACAAGTTCCCTCAGACGTGCAGGTTTCCTCACGATTTTTTCCTTCACCGTTTCATAGCAAGTGATAATCTCGGATGTAAATGAGATTCGCACATGAAACCCAGAGGTGCAAGCCGGGGTTTGAACCTGCACACTTTGATTTGCAAGGCGTGCGTTCGACCACTCGGTTACCACTGCCCCTATTACACCCTATTACATTAGGACTAAAATACATCGGCGTAATGTGGGCGCGCTACAGTGCACCTCTGCCTATTCTTTCTCGGAATACAGTCGATGATGATGTATGTTTATTTCCAGAGCAACAGAAGCCGCCACCCCAAGAGCGTGAGTGGCGGGACTCCATCCGACTGAGTGCCTTGATGACCAGCCCTTTGGCCCATCGTAGTCTCAACAGCATTTAGAACCTCCTTCAGCAGTCCACCATGATTAACATTTGTCGTCAATGACAAAAAAATGTAACATGTTTTAAAGATGTAATCTCGTATAATCTACTTATAAGAAATTTTAAATTGTATTTTTTTGTACTCTCGTGTATTTTGAGGTTTGGTAATAAATTATTTTGTTTATGTATGTGCGTATTGTTTATATTTTTTTATTTAACTACTAGCTATGCTCGCGTCATCGAACGCGCGAAATTTAGGAACAGATTATAGCAGATTATAGCAGTGGTAGCCGGGTGGTCGAACGTACGCTTTGCAAATCAAAGTGTGCAGGTTTAAACCCCGGCTCGCACCTCTGGGATTTATGTGCGAATCTCATTTTCAGTCGAGGTTATCACTTGCTATGAAACGGTGAAGGAAAACATCGTGAGGAAACCTGCATGTCTGGGGGAACTTGCCTAGTTCTCGATAGATGTGTGAAGTCCTGAAAACACGTGTTTTGACAGACAGACAGATGAATAACGAAGCGAGCCTATAAGGGTTCCTTTTGGGGTACGGAACCCTAAAAAGGACAGATTAAACGCCTGCTCCAGTATGTTCAAGGCGTTAGATTTCTAGACCAATTAATTTGAACTTCATAAAACTTGAAATCAACTAACAAGCAATTTAGATTTATACGATTAACTTTGTCCAATTTTACATACAAATAATACCATTCCTTCGCCACCGGGCGGAGTAGCGACCTGAAAATGTGGTGTCTTCAACTATATCTGGTAAATATAATTCTAAATCATACATTTAATCTTAAATCTTCCGAAGCACTTAAAATGGGTTCTAACAGTGCTATAATGCCTGGTGTGAATGCGAAAGTCTCAGCAGCTAGGTAATAAAAAATCTTTTGCAACTGTCAGACTTGTCTAGTTGGATAATAAATTAGCTTGGGCTTGTACACTTCAGGTTCAAAACAAAAATCGAAATATTGCCCGTCATGTCAAAGTGTAGCGTGTGTTGCCTTACTAACGTATTATTATTTTATCTTTATTATTAAAAGCAGCTCTAAGGCAACACACTGGAGCTATATGTACCTATGTATTTGTAATAAGTTCTGGCGATTTAAAAAATGATCAGCCCACTGAGTTTCTTGCCAGATCTTCTCAGTTGAGGTTGCGTTTTGATCCGGTGGTAGTATAGTAGTATACAGGGTGTATCAGAAGTCCGAAATAATACTTTGGGTACATATATGGTAGCTCATATGTGGATGCTTAGTGAAGACAGATTATACCTAACTATCATAGTTTCTGAGTTATAGACCTTTGAATATTGGTCACAGGTATCGTGTTCTGGCCTTTGGGTACATCCATAACCCTATTCAGCAGTGTAAACTACAGTTATGAGGGGCAAATACCAATATTCACAAAACAGAACATGCAAATTTCAAATAGGTCTCGAGATATTACGAGTTATAGAAATTGTCGATGAAAAAAAGTTGGAAAAACATGGTCGAATTTCGATCAAACTTTTATACCATTCGGTTGTATACCCGACACTGATGCAAACGTCAAAGTATTATTTCGGACTTCTGAAACACCCTGTATAAGGAAAAAAATGTAAACTTGACAATTTGTAAGTGCCCCCATAGGCTTTATACAGAATGAATGATTTGACTTTGTCGATAAAATAGCGTCATATCAAACTTTGTCTACAAGACATAGCTCGATGCAACGTCAATTTGTCGACATGACATTCGGACATAGACCCCGAAAATCCCCGAGGTGCGGAGCCGGGATTTGAGCTTGCACCCCTTATGCTCAAGGCGGGCAATCTACCACCAATAGTCGTGGTTCTACGATATAAATGAAACGATGACATTTTAATGGAATAAGATGAGGTATGCCTGCACCTGCGATAAGCGGTATTTAAGCGGCTTTCAGACTACGCTATAATATATAGCACAACAATATCGCGCACCGTACAAAGCCAATAATATATAGTACAGTACAGTGTGAACGTGTCCGTAACAATGTATGGTGCGCGATATTGTTGTGCTATAAGCTATATACAATATGCTATTATATTATAGCGTAGTCTGAAACCCGCTTTAGGGCAATGTCGAGTAATTAATAGCAAGGACAAATTTAATGTATGCACTTTATAAATAAAAATGGATAATCAACTACTGTATTCTAATACATCATCATCATCACGCCTGTATTCCCCGAAGGGGTAGGCAGAGGTGCACTGCAGTCCGCCCACACTTCGCCGATGTATTTGGGTCCCAATGTAATAGGGGGCGAGCCTATTGCCATTATATCGGACACTATCTATCAGCCAGAGACGTCCACTGCTGAACATAGGCCTCCCCCATAGATCGCCACAAATTACGTTCTTGGGCTTTATGCGCCCATCGACTCCCGGCGACCCTGGTGAGGTCGTCCGTCCATCTGGTCGGGGGTCGTCCCACATTCCGCTTGCCTGTTCGTGGCCGCCACTCTAGGACTTTGATGCCCCAACGGCCATCCGTTCTCCGGGCAATGTGTCCGGCCCATTGCCACTTCAAACGTGCAACCCTTCGAGCTATGTCTGTAACCTTGGTTCTTCTACGGATGTCCTCATTTCTGATTCTATCGCGCAGTGAAACTCCCAGCATAGCTCGCTCCATTGCACGTTGAGTGACTCTGAGCCGTCTAATGAGTCCCATTGTGAGCGACCACGTCTCGGATCCGTACGTCATCACTGGCAACACACACTGTTCGAAGACTTTTGTCTTCAGGCACTGAGGAATATCGGACGAGAAGATGTGACGCAGTTTCCCGAACGCTGCCCAGCCGAGTTGGATTCGTCGAGTGACCTCCTTCTCGAAGTTGGATCTACCTAATCGGACCGTGTGTCCCAGGTATACGTACTCGTCGACAACTTCGAGAGTAGAGTTCCCAACGACTATTGGGTGAGGTGCGACATGGACATTCGACATGATTTTCGTCTTATCCATGTTCATTTTAAGACCTACCTGTTGAGAAACTCTGTTGAGATCACCGAGCATTGAATTCAGTTCCTCCAGCGACTCCGCTATGACCACGACGTCATCTGCAAACCGAAGGTTAGTAAGGTGCTCGCCGTTGATATTGATGCCAAGTCCATCCCAATCCAGCAGCTTGAAGCAATCTTCCAATGCAGCGGTAAACAATTTCGGAGAGATAACGTCTCCTTGTCTTACTCCTCGCTGCAATGGGATAGGCTCAGAGCTCTGGTCCTGGATTCGGACTGACATGGTGGCGTTCCTATACAGACACTTCAGCGCTTCGATGTATCGGTGGTCTATGCGACATCGCTGGAGGGACTGAACCACAGCCCACGTCTCTATGGAATCGAAGGCTTTTTCATAGTCCACAAACGCCAAGCATAGTGGCCGGTTATACTCCTCCGTCTTCTGTATAACCTGCCGCAGCGTATGTATGTGGTCTATGGTGCTAAAGGCCTTCCGAAACCCGGCTTGCTCGGGTGGCTGAAATTCGTCGAACCTACGTGCGAGACGATTCGTAATGACTCTGGAGAACAGCTTATAAACATGGCTCAGAAGCGAGATGGGTCGGTAGTTCTTCAACAGGGTTTTATCACCTTTCTTGAAGAACAGTACCACCACGCTTCTGTTCCATGCTTCAGGCGTTGTACCCTCGAGAATGACGGAATTGAACAATTTCTGGAGGACCTTAAGTACCGGTTTTCCACCCGCTCTCAGAAGTTCAGTAGTGATTCCGTCATCGCCCGGTGCCTTGTTGTTTTTAAGCTGTTTCAGAGCCATTCTGATTTCGTATAAGCTAACGTCCGGGATATCTTCGGTGTGGTGTCGGGTTAATCTAGATCTTGGGTCTGCATCTGGGCTAATGGCGGGCCTTTGTGCTGACGTGTATAACCGTCCATAGAACTTCTCGACTTCTCTCATAATCTCGGGTTTGGACGAAACGACACTGCCAGTGTCGGTCTTCAGCTTCGTCATTTGGCTTTGCCCAATAGACAAATTCCTCGCGAATACTTTTGAGCCTTTGTTACGCTCGATGGCATCTTTAATACAGTTTGTATTAAATTGCCGAATGTCGCGCCTGAGGGATTTTGATATTTGTCTATTGAGGCGCCTGTAAACCGACATGTCAGCCGAAGACTGCAGTATCATTTCGCGTCTTTCATCCAAAAGTTTGAGAGTTCCAGTCGAGATCTTCTTGGTTCTATCGGTGCGTCGTGGTCTGCAAAACTTAGCTCCGACGGCACGGACGGTTTCCACTAGCCCGCTGTTGGTCTCGTCCACAGATGTGCAGTCTGCTAGGCATTCGAAGCGGTTTTGAAGTTCGAGCTGAAAGTGCTCGGGGTTTTGGATATCGGCAGGGGTTGGACGGAGCGTCGACTTCATCAATTTCAATCGCTCAAGTGCAGGACTCAGATTCAACGTGCCTCTAACCATGCGGTGATCACTGCCGGTTTTAACCCTGTTGATCACAGAGACATCGCTGAATATCTGCTTTTTGCTGGAAATGATGAAGTCGATCTCATTTTTAACGGAACCATCGGGGCTCATCCAGGTCCACTTTCTGTGGGGTTTCTTCTTGAAAAAAGAGTTCATGACATAGAGTCCCTCTCTTTCCAAGAAGTCAACCAGCTGTTGACCCCGTGGGTTTCGCTGCCCGATACCAAATTGCCCCACTCTCATCTCGTTGCCGCTTTGTTTGCCCAGCTTCGCATTAAAGTCCCCCATCAACACCGTGTAGTGGGTCTCGGACGTATGTATGGCTCTGGATATGTCCTCATACATAGTCTCCACTTCCGTGTCGGGGTGTGTCGACGTTGGCGCGTAAACCTGTATCACCTTCAGCGAATATCGCCTGGTGATTCTGAGTATGAGGTACGCCACCCTCGTCGACACACTCCCAACGCAGATCACGTTGTTAACGAGGTTCTTGTGGACGATAAACCCGACACCACCTTGGGACAGTTGGTCGCCCTCTCGATAGTAGAAGAGGTTGCCTGACTTCAGGATTATCGTGTCCTCACCCTCTCTTCGGACTTCAGATAAACCCAATACGTCCCAGCGAACTCTCTCTATGGCGTCTTCTAGTTCGTGTATCTTCGCGTCGGTCCTTAAAGTGCGTGCGTTATAAGTTGCCAGGGCCAGTTGTCGTCGATGGTAGCTGGCTTTCCTCCGGGGATTCTTAGCACCCCCTGCTCCGCCACTGACCTGACCACTACCAAAGCCAGGAGCGGCGGCGCTACCGGAGACTGGGGGCCGATTCGTATTTGTGTCTGTCATGGGGGGGTTTTGCCATAATCGCCACGCTTGGCATGCGGGTTGGCGATCGCAGTATATGTATGGTGTTGGGCTCACGGCGCTGCTGCCCACCGAAGCGCGAGTTAATAATCCCTTAGTCGCCTTGTACGACACCCGCGGGAAGAGTTGGGTTGGAGCTATTCTATGCCGGACTCCACACGGAAATATAAATTATATCGGACACATTCCCCCTCAATACGAGGGAGATTTGGGCCATAGTCCACCACGCTGGCTCAGTGCGGGTTGGTGAACTTCACACGCCTTTCTATAGACGTGCAAGTTTCCTTACGATGTTTTCCTTCACCGTTATTCTAAATGTAAACTTATTATATTTTTCTTATTTAGATAATCAGTGTGACGTGCTTAGCTGCTTCGGAACCTCTGCCAAGTCTTAACTTTGACTATCCATATGTGAGTAAATAACTTATGATATGATATCCAGTGGCTATTTCACTTAAGCGACACTTTTGAGTAATATGGACTACGTAAATTACGTGAGGTGTTTTTTAAAATTTTCTGTACCTCCCTCTCTCCCTGGTGAGATGTCGTGAGATTTTATTCAACCACCTCCCCCATCCCCCAATCTCACGTGAGATTTTTCAATATAATATACCAATACATATTTGGAAACAGCAGTTTTACTGCGTTGAATACTTCGATGCTTAAAAACGCTTCAGTTAATAACAGACTCAAGTCTGCGGTCCTTTGGGGCTGTAATAAAATAAACTTCTAAGTTTCAATCAATCAATCAATCCATAAGCCCTCTATCCTGAACTTCTGTCTGTTTTCTAATGTTTGTTTTCCTCATTTAGAGGATATCTCTAAGTTCAGTGTGCCGTTTGGCCTCCTCTAACATTTTCCATTGTGTTATATCTCTGGCAACCCTTCTCCAGTAAGGGCCCGCTGTAATTTTTAACTCATCTTCCCATCTCTTAAGTTGTCTTTCCCGCTTCCTTTTTCCATCTCTGGGGTACCAGTCTGTCACAATTGTACTCGACCTTTCCTGAGTAATCCCTAACATGTGGCCTGTCCATCTCCACTTTAGTTGGTCTATTTTCGTAAGTACATCCATAACTCTTGTCTTGTGTTGGAGAGAAGCATGATAGGCATCAGGAAACAAGACTGGAAACGAATCACCTATATAAGAGCCAAGACAAGAGTTACGGAACTTCTAAGTTTATCGCAAGCAAAATATACGGCGGTTTATATTTCATATTTAATTTATTATTTATTTAGAAAAATAAGCCCAAAATTAATTACCTCTACAGGTGACAAGAGGGCTGGCTCTTTCCTCGCTCAACGAATAGGACTTGCTATTCAACGAGGAAATGCAGCCAGCGTTCGCGTTCTTGCCACCATCCCACGCGGATCAAGTCTTTTTTAATTAATCATTATTTATGTTTTCTCCTTTTTTAGTTTTTAATATTGTATATTCATTATCAAGGTAATCAAAAACCTACGGGTTAGTTCCCGTTGACCTAGAATTATGAAATTTGGCAATGTCATGAAGCAAAATTGGAGGCATAAATCCGAAAATTGTTAATTTATAGTTAGAACGCATATAAATGTTATTTTGCAATCATAAACATTATTTGCAGTTGGTAAACTGACCGCGATTCATCTCTATGTATTGCGGCAACAGTTTTCCAACAAAGTTAAGTTTGTCTCTCTATCCAGTTTATGGTAATAATAAATAATAATAATAATATTTATTTATTGATAATATTCAGTACATATATATTACAGTCTTATTGATAAAAACATAAAAATAAGCTTTATGATCTTATCAAATTTAGTGTCATAAAGCGGAACATCTGAGGATATGCCTGAACTAGGTTATACCTGTGCTTCAGGCGAGACAGTGCAAATATAAATTTACTAAGTAGCTTAATTAACAATAAAGTAACTTATATAGTAGTAATATTACAGTCACAGTAGTGTACTTATTGTATAACAGCATTAAGTATGGTTTCAAATAACATTTACATGGTTTCGTCAGATACATGTTTGGTGCTTTCATAGTAAACTATGCGATTCAAATGAGAATAGGATCGACTTTGCGCCATATTGTGACGTCATAGCTGTCAATTCTAACCAGTTACGTAGGGTGAGCAAAGCAAGATATTTTTAGAATAAAATGTATTTGCAAAGGTTGAGTGATAAATACTAAATGGCGACTGGCGTCCTTAATTACTTTTCTTTAATAATTTTGGCCTTTGCGCCAAAAATTAAAATAAAAAAGGTTATGGTATGGTTTCAAAAAACTAATTATGATTAAAAAAAATATATATTAGGTATTTTAAGACAATTAACTACTGATTTAACCTTTTTATTTAAATTTGATGTGACACTATTATTATTGATATGCAAATAATTATTTGCAAACCATACTTTTCAAGTGACATTTGACAGATAGAGGTTATTGATATTCCTATTCTTATTTGAATCGCATAGTATGTACGGAAGCCTCGGAGCGCGAGTCCACCTTGTACTTGACCGGTTTTTTATTTTTAAATTGACTACATGGTATTCTGACTTCACGGAGGTAAACTTTTGATACGTGTTTGATACACAGGTGACAGATGAGGTCTACGAGCAACCAGTCAACCTCATGACCCCGAAGAAAACACCTCACGAAAAGGTGAGCCAACCAAACTATTAGTACACTGAGACAGGTGAATTCACGTGTCCTTTACTGAAAACAAACTCCTTCCTGCGACTTCGTCCGCCAGACGTCTATTATTGAATATCGTTATAAATAATAGCCTATATGTTATTCTGATGTATAAACAATAATAATGTAAAGTTTCATCAAAATCCGTTCAGCAGTTTTTGCGTGAAAGGGTAACAAACATCCCAAACGATAGGACCAATTTTGACGGGACTTTCACTAGCAGATAGCATGTTCAAAGGAGGAACTTAGGTTACTTTTATATTGGAAAAATAATAAGGGATCCGCGGGAAAAAAATGAAACCCAATTTTGGTCTGGGTTATTAGGGTTCCTACAATTAGCGGGTATAATGTAGCAAGCTCGGTTGGTTATAAATTAAAATGGTTGATGATATATTAAAGATGGCAGACGACTTATCAAAAAAAATGTCACTTAGATTAAGATTCACCATGACAAAATAGTCTGAGCCTGGCTATACGTTTGGAAAACTCCACTGATCACTAAATACGTATTGAAAAATGTATTCTTCATCATTTTAATGTTGTTTATGTATGCAGTCTTCACAGACGGACGCGACCGAGCGGGCGGAGCCTTCTGAGGACGAGTGGCCGGCCTTCGACTTCTCCAAGTTTGAAAATTACCTGAATAATGTCAAGGAGGACTCCGCACCGGAACATAATCGTATCAAGAGGAGAGCTAAGGTGATTATTCAACTACTTAATACACAAGTAAAATCTTAACCGTTAACTGAGGTAACCCAATATCGAGTTACCAGCAAAAATGAGAAAATAGATCTCGCTGGAAATTATGAAGACACAAAGATTTGTTTCCATTTATCTCAATAACTATATATGTTAGAACAAGACCAAGACTGGCTTATAGATAAATATTGTTTTCTTATATTTACGCGAATACTATATATTGAAATAAAACTATTTTACGGATTTTATCGCATGTATTTACTATTTAATTTTCCCGACGTTTCGGCTGCTTTACAGCAACCATGGTCACGGGGGGACTGAGGTGTTAAACGTCCTGATGTCATAGTTAATAACTGGGTACCCTCATATTTAGTTGTTGTTTGCGGTCCGATCCACGCAGAAAGTGCTTACGGTGTCTTTTGGTCTTGCAATGGTCTTGATAAAATCTATACTTATATATTAATATTATAAAGCTAAAGAGTTTGTTTGTTTGTTTGTTTGGTTGAACGCGCTAATCTCAGGAGCTACTGGTCCGAATTGAATAATTATTTTTGTGTTAAATAGTTCATTTATCGAGGAAGGTTATAAGCTATATATCATCACGCTACGACCAATAGGAGCGGAGCAGGAACGAATAATGTGGCAAAAACGGGAAAAAACTATTCCTTTTGAAAGCTTCCGTTGCGTACGCTGCCTAAACGGTTAAAGTTTGCACTTATTGAGGAAGGTCATAGACTTTATAACATCACTCTACGCCAAAGTAACTATTAGCGCGGGTGAAACCGCGGGCACAGCTAGTAGTAAATACACGCGATAAAATCCGTAAAATAGTACATTTCAAATATCGAGGGATGAAAGGCTTTATGACTTAAGCGACATTGTTATAACTTTACAAGAGAGTATACTCATTCGACGCAGAAACATTCGCTGATTCCAAATATGTATACAGGCTGTTTCAGAAGTCTGTTTCAGAAGTCTGTTTCAGAAGTCTGTTTCAGAAGTCTGTTTCAGAAGTCTGTTTCAGAAGTCTGTTTCAGAAGTCTGTTTCAGAAGTCTGTTTCAGAAGACTGTTTCAGAAGTCTGTTTCAGAAGTCTGTTTCAGAAGTCTGTTTCAGAAGTCTGTTTCAGAAGTCTGTTTCAGAAGTCTGTTTCAGAAGTCTGTTTCAGAAGTCTGTTTCAGAAGTCTGTTTCAGAAGACTGTTTCAGAAGTATCGGGTATACAACAAAATGGTATAAAAATTTGATCAAAACTCGACCATGTTTTTCAATGTTTCTTTCGTCGACGATTTCTATAACTCGTAATATCTCGAGACCTATGTACAATTTGCATGTTCTGTTTTGTAAAAATTGGTAGTCGCCCCTCATAAGTGTAGTTTACACTGCTGAATAGTGTTATGGATGTACCCAAAGGCCAGAACATGATACCTGTGACAAGTATTCAAAGGTCTATAACTTCGAAACTTTGACAGCTAGGTATAAACTGTCTTCACTAAGCACCCATTTATAAGCTACCGTATATGTACCCAGAGTATTATTTCGGACTTCTGATAAACCAGTGATGATAAGTTGATGATAAGTCAATATCACCCAAAAGTGTCGCTTCAGACAAATAGCTTGTGGCGCACCCTATATCTCGCCACGAAACACAACTACCGCCAGTCGCTACTAGATGGCGCGACTGTAGACTGCACCCTAAATCACGCCACGAGCTCTTCACCCCTTGATATGTACATATTGTTAGCTATTGCTCGCGGCTGTGCTTGCATAAACTTATGTGTAACTTTAGTATATTACCTGGGTATAGGAATAACAATAAAACCTTAACAAAAAATCTAAAACGTCTCTGCAAATAGTCTAAGACGAAACTATAGCACTGGGATAATTTAAATAAAAACTCGCTTATCAAACTTATGCCCGACTACTGAAAAATCACGCTCTAAAAGTATGAAACAAGATAAATGCCACTTTGTTCTAAAGCTTTCAAGCTGTTAGTCACTGTTAGTTAAAAAGTAAAAAAAAAAAAATTAGTTAAAAAAAAATCTATTTTTTAGGGTTCCGTACCCAAAGGGGGAAAACGGGAACCCTAATACTAAGACTTCGCTGTCCGTCCGTCCGTCCGTCTGTCACCAGGCTGTATCTCATGAACCGTGATATTTAGAGAGTTGAAATTTTCACAGATGATGTATTTCTGTTGCCGCTATAACAACAAATACTAAAAAACAGAATCAAATTTATATTTAAGGGGGCTCCCATACAACAAACGTGAATTTTTCGCCGTTTCTATAGATAATGGTACGGAACCCTTCGTGCGCGAGTCCGACTCGCACTTGGCCGGTTTTTATACCATTCATTTCTATACAGTATTATTCCGAGTTTCTCAAACATTCATGTATATTTTAAATACTATTATACTGTGAGATTATATGACCAGTGGAAATATGGCGCCTATCAAAGTGTAGAGATCTCAAAGTGCATATCTTGGCAAGACCCCAGAAGTACCGAACTGATCAAGATTATTTTTGCCGCAGAACATTCGGAAATTTAACACACTACTCGGACCGCAGCTGCGAGAGCGCCCCCACCACTACATCTACCCGGAACCAATCAAGGACCGAATCCTGGAGTTCACCACGTCGACCAAACGACCAGGGATCCTGCCAGACCAGATGAACCCTGGAGTCATATTCAGAGTCCGAATGTCGGACGCGATACTGAGAATCAAGCAACGAATGTACGAAGACCCGGAGAGACACATCGAAGCTGACATCATATACGCCAATCTAATAAAAAAAGTGGTTATGGATGAAATAACCAAGTTCCACAACCTGCTTCTTATGTACAAAACTGATAAAAGCATCAAAGAGCATTTGGGAGAGTGTGGAGGAAGAATCTATAAATTTATAAGTTATATGACGATTAAAGTTCACATTTACTGTCTGTTTGATGCTCTATGGATCGATGGGAACCCTTATGTGATCGGAGACGAGTACTCTGTGACGCCAGTAGAGGTGCCCCCGATGTTACAGTGTGACGCGGCTGAGTGCAACTCTATTGTGTTCGTAGATTCAATTACTGAACCCAAAGATGTTGAGGAATGATTAAATAAAATCTTTAACAACTTGAAATTTTTATTTTTATTTTTACCTGACTGAGACGGCTCTCATCTGCTATAGTAGGTGGGTGCACTACAGTGCGCCCACACTTCGCCGATGTATTTTGGTACCAATGTAATAGGGGGCGAGCCTATTGCCATTATACTGGGCATATTTTTTTCTGAAAACGCAGGAGAATTCGGCCATAATCCATGTTTGTGAGGTAGATGGGAGGCGTTTAAATGAGCAAAGTAATGTAATGCTCTGACGTTGCCGTGAGTTGTCCCTACCATCGACGTGAAGTATGATACAGGCGGCGACAGTCCACTACACTGACCCAGTGCGAACTTCACACTTCAAAACTTCACACGCCTTTCTATAAACATCCAGGTTTCCTTACGATGGTTGCCTTCACCGTTTTGCGAGTAGTAATCATTATTGTTTACTACTCGAAAATTACACCGATTTCCACTTTTTAAATCTTACATGCCCCTTTTGAGTATTTAGTTTGCTTCTAAACTTACTGGTTGTCTGTAAGAAATTAGTAGTAAAAACATAGTTTTTAGTAGTTAGACCTGTAGGTATTCTTAGCATGATCGCGTAGACATACGTTTTATCTTCTTCAACTGTCAGATTTGTCGACAAAATGACGTCACACCAAGGCATGTTCAATACATAAAACTCGAAGTGACGTCATTTTCTCGACAAATTAGACAGTTGAAGAAGAGAAAACTTATGTCTACACGGCCATGCGATTCCTATTGAGAATGTTGTATTATTTTCTTTGTTTGGTGTTCAATAAAGAGTGTTATATCTTTATCCTAATAGATTTGTTTATCAGCTAATGTAATTTATTAGCAGAGACGTCGTGGCCGAGGAGACAGGCGTCGAGGGAGGCAGAGGGTCACCACTGCTCAACCAGAATATGAAGTAAGTCAAACACAATTAACAATCTCGAGGGCTTTCAACTTACAGAATAATAATAATAAACCCCTTTGACGACAAGATCATCCACCATCTTTATCAATGTCATCATCCATTTTTATTTAATGGGTATTTATTGAATTTGTCCTTGCTATTAATTACTCGACATTGCCATAAATACCGCTAATCGCAGGTGCAGGTATTCCTCGTCTTATTCCATTAAAATTACATCATTTTCTCTGTTATAGGCTAAGAATACGACTACCACTGAGGTTCCGGTAGCCCGGCGAGGCAGCGCACCGCACTGGGAGACACAGCAGATAGGACGGAAGAGAAAACAGAAGAAGGACAAACAAAAACCCAACTATGATACCTATGAAACACCACTTAAGGTAAACTTTTGGTTGCATGGAATAAAAGTATTTGCATGAAAAAAAAATAACCGTTTAAAAAGACAAGCAGGCTATTAACAATCGCCTTCTTTGATTAAAGAAAAGCCATCGTTAAGTGTCAGGTCGTACCATAGATTAGCGAGTGAATTTTAGGTCTGTGGGCCATACTTTATTTCAAGAAAAGTCAATTCGATCGCCATTTGCTACATAAAAAGAAAATTAATTATTTTTTTATTTAGGATTTAACGGCTTTTGTTATTTTTCATAGAGCAGCTGCCAGTGTTAGTTACGTCATTTATTGATCTTATTTAAGCGAATGGAATAGATTTTTATTTTTCCCATAGACATTATTACGCAAGTATATTTTTTCTTGAACAAGAATGTTAAGTATAAAGCTACAGACTATAAATTAGTTACAAATATAGTTTTTTTTGTTGTAATATGCCAATAGGAATGGGAGGCAAGTTTCGTAGAGATGCCCAAAGACTTGTATCAAGCGCACCTACGGCCAGGCGTGATCTTCCGGATCCACATGTCGGAGGCTATTCTCAAGATGCAGTACCGCAAGTACGTATCATCATCACATCATGGTTTTGTGACAATGGGGTGGTAATGACAACGGGTCTTATCACCACCTCTTAAAGTATTGTTTTTTTAACGAAATGAGTGAAATGATGATATTTAATGGAATAAGATGAGGAATGGCATCACCTGCGACTAGCGCGAGTATTTCGCCAATGTCAAGTAATTAATAGCAAGGACAAATTCAATAAATACACATATTAAATAAAAATGGATAATGACAGTGATAAAGATGGCGGATGACCACGGATTTATATCTAAAGTATTGTTGTTTTAACAGTAACTTTTAATTTTGACAGAGTGTATAGTGAGTTAACTGTCAGAATTGAAAGTAATATTCATGGAGGTAGTATAGTAATAAGGAGCCGGCATTTCGAGCCCGCGCTGCGGTAAATTATCCGCCATATTAGTTTTGACTAGTGACACTTAGGTACTTACCTGATCTTAAGACTAAGCTGGCGGATTTTAGATAAACCATTGCCAACATTTAAAAAAAAAAACTGAGCCGTCGCGAGACGTCTGGCAGATGTGAAACAAAACATAGTAGTCGTAGCGGCGGGTGAGTGAGTGAGCGGAGTCAGCCGGTGGGTGGAGTCTAAGCGGCGGAAAGAGCTGAGGAGCCGAGGAGTACGAAGCGTGGCCGCATTTAACTTTAAGCCTTAAGTAATAAGGTTGATTTCATTTTGTTGTGGCGAATCGCTCGCCACGCCAAAAATCAGGTTTACCCCTCGCCTATAGATGTTTTACATCAAAATCGCCGCAGAGCATTACGAAGAGTGGGGTCGTTAGGGGTTTTCTATCTACTCTGAGGTAATATTAAAAACATCGCTGCAAGACGGGTGGGGGTAAGGGGGCTGCTTACAATTGATGGCCATGGTTTAATCTTCTCTTTTTACGAAATAAATGAAATGATGAAATTTAATGGAATAAGATGAGAAATGGCTCCACATGCACCTAGCGGGTATTTCAGCCAGTGTCAAGTAGTTAATATTAAGAGCAGTTCAGTAATAAAATATAAATATAAATCGATAAATAATAATTGGTGATGAAAGTCATTATAGGTCATTATTAGAACTGTCGTACGATAGGTATTTTTTTTATTCTTTTTTCATAGTTACGGAGAGGATAAAGACGAATCTGTGATCGAGGCGGACGTAGAGTACCTTAGGCTCACGCGGAAGGTGATCAACGACGAGATTACCAAGTTCGAGGACCTCAAATGGCTGATAAGCTGGTTCAACAACCGAACGGACCTGATACAGGAGCATATGTGCAACACGCGATATTACGCAGTCGGTAAGTTCGACAAGGATTGCATTACCGTGATCAAAAGCGGAAATAACGTCGCCATCTTTATCTGTGACACAAATGTTAGACGCCTTAGTGAAGATCATTGTCAGACTGTAATTTCCGTGGACAGAGAAAGTTATAGACGCTATCGAAATACGATCTCTTTGATTTAAATTGAAATAGCGCTTTATGAAGTAAGAGTGAGTGTGAAAGAGATTTCTATAGGTACCTGTTCCTGGTTCCATAATTAAGTGTGTTAATGCATAATACATTAAATCGACGAGTAAAAGACGAAGCGACCCAGGCGCCATGTTGGGCGATATTGAGTTATAGTATAGCGTTGGAAGCGGCGAATTTTTTAAATTTTCTTTTGAGCTGGGTTTCGTGCAAAGTTACACAAAATGGCGCTTCAGTCATAGACATGTGATAATGGCTGTATGTGATAGAAAATAAAAATAATCTATGTTCGTATTCAAATTGTTGTTCATTCTATCAGGGACGCCGCCCACCATGTTTACGCACCCCGAGGAGTACATGAAGCGGCTCTGTCTCTTCGACAGCGTATACATAGACCATATCCCGTATGTCGTGGGGGAGGACAGCTCGCTGCTAGCGGCCGTGGCGCCGCCCGTACTGCACTGCGACGCTGCCACCTGCACCTCAGTGCCTTTCATAGACAGGTGACCGATTATCATAGACAGGTGACAGATAATCAAAGATAGGCTACCATCCATCGCTGATAGCTGACAAACAGGTAACCATCGATCATTTATAGGTGACACACAATCAAAGACAGTTGAGTTAGGTAACCATCGACTATTGATAGGTGAGAGACAATCAAAGACCGTTGAGTTAGGTAACCATCGATTATTGATAGGTGACAAGCAAAAGAGGATAGGTAACCATCGACTATTGATAGGTGAGAGACAATCAAAGACCGTTGAGTTAGGTAACCATCGATTATCGATAGGTGACAGACAATCAAAGACAGTTGAGTTAGGTAACCAGCGATTATCGATAGCTGACAAGCAAAAAAGGATAGTTAACCATCGATCATTGATAGGTGACCGACAATCAAAGACATTTGTGTATGACGTGTTTTTAAAAAGGCCAAATATGTACATTATTGTTAAATTTTATATTGTCGTTGTATATTCCATAGTCAATTATGTTATTTTAAGTTTAAGTCACTTCTCTATCGTATTAGGTTGCCTGTAAAGATAGTAGTAAGTTATGATGATATAATAATACATCATCACGCCTGTATTCCCCGAAGGGGTAGGCAGAGGTGCACTGCAGTGCGCCCACACTTCGCCGATGTATTTTGGTCCCAATGTAATAGGGGGCGAGCCTATTGCCATTATACCGGGCACACAGGTTTCCTCACGATGTTTTCCGTCACCGTTTCTTAGCAAGTGATAATCTCAGATGAAAATGAAAATGAGAGTTATGATGATATATAAATAAATAAATAAATTTGAGTAAGGTAACCATCGATTATCGATAGGTGACAAGCAAAAGAGGATAGGTAACTATTGATCATTGATAGGTGACATATAATCAAATATATAACCATATATCATTCTCGCACGTCCAACATTATCTCTAATTGGACATATGTCGACACAAAACGTCAAATTTCCTTTTGTTTCAACATATGTTTCGGGCCTCTGTTCGTGTAATACATTGAAAGTATTTGTGTCATAGTGTGATGTTTGATGAACGACTCGCGCGCACCAACGTGCGGACCCTGACAAGGTGCCAGGCAAGCTGCCGCGCGCACTGCAGGAACGATCCCGACTGCCTCAAGCGCTGCTCCGACCGCTGCCTGCGATCCGACTGAACGCTGCATCCGAGCATATACTATTACACAATGTACTGCTGTTTTATTTATCAAGTGTATCAGAATAAGATTTTTTTAATTTAAAGATTCTTTAAGAAACGAGCCTACTCATTCCTTAAAGGCCGGCAACGCACTTGTGATGCCCCTGGTGTTGCAGGTGTCCATGGGCGGCGTTGATCACTTACCATCAGGTGAAACGTCTGCTCGTTTGCCGCACTATCTCATAAAAAAAAACCCACACTGGCACTTATGAATTGGCAATATACAAAAGATAATAATAGTATCTTTACCACCCATTCGGAATGCATTTCCTATGAAGAAGAATGGGCAAGAAACTCCATGGTTACTTTTTTCCAATACGGATTAACATTTTTATGTGTTTTTTTTAATCAACAATTATACAATGTATCCTTGAAGACCTTGGCTTTTGGGACTAAGCCGGCTAAACATTCCCACCACTGTTACCCCTGTAATCCAGAATCGACAGCGGTATCTATTGAAGACACCGAGGTTTGACCCTCGGCGAGTCTCGAGGACAAAGCTAAATTGTCATGGAACCCGCTCGAATTAAATCGAAAATGTGTAGGAGGAGTTTAAGCAAAAATTTGTCCACTTCCCTCCATTGCAAAGTGGAAGACAAAAATAACTGTATTGTCTGAGTTGCCACAGAAATAAAGAAGGCACCACGGATGCTGTTTAGCACTAGTTGGACCTAACAATGTGAGGTGCATTATACTTACCTACGCACGGTAATGTATCACTTTCAACTGTCAGATTTGTCGAGAAGTGACGTCATTCACTTCGAGCTTTTTTTACTGGACATGGCTCGAAGTCACGTCATTTTCTCGACAAATCTGACAGTTGAAGGGATTAAACTTATGTCTACACGGTCATGCTAAGACTACTGGTCTCAACAAGATATAGATACAGTGCGATCCAAATAAGAATAGGAATGTCAAATAACCTATATCTGTCAAATATCACTTGAAAAGTATGTTTTGCAGAAAACTTATTTGCATATCAATAATAGTAGTCTTACATCAAATTTAAATAAATAGGTTAAATTAGTAGTAAATTGTCTTAGAATAATATTTTATTATTTAAAGTCATAATTCGTTTTCGTTCGTCACAATATGGCGCAGAGTCGATACTATTCTTATTTGAATCGCATAGTACATATTTATTGTTTCGCCTCAATGAAATACAAAATATAAATATACGATAAAAAAAATTAGGTCTGAGAAATAAACCACTCCCGATGTTACATGCAAACTGTTTATCGTTGAAGACCTGCACACACAGTTGCGACGAAACACCCGACACGATCACCGCCCTCCTCGACCGGGCGTTGAGAGGGCTACTAACACACCTACACCAGCCTCAAACAGACACCGACCTCGCCGGCGAGGTCGAGGAACACCCTCTTCCGCTCGTAGGTGCATCTTTGCACCTAGGAGCGCAGTCACTACCTCTCCCCGTCACGGTAACTGCCCAAGCCGAGGTCGTGCCCTCTGTGGCGCCCTTGAGCTAGTTGCCACCCCTTTCCGCCCTTAAGGCATTGGTTGGAGTGCACTCTGCGCTCGCCACTCCTCCGGTAAAGCTGTAAAGGCCACCTCACGGCCAACAGTGTAAGTCCTTCAAAAAAAAAAGCGACGAAGCAAGTGCGACATAATTGTTTGTAACTAGGTAAGACTGCGACTTAGTCCGCGGGGAATTTGGGAACCCTGATTACCCGGAAAAAATGGGTTTATTCCCGCGGTATCCTAATTCTTTTTCTAAAATAAAATTAGTTCAAGTTACTCGTTGTTACATCAGCTATCTACTAGTGAAAATCCCGTTAACATAATGTCGAGCCGTTTGGTCCTCAAACAAACAAACGGACGGACGTTTTTAGGGTTCCGTACCCAAAGGGTAAAATGGGAACCCTATTACTGAGACTTCGTTGTCCGTCCGTCCGTCTGTCTGTCACCAGGCTGTATCTCATGAGAGAGTTGAAATTTTCACAGATGATGTATTTCTGTTGCCGCTATAACAACAAATACTAAAAAACAGATTAAAAGAAATATTTAAGGGGCCTCCCATACAACAAACGTGTATTTTTTTTTGCCGTTTTTATAGATAATGGTACGGAACTCTTCGTGCGCGAGTCTGACTCCCACTTGGCCGGTTTTCTTTAAATAATTGCGTTTTCAGTATTCATTTAATAAAAAGCTGCTATTTTGACATTACAAATAGACACTTCAATTTTATTTATTTGTATATATAGCCTTAGCTACGGTCATTATAAATGTTTATAGTGTACTAGCATGCCATTAGAACTATTATTTTAATTGTTTCTGATAATACATAATACAGTTTAGTAGTCGAATGCACGCTCTGCGGTTTGAACGCAAACCGGCAGCTATCCCGCCGTGACAAGACTAAATGTGAGAGATATTAGTTTTTGGTAGTGGCGAAAATTATGTCACGTGACTATTGTCGCGCCAGTGTGGCTTTACACTCATGACATCGAGGGTTGAAAGGCTATTTGGCATAAGCGACATTTTATTAACTTTACAGGAGAGCATACTCATTCGACGCAGAAAAAAATGCTGGTTCCATCATCATCATCATCACGCCTGTATTCCCCGAAGGGGTAGGCAGAGGTGCACTGCAGTGCGCCCACACTTCGCCGATGTATTTTGGTCCCAATGTAATAGGGGGCGAGCCTATTGCCATTATACCGGGCACACAGGTTTCCTCACGATGTTTTCCGTCACCGTTTCTTAGCAAGTGATAATCTCAGATGAAAATGAGATTCGCACATGGAACCCAGAGGTGCGAGCCGGGGATAGAACCTGCGCACTTTGATTGCAAAGCGTGCGTTCGACCACTCGGCTACCACTGCTACTGCTAACTACTAATGCTGGTTCCAAATATGTATATAAGTCAATATCGCCCAAAAGTGTCGCTTAAGTCAAATACCGGTTCGGAATGCTGCTTCCACTGAGAAGAGCCGGTAAAAAACTCAATGGTTACTCTTTTCAAAATGATAATTGCGAGTAATACATTCTCAGGAGCAGCAATGCCATCAGAGCAGACGGCACCTTTGCCACAATACTAGAGAAGAATTATACTCACGGCAGTCTAATATTAAATACAATTAAATTTAGTACACCTTGTCCTTACTAGTGCTTTAATTCCTCTCCATCCAAAGGTTGCCTGGCAGAGATCACTATTAGTGATAAGGCCGTCCATTGTTGCACTTATTTTTTTTATAAATGTATAGTTTGTATTTCATTAAGAGGTGGAACTATAAAGAGTTATCTATCGATCTGTGAGACGGGGTAGTAACCGTAGCGTATAAGATGAACTATCCCAGAGTTCTGAAGAAACCTTCGACGTTCAAGAAATGGAGTGTTAACTTCATAACCACTGCCACGAAGTATGGCAAAGACTTCTGTAATCAGTCCAGTATCCATGGGCTAAGCCACATCGCCGCGCCCCGCAGACACTGGATAGAGAGGTGAGTAGCTCCTTGGGTCTTACCTGGTGGTAAGACCTCTTCTTTCTTTTTACGAAATGAATGAAATGATGATATTTTGATGGATAAAGATGATTAATTCTCGAGTAATTAATAGTAAAGGTAAATTCACATTATAAATAAATTAATGGTAACAACTTTTAACAAAACAAGCTTTTATTTAATTGCCCTTAGTTCTCGTGTTCTCCTCAGCAAGCCCTTTCATTTGATACCCATACTGTGGTAGTGCAGAGAAAATAACTATTCCGCCATCTTGGATGATCCGCCATATCGGAATTAGAATGACGTCACATAGCTAAGCATGCATTGTCATCCAAAATAAGCATGGCCACACCGGGCCAGCGTGGTGGACTATGGCCTGAATCCCTCGCATTGAGGGGAGGCCCGTGCTCAGCAGTGTGACGTTAAAAGGGCTGTACCTAGTATTATGTTTTCAGGTTGTTATGGGTTTGTGTGACGGGGCTGGCGGTGTGGGGCACCCTTGATTTGTCCATGGGACAGTTGCAGCGGTATCATGAGAACCCTACTGTGGTGACCCTGGAAAAAGACTTCAGGTCCTGGCGTTTCAGTCTGCCCGCCGTCACTGCTTGCTATGCTGTTAGTTTCAGTTAACACTATTACAAAAAGCACCCAATAGAGGAACCTAATTAGCTAAACTTTATTTTCTTTATTAGAAAAAAGCAACCATGGAGTTTCTTACCCATTCTTCTCAATAGAAAATACATTCCAGATGGGTGGTAGAAATAGTATTATTATTATTTATTTACGATTCATAAGTGTCTGTATTGGTCATTTCTAAAAAAAATCTGATTCTTTTGAAAAAAAGAATGAAAAAAGAAAGAAAAGACATTTATTAGGACGAGCACTTACGCAAACAAGGAAAGAATATTTTAATCATAGGTACAGGAACGAATATAAAAACTGGTCAAGTGCGAGCTAGACTCGCGCACCGAGGCTTCCGTACATAAACTATGAAAGCACCGAACATTGCTCCATTGAAAAGACACATCGAGATAGTTTGCGGTTAGTTTACAAACTGTCATTTACAATTATTACCACTTGCAGAACGGTGAAGGAAAACATCGTGGGGAAACCTACCACCAACCAACCAACCCGCACTGGGGCAGCGTGGTGGACTATGTCCCAAACCTCCCTCGTATTGAGGGGAATATGCCCGGTATAATTTGCAATAGGCTCGCCCCCTATTACATTAGGACCAAAAATACATCGGCGAAGTGAGGGTGCACTGTAGTGCGCCCCTACCTAGCCCTTCGGGGAATATAGGCGTGATGTTGTATGTATGTAATATATTCATCTAACATGTCTTACAGTTACGTGAACGTTATTTGAACCTTATAATAAGTTGAGTAACAGTTTTAAGGAACTTGTTAGTAACTATACTTGAAGGCTCAGTCGTAGCGTTTCTTCCAGAATCGCTCGGATCCCGCCAAGGTTCCCGGCGTAGTGTTAAAGTACTGGAATACTACGCCGTCGGACACTCAGTACGCGTACTACGCTCGTTTTGTAGACGCAACCGCCAACTCCGACGTGTTTCATTTGGATAAGTTCCGCGAGTTTCAGGATGATGCCCGCCTTGACGTGGACTTGTATCAAGTATCAGTCGATGTAAGTAACTGAACAATTAGGGTCCTATCTAAAATGAAAACTCTTCGTTTCGGCTTAGCAATTTTATTTCCAGCGATTATCACCTCATGCATGACCGTGTAGACATAAGTTTTATCTCTTTCAACTGTCAGATTTGCTTTGAGCTGAGCTGAGCGAGAATCTTTGTGTACGCGAAATGTGCTGGGCCCTGGTGTAAATTAAAGGGGGGAAAATCCGCAATTAGGCTACTAGTAAGAAGGGGCTTCAAAAGGGCAAGGGGCAGGTCACTGTCACGCGGGTACGGTACCTTTGAGTTGACATAGGCGCCGTCCTTTGGCTATGGCTGGGTCGTCAGGCTGACTGGCACTAACACAATAGGGAAAGGGCTTCCAGGGTCTCTTAGGATCACACACACTCAGGATCACACACGATTATATACATGTCCGCTGGTTAGGTTCAGGCCCCGTAGCATGACCGCGTAGACATAAGTTTTATCTATTTCAATATAAATAAATAAATAAAATACATCATCACGCCTGTATTCCCCGAAGGGGTAGGCAGAGGTGCACCGTAGTGCGCCCACGCTTCGCCGATGTATTTTTGGTCCCAATGTAATAGGGGGCGAGCCTATTGCCATTATACCGGGCACAAGATTTTTGGGCTTTAGTTCACCACGCAGGCCCAGTGCGGGTTGGTGAACTTCACACGCCTTTCTATAGACGTGCAGGTTTCCTCACGATGTTTTCCTTCACCGTTTCATAGCATGTGGTAATCTCGGATGAAAATGAGATTCGCACATAAACCCAGAGGTGCGAGCCGGGGTTTCAACCTGCACACTTTGATTTGCAAGGCGTGCGTTCGGCCACTCGGCTACCACTGCTATTCTATTTCAACTGTCGAGAAAATGACGTTACTTCGAGCAGTTTGTACTGAACATGGCTCGGTGACGTCATTTTATCGACAGTTGAAATAGATATAACTTATGTCTACGCGGTCATGCTACGGGGGCAGGAGCACAAACGAGATGCGTCCGAACCGCACGACGGTCAGTCAGTTCACTCGTCAGGGGGAAAGAGACAGGGCAACAAAATATCAGGGTACTCGGGGGTAAGATAATAATTTGGGGAAGTTTTGGCACATCTACCTACGAGGTAAATTATAAATTCCCTGAACTAGTCCAAGTGTTTTGAGCGTAGGTTTTTTTTATAGGTGGTGTACCAGCTCGGCGCCGATAACAATCTGAAGACTATGACGTCTGAAGTCAGCTCTATAGCCTGGACTACCGTCATGACAGAAGCTGGAGTGTGTTACGTCACGAACTCCCTGGCTTCCGATGACGTTGCAGTGACGTAAGTCCATTCAGCTGAATGTACTATGCGATTCAAATCAGAATAGGATCGGCTTTGCGCCATATTGTGACGTCATAGCTATCAATTCTAACCAGTTAGGTAGGGTGAGCAAAACAAGATATTTTTAAATAAAATTTATTTGCAAAGGTTGAGTGAAAAATGCACTCAGTCGCACGACGAAGCACACTAACAACGACAAAATGGGGACTGGCGTCCTTATTTTCTTTTCTTTAATAATTTTTATTTAATTTTGGCATGTTCTGGGCCATTGCGCCAAAAATTCATGTAAAAAAGGTTTTGGTATGGTTTTAAAAAACTAATTATGACTTGCGAATAAAGCAGTGGTAGCCGAGTGGTCGAACGCACGCCTTGCAAATCAAAGCGTTATTAAGTAAGGTCTTATTCTATGCCCGTCCTCACGATGTTTTCCTTCACCGTTTCATAGCTAGTGGTAATCTCGGATGAAAATGAGATTCGCACATAAACCCAGAGGTGTGAGCCGGGGTTTAAACCTGCACACTTTAATTTGCAAGGCGTGCGTTCGACCACTCGGCTACCACTGCTGTCGGGTTTGAATAATGTCGCATTTAATACATTATGTTTCAGAAAGTTTAATCACAACGCGACAAAGATCTTCCCGGTGACATGTATCTACTCCAAGAACTGTTACATCAAGATTGATGTGTTGACGCCTTTTATTGTAAGCATACCCTTGGTAGATTAGTTGTTTTACAATTTTGTAACCATTACTACTACTACAGCTATTTTTAACGTCCCACTGCTGGGCACGGGCCTCCCTTCAATGCGAGAGGGATTCAGACCATAGTCCATCACGCTGGCCCGGTGCGGGTTGGCAGACTTCACACATCTATTGAGAACTAGTCAAACTCCCTCAGACGTGCAGTTTTCCTCACGATGTTTCCCTTCACCGTTTCTTAGCAAGTGATAATCTCGGATGAAAATGGGCCAGCGTGGTGGACTATGGCCCGAATCCCCCTCGCATTGAGGGGAGGCCCGTGCCCAGCAGTGAGACGTTAAAAGGGCTGTAGTAGTAGGTAGTAGTAGTAGTAAACTTACGTCCCACATTGATATGACAGGACAAAATATTTTTTTGTTATGTAATTGAGCTGTACAGTCATTTAGTATAAGCATAATCTGGACTGATTTTAAGCGTAAGCTACTCGTATTTGTATGTATTTGAAGTATTGGCGATTTAAAAGATGATTAGCCCCCACAGTTGAACCATTCAGCAGGGCTGACGTAGAATTTTAAACCTTACGTCTTTCTCCTTGTGATAGTTTTTCATGCATTCGCCGTACGACGTGCCAGATATCACTCAGCATCTCTACAAGGTAGCTCTGACTGAGCATCACACCGCTGAGCTGAGTGTAATGGAGACAGGAAGCGGGCGGGGGGTGCGAGACATCCGGCCCGAGAGGAGGGGGTGCCTTTACACTAACGAGCCTAACGTGCCGGGCCGGCTGGTACTATCACTGTTATCAATATCACTGCTATCAATATTACTGCTATCAATATCACTGTTATCAATATCACTGCTGTTGTCGCACTTGTATGTCAAGTATGAAATGTCAGCTGTCATGATGTCAACGTCACAACGTTCTCTATGGCGATGTCAAAAATATAGCAGGCGAGTTGGCGGGAGCGCAAGGATCGCTCTTCTCCTTGCAACCGTCTTCGAGGCAACACGTATTCTGAAGTGGTCGTGGTATTGTTCCATTGTCTCACTAATTATAATTATTACCTTTGATTCTCAATAATTAATATTATAACCGAAAGCGCAGTGACCTACTTACATAATTATTCTAAGTGAATTACTTTCCTACCTCCAATAAATAATATAAGTAATATACATTAATTAATACGTGAATATTGTATAATTGTAACAAATAGCGTAAATTATCTCCTTCGGTGTGTCTCCTGATGTTCATAAATATAATATAAAATACTAACAGTGCTTTTTCTTATACTGCTATCAATATCACTGATAGTAATATCACTGCTACCAATATCACTGCTATCAATATCACTGATAGTAATGTCACTGCTACCAATATCACTGCTATCAATATCACTGATAGTAATGTCACTGCTACCAATATCACTGATAGTAGTGTCACTGCTACCAATATCACTGATAGTAATGTCACTGCTACCAATATCACTGCTATCAATATCACTCTCACTATTGCTTTAAAGATTATACGATATTTTTTTACGAAGTAAATAATATGAGGAATTTATAGTGTTATTATGTTTTGTTAAAAGGTATACAGTACTAACACGTGTCGTCTCAGCTGCCGGAGCCAGCTGGCGAAGCAATTATGCGGATGCATTCCGTTTTATTATTTCTATGAAGGTACCTATCTACTACCTAAGTCCCTACCACCACCCCTTACAGTATTGTTTTTTCAACTGTAAAGGGGGTGATCCATTTGCGAGTAAAACCGTCGGCTCGCCAACGAACTCGCGAGCCAAAGGTCTAATCCGCCAATGGAGCACTTAAAAGTCTGCGGACTTAAAAGCCGGCGGACTTGCTCGCTGACTCTTTGTGCATGCTTGGAATTCGTTCGAAATTCGAAAACTCCGTCTGGGAGCACGCCATTGATTCGCCAACGCGAGTCGACGTGCCAACGAGCCAACAGTTTAGACCGTTGGCTCGTTGGCTCGCAAATGGATCACCCACTTTACTGTCAATTTAATTTAGGGTTAGCATAGTATGTGTCTGTCCTTAGGAGGGCCCCAGTGCTCGGTGGCGGGGATGGCCTGCCTGGCGGACCGAGCTCATCAGCTCGCCGGCACTGGAACCAGATGCGCGTGCGCACCGCAGTGCCAAGACTGCGTCTACCGGGAAACGACTACCAGGGTTCAGATTATGTTAGACCAACGTTTATACATCATCACACCTGGGGCCCGATTTTCGCTTGATAGACACCAATGTCTATTCGAGATAAGTCGAAGCAAAACGTCAAATTGGTCGTATTTTTTCGACATATGTCGAATATTCTCATAGGTGCGGGCCTGGGATTTGAACTTGCAACCCTTACGTTCAATGTGGGCGTTCTACCGTTAAGAACCCAATGTAATAGGGGCGAGCCTATTACCATTATACTGAGCACATTTGCCCTCAATACGATGGAGATTTGGGGGTAAAATCCACCACTTTGGCTCAGTGCGGCTGAACTTCCCACGCCTTTCTATAGCGGTGCAGAATTCCTTCACCATTCAGCAAATAATAATCATTATTGGAAATGACATTCGCACATGAAAAACGCAGAGGTTGAAGGCGCCTCTGACGTTAAAGGCGAGCGTTTTACCAACTCGGCTACCACTGCTTATCATGATGATTTGAAGCCTATTTTTAGGGGTCGAGAGCCGTTCGCGTCGTCGGGTTCCCTGAAGTTAGTTGTACAGCCGCCGCGCACGCGTTACACCAGGGAGATTGTCTTCCATTTTCAAGACCTCGTCGGTACAATCAATTTACTTTTACTCCCTCTTGTCTTGCCACATCTAGCTTCTCTAGTATTATGAAAATCAGCGCTAGCTTTGGCTTGAAATCCGAGCTGACTCTGACATAAAATCAGGACCGCAACTTTCGCTTGTTCAACATCATCTCTATTCGAGATATGTCGAAAAAATAAGACCATTTAGATGTTTTGTTTCGACATAACTCGAATAGAGATGACGAAGATCTCACGAAAATCGCCCCGCTGGGCTGGTTTCGGCAACATCAGAGCTGGCTTTGGTTTAAAATCAGGGCTGGCTTTGGTTTAGCAGTGTTGTCCTGGAATTAAAATTTGGGCTAGCGTTGACTTATAATCAGGGCTGGCTTTGTATTAATATTATGGCTGGGTTTCATTTTATGCTGGGGCTGGCTTTTTATTAAAATTATGGCTGGCATTAACTTAAAATGGGGGCTAGATTTGCATTAAAATCATGCTTGTCTGTCTTCAGTTGACAAAATAAACAAGGACCATTGCGATACTTACCTAGTTATTCAACATTATTCCATTCTCTAAACCAGACCTGTCATTTTGCAATTAGCTTTGGGTTAAAAGTCAGTACTGATTTCGGCTGACAACATGCGCTATCTTTGACTACGAATCAGTGCTGGCTTTTGTTGAAAATCAGTCCTTTAAGCTCAGAATTAACTTTGCTGGAACATCGTCGTATGCGTCATCAGTTTAAAAGTAATAATTTTGACTACAGTGTCCTTTGGAGGCGCAGCCGGACTGTTCCTTGGAGCTAGTTTCATCAGCTTTGTGGAGATCCTGTACTTCGTTTTGGAGAGAATATTTAAGTGTCTATCCACGGACACACAAGCAAAAGGAACGAAGGTATGTGCATGCATTAAGCAGTTCCCTAATGGGAGGTGAATCAAAGGAGACGATACTCAATAGTAAATATCGCCAGAAAACACACACCCATAGTATAACCCCAAACTAAGCAAAGCTTGTACTATTGGTACCGTACAATGGACTGGGGGCGATCCCAGTTACACCCAGACTGGGGCAAATTACGAAAAGGTCACTTGAAATTTGACGCTGGCGGGATCGAATCCGCAGCCGCCCGGTGCCGTGTGCCGAGCGGGCTATGCTCAAAACATTAGACTAAGCCGTCGTCATCTCGACTTGTGACAAATATTCAAAGGTCTGTAATTCAGAAACTATAATAGTTAGGTAAAGTCTGCCTTCAGTAAGCATCAACATATCAGGGGTAAGGCCCCTCAAAGTATTGTTTTTTTTAATAGTAACTGTAATTAGGGTTCCGTACCTACCTAAAAAGGAAAAAACGCAACCCTTATTGGATCAATTTGTTGTCCGTCTGTCTGTCTGTCGGTCTGTCAAGACCCTTTTTCTCAGAAACGCGTGAAGGTATCATGTTGAAATTTATAATAGAGTCTGCGGTCCCTTGGTGCCCTAAAAAATCAAACTTCTAGGTTAACGTCATTAAAAGATACGGCGATTTATGTCGCATTTTCAGTACATTTGCACGGGAATCAAAAACCTATAGGGTACTCCCCGTTGACCTAGAATCATGACATTTGGCAAGAAGCAAGGTTTTATAACACAAGTAAAGGAAAAGATCCGAAAACTGTACATTATTGTTTGAAAATGTTTTTTTGCGATTACAAACTTATTTTGTAGTTAGTTCGTATGGGGACACCAGTATACCAACCGTAAAGTTTAGTTTGCCTCCCTATCCAGTTTCATTTGAGTAATGATCGGTGCTTTCACGGTTTACGTACGGAAGCCTCGGTGCGCGAGTCCAGCTCGCACTTGGCCGATTTTTTTTACAAATTTTGTACAGAGTCAACCGTCTAAAATAGAAAGATATGTTATAAACATAGCTGCAAGACAGTGGGGTTCGCACGCATGCCAAGACAAGACCTCTGTCACGAATTGGCTCGGTCGCTCTCTGTCTTATTTTATATGAGAGAACGAGACAACATCAACATATTCTGTGACATAAGTCTTGTCTTGTCGCACATGATACGACTACAGATGGTGGTAAGGGAGCCTCAAAATATAATTTCCGACATCTGAAACGCCTAATATATGAGATTAAAATTTATTTTTCAGATTGATGTTGAAACTGTAACGAGCCACGAGATAGCGCGCATCCAGCATTATACAACTATATTAGAGAAAATGGAACCTTGTACGGACGCGTATACATCATCAGGCCTGTATTCCCCGAAGGGGTAGGCAGTGCAGTGCGCCCACTCTTCGATGTATTTTGGTCCCAATGTAATAGGGGGCGAGCCTATTGCCATTATACTGGGCACATTCTCCCTCAATACGAGGGAGATTTTTGGGCCGTAGTCCACCGCTGGCCCAGTGCGGGTTGGTGAACTTCACACGCCTTTCTCAGAGTTGCGAGCCGGGGTTTGAACCTGCGCACTTTGATTGCAAAGCGTGCGTTCGACCACTCGGCTACCACTGCTGCTTATAAGAACGCATGATATTTCAAAATCCTTTGTCATGCCTTTGGAATTGGCCCTAGTCTGGGTGGAACTGGGACCGCCTCATGTATGTTACCCATAGTACAAGGGTTGCTTAGTTTGGGATCATACGATGAGTATGTGTTGTCTGGCGGTATCTAGCTATCTTAATATATATATTTCTACTGTACATGTGTGTCACTGAACTCCTCCTAAACGGCTGGACCGATTTGAATGATGCGTTTGGGTGGCGTCCTGGATGGTTTAGATTCACAATTGGACCCGGTAGGTGGCGCTGCTTTCGTATGTAATTCTAAGGCGGTACGAAGTTCGCCGGGACAGCTGGTACATTATAAAATGCTTTGTCCTGAATGACTGACTGACGGATCAACGCACAGCCTAAACCGCTGATCGTAGAGACCTGAAACTTGGAGGGTGTGTTCTTTGTATGACGTAGGCATCCGATAAGAAAGTATTTTCCGAAATTTTACCCATATGGGGGTGAAAAAGGGAGGCAAAATTTGTATGGGACAATGTGATTCCTTGGTAACAATCGAAGTCTACGCGGACAAAGTCGCAGGTTGAAGCAGTAGTTTATTATGAAGTTGTAGTTTATTATATTTGTATACTTGTAAAGGGGGTGATCCATTTGGGAGCCAATGGTCTAAACCGTTGGCTCGTTGGCTCGCCGACCAACGCGAGCGATCCATTTGCGTACCAAACAGTCTACTCTCATCGTTGGCGAAGTAATGCCGTGCTCCCAGACGGAGTTTTCGAATTTCGAACGAATTTCAAGCATGCACGAAGAGCCAGCGAGCAAGTCCGCCGGTTTTTAAGTCCGCAGACTTTTAAGTGCTCTATTGGCGGTTTAGCCCTTTGGCTCGCGAGTTCATTGGCGAACCGGCGGTTTTATCACCCCCTTAAGGGTGCATACAAATATCGATTATAACTATGACCTAATTATGTGAAATGGATATCGTGTCACACGCGAATAGGGTCGCTAAATGAGGCTAATATGAATGTAATTGGAGGGGAACAAATAAACAACAATTTTAAAAGTAAAAACAGTTATTTTATTGAGCTTAAACTATTGACTTTTGTTTACATAATCATGTTGTTAAAAATATCTATACAAATAAATAAAATTGAAGTGTCTATTTGTAGTTTAAAAATAAGGGCTTAAGGGCTTTATAATAATATAATAATAACTACAGCCCTTTTTTAACGTCCCACTGCTGGGCATGGGCCTCCCCTCAATGCGAGGGGGATTCAGGCCATAGTCCACCACGCTGGCCCAGTGCGGGTTGGCAGACTTCACACATCTATCGAGTACTAGTCAAGTTCCCTCAGACGTGCAGGTTTCCTCACGATGTTTTCCTTCACCGTTTCATAGCAGGTGGTAATCTCGGATGTAAATGAGATTCGCACATGAAACCCAGAGGTGCGAGACGGGATTTGAACCTGCACACTTTGATTTGCAAGGCGTGCGTTCGACCAATCGGCTACCACTGCTACTTGGCACTGCCACTAATTTATGGTGATTTGTGTTGCCAGCCTATTCTGGCTTTTCCTACCACTAACATGAGTACATCCTCATTAGGCTCCACTGACGGTGCGACTCGTGACACGCGGCGAGCGATCCTTGGTTTTGGTGTTGCTATATTAAAAAAAACAGTCAAGTGTGAAAAGGGATGGCGCAATAAAGCTCAGACACACTGGTAAATAAATTCACTTACCGTCGCCTTCGCGACGCGACTCCTGCTAGGTGTGCAAGCGAGAGGTCCCAGTTCTTCGTACGAGAGAGCAGGACGACAATACCAAGTGGAATACCACTACAAACACGTAGATAGACGTTTGATAACTATCCAGCCAATTCACAACTGATGAATAACAATACTGAAACAAGAGTTAACTTCAGTACAGCTTTCACGCATGATAATATGAAGAGCCTTTTCAAACTAGCGTTTTATTCGAGCGTAATTAGGTAAGCTCGTTTTTAGGGTTCCGTACCCAAAGGGTAAAACGGGAACCCTATTACTAAGACTTGGCTGTCCGTCCGTCCGTCCGTCTGTCACAAGGCTGTATCTCATAAACGGTGATAGTTAGACGATTGAAATTTTCACAGATTATGTATTTCTATTGCCGCTATAACAACAAATACTAAAAAACTGAAGAAAATAAATATTAAGGGTTTCCCATACAACAAATGCGCGAGTCCAACTCGCACTAAGCCGGTTTTTGGAAGTGCGTAAGACTGCGCCTTTAGCCGTTCGCGCGACTCGTACAAGCGCGAGCGTTAACGCGCTTATAAACTCGTGTGTCGCGCGAGCCGCGATGTTTCAATTGTTTCTTCGTCTGAATCCATATTCCTACTGTGGCGACATCTATCTCGCCACATACGAACTAAATCCTGCATCGCGATATTAAAGTTATCCGAGCGATTGAACTTATATACAAGAACCCGACAACAACCGTCGGGCAGTAGCCCATCAGACACAACACCCGTCTGGTCGGAGGATCCCGACTCAATGGTGGATGACGAACTTTACACCCTGTTCCTCACACTCCTAAAACTACTGACACTCGCCACCACCAGCAAGAGCCCCTAAAAACCCCTAAAATTGCCACAATTACATCCCCCTAAAATATGTTTTTATTGTAAATTACAAAAATGCAATGAAATTAGTTTGCCTTTTAAATCTGGATCTGTCTCCCAAATCTTTGTATACTTTTGAATGTATTTCGTTTAATCTATGCATTATTAATAACAACCAACGTGTTTCCAGATAGCACAGACCACCAGTCACCACAGAGTAGTCGTAATATAATGTCTCATGTTTATTACGCGTCATTATTTTTTCATTCATTCATTCGCTCTGCGTTCTTAGTATCGAGGAGCCGTACTGGATGTCGCAATTTTTTTTTTTCAAAAAACCCCTAAAAATACTCACTTATTTATCCCCTAAATTTGGGGAAAAACTCCTAAGTTGGCAACACTGTCTGAAAGCGCTCTTACCAGCGTTCCAGAATAATCCTACTTCCTACTAATATGAAAGATTGTAAGGATGGATGTATGGATGTTTGTTACTCTTTTACGTAACGGTCGCCACATCTTACCTGTTTATATGCATCTTGTGCTGTGCAGTTGTTGTTGTCAGAACCACAGCAAGACCAGGGTCGTTGGTTCGATTCCGTGAATGTGAAACTGAGAAATTAGTAAAGTCTGATTTATGATATCTGTGGGCTATGGACTTCCCTCTTGCGTTGGGGAGAAGGCTGATCCACAAGGCTACTAGTTATTAGTACCAGGAGTACATGAACTCGAGCTGGTAACCCACACTGGGCCAGTGTGGTGTCCCAAAGACTTCCCACTTGTATTGAGGGGAGGGCTAATCCACAAGACTACTAGTTATTAGTACCACGGGGCACATGAACTTGAGCTGGTAACCCACACTGGGCCAGTGTGGTGTCCCAAAGACTTCCCACTTGTATTGAGGGGAGGGCTGACCCATAAGGCTACTAGTTATTAGTACCAGGAGTACATGAACCCAAACTGGTAACTATGAACTATGTCCCGAACCTCGTATTGAGGGGGAATGTGCCCGGTATAATGGCAATAGGCTCGCTCCATATTACATTGGGACCAAAATACATCGGCGAAGTGCGAGTTCACTGCACGGCACTTCTGCCTACCCCTTTGAGGAATTCAGGCGTGATGACCTATGTCTAATGTTGATGGCAACTCACTTGTGTTCACAGCACGAGAAGAAAACTCGCGAAACGTGACTCCATTCCTGTCTTTGTCCAACGCCTTTCTATGTAAAACACAAAAATAATAAAAATAGTTTTATTAGTAAATTCTAAGTACTTTTTGACATTATTAAATTTGCTGGTTGACTACAGAATGGCTTTACTATGAAAATCTTGTTACAAATAGTTTGTAGACAGATTGAAAGTTTAATAAATCTGTTGTATATGCAGAGAAGACCAAGGTAACTGTAGCGCGACGATTAGGGCCCCAAGTCTTCTAAAACTATCCTTGAGGAGTTGCTCACGTCATTATTGAAGCCTTGAAAACAACATCTTTTAGCGATGGTAGCTAAATTAGGAGCAGATAGACATAAGACATTGTCACCTTGAAGCT
Organism: Ptilodon capucinus; assembly: GCA_914767695.1. NCBI lineage: Eukaryota > Metazoa > Arthropoda > Insecta > Lepidoptera > Notodontidae > Ptilodon > Ptilodon capucinus. The sequence goes on from OU611837.1 coordinate 3,916,017, forward strand.
AGACAGTTAATATCTTAGCTACCAATAATAAAAGATGTTATTTTCATGCTTTAAAAAGTGAAGTCAACGATAGGGTTAGGGGATTTGCAGCTCTGGACATCTTTGGGGGACAGACGTGCCGAGAAATGGCCCATGAGTAGGACCGGTAGCGGGAGGCAGGGCTTTGCCCAGGTGTGGGACGTAATTATATAAATACTTACCTCTATCAAGTTGGTTGAGAAGTAGTAGATGAGTGAACACTCCAACAGCATGAGTAGAAACACTAAAATTGAGTACTGAAACATACAACAACTACCTTTAAACCCCGCACGCTCTGTGTCAATATACAAAAATATTAATATCCATAATCTTCTTTTTGTTCAGAAACAAATGTAATGATGAAATTTAATAGAATAAGACGAGGAATGGCAGCATCTACGTTTAGCGGGTATTCCAGCCAATATCGAGTAATTAATAGGAGTAGCCGAGTGGTCGAAAGCACGTCTTGCAATCGAAGTGTGCAGGTTCAAACCCCGGCTCGCACCTCTGGGTTTCATGTGCGAATCTCATCTTCATCCGAGATTATCACTTGCTATAAAACGGTGAAGGAAAACATCGTGAGGAAACCTGCACGTCTGAGGGAGCTTGACTAGTTCTCGATAGATGTGTGAAGTCTGCCAACACGCACCGGGCCAGGGTAGTGGACTATGGCCTGAATCCCCTCGCATTGAGGGGAGACCCGTGCCCAGCAGTGGGACGTTAAAAAGGGCTGTAATAGTATTATTCGAGATTGGCATAAATACCGCTAATCACAGGTGCAGGAATTCCACGACTTATTCCATTACAATATCAGAATTTCACTCACTTCGTAAAAAAAAAGAATAAGAACATTTGGTAGTATTGAATGAATGTTATCAGAATAGCTTAATGTTTAATATATTCGATTTTAACACGAGATCGTTTGTAATAAAGCTGAATTTTACGTAAGCTACGTTTCTATCTTACCATGAACAGTTGGAATGGGGCTCTGCTGACAGTTCCGTATGCTCCCAATAGTGAGATGGAAAATCCAAACATGGCGACAGCTGCAGCACCCACCGCGAGATAAACGGACGTGGCTCCTTCAATAAACAGCGCCTGTATACATATCGAGGGTTGAAAGACTTTTTAGATTAAACGACATTTTTATTGTATTTGTACTCAAAGTATTATTTTGGACTTCTGATACACCCTATATAGATAACATCGATAATTGTGTCGATATCCGGGTCACAGCACTATTACTGGCTATTGAGTGGTCCAGGCTAATGGGCGGCGAGCTACTTAAAGTTAAGTTCATGGAAATGTTTAATCCATTCAGGTATAATTACTATAAAAACACGGTTTAAATTTATACAAAGTTGAGATATTTAATAATAATTTAAAGGACATTTTGTAGTAATTATAAATTGGCAGTAGCAGTGGTAGCCGAGTGGTCGAACGCACGCCTTGCAATCAAAGTGCGCAGGTTCAAACCCCGGCTCGCACCTCTGGGTTCCATGTGCGAATCTCATTTTCATCCGAGATTATCGCAAGCTATGAAACGGTGAAGAAAACATCGTGAGGAAACCTGCACGTCTGAGGGAACTCAAAGTCAAAGTCAAAGTCAAATCATTTATTTTGTATAGGCCTATGGGGGCACTTACAAATTGTCAAGTTTACATTTTTTTCTTATAAACTACTACACTACCACCGGATCGAAACGCGACCTCAACTGAGAAGATCCGGCAAGAAACTCAGTGGGCTGATAATTTTTTTAAATCGCCAAAACTTATTACAAATACACAGGTACATATAGCTCCAGTGTGTTGCCTTTAGAGCTGCGTTTAATAATAAAGATAGAATAATAATACGTTAGTAAGGCAACACACGCTACACTTTGACATGACGGGCAATATTTCGATTTTTGTTTTGAACCTGAGCTGTACAATCCCAAGCTGATTTATCATCTAAATAATCCGAGATTTTGTAATATCCCTTTTGATACAATTTGGATTTGATTGCAATTTTAAATGTGTTAATGGGCAAATCTCTGATTTCTTTTGGAAGTTTATTGAAAAAGCGTATACTTTGCCCCATGAAAGAGTTATTTATTCTGTGGAGACGAGTAACGTGTACGGATAGCATATGCTTATTCCGTGTATTTAAGGAGTGAACATCGCTTCTTTTTTCAAAATTGCTTATATTTTTCTTAACATACATTAAATTTTCAAATATGAATTGGGATATGACAGTTAGAATCTTTATCTCCTTAAACTTTTCTCTAAGGGAATCTCTCGGAGCCAAGTTGTAAATGGCTCGTATAGCCCTCTTCTGGAGTATGAAAATAGAATTAAGGTCGACAGAGCATCCCCAGAGCAATATGCCATAAGACATAACGCTATGGAAATAACTGAAATAAACTATTCTAGCTGTTTCCACATCCGTTAGGAGTCTAATTTTTTTAACAGCAAAAGCCGCCGAACTAAGCCTACCTGACAATTTTTTAATGTGGGGACCCCATTGTAATTTGGAATCTATTGTGATACCTAAAAAGACAGTTGACTCGACTAGTTCTCGATAAAAGTTCACCAACCCGCACTGGGCCAGCGTGGTGGACTATGGCCTGAATCCCCCACGCATTGAGGGGAGGCCCGTGACCAGCAATGGGACGGTAAAAGGGATGTAGTATTAATAGATAAATTGGCAGCAATAGGACATACTACGAACTTTTAAATAACAATAACTTGTGAATTCTATCGACGGTTAAAGGCGAATTTACTCAAACGACATTTTGGTAACTTTACACGAAATGTAACTCAAAAGACGGAGAAAGATTCGCCGATTCCAACCATATATTCAGGGTGTATCAGTAGTGTAATATTATTGGTACATGTGGATGTTTAGTGAAGACAGATTATACCTTACTATCATAGTTTCAAGATAGACCTTTGGATATTTGTAACAGGTATCGTGTTCTGGCCTTTGGGTACACCCATAACCCTATTCAGCAGTGTAGACTACACTTATGAGGGGCGACTACCAATATTCACAAAACAGAACATGCAATTTTTTAATAGGACTCGAGATATTAACATTGTCGAATGTCGAAAAAAATTTATACCATTCAGTTGCATACCCGATACTGATGCGAACGTCCAAGTATTATTTCGGATTTCTGAAACATCCTATAAGTAACTCAATATCGCACACATGGCGCTTGCGTCATGACGCCATATACGCGTCAATATACACGTAGACAAAAGCATACTACACGCGATTTGTTGAAATCCAATAAACGGTCTTGTCACGGAGTGGCACGAATACTTACGGCGGTATTACCAGCCGGTGATGTATTGTAAAAATATCCTCCGTTTACCTGTGACTGTATAAACTGGACTTGCATTTTATATACAGTCCTGGATTAGCTAATAAGCTATTTAAGCAATTGCTTAAGGCATCCCGTCAAGGGACCAGAGACGACCGAGAAAGTTAAAGCCATTTCAAAATCTTTAGACAACATGTGAAATCATATTGTTTTCTTATATTTACGCGAATAGGTACTATACATTGAAATAAAACTATTTTACGGATTTTATCGCGTTTATTTACTATTTTATTTTCCCGACGTTTTGGCTGCTTTACAGCAACCATGGTCACGGGGGGACTGAGGTGTTAGACGTCCTGATGTCGTAGTTAATAACTGGGTACCCTCATATTTAGTTGTTGTTTGCGGTCCGATCCACGCAGAAAGTGCTCACAGTGTCTTGAGGTCTTGCAATGGTACGCTTGGTTTTGGATTTAATCATATTAATTACTGGATCCCAAGTTGGTGGTAGCATCCAGCCATCTTCCCTATTGAAATTAGGATGTTTTTTAATTTCAATGGCCTCACGTATCATCCTTGGTCGGAGTCGGTGTTCTTTTGCGAGGATATGCGGTTTATCAAATCTGATATAAAACGTCGGGAAAATAAAATAGTAAAACGCGATAAAATCCGTAAAATAGTTTTATTTCAATGTGAAATCATGTTGTACCGACCTCACCTAGCATGGGATAAGGGCAGAAGGAACAACACATACCTAAGATACGTATTCACTTTTTTTTTCAATTAATTATTTGTAGTTCACTAAGGATAGGCGAGCCCACAAGGGAAGGTTGCTTAGGGCATCAAGTTACCTTAATCCGGCACTGTTTATATAACTTCCCTTGTTGCAAATTTCTCAAGGACTCAACTAATATGTGCCTGGTTTTGTGCGTTTATAAAACACATTTGAAATATTATGACTTTTTTGTTTTGAATAATGATTACCACTTGCTGAACGGTGAAGGAAAACATTGTGATAAAACCTGCACGTCTATAGAAATGCGTGTGAAGTTCACCAATCCGCACTAGGCCATCGTGGTCAACTGTGTTTGAATGAATTGTGTAATGAGGTGGAATTTGGTAAATCTAAGAAGAAATAATGATAATTTTCAGAAGTCAGAAGCAAATTATTTATGAGTAGGCTTACCTTTAGTAGAGGACTTTGTGTTGAAATGATGACTGATGATAATGATTTCGGAGACGATATGACCCAAAGACTGAAGCCAAATACAGACAGACATATCACCTGGAAGATGAAATCAAAATATATTTTTCTATTCCTGTAAATCTTTGTCTCTATATCAAATTGTAATAGGTTACCCTATCCTACCCTATCAATCCTATTGTATTAGGATACCCTGTAATAATAGCTGAAAACTGAGCCATCGCGGGACGCCTGGCAGATGTGAAACATAAACGTCGTAGCGGCGAGTGAGCGAGGCAGCCGGTGGGTGGAGTCTAAGCGGCGGAATTGGAAAAAAGCAACCATGGAGTTTCTTGCCCATTCTTCTCCATATGAAATGCATTCCGAATGGGTGGTAGAGATACTATTATTATTATTTATTGACGATTAATAAGTGCCTGTATTGGTTTATATGAATAAAAAATATTCTGATTTTGATTCTGAAAGAACCGAGGAGCCACGGAGCTGCTCGGAGTTTTGGGATCACGGCATAGCGGCATCAACAGTCCCTGTCACTCGCCAAGTGCGCCATCAGATGTTTCACATATAACAATTGGACCATGGATTGGGGGAAATTCTCGCTTGATCGATATTATCTCTAAATCGATTTATGTCGAATTAGAGATAAGGTCATGCGAGAATTTCCCCCTTGATCTAGTGGTTTGAGCGCAAGGTTCTTCGGAAGTAGTCTTTTCAGACTTTGCCCTGGTCAAGGTGTAACTGGGATCGCCCCCAGTCCATTGTACGGTACCCATAGTAGAAGCGTTGCTTAGTTTGGGATCATACGATGAGTATGTGTTGTCTGGCGTTATTTATTTTACTAAAGAGTGTGACCTTGACAAGAGGCGTCCTTGGATTTCTTAACTTTGTATGTGACCTTTGTAGATAAAATCTAGGTCACTTCAGAACTAGGCTAAGTAATGTTCTACCTTGAAACATTTTAATTAAATATATGTCTTACTGTAATAGCTAACCATTCACGAACGTTACTTTTTAGGGTTCCGTACCCAAAGGGTAAAACGGATACCCTATTACTGAGACTTCACTGTCCGTCCGTCTGTCCGTCCGTCCGTCCGTCCGTCCGTCCGTCTGTCACCACTCGCACTTGGCCGGTTTTTAATAAATACATAATTATGCCAGCGTTCCCCGAATGGGTAGACAGAGGTGCACTGCAGTGGACCACACTTTGCTGATATATTTTCGTCCCAATGTAATAGGGGGCGAGCTGACCATTATATCGGACACATTCCCCTTCAATACGAGGGAGATTTGGGACATAGTCCACCACGCTGGTCCAGTGCGGGCTGGTGAACTTTGCCAATATTAAAACGTACTCTATTGACTGAGAGAAAAAGTTCATTTTGCAACGGATCGTGCTGCACGAGCTAATTTGCACGTGTGGCTTGTACCAAAGATATTAAATCCTTAAGCATATTGTATAGAGTACATTTTAAAAAATCTAGTTTATTCGCTAAGGTGATTGTATTTAATAATCGAAAAACTAAATTTGCACATGACAAGGAGCCCAATTCTCGCATGTTCAACACTATCTCTATATCTATTTTAGATATTTCTAGTCTAGTCTAGATCTTTCTGTCTAGATATATATATCTCTCTCTATTCGAGATATGTCGAAAAAAAACAAAAGAAAATTTGAACAAAAAAAAAGACCAATTTGATGTTTTGACGTCGATCTCACGAAAATTGTCTCCTATGTACTTTCCAGAGGTGCGAGCCGGAGATTTGAATCTGCATCCTTCACTTCTAAAGCGAGCGTCGTATCAACTAAACTAAAACTGCTTATTTAAATGTTTTTACTTACCATAGTTATTATATTGACTAATAATAATATGCAAGCCGCTATTCTTGACGATAAACTTGTCCGTTTGTCCATATTTCACTTCGAGAATTCAGCTTATAGTAACAAGTCTCAAAAATCGGCCTCTAAATCTTACAAAATCATTTAAAAAGATTATAAATGCATAATTTTGTAATGTATAAGCACCATGAAGACATTATTATAACAGAGATGGCATTTCGAGCCCGCGCTGCAGTATATTAGTTTATCTATAACTTTTTCAATACACTGATGACACTCCTTTACTTCTACCCTCCATACTACTAACTCAAAATAACAGATAAAAAAATAACTATAATCTGTGAGTCCTCCCGCTAAAAAGTCTATAATAATAGTCTTCTCTATGTAAATAATCATTTTTTAAACGATTTAATGACTTTTATTAAGTAAATAAATAATGCTACTAGTTAATTACCTTGCTGTAAAATAGTTAGTAATACCTAAATAGTTACCTATTTTAAAAATCGTTTTTTATTAACGTACATTTAAAAAGGTACCTTTTAATGTCAACACTCACGAACCGTACAATGTCCTTACTTAGTAACCAGTGATGTGCCGGATATCCGTATCCTAGGATATCCGAGGGAAAATAATGATTCGTATACATATCCGTTACTTCTTCGGCGAATCTCTTACGGATCTATTACCTTATTAATTTTCAAGACAGATAAAATTCTTTCAGAAGGTGGGATGAACTAGACTCCCATCGCAAGGAGTGGCCTATTTTGGCTCAAAATAGAGATGAATGGAGGAAGGAGAGGGAGGTCTTTGCCCAGCAATGGGACGTTATAGACTCATAATAATATAGGTGGTCAGATGGCAATGAAAACCTATTAAACTCCATTCAGATTATTTTTATTCCATAAAGCCAATATTGGCAGTGGCTAAGCAGTGGTAGCCGAGTGGTCGAACGCACGCCTTGCAAATCAAAGTGTGCAGGTTCAAACCCCGGCTCGCACCTCTGGGTTTCATGTGCGAATCTCATTTACATCCGAGATTATCACTTGCTATGAAACGGTGAAGGAAAACATCGTGAGGAAACCTGCACGTCTGAGGGAACTTGACTAGTTCTCGATAGATGTGTGAAGTCTACCAACCCGCACCGGGCCAGCGTGGTGGACTATGGCCTGAATCCCCCTCGCATTGAGGGGAGACCCGTGCCCAGCAGTGGGACATTAAAAAGGGCTGTAGTTATTTTTTATAGTAAAGCCAATATTTGGCTCCTTTATATTGCAAACATTTATCGTAGTGAGTTACCATACCAATATTACGTAACTCAAAGGTCTTTCTTATACTGAGATCAATGAGAAATCTTTGTGGTAAGCTAATTATAGGAAGTTTTTATAAAAAATTTAATATCCGTATCCGCGGATCTTGACGGCAAATATCCGTATCCGCGGATATACATTTTTAACGCACCGGCACATCACTATTGGTAACATCGGCTATGCAGTTAGCTATTTATAATTTAATATTACATACGAAACAGCTGTTTCTGTCTCTAGGGAAGTAGAAAGCGGCTAATTCATAATTCAATCCTCAATCGTCGGCCGTTGAACTTAGTAACGGAATAATACAATAGGTTATTATAATTATCTGCATATTGTCATGCTTATTCTACTATTGGTTCAACATGAAGGCTATAGTTGTTTATACAGAGGCAACTGAAACAAGTGTATAATCTAAACTATAATTTTTTCAGAAAAATTCCAACAAAGCAGTCGTAAGTAAAAGTATAAAACTTTACTTTACACAATAAAAATAAACACAAGCCACTAACACTTTAAAAAAATGCAACGTCATTTGATTTAAAAAAAAATAATTAAAAAAACCTTTTCTTGCTTTATGTTGAATCGGCATTATTTTTGCATTATAAGTTGCCAAATTCCTACTTTTTAGACCCTGCACTATTTTAACCACTACAAAAGCTGTTTTATGAATTTCAGTTGTAACACTGTACCAATATATTTTATATATCAACACAATTTAATAAAAACACATTTCTAAGTCAGAAATACACTTTAAAAGCCAATAATAAATGATCTGTAAAACGCAGTTTGCAAAAAAAAACTTTTTTACATTTTTTGGGCAACAGGACCAAACATAGACCAAAATATTTTATGAAAACCTGCCAGTAATCTTAGTCCATAGATTAAAATACTTTTATTAGCACATTTAAAAATAAACCTATTTGTTTCAAGTAAAAGACAAGACGCTTAGAAATCACAAGCATCAATACTGTTTTTAATAAAGTAATAACTTAGAAAATCGCTTTAAAAAAAGTTCGCTATATGTTTTTAAAGTTACGTATCACTGAATATAGGGAAACGGAGCGAACAACTCACAGCTCGGCTGCTAACTCACGAACTGAGGGAGGGAATGAAATTTTTACAACTGGCCGGGTCGCGCTGGCCTATATGTAGCATTTTATTTATTCATTCGCAATATTCCACGCAATGTACCTTTATGTTGAGCTCATAAACTAATTATAGTAACTCCCAAAGGTTTATAAAGAATTTTAGTCGATTTATTTTGATATTAAAATACCCTGATAATATGATTTGTAGATGGTTTAAATTTAAGGGATTGTAGATTTAAGTACATACGTAATAAAATAAAAAATTATAAGTGGGCAATAAATAACTAATAGTCATAAAAGTGACGACTTGTTTTTTTTTAATGTCCTGGCGCTATACTGGCTTGGCCCGCGAGCTATATCCTTTGACATTATCAGAGACTTTACTTAACTAATAGGGTGCATGTAACAATTTAAGTTTTGCTTATCGAGGGGTACTGTTTGACTTAAGGTCACAGCACACACATCAACTCGGAAAGGGATCGTCACCCTACCGCCTTTCGCCTCGCCGTCAACCTAACGTATGCACGTAACCAAAGCGTATCAGGAGCTCCTTTACGTCAACTCGGCTACGGCTAGGCGACACCGCGCTTACGGCTCGCCGACCGCTGGCTGACCTGGTTCGGGAGGGGACAGGGGCAAGGGTGGACGAAGGACGTGAGCTCGGGTACGGAGAGACGTAAGCGCGGAAACTGCAAGTTGACCGGTTCGGAGCCTGTTCAGAGGCGAGGCGATTACCTTACGATTCCGATTAGTGTGCGTTGTAGTATGGAGTTTCATACAAATAATACTGAACGGCTCGAGGCGATACGGTGACGAACCCTTTCCGAATTAAGTTTCGACCCTTAAGCGACATTTTGCAACTTTATAGGAGATCATGCTTATTTGACTCCGAAAAAATCTTCTTTTTTTACGAAAGAATGAAATGATGATATTTAATGAGGAATGGCTCCACCTGCGTTTAGCGGGTATTGCAGCCAGTGTCAAGTTATTAACGTAACAGCAAGGGCAAATTCAATAAATACACATTATAAATTAAAATGGATGATGACAGTGATAAAGATGAAGAGAAACGTCTCCACTCTGTCGAGATGCGAATGTTGAGATGGATGTGTGGAGTGACACTGTAGTATAGCCTAGCAACCAATAAAACAGTCATGTCATTCGAGCTATATAACTAGAAAACTGTAAGCCTAGAAATATATTAAACGTTATTTATGTGCTTATTCTTCGTGTTAATTATTATTAAACACCACAATTATGCCACATTGTTTGGCGACGAGGATCAAAAATGGAAGAATTAAAAAAGAATGACTCTTCATATCATAAATTCGTTTTCGAACATTTCGACCAGAACATCGAAGACTGGGAATATTATTTCCAGAGGTTCGAGATTGCTTTGGAACTGCACGGACTCCAAGACAAGGATGAGCAAACACAACATAAACGTAAACAACTGCTTCTATCCAGGATTGGCCCCGCCGCTTTCAAGGTACTGGTCGATTATTACCGTCCAATCTCTGTCCAAACAAAGACGTATCAAGAGATTGTCGACTTGTTAAACGATTATTACAATAAAAAAAGTTACATATTAGCAGATAGAGTAACTTTTGCGAGTACGATTAGAGACGAAACAAAAACCATCTCTCAATTTGTGCTTGAACTACGAACACTCGCTGGATACTGCGAATTTGGCACTAATCTAGAAGAACGGATAAGAGATCAACTGGTTATTGGTGTAAACAATACACGATGGCAACAAGAATTGATTAGAGAACATCCAACTAACAGCTCAAGATTACCAGATATTATTGCAACAGCAGAAAAACTTGAATTAGCTGAAATTCAAAGCTTGCGAATCAAAAACATTTCCAATTCAAAACATGCGTATCAATCTAAAGAGCAAATCGCCGTTAACAAAATATCAAACAGATCACGGCCTACTCATAAAAAGCAACCAAGTAACGTGAATAACAAAACTTGCATATTTTGCGGACATAATTACCATGACAACATAAATCAATGTCCTGCACGTGGAAAAAAATGTAGCGCTTGTGGGAAACAGAACCATTACTCCAGCGTATGCCTAACAACAGGGAAATTAAAGCTTAAGCGTCAAAAGACACGTCACGTGAGACCACATGCCACTCAGTACAATAGTTCACACGACGACTCTACTGACAACGAGAGTACACAGACTTGTCGTATAAATTCACAAGTAACAGCTAGCAGAATTATGATTCCAACACAATTAAACAAAACAAATATTGACATGCTCTATGATCCAGGAGCTGTACACTCTGTTATCGGAAAGAGTGTTTGGAAGTCCATAGGCCGGCCTCATCTTGAGAAATGCAAGAATTTATTAGCTTATACGGATGTAACGATCGAAACACTTGGAAAATGTAAAGTGCCAGTAAAAGCTTTTAACACGAAATTGGACTTACAAGTTTATGTCACTAAAGGAAATGACATCCCATTATTTGGTTTAGACTGGTGCTTGAGTTTTAAATTACCGATGCCACCAGGAGCAAAGATATGTGCCATCAAAGGAAATAACATAAAAACACAGGCACTACCATCACAACCTGCAGATGTCAGCGATATACTGGAAGAATACAAAACTTTGTTTGATGGTAAGTTAGGAACGATAGAAGGCCATTGTGCGAAAATCCACATATCTAATCATGTCAAGCCAAAAGCTTTTCGACCTCGACCTGTACCTTTAGCCCTACGAGAACAAGTTGGTAAAGAACTTCAGCGCTTAATTCAAGAAGGTGTAATAGAAACCGTTGACACAATGACAACACCAGTAGAATGGGCCTCACCGATTGTCATAGCAGTGAAAGCTAACGGAAACATAAGAATATGTGCAGATTTTAAAGTAACAATAAACAGATACGTACAAACAGATGATTATCCGCTGCCGAGGTTTGAAGAGATAACATCCAAATTATCTGGTGGCCAATTATTTACAAAAATCGACTTAAAAGACGCATATTTACAATTATTGGTACATCCAGACTCCAGAAAGTACCTTACAATATCAACCCACAAAGGATATTTTCAGTATAAACGTTTACCATTTGGTATATCATTTGCTCCGTCTGTTTTTCAGCGTATCATGCATCAAATCCTTAGTGGACTGGATGGCGTTGTCTGTTTTTTGGACGATATTTTGGTAACAGCGCCAAATCGTAACATCCATGTAGAACGTGTCAGGGCCGTCCTCGAAAGATTGAGAGCAGCTGGTGTAAAAAGTCAAGTAGCCAAATGTTCCTGGTTTCAAGAAAGCGTCACATTCTTGGGACACAAAATTGACAGAAACGGATTGCACCCAACTACTGAACGTATAGATGCTATCCGAAATATGCCAATACCTACCAATGTGTCAGAGCTGAGATCATTTTTGGGCTCTATAACATATTACGGACGTTTTATCGACAAACTACACGTGCGTTGCACACCGCTCTACAGGCATCTAAAAAAAGGTCAGAGATGGAGCTTGACAACAGAGGACACAGAAATTATCGACCAACTTAAAAACATCCTTACCTCCAACGATACGCTGGTACATTACGATTCGGATTTACCAATTTTTCTTAGTAGCGATGCATCCGAGAAAGGCGTAGGAGCTGTTTTATTTCACAAGCACGATGGCATTATGAAACCCATAGCTTACGCTTCTCGAACACTATCTGATGTCGAAAGAAGATATTCAACGATTGATAAAGAAGCATTAGGAATTATTTACGGGGTGTCCAAATTTCATCAGTACGTCTATGGCCGAAAATTTCATCTGCTAACAGATCATAAGCCCCTAGAAAGAATCTTCAGCCAAGACAGAGAAACACCCAAAGTAGCCAGTAACCGGCTGCTAAGATGGTCCATGACACTAAACAGTTACAACTATGTTATTAACTATCATCCAGCAAAAGATAACACACCAGCTGATGCACTATCGCGTTTACCATTACCCGATACAAACATGGGAGACAAGGAAAAAATTGGTCTGCCGCAGTTCTCTCATTTATTACATTTGCGGTTAAAAGAAATCCCTGTTACAAAAACAAGTTTACAACAGCAAGTCTTGAAAGACCCAATACTTAGCCAAGTAAAAAGTTTCATATCAACACACTGGCCAGATAAAAAAAATTTAGAATCAGAACTTCATACTTACTACGAAAAACGACAGCAAATGTCATATGAAGATGGAATAGTTCTGTGGAATGGACGCTTATGTATTCCGAACAAATTTCAGAAACAAATTCTAGAGATGCTTCATGATGGCCATTGTGGAATTAATTCCATGCAATCTGTCGCACGTCTACATGTGTATTGGCCAAAAATAGATCACGACATTATGGAATTCTCAAAAACATGCAGGTATTGTCAACAGTCCAAAAAGAATACCAGTACGAGTCCTATTTACTCCTGGGGTGTGCCGCCAGAACCGTGGTATAGATTACATATAGATTTCGCAGGCCCAATTTTTGGTTTCACATGGTTGGTCATTATAGATGCCTACACCAAATGGTTGGAAGTGATTCCTATGAAAGCAACCACAGCCGAAGCGACCATACTGAAACTAGAACAAACATTTTCAACGTACGGAATCCCCAAATTTATTGTAAGCGACAATGGGCCACAGTTCATTAGCGAACATTTTAAACACTACTGTAAGTGCCTGGGTGCACATCATATTCGAACAACTCCGTACCACCCAAGAACCAATGGGTTGGCAGAACGAGCAGTCCGAACTTTTAAAGAAAGTATGCTTGCTTCTCAACATAGTAAACGTTCAGTACATGAGCGACTTTATGCTTTCCTTAAAGCCTATCGTAATTCAATACGGCGTTCCACAGGTCGGACTCCATACGAAATGCTATTTGGGCGAAGTATGCGCACTTCATTTGATCTTTGGAAACCTTGCCTGACAGATAATTTAGAAAAGACTAGGCTTAAGCAACAACTTCAACCTACAACGAAGGTAATTATACCGCCAGAGTATAACACAGGCGACAAAGTGTGGATAAATAAACCGCTTGATAAAGGTTCCGACCCTGGAATTGTAACTCAAAGAACTGGGGTTTATTCTTACAAAGTGAAGATGACAAATGGCGATATAAAAGCAAAACACGCTGATCAGCTGCGACCTAGACGGGACAGTATTTTTGACCAAAAAAATATTTCCTATATCCCTGCGGAGGGGATACTACGCCCACCACCACAGCAATTAACACCAACGCAGCCAGAAGCCAGCTGCAGCCGACAGCCAGCGGCTGAGAGCTTGATGTCAGGTGATCATAGGCCACCATCAGCAAATCCTTCTCCGCAGCCGGAACAGCCCTTGCGTAGATCAGAAAGGAAAGGCAAACCTCCTGCACGTTTCGGATTTTTCGGGTTTTAACATGATGGGGGGGGTAATGTAGTATAGCCTAGCAACCAATAAAACAGTCATGTCATTCGAGCTATATAACTAGAAAACTGTAAGCCTAGAAATATATTAAACGTTATTTATGTGCTTATTCTTCGTGTTAATTATTATTAAACACCACAATTATGCCACAGACACGAATGGATAAGGAGAGGAATGTACATATTAGAGGTAGTATAAAAGTAGCGCCCATAACAGAAAAAGTGAGAAGTAAGTGACTAGAATGGTTTGGGCATGTGATGAGGAGAAATGAGAAGCATGTGACTAAAAGGGTGATGAGTATGAACGCGGATGGATACAGAGCGAGGGGAAGACCAAAGAAAAGATGGATGGAGTGTGTAAAAAGTGATATGATTGAGATCGGAGTGGATGTCAGTATGACGGAAAAGCGAGACGAATTGAAGAAAAGGACATACTGCGCCGACCCCAAATAATGGGATAAGGTAAGGCAAATGATGATGATTATGATGATGACAGTGATAAAAATGGCCGATGAATCCAGAATTGCAGAAAAAATATGCTGATTCCAAATATGTATTTATCGCCCAAAAGTGTCGCTTTTGTCAAATAGCCTTTCACCCCTCGTTATAAGAGAAGGTGTTAAGGCATCTGTTTCAATAGTTCTTACTACTACTACAGCCCTTTTAACCTCCCACTGCTGGGCACGGGCCTCCCCTCAATGCGAGGGGGATTTCAGGCCATAGTCCACCACACTGGCCCAGTGCGGGTTGACATACTTCACACATCTATCGAGAACTAGACAAGTTCCTTCAGACGTGCAGGTTTCCTCACGATGTTTTCCTTCACCGTTTCATAGCATGTGATAATCTCGGAAGAAAATGAGATTCGCACATAAATCCCAAAGGTGCAATCAATAGTTCTTACAATTAAAAAAGTTTATTGAATACAAATCATGCATTACATTAATATAGTAAACTAGGGTACCATATACATTTTGCGTGGATGACAATGAACAATAGCGCCTAAACTAGGCCGAGCCTCTATCTTAGGCGCTAGTCTCTTCTATAAACATAATTTTAACCTATGTATTGAGACGAGGAACTTTATTTAATGTTAAAAATACAATAGTTTCAATAGTTTAGAATTAGTTCTGTTTCAAAGTATTATTTCGGACTTAACGCTCTGTACATTCTGTCTAATTGCTGGATTTGCGTTACGTCTCGCAAGGTCTCTACAAGCTTAACATACTTATTATAACAATATTATTTGAATAACATAGATATTTGGTCCTCAAAACTAAAATAATAAACTAAAGGCGTGCTGAATCTTTGCTGGCCTTTAAAACTTTGCTAAAGACTCACTACCTGGCCTCATAGTTTTAGTTTCATTAATTATGTATTGTCCTACTTTTAAGTTTTGAATATACTTATATATTTTGTATATGTTAGTATATTATTTTACACTACTTATTTATCGTCCATATTTATATGTTTAAATACATTATTTAATTATTTATTTCACAGTGATACACAACTGTCTGCCATCATGTCATTATGACAAAATCCTCTCCATCCAACCATAATAGTTAACAACTTGTTAACAGCTTGTGGCGCACCCTATATCTCGCCACGAAACACAACTACCGCCAGTCGCTACTAGATGGCGCGACTACGCAATTCTACGCGTTCAAGAAATTATCCGCCATACAAAGGACTATGAAAATCCTAGCTCGCGGTACTGGTGTGTTCGACGATCTGAACTATATATACCAATTCCCCGACAAATATCACTGGGGCTTAACGGACACCGCCAGGCATACCACCCGCCTGGCAAGATCTTCCCTTTTCCGCTAAAAGCTTTTAGCACTACACCCTCGATATGTTATTATTACAACTTGTCCGTATGCAGCACAGATAAATAATAATCAATATACACAAATATAATGAAACAGTAAGGTTATCTGCGACTGATAAGAGTGACCTTTATATGCTTAAGTGTGACGATTGGTGTATTGGTTTAAGCGTAGGCTCACTGAACCGGTTGCAGGTTTGATTCCCGCCATGCCAAATTTTGAAAAACAAGCCAAGTGCGAGTGGGACTCGCGAACGAAGGTTTCCGTGCCATTATATATAAAAACGGCAAAAAAATCACGTCAAATCGTATGTATTTTTTTGATTTGTTTCGAGATATCTCGAATAGAGATAAATCCTCGATTGCACGAAAATCGCGGCCCTGCTCTCATGGCATTGCTGCTCCTGAGAATGTATTACTCGCAATTATCATTTTGAAAAGAGTAGCCATTAAGTTTCTTACCGGCTCTTCTCAGTGGAAGCAGCATTCCGAACCGGTGGTAGAATCTGACTATTTGTAAGTGCTTTTTGGCCTACACGAATAACAAAATGTTTGATTTTGATTTCGTTGTGTCGATACAAAACGTCAAATTGGTCATATTTTTTCGTTTTGTTTCAACATATCGAGGGGTGAACTATTTGGCTTAAGCGACACTTTTAGGCGATATTGACATAAATACATACTTATTTGGAATCAGCTAATTTTTCTGCGTCGAATGAATATGCTCTCCTGTAGAGTTAAAAAAATGTCACTTAAGTAAAATAGCCTTTCAACCCTTGATATGTCGAATTAGAGGATGTCGATTTTGCGAGAATTGCCCCGGCGCTGGTCGCTATATTGGGGTTATTTAAAGGCACAGACCAGATATAGACGGCATCTGGACTGTGTTTAAAGGTGATAGAAAATTCACCGGGTCATCGTAGGTAAACTTAAATGGGATAAGGTGAAAAAGATGGCGGACCCAACCGCGACGATTAATCCAGGAAAAATATATATGTTCTGTCGATGACGCGCTAATGTAGGTAACTACTTACGTGTTATTCGTATTCTGTTCCCGTTTAATATTTGCACATGTTTGTCCTTGAATACTTTGGTTTGTTTTAGGGTTCCGTATCTAAAAAGGAAAATACCGTACGAGCTGGACTCGCGCACCGACGCTTCCGTACCTATACTGTGAAAGCACCGAGCATTACTCTAACGAAAAGATGAACTGGATTGAGAGACTAACTTAACTTTGCGGTTGATATACTGGTGTCCCCATACAAAATAACTACAAAATAAGTTTGTAATCGAAATAAAAACCTTTTCAAACAATAAATTTACAGTTTTCGGATTTTTTCCTTTACTTGTGCTATAAGACCTTGCTTCTTGCCAAATTTCATGATTCTAGGTCAACGGGAAGTACCCTATAGGTTTTTGATTCCCGTGCAAATGTACTGAAAATGCAACATAAACCGCCGTATCTTTTGATTGCGTTAATCTAGAAGTTTGATTTTTTTTAGGGCACCAAGGGACCGCAGACATAAGTCTCTGTTATAAATTTCAATTTGAAACCTTCACGCGTCTATACTTCGAGAACTCGGCATTAAACAGCGTTTATCATCTTTGGTACAGTCCCGTATCCTCACCTTTTTTGGTCACCTATGCCGCCGAGGGGAGGTGGCTATTGAGCGACTTGTGGTCCAGGGAAAGGTTGAGGGTACCAGGCCACGAGGAAGATCGCCTATGAGGTGGACTGACCAAATAAAAGCGGCAGTAAATGATTCATCATCACTACACCAATGCACGAGGAAGGCAGCCATCAGAGAGGAGTGAACACCTGAAGTAATTACCACGACAACTCTGACAAGAGTGATACCGACAAAGAAGAAGACCACGCGTTTCTGAGAAAAAATGAGAAAAAAGATAGACAGACAGACAGATGGATAACAAAGTGATTCTATAAGGGTTCCGTTTTTCCTTTTTAGGTACGGAACCCTTGTTGTCTGTCTGTCTGTATGTCTATCTGTCTATCAAAACCATCTAAATTAAAGTAATTTTTTTTTGCGATTACAAACAAATTTTTGTAGTTAGTTTGTATGGTGTCACCAGTATACCAACTGCAAAGTTAAGTTTGTCTCTCTGTCCAAACTGGACAGAGATCTTTTCGTTACGGAAACCTCGGTGTGCGAATCCAGCTCGCACTTGGCCGGTTTATTTTATTTTATATAAATTCAGTGTGACCACACGCGCTGTAGCGCGCGGGCGTGCGGCAACAAAGAACTCTTTAAATGTAAACATTTTTATTACATTTTGATACTGTCCCTAATTCCGTCTAATCCTACAGTCTGAAGTGCGGATATAATCGACGCGTTATCGCCGTTCACACCGGAATAGATAAGATATAGACACATTGTACGCTCCTCATCAGTTTTGCGAGAATTGAACAGGCGTACGACGCCGCCCTTACTGGTGTGAAGTTAACAGAAATACGAGGTAAATAAATAAATCTATATATAGAAAAATGAATACCTACTTCCCTTGGTCACGCCATAACTTGAGAACGACCTTACCTATTACATTCATCGTTTTTTTTAATTATGTACATTTAAAAAAAAATTAAAATGTCAACTCGCGCGCGTAACATTTTTTGCTATACCAAAACAAACCTTATCGGTTCATGAAAAAGGTTAATTCTTCAACTAAATTACACTGACTGCGCGAGCGACGCGTAAGGGCGCGGCTTCTATCACAGAAATTCAAACTTTATGCATATTGACCATCGGCCTAAGGAGCCCCAACTGCGGTAAATTTCCGCCATATTAGAATTTGATTGTTTTTAATGTTTGACACTTACGTACTTACTTGATCTTAATTCTAAGATGGCGGATCTCATGTAAACCATTATTGCCAACCTTAAAAAAAAAACGCCGCAGAGCATTACGAAGAGTTAATTTTTGTGTCAACTCTATCTAATCTGAGATATTGACACAGAGTTCATTTCAGTATTGGAAAATATTTAACGCGCGAGCGTGGACTCCCCAGTGTGCCGGCGGCCTAATGCTTTCGGGGAAAATATGCTTGATAATGTATTCATTTGTTAGATATAATAGGGTTGACAACCATACTATTCATATTCATATTCATTTATTTTGGTAAATATTAATTTACATTTCAATCTCGATGGTCCCAAGACATCAAAATATTTATTATATAATTGGACAACTATTTACAAAATATTTACAATGCAAGATAAATTAAGTTAAAACTAATAAGAAAATATTATATTTATAAAATATGTAAAAAATTTGGCCCATGCGGAAGCGTACCCAAGACGCTGGCTGCATTCCCTCGCTGAATGGCTAGAGCCACTCGTTGAGCGAGAAAATGGCATGCTCTTGGGTCGCCGGTTGTGTCGACCAATTTTTTGCCTAATATGTTCATTAAATTTTGGGTGCTTGGACCCCATGGACCTAGGGTTTCGACTCCAAAAGGAATGAAAATATATTCGGAGCCGATAACCCTGTACTTCCGCCGTTTCAGAGTCTCAGCCGCCTCCGCCACCGAGCCCGCTTTCTGAGTGGTTCCCGAGAGATGGGAAGGAGCCAAAGTATCGACTTAAATTAGTAATGTCAAGACACAATTACACTAAAGTCAATATTAGGTATAACACCATGTCAGATACTCTTTAAAAGTCAAAAATTCGTCAAAACTATAGAAAGTTTGGTCAACAAGCCACTATATAACAACACTACTATATAATAAAGTATCCTACTTTATTTTTGGTAATTAAACTTTATACTTTTGCATACCAATAAATTATGTGAAAATACTTTATTACCAACCTTTACTGTGATGCGTAAAACAAAACACTAATTATGGGTACTTAACTATTTAACAGTACACATAAGTAAAAACGGATGACGGAAACTATTTATAATTACTAAAAACACACACACTTAGATGTGGTATGGTGTTTGGTGGTGATTTTTATTGTCGAACAAGCTTTGAAACATTTAAAGATAGCAAAAAAAATAAATTGTTAACGTTTTTAAGGCAATAAAAACATAAAATTTGAAAAATACTTTTTTTTTTCTTCTAAATACTTTTTTTTTTTCCTATCCAAACCATTGTATAAGTTCTTTTGTGTCAAAAAAGTTGGCAACCCTAAGATATAATAGTGCTTAAAGGTGCTGCGTGGCGCGGGATTATTTATCTAAGTACGAGTCAGCACGAGCAAGTGACATGCGCGCGCGCAGCGTACAATAAAATACTTTGTATGCTAATCAGTGTTGCCAAACGGTCTTCGGGTGTTCCCCTAAATATAAGATTTTTACTGACTCTCAAGTACGTTAAGTATATCACTTTAATAATAATCCTATCCTACTAATATAATAAGCAGTGGTAGCCGAGTGGTCGAACGCACGCTTTGCAAATCAGAGTGTGCAGGTTCAAACCCCGCCTCGCACCTCTGGGATTTATTTGCGAATCTCATTTTCATCCGAGGTTACCACTTGCTATGAGACGGTGAAGGAAAACATCGTGAGGAAACCTGGGGTGCTACTCTTGAAATCGACAACGATACATTCGAAACGACACGACATTACTTCGAATATATCGACCTTACCCTACTCTAACAAATGTTCGAATTCCTTGTCGTTTATCGTATCCATAGACTATGTTCGGAGTGAATGATACGAATAATAAATGCAAAGTTTGTTGAAAACCTGAATATTCTCTATGGCCTCATTTTTTAATCTGTGGGGCCTCTCTGTAACAAAAATAGATTGAGAATCTAAGATACATAAGACTCGCTAGCTCTTTCACGCTCGCTGTTTTTTGTATAGCGCCGTTTCGTTTTAACTACAGTCTTCTCTATCTACGATCATAAGGATATTGAGTTAAATCTGTGGTCATAATTAAGTGTCAAACTCAAACAAAAGTTGGAGCGAGAAAAATATTTAAATTTGTTGGTAAGAAAGTTTTTAAATATATATTTTTGTTATTGCTATTCATAATTTACACGAAAAACCTTATATGAAGATCTACTATCTTCTAGAGGTTACCTTTATTACTGGGTCAACACCAACAATATTTTTTATTATTGTCTTTAAACAGTCTTTTGTTCAGCCTATAATTATTTACAAATTCTCCATCAGGAATGTATATATAATGAAAATGATCCCGCATTTGCAGCCTCCTCCTTCTCCGTTCAATATTTTCCTCCCTGACGGCTTCCAAAGATAGTAAAAGTCTTGACATTGTAAACTTCTGAAAACGTTAACAGAAATTAGCAGGAGAGGTCATGGCTACACTTGATATAAAAATTATAAATAATCACATCGTGCAACAGTTTTTATTTAATATTTTACTTACCCAATTGTTAATAGGTACTTATACTGTTGGTGTGTCGTTTTTAAATAAATAAACTGTTTTATTCCGTATATCACTTACTTTTATAATATTTTATATTGATAGGATACGAAATTCACTACACGATAATGCCGGCGACGTCCTAAGAGGTGTCGTTGAGATTATCGCAAAAATCACATGTTGTTCGTTGTCAAATTCGAATATTCGTGTCTGACATTTAAACCTAAGAGTAGGGTAAAGCTCGATATATCGGATTATGTATCGTTCGTTCAGTCATCGATACGACATTAAAAACGATGGAACTAAGAGTAAGATTCGACACGACAAATGTCACGATATATCGATTATCGTTTTCAAGAGTAGCACCCCTGCACGTCTATAGAAAGGCGTGTGAAGTTCACCAACCCGCACTGGATCAGCGTGGTGGACTATAGCCCAAAAATCTCCCCCGTATTGAGGGAGTATGTGCCCGGTATAATGGGAATAGGCTCGCCCCCTATTACATTGGGATCCAAATACATCGATGAAGTGTGGGCGCACTGCAATGCACCTCTACCTACCTCTTCGGGGAATACAAGCGTGATGATTTATTATTATGATTGTATTAATTAAGGTAAACTACAGCATAACCTGATAAATAACCCTATCACCGAGAACAACAGCCGACAAACTGCTGCACAGTTTGGCAGAGAGAAATGTCAGTTTGTGTTATGTTGAATTGAAATAATAAAACAAAAAAACACCAGATTATCTTATGGATGTTATCGCGAGGTTACGTAGAAAATACGATTTGGTATCAAGATTATTTAATGCGACAAGAAGGAAGCGAGAACAGCAATTGTTGACTAATAATAAATAATAATTAGCAACAAGTCAACAAACGTCCGATTCACAGTACCACGCTTGTCCGGGCTCCCAACCAGAGACTGCAAAAAACCGCATTGTAAAACTACCACTGATTTGAAGTAGATTTTTCTCTTAATTTCAGGGGAGAGATCTGGACAGGCGTGGATTGCCGGGTTGCCGCGTTACGTCACTATCAAGCGAACTTTCGCTGACTTGATACGACCAACTGGTCAGCTGCCAGCGCAAATGGTGACAACTGCTGCATGAGTTGGGAGTTATTTAAGCTGAATCATAAAAGCGAAGTTTGCAAGACTTACACGGCCAGTTGATAAATAATCAATATGAGCAGTCTGCTGCATAGGAAACGTGGTGGAACTGGAGGAGTCTCGGGTCAGCTCTACGAGACTAAATTATTAAGTCTCATATTATTCACAATGCTGCACGATGATGATATTACAGAATTTTACATGGGCACAAATGTGGACGGAATTGGAGACCTCGATGATGTCTGTTTAAGATTCTATATGAAAGGTTTAGCTAAATCCGTTGCAGTATTTATACAGGCAAAACATAGAGATAATACGGACAGACGTCTCACGGCCAACACCTTAGATCTGCCTAAATACTTTGATAGTTACTTGAAAATTAGGAATAAATTCGATGAAATTAATAATGACGACGACCCATTATTTAAGGGATCATACAGTGATGTCGAATGTCTTTTTATTTATTACACAACATCTAAAGATGATTTAGATAAACACTATGACCAAAAGGATCATATAAGTAAAACTAATGACATTATATGCACGGGCGAACCTGCTTTTCAGCATTTATATACGGATAAAGACATGGAACTATTGCATGAAATGGTCGTAATTGAGAAAATTAAAAAGTTGGGTGTGATCGTTGCCAAAATTGTTAAAACTAAAGGGAATAGCTATGTGAACATGATGAATGAAGAGTTGTTGTACAATTATCACGTGATCCTGGGGCAAAAAGTGTTTAACGTTTCCGAAGAACTATACGAAAACTCTGAGAACGGTGAAAAATATCGTAACGGGAGTTTCAAGTTTGAGTTTTTTGATACTTTCGATGAGCATCTATTACATTTGAAAGACAGTTTGTTCTCTGAGATGCTCAAAGACAATAAACCGGCCGAAACAGCTATAGTGAATGATTTATTGAATCAACTATTCGTTGATCCATCTGAAGACACAATAAGTAAATTGATTGGAGGTGTTATCAGGTTCGAAAACAATAAATTAGGATTCGTCGACAAAGAGATGAACCGAGATGTCAACTTGAAAGAAAAGTTACACAGAGTAAATGTCTCACAGTCAGCTGTTGCACGAGCAGTTGACATAGCAGGCAAGAACGCAATGAAACAAGCTGAATTCAAGTTACACCGTTCGTTCGGTAATAGTGATTTAACAGTGAGAAAAGAGAGGAGAATAAATCACTTAGCGACCAGAATGATCGAGATAATGGGTAAAGCAAAACCATGCGACGTAGACCCAAAGATTTTACGCGTAACTATAGATGAATGTTTCATTGAGACAACATTTCTAGATATAAACGGCGGGATCGCTAGTGCCGTCGGAAATCTATTGGTGTACGATGAAGAAACTAAACTGCTTAAGTTTGCAACTGGTACGTTGAGCGGACACGCCAAAACACTATTGCAGAAGATAGATCTCCCAGAATTGGACAGATATAGATTCATCATGAACGTGAAAGCCTTTCCGAAACTAGTGTTTGATTACAACGAATACGACCAACGATTTGCCGAAGACTTTAAACGCAAATTACTATTTTGCACGTCCCAAGCCTCGCAGTTTGATGTGGAAGTCATATTAAAAGATAAGATAAGAGTACGCGAGAACACATGTAATTTTCAAATCAAATCTGACGCAATTTATCTGAAGTACCACGATGAGGTGCAAAAATGGTGGTTGAAACAAACAGAAGCTGAATATCAGACGAAAGAAACTCTTTTCTATCTAAACGCAAAGGAGGGCGCCATAGGAAAACCTCTTCTGAGCATCACAAACGTGTTGAACAAGAATAGAATTGCCAGCAACGGTTTTAAATTCACAGCAAATGCCGTTGGTTCGTTGAATTATACGGAATCGGATTTAACGATAACTGTTATAGTTACAGAAGTGATTGATATGAGTGTTGCAAAACTCTCTCAACGTTATATTGATACAGATCTTATTCTAATTGATTTAAATTACGTTTTAAGTTTGCCTGATGATGATCGTTTACAGCTCAACGCTGAGATGCTGAGCATGGAAGGTAAAACATTCATTTTAACATTCAACA
Organism: Ptilodon capucinus; assembly: GCA_914767695.1. NCBI lineage: Eukaryota > Metazoa > Arthropoda > Insecta > Lepidoptera > Notodontidae > Ptilodon > Ptilodon capucinus. Next base: position 3,940,553 of record OU611837.1, read on the forward strand.
GCTTTATACACGTTACAAAAATATACGATGAAATAAAAGATATACTTTTAAAGTTAGACGGAAATAAACGAATTGTGGTTACGAGTGCAAAATCAGGTAAAGGTTTGAAAAGTAATTTGTATGGAGACTTTCGTATGGAGACTTTACATGATGAAAGCAGCTTATTAGATTTGACTCAAGAATCACACGAGAATATTTTCGAAAATACGTACGTCACCTTCCAAGGCGAAGAAGTAAGAATGAAAGTGTTATTCGACGAGGAATCCAAGGCGTGCATCAAAGGGGAACACATAAATAAAATAGCCAACGGGGAAAGTTTACAGATAGGCAAGCCTCTAACCGATTCGAAATATGAAGACATAAAACAATTATACATAAGCAGGAATGTCACGAAGAATGGAGGTCCATCCATAAATCTAGAGACGTTTTATGATATTGACGAACACACCGTGCTAATAACAGCGATGCCGGGTATGGGCAAGTCCTGTCTTCTTACGCACCTGTCGCTGATGACAAAAGCGCGCTATCCAGAATCGTGGATAGTACGCATCAACTTGGTGGATTTCTCTCAATTTTTTGGCATGTGGCAGAAAACCAAGGCGGCTCTCAACAAATTGGAAGCGTTGAGATTTATTTGTATTGCTCTAATTACCAAAACGAGTGATGATAAAGATAGTAAAGCTGTGTGGAGTGAAATAATACGTTTGACAGAAGACGAGCGTGGTATCCAACTAGATATGAGTAGACTTCTACTTAAGAACCAAAACACAGAGCTGAAAAGGGAAATCATATTTAAAATAAACATGTTTTTACATTTCTGTAACAAACGCAAAGTGATATTTCTATTTGACGGATTCGATGAGATATGTCCGTACTACCAAAAAACAGTCTTAACATTTTTGAGTATTCTAAAAGATTACCGTCCTAACGATCATAGAATATGGATAACCAGCCGTACGTACAACGAAATACTCGACATATTAGAAGTAACGTTCGGAGCTTCCTATCAACTACAACCCTTAACGTATCGAGAACAAGAGATATACCTAGAAAGGTACCTTCATACTAAAATCAATTTGATCGAGCTGAGGGAGAAAATAAACGAATTCATCATATTTATGGCGCAATCTTACAATTGGAGGGGGTCGAAATGTCTAAGGATCCCCATGCACACGATCTATTTCATCGCGGCGCAGTACTTCAGAAACGAATTGAAACGCTACATCAAGGCGTGGGTTCACAAGTCATTCAACGTCCCCTCGAGTAACGTTTACGAAGAGTACAAAGGCTATTGGAATTACTTGAACGCAATCGATGTGATGTCAAACCCGCTACACATAAATATAGTCGCCGATTACTTCCAAAGCGAAATCAATAACGACGCGTACATAGCAAAGTGGGATCAGCACGCCAACACGTTCGCAATGTACGAACGTTTCATGAACACAAAATTCGAAAAGATATGCTTCGTCGAGAAATGCAACATCGATCTGTACATACCAAACATTCAAAATATCATCGAGAGAGAGCGGGAGACATTTATCGATAAGCATAAGAAATTAGCCGCGTACGGGATATTTATAAAACACGCCGACAGGATATTTAGTGAATCAGATTTGGAGGGCATAAGGAATATATTGAAATCGATAAAATCAGGCAAGGAGAAAACCGGAGTGGTGCATAGCGTAATAGATGACGTGCCCAGATTTGTGCATTTGACATTCGCAGAGTACTTCGCCGTGGATTACATTTGTGATTTACTGAAATCTGAGACAACTGATAGACGGGTCGCGTCGTTGTGGGATTTCATTTTAAACATAATGCTGTTCAAGAACAACGTTGGAGTTTTAAATATCTTCGATGATAAACTAGGTGCGGACGAAGAATTAAAGAGAGTGGTCAGTGAAGACAGACACAGAAGGATTATATTCGATTTGTTGATGAAGCAGAGCGCGGGCGTGCTCTTTCAAGAGCTCGAACACGAGACACAATCAAGGAATATAATTCATTCATCGCTACACAAATCTCTACTCGATGATCTGCGTAATTTAACGACATTGCTGCTCTCAACATTGAAGTTTCTAAACTGGCATAGTTTGCCAAAGTTCATTGAAATTGTAGTCAACACTGAAACACTGAAGGATGCTATAGATATAAGCAATGAGGAGTTCGTTCACGCCGTGGTCGACACCGTGCGAGAAATCGATGTATCCCAGTTAGAAGCGTTATTTAAAAACATACCTTTCGATGTGCCTACTACAGGAAGTAATGAAGAGATTATCACGAGCCTCCGCTCTGGTATGCCTAGGATAGGTAGATCGCCTACGGATGTACAGAAGCGATATTATAATAGCTTTATGCAAAATTGTTACGGCGCTCCTGCTCAGTGCCCCACGGGTGAACCATCCCGGGGGCTGGATCCAGAAGTGACAGCTCAGGTTCCAACCCGTCTGGTCCAAGACAATATTCTTCGCAAAGGCGTTTATGGATCCTTGATTGACGCAATGAAGAACACCGCTCAGGGTGTGTGTCAGTTACAATAGCAACAAGTGTTGGATTGAACAACCCTGCCATCGGATTTCTAAAGGGCTGTTAAGTTGAGTTATGTATACAAAAGCCAAAGATTTTCTCCATCGGCCAGTCTTGGATTTATTTTTCTATCATTCATAGTTATCAAGATAAGTGGAGACAAATCTCTATGTCTTCTCAATTTCTAAAGACATCACTTTCTGGATATTTGCTTGTATCTTAAAATTGGGTGTACACACGTAAATAGCTTCTTAGTCTGAAAACGCAACGTTTTATCTACAAGCCAGTCTTGGTCTCATTGTTCTAACATTTATAGTTATTGTGATAAATGGAAACAAATCTGTGTGTGTTCATAACTTCTAGCGAGATTAATTGTCGCATTTTTGCTGATAACTCAAAATTAGGTTTTATCACGTAACGGATCTTTAAACTATACTTATTTTTTGGCGCCTAGATACTCTAATAAACTGGCCTGTCTAATTTCCAGTTCACCAGGGGTGAAAGGATATTTTACATAAGCGAAATTTTTGTAACTATACAGGAGAGCATATAAGACAATACCGCCCATATAATATCATGGCAAAATTGATGTCCTGAATTATTGTCTAAAATTAACCTGAGGACAGATACTCTTCGGCTAAGACAGCGCCTCCTTTTGAACGTTCCACAGTCAAGGACCGGATATAGATTTAACGCATTTGTCGTACGTGCATCTAATCCTTCCAATCTACTACCACATGATATAGACCTGTTTTGCTGTAGCACTGATTCAGCTAAAAAGCTTATATGTAACGATTTTTTTCAATAATAATGTCAACGATCTAACCTTATATTGATAACTATTATAAGACACTGTCTACGACATAATTTTATTATATATTCAATATGTATGTGCGTGGCCGTACTGTGGGTGAATGGTGGATTTACATCATTAGGAGAACGCAATATTTTGTCTATGCCTTCATCTTTTATCTATGTATTTTTTCTCATTACAATTAAAACTTACAGAATTATTAAAAGATGTGATTTTATTTAAAACTCTTGTCTATAACAGAAACAGCTATCCACTTATTTTTTCCAGTTTAAACTTTGATTCAGTAGTTATCTTATACATGTCACACTTCGTTTATATTTTAAGGATTTGAATATAATTACTGTTTATTACTTTTATTTTTAGCTAAAATGTTTTATATTTAATCTGTGAAGATTTGTTAATAGCACGGGACTACATACTTGTATCTTAATATATTAATACTATTTGTCTGTAAATCTTCCTAACAATAAATAAATAAACAATAAATAATTAAATAAAAGTGTCACTAAAGTCAAATATCCTTTAACTCCTCGATATATTTACATAATTGTATTGATATTTGTTATAATATGACACTGGAAAAATATGTGCTATTGCTGGTGGAGCCATATCTCATTTTATCCCACATATCCCAGTCTTCTCCCACACAGAAGACTGGGAATCTTTGTGAAGATTTCCTCCCCGTCAAAAAAAAAAAAAGAACTGCTCTGCGGTGATTTTTTTGAAGGTTGGCAATAATGGTTTATATGAGATCTGCCATCTTATAATTAAGATCAAGTACCTACCTAAGTACGTAAGTGTCTAACAATATACATACATATACTCACGCCTGTATCCCATGAGGGTAGGCAGAGTCTAATGTTTGCCACATGCTACGATCCTGAAATACCTCTTTCGCTTCATACAGTCATACATCTTTTCATGCATTTCCGTCGGTTAAGGGTGCTACGGACTTGCCCTTTCTGGAAAAGACCGTTAATCTGGTCGTGAAAGGTCCTCCTTGGGCGCCCTCTTCCGACATTTCCACTCACGTTTGCCTGGTATATTTCTTTCGTCAGTCTACTTTCACTCATCCTCTCTACATGGCCAAACCACCTCAACATACTTTTCTCAATCATAGTCACCACATCATCCATCCATCAACGTACATTCATCTTCCATTCTCATTCCTCAAACAATATAAACAATCAAATTCTAATATGGCGGAAATTTACCGCTGTTCGGGCTCCTTAGGGCCGCTCCTTAGTATACAGGGTGTTTCAGAAGTCCGAAATAATACTTTGGGTACATATATGGTAGCTCATATGTGGATGCTTAGTGAAGACAGTTACACCTAACTATTATAGTTTCTGAGTTATAGACCTTTGAATATTTGTCGCAGGTATCGTGTTCTTTTTTTTTTTTTTTTATGAGATAGGGAGACAAACGAGCAGACGTTTCACCTGATGGTAAGTGATCAACGCCGCCCATGGACACCTGCAACACCAGGGGCATCGCAAGTGCGTTGCCGGCCTTTCGTTCTGGCCTTTGGGTACATCCATAACCCTGTTCAGCAGTGTAAACTACACATGAGGGGCGACTACCAATATTCAAAATACAAAACAAGCTATTTTTTCAATGCGAGGGGGATTCAGGCCATAGTCCACCACGCTGGCCCAGTGCGGGTTGGCAGACTTCACACATCGAGAACTAGTCAAGTTCCCTCAAACGTGCAGGTTTCCTCACGATGTTTCCTTCACCGTTTCATAGCAAGTGATAATCTCGGATGTAAATGAGATTCGCACATGAAACCCAGAGGTGCGAGCCGGGGTTTGAACCTGCACACTTTGTTTTGCAAGGCGTGCGTTCGACCACTTGGCTACCACTGCTTTTATTTAATACCATACAGTTGTATACCTGATACTGAAGCAAACGTCAAAGTATTATTTCGGACTTCTGAAACACCCAGTATACTAGCTCAATATCAATATGCATAAAGTTTGAATTTCTCTAGTAGTAGCGACGCCCCCACGGATCAAAATTCGCCCGCGTTGTCGGTGTCATTTCGTTGTAGAATGAACGTTATCCTTGTGTAAATACAGTTCATTTTTCAATTGACGATTTTTCGGGAGACTGAAGGAGGTGGTATAAAAACATCCGCCGGATCACCGGATCCGGTTTTCCGGATCGCAATCCCCTAATTAAGACGTATCTTGGAATTAGTAAAGGGCTTTAGACCTGATTACCATAATAAATGCCAATGAATGACTGTTAATTTTAGCTTTAGCCAAAAAATACTTATTGTTTTCATTCTCAGTTAAATTTTCTTTTTAAACGAGCGCTAGGGATTAAACAGCGTGTATCAGAAGTCCGAAATAATACTTTGAGTACCTACATATAAGGTAGCTCATGTGTGGATGCTTAGTGAAAACAGTTTATACCTAGTTATTACCTTTGAATATTTGTCACTGGTATTGTGTTCTAGCCTTGTGTTCCTTAATCCTATTCAGCATTGTAAACTACACATATGAGGGGCGACTATCAATATTCTAAAAACAAAACTTGCAAATTTTACATAGGACTCGAGATACTAAGTACGAGTTAAATTGACGACGAAAAAAAGACTGGTGGTAAGGAGACAAGTCATCCATGAACGCTAATCCTGACTTAGCTTTTGATTTCAGATACAATAACAAGAATTCAAATTGGACCCAGAGACGATATCACATACATACGCAATACATTGGAACACGACGACATATTATACCGATACCAATTGGAAACATAATTAAACAAAATGTATAATCAAATATACAAAAAGAATAGAAATTACTCAAAACATCCTGGACAGATTTACATGACTAAACTGACTAGTTTGATCGTATTTCGATTGTTGCACGACGATGACATCGAGGAGTTCTATATAGGCACTGACGAAGATGAACTCGAGAGATTCGACGATATCTCCATAAGATTAAAGGTAAAAGGGTTTGAGAAGCCTATAGCTGTGTTCATGCAAGTAAAACTCGCTGGCAACCAAGACACGGCACACGCATTCAATATAACAGAATTGGCGAAAAACTTCGAGAGTTACATCAAAATTAGAAATAAATTCAAGATTGGTACAGACGCCTTGTTCAATGCACCGTTACAGGATGTGGAATGTGCATTTGTTCTATACACAAACAAACCAGATGTGTTTATAAACAAAAAGTATAAAAGAAACAAGTTATTACGTAAGCTTGCAACAGGAGACGATGCGTTTCAAGTAGTGATGGATGACGAAAAGATTAAACTGTCAGATACACTTATTAAGAATGATATCAAAAGGCTAGGTTTAATCTTGGCTAGGTTTATACGAGGGAAACAACAAAATGAACAACTTATGCTCGAACAGCTTATACAAACGTATCACGTAATTTTGGCGCAGAAAGTTATTTGTATTGTCGATTCAGAATCACACGAACATAATATTGGTCAATTTAAAGAAGATTTTTTTGATACAGCAGATGAAAACTTGTTGCTAATGAAAGATATAATTTTCTCGGAGGTTATTAAAGACAATAAGCCGCCTGAAGAAGAAATATCAGATTTACTGTTGAAACTGCTCTCCGCGCCATCTGAATACACTTTAAGTAAACTGATCGGTGGTGTCATTGAGTATACGAACAACGAGTTAACTTTCGTGTATAGAAAGCAGCCAGCCGCTTTGAAATTTGAGAGTTATTTGAAAAAAATACAAGTCCAAGAAGCAGTGGTGAAAAGAGCAATTGAAATCAGTGCTAGGTCAATGGTTCAACGAGCTAAAATAACGTTACCCAAAGCTTTTGGTAACAACGACCTAACCGTAAGGGGAAGCGAAAAAAGAATAAAAAGGCGATTACAATACATGTCCGCGAAAATTTTGGAATTGTTAGTAAAATCAAATGAAATACACATTCATGGAGAGAAATATAATATTGTAGCTATAGATGATAGCTTTAAGGATCAAGGCTTACTACTTATAAATGGTGGATTAGCCGGCGCTGTTGGTAATCTATTAGTTGTTGATGAAACAACTGAACTGCTCATGTTCTCAAATAGAGACGATTTGAAAGATAAACCGTTAGCAATATGTCTATTTGATGATATCGTTGGCGAGATCGGAGATGGAGCATTGAAGAAATATAGATTTGACATCAAATTGACAAACTTCCCTAAACTTTCATTTCGTTGCACCGAACACGAAAAAAAATTAGTTGATGATTTCATGAACAACATAATATGTTATACCAACCAAGCAACCGGAAATGATTTAGAGAACAAATTGAAGGCAGAAATTGCACAATTATTAAACATCAGTGAGGAATGTAATTTTCAAATCAAAACTGAGGCAATCTATTTGAAATACTACGATAACATACTAAAATGGCGCATGATTGAAAGGGGCGCGATGTATCTAACGAAAAAATCTGATATATTCAAGAGCACAACTAAATATGTTTGGTCACCTCTATTAACCATCAGTAATATTTTTAACAAAAATGAATTTATAAATAAGGATATAAAATATACCACACAAGTCATTAATTCATTAAACCTTGATCAAACACAGTCAAAAGTTATAGTAATAATTTCAAAAGTACTTAAATTAAGTGTTATTAAAGTTATTCAATACTTTGAGGACACAAAATATATACTCATAGATTTAAATTATATCTTAAATCTTAATACGAATGATTATAATAAACTTGTACTTGAAATGGCAAGGGGCACAGACGAAATAATCATCTTAATATGGAATAGTCGACTGCACGGAAGAAACATAAATGATCTCTTTAAAACATTGCACGAGAGAAAACTAATAGTCGTAACTAACAATGATAAAGTAAATGAAATCAAACCATGTGTTTTGCATACAAAAATACATTTTATTATGGATGAGAAAATCGCCTTAGGGGATTTCACGGAAACATCACAGGACGTAATTCTCTATGGAATAGTTATGTTTCAGGACGAATTAGTGCGTTTAAGCAAGCTATTAGACACCGATGCGAAAGCCCTTATCGAGGGTGAACATATAAATATTTTAATGAACGGAGAGCGTATAAAAATAGGCGGATCACTTACCAATCCTGCGTATGAGAGTATCAAAGAAAATTATATACACAGGAAGGTATTAAAACAATCACCTCATGAACGAGAGCTAAGAACTTTAAATCGCCCATCAACTCGTGACCGCAGAAAACCATTACAACATTTGGACACGTTGTATGATATAGATAATCATTCTGTTCTCATAATAGGAGAGCCGGGGATGGGCAAGTCGTGCCTCCTCACGCATCTGTCGCTAAAAACGAAGAAACGCGATCCAGGAGTGTGGATAGTGAGGATCAACTTGGTGGAGTACTCGAGATGTTACTATGAGTGGAAGAAAAATAAAGTCAAGATCAATGAATTAGAAGCGTTGAGATTCATTTGCATTGGCGTGGTAAATCAAAAGGAAACCGGATTCATGAACGGCAGGAAAATCATTTTGAAAGAAAATAACGGTGAGTTTTATCTTAATGATTGCACAGAACTGAATGATTCTATTAAATTTGAATTGAACATGTTTTTGTATTTCTGTAACAGACGAGAGGTGATGTTTCTATTTGATGGGTTTGATGAGGTATGTCCGCTTTACAAGGCAGAGGCTATCGCACTGATCACAGTTCTGAAGAGTTACCGTTCAAATGCACACAGAGTGTGGGTCACTAGCCGCCAGTACAATGATGTGCTCAAAGATTTGGAACGAAAATTCCATTATTCATATGAATTAAACCCGTTAAATGGTAGCGAACGATGCAAATTGTATAGATACAGTTTTTTAGAAGGCAACTCATTTCAAGCGGAAGATGAACATATCCTCGCGTGGAATCGTATGGGATATTTTTTAAATGATGCAATTGTAAATAGAAATTTCAGTCCAGCTGTTGGTTGGTTAAATAAAATACTACCTGTACCCGGTCCAAGTGGTTATGCGAAAGTCAAAAAACGTCGGCCTTCGTCGTTAAGGATGATGTTTTCACAATGGAGAAATCTAACTTACGACTTATATACTACGCCGCTCCAAATAATATTACTGGCTAATTATTTCGATAATGTAGTCTTAAGCAACGACGAGCATTTGAGATGGGATAAAATCATCGCCACACATCCCATACAAGAATATTTTATGGAGACACTCCTGAAAATATACTTTGAAGATAAAAACAAAATGGACGTGGACATACCAACTGTCCAATTGATATACGAAAGAACACGACAGCAAACAGTCGAGAAATACAAAAAGTTAGCTGCGTATGCGACGTTCAATAACTTCGACCACGAACTGTTTAATGAAACAGATATAAAAGACATAAAGGACTCAATTAAATCAATCAAAGAGGGCAAGGACAAGACAGGTATCGTATGCGACGTAATAAACGACGTCCCCAGATTCATAGATAATACTATATTCGGCGATTACTTCGCAGCGGAATACATTTGTGATTTATTGAAAGCGGACAATTCCGATAATAGACTTACATTCCTGTGGGACTTTATATTGAACAAAATGTTGATGGAAACCCAACTCGGCGTGTTACATATTTTCGATGAGAAATTAGCCGTTGATGAGGCATTTCACACATTAATAGACCACGAACGCAACAAAAGGATCATACTCGATTTGTTATTGAAACATTCGATTAATTCGCCGATACGTATAGCTATGTGTTCCAAAATGCGTAATTGGATGAAATTATTCATATCAACTATCGACTACGTAAACTCGGATACATTAAACGCTTTCATCCGTATGGTAGTAAATACTAATATATTAGAGTTCGGATTTATTAAGGAACGTAATGAAATAATTAACGCTATATTGGACAAAGTCAGAAACATAAATGAATCTCTATTGCATGAGTTGTTTACACATATCACATTTCCCGTAAATACCTCTGACAGCAATGATGATATTATAAGGAAACTCGGCGCAAAATTTCGTAGTTCAGTTTCATTGCAATACTATGATTCGAATTCAGATTCAAATTCGGATGTGGATACAAAATCAGATTCAGATTCAGATTTAGGTACGGAATTCACCGGACCTATGAGTTATGATAGTAAAAAAATCTTTTTCAAGAAACTAAGTCAGATGAAAAAGTAGGTTTTGGGGGCCTTACCATTTTATTAAAACACTCGAGGAGTTTTTACAGACTGTATGAAACTTTAATGTTACTTGACAGACAATACAATGAATGACAGCTTCTTTTTCGACGTCGCGAAAGCGTTCGACAGGGTCTGGCACAACGGCTTGATTTACAAGCTGTACCTCTTGGGCGTGTCGGACAGTCTCGTGCTCATCCTGCGAGACTTCCTGTCGAATCGCACCTTTCGCTATCGCGTTGAAGGGACGCTCTCGGCCCCTCACCCTATCCGGGCTGGAGTCCCTCAGGGTTCTGTCCTCTCCCCCCTTCTCTATAGTCTGTTTACGAACGACATCCCTCGTTCGAACAGAGTTCAGTTAGCCCTCTATGCGGATGATACCGCTCTCTATTATTCGCATAGAAATTTAGGTATTATCACCCGCACTCTCCAACGCGCAGTGAATTCTTTGGGCGAATGGTTCCGGAGGTGGCGCATTGAGGTGAATCCGGAAAAGAGTGCCGCTGTGCTCTTTACCAGGGGCACCTCATATCGTCGCCCCCGAGCTCCCCACTCCAGGTTGGGTACCATCTCCCTGTTCGACCAAAGCATCCCCTGGGCAAACCAAGTCAAATATCTAGGTGTCACTCTTGACAGATCCCTTACTTTCGGTCCCCACATTAAAAGGGTGAGCAGCCGAGCCGCTTTTGTGCTCGGCCGCCTCCACTATTTGATCTGCAAGCGGAGTAAAATGTCCCTTAGAAATAAGGTGACACTTTATAAAACTTGCATCCTTCCCATCATGTCCTATGCCAGTGTGGTTTTCGCTCACGCGGCGAAGACCCACATCAACCGCCTGCAAGTACTGCAGTCCCGGTTTCTCCGTAGAGCCATAGGAGCCCCGTGGTTCATTCGTAACGTAGATTTACATTCCGATCTTGGCCTCGTCTCCATTCGAAAACATTTCAAAATAGCGTCCAAACGCTATTTTAAAAAAGCCGCGTCGCACTCAAACTCTCGAATTGTCGCCGCCGGCAATTATGAGCCAAACCCCGCGCACACAACAGCACAACGCCGCCGTCCGCGGCATGTGTTGATAGATCCTCCTGTCACGTTCACCGCCCTCCTCGACCCGGGCGTCGAGAGGGCCCCCAACACACCTACACCAGCCTCAAACAGACACCGACCTCGCCGGCGAGGTCGAGGAACCCCCTCTTCTGCTCGTAGGTGCATCTTTGCACCTAGGAGCGTAGTCATTACCTCTCCCCTCACGGCAACTGCCCAAGCCGAGGTCGTGCCCCATGTGGCGCCCTTGAGCTAGTTGCCCTCCTCCTCCGCCCTTAAGGCTTTGGGTGGAGTCGCACTCTGCACTCGCCACTCCTCCGGTGAAGCTGTAAAGGCCAACTCACGGCCAACAGCGTAGTCCATTCAAAAAAAAAAAAAAGAATGACAGCTAAAACAAAGTTTGACATATTAAATGGTAACTTTGTTTAAATCAATATGGGTTGTCCACACACGCCAGTCTGCGTAAAATGTTGCCCGAGGAAATAGTGTTATTGTGTTCTCTGTATCTGATGTATAAGATTTCAAATAGAAAAAAGATAAAATGATGGTGGGTGCGAAAATATATCCTGCAAAGAGATTTTTTTTTAATGGCCTCTTTCCATTGAGTCAGGCCCAATGTGATTCTGCCAATGTCAACGTAGTGGCGAAGACACGACGGAGATTGATTAATCGGTTATATTACTGCAGCTGTTTTTTGTTGAGATTGACCGGTTAGTGAGTGCGGTACCTAAAACAACACAATACAAAACGAACACATGAATAACATCTCGAACAAATAAACAAACATATATAATTACACAGAGGGAGGCTAATACTACACAAGTTTAGGTTATAATTTTATGTTGTTGGAAGTTACATATTTAATTAGTATGTTAACAAAAGGAGTATCAACAAGCATGAGGAGGGAGAGGAAGTTACATGGACGGGGAATTTCGGGAGGGAGCATATCGTAAAGTGAGACAGGATATTTAGGACGAGAGAAGAATATGTGGTCGGTAGAACCTTCATCATAACCGCACTCACAAAGGGAATGATCTCTCACTCTTATCTTGTTCAAAAATACAGGAGTGCAACAATGACCCAAACGAAGTCGGCAAATAGTGGACGTAGCAGACTTGCTACCGTGACGATATTTTTGGAACCAAGGTTTAGAGCGAATGATCGGTTGTATAGATCGATAAAAGCGACCACATGATCGGCTGGATAAGGACCATTGTGCACTCCAAGATTCAAGCAAAGATTCACGGGCAGAGGGAAGGATGTCATTAGAATAGAGTCTGTCGTGGTTCAGCGTACCAGATTGGACAAAATCCTTAGACAATGAGTCTACACACTCGTTACCCAAAATACCACTATGACTAGGGATCCAGGCGAGAATCACTTCGATACCACGAAGCTTACATTTAAACAAGATTTCTTTAATTTGCAGTACCACTAGGAATTTCATTTTTGATTTAAAGTGATTAGATGTTATAGCTTGAAGACAACTTTTAGAGTCTGAAAGGATTATAGTTTTATTGAGGTTATGGGATTCTATGTAACGTAACGCCTCTAGTATTGCCACGGACTCACCAGTGAAAACAGAGGAAAGGGAAGGACATTTGAAGTTTAGGACTATTCTATATTTTGGGATCCAAATCGCCGCGCCGACGCAACCTTCGCGGGACAGTTTAGAAGCGTCAGTATTAATAGTTAACCATTGGCTATAATGTTTGTCTAGGATCTGTTCCAATAGAGAATTGGCACCCGAATGGTGCTTATGAATTCCAAGGTCAAGAATAACTGGAGGATCATAAACTATGGCAAGAAAAATCAAAATTTAAAAAAGGAGGGGGCCAGGAGCGGCAAAAGTTGGAGAGGATAAATTTTGTAGTTTTCTTAGGCTAACAACGGCTCTAGCGGAATCTTTATGAGTCCAGTATCCACATGCTGCAACTTTCTGCGAAAGGATTTCCAGACGGGGGATTAGAGGATGAGAAGAGTCCTGAAATAATTTAGTTACAAATCTGTCAGAAAGATACTGCTTGCGGAGGTAAAGGGGGGATCTGCAGACTCGATTTGCATGGCATTCTTAGGCGAAGATTTCATTGCACCTAGCAAGATTCTCAAACACTTGGCCTGAATGGTGTTATATTTATAGATAGGAATTTTATTACAAGGCTCCAGAATAGAACTGCCGTAATCCATGTGGCTGCGCACAAGAGCATTGTACAGGAGTTTTATGGAGTACGGATGGGAGCCCCACCATACGCCTGACAATGCTCTCAATACATTAATACCTTTTTCACACTTTTGAACGACTTGATTAATATGCAAAGATGCAGTCATACGACTGTCAAAGATAACACCCAAAAACTTCACACTATCATGGACAGGGACAACAACATTACCGCATTTACTATGGGAGATGGGATAGATCTCTTTCTTGAGAAAACAACTAAACTACTTTTTGAAACAGAAAGTTGAAGACCATGATCTTCAAGCCACACATTTAGGTAATAAAGAGCGGAATTTAAACGGGAAGAGGCTTGATCTATAAGTTTAGAAGAGGTGTATAGAACCAGATCATCAGCGTATTGCAAAATATTACAAAAGGGAATTACATATTGCTCCAGATCAAAGGTGTATAAGCTGTAGAGTATAGGACTTAGGACTGAGCCTTGAGGAAGACCTTTCCTTTATTCAAAGTCAAAGTCAAATCATTTATTCTGTTTAGGCCTATGGGGGCACTTACAAATTGTCAAGTTTACATTTTTTTTCTTATATTCTACTATGCTACCACCGGATCAAAACGCGACCTCAACTGAGAAGATCCGGCAAGAAACTCAGTGGGCTGATCATTTTTTAAATCGCCAAAACTTATTACAAATACATAGGTACATATAGCTCCAGTGTGTTGCCTTAGAGCTGTTTTTAATAATAAAGATAAGATAATAATACGATAGTAAGGCAACACACGCTACACTTTGACATGACGGGCAATATTTTTATTTTTGATTTGAACCTGAGCTGTACAATCCCAATTATGATTCCAATTCAGATTCAGATTCAGATTTAGAAACAGAATTCGCCGGTCAATAGTATTTTTAAAGAAACCAAGTCAGATGAAAAAGTAGGTAGCGGGGCTTTTACCGCCTCTTCAAGCATTGTTGTTTGTTAATACCCCTCGCACTGTGGCGTCAACAAAAATGTTCTAAATATAAAAATGTTCATAAAATTAAAACTGCTTGGCCAAACTATGTTAAATTTTTACGGGACCAAATGGCACCTATTTCGCATCAAACTAAAGAACAATCACGTAAATCAGATTATACATCTCAGCGTAATCGGTGCACATACATTAAAAAAATTATTTAAAAAAAAACTTTTTAGTAACAAGCTTTTATTTAACTGCCCTTATTTTTCGTGTTCACCTTAGCAAGCCCTTTAATTTGATACCCATACTGTGGTAGTGCAGAAAAAAATAACTATTCCGCCATCTTGGATGATCCGCCGTATTGGAATTAGAATGACGACACTTGGCTAAGCATGCATTGTCATCCAAAATAAGTGTATATACCAAATTTCAGCTCAATCGGTTATAGATTACTGATTTAAAATTCAGTTGCAAGATTGCACCCGGACATACATACATTGCAAGGTTATATAAAGCTTGTAAAAACAAACATACCGATCGAATTGAGAACCTCCTCCTTTTGGAAGTAACGCGCGCCCGTCAAAATGTTTTCCAATACCAAAACGAACTGAGTCTTCATTTTTACGAAATGAATGAAATAATGATATTTTAATGGAATAAGATGAGGAATGGCTGCACCTGCGCTTAGCGGTATTTATAGCAATGTCGAGTAATTAATAGCAAAGACAAGTTTCAGACTACGCTATAATATAATAGCATATAGTATACGTATAGCTCATAGCACAACAATATCGCGCACCATACATTGTTATGGACACGTTAACACTGTACTGTACTATATATTAATGGCTTTGTATGGTGCGCGATATTGTTGTGCTATATATTATAGCGTAGTCTGAAAGCCGCTTTATAAATAAAAGCCAGCCAAGTGAGAATCGGACTTGCGCACGAAGGGTTCCGTACCATTATCTACAAAAACGGCAAAAAGATCACGTTTGTTGCATGAGAGTCCCCTTAAATATTTATTTTATTCTGTTTTTTAGTATTTGTTGTTATAGCGGCAACAGAAATACATAAGCTGCGATTATTTCAACTATCTAATTAATACGGTTCATGAGATACAGCCTGGTGACAGACGGACGGACGGACGGACGAACGGACAGCGAAGTCTTAGTAATAGGGTTCCCGTTTTACCCTTTGGGTACGGAACCCTAAAAATGGATGATAACAGTGATAAAGCGAATGAATCCAACTTTATGTCAATATACGTAAACATAAAATTTAATACTTTTCAAGTGACATTTGACAAATAGAAGTTTTTGACATTCCTATTCTTATTTGGATCGCGTAGTAATAATCTACTTATCAATATATGGAGTGGTCTAAGGCTATTCGACACTTTTGGGCGATATTGACTTAAATACATATTTGGTGAGAGTTAGTACGTTCTTCTGTTAAGTTAAAAATGGCGCTAAAGCCAAATAGCCTATCACCCCTCGATGTGGTAGGTACCTGTGTTATTATTAGCTAAGTAATAAATGTGTCATAATAAATATAATTTTAATTTTTCTGTCTTTTTTTGTTTCTTTACAGGATGTATCAGAAGTCCGAAACAATATTTTTTGGGAACATATATGTCGTCGCGATGGCGTCAATCGGTCACTTTGTTAATAAAACTCGTCCTAAAACTAATCATTAAATTGTAATTAGCTGTTAAATAATGTTTTTTATGTTTATGGAATGTTGATTTGTATGGGTTTACTTGATAAACATGATTGACAATATCTATACAAATAAATAAAATTGGAGTGTCTGTTTGTAATATCAAAATCACACTTTTTTACCAAATGCATATGAAAGTATATACGATACATATAACGAAAATGCAATTTTAAATTTCTTTGTCTGTCTGTCTGTCTGTCTGTTTGTCGCCCACACTTCGCCGATGTATTTTTGATCCCAATGTAATAGAGGGCGAGCCTATTGCCATTATACCGGGCACGTTCTCTCTCAATACGAGTGAGATTTTGGGCTATAGTCCACCACGCTGGCCCAGTGCGGGTTGGTGAACTTCACACGCCTTTTCCTCACGATGGTTTCCTTCGCTGATTCATAGCAAGTGACAATGTCGGATGAAAATAATGCAAATAGCTCGTAGATAACTTTAAAATGTGTTTAAAAGAGTGGGAATCGCCGCTTACGATATTTAATAAACAATTTAATATAAAACATTTTTATATACCTAGTATTGTAAAATTCTGATATCCATACGATATACCAGACGGGGATATCACACACACACAAACACTCACACTCACACACACACACACACACACATTGAGCACATCTTGGTACACCCAGACGATGGCACACGTAAGCGATTATTATAATATTGTTTATCAGGGCTGTCCAATCAACGGCCCGCGACGCATGTTTTAATCAGAAAATAGTTTTTGACAGAAACTGGAATGGATTTTTTAAGATCCTTGGCGATCGTTTCCTCAAACTAACAAATTTTTGCTTGAAAATGGGATCGATGATGAGCACTTATTTATGTGAAAGTGCGTATTCAACAATAAACTTTATAAAATCCAAGTATAGATCTTCATGTTGACGTTGATATCAGATAAATTAAGGAAGAACCTGGAGGGGGAGTGATGTAGCGACATCTATCTCGCCACATACGAACTAAATCCGGCATCGCGATCCGAGCGATTGCACATATATACAAGAACCCGACAACAACCGTTGGGCAGTAGCCCACCAGACACAACACCCGTCTGGTCGGAGGATCCTCCCTTTTCATAGTACTTTGTACGGCGGATAATTTCTTGAACGCGTAGAATTGCGATGTGTGTAGTCGCGCCATCTAGTAGCGACTGGCGGTAGTTGTTTCGTGGCGAGATATATATAGGGCGCGCCACAAACCAATAAATGTATAAAGTAATGATTACCCTGATTTTGTTTACTTGAAATTTGTAAAAAAAAAAATCAGCGGCCCTCCAGCTTTTGAAGTAAAATTAATTAGCCCTCGAAGGTATGAAGTTTGGACAGCCCTGTTGTATATTATAACAAATCTTGCATTCAGGGTCGTCCCATTAGTCAATAATGTTTTTTAGTAATAAATAGTATTTTTATGGTAACTATTATAAGCCTTACATAATTAAGATCTAGACATGGCATGCATATTTTTAGTGTAAGGTTGTTGCTATACTATATAAATAAAGATAAAATAAAACCAAAAACATCATCATCATAGTCTTTTATAATTCTAATTTAAAACTTTAATAATAATACAACTCGACATTGACTGGCACAATGACACGAGTGCTGCGCCGCATACATACAAAAAGAAAAAAAGAAATAAAACGTCCCCATTATTGTATTATATTTTCTTCGCACAGTTGCCCATTGACAAAAGAATACATAGACACCTAGGTACCATATAAATTTCTAAGGCCGTAACAAATTCAAATAACTAGAAAAATATTTTTCATCTACCTTCAGAGAGAGAGAGAGAGAGCTTTCAGCGCTTATTTCTTGGCGACTGTGTATTCTTATATCAATATTAATATTAATATTTCCGTACTAAGACGTCTATTCGTTGTTGTACTGTATGTGTGTGGAGTTGGTGTTTGTTGGCGTGTAGATGTGTGGCAGTGTCAGTGTTTGAGGGGATGTGTGTGTGTGTGTGTGTGTGTGTGTGTGTGTGTGTGTGTGTGTGTATGTGTATGTGTGTGTGGGTGTGTAGGAGAGGCGGGGAGGGTTTATGTGTGGATCTGTGTCCGCGCCTGTGAAGATCTTGTGAGCGTGTTTTTGGGGATGTGTATGTGTGTATTTGAGTGTAGGTTTATGTGAGGATCTGTGTGTGTGTGTTTGGGATGTGTATATCTGAGTGTGTTTGGGGATGTGTGTATGGGGCGGCTACTCGCGCAGCTTGAGCGCGTGGTCCTTGATGGCGCCACCGTCGCCCTCCGACACGAACCTCTTGCGCCCTCTGCGAACAAATACACAAAAATAATTTAGTATACTACTACTACAGCGCTTTTAACGTCCCACTGCTGGGCACGGGCCTCCCCTCAATGCGAGGGGGATTCGGGCCAAATTCGGGTTAATTTAGTATAAATATTATGTAACTATATGTATACGTACCCACACATAACTCACATGGCATGCGTGCAACATCATGAACACCATGGTATGTATGTAACATCATGAACACCATGTACCTCGCATGGTATGTGTGTAACACCATGTATCACCAATGCCATGCATGCAACACCATGAAGTACACTCATGCCATGAACGCATGCAACATCACGCACGTACCTGGTGGGCATGCGCTTAAGCACGGCGTCCCCGAGCCGGAACTTGTGCTGGCAACGCTCCATGAACCTGTCCAACATTATGTACGCCAGCGGCACGTCCAACACTATGTCCGTCATGTCTTCAAGCACACGAATGAAACCCTACAACACAACACACACACACAATTATTCATTGTATATCACTAGTACTATGCTATTCAAATGAGAATAGGATCGACTTTGCGCCATATTGTGACGTCATAGCTGTCAATTCTAATCAGTTACGTAGGGTGAGCAAAACAAGATATTTTTTAAATAAATTTTATTTGCAAAGGTTGAGTGAAAAAAGCACCCAGTCGCACGACGAAGCACACTAACAACGACAAAATGGCGACTGGCGTCCTTATTTTCTGTTTCTTTAATAATGTTGGCATGGCGTCCGGGCCATTGCCCAAAAAACGAATTATGACTTTAAGTAATTAAATATTATATAAAGACAATATACTACTAATTTGACCTTTTTATTTAAATTTGATACAAGACTATTATTATTGATATGCAAATAAGTTTTTTTGCAAACCATACTTTTCAAGTGACAATTGGCAGATAGAGGTTATTGACATTCCAATTCTTATTTGAATCGCATCTGTTTTGGTATGGCAAAAAAAAGTAGCCGTCGCGAGACGCCTGGCAGATGTGAAACATTATGTTATTTAGAGTAGAGAGAGAGAGAGAAGCGTCGTAGCGGCGAGTGAGCGGAGTCAGCCGGTGGGCGGAGTCTAAGCGGCGGAAAGAGCCGAGTAGCCACGGAGCTGCTCGAAGTTTTCGCATCACGGCATCAACAGTTGCTCTCACTCGCCAATACAGTTGGTATCTATATTTTGGTATGCGGAAGTCCTTAAGCGGTTTTCAGACTAGGCTATAATATATAGCACAACAATATCGCGCACCATACAAAGCCAATAATATATAGTACAGTACAGTGTGAACGTGTCCACAACAATGTATGGTGCGCGATATATACTAGCTATATACTAGGGTAAAACCCCCAGCTATTGGCACCTTAAGCGCTTACTCGGATAAAATCAGTCACCAAAACGCTCTATGACCCGTTACTTCGCTAAAAAGTATATAAGATTATAGAATATTCACCCGTTTTTAATTTTTCGAGATTTTTGTAAAAAAATAATACAAGAAACATAAGTTTTTTACATTTGTTCCAAAATTGTCCGACTACCCGGTTACTGGCACAAGTACCGGTGCTTAAGAAAATGAGTAAAAAAGGGCTCTTTTTGTGTATGTCCCAAAAAAACTTAAAGTTTGTACCAATTAAGTCTGAGTTTGAGCTTAAAGTTAATGGTTTTAGATTAAAAAAATGTACAATCTTTCCATTTTTGACATAAAATTAGGGGTTAAAGTCATGGTTTTCTTGTTATTGTAACTTAAAGTCATGGATGGCAATAAGTGGGGGGATGCCAACAGTGGGTATGGTTACATATATATGCTATTATATTATAGTGTACTGTAGTGACTGACCCGGTCCATCTGTTCCGGCGAGACCAGCAGACAGCGCCGCAGCTCGCCCAACAGCACGCACAGCTGCTCCTCCACACCAGAGTTCACCGTCTCCACTGCCAACAGCACCGTCTGCAACCACAATTGACACCGATTCAATGGGGCATGTGATACAATCTCTTTTTAGGGTTCCATACCCAAGGGGTAAAACGGGAACTCTATTACTAAGACTTCGTTGTCCGTCCGTCCGTCACCAGACTGTATCTGATGAACCGTGATAGTTAGACAGTTGAAATTTTCACAGATGATGTATTTCTGTTGCCGCTATAACAACAAATACTAAAAACCAGAATAAAATAAATATTTAAGGGGGCTCCCATACAACACACGTGATAATGGTACAGAACACTTCGAGCGCGAGTCCGACTCGCACTTGGCCGGTTTTTAAAAACCAGAACCGCCTATTAGCACAAGTGAAAAAATGCTTAAAACTGTCTAATTAGCACAAGTGCAATCGAACTCAAACTTTCTAATTAAAACAAGTGCAACCTAAACACCAGACTTGTCTAACAAGCACATCGGCCACAATGCTTAAAACTGTGTAATTAGCACAAGTGCAATCGAACTCAAACTTTCTAATTAAACACAAGTGCAACCTAAACCAGTCCAATTAGCACATGTGAAACTGTGCTTAGATCATTCTAATTAGCACAAGTGCAACTGTGCATAGAACTATTAAATGTGGTGAAGTTCTGACCTCATAGACGAGCTCGTGGTGGAAGTGCGGCACCTCCAGGTCGCGCACGCAGCGCGTGGCTTCAGCCAGGTCTCCCGACGTCAGGTACTCCTTCAGCAGCAGCTGGATCTGACGGATCAGCGACTTCACTGGCCTATATAACAGTATTAATACGATTATCTATAAAAACGAGCAAAAATAATCATCGTTTGTTTTATGGGAGTCCACTTAAATATTTTATTGTTTTTTAATATTTGTATTATAACGGCAACAGAAATAAATAATCTCTGAAAACTTCAACTGTCTTACTATCACGGTTCATGAGATACAGCCTAGTGACAGACGAACGGACGGACAGCGAAGTCTTAGTAATAGGGTTCCCGTTTCACCCTTTGGGTACAGAACCCTAAAATGATTATTAAGGGGTGCGAGTTCAAATCCCGGGCCCGCACCACTAAGATTTTCAAGTGCGAATGTAATTCTCAATCATGTTTACTGATCGCTGAACGGTGAAGGCGAACATCGCGAGCCTGCACGTCTATAGAAAGGCGTGTGAAATTCACAACCCGCACTGGGAGGGGGTGGTGGACTTTGTCCCAAATCTTCCTCTTGTTAAAGGGGAATGTGCCCGGTATAATGGCAATAGACTCGCCTTGAATATTACATTGGTGTCAAAATACATTAGCGAAGTATAGGTGTACTGTAGTGCACCTCTGCCTATCCCTTAGGGGAATACAGGCGTGAAGGTGATGTGACATACCTTATTCCGCCGCCGACGCCCCATATGTTGTCCAATCTGACTAGACCCTGCTTCATAGACAAAAGCGTCTCTGCCCTGTGAATGGCTTGTCTGCAAACATAAATCAAGAATTAAATGATTTTTATCTTAGCACTTGATATTAGACAGTCGTTTGTCATGCACCAGGCATACCTTTTCACTCACTTGCCCACATGTTCTCACTCATATCGCATGTCTTCTCACTCGATTTTTGTACTTGCACTATCTACTGTCATCCTTACTTACACAGTTGACATGCCTTCTCACTCACTTGGCGTGTCTTCGTACACACATAGGTGTGCCGTCCCAATCAACAGTAATGCTTACTAGTTGACTTAACATACAATCTCACTAACTAGGTATGACTTCTCACTTTGTTTGTCACTCACTGGTCATGTCTTCACACTCACAACCACTTATCATGCCTACTCACACACCTTATATATGTCCACACTAAATTGGCATGTTTCTTCACCGACACGGCGTGTTCTATCACTCACTTAGTATACCTATTCACGCATCACCACTATGTTTCACTTGGCGTCATTTTCTTTCTTCTATGTCCATTCCTATGCGTTCCAGCTCAGTTATCATGCCTTCTCACCGAATCGACAACGCTATATTCTTCTCTGTAACTTCGCGTGGCGTCTCGCTCACCTGGCGTGCGAATTGTGGTCCTTCTTCTCATTGGCGATCTGCACGAACCGCGGCGGTAGGCAGTCGTCGGCGACGCACCGCGCTATGAAGTTGGACAACAGTACCGCCGCGTCTGGCGTGTCCAGTACCAAGTCTGGTAGCTTCTCGAGCAGCCGTTCGAACGCTGCGGCAAGGCAATACAACCTTTAGTGGCAACGGGAAAAGGTCGAGAATGTCGACGACACCTATAGTCTCTCAAAATACACCTATAATTTTATATATATATACATCATCATCAAATAAATACATCATCACGCCTGTATTCCCCGAAGGGGTAGTCAGAGGTGCACTGTAGTGCGCCCACACTTCGCCGATGTATTTTGGTCCCAATGTAATAGGGGGCGAGCCTATTGCCATTATACCGGGCACATTCCCCCTCAATACGAGGGAGACTTGGGCCATAGTCCACCACGCTGGCCCAGTGCGGGTTGGTGAACTTCACACGCTTTTCTATAGACGTGCGTGCAGGTTTCCTCACGATGTTTTCCTTCACCGTTCAGCAAGTGGTATTCATTGTTGAAAATGACATTCGCACATGAAAATTATCTCAGAGGTGCGGGCCTGGGATTTGAACTTGCACCCCTTACGTTCAAGGCGAGCGTTCTTGCCCACGAGGCTACCACTGCTGATTTTATATATATAAATTATGTATGTATGTATATGTGTATGTGTTTCTATTTTATATATTGATTTATTGTTTGAGTACACCACCAACAGCTGCCCATAATTAATTAAGAGTAGTTTTCTCGTCCAAACTGGTTGTCTGGAAGAAATTGCTTTTAGCGATAAGACCGCCCAATTGTAAATAGCTACTGTATTTAGAACTAAGAATGTTGTATTATTTTATTTGTTTGGTGTGTACAATAAAGAGTACTCTATCTATCTATCTAACGCTACATGACGTTAACAGATGGCGCTGAGTACTTCGCAGTATGCAAACTTCGATTCTACATACAATCCTGAATCGCGATAGAAGAGTATGCATGTGGGAAATTATTTTATGATACAATCTATTGAAAAAAAGAATATGGCACACATGAAATATAAGAAGTACTGTCTTATTGTTAAAGGGATAATTAACTTTTAAACGAAATCAAACTTGATTATCTCTACTAGATGTATGTCAATAAATCAAAATCTTTTTTTTTTATTCGTGTTGGCCAAAAAGCACTTACAAATAGTCAGATTCTACCACCAGTTCGGAATGCTGCTTCCACTGAGAAGAGCCGGCAAGAAACTCAATGGTTACTCTTTTCAAAATGATAATGGCGAGTAATACATTCTCAGGAGCAGCAACGCCATGAGAGCAGACAGCACCTTTGCCTCAATACTAGAGAAGAATGATACTCACGCAGTCTAATATTAAATACAAATATTGGCATTACGCTTAGTAAGCTAGTACAGTAAGGTGCGTCTTCTCCCATTTACTATCTAGGGATTATTCTAATCCACAGATGGTTATAGAAATAATGTGATGCCTTCATGTGTTATACAGAGTGTTGTGCACTCACCATATCCAATGTCCCTGGCGGAGAACACTCTGCCGTAGAGATCTGAGATGAGAACAGACGCCATCTCACAGTGTGACGGCTTGTGGTCCAATGCTATCTCAACTATGGTCTCACACACCTGTACAAATACAAGAAATAATAATATAATCAGGAGCCTTAAGCGGGTTTCAGACTACGCTATAATATCATAGCATATAGCTCATAGCACCACAATATCGCGCACCATACATTGTTATGGCCACGTCCACACTGTACTGTACGATATATTATTGGCTTACTATACGCTATAAATTGGTGCGATGCGCTGAGTTCATGCTATGCTATATCGCGCGCCCCCTTTTCCTCATCCCTCACCCCCGGCCGTCCCGTCAACTGAGCTTGCTATATACTATAAATGCTTGCGATAATATCGCGTAATGTGAACGCCATGCTATGGTATACTATATAGCATCCTTCTTTGCTATACTATATAGTACAATAGTATAGCGTAGTCTGAAACCCGCTTTACTTAATACCTCACAAAGTATTCTTCTTCTATTCTTACGAAATGAATGAGATGATGATATTTTGATGGAATAAGATGAGGAATGGCTGCACCTGCGCTTAGCGGTATTTATAGCAATGTCGAGTAATTAATAGCAAAGACAAGTTTCAGACTACGCTATAATATAATAGCATATAGTATACGTATAGCTCATAGCACAACAATATCGCGCACCATACATTGTTATGGACACGTTCACACTGTCCTGTACTATATGCTTCTAGAGGTCCGTCCCGGCTTCGCACGGGTTTATAATATAGCCAATGTTACTAAGTGATAATGTAGCTTTCTAACGGTAAAATAATTTTTGAAATCGGTCCAGTTGTTTTTGAGTTAATTCGTTACATACAAAAATACAAATCTTTCCTCTTTATAATATTAGTATAGATATATTTGATAGATTTTCAACCGAGGTAATGGTCAAAAACTGAAAGTAATAAAAACATTGCTGCCAGACAGGTGGCGTGGTAAGAAGGATGATTATCTGATTTATAATCCAACAAAAAAAATCGGTCAAGTGCGAGTCGGACTCGCCCACGAAGGGTTCCGTACCATTATCTATAAAAACGGCAAAAACATCACGTTTGTTGTATAGGAGCCTCATTAAATGTTTATTTTATTCTGTTTTTTAGTATTTGTTGTTATAGCGGCAACAGTAATACATCATCTGTGAAAATTTTAACTCTCTAACTATCACGGTTCATGAGAGACAGCCTGGTGACAGACGGACAGACGGACGGACAGCGAAGTGTCAGTAATAGGGTTCCCGTTTTACCCTTTGGGTACGGAAACCTAAAAATCATACGGTTCAAATCTGTTCTCTTTTTTAAGAACAAAAAATAGTGCTTATTATTAAGGTTTACATTATTTAATTGCATCAATATTTGTATTAAGCAGTGGTAGCCTCGTGGGCAAGAACGCCCGCCTTGAACGTAAGGGGTGCAAGTTCAAATCCCGGGCCCGCACCTCTGAGGTAATTCTCATGTGCGAATGTCATTTTCAACAATGATTACCACTTGCTGAACGGTGAAGGAAAACATCGTGAGGAAACCTGCACGTCTAGGCGTGTGAAGTTCATCAACCCGCACTGGGCCAGCGTGGTGGACTATGGCCCAAATCTCCCTCGTATTGAGGGGGAATGTGCCCGGTATAATGGCAATAGGCTCGCCCCCTATTACATTGGGACCAAAATACATCGGCGAAGTGTGGGCGCACTACAGTGCACCTCTGCCTACCCCTTCGGGGAATACAGGCGTGATGATGATGATGATGATGATGTACAATATTTGTATTCACTTACTTATTCTTATTTTTACTGTACGTTATTACGTTTTAAATTTTGTTACTATCTATACATACAAAAAAACAAAAACCGACTTCAAAAACCTAGGTGCACTAAAAAGCTACAAATAACCTTACAATTCATTACATTTAGAGTAGGTGCCAATCAACGTCGGACAAGGCAAATACACACATGAATTGGCACCGACTCCAAATGTAATGAATTGTAAGGTTATTTGTAGCTTTTTAGTGCACCTAGGTTTTTGAAGTCGGTTTTTGTTTTTTGTTAAAAATAATTTTTTTTCACGATCTTTAGTGTCAATAATCGTTGAAAATTTGCAAATATTATAACCTTATAACAGCCCTAAAAAAGTAAAAATTTACAGCCAAAAAAAAAATCACCCCCCTCACCCCCCCTTTCCACCCCTTTGGGGGTGGGTTTCGATCTTTGTTAACAATCCGTATTAAACAAAAAAAGATTTTTCGAAATCGATTCACTAACGCCGGAGATATGCTGTAGTCCGGATTGGACCCCCATTTCACCCCCTACATATTTTTTCTTTCAAAATTCCTGAAAGACGTGTTTTTTTATTTTGTATGTTAAATACATATACAAAGTTTCAAGTCGTTCAAAAAATATTTTTGAAATTATGCGACCTTCAACCCCCCATTTCACCCCCAAGGGGTTAGATTTCTGATAATATTTTTGAAATGGGACCAACCTTGAAGAATTTCCTAGCAAACCTCAAAAAAAATTTCGAAATCGGTCGACAGACGCCGGAGATATGCGGTAACATACATAAAAAAAAAAAAAAAAACATACGGGTCGAATTGAGAACCTCCTCCTTTTTGAAGTCGGTTAATAAATAAAATTGAAGTAACTGTTTGTAATATCAAAATAACACTTTTTTACCAAATGCGTATGAAAGTATATACGATACCTATAACGAAAACGCAATTTTAAAATTTTTTGTCTGTCTGTCTGTCTGTTTGTTTGAGGTAAACTTCTAAACGGCTGAACCGATTTCAATGGAACTTTCACTGACAGATAGCTGACGTTCCAAGGCGTAACTTAGGCTACTTTAATTTTAGAAAAAGCATTAGGGTTCCGCGGGAAAAACATAATACCCATATTTCCGGGTAATCACCCTAAAGTCCACGCGGGCGAAGTCGCGGGCACAGCTAGTATGATATATATGTCGGCACAGGAGGCTGATCAGAGTAGGTATCTTCCCCGTTGAACATAGTGTGGGCGCAGCGTGGGCTTCGAGCAACAAAGAAAGTCTCTTGAATCGCACAATTGATTTATTGAGATGTAGGTAGGTAGGTACTTCTTGATACAACGAGTCGTGAACAGTTCCTAGACTAGTTGCCCACGCGGCGGCCAGCAGAAGAGAGAGAGCTCATCGTCGCTCCGTCGTCTTATATACGGCGCGCGTGGATTCCAGCCGAGACTCTGTCAAAGCGTAACGTCAGCGCTTTCGCCTCGTTGTCAAATCAGATGTCATACCATAGACCTCTCCGACATATATATTTTTTTATTTAAATTATGTACTTACATTGTAAAGTTTATCTGTGAAAACAGTAGGCTTACTTTGCATATCACAATTGTAACCTTCGATACATCTAAAAGCTGTTGTTTTTCCAAACTCAAATAAATTGAGAACCTCCTCCTTTTTGAACTAAGTTTAATTTAAGTAAACTATTGACATTAAGAGATGCAACGTGTAGTGGTTTGGCCGGATACCGGATATCCAGCCGCCGGATATCCGGCCGTTTATCGCGTTACATGATGCTTCTTAAAGACGTCTCGAATCGTTCGCAATCACGACCCATACATATGGTGGTCAGTTAATTTGGATCAGTACCCGTAGTCGTCTCTTACCAACAAATGCTGAAAATTTGGTATTCATTCACCACAATTTGCCCATTGAAATTAAACTATTTCACGGATTTTATCGCGTTTATTTACTATTTTATTTTCCCGACGTTTCGGCTGCTTTACAGCAACCATGGTCACGGGGGGACTGAGGTGTTAGACGTCCTGATGTCATAGTTAATATAACTGGGTACCCTCATATTTAGTTGTTGTTTGCGGTCCGATCCACGCAGAAAGTGCTTACGGTGTCCTGAGGTCTTGCAATGGTGCACTTGGATTTGGATTTAATCATATTATCGATAAATATAAGAAAACAATTTGCCAATTGTTAATTTTGAGTACTAAACTAATTAATGAAACAAATACTTTTGACGTGCGATTATAATAAACGGTATCCATAACCTATTGTGGTATGATTTGCCTTGTGTAAAATAATTAGAATAGTTTAAATTTCACTATCCGGTATCCGGCTGGATACTGAATTACTATCCGGTATCCGGCCGGATACTGAATTACTATCCGGTACCTGTCCGGATACTGAATTACTATCCGGTATCCGGCCGGATACTGAATTACTATTCGGTATCCGGCCGGATACTGAATTACTATCCGGTATCCGGCCGGATACTGAACTACTATCCGGTATTCAGCCGGATACTGAACTACTATCCTATATATTTTTATAGATAATGGTACGGAACCCTTCGTGCGCGAGTCCGACTCGCACGTAGCCGGTTTTTAAATAAATTATTGGCGCTAACAATAATATCCTGGTGTACTCACCAGATGGCTCTGTTTCCCGGTCACAAACTCCAGCAGGTCTTCGGCGGCGGCATTGGTGTCTCCATGCTCGAAGTACTCCAGGATAACTGGCTCCGACTTACGCTGAGCACACAGACACAATCCTTTATTACCAATATTTCATCATCATTTGGCTTACCTTGTCCCATTATTTGGGGTCGGCGCAGTATGTCTTTTTCTTCCATTCATCTCGCTTTTCCGTCATACTGACACCCTTTATACAGTCCATCCATCTTTTCTTGGGCCTTCCTCTCGCTCTGTATCCGTCCACATTTATACTCATCACTCTTTTAGTCACATGATTCTCATCTCTTCTCATCACATGTCCAAACCATTCTAATCTCCTACTTCTTACTTTTTCTGTTATGGGCGCCTCTTTTATACTACCTCTGATATACACATTTCTCACCTTATCCATTCGCGTCACTCCAGACATTCATCTCAACATTCGCATCTCGGCAGAGTGGAGACAATGTATAACACAAATATAGGATACAGTGTACAGTGGAGTGAAGCAGCCGTAGCCTCGTCGGTAGAAAGCCCGCCTTGTACGTAACGGGTGGTACAACTCCCAGGCCCGCACCTCTGAGATGATTTTCATGTGCGAATGTCATTTTCAACAATGATTACCACTTGCTGAACGGTGAAGGACAACATCGTGAGGAAACCAGCAAGTCTATAGAAGGCGTGTGAACTACACCAACCCGCACTGGGCCAGCGTGGTGGACTATGGACCAAATCTCCGTCGTATTGAGGGGGAATGTGCCCGATATAATGGCAATAGGCTCGCCCCCTATTACATTGGGAAGACAAATACATCGGCGAACTGTGCCTACCTCTTCTGGGGAATAAAGGCGTGATGATATGCTCGTGTGTAGAATATTATCAACTGTGTAAAGTAATTCTGTATGCTTGCTGCGATTGCAAATTGGCTAGTCGGCAGGCACCGAGCTGGGTCGATGACACCGCGATAAGGTCACCAGCGCTATTAACATGCATTACCTACCTATACAGAGTGTTTCAGAAGTCCGAAATCATACTTTGGGTACATATACGGCAGCTCATATGTGGATGCTTAGTGAAGACAGTTTATACCTAACTATCATAGTTTCTGAGTTACAGACCCTTGAATATTTGTCACAGGTATCGTGTTCTGGCCTTTGGGTACATCCATAACCCTATTCAGCAGTGTAAACTACACTAATGAGAGGCGGCTAGCAATATTCACAAAACAGAACATGCAAATTTTACATAGGACTCGAGATATTACGGGTTATAGAAAATGACGACGAAAAAATAGTTGGAAAAACATGGTGGAATTTCAATCAAATTTTTATACCATTCAATTGTATACACGATACTGATGCCACTCCAAGTATTATTTCGGACTTCTGATACACCCTGTACAGGAGGATGATGTCTGCGGCTTCACCCGCGTGGGTGTCGGTTATTGCGACCAAAAGTAAGGGGCCGTTCAAGTACTACGTAAGCACTATGGTGGGGAGGTCTTTTGCTTATTTTGGATGATATGGGGGGTAGGGGAGCCTAGATGATGATTACGTCATCGGTAGTTATTTACAGTCTATGCTTGAAAACGAAATTTTAGGGGATAAAATTATAATTATAATATAAAAAAATACATTTTTAATTGAAAAATGTTTACGTAAGCATGGGGTGAGGGGGTAAGAGCTTTGCTTACTTTTGCTGACCAGGGTGATGGGAGGGGGGTAAATAATTGTAATTAATCTGCTTACGTAATATTTGAAAGGCCTCAAATCATGAAATTTTGATCCCGTTCCCGCAACCCATGGGAACCTATTCCAGAGATAGCTATAAAATAGCTTTCCAATGACCGCTCTATAATTGTCCATAGTATTAAATGGATATATTATATTATCCTTAAGAGATAGACTAAGAGAGATTTTGCCAGCCCTGCCGCCCTATAGTCACTCAAGTGTAAGGAACCCCAAAAGGGAGTACTTACAACTATTTCCTCGGGTTCCGCTTCGACTATTATCTGCTTGAATTCGACGTCGCCATTGGAGATGGCTTCAGAGTCATAGTTGGGATCGTTGGCGTCCTCCACGTATTCCTCGAGAAGTTCCGAGCCGGGTGCGCCCCACACACCCTTGCCACCGGCACCACCTGGCAACACATTATATCAGTACCAGTGTTGCCAGACGTCCCGATTTTGGCGGGACGTCCCGATTTTTAAATCAACACAGGACAGGCTCATGCCCGCTTTTCGGAGATAACTTGACCATGCGTGCAGTCAAACTAGGAAAACATCGCCTCACGAAATACAAACGATGGGGTAAAACTGATTTAAAATATTATATTTTTATTGAAATACATTTTGTATGACTATTTTTGCTATATATTTTCACGTGAACGTAATGTTAATTCAAATAAAAAAATAAATATTTTAAACACTTCTGATTATATACGTATTTTTACTATCCCGCTGTTTTCACTCAAAAAGTTACAAAATCCCGACTTGGCATAAAAAAAACTGGCAACGCTGATCAGTACACAGACTGTGCGCGGTGCCAAAGTCGCGCAAAGTGGCCCGCGCTGTCTCCTACACCTCGCACACTATCGGCACTCAACGGTGTCCTGGATTCTGATCCCAATGTTGATGTGTTCGCGGATGGCTCGAAGAAGCTTTTATCAGCATGTGTGAGTTATTGTGAGAAATGGCGTATGTGTTTTTCTATCATTCCTAATAGGTGATTATTGTTTTATAATGTATGGTGTATAAAGACAAGGTTGGTGTCATGTCGTATGTGGAGGTGAAGAAGGCTGCACTGGACCAGATGGCGGGGACTTCATCAGATCCACCGACAAGGGCCGAGCCCTTAAATTAGAAGAAGAAATGATTCGTGTCCCGTAGTTTTTGAGTTTATTCGTTACATACACAAACACAAATCTTTCCTCTTTATAATATTAGTAGAGATAGTTAGTGTAATTGGTGATTAATTAACCGTTCTAATTTATAAATAAATAAATCAGCGGGGCGATTTTCGTTTGATATACATCAATCTCTATTACAGATATCCTCGAAACGAAACGTCAAACTGGTCTTATTTATTTTCATATGTTTCGACATATCTCTAATAGAGATTGGTGCAAACGAAAATCGGGTTCCAGGTGCCCCAAGACTAGACTTACGTCACAGATTATGTTGATTACATCTCTTTCTCTCGTATGAAATAAGACAGAGAGCGAACGAGCCAATCTGTGACAGAGGTCTTGTCACCACAGATCGTTTATTTTGTTTAGGCGATCAAGTATTACGTAACAAATTTGGGGGGAGAGGGGGGGGGGGGGTCTACTGAAACGTTACGATGCGTTACAGGGGCGGGAGGGGGTGTTTGAACTACTCGTTACGTAACATTCTTTTAACCCTTCAGAACGTGCGCGTAGATATTTTGTTTCTCACGCATTTTTAAAACGTTTCTTTTTCACAAAATTTAAAATGGAATGGTCAACGGTGGTAAAAATTGTCACTTGGTGGTGGTTGCGTAACGTTTTACTAGGGGCGAGGGGGGTAAAGAAAAACGTTACGGCGCGTTGCATGGGGGGAGGGGGGCTCAAAAATTGCGTTAAGTAATACTTGAACGCTCCCCTACTGAGATACTTAGCCTCGTATTCATGGTAAACATTACTTAACAACATGGTTGCATAAACATGTTGCCGAGTTGCTGACGGGCGCACTGCAGTGAACCTCTGCCTACCCCTTCGGGGAATTCAGGCGCGATGATATATATAAATTATATTTTGTTCAGTTTTATACGTAATATTATATTGTATAACTAGCTGTGCCCGCGGTTTCACCCGCGCTAATAGTTACTTTGGCGTAGAATGATGTTATAAAGTCTATGACCTTCCTCATTAAGTGCAAACTTTAACCATTTAGGCTGCGTACGCAACGGGAGCTTTCAAAAGGAATATTATTTTTCCCGTTTTTGCCACATTATTCGTTGCTGTTCCGCTCCTATTGGTCGTAGCGTGATGATATATAGCTTATAACCTTCCTCGATAAATGAACTATTTAACACAAAAAGAATTATTCAATTCGGACCAGTAGTTTCTGAGATTAGCGCGTTCAACGAAACAAACAAACAAACAAACAAACAAACAAACAAACTCTTTAGCTTTATAATATTAATATATATATAATATATATATAGTATATATATAGTATAGATAATATGTGGTTCATAATAGGGCGATAATCGCATTACAAAGAATATATATATACGCAATTGTAGACTTTAATAACATATGTTGTTTATTATTATCATCGTGCGCCCACGCACGCCAAGGTTACACTTGTTTTTGTGTTTTTAATGATCACGAATATAGCAATGGCTTTGTTCGCCAGTCGCGACATTTTCTTACTGACACAATGGTGGTTATTCTTGGCGACAAATTATCACAATACTATATTTAGTTTAGTCGTAAATTTAGTCTAGTTATATTTAAGTAAGAAACTTTTTAAAGAACCAGCCAAGTGCGAGTCGGACTCGCGCACGCGGGGTACCTCACCGTTAGATATAGAAACAAGCAAAAAATCACGTTTGTTGTATGGGAGCACCCTTAAATATTTATTTTATTCTGTTTTTTTGTATTTGTTGTTGAAAATTTCAACTGTCTAACTATCACGGTTCATGAGATACAGCCTGGTGACAGACAGACGGACGGATGGATGGCGGACGGACAGACAGCGAAGTCCCAGTAATAGGATTCCCGTTTTACCCTTTGAGTATGGAACCCTAAAAACCATAAAAGTAAAATGCACATAGCAACATAAATGATTTGACTTCATGTTTAGATTATCATCGAGTTTTACAATCAGTCATATAAGTAATCATTTTAGCTACTTTAATTGTTATCTAGGTATTTAAAAATACGATGGCAATACATTAATCTCGTATCAATTAGACTCCGTCCATATACGAAATTATTCAAAACTCTTATATCGGTTTTGTTTGGGTTACGGATATTTTTTAATTTCGGATATCCGATAACATCCCTGATCTCAACCAATGAGGATGCGCTATTTTACTCCCATTGGGCGCCATTATTTACAAACATTGTACGGATGTGACTTGGGAGGTATTCTCTCATATAAATAAATCGATTTTTAATATTAAGAGAATCGATCAGAAGAAAAAAATATTTTTCACATCTCTGACACATCCCTCGCAAAATACGATTAGGGATGTGACTTGGGGGGGAAAAAATAGAATACTAAATAATCGATTTTCCTCTCTTTAAAATAAATCAATTTGAAAAAAGTCAATTTTTAATATTTATAAAATCGATTATTAAAAATCAATTACATTTATGATAAAAATAGATATTTTTTTCACACATTGTACGTTCAAGAACAAAGTAATCAGGAAATCGTTTCATAACTCATTATTTTATAAGGTATCTAATCTGTGTGTTTGCGATTGGAACCGCATGTTGTCAAGACGAGAATAGCCTTGCAAACCGAAAGTTGTTTACAAGACGCCATATTGCGTAACATGTCATTCAACCCATTCCATCAAAATACTATTGACCTACAAAACAATTCAATGGGCGGGTGGCCATCATAAAAAATAACCTATACCACCTGCGCACAAGGGCTACGGCGCCGCGACCTTCAAAATGGCGATGTAGGTATCTACGTGACCGGCGCATAGTAAATAAATATCACATTCGGTTTGCGTTGAGAGAATTTCTAGAATATTCTCCGACGTCTATCGAGTGATATACGAGATGGTACACTGTACCTTTTTTCGGCAGGCCCCTGCCGTGCCCGTTCCGGGATCTGCGGCTATTCTTCCAGCTCCTATATTTCGGTAAAGGCGCCGTAGTGGTAGTGCTCGTAACGCCGGCGCCGCCGACGGCCCCCTCCTTGCTGTTAGTACGCCAGTACTTCTTGCCTTTGCGGCGCAGACGCTCCGGGAGGGCGGCGGCGGCGTCCCCGGCGCCTCCGTCCACCACCGGCTTTTCAACCCCATCGACCGTCACGTTCTCCGTATCGGAAGCGAATGTCTCGACTTCCATTTCAGCGGCGGTGAATCGATCGAAAACGACTAGATTGTTCTACGATAAGTTTAATTGGAAACAATGGCTCTCACAGACAATGTGGGTCACGTTTATTTTGTTTTTATGAACGATAAACAATGGCGTGTACGACGCAATATTTGTTTTGAAGCACCACACCGACGTGAAGTTAGTCTAATAACATAACATGGCCACCGATAACATGGCGACCTCAGGAATGACAACTTAACACAACCAACCAGCCGGGGAAATGGTGCAAACCTTAATGTTTTATTCTTAAAAGTGATAGTCTCACACTCATTAATTAATACCTTCTGCCATCCCGAGTTTTTTTACCAATTTTTCAAGGCAAATGTCAACGGTAGTTATTTGAGCTTAGACTCAATTACCTCTTTATTTTTACAGAGTTTGTATAATTTTTATTTGAACTGTGACTGTTAGCTTGAAAATGCCAAAAGAGATCTTCGTTAATAACATATACTTTTTTAGAACTGTCAATATAGCAGTGTATATAAGATTTTCTTTTGTAAAAACAAAAAACTTAAATTTTTTACATGTTTGCAGCACTTCCAACTACTTCCAAGTATGCCTCCAAGTCATGCATGATTATCCTTGTCATTTGAACGTTTGGTTAACCTGATTTCCGGTATTGAAAGAAAAAAAAAGAGTTTTTATATATTATCAGGTAGCATTTATTGAATAGAACCTACTTATTAGACTACGGAAACCAGTTGCAACCTATTTCGTTTCCGTCATAGTAATGATAGAATCCTCTTTATTTAGTTATTGACAACGTGTTATTGGATTTGGTTGGAGTGGTTTGGATAAGTTCTAGCAACACTGTTAGCTTGCTTGTTTAATCTGTGGTCGGTAAATCTGCGCGCGCCACGACAAAGTAAATAAAAATAATAATCGGCTGCTAAAATTTATTTATTGCATAGTCCAAAGGCATAGTCTTTATATACTACAATGCATACAAACAATGAAAGTGAAGTAGTTTTTATTGAAAAATATGGCTCGAGCTCTACACAACGCTATTATGTTAAACCTTCAGGTATGCATATCGCTTCATCTGTTCAAAACATTCGTAATAATTTTTGATAATTTTTTTTCTCTCTACCTACATTGTATACAAAACAAAATATATTTGTGTACATACAGAAAAAACTGTGCTCTTATGGAAAAGTGGGGTCTCTCACTAAGAAGAAATTCTTAGAATTTTAGCCCAGAGTTGGGAATTATAGAGAGAGAGCACTGTACTAAGTAGAATCTACTTATAATTCTGGAATGACAAAATATAATTATTGTGGGCCATATACTATTCATGTCGAAGAACTGTCGGTGGGCCGGATTAATAGCTTTCGCAGGTCGGAGCTGGCCTGCGGGCCGTACTTTACCGATCATTGCTCTAGTCCATACCCATATTACAAGCTTTTTTTTTTTATGAGATAGCAAGGCAAACGATCAGACGTTTCACCTGATGGTAAGTGATTAACGCCGCCTATGGACACCTGCAACACCAGGGGCATCGCAAGTGCGTTGCCGGCCTTTAAGGAAGGAGTATTCTCGTTTCTTGAAGGTACCTTTGTCGTATCGGTCCGGGAACACCGCTGCAGGAAGTTCAAACCACAATTTGGTGGTGCGAGCTTGGCTTAGATTGGGTTAATACAATAAGTAAGTGTTTGCACTCTGCGCTCGCCACTCCTCCGGTAAAGCTGTAAAGGCCACCTCACGGCCAACAGTGTAAGTCCGACAAAAAAAAAAAAAAGTGTTGTCTAGCGATACATAAAGGTATTTTTCTGCATTTCAGACCAAACCAGCATTGTAGTTGTGGATTCAGAGGGTACCAGTGAAGTTAGAAATGTGTTCACCACAATATTTCTACCTCAGGGCTACCCGGAGAGTGTCAGCAAGGATTATATCAATTATCAGATATGGGACACTGCTCAGGCGTTCTGCAGCACTATCACTGGTGAGAAATTGTCATACCAATGATATTAAAAAGTAAAGATACCCAATAGTGACGAAACTACATCCAATTAAAATTTGAGTTATATGTTACATAGAGCAGCAGAATAGCAGTGGTAGCCGAGTGGTTGAACGCACGTCTTGCAAATCAAAGTGTGCAGGTTCAAACCCCGGCTCGCACCTCTGGGTTCCATGTGCGAATCTCATTTTCATCCGAGATTATCACTTGCTATGAAACGGTGAAGGATAACATCGTGAGGAAACCTGCACGTCTGAGGGAACTTGTCTAGTTCTCGATAGATGTGTGAAGTCTGCCAACCCGCACTGGGCCAGCGTGGTGGACTATGGCCTGAAATCCCCCTCGCATTGAGGGGAGGCCCTTGCCCAGCAGTGGGACGTTAAAAGGGCTGTAGTAGTAGTTACATAGACAATCAGGGGCCTTTATTACATATTTTTAATTCCTTTATTTCTCATTTTTCTTGTAAATTATTTTTTTAAAATCTTAATTTATATAATTCTTCCGTATGTGTTTTTGTAAACTTACTCCTCACAAACAGCTGGACCAATTTGAATGAAATTTTGTGTGTACATTTCAATGGGTTCCTGGATGGTTTGAAAACACAATCGGACCCAGTAGGTAGTGCTTCGTATGTTCGTTCGTTGCCTATTTACATTTATTAATTCTAAGGCGGCACGAAATTAGCCGGATCTACTAGAATATATATAAAAAAATACATTTTAAAATATAAAAAAATCATAATTTTTTTTCAGGTATTCTGGCAACACAAGAGGTGTTCCGAGGTGTCGGGGTAGGTGACACAAGTGCCACACCCCTGGCCGCGACCGTCACCTGGGTCCTTAGAGATGGCTGTGGGCATTTGGGCAAGATATTATTTGCATATACACATGGGTGGGTTACTAAATACTGAACACACAAAACAGAAAAAGAAGAACAGAGCATAAATAAATACATGGTGTATCAGAAGTAGTGAAGACAGTTTATACCTAACTATCATAGATTCTGAGTTACCTAACTATCATAGACCTTTGAATATTTGTCACAGGTATCGTGTTCTGGCCTTTGGGTACATCCTTAACCCTATTCAGCAGTGTAAACTACACTTATGAGGGGCGACTACCTATATTCACAAAATAGAACATGCAAATTTTGCGAGCTAAAGAAATAAACGAGGAAAAAAAAATTGGAAAAACAGGGTTGAATTTCGATAATTTTTAGGGTTCCGTACCCAAAGGGTAAAACGGGAACCCTATTACTGAGACTTCGCTGTCCGTCCGTCACCAGGCTGTATCTCATGAACCGTGATAGTTAGACAGTTGAAATTTTCACTGATTATGTATTTCTGTTGCCGCTATAACAAGAAATACTAAAAAACAGAAAAAAAAAATATTTAAGGGGGCTCCCATACAACAAACGTGATTTTTTTGCTCGTTTTTATAGATATTGGTACGGAACCCTTAGTGCGTGAGTCCGATCCGCACTTGGCCGGTTTTTTTATACCTTTGTAAACCTGATACTGATGCCAACGTTTCGGTATGGCAAAAAGTGTGGAAGGGCTGATCCACTTGAAGCATTGGGATGATGATATATTTGTTCACAGAACGTATTTGGATGCGTACAGCAAGAAGTGGCGACTGTACGCGGACGCGCTGAACGACGCCGCGATGTGTGTGGAGATGGCGCTGCCCCTGTACAGCGGGTATGCGGCGCCCGCGCTCTGCGCCAGCGCCGTCATGAGAGCGCTCGTCGGAGTCGCCGGTAACATGCCGCCGCCCTCTGTCCGCCGCCGCCGTCACACGACCGGCACCGGGAACGAGATGACGGCGCCGAAGTGGCGATACATGGCCCCGTAGCATGACCGCGTAGACATTAGTGTTATCTATTTCAACTGTCGAGAAAATGACGTCACTTCGAGCAGTTTGTACTGAACATGGCTCGGTGACGTCATTTTCTCGACAGTTGAAATAGATATAACTTATGTCTACGCGGTCATGCTACGGGGCATGGACTACTAAAGCCGCGTGTCCACCGCACGTCTGTCACCCGAGCACCGTCACCGAAGTTTCGAGTAGATCGGCGTGACGGATAGAACGGCACGGTTTTACGACGGGCCGATGTGCCGGCAATACATAACACATTTGTTCTTGTCCACACACTACCGTCGCCCCGCGCCACCGATACCGGCGCGGTGGACACACGATCGCCGTCAGGTCATCTTAAACTAGACCTGAAATAATCTCGTTCTGGGTGACGGCGGTGGTGAACAAACGGCCTTAGCTTGACTGTGTAGACGTAAGTTTTATCTCTGTCAACTGTCACATTTGTCGAGAAAACGACGTCACTTCGAGCTTTTTGTACAAATTGTGTGTGTGTTTGTCTATGGTTCATATTATGTTTTTTTTTTGTCGCAGGCGGCGCGACTAGGGCCGCCATGACGCAGCACCACGCTGTCCGCGGCAATATGGCCGACGTGGCGGCTAAAGACTCGGCCCAAGAGACTGCCGTAAATCTTGTCGCGTCACTGGCCGCTCTCGCAATCATCGGCGTATTCGGGTAAGGATAAACTCCACTGCTATTGAGAAGGTCGGATACTAGCTACTAGGATAGGGAGGATACTAGGATACTAGCTATTAGGATAGGAAAGATACTGGTATACTAGCTACTAGGATAGGTAGGATACTAGCTACTAGAATAGGAAGGATACTAGAATACTAGCTACTAGGATAGGGAGGGGTACTATCATACTAGCTACTAGGATAGGAAGGATACTAGAATACTAGGATAGGAAGGATACTGGTATACTAGCTACTAGGATAGGTAGGATACTAGCTACTAGAATAGGAAGGATACTAGAATACTAGCTACTAGGATAGGGAGGGGTACTATCATACTAGCTACTAGGATAGGAAGGATACTAGAATACTAGGATAGGAAGGATACTGGTATACTAGCTACTAGGATAGGTAGGATACTAGCTACTAGAATAGGAAGGATACTAGAATACTAGCTACTAGGATAGGGAGGGGTACTATCATACTAGCTACTAGGATAGGAAGGATACTAGAATACTAGGATAGGAAGGATACTGGTATACTAGCTACTAGGATAGGTAGGATACTAGCTACTAGAATAGGAAGGATACTAGAATACTAGCTACTAGGATAGGGAGGGGTACTATCATACTAGCTACTAGGATAGGAAGGATACTAGAATACTAGGATAGGAAGGATACTGGTATACTAGCTACTAGGATAGGTAGGATACTAGCTACTAGAATAGGAAGGATACTAGAATACTAGCTACTAGGATAGGGAGGGGTACTATCATACTAGGTACTAGGATAGGAAGGATACTAGAATACTAGCTACTAGGATAGGAAGGATACTAGAATACTAGCTACTAGGATAGGGAGGGGTACTATCATACTAGCTACTAGGATAGGAAGGATACTAGAATACCAGGATAGGAAGGATACTGGTATACTAGCTACTAGGATAGGTAAGATACTAGCTTCTATGATAGGTTGGGTACTATGATACTAGCTACTAAGATAGGAAGGATACTGGTATACTAGCTACTAGGATAGGAAGGATACTAGTATAGGAAGGATACTAGAATACTAGTTACTAGGATAGGAAGGATACTAGTATAGGAAGGATACTAGAATACTAGTTACTAGGATAGGAAGGATACTAGTATAGGAAGGATACTAGAATACTAGTTACTAGGATAGGAAGGATACTAGTATAGGAAGGATACTAGAATACTAGTTACTAGGATAGGAAGGATACTAGTATAGGAAGGATACTAGAATACTAGTTACTAGGATAGTAAGGATACTAGAATACTAGTTACTAGGATAGGAAGGATACTAGTATAGGAAGGATACTAGAATACTAGTTACTAGAATAGGAAGGATACTAGTATAGGAAGGGTACTAGAGTAATCAGATTTTTTATTTCATATAAACCAATTCAGGTACTTATGAATCGTTAATAAAAAAATGGTATTTCTTTTACCCATTCGGAATGTATTTCCTATGGAGAAGAATGGGCAAGAAACTCCATGGTTGCTCTTATCCAATAAGCTTTACATTTTACAGCTTCTACCCTCGACTTCGTCCGCGCAGACTTCGACTATTAGTCATTCTAATGTATAAACTGTAAAGTTTCATCAAAATCCGTTCAGTAGTTTTTGCGTTAAATAGTAAAAAACATCCATCCATCCTCACAAAATTTAACATTTAACCCGTCATTCATTATAGCTGTGATAATTTATTTTGTTTTCCAGGAATTCCATACTGATATTCACAATAATGTTGGTATTACACATCATGTTCAACTATTTCGCTGTGAGAGCTGTTTGCTTGCGCACACTAAACGAACCCAGATTCCTTCAAGTGATCGATGGCTACCTGAAACACGAAGTTATATCCTCCCCGTGCAAGATCAACAAAACCGAACCTATTATTTTCTATCAGATGGGGACTAATTTGTTGGGTAAGATGCTAAAGCTACTAAACAGGGTGTTTCAGAAGTCAGAAATAATACTTTGACTTTAAAGGAAAACATCGTGAGGAAACCTGCACGTAGGCGTCTGAGGGAACTTGTCTAGTTCTCGATAGATGTGTGAAATCTGCCAACCCGCACTGGGCCAGCGTGGTGGACTATGGCCTGAATCCCCCTCGCATTGAGGGGAGGCCCGTGCCCAGCAGTGAGACGTTAAAAGGGCTGTAGTAGTAGTAGTAGTTTTCATCAGTATCGGGTATACAACTGAATGGTATAAAAATTTGATCGAAATTCGACCATGTTTTTCAAACTTTTTTTTTCGTTGTCTCGTAATATCTCGAGTCCTATGTAAAATTTGTCTGTTCTATTTTGTGAATATTGGTAGTCGCCCCTCATAAGTGTAGTTTACACTGCTGATTAGGGTTATGGATGTACCCAAAGGCCAGAACACGATACCTGTGACAAATATTCAAAGGTCTATAACTGAGAAAATATGATAGTTAGGTATAAACTGTCTTCACTAAGCATCTACATATTAGGTAGCTTTCTTAAACTATGCGATTCAAATAACAATAGAAACGTCAATACCATCTATCTGTCAAATATCACTTGAAAAGTATGGTTTGCAAAAAAACTTATTTGCATATCAATAATAATAGTCTTCAAAGTCTTACCTCAAATTTAAATAAATAGGTTAATTTAAAGTCAAAATTCAGTTTTTATAACCATACCATCACCTTTTTTATTTTCATTTTTGGCGCAAAGGACCAGAAGCCATGCCAAAATTATTAAAGAAAAGTAGATAAGGACGCCAGTCGCCATTTTGTCGTTGTTAGTGTGCTTCGTCGTGCGACTGAGTGCATCTTTCACTCAACCTTTGCAAATACATTTTATTTAAAAAAATATCTAACCTAACATAACTGTTTTTTTTTTTTTTTTATTAATGCCGGGCGCTTTGATAGCCCGGCCCGCGAGCTAGACCTCTGACATAATCAGAGAACTTATTTACATCTAATCTAGGATTTAGAGCTGTCCTTATTTCCTATTCTTAATTTACATAATTTTATTTTTATTTACAGTTTTCTTTCTTATTACATTACATTGCGTTTAATAACTATCTTAAGGTTTAGGAGTAGGAAGGGATAAACGTGTTTTATTAGGTCCATTTATACTATTTTACATTGCTTATTTAATTTGTTGCTTATCTTAGTTATAACATAACTGGTTAGAATTGACAGCTATGACGTCACAATATGGCGCAAAGTTGATCCTATTCTCATTTGAATAAAATATTATTTTGGACTTCTGATACACCCTATACATCACTATCACTCACCAACGTTACTAATATCACTATCACACTTATCATTTAATTTCTTTCATATTTATATTCCAGTGATAGCAGGTGGTAGTGGTAGCATACAGTGGTAGCCGAGTGGTCGAACGCACGCTTTGCAATCAAAGTGCGCAGGTTCTATCCCCGGCTCGCACCTCTGGGTTCCATGTGCGAATCTCATTTTCATCTGAGATTATCACTTGCTAAGAAACGGTGACGGAAAACATCGTGAGGAAACCTGTGTGCCCGGTATAATGGCAATAGGCTCGCCCCCTATTACATTGGGACCAAAATACATCGGCGAAGTGTGGGCGCACTGCAGTGCACCTCTGCCTACCCCTTCGGGGAATACAGGCGTGATGATGATGTATTTATATTTATATTCTAGATTTAAAAACGTGCGGTTTCCACATAAAATTGGGATGTTCTCTGAAACACATTGGCGTTTTAAACGCGGACAATTTGATGATAATCAAACATGTTTATCGCAAGAGGAGGTATATGATAGTGCCGGATGTTGGTAGACGGCAGATGTATGTTTTAATAGAGACGGAATCGAGTTCTGACGACATTCTATGCGCCTATTTCCACGCTGTGCTACTGTCGATTATAATATGTTCAATCAATAATTATAAATTGGTAAGTCAATAGTTTGTAAGCAGTGTAGCCGAGTGATCGAACGCACGCCTTGGAATCGAAGTGTGCAGGTTCAACCCCGACTCGCACCTCTGGGATTTATGTGCGAATCTCATTCACATCCGAGATTATCACTTGCTATGAAACATCGTGAGGAAACCTGCACGTCTGAGGGAACTTGACTAGTTTTCGATAGATGTGTGAAGTCTGCCAACCCGCACTGGGCCAGCGTGGTGGACTATGGCCCAAATGTCCCTCGTATTGAGGGGGAATGTGCCCGGTATAATGGCAATTGGCTCGCCCCCTATTACATTGGGCGTGTGGGTTGGTGCAGTATGGGCGCACTGCAATGCACCTCTGCCTGCCCCTGCGGGGTATACAGGCGTGATGATGATGATGTATAAATGGAATGTAGCTAATTTTGTAGAGGTGTTGGAAAAAAGCAACCCTGGAACTGTAACTTGTCTGAAACGCCACTAAGGGAGACTGTGACGTGGTCGAAAAGCCACCCGGGTGTAATATGCCTTGGCCGAAACGCCACCCAGGTGTAATATGACTTGGTCGAAACGCCGCCCAGGGGTAATATGACTTGGTCGAAACGCCGCCCAGGGGTAATATGACTTGGTCGAAACGCCGCCCAGGGGTAATATGACTTGGTCGAAACGCCGCCCAGGGGTAATATGACTTGGTCGAAACGCCGCCCAGGGGTAATATGACTTGGTCAAAACGCCGCCCAGGGGTAATATGACTTGGTCGAAACGCCGCCCAGGGGTAATATGACTTGGGGTAATGTATCAAATATATTTCAGGCAATCTACAGCAGTAGTAGCAACTCGTCCAGACCATTCGCTCAAGTATGCCGCACCGTGCAGGATGCCGATTGGAGCTGGGTGCGACTCCAAAACCCTGGAGTTGGCTTCCACAATGCTCCCTCCATAGAACTGATGGAGTATGTCGACAGAACAGTCCAAAAAGAATGGATGAGAATCAGAACGGTGCTCACAAAAACAGGTTAGAACATCATCACTAGATCACTACTCCTTCATAATGACAGCTAGGCGTATTGGCACAAGAGGTTACGGCTTCGATTCCATTTACGCAATGGACTTTCCAGAATTTGTCCCTTTCTGGGTGTATCTCCCAGTCCATTGTATGGTATCCATGTGTTGATTAGTATGGAATCTTACGACGAGGATGTTATTTGACGTCAATTAGTACCAGGAGTACATGAACTCGAGCTGGTAACCCGGGCTGCGTCAGCGTGGTGGACT
Organism: Ptilodon capucinus; assembly: GCA_914767695.1. Classification (NCBI taxonomy): domain Eukaryota; kingdom Metazoa; phylum Arthropoda; class Insecta; order Lepidoptera; family Notodontidae; genus Ptilodon; species Ptilodon capucinus. The sequence continues at coordinate 3,985,077 of OU611837.1, forward strand.
ATAAGATTTCCTCCTTGCATTGAGGGGAGGGTTAATCGTTAAGGCTACTAGTTATTAGAACCAGGAGTACATGAACTCGAGCTGTTAACTCGCACTGCGCCAGCGTGGTTGACTATGGCCTCCCACTTGCATAGAGGGGAGGTCTGATCCACAAGGCTACTAGTTATTAGTACCAGGAGTACATGAACTCGAGCTGGTAACCCGGGCTGCGTCAGCGTGGTGGACTATATGATCTCCCCCTTGCATTGAGGGGAAGGCTGATCCACAAGGCTACTAATTATTAGTACCAGGAGTACATAAACTCGAGCTGGTAACTCGCTCTACGCCAGCGTAATAGTACGGTAGTGGCTAGGCTATAAGCGACCTGTATTATACATCGTCAAAGTATGGGTGCACTGCAATGCACCTTCACCAATCCTTTCAGGGATTGCTTATTAGTAAATTCATATTGTTTATTTCAGGGTGGGACACAAGTAAACATTTACTCTTGACTGATGAATGGAGATTATATCCTGAAACTGTGACATATAAAGATGGTCCCGATTTGATGCAACAAGATATCAATAACGCAGAACACACCAATAGCGACATAGGGGAGAGTGGGGAAGGAGATGTGTTTGCGGCTAGTACTAAATTAAAGAAATCAGAATAATATATATCAACAGTGGTAGCCCAGCTAGTAGAAAGTCTGCCTTGGAAGTAACTGGTGCAGGTTCTAAGGGGCCGTTCAAATATTACGTAAGCAGATTTATTAGAATTATTTACCTCCCCATCCCCCTTGTCAGCAAAAGTAAGCAAAGCTCTTACCCCCTCCCCCCATGCTTACGTAAACATTTTTTTATATTATAATTATATTTTTATCACCGAAAATGAGTTTCGTTTTCAAGCATAGACAATGTGAGGGTTGCCATTCGTGAAAAAAGTAAATAACTACCGATGACGTAATCATCATCTAGACTCTCCCCCCCCCCCCCCCCCCCCCCATGTCATCCAAAATAAGCAAAACAAAGACCCCCCCATAGTGCCTACGTAATACTTGAACGGCCCCTAAGCCCTACACTTATAATTATCAATAACATGCTGTATGGTGAAGAGAATCGAGAGGAAACCTGCATGTCCATAAAAAAGCGTGTGAAGTTCACCAACTCACACTGTGCAAGCCACATTGAGGGGTAATTTCCCCGGTATAATGGCGATAGGCTCGCCCTCTATTACATTGGGACCAATAATACGTCGAGCAAATGTGGGTGCCCTATTATGCACCTATGGATATCCCCTTCGAGAACACGGGCGTGATGATGACGTATTAATAAAAATTAAATCATAACCAAATCATGTTTTGTTTTCTTTAATAACCTATTAAAGCTGTATTTCCCGAACAGCTAAACCGATTTTGACGGTTTTCACTGGCTATATAGCTGATGTTATATTATACAGTATGTTTCAGAAGTCCGAAATAATACTTTGACGTTTGCATCAGTATCGGGTATACAACTGAATGGTATAAACATTTGATTGGAATTCGACCATGTTTTTCCAACTTGTTTTTCGTCGTCAATTTGTATAACTTGTAAAATCTTGAGTCCTATGTGAAAATTGCATGTTCAGTCTTGTGAATATTGCTAGTAACCCCTCATAAGTGTAGTTTACACTGCTGAATAGGGTTACGGATGTACCCAAAGGCCAGAACATGGAAAAACAGGAAAAAAGCTATAATAGTTGATATTAACTGTTTTTACAAAGCATCGACATATGAAGTACCGTATATTTATCTCTACTACAACCCTTTTTTAACGTCCCACTGCTGGGCACGGGCCTCCCCTCAATGCGAGGGGGATTCAGGCCATAGTCCACCACGCTGGCCCAGTGCGGCTTGGTGAACTTCACACGCCTTTCTATAGACGTGCAGGTTTCCTTACGATGTTTTCCTTCACCGTTTCTTAGCAAGTGATAATCTCGGATGAAAATGAGATTCGCACATGAAACCCAGAGGTGCGAGCCGGGGTTTGGACTTGCGCACTTTGATTGCAAAGCGTGCGTTTGACTACTCGGCTACCACCGTATTATTATCCAAAGTATTATTTCGGACTTCTGATATATCCTGTATAAGCAGTAACTTTAGCCTAGGAATTCTAAATGTCGCATCTAAGTCACTGACTCGGCTAGTTGTACAATGAAACAAGATTAAAATCCTTTTATAAATATACATTATATAATACAATTCTACTTATTGTTTAAAATTGATTTTGTATCCTTTCGACTCGGGGTCCTGTTCCATTTGGAAGTTCTCCGTGGACAGTCCAAATGGCTTCAGAATCATGTTACCCAAATCCTTCAGCTTCCCGAGCATTTCAGTTTTTAATTTTTCATTCTTCTCTTCAATTAGAGGTGGTAATCGGGTAGCTGCCTTTTGAGCCTCCTTGTGTGTATAATCAAGTTCTAAAATCTTCTTGTAGTCTGCTAACGATTCGTCTAGTTTCTCTGTCGCTTCGTATGATTGCGCGCGTCTGTAATTAAAATTTCTGCTAATTAGCGCCGTCGCTAAGGCGAGCCTATCGCCATCTGATGTAGTTGTTAAACGTAGGCCAGTCGGCTCATTGCACTCGATTATTTCAGTATAGAGGTTAGAATTAAAGGAGGGAAATGGGCAATCTCCTATGGGACACTTTTGAAAAAGTGTCTGTCACTGAAGAAAAAAACCGGCAAAGTGCGAGTCGGACTCGCGCACGACGGGTTCCGTACCATTATCTATAAAAACGGCTAAAAAAATCACGTTAGTTGTATGGGAGCCCGCTTAAATATTTATTTTATTCTGATTTTTAGTATTTGCTGTTATAGCGGCAACAGAAATTTCAACTCTAACTATCACGGTTCATGAGACACAGCCTGCTGACAGACGGACGGACAGCGAAGTCTCAGTAATAGGGTTCCCGTTTTACCCTTTGGGTACGGAACCCTAATAATAGTTCTTAAACCTTCCACAATGGCGCTGGTGTCGACACGTGTATATATCGAAGCCTCCCTGGAATAAGTCGGTAGCGCTATTATGGACTTTTTGCTGTTATGCCAGATTCGGAATTAGCGATTTTTTCGATTACCGGTTAAATATTTATTTTATTCAAAACAAACCCTTAAATAATTATTTTATTATGTTTTTTAGTATTTGCTGTTAAAGCGGGAACAGAAATACATAATCTGTGAAAATTTCAACTCTCTAACTATCACGGTTCATGAGATACAGCCTGGTAACAGACGGACGGACAGCGAAGTCTTAGTAAATAGGGTTCCCGTCTTACCCTTTGGGTACGGAACCCTAAAAAACAAGTGTAATATAAAATATACCTGATATACGCTTTTAAATATTTGTCATCGAGCTCTATAGCTTTGGTGCAATCTTTGATGGCTTGCGGATACTTTTCCAGCTTCATCCTTGCAGCACTCCGGTTGCAATATAGCACTGCCCTCTGCTGGCTAAAGTGCAGCGGACAGATCCGAAGACCTGGAAAAAACATAATCTGAATGAATAATATTGATGGGTAAAAGGTAGGGTTGCCAACCGGGGGGGGCGTGGATAGTAACCTTCTCGCGGTGTCCCCTGCTAGTAGTGGATGTACAGCGATGAATAAATGCAGGATGGCAGAAGTGGAGACAGGTTACCAGCACTACTTGTGATCCAAAAATGCCGTTAAAAGTAAAGGGCCGAATCTACAAATCGGTTAAAAGACCGGTGATTATGTACGGCTCAGAATGCTGGGCGGCTATAGTGCGTGAAGAGAAACGTCTCCACTCTGCAGAGATGCGAATGTTGAGATGGATGTGTGGAGTGACGCGAATGGATAAGGTGAGCAATGTGTATGTCAGAGGTAGTATAAAAGTGGCGCCCATAACAGATAAAGTAAGAAATAGGAGATTAGAATGGTTTGGACATGTGATGAGAATCATGTGACTAAAAGAGTGATGAGTATAAATGTGGACGGATACAGAGCGAGAGGAAGACACAAGAAAAGATGGATGGACTGTATAAAGGGCGATATGAATGACATCGGAGTAGATGTCAGTATGACGGAAAAGCGAGATGAATGGAAGAAAAAGACATACTGCGCCGACCCCAAATAATGGGACAAGGTAAGGCAAATGATGATGAGGTCTAACGAACCGTAACGGAGTTCCGGACCTACCCACGAACTAATTACTATCCTAGGGCGGTTGTTTGTTGAGGGGTTGTTGTTTGTGGGAGGGAAAGGCCCTTTTCAGGGCCAAATAGGGAGGGAGTTGTTGTAATTATACTTTTGCATACCAATAAAGTATGTGAAAATACTTTATTTCCAACCTTTACAGTGATGCGTATATCAAAACACTCATTATGGGGACATAACATAATGACAAATGGCAATATATACTTAAAATGCATCTCATAGCTTACCAACTGTAAAAAAAAAAATTGCCTATTTACTCTCCGTTCCCGCCACTTCAGTTTTTACTGAAAGAGTTTTTTTCAGTAATTAATCTAAAGCGGCTAGAAAATAGAAATTGAGCGTCTATAAATTAAATTAAAAACTAATTGTTTATTTATTTAAATTTAAAATTTAAAAATTTAAATATTTACAGTTGGAAAAGAAAACATAGCATGTGCTAAAAACACACGAAAATACGTTTTTAAGGTTATAATAACATAAAATTTGAAAAAAATATTTTTTCTTTATCTTTTCCTATCCAAACCATTTTATACGTTTTTTTGTTGGAAAAAAAGTTGCCAACCCTAGTTAAAGGCGAAGTTACTCAAGGAACAAGTTTATTTATTAAGATATCCAACAGCGTTTTGAACATAAATGTTAGACTTATAAATTATTGTACATAGATGCCAATTACAGGATACCGTAGATATATTAAACAATAGTCGTAGAACCGTGACTGCAGTCTTGCTTAGTGTGTGCTTGCTGTATGCCTATAGAGATGTGTGTGAATGTGTGTGTGTGTTGTGTGTGTGTGTGTTTGTGTGTGTGTGAGTTTGTGTGGGGGAGAAGTTGAACAAAATTGCATTGTACATTGCATAATATACCAGCGGCCCATCCTGGCGTCGCATGAGTGGATTTCTTTAAACATTTTGGGATATATTAATATAGCCATAAATTAATATAGCTTAGTAATAATGTATATTTCTAATGGCAAAATATTTGTGTAAATCGGTCCAGTGGTTATTAAGTTTATTCCTTACATAAAAAGAGTAGCCGTCGCGGGACGCCTGGCAGATGTAAAACATTATGTTAGAGAGAAGCGGCGAGTGAGCGGAGTACCGCATACCAGCTGACTCCGCTGGGCGAAGTCTAAGCGACGGAAAGAACCGAGGAGCCACGGAGCTGCTCGAAGTTTTCGCATCACGGCATCGCGGCATCAACAGTTGCTCTCACTCGCCAAGCGCGCCATTAGATGTTACACATCATAATACAAATCTTGCCTCTTTATAATATTAGTATACATTTTTGGAATCAGCGAATTTTTCTCCAACTTTTAAGCAGGGTTCCTTGCAAATCCGAATGGCGCTTGAGTCAATTCACCTTTTAACAGTCAATATAAAATAGTTAAAAAGCAGAAATTTACATTCTGACTGAAATTTACAAAGCATAAAATTGTCAGTCTTCTCTACTTTTGGGTCTCAACATTCATGTGACTTTACCTAACTGACCCAATAATCTCTGTAAAAAAAAATAGTTTCAGCCATAAAGAGATTCCCTGGTCCCTGGACACGAATTTTAATGCTCCTATAAGATGGCTTTATCGAATTGCGTGTTAACTCTTAAAAGCTTTATATTATCTTGCAATGTAAGTCCAGGTGGAATCTTGGAACTGAATTTTATAATATAATTTTAAATAAGCTGAAATTTGGTATACACACTTATTTTGGATGACAATGCATGCTTAGCTATGTGACGTCATTCTAATTTCAATATGGCGGATCATCCATGATGGCGGAATAGTTATTTTTGCTCCACTACCACAGTATGTGTTTCAAATGAAAGGAGAACACGAAAACTAAGGGCAATTAAATAAAAGCTTGTTTTTAAAAAGGTTTTTACCATTATTTTATTGTTATATTTTTTATGTAAGTATTTATTATTATGTTTGTACATTATTTAGTTACTTTGTGACTTGTAGGTATAGCAGTGGTAGCCGAGTGGTCGAACGCACGCTTTGCAATCAAAGTGCGCAGGTTCAAACCCCGGCTCGCACCTCTGGGTTCCATGTGCGAATCTCATTTTCATCCGAGATTATCACTTGCTAAGAAACAGTGAAGGAAAACATCGTGAGGAAACCTGCACGTCTGAGGGAGTTTGACTAGTTATCAATAGATGTGTGAAGTCTGCCAACCCGCACTGGGCCAGCGTGGTGGACTATGGCCTGAAATCCTCCTCACATTGAGGGAAGGCTCGTGCCCAGCAGTGGGACGTTAAAAGGGCTGTAGTAGTAATGGTGTGTTCAGGTGGTGTAGACTTGTAGGAGGCACAATAAGGACTGATATTTTGTATTTTTAGTGAAATAAAAATTGTATTATTGTTTTGACCTTCAATGAGTCCTGGGTAAGAGCTAAATATTCTTGGAAATCCCACAAAATTAATGAATAAACACTGTAGGACGAGTTAGAGGAAAAATTATATCTACCTTCTGTGTATTTGTCAATACTCCGATCGAAGTCTCCGCTTTTAAACGCCTCGTTCCCAATCGTCTTCAACTCCTCAGCGATGAATCTCCTCTCCTCTTTCACATCATCGGTCAGGTCCACTTCAGCATCTTTCAATGCTTCTTCGTCAACATCTGTGTCACTGTCATCTTTAAGGCTCTCATTATCAGGGTCCTTCTCGAACTGTGTCTCGTCAGTATCGAAGCTCGGATTGACTGTGTCTGTACCAGAATCTGGCAATAAAATTATAAATAAATATATCCAGTCCACACATACTCATCATATCAAGGGGCGAAAGGCTATTTGACAACCAAGCTCCTCCTTAGGAGGACCAACCGCCGACTCATGAAGGCCCTATTACAGCTAAGTAGACCTCGCTTATGCATTATAACAAGTGCTCTGACTGGTCACGGCAACTTTAATAAACACCTCTTTAATTTAGGTATCACCGACAGCTCCCTATGCAGAGCATGCTTGGAGGCTGAAGAAACAGCCGCTCACGTCTTGCTGGAATGCAACGGGGTTGCCACATACCAGGCACGCTACCTGGGCTCACCGGGTAGCCTCCAGGAAGTCCTTGGCGACGTCAAGAAGCTGGGGAACTTCCTGGCAGAACTAGGATGGCTGTAGTAACCAGCTCACCCTCCGTCACACAAAACAGGCGCAATGGACGTCAATTTGTGGAAAAAGCCCGCAAGAAGAAGAAGAAGAACCAGTCCACACATACTCATTATATCAAGGGGCTACTTGACTTAGGCAACATTTTTAGGGTTCCGTACCCAAAGGGTGAAACGGGAACCCTATTACTAAGACTTCGCTGTCTGTCCGTCCGTCTGTCACCAGGCTGTATCTCATGAACCGTGATAGTTAGAGAGCTGAAATTTTCACAGATGATGTATTTCTATTGCCGCTATTACAACAAACACTAAAAAACTGAATAAAATAAATATTTAAGAGGGCTCCCATACAACAAACGTGATTTTTAATGCAGTTTTTTATTTTAACTTTACCAGAGAGCATTCTCGTTTGACGCAGAAAATTTTCCTGATTCCAAATATGTATAAGTTAATATCGTCCAAAAGTGTCGCCTAAGTCAAATTTCCTTTCAACGCTCGATGATATGATCACAAACTAAGCCAAACTTGTACTACTACTACTACTACAGCCCTTTTAACGTCCCACTGCTGGGCACGGGCCTCCCCTCAATGCGAGGGGGATTCAGGCCATAGTCCACCACGCTGGCCCAGTGCGGATTGGCAGACTTCACACATCTATTGAGAACTAGACAAGTTCCCTCAGACGTAAAGATTTCCTCACAATGTTTTCCTTCACCGTTTCATAGCAAGTGATAATCTTGCATGAAAATGAGATGAGCACATAAACCCAGAGGTGCGAGCCGGGGTTGGAACCTGCACACTTTGATTTGCAAGGCGTGCGTTCGACCACTCGGCTAACACTGCTACCAACTTGAAAAAACTTGTACTATTAGTACCTAATAATTGACTGGGGGTATTCCAGCGATCACCTATCCAATCTAGACACGATTCTTAAACGTGGAATTTTTGATATAGGTTTAAAGATATCAAAACATGAAACAAGAAATCACCTTTAGCTAACGCCCTTAAATCCCATAAAATGGAATAAAAAATGGATATATGGCTTACTGTGTGTCTTCGGCGTATCCCCTGACGCCGAAGGGAAGTCTTCCGCTCGAGAATCAGGAGTTATAACACATTCCTCAACGTTATCTTCTGTGTTCAAAGCACATCTCAAATGCTTTGTTAAATCATCAACAACCTCCTCGTTCGAAACGTTAGTCGTGCTTTTAAGCCTCTCAGACATATTTAACATTAACTTGTTATGTAATTGCGTAAAATTAAAGGTATTCGAGTTAACAAATTGCTTGAAAAACTATTGCAAATATTTTTTTGTGAATCACTCCGGCAATTTCGCGATTTTTCTTTTTGCTGTCAGTTCTCTGTCAATGTCAAAGTGAAAAATCTATAAATTCCAGTATTCCTACAACATTTAAAGCTTAGGGTTTGACAAACTGAATAAAAAATAATGTAATTTAAAACCACGACCGTGGCTTAGTCAAGAGGTATGAGTGCACCGGGTGACTGCGTGTTCGATTCCCAGCAGCGGTACATTTCAGGAATGGCCCTGTAATTTGGTAAACTACGATATGTACGTAATGTATAAAAAGATCGTTCAAATTTTCCTGACAAGTGTTTTTATCTATCATAACATTTTGCCATGGAACTCTACTTACCAGCGCTTTTATGCGTTTTATTCGTTCTATCAACAGGAATACCAACAATTTTAGAATAATCATAGCTAATTTATAAAACGTATGGTTTATATATTTCGAAATGCCCAAATGTGAGACTTTTGGAGGACACCTGACAGAAAAATTATTAAGATTCATAAGCAAAATAAAAAAGAGATTTGCAAATATTAACCATCGAGATTAACACATCACTAACAAAACGTTCTTACACGTCAATTCTATATGTTCCTTTTCACGCTGAAAGCCAAAATAAAATGTCATCAGATCATATATTCTTAATGCTAACTACGATTAATGACTGAACAAAAATGATTTTAAGTTTAATTAGCCATTAATTGTTTATAGCTACTTACCTAAGTGCAGATAATGTGCATTGTATAAAATAAATTTAAAATTTTATTTACTACTTGGTGACCAGCTGATATAGAAAAATACATTACGCCTAACGGAACACGTGTAACCTAAAATAAAAATTCTGAGGTCAAGTATAATTTGTTGGAAATTAACATAAATATATTTTCATAAGTCTACAGGAGACGCTATCTCGTCGAATTATTTAATACGGTGATAGTGGGCTGTGACTCAGCATTTTAAAACTGAACATCGCTTCAACATATCATCAGTTACAGGAACCAAAATGTTACGAAACTTGTTAAAAACTTTCGCGGTGCCTAAAATTCAATATTTATTCAAGAATAACGGTTCTTTATCGAATTTTAGTAACTATAGAAGTGTAGCGCAGTTGTCGACGACAGAATTGGCGCTGAAAGATGAAAAGTAAGTAATATTCGTAGCTATTTACGTCACCTAAGTAATTATTTTCTATTATCTTATATTTTTTATTCGTTCGTCCTTCAAAGGGCACGGTAAGGAAGGCTGTCGGGTAGGTTTAATCATAAGTAGTCTCTAGTAAAAAAATAAAATAACAGTAATCCATATCAAGGGGCGAAGGGCTATATGACTTAAGCGACATTATTGGGTGATATTGACTTAAATACATATTAGGAATCAGCAAATTTTTCTGTGTCGAATGAGTATGCTCTCCTGAAACTTAAAAAAATGTTTCGCCTTTCACCCCACAATATGTATTTATTGAATACTAGCTGACCGGGGGAACTTTGTACCGCCTTAGAATGAGTGACATACGAAAGCAGCGCCACCTACCGGGTCCAATTGTGAATCCAAACCATCCAGGGTGCCACCCAAACGCATACAAAAAAAAAAAAAAAATCGGTCCAACCGTTTAGGAGGAGTTAGCTTACAACGAAAAGTGGCATTGATTTTTATATATATGTTATTGCTGTTAAAGCCTAGCCTAGCCTAGTTGGTAGAACGCCTTGATCTCAAGGGGTATAAGTTCAAATCCTGGACTTGTGTCTCCGGGATTTTCAAATTTCGTGCATCATGGTAATTTCAGAATAATGATTATCATGCCCGAAAATTTGTGAGGAAATCTGCACAACTATAAATGGGTTTGTGACGTTTACCGACTGGCTTTGAGCCAGGGTGGTGGACTATGACCCAAACCTCCTTATTGAGATGTGTCCCATATAATATCAAAAAGCTCGCCCCCTATTACATTGAGATGAGAATACGTCTGAACAATGATGGTTCACTGCAGTGTCCCTCTGCCCGCCCTTTCGGTGAATACGGGCATGATAATAATGTCAAGGTGTCTTCTAGCATTTATCATTCATTTGCTTTACCTTGTTCCATTATTTGTGGTCGGTGCAGTATGTCCTTTTCTTCCATTCATCTCGCTTTTCCATCATACCGACATCCACTCTCATTCATATCACCCTTTATACAGTCCATCCATCTTTTCTTTGGTCTTCCTCTCGCTCTGTATCCATCCACATTCATACTCATTACTCTTTTAGTCACATGCTTCTCATCTCTTCTCATCATATGTCCAAACCATTCTAATCTCCTTCTTACTTTTTCTGTTATGGCCGCTACTTTTATACTACCTCTAATATACAGATTCCTCACCTTATCCATTCGCGTCACTCCACACATCCACCCAGGTGTTTTCTAGCATTCAATCACATCAAATGAAATAGCCTTTATTGCTGTATGTATTAACTTAAGTAACAGTAAGTAACTATACTAGGTACTTATCTATACATCTATACAAATAAATGAAATTGGAGTGTCTGTTTGTAATATCAAAATAACACTTTTTTACCAAATGCGTATGAAAGTATACAGGGTGTATCAGAAGTCCGAAATAATAATTGAACCTGTATATCGCTATAAGGAGTGGAGCTATATGGCCCAGACATTAAGTTAAAATTCTTAACTTTATTCTTTCATACAAATCTAGGAAATTCATTTTTTAAACAATTTTCGGTCGGCCCTTCGCAAAACGTGGACCAGCTGTTTATTTAAAGGTCAATGCTTCACACCCATTGTGACAAACCCCGCCCACAGCGGGTACTAGTACTCTATCACACGAGCCGCGCGGGGGTGGGGTACAGGGGTGAAGCGGCGGCGGCACGCGGCCGGCCGGCGCGCGGCGGCGCGGTGTCTTTGAGCGGCTTTGATTGTGTCGGTCGCCCGTTGCCAACTCGCCCGCAGCGGTCTCTTTCGCACTCGCGCCTCTCTTTCGCACTCGTCGGTCATTGTAATTGACAGTAATTTTGATATTCCTAGGTAGGTATGAGAATGACCAAAACATTGGTAATGAAATTACTGTAAAATTTAACCGCCGAGAACCAAGCTTCCTTTAATGAAGGTAATTATGTAATTAGGTAGGTATCGAGACACCTTTTGTAAAACGCATTCATACATTTTATTTTTTGTTGCTAAATAGCAAACATTATTAAATCTTTTGTGGTTTGGTAGGTAGCTTTCTATCAAAATGAACCTGGTAGCTGTTTTATTTTTGATAATGACTACGCTGTTGGCCGTGAGCGGCAGCTTTACCGTAGGGGGTTTGTGCTATTGAAACTTGGGTTAGTGTGTAGGTATCTATCTAGGATCCCAGACGGCCTACCTACCTTACAAACACTATTTAGGTACTAATGAATAAGATGTCATTTTTTTTTATAACAGGTGTCTAGGTATCTACCTAATTAATAACTACGTTCTTAAGAAGTAGGTTGGTTGGTAAGGTTATTAAAATTGTAAATTAGAAGGTACCTACGTAAGTTTTCATTTAACAGATTTTCTTCACTAACAGTAATAGCAAATAGGTATCTGGGTAGCGACTAGCGACCATAACGAAGTTTTTAGTTGGTAGGTAGGTATGTAAGTTTTCGTTTAACAGATTTTCTTCACTAATTGTAATAGTAAGTAGGTATCTGGGTAACCACTTACTTAATTAAAGGACCCAATCGTCCGAGTAAAAACTGCTATAAAGATAATAATAGTAGGTAAGTATTTACCCGTGGCCATGTGTGCAGTGTATCAATCCGTGGGTTTAATTGGAATTTATTCACTTCTCACATATCACAAAGAGCTAGGTAGGTACCTACCCACCTGCACACTTGAGTAAATATTACTTTCACGTTTTTAGAGGACATAAAAGAAATCACAAAACTGTTACCGGTATTCCCTTTAGGTGCACCAATGCACAAAATCATCTCATAGTTTTCCGAGATTGAAAACACTTCAAAACTTCACTATTACGCGGAGAACGAGACATTTTTCGGAACACAAGTTAACGCCTTGACAGATTGCAAGGAACTAAATAAATATTTTGATTTACGTTATTTTTATTAAATAAAAATATCAAAGGACCGCTCCGACATTGCACGAAGGCACAGTGTTTTACTGCGCTGCAACGCTGGGCCAATCACCGCTGATGCAATATGGCCGATGATTTGTAATTGGACGAAAATTGTCCTTCTGTGTGATATCTCCGCCCGCTACATTGACATATTCGCGGCCATGATTATTAGAGTAATCAAAGATTAAAGTATTTCAGATATGCCAGACCAATTCTAATAATTGTCTACATCATTAGGTACCTACTTGTATTCTGAGAATTGTAGTGATTATGATAAAGACAAATAATAATAATAAAATAATATTTTTTTTCTTTTAATCAACTCTCACTATGTTTCAGTTTAAAAAGAAATCCGTTCACGAAAACTAAAACAAAAATGGATTATTTGCTTGTGTAGAAGTTTTACTTTACATCGATTTAAATCAAGTATGATTTTTTTGTCATAGTTAGGTAACTACAGTGACCGATTTTTATTTCTGTATTGAACTATGCTCGTAGGTAAAAACCTTGTGTCATATCTATCACTCCCTCATCATTTTAAAGCGAGTTCATTCGCCTCATCAGCTGATTTTTAGGGTCGCGGTGCGTAAGTTTTGACACCAACTTTGGACACAAATTGCTCAGAAACTAAATTAGTTACGTATATTTTGCTTGAACGTGTTGATTGCTTATCATCTGTCCTATATGGCCCCCAAGTATTATTTCGGACTTCTGATACGATCTGTATACGACACCTATAACGAAAACGCAATTTTAAATTTTTTTGTCTGTCTGTCTGTTTGTTTGAGGTAAACCTCTAAACGGCTGAACCGATTTCAATGGGACTTTCACTGACAGATAGCTGACGTTCCAAGGCGTAACTTAGGCTACTTTAATTTTAGAAAAAGCAATAGGGTTCCGCGGGATTTCCGACCCATATTTCCGGGTAATCTCCCTAAAATCCACGCGGGCGAAGTCGCGGGCACAGCTAGTATCTAATAAAAATTAAATTTTAAATCTGCAGGTAGTTGTTCCACTACTGCTTGCCCTCCACGGACATAGGCCTCCTCTAATAACCTCCACTCCTCTCTATCCTTAGCTTTGCGTAGCCACATGAGGCCAGCCGCTCTGCTAAGGTCGTCCTCCCATCATTTTGCTCGCCTTCCCCTTTTCCTTTTGCTTTCGCGTGGTAGCCATTCTGTTACTTTTTTGGTCCATTTGACCCTGTTTTCTCTAATGATGTGTCCCGCCCGCTTCCATTTAAGTATTTTGCTGGAAGTAACTGTGTTTCTGAATTTGGTCTTACTTTTGATAATTTCTAGTTTTACTTTATCTTTCAGTCTTACTCCTAGCACGCTCCTTTCGATACTGTTTTGGCATACTCTGAGCTGGTTTTCTTGTTTGTCTGTGAGCGACCATGTTTGACACGCATATATATATATACTTCTAGCATTAGTGAGGTCAAAATATATGCTAGTGAAGCACTACTCATGTTTATTTGTTACCTTATACAACAGAGTGAAAGTCACCTTCGTGCTGAACGATGGGAAACGGCTGGAGACGGAAGCTAAAGTCGGTGACTCTCTGCTGGATGTGGTGGTGAACAATGACCTGAACATTGAGGGTTACGGAGCGTGTGAGGGAACCCTCACCTGTTCTACGTGCCATGTCATACTCAAGCAGAAGGATTATGACAGGTATACTATTCTTTTCAGACATATTAAACAGGGGTTAGACTGGGGCGTCAATGCCAAAACAAACTCTGTGTCAACATGCATAAAGACTGAATTTAAGTGATAAGACCCATGCAACCAGTCCTTCAATTCACACATGAAGTCGATGACTAAGTTGTAACATAAATAAATATACAGTTTGTTATCGTTTTGTCAAAATTTGCAGCACGTATCTTGACGCCGCAGTCTGCTCGAGGCTTTATAAATACCGCCAGGCACATACTCATCGTATGATCCCAAACTAAGCAAAGCTTAAACATTTCGGGTATGAAACCTTTTTTTTAAAGTTCCGTACCCAAAGGGTAAAATGGGAACCTTATTACTAAGAGTTCGCTGTCCGTCCTTCCGTCCGTCCGTCTTTCACCAGGCTGTATCTCATGAACCGTGATAGTTAGACAGTTGAAATTTTCACAGATGATGTATTTCTGTTGCCGCTATAACAACAATTACTAAAAAACAGAATAAAATAAATATTTAAAGGGGCTCCCATACAACAAACGTGATTTTTTTGCTCGTTTTTATAGATAATGGTACGGAACCCTTCGTGCGCGAGTCAGAGTCGCACTTGACCGGTCTTTTTTTCAAAATAATTTCATTATTAAGTCATTAACTCTAAGTATCTTTTGAAATTGAAGCACTACGCAGGCAAGTGCATAGAAAATGATACTTACATGATATGTTAACAAGGATCAATTTAGTATACACTTTTGGTCTATAATCTAGTTTCTTATCAACATTAAAACCTGTTTACTGGCCCACTCATTACGAAAATCAAATTAAATGTTCTATTTAATTGTCAGTGTGCGTCAGTGTCATATATTTTCCTTTTTTTTTACCCAGACTGTGCTATGGGTACCGTCTATAATATTTTAGTTAACAAATATGCTATGAGTGCGCAAAAGTGAAGACTCGAATACGTCCTAATTAGGAAGTATTCGTTGACAGATGAATGTTACATCACATAGAAGCGCAAGAGACAACACTGGCTATCTCTTTTTTCTCGTTGGTTATATCAAGTCATCTCTTTTGTACATTTCTACGTGTTGTCAAATGTAAAATGAATGAAATGTGTGTATGTGTGCTGCCGCTGTTACCGTGGCCAGGGCTCCCATTCTGAGGGGGGCCCGAAATATACGGACAATTTCTCTCACACATTTATTCTCAAAACATTTTTGTCCAGCACATTACACTTTTTTCACAAATCAGCACTTGTAGCATGAGCGCCCCAATTTTCTTTACTTTCTTTACCCTTTCTTGTGTAATGGTATTAGAATGGATTCCTGCCAGTCACCACCACTCAGTCCACTTTCCAAAAGGGCCCCAAATTCTTGTGTGACCAAGGGCCCCAGCCTAGTTTAACAGAATATCATTGGGTACGGTACAGTAGATTGAAGGCGGTCCCAGTTACACCTAGACTGGGGGGAACTCTGGGTGATATTTATTCATTAATTTAGTATCCTTGTAACCTACAGTACAAGATATAATCTGGGTGTACTGCATTGCACCTCTGTCTATGTAAAGGTATAATATTCAATGTATTCTTCTCTAGTCTTCCCGAGGAGCCTTGCGATGAAGAACGCGACATGTTGGACTTAGCATATAGTCTCACGGACACCTCTCGGCTCGGCTGTCAGATCATACTTACCAAAGAGCTGGACGGGCTGGAGGTGAGTGTTCCGGAGACCATCAACGATGCTCGCAGTTGATATCAGAAACAGGAGTATATAGACCATATCTGCGTAAGAAGTCAAATCATGTTTGGTGTAATGCAGGGGTGGCCGACTTAATTAGACCCAAGATCAACTGTTTACTGACGAAACCCTGAGCGATCTACCAATCACATACCTCTTGAAATCTTAAATGAAACAGTATACCTAGTTCAGTACACAATTATGTAGTATTTTTTTTATTTTAATAAGAGGGAAAACATAAATATATTTCGCTATGCCACGGATCGTCTGGACTAATAGTCGCGATCGACCGGATGGCCACCCCTAGTGTAAACTAAACCAAACTGGGTCTCGAGTGTACTAAAAGCGGAAACTTCTGTATGTATTATCGAGGGGTGAAATGATATTTGACTTAAACGACATTTTGTTTAAGTTTACATGAGAGCATACTCATTCGACGCAAAAAAAATAGCTTATTCCAAAGGGGGCGTGCATAAATTACGTGAGGTGTCACATATTGTTTTTTTTTTTTTTTTTTTTAATAGCCTATTGTATGTCCCACTGCTGGGCAAAGGCCTCCCCCTCTCGTCTCATCCACATGTCCCTATCCTGGGCTTGTTGTGGCCACGTTTCTCCCGCAAAAGTGACCAAATCGTCGCACCATCTTCTATATTTTTTTATATTTACGCGAATACTATACATTGAAATAAAACTATTTTACGGATTTTATCGCGTTTATTTACTATTTTATTTTACCGGACCGGGAAACAACAACTAAATATGAGGGTACCCAGTAATTAACTATGACATCAGGACGTCTAACACCTCAGTCCCCCCGTGACCATGGTTGCTGTAAAGCAGCCGAAACGTCGGGAAAATAAAATAGTAAATAAACGCGATAAAATCCGTAAAATAGTTATTTCAATACGTGAGGTGTTTTTGAAACGAACCATAACCTCAATAGAGAAGGAGATAGTCTAGCTAAAACTTAAAGTGATGAAACACAAAAATAAATATAAGACACAAACCAACAAGGAGCTTTAATTTTCTGTCTCTCCCTCCCCCCTGGTGAGATGTCGTGAGATTTTATTCGACCCCCTCCCCCATCCCCCAATCTCACGTGAGATTTTTCAAAATGTGGTTTTCTTACGGAAACGCGTTGGATTGTGATTGTAAAAAGAAAAAAAATGCTTCATGCTTTTATTTACGACTAGTTAAGACTAGTAATCAATATTGCTGAGAGTTTAATTAATAGTGTAATAAAAATTTTACAATAGAATACTTAAATCGTAACTACTGTGATTAAAATAAGAATATCTACTCTTAATTCAGTCCATGGAGAATCAAATCAATCAGAAATAAATTTGCGTGATATTTGCCAACGTAGGATTAGATGAGATTTGACTCGACCCCCTCCCCCCCTAAACATCTAATTGTAATTTATGGACGCCCCCAAATACGTATATCGCCCAAAAAGTGTCGCTTACGTCAAATAGCCTTTCACCCCTCGATATAGTATTATAATATCTTGAAATTAATTTTCATTAAGCGCCGATGTTAGTAATTTTTTTTTTGGTCCTACGAGGCAATGTAAGTGGTGATTTGCAACCGTAGTTAGAAGCGTCAATGGTGTATTGGTTTAGGGGTCGTCTGGCGGCTGAGAGGCTCCAGGTTCGATTCCCGCCGCCCGCTGCTACACTGTTGACGTCATCCCAAACATTTCCAATATTATTTACATCCTTTATTATTAATTTTTCCTATTTAGTACATTATTAAATATAAAAAAAATCATTTAAAAATATAAAAAAAACAGTTCCCCACTGGCATCTGGAACAGCGTCCTAGTTAGGGCTCAAGAGCGAGGAACTTCCTCACAATGCGCGCCGTCTCCAGAAATACCGCCTTTTGCATCTGTCCCTTGATCCAGCCGCCCAACGCGAGCCTCTGTAGGTGTTTGTCGAGGCTCTTGGCTAATAAACCATGGGCGGAAACAATTAACATAATTATTGGAACAAATTTGACATCCATTTAAATTATTTTAATAATAAGAGCCTTCTTAACTTCCTTTCCTGAACTTCCGTCTGTTATCTAGTGTTTATTTTCCTCATATCTCTTAAATTCAGTGTGCCTTTTGGCAAAGGCCTTTTTTTCTTCTTGACGGGGAGGAAATCTTCACAAAGATTCCCAGTCTTGTGTGTGGGAGAAGACTGGGATATGTGGGATTCTTACCCACTAAAACCTCCTCGGTGGCCGTCTTAGACACGTTAGAGGGACTCCGGGATCTCCTATCGGAACGCACCGGTGTCCCTCTGTGCCTCGCTCCCGAGCTTTGTGCCCAGGAGCTCGTCTCGGGGGGAGCAGATGTTCGCTCCCCCTGCACCCGTAGTCTCTCGCCGCCGTCCTCCTCAGGGTCGTCGTCTACTTAAGAGCGTCCGGGGTCCACACCCCAGACGCTCACGACCCCAAGAGTTTGGCAAAGGCCTCCTCTAACATTTTCCATTATGTTCTATCTCTGGCAACCCTTCTGCCAACTCCAAGATTAGTTTCCTATAAACAATTGATGTACTTGGAATTAAATTAATAAATAAATATCGCCAGATAACACATACTTATCGTTTGATCCCAAACTAAGCAAAGCTTGTACTATGGGTACCGTACAATGGACTGGGGGCGATCCCAGTAACACCCAGACTGGGGCAAATTCCTAAATTTGCCTAATGATGAGAAGCCAGTTAGCACCAAATTTAAGTCAATAATCTATATCTATACTTCTATACTAATATTATAAAGAGGAAAGATTTGTATTTTTGTATGTAACGAATTAACTTCAAAAATACTGAACCGATTTCAAAAATTCTTTTACCGTTACAAAGCTATATTATCACTGAGTAACATAGGCTATATTAGAAAACCGTGCGAAGCCGGGACGGGCCGCTAGTATTGACATAAAGAGAATATGCCGCTCGCGCTGTCTAGGTGAGACTGTGATCGTCCCCAGTCCATTCTACGGTACCCATAGTACAAGCGTTGCTTAGTTTGGGATCATACGATGAGTATGTGTTGTCTGGCTATATTGTTCCCATATCATATCAGACAAGTGGCTAGTAGTCCATGCTGGTTTGGTAGCTAACTATTACACACCTATGTCAACCCCATCGGGTAAAGCAGGCGTGAATAAATAATTTATATGAGAAATTGTATTTTTGTATGTGTTGAATCTGTTGGCACTTGAACTAAACTAAATTTGCCACTGTCAAGTTTAGTTTAGTTGTCAAATTGACAGCATTAAATATCGAGGGGCGAAAGGCTGTTTAGCTTAGCGACATTTTTTATTATGCGACAGAGCATACTCATTCGACGCAGAAAAACTCGCCGATTCCAAATATGTAGGAATTTTCTCCCTCGCACCACCAAATTGTGGAATGAACTTCCTGCAGCGGTGTTCCCGGACCGATGCGACAAAGGTACCTTCAAGAAACGAGCACACTCATTCCTTAAAGGCCGGCAACGCACTTGCGATGCCCCTGGTGTTGCAGGTGTCCATGGGCGGCGTTGATCACTTACCATCAGGTGAAACGTCTGCTCGTTTGCCTCTCTATCTCATAAAAAAAAACCGGTCAAGTGCGAGTCGGACTCGCGCACGAAGGGTTCCGTACCATTAACTATAAAAACGGCACGTTTGTTGTATGGGAGCCCCCTTAAATATTTATTTTATTCTGTCTTTTAGTATTTGTTATTATAGCGGCAACAGAAATACATCATCTGTGAAAATTTCAACTCTCTATCACGGTTCATGAGATACAGCCTGGTGACAGACGGACAGATGGACGGACGGACGGACGGACAGCGAAGTCTCAGTAATAGGGTTCCCGTTTTACCCTTTGGGTACGGAACCCTAAAAAGATAAAAAAGGAATATAAACCAATATCACCCAAAAGTGTCGGTTACGGCAAAAAGCCCTTCACCCTTCGATATACGCTTAGTTTAGAGCGTACATAATTAAAAATAATTAATAGTTGTTTTAAGGCTATGTTTTATAATTGTTACGAAGGATTTTGTTTTATTGCTTAGATACAATTTTATTTTATTAAATATATTAGTAAATTAATTTATTTTTTTATTTCTATACTTGTTGTGAAGCTTGCCACCAACACCTGAAGTGATGACCACGACCACTCTGACAAGAGTGATACCGACAAAGAAGAAGATTTCTAAACTCGTTGGCGATGTGGAGGAGGGTTAACTGAACTTGAGTGTTCTTCTAGCACACGCATTTAGCTTAGCCGGAGAGACTAATGAGCTAAAAAATTAAGTGTCTGCTTGCAATGTCAAAATAACAACTTTCTACTAAATGCACATAAGTTGTATCTCTTTCAACTGTCAGATTTGTAGACAAAATGACGTCACACCGAGCCATGTCCAGTACAAAAAGTGATTTTCTCGATAAATGTGATAGTTGAAATAGATAAAACTTATGTCTACTGTTATCCGTGCAAACGCTAAAAAAATATTTCGGACTGATATATCCTGTATATGAATTTATTGTCAATATGCGTACCGTACAATCGTGAATAAATTTATTTCATGACGAATTCGTGACCACGATATTTTCATAGTTAAATATGTATATATGTGGGAATTGAACGCGAGTGGTATGTACGAGGTATGAAAGTAAGGAACGGAACGTAAGGTGTGAGCGAGCGAGAGGGGCGTGAGAGAGAGTAAGATGAACGACGATACGAAGTTTTCGAGTGAGGACGTTAAATTTAGTTGAAATCTGTAAAAAGGCAAAATAAAAGAAGAAGTCATCATAAAGCTGTTTTTCTTTGAAGTCAGCATCCCATATTCTACATATATTAAAATAAGCAGTCTTATCGCGGATTTTCTATTTACCAACTTGTAGTATAACTTAAGTATTTATCGACGCTAGAAAGGGAAAATGGACCGCGAAAAAATATTATTGATCAGAAAAAAAAAAAAACAAAACCGACTTCAAAAACCTAGGTGCACTAAAAAGCTACAAATAACCTTATAATTAATTACATTTGGAGTAGATGCCAATCTACGTCAGACTAGGCAAATACACACATGAATTGGCACCGACTCCAAATGTAATGAATTCAAATGTCTCAGACATGTAAATCATGAAAAAAACCGGCCAAGTGCGAGTCGGGACTCGCGCACAAAGCGTTCCGTGCCATTATCTATAAAAAAACGACAAAAAAACACGTTTTTTGCATGGGAGCACACTTAAATATTTATTTTATTCCGTTTTTTTAGTATTTGTTGTTATAGCAGCAATAGAAATACATCATCTGTGAAAATTTCAACTGTCTAACTATGACAGTTGAAATTTTCATATTATGTATGTATTTCACAGTCCGTATTACATGAACCGTGCACGGACAGCGAGTTCTTATTAATAGTGTGCCCGTTATACCCTTTAGGTACGGAACCCTAAAAACGGTGGAATTTAATATTTTGTGGGGTATATAATATTTAAAAAAAAAATGTACCCCACAGTCCCCCACCATTGTAGGGCGGTAGGGTACCCAGAACGCTGGCAGCATTGCCACGTTGAATGGCAATGCTGATGTGCCGTGCGACAATATATAAATTGTAAATATAAATTAATTTACTTAATAAAATTTGATTTGGAACTGGGGTGAATTAAAATCAAAAACTGGTTGATAAATTTCCAATTAATTGCTATGGCTTATTTTGATTATTCGCCGTGACTTTAATTAATTTTTAGTATGTCTAACTCTCTCAGTTGAAGTATTCAATTATTATGAAGAAATCACTTTGGATATTTGTTATTTTTCTATCAGGTAACCAGCTGTAGCAATCTTCTTAAAATCGATGTTCAATGTATATACAAATTATATCTAAATATCTATAAACTAATATCCTATATGTTATTCTGATGCATAAACAATAATACTGTAAAGTTTCATCAAAATCCGTTCAGTAGTTTTTGCGTGAAAGAGTAACCAAACATCCATCCATTCTCACAAACTCACATTTATAATATTAGTAGGAAAGGATAGGACAAAACTAGGAGACCAATTCGGTCCAATTCTGATTGGACGTCTTTGACACATTTCAGGGTGTCAATACTGTCAATGACTAAACTAACTAATTATTGGAAGATTGGTCATCCGCCATCTATATCACTGTCATTATCCATTTTTATTTATAATGTGTATTTATTGAATTTGTCCTTGCTATTAATTACTTGACATTGGCGAAATACTCGCGCTAGTCGCAGGTGATGCCATTCCTCATCTTATTCCATTATAAATCATCATTTCGCTCATTTCGTTAAAAAAAAAAAAATTATTGTAAAATTTACTTTCAGTGTTGCCAATAAATTCAAATCGTGTTCTACCACACTCGGGCAGAGGCGTGAGCGCCATGCGAGTGTTTTTAAGTCTTCCATTACGCCTCAGAGAAAAAACAGAAACGAAGGATTTATTCGAAAACTTAGTACTCCGTAAAACCGCGAATAAAATCCCCGTCTACATAATTACATCGAAAAGAAAAATGGCGTCCGACACCGAAATGACAGGCGCAAAATTGGCGCCAAAACTCGAAACCAAACCGGTGTTGCCAGCACAAATATTCGACGAGAACGGTATGATTTTTTTAACGGCACCGAAGAATGTTGCCAAGTTGAATATAAAAGACTTACATAAGAATTACCGGAGGAAATCTTCGTTTAAGACAAAAGTTCATCAAGTAAACAACATGTTAAATAATAGACTTTACAGGTTACTCCGACGGGAAAAACCAAAAACCAGTTATAGGTTCTCTGATCTTGTGTCATAAAATAAAGATTTGATTTGATTTCCTTTAGCCAATATATATCCAAGATGTTAACTATGGCCTTCATTTCCTTATGATTGAGAGACATGGACTTTACTCTTACGTCGGAGTATCTATACCACCCATAGAGTAAACAGAGAAGCCATGTCGACTCCACCCTGCGGCAATTTTTTTGACGTTTATCTGACATCCGCCATTGTAGTTGCCGGATCAAGTACCTGAGGTGTCAAACAATATAACTACTACTACTACAGCCCTTTTAACGTCCCACTGCTGGGCACGGGCCTTCCCTCAATGTGAGGAAGATTTCAGGCCATAGTCCACCACGGTGGCCTAGTGCGGGTTGGCAGACTTCACACTTCTATCGAGAACTAGAGAAGTTCCCTCAGACGTACAGGTTTCCTCACGATGTTTTCCTTCACCGTTTCATAGCAAGTGATAATCTCGGATAAAAATGAGATTCGCACATAAATCCCAGAGGTGCGAGCCAGGGTTTGAACCTACATACTTTGATTTGCAAAGCGTGCGTTCGACCACTCGTGTGGTATTTAAGTACATACGATTTAGTGTTTTAATACTATTTCTACTGTAAAACTTTAATAAATACGCAGCTTGTTTATAACGTTAACTTACTTGATCCGGCAACTACAATGGCGGATGACAGATAAACGTAAAAAAAATGCCACAGGGCGGAGTCGATTGGGCTTCTTTTACTCTATGATATTACCTAACAGTGTCTATGATAAATTCATGCGCCATCTTTTTCATCTTCATTACCCATTTTTAATGTGTATTCATTGAATTTGCTCCTGCTATTATTTACTTGAGACTGGCTGAAATACCCGCTAACCGCAGATGCAGCCATTCCTCATCCTATTCCATTAAAATGTCATAATTTCATTCATTACGTAAAAAAAAAGAAGAAAAAAAATCCAAGTGTAATAATACAATTTTTATTTCACTAAAAATACAAAATATCAGCCCTTATTGCGCCTCCTACAAGTCACAAGTACCTAAATAATGTACAAACATAATAATAAATACTTACATAAAAAAAAAACAGTAAAATAAAAATATTGCCAAACACACAGTCATCGTATGATCCCAAACTAACCGAAGCAAATTATGGGTATAGTGCAATGGACTGAGGGCGATCCCAGTGGGGTTAGCCGTTAGCATGCATGTCAAGACTGGACCTTTGTCACGAATTCACTCGCTCACTCTCTGTCTAATTCAATACGAGAGAAAGAGACAAAATCAAGATATACTGTGACATAAAACTAGTCTTGGCGTTCATGCTACAACTACAGTAGTCTTAGCATAACCGTAAAGACATAAGTTTTATCCCTTTCAACTGTCAGATTTGTCGATAAAATGAAGTATATTTCATCCGCCATCTTTATCACTGTCATCATCCATTTTTATTTATAATGTGTATTTATTGAATTTGTCCTTGCTATAATTACTCGACATTGCCATAAATACCGCTAATCGCAGGTGCAGGCATTCCTCATCTTATTCCATCAAAATATCATCATTTCACTCATTTCGTAAAAAAGAAGACGTCACTTCGAGCCATTTGTACTGGACGTGGCTCGGTGTGACGTCATTTCCGCGACAAATCTGACAGTTGCAAGAGATAACACGTCTACACAGTCACGCAAAGCCTCAAGTTATTGACTATGTTCTTGCTATTAATTACTTGACACTGGCTGAAATACCCGCTATATGACCGCAGGTGCAGCCATTCCTCATCTCATTCCATTTAATTTCAATTCATTTCGTAAAATATAAGTCAAATTCCAAACTTTTCAATACGTTTTGTAACAGTAGTTTTGACAGAAGGTATTTCAAAATAGGTTAGCAATTACGTCACCACAGATTGTATATTGCATTCAAAATGGCGACAGTCCATTCGATCGATGTTTCCAGAATAAAAAAACTGCGTTCAGGATAAATCAAATAAAATTTAATAAAATAAACCCTGATTTTGTTTTTTTTTTTATATTATTTTGCATTAAGTCAACTTAATTCACTCGCTTCAGTGTCTCCAGAGCATCCTTTCGTGTGAAATGTACCAGGACGAAGACGACATTTTTCGCCAAAACCAAAATTTACTTTTTCAATATTTTTTTTTTTACCGAGATTGCCATTATTGGCCAAAATCAAAATGTATCACTGAAAATGCCAATTTCGGCCAAAAACCAAAATTTACCGGCGAAATTGTTATTTGCATTAATGACCATAGCCAAATTGCCAGACATAAGTCAAACACCACATCCCATTACTACTGTAATATAATTTAAAAAAAAATCTTATATATGAAAAAAATAAGCTATAATATTTGTGCAAAGGTTGTTTGTTAAACAAAACTTATAAACAATTAATAATAATAATAAAAAAAATATATACTCCCCAAAAATAATTAACCGTTACCAAACTAATTATGCGCAACCAATAGCGGTGTATCAGAAGTCCGAAATAATATTTTAAGTAGATAAACGGTAGCTGTTAAGTAGATGCTTAGTCAAGTCAGACTATACCTAACTATCACAGTTTCT
This sequence comes from Ptilodon capucinus, assembly GCA_914767695.1. NCBI lineage: Eukaryota > Metazoa > Arthropoda > Insecta > Lepidoptera > Notodontidae > Ptilodon > Ptilodon capucinus. Next base: position 4,010,546 of record OU611837.1, read on the forward strand.
GAGTTACAGACCTTTGAGTGTTTGTCGCAAGTATCGAGTTGACCTTAGGGCACACCTGTAGCCCTGTTTAACTGTGTAAACTAAATCTACAAGAGGTGGCTAATTAATATTCAGAAAATAAACCTGAAAATTTCGCATAGGAGTTATGAAATCGACGGAAAAAGTTTAAAAAAATCCTGTTCCAATTTTGATAAATCTTATTTATACTAAGTACAAGTATACTTGATACTTTAAGTACAGGTTGTTTCAGAAGTCGAAAATAATATTATAATGTTTGCATCAGTATCGGGTATACAACAGTGGTGTCAGCACGCATGTCTCGACAAAACCTCTGTCGCGGATTGGCTCGGTCATTCTGTCTTATTTCATACGAGTGAAAGAGACAACATCAAGATATTTCGTGACATACGTCTAATAATAATGTATAAAATTTGATCGAAATTAATCTCATCTTTTTCCAACTTTTTTTCGTCATCAATTTCTATAACTCGTAATATCTCGAGTGCTATGTAAAATTTGCATGTTCTGTTTTGTGAATATTGGTAGTCGCCCCTCATAAGTGTAGTTTACACTGCTGAATAGGGTTAAGGATGTACCCAAAGGCCAGAACACGATACCTGTGACAAATATTCAAACGTCTTTAACTCGGAAACTATGATAGTTAGGTATAAACTGTCTTGCACATGAGCTACTGTATATGTACCCAAAGTATTATTTCGGGCTTCAGATACACCCTGTATATGTAAAATTCTTGTTTCGGACTTCTGAAACACCCGGTGTAATGTTAAGCGCTAGACACAATAAAGCGTTAAGACGCACGTCTCAAAATTTTTGCTAATACAAAAAAAAAACTGTATTGCCTCATAGGAAAAGTAAATTTTTCAGCGAATATTGGAAAACATAGTCACTTGGCTTTTTGCCACAGAAATTCAATCTTTATGTACTATGCGATTCAAATGAGAATAGGATCGACTTTGCGCCATATTGTGACGTCATATCTGTCAATTCTAACCAGTTAGATAGGGTGAGCGAAACAAGACATTATTATTATTACAAGCTTTATATTAACTTGCAATGTATGTCCGGGTGGAATCTTGCAACTGAATTTTAAATCGGTTATCGTTAACCGATTGAGCTGAAATTTGGTATACACGCTTATTTTGGATGACAATATATGCTTAGCTATGTGACCTCATTCTAATTCCAATATGGCGGATCATCCAAGATGGCGGAATAGTAATTTTTTCTGCACTACCACAGTATGGGTATCAAATGAAAGGGCTTGCTGGGGAGAACACGAAAACTAAGGGCAATTAAATAAAAGCTTGTTTTTAAAATGTTTTTTACCATTAATTTTTTGAAATAAAATTTATTTGCAAAGGGTGAGTGAAAAATGCACTCAGTCGCACGACGGAGCACACTAACAACGACAAAATAGCGATTGGCGTCCTTATTTTCCTTTCTTTAATAATTTTGGCATGGCTTCCGGGCTTTTGCGCCAAAAATGAAAATAAAAAAGGTTATGGTATGGTTTTAAGAAACGAATTATGATTTAAAATAATTAAATATTACATTAAGACAATTTATTTGTAATTTAACCCTTTTATTTAAATTTGATCTAAGACTATTATTATTGATATGCAAATATGTTTTTTGCAAACCATACTTTTCAAGTGACATTTAATGACAGATAGAGGTTATTGACGTTCCTATTCTTATTTGAATTGCATAGTACATTGACGGAGTTGCTTTTGGTATTGGTAAAAGCTTTGATTCGAGCGATGACGCTCCATATGTCCAGGCTTTACTCATCCAAGCTCCCGAAATGTATAGAAAGTTAAAATCAATCGACAAACACACCATGACGCATGTATTCCCCAAACGTGTGGGCAGAAGTGTACTGTTTTGCACCCTACACTTCACCGATGTATTTTGGTCCACCAATGTAATTGGGGGCGAGGCTATTGCCATTATACCGGGCACATTCCCCCTCAATACGAGGGATATTTGGGCCATAGTCCACCACACCAGCCCAGTGCGAGTTGGTGAACTTCACACGCCTTTCTGTAGACGTGCAGGTTTTAAGTTTTCTTCACTGTTCATGCAAGTTGTAATAATTATTTAAAAATGACATTCGCACATGAAAATCTCAGAGGTGCGAGTCAAGTTCAAGACGGCCGTTCTATTACCTAGGCTACCACCGTCTCAATCAATCCAAAAACTATCAACAATCGCATTTTATTCAGTAATAAAATCTTTCACAATCAATACTATAATGTAAATTTTTATATATATATACTTCTTCTGTACCTACGTGTGTTTGCAACTTAACTCCTCCCAAACGGCTGGACCGATTTGGATGAAATTTTTTTGTGTATATTTCAATGGGTTCCTGGATGGTGTGAAAACACAATTGGACCCGATAGGTGGCGTTGCTTTCGTATGTCATATAATAACATTAATCAATTCTAACGCGGTACGAAGTTCGCCGGGCCTGCTATTGGATTATATTTTTCTATAAATGTATGCTATGTGTCTAAATCTGGTAGTGTTTGTGTGTCAGCTATGCGTTGTCATATTGGACTTTATGTTGTTGTTGTTAAGGTATATATTGCAAGCTCATCTGTCCGCGTTGCTGGCGTCGAATGGCGGTGTTCGGTGGCGGCTCGCGTTGCTTCGTCTATGATTCACGTCGAGATGTAGCAGACAGCCGACTGCACCGAAATATCTATACAAAAGAAAAAATACACGTATTAGAAGTACGAAAAAATCGTATAGGTACATACTAACAGCCCTTTTAACGTCCCACTGCTGGGCACGGGCCTCTTCCAATGCGAGAGGGATTCAGGCCATAGTCCACCACGCGGGCCCAGTGCTGGCAGAACTAGTCAAGTTCCATCAGACGTGAAGGTTTCCTCACGATGTTTTCCTTCACTGTTTCATAGCAAGTGACAATCTCGGATGAAAATGAGATTCGCACATAAATCCCAGAGGTGCGAGCCGGGGTTTGAACCTGCACACTTTGATTGCAAGGCGTGCGTTCGACCACTCGGCTACCACGGCTATAATATCAAGTCAGTATATTGTTTTATGCACTTGACGGCTTTGGGGCTTTAGCTACATAAGGTATCAAGTGTCTACGACTAGATAAACGAAGGTTTTCGTACCCTGACTGTACATGAAATAATATTTCGGACATTTGATACAAGAATAGAAAAAAGCAGTGGTAGCCTCGCGGGCAAGAACGCCCGCCTTGAACGTAAGGGGTGCAAGTTCAAATCCCGGGCCCGCACCTCTGAGATAATTTTCATGTGCGAATGTCATTTTCAACAATGATTACCACTTGCTGAATGGTGAAGGAAAACATCGTGAGGAAACCTGCACGTCTACAGAATGGCGTGCGAAGTTCACCAACCCGCACTGGGCCAGCGTGGTGGACTATGGCCCAAATCTCCCTCGTATTGAGGGGGAATGTGCCCGGTATAATGGCAATAGGCTCGCCCCCTATTGCATTGGGACCAAAATACATCGGCGAAGTGTGGGCACCACTGCCTACCCCGTCGGGGAATATAGGCGTGATGATGTATTTTATTTAATAGATGAAATTCACTCACCCCTCGTGTTCTAGGAAGAGCGCTTTGAGAGCTCCGCGGGACCAGTAAGACATAGCATATGACAGTAACTTCATGGATAAAGGGTTCACACGAAGGAAATTCCCGCAGAACACCACCTGAACACACCATTATTACAAATGAATACATAATAAGGATTCATCCGCCATCTTTATCACTGTCATCATTCATTTTTAGGGTTCCGTACCCAAAGGGTAAAACGGGAACCCTATTACTAAGACTTCGCTGTCCGTCCGTCCGTCTGTCACCAGGCTGTATCTAATGAACCGTGATAGTTAGACAGTTGAAATTTTCACAGATTATGTATTTCTGTTGCCGCTATAACAACAAATACAAAACAGAATAAAATAAATATTTAAGGGGGCTCCCATAACACAAACGTGATTATTTTGCCGTTTTTATAGATAACTAGCTGTGCCCGCGACTTCGCCCGCGTGGACTTTAGGGAGATTACCCGGAAATATGGGTATTATGTTTTTCCCGCGGAACCCTATTGCTTTTTCTAAAATTAAAGTAGCCTAAGTTACGCCTTGGAACGTCAGCTATCTGTCAGTGAAAGTCCTATTGAAATCGGTTCAGCCGTTTAGAAGTTTACGTCAAACAAACAGACAGACAAAAAATTTTAAAATTGCGTTTTCGTTATAGGTATCGTATATACTTTCATACGCATTTGGTAAAAATAGTGTTATTTTGATATTACAAACAGACACTCCAATTTTATTTATTTGTATAGATATCGGATATTTTCGAACCCTTTTAAGCGTCGATATTGTGTTTATTTCAATACTGTTTGTATTGGTATGTTTTGACCCGTCAGTGTGTGCAGGGAGAGTGTGTGCAGGGCGAGTGTGTGCAGGGAGAGTGTGTGCAGGGCGAGTGTGTGCAGGGAGAGTGTGTGCAGGGCGAGTGTGTGCAGGGCGAGTGTGTGCAGGGAGAGTGTGTGCAGGGCGAGTGTGTGCAGGGCGAGTGTGTGCAGGGCGAGTGTGTGCAGGGAGAGTGTGTGCAGGGCGAGTGTGTGCAGGGCGAGTGTGTGGCAGTTACCCGCTCGATGCGTTCATTGGATGCGCAGAGGCGCGCGATGGAGCCGATGTTGTTGGTGATGGTGACGAGCGTGGCGCGCGCCAGGTCCGCGCGGGACACCTTCGCGCGACGCTCCGCCGAACACATCTGACCGAAACTGTTTGGACGACGCACACGTTACTACCACGATGGACCCACAACACACCATACCCCTTACCACCACCACCTCTTAAAGTATTCTCCTTCTTTTTTACGAAATGAATGAAATGATAAAATGAAGAGTACAGACAAAAAACAGGGAATGTCACGATTTTTTTTTTCATTTTTTGTGCAAGGTATTTTGAATTCTACATCATTATAATAATACACCATCACGCCTGTATTCCCCGAAAGGGTAGGCAGAGGTGCACTGTAGTGCGCCCACACTTCGCCGATGTATTTTTGGGCCCAATGTAATTGCCATTATACCGGGCACATTCCCCCTCAATATGATGGAGACTTGAGCCATACTCCACCACGCTGGCCCAGTGCGGGTTGGTGAACTTCACACGCCATTCTATAGACGTGCAGGTGTCTATAGACGTGCAGTTCGTATGTCACTCATTCTAAGGCGGTACGAAGTTCGCCCGGTCAGCTAGTTATTTATACATTAGTATAACATATAGGTTATAGAAAAGGACACACTGCGCCGACCCCAAATAATGGGACAAGGTAAGGCAAATGTTGATAGAGTATAATTTCTAAGTCTCTGCATGGACGCAGTCGCGAATAGAACCTAGTTCGACAAATGTCGAATGAACAAGACTAAAATTGTCTTTTCTCCCTATATATATCGCATTAGGGGATACCGTCGACCACGCGGGTATTGTGTCGATACTGACCTGCTCGCGACCAGGTCGCCGGGCAGTCCGAAGCGCGCGTAGTCCCCGCCGTAGATGTCCCGCACCAGTTTGTCTACAGTAGTGTTGTCCCCGGTGGCGGCCAGCGCTATCGCCTCTTCGAAGCTGCTGCAGCCGGTCAGAAGGCAACACAAGCCCAGGAATGTCCCACCGCCCAAACTGTTATAAACAATTTCAAATCAATAGCCAATCAGTGTTTAGGAATAATGTTTTTTATACAAACATAACATGTTTTATGTTATGGTCGTAACATGATCAATATTCTGGTAGTTCCGTGGTAAGTACTCTGGATAGGTGCATAGTCAATATTCTGGTCGTAAAATGGTCAGTATTCGGTTTGCAACTTGTTATTATAGTCACTATGTGGTTAATATTCTGATCGTAAAATGTTTAGTGGTTTGGTCGCTACTTGTCAGTATTCTAGTCGCTATGAGGTCAGATTCTGGTCGCTACCTGGTCACTATTTCGGTCGCTATTTTGTCAGTGCTTTGGGATTACAGTGTATCAATACTCAGATCGTAAATTATTAAGTACGTTGGTCGCTACCTGGTCAGTATTTTGGTCGCTTTGTCAGTACTTTGATCGTAATGTGCCAAGTCCTTTGGATGTAAACTATTCAGTATAATTATCGATTCCTGGTCAATACTCTGGTCGTAAACTGGTCAGTATAATGGTCGCTTCCTGGTAAATTTTCTGGTCGCTTCCTTATCAATGCTCTAGTAAATGGTCGTAAACTAGTCAGCACTGGTCGCTGCGTGGTCAGTGTTTTGGTCGTTACCTGGTCCCGCTGACGCGGTAGTAGTCGTCGGGCGCGTTGACGACGAGCACGGAGACGCCGCTGCCGATGTTGACGAGCAGGAAGGGGTAGGGGTGGGAGAAGTCGTACGGCTTGCGCACGTACACGCTCAGCGCCGCCTCTAGATACGGCGGCTGGGGGAATTTACACTCTATTATTAATAAGATAAGACCGAAGATGGTACTGTGGCAAAACGATAAACTTTTAAGGTTCTCGCGTCAAATTGTTTGCTCTACCGAAACAGACTCTACAATGCGATCCAAATAAGAATAGGAATGTCAATAACCTCTATCTGTCAAATGCCACTTGAAAAGTATGTATAAAATAAATACATCATCACGCCTGTATTCCCCGAAGGGGTAGGCAGAGGTGCACTGTAGTGCACCCACACTTCGCCGATGTATTTTGGTCCCAATGTAATAGGGGGCGAGCCTATTGCCATTATACCGGGCACATTCCCCCTCAATACGAGGGAGATTCAAAAGTAATTTGCATATCAATATTAATAGTCTGACATCAAATTTAAATAAAAAGGCTTCAATTAGTAGTAAATTGTCTTAATATAATATTTATTTATTTAAAATCATAATTAGTTTTCGTTTGTCACAGTATGGCGCAAAGTCGATCCCATTCTCATTTGAATCGCATAGTATTGACTAATAGACAAAGTTTATTCTTCAACTAGACGATACCTGATGATGGCGCGAGCGAATTTTGAAGCGTTGGGGCGTGGCTTTCACCACAGACATTCAATCTTTATGTATACTTACCTATTACATACACGGAGATACTTTAATGTATACACACTTTGATATACTTCAACATTGAAATAAAACTATTTTACAGATTTTATCACGTTTATTTACTATTATATTTTCCCGGCGTTTCGGCTGCTTCACAGCAACCATGGTCACGGGGGGACCGAAGTGTTAGACGTCCTGATGTCATAGTTAATAACTGGGTACCCTCATATTTAGTTGTTGTTTGCGGTCCGATTCACGCAGAAAGTGCTCACAGTGTCTTGAGGTCTTGCAATGGTTGCTGTAAAGCAGCCGAAACGTCGGGAAAATAAAATAGTAAATAAACGCGATAAAATCCGTAAAATAGTTTTATTTCAATGTATAGTATTCGCGTAAATATAAGAAAACAATATACTTCGACATGTTAAAATTTTAACTATAATACAAAACACACACGTACACTCACACGTGTGTGATTGTATGTCAATTACTGTCTGTCTGCGCGCGCGCGCCTCCTTGATATGCGGTATCCTTGATATGGATTATTAGCGTGTCCATGAGTGTATCAATATGTATGCCCGCGTAAGTGCGTGTATTTGTATGTGTGAATTAGTGTGTATTAGCGAATGAGTGTGAGTAACGTGTGAGCGTGTGTTTGTATTAGACCCTGGGGCCCGATTTTCGAGCAATCGACATTCATCTCGATGCAAAAAACACCTACGATTTGACGTTTCGTTTTGTGATATCTCGAACCGAGATGAATGTCGATCGCACGAAAATCGGGCCCCTGCACGTTTGTACATGTATGTGTGCCTGTATATGTGTGTATAATGTGTACTAGGGAGTGCATGCGTTTGTGTGTATTATCGTCTACGTGTGAGTGTGTGTGATTGTGCATATGCGTCTGTATGTATGTGTAATGTGTTCTAGCATGTGCGTGCGTGCGTTTGTGTGTTTAAGTGTGTATTGATGCATGTGTGTGTGTCTGTGTGTGTGTTATACCGTGTCGCTGGCGTGCGTGTGTACTGGCAGCTCGTCTGGCGGCGCCCAGTAGTAGCACTCCTGGCAGTTCATGCCGTCCACGAACAGCACGCCCGCGATCAGCGCGTCCAGCTCGTCCATCTTGGATAGACGCATGTTCACCTCCTGGGAAACACATTTCATTTGTGGCGACATCTATCTCGCCACATACGAACTAAATCCTGCATCACGATGTTAAAGTTATCCGAGCGATTGAACATATATACAAGAACCCGACAACAACCTATGCCCATCAGATACAACACCTCCCCAAACATTGATAAATTAATACTACGACTACAGCCCTTTTAATGTCCCACTGCTGGGCACGGGCCTCCCCTTAATGAGAGGGGGATATGGCTTGTTCGACAAGACTGACAGTTGGAAAAAATAAAACTCTGCTGCTGAGCCTACTGGGTGTGCCTTAAAGAGAAGAGACATAACTAGACAGACATAGCTCGATGTGACATCATTTTCTCGACAAATCTGACAGTTGAAAGAGATAAAACTTATGTCTGCTCAGTCACGCTAAGCCTGCTGGGTGTACCTTAATAAAGTCCTCTTCAAATTTGTAAGCGCCGCCGCCGGTCGCGTATATAGTGTTGACGAGGTCGGCCATGCCCTTGGAGCGCGCGAGCTGAAGGAAAGCGCCCACCTCCGAGGTCGGAAATCGGATGAAGTGTAGTGTGCCGCGTCTGCCCCGAATTGTCACATTGTCCATCTAAAATCAATTATGATGTGAATTACTTTATATTTTAATTACAGACCATTGGGAGTGGTAAATTTCCCTTGCAGTGTGAAGGAATATGCCCGGTATAATGAAAATAGGCTGTTTCATATACTCAGGGTGCAATACTTTGGGTACATTTACGGTAGCTCATACGTGGATGCTTAGTGAAGACAGGTTATACCAAACTATCATAGTTTCCGAGTTATAGACCTTTGATTATTTGTCACAGGTATCGTGTTCTGGCCTTTGGGTACATCCATAACCCTATTCAACAGTGTAAACTACACTTATGAGGGGCGACTACCAATATTCACAAAACAGAACATGCAAATTTTACATAGGACTCAATATATAACAAAATTAACGAAGAAAAACATATGATCAAATTTCCATCTAATTTTTATACCATTCAGTTGTATACCCGATACTGATGCAAACGTCAAAGTATTATTTCGGACTTCTGAAACACCCTGTATACCTAAGTTAGTATTTATCGAGGGGTGAAAGGCTACCTGCTTTAAGCGACACTTTAGGGCGATATTGACGTATAAAATTTTCATTGTTTTCTCATATTTACGCGAATACATAGAAATAAAACTATTTTACGGATTCTATCGCGTTTATTTACCATTTGATTTACCGCACCCGCCATTATATCAGATTTGATCAACCGCATATCCTCGCAAAAGAACACCGACTCCGACCAAGGATGATACGTGAGGCCATTGAAATAAAAAAACATCCTAATTTCAATAGGGAAGACGGCTGGGTGCTACCACCAACTTGGGATCCAGTAATTAATATGATCAAATCCAAAACCAAGCGTACCATTGCAAGACCTCAAGACACTGTGAGCACTTTCTGCGTGGATCGGACCGCAAACAACAACTAAATATGAGGGTACCCAGTTATTAACTATGACATCAGGACGTCCAACACCTCAGTCCCCCCGTGACCATGGTTGCTGTAAAGCAGCCGAAACGTCAGGAAAATCAAATAGTAAATAAACGCGATAGAATCCGTAAAATAGTTTTATTTCAATTAATAAGCAGTGGTAGCCGAGTGGTCGAACGCACGCTTTGCAATCAAAGTGCGCAGGTTCTATCCCCGGCTCGCACCTCTGGGTTCCATGTGCGAATCTCATTTTCATCTGAGATTATCACTTGCTAAGAAACGGTGACGGAAAACATCGTGAGGAAACCTGTGTGCCCGGTATAATGGCAATAGGCTCGCCGCCTATTACATTGGGACCAAAATACATCGGCAAAGTGTGGGCGCACTGCAGTGCACCTCTGCCTACCCCTTCGGGGAATACAGGCGTGATGATGTATTTTTATTTCAATTATAAATTATTTTTTAGCGCCCCCATTATTTCACCTACTTAAAAACCACTATAACGTCAAATTAAATTAATTGATTATTGTGAGCTATACTAGCGGAGATTAAACATTCATTCTAAACGAGACTTTTACTATAGCCAGCAAGAGTTAACTTGAGACCTAAGCGCAGTAGGTTGTAGGACAGTCTATTTTTCTTAACTTGTCCTATTTAGTAAACAAATATGGCGTACTTGTAACCATAGACAATTAGCGTACCGACAATAGCGTTGGGACATTGTCGAATGAATGAATGAATGAGTGAACAAATTATACTCAGAAAGCTTGTAACTGAATGATTTTAATAATACAGGCCTAGACCGGACCGGACCTAGGCCGGACCAGAAAATGCAGGTTTGAATCCTGCCCGCATGTCGTATTCTTCCTTCACTAAAAATAACTTTAACTGAAAAATCCAAAGAAATACAAAAAGACAAAGAAATCATTACTAAAAACTATCCATGCCCTATATAAAAAAAAAAGTTACGAAATAAATTTTTGGTCTAAAAATTATAGATTACAGTTCACTGGTCAGAATCTCTCATTCATTTGCTTCCCATCTCTATGATTCAAAGAGAAACTAGCATTTAGAAATGTCAAATTATGATCATCATTTTTAATCTGTTGAAATTGATTCCGATACATCATCACGCCTGAATTCCCCGAAGGGGTAGGCAGAGGTGCACTGTAGTGCGCCCACACTTCGCCCATGTATTTTGGTCCCATTGTAATTCCGATAATATTTAGATTTTATGATTTTTTTGTTTAAATAGTAAATTTGAAGCAGTTTTCGGTGTAAGTTTGTTCCAATTATCATGACGTTCATAACTAACTTAAAGTTGTGTGTGATTGATGCCGAAACTCATGATTTTCGTACTCCGTACTGTTTGTTTACTAAATAGGACAAGTTAAGAAAAATAGAGTGTAGCTTTTTTACCGCCCCCCTTAGGCCTGCAGCGCCCACAAGGGGGCGTTATCGCCCACTTTGGGAAAGGATGATCAATCTATACCTGCAGGTGGACGTCTCGCCGCCCCGTCTTCCCATACGCGGAGTTCCTTGTGAGATACCGTCTGATGTTCTTTAGGACTTCGGTCTCCTTGTCCAGCTCCCGTCGGTTGGTCTCGCGCGGCTCGAAGTACACCAGCTTGGTGAGGGTGCCGCCAATGTCCATGCCGAACCATGGCATCGCTGTAAATGGGTTTACATAACAAATTGAGTACGTATCTCTAGACAATCGCCTTCCGGGCAACGGGCAACGCTTCATCACAGACATTTTCATGACAAAAGACCTAGTGTGTAGGTAGAGAGAGAGAGGGAGAGGAGAGAGCGAGCTACTTGCGAGGACTGGTCCAACCATTTTCCTCTTAATGACTTACATCATAATACATCATACCAAAGCAATTATTTCTATAACCATCTGTGGTTTAGAATAATCCCTTCATTGTAAATGGGAGTAGACGCACCTTACTGTAGTAGCTTTCTAAACGTAAAGACTATATTTGTATTTAATATTAGACTGCCGTGAGTATAATTCTTTTCTAGTATTGTGGCAAAGGTGATGTCTGCTCTCATGGCTTTGATTTTAAGTTGTTTGTGTGAGTGCGCGTGTGTAGAATGAGGGCGTACGTGTTAGTGTATGTAAACGTGTGTGCGAGTGAGTTAGTGTATGTGAGTGAGCCAGTGAGTGCACGTTTGAGTGATTGTGAGTGTGTGTTAGTGTATGTGAGTGAGTCAGTGAGTGCACGTTTGCGTGATTGCGAGTTTTAGTGAATGCGCGTATGAGTAATTGCTAGTGTGTGTTTAGTGGATGTGAGTGAGTCAGGGAGCGCACGTTTGAGTAATTGCTAGTGTGTGTTAATTTATGTCAGTGAGTCAGTAAGTGCGCGTATGAGTAATTGCTAGTGTGTTAGTGTATGTAGGTCAATGAGTGCACGTTTGAGCGATTGCGAGTGTGAGTGTGTGTTAGTGTATGTCAGTGAGTGCACGTTTGAGTGATTGCGAGTGTGAGTGAGTGAGTGTCTGCCTATGCGTATGCATGTATAGTCCGATGTATAAACTCACGTGGTGCGTCGTTGTCGGGCGGCGCGGGCGGGGCGGGCGGCGCGGCGTCTGCCACGGTGGCGGCCGTCTCCTTGTTCATGGCGGAGGCGTACGGCGAGCGGCGCACGCGTCTCACTACCTTGCTCCTATAATATTATATACAGTAAGTTTTGGCGATAAAATATATACAGGGTGTATCAGAAGTCCGAAATAATACTTGGCCGTTTGCATAAGTATCGGGTACACAATTGAATTGCATAAGAATTTGATCGAAATTCAATTTGATTTTTTAAATTTTAAAAACTTCAAATATCTTTAGTTCTTAGTGAAATTTTCAAATTCTGTTTTCTGAATATTAGTAGTCGCCTCTCGTTGACGTAGTTTGCACTGTTAAAAAGGGTTATGGATGTACCCAAAGCCTGTGGTAAATATTCAAAGGTCTGTAACTATCATAGTGTCTTAGTTACAGATATTTGAATATTTGTCAGAAGTGTTTTGGCCTTTGTATCATGAGCGCCAAGACTAGACTTATGTCATGCGATATGTTGATTTTGTCTCTTTCTCTCGTATGAAATAAGACAGAGTGAATCCGTGACAGAGGTGCAGTCTAGAGATGCGTGCTAACCCCGCCGGGCTATATCCAAGGTGCGTACTCACTTGGTTAGTACCCGCGGGGAGGTTGAGAGCGGTGCGGTGCGGCGGACGCGCCCGCACGCCGCAAGACACCCCTCACACCGATGCAGTCGCATCTGTCACCAACATACGTTACAGTTAGCCGCGTACACACTGACAGAGCGGCCTTGTAGCGACATCTATCTCGCCACATACAAACTAAATCCTGCATCGCGATATTAAAGCGATCCGAGCGATTGCACATATAAACAAGAACCCGACAACAACCGTCGGGCAGTAGCCCACCAGACACAACACCCGTCTCGTCTGAGGATCTTCCCTTTTCAATGGTGAATGAGGAACTTTAAACGCTGTTCCTCACACATCCCCCCCCAAAGCCTCGCGAAGCTGACTCAAAATCCTTTTTTTTCCAAATCGTTAGTCAACATATACTCCGGGGCTATTCTCGTGAGATGGACATAATCTCTATTCGCGATACTAAACAATGAACTATGAAATACACGACTAAACTACTACAGCTCTTTTAACGTCCCACTTCTGGGCACGGGCGTCACACAACTACCTAGTTCTCGATACATGTGTGAAGTCTGCCAACCCGCAACGGGCCAGTGTGGTGGACTATGGCCTGAATCCCGCTCGCATTGAGGGGAGGCCCGTGCCCAGCAGTGGGACGTTAAAAGGGCTGTAGTTAGTTAGTATATGGATATTGACACAGACTTAGTTTCGATATTGTCAAACAATTTTTAACGCGCGAATTATAACATACCAAAGCAATTATTTCTATAACCATCTGTGGTTTAGAATAATCCCTTCATTGTAAATGGGAGTAGACGCACCTTACTGTACTAGCTTCCTAAACGTAAAGACTATATTTGTATTTAATATTAGACTGCCGTGAGTATAATTCTTCTCTAGTATTGTGGCAAAGGTGCGGTCTGATCTCATGGCATTGCTGCTCCTGAGAATGTATTACTCGCAATTATCATTTTGAAAAGAGTAACCATTGAGTTTCTTACCGGCTCTTCTCAGTGGAAGCAGCATTCCGAACCGGTGGTAGAATCTGACTATTTGTAAGTGCTTTTTGGCCTACACGAATAAAAAAAAATGATTTTGATTTTGGTTTTTAACGCCCCGGTGTAGGCGAGGCATATAATTAAACTGATCATAACACAATTAGATCATTCACTAAAACAATGATAATGTTTTGATAGTACGTACAATTGATGTGACCTAGTCCTTGCATGTCGAGTATTTGAGTTTAATAATAGCACATGATACGTCTTTCGTCAGTACCGCTAGTACTCACTGAGAATGAGCCTCGGCTTCGCACGGATGGACATTTTTTTTAACATTTTGGTATAAATCAATATAGCCTATGTTACTCAGTGAAAATGTATCTTTCTAACTGCAAAAGTTTTTAAGTTTATTCGTTAAAAAAAAATACCCTTCCTCTTTATAATATTAGTATAGATTACCACTTAAAACGGGAACCCTATTACTGAGACTTAGCCGTCCGTCCGTCTGTCACCAGGCTGTATCTCATGAACCGTGATAGTTAGAGAGTTGAAATATTCACAGATTATATTAGTAGGTATTTCTGTTGCCGCTATAACAACAAATACTAAAAAAACAGAATAAAATAAATATTTAAAGGGGCTCACATACAACAAACGTGATTTTTTGCTCGTTTTTATAGATAATGGTACGGACCTCTTCGTGAGCGAGTCCGACTCGCACTTGGCCGGTTTTTTTAACATTTTGGTATAAAGTAGTGGTAGCCGAGTGGTCGAACGCACGCCTTGCAAATCAAAGTGTGCAGGTTCAAACCCCGGCTCGCACCTCTGGGTTTATGTGCGAATCTCATTTTCATCCGAGATTACCACATGCTATGAAACGGTGAAGGAAAACATTGCGAGGAAACCTGCACGTCAGAAAGGCGTGTGAAGTTCACCAACCCGCACTGGGCCAGCGTGGTGGACTATGGCCCAAATCTCCCTCGTATTGAGGGGGAAAGTGCCCGATATAATGGCAATAGGCTCGCCCCCTATTACATTGGGACCAAAATACATCGGCGAAGTGTGGGCACAATACAGTGCACCTCTGCCTACCCCTTCGGGGAACACAGGCGTGATGATGATGTTCCCCGGGGGCAATTCTTCCATGATCGATATTATCTGAGAATCGACATATAATGTCAAGAATTGCACCCCTCCACACCGTGACGTGTTCAAGTCGACCCGGCGACCCCGCATCTCATAAATAAACACAAATACATTACGTATTAAATAAGCATATTGAGTAAAAAATAAAATTAAGTGTGTTGCACTAAGACTGACCGTGTTATCAATACCAAAATGAACCGTATTCACTCGTGGATTGGGCACATTTTTCAACGAATTGACGACGACGACGACGGCGACGCCGAGTTCGCGTATCCCGCGTGTCTTAAGCCAGATAAATTATATCTTCATACTAATACTAAGTTCATGTGTACTGGGTAGATACCGACCAAAACAGCAACCTTAGCATGACCGCGTAGCCATAAGTTTTATCTCTTTCAACTGTCAGATTTGTTAACAAAATGACGTCACTTTGAGCTTTTTGTTCTGAACACGACTCGGTGTGACGTCATTTTCTCGCCGAATTTGACAGTTGAAAGAGATCAAACTTATGTTTCCACGGTCTTACTCGTGTATAGAAAGGCGTGTGAAGCTCACCAACTCGCACTACGCCAGTGTGGTGGACTATGGCCCAAGTCTCCCTCGTATTGAAAGGTAATGTGCCCGGTATTATGGCAATAGGTTCACCCACTATTAAATAGATAAATATAAATAAATCATCACGCCTGTATTCCCCGAAGGGGTAGGCAGAAGTGCACTGTAGTGCGCCCACACTTCGCCGATGTATTTTGGTCCCAATGTAATAGGGGGCGATCCTATTGCCATTATACCGGGCACATTCCCCCTCCATACGAGGGAGATTTGGGCCATAGTCCACCA
Organism: Ptilodon capucinus; assembly: GCA_914767695.1. NCBI lineage: Eukaryota > Metazoa > Arthropoda > Insecta > Lepidoptera > Notodontidae > Ptilodon > Ptilodon capucinus. The sequence continues at coordinate 4,026,432 of OU611837.1, forward strand.
CGCTGGCCCAGTGCGGGTTGGTGAACTTCACACGCTATAGAAAGCTATAGACGTGCAGGTTTCCTCACGATGTTTACACTACACTATTACATTAGGAAAATAATACATCAACGAATCATTGCTGAACTGCATCACTATGCCCACCCCTTCGAGAATACGGGCGTAATGATGTATTTTATTCATTCATGAAGAAGACAACTAAACACAAGTATACAATTTTATTAATCTAACTATATGTTTAAACAAAAAATTTTTCTACATACGTAAGGTATACACTTTTAAATCATCCAACGGATGTGCCCCAAACAGGATTCATTAGAAGATAATAATTAAAAAATGGTTTTAGACCACTAAAGCAATACATCAGGCACACTCGGTCCATTCATCGCGGTAGCACACGCCGGGTATCAGCTCGTTTTTAGGGTTCCGTACCCAAAGGGTAAAACGGGAACCCTATTACTGAGACTTCGCTGTCCGTCCGTTCGTCCGTCCGTCCGTCACCAGGCCGTATCTCATGAACCGTAATAGTTAGAGAGTTGAAATTTTCACAGATGATGTATTTATATTGCAGCTATAACAACAAATACTAAAAAACAGAATAAATTAATTATTTAAGGGGGCTCCCATACAACAAGCGTGATTTTTTTGCCGTTTTTATTGATAATAGTACGGAACCCTTCGTGCGCGAGTCCGACTCGCACTTGGCCGGTTTTTTTTATATTTATCAAACCAATAGAGGCGACTTAACTGTTATTGTTATCAATACTGGTAAAATGATAATTCTTATCGATTAGTAATTCGTTTAGGGAAATGCATAACGTATTTGTTATAGTCACATGCACGGGGAAGGCGGCCATCAGAGAGGAGTGGCGGCGTGTTATGAAGCTTGCCACCAACACCTGAAATGATGACCACGACCACTCTGACAAGAGTGATACCGACAAAGAAGAAGAAGATAGTCACATAATGATAACAAAAAGTTATATTACCTAGTTATAATAAAAAAAAGGTTTATAAATCTGTAACCCAACTACGGAATGACAAGGTAAAATCGACTCCTCCTATTATTGAAGTCGGTTAAAATGTAGCCTATGTTACCGGGGCCATAAAAACGACTCGATTGACTCCTTATTCATCAAAATCGGATAAATAGTTTAGGCGCTACGAAGGAACATACGTAAATACATACTTACGACTGCTAAAATCATAACCCTTCCGTTGGGCTTCGCCGTAGTCGGGTAAAAATGGTGGAATTCGCACCGTACACGTCGAAAGTGAAGCAGCGTATCGAACTATGTGTGCGTGAATTGAGAAATACCCAACAATGCGTACCGTGTTATCGTAAGCCACGTGAGCGTGCGCGAGTTAAGACTTACTATGGTTGCTTCACTTATTGTTTGGCGAGGTTCCATCCGACTTTTTTGCAGTCTATGCTCTGTTGCGTAGTTGTACTGTGTGTTTATTGCACTATGAATGCGTGTGACAGCAGTCAAGGTTACGATAGTAATAATAATCTATTATAACCTCATAAAAGACTCCAGTAAATACCATTTTATCTCCGCGTCAAAGATAGTATTCATACTTGAAATTTTGGCGATTTAAAAAAAATATATCAGCCCACTGAGTCTCTTGCGGGATCTTCTCAGTTGATGTCGCCTTTCAATCCGGTGGTAGCATATAAGAAAAAGAATGTAAACTTGACAATTTGTAAGTGCCCCCGTAGGCCTGTACAAAATAAATGATTTGACTGTAGACTTTGATTTTCCAAATACTACATGCTAATATTTACAAATCATAAACATCCGAAAAACTCCGAATTCAATGAGGAGTCATGTTGATCGCTCACTGTAGTGTTGTAAATAGGCAAGCAGATAATTTTCCTCAAATCATACAACAATCCCACGGTCATACTAATGTTAGGTTAATAATTTAAAACTACTGACGTCCCAAAACAAAAAAATAATAATTTACTCGCATCTAATTTTGATTCGAGATTATCACCTGCCATGAAACGGTGAAGGAAAACATCGCGAGAAAACCTGCACGTCTGAGGGAATTTGACTAGTTTGCGATAGATGTGTGAAGTCTGCCACCACGCACCGGGCAAGTGTATTGGATACACAGGTAATGTGTTTTGGCCTTTGAGTACATCATTACAATTTTGTTATCGACATCAATAACTTGTAATATCTCGAGTTCTATGTAAAATTTGCATGTTCTGTTCCGTGAATATTGGTAGCCGGCCCTCATAAGTGTAGTTTACACTGCTGAATAGGGTTATGGATGTACCCAAAGGCCAGAACACGATACCTGTGACAAATATTCAAAGGTCTTTAACTCAGAAAGTATGATAGTTAGGTATAAACTGTCTTCACTAAGCATCCACATATGAGCTATCGTATATGTACCTAAAATACTACTTCAGACTTCTGATACATTCTATATAGTAACGAGCGAGGCAAAAATACATTTAATTCAGTCATTTAAGTTAGTTTCCAACCAAAATTAATGCCAGTTAATTACACATTTATTCAACAATGACCTTAAACTTTTTGTTGTCATGTTCAAACGTTCTCACTTAGATAAAGAAAAAACATTATCACGCCTGTATTCAGTATGTAGAGGTGCGCTGCAGTGCACCCACACTTCACCGATGTATTTTGGTCGGGGGCGAGCTTATCGCCATTTTACCGGACACGTTCCCCCTCAATACGAGGGAGATTTGGGTCATAGTTCACCACGCCGGCCCGGTGCGAGTTACTGAACTTCACAGGCCTTTCCGACGTGCCGGTTTCCTCGCAATGTTTTCCTCCACCATTCAGACAGTTGTAATCATTATTTAAAAATTCGAAAATCCCAGAGGTGCGAGCCCGTGATTTGAACTTGCCCCCTTGTGTTCAGGGCGGGCGTTTAACTACTAAAACTAAAATATTATTGACACTTTCAATCTCACCTGATGAATAGTTATAATGTCAGTTTGTTCCGTCATATTTTAATCATATATAATTATCACTAGGTAGTATCACAGGTTGTATAAATATATATATTTACAATTAACTTAAAGTCACATCAATCAATCATCGTTTAAATCCAAATCCTTTAGAATAGTGAGGCCATTTAGCGATGTCACCAAATCTGCACTGACGATTATATGTAAAAATTATACAAAAATATTCACAAAATATAAATTAAAATACGCGCGCCCGACGCGCTGGACGTCCGCACGCCGCGATGGTCACGGTCCGAGTGTGCAAATGTGCTTTGTTTGCGTTCGTATCGACACTGAGGCGAGGTGCGCGCGCGCAACTGATAATGATGTTATCAACGCCGTGTGGCAACAGGAATCGCACGTCGTCGTATATTTTTACGGTAGGTCCAATGGTCCACTGTAATACTGACACTTGAATTCAATCTTGCAAATATTTTTTATTAATTTACTGACTTTCTCAAGAATTTAGAGTTTAGGGATCATTTTTTTATATGCAATCATAATCGCACCCGTATACCCGTATTCCCGTATTCGGGTAGGCAGAGGTAACCAAGCTACGCCAATATATTTTTGTTCCGAATGTTTGTAATAATCTTTCTTTTGAGGATTCCGTACCCAAAGGGTAAAACGGGAACCCTATTGCTGAGACTTCGCTGTCCGTCCGTCCGTCCGTCTGTCACCAGCCTGTATCTCATGAACCGTGATAGTTAGAGAGTTGAAATTTTCACAGATGGTTTATTTCTGTTGCCGCTACAACAAATACTAAAAATCAGAATAAAATAAATATTTAATGGGGCTCCCATACAACAAACGTGATTTTTTTGGATTTTTTATAGATAATGGTACGGAACACTTCATGCGCGAGTCCGACTCGCACTTGGCCGGTTTTTAATATCTTTTTTTTTTTACACATGTATCGTTTCGTGTGTCACCGATGCGACAAATAAATGTATTTTTTCTTTCTTTCTTTTTTTTTCTAATAGGAGATCTAATCATATAAGGAAGTATAGATTGTGCATTGCAGTGCGCCCACACTTCGCCGATGTACTATATTGTATTACATTTAATTCCTTTCGTAAAAACATTTTTTTCCATGAGTTCATAATATAGTTATGGTAATGGCACAAATTGTTACGCACGATATTAGATTATTATATAATATATATTATATGTATACCCGCCCCAGCGTGGACGGGGCTTAAAGTGTGTACAAAAATTGTTTGTGGCACCGCCGTTCGCGGCACGTGTTGATTGATCCTCCCGACACGATCACCGCCCTCCTCGACCCGGGCGTTAAGAGGGCCACCAACACACCTACACCAGCCTCAAACAGACACCGATCTCGCCGGCGAGGTCGAGGCACCCCCTCTTCCGCTCGTAGGTGCATGTTTGCACCTAGGAGCGCAGTCACTACCTCTCCCCTCACGGTAACTGCCCAAGCCGAGGTCGTGCCCTCTGTGGCGCCCTTGAGCTAGTTGCCACCCCTTTCCGCCCTTAAGGCCTTAGTTAGAGTTCACTCTGCGCTCGCCACTCCTCCGGTAAAGCTGTAAAGGCCACCTCACGGCCAACAGTGTAAGTCCTTTAAAAAAAAAAATGTTTTCGGCATTGTTGTACATTCGTCACAAAGTAAATTCGTCACATTTTTTAATTTCCATACATTGAAAGTAAATTCGCAACATCCATTAAAAATATATGTCAATTCGTCACAAGAGTTATTGTAAATTCGTCACAGGTCTTCTTTTTACATTATTCTTGCATAAAGTATCGGTAGCAGACAAAGCTGACAGTTTCTAGCGCTCGAAAATTCATTGCAAGCTCATTGCAGCATTTCTGCTGTCTGTACGAACAAAAATAATGTGACGAATTTACAATAATCAAAATTGGTTTAGTAGTAATTTTCTTAGAAATAAAGAATTGTGGCGAATTTACACATACTTTTTTATGTGACGAATTTACTTTGTGACGAATTTACAACAACCCGTGGCAACCATGGAGTTTCTTGCCCATTCTTCTCCATAGGAAATGCATTCCGAATGGGTGGTAGAGATACTATTAATATTTTTTGTTATTGACGATGCATAAGTGCCTGTGTCTATTTATATAAATAAAAATATCCCGAATCTGTATGGAACCCTCGGTGCGCGAGTCGGAATCACACTTGGCCGGTTTTCTATACACGCGCAGTTTATATCTCACGTCTGACCGCAAATATCACAAGTGTTTATGACAAGAACAGGGCAATTGGACATGTCAATATTGACATGAACACGGTACGCACTAGGACGTGTTGTTTTTCGGAGTCATCCGTCATCTTTATCACTGTCATTATCCATTTTTATTTGTTGAATTTGCCATTGCTATTAATTACTTGACACTGGCTGAAATACCCGCTAAACGCAGGTGAAGCCATTCCTCATCTTATTCCATTAAATATCATCATTTCATTCATTTCGTAAAAAAGAAAAGAAGAGTTGTTTTTCGATGTCATCCGTCATTTTTATCACTGTCATTATCCATTATTATTTGTAATGTGTATTTATTAAATTTGTCCTTGCTATTAATTAATGAACATTGCCATAAATACCGCTAATCGCAGGTGCAGGCATTCCTCATCTTATTCCATTAAATATCACCAATTCATTCATTTCTTAAACAAAGAAGAGTTGTTTTTCGGAGTCATCCGACATCTTTATCACGTTCATCACCCATTTTTATTTATAAATAGCTGAGGCGGTGACTTCGTACGCGCCTAATTTAGGAACCCTAATTATTTTCCCAAAATCAAACTAGCCTAAATTACTCCTTGTAACATCAGCTATCTGCCAGTGAAAGTCAAATACAAAAATATTTGTAAACCAAATTTCAGCTCAATCGGTTAAAGATAACTGATTTAAAATTCAGTTGCAAGATTCCACCCGGACATACATTGCAGTGGTAGCCGAGTGGTCGAACGCACGCCTTGCAATCAAAGTGTGCAAGTTCAAACCCCGGCTCGCACCTCTGGGTTTATGTGCGAATATCATTTTCATCCGAGATTGCTATGAAACGGTGAAGGAAAACATCGTGAGGAAACCTGCACGTCTGAGGCAACTTGACTAGTTCTCGATATTTGTGTGAAGTCTGCCAACCCGCACTGGGCCAGCGTGGTGGACTATGGCCTGAATCCCCCTCGCATTGAGGGGAGGCCCGTGCCCAGCAGTGGGACGTTAATAGGGCTGTAGTTAGTATACATTGCAAGTTAATATAAAGCTTGTAAAAAATAGCTAAGTCCTAGTATTGACAAGACATGAGTTGACCGCGATCTTTTTAAATCTAGGTCAATGAGAGTGAGAATGAATAAATCCATTATTTATAATACAACATACTAGCGGTCCGGCCCGGCTTCGCACGGGTTTCTAATATTTGGCAAGAAGCAGGGTCCTATAGCACAAGTAAAGGAAAACAATCCGAAAACTGTAAATTTATTGTTAGAAAATTATTTTTTTTGCGATTACAAACTAATTTTGTAGTTACTTTGTATGGTGTGACCAGTGGGGTTAGCACGCATTACAAGACAAGACCTTTGTCACGGATTTGCTCGCTCGCTCTCTGACTAATTTCATACGAGAGAAAGAGACAACATCAAGATATTCCGTGACATACGTCTAGTCTTGGCGCACATGCTTCAACTACTGAATACCAACTGCAAAGTTAAGTTTGTATATACAGTTTTTTCTTTTTGTTAGAGTAATGCTCAGTGCTTTCACAGTTAAGATACGGAAGCCTCGGTACGCGAGTCCAGCTCGCACTTGGCCGGTTTTTTTTGTATATATTTATCTTCACTATGGGGTGAGCAGGCAGTCGTCAAACACGTGGTAGTGTCACGGCGGTGATTAGGGTTGCCAACCATACTACAGGCCTTTAACGTCCCACTGCTGGGCACGGGCGTCCCCTCAATGCGAGGGGGGTTCAGGCCATAGTCTACCACGCTGGCCCAGTGCGGGTTGGCAGACGCCACACATCTATCGAGAACTAGACAAGTTCCCTCAGACGTGCAGGTTTCCTCACGATGTTTTCCTTCACCGTTTCATAGCAATAATCTCGGATAAAAATGAGATTCGCACATAAATCCCAGAGGTGCGAGCCGGGGTTTGAACCTGTACACTTTGATTTGCAAGGCGTGCGTTCGACCACTCGGCTACCACTGACCATATTTTATAATAAAGTATCCTACTTTATTTTTGGTAATTATACTTTGCACTTTTGAATACCAATAAATTGATAAACCTGTGTGATGCGTAAAACAAAATACTCAGTATGGGTACTTAACTGTTTAACGGTACACATAAGTGAAAACTGATGATGGGAACGATTAATAATTACTAAAGGAAATGTTAGATATCAGATATGGTGTGGTGTGTGATGGTGATTTTGATCGTCCAACAAGCTTTGAAATATTTCAGGATAGCAAAAAGTTGGAAGCATGTTTTTGTTTTTTTTTTTGGAATGGACTACGCTGTTGGCCGTGAGTTGGCCTTTACAGCTTCACCGGAGGAGAGGAGTGGCGAGTGCAGAGTGCGACTCCAGCCAAAGCCTTAAGGGCGGAAGAGGAGGGCAACTAGCTCAAGGGCGCCACATGGGGCACGACCTCGGCTTGGGCAGTTGCCGTGAGGGGAGAGGTAATGACTACGCTCCTAGGTGCAAAGATGCACCTACGAGCAGAAGAGGGGGTTCCTCGACCTAGCCGGCGAGGTCGGTGTCTGTTTGAGGTTGGAAGCATGTGCTAACACACACGTAAATACGTTTTTACAATAAAAACATAAAATTTGAAAAAATACTATATTTTCTTGCTATCCAAACCATTTTAATAAAATGGTTTGGATACTTGTTTTGACAAAAAAAAAGTATCATATACTTTTTTTTTTTTAACTAGCCTATAGTAGTGTCCCAAAGGCCTCCCCTTTCCTCTTCCACACTTCTCTGTCCTTGGCAACCTCCGGCCACGTTTTTCCCACAAAGGTGTCAAGGTCGTCTCGCCACCTTCTTCTCGGTCGACCCCGGCGGCGGCGGCCAGTACTGGGAATCCAGCTGGTGGTGATATAAGCCCACCTCTGCGGGTCCATGCGCGAGACGTGACCAGCCCACTCCCACTTCAATTTCGCCGTCTTTTTTCCCACATCTGTGACGCGAGTGATGCGAGTTTTTATTATTACAAGCTTTGTATTAACTTGCAATGTATGTCCGGGTGGAATCTTGCAACTGAATTTTAAATCAGTTATCTTGAACCGATTGAGCTGAAATTTGGTATACACGCTTATTTTGGATGACAATGCATGCTTAGCTATGTGATGTCATTCTAATTCCAATATGGCGGATCATCCAAGATGGCGGAATAGTTATTTTTTTCTGCACTACCACAGTATGGATATCAAATGAAAGAGCTTGCTGAAGAGAACACGAAAACTAATGGCAATTATATAAAAGTTTGTGTTTAAAAAGTTTTTTTACCATTAATTTTTTAACCGACTTCCAAAAAGGAGGAGGTTTCGCAATTCGACCGTATATTTTTTTGTCAAAAAAGTTGGCAACCCTACCGGTGATAGGTATCTGATCTATCACGCTGCACTTAAAGGTCAATCACGTATCCGATAATAGTCACCGACCTGTGCGGTTCCGCTGCTAAACACGTGCCCGTCACGTTGACAACACATCGACCAAAGTCAAATCTATACTAATATTATAAAGAGGAAAGATTTTTATTTTTGTATGTAAGAATTAACTTAAAATCTATCTGTCTTACTAATAAAAAAATATTACTCACACGTTTAACGTTTGAATACTTACACAGCGTATAACGTCTGTATAGGAGTTACACAGGGTTAACACAACATCGCTACTAATAAACGCAAAGACAAGCTTGTGTAACTACTCATGCTGTGTACGGCAAATATGCTGGCAATCTTTTACGAAGTACGTTCAAAAACTTCTGCTCGTAACTTAGTTTTAATAATTTAATGTATTTTATAGTTTATATAGCATTTTACTAGCTTAATTATATATTAATTGGGTTTTCTTCTTAAAAATATCCGTTATCTATTAATTTAATGTACAAAAACTAAAGATTAATGGTTGTTATTTTCTGAAGGATAAATATGTTTTGATTTGTACTCATAGCTTCCGAACGCCTCCACCAGCAATAACAATTATTTCATCGTTTTTCATAGCATCACCTCCAACTTTCCTTATTTTTACATGTGTGCAGTCAATAGCTCCAATCACATGTCTAAAACCACATATATTTCTGAGACCTTGTATTACTTCTTCTTGTTCTGATAAACTTGATGGCATGTGAATAAAATGGCAAGATTGGCTAGCTAAAGATGTTGCTACTCGGCGACATATATTAGTAACAGACTGTTGACTAATGCCATGTAAGTCAGCTGTGTCATCTTGTATTTCCTGACGAGCCCAACTTCTTAGAGCTGATAAAACTTGTAATTTAGGTGAAATGGCACCCCCTCTTCTATCCTTTTTGATGTCGTCTTTCTCCAAATCGATTATTTCCTTGCAAAGACTTTCGTGAATCTATATTTATATTTAAAACTTTTATCATCCAGATCAAATGGATCAAATCTATTTTTGTAGGATTTTTTCTTTCTTTGATTGCCTTGTCTGTCCTCACTATCAAACATATCAAATAAACTAACGTAATTTTAATAATCCATCGCTAAACAAAAATTAAACTCGCACAAATATGTACCTTCACAAATAAACTGCATATTCCTAACAAGTGACACTGACAAAGTGAGTCAGCTGATTAAATAGTCGCCATTTCTCTTTTACGCACTCCTAATACAAGGGTGCAAGCGTGTGTAGAGCTTGTGTAAGTTTGTAAAGATATTTCGATCTCTTATAACGCATGTATACACGCCATCTGTCAATTTTTTTTTTATTATTGCGTTTTTGTTACGCAATGCTTATAGTACTACACTGTGTCGAATTTTTTAGTAGTAAGACAGTATATCTATAATAATAATATTATAAAGAGGAAAGATTTGTATTTTTGTATGTAATTTAGAATTAATCTTAAAACTACTGGACCGATTTCAAAAATTACTTTGCCGTTGGAAAGCTACATTATCACTGAGTAACATAGGCTACATTATAAACCCGTGCGAAGCCGGGACGGGCCGCTAGTGATAAATATCGCCAGTGGGGTGAAAGGCTATTTGGCTTAAGCGACATTTTAATAACTTTACAGGAGAGCATACTCAGTCGACGCAGAAAAAATCACTGATTCCAAATATGTATGTAATTCAATATCGCCCAAAAGTGTCGCTTAAGACAAATGGCCTTTCACTCCTCGATATTATACAAAACCTCAGACTTTAACTGGGTGGCGTGGCTAACCTTGCTTTGCACCCCTATAGTGGGCTTAGACAGAAAGAACGCCAGTCCAGTCGTTAATTTGTCTGAGAATTTCACGCGAAGGTATAGGAAAGGAATCGTTCTTACAAGTCTCAGAAGGATATTGAATGGAGACGTGTTCGACTTCAGTCTTCTCAGGATATTGGGAGGAGGGGCGCCTGGAAAGGATTTTAAGTTGTAATGCGGTACATAGACAAGTTGTCGCCCTGTGAAGATTTGTGTGTGAGCGTATGTATGTGTGGATGAATGTATTTATGTATGAGACCAAGTAAGTGTGTGTATGTATCTGTGCAAGTGTATGCATAGATGAGAGTGTTGGCTGTGAGTTCGAGTGTTTGTGCGTGTTTGAGAGTGGATGCGAATGATTCTGGTGTGTTTTCCTGTCCGGTTATGAGTGTGAATACGTGGTTCTGTGTGTGGATAACTGTGTGCGTACGTGGGTATTGTGTTTAGTTTGAGATTGAGCGTCTTTGTGTTAAGTCAGACTGTGTAACCAGTGTAGTGTGTTTGTGTGTATTCCATGATATAATGTTTAGGCCCGTTCCTCCAGCCGTGTGAAGCATTAATAGAAGTTATATTATTGTGATAATTCCCGTTGAATTAATGTAATACCTACTGATAACTTGACGCCTGCAGTTTATACACTTAACATACATATACTGTAGGCAAATAATATCTTAAGGGGGTGATCCATTTGCGAGCCAACGAGCCAACGGTCTAAACCGTTGGCTCGTTGGCTCGTCGAATCGCGTTGGTGATCCATTTGCGTACCAAACAGTCTACTCTCATTGTTAGCGAAGTAATGGCGTGCTCCCAGACGGAGTTTTCGAATTTCGAACGAATTTCAAGCATGCACAAAGAGCCAGCGAGAAAGTCCGCAGACTTTTAAGTGCTCCATTGGCGGATTAGACCTTAGGCTCGCGAGTTCGTTGGCGAGCCGACGGTTTTACTCGCAAATGGATCACCCCCTTTATGTAGGTACGTAGGTAGCCATCTTTTGACGAACAATGGAACACAAAAATAACCATTAAAATAAAAACATCTGAATTATTTATCGCGATAAGCTGATATGGCTGACATTTCAATAAATGTTTATTAACTTACATAATTATACTTTGTAATGAGATGAAAAAAATATTAAATACAAATGCCCGTTTTCACCAATACTATCTATCTATCTATCAGCCAGGGACGTCCACTGCTGGACATAGGCCTCCCCCATAGATCGCCAGAAATTACGTTCTTGGGCTTTATGCGCCCACCAATACTAAGAGGCGCCTAAATATTAAGCAGTTGCGTATGGCAAAAACATGCATTCCACTAACGATTAGTCAACGACTAAGTATCCTAGGGACTGCCCAAAGATGCAACACCGCTTCGTCGGCCCTAAGCTTGGGCAACTTAGAAATTTTGACGCATGTTACAGTCTTCCCAATGATAATGAAACTTCAAAAACTCAAATCGACAACTGGCCCCTTACCACCATCTGTCTTGCATACAGGGCTGCAGCTAGACTCGAATTTGAGGTAGGGCAGCATTGGTTACAGGTTGGGCGGAGGTAAAATTCATTTGAAGTCACAAAATTCGGGCCACTTTTTCACAAAATTCGGGTCACTTAACTTCAAAATTCAGGCCACATTGTCACAAAATTCGGGCCACTTTATCTCAAAATTTGGGCCACTTTATCATAAATTCTCGCCACTTTATCTCAAAATTCAGGCCACTTCACCTCAAAATTCAGGCCACATAACTTCAAAATTCGGGCCACTTTATCACAAAATTCTCGCCACTTTATCTCAAAATTTAGGCATCGCTTTGCTTGTGTCCGGTGATAACAGGCATATGTTGCGATGTTTTAAATAAAGATAACTTTAATCATATGTTGCGATGTTTTAAATAATGATAATTTAATTAGCCCGCAAAGGTGGGCAAACATCGCTACCAATTGGATACCTGTTGACGGTCGCCGACGAAGAGGTCGACCGAGGAAGAGGTGGCGAGATGATTTGAACATCTTTGCGGGGACATCGTGGCAGGAAATAGCCCAAGACCGAGATGTGTGGAGAAGTAAAGGGGAGGCTTTTGCCCAGGAGTGGGACACATAAAGGCTAGTAAAAAAAAAAAACTTTAATCGGCGCCATCTACTGATGTGTGATAACAACTGCTTACTTATACACAACACACACACATTTCCTTTTCACGTTACGTTTTACAATGACCCAAAATTTCATTAATGACGCGTGGTTAAGTGGCTTTTACCACAGAAGTTTAATCTTTATGCATGCGACAACAGAGTTCCAATTTGAAACGCAAACGTTTTGACACAATTTTTATTCAAGAGGTTAAAAGCTATTTGTCTTAAGCGACACTTTTGAGCGATATTGACTTATATACATATATGGAATCAGCAATTTTTTCTGCGTCGAATGAGTATGCTCTCCTTTCAAGTAAAAAAAATGTCGCTTAGTGCAAAAAGCCTTTCACCTCTCGATATGTATTTAATAAATTTGTCATTGCTATTAATTACTTGACACTGTCTGAATACCCGTTAATCGCAGGTGCAGCCATTGCTCATCTTATTCCAATAAATTTTACCATTTCATAAAAAAAAGCTGAGCCGTCACGGGACACCTGGCAGATGTGAAACATAAAACATAAACGTCGTAGCGGCGAGTGAGCGAGCGAGCGGAGTCAGCCGGTAGGCGGAGTCTAAGCGGCGGAAAGAACCGAGGAGCCACGAAGCTGCTCGAAGTTTTGCTATCACGGCATCGCGGCATCAACAGTCGCTGTCACTTGTCAAGCGCGCCATTAGATGTTTCACATCAAAAAGTACAAAATGTAACATTTTATAAATATTGATTGAACTCACCTAACACCATGCCGGTCGGGTAGCGCCGAAGTAGGCGTGTGTTGATGGGTTCTGTGTCATCAGTGTTACCAGACTCTAGATATCGTCACCGACGTGTTGCCATACTTTACCGACTGCGAACAATGTTGGTGACATTAGTAAAAAAAAAAAAACAGACAAAAACAATACAAAAAGGCCATTTAGTTCACTAACCCGCACTGGGCCAGCGTGGTGGACTTTGGCCCAAGTCTCCCTCGTATCGAGGGGGAATGTGCCCGGTATAATGGCAATAGGTTCGCCACCTATTACATTGGGACCAAAATACATCGGCGAAGTGTGGGCGCACTACAGTGCACCTCTGCCTACCCCTTCGGGGAATACAGGCGTGGTGATGTATTTATTTGATGATGATGATGTATCCGCTATTAATAAGCAGTGGAGATTACGTTTAACCTTCTTAAAACATTCATAGGGGTTAGAAAATATTTTAAATCATGTATTTACATCTGCTGTTCTTATCAATTCTTTACAACTGATTTAGAATAGATTTGAATCACATATTTCCATTTCAATATGTAACCTTACAACCTTATTTACCATTATAAAAATCAAATAGTCGCTTGAAAGGGAATCCTTGCTAAGCGATCAAAAACCAGCCAAGTGCGAGTCGGACTCGCGCACGAAGGGTTCCGTACCATTATCTATAAAAACGAGCAAAAAAATCATGTTTGTTGTATGGGGAGCCCCCTTAAATATTCATTTTATTCAATTTTTTAGAATTTGTTGTTATAGCGGCAACAGAAATACATAATCTGTGAAATGTTCAACTGTCTAACTATCACGGTTCATGAGATACAGCCTGGTGATAGACGGACGGACAGCGAAGTCTTAGTAATAGGGTTCCCGTTTTACCCTTTGGGTACGGAACCCTAAAAACCGTAACATAAGTTATGTATACCAAACGACGCAGAATCTGGCCGTTCGAATAGTATATATAACTAATTTGAGGATTTTTTGTAGCTTAGTAACGATTGCTTTTCAAGCGTATAAATATATGCCTTGTCCTACACAAATAGGCGCGGCAATATGCGCGCGCGATTAATTTTCAAGCAATACGAATGCAATACTTATTTTCAGGCAATAAAAAGCAGTGGTAGCCGAGTGTTCGAACGCACGCCTTGCAAATCAAAGTGTGCAGGTTCAAACCCCGGCTCGCACCTCTGGGTTTCATGTGCGAATCTCATTTACATCCGAGATTACCACTTGCTATGAAACGGTGAAGGAAAACATCGTGTGGAAACCTGCACGTTTGAGGGAACTTGACTAGTTCTCGATGTGTGAAGTCTGCCAACCCGCACTGGGCCAGCGTGGCGGACTATGGCCCGAATCCACCTCGCATTGAGGAGAGGCCCGTGCCCAGCAGTGGGACGTTAAAAGGGCTGTAGTTTAGTTTTTTATTAATACAAACTGTGTTTTTTTTTTTCGAAAATATTTTATTTAAATGACACAAAATTTAACATTAGTTCATTGTTGGAGTCTCCTTTTGAGCGTGTTAAATGCCTGCGCCAGGAGGCTCCGCTCTTCCATATCTTATGCTAATTTGTTACATTTGGTTATTATTTATTTATAAATGATATAATTTAAGTTGCTGAGAATAAGAACTTTTTTTGTATTAACTTGTGGCGACCTCTATATCTCCGTACAAAACAGAACTACTCCAATACGATAGATGGCGCCACAAGCAATACATCGCATACCAAACTACGATTTCATATGCAATCCTGAATCACAATAGAAGAGTTCTCAACCAATATCCAACAAATATTATAACTACTGAACAGATTCTGATGAAACTATACAGTATTATTTGTTTATACATCAGAATAACATATATCTTAATATATACTAGCTGTGCCCGCGACTTCGCCCGCGTGAACTTTAGGGAGATTACCCGGAAATATGGGTATTATGTTTTTCCCGCGGAACCCTAATGCTTTTTCTAAAATTAAAGTAGCCTAAGTTACGCCTTGGAACGTTAGCTATCTGTCAGTGAATTCCCATTGAAATCGGTGCAGCCGTTTAGAAGTTTACCTCAAACAAACAGACAGACAGACAGACAGACAAAAATTTTTCAAATTCCATTTTCGTTATAGGTATCGTGTATACTTTCATATGCAATTCGTAAAAAGGTGCTATTTTGATATTACAAACAGACACTTCAATTTTATTTATTTGTATAGATATAGATGTATAGATAATTCTTTGGATTAAATTTTGTGTGTATTTCAATGGTTTCCTGGATGGTTTGAAAATACAATTGGACTCGGTGGGGCCACCCACCGAGTGGCGCATTTAACATTTATTCATTCTCAGGCAGTACAAAGTTCGCCAGTTCAGTTAGTATGCTATAATTTATAACGAAATTGCATAATTGAAGTGGAGGTCGTGGGTTGATGCTAGTAACTATATGTACAAGGTCCCGGCATTAACCATCAGAGTTTAGTGGACCCCACCAGACACACAACCCTTGAAAATCTTGTATATGAACACAGGGTACAAATTCCAAATGAAGTCAGGAAAAGGAGAGTTTATTCGCTCGCCCGTGTGTGCTCAGGTAGTGATGGTAATGATAAAATGATGACAATGGTAGATAACCCAGATTGATAAACGTATAAAATATAGAATAATAACATAAATGTTACTATTATTAATCTGTGGACGTAGGTCACCTGCGTGATCGCGTTAAGGCATGCTAGTAGGTAATTACAGTACTATACTAAACCAGTTTTACAAGTTTGCAAAGCTAAGTGCACAATTTTGCGCAATTACTAAGACGAGAGCTTCGCTTCTTGCTTCGTAATGATGTAATATAAACCTAAATACGTATACGAAAGATTCTAGATCTTACCTCATGTATTGTAGGAGAGATTTACAGAGAATTTGTCGAATAACTGTGTTGCGATAACAGTCAATGTCGCGGCCAACTAGATACCTACTTACCTACATTTTAAACGATTTGTTCTCTAAATAATGTCATTTTTAGAATAAAACTTACCGGCGTTTGAGTGTTGAGTGGGTTTTTGATCAATAAAATTGTATATAACTCGTGAAACAACAAGGAAAAAATATAAAAATCAAGATTTCACAAAATAAAACACCGCAAAAGAGGTCGAGCGGAACGAACCGAACCAATAAGTTGAATGAACATATACAAATGTCAAAATAATGAATGAGAATGTATTCGTCATCTGTTATATAGTGGTGAATAAGTGATCCATATTTAATACCGTTAAATTTAACGGTATAGCATTTTTATAGTATATCGGCCCTATTTCAATAGACCCTTTTTATCTATTTTATTTCACAGTCCCTGATATTTCCTTAGCTTATATTTTTATAAGTATGCTATGGCGAATAATTCACCTACTTTCGAGGAGAGAAAGTGCTATGGTATGATTGTGACACTCCAACATATTAATGTCAACAAATCTCAAACGACTAGTACTCAATGCTGCACTGCATAATCTGCTGAATAAAAAAAGCAATAAAAATAAAGAAATGTCAAAAAATATTTCGCACGCCATTGCTTGCTTGTGGATGTAATTTTGTAAATCGAAAATAACGTGGTATATGTTAATTTAAAATAAATAGTAGCCGTCACAATTAATTGCCAAGTTCACAATGGGCCTGCCAGCACGTGGCATTCCGGAGGGTGATCTTCCCCCGTGTTGGGGCGACGACGTTCGTATGAACGCGCTATTCGCCCCTTTCAGAATCAAAACAGCAAATCCGGAATCATGGAATATGAAAATGAAGTTCTGGTCGGACATGCTGCGGCAGTGGTGTAAATGCAGGAAGGATCCCGTGGTGTCCGCGGCGGACGCGAAGGCGGCGTTCATCCGCGGAGGCCGCACTCCAGCGTGCTTGGAAATAGTTGTTGAAGAACTCTTTCGGTGAGCCCTTTGTTGTTTTAAAACTTGTGCCAAAAATAGCTGGCCTTGAATTTGATGATAGTTGAAATTTTAGAAACGTGATTAAGTTGAGATTAAATAATAAATGATAAAGGTGAGTGTGTGTTGCAATCCATGACAGGTTTATAATGTTTAATAGGTGAAATCTTTACGTAAAGCTTATATTTTGGCGTCCGATGG
Source organism: Ptilodon capucinus (assembly GCA_914767695.1). Lineage (NCBI taxonomy): Eukaryota > Metazoa > Arthropoda > Insecta > Lepidoptera > Notodontidae > Ptilodon > Ptilodon capucinus. The sequence continues at coordinate 4,043,827 of OU611837.1, forward strand.
CTATAAGGCCGTTAAGTGGGTGAACCCAATTTTGAATTAAAAGCTAAAATGTGGAAATTAATATCTATAAGTTACGAAGACACGTATATTTGTTTTATATATTTCAATAACTATAAATGGTATAACATTAATTCTGAAGCAATGATTCGCAAATTATTTGTAATGTTACCTACCTACCTACTAACATAGTCATAAGCTTATTGTTTTGTTACTAACCATAATATGAGTCATTTAGAGACTCGAAATTTAATAAATTATTATTATTAAGACCAAAACTGACTTTTACAGGGTGTATAAGAAGTCTGAAATAATACTTTGGGTTTTTGCTTAGTGAAGATAGTTTATGCTTAACTGAGTTATAGACCTTTGAATATCTGTCACAGGTATTGTATTGTAGGGGTGTAAGGGGTCCAATTACCATCTATGGATCCAAGTCAACCTCACCTGCCCGTGGTACACCCTGCCGAATAACAAACGAGGCTCTGACGAAACATTCACCAACCACCATTGGACCAGCGTGGTGTACAAATGGCCCAAACACCCTTAAATTTAAAAACCTTCACACATCTATGGCAAGTCAAATAATAGCCCAGGACCGAGATGTGTGGAGAAGTAAAGGGGAGTCTTTTGCTCAAGAGTGGGACATAGAAAGGCTATAAAAATGGTGTTGTGGCTTTTGGGTACATAAACAATTATGAGAGGCGCTCACCAATATTCACAAAACAGAACAAGAATAGTATAAATAGGGTTTGAGATATTACAAGTTTTAGAAACAGGCTATGAAATAAAAGTTTTAAAAACATGTTTGAATTTGGATGAAATTTTATACCATTCACTTGTATATCCGATACTGATGCAATTCTTTTTTTTTCCAACCATTTGTGTCCCACTGCTGGGCAAAGTTTTCCTCCTCCTTCCATTCATCCCCGTCTTTCGCTCTCTCACACCATCCATCCACTGATGACAATGTGAAAATATTATTTCAGACTTAAATTCCTATATTTTAATCGACCCATTATTTCCAGCAACGGAGACCTGGCTCCAATATCCAAGTATCAACATATCCTTCACAATGGTCCCGAGGGGTGGGTGAAGTGGGGAGCTCGACTGGCATTCAGACCGGCGGCCTTTGCCCTCACCGCAGTAGCATCACTGCTACCCGCACGCCAGGCTGTGGACTGTGATGGACTGCCAAAGGCTAGCATACAGTCCACACAGAGATTCGTGCTTGAAAGTGCTGTTAAGGTGAGTAGGTTACATAATTTAATATTTTTTACGGCCACATATGTCGCTAGGGTCGTATATGAAGGCAGTATGGTTTCGTTCACATAAACCCGTTAAGAAAGTCAATGTACTACTACACCCCTTTTAACGTCCCACTGCTGGGCACGGGCCTCCCCTCAATGCGAGGGGGATCGGGCCATAGTCCACCACACTGGCCCAGTGCGGGTTGGCAGTCTTCACACATCTATCGAGAAATAGTTAAGTTCCCTCAGATGTGCAGGGTTCCTCACGATGTTTTCCTTCACCGTTTCATAGCAAGTGATAATCTCGGATGAAAATGAGATTCGCACATGAAACCCAGAGGTGCGAGCCGGGATTTGAACCTGCACAATTTGATTGCAAGGCGTGCGTTTGACCACTCGGCTACCACTGCTCCCGAAAGTCAATGTATTTCGTATTAATTAAGTCAACAAACCACCTATGAGAGGAATTTGCAAGAAATATACCTAAGTCTATTACCGAAAGGGAGTGTTATCATTTGAGGACCTTAGGACCATATTTGTTCAACCAGAATAAATCATGTTAAGGGAATCATCAGATGATGACCCCTCAAACTTATTATCGAGTATTTTTTTAAAATTCTTAACAACTCCTGTAGACTTAACATGACCGCGTAGACATAAGTATTTGGGAGACAAGTTCGGCCAGGTAAGGGCCACCTTGTTACTTCCCACAGTATGTGTACCTTGTCCGTAAATAAACACACTTGTATAATTAAAACTTTCTATTGTTCTTTAACAAACTTTACAGATGGTAGGACAAAGGTAATATAATAATATAAATTAACAATTCACCAGTTTTACGAACTTGCGTCTGTAACAACCGCCATATCGTGTTGTCACCCTTCTTAGGGAAACCGGTGTCATAGACAATCTTTTGACAAATCAAAATTAGAGTAATAGGCTTTTCGCCACAAGTGTAATAGGCTTTTCCCCATAAGTATCATCCATAGAGTATCTAGAGTACCCGTAACGTCTCCACTCTTCATATAGCTCTGCGGAGATTTTTCCGACATTTTTGCTATCTCACCTGTGACGATCTCACCTGTGATGTTGATGATATTGAGCGGGAACGAAGGGCGCTGTCGGTGTGGGCGAATATGATTGCCCGTAGGTTTGCACATGTATCTAGTAGTGTAAATATCACACTCTTTAGGGCATATTGCACTCGTCCGAACGCTATTTTAAAAAAGCCGCGACGCACTCAAACTCTCTAATTGTCGCCGCCGGCAATTATGAGCCAAACCCCGCGCACACAACAGCACAACGCCGCCGTCCGCGGCATGTGTTGATAGATCCTCCTGACACGATCACCGCCCTCCTCGACCCGGGCGTCGAGAGGGCCCCCAACACACCTACACCAGCCTCAACACCGACCTCGCCGGCGAGGTTGAGGAACCCCCTCTTCTGCTCGTAGGTGCATCTTTGCACCTAGGAGCGTAGTCATTACCTCTCCCCTCACGGCAACTGCCCAAGCCGAGGTCGTGCCCCATGTGGCGCCCTTGAGCTAGCTGCCCTCCTCTTCCGCCCTTAAGGCTTTGGCTGGAGTCGCACTCTGCACTCGCCACTCCTCCGGTGAAGCTGTAAAGGTCAACTCAAGGCCAACAGAGTAGTCCATTCAAAAAAAAAAAAAAAAGCATATTGCACTTCTTTCTATACCTGTAGCCTATGGGTAAATCATACAGTGCCACAGGAAGTGCAGTATAATAATGCTTTTAGGGTGCTGTTGGGGCTGTCTCGCTTTTGTAGCGCATCGGGGATGTTCGCTGAAAAGCAAGTAAATTGTTTTTAAGGTTCCGTACCCAAACGGGAACCCTATTACTGAGACTTCGCTGTCCGTCCGTCCGTCCGTCTGTCACCAGGCTGTATCTCATGAACCGTGATAGCTAGAGTTGAAATTTTCACAGATGATGTATTTCTGTTGCCGCTATAACAACAGATACTAAAATATAGAATAAAATAAATATTTAAAGGGGCTCCCATACAACAAACGTGATTTTTTTGCCGTTTTTATCGATAATGGTACGGAACCCTTTGTGCGCGAGTCCGACTCGCACTTGGCCGGTTTTTTTAATATTATAATGCGAAAAAGATGTGCATCCCTGGTGCGCAAGGTGCGGGCCAGCTCGATTAGCATCCTGGCTATGATTGCTGGCAGAATGGATTGCTGCATTGTGAATCGTTACTCCAAAATTTCTGCTCGAATTCTGAAGCAATGATTCGCAAATTATTTGTAATGTTACCTACCTACCTACTAACATAGTCATAAGCTTATTGTTTTGTTACTAACCATAATATGAGTCATTTAGATACTCGAAATAAATAAATTATTATTCCTTTATTTCTCATTTTTCTTATTTAGTACATTTTTAAATATAAATATAAAAAATACATTTAAAAATATAAAAAAACAGTTCCCCACCGGCATCTGGAACAGGGTCCTAGTTACCAGTGGTTAGGGCTCCATAGAGAGGAACTTCCTCACAATACGTGCCGTTTCCAGAAGTACCGCCTTCTGAATCTATCCCTTGATCCAGCTGCCTAACGCGAGCCTCTTTAGGTGTTTGTCGAGGATCTTGGCTAATAAGCCATGGGCGGAAACGACTATCGGTACAATGATTGCCGCATCAATGTCCCACATGTCGATAACCTCGTAAGCCAGATCAAGATACTTGCTTTCTTTATCTTTCTCTGCTTTCACGAGATTCTCGTCATGGGGGACAGTGATATCGATAATTATTGCACGGCGCTCTTGGCGATCTATCAGCACAATATCAGGCTTATTGGCTACAATAGTCCTGTCTGTGATGATAGACCGGTCCCAATACAATGTGATATGACCCTCTTCGAGAACTGGTTGTGGCTCATACCTGTAGTACGGTACCTCGGATGTAACAAGGCGATATTTAAGGGCAAGTTGCTGGTGGACAATCCTGGCTACTTGGTTGTGTCTGTGTAAATGTTGACCATTTGCGAGACGCGAACAACCGGAGATGATATGCCTCAGGGATTCACCAGGGCGATGATATGCCCGACAAATGTCAATGGTGCCAACCCTAAGAATATATCTCCGGTAGTTGTTCGTCATCACAACTTCGTCCATAATTGCACAGACAAAACCTTCGGTTTCCCTAAAGAGGTCGCTGAATCGTAGCCAGGCCACAAAGGCCGCAAGATCTACATCGGGGTCTTGAAGGGCCCGATAGTACCTTCCGTGTAGCTCCTTGCCCTGACATACCACCCTACGATCATCCGTTGTCAATTATTATTATTATTAGACGGCAACTGTATGGGAAAACAACAATGGCAGGTAAACTACACTCATGAGGGGTGGCTACCAATATTCTCAAAACAGAACATGCAAATTTGACATAGGACTCGAGATATTGCAAGTTATAGAAATTGACGACGAGAAAATAGTTGAAAAACATGCTCGAATTTCGATTAAATTTGTATACCATTCAGTTGTATGCCCGATACAGATGCAAACGTGAAAGTATTATTTCGGACTTCTGAAACACCCTGTATATATCAATATTATCATATTTTAATCATAGGAGCAAGCTATGGAGCTTCTCAATCAATACCCTACCGATGGAGAACGGATCGGCACCATCGAAGACCTGATGAGGACGTGCGGGTGGCAGCAAGGCCGGGACACCTTCGAACTCCTGCTGGGTTACCTGGTGTCTCAGGGCACAGCCGTCAAGAAGGGAGACGTTGTCAAACTTTGTGAGTAATGTTGTGTGAAGCCTTCGCATAGATTAATCACTAGATGATGGCTGGGTTTGGTGGTTTGAGCATATGCAGCTTTGATTACTGTGCCCTGTAGGTAAACCTTGACCGTGGAGACATTCAACTGTCAGATTTGTCGAGACAATGACGTCACTTCGAGCTTCCTCGACAGATCTGACAGTTGAAAAAGATAAAACTTATATCATCATGCTTTCAATGCGATCCAAATAAGAATAGGAATGTCAATAACCTCTATCTGTCAAATGTCACTTGATAAGTATGGTTTGCAAAAAAACTTATTTGCATATCAACAATAATAGTCTTACATCAAATTTAAATAAAAAGGTTAAATTAGTAGTAAATTGTCTCTATAATATTTAATTATTTAAAGTCATAATTCGTTTTCGTTCGTCACAATATGGCGCAGAGTCGATCCTATTCTCATTTGAATCGCATAGTACAGGTGTTTGCGGTATCGTTTCCCGCTAGTGGCAACATTCGGAATTCGCCCCAGTATGGGTGTAACTGGGATCGCTCCCACTCCATTGTACACTTCCCACAGTACAAGCTTTGCTTACTTTAGGTATTATACGATGAGTATTTGTGTTGTGTTAGTATGTGTGGAAGTGGGCGGGACACATCATGAGTGAAAACAGGGTCAAATGGACCAGAAAAGTAACAGAATGGCTACCACGCGAAAACAAAAGGAAAAGGGGAAGGCGAGCAAAACGATGGGAGGACGACCTTAGCAGAGCGGCTGGCCCCATGTGGCTACGCAAAGCTAAGGATAGAGAGTGCAGGTTATTAGAGGAGGACAAGCTGTAGAGGATAACTAGCTGCAGATATATAAAAAAAAAAATATATAAGTACCTACTACTAATACTACTACAGCCCTTTTAACGTCCCACTGCTGGGCACGGGCCTCCCCTCAATGCGAGGGGGATTCAGGCCATAGTCCACCACGCTGGCCCAGTGCGGGTTGGCAGACTTCACACATCTATCGAGAACTAGTCAAGTTCCCTCAGACGTGCAGGTTTCCTCACGATGTTTTCACCGTTTCATAGCAAGTGATAATCTCAGATGAAAATGAGATTCGCACATAAATCCCAGAGGTGCGAGCCGGGGTTTGAACCCGCTCACTTTGATTTGCAAGACGTGCGTTCGACCACTCGGCTACCACTGCTATATATATATATATAAGTACCTAGTAAATAGTTAGAAAACACACTGTTACATAAGTTAATACATACAGCAATAAAGGCTATATGATTTATGTGTTCCTTGGCGATGTTTAATAAAGTGTTTGATGCGTCCAGCGGACACTGACACGAGGGTTGAACCCGTGTCGGAGGCGGATGAGGCTCAAGTGAAGCTGGTGTCGGCGGAGTGGCGGCTGCAGGCGGACGCGGCGCGGCTCGCGCGGGAAGCGGCCGCGGCGCTGCAGGACGCCCGCGCCGCCATGCAGCTCGGGAACAAGCTCGCCGTTAGTATCACAACGTCACTTACACTCTACTTATAGTCTACGTACACTCTACTTATAGACTACTTACACTCTACTTATAATCTTCTTAAAATCTACTTATAGTCTACTTAATCTACACTCCACTTATGCTCTACTGAGGTTCCACGTACATGAGTGTACTAATGCTCAAATTATACTTCATTTAAACACTACTTATACTTAGTATACACTTCACTTACACTGCATTTAACGTCCCACTGCTGGGCACGGGCCTCCCCTCAATGCGAGGGGGATTCAGGCCATAGTCCACCACGCTGGCCCAGTGCGGGTTGGCAGACTTCACACATCTATCAAGAACTAGACAAGTTCCCTCAGACATGAGGTTTCCTCACGATGTTTTCCTTCACCGTTTCATAGCAAGTGATAATCTCAGATGAAAATGAGATTCGCACATAAATCCCAGAGGTGCGAGCCGGGGTTTGAACCCGCTCACTTTGATTTGCAAGACGTGCGTTCGACCACTGCTACTCCCCCCCAGCACGTGCTGAGCCAATACCTTTTCGGCACAGTTCGCACTGAGCTCTTTTTCTTTCCTTTTCTGTGTATTGTATAAGTTTCATATTCTCTGTGTGCTTTGTTTGCTTTGTTTTGTCTGTGCCGGATAAATGTTTTTTCTTTCTTTCTTTCTTTCTTCTTTACTTATACGGCACGGGCAATCCACTTTATACTCCATTCACACTCAAAATCAATAAATTACCACTCCATTAACACTTCACTGATGCTTCACTGGAGTTCTACGTACACTTTTTAATACTTTGATGTCTATACAGATTTTTCTTTATTATAGAACCTATAAACACTCAGTCCAGTGAGGCTAGCGTATATTCGAACCAATCCTTCGAGTTTATGATCAATTTTACCAAAATTCCTTTCAGGCGAAGAACCACTTGCGTCGCAAGCATAAGAGCGAGATTCGCTTGCAGCGCTGCACCGCCGCGCTGGAGAACGTGCAGCATCTTCTGGTGCAGATGCGAGATGTCACCCAGCACGCGGCCATCGTGGACACATACAGGTGACATGACGACACCCCCATCACCTGCTAGCCTCCATTCAAAGGGACACAACATATCGAGGGCTGAAAGGACACTTTGGGCGATATTGACTCACTGAGAATATGATTCAAATGAGAATAGGAGCGACTCTGCGCCATATTGTGACGAACGAAATCGAATTATGACTTTAAATAATTAAATATTATACTAAGACAATTGATTACTAATGTAGCCTTTTTATTGAAATTTGATGTAAAACTATTATTATTGATGTGCTAATAAGTTTTCTGCAAACCATACTTTGCAAGTGACATTTGACAGGTATTGACATTCCTATTCTTATTTGGATCGCACTGTACAGGGTTATTGGTAATGGTATTCCCGTTAGGAGGTGGTAGGGTGATAGGGTGATAGGTTGATAGGGTATTTGCGATAACCTTAACCCCCATATGCATCATGCAAAAGTGAACCATTTTGAGTTGTCCTTCTTCTTCTTCTTCTTCTTCTTCTTCTTGTGGGCTTTTTCCACAAATCGACGACCGTTGCGCCTGTTTTGTGTGACGGAGGGTGAGCTGGTTACTCCAGCCATCCAAGTTCTGCCAGGAAGTTCCCCAGCTTCTTGACGTCGCCAAAGACTTCCTGGAGACTGCCCGGTGAGCCCAGGTAGCGTGCCCGGTAGGTGGCCACCCCGTTGCATTCCAGCAAGATGTGGGCGGCTGTTTCTTCAGCCTCCATGCATGCTCTGCATAGGGGACTGTCCGTGATACCTAAATTTAAAAGGTCTTTATTAAAGTTGCTGTGATCAGTCAGAGCACTTGTTATAATGCGTATGCGAGGTCTACTTAGCAGTAATATTTTTTTGAGTTGTTTTGTTTTATAGAAAATAGGAAAAAAGAAACCATGGAGTTTCTTGCCCATTCTTCTCCATAGGAAATGCATTCCGAATGGGTGGTAGAGATACTATTATTATTATTCACTAGCGGTCCGTCCCGGCTTCGCACGGGTTTATAATATAGCCTATGTTACTCAGTGATAATGTAGCTTTCTAAAGGTAAAAGAATTTTTGAAATTGGTCCAGTAGTTTTTAAGTTAATTCGTTACATACAAAAAATCAAAAATACGAATCCTTCCTCTTCATAATATTATATATTATGTTATATTAGTATAGAGTATAGATTGACGATTCAGAAGTGCCTGTATTGGTTTACATGAATAAAAAAAACCGGCCAAGTACGAGTCGGACTCGCGCACAAAGGGTTCCGTACCATATTCTATAAAAACGGCAAAAAATTCACGTTTGTTGTACGGGAGCACCCTTAAATATTTATTTTATTCTGTATTTTAGTATTTGTTGTTATAGCGGCAACAGAAATACATCATCTGTGAAAATTTCAACTCTCTAGCTATCACGGTTCATGAGATACAGCCTGGTGATAGAAGGACGGAAGAACAGCGAAGTCTCAGTAATAGGGTTCCCGTTTTACCCTTTTTTACGGAACCGTAAACACTGATTCTGATTCTGGTCAATTGTGGGTGCATAAAAGTCCACCTCTGCAGCTCAAGACTGTAGACATCAGGGATTTATTGTTTTCGTTATGTTGCCAGAACAAGTTCGGAGGCTATGAAGCGAGGGATGGCGGAGGGCGGTTTGACAGAAGACGAAGTACATGACACGATGGACGATCTCAAAGAGGTAATAATATTGCCAGATCACACATACTCATCGTATGATCACAAACTCAGCAACGCTTGTACTATGGGTACCATACAATGGACTGGGGGCGATTCCAATTCCTAGGGCCAATTCCGAAATTAACCCTGACGAGACTCGAACCCTTAATTATTTGGTACAGTGAGTCGAGCGGACTACGATAGACCACCAAACCAAGCCATTGTCATCATTATTTGTATGAATTAAATTAAATTTAATCAATAATTTGTATAATAACGGTGAAGGAAAACATCCTGAGGAAACCTGCATGTCTGAGGGAACTTGATTAGTTCTCGATAGATGTGTGAAGTCTGCCAACCCGCACTGGGCCAGCGTGGTGGACTATGGCCCGAATCCCCTTCGCATTGAGGGGGTGGGACGTTAAAAGGGCTGTAGTAGTAATCAATAATTTATTGTGGAATAAATGGGTATTTGTATAGTCCCGCCATAGTAGACACATAATTTTATAATAAAATCTGAATCCCCCTCGCATTGAGGGGAGGCCCGTGCCCAGCAGTGGGACATTAAAAAGGGTTGTAGTTATTTTTTATTATCAACAATTAATTAAATTTAATTTACAATAATCACAAACACGTCGGGACACCACGGGTAGCAAGCGCATCAAAACTATAGTCGTATTTTTAATTAGACGAAGTCAACTGACGTTTACTGTGTTTTTGATGAAATAAAAATAGTGTTGTGACAAAGTGAATGATTGAAAAAACTCCTGAATGAATGAAATCGCATCGATTGTCTTTTATAGTTTGAAATGATTAACTATTCACACTCATTGTTCGTTCATCTGATTGAACGAGAACTGAACGCATCACTATTAGTTTAAATATGGCAACATTATTTTACAGAGTGACATTAGCTACTGTCAGTTGGCTTCGTCTAATTAAAAATACGACTGTAGACTTATCTCACAGGTTATGTCGCGCCACTTTGCTCTGTGACTTTCTTAAACAGACTAATGCCATGGATTATCTCACGCCGAGTTGCTCTCACACTTTGTTACACGATATTTCTTGCGTTTTCGTCTGCCATTTATATCACTATTATCACCCATTTTTATTTTATAATGTGTATTTATTAAATTTTCTCTTGCTATTAATTACTTGACACTGGCTGAAATACCTGCTTAACGCAGGTGCAGTCATCTTATTTAAAAAAAACCGACTAAAAACCGACTAAAAAACAAAAACCGACTTCAAAAACCTAGGTGCAACAAAAAATCTAAAAATGACCTTATAATTCATAACATTTGAAGTAGGTGCCAATCTTCATTAGACTAGGCAAATACACGGATGAGTTGGAACCGACTCCAAGGTTCCTTCAAGATTTCTCTGGGATGCCATCATCAGATCCTGGTTTCCTTATCATGGCACCACCCTTGGGATATCTCCTTTCCAACAAAGAAAGAATCATCAGAATCGGTTTATAAAAGACGGAGTTATCCGCGAACATACATAAAAAAAAATATACGGCCGAATTGAGAAACCAACTCCGTTTTTTCGTCGGTTAAAAATTTGAACATTTCTTAAAAGAAGAAGACTTTTGAAAGTGACAATGGGTAGTTTATATCATGCTGTATGTCCTCAGGTGATGGAGTCATACAAGGAAGTGGAGAAGGCATTGAGCGCGACCACCGATGACCTGGAACTGGCAGAGCTGGAAGACGAGCTCAAGGAGCTGATGACGAAGCCGGAGCCACCCGGCGGCGGCACGCCCGGCAAGGAAGACAAGAGAGAAGGTGCGCGTTACCAGCTCGAGTTCATGTACTCCTGGTACTAATAACTAGTAGCCTTGTGGATTGACCCTCCCCTCAATGCAAGGGGAAGTCTTATAGTCCACCACGCTGCCGCAATGCGTGTTACCAGCTCGAGTTCATGTACTCCTGGTACTAACAACTAGTAGCTTGTAGATTAACCCTCCCCTAAATGCAAGGGGGAAGTCTTATATTCCACCACGCTGGCACAGTCGAGGTTGGCCAACTTCACACTTCTATCTTTAGACTCACTGGTTTGTACCATTGAGTAAACAGATTAGCCATATCGACTCCGCCCTGCGGCAAATTTTTTGGCGTTTATCTGACAACGTCTTCTTAAAATGAATGAACGTCTTCATGTACATATTTGGAATCAGCGATTTTTTCTGCGTCGAATGCATATAGGCCAAGCATGAATGCGCAGACATAAGTTTTATCTCTTTCAACTGTCAGATTCGTCGAGAAACTGACGTCACACCGAGCCATGATGTTCAGTACAAAAAGTTCCAAGTGACGTCATTTTCTCGACAAATCTAACACTACTACTACTACACGGTCATGCTAAGGGTGCTCTAAAGTTAAAAAAATGTCGTTTTACACAAATAGCTTTTCACCCCTCTATACAGGGTGTTTCAGAAGTCCGAAATAATACTTTGACATATGCATCGGTATCGGGTATACAACTGAATGGTATAAACAATGGATCGAAATTCGACCATGTTTTTACAAGGTTTTTTTCGGCGTCAATTTCCTTATCTTGTAATATCTCGGGTGCTATGTAAAATTTGCATATTCTGTTTTGTGAATATTGGTAGTCGCCCCTCATAAGTGTAGTTTACACTGCTGAATAGGGTTATGGATGTACCCAAAGGCCAGAACACGATACCTGAGACAAATATTCAAAGGTCTATAACTCAGAAACTATGATAGTTAGGTATAAACTGTCTTCACTAAGCATCCACATATGAGCTACTGTATATGTACCGTAAGTATTATTTCGGACTTCTGATACACCCTGTATACTGTAAATGCTGAAGGGTTGCACGCTTGTTAAACCAATACTAAGTTTCAATGTGCTTTAGGTGTCAAGTCGCCCCCGGCGGGTGCGACTCGCCCCGGAAGGCGCATTTCGGAACGCGAGTTTGTGTTCGACGGTGAAGCGAGAATGTTGGCCGAGTTGGACGAATTGGACGAGTTGGACGACCAGCCGCGTCGGGGGGAGGCCAACACGAGGAGGAGGAAGAAGATACCGGTCGCGGAGGAAGTGGAAGGTGAGATAATACATCATTATCACGCCTGTATTACCTGAAGTAGTAGGTCATCATCATATGCCTTACCTTATCCCATTATTTGGGGTCGGCGCAGTATGTCCTTTTCTTCCATTCATCTCGCTTTTCCGTCATACTGACATCCACTCCGATCTCATTCATATCAATTTGCACAATCCATCCATCTTGTCTTTGGTCTTCCTCTCGCTCTGTATCCGTCCAAATCCATACTCGTCACTCTTTTAGTCACATGCTTCTCATCTCTTCTCATCACATGCCCAAACCGTTCTAGTCTCTTACTGAAGTAGTAGGTAGAAGTACATTTTAATGTACTCAACAGTTCGCCGATGTATTTTGAAGTTGTGGACTGCAGTGAACCCACACTTGATCAAGGTATTTTGGTCCCAATGTAGTAGGAGGCGAGCCTATTACTATCCTACCGGGCACATTAAAAATGACAAATAAAATTTATTATTCACCAAAATAGTTACAAAACGGGTTACTGTGAAATCCAAACTTGGCGTTGCCTGTATTTGGGGTTCCTGTGTTATGATTAATTGTGTTATAATTCCCCCTCAATACGAGGGAGATTTGGGACATAATCCACCACGCTGGCCCAGTGAGGGTTGGTGAACTTTACACGCCCATCTCTTTACACAACTGTTTCAGAAGTCCGAAGTAATATTTTGTTGTTTGCATCAGTATTGGGTATACAACTGAATGGTATAAAAAATTTATCGAAATTCGACCATGTTTTTCCCACAAAAAGTTGGAAATTTTGTCGCCAGTTTCTATAACTCGTAATATCTCGAGTCCTATGTAAAATTTGCATGTTCTGTTTTGTGAATATTGGTAGTCGCCCCTCATAAGTGTAGTTTACACTGCTGAATAGGGTTACGGATTTACCCAAAGGCAAAGGCCAGAACACGATACCTGTGACAAATATTCAAAGGTCTAAAGCTCAGAAACTATGATAGGTATAAACTGTCTTCACTAAGAATCGACATATGAGCTACCGTATATGTACCCAAAGTATTATTTCGGACTTCTGATACACCCTGTAGACGTGCAGGTTTCCTCGATGTTTTCCTTCACCGTTCAGCAAGTGGTAATCATTGTTGAAAATGAAATTCGCACATGAAAATCATATCAGAGGTGCGGGCCTGGGATTTGAACTTGCACCCCTTACGTTCAATGCGGGCGTTCTACCGACGAGGCTACCACTGCTATTAATTTGATCAACAAAGTGTCTTGCCAATACAAAAAAAAACTTTTTAAAAACGATATTTTATTTAATGGCCCTTAGTGTTCGTGTTCTCCTCAGCAAACCCTTTCATTTGATACCCATACTGTGATAGTGCAGAAAAAATAACTATTCCGCCATCTTGGATGATTTGCTATATTGGAATTAGAATGACGTCACATAGCTAAGCATGTATTGTCATCCAAAATAAGCGTGTATACCAAATTTCAGCTCAATTGGTTAAAGATAACTGATTTGAAATTCAGTTGCAAGATTCCACCCGGACATACATTGCAAGTTAATATAAAGCTTGTAAATAATAAAAAGAAGTCATTGCAATCTATGATGGTATGTTTCAGTGGAGCCGGATCGAGCTGAGAAGCCAGCCAAAGGACCAGTGAAGGAGAAGCCTTCGAAGCAATGGTACCCGCCGACGGCCGAGTGTCTGCGGCCGGACGCCGTGTGGGCTAACAACAATGAACCCGCGCCCACAGACGCGCAACACTTCGCCGAACTGCGACTCGACGACCGGATACATCCTGGTATCACACTTTTACTACTACAGCCCTTTTAACGTCTCACTGCTGGGCACGGGCCTCCCCTCAATGAGAGGGGGATTTGGGCAGTCCACCACGCTGGCCCAGTGCGGGTTGGCAGACTTCACACTTCTATAGAGATCTAGAAAATGAGATTCGCACATGGAACCCAGGGGTGCGAGCCGGGGTTTGAACCTGCGCACTTTGATTGCAAAGCGTGCGTTCGACCACTCGGCTACCACAGCTTAGCTATAATCTCTATATATATAAAAATCAATTGCTGTTCGTTAGTCTCGCTAAAACTCGAGAACGGCTGGGCCGATTTGGCTGATTTTGGTTTTAAAATGTCTGTCGTAGTCCAGGGAAGGTTTAAACGGTGAGAAAATAGGGATTAATTATTATTTATTAAATATCCAATCATTGACATTAGAGACAAACGAGAAACCATAAACAAAGAAACGTACACGAGTAACCATGGTAACCACAGACAATGATGCAAAATATGGCAGCTAATGTATGAAGGATGACAATCACCTTTGGGAAAATATGGAAAAATTGCGAGGAAGATTAAAAAAAGACTTTATTGTGCTATTTCAAACACACAATATATGTTTTGCTGGAATTAAAAAATATATTAAATTCGGACTGTCAATTAATTGGTTGTAGAATGTTTATATTTGAGACGTCTGTCAACGTTTGACAGTACTTGAGAACTATATTGCTGTTAAATACATCATCATCATCATCACGCCTGTATTCCCCGAAGGGGTAGGCAGAGGTGCACTACAGTGCGCCCACACTTCGCCGATGTATTTTGGTCCCAATGTAATAGGGGGCGAGCCTATTGCCATTATACCGGGCACACAGGTTTCCTCACGATGTTTTCCGTCACCGTTTCTTAGCAAGTGATAATCTCAGATGAAAATGAGATTCGCACATGGAACCCAGAGGTGCGAGCCGGGGATAGAACCTGCGCACTTTGATTGCAAAGCGTGCGTTCGACCACTCGGCTACCACTACTTGTTTTAAAATGCCAAGGAGAAGACGAGCTGACGTAGGTCGTCGAAGTCAATCTAATGTACGACGAGCTACCTCACGTACAAACCTCACTGATGACCAGCGTGAGACAGATAACGATAACTTTCGTATTGGTATGGCAATGAAAAATGTTTGTGTTGTTGAAAATGGCAATGTCTGACGTTACAGATAAAAAAAATACAGCCATTTTAGATACGGCAGAGCTTAAATGTCGTTAGAATAGGTGATGTACACCGGGCCATCGCACATTTAACGTTTATTAATTCTAAGGCGGTACGAAGTTCGCCGGGTCAGCTAGTATAAAATAATTTATGATCAGGTCAAGCTTTGAACGTGGACTTCAAGACTCCGCCGCGGCACTACGGCGCCGATTTCCAAGTGCGTGACCATCGGCTCAGCGGCGGCGTGTGGCTGTTCAACACCCAGGATTCGAACCGCAACCTCGACGCCGAGCTCGCCGCCAGCACAGAGTACTACAGGTATGTCTCAAAGAACTTAAGAAGGTATTAGAGTGGTGGCAGAAGCCCGTCAGCACAGTGTACTGCATAATATACAGGGTGTATCAGAAGACCGAAATAATACTCGGGTATACAACTAAATAGTATAATTGTTTTAGCTCTGAGAGTCCGGGCAAATCAGACTCTGGCTTCATGATGGCGCCGGGCGGGGAGAGGCGGAAACCCAATTCGCAAACCCAAGCGGAACCCGACACCCAAACCCAAGCGGAACCCGTCACCCAAACCCAAGTGGAACCCGTCACCCAAACCCAAGTGGAACCCGTCACCCAAACCCAAGCGGAACCTGACACCCAAACCCAACCGACCACGATGTGGCCCCAAGTCTCGGTCACCGATGACTTAGAACGAAGATTGAAAGCGCTCAGAGGATTTAATTTATAATGTAGGTATGTATATTAATTAAGCACTAGCTCTACCCGCGGCTTGGTTCGCGCAGACTTCAATTATAACCTATATGTTATTCTGATGTACAGGGTGTTTCAGAAGTCCGAAATAATACTTTGACGTTTGCATCAGTATCGGGTATACCACTGAATGGTATAAATGTTTGATCGAAATTCGACCATGTTTTTCCAACTCTTTTTCGACGTCAATTTCTATAACTCGAAGTCCTATGTAAAATTTGCATGTTCTGTTTTGTGAATATTGGTGGTCGCCCCTCATAAGTGTAGTTTACACTGCTGAATAGGGTTATGGATGTACCCAAAGGCCAGAACACGATACCTGTGACAAATATTCAAAGGTCTATAACTCGGTAACTATGATAGTTAGGTATAAACTGAGATAAAAAAAAGTTTATAAGAAAAAAATACAGATTATTTTTTTGTAGATATAATAATAAGTTTGAATAAATATTTAAAACGAGGTGAACTGAACTAAAAGCAAAAAAATATAATAAAAATAAGAAAAACAAATTATTAAAAAAAAAACAAAAAAAAATTGCAAAAAAAATCTTTATTTTTTTATCTCTTTTTTTTATCTCGAGTCCTATGAGATGTTTCTATAAATATTATTAGCCGCGTCTATTAAATAGTTACAACACTTTTAAAGAACATTGTAATTTGTGTTTTAAAGCCATATAACTTGAATCTTGTATCAAATAATACACAGGTCTATAACTCAGAAACTATGATAGTTAGGTATAAACTGTCTTCACTAAGCATCCACATATGAGCTACCGTATATATACCTAAAGTGTTATTTCGGACTTCTGATACAACCCCGTGTACGCTTGACTGGGCGTAAATATAATAAATCTTATGTAATAATATGACGAAATAGATAATTTAACTATAGATTGAACACTGGATATTTTCATCATAAAAATAAAAACATTATCACGCCTGTATTCCGCCGAAGGGGTAAGCAGAGGTGCACTGAAGTGGGTGCACACGTGGCAAATGTATTTATGGTTAAATAGGTGGCGAGATGACCATTATACCGGGCACATTCCCCCTCAATACCCTATATATAAATTTATCTGTTAAGCCTGAAGCCATATTAGTTTGATAATGATATAATAATGATTTATAAATAACTGTAAAATGTAAAAAAAAAATTTAATCCTCTATCTATGTATAGTCGACGACTGAAAGCGGTAATTATCTCGAAATGTCCAATCTACGCCTGTATTCCCCGAAGGGGTAGGCAGAGGTGCAATGTAGTGAGCCCACCCTTAGCATGACCGTGTAGACATAATTTTTATCTCTTTCAACTGTCAGATTTGTCGAGAAAATGACGTCACTTCGTTTTTTTTTTATGAGATAGGGAGGCAAACGAGCAGACGTTTCACCTGATGGTAAGTGATCAACGCCGCCCATGGACACCTGCAACACCAGGGGCGTCGCAAGTGCGTTGCCGACCTTTAAGGAATGAGTGTGCTCGCTTCTTGAAGGTACCTTTGTTGTACTGGACATGGCTCGGTGTAACGTCATTTTATCGACGTATCTGACAGTTGAAAGAGATAAAACTTATGTCTAGGCGGTCATGCTACCTATAAGTCAGGCCGTGGTTGGAGCCGAAAAACTATTTCAAAAATTCATAACTCGCATAAAACTAGAAGTTAAAGCTTTATCATTATTATATTTCGTCGTAGTCAGACGAGACGTGGACCATTCGACGCGGATTTTTTTCTGATCAATTCTATAAAAATCAAAAAATAAAATATTCGTGTAGGCCAAAAAGCACTTAAAAATAGTCAGATTCTACCACCGGTTCGGAATGCTGCTTCCACTGAGAAGAGCCGGTAAGAAACTCCAATGGTTACTCTTTTCAAAATGATAATTGCGAGTAATACATTCTCAGGAGCAGCAATGCCATGAGAGCAGACCGCACCTTTGCCACAATACTAGAGAAGAATTACACTCACGGCAGTCGTATCTTAAATACAAATATAGTCCTGGTATATAGCTCATAGCAGAACAATATCGCGCACCATACATTGTTATGGACACGTTCACACTGTACTGTACTATATGCTTCTAGCGGTCCGTCCCGGCTTCACACGGGTTTATAATATAGCCTATGTTACTCAGTGATAATGTAGCTTTCTAACGGTAAAAGAATTTTTGAAATTGGTCCAGTAGTTTTAAAGTTAATTCGTTACATACAAATCTTTCTACTACTACTAATACTACAGCCCTTTTAACGTCCCACTGCTGGGCACGGGCCTCCCCTCAATGAGAGGAGGATTCGGGCCATAGTCCACCACGCTGGCCCAGTGCGGGTTGGCAGACTTCACACATCTATCGAAAACTAGTCGAGTTCCCTCAGACGTGCATGTTTCCTCACGATGTTTTCCTTCACCGTTTCTTAGCATGTGATAATCTCGGATGAAAATGAGATTCGCACATGAAACCCTTTCCTCTTGACAAATCTTTCCTCTTTATAATATTAGTATAGATTGGCTTTGTACGGTGCGCGATATTGTTGTGCTATGAGCTATATACTATATGCTATTATATTATAGCGTAGTCTGAAACCCGCTTCAGGCACATTCGGTCCATTCATCGTAGTAGCACACACCGGGTATCAGCTAGTAGTGTAGAAATAACAAATTCTGTAAATATTAGTGTAAGCTATATAATATTATCGAGGGGTGGAAGGCTGTTCGACTTAAACGACACTTTTGGGGCATATTGACTTATACAGGGTGTATCAGAAGTCCGAAATAATTCTTGGACGCTAGCATATGTATACAACTGAATGGTATAAAATTTTGATTGAAATTCGACCATGTTCTTCCAACTTTTTTTCATCGTCAATTTCTGTAACCGTTATAACTCAAGTCCTATGTAAAATTTGCATGTTCTGTTTTGTGAATATTGGTAACCGCCTCTCATTAGTGTAGTTTACACTGCAGAATAGGGTTATGGATGTACCCAAAGGCCAGAACACGATACCTTTGACAAATATTCAATGGTCTGTAACTCAGAAACTATGATAGTTAGGTATAAACTGTCTTCACTAAGCATCCACATATGAATTGCCGTATATGTACCCAAAGTATTATTTCGGACTTCTGAAACACCCTGTATACATATTTGGAATCTGCGATTTTTTCTGCGTCCAATGAGCATGTTCTCCTGTAAAGTTTAAAAAAATGTCGTTTAATACAAACAGCCTTCCACCCCTCGACACGATGATGTCGACTATTTTTTTATACTGAATATAGGTAGGTATGTGTACAGTTAGAAATGACAAAAATTTTTGGAAAAAAAAACCAAAAAAAAATGCGAAAAATATATTATAAGTAATTAATGATCATAATTTACGCGCCTAACTTATTAATAATGGTGATTATTGATAAATTAATTAAATAATTAATATATATATGTTTAAATACATGGAGGGCGCCCGAGAAGGACCTTTCACGGCCAGATTAACGGTCTCTTCCAGAAAGGTCAAGTCCGTAGCACCCTCAACAGACGGAAGTGTATGAAAAGAGGTATGTCAGGATCGTAGCATGTGGTAAACGGTAGTCTCTGCCTACCCCCCCGTGGGATACGGGCTTGATAAATTTATAAATTTATCTTCAGGTGACTCCGGTTTAGTTTTGGTTGCTAAGATCAAAATATCACTTATAGTAATAAGATTGCGAAATTCACTATACCCATCTCATCAGAATGATAATTGCTACATCATCACGCCCGTATTCCGTGATGGGATAGGCAGAGGTGCACTGCGGTGCGCCCACGCTTCGCCGATGTATTTCGGTCCCAATGTAATAGGAGGCGAGCCTATTTCCATAATACCGGACACATTCCCATACGAGGGAGATTTGGGCCATGGTAGACATAAAGTCGACTCTAAGACCCGTTTTCACTAATACTAGAAGACACCTAAAGGAGTCGCCTAAAATACAATGACGACTAAGGATCCTAGAGCTGCCTAAGTAGGCGATGCGTAAGCTTTTTGCATTTTGTATATCCAAAATGTTTTGCTCAGGTTTCTGGTACACCATGTATGATATGTTAGCCATTTATTTTACAGATTTTATACCTAAGTAATATATACATAATCATCACGCCTATATCGACCGTAAGGGTAGGCAGAGGTGCACTGCGGGGCGCCCACACTTCGCCGATATCTAACTATCTAAATTTAAGAAATGTTTTCGTATGAAAATTCGTATGTATGTATTTTTATACTCGCAAATATATTATGTGATTCGGAATGGATGGCAATACTAACTCTTAAAAAATAGCTTCTTTAGCTTGTTTTAAACGAATAATATGTGAAATCACTAATATTTTATTATCGTTTTTAGGGTTCCGTACCCAAAGGGTAAAACGGGACCCTATTACTAAGACTCCGCTGTCCGTCCGTCTGTCTGTCTGTCACCCAGGCTGTATCTCATAAACCGTGATAGTTGGACAGTTGAAATATTCACAGATTATGTATTTCTGTTAAGCTAGCTGTCAAAGCATACAAAAAAAAATAATGTTATAATTTTCTGAACAAAAAGCAATTTAGTTATTATAATCTGTGTTCATAAAATGATTTCATGTACTATGCGATTCAAATGAGAATAGGATCGACTTTGCGCCATATTGTGACGTGAAAAAAAACGAATTATGACTTTAAATAATTAAATATTCTTTTAAGACCATTTACTACTAATTGAACCTTTTTATTTATGTTTGATGTAGGTACTATTATTATTGATATGCAAATAAGTATTTTGCAAACCATACTTTTCATGTGACATTAGACAGATAGAGGTTATTGACATTCCTATTCTTATTTGGATCGCACAGTACTGTTCATGGCGAAGAGGTGCAGACTTCGTGTACCCGTACTGAGTCACATTGTGTAGTATATGCTTAGTGCCTTTATAATTATTAATATAAAATAATACGTCAATAGTTTGGTCCGGTGGGGATTGAACTCGGTACCTCTCGATTGCGAGACCGGCACGTCTAATCACTTCTTCTTCTTGTGGGCTTTTTCCACAAATCGACGACCATTGCGCCTATTTTGTGTGACGGAGGGTGAGCTGGTTACTCCAGCCATCCAAGTTCTGCCAGGAAGTTCCCCAGCTTCTTGACGTCGCCAAAGACTTCCTGGAGACTACCCGGTGAGCCCAGGTAGCTAACCTTTTTTTTTTTTTTTTTATACATGTGGAAAATGCATTTACGCATCCCCGCTCGCTAAGGGGAACGAACGGGATATGTCGGGCTCAGCAACAAGAGTTACCACTACCGACTAAAAACCACATGGTACTCCACCTTCCTCGGCTAGTGATGGGGGGGCGCGGGACCGCTCGCGCATTCTCCGCAACCCCCACCGACGCCGGCGCTTGCCGTTGGCTGGCTCGCCTCACGGCCTTTGCCGTCTGTGAGATGCCCCGGAGTATTTGGGGCATCGCACATCACCACGCGAGGGCCTACGTCTGGCTTAGAGCGCTGATTGCCCCCGCAACCGACGCTCCAGGCCCTCTAAGCGGAGACGGAGTACGGGCTTGATTAGCCCGTCTCCGTGTTCGCACTCTCCGGACAGGTAGCTAACCTAACCTTTTTTTTGTTTTTTTTTTTTTTGTTACGGGGAGGAAATCTTCAGAAAGATTCCCAGCCTTCTGTGTGGGAGAAGACTGGGATATGTGGGATTCTTACCCACTAAAACCTCCCCGGTGGCCGTCTTCGACACGTTAGATGGACTCCGGGATCTCCTACCGGTACGCACCGGTGTCCCTCTGTGCCTCGCTCCCGAGCTTTGTGCCCAGGAGCTCGTCTCGGGGGGAGCAGATGTTCGCTCCCCCTGCACCCTCGCAGTGCATACGGCGGCGAGAGCCACCTCTCGCCGCCGTCCTCCTCAGGGTCGTCGTCTACTTAAGAGCGTCCGGGGCCCACACCCCAGACGCTCACGACCCCAAGGAGCTAACCTAACCTAACCTAACCTAACCTAACCACTGGGCTAATGACGCTTCATTGACATACTGTTATAGTTGTAAATAATAATAGATTATCAATTGTGTACTATATTCGTATAAGCAATAAGTCTAGTTTCAAAAAATCATGTGTTTTTATGTAATTTTATTTATTTAGATATTATATTAATGTAATTAATTAATAATATTTGTGTATAGTTGTGTAAATATAATATACGGAGATGCCATAAATGAGTTTTATTAAGAGGAAAGTAGTGGTCAACGCACGCCTTGCAAATCAAAGTGTGCAGGTTCAAACCCCGGCTCGCACCTCTGGGTTTATGTGCGAATCTCATTTACATCCGAGATTACCACTTGCTACGAAACGGTGAAGGAAAACATCGTGAGGAAACCTGAAGTGCTACTCCTGAAATCGACAACGATACATTCGAAACGACACGACATTACTTCGAATATTAGAGTAGGGTAAGGTCGACCTTACCCTACTCTAACAAATGTTCGAATTCCTTGTCGTGTATCGTATCCATAGACTATATTCGGAGTGAATGATACGAAAAATAAATGCAAAGTTTGTTGAAAACATGAATATTCTCTATGGCCTCATTTTTTAATCCGTGGGCCTCTCTGTAACAAAAATAGATTAAGAACCTAAGATACATAAGACTCGCTAGCTCTTTCACGCTCGTTGTTTTTTGTATAGCACCGTTTCGCTTTAACTACAGTCTTCTCTATCTACGGTCATAAGGATATTGAGTTAAATCTGTGGTCATAATTAAGTGTCAAAAGTTGGAGCGAGAAAAATATTTAAATTTGTTGGTAAGGTAGTTTTTAAATATATATTTTTGTTATTTCTATTCATAATTTACACTAAGAAATTATCTACCAATCTTAAGTGAAGCCATAGCTTAGTGTATAAATATTTATTAATTTTTCAGAATATATTCAATATTTTCCTCCCTGACGGCTTCCAAAAATAGTAAAAGTCTTGACCTTGTAAACTTCTGAAAACGTTTACAGAAATTAGCAGGAGAGCTCATGGCTACACTTGATATAAAAATTATAATCAATCACATCGTGCACTGTTTTATTCCGTGTTTTATACTTTTATAATATTTAGAAGAATTTGAATAATCTTTTATTTGAAGACTACTAGACGAAATTCACTACACGATAATGTCGACGACGCCTTAAGAGGTGTCGTTGAGATTATCGCAAAAATCACATGTTGGTCGTTGTCAAATTCGAATATTCGTTTCTGACATTTAAACCTAAGAGTAGGGTTAAGCTCGATATATCGGATTATGTATCGTTCGTTCAGTCATCGATACGACATTAAAAACGATGGAACTTAGAGTAGGATTCGACACGACAAATGTCACGATATATCGATTGTCGTTTTCAAGAGTAGCACCCCTGCACGTTTGAGGGAACTTGACTAGTTCTCGATGTGTGAAGTCTGCCAACCCGCACTGGGCCAGCGTGGTGGACTATGGCCTGAATCCCCCTCGCATTGAGGGGAGGCCCGTGCCCAGCAGTGGGATGTTAAAAGGGCAGTAGTTAGTTAGTATATGGATATTGAAACAGTTACAGATTCGGGCTTATCTAGAAAAGGCCATTAACAAAATGTTCAGATTACCAGCTCGAGTTCATGTACTCCTGGTACTATAGCCTTGTGGATCAGCCCTCCCCTCAATGCAATCGGGAAGTCCATAGTCCACCACGGTGGTGCAGTGAGATTAACCAGCTCGAGTTCATATACTCCTGGTACTAATAACTAGTAACATTGTAGACCAGACCCCCTCAATGCAAGGGGGAGGCCACAGTCCACCACCCTGGCCCAGTGCGGGTTCGTGAACTTCACACGCCTTTCTATAGACGTGTAGGTCTCCTCACGATGTTTTCCTTTACCGTTTCATAGCAAGTGATAATCTCGGATGAAAATGAGATTCGCACATGAACCCAGAGGTGCGAGCCGGGGTTTGAACCGACCACTCTGCTACCACGGCCATATTTATTATCCCAAAATGATAAAAAAAATGTCCACCCGTGCGAAGCCAAGACGGGCCAGTTAGATATACCTAAATAAATGATTACCTGTTTGAGTAACTGGTTTAGTAAGATCAATAGGAAATCGTCTCGTGAATCATGTTCTTGTAAAATATATGTTTTTTTTGCTCAATAAACTCAGTTTAATTCGGCGCGAGCGCTTATATCTACGTTACGACTGTTTGTGCAAGAAAGCATAACTTTCAGTTCAAAATATCTAAGTGGGTAAGCATGGACGTATAAAAAAGGAGGGCTGCACGCCGCACACGAAAGTGAAGCATCATAAAAATCTATTTGTGCGTCTATTGGTGAATTCATGCCACGCATAAAAGTGACAAAATTATTATGAAGGTAAGTAATCAATTATTTCGATATAATAATATTCAGGGTTGAAACGCTATTCGACCTAGAGACACCTTTGGGCGATATTGACTTATGTACCTACATACTTATTTGGAATCAGCTCATTTTTCAGCGTCGACTGAGTATACTCTCTTGTAAAGTTTAAAAAAGTCGCTAAGTGAAATAGCCCTTTCCCCTCGTTATATTTTTTTTTTGAGAGGACTACGCGGTTGGCCGTGAGGTGGCCTTTACAGCTTATCGTCGGGGAATTTGTACATGTCGCAGGTTTTTGATGAAAAACCGGAAGATGACACATTTCACTGGCAGATAGCTGATATTCCAAGGCGTAACTTTGGCTACTTTTCTTTAAGATACATAATTTGGATTCCACGGGAAAAATATAAAAACATTTTTTCCGGGTAATCGCTCTAAATGCCACGCGGGCACAGCTATATATATTAAAAAGGCAATAAAAATGGCGGATGAACCCAATATTAATCTTGACGAAACCACCACACTTTATTTATATACATCATCACGCCTGTATTCCCCGAAGGGGTAGGCAGAGGTGCACTGTAGTGCGCCCACACTTCGCCTATGTATTTTGGTCCCAATGTAATAGGGGGCGAGCCTATTGACATTATACCGGGCATATTGCCCCTCAATACGAGGGAGATTTAGGCCATAGTCCACCACGCTGGCCCAGTGCGGGTTGGTGAACTGCACACGCCTTTCTCTAGACGTGCAGGTTTCCTCACCATCCAAGAAGAAATAGTATCACTACCACAGTATGGGTATCAAATGAACGGGCTTGCCGAGGAGACACGAAATCTAAGGGCAATTGAATAAAAGCTTGTTTTAAAAAAGTTTGTTTTACCATTATTTTTTTATTTATAGCACTTTCAGTTTTGGGACAGTTAACTCAGAACCAAATTTGGCAAAATATTACAGCTACTATTGAAACTATCATACTTTAAGAGGAGGTGGTAAGACGCCATAGGTGTTTGTAATGAGTAAACTGTCAAAAACTTGCTGCAAGACAGTGATAAGTGGGCAGTAACTTGAATGATCCGCATAAGACTCGAGATATAACAAGAATTTGAAAATGAAGGCAAATATTGTTTTCTTATATTTACGCGAATACTATACATTGAAATATAACTATTTTACGGATTTTATCGCGTTTAAATCCAAAACCAAGCGTACCATTGCAAGAACTCAAGACACTGTGAGCACTTTCTGCGTGGATCGGACCGCAAACAACTAAATATGAGGGTACCCAGTTATTAACTATGACACCAGGGCGTCTAACACCTCAGTCCCCCCGTGACTATGGTTGCTGTAAAGCAGCCGGAAAGTCGGGCAAATAAAATAGTAAATAAACGCGATAAAATCCGTAAAATAGTTTTATTTCAATGGAGGCAAATTTAAATTGAAAAATCATGTTCAAATTACGATAAAACAGATTCTTCTCAGTTTGCTAATCCGTTGAGCTATGTCGATAACGTTAGTTCTCTGGCGAATTACTTCGTTCCGGATTCGATCCCGCAGAGAAACACCGAGCATAGCTCTATCACTGGCAGTGGGCCGGTTATATCTGCCGCAGGACTGGTAACCGTTGGGGTAGACGTGTCCTAGAGTGGAGACCGCG
This sequence comes from Ptilodon capucinus, assembly GCA_914767695.1. Lineage (NCBI taxonomy): Eukaryota > Metazoa > Arthropoda > Insecta > Lepidoptera > Notodontidae > Ptilodon > Ptilodon capucinus. The sequence goes on from OU611837.1 coordinate 4,069,868, forward strand.
AATCGGCAAACGTAGCGTAGGACGTCCTGTGACCAGGTGGAGCGACGACATACGCAAAGCGGTGGGCAGTTGGAGAAGAAGAGCCGAAGATCGGGCTCAGTGGCGCATGTTGGGAGAGGCCTACGTCCAGCAGTGGACTGAAACCGGCTGATGATGTGTATGATTCTTCTCTAGTATTGAGACAAAGGTGCTGCCTGCTCTCATGGCGTTGCTGCTCCAGAGAATGTATTACTCATAATCCTTACTATTTATCATTTTAAAAAGAGTAACCATTGAGTTTCTTGCCGGCCGGTGGTAGAATCTGACTATTTGTAAGTGCTTTTTGGCCTACACGAATAAAAAAAATGATTTTGATTTTACAGATAAAGTTGTATACCCGATACTAGTGCAAACGGACAAGTATTATTTCGGTCTTCTATAAAATAGACTAACACTAGAAATAAACATGTTTTAATTAATGAGACATATATTAATTACATTACATTGTTTTTACGTTTTTACTAGGTAGGTAATTAATCTACCTACCAGCTGGTTCATTGCTCTTATCTTTATTTGCGTCATTGCTGTGAATAATTAGTAATAAATACATAACCACGCCTGTATTCCCCGAAGGGGTAGGCAGAGGTATACCGCAGTGCGCACGCACTTCGCTGATGTATTTTGCTCCCAATGTAATAGGACGAGATCCTGTTGACATTATACCGGTCACATTCAGCCTCAATACGAGGGAGATTTGGGCCATAGTCCACCACGCTGGCCCAGTGCGGGTTGGTGAATTTCACACGCCTTTCTCTAGACGTGCAATTTTTCTTACGATGATTTCCTTCACCGTTTCAAATGATAATCTTGGATGAAAATGAGATTCACACATAAAACCTGCACACTTTGATTGCAAAGCGTGCGTTCGACCACTCGGCTACCACTGCTTGAAAATAATAGCAAGAAATAATTTCAGTAACAACGTATTGATGAGGAAATAGGTTGTTTATATAAAATGTATGTAAAAAGTATTATGTCATACTTCTAGAAACACTATATGTTTTGATAAGTGGGGTTATAGGGATGTTATGAATAAGGTATTTCGGATACGGTTACGGATAAAATAATATTTCGGATTATCCGCCAGATTGGCCTCATGGAGTTTCTTGCCCATTCTTCTTCATAGGACATGCATTCCGAATGGGTGGTAGAGATACTATTATTATTATTATACAGGGTGTTTCAGAAGTCCGAAATAATACTTTGACGTTTGCATCAGTATCGAGTATACAACTGAATGGTATACAAATTTGATAGAAATTCGTCCACGTTTTTCCAACTTTTTTTTGTCGTAAATTTTTCTTACTCGTCATATCTCGAGTTCCAAAGAAAATTTTCATGTTCTGTTTTGTGAATATTGGTAGTCGCCCCTCATAAGTGTAGTTTACACTGTTGAATAGGGTTATGGATGTACCCAAAGGCCAGAACACGATACCTGTGACAAATATTCAAAGGTCTATAACTCAGAATCTATGATAGTTAGGTATAAACTGTCTTCACTAAGCATCTACATATGAGCTACCGTATATGTACCTAAAGTATTATTTCGGACTTCTGATACACTCTGTATATTGACGATTCATAAGTGCCTGTATTGGTTTAAATGAATAAAAACATTCTGAGACTGATTCGGATACTTCCAGTTACGTATATTAAATTTTTGAACGATCTAAAATGTAAAATACATCTAACAAGATTAATTTGAGCACTTTCTGCGTGGATCGGACCGCAAACAACAACTAAATATGAGGGTACCCAGTTATTAACTATGACATCAGGACGCCTAACACCTCAGTGCCCCCGTGACCATGGTTGCTGTAAAGCAGCCGAAACGTTGGGAAAATAAAATAGTAAATAAACGCGATAAAATCCGTAAAATAGTTTTATTTCAAGATTAAATTTACTTTATTTCTAGATAATCATTTCGTGGGGTGAAAGGTTATATTTGACTTAAGCGACACTTTTGTGCGATGTTGACTTTTATACATATCCGGAATCAGCGAATCAGTTTGACAGTCAGTCATATAAGTAAGTACTTAAAAATACAATAACAAAACATACACCTCATAACATGTATATTCCTCCACCACTATAACTACAGCCCTTTTTAATGTCCCACTGCTGGGCACGGGCCTCCCCTCAATGCGAGGGGGATTCAGGCCATAGTCCACCACGCTGGCCCGGTGCGGGTTGGCAGACTTCACACATCTATCGAGAACTAGTCAAGTTCCCTCAGACGTGCAGGTTTCCTCACGATGTTTTCCTTCACCGTTTCATAGCAAATGGTAATCTCGGATGTAAATGAGATTCGCACACGAAACCCAGAGGTGCGAGCCGGAGTTTGAACCTGCACACTTTGATTTGCAAGGCGTGCGTTCGACCACACGGCTACCACTGCCACTATCAGAAATTATTCAAAGATTTTATATCTTTTTCGGTTACGGATACTTTTTTTGATGTGAAACATCTAATGGCGCGCTTGGCGAGTGACAGCGACTTTTGATGCCGCGATGCCGTGATCCCAAAACTTCGAGCAGCTCCGTGGATCTTCGTTTCTTTCCGCCGCTTAGACTCCGCCCACTCGCCGCTACGACGTTTGTAAACACATCTGCCAGGCGTCCCGCGACGGCTCAGTTTTTTTTCGGATATCCGATAGTTTCGGATACGGTTACGAAGCTCCACAACATAATAATTATAATATTATAATAACATAGTAATTATACTCCTGTTGAACTCGCGATATGTATGTAGTCTGCAGTTGTTTTGTGACTGGAGAGGTTGTTTTTGAATATCAACTAATAAGAGCGTCCATTACAAAAAATTGGTAAGAAATTCTTTTTTAACGAAATTAATGGAATACGATTAGGAATGTCTGCACATGCGATTAGCGTTATTTATAGCAATGTCGATTAATTAATAGCAAGGACAAACTTTATAAATACACATCCTATTAATGGTAAAAAAAAAGCTTTTTATTTAATTGCCTTAAAAAGAAGAAAATAAACTTTGAATTAAATCAAACCAATCGATTTTGTATTATACAATTTATTAAATGATATCATCTTGTCGGTTACTCTGTATCCGTCCACATTTGTATTTATCATTCTTTTAGTCACATGCTTCTCATCTCTTCTCATCACATGTCCAAACCATTCTAGTATTGGGGCTTAAAAAATACGGTGAAGTCTTTTAATCAAAGGGTGAAGTATTGGTGAACTGCTGTGCACCTCTGTCTTAAGTTACTTAATTGGTATTTTCCAGATTGGTACTCGCTACTGGTAAATGAATAAGACGAAATAATTAAGCATTATTCTCGAGAACTAACCACAAAAGCATCATGGTAAGTCAGTTAATAAAACCGTATTCTATCTATTTAGTATTTTAAACGTTTTTAAATGACTTCAAAACGAGGAGGTTCTCAATTCGATTGGTATTATTTTATGTGTGTAACTACACCGATTACGCTGAGATTTATGAGCCGATTTACGTGATTCTTCTTTAGTTTGATGCGGAATAGTTGCCATTTGGCCCCATAATTTTTTGACCATAGTTTGGCCCATTAGTTTTTTTTTGACACTAAAAATCGTGAAAAAAAAAATAACTATAAACAAAAATCTACTTCAAAAACCTAGGTGCACTTCAAAGCTGAATATAACCTTATAATTCAGTACATCTGGAGTCGGTGCCAATTAATGTGTGTATTTGCCTAGTCTGACGTAGTTGGCACCTACCTACCTGCACCAAGTTCCAGGAATTCCATTTTCTTGGATACACAGTCTTAAGTGTAAACGAGTTGAGAGTTGAAGTTCAGAATACGATTTATAATATTCACCACAACACGTCATTTAAAAAAAAAAAATACATCATCACGCCTGTATTCCCCGAAGGGGTAGGCAGAGGTTCACTGCAGTGCGCCCACACTTCGCCGATGTATTTTGGTCCCAATGTAATAGGGGGCGAGCCTATTGCCATTATACCGGGCACATTCCCCTTCAATACGAGGGAGATTTGGGCCATAGTCCACCACGCTGGCCCAGTGCGGGTTGGTGAATTCCTCACGATGGTTTCCTCACTATGTTTACCTTCACCGTTCAGCTAGTGGTAATCATTGTTGAAAATGACATTCGCACATGAAAATTATCTCAGAGGTGCGGGCCCGGGATTTGAACTTGCACCCCTTACGTTCAAGGCGGGTGTTCTTGCCCGCGGGGCTACCACTGCTGTTACAGGTGCAGGCTACCACGTCATTAAAGGTTTCTAGAAATGAATTTGTTCGAAGAATACATTTGTGAATCAAAGAAAGTATATCCGATTCGAGCAACTTATCATTTAGTTTACCATTTAACGTAAATAGTTAAAAATGTCATAGTTTTTCTTTCATTTAATTTACCAAGATTTTCAGAGAGATTCCATCCTTACAATGGACCCTAGCAATCGATGCAATAAAAGTACACGATGTAATTTTTACAGATTTAAGTCGGTTCGATTCCCGTGTGTGGAAAGCAAATTTTCGAAAATCTGTGAATGCAGTTTTCTTTCTTTTTAAAAATAGAGGAATGTTACTTTGGGTACTATGGTAAACAGTGGTAGCGTCGTGGGCAAGAACGCCCGCCTTGAACGTAAGGGGTGCAAGTTCAAATCCCGGGCCCGCACCTCTGAGATAATTTTCATGTGCGCATGTCATTTTCAACAATGATTACCACTTGCTGAACGGTGAAGGAAAACATCGTCAGGAAACCTGCACGTCTATAGAAAGGCGTGTGAAGTTCACCAACCCGCACTGGGCCAGCGTGGTGAACTATGCCCGGTATAATGGCAATAGGCTCGCCCCCTATTACATTGGGACCAAAATACATCGGCGAAGTGTGGGCGCACTACAGTACACCTCTGCCTACCCCTTCGGGGAATACAGGCGTGATGATGTATTATTATTGCTATTTTCTATCTACAGTACTAAGAGTACTTTCCCTTCAGGTGGAATTACAAAATTCCACACTGTATTGGAATTGATTCGAATCAGCGATTTTTTCTCCGTCTTTTGAGCTGGGTTTCGTGCAAAGTTACCATAATGGCGCTTGAGTCAATTCACCTTTTACCTATTCGCGACGATATCGAGACTTGAAAGGCTATTTGATTTAAACGACACTTTTGGGCGATATTGACTTGTACATATTTGGAATCAGCTAATTTTTATGCGTCAAATGTGTATGCTCTCCTGTAAAGATGAAAAAATGTCGTTTATATCAAATAGGCTTTCACCCCTCGACATAACTCTATACGTCAACGAGAGTATACAGGGTGTATCAGAAGTCCGAAATAATACCTTGGGTAAATATACGGTAGCTTATGTGTGGATGCTTAGTGAAGACAGTTTATACCTAACTATCATAGTTTCTGAGTTATAGACCTTTGAATATTTATCACAGGTATCGTGTTCTGGCCTTTGGGTACATCCGTAACCCTATTCAGCAGTGTAAACTACACTTATGAGGGGCCACTACCGATATTCACAAAACAGAACATGAATATTAAACGTAGAACTTGAGATATTACAAGCTATAGAAATCGGCGACGAAAAAAAAGTTGGAAAAACATGGTCGAATTTTGATCAAATTTTTATACCATTTGGTTGTGTACCAGATACTAATGCAAACGTCAAAGTATTATTTCAGACTTCTGAAACACCCTGTATAAAGTTGAAAAAAGTCGCTTAAGTGAAATAGATAGATATATAGAGTGCTCTCTATTGTACACACCAAACATATAAAATAATACAACATTCTTATTTCTAGATACAGTAGCTATGTACAATTGGGCGGTCTTATCGCTATAAGCAATTTCTTCCAGACACCCGATGATATTCTTCACCCAATGATATTCTTGTAAACAGATATGTTATGAGCGCGCAAAAGTGAAGACTCGAATACATCCTAGTTAAGACGTATTCGTTGACAGATGAATGTTACATCACATAGAAGTGCAAGTGACAACACTAGATATCTCTTTTTTTCTCGTTGGTTTCATCAAGCCATCTCTTTTGCACATTTCTACGTGTTGTAAAATGGTAAATGAATGAAATGTGTGTATGTATGCTGCCGCTGTTACGCGGAACACTTTTTTCGGTTGTTTTGTGTGTGTATACGATTGGTATTGCTTTCACTTCTCTATATATAGATTTGTAATTATTTTTTGCAGAACTTATCATTTTTGTTGGAAGGTGATGAGTTGCCACTATACACGGGCTCCCCCGATAGCCATTTGGTGTCCGTGGTGGGCTACAGTATTCTAATGGTGGTCTCATCTATTGGCAACATCACCGTGCTGTTTCGACTGGTCACTGGAAGAACAGAGATGGCGATAAGATTAAAGACGCTGTTGATACATCTTGCTATTGCAGACTTATTGGTGTGTTAATAACAGACCAAATTTCTTTTTAAACGTTCCCTAGGGCATCTGCTACAGCCCTTTTAAAGTCCCACTGCTGGGTACGGGCCTCCCCTCAATGTGAGTGCGGGTTGGCAGACTTCACACATCTATCGAGAACTAGATGAGTTCCCTCGGACGTGCAGGTTTCCTCACGATGTTTTCCTTCACCGTTTCATAGCAAGTGATAATCTCGGATGAAAATGAGATTCGCACATAAATCCCAGAGGTGCGAGCCGGGGTTTGAACCAGCACACTTTGATTTGCAAGGCGTGCGTTCGACCACTCGGCTACATGCTCTCTATTTATCATATCTATTTGAAATAAGCGTGTATACCAAATTTCAGCTCAATCAGTTAAAGATAACTGATTTAAAATTCAGTTGCAAGATTCCACTCGGATTCACGTTTTGTTTCGACATATCTCGAATAGAGATTGATGTCTATCAAATGAATATCGGGCACCTGTATTGCATCACACCCCTGTTTTCCCCGAAGGGGTAGGCAGAGGTGTTCTGCACTACGCCCACACTTCGTCGATGTATTTTCGTCCCAATGTAATAGGGGCGGAGCTGGATTATACCGGGCACATTCCCCCTTAATACAAGGGAGATTTGGGACATAGTCCACCACGCTGGCCCAGTGCGGGTTGGTGAACTTCAGACACCCTCCTCAAAATGCCTTCCTCACGAGACTTCCTCACGATTTTGCCTACACTGTTTAGCAAGTGGTCGTAATTGAAAATGACTTTCGCACATGAAAGTCGAAAATCTCAGTCCTGGGATTTGACTGTACACCCTTTCTAGCATAAGCTAGAAGGTGTGCTAGAAGGCTGCATGTAGTTGCCATGTGGCTACCACTGTTTACATGTACTATGCTCTTGATACGTGCTAACTCCACAGGTGACGTTCTTCCTGATGCCTATAGAGATATCCTGGGCTCTGACGGATCGCTGGCTGGCCGGGGACCTCATGTGTCGTGCTATGATGTTCGCTAAAGTATTCGGCCTCTACGTCTCCAGTTTCATGGTGATATGCATAGCTGTAGACAGGTTGGTGTATGATTATTGATTTTGAATTGAATTCTGTATGATTACTACTACTACAGCCCTTTTAACGTTCCACTGCTGGGCACGGGCCTCCCCTCAATGCGAGGGGGTTTCGGGCCATAGTCCACCACGCTGGCCCAGTGCAGGTTGGCAGACTTCACACATCTATCGAAAACTATTCAAGTTCCCTCAGACGTGCAGGTTTCCTGACGATGTTTTCCTTCACCGTTTCATAGCAAGTGATAATCGCGGATGAAAATGAGATTCGCACATAAATCCCAGAGGTGCGAGTCGGGGTTTGAACCAGCACACTTAAATTGCAAGGCGTGCGTTCGACCACTCGTTCGACGGCAGGTGAAGGAAAACATCGTGAGGAAACCTGCACGTCTATAGAAAGGCGTGTGAAGTTCACCAACCCGCACTGGGCCAGCGTGGTGGACTATAGCCCAAAAATCTCCCTCGTATTGAGGGAGAATGTGCCCGGTATAATGGCAATAGGCTGGCCCCCTATTACATTGGGACCAAAAATACATCGGCGAAGTGTGGGCGCACAACAGTGCACCTCTGCCTACCCCTTCCGGGAATACAGGCGTGATGATGTATTTATATTTATATTGAAAATGTTGGGAGATAGGGTTAGATAGGATTAGATTAGATAGATAGGGTTCGCCACAGTTTAGTTATTTCATGTTTGTGTTGTATTTTAATATATATGTCAGATACTACGCAATATTGAAGCCTCTGAATGTGAGCTGGGAGAAGAGGTTGCCGCAGGTGCTATGGGGCGTGTGGGGAGGCGCCGCCCTCGCCAGCCTGCCCCAATGCATCTTATTCCACGTCATGGAACATCCAGCAGTCAAGGGGTAAGGCTCAATTCACACGATAACTCCGGATGCTGGATAGTAACGGATTTCACGGCAATAGCCTCCTTACCACCACTTGGAGCCCGATTTTCGTGCCGACCCGTCCCGTTCGTGTCTACCGACGAGCTACCACTGCTACTCCATTATATAGCATACAATGCTATTCCAATATAGATATTACGTTTATTTCGTAAAAGATGAGACATTTTTTTTATGAGATAGGGAGGCAAACGAGCAGACGTTTCACCTGATGGTAAGTGATCAGGGCCGCCCATGGACACCTGCAACACCAGGGGTGTCGCAAGTGCGTTGCCGACCTTTAAGGAATGAGTGTGCTCGTTTCTTGAAGATACCTTTGTCGCATCGTTTGTTTTTGTTGTATTTCAATCTAAAACATTTCATTTTCTTTTAGTTACGTGCAGTGCGTCACGCAGGGGCTCCTGTCTGAATCCTGGGAGTTCGCCTACTTCATGTACAATATGACGTTACTGTATTTATTGCCGCTGGCCGCTACTCTATATTGCTCTATCGCCGCCATACGAGAGATAACGAAACGAAAAAATACGGATCACGGTTAGTTACTCTTGGAATTCTACTTAGCGTTGATAAAATTTCCTTGCATTTATCTAGGTGATCCACAAAGCCAGTTGTTAGTACTAGGAGTACTCGAGCTGGTAACTAGCACTGTGCCAGCATAGCGGATTATTGACATCCCTTTGCATTGAAGGAAGTTCTGATCCACAGGGCTACTGGCTATTAGTACCAGGAGTACATGAACTCGAGCTGGTAACACGCACTGTGCCAGCATAGCGGATTATTGACATCCCTTTGCATTGAAGGAAGTTCTGATCCACAGGGCTACTGGCTATTAGTACCAGGAGTACATGAACTCGAGCTGGTAACACGCACTGTGCCAGCATAGCGGATTATTGACATCCCTTTGCATTGAAGGAAGTTCTGATCCACAGGGCTACTGGCTATTAGTACCAGGAGTACATGAACTCGAGCTGGTAACACGCACTGTGCCAGCATAGCGGATTATTGACATCCCTTTGCATTGAAGGAAGTTCTGATCCACAGGGCTACTGGCTATTAGTACCAGGAGTACATGAACTCGAGCTGGTAACACGCACTGTGCCAGCATAGCGGATTATTGACATCCCTTTGCATTGAAGGAAGTTCTGATCCACAGGGCTACTGGCTATTAGTACCAGGAGTACATGAACTCGAGCTGGTAACACGCAATGCGCCAGCGTGGTTGACTATGGTCTTCCTCTTGTTTTGAGGGAAGATCTGATTCAGAACTTTTTAGATTTTTAGTGCCCAGTTGATTTTTTTAGATGACATGCGCCGCAGTGGAGTTGGAGTTTTGGAGAAGGCACGCGCGCGCACACTCCGAATGACTGTGACCATAGTCGCGGTCTTCATAATTTGCTGGACCCCTTACTACCTCTGCTGTCTATGGTGAGATAGCTTTTTGTCCTAGTAAATACAGGCATGAAAATAAATTTTATCAATAGTAGCTAGAATATGATAGCAGTTGTAGCCGAGTGGTCGAACGCACACTTTGCAATTAAAGTGCGCAGGCTCAATCCCCGCTTCGCACGTCTGCGTTTTATGTGCGAATTTCATTTTCATCCGAGATTATCACTTGCTAATCTCGGATTGAAACGGTGAAGGAGAACATCGTGAGGAAACCTGCCCAAAAATCTCCCTCGTATTGAGCGAGAATGTCCCGGTATAATGGCAATGGGTCCCTATTACATTGAAACCAAAATACATCGGCGAAGTGTGGACGCACTGCAGTGCACCTCTGCCTACCCCTTCGGGGAATACAGGCGTGATGATGTATTTATTTATTTATCTAATGGCTTCAAGGTGACAATTTCTAATGTCAGTATAGACCATAGAGTAAACAGAGAAGCCACGAACCCGCCCTACGAATGGCCATGCGGCAATTTTTTTGTCGTTTATCTGACATCAAGTTTTACAGTAAAAATGTGTCTACATGGTCATATTAAGGCTACTGGTGCAGTCAGAAACCATTGAACCATTGAATCCAGCATTTATCTGACCGCAGTTTTTATTTATTAGGTATTGGATTGATACCGAATTTATCAGCAAGATGGATCCGATGATATTAAATGCGATTTGGCTATTTTCATGCACAAATTCAAGTTTTAATCCCATTGTCTACGGTATCCTGACCAGAAAGAGACAAATCAACACAGCACACAAACCCGGGGATGTCCTGCTATTTAACAAGAAAGCAATAGACAAAAAAGACATAGTTTAAGTTGTCGCAGCGTAAGCCAAACAATGAAATTTTTAAGCAAATTTTTACAAGCTTTATATTAACTTGCATGTATGTGCGGGTGGAATTTTGCAACTCAATTTTAAATTAGTTATCTTTAACCGATTGAGCTGATATTTGGTATACACGCTTATTTTGGATGACAATGCATGCTTAGCTATGTGACGTCATTCTAATTCCAATATGGCGGATCATCGAATAGTCGGGGAATAGTTCTTTTTTCTGCACTTGGGCTTACTGAGGTGAACACGAAACTAAGGGCAATTAAATAAAAGCTTGTTTTTTTAAAGTATTTTTTAACATTAATTTTATTGACACTTTGTGTTGTTTTCGTAGGGATTTTGATTGCTCTTAGTTTTCGTGTTCTCCTCAACTCTATTATCGTTGTATAATTCGTTATGTTATTGATTATCGAATATAGTTGTTTAAGTTGTAGCGACATCTATATATATCGTTACAAACAGAACTACTTGAGTATGTCAATAGATGGCGTATTAAGCAATACAATCTATGTTTGTATATTCCACGTTTGTATATTCGATCCTGAATCGCGGTAGAAGAATTCTCGACTGTCACAACTATACAGTGTGTTTTAGAAGTCCGAAAGTGCTTTTTGGATTACACGAATTAAAATATTAGGATCAAAAGAGCCTCATCCCTAAATGGTTGATCTTAAAATATTCTAAATACTTATACCCGTTAACTAATACTAGGAAGGGTTTTAATTCCTGTAAGCCACAAGCACACACAAATAGTGAAATTATACCACCGGTTCGGAATGCTGCTTCCACTGAGAAGAGCCGGTAAGAAACTCAATGGTTACTCTTTTCAAAGTAATAAAATGCAAGTGTACATTCTCAGGAGCAGCACCTTTGCCTTAAAACTTGGTGAAGTACACCGCCAACACTTGCTTTCGTATAACTAAATTACTAATAAAGTTATTTGACTGTTTTCATTCCATATGTATTCGGATTATTTGTTCATTAAAACGTAAATAGAGGGGTAAAAGACTAATTTACTTAAGCGACACTTTTCAGCGATTTCTTTTTGCATCGAATAAGTATGGTTTCCTGTAAAGTAAAAAAAAATGTCGTTTAAGTCATAGCCTTTCATCCCTCTATATAACAATCAAAACATTGTAGTGTTTATATTTATTTATATCCCTTTTAACTCCCACTGCTCTGCACTGCGGGCCTCCCCTCAATGCGAGGGGGATTCAGGCATAGTCCACCACGCTGGCCAAGTGCGGGTTGCCAGACTTCACTAGGGTTGCCAACTTTTTTTGACAAAAAAACGTTCAAAATGGTTTGGATACGAAAAAAAATTAAGTATTTATAAGAAAAAAAAAATTGTGTGCTTCTAGCACATGCTATTTTTTTTTTGCCAATATTAAATGTTTTACAGCTTGTTTGACAATTAAAATCACCACCACACACCACACCACCTCTGAGTGTGTGTGTGTGTTTAGTAGTTATAAATAGTTTCCATCAAAACGATCCAAAGGAATGTTGAAAAAGGAATTTCGCTATAGGACTTCCCTGAATATATGTCCTAAATTATTTATAAATTACAATTTTTATTACAATTTAATATCTTTCCTGTATGTTATTTCTGTGTCTTACTGCATCGATTTGGTCATTGTAAAAGACTGTTATGATGTTGTAAATGTTTTTTCATAAATAAATAAAATAAATAAATAAATCATCCGTTTTCACTTATGTGTACCTACCGTTAAGTACACATAATGAGTGTTTTGTTTTACGCATGACAGTAAAGGTTGGAAATAAAGTATTTTCATATACTTTATTGGTATGCAAAAGAATAAAGTATAATTACCAAAAATAAAGTAGGATACTCTACTAAAAAGTATGGTTGGCAACCCTAGACTTCACACATCTATTGAGAACTAGTCACGTTTCCTCAGACGTGCAGGTTTCCTCACGATGTTTTCCTTCGCCGCTTCTTAGCAGGTAATAATCCCGGATTAAAATTTTAAAAATTAATATGAATAAATAAATAATAAAAATAAATAAAAGATTACAATGAGATTCGCACATAAAACCCAGAGACGCGAGCTAGGCTACCACAGCTAATATTTAATAATATTTGTTTTATTTACCACATAAATTAGATCTTTATATATATACCTATAAAGTTTTTATTGGCAAAAATATCAACGCCAAAAGGCCATTAATTACTTTACCAAATTCGGTCGTAACGAATCCTTTCGAATTCTCTATGTAGATATAATGAACACGCTAATTGGAGAATTCGTATACAGGATGTATTAGAAGTCCGAAATAATACTTTGGATACTTACATGGTAGCTCATATGTGGATGCTTAGTGAAGACAGTTTATACATATGTATCATAGTTCCTTTGAATATTTGCCACAGGTATCGTGTTCTGGCCTTTGGTTACATCCATAACCCTATTCAGTAGTGTAAACTACACTTATGAGGGGCGACTACCAATATTCACAAAATAGAACAGGCAAATTGTACACAGGATTCGAGATATTACGAGTTATAGAAATTGACGACAAAAAAAAATACTGTTGTGTACCCGATACTGATGCAAACGTCAAAGTATTATTTCGGACTTCTGGAACACGCTGCATACATACATATCTACCTAACAAGACTTATATTACATAAAATACGTGAATGGGTACCATTTTGTAACGGAAGTTGGCATATTGCATGTTTAGTTTAGAATTTGACTCGTAGGTAGATATGTCAAATCTGTCTCGAAAATTATTATTTACCTACCCCCGAGTACCCTGATATTTAGTTGCTCTGTCCCTTTCCCCCCTGACGGGTGCCCTGACTGACCGTCGTGCGGATCGGACGCCTCTCGTGTGTGCTCCTGAGCCTGGTCTGCGGATATTTCCTATAAACGTGTGTGATTGAGTGTGTGTAATACCTAAGAGACCCTGGAAGCCCTCGCCCATCAGTGTTAGTGCCCGCCAGCCTGACGATCCAGCCACCGCCGAAGGACGGCGCCTACGTCAACTCACAGGTACCGTACCCGCGTGACACTGACCTGACCCTTGCCCTTTGTTTAGTAGCCTAATTACGGATTTCCCCTTTTTTAATTAAACTCCCAACTAGGGCCCACTACATTTCGCGTACATTTTTGGTAGCAGAGCGTGGTTACAAAGTCCATGGGTGACATTGGTTCGACTTTGACATTCTAGAACATTCCCGTGAATTATCCATTTAGTTCATACCTGTACATACTGTTACATTTAGATTACGTTGCCTAGTGTTTTTTCCTATAAATTTATTGCTTTTCCCCATATATTTGGCGTAAATAACTAGTTGTGGAACAAATAATTTGTTCGCCCGTTGACCTATATCGTAATAGATAGTTACTACGGCCGATCTTATCGCCCATCTGTCGCCGCTCACTGCGCGCGGATGACCCGTGCATTCCTTTGTTTACGTTATCGTAATAACTTGCTAATTCGCCTATACTCGGACCGGTTTTTATAAACGAATACGATTTGTTGTGCGGCCTATTGTTATTATTTTGTATTATATTGTACGTCGTGTTCCTTATTACCTATCGAGAACCCAATTGAGTTACCTTTGTTTTGTTTTTATATTGACTAGTACCTACCTGTTGTTTACCATGGCGGATAGCGATAACGACACCATTAAACATGCCTTATATACGGACACGGCCGAGTACCGTGACGCGATTGGATCCCTAAAATTTATAAGCGATTGGATTGATGATACGCATCAGGAGTTAGATTCCCTATCCCTCGCCAAATCACGAGTTCGCCTTGCGGAGGTTCGTACCTACCAAGAGAAGTTCTACCTGGCCTGTTCAAAACTACTTGGCGGTCTAGAACCCACTATATATACCCAGGAGTACGACTACGTCAAGGAACAAATGCGCACCACCCGGGCCAAACTCGACGACTTAAAGGTGCGTTGTGAGGAACTCCAGATACCTAATCAGGGCCTCGCGCAAGACCCCGCTGTCCTTACTACCCCTGTTCGATTTTCCACTCCCCCCTTTCGCCCTCTCCTTGACCAAACGCTCACTAAACTCCCTGACCTACCTATACCTTATTTCGATGGACGTCCCGACTCCTGGATAAGTTTCATGGATCAGTTCGACAGTGTTGTTGATTCCCAACGTGACCTTACCCCTACCCTTAAGCTGCATTACCTAGTCGGTGCCCTCGCAGAGGAACCCCGCCGACTAATCCAACATCTTAAAATTGAAGGCGGTAATTACAGTACAGCCCGCGACCTACTTAAGCGGAGGTACCATAACATGCGTGTTCTATCGGATACGCATATCGCGCACATCCTGTCCCTCCCCGTGATTTCCCCTAAATTAGCTGGACTGCGCATTTCCTTCTTAAACCCCCTTCTCACTTCTTATCGTTGCTTAGAACGACTAGATTTACCTGTTGCCCATTGGTCGTACCTATTAGTACACATATGCCTCGTTAAATTACCATCCGAGTTAAAGTCGCGTTTTGAGCGACGGTGCGGTGATAGCCCTAAGAAACTACCGACATTCGATCAGCTGATTGCCTTCCTAGAGGACGAATGTCGTCATTACGATAATGTCGGAAGTGCATTTGTTGTTGATTCCTATGCCTCCGAGAATATAATTATGCGGTCTACCAATAGTAAACCTAAGTCGCGTTCCCCGTCCCCCGCGCCCAGAGTATACGTCACCGAGGCGCCCCCTGCGAGACCCAAGTGTTTTTATTGTAACGATATTTATCATTATGTCCGTGAGTGCCCCGATTTCCTGCGTCTGTCCCCAAAGGATCGATCCCTATTTGTGAGAGATACCAAGTTGTGCTACCGCTGCCTTGATCGACACTCGATTGCATCGTGCAAGCGTGAATATCGCTGCGCCCATTGTCGCCGTACCTCCCATCATACACTGTTATGTTTTAATGCTCCTGGCCGCTCCTCGCCGCAGCAGCGTGAACATACCGTCACATTCGATGACGCACGTAACTGCGCGCACTCCTCACCGTCTCGCACGGGCGGGCAAGCGTCCCCGCGTTATAATAATAATAAATTACGGTCCCCACCGCCGCACGCGTCCCGCGCCCGCTATGATCATAGTAGCACGTCTCCCGCGCATTATCAAGATCGTAGTCCCTCCCCCGCGCCCCGTGAATATTATTCTAATAATCGCTCCCGTGCTGCTCCTACCCGTGGTGGTCAACACCATCGCGCCTCTAGGACCCCCAGTCCTAACCAGTAGCTAGATTGTACCCGCTCCCTCCCCCCTCGTTCTGTGAATATCCCCCCTAGTTCCCTAGTGCTCCTACCTACCGCGGTTATACATGTGAAGACATCCTTTGGATATTTTATCGAAGCCCGTGCTTTAATTGACACCGGATCCCAAGGCTGCATCCTTACCACTGATTTAGTGGCCACGCGAATGAATGCCCCCATGTACCCCTCCCCCGCGCCTGTGCTCGGCATAGGTAACGTCGAAACTGTTAGCTCCCGCGGAGCCCTAACCTTTAGCTTTAAACCCGTAAATTATAATTACCCCGAACTTACTGCGACTGCGATAGTAGTTGACGTCATCGCTGGTACTCACCCTGAATTAAAATTACCCAACCGCGTGGTGTCACTTACCCCTAATTTACCCCTAGCCGACCCGTTATATTACAAACCCGGGCGTATAGATGTTCTCCTTGGTGCGGATGTTATAGGCTCTCTCCTAAAACCGGAATTATGCGTTTTACCTAACGGTCTGTCGGCCTTGTCAACAATATTCGGCCACATTATTTTCGGTCCTGTTCCCGGTCGGTTTCCCGAGCTTTTACCCCCGATGACCGGAGTATCCCTCTCCCAAATAGTTGAAAAATTCTGGAAGGTCGAAGAAGCTCCCCAACCTCCCCACTCGAACCCGTTAGACCAAGAGTGCGAAGAATTCTTTAACGCGACTACTACCCGCGGTTGTGACGGCAAGTATACGGTGAGGCTCCCCTTCCTTAATAATCGTCCCCCCCTAGGTGATTCGAGATCTACAGCCCTTCGATGTTTTTATAATATGGAGAAGCGTTTCCTAAACAAACCCGAGTTTCGCGAAAAATATGTAGCCTTTATGAGAGAGTACCTAGACCTAAATCATATGTCCCTGTCCTCCGTTAATCCCGAGTCTGAGCATTACTTTATCCCCCACCATGGTGTATTTAAAACTGGCAGTGATAAAATTCGTGTAGTGTTTAATGGCAGTAGCCCCACCTCCTCAGGTGTGTCCCTCAACCAGTGCTTACATTCCGGCCCCAAATTACAGCGTGACATAACCCACATCTTACTAAACTTTCGTCGGCATGAGATCGTATTCGTGACCGATATACGAATGATGTTCCGTATGAGCTGGGTTCACCCTGATGACCGAAAGTACCAATTAGTGTTGTGGCGCGAGCATCCTTCCCAACCTGTTCTAGCCTATGAGTTAAATACCACTACCTACGGCCTTCGTTCTAGTCCCTATATCGCGATTCGTACCCTCCTTGAGTTAGCTACCCAAGAGAGTGCCACCTTTCCCCGCGCTGCCTCAGTACTTCAGACCGACGTATTTGTAGATGATTGCCTTACTGGAGCAGACACCCTCGAGTCTGCTCGCCTCCTAAAATCCGAGCTTGAAGGTATTATGGCCTCGGGTGGCTATGAACTCCGAAAATGGATTAGTAACAAGCCTGAGCTCCTCGACGACCTTCCCCCGGACCATCTTCAGCTGCCCTACCTCTTTCAAGATTCCACCAACCCACAAACTATATCAGTCTTAGGTATACAGTATTGCCCGACTGGTGATTCTTTTACCTATAATTTTACCTTTAAGCCTCCCGTGAATATCACCAAGCGTCAAGTCCTGTCCCTAATCGCTCGTATGTATGACCCCTGTGGATGGATAGCCCCCGTCGTATTTAAGGCCAAATCATTTATTCAGCGCCTTTGGCTTTCTGGCCTCACCTGGGACCAACCCTTAGACAGTAGCCTTGCGGCTGAATGGGAATCCTTTACCCAAGACCTTAGTCGTATTTGCGAGGTATCTATACCTCGCCATATTATCCCCAGCGGTTTTACCTCCCTTTCCTTACACGGTTTTTGTGACGCTTCCGAGGCAGGTTATGCCGCGGCCGTGTACCTACGTGCCGAACTCCCCTCCGATTCCTGCTCTGTCCATCTCGTTATGGCCAAAACCAAAGTTGCCCCCGTTCGGACCCGTTTGACAATTCCTAAACTGGAATTGTTAGGAGCTACCCTCCTTTCTAAATTACTCCATCACGTCGCCTTCTGCCTTCAGAAGTCGCTTGTGCTAGAATCTATCTATAGTTGGACAGATAGCAGAATTGTACTTTCTTGGATAAATACCCCAACGCATCACCTTCAAACATTTGAGGCCAATCGAGTGTCCCAAATCAACAATTCAGAAACCGTAACCCAATGGAGACATGTTCCTGGCCACATTAATCCTAGCGATTGTGCATCCCGCGGCCTTACTATGTCGCGATTAATAAACCATCCCCTCTGGTTATCCCCTAATTGGTTGAAGCAACCCCCTGCCAGTTGGCCTCCCAATTTAAATAATCCCTCCCCCCTTCCGGACCTACCCGGCCTTCGGTGTTTCCTAACGACCCCTTCCTTACCCCCTATTGATATATCCTTTCTTGTTGAGCGGTATAGTACATTTAATAAATTAATAAATGTAACTGCCTACCTACTGCGCTTTTCCCATAATACGCGGAACCCTAGCTCTCCTAGAACCTCTCCCTTTATAACTCCCGACGAGCGGCGTAAATCCCTCCTACTATTAGTAAAGCTTATACAATCCCAATCCTTTCCCGACGAGTTAGATCGCCTTCATCGCGGCGTGCCTATTACTAACCCACTTAGGCGGCTTAGCCTATTCCTTGATGGCTCAGGCCTTATTAGAGTCGGTGGTCGTTTACGACACTCTAACCTATCCTTTGATGCCCGACATCCATTTCTCCTACCTAAAAGCGGAACCTTTGTGTACCTCCTAATATCCCACTATCATCGTGAAAATACCCATGCCGGTGTGAACACCCTCCTCGCACTGTTGAACCGTGAGTTTTGGATATTATCCGCTCGTAGAGCTATCCAATATGTGATTTTTAAATGTCTCGCGTGTTACCGGCTTAAAGCAGCTGTTTCCCAGCCTCCTATGGGTGACCTACCTAAAGATCGTGTTACCGCTGCCCGTCCCTTTGACGGTGTTGGCACCGATTTCGCCGGCCCTTTCTTTACTAAAGTCCAAGCCTTCCGTAACCGAAAGTTAGTGAAAAGTTACCTATGTGTGTTCGTTTGCCTCTCCAGTAAAGCCGTTCACCTTGAAGTGGTGTCTGACCTAACTACTGAGGCGTTCATCGCTACCTTTACCCGTTTCGTTTCCCGTCGTGGTTTACCTAGCCTTATACGTTCCGATTGCGGTCGAAATTATATCGGCGCGAATAATTACCTAAAAGAGTTAGAGACTTTCCTTAAACAAAATTCGCCCGTAATTGGTAGTGAGTTGTCGAATCGTAATATTAATTGGGTTTTCGATCCCCCCGTGTGTCCCCATTGGGGCGGTCTGTTTGAAGCGGCAGTTAAATCCGCGAAGTCCCACCTTAAGCGTGTCGTTGGAGAAACCCCCCTTACCTATGAGGAATTAACGACAGTATTTACCAAAATTGAGGCAGTCCTCAATTCGCGTCCTCTGTGCCCTATCTCCCCTGACCCAAACGACCTTGAGATTCTGACTCCCGGCCATTTCTTGATAGGCCAACCCCTTACTTCCCTCCCCGAGTATCCCTACAAGGATGTTCAGATGAATCGTCTCTCCCGTTTTCAAATGCTTCAACAACTTACCCAACATTTTTGGTCGCGTTGGCACTTAGAGTACCTAAACACCCTACAAACGCGACAGAAGTGGACGTCGCCTATGAACCCTCCTAGTGTAGGCGAATTAGTGCTCCTCAAAGAGGATAACCTGCCCCCCTTGCAATGGCGTCGTGGACGCATTGTTCGTTTATACCCAGGCCAAGATAGTGTTGTCCGCGTAGTAGATGTTCATACCCCTACGGGCACCCTTAAGCGGTCCCTAACCAAACTAGTGCGTCTCCCTATAGATTAACCCCTTCCCATACGTAAACATTAGGTCATGTTTAGGACGGGCAATATGTTTAGTTTAGAATTTGACTCGTAGGTAGATATGTCAAATCTGTCTCGAAAATTATTATTTACCTACCCCCGAGTACCCTGATATTTAGTTGCTCTGTCCCTTTCCCCCCTGACGGGTGCCCTGACTGACCGTCGTGCGGATCGGACGCCTCTCGTGTGTGCTCCTGAGCCTGGTCTGCGGATATTTCCTATAAACGTGTGTGATTGAGTGTGTGTAATACCTAAGAGACCCTGGAAGCCCTCGCCCATCAGTGTTAGTGCCCGCCAGCCTGACGATCCAGCCACCGCCGAAGGACGGCGCCTACGTCAACTCACAGGTACCGTACCCGCGTGACACTGACCTGACCCTTGCCCTTTGTTTAGTAGCCTAATTACGGATTTCCCCTTTTTTAATTAAACTCCCAACTAGGGCCCACTACATTTCGCGTACATTGCAGACTGATTGTATCACTGTTTCACACATATGTCGACATTAATCCCGTCATACACTGTGGCGTCAATGTTCGGGCGTCAAACCGTTTGCCAATACTAAAATGGACTCTGTATCAATATGCATACAGATTAAATTTCTATCGTAAAAGGCCTCAGAGTAGATAGAGATGACATAAGAACTTAACTCTTCGTAATGCTCTGCGGCGATGTTTTTGAAGGTTGGCAATAATGGTTTATATGAGATCCGCCATCTTAGAATTAAGATCAAGTAAGTACGTACTATGCGATTCAAATGAGAATATGATCAACTTTGCGCCATATTATTGTGTCGTGAAACAATGAACTTCGTTTTGGTATATTCTTTTCTTATATTTACCTATGCGAATACTACACATTGAAATAAAACTATTTTACGGATTCTATCGCGTTTATTTACTTCGGGAACATAAAAAAAAAAATAAAAAAGGAAATAAACGCGATAGAATCCGTAATTAATTGTAAAAAAACTTATTAAAAACAAGCTAAGGGCAATTAAATAAAAATTTAATTGCCCTTAGTTTTCGTGTTCTCCTCAGCAACCCCTTTCATTTGACACCCATACTGTGTTAGTGCAGAAAAAATAACTATTCCGCCATCTTCGATGATCCGCCATTGGAATTAGAATTACGTCACATAGCTAAGCATGTATTGTCATCCAAAATAAGCGGGTATACCAAATTTCAGCTCAATCGGTTAAAGATAACTGTAAAACAGTTATCTTAAATTAAATTCGCACCTCTGAGATAATTTTCATGTGCGAATGTCATTTTCAACAATGATTACCACTTGTTGAACGGTGAAGGAAAACATCGTGAGGAAACTTGCACGTCTAGGCGTGTGAAGTTCACCAACCCGCACTGGGCCAGCGTGGTGGACTATGGCCCAAATCTCCCTCATATAGAGGGGGAATGTGCCCGGTATAATGGCAATAGGCTCGCCCCCTATTACATTGGGACCAAAATACATCGGCGAAGAGTGGGCGCACTGCAGTGCACCTCTGCCTACCCCTTCGGGGAATACAGGCGTGATGATGTATGATATAAAAATTGTATATAAAGCTTGTATTAATAATAATGAAATAGCTTTATTTCAATTCGTTTTGGTATGGTAAAATTTTAACGCGCGTCGGTTGACGCGCCAGTAAGGCACACTGGCGAGTCAACCGACGCGCGTTAAAATTTGACAGTGTTATGACAGTATTAACCACAGACTAAAAAGAAAGTAACAACATCAGCCTCCATGTATCTTCCAGCAGTCTTCTTTTATTACGAAATTAATGTAATTTTGATGGAGATTGAGGAATGCCTGCAACTGCAATTAGCGGTATTTATGCCTTATTATTAATGAACCGAGGGGTGAAAGGCTATTTGACTTGAGGAAAGTAAAGCTTGGACTATGGGTACGATACAATGTACTGGGGTCGATCCCAGTTACACCCAAATCAGGGCACATTCTGAAAAGGCCATTTCTGAAACTAATATCATTTTTTTTTTTGCCGATAATGAACACGTACTATGCAATTCAAATGAGAATAGGATCGACTTTGCGCCATATTGTGACGAACGAAAACAAATTATGACTAAATAATTAACTCATATATTAAGACAATTTACTACTAATTGAACCTTTTTATTTAAATTTTTATGTAAGACTATTATTATTGATATGCATTGATATGCAAATAAGTTTTTTGCAAACCATACTTTTCAAGTGACATTTGACGGATAGAGGTTATTGACATTCCTATTCTTATTTGAATCGCATAAGTAACCGCCATCTTTATCACTGTCATTATCCATTTTTATTTTGTGTATTTATTGAATTTGTTCTTGCTATTAATTACTTGACATTGGCGAAATACTCGCGCTAGTCGCAGGTGATGCCATTCCTCATCTTATTCCATTAAATATCATCATTTCACTCATTTCGTTAAAAAAAAAAAAAAAAAAAGTAACTATACGATAGATTCATCCGCCATATTTTTCAGTGTCATCACCAATTTTTATTTATAATGTGTATTTATTGAATTTGTCCTTGCTATTAATTACTTGACATTAGCTAAATACCCGCGTAATCATTTCGTAAAAAAGTAAGTAACTATACAAAAATAAAACAATTTAAAAGTTAATATTCAGTTTACGTTCAAATACATTTATTAACACTTATTACCCGCGTATAAATATGATGGTTCCTTTCTATTTATAAAACAAACAAAGCACTGTTCAGATGTAGGAGGTATCCGTTGGCTTCCAATTAGTGTTCGTTGCATCTAGAAATTACTACTTGTTATATGTAGAAAAAAGTGTAAAGTAAAAAAAAATATGTTTTTATCTTTTACAAAATTAATAAAGTATATATATGAGGATTCATCCGCCATCTTTATCACTGTTTTCATCTATTTTTATTTATAATGTGTATTTATTGAATTTTCCCTTGCTATTAATTACTCGGCATTGCCATAATCGCAGGTGCTGCCATTCCTCATGCTTCCATTCTATTAAAATTGTATAATTTCATTCATTTCCTAAAAAAAAGAAGAAGAAGAAGTAAGGTTGCATCCGCAATCAACAGGTATTCTGCTAGTGGCAAGTTCTGAATAGCACTAACAAATTCAATAGATACGCAGAATAACTTAAAGTAGGAGAAGGTGAAAAATATGGCAGATTTGATTGGTAATTTCAAAAATATCGAAATGACAATAGGCATACCACATCGATTAATATAATTCCCGTAGGCATACCTAGGACATGGAATTATATAAATTAAACTACCCCCTTACCATCACAAAATCCATAAATAAAATGCATCAAGTGGGTAGCTCTAGATACAGTGTGAACGAAAAACCGCTACAATATTACTACAATATATAGAGTATGTCACCTAAGTTTAAACAGAGCTGAAGACAGTCGGCGTCGTCTTGAGTGAGGGGTCATAGGTTACATACATAGCTATGAAACCTCTCTGATGGTGCAGTCTATTCGTAAACTCCTCAGTGTCAACAAGTCTATAAAAAAAATTGTCAAAATAATTGGCGAGAAAAAAATTGAAATATATTTTTATCTGTGAAAGTTTTTTTTTATTCCTTGTTGTTTTAAGAAAAGGCACAGTGTATTTATTCTAGTCAGTAGAATTAGAGTTCTTATTAAGGAAAAACAATGCATTTCCCGACTACAGTACTCGTGGTAAGTTTAGTATAAGTAACTGCTTAATGACAAGAGTAGATAGTTTTAACAAGTATCTTAGTGCTATAGTTTTAATCAAAATTATGTTTATTGTTACATGCATTGAAGTTCACCAACCCGCACTGGGCTAGCGTGGTGGACTATGGCCCAAATCTCTCTCATATTGAGGGGGAATGTGCCCGGTATAATGGCAATAGGCTCGCCCCCTATTACACTGGCACTAAAATACATCGGCGAAGTGTGGGCGCACTACGTTGTACCTCTGCCTACCCCTTCGGGGAACACAGGCGTGATGATGATGATGTATGTTACATGCATGATATTATTGATAGGGTATGCAAGTAGGACTTTGTCGGGAGTAAAATTATATATTATTAGATCATTTTAAAATTATCAAGTTGATTCCATTTCGACTTTATTGTTTATGAAATACCTGCATTACCAAATTTAATTTCTAAACGACAAGTTCAGTTGTAAAATAATTTCAGATCTCAGATTAAAAATGCGAAATTAAATTCGCGAACTGTGAACGTTTTTAATGACCCCTTGATATATTATTAATCCCTGAAATAAAATCTATGAAAAAAAAATCTCTATGGTATAGAAAAGTACCTAATAGAAAAAAAAATCCATTAAGCGTAATGATATAGACAAGGCAAATAATGTAAATGAGATAAGCGGGTAACTATATTATATAAATATTATATTTTTCTGTCAAAGCAATGGCCTTCGTACTGAATAAATTCGTTAATTATTTATTCATAGATGTCTAATATTATTATTTGACGCACCTCTGTGACCAAACACAGAATAATATTTTGCGAAATTAGTTAATTTACACGTTTCATTAGTGAAATGCCTATAAGTTGAATAATTTTAGGCCTCAGACATTTGGATCGGAGGTCAGAGATTCATAATTTCATAAATATTTTTTTAATTTTTCCTAAACAACAGCCAACCATAGACTATACAATTATCACCCAACGAAATAAAATACAATAACCCCCTTACTGCACTCCCTTTTGTCGCAAAACAATGATGTTAGAATATCATTGTCACAAACAGATTTTTTTTTTATTTGTATTTATTATCTATGCCACAGAATAATTAATATTCTCTGTGCAGAAACACAATGCTTCAATTTCATGAATTATTTAAATGCAAATAAAAAATAGGCACTTACCCATTTAATTTGCATGCGGAGTTCGTAGAATAATAAGTAACCTAGGATTAAATAAAAGCTACTTAGACCTTGAACTCACAATGCAAATTGATGTCTGAAAGACGTGTGAAGTTCACCAACCTGCACCGTACTAACGTGATGCACTAAATACCTATAGACTTCCCCCTTGCATTCAGGGGAGGGCTGATACAAGGCTACTAGTTATTAATACCTACCAGGAGTACATGAACCTTAGCTGGTGACAAGCACTGCACTAGCGTGGTGCACTATCGCCTCCCCCCTTGCATAGAGGGGAGGGTTGATCCACAAGGCTACTAGTTATTAGTAACAGGAGTACATGAACTCGAGCTGGTAACGCGCACTGCGCTAGCGTGGTGCACTATCGCCTCCCCCCTTGCATAGAGGGGAGGGCTGATCCACAAGGCTACTAGTTATTAGTACCAGGAGTACATGAACTCAAGCTGGTTACCTACACTGTGCCTCCATAGTGGACTAAAGACCGAATCCTAGCTTTGAGAGGGACAGCGCCCAAGAAGTGCATCTCTGTGTACCCCACAGAGAAACACAGGTGTGATGATATAGCATGTGGCAGTGTGTTTTTTTTTTGAAAAATTGACTGCCAATACTTAAGGGGAAGCGTCCATCTCTGTGACGTCAAAGTCATTGTTTTATTATAAAAAAATATTTTATTAAAAACGTATAGATTTTCGATTGTTTAAATTTATTTAGCTATTCGCGAAAACGGTGTAATGCGTTAGATTTATTGAATAATACATCATCACGCCTATATTCCCCGAAGGGGTAGGCAGAGGTGCACTGCAGTGCGCCCACACTTCGCCCATGTATTTTTGGTCCCAATGTAATAGGGGGCGAGTCTATTGCCATTATACCGGGCACATTCTCCCTCAATACGAGGGAGATTTTTGGGCTATAGTCCATTAGTTTATTGGTATATTTAGTTATTTATTATATCTCATTGTACAACTTGCTTAAAATAGTATACAAAGGTCACAGTTTAAAAAATACTCAAGAACTATCCATTTGTTTGTGGCGCATCCTATATCTCGCCACGAAACACAACTACCGCCAGTCGCTCGTCGATGGCGCGATTGTAGACACATCGCAATTCTACGCGTTCAAGAAATTATCCGCCATACAAAAGTACTATGAAAATCCTAGCTCGCGGTACTGGTGTGTTCATCGATCTGAACTATATATACAAATTCCCCGACAACATCACCGGGGCGTAGCGGACCCGGCCAGGCATACCACCCGCCCTGCAGGCAGATCTTCCCTTTACTGCCAAATGTTCAAACTTTGACTGTAAAATTACTTACTTTAAAAGCAAGATGTTAGTAATATTATAAATGTGAAAGTTTGTGAGGACGCGGACGGGAGGATGGATGTTTGTTACTCTTTCACGCAAAAACTACTGAACGGATTTTGATGAAACTTTACAGTATTATAGTTTGTACATCAGAATAACATATAGGCTATAATTTATAACGATATTGAATAACCGAAGCTTGGGCGTACGAAGTAACTGGTAGAAGCTGGTACACTATACCGTCTAAAGTTGTAGAAAAAAAAACCAAATTGTCTGTAAACAAAAAAAATAATTACGTAATGAAATATAATTTATTTATTTATTAAGAACAACTATTTACAAAATATTTACAACGCAAAATAAATTAAGTTAAAACTAATAAGAAAATATATATCTATAAAATATGTAAAAAATTTGGCCCATGCGGCAGCGTACCCAAGACGCTGGTGCATTCCCTCGCTGAATGGCTAGAGCCACTCGTTGAGCGAGAAAATGGCCTGCTCTTGGGTCGCCGGTTGTGTCGACCAATTTTTTGCCTAATATGTTCATTAAATTTTGGGTGCTTGGAAATGAAATAATTAATTTTAATAGAATAAGATGAGAAATGGCTGCTTTATGCAATTAGCGGGTATTTATTTCAATTTCAAGTGATCAATAGCAACAAATTAAATAAATACATAATATCATAAATAAAAATGGGTAAATAAAGGCAATAAAAATGGCGGATGAATCCAAATTTCTGTAAAAAAAGTTAAGTTTTTTTTTTTTATTCTTCGCCATGACCAAGCGTTTCCCGCTTAAGTATTTTAGTGTTATAGCCTTGAAGTTTATTGTATGTTTATAACCCTCAATCATTATATTTTGTTACTACCTGTGCCCACGAGTTCACCCGAGATTACCCGAAAAAATGGGTATTATGTTTCTTAACCCTAATTCTTTTTCTATTAACAAAAAACAAAAACTGACTTCAAAAACCTAGGTGCACTAAAAAGCTACAAATAACCTTACAATTCATTACATTTGGAGTAGGTGCCAATCAACGTCAGACAAGGCAAATACACACATGAATTGGAACCGACTACAAATGTAATGAATTGTAAGGTTATTTGTAGCTTTTTAGTGCACTTAGGTTTTTGAAGTCGGTTTTTGTTTTTGTAAAAAAAAAAAATATTTCACGATTTTTTGTGTCAATAATCGTTGAAAATTTGCAAATATTGTCACCTTATAACAGCCCTAAAAAAGTAAACATTTACAGCCAAAAAAAACCACTCTCCCCCCTTTCCACCCCTTTGGGGGTGGGTTTCGATTTTTGTTAACAATCCGCATTAAACAAAAAAAGATTTTTCGAAATCGGTTCACTAACGCCGGAGATATGCTGTAGTCCGGATTGGACCCCCATTTCACCCCCTAAATATTAAAAAAAAAAAAAAAATTCAAAAATACATATACAAAGTTTAAAGTTGATCAAAAAATATTTTTGAAATTATGTGACCTTCAACCCCCCATTTCACCCCCAAGGGGTTAGATTTCTGATAATATTTTGAAAATGGGACCAACCTTAAAGAATTCCCTAGCAAACCTTAAAACATTTTTTGAAGACGCCGGAGATATGCAGTAACATACATAAAAAAGAAAACATACGGGTCGAATTCAGAACTCCTCCTTTTTGAAGTCGGTTAAAAATAAAAGTAGCCTAAGTCACTCCTTATAACAGCTATCAGCCAGTGATAGTCCCGTCCGAATAGGTTCAGCCGATTAGAAGTTCTTAGGAACAAAAAGACAGACAAAAAAAATAAAATTGCATTTTTGTTATCGTTATCGTTTATACTTTCATAATATGCATTAATTCAAAAGGTGTTATTACAAGCTTTATTTTACAAGCTTTTTATTAACTTGCAATGTATGTACGTCCGAGTGGAATTTTGCAACTGAATTTTAAACCAGTTCTCTTTAACCGATTGAGCTGAAATTTGGTATACACGCTGATTTTGGATGACAATGCATGCTCAGCTATGTGACGTCATTCTAATTCCAATATGGCGGATCATCCAAGATGGCGGAATAGTTATTTTTTCTGCACTACCACAGTATGGGTATCAAATGAAAGAGCTTGCTGAGGAGAACACGAAAACTAAGGGCAATTAAATAAAAGCTTGTTTTTAAAAAGTTTTATTTTAATATTACAAACAGACACTTCAATTATATTTATTTGGATAGATTATTGAGACAAAAATACAATTTTTATATACTTATTAGCGTACATCCGTCACAGTCTCGATACTCAAACAAGTTTATATTGTTACCTTACGTAAAGATACTATCAAAGAATAATCAGTCGTACGGTTCCTGATTCGACTCCGGCTGTTTCTAAACCTAGAATTAATACTTACGAGTTTTTATATCAACGATCCCTCTTTTTGCACTCTTAGCATGTCCATGTATAGTGTAGACTTAATTTTTATCTCTTTCAACTGTCACATTTGTAGAGAAAATGACGTCACTTCGACATTTTTGTACTGGACATGGCTGGTGTGAAGTCTTTTTCTCGACAAATCTGACAGTTGAAAGAGGTAAAACTTATGTCTGCGCGGTCATGGTAAGCCTACCGGGGCCTAATTCTCGCAAGATCGACGACATCTTTTATTCGACATAATGTCGCTTTGTTTTGACATATTATTATGTCGCATTAGAGATGATGTCACTCATGCGATAATGAATGAAGTCCCTGGAGGGTTTTCTAACATTTTACAGTTTAAAGATAAAAAAAAAACCTGGGTAATTTAAATCAGTTAAATCTAATAGTTTGCGGTAGTCCTTATGTAACATTTAGAATTTATAAAAAATATACGGGTCGAATTGAGAGCCCAGTTGCGTAGCTACCGGGGGCTAGACGGGGCAGTGCCCGGGGCGCCCAAGCTCAGAGGGCCCCTTGAACTCTGACTTACAAACTATAAATTGAACTAGTCAAAATTTCTCCCACATTCGGCATATAAATAAACCAGATTCCAGGAACAACTCCTCCCGACACGATCACCGCCAACCTCGACCCGGGCGTTGAGAGGGCCACCAACACACCTATACCAGCCTCAAACAGACACTGATCTCGCCGGCGAGGTCGAGGAACCCCCTCTTCCGCTCGTAGGTTCATCTTTGCACCTAGGAGCGCAGTCACTACCTCTCCCCTCACAGTAACTGCCCAAGCCGAGGTCGTGCCCTCTGTGGCGCCCTTGAGCTAGTTGCCACCCCTTTCCGCCCTTAAGGCCTTGGTTGGAGTGCACTCTGCGCTCACCAATCCTCCGGTAAAGCTGTAAAGGCCACCTCACGGCCAACAGTGTAAGTCCCTCGAAAAAAAAAAAACCGGGAACAAGACTTTAATGATGGCAACTTATTGAAAAAAATTCCCAACAAGTCTCGAACATCTTTGTGTGAAACTTGCGGGGAATTCCCCTGTATTCTTAGGCTGAAAAATCTCTACTTAATTAGGATTTGAAACACGACGAATATGGAACAAACAATTTTAAATAGTTTAGTTGGGGCCCTGGTTTATTTTTTGCCCCACGGCCTTTGGTTACCTAGATACGCCACTGTGAGAGCCTCCTTCTTTTTGGAAGTCGGTGAAAGAAGTAAATAAACTCTTGGTTCCTTTTTAACCGACTTCAAAAAGGAGGGGGGTCTCAATTCGACCCGTATATTTTTTATAAATTCTAAATGTTACGTAAAGGACTAACGCAAACTATTATATTTAAACTGATTTTAATGGCTTAATTTTACTACAACAAATCTCACATAAAATTATAATAAATTTCATAAAAAATCTCTAAGTTAACAATTAACGAGGAAAAATAGTGTCGTTTTTTTATTTTAAAATCAATAAAACGGCATTCCCTCCATATTACGTTGGCAAAAGTCAATAAAACAACTTATTTACATTTTACGAGCATATAATTATGTTGTAAATATTTAATAATAGTGGTAGCCTCGCGGGCAAGAACGCCCGCCTTGAACGTAAGGGGTGCAAGTTCAAATCCCAGGCTCGCACCTCTGAGTTAATTTTCATGTGCGAATGTCATTTTCAATAATGATGACCATTTGCTGAACGGTGAAGGAAAAACATCGTCTGGAAACCTGCACGTCTATAGAAAGGCGTGTGAAGTTCACCAACCCGCACTGGGCCAGCGTGGTGGACTATGGCCCAAATCTCCCTCGTATTGAGGGGGAATGTGCCCGGTATAATGGCAATAGGCTCGCCCCCTATTACATTGGGACCAAAATACATCGGCGAAATGTGGGCGCACTACAGTGCACCTCTGCCTACCCCTCCGGGGAATACAGGCGTGATGATGTATAATTACCTATCTAATCGATTGCTCACATATTTATAAGCATTAGGTACATACACACGCCAAAAAAAAAAGTTATATCATTTTCACTTGCTGAACAGTAAAGGAAAACATCGTGAGGAAACCCGCTCGTATATAAAGGCGCTTGAAGTTCACCAAACCGCACTGGGCGCTCCGCCATCTTTATCACTGTCATCATCTACTTTTATTTATAATGTGTATTTAGTAAATTCGTCCTTGCTATTAATTACTCGACATTGCCATAAATACCGCTAATCGCAGGTGCAGGCATTCTTCATCTTATTCTATTAAATTTTCACTCATTTCCTAAAAAAAACAAGCTCCTTTTTTAAAAAACGAATCAATAGTATGTCGAAGGCACACGTGATGTATGATCAATGACGTAATCAGTGTATAACATGTTGTACAAATATTGGCAACACTTGAGCGGTTGGATTGAAAGCGTTCCAAGTTTGAAACACTTGCATTAGGGTTGCCATATTTTAATTACCGAACGAAAATTCATATATATGTGAATGTGATATTCTAAGCTTATGCTTAAATAAAGAAATAGAGCCCTTTTATCGTCCCACTGCTGGGCACGGGCCTGCCTTCAATGCGAGGGGGATTCAAGCCAAAGTCCACCACGGTGCCCCGGTGCGGGTTGGTAGACTTCACACATCTATCGAGAACTAGTCAAGTTCTTCAGACGTGCAGGTTTTCTCACTATGTTTTTCTTTACCGCTTTTAGCGAGTGATAATCTCGGATGAAAATGAAATAAGCACGCGCAAAGGGACGAGCCGGGTTTTCATTTTTATTCGACTGAAGATATTTACGCGTAATAAGATTAAGTCCGTAAATAGATCTTTCTATACTAAACTATATAATAAAGAGGAAAGATTTGTATTTTTGTATGTAACGAATAAACTTAAAAACTACTGGACTGATTTCAAAAAATATTTTGTCGTTAGTAAGCTACATTATCACTGAGTAACATGTTTAAAAAAAATTGTCCACCCATGCCGTGCGATGCCGGGACGAGCCCATAGTCAGAAAATAAAAAGATAAGATAATAAATATTTAAGCAACTACTAGCTGTGCTCGCGACTAATTATTTTCATTATTGTAGTATAGTATAGTTTTCAAAGACAAAAATAAAAAATAAAAATTTCTTGTTTATAAACACTTAAGTAAAATGGATAAAATTGACAAAAAGCAAGTCCACATTATTGCCAGCCTGAAGTTGAAGAAATATCGTGATAGAATCACTTACGAAATTATAAAAAAAACCGGCCAAGTGCGAGTCGGACTCGCGGACGAAGGGTTCCGCACCATTATCTATAAAAACGGCAAAAAATCACGTTTATTGTATAGGAACCCCGTTAAATATTTATTTTATTCTATTTTTTTAGTATTTGTTGTTATAGCGGCAGCAGAAATACATCATCTGTGAAAATTTCAAGTCTCTAACTATCACGGTTCATGAGATAGAGCCTAGTGACAGACAGACGGACGGACGGACGGACAGCGAAGTCTTAGTAATAGGGTTCCCGTTTTACCCTTTGGGTACGGAACCCTAATAAAAAGATAAGATAATATTTATGCAACTACTAGCTGTGCTCGCGACTAATTATTTTCATTGTTGTAGTATAGTATAGTTTTCAAAGAGTAAAAATTATAAAAAAAAAATCTTATAAATACTTAAGTAAAATGGATAAAATTGACAAAAAGCAAGTCTACATTATTGCCAGCCTATCAAAACTGAAGTTGAGCAAATATCGTGATAGAATCACTTACGAAATTATAAAAAAACACGTTTAGCAATATTTACACGCAAATTATGAAAATATTTAATTGGTCTAGTGATTAGAAAACATGCACAGAACCTCTTTTTATAATTAAGATGGAAACAAGAATTTTAAATGCGTCGCAACTTCTTGTTTTATTTGTATATCTTATGCTTAACATGTTACATGTATAACAGCCTACTTATAATGGAATGTATTATTACAAAAGGGCTTTACTGTGCAGTGACATTACACAGTGACTTTTTTTCCGAAATTATGATAGGTATTTAATGGAAGAAGATGAGGAACGGCTGCACCTGCGATTAGCGGTATTTATGCCAATTAATAGCAAGGAAAAATTAAATAAATGGATACATAAATATATATAAAAAATTAGAGATGAACATGACGGATGAATCGCTAAAGATCTACTTATACTGGCATTTAATATTACAAAAGTTTTAAGGTGCAGTGACAATATTGGAGTAATAGTTGTACCAATAACTTTTTTTTTAATTCGGGGATAGTTTGTATAAGATGCTTAGTTTAATAAAAAAAATATTATTATACTCTTTTGTTTATTAATTCATAGCTGTTGCGCACTAGTTTGCGTCTCAAAAACAGTGGACGTGGTAAGTAAAATGAAATTATATCGTGGAAAAAAATACTTAAATATATCTCATTTAATATTTAAGGCACGTAAAATGTATGTGTTTTTTGAACCCACAAAGTTAATAGTTTTTTTTCTTGATTCTTACTTTTTTACGAAATGAGTGAAATGATGAAATTTAATGGAATAAGATGAGGACTGGCTTCACCTGCGACTAGCGCGGGTATTTCGCCAATGTCAAGTAATTAATAGCAAGGACAAATTCAATAAATACACATTATAAATAAAAACTGATAATGACAGTGATAAAGATGGCGGATGAATTATCGATTCTATGCTATTATATTCTACTGTCGTAACGAACTGGTTGTCAAAACGGACCTTTTCGATCTTAGTGACTGTAGGCATGCGCAAATTTATAGGATATAATAACGCATCTTACAAATTAGCCTTTATCAATTAAATACCATTTTCAAATTGATGTTTCCATTGTTTAAAAAGGCCAGATCGCGCACCGCCATTCACGATTTCAAAGTTTATGAACGCATCCGAACGCGCGATCTGTGCGACATTTTGGCGGGAGCGCTGACATAAATGTCACCTGTCAAAATGCGCGCGTAGTATTTGGGTTAAATTCTGAAAGGATATTCAACCGCCATTTTTATCACCTTCATCGGCTATTTCTATTTATAACTGGATGATCCGGCAAACTTTATCACATACATTGTTTTAAAAATTAAACTTGAAATAAAAATTATTATTCACCAAAATAGTTACAAAACGAGTTACTGTGAAACCCAAACTAGGCGTTACCTATATTTTGGGTTTCTGAGTAAAAAAAAATATAAGAAAAAAAAATGTAAACTTGACAATTTGTAAGTGCCCTCATAAGCCTATTACAGAATAAATGATTTGACTTTGACTTAAAATTATTTGGGAAGTGAATTGAATAAATGTAAAATAGGAAATTTAATAATGAAAAAATATAAAGAGTGTGTGCACGTATTGTGTGTGTAATGAAGTGTTTTAATTTGTTTTTCTTCAAACCACCCCTGTATTATAGCGAACAAGACAAAATCATTCAAATCGGTCAGGTTGTTCTTGAGGTTTGACGAAACCAATGAACAGCAACTTAAAGCAAGCAGAAAAAGATGTGAATTTATTGTAATTGTTTTTGATATTATTTACTAGACACTGGCAAAATGCCTTCTAATTCTTAATCATTATATTTCATCATTAAAAAAAAAAGAAAGGGATCTAACCTTCTTGTCCGTATGTGCCCAGTCTAGCCAAAGCCTGTTTTATCATAAGGTTATCTAAATATAGCTTAGAGAATACAGTATTGTTAGATAATATTTCCGTTACTAATCTGTTTTATTATTTATTTAGACCGATGACTACTGGCATTTTCTTAATGCTAACGGCATATCGCTACGATGCCCGTCGTAACGTAAGCGTAGAGTAGAACTACTAATTATTATACCTAGTATTATTATGTTTGGAAGTTTCTTAGTAGGTAAAAAAAAACTAAATCTACTTCAAATAAATTTATTGCCGAAACCAATATTATTTGACAAAGAAAAATAACCATTTATACACGTTGACAGCGGCACTCATTTTTGTATTCTTTCCATTCCTGCGGTACTGAGCGATTAAGATCTCGTTGGAAAACTATAATTAAGGGGCGGTAAGGGTCTTTTAAAGTAAATACACTACTGCATGCTATTTTAATAGCATTCAGTGCATAGCAATAATACACTAAATCAAATTTAAGTTACGGCGTTCGCACGGCAGAGAAGGCTATGTTTTTCTTAGCCGCACCCCAAGGAAGACACATAGGAGGCGTATTACACCTGATTCCGCACTGAACGTTTTAAAAAAACGGTTGAATTGCCTAAGATTGTCTATTCCCATTTTTTGACCTTTATCTGGCATCGGGGGGCATCGGGGGCGACGAATAGGTATGCTTAAGACGGCCCTGCTCATATGTTTGTAATTGGAGGGGAACAAAATATATACAAAAATATTCAAAGTGGTAAACAGTACCTAATTTTATTGAGATCGCATTTTGGTATCGGCAATAACTTGGGCGTAATGACTTGTCTGTGAGCGCAGAGAGAGCGGTGGTGAATGGTACCTACTTCGCTAATAGTTTCTTAAGAATACTTTACGAGCGGGGTCAATGCAGAGGTCGCGACTGTCGCGAGGTCAAAGATGAACACCACTCATCGGTACATCTCTATTTAATTATATAAAAAAATAACACTATCAGTTGACTTTATGGTCATAAAATCGGCCATCTTTGTCGCATTTATCACCTATTTTTTTTTTAATTTTGACTAGCTGTTACAAAAAAAGAATGGAATCAATAGCCATAGGAATTTTTATTGGAATAAGATGAGGAGTGGCTCCTCCTGCGTTTAGCGGGTTTTTCAGCCAGTGTAGAGTAATTAATAGCAAGGGCCGATTCAATGAATACACATGTAAATAATTATACATATACCAATGGGTGATGAACGAGATAAAGATGGCGGATGACTCCTAGGAGGTTCTGAATTTAAAAAAAAAGGACTGTCTTTTCGTAATAATTGTACCTAAATATTATGTCTTAAATGTATTAGCAGTGGTGGCCGAGTGGTCTAACGCACGCCTTGCAATCAAAGTGTGCAGGTTCAAATCCCGACTCGCACCTCTGGGATTTATGTGCGAATCTCATTTTCATCCGAGATTATCACTTGCTATGAAACGGTGAAGGAAAACATCGTGAGGAAACCTGCACGTTTGAGGGAACTTGACTAGTTTTCGATAAATGTGTGAAGTCTGCCAACGCGCACTGGGCCAGTGTGGTGGACTATGGCCTGAATCCCTCTCGCAATAAGGGGAGGCCCATGCCCAGCAGTGGGACGTTAAAAGGGCTATTGTAGTATATCTCTGTATACATATGTTGTTTTTTTCATGGAGATATTATAACGGAGATGGCAATTCGAGCCCGCGCTGCGGTACATTATTCTGGTTTCTCAAACTCCGCCATTTTTTTCCCATATAGTTGCCGTAGGTACATGAGATAACAAAAATGGCGGAAAAATCGCCGCAGAGCTATACGAAGAGTGCAGTCGTCATGGGCATTCTAGATACTCTGTGTTTATAAAAATATATACAATGCGATCCAAATAAGAATAGGAATGTCAATAACCTCTCTCTGTCAAATGTCACTTGAAAAGTATGGTTTGCAAAAAACTTCTTTGCATATCAATAATAATAGTCTAACATCAAATTTAAATAAAAAGGTTAAATTAGTAACAAATTGTCTGAGTATAATATTTAATTATTTAAAGTCATACCTAATTAGTTTTCGTTCGTCACAATATGGCGCAGAGTCGATCCTATTCTTATTTGAATCGCATAATATACTTAAACGAATTATGACTTTAAATAATTAAATATTATACTAAGTATGACAATTTACTACTAATTTAAATTTGATGTAAGACTATTATTATTGATATGCAAATAATCTTTTTGCAAATCAT
This sequence comes from Ptilodon capucinus, assembly GCA_914767695.1. NCBI lineage: Eukaryota > Metazoa > Arthropoda > Insecta > Lepidoptera > Notodontidae > Ptilodon > Ptilodon capucinus. The sequence continues at coordinate 4,106,177 of OU611837.1, forward strand.
ACTTTTCAAGAGACAGATATAGGTTATTGGGAGTTCTATTCTTATTTGGATCGCACTATACGAGTCGAATTACATAACCTCATTTTGAAGTTTGATAAAAAATGCGGATTGCTGTGACCCTTGCCAGAAATAGTCAATATTACGCAAAATTGAAATGAATAGTTATCAAGTTGGTTGTAAAGAGTTTTGTAAATGTCGCGCCTACCTACGGCGAGTTCGAAATGCGGCGATTGCGGAATTACTTAAGCCCTGCGCACACAGGCGCGTAAAAGGTCGCGCGTCAGAGTTATTGCTATCACCAAAACTCTGTGTCAATAAACACAAAGATTGAATTTCTGTGGTAAGTGCCTCGCGAACACGAGTCAAGTTAACTTTTGATGTGAACCATCTATAGGCGAGGGGTAAACCTGATTTTTGGCGTGGCGAGATTTCCCGACGCTTCGCCACAACAAAATGAAATCAACCTTATTACTTAATGCATAAAGGCTCCTCGGTTCTTTACGCCGCTTAGACTCCGCCCACCGACTGATTCCGCTCATTCGACGCTACGACGTTCATGTTTCACATCTGCCTGGCGTCCCGCGACGGTTCAATTTTTTCTAAGAGAAAAACCTTACAGTATTCATCCGCCATCTTTATTTCGTTCATCACCCATTTTTATTAATAATCGAGGGGTTTGGCTTTGTTTGACTTTGCGATAATTTTTTTGCATACTCGTTCGACGCAGAATAATTAGCTGTTTTCAAATATGTATATACTTAAGTAAATATCGCCCAAAAGTGTCGCTTAAGTCAAATACCTTTTCACCCCTTGATATGATACCCATAGTACAAGCTTTGCTTAGTTTGGTATCGTACTGTGGCGCACCCTATATCTCGCCACGAAACACAACTACCGCCAGTCGCTACTAGATGGCGCGACTGTAGTCACACCGCAATTCTACGCGTACAAGAAATTATCCGCCGTACAAATTACTATGAAAATCCTAGCTCGCGGTACTGGTGTGTTCAACGATCTGAACTATACAGGGTGTTTCAGAAGTCCGAAATAATACTTTGGGTACATATAAGGCAGCTCATATGTGGATCCTTAGTGAAGAAAGTTTATACCTAACTATCATAGTTTCTGAGTTACAGACCCTTGAATATTTGTCACAGGTATCGTGTTCTGGCCTTTGGGTACATCCATAACCCTATTCAGCAATGTAAACTACACTAATGAGAGGCGGCTACCAATATTCACAAAACAGGACATGCAAATTTTACTTAGGGCTCGAGATATTACGAGTTTTAGAAATTGATGACGAAAAAAAAGTTGGAAAAACATGGTCGAATTTCAATCAATTTTTTATACCATTCAGTTTTATACACGATACCGATGCTAGCGTTCAAGTATTATTTCGGACTTCTGATACACCTTGTATATACAAATTCCCCAACAACATCAATGGGGCGTAGCGGACCCCGCCAGGCATAGCAGGAAGATCTGGCGATGTACAATAACTCATTGGTTTATTTATACAGTTTTGGTATTGTAGCATTGGTAGCCTCGTGGGCAGGAACGCCCGCCTTGAACGTAAGGGGTGCAAGTTCAAATCCCGGGCCCGCACCTCTGTAATAATTTTCATGTGCCAATGTCATTTTCAACAATAAATACCACTTGCTGAACGGTGAAAGGAAACATCGTGAGGAAACCTGCACGTCTATAGAAAGGCGTGTGAAGTTCACCAACCCGCACTGGGCCAGCGTGGTGGACTATGTCCCAAATCTCCCTCTTATTGAGGGGGAATGTGCCCGGTATAATGGCAATAGGCTCTAGGCTATTACATTGGGACCAAAATACATCGGCGAAGTGTCGGCGCATTACAGTGCACCTCTGCCTACCCGTTCAGGGAATACAGGCGTGATGATGTATTTATTTTGGTATTGTCAAATTATTATTCGCGCGTTTTTTGACGCCCCTGTTAATACAAGGCTCCCATATTTATGTAACAAACCTTTTGTTGCATAACGCGTTCGGTATCGTCGCAATATATAAGTTTATTTACACAATACGGCCTCGCGTCTATAGTTTAGACTAATAAATGTCTGATGGATTAACTTATTATATACTTTATAACGAGCATAGTACATAGTTTATTATACAAAGCCTTTGGCACACAGTGGCGTGAAGACGCGCACGTGTTATCAATACGATCTGTGGTAAAGATTGTGATTGTGTGTGTGAGATTGTAAATTTGAGCGTTATTTATAAATTAGTATTAGTAAATATTTCTTTATTTCTTATCTTTCTTATAAATTACATTTTTAAATATATATATAAAAAATACATTTAAAAATATAAAAAACAGTTCCCCACCGGCATCTGGAACAGGGTCCTAGTTACCAGTGGTTAGGGCTCCAGAGAGAGGAACTTCCTCACAATGCGCGCCGTCTCCAGAAGTACCGCCTTCTGAATCTGTCCCTTGATCCAGCCGCCTAACGCGAGCCTCTTTAGGTGTTTGTCGAGGCTCTTGGCTAATAAGCCATGGGCGGAAACGACTATCGGTACAATGATTGCCGCATCAATGTCCCACATGTCGACAACCTCGTGAGCCAGATCAAGATACTTGCTTTCTTTATCTTTCTCGGCCTTCACGAGATTCTCGTCATGGGGGACAGTGATATCGACAATAATTGCACGGCGCTCTTGGCGATCTATCAGCACAATATCAGGCTTATTGGCTACAATAGTCCTGTCTGTGATGATAGATCGGTCCCAATACAATGAGATATGACCTTCTTCGAGAACTGGTTGTGGTTCATACCTGTAGTACGGTACCTCGGATGTCACAAGGCGATATTTCAGGGCAAGTTGCTGGTGGATAATCCTGGCTACTTGGTTGTGTCTGTGTAAATATTGACCATTTGCGAGACGCGAACAACCGGAGATGATATGCCTCAGGGATTCTCCAGGGCGATGACATGCCCGACAAATGTCGATGGTGCCATCCCGAAGAATATATTTCCGGTAGTTGTTCGTCATCACAACTTCGTCCATAATTGCACAGACAAAACCTTCAGTTTCCCCAAAGAGGTCGCCGAATCGTAGCCAGGCCACGGAGGCCGCAAGATCTACATCGGGCCCATGAAGGGCTCGATAGTACCTTCCGTGTAGCTCCTTGCCCTGCCATACCAACCTACGATCATCCGTAAATATTATTATTAGTATTAGTATTTGTAAATATTTTTTTAGGGTTCCGTACCTTAAAAGGAAAAAACGGAACCCTTATAAGATCACTTGGTTGTCAGTCTGTCTGTCAAGACCCTTTTTCTCAGAAACGCGTGAAGGTATCAAGTTGAAATTTATAACAGAGACTTACGTCTGCGGTCCCTTAGTGCCCTAAAATAATCAAACTTCTAGGTTAACGCAATCAAAAGATATGGCGGCTTAAAGCTGGCTTTTCACGGTTCGCGATTCTACGGATTATCACGCACAGCCGAAAACCACCGACGGCAACGCACACAGACAGGGCTCTTCCAACGGTGCGTGTCGGTCTGTCTAGATATTTTTATAAGAGCCCTGTCTGTGTGCGTTGCCGTCCGTGGTCGTCGGCTGTGTGTGATGATCCGTAGAATCGCGAACCGTGGGTAGCCAGCTTCATGTTGCATTTTCAGTATTTGCACGAGAATCAAAAACCTATAGGGTACTTCCCGTTGACCTAGAATCATGAAATTTGGCAAGGTCTTATAGCACAAGTAAAGGAAAAAATCCGAAAACAGTAAATTTATTGTTAGTAAATGTTTTTTTGTGATTACAAACTTATTATGTAGTTACTTTGTATGGGGACACCAGTATACCAACTACAAGTTAAGTTTGTCTCTCTACCCAGTTTACCTTTTCATTAGAGTAATGCTCGGTGCTTTCACAGTTTAGTTACGGAAGCCTTGGTGCGCGAGTCCAGCTCGCACTTGACCGGTTTTTCCTTTATAATGTGTATTTATTGAATTTGTCCTTGCTATTAATTACTCGACATTGACATAAATAATTTATCGCAGGTTCAGGCATTTCTCATCTTATTCCATTAAAATCTTATCATTTCTTTCATTTTTTAAAAAAGAAGAACTAGATGGCGCCGTAACAAATGTGGATGTACATTGCTTGTTCCAGATCCTCGTATCAGCCTCTATAACCTTATCTCAAAGACACGATGAGATCATCAGACAAGACTTCGATGGACCCCACGACGATGGATCTTACCGTTGGGCGATACAGACAGGTAACTTAATAAATATATTATCACGCCTATATTCCCCGACTAGGAGTAGGAAAGGGAGTAGACGCACCTTGCTTTAATAGCTTCCTAGGTGTAAAGACTATATTTGTAATTAAATATTAGACTGCCGTGAGTATAATTCTTCTCTAGTATTGTGGCAAAGGTGCTGTCTGCTCACAAGGCATTGCTGCTCCTGAGAATGTATTACTCGCAGTTATCATTTTGAAAAGAGTAACCATTGAGTTTCTTACCGGCTATTCTCAGTGGAAGCAGCATTCCGAACCGGTGGTAGAATCTGACTATTTGTAAGTGTTTTTGGGCCTACACGAATATATTTTTTTTATTTTGATTTAGGCAGCCCGCGCTTCGCCGATGTATTACGGTCCCGATGTAATAGTGGGCGAGCTGACGAAGGAGATTTTAGGCCGTAGTCCACCACGCTAGCCCAGTGTGGGTTGTTGAACTTCACACGCCTTTCTATAGACGTGCAGGTTTCCTCACGATGTTTTCCTTCATCATTCAGCAAGTGGTAATCATTATTGAAAATGACATTCGCACATGAAAATTATCTCCGAGGTGCGAGCCTGAGATTTGAACTTGCACCCCTTACGTTCAAGGCGGGCGTTTAACCGACGAGGCTACCACTGCTGTTAGGGTATCCAGTATCCAGCCGGATACCGGATAGTAATTCAGTATCCGGCCGGATAGTAATTCAGTATCCGGCCGGATACCGGATAGTAATTCAGTATTCGGCCAGATACCGGATAGTAATTCAATATACGGCAAGATAGTAATTCAGTATCCGGCTGGATACCGGATAGAAATTCAGTATCCGACTGGATAGTAATTCAGTATCCAGCCGGATAGTAATTCAGTATCCGGCCGCATAGTAATTCAGTATCCAGCCGGATATTGGATAGTAATTCAGTATCCGGCTGGATACCGGATAGTTATTCAGTATCCGGCTTGATAGTAATTCAGTATCCGGCCGGATACCGGATGGTAAAACTTAAAAAAAATCTCATTGTTTTACACAAGGCAAATCATACCACAATAGGTGGACACCGTTTATTTTTATAATCGCACGACAAAAATGATTGTTTATTAATGAATACCAAATTTTCCGCATTTGTTGGTAAGAGACGACTCCGCTTAGCTTCGTATACCAGACTAGCTTCTGAACCGACTAGCTTTTCACTGTAAACGCTACTGCCAAGTGCTGTAAGGTATTATATCCTAGCAAACCTTGACAACTGCGGGTACTGATGCAAATTATCTGAACACCAAATATATGGGTCGTGATTGCGATCGATTCAAGTTGTCTTTAAGAAAAAGTATACGTCGTTAGCAATCACAGCTATTATCTTTTGCCACTTCATTGAAACAGTTCCCAAAAAGTAAGCTTCGTCGTAAGAATGTTATATATACTCTATCATGATTTTCTATCGGTCTTTTTTAGTTTCACGACCTCCTAAATAACCTTGGTTCTTAAAAGGTAGCGATTTGCCGGATATCCGGTATCCGGCCAAACATTTTCAGTACATTTACAAGGGAATCAAAAACCTATAGGGTACTTCCCGTTGACCTAGAATCATGAAATTTGGCAAGAAGCAAGGTCTTATAGCACAAGTAAAGGAAAAAATCCGAAAACTAAATTTATTGTAAGAAAATGTTTTTTTGCGATTACAAACTTATTTTGTAGTTACTTTGTATGGGGACACTAGTATACCAACGGCAAAGTTAAATTTGTGTCTATAATCAGTTTATCTTTTCGTTAGAGCAATGCTCTGTGCTTTCATAGTTTAGGTACGGAAGCCTCGTTGCGCGAGTCCAGCTCGCACTTGGCCGTTTCTTTTTCCTCGATCGTCTCTCGTGCTCCCCTAGACGGGATGCCCTAAGCAATTGCATATTTGGCTTAAGGGCTAATCCAGGACTGGGTAGAGGCCAGTTTATTACATTAGTAGGATACTTGGCGGAGAGGTGCATGCTTGGTGCACCCACTCTGTATCATATTTTACTTTCCAGTTGTTGTGGTAGCCGCGGTCGAAAGCACGCCTTACAATCAAAGTGTGCAAGTTCAAACCCTGGCTCGCACCTCTGGGTTTATGTGCGAATCTCATTTTCATCCGAGATTATCACTTGCTATGAAACGGTGAAGGAAAACATCGTGAGGAAACCTGCACGTCCGAGGGTACTAGAATAGTTCTCGATAGATGTCTGAAGTCTGCCAACCCGCACTGGGCCAGCGTGGTGGACTATGGCCTAAATCCCCCTCGCATTGAGGGGAAGCCCGTGCCCAGCAGTGGGACGTTAAAACGGCTGTATAGTAATATAGTACTTGTAGCATGAGCACCAAGACTACACGTATGTCACGGAATACCTTGATGTTGTCTCTTTCTCTCGTATGAAATTAGACAGAGAGCGAGCGAGCAACTCCGTGACAAAGGTCTTGTCTTGACATCCATGCTAACCCAACAGGTGGTGGCATCTACCATGAGCAGCGTGGTGGTCTGCAGCAGGGTGAGTCAGGGGAGCCAAGTCTCCTCGTGCAAGGACAGTACCAGTACACGGCGCCAGATGGACAGGTAACATAACAAATATCACTGGCAATACATACCCATGGTCAGGGGCGGCCATAGCAAGTTTTAGGGTTCTGTACCTAAAATGAAACCCTTAAAGCAGTGTTTTTCAACCTTTTTCGTGACATGAGCCTAACCTAACCTAACGGGTAGGGAGGTCGCGAAATATTTCTTCATTTTAGGGTTCCGGACCTAAAAAGGAAAAAAACGGAACCTTTATAGGATCACTTTGTTGTCCGTCTGTCTGTCTGTCAAGCCTCTTTCTCAGAAACGCGTGAAGGTATCAAGTTGAAATTTATAACAGAGACTTATGTCGTATGAGACTTTTTTTAATTATTCATTTTCCGAAAAATGGTGTTGATTGAATTGTTGCAAAATTAATTTCGATCTAAAATCACAAAACCTCTTTTATCTTAATAACGGTACATCGTAGTTTAAAAATGATGTAATTTTACCCCCCTATAGGAAACCCCGTCCAAATTTAATTATGATCTTTTTTTCAAAGTTAATTTGGTGTTTTTTAGGGTTCCGTACCCAAAGGGTAAAACGGGAACCCTATTACTGAGACTTCGCTGTCCGTCCGTCCGTCCGTCCGTCCGTCCAACCGTCCGTCCGTCTGTCTGTCACCAGGCTGTATCTCATGAACCGTGATAGTTAGACAGTTGAAATTTTCACAGATTATGTATTTGTGTTGCCGCTATAACTAAAAAACAGAATAAAATAATTATTTAAGAGGGCTCCCATACAACAAACGTGATTTTTTTGCCGTTTTTATAGATAATGGTACGGAACCCTTCACGCGAGTCCAACTCGCACTTGGCCGGTTTTTTTATATATTTTTTTAGAAAAATTGTGTTGATTAAATTTGTATTGTTGCAAAATTAATTTCGATTTAAAATCACAAAACCTCTATTATCTTAATAACGTATATTATTCACACGCCTTTGTATAGACGTGCAGGTTATACCTTATCTCATTATTTGGGGTCGGCGCAGTATGTACTTTTCTTCCATTCGTCTCGCTTTTCCGTCATACCGACATCGACTCCGATCTCAATCATATCACTTTTTACACACTCCATCCATCTTTTCTTTGGTCTTCCCCTCGCTCTGTATCCATCCACATTCATACTCATCACTCTTTTAGTCACATGCTTCTCATCTCTTCTCATCACATGCCCAAACCATTCTAGTCTCTTACTTCTCACTTTTTCTGTTATGGGCGCTACTTTTATACTACCTCTCGGGCCCTGGATTTGAACATGAACCTTTATATCCAAGGCGGGCGTACCCACTATGCTACCACTGCTATATATTGTAACTAAGCTTTATATATTTGTTTTCAGGTGATAAATGTCCTGTACAGAGCTGGAGAGGATGGATTCCAGGCAATAGGGTCTCACATACCAACCCCTCCGCCTATCCCCGCCGCCATACAACGCTCATTAGATTATTTAGCGACAAAACCACCTTCAGATTATGATTACCACCAATAAATGTAGATACATGGTCAATTTAATTTCAAAATATGAGCATTCTATTCTGGCACAAGCATTTTGTTCAGCTTTAGGTGGTAAAAATACCACTGCTATTGTGATTGAATTCATATATAAAGTATTATATTCTGGTACAAGCATTTTGTTCAGCTTTAGGTGGTAAAAATACCACTGCTATTGTGATTGAATTCATATATAAAGTATTATATTCTGGTACAAGCATTTTGTTCAGCTTGAGGTGGTAAAATACCACTGCCATTGTGATTGAATTCATATATAAAGTATTATATTCTGGTACAAGCATTTTGTTCAGCTTTAGGTGGTAAAAATACCACTGCTATTGTGATTGAATTCATATATAAAGTATTATATTCTGGTACAAGCATTTTGTTCAGCTTGAGGTGGTAAAATACCACTGCTATTGTGATTGAATTCATATATAAAGTATTATATTCTGGTACAAGCATTTTGTTCAGCTTGAGGTGGTAAAATACCACTGCTATTGTGATTGAATTCATATATAAAGTATTATATTCTGGTACAAGCATTTTGTTCAGCTTGAGGTGGTAAAATACCACTGCTATTGTGATTGAATTCATATATAAAGTATTATATTCTGGTACAAGCATTTTGTTCAGCTTGAGGTGGTAAAATACCACTGCTATTGTGATTGAATTCATATATAAAGTATTATATTCTGGTTCAAGCATTTAGTTCAGCTGGAGGATCTGAAAATACCACTAGTAGTTTGATAATTATCAAATATTAAGCATTCTATACAAGACTTTAGCTTACTTGGAGGAGTTTATAAAACCACTATTATTGTAACTCTTTGCTCCAATTAAAACTAGATTGACCATGATTTTAATTAAAACAAAGTACAAACTATGCTAGAATCAGAATCAGAATGATGATTTTGTTAGCAACTCGCTTTTAGTTACGTTCGGTGCCAACAGAGTCGTCACCATTTAATTACTTATAATTATTTAAATAAAACGAATTAATTAAAAAGTATAATGTTTTATTCAATAATAAAAATCCATTGTATAATAAGTCTAATATATTTCCGAGGACCGGATACAAATAAGGATGCTGACAGACCAAGAACATTTACGTATAACGAGCATTCGAAAGTAAGTACAACACGAGCATTTTGTTGAACACAATAATTTTATCGATGATTCTTATACATGGAACCCAGTGATAAAAAAATCCATGGAACGAGCATTCTAGAGACAGTATGACACGAGCATTTTCTGGATCCCAACCATTTTATCGAGCATTCTTTTGAATCAAACAAAGTCGTAAAAATCTGCATAACGAGCATTCTAAAAAAAGCACGACTCGCACATTTTAATAGACATTCTTAGTAATCCGGCATAAGTCATAGAAATATAAATCGCGGCTCCCGTTGAACAGTTGAACAATATTCAAATATTTCGTTCAGGTCTGCAGGCATCTTTATATCATTATATCCTTGCACCACGGTAAAATAACATAAATATATTTCATTTTGAACACAAGTAATAAACGTATTTCTCGAAGTGACTGTGCTATTTTATAAAATTAGTAGCTGACCGGGCGAACTTTGTACCGCCTTAGAATGAGTGACATACGAAAGCAGCGCCACCTACCAGGTCCATTTGTAAATCTAAACCATCCAGGGTGCCACCCAAACGCATACAAAAAAAATCATTCAAATCGGTACAGCCGTTTAGGAGGAGTTAGCTTACAATGAAAAATGGCAATTCCATCGAGAAATACTTAAAGCAATCAGCCTCTTGGCCTGTTGACACATTGGCATTGAGCCCTGGACACACTGGGGCGACCACCCTCGCGCGACAACATTTTATGAATACCAAAACAAACTCTGTGTCAATATGCATACAGTATTTAAAAACAAGCTTTTATTTAAATGCCCTTAGTTTTCGTGTTGCAAGCCCTTTTATTAAATACCTATACTGTGGTAGTGCAGAAAAAAAAAATATTCCACCATATTGGATGATCCGCCATATTGGAATTAGAATGACGTCACATAGCTAAGCATGCATTGTCATCCAAAATAAGCGTGTACACCAAATTTCAGCTCAATCGGTCAAAGATAACTGATTTAAAATTCAGTTGAAAGATTCCACCCGGACATACATACGTTGCAAGCTAATATAAAACTTGTAATAAAATGAGAATGCCTATCGACTCCGGCCTGCGGCAATTTTTTTGACGTTTTTCTAACATCCGCCATTGTAGTCGCCGGATCAAGTAATTAAAACAACTTATACAAGCTGCGTATTTATTAAAATTTTACAGTAAAAAAAAATGGTAATGAAACTTTATAAAACGTATGTACATTAATTATAACGCAGCTAGTTTATATTGTGTCTACGACAGCGCCATCTGTAGGGCTAATAGCGATACTTATCGACGCGACGGGACCTATAGCTTAGGACTACAATACGAGTATCGATTATTACCAGGCCCTGTATCATGACAGTTTAGACATAAGTTTTATCTCTTTCAACTGTCAGATTCGTCGAGAAAATGACGTCACAACGAGCCATGTTCAGTACAAAAAGCTCAAAGTGACGTCATTTTCTCGACTAATCTGACAGTTGAAAGAGATAAAGCTTATGTCTAGGCGGTCATGCTAAGGGGGCAGGTGGTTCCCAATCGTGTCGATAGGTGTCGCTATTATAAATCTTCTAACCTGGATGCTTCTGCTTTACCATTGTAGATGCGATAGGATAAAGCCTGCTTTACCTATGTTAATAAAAATATATACCGAGATGGACTATTAAAAGAGGACGCGTTTATTTGTCACTGCGACACCCCGACAGAAATTAAACCCAAAAAACCTAAGTAGACGCACAACTTTACATATTGTTTGATTTACTTGATAAACGTATGTGGCGACATCTATCTCGCCACATACGAACTAAATCCTGCATCGCGATATTAAAGTTATCCGAGCGATTGTACATATACACAAGAACCCGACAACAACAGTCGGGCAGTAGCCCACCAGACACAACACCCGTCTGGTCGGAGGATCCTCCCGACTCAATGGTGGATGAGGAACTTTACACCCTGTTCCTCACACACCCCAAACATCAAAAGATTTGCCGCAGGCACATACGCAGGGTGGAGTCGATTTGGTTTCTCTGTTTACTCTATGAATTTCTGTGGTACCACAGTATCACGCCGCAAGATTCGTTCGCGCAGTTAATGACATTTCGTTCAAGCATAAGCTTTAAGTATAAATCTATACAGTTCGTTTTGACATTGCCAATAATTTAGACGCGCGTGTTTGGACGGTCCAGTGTGGGCAGGCCCTTATTCGCTCCCTAATATAATACATAGATAACTAGAATACTACACATTGAAATAAAACTATTTTACGGATTTTATCGCGTTTATTTACTTGGGATCATCAATCAACTTGGGATCCAGTAATAAATATGATTAAATCCAAAACCAAGCGTACCATTGCAAGACCTCGAGACACTGTGAGCACTTTCTGCGTGGATCGGACCGCAAACAACAACTAAATATGAGGGTACCCAGTTATTAACTATGACATCAGGACGTCTAACACCTCAGTCCCCCCGTGACCATGGTTGCTGTAAAGCAGCCAAAACGTCGGGAAAATAAAATAGTAAATAAACGCGATAGAATCCGTAAAATAGTTTCAATAGACCAATATGTCGTTTACAGGTGTATCAGAAGTCCGAAATAATACTTTAGGTACATATACGGTAACTTATGTGTGAACGCTTATTAAAGACAGTTTAAACCTATCATCATATATTCTGAGTTAAAGACCTTTGAATATTTGTCACAGGTATCGTGTTCTGGCCTTTGGGTACATCCATAACCCTATTCAGCAGTGTAAACTACACTTATGAGGGGCGACTACCAATATTCACAAAACAGAACATGAAAATTTTACATACCACTCGAGATATTACGAGTTATAGAAATTGACGACGAAAAAGAAGTTGAGAAAACGTGGTTGAATTTCGATTAAATTTTTATACCATCCAGTTGTATACCCGATACTGACGCAAACGTCAAAGTATTATTTCGGACTTCTGAAACACGCATGTATATACAACGTTATTCAGAATGTTATTATTTAATAACATTGTGAACCCATAAATAATCCTTCATAGTTTTATGCAAACAAATATAGACAACACATACTAATCGTATGATCCCCATCCCGTTTCAAAAATATAGAAAAAAAAAAAAATCTTACTCCAAAAAATAATTTTTAAATACTGTACATAACAGAGGTTTGCAGTCTTGTTACAATCATTATAAAACACATTGTATCTATTGTGTATGTACTATAGGTATTTACGTATAAATTATTACACTGGCATTTAATTCAATCAGTCGTACGTATTTAAAGAAATCTATAATAAATTTTATACAAAAAAAAAAATATAGAAATGGCACATTTTTTTTTAAATCAATCTCAATTCGATTGTTATATTTTTTATTTATAATGTGTATTTATTCAATTTGTCCTTGCTATTAATTACTCGACATGAATACAGCGTATCGCAGATGCAGCCATTCCTCATCTTATTCCATTAAAATATAATAATTAAACTCATTTTGTATGAAATAGAAGTTCTAATTGAAAATAACGCCATCTGTCGACGCAAAAGTGTTACCTGTCAACTGGTTTCTCATCACCGAGTGGTACGACCGTGTCGCGATAGATGGCGTTGCTGTGCGACTCGGGCAGCATCTTCTCGCCTTCGGGAGCGGTTTCCGTTTCAATTTGTTCTGAAACCCAAAAAAAGTCATCAAATTCGGTTCATAATAATAATAATAATACATCATCACGCCTGTATTCCCCGAAGGGGTAGGCAGAGGTGCACTGCAGTGCGCCCACACTTCGCCGATGTATTTTGGTCCCAATGTAATAGGGGGCGAGCCTATTGCCATTATACCGGGCACACAGGTTTCCTCACGATGTTTTCCGTCACCGTTTCTTAGCAAGTGATAATCTCAGATGAAAATGAGATTCGCACATTAAACCCAGAGGTGCGAGCCGGGGATAGAACCTGCGCACTTTGATTGCAAAGCGTGCGTTCGACCACTCGGCTACCACTGCTTTTGGCTTTTAACAAAAATGGCGGAAAAATCAGTTCAGTTGTATACTTGATACTGATGAAAACGTCAAACTATTATTTCTGACTTCTGAAACATCCTGCATAGATTAAGATTACTAGCTTCTACCCGCGACTTCGTCTGCGCAGACTTAGATTACACGTCGTTATAAATTATAGCCCTTTTTTAAATTCTGATATACAAACAATAATACTGTAAGGTGTCATCGAAAAAACCGTTTGGTAGTTTTTGCGTGAAAGAGTAACACGTTTGGTAGTTTTTGCGTGAAAGAGTAACATACATCCATACTGACAAACTTTCACATCTATACTAATATATATATATATTATAAAGAGCAAAGATTTGTGATCTTGTATGTAACGAATAAACTTAAAAACTACTGGACCGATTTCAAAAATTCTTTTACCGTTAGAAAGCTATTACTGAGTAACATAGGCTATATTATAAACCCGTGCAAAGCCGGGACGGACCACTAGTTTATAATATTGGTAGAATACTTGTTAAATCAAAAGTCTTCGTTTTTATATCAAAATGTTTAATAAAAAAAATATAAACCCTACGACAAGTGTCATAGACAATTGAGATCGTTTTTGACTGTTACCAGTGTTGCCACAAAATAAAAACTAAAATTCTACTTCTTTTCTTTTCTTCATTTCTTCTAAAAGTATACTTTACAATTATTATTATTTTTATGTATTAAACAATACTGACCGTCCTTAAGTTCTCGTCGCGTGACCATGGCGAAGAGAGCCGCGTGGAGAAGGGATCCCGCAACGGCGGCTATAGCGAGCACCCGGAACGAACTCCGACCCCCGAGCCAGCTATACAACCACCCACCGAGCAGCGACCCTATCGCGAAACCTGAAAAAATTACTACATCATGACGCCTGTATTCCCCGATGGGGTAGGCAGTGGTGCACTGCAGTGCGCCGACACTATACTGGAGTAGCAGTGGTAGCCGACTGGTCGAACGCACGCCCCTCACTTTAAAAATCACATCTCTACTTTTATTCATAAAGTTGAAGTTTCTTGCCCATTCTTCTCCATAGGAAATTCATTCCGAATGGGTGGTAGAGACACTATTATTATTATTTAATGACGATTAAAAGTGCCTGTATTGGTTTACATGTATAAAAACATTCTGATTCTATTCCTATTGATACAAAATACTCAAAAGTTCACGTTATGCACGCATATCGACTTATTAAGATATTAAAAAAAAAAAACATACGTTTCGAATTGAGAACCTTCTCCTTTTTAAAGTCGGTTAAAAAGTATAACAACTATACTTCCCACTAAAGTTAATACTCGTAACACAATTAGACAGTATTATGAAAGTTTCAATTAAGAACTTGTGTTTAATAGTAGGGGTCGATTTTTAGACTGCATCGACCCCCAAAATTAGTTTTCGTGTATATCGACCACTTTGGGAATCCCTGTACGCTTTGCATGACCGCGCCGACATAAGTTTTATCACTGTCAACTGTCAGATTCGTCGAGAAAACGACGCGACGTCACACCGAGCCATGTCTACATAAAGCTCGAAGTGACGTCAGATTTGTCGAAAAATCTGACAGTTGATAGAGATAAACTCATGTGTACACGGTCATGCTAAGCGTCATCTATGCTTACCAACGCCGTCGTCCATGCCGGCCACGATGCCTTGGACAGTGGCGGAGTACCCCTCGGGAGCCACATGGGCTGCGTATCCAACTATCGTTGAATAGCACAACGCGTACGTAGGTCCCTGCATTATAGCCTGGAGACAATATAATAAAACCCCAAATTTAAAAAAAACACTTCTTGTGGCGAACCCAATACTTCGCCACTTCCACCGGTCGCTACTAGATGGCGCGACTGTAGACACATCGCAATTCTACGCGTTCAAAAAATGATCCGCCATACAAAGTACTATGAAAATCCTAGCTCGCGGTACTGGTGTGTTCGACGATCTGAACTATATATACAAATTCCCCGACAACACTCCTCCGGTAAAGCTGTAAAGGCCACCTCACGGCCAACAGTGTAAGTCCTTCAAAAAAATCATCACTTGGGGGGTAGCGGACACCGCCAGGCATACCACCCGCCTGGCAGGAAGATCTTCCCTTTACCGCTAAATTCTGATCCATTAAACATTGGAATATAATAACATAAATATACAGGTGTATCAGAAATCCGAAATTATATTTTGGGTGCCAATACGGTAGCTCATATGTGGATGCTTAATGAAGACAGATAATACCTAACTATCATAGTTTCCGAGTTATAGACCTTTGAATATTTTTCACAGGTATCGTGTTCTGACCTTTGGGTAGATCCATAACCCTATTTAGTAGAGTAAACTACACTTAAGAGGGGCGACTACCAATATTCATAAAACAGAAAATTTAACATATAACTCGAGATATTACATGTTTAAGATAATTAAATTACATAAAAATGTAATTTAACTGTCAGATTTGTCGAGAAAATGCGGTCACACCGAGACATATCCAACACAAAAAGGTCGGCGTGGCGTTATTTTCTCGACAAATCTGTAAGTTGAAAGAGATAAAACTTATGTCTACACGGGCATGCTAAGCCTACAGGGATATATTTGTAGCGACATCTATCTCGCCACATACGAACTAAATCCTGCATCGCGATATTAAAGCGATCCGAGCGATTGCACATATATACAAGAACCCGACAACAACAGTCGGGCAGTAGCCCACCAGACACAACACCCGTCTGGTCGGAGGATCCTCCCTTTACCGCCAAACTATCACGTCGGGGTCACCAGTTTGGCGGTAAAGGGAGGATCCTCCGACCAGACGGGTGTTGTGTCTGGTGGGCTACTGCCCATTCATAAAATGTTTTCATATACTGTACAAGACCAGGGTTTTTTGGCTTGTGGTACCTATATCATGTTTTATAAGTGTTACCTCAATAAAGACGAGATGCCAGGGATGCTGTATGCACGAGATGAGCGCCATTCTCACCCCGTAACACATCAAAGAGACAGTCAGGGTGGTTCCGTAGCCAAAGCGTTTGATTATTTTACCTGACAACAAGAATATACAATTTATAATATACGGAAATATATATATATATACAGGGTGTATCAGAAGTCCGAAATAATACTTGGACGCTAGCATCGGTATCGTGTGTACAACTGAATAGTATAAAAATTTGATTGAAATTCGACCATGTTTTCCAACTTTTTTTCCTCGTCAATTTCTATAACTCGTAATATCTTGAGTCCTATGTAAAATTTGCATGTCCTGTTTTGTGAATTTTGGTAGCCGCCTCTCATTAGTGTAGTTTACACTGCTGAATAGGGTTATGGATGTACCCAAAGGCCAGAACACGATACCTGTGACAAATATTCAAGGGTCTGTAACTCAGAAACTATGATAGTTAGGTATAAACTGTCTTCACTAAGCATCCACATATGAGCTGCCGTATATGTATCCAAAGTATTATTTCGGACACCCTGTATATATAATAACTATTAATATATTATATAACGGGTTTTATTATATAGCCTATGTTACTCAGTGGTAATGTAGCTTTCTAACGGTAAAATAATTTTTTAAATCGGTCCAGTAGTTTTTAAGATAATTCGTTACATATAAAAAAAAATACAAATCCTTTCCTCTTTACAATATTAGTATAGAACTATATATATATAGATACTAGCTGTGCCCGCGGTTTCACCCGCGCTTATAGTTACTTTGGCGTAGAGTGATGTTATAAAGTCTATGACCTTCCTCAACAAATGGGGTATATACAGTTCAAAAATATTTTTTGAAATCGGATTGATTTCCAATACATCATCAATACATCATCACGCCTGTATTCCCCGAAGGGGTAGGCAGTGGTGCACCGTAGTGCGCCCACACTTCGCCGATATATTTTTGGTCCCAATGTAATAGGGGGCGAGCCTATTGCCATCATACCGGGCACATTCCCCCTCAATACGAGGGAGATTTTTGGGCTATAGTTCACCACGCTGGCCCAGTGCGGGTTGGTGAACTTCACACGCCTTTCTATAGACGTGCAGGTTTCCTCACGATGTTTTCCTTCACCGTTTCATAGCATGTGGTAATCTCGGATGAAAATGATGATTGATAGTTTCAGAGCATAATTCAACCAAACGAACAAACTCTTAAACTTTATAATATTACTATACATTGAAATAAAACTATTTTACGGATTCTATCGAGTTTATTTACTATTGATTTTCCCGACATTACTATAAGAAGGTATTTTAGGTACATCACGCTATGAACAGTAAAATTGGAACTATAGTTAAGAATGACACGGGAACATGAATGTTATAGGAAAACTGTGTGAAAAAATGGGGTCTTATAAGATGTGGGTTTTTTTTTTTTCTGAGATAGGGAGACAAACGAGCAGACGTTTCACCTGATGGTAAGTGATCAACGCCGCCCATGGACACCTGCAACACCAGGGGCATCGCAAGTGCGTTGCCGACCTTTAAGGAATGAGTAAATAATGGGTATGTAATAATAATATTTTGTAGGGGCACTTATATAATCAGTGGTAATTTTGTTGTAGATTTAAAGTACTTCTGGGTATACTATATTTTTAGTTTTATTTTCTTGCGGTAGAAGGGGGTGCAGGGGTGAAGGGGGTGCAAGGGGTCTTAATAACATCTAAAGACCCAAGCCAACCTCACCTGCTCGCGGTGTACCCTGCTAACTAACGAACGAGGCTCTGGCGAACCGTCCACCAACCCGCATTGGACCAGCGTGGTGGACTATGGTCCAAACCTCCCTACAAACATGACAGAAGCCCGAAGGTGGGTGCCGGCATCGTGGCAGACCAAGGAGAAGATGGTGCGACGATTTGGTCACTTTTGCGGGAGAAACGTGGCCACAACAAGCCCAGGATAGGGACATGTGGAGACGAGAGGGGGAGGCCTTTGCCCAGCAGTGGGACATACAATAGGCTACAAAAAAAAAAGAAGAACATACTGGTTTTCTCCGCAACCTGATCTTGATAACGCAACATAGAGCTGTCCGTGTGAAAAACAGTCATGGCGTAAATAGATTCCTACGTGCTTAAATGTTTGCCCCTGTGATTTATTTATTGTTACGGCAAACGATACTTTCACGGGGAATTGCATTCTTTAAGAAGTTAATAAAAACATCAATTAAATAACCATAGATATAACCGAGATTGTACAAACGTATTATTATGCGAAGAGACACGTACACATCATCATCACGCCTGTATTCCCCGAAGGGGTAGGCAGAGGTGCACTGCAGCGCGCCCACACTTCGCCGATGTATTTTGGTCCCAATGTAATAGGGGGCGAGCCTATTGCCATTATACCGGGCACACAGGTTTCCTCACGATGTTTTCCGTCACCGTTTCTTAGCAAGTGATAATCTCAGATGAAAATGAGATTCGCACATGGAACCCAGAGGTGCGAGCCGGGGATAGAACCTGCGCACTTTGATTGCAAAGCGTGCGTTCGACCACTCGGCTACCACTGCTTAACATAATACATAAGACATTGTTTGAGCCTGACCTTTAGGCTCTACGATGTCCAATTTTGTCAAATAAAATATTTAGTACTTTTGTTGCATTCTTCTTTTAATTTCAATTTTTTGTTCTTCTTCTTCTTTTTTTACGAAATGAGTGAAATGATGATATTTTGATGGAATAAGATGAGGAATGCCTGCACCTGCGATATGCGGTATTTATGGCAATGTCGAGTAATTATAGCAAGGACAAATTCAATAAATACACATTATAAATAAAAATGGATAATGACAGTGATAAAGATGGCGGATGAATCCCAATTTTTTGTTACAATTTTTTACGGGACGAAATCAACTACTACTCAATGACAGTTTTCCATAGATAATAAAAAATCAAAGATTACATAAAGAGCCCATTGACTTAACAACTAAAACATAAGGCGGGCCACGCCGTAACAGACATAATTGATAAACTATATAACTAACATAACTTATTGGAAAAAAGCAACCATGGAGTTTCTTGCCCATTCTTCTCCATAGGAATTGCATTCCGAATGGGTGGTAGAGATACTATTAATACTATTTATTTTTTTACTGACGATTCATAAGTGCCTGTATTGGTTTACATGAATAAAAAAAAATCTGATTCTGATATAGAAAGTAACAAAGCAGTAAAGCAGTGGTAGCCTCGCGGGCAAGAACGCCCGCCTTGAACGTAAGGGGTGCAAGTTCAAATCCCAGGTCCGCACCTCTGAGATAATTTTCATGTGCGAATGTCATTTTCAACAATGATGATTACCACTTGCTGAACGGTGAAGGAAAACATCGTGAGGAAACCTGCACGTCTATAGAAAGGCGTGTGAAGTTCACCAACCCGCACTGGGCCAGCGTGGTGGACTATGGCCCAAATCTCCCTCGTATTGAGGGGGAATGTGCCCGCCCCCTATTACATTGGGACCAAAATACATCGGCGAAGTGTGGGTGCACTACAATTGACCTCTGCCTACCCCTTCGGGGAATACAGGCGTGATGATGTATGTTACGTAGAAAGTAACAAAGCAAAAAAAAAAACTTAGCTGGCACCGACTTCAAATAGACGAGTGTGTGGCGCCTATAATAATTAATTTTTTTTTTTTTTTGCTTTTAAGTGTCTATTTTGTCTTTTTTTTTTCACGATTTTATGTTCCAATAATCGTTGAAAATATGCAAGCATTATCACTTCATGACAGCCTTAAAAATATTACGGCCTTGGACATAATGAATTTGCTCGTGGTAGTTTATTAAAACGATGATATCTCCTAAGATATTCGTTGAAACGATATGATTCCAAGCGCAATTTTGTTCAAAATTAAATACTTATCATAAATAACGTATTTATTTGGATAAGGATTTATGTCATGTTTATAAAAACACCTTCACAAATAATGCATTATTTTAGAACAAATTTGATTACCATAAAACAGATTATAGTGAGTTAACCTTAAGAGATAGATATATGCTGTCGCAGACTTTTTTTTAGAACTTTTAAAGGGGAACAATTCCGTTGTACATATTTTTTGCGTAACTTTAACCGTTTAGGCAGCGCACGCAACGGAAGCTCTCAGAAGGAATATTTTTTTCCCGTTTTTGCCACATTATTCGTTGCTGCTCCGCTCCTATTGGTCGTAGCGTGATGATATATAGCTTATAACCTTCCCCGATAAATGAACTATTTAACACAAAAATAATTATTCAATTCGGACCAGTAGTTCCTGAGATTAGCGCGTTCAACCAAACAAACAAACAAACAAACTCTTCAGCTTTATTAAAATCTTCAGCTTTATAATATTATATATAATATATATAATAATATAATAATATAAAAAATATAAATTATAAATTATAAATTATAATATTATAATTATAATATTATAATAAAAGTATAGATTGAAGAAGTAATGCCTACCTGAGAAGAAGAAGAACAGTAGTTCACCAATGAAGCTCTGGGCGGCGACGACAACGCCCTCAATCAACTTGATCTTGGCAGTGTGACCAGTAGTCTCAGCCAACTCCTCCAAAAACCTAAGACAAATCTATACAAATAAAACGACGACCTGTCTGTTTGTAATGACAAAACAATATATATTTTCCAAATGCCTATGAAAGTATATACATCATCATCATCACGCCTGTATTCCCCGAAGGGGTAGGCAGTGGCGCACTACAGTGCACCAACACTTCGTCAATGTATCTTGGTCCCAATGTAATAAGGGCGAGCCTATTGCCATTATACCGGGCACATTCCTCCTCAATACAACTGAGATGTGGGCCATAGTCCACCTCGCTGGCGCAGTGCAGTTTGGTGAACTTCACACGCCTTCTCTATAAACGCTGCAGGTTACCTCACGATGTATTCCTACACCGTTCAGCAAGTGGTAATCATTGTTGAAAATGACATTCGCACATGAACATTATTTCAGTGGTGCGTGCCCGGGACTTGAACTTGCACCCCTTACGTTCAAGGCGGGCGTTCTGGCCCACGAGGCTACCACTGCTAACTCAGTACTATTAAAACAACAATTCTTTAGGCATCCTTTCCCAAAGTGGGCGATATCGCCCCTTGCGGGCGCTGCAAGCCTAAAGCGGGGCGGTAAGAGACCCAGAAAAAAAATGGGGGCGTTGTGTAGAGTTTGACGTTATAGTGGTTTTTAAGTAGGTGAAAAAATGGGGGCGCAGTACAAAATAAGTTTGGGAACCACTGCTTTAGGGGGTGGTGGTAATGCCCCCGTTGTGTCACTGACCAGAACATGTAGTAGATGATGAAACTGTCGAAGGTTCCTGCTACCACCGCGAAGCAGATGAACACGAGCACGCGCGGGATGCGCAGCACGTCGCGCAACGCGCGCCCAGAGTCCTCGGGACTGGCCATCGACGGCAACTGAACAACATCACCTTATTTACATCATCGTTTGTCTTACCTTGTCCCATTATTTGGAGTCGGCGCAGTACTTATGTCTTTTTAATCCATCGGAAAGCAGTGGTAGCCGAGTGTGCAGGTTCAAACCCCGGCTCGCACCTCTGTGTTTTATGTGCGAATCTCATTTTCATCCGAGATTATCACTTGCTATAAAACCTATGGTGCACAAACGTGGTCGTTGACTGAGCAACAGGGGTTCAAGCTCAAGGTTTGTCAAAGAGCGCAGCATTCTCAATGTCAAACGAACCGACAGAGTTAAATATACCATCTTGCGCTCCATAACTTAAATAACAGATGTAGGAGAAAAGACTGCGAGGCTTAAGTGGGAGTGGGCCGGCCATGTAGCCCGCATGAGCCCGCAAAGGTGGGCAAACATCGCTACCAATTGGATACCCGTTGACGGTCGCCGACGAAGAGGTCGACCGAGGAAGAGGTGGCGAGATGATTTGAACACCTTTGCGGGGACATCGTGGCAGGAAATAGCCTAAGACCGAGATGTGTGGAGAAGTAAAGGGGAGGCTTTTGCCCGGGAGTGGGACATGTAAAGGCTAGTAACAAAAAATATGTAAACGGAATCTCACAAAGCGGTTCTTTGAATGCAGTAGGTGTTGTTGTGTCATATTTTCATTTATTATTTTTATATATCTCAATTAGCCATACGGACTGACAGGATTTGTAGTATTTAGAATGCGAAAACATGTGAATGTGGGAATGGAACGCGAGTGGTATGTACGAGGTATGAAAGTAAGGAACGGAACGTATGGTGTGAGCGAGCAAGAGGGGCGTGAGAGAGAGGAAGAGATACGACGATACGAAGTTTTAAAAGTGAGGACGTTAAATTTATTTAAAATCTGTAAAAAGGCGAAATAAAAAAAGAAGTGATCAAAAAGGTGTTTTTCTTTGAAGTCAGCATCCCATACTCTACATAAATGGCAATTAGATTCAATTATATGTTTGTATATATTATGTTTGCATAGACTAAAAAGCTGTTTTTTTCCAAATAAAATAAAATAATGCCTTAAAATGGAAGTGTAACTCACAGTAAGCGCCCTACAGCTGTACAAGTCGACAGCGGTGGCGGCCAGTGCAATAACGAAGGCTGGTCTAAAGTCTTTATAGTCTCCAGAGATGGAGTCCACCAGCCATCCGCCCAGTAACGCCGTGATCCCGTACCCGGCTGTGCCCCACGCCCTTTGCGAACCATACTTCGACCCTCGATCTGGACCTACCCATAAAATTTAAAAGTCTTAGCATTGTATAATTACTAATTAAGAAAATTAATGGTAAAAAAAACTTTTAAAAAACAAGCTTTTATTAAATTGCCCTTAGTTTTAGTGTTCTCCTCAGCAAGCCCTTTCATTTGATACCCATACTGTGGTAGTGTCGAAAAAATAACAATTCCACCATCTTGGATGATCCGCCATATTAGAATTAGAATGACGTCACATAGCTAAGCATGCATTGTCATCCAAAATAAGCGTGTATACCAAATTTCAGCTCAATCGGTTAAAGACAACTAATTAAAAGAAGAAGAAGGAAGATTTAAAACTCACTCACCCAAAACGTCAAAGCATACGGCATCCCCAATGCAGTTGGCAACATTGAACGCGACAGTACCAACACACATGAGAACAACAAACGCCCAAAACGTCGCTGTCATATAAAAATTATCACTTTTCTCGACGACAGTACTCGAATCGACACTGCCATTCAATCGACTAATATTCATTGAATCGACTAAATTATCGATACTCGACGAATCGATACTACGTTTAGTTCTATTCAGCACATCACTATAGTATTCGTTCTCGTAGCATAATAAGTTGCATCCCTCTTTGGTCACGCATATGATATCGCCGTCTCTAATGTCATCGAAATCCATAAACAACATAGAGCATGACCCATTTGACACTTCGTGATCTACATACACTGTGCCAATGTACGGCTCGTTTGACAGATAAACGTCAAATTGCCCTACCATAGAGCAGTTCCAATGACAGGTATACTTTTCTAAGCCAGTGTTGTTCGCGTACTGTTTTAAGTATATCGTGTCGTTTAGTCGATATATCGACTCGATTAATCTATTGTCCGGCGGGTCGGGGGTCGGCAGGAACCATAGAGAACAGTATGAGCCCGTCATAACTGTTATTAGTAGCATGAAAACCAACTTTCTGTGTGCCTGAAAAAAAAAATCATTTGACACTAGACAGTTATTGACATTCCTATTCTTTTTTAGATCGAATAGTATGTATATTTTAACAGAAGTAGTTTAAGTAGCAAAGCAGTGGTAGCCGAGTGGTCGAACGCACGCCTTGCAAATCAAAGTGTGCAGGTTCAAACCCCGGCTCGCACCTCTGGGTTTATGTGCGAATCTCATTTTCATCCGAGATTACCACTTGCTTTGAAACGGTGAAGGAAAACATCGTGAGGAAACCTGCACGTCTATAGAAAGACGTGTGAAGTTCACCAACCCGCACTGGGCCGGCGTGGTGGACTATGGCCCAAATCTCCCTCGTATTGAGGGGGAATGTGCCCGGTATAATGGCAATAGGCTCGCCCCCTATTACATTGGGACCAAAATACATCGGCGAAGTGTGGGCGCACTCCAGTGCACCTCTGCCTACCCCTTCGGGGAATACAGGCGTGATGATGATGATGATGTACATAGTTTAAGTATTGGCAAACATTTTGCCACGCGAGTTAAGTGTTAAGTGTTATTTAATTATTATGCAATTTTATAATAATACAGTGTTTATCAGAAGTCTGAAATATAGACAGAGATACCAAAAAAATATTGTTGCGTTTTCGTTAAGAATAGCGTATTTCCTACATATTAGTTGTATCGAGGAGTGAAAAGCTAAGTCTAAGTGTCATTTTTTTAAAGTTTACAGGATAGCATACACATTCGACGCAGAAAAAATCGCTGATTCAACATATGTAAAATAATAAAAACTTGAGAGGTGCCAAGGGACACCCGGATGGAACGAAGATCCTTTTGAAAAAAAATAATAAAAAAAAATTGTCCATATACATAGGTCTGTACATACATACACACACACATCGAAATCGCAATCGAAATCGAATTTCACACACACATATGTAAAAGTGTCGTACAAAAAAAATCACACACGCATATATAAAAGTGTCGTACAATAAAAATCACACACACATATTTAAAAGTGTCGTACAATAAAAATCACACACACATCGAAATCGCAATCGAAATCGAATATCACACACACATATGTAAAAGTGTCGTACAATAAAAATCACACACGCATATGTAAAAGTATCGTACAATAAAAATCACACACACATATGTAAAAGTGTCGTACAATAAAAATCACACACACATATGTAAAAGTGTCGTACAATAAAAATCACACACACATATGTAAAAGTGTCGTACAATAAAAATCACACACACATATGTAAAAGTGTCGTACAATAAAAATCACACACACATATGTAAAAGTGTCGTACAATAAAAATCACACACACATATGTAAAAGTGTCGTACAATAAAAATCACACACACATATTTAAAAGTGTCGTACAATAAAAATCACACACACATATTTAAAAGTGTCGTACAATAAAAATCACACACACATATGTAAAAGTGTCGTACAATAAAAATCACACACACATATTTAAAAGTGTCGTACAATAAAAATCACACACACATATGTAAAAGTGTCGTACAATAAAAATCACACACACATATTTAAAAGTGTCGTACAATAAAAATCACACACACATATGTAAAAATGTCGTACAATAAAAATCACACACACATGTAAGTGTCGTTACAAAATTGTCGTTACAATTTTTCGTCTTAATTTTTTCCGTCTAGCAACCTTTCGCAACGCGCGATAAGGAACTATTTCCAATGTCAAATAGCCACTGCCATTCACCCCTCGATATTTAAATTTTAATTATTTAAATAAAAACCTCGTTTACGTATATACTTTCATAAGCATCTAGTAAAAAGCTGTCACAAACAGACACTTAAATTTTATTAGTTATATAAATAATTTAATACTTCTGAAACATATAATGATAGTTACCGGCCAGAAATCGACCACGTATCCGAAGAGTGGCTTCGCAGCCGCCCAAAGGAGAGGCAGTACTGCAGTCACCATGCCCATAGCGGCAGGAGACACGCCCAGCTGCCGCCCAAAGACATTAATCTGGGGCAGAAGAGGCCCCAGAGCTGAGGACAAGGGAAAGACATCATCACCATACCAGCTCATGTTCATGTACCCCTGGTACTAATAATTACTAGCATTGTGGATCAGCCATCCCCTCAATACAAGGGGAAAGACTATATAATCCACCACGTTAGCGCAGTGCGGGTTACCAGCTCGAGTTCAGGTACTCCTGGTACTAATTGGCTGCCCAGTGGAACAGCCGTACCCTCAATGGCAGAAGTCCACAGTGTAACACCCTGGCGCAGTGCAGGTTACCAGCTTGAATTCATGTACTCCTGGTACTAATAACTCCTTGTGGATCAGCCCTCCCCTCAATTCAAGGAGAGACTGATCCACCACGATGGCGCAGTGCGGGTAACCAGCTCGCGTTCATGTACTTCGGGTACTAATAACTAGTAGCCTCGTGGATCAGCCGTCCCCTCAATGCAAGGGGCAGGTCTATAATCCACCACGCTAGCGCAGTGCGAGTTACCAGCTCAAGCTCATGTAGTCCTGGTACAAATAACTTCTAAACTTGTGTATAAATAATAATATATGTAGTAATAATTAGTCTTGTGTCGCGAAAACTCATTTTGTGAGCGATAATAAATAGATATGACGTTAACATGCGACACAGACGGCGCGGGCGCCATTTGCAAAAACCAAAAGTCATTGACCTCTTAACAAAACAAATTAATTCCATACTCTTGTTTGATAATTCCGCGAAGGTGTCAAAAATGATTTAATTTTCATTACATAACTATGTTTGGGATTCATCCATCATCTTAATCAAGTTTTAATTTTTAATGTGAATTTATTGAATTTGCTCTCGCTATTAATTAACTGATACTGGCTGAAATATACAGGTGCAGCCATTCCTCATCTTACTATTAATTTCCTAGAAGAATAATACTGTCTAGGTTAGTTAAAAATTCGGTCAACCGGCATATGTTGGACGCACTGGGCCAGCGTGTTGGACTATGGCCCAAAAATCTCCCACGTATTTAGGGTGAATGTGCTCGCCCCTTATTACATTGGGACCAAAATACATCGGCGAAGTGTGGGTGCACTGCAGTGCACAACCTACCCCTTCGGGGAATACAGGCGCAATGATGTATTATTATTCGTTACATACATAAATACAAATCTTTCCTTTTTATAATATTATTATATAACTAGCTGTGCCCGCGACTTTGCCCGCGTGGACTTTAGGGAGATTACCCGGAAATATGGGTATTATGTTTTTCCCGCGGAACCCTAATGCTTTTTCTAAAATTAAAGTAGCCTAAGTTACGCCTTGGAACGTCAGCTATCTGTCAGTGAAAGTCCCATGGAAATCGGTTCAGCCGTTTAGAAGTTTACCCCAAACAAACAGACAGACAGACAAAGAATTTTAAAATTGCGTTTTCGTTATAGGTATCGTATATACTTTCATACGCATTTGGTAAAAAAGTGTTATTTTGATATTACAAACAGACACTCCAATTTTATTTATTTGTATTAAATATAGTATAGATAACGCCAACACACAACGCTGCGTTTTTTTACGTAAAAGCGCTTTCAGACTAGCGTTTGTTTTGTGGGTATATGTTACGGGCAACGTGATTAACAGGGCATTATTAATAAGGACCGGCCATTATTAATAATGCCCAAGAGCGATGGGTAAAGTGATTAATTTATCACTTTGATCGGCCACTATTAATAATGCCCGACGGCCCGTGGTCCATGTAATAAGTCAGTGTTTGAGATAGCTTGAATTTATCACTTGGACCGGACAGTATGAATAAATAGTTGTAAATGCAAGAAATCAAACATTCAAGCAGTGGTAGCCGAGTGGTCGAACGCACGCCTTGCAAATCAAAGTGTGCAGGTTCGAACCCCGGCTCGCACCTCTTTCATGTGCGAATCTCATTTACATCCGAGATTACCACTTGCTATGAAACGGTGAAGGAAAACATCGTGAGGAAACCTGCACGTTTGAGGGAACTTGACTAGTTCTCGATGTGTGAAGTCTGCCAACCCGCACTGGGCCAGCGTGGTGGACAAAGGCCTGAATCCCCCTCGCATTAAGGGGAGGCCCGTGCCCAGCAGTGGGACGTTAAAAAGGGCTGTAGTTAGTAAACATTCTGTGCAATTCCAAATGTCACAAAAGCTCATCTTGCAAGAATAAATAATTTTAAACTTAATAACTTTCTTGCACAGTCCTTAATTATTAGATATATCCGTTGATTTTTCTCAGTTTACTACTTTTGAAACTATTGTTCTTAAGTAATATTTTTATCCAAATAAAAGTAGATAACTGGTGATGTTATTCCATTTTTAACTGTTTAATTTTTAACTACTATGTTCCCTTTCATAACATTTGTGTAAGTTTAATTTCATTAAATAAACAAAAACACTACAGTTCACCTATTTTATTACTTTGCCCAAGATAGGGTGGGCATTATTCATAATGGCCGGGAATAGTGATTAAACATGCTGTTTTAATCACATTGTCCAATTGAGACGGGCATTATGAATACAGACCGGCCATTATTAATAGTGTCCGGACTTATCAAATTGCCAAAATTCAAAAAAAATCCGTGGTGTACGCTCTTGCCGGTGGTGGGTACTGTCAGTAGCAATATGGATTCCGACGAAGATACAATTGAAACATCGCGGCTCGCGCGACATACGAGCCTATGTACGAGTTACGCTAAAGGCCTAGGCGCCTATACGCTAGGGTTGCCAACATTTTTTTTTCGAAAATATAGTATTTTTCAGCCAGAGTTTTAAAATATATAGTACATTGCTCAAAAATATAGTACATTCACAAAACTCCTACAAATACGTGTCAGTCAGTCCAAAAAACGTCTTTTACTTGACAGTGACAGTGTCGTTTAGTTGTCGTTCCGTTCCGAATCACGCTATAGTATACGCGCAAATCTCCATGCAAGGCAAAAAAAATATAAGGATGCGTTTTTTTTTTGGGAGATGTTCCTTTTTTGTAAAACAAAAGGAATGCGGAAACATGTTGAAAAAGATATATAAAAATATAGTACTTTTGCGTACTATTTTTTTTTTTCAACAGTATATAGTTCGCAGAGCCGAAATATAGTACAATACTATATTTTATAGTACGGTTGGCAACCCTACTATACGGACTTCCAAAAACAAGATTATAAAACGCTAGTTTGAAAAAAAAACTCTAACAATACTTTAACAAAGGTCGCTTGTGTAATTATCTGTGACTACACTCGTCATATCGTCTTTATTATCGCTTAATACGATAATAAACCACACGTTATCTCACACGCTTATCAGTAGTGTACATTAAGTAATTATGTTATAATGTTTGTCGTACCAAAATAGCTGTTATTGAGAGCTCACATCAAAATCTGGGCAGTAAATTTTAACGTGATAGCATCATTAAATAGATTATAATTATCATCACGTCTGTATTCCCTGGAAAGGCAGGCAGAGGTACACGCAAAATTAGCTGATGTATTTTGGTCCCAATGTAATAGAGGGCGAGCCTATTCCCATTATACCGGCACTCAATACGAGAGAGATTTAGGCCATAATCCGCCACACCGCTGGCCCAGTGTCTTGTGCCACACTTGCCTTTTGGGGCACATCGGTTGGATGGTTCAAATCATTTTTTTATTCGTGTAGGCCAAAAAGCACTTACAAATAGTCAGTTTCTACCACCGGTTCGGAATGCTGCTTCCACTGAGAAGAGCCGGTAAGAAACTCAATGGTTACTCTTTTCAAAATGATAATTGCGAGTAATACATTCTGAGGACCAGCAACGCCATGAGAGCAGACAGCACCTTTGCCACAATACAAGAGAAGAATTATACTCACGGCAGTATAACAAATATTTCGAAAAAAACCTTCATTCAAACTAGAATAAATTTAATGCTGTATTATTTTAATTTTCGTTGAAGGCAGACTAGACATGGACTATTCGACGTGGATTTTTTTCACATCATTTCTATATCAATAAGTCATCACACCAAATCAATTATTATTTATTGATTTAATTGTGCGCTTACGCGTAATGAATGGAGTGTGTGACAAAATTTGTGTCACACGTGTTGTCACGGTCGCTCGCGCATCCTGCCCCGCTCTAAACTCAGCGGGGGCAATGTCACGGACGCGTGTGACATAATAAAACGATTTGACTGGTACAAATTACTTTGAAGGGAGAAACCACGAGTGTGGGGGAGGAGGGGTCACAGACGAAGCATCGAGCAGAGCCCCAAGTCGGACT
Source organism: Ptilodon capucinus (assembly GCA_914767695.1). NCBI lineage: Eukaryota > Metazoa > Arthropoda > Insecta > Lepidoptera > Notodontidae > Ptilodon > Ptilodon capucinus. The sequence continues at coordinate 4,136,547 of OU611837.1, forward strand.
TGGGTCGTACTGTAATACAGTAGTTGCAGCATGAGTGCCAAGACTAGATTTATGTCACAGAATATATTGATTATCTCTTTCTCCCGTATGAAATAAGACGGAGAGCGAACAAGCCAATCCGTTCCAGACGCAGTCATTAGACCAAATCATCAGCATAAACTATGGTCATCGTAGCGTGTCTAATTTGGGTGGTTTCAATATCGGGCACATGCTACCATAATACGAGGGAGATTTTGGGCCATTGTCCACCACGTTGGCCCAATGCGGGTTGGGCGGTCTTGTCTTGGCGTGCTAACACCACAGGAGATTATACTTATACAAAGCAAAAAAAATAGCTGATTCCAAATATGTATTAAAGTCTATATCACCCAAGTGACGCTTAAGTCACATAGACTTTGACCTCTGTATTTTATATAAAAACGGGCGAAGTGCGAGTTGGACTCGCAAACGGAGGGTTACATACTATTTTACAAGCTTTATATTAACTTGCAATGTATGTCCGGGTGGAATCTTGCAACTAAATTTTAAATCAGTTATCTTTAACCGATTGAGCTGAAATTTGGTATACACGCTTATTTCGGATGACAATGCATGCTAAGCTTTATGACGTCATTCTAATTCCAATATGGCGGATCATCCAAGATGGCATAATAGTTATTTATTCTGCACTACCACAGTATGGGTATCAAATGAAAGGGCTTGCTGAGGAGAACACGAAAACTAAGGGTAATTAAAAAAAAGCTTGTTTTAAAAATTTTTTTTTACAATTAATTTTATATAATAAATCACGTTACAGCGTTACAAGCAACAGAAATACACGTTACAAGCAACAGAAATACATCATCTGTGAAAATTTCAAATCTTTAACTATTACGGTTCATGAGATACATCCTGGTGACAGACAGACGGATGGACAGCGAAGTCTTAGTAATAGGGTTCCCGTTTTACCCTTTGGGTGCGGAACCCCTAAAAATAATTAAGATGGTGGATGTATCAAAGCAAGTACCTATTTACATACAATTAGTAGATATCTGTGTCATTTTTTTTTTTGTTGTATCTGCATCACGGCAATCTGTTTTGCAACAATAATCCGTTATTTTGTCTGACGGTAGCTCGTCTGTAAATTCTGAATAAATATCTGTGTCATAAACAATTTTTTTTTTTCATAATAAATTATCAAATAACTATCAAATAACAATGACAAATTTAAAAGTCAAGCAGCATAGTTTCAGCATCTATTAATAGACCGGTCTAGAGTCTATTCAAATATACTAAATTTGTCATTTTCATTTTAATATTGCATTTATACGAATGAAATTGAACTTTATTTTATCCCAACTAAGAGAAGAAAAACGTAAGACGAGGCGGTATGGTCTCAATGACTTTAGCCTGCTCACATATATGAGAAAAAAAAAAAATAATAATATTGCATCGTAAAATAAACTTGTATATAAATTACTAGTTTTACAAACATAACATATTATTAAAATAACTGTGCAATAAACTTACCAGCGAAAAAGAAGAAGAAATGCATCTTGATGGGCAGAAGCCCTTTGTCTATTTTGAATTTCATTGTTCAAAATAATATGAAAACTTTTTAGAATCGATTGTGATGTTTCTTACGCTAACATAAACTAATTATTGCACATCGTGTAACGGCGGGTCAATGGACGCATATACAAGAACCAGTTCGCTTTCTATTCTAGTTTTGATGTAATCGACGCTAGGAACAGCATATATAGAAAATATTTTTATTTACACAAGATAACAACTTCGCTCGTCCGACCAATGTTCAAAATAAAACAGAACTGACAGCGGAAGCTACAATGACATTGACAGTTGAGTGACAGCTGATTGGTGTTGCCAAGCAACAAAAAGAAGTTATTAAAAATATTTGCTTCCAGTAAAGTTTTATTTGTTGTTAATTTGTTATCTTCGTATCATATAGATATATTAATTGATTATAACAGTATTCAAATCACAAATTCACCATTTCGGGAAAAAAAGTTATATCGGCACACTTTCATTAATTTAAAATATAAGCTAATATATATTTTTTAAGTAATTGGCTATCGTATTGTTTTTACATTTTAAAGCTAGCTATCAAGGCGTAAAGAAAATAAGAATAATATGTCATACATTAAAAATTGCATAAAAAATATTTATATCATAACTTCAAACATAGCACACACAGAAAAACATTGTTTAAAATGTGAATCTAGTATCGATTATAAGCATCGATTATAAAATTAATAAAATTTTCGAACATCTCTCATCTATTGCTACAACCAGCGATCGAGCGGCATTTGTCTCAAATTTGAAAATCTATTGTCATGGCCGGCCTCTTTTTATAGTTGACGAGCTTTTTACGTGGGATTATTTTTAAAAATATGGACGACGAAGAGTTTGTAGGTTGCATCAGTTGCATGAAGACGAATGATTTATGCGACCTATTTGCTGCGTACGCGGAGAACACAGAAACTTATGCGAAAATGTTTGAAACCTGTTTCGATATTAAGGTTAAAGTTTTGAATTCATTTCATATATTTAATAAAAAAAGTAGATAAATGCATAGATTTCATTAAAAAGAATTCATTGTACATTTTATTTAATATCTCCATTCCTACATTCGTTTTTAATTGCTGTAGAATCGAGAATTGAGGCGAGAATTGAGGCATATTTTTTAGTTGATACTTCGTGTCAAATCAAGTAGGTACGAAAATTAATGCTTAGCTTAGCTTCCGACAAAAATGTCTTGAATTAAATAAATGTGTAATAAGCATCAATCAATAATTACCACAGATAATACAGGGTACAATGTTTATCAGAAGTACGACATAATACTTTACCGCTTTGATTCTTGATTTTTCAATATAATTTTAGCAATATCATTGATTTGTAATTCATTCATTCATTGATTGATATCAGAATTTATAAAATCGTGTTCAATCGCGAGTCCTGCGCGAGTTCAAGTTCTGTTTCATTGATAGTAGATGTACATGTAGTTTAAATTTTTGTTTGTAATTAGCAAAGGTTTATTTATTTAATAAAACAAAAAAAGTAGCCGTGCGTGACGCCTGGCAGATGTGAAACGTTAGAGTAGAGAGAGAGTGAAATGTTAGAGTAGAGAGAGAAGCGTCGTAGCGGCGAGTGAGCGGAGTCAGCCGGTGGGCGGAGTCTAAGCGGGGCGAAAAGAACCGAGGAGCCACGGTGCTGCTCGAAGTTTTCGCATCACGGCATTGCGGCATCAACTGTTGCTCACACTCGCCAAGCGCGCCATTAGATGTTTCACATCAAAAAGAATATATCGAGGGGTGAAGCTTTAGCGACATTCTTTTAGATTTACAGGAGAGCATACTCATTCGACGCAGATAAATTCGCTGATTCCAAATATGTATCAAGATAAGTCAATATCACCCGAAGTGTCGCTTAAGTCAAAAAGCCTTTCACCCCTCGTTAAATATTTACGAGAAATAAACTAGTGCCAAGCCGCCGTCGCTTGGCAATGTTGCCAGGAGGATGGCAGCATTGCCACGTGGGATGGCAATTCCGATTCGCTGTACGAGATATGAACCATCCCTCTGGTCACCTGTTGCATTTTTAAGCGACTTCAAAAGGAGGAGGTTCTCAACTCGACCCATATGTTTTTTTTTATTGATACTTCATTCTATTGGCAGTTCATTATGGTAGTACTACTATGGCCCTTTTAATGTCCCACTGCTGGGCACGGTCCTCTCTTCAATGCGTGGGGGATTCAGATCATAGTCCACAACGCTGGCCCGGTGTGGGTTGGCAGACTCCACACATCTATCGAGAACTAGTCAAGTTCCCTCAGGCTTGCAGGTTTCCACACGATGTTTTCAGTTTTAAGCAAGTGATTAGCTCCGATGAAAATGAGTTTCGCACAAACCCAGAGGTGCGAGCGGGGGTTGAGCTTTGATTGCAAAGCGTGCGTTCGACGACTTTGCTACCACTGTGCACTGGTACTAAATGGTATTGAGGATTTTTTTTACGCGTGGCCTTTGCGTTGCGGATTCAAAGCCCCAGTGTGGTCTGAATGTTTATATTGGAACAGATACCATATCAGCTCAAGTACGTGTGTCTGGAGTGCGTGGAACAGCTCGAGAAGTCATACGCGTTCAAAGACCAAACAACCAAAGGTCTACAACTGCTGCAGGCTGTAAAAGGTAAGAAATCCCCATCATCATTTCCCTTTTCCTATTATTTACTGTTAAAGTATGGACGCATTTTTTTTTTAACGTCGGAAAATCCTTTATGGATACCCTGCCACCTCGGGGGAAGTAACAGGGTTATGTGGGAGTCCCGGCAGAAGGCCGTATACCCACTAAAAACCGATGGTGTACCATCTTCCGCTTATATTGGGGCGCCACGAAAAGTATGGACGCCTGACTGTTTAAATAAAGCAACTGCTAAGTTACCACTACAAATAGCAATGTAATACTAACAGGCTCTCTCTCTCTCCGGTCTACCGCGTAAACTTCTGTCTGTAGACATGACATGACACAAGTTTACGTTATCTTTCTTTTGCATTAAATATATTATTAAATACCAAAATGTCTCGCTTATCATTCTAACAGTTGCAGTAAGTAAATATCGCCATATAACACATACTCATCGTACGATCCGAGCAACGAACGAACGAATTATGAAACCAAGAGCAACGCTAGTACTGGGGGCGATCACAGTCTCTTGCCGGATCTTAGTCGAGGCAGTCCTGGCCTATAAGCTATTTAAGCAATTGCTTAGGGCATCCTGCCTGTCTAGGGGGGCACCAGAGACGACCGAGAAAAAAAACGGGCACACGAAAGTTAAAGCAATTTCAAAATCATACGAAAACATGCGAAATCATGTTGTTCTGACCCCACCTAGCATGGGATAAGGGCAGAAGGAACAACACATACATATTCTACCTACGATACATATTCACATTTTATTCCAATTCATTCTTTGTAGTTCACTTAAGGGAGGGGGGGGGGGGGGGGGGTAACAGGGAAAGGGAAAGATTGCTTAGGCCATCAAGTTGCCTTAATCCGGCACTGAGTCAAGCTCACGCTTTGATCCGATAGTAGCATTGGAAAAATGTCTAGTTGTTTGAGCGTAGGCTGCTCGGCTCTCTGGACAAGCTGGCTGCGAGTTCCGATTCTCCGCCAGGGGCAAATTTTCGATGTCGCTCTGGTGCCCATAATAGAAGCGTTGCCAATTTTGAGATCATACGATGAACACGTGTTGCTCTCCCACACCAGCAGCTTTTATGATGGTTCCTTCACTGTTGAAACTGTCCGCTTATGGAACTGACTGCCGGTATTGATCAGACAATCTACCTCTTCTCACATTCTCAAGGATCGGTTAAAGAAGTTTTATCCCTATGCTCCTTGTATTTGTTTACTTAACTTTAAGTACTTGAGCTGTTTTGTTTTCAGAGAATATTGTATTGTATGTATGTATGATATTGTATTATATTGTATGTATGTATTTATATGTAAATAGTTTCCAAAGTACACACTTTGGAAACTATTTACTGTTAGCATCTATTATTAAGTATTCCCCCGCCTTAATCAATTCCCTAGATCCACTCCATCCTAAGGTTGCCTGGTTGAGATCGCTATTAATGATAAGGCCGCCCATTGTGACACTCTGTGTAATGTTAATAATTTTTGCGGTGGAACAACAAAGAGTTATCTATCTATCTATGTGTTGTCTGGCGATATTTATTCATTCAATTTGCAAGTTGCCCACGTAGTGTAAGTAAATGATTTGACTTTGACCTTGACTTATTAGATGAAGAATATCTTGACGAGACCATATTGGAGGAGGCCGAGTGCATCACACCTGATACTCCTGAGAGACGTTTCATGAACCACTTCGTGTCGGAGTGCGATGACGAGATCGAAGGTAAGATCTTCTTTTTTAACAAAATGTATGAAATTATGTAATTTTATTCGCTGGCGCCTGCACCTGTGATTGGCCAGTGTCAAGTAATTAATAGCCACAGCAAATTCAATAAAAACACATCACAGTTTTGATGTCCTTACCTTACTGGTTCGCCAACTATCTCTTATTCCCAAAAAAAATATTGTTTCATCTATAAAGTCATCACCATTTCAGATGATATGGACGAAGAACACGCTATACAAGCTCTAGATGAAACAACATGCATTTACTGCGACCTTCAGCTGCCTACAGTGGAACACGTCAAGGATCACATCCGTAACGTGCACAAACTCGAACCCAGGACCGGACTACCGCTGCGAGAATGCACAATATGCGGGGTCACACTGCAAGACCCGACTGATCATCATAACAGGTGCGTAATGCCCTTATAAAGGGCCTGTGGCGAGGTAGGTGATGTTGGAAAATGTTTAAGGCGAGATTGATGGTATCGGAAAGTGTTTGTGGTGTGTTTGGTGATACTGGAAAATGTTTTTGGCGAGGTTGTTGATATTGGAAGGTGTTTGTGGGTGGTGTGTTTGGTGATAACGGAGGATGTGTATGGTGAGTTTGGTGATATTGGAAAATGTTTTAGGCGAGGTTGTGGATAGTGGAAGGTGTTTGTGGTGTGTTTGGTGATAATGGAGTATGTTTGTGGTGGGTATGGTGATGTTGGACAAAGTTTGTAGCGAATTTGATCAATTTTAAAATTTATTACAGAAATATTACTGATTATTAATAAAACAGGTTTATAATACTTCCATCCAAATAATCCCTTAAACAGTACTTGTAAATAAGACTTTGTTTCGTAGATGCCACGGTTTGAAATCAGACTCGGAAGGTCGCAAGTATCCCTGCCATTTCTGCGAAAATGTATACGTGAGCAAAAAGGCGTGTTTTACACACTTAAGGATGAAACATGGACGTGAGTCGACTTCCTATACTTACCTATAGTATTCCAGTCTCGCCATGACTGTAGTTATGTCATAGAATCAATTTATTTTGTCTCTTTCTATCGTATGAAATGAGACAAAGAGCGAGTGATCGAATCCGTGACAAAGATCTAGTCATGATATGCGTGCCGACTGCGCTAGTTAGGGTTGATGAGAATTCCTAGTTTTATCTCTTCTAACTGTCAGACTTGTCGAACAAGTGAAGTACTTTCTAGACAAATCTGACAGTTGGTATAGATAAATGTACGTCTGTCTGCGCGGTCAAGCTGAGTCTTCAGTCCTTATTATTAAGAACCAACTAGCATCTGTGGTGCCTTGTTTGTTATGGTAGCAATTCAGCTTGCTACCATATAAGTACCTGAAATATTATTTCTGACTTGTTGATACTCCCTGTAGGCCTATCATGATCGCGTAGACATAAGTTCTATCTCTTTCCAACTGTCAGATTTGTCGAGAAAATTACGTCACACCGAGCCATGTAGCATGACCGCGTAGACATAGGTTTTATCTCTTTCAATTGTCAGAGTCGACGAGAAAATGACGTCAAACCGAGACATGTTCAGTACAAAAAGCTCGAAGTGACGTCATTTTCTCGACAAATCTGACAGTTAAAAGAGACAAAACTTATGTCTACACGGTCATACTAAGGGTGCTGGTATGTCACCTTGATGTGTCTCCTAGTTAAACTGTGCAATGAGCAGACGCCCAAGTTGACCACACGAGAGCGCAAGAAATGCCACATGTGCAACCGAGATTTCAGCCAGAAGCAGATTCTGAACAAACACTTATGGAAGGCGCACGGGTTCGAGGTGAGAACCCATATATTATATCATTACGCCTGTATTCCTCGTAGCAGTGGGCAGGGGTCAATTCGAAAACACTTAGAAATAGCGTCAGAACGCTATTTTAAAACAGTCGCGTCGCATTTAAATCCTCTAGTTTTCGCCGCCGTCAATTATGAGCCAGACCCCGCGCACACATCTTCAACTCGTCGCCGCCGTCCGGGGCACGTGTTGATTGATCCTCCCGACACGATCACCGCCCTCCTCAACCCGGGCGTTGAGAGGGCTACCAACACACCTACACCAGCCTCAAACAGACACCGATCTCGCCGGTGAGGTCGAGGAACCCCCTCTTCCGCTCGTAGTCGATATTTGCACCTAGGAGCACAGTCACTACCTCTCCCCTCACGGTAACTGCCCAAGCCGAGGCCGTGCCCTCTGTGGCGCCCTTGAGCTAGTTGTTACCCTTTTCCGCCCTTAAGGCCTTGGTTGGAGTGCACTCTGCGCTCGCCACTCCTCCGGTAAAGCTGTAAGGGCCACCTCACGGCCAACAGCGTAAATCCTTAAAAAGCAGGGGTGCACACTTCGCCGATGTATCGTGGTCCCAATGTAATAACGTGCGAGTCTATTGCCTTTATACTGGACACATTCTCCCTCAATACGAGGGTATTTGGGTTATAGTCCATCACGGTGGTACAGTGCACGTTGGTGAACTCCATATACCTTTATATATATGTGAGCAAGCTTCCTCACTAAATGTTCCTGCGCTACGTGTTTTTATGTCAAAGCATGGACGTCGTCTGAGGATCAGCGGGGATTGGTTTTATCCAATTTTGAAGTAGGTACGCGCGCCTTAGAAAAGATCAATGGGGGTAAACAAGACTGCGTAAACAAAAATTATATCTCTTCTAACCGTCAATCTTGTCGAGCAAATGATATCACACCGACCTCTTCTACTAGACATATCGATGTGACGTCATTAGCTCGACAAGTCTCGACAATTGGAAGAGATAGAACTACGGGACCTAATTAGAAAAAGCATTTGCGGTCGTTTATCTTGGGATTCAATTGACTCGGAATTAAGCGGGTTTCAGACTACGCTATACTATTGTGCTATATAGTATAGCAAAGAAGGATGCTATATAGTATAGCATGGCGTTCACATTACGCGATATTATCGCAAGCATTTATAGTATATAGCAAGCTCAGTTGACGGGACGGCCGGGGGTGAGGGAGGAGGAAAAGGGCGGCGCGCGATATAGCATAGCATGAACTCAGCGCATTGCACCAATTTATAGCGTATAGTAAGCCAATAATATATAGTACAGTACAGTGTGAACGTGTCCATAACAATGTATGGTGCGCGATATTGTTGTGCTATGAGCTATATGATATTATATTATAGCGTAGTCTGAAACCCGCTTTAGGTGGAGAAACGGAAAGCCTTCATATGCCCTCTGTGCGATGAGCGAGTCAGCTACGGGTCCAACTTCAGCGCGCATCTGCTGCACCAGCACCGCGTACACGAGCAGGTCGAACAGCTGGAGTTCCATAATATGGACGGTAAGATAGGTTTACCAGCGGCTAGGTTCGGAGCAGGATCGTAGCTGGGGGGGGGGCGCATTGTGGGGCAATGCCCTACCTTAAAAATACCATAAACTAATATCTACTACTACAGCCCTTTTAACGTCCCACTGCTGGGCACGGGCCTCCCCTCAATGCGAGGGGGATTCAGGCCATAATCCCTCAGACGTGCAGGTTTCCTCACGATGTTTTCCTTCACCGTTCATAGCAAGTGTTAATCTCGGATGAAATTCGCGCATAAATCCCAGCGGTGCGAGCCGGGTTTTAACCTGCACACTTTGATTGCAAGGCGTGCGTTCGACCACTCGGCCACCACTGCCAAAAACTAAGATAAATTATTATAATTTAATTGTTTTTTCATTGTTTGAGATAAAAAAAATTGAAGCTTTTACTTCTGCCCTACCTGTAAACAATGCAGACCTACCTCAAATTCGACTCCAGATACAGCCTTGGTTCGGAGGCGAGTCGAAGAGAATTATTGTGTGAAATAACTTACAAGTTTGGGTGTGCGAAATTGGGGGGCTATATGGGTTGTTTGTTACAGGACCTGGGGGGCTGATAAAATAATGGTAGTTGGACAACAATCCTTTTTTAGGGTACCGTACCCAAAGGGTTAAACGGGAACCCTATTACTAAGACTTCGCTGTCCGTCCGTCCGTCCGTCTGTCACCAGGCTGTATCTCATGGACCGTGGATCTCTAACTAAGAGTTGAAATTTCCACAGATCATGTATTACTGTTGCCGCTATAACAACAAATACTAAAAAACAGAATGAAATAAATATTTAAGGGGGCTCCCATACAACAAACTCGATTTTTTTGCCGTTTTTATAGATAATGGTACGGAACCCTTTGTGCGCGAGTGCAACTCGCATTTGGACGGGTTTTGTGTAATCTCCTTCCTCTTAATGACTTACCATCTACTCTCCCATACTGCGTTGAAGGCATCATACCAAAGCAATTATTTCTATAGCAATTTTTTTATATATTTGTGGTTTAGAATAATCCATTCATTGTAAATGGGAGTAGACGCACCTTACTGTACTAGCTTCACAAGCGTAAAGACTATATTTGTATTTAATATTAGACTGCCGTGAGTATAATTCTTCTCTAGTATTGTGGCAAAGGTGCTGTTACTCGCAATTATCATTTTGAAAAGAGTAACCATTGAGTTTCTTACCGGCTCTTCTCCGTGGAATCAGCATTCCGAACCGGTGGTAGAATCTGACTATTTGTAAGTGCTTTTTGGCCTACACGAATAAAAAAAAAAGATTTTGATTTCAAGTCATAATCTCGAATGAGAATGGGTTTCGCAAAAACCCAGAGGTGCAATAAACATTAGCTATGGAATATATTGTAAATCCAACAGATTTCATGTTATTCAAGAGCGCTATACAGGAGGAGACGAAGTATCGATTCAGGAAGACCACGGCCAGTAAACAGACTATAGAGGGTGTTCGATCCCATTACATGTGCAGCCAGTCTGGGGTCTACGTGTACCAAGTACGTATTCAGGGTCCTTAAGCCTCTTGCCTTACTAACGTATTATTATTCTATCTTTATTATTAAACGCAGCTCTAAAGGCAACACACTGGAGCTATATGTACCTGTGTATTTGTAATAAGTTTTGGCGATTTAAAAAAATTATCAGCCCACTGAGTTTCTTGCCGGATCTTCTCAGTTGAGGTCGCGTTTCGATCCGGTGGTAGTATAGTAGTATATAAGAAAAAAATGTAAACTTGACAATTTGTAAGTGCCCCCATAGGCCTATACAAAATAAATGATTTGACTTTGACTTTGACTTTTCTTAAAGTATTGTTTTAACAGATTTATACTGAGTGAAAACTGAAGGTAATAAATTTTTTTTGGTTTGTGTGTGGGTTTTGGTATATGGTTGTCGGTTCCAAATAATAACCACAATTATAATAATAATAAGCCTTTATTTGCTTCCATGACATAACAAAAATATATATGATAAAACTAAAAAAAAAAAAAAAACTATGTGTAGCATGTCATGGCCCTTTCCGGGTATAGGCCTCCTCCAGTTGCCCCCATTTTTCCCTATCGTTAGCTGTTTTCATCCAGTCTATTCCTGCTGATTGAAGTTTGCCTCCCGGACCTGTCCATTTCGTTACTCGTTTGGGCCATCTTTCTTCAGAAGAGCGGGCGATGTGTCCTGCCCATTTCCACTTCAGACGCTGTGCGTGTTGTAATGCGTCTATCACTTTGGTTTTGTGTCTGATTTTTTTGCTTTTGATTTTGTCGATGGTCTTGATGCCAAGGATGCTTCTCTCCATGGCCCATTGGCAGGTACGTATTTTTGACAGGGTGTTTTTGTTAAAGATCCAGGTTTGGGCACCGTACGATAAACATCCATCACTTTTTTCTTTAGTTTAATTGAAAGTTTTGATTTTAGTATTTCTCTGTAGCTCCAGTATTTCTTCCAGGTCATGTTGATTCTCCTGTCTATTTCGTTAACCACAATTAACCCAAATAAAATAAATTTAATTACGCGACAGGTATATAAGGTACATTTACGTGCGTGTAAACACATTGCTGTATGGGGGCCCTTAGTATAAGCTTTAAAAGTATTTGGGGGTACAGGGAAGGTCCAGGCTAGCGTTCATATTGAGGATACCACTAATATTATAAATGTGAAAGTTTGTGAGGATGGATAGATGGATGTTTGTTACTCTTTCACGCAAAAACTACTAAAAGGATTTTGATGAAACTTTACAGTATTATTGTTTATACATCAGAATAACATATAGGCTATAATTTATTAACCGACTTCAAAAAGGAGGAGGTTCTCAATTCGATGGGTATTTTTTTTTTATGTACACCGATTACGCTGCGATTTATGAACCGATTTACGTGATTATTTTTTTCCTTGATGCGGAATAGACGCCATTTGGTCCCATAAACATTTAAAATTGTACGGCCAGGCATTTTTAATTTTATGAACATTTTTATAATTATTCTGATAATTATTTACGTGGATGATGTAGTTGTACACGGCTTTTTAAGGAGTTTTCATTTAGGTTGATTATTAGTTTTTGTTTAATACGGATTGTTAGCAAACATCGAAACTTACCCCCAAAGGAGTGAAAAGGGAGGTGTGGGGGAGGATTATTTTTGGCTGTTAATATTTACTTTTGTAGGGTTGTTATGAGGTGATAATAATTGCATATTTTCAACGATTATTGACACTAAAAAGCGTGAAAAAAAATATTTTTTAACAAAAAACAAAAACCGACTTCAAAAACCTAGGTGCACTAAAAAGCTAAAAATAACTATATAATTCATTACATTTGGAGTCGGTGCCAATTCGTGTGTGTATTTGCCTAGTCTGATGTAGATTGGCACCTACTCCAAATGTAATGAATTATATGGTTATTTTTAGCTTTTTAGTGCACCTAGGTTTTTGAAGTCGGTTTTTGTTTTTTGTTAATATAGATATTGAATCATCGCGCGGATACAAGCTAGTATTTTATAGTTAAGTTTGTTAGACAGTTGGAGGCTTTATGAACTTTTGTTAAAATCAATCGTGCAGGGTAAAGGCAAGCGTCCGGCGCCCGAGAGACAGATCTACAAGACTGGGAAGGCGTGTCCAGCACACATGATAGTCACAGAGACTATGGATAGAGTGCTTGTCACGTTCTACAAGACTCATGTCGGCCATGGACGTGAGTACATTGATTAATGAAGTTTAACAGTACCCTTAGCATGACCGTGTAGACATAAGTTTTATCTTTTTCAACTGTCAGATTTGTCGAGAAAATGTCGTCGGTTAGAGCTTTTTGTACTGGACATGGCTCGGTGTGACGTCATTTTTACGACGAATTCTGAAAGTTGAAATAGATAAAACTTATGTCTACGCGGTCACGCTAAGCCTACAGGAACGAGGTCTAATACGCCTCGTATTTATCTCCCTTGCGGTGGGACTTAGAAAAACATAGCATTCTCGGCAGTGCAGGGGTGCTACTCTTGAAAACGATAATCGATATATCGTGACATTTGTCGTGTCGAATCCTACTCTAAGTTCCATCGTTTTTAATGTCGTATCGATGACTGAACGAACGATACATAATCCGATATATCGAGCTTTACCCTACTCTTAGGTTTAAATGTCGGACACGAATATTCGAATTGACAACTTTGATTTTTTTTTGATTTTTGATTTTTGCGATAATCTCAACGACACCTCTTAGGACGTCGTCGGCATTATCGTGTAGTGAATTTCGTATCCTATCAATATAAAATTTTATTCAAATTCGTCAAAATATTATAAAAGTAAGTGATATACGGAATAAAACAGTTTATTTATTTAAAAACGACCCACCAACAGTATAAGTACCTATCAACAATTGGGTAAGTAAAATATTAAATTAAAACTGTTGCACGATGTGATTATTTATAATTTTTATATCAAGTGTAGCCATGAGCTCTCCTGCTAATTTCTGTTAAAGTTTTCAGAAGTTTACAATGTCAAGACTTTTACTATCTTTGGAAGCCTTATGATCGTAGATAGAGAAGACTGTAGTTAAAGCGAAACGGCGCTATACAAAAAACAGCGAGCGTGAAAGAGCTAGCGAGTCTTATGTATCTTAGATTCTCAATCTATTTTTGTTACAGAGAGGCCCCACAGATTAAAAAATGAGGCCATAGAGAATATTCAGGTTTTCAACAAACTTTGCATTTATTATTCGTATCATTCACTCCGAACATAGTCTATGGATACGATAAACGACAAGGAATTCGAACATTTGTTAGAGTAGGGTAAGGTCGATATATTCGAAGTAATGTCGTGTCGTTTCGAATGTATCGTTGTCGATTTCAAGAGTAGCACCCCTGAGGCCGTAATTTAAATTTGATTTACTTTAGAAAAGATATCTATCTAAGATGCCCTTTTAAAACAGAATGCAGTGGTGTATCTACTTTAATAAGCCCCATATAGCCATAATTATAGTTATAGTTTTCAAACGAGGTTTTAAACGCCCCGTACCGCAGGAATGGAAGGAATACAAATAAATTAATGGTAAAAAAAACTTTTTAAAATTGCCTTTGGTTTTCGTGTTCTCCTCAGCAAGCCCTTTCATTTGAAACCCATACTGTGGTAGTGCAGAATAAATAACTATTCCGCCATCTTGGATGATTCGCCATATTGGAATTGGAATGACGTCACATAGCTAAGCATGCATTGTCATCCAAAATAAGCGCAATATTGTTGTGCTATGAGCTATATACTATTATTATTATAGCGTACCTAGTCTGAAAGTTGCTTAAGGCATTGCTGATCATGATGGCGATGTTGGTAGTATTTTTGGTAATGTTGGTAGAGATTTTGGTGATATTGGAATAGTTTATGGTGACGTTGGAAAAGTTGGAGTTATGGTCTGGTAGCTAATTTGGTAATTGGGATCGCCCCCAGCCCATTAAACGTTAACTACCCACAGTACAAGCGTTGCTTAGCTTGGAAGCATACGATAAGTATGTGTTGTCGGGCTATGTTTATTTATTTAGAATAAATTTTAATAATAACTTTTTATAGCGTGTCCGTATTTTGAGCCCCGTGAACCGAAAAGATTGAAATGTGAGCAGACTATTACATCTATGGATATGGAGGACACTATGAAAACTGAAATGAATCTCGATGGTATGTTCCATTCTTATGTATTTATACTAAACAGTACCTTTACCAAAACCTGTATAGAAGCAAAAAAAAATCGCCCTCGTATTGAGGGAGAATGTGCCCGGTATAATGGCAATAGGCTAGCCCCCTATTACATTCGGACCAAAATATGAAGTGTGGGCGCTCTGCAGTGTACCTCTGCGTACCCCTTCGGAGAATACAGGCGTGATGATGTATTTGATGTGTATCTATCTTCATAAAATGACTTCACATACATGACGATGGGTTGCAGGCTATACCAATTCTGGACCACACTGTATTTTGTTATACTTGCTTACCGTTATCTTATATGTCCTATAACACCATAAGGCGAGGGTTCAGATGCGGAGGAGTCGAGCTGGATGTGCGACGCGTGTGGGGTTCCATTCACGGACGCGGCCAAGTTCCGCGAGCATGTCGCCTCGCATGGCCTTGAGCTGTTCCCGTGCCAGTACTGCGAACACGTAAGCCTTAAACTGGCACCCACTATAACCCACTGTCTACTAAACCAAACACTTGAAAATACCACTATCACCTATATTCTACTAAAGCAAACACTTCAAACAACACTAACACCTACTTTCTACTAAACCAAACACTTCAAAATACCACTAGCACTTCTTTCTACTAAACCAAATACTTCAAAATACTACTATCACCTCTAACCTACTAAACTAAATACTTCAAAATACTACTATCACCTATATCCTACTAAAACCAATACTTCAAAATACCACTAGCACCTACTTCCTACTAAACCAAACACCTCAAAATACCACTATCACCTACTTTCTACTAATCCAAACACTTCAAATACCAATACTGCCCTCTTTCTACTGAACTAATTAATTTAACGTTACTAACATTCTGTTGAATCAAATACTTGTAATACTACCACCACCAACTTTCTACTAAACCAAATACTACAAAATACCACTTGTTACTACACTACTTACTAATTAACCAAACAAACGAACTACTCTCAAACGAACTAAAATATAGCACCCTCTTTCTACTAAACTTGTCACAAAAAAAATGACACTGACACAATGAATCAGAATAAAAATCGGCAATATTTTTTTTTGTTTTATTGCCTCTTTTCATTGAGTCTATTTAATATTTTAATGTATATTGCTTTTTCAGGATTTCCAAAACCTGGATGATTGGACTCACCATGTCAGATTGGAGCACAATATGGCCAGTTTGTTTTGACAATAAAAAAATGCTTAAAAATAGCAAATTATATATATAATTTAATTGTTACCAGTATAAAAAGAGTTGCCATTTTATTTTTTTAAGTTGAAAAAACGAATATTGTTTTGGTTGTATGTTTGATATAAACTAAATATCACTTTTATGTCAATAGTAAACAAAAATGAAGTGTTCCATTATTTTTGTTTGTCTAATAATTTAATAAATGTTTTTGCTAATAATAAACTCATTTTCTTTATTCTCAAGTCCTGTCATAAATTGCATCTCCTTCAACTGTCAGGTATGTCAAGAACAATAAAACCGGCCAAGTGCGAGTCGGACTCGCGCAGGAAGGATTCCGTACCATTATCAATAAAAACGGCAAAAAAAGTCACGTTTGTTGTATGGGAACCCCCTTAAATATTTATTTTATTCTGTTTTTTAGTATTTGTTGTTATAGCGGCAACAGAAATACATCATCTGTGAAAATTTCAACTCTCTAACTATCACGGTTCATTAGATACAGCCTGGTGACAGACGGACGGACGGACAGCGAAGTCTCTGTAAGGTACGGAACCCTAAAAAAACAATATTTCAAAGAGTATTCGTTTATTAGAAATCAAAAACAAAAACATAAGTACAAAGATATTTCTAAAATTATTATTTTAACACTGACAACACTGATAGACTGAAATGTTAAAAGCACAGTGTGACAAGATGTGTGATAATTATGTAAATTTTGTCTCATTATCTCGTATGAATGAGAAATGTGAGAAAGCTCGGTTTGTAAGTGTTTTCAATAAATTTATAGAGCCATAATCTGTGCGTTTGCTTCTTTTTTACCAAAATATAATATAAAAAATCGCATGTGTACATCAGTGTTGCTAGTATTATGACAATATTATTTTTATTTATAATAAGTGCCTAATAGGGATGTTATGGATATGAAATTTTTGATCTGGATACGGATGTATGAATATTATACCGGTTTGAGATAAATTTACAGATATTAAATTTTAACAGAATCAAAAACGTTGATTACAATTTGCAAGATTAAATAATTAACTTTATTTCTAGATTATCGTTTGGTTTTACAATCAGTCATATAAGTTATTTTAGACACTAAGTGTTATTTAGGTACTGTAAAATACAAAAACATTAAATAAATCTCATCGTATCATTTAGACTCCGCCCTTATCCAAAATTATTCCATTTTTTTTCATCGGTTTCGGATACGGATATTTTTTTTCTGATTTCCGGTAGTTTAGGTTACGGAGCTCCATAACATCCCTGGTGCCTACACTAATATCTGACGTCTAATCCTTATTGCTTTTTATTCCAAGATATATCACAATATGTGCAGTTAATTAGTTCACTAGGAGCCAAATTCACGAAGTCCAAAACACTAAAAATCTTTTTTTTATTATTTAAGAGCACTTTACATTACCATAACAATACAAAAATTATCCCTACAGACACTTCTTCTTTCTTAACGAAATGTAATGATGATATTAAATGGAATAAGATGAGGAATGTCTCCACCTGCGTTTAGCGAGTATTTCAGCCAGTGTCAAGTAATTAATAGCAAGGGCAAATTCAATAAATACACATCTATACAAATAAATAAATTTGGAGTGTCTGTTTGTAATATCAAAATAACACTTTTTTACCAAATGCGTATGAAAGTATATAAGATACCTATAACGAAAACGCAATTTTAATTTTTTTTGTCTGTCTGTCTGTTTGTTTGAGGTAAACTTCTAAACGGCTGAACCGATTTCAATGGGACTTTCACTGACAGATAGCTAACGTTCCAAGGCGTAACTTAGGCTACTTTAATTTTAGAAAAAGCATTAGGGTTCCGCGCGAAAAACATAATACCCATATTTCCGGGTAATCTCCCTAAAGTCCACGCGGGCGAAGTCGCGGGCACAGCTAGTTATAAATAAAAATGGGTGATGAACGTAATAAATATGGCGGATGAATATAAAGCCACGACGACTGTTGTAATAATTTTAACACAGGAACGCAAAATACAGGCAACGCCCAGTTTGGGTTTCACAGTAACTCATTTTGAATCAATTTTGGTGAATATATATTTTTTTTAAGTACAAAAACTGTTCGCGGTGCATGCGAAAGCGATCCCGTGGCGCCCCGATATAAGCGGAAGATGGTACACCGTCGGTTTTTAGTGGGTATACGGCCTTCTGCCGGGACTCCCACATAACCATGTTACTTCCCCCGAGGTGGCACGGTATCCATAAAGGATTTTCCGAAGTAAAAAAAAAAAAAAAGTACAAAAACTGTCAAAAAATTATTAAAACAACACTAAGATCCCTCATCCGCCATCTTAATTGCATCTAACACGTTTGTTTATAATGTGTATTTATTGTATTTGTCCTTGCTATTAATTACTCGACATTGGGATAAATACCGCTAATCGCGGGTGAAGCCAGGTCCCCGATTATCGTTTGATAGACATCAATCTCTATTCGAGATATTATGTCAAAGCAAACGTCAAATTGGTCATATTTTTTCGTGTTTAGGGTTCCGTACCCAAAGGGTAAAACGGGAATCCTATTACTAAGACTTCTCTGTCCGTCCGTCCGTCCGTCTGTCACCAGGCTGTATATCATGAACCGTGATAGTTAGACACTTGAAATTTTCACAGATGATGTATTTCTGGTGCCTCTATAACAACAAATACTATAAAACAGAATAAATATTTAAGGGGGATCCCATACAACAAACGTGATTTTTTGCCGTATAGATAATGGTACGGAACCCTTCGTGCGCGAGTCCGACTCGCACTTGACCGGTTTTTTTCGACATATTCAAATAGAGATGTCTATCAAACGAAAATTGAGCCCCAGTCCTCATCTTATTCCATTAAGTTCAATCATTGCATTCATTTCGTAAAATAAAAAACTATGAGAGGGGTTTGTAAGGACCCGAGTCGTGAAAGAGGCTCTCAATTTTTAATAAGTACAAACCTAATCGACGCTAATTATAATTTATATTACATAATATGTTAGTACATGTTAACAGAGGGAAAGTTAAGTGTTTCGTTTGGTGAATATCTGAATATTAACAATGACTAGATCATATAAGAATGTAGGAATTACTGGCAGGCATCAGCTGTAGTAATGTCAGCTGTCACCAGTAGACATAAGTTTTATCTCTTTCAACTGTCAGATTTGTCGAGAAAATGACGTCACACCGAGCCATGCCCAGTACAAAAAGCTCGAAGAGACGTCATTTTCTCGACAAATCTGACAGTTGAAAGAGATAAAAATTATGTCTATTCAGTCATGCTAAGCGTACTGTACTGTAGACAGATGGTATATGTTTTGAGAACCCCGCATTAAAAGAGACATGAGCAGAACGCTAGATATAAAATGAATTCATATGTAAATTAGAAGGAAAGAAGTGTGTTTTGATAAATACTTATACAGGGTGTTTCAGAAGTCCGAAATAATTCTTTGACGTTTGCATCAGTATCGGGTATACATCTGAATGGTATAAAAAATGGTTGAAATTCCACTATAATTTCTCAACCTTTGTTTCGTCGCCAATTTATATAACTCTTTGCATGTCCTTTTTTGTGAATATTGGTAGTTTAATTGCCCCTTATAAGTGTATTTTACACTGCTGAATAAGGTTATGGATGTACCCAAAGGCCAAACACGATACCTGTGACAAATATTCAAAGGTATATAAAGGCTTTACTAAGCATCCAAGTATGAGCTACAGTATATGTACCCAAAGTAATCGGACTTCTGGTACATTCTGTATATTTGATAGAAGGCTATAAGATTTAGATCAAGGGCTACAAAGCTTCACTATTGACAGAAAGCTACAAAAACTACACTTTTGAAAAAAGGCCACAAGATGCTCCACTTTTGACAGAAGGCCGTGTACACCTTTCGAATACAAAGCCTCCATCTATTTCAAGGCTTCGTTTATCTGAGCTCATGGAAGGCACTTAATATGCTTTGTCTATGTCAGGTAATGAAGGGTTCAAGCAAATAACAGGGAATGTCACAATTTTTTTTATAGAATCATATTTTGTGTACGGAATTTTGAATTCTAATCATTAGAATTTTAAAAAAGTTCACTGATGGCGCCAAAAATGCAGTTTTGTTTATGGTCAAACTACAGAATTGTTAGAATGGTTGAACTTTCAAATTGTTTTTTTTCTCAAAATTCATTAATTAGGACATTCCCTGTTATTTTCCTGTACCCTTCAAAATGGAATAGGCCAAAGGTCGACTTCTACCATACATTCGTTTAAAATAGGTTTTTAATTCAGACGCTCACCAAACGTTTTTCTTTATTACAATCAACTTACAAAGAGGATTACATCATGGTTATACCCCATTTACTATTATCAATTGACATAAATTTACAAGTCAAGTCAAAATTCACGCATTAAAATTTCTGCCATACCAAAACAATCTGTATTGACATATAGAAAAAGTCCATTCTTCAACTACACGACACTGACAGCGCAAGCGAATTTTAACGCGTGGGTCGTTGTTTATACCATAGAAATTAAATCTTTAATCATATTAACACAGAGTGCATTTTTCTATTGCCAAACATTTCGATACTCCCTTAAGGCGGTGGTAAAGGCGTAATTTAACGAAGACAAAATTGGTTTAAATATATTCGTCTCGTACTTTCTTATGTTAAAAGAAAGAGAGATTAGATTGGGTTTATGAATATGTATTATCATCACAGCTGACGTCGGAAAGAGCTGGTCCTGCCACGCTAAGCTCCTTGTCCCTCTTTATAAGCTAATATATAAACTGAAAAATAAAATATATACTGTCTTAATATAAAATCTTTTTTTAACAAAGTTTTAATAGAAATCAGATGAGGTCAGACATATCCAACTGATTTCTGTTTTTGTTTACAATCTCTATCGATTTATTTTTTACGAAATTTGTAATTTAATGGAATAAAACGAGTAAAGAATTCATCTGCATGTGAAAGTCGAAGTCAAATTATTTATATTGTATAGGCCTATGGGGGCACTTACAAATTCAAGGTTACATTTTTTTTCATATATTCTATTATACTATTCGCCGTGGAAGACCAAAAAACGGTGGCGCTACGATATGGACATGTTCGCTTGAAAGACGTGGCCGGAAATGGCCCAAGATCGGGACCGGTAGCAGGAGACCTCCCCTCTCTCCTGCTACCGGTCCCTTTGCCCAGGAGTGGGACGCAAAATAGGCTAAAAAGAACATTTTCTACTACCAGACCGACCGGATTGAAATTGGCATTAATACCCACTCATCGCAGGTGAATCAGTTCAGCAGTGCGCATCATCTTATTCCAATAAAATTGCATAATTTCATATGTTGAGAGAATGATTCTAACTGAGCTGATCACCTCACCTACTGTTAAATGTTTCTCAGTCGACGTTCTTCCGGCATACGGGGCACGTCTGCTTCTCTTGCAGCCACGGCAGGATGCATCCAGAGTGGAAATTGTGGGTGCACGGTAGCGACATCACCTCCTGGTCGCGCAGCATCACGTCGAAGCAGATGGAGCACTCCTCGAGAGTCCATGTGCGTTCGCGACTGGAAATACCATCAACAATAAGTAGCGACCTCTTCCAATATCGTCACAAAACTACTAAAACACGTTAATAGATGGCGTAAGTCGCTATGCAGTATGTAAAGCAAGGTTTCGCATGCAATCCTGTAGGCTTAGCATAACCGCGTAGACATTTACATCTTTCAACTGTCAGATTTTTCAAGAAAATGACGTCACACCGAGCCATGTCCAGTACAAAAAGCTCGAAAAGACGTTATTTTCTTGACAAATCTGACAGTTGAAATAGATAAAACTTATGTCTATACGGTCATGCTAAACAACCTGAATCGCGATAGAGACTTTCGTATAATACAAAATCTAATTAACCGTCGGGGGCGTAACCGCCTGGCATACCACCCGCTTGTCTGGAAGATCTTCCATTGATAGTAAATAGCGACCTCTATCAACCTCGCCGCAAACAGAACTACTAGAACACGTTAATAGATGGCGTTAGTGGCTATGCAGTATGTAAAGCAAGGTTTCGCATGCAATCCTGAATCGCGATAGAGACTTTCGAATAAAAACAAGATCCGTTTAACCGTCACCCGCCTGTCTGAAAGATCTTCCATCGATAATAATAGTAGCGACCATATTTTATAACTGACTATATACTAATTGTATTATTATTATGTAATTATATAAACTATGGTAGTTTCTTAAAGCATGCCTTCATAAGACTTGTTAATATCAGGTACTGTAAACTGGGTGTATTAGAAGTCCGAAATAATGTTTTAGGTACAGATACGGTAGCTATTACATAGATGCATAAATACGTAGATGACACCTAACTATCATAGTTTAGTTTATAATTTAGTTACAGGCCTATGAATATTTGTCACAGGTATCGTGTTGTGGCCTTGGGTTATAGGTTTTAACAGTGTAATTTACATCAAAGAGAGGCAAGCCCGCCACACATTCCCACCACTGTTACCTGTAAGCTAGGATCGACAGCGGTGTCCATTGAAAACACCGAGGTTTGGCCCTCGGCGAGTCCCGGGGAAAAGCTAAATTGTCTTGGAACCCGCACGAATTTAATCGAAAAAGGTGTAGCAGTTGGAAGAAAAATGTATCCACTTCCCTCCATTGCAAAGAGAGGCAACTACTAATATTCATAACACAGAACTTGGAAATTACGCATGCATCGCGAGATATTTTAAGTTATTAAATATGGCGACGAAGAACAAACCATGATCGAATTATAATATAATAGCGGTCCGTCCCGGCTTCGCACGGGTTTATAATATAGCCTATGTTACTCAGTGATAATGTAGCTTTCTAACGGTAAAATATTTTTTGAAATCGGTCCAGGAGTTTTAAAGTTAATTCGTTACATACAAAAATACAAATCTTTCCTCTTTATAATATTAGTATAGACTAGCGGCCCGTCCCGGCTTCGCACGGGTTTCTAATATAGCCTATGTTACTCAGTGATAAAATTGCTTTGTAACGGCAAAATATTTTTTGAAATCGGTCCAGGAGTTTTAAAGTTAATTCGTTACATACAAAAATACAAATCTTTCCTCTTTATAATATTAGTATAGATAGTATACGATTAGTATAGACAACTTAGGATAGTTACTATCCAAAATCCAAATCCAATCCAATACCAAAAATCTAAGGCATATCACATATGGTTTTACAAACCTCAATACAGGTACTTGTTAGTAAAAAAAAAAAACTCAAAACCATCCACCCCTTACCACTACCTGTATTGCAGCACTCTTTTTAATACTTATTTCAGTTTTCGACATTTAAATCTGTACAAAAATTGACGATGCATAGTGACACAACCATTTTCAAAGGTACCTCAAAATTTAATATCAATATTTTGGTGTGTAAAATGTCACCAAAACGACTGAGTGTTCCCAAACTCCATTATTGGCAAAATCATCGGCTAAATTCAATGAAAACCATTTTAAAAGTGAAGTAAATACTTTAAGAGATGGTGGTAAGGCGCCATTTCAATTTTAAAAAAACAATCTCAAAATCTTACAAAGCTTGCTGCCTTAGATTGACAAATTGTGCGCGTTCGCCCCGAGCCCTGGAAAATAGATCCAACATGTACTCTGATCCCGTGGTAGTATAATAAAATACATCATCACACCTGTATTCCCAAAAGGGGTAGGCAAAAGTGCACTGCAGTGCATCGACAACAATATATTGGTCCCAATGTAATAGGGGGCGAGCCTATTGCCATTATACCGGGCACATTCCCCCTCAATACGAGGGAGATTTGACAGTGACAGTGCGGGTAGGTGAACTTCACACGCCTTTCTATAGACGTGCAGGTTTCGTCACGATGTTTTCCTTGACCGTTCAGCAAGTGTTAATCATTATTGAAAATGACATTCGCACTCAAGGCGGGCGTTAACTGATTACCACATGCTGAAAATGAAAGCATAACATCGTGAGGAAACCTGCACATCTATAGAAAGGCGTGTGAAGTTCACCAACAAACTGAGCCAGTGTGACTATAGCCCAGATCTCAACCATATCGAAGGGGAATGTGCCTATTATAATAGCAATAGACTCGCTCAAATTACATTGGAACCAAAACACATCAGTGAAGTCTGGGTGTACCTCTGCCTACCCTTTCGGGGAATACATGCGTGATCATGTTTAAATAAATTTGATGTCATTGAATATTGCTGCCAAACTTACTTGCCAGTCCTCAAATCAAACAATCTTTTAAGATCTTCGAGTGTCTGCCTCATATTTGTCAACACATCATTTTCAAAATATTGTCTATATGACACATCACCCGAATTGGATTCACTATCACTACTATCGTACGACATATCACCCAAGTTATTTATATTCGTGGAATTATTATATGGCATGACACCCAAAATGTTTTCGCCGGACGAGTTATCAAATGACATGTCACCCAAACTGTAATTATGGGTGTCGGGTGATGTGAAATCAAATGTCATTTCAGACAAGCTCATGTTGGTAGGCGAGTCATTTGAACTAGGTTCGACATCATCTGTGGCATCATCGCTATCAGATTCCTCATCCTCTTCATCAGTAACTGAGGAGTCAGAATAATATTCGGATTCTTCGGATGTCATGACATTGTCTGATGCCGTTGTATTGTTGATGCTTGTGTCTGTGGTGTCGTGTTCTGACACTGTGGTGTAAGAGTCTTCGGACTCCATGAGTGGGCTGATGGGAAATGATGATGGAAAAGCAATGATTAAAAAAAAGAATGACATCAACGGTGAAAGGCGAAGTGACTCAAGCATGGTGGGAGATATTGAGTTATATATATTGTTCGAATTAGTGAATTTCTCTCCGTTTTTTGGAGCTCGGTTTTGTGCAAAGTTACCAAAACTGGACTGGTCCAACCAGTTTCCTCTTAATGACTTACCATCTACTCTCCCATACTGCGTTGAAGGCATCATGCCAAAGCAATTATTTCTATAACCATCTGTGATTTAGAATAATCCCTTCATTGTAAATGGGAGTAGACGCACCTTACTGTACTAGCTTCATAAGCGTAAAGACTATATTTGTATTTAATATTAGACTGCCGTGAGTATAATTCTTCTCTAGTATTGTGGCAAAGGTGCTGTCTGCTCTCATGGCATTGCTGCT
This sequence comes from Ptilodon capucinus, assembly GCA_914767695.1. Taxonomy (NCBI): domain Eukaryota; kingdom Metazoa; phylum Arthropoda; class Insecta; order Lepidoptera; family Notodontidae; genus Ptilodon; species Ptilodon capucinus. The sequence goes on from OU611837.1 coordinate 4,161,880, forward strand.
CCTGAGAATGTATTACTCGCAATTATCATTTTAAAAAGAGTAACCATTGAGTTTCTTAACGGCTCTTCTCAGTGGAAGCAGCATTACGAACCGGTGGTAGAATCTGACTATTTGTAAGTGCTTTTTGGCCTACACGAATAAAAAATTTTTGATTTTGAAAATAAAACTTGAGTCAATTCACCTTATAACCGTTGAAATAAACTATTGTAAACAATTTAAAGTGTTAGTTAGTAGCAGTTCTCTAGTAAAGTTAATATGACATATGAAAAAACAATTAAAAAGTTATGATCAGCAATGATATTAAAAAATACAGATACTAAATATGCCAAAAAGACGTAAAAAAATTTATTAAAATCTTAATGGGTGGTAATGCTGCTATCTAGTCTTGTGTCTTGAAACAAGTGAAGGGCACAGGCAAATAACAGGGAATGTCACAATTATGCTTTTTGGCTGTTTAGGGTTCCGTACCCAAAGGGTAAAACGGGAACCCTATTACTGAGACTTCGCTGTCCGTCCGCCATCCGTCTGTCACCAGGCTGTATCTCATGAACCGTGACTTAGTTAGTAGAGTGAGTAGTTAGAGAGTTGAAATTTTCACAGATGATGTATTTCTGTGGCCGCTATAACAACAAATACTAAAAAACCGAATAAAATAAACATTTAAAGGGGCTCCCATACAACAAACGTGTTTTGATTGCCGTTTTTGTAGATAATGGTTCGGAACCCTTCGTGCGCGAGTCCGACTCGCACTTGGCCGGTTTTTTTTATAGAATCATATGTTGTGTATGGTATTTTGAATTCTAATCATTAGAATTTAAATAAAGTTAACAGATGGCGCCAAAAATGCAGTTTTGTTTATGGCAAAACTATAGAATTGTTAGAAATTGCTTTATCTCAAAATTCATTAATTAGGACATTCCCTCTTATTTGCGTGTACCCTTCAAATTATCTGATGAAACATATACATCTAAGTCACACATTGAATGAAACGAAACTGTCGAAAGTTAATAAAAGCTCCTTATTTGATATAATATCTCATTCATTGTGTTCACTTATGGTTTAATGTTTTTTTAACTCTAATTCTGTGATCGATCTGTACTTACATTGTATAATGATGCCTACTACTTATATATACCTAAATAATCACTAAACGAGGATGAATTGTGAAACTTAAGCGGTTATTATCTGTGCATAATACGCAAAATAATTACCTACGCGCACTGCTCGAATGTCGTAAGCATAGCAGTAAAAAAAACTACCTCACAACAAAAATATTGCCAAGAGAAAGCGGCCAAGCTAATGTGAGTCTTATTGTGGTACTCACAAGGTCTCCGGTCGGTCGCAGGTCCATTGGCTGGTGGATCCTTCGCTATGAGGGTGTTCTTGCTGTTTACTGAAAAAGTAGTACATGGCGGCCCCGACGCCGACACCTATGGCCGCGGCCGCGAAACCGAGACCCCGGCCAGTGCACGTCGATTTCGGTCGGTCTTCGTCACGCACGTTCATATTAAATAAATTTCTAAACCAAAAATTCACAGCTAAATAAAAATCTTTTCAGTGCGTTCCAAGGTTTCCTGACTATTGATTGACGTTAGCTGTCAAATGCAGCTCGCATTCGTTTCTCTCTTTCTTTTTTGTAGGGCGTATGCGTGAAACGGGTAATAGACACATGTAAATCATGTTGTTAAATTAAATTGGAACGCAACCAGATTCCTTTTCATGTTATTATTTGCGCAGAATGTATACAATTCTGCAATTGTAACCATGTATTTTTAGCTGATACGAGCGTCACGCACGAGACCAATTATTTATCTATGGCTGATACCTACATTCTGAGATTTTTAATGAAGGAATACAATCGAAACAGGTGTGTGTGTGTGTATTTGAAATCATCTTTATAATCGCCCGTCTAGTTCTATTAGTTATAAAACACAGAACACTTAACAAAAATCTAAAATAACTTTATTAAAAGTTCCAGTTACTTTTTAATTTTGGCACTGATATTTATTTTGTTAGGGTAAAGTAAATAGCTCCAGGTAAAATGGAACGTAAAAATATTGCGTTGGCAAGCATTATAATAACGCGTTGGTAACTTGATAATGTTTACTTGGGGAATCACAAGTTGTTATCTCTCTCCAACTCGATGCAAGTAGTGGAATACGAAAACAAATCGTATGTTTATGCATCTATAATATTACAATAGTCTGTGGTAACGCCGCGCGCGAGCCACGCAGCATTCGTAAAAAAGTAATAACAAATTCGTAATTTGGACGAAGTATTGAAATTTATCACCTTAGTTACAAAGGTGAGTTTGTTCAATTGGACTTTATCTAGTATTTATAATCTGGGATTGATTTAGACCAAGCCCAAAGATTGTACTTGTATCTGCTTCATAGCTTGTCAATTGCATTTATAACATTGCAGAAATAATTGCGTGTTTGCATAGCATAAAAATAACTTCTTGTGATGTCATAGTGTGTTTCTGTATCTACCATTTCCGGTGTCAAAGTTCTATTTGAACCATGTTAGTGTTTTAATGTAATTTTATTTGTTATAGCAAGGAACTAAATACCGCATTTATTTAAATTTAAATGACCTTATAATAAATATCTAAAATTGTTGATAATAATAATTCATATCATTTAGGTAGATATGCTGTACGCTTATCTATGAGGTCGTTTAGGGATTAAATACGATAAAAAGTAGGAAAAGTATTTCGTATGAAAAAAGGTAGCTATAATTTAAAAAAATACAAATATATGATATTACATAGCATAGATAGGTAGTATAGATAGAGGATTAGTATGTTGGTGTTGATTCCGTTGGCACCACACTAATCTAAACTAAGTTTAATAAATAAGACGTGAATAAAATTTGGCAATGGGCGTGAATTATTATTACTGTTTTATAATTTTGTATTTGCTATTAATTACTTGACATTGGCAAAAATACCGCTAATCGCAGGTAAACATTCATTTTATAAAAAAAGAAGAAATTTATTTATTTAATTATTTTTTTTCGTTTACCTTTTTTAATTAGTATTTTTTAGGGTTTCGTACCCAAAGGATAAAACGGGAACCCTATTACTATGACTCCGCTGTCCGTCCGTCCGTCTGTCACCAGGCTGTATCTCATGAACCGTGATAGTTAGACGGTTGAAGTTTTCACAGATGATGTATTTCTGTTGCCGCTTTAACAAAAATACTAAAAAAAAACAGAATAAAATTAATATTTAAGGGGGCTCCCATACAACAAATGTGATTTTTTTGCCGTTTTTATAGATAATGGTACGGAACCCTTCGGGCGCGAGTCCGACTCGCGCTTGGCCGGTTTTTTATATTTAGTTTTAAATGTTAATTTGTACATTAGTGTAAATAGTTTCTTTCAAATAAACTGTAAAAAAAGAAAATAATTTACAAATAAGTATTAAAATACATATATTTGATTGAAATATATAAAACTATATTTATTTGATTTGATTTAGCATGGAGACGTTAGCCAAGGTCATGGTGTTTGGTGCTGCTGTGCTGGTGGCCACCGTGGCAGCCGCTGTGGAGTGGTGGCAGTACCGACAGGTGCCGCAGCCCTACTCTACTACCGGGCAGCGGCGCCCGAGAAGCGATTGATCACATATCAATAACTAGCTTCTATCCGCTATCTTCTTCTTCTATATCGCTATAAAGCATACCGATGTAGAAACAATAATACTGTAAAGTTTCATCAAAATCCTTTTAGTAGTTTTTGCGTAACAGAGTAACAAACATCCGTCCAACCTAACAAAATTTCTCTTAATAATAGAAAGTAGGATTATAAAATAGATTAATTACTTACAAGTATTATAAAAAAGGTTATAATATCTTGCATTATGTTGTTTAATAATTTAACTGTTATGTCATATTCATTCTTCTTTTTTAACCGACTTCAAAAAGGAGGAGGTTATCAACCCATTTGGAGCCGGTGTAGTCTGACGTAGATTGGCACTGACTCCAAGTGTAATGAATTTTGAGGTTATTTGTTGCTTTTAAGTGCATCTAGGTTTTCAAAGTATTTTTTTGTCATATATTTTTTGTAGAAATGATGAAATTTAATTAAATAGGATGCGGTTTGGCTGCACCTTTGATTAGCGGGTTTTCTGCTAGAGTCAAGTAATTGATGGCAACAACAAATTTTATAAATCGATGCGACAAAGGTATCTTCAAGAAACGAGCATACTCATTCCTTAAAGGTCGGCAACGCACTTGCGATGCCCCTGGTGTTGCAGGTGTCCATGGGCGGCGTTGATCACTTACCATCAGGTGAAACGTCTGCTCGTTTGTCTCCCTATCTCATAAAAAAAAAAAATATCGAGGGGCTATTTAACTTAAGTAAATTTTTTTTTAACTTTACAGCAGGGCATACTTATCAAACACAGAAAAAAAACGCTGATTCCAAATATGCATATAAGTCAATATCGCCCAAAAGTGTCGTTTGAGTCAAATAGCCTTTCACCCCTCGATATAAATAAATATGAGTAAACAAATAAGATGGCGGTTGAAATAAACATTACTTTATTACTACTCATTATTATACACCGTACTTTAACTTAGTAATTTTTTAAAGAATAAGAATAATATTGATGGATAAAATGCGAAATGACTCAAGCGCCATGGGTGATATTGAGTAATATAAAATCGTTGAAATCAGCGGATTTTTCTCCGTTAAGCTCAAAAGCTGGGTTTCAAAAGTCAATTTGCCTTCTAACCGATGCTATGAATATTTTTTATTATGTAAAAAATGATCTAATGCATGCTTAGCTATGTGACGTCATTCTAATTCCAATATGGCGGAATAGTTATTTTTATTGTTGTTTTTTTTTTATGTTAGTGTTAATAACTAATGATATTAATTTACTTAATTGTTTTAATGAGGCAATACATACTTAAGGCAATAATTATATTATTTTAATTCATAGAAGGCTTGTATTGTTAGTAAATGTGTTTTAACAATAAAAATTGAGTTTTTCTTTATTTGGTCAGTACTCTTGGGGACGCTAAGGAAAATAAGACTTTGAAAAAATTACACATTTTATCAAAAATCATAATCAATTTTTTTTTATTCGTGTAGGCCAAAAAGCACTTACAAATAGTCAGATTCTACCACCGGTTCGTAATGCTGCTTCCACTGAGAAGAGCCGGTAAGAAACTCAATGGTTACTCTTTTCAAAATGATAATTGCGAGTAATAATTTCTCAGGAGCAGCAATGCCTTGAGAGCAGACAGCACCTTTGCCACAATACTAGAGAAGAATTATACTCACGGCAGTCTAATATTAAATACAAATATAGTCTTTACGCTTAGGAAGCTAGTACAGTAAGGTGCGTCTACTCCCATTTACAATGAAGGGATTATTCTAAACCACAGATGGTTATAGATATAATTGCTTTGGTATGATGCCTTCAACGCAGTATGGGAGAGAAGATGGTAAGTCATTAAGGGAAAAATGGTTGGACCAGTCCATCATCATCATTTCAGTAGATACGCATACCTATATGCAAAGTATGGTAATTTATTAAGTGTGTATTTTATTAATATGTAATCAACTTGCGGTATCATGCTTTTTAAATATCTTTTACGATAATCTTATAATTAATACTAATTACCGAATCAAATGTAATCAAGTTTTTAAAAAAACAAAAATTTAGACAAAAATATTTTTTATTAATAATCACAAAAATACAAATTAAATCCTGTAACGCTATACTTAAACTTAAATTTTAAAACGTCAAAACTATTGTTCATGGTATGGTTTCATTACATATTTGTACCAAACGCATTCGGACAGAAAATAACAATAAAATAGCCTATAGCTCCTGATTATGGTTAATCTATTATAATTTGAACTTTGTTCATTTTTTACACTTAAATCTAACACAAACGTATTTCATTTCATTTTCTTAAAATTATTTATTTTCAAAATAAATATTGTGATGGCAACATTTTAAGTAGCAAAAAAAAAACATCCCGATAACTCAACCAATAGCATCGCTTCCCTCCAAAACAAATGTCAACTTTGACAATCATTTTACCGTTTTTTTAAACACACAATACGTTCGGATACACACACTGTACAAAATTAAAAGAAAATAAAATTATGACATTATAATCAATTAATAAATGACAATTTGTGTCATAACTGACATGATAACTAGGGCGATAATCGCGTAGAAGCTGCGAGCAGCTTGACCAATAGCTGGCGGGGCTGTTCCGGTGCAAGCTTGAAGATGTGTAAACAATTCTATATAATTCCTGGCAGGCTCATGTGTCGAGACCACCGTAGGCTCAGTCAGTCCAATAGTGGAGTCTTTGAACAACAAGTCGCTGGTTCCGTCGAAGGGAGAGAATATCTCGAAGTTGATGAGTTGACTGCCCGTAGCGGCGTTGTATCCGAAATAGTAATCCAAAGTATCGAATAAAGCGTTCAGCGCGTTGTAAAGAGGATCCGACCTGAAAGATGAGTTGAGAATAGTGATGTGCCGGATATCCGAGCGAAAAGTAACATCCGTATCCGTTACTTTTTTTGTTACCGTATCTTTTACCTTACTTTCAAGACATAGATGAACTTCTATATACTTATAGTTGATTATGTAGCAATGAAAAACTATAAAACGCCATTCAGATTATTTTTTATTTCTAATCAAATATTTGGAAACTTTATATTGCAAACATTGATCGTAGTAGTTACCATACCAATATTACATAACTGAAAGGTACTAATTCAACTATCTTTATAATGAGATAAATGACTAATCTTTGTGATAAGCTTATTAAACTTTACTAAAGGAAGTTTTTATAAAATTGTTAAGATACCTACCATATCCTTCCTTTTCCCTCGGATATCCGCGGATAGGGATACGGATATCCGGCACAACACTAGTATGTATGATATGTACTATGCGATTAAAATGAAAATAGGATCGACTTTGCGCCATATTGTGACGTCATATCTATCAATTCTAATCAGTTAGGTAGGGTGAGCAAAACAAGATATTTTTTAAATAAAATTTATTTGCAAAGGTTGAGTGAAAAATGCACTCAGTCGCACGACGAAGCACACTAACAACGACAAAATGGCGACTGGCGTCCTTATTTTCTTTTCTTTAATAATTTTGGCATGGCTTCTGGGCCTTTGCGCCAAAAATGAAAATAAAAAAGGTTATGGTAAAAAACGAATTATGACTTTAAATAATTAAATATTATATTAAGACAATTTACTACTAATTTAATCTTTTTATTTAAATATGATGTAAGACTATTATAATTGATATGCAAATAAGTTTTTTTGCAAACCATACTTTTCAAGTGACATTTGACAGATAGAGGTTATTGACATTCCTATTCTTATTCGAATCGCATAGTATGTACGTGTATTGTAGGTACCTCCTGGTGACGACTTCGGCGTCTACCACGTGTGCGAGCAGGCAGTTATCATCGATGGTAACCCCGGCGGATATAGCCAAGGTGTTGTTGCGGCAGAGGGCGCGGAACTGGTTCGCTTGGAGCCCTAGGGCTTGCAGATGACCTGAACAATATACATCATCATCATTACGCCTGTATTCCCCGAAGGGGTAGGCAAAAGTGTACTGTAGTGCGCCCACACTTCGCTACGGAAACATATCCGAATACGGATACGGAAACATGTGAGATGAATCGGATATCCGGTAACTATCCGGTATCTGGTATAGGCTGGATATAGCCGGATATAGCCGGATATCTGGCGCTCCGGCCTGGTAGCTTGCCGAATATCCAGTACCTATCCGGTAACCGGCCAAACCACTATCATCTCTAGTATTATGTAATAGGTGGCGAGGCTACTGCCATTACACCAGCCACACTCCCCCTCAATACGAGGGATATTTGGGACATAGTCTACCAAGCTGGCGCAGTGCGGGTTGGTGAAATTCACACGCCTTTCTATATACGTGCAGGTTACTTCACGATGTTTTCCAGCACCATTTAGCAAGTGGTAATCATTGTTGAAAATGACAATGCAAATTACCTGAACATCAAATAATTAATGAACAAACATCGCCAGACGATACATAATCATCATTTGATCCCAAATTATGCATTCCTTGTACTATGGGGTATACTATGGGGTCTACGTAACTCTATCTCTCAGGCTGGTCGACAATCACTCAGGCTGATCGACTATCACTCGGGCTGATTGACTATCACTCAGGCTGATCGACTATCACTCAGGCTAATGGACTATCACTCAGGCTGATCGACAATCACTCGGCTGATCGACTATCACTCGGGCTGATTGACTATCACTCAGGCTGATCGACAATCACTCAGGCTGATCGACTATCACTCGGGCTGATTGACTATCACTCAGGCTGATTGACTATCACTCAGGCTGATTGACTATCACTCAGGCTGATCGACAATCACTCGGCTGATCGACTATCACTCGGGCTGATTGACTATCACTCAGGCTGATGGACTATCACTCAGGCTGATCGACAATCACTCAGGCTGATCGACTATCACTCGGGCTGATTGACTATCACTCAGGCTAATTGACTATCACTCAGGCTGATCGACTATCACTCGGGCTGATGAACTATCACTTAGGATAATCGACTATAACTTATACTGATCGACTATCACTTATTATATAATCGATGATCACTCAGCATGATCGACTATCACTCAGACTGATCGACTAAATATAACTTAGTATACTCAACTATCACTTAAGGTGAGTGACCATACTCACAGTGAGTGATAGTAGTGTGTATTGTGTCTTACCGGTGATTCCTTGAGTGTTGAGGATAGCCACGTCCGTCTCGGGGTCAGCCAAACACGCCAGGGACCCGTTGTTGCCGAAGAACTGGTTGGTGTAGTCCCAGGAGCAGATAGCTACGGATTTATAATATAATACTATACTAATATACTAACTCTAACTAAGTAGAGAGAGAGAGAGAGAAACGTCGTAGCGGCGAGTAGGCGGAATCAGCTGGTGGGCGGAGCGGCGGAAAGAATCGACGAGCCACGGAGCTGCTCGAAGTTTTCGCATCACGGCATCGCGGCATCAACAGTTGCTCTCACTTGCCAAGCGCGCCATTACATGTGTCACCTCAATAATACTTTGGATACGGTAGCATATATATAGATGCTTAATGAAGACAGATTATACCTACCTATCATAGTTTTCGAGTTAGAGACCTTTGAATATTTGTCACAGGCATCGTGTTCTGGCCTTTGGGTACATCCATAACCCTATTCAGCAGTGTAAACTACACTTATGAGGGGCGACTACCAATATTCACAAAATAGGAGATGCAAATTTTACATAGGACCCCGAGATATTGCGAGTTATAGAAATTGACAATGAAAAAAAGTTGAAAAATATGGTCGAATTTTGTTAAAAAAATTCAGTTCATTTAGTTTTTTTTTTTTTTTTATGTGATAGGGAGGCAAACGAGCAGACGTTTCACCTGATGGTAAGTGATCAACGCCGCCCATGGACACGTGCAACACCAGGGGCATCGCAAGTGCGTTGCCCGCAACAATAGTTGTCCGATTATAATGCTAACGTCAAAGTGTTATTTCGGACTTCTGAAACATCCTGTCTACTATATTTATATATAATATCGAGGCGTAAAATGCTATTTGACTCAAGTGATTTTTTTTTAAACTTTACAAGAGAGTATATTCATTCGACGCAGAAGGATTCGCTGATTCCAAATATGTATTTACAGTCAATATTGTGTCCAAAAGTGTCGCCTTTCACCCCTCTATACATATCTCTCAAGGTTCCTTGAAATATTTTCCGTTTCTTCCAATTTCTGCAAAAATAAATATCTTATCTTACCGTTGGAGAAGTTGCCGACTGTGGTATAGGCCGGGCGACACACCGAGCACAACACCGACGAATTGAAGTTCTGTAACGACCACAAATACTATTATAGTCTTCGAGATCCATGGAGATATTATCACGGAAATGGCATATCGACTGAACAGATTTCGACGGGACTTACACTGGCAGATAGCTGATGCTCCGAGGCGTAACGTAGGTTACTTTAATTTTAGAAAAAGCATTATGGTTCCGCGGGATGAACATAAAATTATTTCCGGGTAATCTCCGTAAAGTCCACGCGGACGAAGTCGCGGGCACAGCTAGTTTAGAACGAAACAAAATGTCTGATCGAAACATCCGGTGATCAGAACGCTGGAAACTATTTCGCACAGCGCATCAGCATTGCCATTCAACGTGGCAATGCTGCCAGCGCTCTGGGCACCCTACCGTCCGACAATGATGGGGGACTGTGGGGTATTTAATTTTCTATTTTTATTATTTTCTCTTCTGTATGTAAATATTTTGTTTTTAATGTAAATAATAAATGTACAATGAATGTTTAGAACTAAGAATGTTGTATTATTTTCTTTGTTTGGTAAGTACAATAAATAATACTCCTAAATCTATGTATCTAAATCTCACCGAGGTATCGGAGAGTGCGTGCGAGGCGTCCAGAGCGCCGGGTGCGCACGCGCCGCTGAAGAACTCGCCCACTGTACGCGCATAGTCGCACTCCGACGCGGTCAGCACCGCGCGCTCCTGGCCCCCGCGCACGAACGACACGTACGCTAAGAATCAGAATCAGAATTGTTTTATTCACGTAAACCAATACAGGCACTTATAAATTACACGTGGGTCGTTACGTCATTTTCAAGAAACGTAAAGTAACCAGTTACTTGGTCGGCGTCACCTGTTTCAAAACTAGTGATTTTTGTAACTAGTTACTTTTATTTAGCTACTGTGACTGATTGATTGCATAAATAACTTCACCAACTATACAGTTACACACGAAACGAAAATAAATTAAATCACTATTTTTCGTTTTTTGTTGTATACCAGTACCACGACACGTGTGCGTTCGGATTACTTCGGTTTTATTCGTGTCACCCGTTCTCGCTTACTCAGCCGGCCGGTAGGCGCGATGCGAAATAAATGTAACGCGCTCCACCGACCGACTGACGTCTCTCGCTCACAGTTACTGTTAATAAAAATAACGCAGTAACAAAAATCACTATCCCTCTGCGAGTGTGGATATGATGAAGGCTCTGTAGACCACATTTTCTTTTCCTGTCCCAAATATTCTATATCTCTGTATGATATCCTTCCTCCAGAAATTCCCCGTCCTATCAATTTCCAATCTCTACTCATGCTTGTAGATACTCCCTTTATTATTATTTTAATGAAATATATAACATCCCATAACATTAGATTGTAACATTTTAGTAGTATATTATAGTTTTTGCTTATTGTGTCGTTTATTCCCTTTTTACGTGTTATTTTGTGTTGTTCAGACAGAATTAACCGGCCAATCCCAATAAAAAGTCTACTTTGGTGTAAACGCCGATTGTTCAATCAATCTCCATCGTGTCTCCTCTACTACGTCGACATTGGCAGAATCACATTGGGCCTGACTCAATGGAAAGAGGCCATTAACATAAAAAAAATAAAAAATAATAATAATCACTACTTGTAAACAGACTTGAAACGAGTGATTCGGTTAACGAAATAGCAAACATCCCTCAAATGAGTTCCTGTGAAGCCGGACTAGCGCTATATAACAAAACCCAACAAGCAAGAAGTTTAAAGAACTGTAACCCAATTACGGAAGAAAGGATGTATGCCCCATCCATGAGGCGTTTAGGGGGGGGGGTTGAGCCAAACGTCACCTAATCTCACGTGACGAAGGGGGTAGTCTTTGAAAACGGTGTAAAGATGCGGGAAAATTTGAAAAAATTAAAGCTGCTGTTGTTTTAAATAAATTTAATTCAATCAAGCCCATATAAACTTGATTATATTAAAAATATGCATTGAAAAAGTCTCACGTAATCAGAGATTTGGATTGATTTGCAAAATCTCGTAAAAATGATTTTTATTTAATGTTACTGGGCTCAGTCTGGCGATGAATGTGAACGTACCAAGACCGCCGTACTCAGGGAAGCACGCTTTCTTGTCCCTTAAGTTCTCGAAGCGTGTGATGTTGCCGCTTGTGGCCGCTGTTTCTTTAACGAAGGCCGCTACACGAGACGTGGCCGCTTGCATGTTCTGTACCAGCTTCACCGGCGTCAATTGATAGTGCCTTCAAGATAAAGAACTCATTTACAATGTGTTTTACTTATCCTACAACAAGCCTGCAACATTTCATTTAGTCCACTATCACGCCTGTGTTCCCCGAAGGGGGAGAGATAAGGTGCATTGCAGTGCACCCATACATCGCTTAAGCATTTTGGTACCAATGTAATGAAAAGCAGTGATGAGCAGCACTAAAAGAGTGATGAGTATAAATGTGGACGAATATAGAGCGAGAGGAAGACCCAAGAAAAGATGGATGGACTGTATAAAGGGTGATATGAATGAGATCGGAGTGGATGTCAGTATGACGGAGAAGTGAAATGAAAAGACATACTGCGCCGACCCCAAATAATGGGATGATGTAAGGCAAATGATGATGATGTAATGAAAAGCAGTGGTAGCCTCGTCAGTAGCAGGCCTTGAATATAAGGGGTACAAGTTTAAATCCCGGGCCCGCACCTCTGAGATTTTCATGTGCGAATGTAATTTTCAATAATGGTTACCACTTGCTAAACGGTGAAGGAAAACATCGCGAGGAAACCTTAACATAGAAAGGCATGTGACAATCACCAACTTGCACTGGCCCATCGTGGTGGACTAAGGCCCAAATCTCCCTCGTTTTGAGGGAATGTGCCCGGTATAATGGCAATAGGCTCACCCCCTATTACATTGGGATCAAAATACATCGTCGAAGTGTGGGAGCACTGCAGTGCACCTCTGCCTATCCCTTCGGGGAATACAGGCGTGATAATCACGATGATTTATGACGTACTGTCTAGCCAAGTATCCATAATTGGAGGGTGCAGAAATAAAGTCTGCCCTATTTTCCTTGATCTCCTTAAGGCAGTCGAGGACGCTGGTCCTCTGCTGGCAGTCGAGACGCGGCTGGAGCCCTAGGGAGTAGGCGGAGGCTCGAACCCAGGAGCACTTGCTCTGCTCCCGCGCGGACACCGTGCACCAGCGGCGGGCCGGCAGACAGGAGGTCGTCGAATCAATGCTACTTATTGTCCGGACTGAAAAGGATGACGGCATTAGATTTAGGAACAGCTGCGTCTACCTAGGGTGCTAGGGTGTGTAGAAGATAGATCCTAGAGGCTGCTGCAATCTAGGTGGATATAACATGGATCCCATAACACTATAGCATCATAGCTGTTGTAGATCTCATAACAACTTATCTTTCAGTTCTGCATCCATAGTACCCTGGTCAAAAACAGTCCGAATCCCATAATAACTAGTGGTTAAAGGCCATTTGACTTAAGTGTAATTTTTTTTAACTTTACAGGAGAGCATATTCATTCGACGCAGAAAAATTCGCTGATTCCAAATATGTATATAAGTTAATAGCGTCCAAAAGTGTCGCTTAAGTCAAAAAGGGTTTCAGTTCTCGATATCATGGGATTCAGACTTTTTTGTCAAGGGTGCTATGGGTGCAAGAGATACTACGTTGTCGTGAGTTCCAGAAGCAACAGCATCTAGGATGCTATGGTACCATGGAATCCATGTTATTTCCACCTAGATTGCTATTTAATCAGGATTAGAAGAGATATGATTATGGGATCTACGCTGTATTTGCTCAGGGTACTAGGGGTGCAGGACTGAAAGAAATGGTTCCATGGGATCTAGCAACAGCAGCCTCTATCTAGGGTACATGGTATCATAGGATTCAGGCTATTTCTACCTAGAGTGCTAAGTAATCAGGATTGGAAGAGATAGTATTATGGGATCCACGCTGTTTTTGCCCAGGGTGCTATGGATGCAGGACTGAAAGATATGGTTTCACGAGATCTAGCAACAGCAGTCTCTACCTAGGATGCTATGGTATCATGGGATTTCTACCTAGCTACTAAGGGCGCTAGAGGTACAGGCCTGAAATATCATAAAATTAAAAAAAATATGTCTTCTGTTGACACAAGGTTGACCGAAGAGTGTATCAAAATCAAAATCATTTTTTTTTTTTTTTTTATAATATCAAACTTTGAATTAAACTGGCAGGTAGTTTGGTAATTTATAATACCTACCTAATGATTCCCGGTTTCCCCTCTAGATCAGCGAATTTGACAGGTTTGTCATTTATATTTTTTTTATTTATGTACATTCTACGTTCCATTTGACGTAATAATAACCAAATGTTGTATTCTGTCTGTCTCGTTTGCTCCTTTACTAATATGCCTATCTATATTTCCCACCGAAATTCTGTTTGCTCAACCGTACCATATCTCAAAATCGTTAGTCCTCTTTTTATTATACTTTTATAAGCCTCACCGTCCAAGTCTCTGGCAAACTCAGTTGTTGGCAAAATCATCGACAAATTGACGATGGAAGCCAAACACTTTTAAAAAAAGAAGAAGAAGAAATCATTTTTTTTAATCGTGAATGCCAAAAAGCACTTACAAATAGTCAGATTCTACCACCGGTTCGAATAGCTGCTTCCACTGAGAAGAGCCGGTATGAAACTCAATATAATAAATAGTAAGGATTGTGAGTAATACATTCTCAGGAGCAGCAACGCCATGAGAACAGACAGCACCTTTGCCACAATGCTAGAAAAGAATAATACTTACGCAGTCTAATATTAGATGCAAATTTTGGTATTACGCTTAGGAAGCTAGTTTAGTAAGATGTATGCTCACTGGGTGTGGTATAGTTGAGTGCTGAAACGGGTGTGGTCTCAAAAACGACACGTGCGCTGGTCCCACCGGCCACGGTGGTGTAAAGGATCGCCTGCCACGTGTTGCCGCCGGGGCTGATGCCACTGGGCCACCACGCTTGAAGGTTGGTCAACAGCTCCGTCGCAGTCGCGCTGTCGACACAAGTATACATTTTTGCCTGACAAAATTGTATCCAATACCAAAATGAACTTTGCGTCAAAATGCGCACACTGGGGTGTCAACGCTCGACGCGGCGACGGTCAGAATTCGAGGTAGGCTTTCCTAAAGTCGCGATATCAGCTAGATGAAGCGGCGTTAAACAGATGATCCTCCTGGCAGGCGGTTGGTATAGATAGATAGAGATATTCTTTATTACTATACTCTTTATTGTACACACCAAACAAAGAAAATAATACAACATTCTTAGTTCAAAGCAGTGGTAGCCTCGTGGGCAAGAACGCCCGCCTTGAACGTAAGGGGTGCAAGTTCAAATCCCAGGCCCGCACCTCTGAGATAATTTTCATGTGCGAATTCCATTTTCAACAATGATTACCACTTGCTGAACGGTGAAGGAAAACATCGTGAGGAAACCTGCACGTCTATAGAAAGGCGTGTGAAGTTCACCAAACCGCACTGGGCCAGTGTGGTGGACTATGGCCCAAATCACCCTCGTATTGAGGGTGAATGTGCCCGGTATAATGGCAATAGGCTCGCCCCCTATTACATTGGGACCAAAATACATCGCCGAAGTGTGGGTGCACTACATTGCACCTCTGCCTACCACTGCAGGGAATATAGGCGTGAAGATGATGTATTCTTAGTTCTAAATACAGTAGCTATGTACAATTGGGCGGTCTTATCAATGGTAAGATGTATGGTTTGGTATGTCCGATACCCCGAAATATTGTTGTTCGGGATTCGTATATATAGTTCAGATCGTCGAGAAATCTTCTTGCGCGATCCAGGATTTCCATAGTACTTTGTATGGCTAGGTTTTTGGTACGCGTAGCATTACGATGTGTCGGTAGTCGCGCCATCTATTAGGGAGTAGTGGAAACTTACGTGGAAGCGACGATAGCTCCCCAGGGTTGTCTGACGAAGGCGCAGGGTGATGTGGACCCGTTGAGAACGTCGCTGGTGAGATTGACCAGGGTACCATTTGGGCACAGCAAGGAGAACGATGAAGCTTCAGTAGGGTTACGCAACTAAGGAGATAAATTGTTAAAATAGTTGTAGTCTATGGCATTACTTAGTCACTACTCTATGGTCGAGAAAGAGATAATATGTTCTACGGTCATAAAGAAGATGTCACTACTCTATGGTTGAGACAGAGATAATATGTTCTACGGTCATAAAGAAGATGTCACTACTCTATGGTTGAGACAGAGATAATATGTTCTACGGTCATAAAGAAGATGTCACTACTCTATGGTTGAGACAGAGATAATATGTTCTATGGTCATAAAGAAGATAAGCTAGTGTTGAGTATTTTATTTAATAATTAATAGAGTCGATTACCACCAGCGAGGGCTGTAGCTACAGTCGTATTTGAGGTTACAGGTAGGGCGGAAGTAAAACCTACATTTTTTTAAAATCACAAACTATACACCAAACCATTTAATTCAATGATATTCGATATTTAATTATTATTATCTTTAGATTCGTTTTTGGTATTTTTAAGGTAGGGCACATGCCTAATATTACAGCAGTGGTAGCCGAGTGGTCGAACGCACGCTTTGCAATCAAAGTGCGCAGGTTCAAACCCCGGCTCGCACCTCTGGGTGTCATGTGCGAATCTCATTTTCATCCGAGATTATCACTTGCTAAGAAACGGTGAAGGAAAACATCGTGAGGAAACCTGCACGTCTGTAGAAGGGCGTGTAAAGTCCACCAACCCGTACTGGGCCAGCGTGGTAGACTGGGAATGTGCCCAGCAGTAGGACGTTTAAAATCAAAATCATTTTTTTTTATTCGTGTAGGCCAAAAAGCACTTACAAATAGTCAGATTCTACCACATAAAATTTAAAAGGGCTTTATTATGTAAGATAAGGCCTTTGATGAATGTGATACTTACAGTGAAGAACTCCTTAGCGTGTTGCCAGGCGACGTACGCCACCGCAGCGGAGGCATTCACATTAGTCCTCAGACACTCCAAAGCCTGGATATGGCGGTTCTCATTCCTGACACCAGCTATGGAGACGCCCATATCAATGGTGTATTGATTACATCCGGAATTGACGCCGCAGCGGGAACACAGAGACGGAAAGCGGGACTCTGTATAGATAAAAAAACAAAAATTGTCTGGCTGCATTCCCTCGCTGAATGGCTAGAGCCATTCGTTGAGCGAGGAAATGGCCAGCTCTTGCGTCGCCGGTAGTGTCGACCAATTTGTTGCTTATTAAATCCCTAAGCTACCATATTTAAAATATGTTTTTTCATGGTTCCAAAAATGTCATAGCAGCCTCACAACCAGTGCCGTAAATAGGGCGATGCCACCGGTGCCCAGGCACATGGCGTAGACTCTGGGGGGCGCCAGAATGGCCAGACCAGCCGTTTCGGTTTGCTCCTGATAAGTTCCCGCTGCGCCCCTAATATTTTATTTTAGATATTATATACCAAAAATAATAATTTGTTTTTATAGCGGCAACAGAAATACATAATTTGTGAAAATTACAACTGTCTAACTATCACGGTTCATGAGATACAGCCTGGTGACATACGGACGGACGGACGGACAGCGAAGTCTCAGTAATAGGGTTTCCGTTTTACCCTTTGGGTACGGAACCCTAAAAAGCAAGAGCGCAGTCGCACAGGGCGCAGAAAAGGCTATTTACGGCACTGCTCACAACGATAGTATTGGGGGACTTGGAGCCCTGGAATCATGATAAGATGTTTCCTCAAGTGGAAATGGATATTGCTTACTCAGGTTGGCGTCCACGGTGTTGTTCGCGCTCCAGGTACCAGGGCGGCAGGCCTCCGAGAAGAATCTGCTGAGGGTTTCCACCTCCAGGTCTTCAGCAGTCTTGTCCTTGGTGTCAGCTTCGGGGCAGCGGTCTGTGCGCGCCACCTGATAACAGAAGTCAAGGTCAAAGTTGAGGTCTTCTTCTTTTATTACGAAATTATGAAATTTTAATGAAATAAGATGAATGGCTGCACCTGCGATTAGCGGTATTTATGGCAATGTCGAGTAATTAATATATAAGCAAGGATAAATTTAATAAATACAGATTATAAATAGTAAAAATTGATGATGACATTGATAAAGATGGCGGATGAATCCAAGTTGAGGCTAAAGAATTTATTATGTACAACCTGAGCCTGAGAGTTTGGACGCATGTTATTTAGGAACCCTGATTATTTCCTAAAATAAAAGTATTCAATGTTACTCCTTGGAACATCAGCTGTCTGCCGGTGAAATTATTATCAAAATCGGTTCAGCCGATTGGAAGTTAACCCGGTTAAAACAGAAAGATAAAGGAAACATTTTGAAATTGCACTTTCGATATAAGTATTATTAAAAAATTGTGCCAAAACGAACTGTACTAACATAGATTGAGAAAAACCTCTTTCTTAAACGAAATCATAAACAGCTCGAGCGAATTTTGACACTTGGTCGTGTGCCTATAACCACAGAAATTTAATATTTATGCACATAGACACACAGTTCATTTCGGTAGTGGCAAAAAAAATACGCGCAAGTTTTGCCTGCCCAGTAACTTCACCAGGTAAATTAAACTCACCAGTTCCTCCAAGGTCTTGAGTACTCTAGGTGACCAGCGCAGATCAGTCTCGTCGAGCCCCGGGTGGCAGTACACACCGCCGCGGAGTCCCTCCAGTCCCCCCGTGTGGTTAGATGGGACTATAGCAACCGCCTCGAAGGCATACGGATCTATAGAAAAAATATCTTATGAATTCCTTCGCAAAATAGGAAATAAATTAATTGTACTTATATCATATAAAAGCAGTGGTAGCCTCGTGGGCAAGAACGCCCGCCTTGAACGTAAGGGGTGCAAGTTCAAATCCCAGGCCCGCACCTCTGAGATAATTCTCATGTGCGAATGTCATTTACGACAATGATTACCACTTGCTGAACGGTGAAGGAAAACATCGTGAGGAAACCTGCAGGTCTATAGAAGTTCACCAACCCGCACTGGGCCAGCGTGGTGGACTATGGCCCAATTCTCCCTCGTATGGAGGTGGAATGTGCCCGGTATAATGGCAATAGGCTCGCCCCCTATTACATTGGGACCAAAATACATCGGCGAAGTGTGGGCGCACTACAGTGCACATCTGCCTACCCCTTTAGGGAATACAGGCGTGATGATGATGTATATATATCATATCATCAGACAACACATACTCATCGTATGCTCCCAGACTAAGTAAAGTGTACAATGGGTACCGTACAATAGACCAGGGCCAATTCCGAAATTAGACGCCAGCAGGGAATCGAAACCGCAACCGGTGATTCAAGTGGCACCTTAGTGCTTACCGCCTTCAAAAGTCAATAGGTATTACATGTATCCTGTATATATGTATGTGTTTATTTAGGTATATGTTTCATAAGTCCGAAATCATATTTTAAGTACATATAAGGTGGGTAAGTAAAAAAGGGTGGGCCATCTTAGCTCAAAGAAAAGAGGAATAGGGAAAAGGGAGGAAGGTCCATGCCCAGCAGTAGGAGAACATGTCAGGAAGATGTTACTGTTGTAGCCTAATTGGTAAAACGCCCGCCTTAAACATAAGTTCAAACCTCTAAGATTTTCATGTGCGAATTCCATTTTCAATAATATTACCATTTGCTGAACGGTGCAGAAAACCTGCACGTGTATGGAAAGGCGTCTAAAGTTCACCAACCCGCACTGGGCCAGCGTGGTGGTCTATGGCCCAAATCTCTCTTGTATTGAGGGAAAATTCCCTGTATAATGGCAATAGGCTCACACACTATTACATTGGGGCCAAAATACATCGGCGAAGTGTAGTGCACCTATGCCTACCCCTTCGGGGGATACAGGCGTGATGTTGTGTTAACACGTTCGGTGTGTAATGATTTTTAGCTGGTGCGTCATGAGGTCATATCTGCTCATAGAGGACCTAAGTTATTGAGCGTTGCGCACTGGATAAAAACGCGCCACGAGACAATATGACCTCACAACGTCACGCAGCGAACGTGTTAATTTGTTTACTCACCAAGTTTGGCCGCATCTCTAACAGTAGCGATCACTCTATTGTCGTTGGGCAGCTGTTGACCCAATAACATGACCTCCTCCTCTGAGAAGTAGCCGACATCAGCCTCACCCCGGGACAAACGTAACGCACAATCCACCCTGGATAAATATACAATATAAATACCGCCATACATACATAATATACTCATCGTATGATCCTAAACTGAGCAACGCTTTTACTATGGGTATCGTAAAATGGACTGGGCCACAAGTCCACTAACACTATCGTTGATTCATTTTTTAAACCATGAAAGCAACATATTTTATCAATGGTAACTAGTATATGACCAGTCCCTAGACTAACTCTCCCCCTGACCTTCTTCCTGATTCAGTACCTCGTCCAGTGAATATTCCTTTTTTACTGTCTTTGGCAGACACTCTCTTCATCAAATTCCTTTTTAAATTTATTAGTATAAATAAAATTAAGCGCTAACTTCACATTATATTATACTTTATTCTTTCCTTTATCCCTCTTTTGTGCTTCCTGTTTGTCGTTTTTAAAAAATATATATTTATACTGTTAGTTTTATTTTATATCCATTCTTGGTTGGGGTGTATCCTTGGGGGCTCTATGGAGTTAGGTTAGGTTAGGTTAGGGTTTTTTTACTTTTTTTTGTTTGCGCTGGGAATGCATTTCCCAGCGCAAACAAAAAAAAAAGGTTAGGTTAGGTTATTTCCTTAGCGCCCCCAAGGGTACACACTGACCCCATTCTTTTATCGTGTTTTTAGTATCCGCTCCCAAATAAAAATAGTTATCGTGTTACCGCTCAATAGTGTAATAAGTTTGTTTCTTTTTTAAATGTATAGCATTATCTATCTATAACTTGTCTTTGGCAAAATCATCGGTAAACGATGGAGCCATAAACAAAATTGGAATTGGATATGACGAGTCTAATGGCTTCAAGGTGACAATGTGTAATGTCTACACTGGTCATATTTTAGCTACAATTGATGAACGATGTTGTTTTCATGTCTTAAAAAATAAAGTCACAGAACCTCCACAACAATAGTGTCTGAGGATTTCGGACCCTGAGCATGTGCATTAACTTCAAAACCTGCTTCTACAGCTTTTCCTAAACATATATAATTATATTGGTATATGGACGGTAGTACTTAATAACTCTTCTTTAAGATTTATTTGTAACTAGCTTTTGCCCGCGACTTCGTCCGTGTACAAATCGAAAATGGTTCTAATAAGGTTGATGTAAAATTTCAAGTAGATTGGACCAAGGAATTGCGTTGTCCCATACAAACTTTGCCCCCCTTTTTCATCCCCTTAGGGGTAGAATTTCGGAAAATCCTTTCTTATCGGATGCCTACGTCATACAAAGAACACACCCTCCAAGTTTCAGGTCTCTACGATCAGCGGTTTAGGCTGTGCGTTGATCCGTCAGTCAGTCATTCAGGTCAAAGCATTTTATAATGTATAGATTTGACATGAGTGTTAACCCCACAGCATCAGCTAATATCTAAATGCGTGCGTGAGTATCCACACTGATTAGTATTTACCTGGACTCCACGAGGTTGCATACAACTCTGCTGTCATCTTTACTAAGGCTCTGACAAAGAGATGTTGGGGATGATGACGAGACGCACACTCTATCTGAAAAATATTAACTCTATCAAACCAACGAGCGTAGCGACAATGTTGTCAGCCTTTTAAAACTAGCGTCTTTTACGCTTCTTCTTTTTTACGAAATGAGTTAAATGATGATATTTTAATGGAATAAGGCGAGGAATGGCTCCACCTGCGGTTAGCGGGTATTTCAGCCAGTGACAAGTAATTATAAACAAGGACAAATTCAATAAATATACATTATAAATAAACATGGATGATGACAGTGATAAAGATTGTCTTTTATGCTGGCATGTCCACGGCAGAAAGCGGAAATGTCGTATCTGGAAAATTGGCCTAAATGACTTAATGATTTAGAATTGATCAGAAAAAAAAGCCGCGTCGAACGGTCCATATCTCGATTGTATACAACAGATAAAATACTGTACAGCTTTTAATTATTTCTAGAGGAATTTTTGAAATGGTTTTGCAGCTGCAGTGGTAGCCGAGTGGTCGAACGCACGCCTTTCAATAAAAAGTGTGCAGGTTCAAACCCTATCTCGCACCTCTAGGTTTATGTTCGAATCTCATTTTCATCCGAGATTATCTACCACTTGCTATGAAACGGTGAAGGAAAACAAGGCCAAGTGCGAGTCCGACTCGCGCACGAAGGGTTCCGTACCATTACTTATAAAAACGAGCAAAAAATCATGTTTGTTGTATGGGAGCCACCTTAAATATTTATTTTATTCTGTTTTTTAGTATTTGTTGTTATAGCGGCAACAGAAATACATCATCTGTGAAAATTTCAACTCTCTAACTATCAGGGTTCATGAGATACAGCCTGGTGAAAGACGGACGGACGGACAGCGAAGTCTTAGTAATTGGGTTCCCGTTTTACCCTTTGGGTACGGAACCCTAAAAAGGCGTGTGACGTTCACCAACCCGCATTGAGCCAGTGTGGTGGACTATAGCCCAAACATCTCCCTCGATTGAGAGAGAATGTGCCCGGTATAATGGCAATAGACTCGCACCCTACTACATTGGGACCAAAATACATCGGCGAAGTGTGGGTGCACTGTAATGCGCCTCTGCCTACCCCTGCGGGAAATACAGGCGTGATAATCTATTTGTGTTATTAAAATTCAGTTCTACAAAAGTGTTGTACCGTTATCGCATAGCTGTTGTCATATGACTTTGAAATATATATTATTATATAGATAAAGGATAAGAAAGAGGCGCGCCGGCCGCTGACTCAGTGTCTTCAGTAATAATTCTGAAAAGTTCGAGTTATTCACAATTCTTGGTAATAGTGGTGGCCTTGTTGGGAGAACGCCCTACCAAAGAAAGCAACCCCCTACCACAACTTGTCATGTCAAGTAATGTTTTCTTCTCCTTATTTTTTTACGAAATGAATGAAATGATAATATTTTGATGGAATAACATGAGGAAAGGCTGCACCTACGATTAGCGGTATTTATGGTAATGTCGAGTAATTAATAGCAAGGGCAAATTCAATATAATACACATTATAAATAAAAATGGATGATGACAGTGATAAAGATGTGGATGTGTGGATGACATTTTGGGGTGTCATCCACCATCTTTATCACTGTCATCATCCATTTTTATTTATAATGTGTATTTATTGAATTTGTCCTTGCTATTAATTACTTGACACTGTCTGAAATACCCGCTAATCGCAGATCCAGCCATTCCTCATCTTATTCCATTAAATTTCATCATTTTATTATGTAATTTCGTAAAAAAAGCTTCGTTTTAGTATTGGTAAAAGATTGCTGGCCCTTCGGCAGCTTCGATTGTTCTAGAACCTTCGAGAAGATTCCATTCAAATCCAACGTGGCATCAAATTATCTTCGTAAACGTATGAAACTTTACTCATAACCTCAAAATTGATAGTATCTAGTTACTTACCCAATAATTAAAAAAAATTACAATTACACTGCAAATCACTTTACATTTAATTCTTCTCTTTTTTTTAATTGTCATTGTAAAGATGGGTTTTAAAGATGTTTTCAAGATCTTTAAAACCCCGAACAGACATAGATGTCAAAACGCTAGCTGTGCCTAGATTTTTTGCCAATATTAAAACGAACTGTATTAAATCATAGAAAAAGCCCATTCTTCAACGCAATGCTGCGAAAATGGCAACGTGGTAGCGTGGCTTTAACCATAGAAATTCAATCTTTATGTAATAGACACTAGAGTGTTTTTTGGTATTGGCGCCCCAGCTTAAAACCTTCTTCAAAATCTTTATCAAGCATCATCCGCCGTCTTAATCACTGTCAGCACCCATTATCATTTATAATGTGTATTTATTGAATTTAATCACGCTTTTAATTACGTGGCACTGGCTGGAATACTCGCTAATTACAGATGGAGCAATTCCATAACATATTCCATTAAAATTTCAATCGTTCCGTTAAAAAAGTACAATCTTTATCAATGACTGACCGCGCCCTGAGGTATTCAAATGTGACGTCGATTATCAACCGCCATCTTTATCACTGTCATCATCCATTTTTATTTATAATGTGTATTTATTGAATTTGCCCTTGCTATTAATTACTTGACACTGGCTGAAATACCCGCTAAACGCAGGTGGAGCCATTCCTCATCTTATTCCATTAAATATCATAATTTTATTCATTTTTAAAAAGAAGAAATGTGCCGTCACTATAAAGGTAGCGTTCGATTATGTAATAAAGTTGAAATATACTTACAAGTCTGCGCTGTAGCACTGGCAATCACTAATAATAAGAAAAATGCATATTTAAACGCCATTTTGCACCACACAAGCCACTTTCAGGACCCAAAGTCCTGGTCACACCTAACCTAACCGTTCACGATTCAACCGAAGCGTTGGACACGCTCGCACTTAATGTAAAACCTATTTAAAACGTTTGTACATTGTATAAAGTATGTTATCTGTTTCGAAATCCAATAGAGGTGATATAATTCTCGGCGATAAGAGATAAGGTATGCGTCAAGCCATTTGGCGTTCGTGTTTCGTTAGGGAGCGCTTGGGACCTTTTTTTTATAACTAACAGCGTGGCCTTGATACGAATTCATGATTCAATCAACTAGAGTGATTTTCCTCACCTGGGGAATTGTATAAATTATGTATATATTTAGTAATTAAATAAAAGCAGTGGTAGTCGAGTGGTCGAACTTACGCTTTGCAAACAAAGTGTGCAGGTTCAAACCCCGGCTCGCACCTCTGGATTTATGTGCAAATCTCATTTTCATCCGAGATTACTATGTACTTGCTAAGAAACGGTGAAGGAGAACAGTTCACGATAGATGTGTGAAGTCTGCCAACCCGTACCGGGCCAGCGTGGTGGACTATGGCCTGAATCCCCCTCACATGAAGGGAGGTCCGTGCCCAGCAGTGGGACGGTAAAAGGGCTACACGAAGTAGTAAGGCAGACGAGATGTGGACCAATCGACGCGGCTTTTTTCTAATCAGAAGCCCGAAATAGTTCGTACGTTGGGTACATATAAACTAGCTCAAATGTAGATGCTTAGTAAGACGGTTTATACCTAACTATCATAGTTTCTGAGTTACAGACTTTTGAATATTTGCCACAGGTATCGTGTTCTGCTTTTGGGTACATCCATAACCTTATTCAGCGGTGTAAGTAAACGTCAAAGTATTATTTCGGACTTCTGAAACATCCTGTATATCAATAAGTCATTTAGGCCAATTTCCGAGATACGGCATATCCGCTTTTTGCCCGTTGTTGTACTAATATCCGTGATTCTCCGTACCACCGGAAGAAAGTCATCAAATGATCAAACATTGAAAGATTATAGAAAATTAATAATAGTTCTATGAAACCTATGAGTGACAATATCATTTAGTTCATCGACATTATTACAAAGGCATAAGGTTCAAATTGCACGTTCGTAATACGATGTTATCAATTCGGATTGAGTGAGTAACATAGTTGTTATTATTGAATTTTCTTTCCTTATACATAGGTAAGTGTAGTTTTAACATGAGCGCCAAGACTGGACTCACATAATATGTTGGTTATATCTCTTTCTCTCGCATGAAATAAGATAGAGAGCGATCGAGCCAATCCGTGATAGAGGTCTTATCTTGCCATGCGTACTCACACGGCTAACACCACTGATATTGTGTATTATAAAGTGTTTGTAGGTTTGACTATGCGTCACACAGAAACGGCTTTGTAACTTTAAAAAGGGTTTTCAAGCATTTTTTCATACTTGAACTATAAATGTCATTTGCATTTTCAAATAAGATTACCACTTGCTGGACTTTCATTTTAAAAAACGAAGAGGTTCTCAATTTGATTGGTATTTATTTTATGTATGTACACCAATTACGCTGAGATTTATGATCTGATTTACGTGATTCTTCTTTAGTTTGATGCGGAATAGATGCCAATTGGTCCCATAAAAAGTTAACATAGTTTGGCCCAGTAGTTATTTTTTTATGGACATTTTCAACGATTACGCTAAAAATCATGAAAAAAATAATGTTTTTTTTTTGCATTTAGTCCAATTTTCGATTTACGACATTTCCGTTTTCTGCCATCGAATCATAATTTTGAACGACTTCAACGGTAAAATATAGACAAGATAACGTTTATCGGCGTTCTATATAAATATTGATCCATATCGTTTCGTGGAAGCGCTTATCAGTTGATAAAGAGCCGTGTATTTTCAGAGCAACTGACCGTAACTATAAGCTTTAAGAACCACACACATTGAGAAGTCAAAACGCGCGAAGTGCTTTGAAAAAAACTTTTATAAACAAGCTTTTATTGAATTACCCTTAGTTTTCGTGTTCTCCTCAGCAAGCCCTTACTTTCTGTGGTAGTGCAGAAAAAATAACTATTCCGCCATCTTGGATAATCCGCCATATTTTGATTAGAATGACGTCACATAGCTAAGCATGCATTGTCATCCAAAATAAGCGTGTACACCAAATTTCAGCTCAATCGGTTAAAGATAACTGATTTAAAATTCAGTTGCAATATTTCACCCGGACATACATTGCAAATTAATATAAAGCTGAATAAAATTGAAAAGATTATAATCATCTTTATATAAAGAAATGAATGAAATTATGGAATATTTATGGAAATAAGAAAGGGAACACCTGCGGTTAGCGGGTATTTCAGCTAATCACATTAGCAACCATGATTACCACATGCTGAACGGTGAAGGAAAAGATCGTGAGGAAACCAGCACGTCTATAGAAGGCGTTTGAAGTTTACCAACCCGCACTGGGCCAGAGTGGTGAATTATGGCCCAAATCTCCCTCGTATCTATTGAGGGAGAATATGCCCGGTATAATGGCAATAGGCTCGTCCCCTATTACATTGGGACCAAAATACATCGGCGAAGTGAGGGCGCACTGCAGTGCACCTCGGCCTTCCCCTTCGGGGAATACAGGCATGATGATGTATTATTAAGTAATTGATAGTAAAAACAAACTCAATAAATACAAATTACAAATAAAACTGGGTGATGAATGTGATAAAGATGGCTTATGAATCAATTCTGCAACGAAATGTCATTCTAGCGTGGCTTTGACTACAGTAATTAAATCTTTATATATATCGGCAAAGAGTTCGTTTTGTGATTGGCATACAATTTGCAACGCGATTTTAACGCTCCACTGTGCACCGGGCTTATCCATTTAGTTTTATGTAACTATATACAGCTGCAACACGGCGAGGTAGGTAAAGGTGCATTGTAGTGCGACCATATTGCGTCAGAGGCACGGATAGTCCACAAGGCTACTAGTTATTAGTACCAGGACTACATGAACTCGAGCTGGTAAGTCGCAATGCACCGGGTGGTGGACTATAGACTTCCCCCTTGTAAAGACGGGAGGTCTGATCCACAAGATTACTAGTTATTAGTACCAGGAGTACATGAACTCCAGCTGGTAGGTGATACTGCACCAGGTCGTGGAACTATAGACTTCCTTGCTTTGAGGGGAGGGCTGATCGACAAGGCTACTAGTTATTAGTACCAGGAGTACATGAACTCCAGCTGGTAGGTCGTACTGCACCACGTGGTGAACTATTGACTTCCCCCTTGCATAGACGGGAGGTCTGATGAGTCTGATCCACAAGATTACTAGTTATTAGTACTAGGAGTACATGAACTCCAGCTGGTAGATGATACTACACCAGGTGTTGTAACTATAGACTTCCTCCTTGAATTGAGGGGAGGTCTAATCCACAAGGCTACTAGTTATTAGTACCAGGAGTACATGAACTCCAGCTGGTAGATGATACTACACCAGGTGTTGTAACTATAGACTTCCTCCTTGCATTGAGGGGAGGTCTAATCCTCAAGGCTACTAGTTATTAGTACCAGGAGTACATGAACTCCAGCTGGTAGATGATACTACACCAGGTGTTGTAACTATAGACTTCCTCCTTGAATTGAGGGGAGGTCTAATCCACAAGGCTACTAGTTATTAGTACCAGGAGTACATGAACTCGAGCTGGTAAAAAAGACGGCGGATGAAGCCATACTTTACTCTTAGAACACTCTGTATGTAAGGATAAAATAACAAAACATTTAAACTTTCAAATTCATTTATTGCTATGTTTTAGGTACAATACTTATACATAAATAATATCAAGGTGTGAAAGGCGATTTGACTTAAGCGACACTTTCGGACGTCTTATATACGTATTTGGAATCAGCGAATTGTTCTGCGTCGAATGAGTATGCCAAGTTAAATGTATGTCGTTTAAGTCAAATAGCCGTTCAACCGCCGATAAAATAAGTTACATGTATCTTGCGTACAAACTATCCAACTTAACAACTATTAAGTATATATATATAATACACAAAGTAAATAAAGATCATATACTTGCAATCGATTCCAATGAAAATTGAAAATGATAAGAATTAAAGGAGAGTCATCTGTCTATTGAATAAAATTAAAGTTAAAAAAACTTTTTATAAACAAGCTTCTTTTAATGCCCTTAGTTTTCGTGTTCTCCTCAGCAAGCCCATTCATTTGATACCCATACTGTGGTAGTGCAGATAAAGTAACTGCTCCTCCATCTTGGATGGTCCGCCATATTGGAATTAGGATGACGTCACATAGCTAAGCATGCAATGTCATCCAAAATAAGCGTGTACACCAAATTTCGGCCCAATCGGTTAAAGATAACTGATTTAAAATTCAGTTGCAAGATTCCACCCGGACATACATTGCAAGTTAATATAAAGCTTGTAATAAAGTTGTAAAGCTTTTAAATAAGTGTCCGTCGAAATGCAATAATAAATAGTTCAAAAACCGTCCACAATGGCGCTGGTGTCGACACGTGTACGTATCGACGCCCCCCTGGAATAAACCGGTAACGGAAAAATCGCTGATTCCGAATCTGGCATAACAGCAAAGTCCATAATAGCGCATACAGACTTATTCCTCGTCGATATACTATATACCCATACCGACCCCAGCGCCATTGTGGAAGGTTTTTGAACTATTATTTAATGCATTTCGACGGACACTTTTTCATTTTTTTCCCATAGGAGATTGCTCTCCTTTAATTCTACCCTCCATAGTTCACACATAACCGCTGACAGTGTGCGAGCGAGAGGCAAACATATCCGCCGCCATTTGCATTTACTTAAATGTACAATTTAACTAATGTCCCTTTTCACTAACAACGCTAACTCGACATTTTGTAAGTGCCCCCTGTAGGTTTATACAAAACAAATTATTTAACTGTGACTTTGATTTTGGTATATCATTGTCCGTTGTGTTTTGCGGCTGTGGCTCTTGTGGTTGTGGTTTTGTGGTTGTTGCTCATGTGGCTGTGGTTGTGGTTTTGAGGTTGTGGCTCTTGTGATTGTGGTTTTGTGGTTGTAGCTCTTGTGGTTCTGTGGTTGTGGCTGCTGTGGTTTTAGTTTTGTGGCTCTTATAGTTATGGTTCTGTGGTTGTGGCTGTTGTGGTTGTGGGTTTGTGGTTGTGGCTCTTGTGGTTTTGGTTTTGTGGTTTTATGGTTGTGGTTTGGTGGCTGTGGTTGTAGTTTTGTGGTTTTATGGTTGTAGCTCTTGTGGTTGTGGTTTTGTAGCTGTGGTTTTGTGGTTGTAGTTTTGTGGTTGTAGTTTTGTGTTTGTAGTTTTGTGGTTTTAGTTTTGTGGTCTTATGGTTGTGGCTCTTGTGGTTGTGGTTTTGTAGCTGTGGTTTTGTGGTTGTAGTTTTGTGGTTTTAGTTTTGTGGTCTTATGGTTGTAGCTCTTGTGGTTGTGGTTTTGTGGTTGTAGTTTTGTGGTTGTAGTTTTGTGGTTTTAGTTTTGTGGCTCTTGTGGCTCGTGTGTTAGTGTGTTCAGTGGTGCATGGTGTGGTGCGGCGTGAGCACGGCGCCGCCCGCGGGCAGCACGGAGGTGATGACGGGCGCGGCGCCCCCGCCCACGCCCCCCACTCCCCCCACCCCGCCCCCGCAGAATATCACCTGAACAATACTCTGCAAGTTAAGCGGCTTTCAGACTACGCTATAATATATAGCAGAACAATATCGCGCACCATACAAAGCCAATAATATATAGTACAGTACAGTGTGAACGTGTCCGTAACAATGTATGGTGCGCGATATTGTTGTGCTATGAGCTATATACTATATGCTATTATATTATAGCGTAGTCTGAAACCCGCTCAAATATCATCTTGGATGATCCGCCATATTGGAATTAGAATGACGTCACATAGCTAAGCATGCATTGTCATCAAAAATAAGCGTGTTTATCAAATTTCAGATTAATCAGTTAAAGATAAACTTTAATATAAAGCTTGTAATGTTATAACTTGTACAATTCATAACTCCCATTCATGACTCCCTTTGGGAATACAGGTGTGATGACGATGATGGTGATAATGACAGTGTACTGACCTGTGAGACGGGGGTGGCCGGCTGGCCGGGTGAAGCCAGCACGTACTGCTGCTGTCTTACGCCACCGACCTGATCAAAATAAAAAATCAAAATCATTTTTTTTTTATTCGTGTAGGCCAAAAAGCACTTACAAATAGTCAAATTCTACCACCGGTTCGGAATGCTGCTTCCACTGAGAAGAGCCGGTAAGAAACTCAATGGTTACTCTTTTCAAAATGATAATTGCGAGTAATACATTCTCAGGAGCAGACCGCACCTTTGCCACAATACTAGAGAAGAATTATACTCACGGCAGTCTAATATTAAATACAAATATAGTCAAGACAAATATAGATCAAAAATAACATTTTGATTAGCAGTGGTTGTCTAGTTCAGGGATTCTAGAATCAGAATCAGCAGGGTGATTTTAAAACACTCGGAATCGAATTCGGAAACGGAATCGGATCTTTCCGTCACGGATTCCAGCCATCGCTATTTTGATTTCCGTACCCGACGATTTTTGACATTTCTCGTCGGATAAACCCATCCGAATCGACGGAAAGTTTCCGACACCTTTTTCCTCGCGGAAAGCTTCCGAAATTGAACAAAAACATAAATAAAACACCAAATTTAAGTGTTATCTAAATACTTGCATAATATTTAAGGTAAGTCAGTATTATAGAGTGTTTAAAATAAACCCATTAACGTTGTTTTATGGCCCTTTACATTATTGTGAAAATTATTCCCTTCAACC
The DNA here is from genome assembly GCA_914767695.1 of Ptilodon capucinus. Classification (NCBI taxonomy): domain Eukaryota; kingdom Metazoa; phylum Arthropoda; class Insecta; order Lepidoptera; family Notodontidae; genus Ptilodon; species Ptilodon capucinus. The sequence continues at coordinate 4,193,097 of OU611837.1, forward strand.
TTCGATAGGATGGAATATTATCTTATAGGAGACAACACAGGGCAGCTGCTGTGCAGCGCCAGCAAACAATCGCGCTGCATTATTCACTTCGTGGTTGTGTTTTTATTTTCCGAAATACAGTGCCATGCGCCATCTATGACGTAGCTCTGAAACTTCGTGGTTTCAAAGGCGTGATGTTACCCTTCACTTTCACTTTGACGTATCAGTTAAAATTTTCGAGGTTCGTTATAATCAAAAATAATAAAGGAGAGTAAGTTTTAAATCGATAATTTAAATAAGTTATCAATTTCCATTTTTATAATTATGATAAGTGTGTTTATATAAGCCTTTTTGGCCCAAAAAAATCGTATTAATAACTGTTTAGTAATCGAATTTTATTTCTACCATTCCTACCATTAAACATTAAACATTAAACGTTCTTTGTAAACGCACACAATCTTTCCGACGTCGGAACTTTCCGATTGGCCCTTCCGTCCGCTATTCAAAATCGCGTTTTGTCATGCCGTCGGAAACGGAATCGACAACTCGAAGTTTTCGATTCCGTTTCCGAATTCGATTCCAAGTGTTTTAAAATCACCCTACAGAATATTTTTTATTCATATAAACCAATACAGGCACTTATGAATCGTTAATAATTAGTAGTATCTCTACCACCCATTCGGAATGCATTTCCTATGGAGAAGAATGGGCAAGAAACTCCATGGTTGCTTTTTTCAATAAGGATTTACATTTTTGTGTTTTTCTTAATTAACAATCTATATCTATACAAATAAATAAAATTGGAGTGTCTGTTTGTAATATCAAAATAACACTTTTTTACCAAATGCGTATGAAAGTATATACGGTACCTATAACGAAAACGCAATTTTATTTTTTTTGTCTGTCTGTTTGTTTGAGGTAAACTTCTAAACGGCTGAACCGATTTCAACGGGACTTTCACTGACAGACAGCTGACGTTCCAAGGCGTAACTTAGGCTACTATAATTTTAGAAAAAGCATTAGGGTTCCGCGGGAAAAACATAATACCCATATTTCCGGGTAATCTCCCTAAAGTCCACGCGGGCGAAGTCGCGGGCACAGCTAGTTGAATATAAATTTATTTTTCTTTATTTTTATCATTTCGGCCCGGCCCGCGTGGTACCTCTGATATGGGGTTCAGAGTCCTTAAAATTTGCGTAAGCCTAATGTGTGTGTAATGATTTCTTCCCAGTCTTTTGATGTAAAACATCTAATGGCGCGCTTGGCGAGTGAGAGCAACTGTTGATGCCGCGATGCCGTGATGCGAAAACTTCGAGCAGCTCCGTGGCTCCTCGGTTCTTTCGGCCGCTTAGACTCCGCCGACTGACTCCGCTCACTGGCCGCTTCTCTCACTCTACTCTAAATAACATAATGTTTCTCATCTGCCAGGCGTCCCGCGACGGCTACGTTTTTTGTGAATGATAGTATGATATGTGTGTTCTCACCTGGTGTATGTGTTGTGGCTGCTGTATAGTCTGTCTGTGCTGGTCCTCCGCCTCCACCACCACCTGTTCCATGAACGACCCGCCGCCTGCGACACAAGACAACACATCCGCCATATTTATCATCTTCATCACTCGTTTTTAGTGTTCCGTACCCAAAGGGTCTGTCCGTCTGTAACCGGCCTGTATCTCATGAACCGTGATAGTTAGACAGTTGACATTTTCACAGATTATGTATTTATGTTGCCGCACATAACAACAAATACAAAAAAAAAAGAATAAAATAAATATTTAAGGGGGCTCCCATACAACAAACGTGATTTTTTTGCTCGTTTTTATAGATAATGCTAAAGAACCCTTCGTGCGCGACTCCTAATCGCACTTGCTTTTAACCAGCTTCAAAAAGGAGGAGATTCTCAATCCAACCCGGTTGTGTGTGTGGCTACGGATGTTCATACAAAAATCCGAGTGATGCCATTCTAACTTTTTCTTGTGTTCTGTGCACTGACCGGTGTTGTTCGGCGGCGCGTTGATCATTGTCTCGCAGCCGAACAGACAGTGCTGGACGGTCCATCGCGGCTCGAACGGTATGTGCGTCTTCACCTGGTGACAAATACCTAAATTAGATTTTTTATCTGTGAAAACAGTAGGCTTATGCTGCATATCACAATTGTAACCACCGATGTAAATCTAAAAGCTGTTGTTTTTCCAAATTAAAATAATAGATACTATAAATAAATATATACATCATCATCACGCCTGTATTCCCCGAAGGGGTAGGCAGAGGTGCACTGCAGTGCGCCCACACTTCGCCGATGTATTTTGGTCCCAATGTGATGGGGGGCGAGCCTATTGCCATTATACCGGGCACATTCCCCCTCAATACGAGTAAAAAATATCTAAATCAACTATCTTTACAATGAGATCAATGACAAATCTTTGTGATAAGCTTATTAAACACTAGCTGTGCCCGCGACTTCGCCCGCGTGGACTTTAGGGAGATTACCCGGAAATATGGGTATTATGTTTTTACCGCGGAACCCTAATGCTTTTTCTAAAATTAAAGTAGCCTAAGTTACGCCCTGGAACGTCAGCTATCTGTCAGTGAAAGTCCCATTGAAATCGGTCCAGCCGTTTAGAAGTTTACCTCAAACAAACAAACAGACAGACAGACAGACAGACAAAAAAAATTAAAATTGCGTTTTCGTTATAGGTATCGTATATACTTTCATACGCATTTGGTAAAAAAGTGTTATTTTGATATTACAAACAGACACTCCAATTTTATTTATTTGTATGTATGTATGTATTAAGCAGTACAGTGTAAGCAGTGGTAGCCGAGTGGTCGAACGCACGCCTTGCAAATCAAAGTGTGCAGGTTCGAACCCCGGCTCGCACCTCTGGGTTTATGTGCGAATCTCATTTACATCCGAGATTATCACTTGCTATGAAACGGTGAAGGAAAACATCGCGAGGAAACCTGCACGTCTGAGGGAACTTGTCTAGTTATTGATAGATGTGTGAAGTCTGCCAACCCGCACTGGGCCAGCGTGGTGGACTATGGCCTGAATACCCCTCGCATTGAGGGGAGGCCCGTGCCCAGCAGTGGGACGTTAAAAGGGCTGTAGTAGTAGTAGTAGGATTTTCCGATTTTTTGCCCCATAACATTCCAACACCCTTCGCACGACCGTGTAGATCAGCGTTGCCAGTATTTTTTTGGTGCCAAGTCGGAGTTTTGGAACTTTTTGAGTGAAAACAGCGGGATTCAAAAAACGTATATCGTAGGCGACACACACACGTGCAATATAATACCCACACATAATTACAACAAAATACAAATTAGTTATGATTTAGGTGTTGGGCTCACTGGACCCCAACACATCACGATATGTACGCAAAAACAAATTTGCTTATAGCTATAGATAGCTGATCGCAGATCAAAAATACAAAAAAAAAAAAAAAAAAACAATTAGTTAAGGTACTTACCAGTAAGGCACAATTGTTTTCCATATATTAAATACTAGCTGTGCCCGCGACTTCGCCCGCGTGGACTTTAGGCAGATTACCCGGAAATATGGGTATTATGTTTATCCCGCGGAACCGTAATGCTTTTTCTAAAATTAAAGTAGCCTAAGTTACGCCCTGGAACGTCAGCTATCTGTCAGTGAAAGTCCCATTGAAATCGGTCCAGCCGTTTAGAAGTTTACCTCAAACAAACAGACAGACAGACAGACAAAAATTCAAAATTGCGTTTTCGTTATAGGTATCGTATATACTTTCATACGCATTTGGTAATAAAAGTGTTATTTTGATATTACAAACAGACACTCCAATTTTATTTATTTGTATGTATGTATGTATTAAGCAGTACAGTGTAAGCAGTGGTAGCCGAGTAGTCGAACGCACGCCTTGCAAATCAAAGTGTGCAGGTTCGAACCCCGGCTCGCACCTCTGGGTTTATGTGCGAATCTCATTTACATCCGAGATTATCACTTGCTATGAAACGGTGAAGGAAAACATCGTGAGGAAACCTGCACGTTTTAGGGAACTTCACTAGTTCTCGATGTGTGAAGTCTGCCAACCCGCACTGGGCCAGCGTGGTGGACAAAGGCCCGAATCCCCCTCGCATTGAGGGGAGGCCCGTGCCTAGCAGTGGGACGTTAAAAAGGGCTGTAGTTAGTTTTATGTATGTATTGTATGTATGTATAGATATAACTATTTGTTTTATGTCTGCTTATATTATAGTTTAGGCCTTTGACTATGTACCTACAATTACCGATTTTTAGTAATTGAATAAATTGTCGAGCGTTCGCATATTCATAGTAGTAAATTTAGTTTACATATTGGCCACCAGGCGGCGATACCGCTCGGGCAGTCACTCGCTGGTTGAGTCCGCGATCGTTCGTTTTTACACTATCATTGCCGAGTTTCATTTCCCTATCGGCTACATATATAATCAGAAGTTTTATTTATTTATTTAAATAATAATAATACATCATCACGCCTGTATTCCCCGAAGGGGTAGGCAGAGGTGCACTGCAGTGCGCCCACACTTCGCCGATGTATTTTGGTCCCAATGTGATGGGGGGCGAGCCTATTGCCATTATACCGGGCACATTCCCCCTCAATACGAGTAAAAAATATCTAAATCAACTATCTTTACAATGAGATCAATGACAAATCTTTGTGATAAGCTTATTAAACACTAGCTGTGCCCGCGACTTCGCCCGTGTGGACTTTAGGGAGATTACCCGGAAATATGGGTATTATGTTTTTACCGCGGAACCCTAATGCTTTTTCTAAAATTAAAGTAGCCTAAGTTACGCCCTGGAACGTCAGCTATCTGTCAGTGAAAGTCCCATAGAAATCGGTCCAGCCGTTTAGAAGTTTACCTCAAACCAACAGACAGACAGACAGACAAAAATTCAAAATTGCGTTCTCGTTATAGGTATCGTATATACTTTCATACGCATTTGGTAATAAAAGTGTTATTTTGATATTACAAACAGACACTCCAATTTTATTTATTTGTATAGATACCTATTTGTTTTATGTCTGCTTATATTATAGTTTAGGCCTTTGACTATGTACCTACAATTAACGATTTTTAGTAATTGAATAAATTGTCGAGCGTTCGCATATTCATAGTAGTAAATTTAGTTTACATATTGGCCACCAGGCGGCGATACCGCTCGGGCAGTCACTCGCTGGTTGAGTCCGCTATCGTTCGTTTTTACACTATCATTGCCGAGTTTCATTTCCCTATCGGCTACATATATAATCAGAAGTTTTATTTATTTATTTAAATAATAATAATACATCATCACGCCTGTATTCCCCGAAGGGGTAGGCAGAGGTGCACTGCAGTGCGCCCACACTTCACCGATGTATTTTGGTCCCAATGTAATAGGGGGCGAGCCTATTGCCATTATACCGGGCACACAGGTTTCCTCACGATGTTTTCCGTCACCGTTTCATAGCAAGTGATAATCTCAGATGAAAATGAGATTCGCACATGGGACCCAGAGGTGCGAGCCGGGGATAGAACCTGCGCACTTTGATTGCAAAGCGTGCGTTCGACCACTCGGCTACCACTGCTTCTTTATTTATTTATTTATTTAATAATTTTTTGCACAATTATACAGAAGTAAAAAATGTACAAGGTAAGCTCAATGCCTCAGGCATTTTCTACCAGCCAAACTTAGAGTGATGTAGAGAGAGAGAGAGAAAAAAATCAAACAAAGTGGGAGCAAGAAATAAAAAAAAGGTCGCGAATGCAAACAGAGTGGAGTCGAGAAAAAAAGAATAAGAAAAATACTATGGTAAAATACTTACACTTCAAATCATTTATCTTTTTATTTTAATTTAATTACGTTTACGTGACAGTAGATAGCAAAAATAGCCGTAGAAAATGTATTTCAATAAAAATAAAAAAAAGATATTTTAAATCAGATTTACCCTGTCGTTAAATAGTTGAGTCTTATTCGTCTTTAGAATAAAAAACAAACACAGTAATCAAAAAACTTTCATTCATAATATAATGGTCGAGTTATCTCCGAAAAGCGGTACGGAGCCTGTCCCGCGCGGGACATTAAATTTTGGTTTAAACAAATTTATGGTAAAAAAACTTTTTAATACAAGCTTTTATTTAATTGCCCTTAGTTTTCGTGTTTTCCTCAGCAAGCCCTTTCATTTGATACCCATACTGTGGTAGTGCAGAAAAAAAAACTATTCCGCCATCTTGGATGATCCGCCATATTGGAATTAGAATGACGTCACATACCTAAGCATGCATTGTCATCCAAAATAAGCGTGTATACCAAATTTCAGCTCAATCGGTCAAAGATTACTGATTTAAAATTCAGGTGCAAGATTCCACCCGGACATACATAGCAAGTTAATATAAAGCTTGTAAAAACGGGACGTCCCGCCAAAATCGGGACGTCTGGCAACGCTGGTGTAGATATAAGTTTTGTCTCTTATAATCTATATAATATAATCTGTCAGATTTGTCGAGAAAATGCCGTCAATTTGAGCTCTTTGTGTTGAACATGGCTCGGTGTGACGTCATTTTCTCGATGTATCTGACAGTTGAAAAAGATAAAATCTATGTCTACACGGTCATGCTACAGGGCCTAGTATGTGTATGTGTGTGTGTGAGTCTCTCTGTGTGTGTGTGTATGTTAGGTGTACCTTGAGTTCAGTGGTCAGCATCAGTATGTGTCTACAGGGCAGCCGGAACACCTTGCTGAACAGACAGGAGCACTCTTGCGTGGAGGTTCCGTACTTGCAAATGGCCGCGCTGCTGTGCTTCCTGGTGAGACATGAAATAAAACATTTTTGTTCGTGATAATTTCATTCAATGTGTGTTTCAGAGATGTATGAGTTAGCCAGACTGAAAGACGGTGTACAATGAGTGTGTGCGTTTGAGTGAGGGTGAGTGTGTATTCCAGATCGTGTGTGTGAGTGAGTATGCGTGCGGGTGTGTATGTCAGAATGAGTGTTTGTAGGAGTGAGCGAATGTGTAGGTACATGGTACGTTTGTGTGTGTACATGTGTGTAGGTAAGTGGGTGAATGAGTATGGGTGTGTCTGTATGAGTGAGAAAGGGAGTGAGTGAGTGTGTATGTGTGTAAGTGAGTATGTTTTGTGTGTGTACATGTTTGTAGGTAAGTGAGTGAATGAGTGTGGCTGTGTCTGTATGAGTGAGAAAGGCAGTGAGTGAGTGAGTGTGCGTGTGTACCTGCCGGCGCGGTCGTCGAGACACTTCTGCGCGAGCTTGGTCTGGTGGCTCATTAGGTTGTACGCGTACTGCGTGATGGTGTCGGTGGGAGACTGCTTCAGCGACTCCGTATCCTTAAATCATAATAATGACGAATTTAATAACGACAATTAGACCAGTTACATTAAGACTTTGAAAATTGTTAAAAATTAAAAAAAAGAATAGCAGGATGAAACCCGTTGAAATGGAAGAGAATGTACAATGCGATCCAAACAAGAATAGGAATGTCAATAACCTCTATCTGTCAAATGTCACTTGAAAAGTTTGCAAGAAACTTATTTTCATATCAGTAAATAATAGTAAATTGTCTTAATATAATATTGAATTATTTAAAGTCATAATTCGTTTTTTAAAACCACAATATGGCGCAAAGTCGATCCTATTCTCATTTGAATCGCATAGTAAGAACAGTTTATATCGATTTCCGGCAAAACTACAAGACCTATAGGAAATAAATTAAATAACAAAGTTGTAGGTAATAAAAAGATCTACAACTTTTGCATTTACACTTTTTTGCACATATCCTCAAAATTTATGTGAAAAATTAAAATAACCAAGTTTTTGGTTTTTTATTTTTATCTTATACAATTTTTTTTGCAGCAGTGGGTAGCCTCGCGGGCGTGAACGACCGCCTTGAACGTATAGGGTGCAAGTTCAAACCCCAGGCCCGCACCTCTGAGATAATTTTCATGTGCGAATTTCATTTTCAACAATGATTACCACTTGCTGAACGGTGAAGGAAAACATCGTGAGGAAACCTGCACGTCTGAGGGAACTTGACTAGTTTTCGATAGATGTGTGAAGTCTGCCAACCCGCACTGGGCTAGCGTGGTGGACTATGGCCCGAATCCCCCTCGCATTGAGGGGAAGCCCACGCCCAACAGTGGGACGGTAAAGGGGCTGTAGTAGTAGTGTGTTTATAGATACCCTCAGCCGGCCGATGGCGAAGTTTCTCCGCTCGTTCTCCAGCTGGTTCGCCACGTTGAAGAAGACGGAGACGAACTCGTCGAGCTGCAGCGGGCTGCGCACCATACCCTGGAACTTGCTCACCAGCCTCTCCAAACCCTGGAGGGGAGAGAGTATAGTATATAAGTAATAAAAATTTAATCGAAATTCGAACAGTTTTTTCGTCGCCGATTTCTATAACTTGTAATATCTCGAGTCCTATGTGAAATTTTGCATGTTTTGTTTTGTGAATATTGGTAGTCGCCCCTCATAAGTGTAGTTTACACTGCTGAATAGGGTTATGGATGTACCCAAAGGCCAGAACACAACACCTGTGACAAATATTCTGGTCTCTAAATAGTAGTACTTAGTAAAGACTAAGCATCCAATTAATAATCTACCATAGACTAAGCATCCAATTAATTATCTACCATAGACTAAGCATCCAATTAATAATCTACCATACAAGTACCCAAAATATTAGACCCTGATACCACCTGTAGATATAGATAATTTCATCATCAAATACGTTTCGTGGAACAAGTTTAGTAATAAATGAATACCTTGTGTAGTATGTTAGTGTAGTTGTCTGCCTCCAGCCAGATGTCCAGCTTGGCGACGGCGCCGCCGGGCCGCGACAGCAGCTCCCACAGCCGCAGTGTGCCCGCGCCCGTGCCGATGATGCCGCGCTTCAGCACCTGCACACACCACACACACATTTCACTCACTCACACACACACACATTACACTCAACTCACTTACATACATTACACCCACTCTCTCACACACATAACACCTACTCACTCACACACATAACACCCACACATTACAGCCGCTCACTCACAAACATTAAACCCACTCACTCACTCACTCATACATATCAAACTCACTCACTCACACACATTACACCCATTCACTCACTCACTTACATTGAGCGGGTAACCAAACTACCTCCATATTTATGGACAGTATGCGATACATTCAGCAGCTGATCACATTTATAGAAAGTAGTTGATTCCTTGAGCGGGGAGATCAAATGAGAAGTATTATCTTTAATTTTATAAAGTAATTATTTAAATATGTACTGTGTTGACATTACAGAAACCTCGGCGGCCGCCTGCCACACTAGAGATGGCACTGACCTGCAGTTGCGCGGGCGTGTGCTCGCCGCGCAGCAGCGCGAGCGCGTACGTCTTGCAGCGCGCGGCCAGCTCGGGCTCGGCGCGGCGCTCGGCCTGCGCGCGCGCGCTCTCGGCGGCCGCGGCGCACGCGCGCGCCGCCTGCCACACCGAGCACGTCACGTGCGCGCCCGGGAACGCTCCGCGCACCGCCTACACGCAATACGCTCATAATAGTAACTCGCAATCATTAATTGAAGGTGGATTTGAATGTAATTTTATTTGATAAAATGTTTTTTTATTACTAAAATATGTATTCATACTAGCTTCTACCCGCGACTTCGTCCGCGCACACTTGGATTATTCAATATCGTTATAAATTGTACTCTATATGTTATACTGATGTATAAACGATAACACTTTAAAGGTCCATCAAAATCCGTCCGTTTAGCTTGAAAAAGTAACAAACATCCATCCATAACATCCATCGGCGAAGATGCATTGATGCACTGCAATGCACCCCTACGTACCCCTTCTGGGAATACGGGTAGTATAAACGTGTATAAATGAGAGCTTGTAATAGTAAATAAAGACAGTATACAAACGGCTTTGGTTGGTATTACTTGGCCCCTATACACACCACCTTACACGATGATGATGATGTATAGACTAACCTGTTGGCACTTTGTAGGGTCGGCGACGACGCAGCGCACCTGTCGCCACGCCGGATTGCAAGACTTGAACGTATCAAGCAACCAGGTGAGATCCTCGCCAATCAGTGTTGATATACCTGCGGAGGGAGGCCGCTGCTTCAGCTTAAGTTACAGATTGTAAGTAGCCAGACCCACCTTCAATTCGTCACCTCGATAGGGCCCCCAAGCCCATTAACACTATCTTTGCACGAATATGGCTTCACGAATTTGACTTCTAACGTGGATACGGTGGCAAATAAAGGCACATCCCCTAACGTGCACAGGTATAGAGTGACAAATAAAGGCACGTCCCCTAACGTGCACAGGTATAGGGTGACAAATAAAGGCACTTCCCATAACGTGCACAGGTATAGGGTGACAAATAAAGGCACGTCCCGTAACGTGCATTTATAGGGTGACAAATAAAGGCCCGTCCTATAACGTGCACAGGTATAGGGTGACAAATAAAGGCACTTCCCATAACGTGCAGGTATAGGGTGACAAATAAAGGCACGTCCCGTAACGTGCATTTATAGGGTGACAAATAAAGGCCCGTCGACTGGGGGAGTTCGACGATATCTGTTTCAGATTCAAATTGAAATCACACGATAAACCAATTGCAATATTCCTACAAGCGAAGCACAGGGATCAGAATCGACCTTTGGTTATCACCAAATCAGACTTGGTAAGATACTTCAAGAGTTATATGAGTGTAAGATCGAAATTTGATGTCAACAGTAATGATATATTCTTTAAATGTGCATATCAAGATGTTGAATGTGCCTTTGTCTTCTACACAAACACACGAGATGAGTTAACTAAAATACGCAACGAGACTGGATATATAAGTGATATTAATAAATATATCAGTACTGGTGAGGGGGGATTTCGTCTATCCTTTACGGACGATGACGTTAATCTATTAAACGAGTCATTGCGACACGAGACCATTGTGGAGCTAGCTAAGATTGTAACAAGTATTGTAAGGAACACAGGCTTAAGTTACAGAACACTGATGAACAATAAGCTGATACAGTTGTATCATGTAATTTTATCGCAAAACGTTTTTGTATTCGATGTGGAGGAAGAGGCCGATAATAACGTTGATTACCGTAAAGCACGTTTTAATTTTGACTTATTCGATGCACAATCAGACGATTATCAGCTATTAGGCAACGAGTTACTGTGCGAAGTCTTAAACGATAGGAAGAACTACAAAGGATCAACATTGACCGCATTAAACAAATCTATCATCCGTATATATTTCTCGGGTTCGTTCAAACTCCCCGGTGCGTTCGGCAACAGAGATTTAACCCTGAGAGGTGACAGCGCACAGCGAGAGAAACGCTTGAGCCACTTGGCGAATACATTTGTGGACTTATTGAAAAATTCCACAACCAAAACGATAGACGAACAAGTATTTAACAATGTGAGCATATACGAGGATTTCCCGGATAAAGGTTTCTTGCGATTGAACGGCGGGATAGCGGGCGCAGTTGGCAATCTATTGATACGAGATGATAAAACGGGTCTGCTAAAGTTTGCTAATGGTGATACCTTGACAGGCGATGCTAGAACGCTATTCGACAAGATAGACGGAGAGATGAACGGATTGGAAGGATACAGACTCGATGTAAACGTGAATGATTTTCCAAAACTGACGTTCGAATGTAACGAACGCGACAAAAGGATAGTCGTTGACTTCACGAATAAACTAATGATCTACACTAATCAAGCGAGAGAGAGTGTTGTCGAAAGCATCTTGAAGGCGCACATCGATACACTCCAAAATACTAGAGAAAAGCGAATATTTCAAATCAAATCGGACGGGATATACACAAAATACCACGACGACATGCAGAAATGGTGGATGAATCAAAAAAGAGCGGAGTATCTTACCAAAACATCAACCGTATTCCAAAATACAATCGATAGTTTTATAAGTAATCCTCTCCTGTGCATCGCTAGTGAAATACACCAAAACAAATATATGAAGGGCAACATTAAATTTGATGTAGATGCTGTCAACACACTACAATTGGACGAAACGTTTTCGAAAATTACTATCGTGATTGCCGAAGTAATAGCATTGACCGTTTCAAAGGTTATACAATTCATCAAGGAGAATTATATTACTATGGACTTGAATTATATCTCAAGTCTACCAGTAAACGATTGTAATCACCTTAAAAGAGAACTCGTAGACGTCAAAGACAAAATAATAATTGTGACACACAATTTTTTAAAATTAAACACAGAGGCCAAAGATATATTACAAACTCTTACATGTATGAAGCTTATAATCATAACGAATAGCGAGTCAATGACGGAATTAAGAAATTGTCTCGGTGCGACTGATTGTTTAATAGTGAACGATAGTAGCAATCTAGTGGATTTGACTAAAGAATCACAAGAAGCTATCCTCAGAGACGCTACTATAATGTTTCAGGGCGTGCAAATATCACTAAATCTACTCATAAACTACAGATCCTATCATTGCGTGAAAGGGAACATAATGGAAGCGATCATGAATGGTGAAACCATACAAATAGGTGAACCACTAACTAATTCGAGATACGAAGAGATTAAAGATTACTACGTTAGCAGAAGAATCGCATCGATAACAGCATACGAGGATTGCTCTATAAAGATATTGGACATATTTCCGATATACCCATCGGCGGTGCTGTTAACAGCCGAGCCGGGAATGGGCAAGTCATCACTACTCACTCATCTGTCGTTAAATAAAAAAGCGAAGTACCCCTATGATTGGATAGTGAGGATCAACCTATTGGATCATTCGAGATATTTCCACCGGTGGAAGGAAAATAAGGTCCCAATAGACATACTGGAAGCGTTAAGATTCATTTGCGTTGCTTTCTTCAATCTAAAAGATGAAGAAGTGTTAATTTTAGAGGAGAACGATTATGATATAATACTAAAAGATTGTACAATAGAAGCTGAGGATATAAACTTTGCAATAAATATGTTTTTATCTACGTACAGTCATGGCAGACTGATATTTGTGTTCGACGGGTTCGATGAAATATGTCCACATTACGAGGATGAGATCATACAATTAATATTAGCAATCAAGAATCACTACACATGCGTTCACTCTATATGGGTATCGACTCGTACGTACAGCGAAATACTGAGCCGTTTACAACAAGTGTTTGAAGTCACGTACGAATTGCAACCGTTAAATTTCATGGAGCAACAACAATTCATAAATAAATATCTCAAATCGAAATTGGATTTGAACGAGCTGAATGCGAAACAGATCGAGAAGATCGATGATTTCATCAAGTTCATGGAGGGTTCGCACAGTTGGAGGGAGGATGAGGATTTTAGCATATTGTACAAGTGTCGCAGTCTGCCGTTACATACGGTTTACTTGGAGGCGGCCCAGTATTTCAAGGACGAAATCAGATGCGTGTTTCACCTCCCCAACAGGGAGAAATACGAGAAAGCGTGGGATTTAAACGTGCACGCAATGAAGACCGTACGACAGTACAACGGGAGACGTAACGATATAAACGATATGCTCAACTTTATCGCGACCCCACTCCACTTGTTCATGACTATAGACTACTTCCAAAATGAAATCAAACACGTGGATACAGCCACGTCATGGGACTTAAATGGTAACACCTACGCGATGTACGAACACTTTGTAGAGACAAAACTGAGAAAGATACGTTTTGAGGAGAAGAATCAAATGGATTTATGCAAACCGGACGTACAATTCACATTTGAGCGCGATAAAAAAGAATTTATCAATGTACACAAGAGACTGGCGGCATACGCGATGTTCAACGACGACGTTGACAAATTGTTCAGTGAAACACAGCTTCAAGATGTACGGGCGATAGTTGATAGTATTAATTCTGGTTGTGAAAAAACTGGTGTAATTTACGCAGTGATCTACGGAATACCTAGATTCGTACATCTGACGTTTGCGGAATACTTTGCCGTTGAGTATATATGTGATTTATTAAGATCGAAACAAACGGAGGATGAGCTAAAGTCGCTATGGAGTTTCATATTAAATACCGTTTTTTTTAGCTACAATATGGGTGTATTAAATATATTAGACGATAAATTAATTATGGACAGCGAATTGATGGGTTTGATATACGAGACGCGGAGTAGAAGGATTATATTTGATTTGCTGATGAAACCAAGCATCGGCGTGGTACACACAAGAGATATGTATGAGGTTAGCAGAGATTTGAAAGTGAATTCGGCTCTAGAGAAAGCGATGTCGGAGAATTTGAAAAATCTCACATCACTCTTTCTATCGACATTGGAATTCGCGGACAAAGATAATATTGAAAATCTGGTGATAATTATAACAAATACGGCCGCCATGTTGAGTGCGGTGATCATAAAAAATTGGGAATTCATGCATGTTGTTTTGAATACGGTTCGTGAACTAGCGCCCAATGAAATATCCCAGTTATTCGCAATGATACCGAAATCGTTAATTAAATTCAACGAGAGTACGAGCAACGAGATGATAATCGTTATAATGCATCGTTACGTTGACGAAGTTGTTAATGATAATCACGACTTTTTTGTATACACCGACGCGTAAAGGGCGAAGAGTCACAAACGCAATGTTGGGAGATATTTATAGTGGATTGTTAGTGAAGACAGTTTATACCTAACTATCACAGTTTCCGAGTTATAGACCTCTGAATATTTGTCACAGGTATCGTGTTCTGGCCTTTGGGTACATCCATAACCCTATTCAGCAGTGTAAACTATACTTACGAGGGGCAACTACTAACATTCAGTCAACAGTACATAGCACGGAAATCGGCGACGAAGAAAAGTTATACATGTTCGAATTTCGATCAAATTTTTGTACCATTCATCTGTATACCCGATGCAAACGTCAAAGTATTATTTCGGACTTCGGAAACACCCTGTATATACTCGTATCGTTGGAATCAGCGAGTTTTTCTACAGTCTTTTGTGAGATGGGTTTCGTGCAAATAACTTAGTTCCAAGGTCCACGATAGATGTCGCTAGCCCGAATTTGTAAGAAGCATTGAAATGTTCTTGCAATTTCAAATAATATGTACACAATAAAATCCCTTCGTCCTGTACTGAGTGTTTTCTTTGGCTGCGCCGTAAATACTTGAACCCGTTTTACGGGACTAGGAGACCTTTAGAGGTCAACGATTTAGGCTAGGCGCGCACTAGGCAGTCATGGCTGCGTGACGTTGTATGGGAGCCCGCGCACAAGGCATCCACGAAATCTCGGCTGCGGCAGCCAATAAAACGCGCCTGTTTGCACGGCAGCCAGCTGGCTCCGCGCAGCCATAGCGTGTGTAGGTGAATGTATGTGGCTGCCGTCAGTCTCCGCGCACTAGTTATAGCAGCCAAACGTATTTAGGGTTCAGACTTCAAAAAAAAATTACTTTCTCCATATCGTTCGACGGAAGGATCTTGAATAGTCATGGATTGGCTGCTGTAACTGGCTGCGCATGGCTGCCTAGTGCGCGCCTAGCCTTAGGTGTCAATGTGTGTAAGGATTGAACTTGTCTGGTCAAAGCCCGGTCACTGTCAGTGCCATTTCTTTGTAGAATGAACTTCTTCTATGTCAATATAGTTCGTTTTGTTATAGCAAAAAGAAAAATGAATGAATGAGTGATTTTGTACGTGAGTGACTCTACGAGTAGGTGAGTGTAAATGAGTAGATAAGTGAGAGTAGGTAAGTGTGAGTGAGTAGGTGAGTGTGAGTGAGTGGGTAGGTGAGTGTGAGTGAGTAGGTGACTGAGAAGTTGAAATGAGTGAGTAGATGAGTGAGAGTAGGTAAGTATGAGTAGGTGAGTGTGAGTGAGTGAGTAGGTGAGTGTGTCACTAACCTGCGCTCACGATGACCGACTTCCCATTGCCGTCTTCAGCCAGGAACAACGTCACGTTGTGTTTCACAGCGGGGCTCACACCGCCACCCACCACCGGTATCGTGCTGTTGAACTCTATGCCTGTACATGTAAAGTACAATTTGGCGTGACAAATTCATAATGCAATTTGAAGCTAGGTACTCAACGGTAAACAAATAACTAAACCTTTCATTTATAAAAGATGTTATACTACTATCATTGCAACAAAACATAAAATTGGTCTTCTTTTTTCGACATATCTCGAATAGAGATTATGTCTATCAAACTAAAATTAGGCCCCAGGGCCCCAAGTCTACTAACACTATCGTCGTGGAGTTGCAATGACCCCATTTTTTAAATCAATTTAATTTTTTTTTTATTCGTGTATGCCAAAAAGTACTTACAAATAGTCAGATTCTACCACCGGTTCGGAATGCTGCTTCCACTGAGAAGAGCCGGTAAGAAACTCATCTTTTCAAAACGATAAATAGTAAGGATTGCGAGTAATACATTCTCAGGAGCAGCAACGCCATGAGAGCAGACAGCACCTTTACCTCAATACTAGAGAAGAATTTACCAATGGTAGCTAGAAAAAAACTTGAGAGGTGTCAAGGGACACCCGGATGGAACGAAGTTCATTTTGAAATAAAAAAAGCAAAAATATGTACATATACATACACCCACACACACACACACATCGAAATCGAAACCGGAACCGGAACCGAAATCACACACACATTTACAAAAGTGTCGTTACAACTTTTACTCTCACACACACATTTACAAAAGTGTCGTTACAACTTTTACTCTCACACACACATTTACAAAAGTGTCGTTACAACTTTTACTCTCACACACACATTTACAAAAGTGTCGTTACAACTTTTACTCTCACACACACATTTACAAAAGTGTCGTTACAACTTTTACTCTCACACACACATTTACAAAAGTGTCGTTACAACTTTTACTCTCACACACACATTTACAAAAGTGTCGTTACAACTTTTACTCTCACACACACATTTACAAAAGTGTCGTTACAACTTTTACTCTCACACACACATTTACAAAAGTGTCGTTACAACTTTTACTCTCACACACACATTTACAAAAGTGTCGTTACAACTTTTACTCTCACACACACATTTCAAAAGTGTCGTTACAACTTTTACTCTCACACACACATTTACAAAAGTGTCGGTCGACACTTTCAGTCTTAATTTTTTCCGTCTAGCCCCCTTTCGCAACGCGCCATAAGGAACTACGTTCCAATATGAGCAGTGTAGACATTAGATATAGTCACCTTGATGCCATTTGACTAGTCATTCGGAATGCATTTCCTATGGAAAAGAATGGGGAAGAAACTCCATGGTTGTTCTTCTCCAACCCTTACCTGATTCGATGCAGAGGAACTGTGGGACAGCGTTAAAGGCGTTCTGCATACTTGGTGTGGTGAGATACACACACTGGACGCAGCCGGAAGACGAATGCAGCAGCTTGACACCAGCATCTGAAATACACATAGGGATGAAAGGCTGTTTGGCTGAAGCGACACTTTTGGGCGATATCGACACAAAGATATTTGGAATCAGCAAATTTTGGGATGGGAAACGAAAAAGAGGCAGACAATGCCGTAGATGGGAAGATGACATCAAAGATGTTGCAGGTCCCCTTTGGCGGGTCCATAGCGAAAAGTAAAGACGAGTGGAAATACTTGGAGGAGGCCTATGTCACGAGACAAGCTGCAGTTGCCGATAAATAAAATATAAACATATAACATAAAATAAGGTGCAGTGGTAGCCGAGTGGTCGATCGCACGCCTTGCAAATCAAAGTGTGCAGGTTCAAACCCCGGCTCGCACCTCTGGGTTTATGTGCGAATCTCATTTTCATCCGAGATTACCACTTGCTATGAAACGGTGAAGGAAAACATCGTGAGGAAACCTGCACGTCTATAGAAAGGCGTGTGAAGTTCACCAACCCGCACTGGGCCAGCGTGGTGGACTATGGCCCAAATCTCCCTCGTATTGAGGGAGAACGTGCCTGGTATAATGGCAATAGGCTCGCCCCCTATTACATTGGGACCAAAATACATCGGCGAAGTGTGGGTGCACTACAGTGCACCTCTGCCTACCCCTTCGGGGAATACAGGCGTGATGATGTATTTTTGATGTATTTCATGAACTGAATTTCTTAAGGTTATTGAACCATTGGTTTCGGTTTCCGTTACGGTCGGCGGAAGCCGATTAATCTGATTCGGCTTCGGCCAAAAATCTACCTTCAGTCAAACACCAGCCAAGACTTTTAATGTTACAATTTGTATCAGCTATGTATACATTTGTATATACAAAATCTCCTTCGTATTGAGGGGGGATGTGCCCAGTATAATGACAATAGGCTCGCCCCCTATTACATATATTTGTACATCATCTTCACGCCTGTATTTCCTGAAGGGATAAGCAGAGGTGCACTCCAGTGAGCCGACACTTCGCCGATGTATTTTGGTCGGGGGCGAGCCTATTGCCATTATACCGGGCACATTCCCCCCCAATACGAGGGAGATTTGGGCCATAGTCCACCACGCTGGCCCAGTGCGGGTTGGTGAACTTCACACGCCTTTCTACAGACGTGCAGGTTTCCTCACGATGTTTACTTTTACCGTTCAGCAAGTGGTAATCATTGTTGAAAATGTCATTCGCAAGTGAAAATTATCTCAGAGGTGCAGGCCCGGGATTTGAACTTGGTCCCCCTGCGTTCAAGGCGGGCGTTCTTGCCCACGAGGCTACACATGCTACCCCTATTACATTGGGATCAAAATACATCAGAATATTGTAGCTAAACTTCAGTGCACCTCTGCCCATCCATTCGGGGAATACAGGCGTGGTGATGAGCGTGTATCACCTTACCGTAGTTTAATTGTAGTTTTCGTACGATGAAGTCATATCTCTGGTTGAGCCAGCGGATTGCGGCCGGGCCGTTCGCCACGAGCTGGTCTTCTGTACAGATAACCTGGGGCTCCACACTCCTGGAACAAACACTCGAACAATGACGTGACCAAGCATGTGGATAACCCATTTAATATATTACAAACGGGACGTCCTCATGCTTGGTAACTAACACATACAAATGTCTATGGTCTAGTGCAGGGATACCCAAACTGGGTTCCGTAAAATAGTCATCAGGGTTCCGCCAAAATTATTTATTATGAGCTATTCAATAATGGCAGTGGTAGCCGAGTGGTCGAACGCACGCCTTGCAATCAAAGTGTGCAGGTTCAAACCCCGGCTCGCACCTCTGTGTTTATGTGCGAATCTCATTTTCATCCGAGATTATCACTTGCTATGAAATGGTGAATGAAAGGCTATTTGACTTAAGCGACACTTTTGGGCGATATTGACTTGTATACATATTTGGAATCAGCGATTTTTTTTGTGTCGAATGCGTATGCTCTCCTGTAAAATCAAAAACCGGCCAAGTGCGAGTCGTACCCGAACACGAAGGGTTCCGCACCAATATCACATTTGTTGTATAGGAGCCCCTGTGATTATTAATTTTATTTTGTCATTTAGTATTGGCTGTTATAGCGGCAACAGAAATACATAATCTGTGAAAATTTCAACTGTCTAACTATCACGGTTTCTGATATACAGCCTGGTGACAGGCGGACAGACAGACGGACCGCGAAATCTTGCCATTTTACCCTATGGGTATGGATTCCAAAAAAATTTCACTTAAGTCTAAAAGCCTTTCACCCATCGATATTATACTAAGTTATGTACCTCTCGGGGGGTTCTGGGGGCGGGTTCTCAATGATGGCAACCTCGTACTCCTGCTGGCCTTCTACTTGTGTGCCACTGTTCAGCTCAAACTGCTGGTACCCTGCGTTCGGCTGCTCCTCTACTTGTTGCTGAAGCGAAGAATAATAATTATTAATGATAAAAATTTTATTATTAAGTACTAAAGTGCCATCCATTAATTATGTGGTGTTTTTCAGGCATTTTATAACACCCCCCTCCCCCTTGGTCACAGGTGGTGAGGTCTAAGACTCCCCCCCAATGAAATCACATGTATTTTTTAATACCTACAAAGAATCTAAGATTTTTAGAATATTATTCATCTTATTTTATTCTGAAATTAAGGACTTCGCCTGGCTAAGGCCAGTCAAGGTAACCCTAGTGTAGGAACTGCACATTTGACAATAAAATAAATACATGTGATATCTTACTACACCCCCACCCCCTCCCCCCTTGTGATGTTTCGTCATTTTTGTCAAGCCCCCTTACGAGCCTCACGTGATTAATGGACGACTCCGAACTAGTATCTACAACTTCATACACACAGAATATTTAAAAAACAGTAGTCTAACTGACTACTAACTCAGTGAAAGTCCCCTCACAGTTGGTCCAGCCATTCCAGAGACTACCTATACAAGTCCAGGCAAAAATATTCAAATAGTACTTTCTTTGAAAGTACCTACTGTATATTCTTTCTAATGCATTTAGTAAAAAGTTTTATAGCTGTCGTTACTAATATATACTCTATACTAATATTATAACGAGGAAAGATTTGTATTTTTGTATGCATCAAATACTAACTACTAACTACAACCCTTTTTAACGTCCCACTGCTGGGCACGGGCCTCCCCTCAATGCGAGGGGGATTCAGGCCATAGTCCACCACGCTGGCCCAGTGCGGGTTGGCAGACTTCACACATCGAGAACTAGTCAAGTTCCCTCAAACGTGCAAGTTTCCTCACGATGTTTTCCTTCACCGTTTCATAGCAAGTGGTAATCTCGGATGTAAATGAGATTCGTACATGAAACCCAGAGGTGCGAGCCGGGGTTCCAACCTGCACACTTTGATTTGCAAGGCGTTCATTCGACCACTCGGCTATCACTGCATCAAATAAACTTTAAAAAAAAAAAATTGCCGTTAGAAAGCTACATTATCACTGAGTAACATAGGCTATATTATAACCCGTGCACAGCTGGGACAGGCAACTATTATAGAATAAAGCTATATTAAAAATGATGATCATGCTTTAGGATCACAAGTAGGGTATTTGCTTATGTTTAGTCAGCACCAAACAACTTCAGTGATCTGGTGGAAGCATCTTCGGTATGTAGACAATCAAATAATGGTCTTAATGAATACTTACAGTACTGACTTCAGTGTTGTTCTGGACAAAACTGCCACTCTCTTCCTCGGGCTCGCCTTTCACGTCGTAAATCGTATCGGCCATCACGATCCTGCCCGTCTGGTCCATAGTCCACATGCCACTGAACGCGAAATTGGATGGATTTCCACTCTGTTCATATAATATCACTGTGTTCGGACCCAATTGCACTGGTTCCCCTTTCATGTTGACGAAGACTGGCTGCTCGAAGTTACCTTCCACGAGCTGCCCCGTATGCACAATCTGCTGGCCCTGCTCCACCGGAACTTCCACCACCTGGTTCACGATCTCCACTTTTTCCTTCTCTTCAGCCTTTCTATGCACCATGATTTTCGTCTTCTTATCCTCCGCCGGTTCGTCGCTCTTACGCTTGATAACCGTTTTCTTCTTATTCTTCTTGTCCATCTTCGATTTTGTGTTTATTTACGGTGCAAGCGTTTTATGTTTCAATGCTAAAGTTGTATTAAAACGCCTCGCCCCGACAACAACATTGTGCCATCTATTCGCACATTTAAGACTTCATAACAGTTTTGAGTATATTTGAAATGGAATATATCATTGTTTTCTGTGCAACAAATACGGTGATATCGTATTTATTACGCTACAAATTGTGATAATTTCAGAATTGTATTCGTGCGACAAGGACAACTCACAAAGACGACGCCATATTTTTAGAGGGAAATTACTGTCTCTTTCTAACATCACACGTTGTCTTTTTCTAAACAAATGTTTCGTCTAAAAACTTGCATTTAGTATTTATTTTTTAGTAATAGCAGTATTTGGAACACCACTATCGCTGTCAAATGATAGGCGTGTCGTGTTCCAGTATTTAACATTGGCAGTTAATAACACCAGTATAACTTTTCTCTTTCTATCTTAAGGCAGTGCGACGAAGCAGCTACATCAAATTATGCTACAAATAACGACAAATTCTACTACTTACTGTTTGACGTAAGCCCGACTGGGAACTGTCAAAAAAATATCGTGATCGCTAGTAAAAAAAGAAATACCTATTCCATTCTAAACTTAAACAAAAAACAAATAACCTTCGGGTTAATTACAGTAATTATTTGCGCGTGTTAAATCAAAGGTTATATAAAACTAGTTTACATGCTGGTGCTCAACACTCTCACAATCCTTGTTCAAGTGGCAGTTATAGTTTTTATGTCATTACTATCTATGAATCTAATTCGACATTTCACTGGTGGTGTACGAAAAATGACTCTGCTCGCTCCCGCGATCTTTGTGAACCACGGCGGGGGTCCGTTACCATTACTAGGGGACCAGGAACACGCGGGACTAACGAACTTCCTTCGAGATGAGGTAAAAAAGCATTTAGACTTGCAAGAAGTGAAAGCGATAATTTTAGTCACTGCCCACTGGGAGGAAAGAGTTGTGACGATATCATCAGCGAAACATCACGATTTATACTTCGATTACTACGGTTTTCCGCCAGAATCGTATAAGTATCGATACGACGCGCCCGGCGATCCCGCACTGGCCGAAAGGATTCACGGCGCGCTAAAAAAGGCGGGAATAAATTCGAATTTGGATTCGAAACGAGGTTGGGACCATGGAGTATTTGTGCCTATGATGCTAATCAACCCAGAGGCAAATATTCCTATAATACAAGTGTCAGTTTTGAGCAACCAAGACCCAGAACAACATTATGAATTAGGCGAAGCTTTATACGAGTTTCGGAAAGAAGGTATCGCTATCCTCGGCTCTGGTATGTCTTATCACAACATGAGAGCGTTTATGACCAGTCGGCATCAGTCGAAAGTCGTCAATAAGGAATTTGATGATTATTTGTATAAAATTTGTACAGCTGAAGATGAGAAGGTGAGGAGAGAAGGTTTGGTGGCTTGGAGACAGCAGGGTGGAGCAACAGATGCTCATCCCAAGGGTGCTGCTGAGCATTTCATGCCTTTGATAGTTATAGCCGGAGCTGGTGGGTCAAAGCCTGCGGAGAGGATCTTCAAATGGGATATGAGTGGCACTTTTAGATTAAGCTCGTTTGTTTGGAAGGGAGAATAACATAAATGTACATCCTTGAGCCTACCTCTGGTAGGGCTTACATCAACGAGTCTTATACCTGTTTTTTCAAACACAAGATAGACTTTAAAGCCTGTTCTCTATGACATTTCTGCTTTCTGTATGCTTACCATGACTGCATAGACTAGGGTTGCCATCAATTTTTTTCAAAAATATAGTATTTTCCAGCCAGAGTCGTAAAATATATAGTATGTTGCTCAAAAATATAGTACATTCACAAAAATCCTACAAAAAAGTGTCAGTCCGTCAAAAAAAACCGTACGATTCGATGCCTGTTAATGCCATGCATGCACAAATTTAATAAAATCAAACTGTATTCGGCACCTTTATAAGCGATACCGCGGTACGTAAAGTTTGTTTGTATGAAAACATCTTTCACTTGATAGTAGTTGACAGTGACAGTTGTCGTTAAGTTACGAAACACGCTATATAATGTACGCGCAAATCTCCATGCAAGGCAAAAATAAATATACGGATGCATTTTTTTTTTTAGAGATGTTGCCATTTTATAAAAAAATAATTAATGCTTTTAAAAATATAGTACTATTGCGTACTATTTTTTTTTCTCATCAGTATATAGTACGCAGGGCTAAAATACAGTACAATACTATATTTTATAGTACGGTTGGCAACCCTAGCATAAACATAAGTTTTATCTCTTTCTACTGTTAGATATGTCGAAAAAATTATGTCACACCGAGCCATGTCTATTACAAAAATCTTGAAGTGATGTAATTTTCTTGACAAATCTGACAGATGCAAGAGATAAAACTTATGTCCACATGGTCGTGCTAAGCCTGCTGCTGTCGAGATACGGGGTGTTTTCATTAGTCCGAAATAATACTTGGCTGTTTGCATAAGTATCCAATGTACAACCAAATGGTATAATTTTTTTTTTTTTCTTTTTTTTGTTTTTGCGTCACTTATTTTAAAAACATTCCGTACCAATAACTCCATCTTAAAGGAATTAAAAATCAAAGATAGACTATCGTCGATTGTGCAGCTGCTAATACTAAAGTTCTTTGGCCACATCTCCAGAAACGAAAACTCGATGGAGAGACTTGTAGTTCAATGTCAGGTAGCGGGAAAGAGAGCACGCGGCCGATCTCCCACACGCTGGATAGTTTCAATTGAGACGGCAACTCAATCTACCATAGCGCAGTGTTCTCGCAATGCTACCAACCGCCAGAAGTGAAGAAGCATTGCCAGAGCGGTAACCAAGGAGAACGACGACACGGAGGATCTACCATGCACACCATCTCAACAACCACGACCACTCTGACAAGAGTGCCCGACTGAGAAGAATTTTAAAAACATTACATATCTCGAGTCTTTTGCGAAATTTTCAGTTCTGTAATGTGAATATTATTAGTTGCCTCTTCTCTCGGCTTCTGGATGTGCTCTAAGGTCACAACACCTTTACTGTGCATCCATCATATTAGCTACCGTATTTGTAACTACAATATTATTTCAGTGGTAGCCTCGCGGGCAAGAACGCCCGCCTTGAACGTAAGGGGTGCAAGTTCAAATCCCAGGCCCGCACCTCTGTCATAATTTTCATGTGCGAATGTCATTTTCAACAATGATTACCACTTGCTGAACGGTGAAGGAAAACATCGTGAGGAAACCTGCACGTCCATAGAAAGGCGTGTGAAGTTCACCAACCCGCACTGGGCCAGCGTGGTGTACTATGGCCCAAATCTCCCTCGTATTGAGGGGGAATGTGCCCGGTATAGTGGCAATAGGCTCGCCCCCTATTACATTGGGACCAAAATACATCGGCGAAGTGTGGGCGCACTGCAGTGCACCTCTGCCTACCCCTTCGGGGAATACAGGCGTGATGATGATGTATATAATTTCGGACTTCTGATACTCCCATAATGCTTATTATTAAGTGTAATGTAAGGAAAGGTATGATGGAATAGTATTTATATGTTTAAAAAGAAAATAAAGCAATCATGTTAATAATAATTTATTTGTATCTAGGAGGGACCATTGAATAAATTATTTTTTACTAATTTATTATAATACAGTTAATTATTTTTAAGTACAATTACAAGGCATTAATGAAATAATCTTGTTTTATTGTAACCCCAATGATTTCTGAATTTAAAACATGTACCATTCAAATTATAAGAAATCTCATTTCTTTTATTAGGGTTCCGTACCCAAAGGGTATAGTGGGAACCCTATTATGTACTAAGACTTCGCTCTCCGCCACTAGGTCGTATCTCTTGAACTATAGTAGTTGGAGAGATGAAATTTTTACAGATGAAGTATTTCTGTTGCCGCTATAACAACAAATACTAAAAAACAGAATAAAATAAATATTTAAGGGGACACATACAACAGACGTGATTTTTATAGATAATTAGAACCTCAGAATGAATATTACTCACAATCTATACAAATAAATAAAATTGGAGTGTCTGTTTGTAATATCAAAATAACACTTTTTTACCAAATGCATATGAAAGTATATACGATACCTATAACGAAAACGCAATTTTAAAATTTTTTGTCTGTCTGTCTGTTTGTTTGAGGTAAACTTCTAAACGGCTGAACCGATTTCAATGGGACTTTCACTGACTGATAGCTGACGTTCCAAGGCGTAACTTAGGCTACTTTAATTTTAGAAAAAGCATTAGGGTTCCGCGGGAAAAACATAATACCCATATTTCCGGGTAATCTCCCTAAAGTCCACGCGGGCGAAGTCGCGGGCACAGCTAGTCACATAATATGTATAAACTCCATCAAGCAACGTAGGTAAATAAAATTATCAATTTACATAATGATAAGTATTTATTTATGAGCCAGATGTTTTACGGTTATGCGTAGGTGATTAAGGAGTCGCGTCTCTTTGTTTAGTTGGCATATTTTATGAGAATAATTAACTTGGTGCTTGGTATCGCTTTGTGTAGTGATTCGAGCATGGGCCGCTCGGCTCACTGCAATAGATGCAGGTTTGATTTCCGTCACCGGAAAATTTGATGATCTTAATTTGACCCGGTACTGGTGCAATTGGGTTCACTTCCTTTGTTTCCAATGTAATAGGGGCGAGCATATTGCCATTTTATTGCGATTTGTGATTGCAAAATATAAAATCGTGGTTTTGGTATGCAGTGCATTTAGTATTGCAGCGCCATCTATTAGTGTATTGTACACCTTCTGTTTTGTGACTAATCATAAGGATGTCGCTACAGTACTTAGCGCAATTTGACAAAGTATGACATTTGCTCCATTACATACTCTTTGCATTTGGTATCTCATTGTGAAATACATACTTATTATGCGATTCAAACAATAATATTCTATGAATTCAAATGAGAATAGGATCGACTCTGCGCCATATTGTGACGAAAGAAAACGAATCATAACTTTAAATATTAATTAAACATTTTTATTTGAATTTGATGGACTATTAGTTATTGATATTATTTGCATATCAGTTTTTTGCAAATCATACTTTTCAAGTGACATTTGATAGATATTGGTTATTGACAGTCCTATTTTTATTTGGATCGCACTGTACCTACTTAAGTTGTTACAGTTAGCTCTGTATCCATAGTCACGTCAAAATACGCGCGACCTTTTTTTACAAATACCAAAAAGAACCGTATTAACTATATCAAAGATCCCATTTTTCTACCCATTTTTAATTATAAATGGCTGAGCTGGTGTCTTCGTACGTGCGAAATTTAGGAACCCTAATGAATTTAAATTTTCTTTTTTTCCCTTAAGTATTAAGTATTTTAAAAGGAAAATCTTGGATCAATGGTTTACAAGATAAACATGGAACAAAACACAATAGACGTGAAAAAGTAATGGAAATTTGCAGTGAATTTTATAAAAAACTTTACTCTGACAATGCAAAAAAAGATTCACATATCAGCTACTCTTGCCCTGACACCATTCCCCTTATTACGAGAGAAGAAGTAAAGTCAGCTCTCAAAGGCATGCAATATGGCAAAAGCTCCGGAGAGGATGGCGTTACAACCGAGGCCCTAAGAATAGGTTCTCTCACATTATTACCCCACTTAACCAACTTTTGTAACAGCATCCTCAAAACTGGCCAACTCCCATCCAAAATGTGCCATGCAAACATCATACTTCTGCACAAAAAAGGTAGCAAATCTGATATATCAAACTATAGACCAATAAGCCTAGTTTCTCATCTATATAAAGTTTTTATAAAGATAATTTTAAGCCGTATCGACCGAGACCTAGACAGTCAACAACCACCCGAACAAGCCGGTTTCCGATCCAACTACTCAACCGCCGATCATTTACATTCACTCAACCAAATAATAGAAAAATTCAATGAATTCCAGAAACCCCTGTACCTGGCTTTTGTGGATTACACGAAAGCATTTGATAGCGTTTATCATACAGCCATATTTTCATCTTTGCAAAACCAACTAATTAATAAAACATACATAGACCTCATAAAAATTATATACAGTCAAAGCACTGCATCCATCAAGCTAAATTCCCCCGGACCCTCGTTTAAAATAGAAAAAGGTGTAAAACAGGGTGACCCGCTCTCCCCAAAACTTTTCACCTGCATACTTGAAGAAATATTTCGTAACTTGGCTGCTTCATGGGCGACAAGGGGCATTGTCGTCGGGAACAGGAGACTCACAAACCTCCGTTTTGCCGACGACATTGTCCTTTTTGCCTCCACAGCCCACGAAATCGAACAAATGCTCGAAGAACTGAGCATGGCTAGTCTTGAGGTTGGACTTATGATGAATCGGTCCAAAACACAGCTTATGACAAACAGTGACAAACGCAAAGTTGAGGTCAACGGGCAGGTCTTGGAATATGTCGATGAGTATGTTTACTTAGGCCAGCTAGTCTCCTTCGAAAACAGGCAAGACAAAGAAATCGATCGCCGCATCGATAACGCCTGGAAGAGCTATTGGTCTATGAAGGGGCTAATGAAGGGCGACCTTCCTTTGTCACTTAAACGCAGACTCATCGACATGTGCATCCTGCCCGTACTTACTTACGGCGCTCAGACATGGTCACTAACCAAGTCTCAAAAGTCCAAGCTCAAGATCTGTCAGCGAGCCATGGAGCGCAGTATTTTGGGTTTCAAACGGATTGACCGTGTGAGAAACACTTTACTTCGCTCGATGACTCGCATAGCGGATGTAGGGGAAAAGTCTGCTCTGCTGAAGTGGGGATGGGCGGGACATCTAAGCCGAATGGATGACACCCGGTGGGCAAAACTATGCACCAACTGGATCCCAGATGATGGACACCGCCGCCGTGGTCGACCCAGGAAAAGGTGGTGCGATGACTTGGACCGTTATCTGGAGAGATGGACTGATCTGGCAGGAGATAGAGAAGCGTGGCGAAAAAGGGGGGAGACCTTTGCCCAGCAGTGGGACAATATAGGTTAAAAAAAAAAAAAAAAATTAAGTATTTTAAGTCAAAGTATTATGAATAAAATCGGTAAAGTAGTTCTCGAGTTATTGCGAGACCAAAGGAAATAGGGATTCATTTTATATTTATTATACAGATGCGTGTTTATTTAATTTGATTCTGCTATTAATTACGTGACACTGGCTGGAATACCCGCTAACCGCAGTTGGAGACGTTTCTCATCTTATTCCATTAATTATCATCATTTAATTAATTTCGTAATAAAAGAAGATCTTTTTCTGTGTTAATATTGACGCGCGAACATCAACGCCCAAGTGTATGGGAGGCCTTGCACTAATTATCACAGAGTAAGTACCTTATGTATCTGTCAGAATAACTCTAAGGTACTCTGTGGTCAGTATCGAAACTTTTTGTGTCGAGGTAAGTAGTGTTGTAACGTGACCTCTATTATCAATTTATAAATAAATTATCCTTTTAACTAAGTACCTAACAATACCAAGTGCATTCATGATAAATAACGTACCAACACTACCTACATATAAATTAATTGTAGTAAGTTTGAAGTGATTAAGTACTTATTCATTCCCTTGTATTGTATTGTAGGGCGTTATATGTTTACCAAGATACGGATATAAGGTAAACTTGAAATGTACATATCTTAGTAAATTGATGCCTAAGTAGCTAGTAAAGTTAACTAAGTTATCTACTTACAACGGTAAACTTTATTCTGCTCTTAGATTTGTCTCAGTAATTATAAAGTTTCCTGTATTCTGTATCAACTTCCCAACATTCATGTGCGTTCTTCTTTCTTGACGAAATGAGTGAAATGATGATATTCTAATGGATTATGTTAAGGACTGCCTGCACCTGCGATTAGCGGTATTTATGGCAATGTCGAGTAAATAGCAAATACAAATTCAATAAATACACATTATAAAAAAAAACCGGCCAAGTGCGAGTCGGACTCGCGCACGAAGGGTTCCGTACCATTATCTATAAAAACGGCAAAAAAATCACGTTTGTTGTATGGGAGCCCCCCTTAAATAATTATTTTATTCTATTTTTTGTATTTTTTGTTATAGCGGCAACAGAAATGCATCAACCAGCACATGCTGAATTGGGTCCGTTTGTGGGGAGCAGATAATTTTTTTAATTTTTATTATTTTATTGGTTTGTAATTTTTTAACCTATTTGCTTGCCACAATAAAGTTTTTTCTTTCTTTCTTTCTTTCTTTCATCTGTGAAAATTTCAACTCTCTAACTATAACGGTTCATGAGATACAGCCTGGTGACAGACGGACGGACAGACAGCGAAGTCTCAGTAATAGGGTTCCCGCTTTACCCTTTGGGTACGGAACCCAAAAATGGATGATGACAGTGATAAAGATGGCGGATCTTCAACTTTCAACTTATACTGTATGACTGTCATCACCCATTCTGTTTTTGTAATGTGTATTTATGTAGGTCATTAGTAAATAAGTATATAAATGAATGAGCCTCAATAATTACCTCCTATTTTTATAAATAAGTATCTTATTACAAGTCGATTTCACTTTCCAGTATTAAAAATGAGCGGATCCAAAGATTATTTCGCCCCATCGGTGTTTTTAAACCACGGCGGCGGCCCCAATCCAGTTTTGGGTGAAAAAACCAATTTAGAAATGGCTGAGTCATTGAAGAACATCCCTAATTTAGTCGATTTGAATCGATTGAAATCGATAATCGTTGTGACGGCGCACCGCGAGGAAGATGTTGTGACTATTTCGTCTGGAGAGCGTCACGACTTGATGTACGATTATACCAATTTTCCGCCTGAAAGTTATAAGCTGAAATATGATGCTCCAGGTAAGATATCGGCCATTTTTTTGAAAGATTACTAACAATAGTCTTACCCATCCACCGACCAAGTGTTTTTACATACTCTGTTGTAGGTAAAATCAGCGACTATATACGATGGAGGCCATATCTTTTTAAAAAAGTAAAGTGAAGTGAGATTATGACATTACTAGCTGTCACTTTAGCCAGTCCAACTAAGATGAATGCTTGGATTCATCCGCCATCTTTATCACTGTTATCATCCATTTTTATTTATAATGTGTATTTATTGAATTTGCCCTTGCTATTAATTACTTGACACTGGCTGAAATACCCGCTAAACGCAGGTGGAGCTATTCTTCATCTTATTCCATTAAATATCATCATTTCATTCATTTCGTAAAAAAGAAGAAGATGAATGCTTGTGCTAGCCACGTATATTTCTCACGATAAAAAAGAAGTGGGGTCGAACCAGGAACCTCTCGATTAACAGAGCGCACCGTCTAATCATGAGGGTATTGCTGCTTTTAAATTTCATCAGTTATGTCTATGGTCTTGAAACAGTATCCTTGCTATTAATTACTAGACACTGGCATAATACAAACTAATCTCAGGTGCAGCCATTCCTCATCTGATTCCACTAAATTTATCATTTCGTATTAACAGACAATCGCACACAACAGTCTTAAATTTAGGTATATTTTTCAGGTAACCCAATATTGGCGAAAGAGGTGTACGAGGCGTTCAATAAGGCAGGCATCACCGCTGTACTAGACGAGAAGCGAAGCTGGGACCACGGCGTCTTCATACCTATGATCTTAATCAACCCACCAGCCAACATACCAATAGTTCAAATATCCATTTTGAAAAACCAGAACGCATCTCAACATTATGAGATTGGTAAAGTTTTATATCAATTCAGGAAGCAAGGTGTCGCTATATTCGGTTCAGGGATGTCCTATCATAACATGGACGAGTTCAGAAAGGCATGGATTGCCAACGACAATAGTGTAATCAACGATGATTTCGATAAGTTTCTAAATGATGTTTGTACGGGAGATATGAATGATCGCAAGAGGATTTTGGAATGGGATAAGGCTCCAGGCGGATTGGAAAGCCATCCGAAGGGCGAAGCTGATCATTTGATGCCGTTAATTGTAAATATAGGGGCAGCTGGTGAGAGTCCAGCAAAGAGAATATTCGAGTCTTTGTACCGCGGGAAATTTAAGCTGAGTGGTTATATGTGGGACTAGGCTGTCTTTTATACGGCCTGGCCCTTGCTTGAGCAATGTTTTTTAATATTGCTTTAACTGAGTATTTGATATTAATAGAAATTAATTTAATATTTGATATAAATTTCTATTAATATCAAATACTCAGATCTGCAACCCCTTGGAGCTGTAAAAATATCAAAGTTGTAGGTCTACGCAATCATTACATACCGCCATTCATGCCGCATATTTCGAAATTCAAGAGAATCAAAACCTTTTTTTTTATGGCCTTTACGTGTCCCACTCCTGGGCAAAAGCCTCCCCTTCACTTCTCCACACATCTCGGTCTTTGGCTATTTCCTGCCACGATGTCCCCGCAAAGGTGTTCAAATCATCTCGCCACCTCTTCCTCGGTCGACCTCTTCGTCGGCGACCGTCAACAGGTATCCAATTGGTAGTGATGTTTGCCCACCTTTGCGGGCTCATGCGGGCTACATGGCCCTAAAGGTAGAAAAATCCTTCCAGCACCCTAAGGATGACCGTCTAGACATCGGTTTTATCTCTTTCAACTGTCAGATTTGACGAGAAAATGACGTCACTTCGAGTTTTATGTATTGGCCATGGCTCGGCGTGACGTCATTTTCTCGACGAATCTGACAGTTGAAAGAGATAAAACGTATGTCTACGCAGTCATGCTACAGGGTCTGCCCCAACAAAAACTCGTTGCGGCATTGTATATTAAATAAAACGAAAATATTGTACATAATCTTATAATAATATAAATTTAGGATTTAATATAAAATATGATTTTTAACTTAAAATTAAAACGTCTTTGTGTCGAGATTACATTTACAATACATTTACAATATAGCCTTGTACACATTAATAAAACATAACGAGGGCTAAAAGGCTATTTGGCTTAAGCGATACTACTGTTGGGTTATAGCAGTGGTAGCCGAGTGGTCGAAGGCACGCCTTGCAAATCAAAGTGTGCAGGTTCAAACCCCGGCTCGCACCTCTGGTATTTATGTGCGAATCTCATTTTCATCCGAGATTATCACTTGCTATGAAACGGTGACGGAAAACATCGTGAGGAAACCTGCACGTCTGAGGGAACTTGACTAGTTCTCGATAGATGTGTGAAGTCTGCCAACTCGCACTGGGCCAGCGAGGTGTACTATGGCCTAAATCCCCCTCGCATTGAGGGGAGGCCCGTGCCCAGCAGTGGGACGTTAAAAGGGCTGTAGTAGTAGTAGTAGTAGTAGTAGTTGGGTGGATATTGACTTATATACATATTTGGAATCAGCGAATTGTTTTGCGTCGAATGAGTATGCTCTCCTGTAATGTTAAAAAATGTCACTAAAGTCAAACACCACTCGATATAATAATTATTTATGGTGTAATCGATTAGCAAAATAGTCGATTATTCAACAACATTATCGACTCTTATGAAGTAGAAATTAAATCAGATAAACTTTGTGCTTCTTGTGACTGGACCCACTTGAAGTCCTTATGTTAGCTAATTTAACGAGTTAAACCTATTTTAGTATTGAACGAATACATTCATTCACATTCTTCTTCCGATCTATGTCAAATTAGCTGAGACAAGTTTTAATCGTACCGTGAGTAGTATTTCGGGTGAGTAATAGTGATGTGCCGGATCGTTAAATTTTTTTATCCCCGAATACGGATATTTGGTGTCAAGATACGCGGATACGGATCTTAACAATTTTATAAAAAACATCCTATAATAAGGTGTTTAATAAGCTTATCACAAAGATTTGTCATTGATCGCAATATAAATATAGTTGATTTAGTACCTTTCAGTTATGTAATATTAGTATGGTAACTCGCTACGATAAATGTGTTAAATTTAAAGGTACCAAATATTTGATCTTAAGAAATAAAAAATAATCTGAATAGAGTTTAATAAGTTTTCATTGCTACCCAATCACCGATACGTTTATAGAAGTTCTTCTAAGTCTTGTTAGTAAGGTAAAAGATCCACCGAAAAAGTAACGGATACGGATCTTAATTTTCCTTCGGATATCCGGGGATACGGATATCCGGCACATCACTAGTGAGTAAGCTATGTAAGCTCGCGTCAAATGAGGTGTACGTCGGAAGCACCTCGCGAGATAATATCAGATATTCCCTCACCTATAATAAAATAGACGAGTTACCGATCACTACTTCTTAGACACTTACCGCCGCGTGCTAAGTCGACGCTAGCGACATCTATCAGAAACAGTGGTACTAAGTAAGGCTTACATGTGCCTAATATATGGTTTACCTTTAGACAGCCATATAGATTAAAATTGAGATTCACAGATTCATTTTGTATTTGGTTTTTTTTCTGTATCAAATAATTTATTTACATTAAAAACTAGATACAATGAAATGTATATTGCCACTTGGCCGGTTTTTTATCGATAGTGCCCTATCGATGAAAAACCGGCCAAGTGCGAGTCGGACTCGCGCACGAAGGATTCCGTACCATTATCTATAAAAACGAGCAAAAAATCACGTTGGTTGTATGGGAGCCCCCTTATATATTTATTTTATTCCGTTTTTTTAGTATTTGTTGTTATAGCGTCAACAGAAATGCATAATCTGTGAAAATTTCAACTGTCTAACTATCACGGTTCATGAGATACAGCCTGGTGACAGACGGACGGACGAACGGACGGACGGACAGCGAAGTCTCAGTAATAGGTTTCCGTTTTACCCTTTAGGTACGGAACCCTAAAAAGTATCGCCAACATGTGAATAATAAAACTAATCCATGATGCCAATTCTGTTGTTAACAAACAATTTTTGACAGAATTAAAAATACTGCCGTCTTGTTCATGCATTGCTACCTTGAGAACTATGTCCATATCGAGGGGTGATACTAAGTTTAGTTTGGTGTCAAGAGAATCAACAACAATATCTTTTTACATTTTCATTAATGACCTATCTAATAAATTCATAATTAATTAAAATCTCATAACAAAGTCAATTAAGTACATATTTAGATTACGTTGTTCTACGTAACGCCATTTGGGTGACAGTACTTAAAATTCCTACATAACACCACCATATTCTTAATAGTGTTTTTGTTTTAAGTACCGTTTATACTTTAATACAGTGCAGCATACCGAAAAAATAATAGTCCTAGCTAGTGTGGCCATTCTTGCGCCCCGCAGAGTATACGCCCTGTGCCTAGGCACCGGGTGCCACCGCCCTATTTACGGCACAGCTTTCATATCGAGGGGTGAAAGGCTATTTTACGTAAGCGACACTAAGGCGATATTGATTTATATACATATTTGGAATCAGCTATTTTTTCTGCGTTCAATGAGTATGCTCTCTTGTATAGTTAAAAAAATGTCGCTTGCGTCAAATTGCCTTTCACTCTTCGATATGCTTTTAATAACGTGTTATTATGACAGACAGTTATTAGTTTATTTGTTATTAGATGTAGTACTTACAAAAACTTGTCGTAATATTGTATTTTTCTTCCGCCATCTTCATTTGTATTTGATCTTACTGTCAATTATTTGACACTGGCTGAAATACCCGGTAACCGCAGGTGGAGCCATACAATTTTATCATTTCATCGTAAAAAAGAAGAAGAATCAACAATAAGATAAGACCCTATATTAAACAACAAAACTTCGTGCTCTAAGAGTCGGCAGCTCTTCGACTATAAGTTTGAGATTCTCAATGTCCTAAGCAACTACGTCTCTCGCTTCAATGACGGCCGTTAACGCCTGCCTATCCTTCTTGTTCTCGCACGCGCAAGCCACAAGAACCACCAAATGTTTATTCGAATACTCTGTTCTTTCAATAACAAACTCCTCGAGACCTTTCCTCGGCAAATAGTATGCTTTTACATACCTATCCACGTACTCCTGATACGGAACAGGTTTCAAACCTGATATCTTTTCTAATTTCATAAACAACTGCCTATAGTCCAACTGCATTAGTCCTCTGCCCCCGTTAGAGCACTTGGTCGCATTCGAGAACCCCTCAACCAGTAAATGTACAATAAATTTCGAGACCATACTCCATATTGCGTTTAAAATTTGTATATTTAACGTGACCTTATTAGAGATATTTTCAATTCTCAGTGCAAACACTTGAATTTTTCTTATTATCATATCAACGTACGCGCTGTGTTCAACTGCTACGCTCTTCACGTCCCATTTCACCTGAGACATTGCTATTAAAGCTGTTCGCGCGTCTAAAGCCTTAGACGCCGAACACATATAAACAGGCATTCTCAAATCCTGGACAACAGCTAAAGTGTTATCTTTGAAATGCTCTAAAATAAGCCTCTGATGCGACGCGACTATCGACTCTAAGTAAGGTTGCAATAACTCATATTGTTTTGCGAGGAATATAACACTTTCAACGGCAACTATCCGTTCGGATAAGCCGTGTAGACTTTCCTCTGAGGATAGATTTAAATGTTGAGGTAAATCGGGACTTGGAATCTTGTCGCCTTCACCTACTATATTAGATATCCTCTTAAGTACAGTGTTGAGTTTATAAGTGTATAAAGTAGTCGATGCTACATCGAGATCGGATGTGAAAAATAAGTGAACAGTGTAAAAATAATAGTCGAATAATTGATTCATTAGCATCACTACTTCCAAAGATATTTGAGGGAGATATCTGCAGATCTGCAAGTATTGTCCGCAGTGTCTTAATACGGATAGTGTTGTGTTCGTGACGATCACGCTGTCCTTGATCTTGGAGGGACTGTTAGTCGATTCTGGACGATCGTTTTCATCGACAAAGTCTCGTTTCAACTCCTCGGGCTCATCGTCCGAATCATCACTAACCAATTCCGGTTCGAGACCAAATATATCATCATTGGTTACGTTTTCATTGCGAAACATTTCGAAGGGCGTGTGTTTCGTATTTTGTTTGAAATACTTTGCTATATAAACGCTGTCATCTTGCGAATGTACAGAGGAAGCGCCGTCGGATTGTGACTTTACCAACGACGTATCAGATCTTAGATTCAAATACTTCTTGAACTGTTTAAACTCTTGCAGATTGAGCAAATTGAAAGTCGATTTAACCGGACACTGTTCCCATCCTTCGTTCTCTAAAAACAACTTGAGCTCCTCCATCCTGCCTCTATGGTAATTTTTAATGTACAAAACACTGTGAGTTTTAATAAAATCTTGCAACAAATCCGATTTATCACCACAAAACACTTCAGCCACCTGTGTAACCTTCCTCAGTATCCCCAGCATTTGTATAAACTTTTCAAAGGGATATTCCTCTAATGCGGAACTCTTCAAAAACGTTGATACTTTGGCCTGAACGTCGTGCCATATCCTAACGAGACCAGCTTTCAATTTCTGCCTTATATACTCTCGACTGACATTCTTTTCTATATCAAAAACGTTGTTCCCCGTCGGTACAGTCTCCTCTTCATCGTGTTTCGAATGCCAATCGACTAACAAGTAGTAACTACGCATAATTAAAAACAAATTTTCGCACAAATTGAGAAGACATATCGGAGCTTTGTTCGGCTGTACCGAATGGCACATCTCCTGGAATTTCATCTCCATCGAAAACTCGCTAATGTGACTCTTAACCGCATCGACTGAAGACTCATTTACCGCTGACGAGTAATGCATATGCAACTGCTCCATCGCAGCTTGCGTTTTCCCTAACAAGGCGTAAGCTTTTCTCAACTTCCTAAAGATGTTTTCATCGAAATTGTAACATATGCAGGAGAGAACAGAGTCTAATTTCTCTTCTGTCATGTCCAAAGTGTCTTGGAGTCTGGTCGACAAGTCGGCTATACAAGCAAACTCCCTATGATTGCTCGCGGCTTTTTTACTCTTCAAAATCAAAGCAATCGCTTCGTAGTATTCCTTCCTGTTTAACAACTCTGCGACATCTCTCTCAACGCTACGAAGACTTCTAAGCAATTCCAGGGATGTGAGAACAGATCTGATTATTTGTCGTTTACGAAAGTTTGCTAGTATCACGAAGGTGGATATTGTTAGATGGTTGGAAGCGTTCCTGAGGTGTTGTCTGGCTGTCTGACATGTGTTTAATGTGTTTGCGAGTTGTGCGCGTATGTTCTGTATCTCGGTAAACTCACGGTCACAGTTATCGCGCTGTTGTGATATAAGATGTAACGCTTTGCCTGACACTACCTGTGGATAACATACAGAATGCATTGTAACGTTTATTTTAGTGACTCGAGCCGTTTTTTACTCGAGTGACTCGAGTGAATTTGTAAAACTCTTTACTCGAGTGAAAACAAATTTGACTCGAGTTGGTTTGCACTCGAGTTACCGAGTCAACTCGGTGCGCCGAGTAGATACGGTAAGCGCTACACTAGATGTCGAAACTTAATTAGTCGTAAGAGGTCATTTTTATTTACCTTTGTTGATTAATGACATAAATAAAGTAAATAATGTTTTGTATTTTATTTCATATTAAACTGAAACTCAGCTCGAGTTATAAATTATTACTCGATTTGTAAGGAGTGTAAGTAGTTTACGCGAGTGACTCGAAAACTCGAGTACAACTCGAGTGACGCAGTAAAGTTACGCGAGTGACTCGTGTCACAAAATCCGGCTCAAGTCGCATCACTAGTTTATTTAAGCTCGACGACGCGTGTGACGGCTTGGTCTAATGGTGTGAGCATAGGCCGCTCGGATCGCCCTTAGCGGAAAATTTCAAGTCTTTTCGGAATAAGCCCCGGTCTGGGCGTAACTGGAATCGCCCCCAGTCCATTGTACGTTACCCATTGCATAATTTGGGATCATACAATGAGTTTGTGTTGTCTGGCGACATTCATATCGAGAGGTGAAAGGCCATTTGGCTTAAGCGATATTTTTGGGTGATATTGACATATTTGGAATCAGCTAATTTTTCTGCGTCGAATGAGTATGCTCTCCTAAAGTAAAGTAAAGAAAAGAAAAGTTAAATGTCCCTTAAGTCAAATAGTCATTCCCCCCTCGGTATAGATCTTTAAACGTACCTGCTGCTGTCGCTTCAGTTTGGAAAACATCTGCTCGATGGTGTCGCAGGCGGGCGGCGCGGGCGCATGCTCTAAAACATACCGTCCGGCGTCGAACTGCGATGGCGGTGAAAAGTACACGTTCTCTATCTCGCGTAGCACCTTGAATACATTATCAAACTCATGAATAAAAACATTTTTGAATAATAGTAAATGTGAAGGGTGTATCAGGAATTCGCTGGTGCGTCGCGGTGCATGCTAAAGCGATCCCGTTGCGCCCCGATATAAGCGGAAGATAGTACACCGTCGGTTTTTAGTGGGTATACGGCCTTCTGCCGGGACTCCCACATAGAGCTGTTACGGAAGAGGGGGTTCCTCGACCTCGCCGGCGAGATCGGTGTCTGTTTGAGGCTGGTGTAGGTGTGTTGGTGGCCCTCTCAACGCCCGGGTTGAGGAGGGCGGTGATCGTGTCGGGAGGATCAATCAATACGTGCCGCGGACGGCGGCGACGGGTTGATGACGTGTGCGCGGGGTCTGGCTCGTAATTGCCGGCGGCGACAATTAGACGGCATAGGCAACTGCAGCCGTCGAACTATAGCCATTTTGTCACTCGACTGCAAATAGTTTAGGAATGCGCATGCGTTGCAAATTTGTAAAATGAGTTCCAGTGACGAAATTTACGTTGAATTGCTAATTGTGGCAGTAAAGAAAAATGCGTGTATTTGGAATTATAAATTGAAAGAGTACAGTAATTTTTTTTTTTTTTTTTGTGTTTCATATCTGCAATCAGTCCTTAGACTATAAGCGGATAGGTGGTGTGAGAGTTGGCGTGATGAGTGAGCCCTCCATTGAGAACACTACTCTTGTTTATGAGGGTTCTACTCCCTCTCGTGTAGCTGTAGAACAACCTGCCTCTTTAGGCGTCTGGGATGGTTTTGGCTTTTTAGCTGGGCTGCCAATTGGTTCGGGTGTAAGCCAAGCCGTTGTTGGTATGCATGTGAGGAAGCTCTAATTTCTTCCTTCACTGTGGTCATTTGAAGGTTGGCATGGATTTCACTATTTTTAATGAACCAAGGAACGTTGGATATGGTGCGCAACATAATATTTTGTGACCTCTGTATTATGGAAATATTTGAGTTGCTGGCGCTTCCCCATAGTTGTATTCCATACATCCACACTGGTTTTACAGTACAGTGGAGTACAGTAATAAAATAATAAAAAACAGAGCATGGATGTCGGTATGTGAAGAAGTGTGTAAATGATTTTAATAATAAATATATTTCTTGAATTCACAAAGAACGTATTTTTATTTTTCGTTTCTGATGAAGTTCAAATAATAAGTGTTTCTTCTGCGGAATCCATTTTGCAACTGACTCTTATACTATGAGAGCTGCCGACGGCTGCCGCTGATCTCTACAGTTGAGATGTCGACGACTGCCGTCGACGCGTCGACGGTTGCCGCCGACGCGTGTCGACAGCTGCAGTTGGTAACATGCCGCTCGTGTGTAAGAGCACATAACCATGCTACTTCCCCTGAGGTGGCAGGGTATGCATAAAGGAGGCAACCGTCGACGCGTCGACGGCAGTCGTCGACGCGTCGACGGTTGCCGCCGACGCGTGTCGACAGCTGCAGTTGGTAACATGCCGCTCGTGTGTAAGAGCACATAACCATGCTACTTCCCCTGAGGTGGCAGGGTATGCATAAAGGAGGCAACCGTCGACGCGTCGACGACTGCCGTCGACGCGTCGACGGTTGCCGCCGACGCGTGTCGACAGCTGCAGTTGGTAACATGCCGCTCGTGTGTAAGAGCACATA
Organism: Ptilodon capucinus; assembly: GCA_914767695.1. NCBI lineage: Eukaryota > Metazoa > Arthropoda > Insecta > Lepidoptera > Notodontidae > Ptilodon > Ptilodon capucinus. Next base: position 4,233,438 of record OU611837.1, read on the forward strand.
ACCATGCTACTTCCCCTGAGGTGGCAGGGTATGCATAAAGGAACATTGTAACTAACAAAATGTAATTGTGAATATCAAAACGGCTTAAAGAGGTACCTCCAAGTCGGCAGCAGAGTGTGCAGCGCTGAGTGATCGGGAGTTGACTCCTGGTGGACCGTGCCGGCTCTCAACACCATCCTCGGACATCATTATTTACAATCTGAAACCCACAGAAGCATCAGTAGTCTGGTAAACTGTTTTCAAGTAATGCCTGTCCATTAAAAAAATGCTGAAAAACATCACGAGATTAATAGACGACTCCTTAGTGGGTGCCAATCTACTTGAGATTAGGCTACACACAAGAATTGGCACCGACTCCAAATGTACTGAATTATAAGGTTGTTTTTATTAGGGTTCCATACCCAAAGGGTAAAACAGGAACCCTATTACTGAGACTTCGCTGTCCATCCATCCGTCCGTCCTTCTGTCACCAGGCTGTATCTCATGAACCGTGATAGCTAGAGAGTTGAAATTTTCACAGATGATGTATTTCTTTTTTTTTTTTATGAGATAGGGAGGCAAACGAGCAGACGTTTCACCTGATGGTAAGTTAGTAAGCCACTATAACAACTATATAAATACTAAAATACAGAATAAAATAAAAATTTAAGGGGGCTCCCATACAACAAACATGATTTGTTTGCCCTTTTATAGATAATGGTACGGAACCCTTTGTGCGCGAGTCCGACTCGCACTTGGCCGGTTTTTTAGCTTTTTGGTGCACCTAGGTTTTTAAAGTCACTTTTTTTCTTCATGGTTCTAGATGTAAATAATCGTTGAAAATGTTCATAAAACAGGTGGTCCAAATGTTTATGAAACCAATTGGCAACTATTCTGCATCAAATTAATGAAGAATCACGTTAATCAGATCATAAATCTGAGCGTAATCGGTGTACAATGTACATACATAAAAAAAAAACAATCAAATTAAGAATCTCCTCCTTTTTGAAGTCTGTTAAAATTATAGTCATCTTCATCATCTATATATTTTAGGACCCAAATCAAGGCCAAGAGTGATTGTTAGGAGTATAATGTGTATAGTCTACACGCCTGCTTTCAGTAATTCTACTGTAAAGCGATTTAAGAGGCTCAAATAATGTATGAGAATGTATGTGTTTGCCGTTTATGTTTAACTGAGATTGTCTCTGATTTTCATTAACGGAATGTGGGTGCACAATAGTGGACCTGTGAGAATGAAGAGGGTGACTACAGGAGTATACGATAAGTATTTACTTACCACAATTGAAATTATCGATATAATATTTACACAAACACTTCAGTCTTAAAACGTCTACGATTTGCAGTACACTCCGTAAACTACCATCAATAAAATATTGTTGGTGTTAAAAGTATAGAAATGATCATTTTTGTTACATATTTGAACTTATTAAAGGATTTCTGCTACGATTTTAATTTATATATGAAGAAAAATAATCGTTCGTAACCACTCGAACTTTGACATTTAATTTTTTTGGTAACTTAACTTAGTAACTATTATAGTGACGTAACCATAGTAATTTATTGAACGTATAGTGACGTTATATTTAATTATCTAACGTAAATAGGAAAATATATATTTATAAATTATGTAAAAAATTTAGCCCATGCGGAAGCGTACCCAAGACGCTGGCTGCATTCCCTCGCTGAATGGCTAAAATAAAAAAAATATAAACGTAAATTGTTACTATTAGTTTTAATATTTATTTACCGTGTATTTATCTTATTTCTAGGAATTTTATTATTTTTAATACTATGTATTATTCAGTAATCTTATATTTATTACTAGCTTGAAAATACCAAAACTCGATATTTCCATAAAATAATCGACTAAAGTATAAGCCTACATGACACATTGATACAAGGGAATTCCTTACGCACGTCATTCAAATAAAAAAGTGCTTTGATTTGACGTCATGCGAGTTACGAGTATTTAGCGACAATTTCTTTATTTGGTGGTGTTTATGTGTATTCAATATTAATGGTTCTTGTGAAATAACAAAAATGGAGACTGAAAGGATGATAGAAGACACCCTACCGCCTCAGGTACGCGAGCAATCGGTAAATAGGACAACCTGTCACGACGGCCTGGCCGACCGCCATATTTACTTTTACCTACAATCGCTTGGATTATTTTGTGTTTTAACAACAAGCTGTTATTGAAATCATCACGGGGCCCTCGTTTAGAACATCTCATTACTGAAATGAACATTGCAATTATAAATTCAACTCCTTCGGATTGCTCGCAAGTCGATTTATAATTCTGCAATGCGGGTCTTTGATAAATTAAACTTTTCCTTGAGTGTACAACAATCAATTTTACCGTAATTCATGTGCATTACCTTGCAATGTGCACGTCCAATTTATTTATATCGAGATAAGGTCGACGTATATTTTATATTTAATGATTTTGTGTTTGACATTTCGAACGTATTCTGTTATGAATTAGGTCATAAAACACAAAATAAGAATGAAACTCAGCGTTTATTGTAATAAATATAAAGTATTGCAATGTTTCGATTCTAGTTTAATGATTTAAATATACGATTTGTGTCAAATAATTGTTTTAATTTGATAATTATCACCTGACTTACGATTTCGCTATTGCTAATATTTTAGCTTTTATTACTGCTATGATATAATATTCTAGTATTACACGTTTTTATATGCAATAGAAATTCAATGGAATACTTATAAATACATCATCATGCTTGTATACTCAATAAGCGTTGACAGATGTGCACTGCAGTGACCAACACTTCCCCAATGGGGGTGAGCCTATTGCCATTATACTGGGCACATTTCCCCTCAATCCGAGTGAGATTTGGGCCGTAGTCCACCACACTGACCCAGTGTGGGTTAGTGCACTTCACACACCTTTCTATAGACATGCAGGTTTCCTAATGATGTTTGCTCTCACAGTTTAGCAAGTGGTAATCATTATTGAAAATAAATGGTAAAAACATTTTCTTCAAAACAAGCTTTATTTAATTGCCCTTAGTTTTCGTGTTCTCCTTAGCAAGCCCTTTCATTTGATACCCATACTGTGGTAGTGCAGAAAAAAATACCATTCCGCCATCTTGGATGATCCGCCATATTTGAATTAGAATGACATCGCATAGCTAAGCATGCATTGTCATCCAAAATAAGCGTGTATACCAAATTTCAGCTCAATCGGTTAAAGGTAACTGATTTAAAATTCAGTTGCAAGATTCCTACCGGAAAACATACATTAGAAGCTAATATAAAGCTTGTAAAAACAAAATTTGCACATCCGTAAATCCCAGATGTGAAAGCACGGGATTTAAACTTGCACTGCTTGCATTTGCACTTGTTTATAACAGTATACTAGGGGTCACTGACTCAGTAACATTATGAGTCATACTCTACTCTTACCTTCAAATATAATGAGTGTATAAAGAAAACGTTTGCCAGTGTCAAAACAAGCTGTATCTACTCATGGATAAAGTTCAATGTTCGATGTCGCAAGCGAATTTTTGATGCATGGTCTCATAAATTATAGATAGATAACTCTTTATTGTTTCTCCTCTACACATAGGACAGAGAAATACAAACTAAGTGCAACAATGGTCCTTATCACTAAAAGTGATCTCTACCAGACAACCTTTGGATGGGTTATCCGCCATCCAATATTATGTGTATTGATTGAATTTGCCCTTGCTATGAATTACTTGACACTGGCTGAAATACCCGCTAAACGCAGGTGGAGCCATTCCTCATCTTATTCCATGAAATTCCATTTCGTTTTGATGACTCTTTTCTTCTATAAAATACCTATTGAAGATTTTGATTTAAAAAAATGTGGGTTTTTTTTTAAATTAGATCAGCAAAGTCAGTATTTTAGAATTTTAAAGTCAGTCAAATCAGAATTTTTGGCTATTAAATCTGTTTTTGACCCAGGAGTTGATACAGGTTTGTTTGCTTAATTATGAAATAATTTATATTGTTAGCAGGTGACATCAATAACATGTGTAGACACAGGAGTCAGACCCTTGCCGAGCAGTGCGGCATACGCAGCTGAAAGGGACGCATGCCTCAACTACTTCTCGAGATGGAACGAAACAGACCAGGTAAATTACACAACACTCGACCTTAGAGTATATAAAATGGAACTGCGAGGCAATTCCCGCAAAATCGACATCATCTCTAATACAAAATATGTCGAAACAAGTAGAAAAAATACGACCACTTTTGGCGTGTTGTTTCGAATTAAAGATGATTTCAATTGTTCGAGAATTGGACCCCTCCCTGGTAAAATGATGAATTCCCCAACAGTTTCATTTTGCTTTTATTTTGTATTGTTATTATTACAAATCTGCTTATAGCTATAGCCAACTGATCGCTGATATAATATGATAAAATAAATATTATTGTAATTCTTCTTATATGTAATGTTAATGCTGGTTCAAAGCGTGAACTCAACTGAGAAGATCCCACAAAAACTCAGTGGGCTTATATTTTTTTTTTTTTATCACCGTTATACCTGTGTTCTCAAGTAAAAATAAAATGTTCGATGACGACAAATCTACAAGTCACTTCACTTTTTTAAAAGTGTCAATGGCTTCCATCGAATTTAGAAGTCGTCGAGATGTAAGAGATCGTGTCATTTCGACAGCTGTCATTGATAATCCCTATTTTGAATAAATTCGTGAAAAACTTGCAGTATGTTCTCACATGTTATTAAGTCAGTAAAATCAGAAGTGTTTTTTGAAACAAAAAAAGTTGTTAGGTTTTTTTTGTTATTTTCATGAATTCATGATAAGTTACATTCTAATAACATCACAAGCTGCCTGAAACGTATTTTAAGAATATGAACCTTATTCCATTGTGTTTAAGGTGGAGTTTGTGGAGCAGTTACTGGCACGGATGTGCCATTATCAACATGGTCATATCAACTCATATCTCAAGCCGATGCTGCAAAGAGACTTCATCAGCATGTTGCCCAGTAAGTACTTCTAACTTAAGAGTAGCTAGAGGTTCACTGTGGTGCACCCACACTTCATCTATGTAGTTATGGTCCCAAAGTAATAGAAAACAATACCTATAGCCATCAATATAAATCAAAACCACTCTGGTGCAATATGAGTAACCAGCTTAAGTTCATGTACTCCTGGTACTAATAACTAGTAATCTTATGATTCAGCCCTCCCCTCAAACCAAGGGAGAAGTCTATAGTCCACCACACAGGCGCAATATGAGTTACCAGCTCGAATTAATGTACTCCTGGTACTAATATCTAGTAATCTTATGATTTAACCCTCCCCTCAATGCAAGGGAGAAGTCTATAGTCCACCACACTGGCGCAATGTGAATTACCAGCTCGAGTTCATGTACTCCTGGTACTAATAACTAGTAGCCTTGTGGATCAGCCCTACTGTCAATCCAAGGGGCAGTCTATAGTCCACCACGCTAGCATAGTGCGAGTTACCAGCTCGAGTTCATGTACTCCTGGTACTAATAACAAGTAGCTTTTTAGATCAGCCCTCCCCTACATGCCAGGGGAAGGTCCATATTCCACCGCGCTAGCGTTGTGCGGGTTACCAACTCGACCTCATGTACTCCTGGTACTAATAACTAGTAGCCTTGTAAATCAGCCCTCCATTCAAAGCAAAGAGGACTATGCTCAATATATTGTTAATAGTGTGACCAGAAATGCCATTGTTGAAGTGTGGGTCCAATGAAATGCACCCCTGTCTATAATTTTCGAGAATAAAAGCGTGAAGGGTGCATTACATTGAGATGTTTGTTCAAGGTAATCCTACTAATCTATTTTATTAATATTATAAATGTGAAAGTTTGTGAGGATGGATGGATGTTTGCTCTTTCACGCAAAAACTACTGAACGGATTTTGATGAAACCTTACAGTTGATAGATAGATAGAAAACTCTTTATTGTACACCAATAGTTACATGGGTATTACACAAAATATATTGACAAAACAAGGAACAAATAGTAGTGTACATTGGGCGGTCTTATCGCAAGCTGCGACCTCTTCCAGACAACCTTTGGATGGAGAGGATTTGTCATGACATGATGGCAGATAGTTGTGTACCAATCTATTATATAAATATACCATACATATAAATAAATATAAACAATAAATACGTAGTATAAATCAGTACATACATCATCACGCCTGTATTCCCCGAAGGGGTAGGCAAAGGTGCACTGCAATGCACCAACACTTCGTCGATGTATGTTGGTCCCAATGTAATAGGGGGCGAGCCTATTGCCATTATACCGGGCACATTCCCCCTCAATACGAGGGAGATTTAAGCCATAGTCCACCACACTGGCCCAGTGCGGCTTGGTGAACTTCACACGCCATTCTATAGACGTTACAGTAACTTTACAGTATTATTGTATATACATCAGAGTAACATATATATATAATATAAAATATAGCTATATATATATAAAAATCAATGCCACTCTTCGTTGTAAGCTCCTCCTAAACGGCTGGACCAATTTGAATGATTTTTTTTGTATGTTTTTGGGTGGCACCCTGGATGGTTTAGATTCACAATTGGACCCGGTAGGTGGCGCTGCTTTCGTATGTCACTCATTCTAAGGCGGTACGAAGTTCGCCCGGTCAGCTAGTAGGCTATAATTTATTATGATTGAATAATCTTGAAGTCTGCGCGGTCGAAGACGCCGGTAGTACATAGTCTATACTAATATGATAAAGAGGAAAGATTTGTATTTTTGTATGTAACGAATAAACTCAAAAACTACTGGACCGATTTCAAAAATTCTATTACCGTTAGAAAGCTACGTTATCACTGAGTAACATAGGCTATATTTATTACAAAAAAAAAATTAGAGATCCTTAGAAATCTTTACTAAAACCAACCCAAGGTGTAAAATTTTTTTCCGTAAAATGTCTTTCATCGCATACGCTGCGGAAAGTATTGATGATAGAACAAAAAAAATGTTCTAAAATATTATAGAACACATCAGTATCTACAAAAAAGTCCGGGAGACCATATGTCCAACTTTTGTAGTTTTGTCACTATAACTACTTTTTTACATTTTAAAAGTTGACAGAAATGCCGATCAAAATCTGACCGTGTTATCCATACCTTAGTATTAATTCTTATCCAAATAAATTTCGTATTCAAGACTGTTTTAATACCTGTCGATTGCTTTTTGAATTATTGAAATCGGCCATTCCATTCATAAGATATTACGAAATTAAAAATGTCAATATAAACAAAAAATACACGCCGCCGCGGACGACGCGCCAGGAGGTCCGCGAAGCGCAGCGAGCAACGCGGCGAGAGAGCGGGCACCGAAGTGCGGGAGAGGGTTGTTCGTAAGGAAAGAGTGCTTTTCTCATGGGCCATTGTATGTTGCTCTTTCTCGAGCAGGATCTCCTGAAAATCAGTATGGTTTTGCTGCCACCAACAAATACAACTGCCAACATAGTGTAAAGTGAAGCTTTAAGTACCCACTACAACGTATTATACCATGACCGTGCTATGAACGTATCAGACACGGCAAGCAACACGATACGCTCTACTATGCCCAGTAGAGCGTATCAATTACGTATGAAAGTCGTATGTATCGGCTTTAATGACTGGAGCGTCATGCACAGGGCGTATCGCCACCGGCAAAATATTCTCGCCGACAATACTTGCCGCTCCGTGCATGGCACGCTACGGTGCTGGTCGGTAACGGAACGGGCTAGTGGGCATGGTCTCATACTTTTTAATACAGAGAATATTTTTTTGCCTGACACGTTCATAGCACGGTAAAAATATGACAAATTAAAAATGTCCACCCGTGCGTAGCCGGGACGGGCCGCTAGTCATAAATAAAATTGTTTTGTTTATATAACGTAAAGTATTGGACAAATACATCTCATCCAGAAAACGTCTTACCAATCTGAATTTCAAATACTACTACAAGTATCTGCACATTTGTAATTCAATCGTTTTAAAGGTTAAAAACAATATTTTTCAAGGCTAAAGTAGATAAGACCCTGTATGCTTACCACGACTGTGTAGACTGTTTACCTTTCAACTGTCAGTGGGGTGTGCAGCAACTTTCAACAGCAGTGGTAGCCTCGCGGGCATGAACGCCCGCCTTGAACGTAAGGGGTGCAAGTTCAAATCCCGGGCCCGCACCTCTGAGATAATTTTCATGTGCGAATGTCATTTTCAACAATGATTACCACTTGCTGAACGGTGAAGGAGAACATCGTGAGGAAACCTGCAGGTCTATAGAACGGCGTGTGAAGTTCACCAAACCGCACTGGGCCAGCGTGGTGGACTATGACCCAAATCTCCCTCGTATTGAGGGGGAATGTGCCCGGTATAATGGCAATAGGCTCGCCACCTATTACATTGGGACCGAAATACATCGGCGAAGTGTGGGCGCACTGCAGTGCACCTCTGCCTACCCCTTCGGGGAATACAGGCGTGATGATGTTTTTTTTTATGTATTTATGTCAGTGGGGTTAGTTAACATGCGTGTCAAGATAAGACCTTTATCACAGATTCTCTCGTTCGCTCTCCGTCTAATTTCATACGAGAGAAAGAGACAACATCAAGATATTCCGTGACATAAGCATAGTCTTGGCGACTATGCACAACTACTGATTTACCTATCATGAAAGTGACTCCGCCCTTAAGGCCTTGGTTGCAGTGCACTCTGCGGTCGCCACTCCTCCGGTAAAGCTGTAAAGGCCACCTCACGGCAAACAGCGGAGTCCACAAACAAACAAAAAAACTGTGAAAATGACGTCACTTCGAGCTTTTTGTACTGGACATGTCTCGTTGTGACGTCATTTTGTCGACAAATTTGACAGTTGAAAGAGATAAAACTTATGTCTACAGTATATGAATAAAAAAATTTGATTGTGATACTTAAATTCTTGAAATAAAACTATTTTATCCATAAATCTATCGCGTTAATTTACTATTTTGTTTTCCCGACGTTTCGGCTGCTTTACAGCAACCATGGTCACGGGGGGACTGAGGTGTTAGACGTCCTGATGTCATAGTTAATAACTGGGTACCCTCATATTTAGTTGTTGTTTGCGGTCCGATCCACGCAGAAAGTGCTTACGGTGTCCTGAGGTCTTGCAATGGTACGCTTGGTTTTGGATTTGATCATATTAATTACTGGATCCCAAGTTGGTGGTAGCACCCAGCCATCTTCCCTATTGATAATAAATAAACGCGATAGAATCCGTAAAGTAGTTTTATTTCAATGTATAGTATTCGCGTAAATATAAGAAAACAATATACTTAAATTCTTGTTTATTTGTATAGAAAAAGGTTTGGACCACGTTGCCGAGAATATACTGTCGTATCTCGACGCTAGTTCCCTGTGCGCCGCCGAGCTGGTCTGCCGCGAGTGGCTCAGGGTCATCTCTGAGGGTATGCTATGGAAGAAACTCATCGAGAGGAAGGTCAGGACGGACTCGCTCTGGCGCGGACTCGCCGAGCGGAGAGGATGGTGAGACTACACAAATAATTACTAATAATAATAATAATACATCATTACGCCTGTATTCCCCGAAGGGGTAGGCAGAGGTGCACTGCAGTGCGCCCACACTTCGCCGATGTATTTTTGGTTCCAATGTAACAGGGGGCGAGCCTACTACTACTACTACTACTACAGCCCTTTTAACGTCCCACTGCTGGGCACGGGCCTCCCCTCAATGCAAGGGGGATTCAGGCCATAGTCCACCACGCTGGCCCAGTGCGGGTTGGCAGACTTCACACACCTATCGAAAACTAGTCAAGTTCCCTCAGACGTGCAGGTTTCCTCACGATGTTTTCCTTCACCGTTGCCATTATATCGGGCATATTCTCCCTGAATACGGGGGAGATTTGGGTCATAGTCCACCACGCTGACCCAGTGCGGGTTGGTGAACTTCACACGTCTTTCTATAGATGTGCAGGTTTCCTCACGATGTTCTCCTTCACTGTTCAGCAAGTGGTAATCATTGCTGAATATGACATTCGCACATGAAAATTATCTCAGAGGTGCGGGCCCGGGATTTGAACTTGCACCCCTTACGTTCAAGGCGGGCGTTCTTGCCCACGAGGCTACCACTGCTTCATATTATACATTTATTAAAATAATATTATTTTTGATATTACACTAATAAATTTTCTTTCATATGTTGCGTCCAGGATTCAGTACTTGTTCAAACCAAGACCGGGCTCGCAGCATCCCACCCACTCGTTTTACAGACAGCTGTACCCCAAGATCATCAAGGACATACAATCTATTGAAGACAACTGGAGAATGGGAAAACATAATCTGCAGGTAAGCAGGGCCCGAGCTGTGGAGTTGCTATGACTTATTTTTTAGGGTTCCGTACCCAAAGGGTAAAACGGGCACCTCATTACTGAGACTTCGCTGTCCGTCCGTCCGTCCGGCTGTCACCAGGCTGTATCTCATGAACCGTGATAGTTAGACAGTTGAAATTTTCACAGATGATGTATTTATGTTGCCGCTATAACGGCAAATACAAAAAAAACAGAATAAAATGAATATTTAAGGTGGCTCCCGTACAACAAACGTGTTTTTTTTGCCGTTTTTGTAGATAATGGTATGGAACCCTTCGTGCGCGAGTCCGACTCGCACTAGGCCGGTTTTTAAATAATTTCAACCCGTAAAATAGTTTTATTTCACATACATACATATACTCACGCCTGTATCCCATGAGGGTAGGCAGAGACTATCGTTTGCCACACGCTACGATCCCGACAAACCTCTTTCGCTTCATCCACAGTCATAAATACTCCATTCATGATTTATTTCATCATTTCTTTATTTCAATGTGTAGTATTCGCGTAAATATAAGAAAACAATATATAGGCAACTCTATGTATATTTAGGTATGGCGTTAGGCGTCTCCTATTGTTGGTGAAAACGGTACTATATATGTTTTGTTCTATCTATCTATCTATCAGCCAGAGACGTCCACTGCTGGACATAGGCCTTCCCCATAGATCGCCACAAATTACGTTCTTGGGCTTTATGCACCCATCGAGTCCCAGCGACCCTGGTGAGGTCGTCCGTCCATCTGGTCGGGGGTCGTCCCACATTCCGCTATGTTTATATATATATATATGTTTTGTTCACAGAGGATAAATTGTAGATCGGAGAACTCAAAGGGCGTTTACTGTTTGCAATACGACGATAATAAAATAGTTTCCGGGCTCCGTGACAACACAATCAAAATATGGGACAGAAAAACACTTCAATGTGTTCGGGTGAGTACACTTCACTATGTTGGATGATAATTTAGAATGGGTGATAGATTGGAATGGAATTTTAAAGAATGGGTGACAGATTGGAGTGTGTGTTTTAATGATGCAGCGTGATTATTAAGAATGAGCGACATATTGGAGTGTGGGTTTTAATGACTCAGGGTGATATTTTAGAATGGGTGACAGATTGGAGTATGTGTTTTAATGATCCAGTGTGATATTTTGGAATGGGTGACAGATTGGAATGTGAGTTTTAATGACTCCGGGTGATATTTTAGAATTGGTGACAGATTGGAGTATGTGTTTTAATGATCCAGCGTGATATTTTGGAATGGGTGACAGATTGGAATGTGAGTTTTAATGACTCCGGGTGATATTTTAGAATTGGTGACAGATTGGAGTATGTGTTTTAATGATCCAGTGTGATATTTTGGAATGGGTGACAGATTGGAATGTGAGTTTTAATGACTCCGGGTGATATTTTAGAATTGGTGACAGATTGGAGTATGTGTTTTAATGATCCAGCGTGATATTTTGGAATGGGTGACAGATTGGAATGTGAGTTTTAATGACTCCGGGTGATATTTTAGAATTGGTGACAGATTGGAGTATGTGTTTTAATGATCCAGCGTGATATTTTGGAATGGGTGACAGATTGGAATGTGAGTTTTAATGACTCCGGGTGATATTTTAGAATTGGTGACAGATTGGAGTATGTGTTTTAATGATCCAGCGTGATATTTTGGAGTGGGTTACAGATTGGCATATGCCCTTCTTCCTTATATCTACATCCTTCTCTTCATAACTATATTCTCTCCCTAATAACAGCACCATCCTAGCCTAATTCTTAATGGATTCTCTCGTCAGGAGCTGCAAGGGCACACTGGCTCCGTGCTGTGCCTGCAGTACGACGAGCGGGCGATAATCTCCGGCTCGTCGGACAGCACGGTGCGCGTGTGGGACGTCACCACGGGCGCCATGCTGAATACGCTGATACACCACTGCGAGGCCGTGCTGCACCTGCGATTCTGCAATGGCATGATGGTCACATGCAGTAAGGTAAATACTTAATATTATAAATGTGAAAGTTTGTGAGGATGGATGGATGTTTGTTACTCTTTCACGCAAAAACTACTGAACGGATTTTGTTGAAACTTTACAGTATTACTGTTTATACATCAGAATAACATATACCGTTCCGTACCTAAAGGTTCCGTACCTAAAGGGTAAAACGGGAACCCTATTACTGAGACTTCGCTGTCCGTCCGTCCGTCCGTCTGTCACCAGGCTGTATCTCATGAACCGTGATAGTTAGACAGTTGAAATTTTCACAGATGATGTATTTCTGTTGCCGCTATAACAACAAATACTAAAAATCCAGTTAAAAAAATATTTAAGGGGGCTCCCATACAATAAACGTGATTTTTTTGCCGTTTTTATAGATAATGGTACGGAACCCTTCGTGCGCGAGTCCGACTCGCATATGGCCGGTTTTTTTATTTAAATTTGATGTAAGACTATTAATTATTGGTATGCAATTTTTTTTTTTTTGCAAACCATAATTTTCGAGTGACATTTGACAGATAGAGGTTATTGACATTCCTATTCTTATTTGAATCGCATAGTAAATACAATGATTGTACACGTGCTGTCTGCTCTCATGGCATTGCTGCTCCTGAGAATGTATTACTCGCAATTATCATTTTGAAAAGAGTAACCATTGAGTTTCTTACCGGCTCTTCTCAGTGGAAGCAGCATTCCGAACCGGTGGTAGAATCTGACTATTTGTAAGTGCTTTTTGGGGGTGACGCTATTTCGCTTGTCCAGGACCGCTCGATAGCCGTATGGGACATGACGTCGACAACGGAGATAATGTTACGGCGGGTGCTGGTCGGACACCGCGCCGCCGTCAACGTCGTGGACTTTGACGAGAAGTACATCGTCAGCGCGAGCGGAGATCGCACCATCAAGGTCAGTATACTAATACGAAACTAACAAATAAAATGTGCCGCAAGCAGCAGTGGTAGCCGGGTGGTCGTACGCACGCCTTGCAATCAATGTGTCCAGGTTCACACCCCGGCTCGCACTTCTTGAGTTTCATGTGCGAATCTCATTTACATCGGAGATTATCACTTGCTATGAAACGATGAAGGAAAACGTCGTGATCACACGTCTGTGTGATCTTGACTAGTTCTCGATAGATGTGTGAAGTCTGCCAACCCGCACCGGGCCAGCGTGGTGGACTATGGCCCGAATCCCCCTCGCATTGAGGGGAGGCCCGTGCCCAGCAGTGGGACGTTAAAACGGCTGTAGTATCAGTAGTTGTAGAATGAAACAGCACACACTACTCTTATGTCACAGAATAAGTTGATTTTGTCTCTTTCTCTCGTCTATATCTATACTAATGTTATAAAGAGGAATGATTTGTATGTAACGAATTTACTTAAAAACTACTGGACCGATTTCAAAAATTCTTTCACCGTTACAAAGCTACGTTATCACTGAGTAACATAGGCCGTATTTTATAAACCCGTGCATAGCCGGGACGGGCCGCTAGTATGGAATAAGACAGAGAGCGAGCGAGCGAGCGAATCCGTGACAATAGTAATAATATTATAAACAGGAAAGATTTGTATTTTAGTATGTTTGTATGTAACGAATTAACTTAAAAACTACTGGACCGATTTCAAAAATTATTTCACCGTTACAAAGCAGCTACGTTATCACTGAGTAACATAGGCTGTTTTTTATAAACCCGTGCATAGCCGGGACGGGCCGCTAGTATGGAATAAGACAGAGAGCGAGCGAGCGAGCGAATCCGTGACAATAGTAATAATATTATAAACAGGAAAGATTTGTATTTTAGTATGTTTGTATGTAACGAATTAACTTAAAAACTACTGGACCGATTTCAAAAATTATTTCACCGTTACAAAGCAGCTACGTTATCACTGAGTAACATAGGCTGTTTTTTATAAACCCGTGCATAGCCGGGACTGGCCGCTAGTGTGAATTAAGACACAGAGCGAGCGAAGCCGTGACAGATGTCTCGTCTTGACATGGGTACTAAACCCTTTGCTGACTTCGACGCTTTTAACTTAAAGGTATGCTACTTATAATGTATTAGTAATGCAATCATTATGTGTAGATATCTCGCTGATTATAAATATGTATTTAACTAGCTGTGCCCGCGACTTCGCCCGCGTGGACCTTAGGGAGATTACCCGGAAATATGGGTATTATGTTTTTCCCGCGGAACCCTATTGCTTTTTCCAAAAATTAATGTAGCCTAAGTTACGCCTTGGAACGTCAGCTATCTGTCAGTGAAAGTCCCATTGGAATCGGTTCAGCCGTTTAGAAGTTTACCCCAAGCAGACAGACAGACAGACAAAAAAAAAAAAAATTGAGTTTTTGTTATAAGTCCGAAACGTCGGGAAAATAAAATAGTAAATAAACGCGCTAAAAATCCGTAAAATAGTTTTATTTCAAAGCCATGAATTTCTAACCATACATGGAAATTGATGAAAACGTGGGCTGTAGTTCGCGCGTTGTTAATTTGGTTTTTTTTTTCTATTATTGAGCTGGCGGCGCGACTATGGGCCGTCGTACCAGCCAGTCTTTGTTCAAACAATATTTGCGTTCGACTTCTTTGGCGCTGAACACTGAGATGTTCCAAATTGAAAAAGTGCACGGAAAAGTAAATTGCGGCGCACTTACAAAGAGGATTAAAAACTCATTACTGCTCGCCAAAAGTTTCGTATAGAAAACACCACCTTTGGGCGCACTTAAAGGCGGACCAAGTCGTCCTTTTCGAATAGATGGGATGAAATTACTTTTCTTACTTACTCACAGGTGTGGAATACATCGTCGTGCGAGTTTGTCCGCACCCTGAACGGTCACAAGCGCGGCATCGCGTGCCTGCAGTACCGCGACAGGCTCGTGGTCTCCGGCTCGTCGGACAACACCATCCGGCTGTGGGACATCGAGTGCGGGCAGTGCATCCGCGTGCTCGAGGGGCACGAGGAACTCGTGCGGTGTATACGGTGAGTTACACCATTTAAAGTACACACCACCTGTATTTATGTGATTTTTGTAGCAGCCTGTGTGTGGCTGTTATTTTTGTAACAACTTTTTTTTTTTTTACTAGCCTTTACGTGTCCCACTCCCGGGCAAAAGCCTCCCCTTTACTTCTCCACACATCTCGGTCTTGGGCTATTACCTGCCACGATGTCCCCGCAAAGGTGTTCAAATCATCTCGCCACCTCTTCCTCGGTCGACCTCTTCGTCGGCGACCGTCAACGGGTATCCAATTGGTAGCGATGTTTGCCCACCTTTGCGGGCTCATGCGGGCTACATGGCCGGCCCACTCCCACTTCAGCCTCGCAGTCTTTTCTCCTACGTCTGTTATTTAAGTTATGGAGCGCAAGATGGTATTTTTAACTCTGTCGGTTCGTTTGACATTGTGAATGCTGCGCTCCATTGCTCTTTGACAAACCTTGAGCTTGAACCTCTGTTGCTCAGTCAACGACCCACGTTTGTGCACCATAGGTTAGGACGGGCAAAATACACATGTCGACGAGTTTACGCTTTAAGGATATTGGAAGGTGGGTAACCTTCATAAGATCCGCCTTGGACCAGTAGCTTTTCCAGGCGTTTTCAATCTGTACTACTACTACTACAGCCCTTTTAACGTCCCACTGCTGGGCACGGGCCTCCCCTCAATGCGAGGGGGATTCAGGCCATAGTCCACCACGCTGGCCCAGTGCGGGTTGGCAGACTTCACACATCTATCAAGAACTAGACAAGTTCCCTCAGACATGCAGGTGTCCTCACGATGTTTTCCTTCACCGTTTCATAGCAAGTGATAATCTCAGATGAAAATGAGATTCGCACATAAATCCCAGAGGTGCGAGCCGGGGTTTGAACCCGCTCACTTTGATTGGCAAGACGTGCGTTCGACCACTCGGCTACCACTGCTGCTAAATTGTAACAACAACATATACAAATAATAGTTACATGGAAATTACACAACATACATTGACAAAATAAAATAGAAGTAATATCGCCAGACAACACATACTCATCGTATGATCCCAAACTAAGCATCTCTTGTACTATGGGTACCGTACAATGGACTGGGGGCGGTCCCAGTTACACATCAACGCTATCAACCTCTTCGACAGGTATGCTCTCCTGGTACTTTGATTGCATAACCAAATATAGCCAGACAACACATACTCATCATATGATCCCAAACTAAGCATAGCTTGTACTATGGGTACTATACAATGGACTGGGGGCGATCCCAGAAGTGTACATTGGGCGGTCTTATCGCGGGCACACTTTGTTATAAAAATGTGTCATTTACACAGGTCTTGTAAAAACATGTCATATACAGGATGTTACAAAAATATATTATGTACAGGGTGTTATGATAATATGAAATATACAGGGTGTTACAAAAATATATTATGTACAGGATGTTATGATAATATGAAATATACAGGGTGTTATAAAAATATATTATGTACAGGGTGTTATGATAATATGAAATATACAGGGTGTTATAAAAATATATTATGTACAGGGTGTTATGATAATATGAAATATACAGGATGTTATAAAAATATATTATGCACAGAGTGTTATGTGTTAAGTTATACAATGAAATAAACGAGATTCATATTTATATGATATTTCTCTGAACAGTAAACGTAATCACAGATCACTACTCATGACAGACAGTGTCAATATTTTTTTCTTTATTCCTCGATAGTCATAAGTATAAAACCTTATTATAGGTTTATAAACAACACTACCCCTTAAACTATAATAACATCAATTACAAAACACTTCACAGCAAAATAACTAAATTAAACAAACTAAAAACTTAGGTATTTACTTAACCTCCAATAACCTAGATACAAACATTAAATGTTTTTCCCTTGCTAAAGGTTTGGTACAAACATCCGCAATCATCTCCTCCGTAGAAACATAAGATATATCCACAACTTTCTTATTAACCAATTCCCTAATATAATGATGACGAATGTCAATGTGTTTTGTGCGCTTGTGGAAAGCAGAATTGCTACAAATTTTCTGCGCCGACTGGTTATCATAACTTAAATTAATTTTACAGATAACACCAGTACATTCTTTAAGAAAACATTGTATAAATATAGCCTCCCTACAGGAGTCAGAAATGGCCATGTACTCAGCCTCCGTACTAGATAGAGCCACAGTATGTTGTTTCCGACTCTCCCACGACACTAATGAATTACCGAGCCAAAAAACATACCCGGTATATGACCTCCGATCAGTGTGGTCCCCACCCCAATCTGCATCCGTAAATCCTGTAATACTCATGTTACCCTTTTTAAATGTGAGACAGTAATCTGAGGTACCTTTCAAGTACCGCAGTACTCTTTTAGCTGCCTTCCAATGAGACTCTGAGTAGCAGTTATTGAACTGACTGAGGTAGCTCACTGCGTAAGCAATATCTGGCCTGGAACATACTGATAAATACATGAGACATCCTATAAGAGTTCGATAATCATATTTATAGTCTTCCTTTTCACTTTTCTGCAGTTTTAACCCAACTTCCATGGGTGTCTTCACTGGCTTGCAGTCCGACATATTAAATTTATCTAAAATTCTACTTATATATCTCGATTGATTTAATATGAACATTCCATCTTCTGCTTTTGTGACTTTCATTCCTAAAATATGATTTATTTCTCCTAAATCTTTCATTTCAAATTCACTCATTAGCTGCTTCTTGATATCAGTTTTCTTATCCGAATCTTTTATAGAGAATAACATGATATCATCAACGTATAGAGCAATAATAATGATCTCTTCATTACTATTATAAATGAAAACACATGGCTCTGAAGATAACCTCTGGAACTTCAATTTACTTATCAATACGTGACATATTTTTTCATACCAAGCTCTTCCTGCTTGCTTCAAACCATAAACTGCCTTATGTAGTTTGTATACCTTGTTCTCATTATTTTTATCTATAAAACCCTCCGGTTGTTCCATATAGACAGATTCCTCCAAATCACCATTTAAGAAAGCTGTTTTGACATCCAAGTGCTCGACAATCATGTCATGTTGAGCAGCTAGGGCCAACAGTATTCTGATCGAAGAATATCTAACAACTGGTGAAAAGGTTTCCTGGTAGTCTATCCCGTATTTCTGGGTAAAACCTTTCGCAACTAAGCGGGCTTTATATTTTAATAATTCTCCTTTTAGTCCTCTCTTTTTACAAAACACCCACTTGCACTTTACGGGCTTATGCCCCTTGGGTAAATCCACAAGTGTCCAGCATTTATTAGTAATAAAAGAATTATACTCATCTGTCATTGCGTCTTTCCACTCCTGTGACTCAACACTGTTCATTACATCCTTTAAAGTCTCCGGTACATCATCATCACTCATTAGACCTGCTAGCCCAGCAAATCCACCTTGAGCATCTTCAAAATATGAAAGATTAGAATCTTCTGAGTCGATGTCCGCGGGACCTGGAATGTATGTACAATCCGACGAGTCATCTGTACTTGAAATAACAGAATCATCCAGACTAGTTTGTGTCTGATTTTGGGGATCTGTGTCATCAGATTCAGGTGATGATGGTAGAGCCTCGAGAATTTCTGGAATAATCTGTGATACATCACTATTTGTACCAGATATGTTCTCGGAAAACACGACTCTATTCCCAAGATTATCATCATGTGACTTCTCCCTCTTTAAAAATACATTTTCCAAGAAAGTTACGTGACGCGCTATGACACACTTCTTTGGACAAGTAGGATCAATGAGCCTATAGCCCTTGGTATTCTCACAATATCCCACAAATATGTATTGTTTACTCCTCGCATCCAGTTTCCTACAATTCATGACAAGTGCATATGCCATGCAACCAAAAACACGCAAATGTTTAACATCTACCTTTACAGAAGTCCACTTCTCTTCCGGAGTGGAGCCCAACACAGCCTTAGATGGTGAACGGTTCTTTAAATAAACTGCTGTATTAACAGCTTCAGCCCAGTAACACTCTTCTAATCCAGCATCTTGGAGCAAACACCGGGTTTTCTCCATGATTGTGCGGTTGGCTCTCTCGGCAACTCCATTCTGCTCACTACAATACGGGACAGTAGTATGATGTCTGATCCCACATGTCTTCAGAAACTCCTGGAAAACAGTACTAGTATACTCTCCGCCATTATCACTTCTTATTACTTTTATCCTTTTATTTGTCTCATTCTCCACTAGTGCTTTGAATTGTTTAAACTTGTCAAAAACTTCATTCTTTTTGTGTAGAAAATAAATAAAAGTTTTCCTTGAGTAATCATCAATAAAAGTGACAAAGTACCGCGCACCACTAAACGATGGTGTTTGTATAGGACCACACACATCAGTGTGCACCAACCCTAGTAACTCAGTTGACCTACTGTAACTCTTTTTAGGAAATGGTAGCCTGGTTTGCTTCCCTTTGATACAAGCCACACATGGACTGAATAAATTATTATTAAAATTCATACCTGTGACTAAACCATTTTTCATTAAATTCATACTTCTCGAATTCAGATGTCCCAGTCTCCGATGCCAGATACTAGACTCCATGTTGACCTTATTTCCATGTACAAGTCCTGTCTCGTTAACATCCGATGACACATCAACAGCTCCCGACTCCACAGACATTGAGTTCACGGCCATCTCCGACTTTACCTGAGAGCCTAATAAATTTTTAACAACATCAAGCTGAAAAACACCATTAACATTCGAAGCAGTGGCTACTGTTTTCGTACCATCTAATACTTTACACAGTTTAGATTCAAAAACAACACTGTAGCCTTTTCTATTTAACTCACTTACCGACAATAAATTAGTTGACAGTTTAGGTATAAAATAAACATTACTTATTGTCTTAGTACAATCCTCCAGACAAACTTGAACTTTACCATGGCCTTCCGCAGACACCTTCTCACCGTTAGCTACATTGACATCCACCGGCTTGGTACACACAAAGTCAAACATAAGTTCTTTATTATTGCACATGTGATTTGTCGCCCCAGAGTCAATGTACCATACATCACTCTTGACATTCACTGACAATGCAATCAATAGAGATTTTTTCTGTTGCACAGACTCTTTGTATTCCGGTTTCTTGTTTTTCGGTGACTGGTTCTGTGGGCAGTCTTTCTTCATATGACCAGTTTTCTTACATCTGAAGCACTTGAAAGACTTCTTTACTGCCAATGCATTCATCGCTGGGCACTCAACCTTCTCATTCCGACGCTGCTGTTCTAAAATCAGCTTTGACTTCACTGTCTCGGTACTGAGTTTCATACTCGAGTTTTCCAGGGCCATTATAAGCGGGTCATAGTCATCTGAGAGACCGCTAAGCATAATGATAGCCACAAACTCATCTTCCAGCGGTGAACTTATATCAGATAGCTGCTGGCTAAGCTCCGCTATCTTCAACAGGTAGGCCTCCATATTCTCCGTATTTGTCAACTTCACACTAAATAACGATCTGAGCAATCCTAATCTTCTGCTCAAACCTTTACCTTCATATGCACTTTGCAGACTGGTCCACGCCTGGTGCGGCGTTTTCGCATTACGCACATGTGGTAACGCCGTCGGACCGACAGACAAACATATCTTCGCCAATGCCTTCTGTAATTTTTTTTCATCAGTACAATTATCAGGCGATGTGATACATTCGTATAAATCTTCATGCATAAGTAACATCTTCATCACAAATTTCCAATTATTATAATCTTCGATCCCTTTTAATTTTTCTATTGGGATACCCATTTGTATTGATGATGAAGACGTCATGGTGAAAAAACAAAACAACAACGGAGGAAAAAATCTGTGATTTTACTGAAATTATATTATTTCATATTGCAGGATGCAGCAAACGACCCTGGGCCCATAACCTGTTAAGTTATACAATGAAATAAACGAGATTCATATTTATATGATATTTCTCTGAACAGTAAACGTAATCACAGATCACTACTCATGACAGACAGTGTCAATATTTTTTTCTTTATTCCTCGATAGTCATAAGTATAAAACCTTATTATAGGTTTATAAACAACATTATGATAATATGAAATATGCAGGATGTTATAAAAATATATTATGTACAGGGTGTTATGATAATATGAAATATACAGGTTGTTATAAAAATATATTATGCACAGGGTGTTATGATAATATGAAATATACAGGATGTTATAAAAATATATTATGTACAGGGTGTTATGATAATATGAAATATGCAGGATGTTATAAAAATATATTATGTACAGGGTGTTATGATAATATGAAATATACGGGTTGTTATAAAAATATATTATGTACAGGGTGTTATGATAATATGAAATATACAGGATGTTATAAAAATATATTATGTACAGGGTGTTATGATAATATGAAATATACAGGATGTTATAAAAATATATTATGCACAGGGTGTTATGATAATATGAAATATACAGGATGTTATAAAAATATATTATGCACAGGGTGTTATGATATATACATCATCATCATCACGCCTGTATTCCCCGAAAGGGTAGGCAGAGGTGCACTGCAGTGCGCCCACACTTCGCCGATGTATTTTGGTCCCAATGTAATAGGGGGCGAGCCTATTGCCATTATACCGGGCACACAGGTTTCCTCACGATGTTTTCCGTCACCGTTTCTTAGCAAGTGATAATCTCAGATGAAAATGAAATTATCACTTGTTATGTGGTGTTATGATAATATGAAATATGCAGGATGTTATAAAAATATATTATGTACAGGGTGTTATGATAATATGAAATATACAGGTTGTTATAAAAATATATTATGCACAGGGTGTTATGATAATATGAAATATACAGGGTGTTATGATAATATGAAATATACAGAATGTTATAAAAATATGTCAGATACAAGGTGTTATAAAAATATGTCATGTACACGGTGTTAGAAAAATATATCATAATACATGTTATAAAAGTAACGGGCATGTACAGCATGTTTTAAAAATAGGAGTCATATACAGGGTGTTATAAAAATAACAAGCGTATACAGCATGTAATAAAAATAAGAGTCGTATACAGGGTATGATGTATTATTAATAGTAACGTGTTTGTCAGGTTTGATAATAAGCGGATAGTGAGCGGCGCGTACGACGGCAAGATCAAAGTGTGGGACCTGCCCGCCGCGCTGGACGTGCGCACGCCGCATCAAGACCTCTGTCTCAGAACACTCGTGGTGAGTACACTAAACCCCTTTTTTTTTCTTTGGGCCCTAATTCGGCCCGGCCCGCGTGCTAACCTCTGATGTGGGGGTCAGAGTCCTTATACTGGGTGTTTCAGAAGTCCGAAATAATATTTTAGGCACATAAACGGTAGCTCATATGTGGATGATTAGTGAAGACAGTATATACCTAGCTGTCATAGTTTCTGAGTTACAGACCCTTGAAAATTTGTCACAGGTATCGTGTTCTGGCCTTTGGGTACATCCATAACCCTTTTCAGCAGTGTAAACTACACTAATGAGAGGCGGCTACCAATATCCACAAAACAGAACATGCAAATTTTACATAGGACTCGAAATATTACGGGCTATAGAAATTCACGACGAAAAAAAAGTTGGAAAAACATGGTCGAATTTCAAGCAAATTTTCATACCATTCAGTTGTATACACGATACCAATGCTAGACTGGACTTCTGATACACCCTGTATTATCCTAAGTTATAAGAATAAATTATATTTTAAGTTGTTATAAAATATTGTATGTTGTTATAAATAGATTTTAGGACTAACCACTGAACTTGGCACCCATTTAGATCTCACTTCTTTTGTCGTTGAAGTCAACAACCGAGGCATATATCTTAATATTGAACTTGGCTCTCATTTCACATTTATGTTTTTGATGGGATATCATTACTTTTTGTAAAGAAATGATTAGTAAAAAAATATTCATAATGAAATTAATACCAAAGGGTGGTCTTCCACTCGTTATATATTTACGTGTAAACCTTAAAATAGATATATACAAGGTGTTTCAGAAGTCCAAAATAATACTTTGACGTTTGTATCAGTATCGGGTATACAATTGAATGGTATAAAAATTTGATTGAAATTCGACCATTTTTATCCAACTTTTTTTCGTCGTCAATTTCTATAACTCGTAATATCTCGAAACTTATGTAAAATTTGCGCGTTCTGTTATGTGAATATTGGTAGTCGCCCCTACATGTCGCCCCCTATATGTAGTTTACACTGCTGAATAGGGTTATGGATGTACCCAAAGGCCAGAACACGATATCTATGACAAATATTATAATTAATGATTGAGAAGAACACAAAAATGTTAATCCTTATTTGAAAAAAGCAACCATGGAGTTTCTTGCCCATTCTTCTCCATAGGAAATGCATTCCCAATGGGTGGTAGAGCTACTATTTTTACTATTTATTGACGATTCATAAGTGCCTGTATTGGTTTATATTAATAAAAAATATTCTGATTCCGATTCTATTCAAAGGTCCATAATTCAGTAACAACGATAGTTAGGCTGCCTTCACTAAGCATCCTCCTATGAGCTTCCGTATATGTACCCAAAGTATTATTTCGTACTTCTGATACACCCTGTATAGACCGGCTGTCATCAATTTTGATTGCTGATTCTTATATTATAGGCACGATAAGTAAGTGTTCCCAATAAAATCAATTATTTGAAAAAACATTATTTAGTGAAAAAAAAAACTAGTTTCAGATTTTTTCCTTTGTATTTACCCAATAACCTATCTAGATGCCAAATTTGAACTTTGTAGGTCATCTGGAAGTGCGTTAGAGTTTTGATCTATAGGTCAGTCAGTGATAAAAATGACGCTTTTTGGACGTTACTATCTAAAGAACCGTTTGAGTTGTGTTTATGTAATTTGGAGCGCATATGTATTTCGCAAGTCTCAATATATGAGTCAAATTTAACATGTTTATGTAAAACAGTTTTTGAGTTATGAGGGTGTCAAAAGTCGCTCCAAGAGGTTCGTGTAATATTACACACGGTGCTGCTTGCCAGTTTGAACTTGGCTTAACACGCTACCGCGTGTCTAAATATCGGCCAAAAGTGTCGCTCGGCCTTTCACCCCTCGATATTGTTATACAGCGTGTGAAGTAGTAGAATGTTATGCGCAGGAGCACACGGGCCGCGTGTTCCGGCTGCAGTTCGACGAGTTCCAGATAGTGTCCTCCTCCCACGACGACACCATCCTCGTCTGGGACTTCCTCAACTACGGCGGGGCCTCCCCCGCGCCCGCGCCCGCCCCGCGCCCGCGCTCGCCCGACCGCGACCACGACCTCTACGACTAGTGCAGGTCGGTACATACATACACACATACACCACTACGGCGGAGCCGAGCCCGCGCTCGCCCGACCGCGACCACGACCTCTACGACTAGTGCAGGTCGGTACATACATACACACATACACCACTACGGCGGAGCCGAGCCCGCGCTCGCCCGACCGCGACCACGACCTCTACGACTAGTGCAGGTCGGTACATACATACACACATACACCACTACGGCGGAGCCGAGCCCGCGCTCGCCCGACCGCGACCACGACCTCTACGACTAGTGCAGGTCGGTACATACATACACACATACACCACTACGGCGGAGCCGAGCCCGCGCTCGCCCGACCGCGACCACGACCTCTACGACTAGTGCAGGTCGGTACATACATACACACATACACCACTCCGGCGGAGCCGAGCCCGCGCTCGCCCGACCGCGACCACGACCTCTACGACTAGTGCAGGTCGGTACATACATACACACATACACCACTACGGCGGAGCCGAGCCCGCGCTCGCCCGACCGCGACCACGACCTCTACGACTAGTGCAGGTCGGTACATACATACACACATACACCACTACGGCGGAGCCGAGCCCGCGCTCGCCCGACCGCGACCACGACCTCTACGACTAGTGCAGGTCGGTACATACATACACACATACACCACTACGGCGGAGCCGAGCCCGCGCTCGCCCGACCGCGACCACGACCTCTACGACTAGTGCAGGTCGGTACATACATACACACATACACCACTACGGCGGAGCCGAGCCCGCGCTCGCCCGACCGCGACCACGACCTCTACGACTAGTGCAGGTCGGTACATACATACACACATACACCACTACGGCGGAGCCGAGCCCGCGCTCGCCCGACCGCGACCACGACCTCTACGACTAGTGCAGGTCGGTACATACATACACACATACACCACTACGGCGGAGCCGAGCCCGCGCTCGCCCGACCGCGACCACGACCTCTACGACTAGTGCAGGTCGGTACATACATACACACATACACCACTACGGCGGAGCCGAGCCCGCGCTCGCCCGACCGCGACCACGACCTCTACGACTAGTGCAGGTCGGTACATACATACACACATACACCACTACGGCGGAGCCGAGCCCGCGCTCGCCCGACCGCGACCACGACCTCTACGACTAGTGCAGGTCGGTACATACATACACACATACACCACTACGGCGGAGCCGAGCCCGCGCTCGCCCGACCGCGACCACGACCTCTACGACTAGTGCAGGTCGGTACATACATACACACATACACCACTACGGCGGAGCCGAGCCCGCGCTCGCCCGACCGCGACCACGACCTCTACGACTAGTGCAGGTCGGTACATACATACACACATACACCACTACGGCGGAGCCGAGCCCGCGCTCGCCCGACCGCGACCACGACCTCTACGACTAGTGCAGGTCGGTACATACATACACACATACACCACTACGGCGGAGCCGAGCCCGCGCTCGCCCGACCGCGACCACGACCTCTACGACTAGTGCAGGTCGGTACATACATACACACATACACCACTACGGCGGAGCCGAGCCCGCGCTCGCCCGACCGCGACCACGACCTCTACGACTAGTGCAGGTCGGTACATACATACACACATACACCACTACGGCGGAGCCGAGCCCGCGCTCGCCCGACCGCGACCACGACCTCTACGACTAGTGCAGGTCGGTACATACATACACACATACACCACTACGGCGGAGCCGAGCCCGCGCTCGCCCGACCGCGACCACGACCTCTACGACTAGTGCAGGTCGGTACATACATACACACATACACCACTACGGCGGAGCCGAGCCCGCGCTCGCCCGACCGCGACCACGACCTCTACGACTAGTGCAGGTCGGTACATACATACACACATACACCACTACGGCGGAGCCGAGCCCGCGCTCGCCCGACCGCGACCACGACCTCTACGACTAGTGCAGGTCGGTACATACATACACACATACACCACTACGGCGGAGCCGAGCCCGCGCTCGCCCGACCGCGACCACGACCTCTACGACTAGTGCAGGTCGGTACATACATACACACATACACCACTACGGCGGAGCCGAGCCCGCGCTCGCCCGACCGCGACCACGACCTCTACGACTAGTGCAGGTCGGTACATACATACACACATACACCACTACGGCGGAGCCGAGCCCGCGCTCGCCCGACCGCGACCACGACCTCTACGACTAGTGCAGGTCGGTACATACATACACACATACACCACTACGGCGGAGCCGAGCCCGCGCTCGCCCGACCGCGACCACGACCTCTACGACTAGTGCAGGTCGGTACATACATACACACATACACCACTACGGCGGAGCCGAGCCCGCGCTCGCCCGACCGCGACCACGACCTCTACGACTAGTGCAGGTCGGTACATACATACACACATACACCACTACGGCGGAGCCGAGCCCGCGCTCGCCCGACCGCGACCACGACCTCTACGACTAGTGCAGGTCGGTACATACATACACACATACACCACTACGGCGGAGCCGAGCCCGCGCTCGCCCGACCGCGACCACGACCTCTACGACTAGTGCAGGTCGGTACATACATACACACATACACCACTACGGCGGAGCCGAGCCCGCGCTCGCCCGACCGCGACCACGACCTCTACGACTAGTGCAGGTCGGTACATACATACACACATACACCACTACGGCGGAGCCGAGCCCGCGCTCGCCCGACCGCGACCACGACCTCTACGACTAGTGCAGGTCGGTACATACATACACACATACACCACTACGGCGGAGCCGAGCCCGCGCTCGCCCGACCGCGACCACGACCTCTACGACTAGTGCAGGTCGGTACATACATACACACATACACCACTACGGCGGAGCCGAGCCCGCGCTCGCCCGACCGCGACCACGACCTCTACGACTAGTGCAGGTCGGTACATACATACACACATACACCACTACGGCGGAGCCGAGCCCGCGCTCGCCCGACCGCGACCACGACCTCTACGACTAGTGCAGGTCGGTACATACATACACACATACACCACTACGGCGGAGCCGAGCCCGCGCTCGCCCGACCGCGACCACGACCTCTACGACTAGTGCAGGTCGGTACATACATACACACATACACCACTACGGCGGAGCCGAGCCCGCGCTCGCCCGACCGCGACCACGACCTCTACGACTAGTGCAGGTCGGTACATACATACACGACGCACTATAACACTTATTATCATATACACAACGCACGCACAGTCTCAGTAAAACGGATACGCAACACACATATTCCTAACAGATATGTACAGAACACACACACACACACAGACACAGTCACAATAAAACACATGAACAACACACACACCCGCGCACACACAGTCACTATAAAACACACATTACACAACACACATTTAATAACACCCATACACAAATCGCACTTAAAAACACATGAACAACACACACTTGCCCACACACAGTCACTATAAAACACACATTCAATCATACACAAATCGCACTTACACAACACAAACTTAGAGCTAAATACACAAAACAAGCACACACATAATATGTCCATCTCTCTTGCATTGAAAGAAGTGTGTTCTTTATAATAGTATCCCCCCCACTATTACATAAGGGCCAAAATATCAGTAAGCAGTGGTAGCCTCGTGGGCAAGAACGCCCGCCTTGAAGTAAGGGGTACAAGTTCAAACCTCGGGCCCGCACGTCTGTGATAATTTTCATGTGCGAATGTCATTTTCAACAATGATTACCACTTGCTGAACGGTGAAGGAAAACATCGTGAGGAAACCTGCATGTCTAGGCGTGTGAAGTTCACCAACCCGCACTGGGCCAGCGTGGTGGACTATGGCCCAAATCTCCCTCGGATTGAGGTGGAATGTGCCCGGTATAATGGCAATAGGCTCGCCCCCCTATTACATTGGGACCGAAATACATTGGCGAAGTGTCGCCGCACTACAGTGCACTGTAGTGCGGCCACACTTCGCCGATGTATTTCGGTGCACCTCTGCCTACCCCTCCGTTGAAATACTAGCGTATGGATGATGTATCTAACGTACATATTTACATTTCACAGGTGACACCACTGTTATGAGGCGCGATAAGACTTATTATAATTATAATATAAAGGTTATTGAGGCTGCGTCCGCGTCGGTACGTTACAGAAATGACGTAAGGCCATTGGCGCGGGACACGCCATTACCAACCCTATTACGATGACAATAGAGTCCTACACGTGTTTTGATTGTTCACGAAAATTCGTATCATTTTAATACCTTGGGGGAAATTCTCATACGATTGACGCCATCTGTAAGTTGAAAAGACCATTGAGTATCTATTGTACCCATAACGACTCCACTCTTCGTGTAGATCTGCGGCGATTTTTTTTCCGCCATTTTTGTTATCTCATGTACCTGTAGTATTACGGCAACAAATATGGCGGAGTCGAATAAACGAGAAAAACTTACCGCATCCGTATTACTACTGCCTCCATGATAAATACGACCAATTTGACGTTTTGTGTTGACATTATAATTCGTCAGATGCCAGGAGAAACTGACTAAGTACCTACCTACAAAAATAGGAAAGGTTTTTTTTACACTAATAATAATAATAAATATAATAGCAAGTAGTCAGGATTGTCCACCAGCAACTTGCCCTTAAATATCGCCTTGTGACATCCGAGGTACCGTACTACAGGTATGAGCCACAGCCAGTTCTCGAAGAGGGTCATATCATATCATTGGGACCGGTCTATCATCACAGACAGGACTATTGTAGCCAATAAGCCTGATATTGTGCTGATAGATCGCCAAGAGCGCCGTGCAATGATTATCGATATCACTGTCCCCCATGACGAGAATCTCGTGAAGGCCGGGAAAGATAAAGAAAGCAAGTATCTTGATCTGGCTCACGAGGTTGTCGACATGTGGGACATTGATGCGGCAATCATTGTACCGATAGTCGTTTCCGCCCATGACTTATTAGCCAAGAGCCTCGACAAACACCTAAAGAGGCTCGCGTTAGGCAGCTGGATCAAGGGACAGATTCAGAAGGCAGTACTTCTGGAGACGGCGCGCATTGTGAGGAAGTTCCTCTCTCTGGAGCCCTAACCACTGGTAAATAGGACCCTGTTCCAGATGCCGGTGGGGAACTGGTTTTTTATATTTTTAAATGTATTTTTTTTATTTATATTTAAAAATGTAATTTATAAGAAAGATAAGAAATAAAGGAGATAATAAATACCAAGTGCGTTACTTTACAGAATACCAAGAAAATCACATTAAATAAACTATTTAAATTCAAATTAGTGCATTGTGTTGTTTTTTTTTTTTTTTGTCGTTTAACAAGTTTCTCCCGTCACCCGACGTATATGTCGAACTAGGGATAGTGTCAATCTTGCGAGAATTGGGCCCCTCTGCTCGAGAATTAATCCGGAAACGATTTAGTTCGATTACAAGAAAATAGTTTCCCAAAAGCTACATTATCACTGAGTAACATAGGCTATATTTATGTATACCAAAATGTCCCTAGTTTCTTTCTAAATGGACATTTTCGTTATCAATCAAAATTCGTGTTGAAACTCTGTATATAATCCCTTGATTTGACAACTGTCAATTGGACAGACTGTTTGTTTATAACCCTGCGCATACAGCCGCGTCTTAATTCGCGGGATTTTATTCTTATCGCGTAGACATAAGTTTTATCACTTACAACCAATTAAATTCCAGCAAACAGATGTGTTATACACGCACAAAACAACCGAAAA
This sequence comes from Ptilodon capucinus, assembly GCA_914767695.1. Taxonomy (NCBI): domain Eukaryota; kingdom Metazoa; phylum Arthropoda; class Insecta; order Lepidoptera; family Notodontidae; genus Ptilodon; species Ptilodon capucinus. The sequence continues at coordinate 4,263,919 of OU611837.1, forward strand.
AAAACACACTTTTCATTCATATTACAATCGATTCAACAATCGAATCTAAAAAAATTATTCGATTGTTCTGCGGAGGATTGCTCATAGTTAGGGCCCATGACTGATGACATACTGACCCTCGACTGACAGGGAGTTCGGTCTTGTTGGTTTCCTCTATTATCGATCAAATTTATTTGATTTATAATTTGGGATTCTAAACAATTCCGAGGGTGAGTGGTGGGTCCCTTTCTCTACTATTGTATTAACAATGGATTCCCGCAATATTACGCCTGATTCCATCAATTATCTTAGATACCTAGTGTTGTCACTGGCGCTTCTATGTGTGGTAACATTCATTTGTCAACGAATACGTCCTAATTAGGACGTATTCGAGTCTTCACTTTTGCGCGCTCATAACATATCTGTTTATTAATATCATTGCTTACGACTGTCAGATTTTTATCGAGGAAATGACGTCACACCGAGCCATGTCCAGTACAAAAACGTCATTTTCTCGACAAATCTGACAGTTGAAAGAGACAAAACTTATGTCTACACGGTCATGCTAAGCCTACCTGTACTGTATTGAGCCATACAGTTTTCAATGAAATGTTTATCTATGGACCTTTTAATACCATAAAGAACTGGGTTTCAAGGCTACTGACTTCTTGTGGAGTTTGCTTTGATTATATCTTTTGAGGCATAAAAACAACATCTTGGTATGGTAGCTTGAATATGAGCAGAGTAGAGGGGAGGGGGGGTGATCCATTTGCGAGCCAACGGTCTGACCCGTTGGCTCGTTGGCTCGTCGACTCGCGTTGGTGATCCATTTGCATACCAAACAGTAATAGCTCCCAGACGGAGTTTTCGAATTTCAAGCGTGCACAAATAGCCAGCGAGCAAGTCCGCCGGTTTTTAAGTCCGCTGACTTAAGTGCTCCATTGGCGGTTTAGACCTTTGGCTCGCGAGTTCGTTGGAAGAAAAACCGCCATGACTTCGCCAATGATGAGATAGGGATGTCGGAAGTGAAAAAAAATATCGATAAATCGACATTTATAAATATATCAATATCGACGTCGATATATCGAGGATATAAATATCGACATATCGGTATGATTTGACAGAAAATATTCGTGCTCAAAAAAAAAATTTATTTGGTTGGCCTAATCTACTTCAATCATCTTGCAATACTAATCAATAGGCATATTTTTTAATAAATCAAGAACAACCACTGAAATCATACAACTTTTGTTTATAGGTTTGAAAATTTTGATACCTTTTCGATACTTGGAATTTTATATCGATACATCGATATATTAAAATATCGATATTTTTTCAACAAGCCTATGATGAGAGATGACTGGTTTGGCACGCTAATGGATCACCAACGTGAGTCGACGAGCCAACGATATTGACCGTTAGCTCGCCGGCTCGCTAATGGATCACCCCCTTTAGACTAGAGGCCCAATTCTCGCTAAATCAACATTATTTCTACTTCGACATATGCCGAAACGAGATGTCGAATTGGTCGTATTTGTCGGTTCGTTTCGACACATGTTGATTGAGAGATGATGTTGTTCATGCGAGAATTGACCCCCCAGTGTAGACATTAGACATTGTCACCTTGAAGCCATTAGACTTATCATAGTCTAGCTACTATTGATTATGCCGAAGTCAAATCATTTATTTTGTGTACAGTTAAAAGGACCTAATATTGTGAACAATAATTTAGATAGATAACCCTTTACAATGGTGTTGTAGAACACTTGTAAAGTTTTCTTATATTTACGCGAATACTATACATTGAAATTAAACTATTTTACGGATTTTATCGCGTTTATTTACTATTTTATTTTCCCGACGTTTCGGCTGCTTTACAGCAACCATGGTCATGTTTGAAACAACAACTAAATATGAGGGTACCCAGTTATTAACTATGACATCAGGACGTCTAACACCTCAGTCCCCCCGTGACCATGGTTGCTGTAAAGCAGCCGAAACGTCGGGAAAACAAAATAGTAAATAAACGCGATAAAATCCGTAAAATAGTTTTATTTCAACACTTGTAAAGTGTTGATATATACAATGTGTTTCAAAATGTGTATACTAGCCATTATACTGTGTGTTTCACAAGTCCGAAATAATACTTTGACGTTTGCATCAGTATCGGGTATACAACTGAACGGTATAAACATTTGATCGAAATGAGAACATGTTTTTCCAACTTTTTTTTTGTCGTCAATATCTATAACTCGTAATATCTCGAGTCCTATGTAAAATTTGCATGTTCTGTTTCGTGAATATTGGTAGTCGCCCCTCATAAGTGTAGTTTACACTGCTGAATAGGGTTATGGATGTACCCAAAGGCCAGAACACGATACCTGTGACAAATATTCAAAGGTCCATATCTCAGAAACTATGATAATTAGGTATAAACTGTCTTCACTAAGCATCCACATATGAGCTACCGTATATGTATCCAAAGTGTTATTTCGGACTTCTGATACACTTTGTATATGTTTGGCAATAAATTTTATATCGATACGTGTATCAATCAATCACTATTTAAAGACGTTAAAAAAAAAAAAAACTCGTTCGGTACTAAAATTTTGCATCAATACCAAAAGCGAAGTGTCTTAACCAGTTTTGATGTTGGTACACATTTTGTAGCGCGCGTCCTGACGCGCCAGTGTGGCAAGGGCTATGATACATTAGTACCTGTTTAGAAGAAAAATATTGGTCGAAAACAAAGTACAGTCGGCATCGGAACAGACTGAACGAAATCGTCTTTTTTTTTTTTTTTTTTTTAACGAAATGAGCGAAATGATGATATTTAATGGAATAAGATGAGGAATGGCATCACCTGCGACTAGCGCGAGTATTTCGCCAATGTCAAGTAATTTATAGCAAGGACAAATTCAATAAATACACATTATAAATAAAAATGGATAATGACAGTGATAAAGATGGCGGATGACTCCGAAATCGTCTTAATAAGTTGATTTAACTTGAAGCGGCAATCTGTTGTTCGATGGCTAAAATATTGTTTAGCCTTCCATCAGTGTATAGAAGGCTAAACAGTCGTCTACTCTCGCGTTAATTACTTCGAACTTCAAACGATGTTCTGTGGTGAAAGCCCCCGCGCGTCTAAACTAGCGTGCGCTGTCAGTGTCTTCAGTTAGAATGAACTTTTTCTATGAGTCAATAGGTATAGTTTCTGTATTGGCAAAAATCGTCGACGAGCGAGCCCCACTCAGGCCCTGTAGCATGACCGCGTAGACATAAGTTTTATCTCTTTCAACTGTCAGATTCGTCGAGAAAATGACGTCACACCGAGCCATGTCCAGTACAAAAAGCCCGAAGTGACGTCATTTTTTCGACAAATCTGACAGTTGAGAGAGATTAAACTTATGCCACGGTGACACGGTCATGTTAAGGGTGCAGCACTTGTAACATGAGCGCCAAAATTAAACAATTCCGAGGGTGAGTGGTGGGTCCCTTTCTCTACTATTGTATTAACAATGGATTTCCGCAATATTACGCCTGATTCCATCAATTATCGCCAACATTAGACGTATGTCACGAAATATCTTGATGTTGTCTCTTGCCCTCGTATGAAATTAGACAGAGAGCGACCGAGCCAATCCGTGACATAGATCTTGTCTTGCGTGCCTGGGCCATTTTAAGCTTACTGGGCGTCGAGATACAAAAGTCAGCCTCCCCCCAGAAAGAAACAAAAATAACGCAATATAATACCATATATACTTATCTTTTGGCAATTCCTAAGCCCATCGCGGCATATAACTATGATGTATACTAAACTAGCTGTGGTTCCTGGCTCCGCTTGAGTGGTCTCAGTGACTACACTGAGACCACAGACATTACGATAGGTACCTACTAAGGTTCCTATCGTAATGTATGGCGGTCGGCTTGCGGCCTCCTAGGGCTCTGGCGCCCCTTGAACCCCCGTAGTAGACACGGCCCTGGCCCCAGTGTACCTAAAAGTTAAATTTTAGGTACGGAACCCTAAAAAAACTATTCACCAATCTGTTGTCAATAAGTCATATAGACTTATTGACAACTTTATTTCGTTATCACCGATGTTGACTGTACCTAATTTAATTATTAGATAATTGATCGCAGATAATTGTAATTGAAAATGAAATACTTTTTATATGTATAACCAGTAGGCTTAGCATGAGCGTGTAGACACAAGTTTTATCTATTTCTACTGTCAGATTTGTCGATGAAATGACGTCACGCCGAGCTTTTTGTACTGGCCCTGTAGCATGACCGCGTAGAAATAAGTTTCATCTTTTTCAACTGTCAGATTTGTCGAGAAAATGATGTCACACCGAGCCATGTCCAGGGGCCCGATTCTCGTGCGATCGACATAAATCTCGATTAGAGATATCTCGAAACGGAACGTCAAATCGTACGTATTTTATTTATTTGTTTCGACATATCACGAGCATCGGGCCCCAGTACGAAAAGCTCGAAGCGACGTCATTTTCTCGACAAATCTGACAGGTGAAAGAGATACAACTTATGTCTACTTCTCTTCGTCTTTTCTTATAGGTCATGCTAAGGGTGCTGGGGCCCGATTTTCGTGCGACCGAGATTCATCTCTATTCGAAATATCTCGAAAAAAATCTCTATCGTACGAAAATCGGGGCACTGGACATGGCTCGGTGTGACGTCATTTTCTCGACAAATCTGACAGTTGAAAGAGATAAAACTAATGTCTTCGCGGCCATGCCATGGATTATGATGATGATTTTGTAAATATTGAATGTGTCTGATGCGTCTGAATTATTGTGTTATGATGTACAGTCGAGATGAGTACAATTTGATTTAAAATGTTTATAACTAACCCTTAGTATCGACGTTTGGAAGGCAATCCTTTACCAACTACTACTACAGCCCTTTTAACGTCCCACTGCTGGGCACGGGCCTCCCCTCAATGCGAGGGGGATACGGGCCATAGTCCACCACGCTGGCCCAGTGCGGGTTGGCAGACATCACACATCTATCGAGAACTAGTCAAGTTCCGTCAGACATGCAGGTGCCACACGGTGTTTTCCTTCACCGTTTCATAGCAAGTGATAATCTCGGATGTAAATGAGATTCGCACATAAACCCAGAGGTGCGAGCCGGGGTTTGAACCTGCACACTTTGATTGCAAGGCGTGCGTTCGACCACTCGGCTACCGGCACAGTCGGCACAGTCCAAATCAAGTTTACCAGTTAGTTTTGATAAAGGTAAAGAATTTTACGTGCGACTCTCGACACCACAGTGTGCTCGTTATATATTTATCTTTATATGTATTACAATAGAGTATATTTTCAAACAAAGCGAAGTGAGTTCGCTGGCCTCGGTGTGTTTTTGCTAACGCAAATTGGAATTAATTGGATTTGTAATATTCTGTCATACTTACTATTGTATTCTGCTATACTAATCTATAGATTAAAGAAAAAAACTGTTTTGAGATTATATTCATTCATAACATAGAACATATAAAAAAGTCGGATGGAATCTCGCTAAACTGTAAGTGAAGTACACAGAATAAGTCTGTCGCTTGTACGTATATGCGTACTTACTATGATGCAAGTAGTTGCGTCGTAGTAAGTTCTTTGGTTGGTATGTCTCAATTCACGCACACATAGATTGTTGCTTCACTTTTGTTGTGAGCGCGCACAGTCTTCCCTTTTTTATACGTCCATGATTCATATTGGATATATCCATGCTGTGTCTCGTTTTAATCCTTGCAATTTTTAATATGTTTGTCTCATTCCTCGACTGTACAGGTCATGTAAATATATAGACTAAATTAATTAGCGCGCGAGAGAGAAAACTAGTTTTTTTTTTTTGTAATTTCATTTTTTTTTATTTTAAATAAAGTAAAGCTAGATTATTGAAGAAGATTTTTAAATGTTGTTTCACGTGGTTTTTTTTTGTTGTTTTACGAAGCCACGCGTTCACCAATACATATTGTTTGTGGAACTTGGGAAAAAATACGCAATTAAAATATACCGAGGGGTGTTCGACGCAGAAAAAATATCGCTGATTCCAAATGTGTATGTTAGTCAATATCGCCCGAAAGATAGCCTTTCACCCCTCGATCTAATCAATATTGTCACAAAAATCTATGTGTATTTTTACTCTGCGACATACACAGTTTCCTACTAATTTTAGGTTTTTTTTAAAATTTTTTTTGCGCATTGAAAGAAGTTTCATTTTCTGGTAAAATGATTGATTTATTATAAACGGCTTTGGTGGCTTTGCCCCTGCATTTGGGACATAGTTTCCGTTTTTAGACCAGCTCGAGTTCATGTACTCCTGGTACTAATAACTAGTAGCCTTGTGGATTAGACCTCCCCTCAATGCAAGGAGGAAGTCCATAGTCCACCGCATTGGCTCAATGCGCGTTACCAGCTCGAGTTCATGTACTCCTGGTACTAATAACTAGTAGCCTTGTGGATTAGACCTCCCCTCAATGCAAGGAGGAAGTCCATAGTCCACCGCACTGGCTCAATGCGCGTTACCAGCTCGAGTTCATGTACTCCTGGTACTAATAACTAGTAGCCTTGTGGATAAGCCCTCCCCTCAATGCAAGGGGGAAGTCCATAGTCCACCGCACTGGCTCAATGCGCGTTACCAGCTCGAGTTCATGTACTCCTGGTACTAATAACTAGTAGCCTTGTGGATTAGACCTCCCCTCAATGCAAGGAGGAAGTCCATAGTCCACCGCACTGGCTCAATGCGCGTTACCAGCTCGAGTTCATGTACTCCTGGTACTAATAACTAGTAGCCTTGTGGATAAGCCCTCCCCTCAATGCAAGGGGGAAGTCCATAGTCCACCGCACTGGCTCAATGCGCGTTACCAGCTCGAGTTCATGTACTCCTGGTACTAATAACTAGTAGCCTTGTGGATCAGCCCCTCCCTCAATGCAAGGGGGAAGTCCATAGTCCACCACGCTGGAACTTTACATATCCTGTGAGATTCTTCTAGATTCTAGAAGAATCTATTCTAAAATCTAGAACATTATTTACAAATTTGGTTGAAATTAATTGCCAAGATGTTGATCTCAGTATTGTTTGTGCACATAATGCGACTAGACTGAATATTATAGCAATAAATTGATGTGCTCTCTCTCTCTCTCTAGCTCGTATACGAAGAGTGTGAGAGGGACGGTAAATTCGGGGTGTCAACTTTGTAGAAACTCTGGGAAGCAAAATGTGGTTAGGGATTGTGAGGGTAAAGCTGATATTATTGGAAATTATATAAATTCCTAAGAGTATACAGCACCGTTAGTATAACTGCGTAGACATAAGTACTATGTCTTTCAACTGTCAGATTTGTCGAGAAAATTACGTCACATCGAGCTTTTTGTACGGGTCATGGCTCGGTGTGATGTAATTTACTCTACAAATCTGACAGTTGAAAGAGATAACACTTATGTCTACGCGGTCATGCTAAGGGTGCTGGACACGGCCCGGTGTTACGTAATTTCTCGACAAGTCTGACAGTTGAAATAGATAACTTATGACTACTCGGTCATGCTGAGCCTACAGGCACTAAATAACACTTAAGATTAATCTAGTTTGGATAAATTGTATGCTTGTTGTATTGGTGGACATGTGGCGTAAAGTGTGCGACGTTTAATTTTAATGAAAAAAAAATACTTTTATTATTTTGTATAAATAAATAAATGAAGTGAGTTAGTATAAGGTACTAATTTTTTTTTGTTTGTTTTTAAATTGTAAATGAATAGTGTAATTAATAACTATTATGTATATAGTATATTGTATGCACGTGTAGGAAGCATTCTTTACAATTTTCCCGCCTTTTATATAGGTTAGAGTTTTTTTTCGACTAAAGATGGCGCTGCTGATCTAAGAAGTCTAAAGACTGACATATGCGTTCGCCGTTCGCGTTTCTACTTGGTCAAGTTTAGCCAGCTTCTTCGGCTACTATGTACACAAGTATAGTTGGCTATTGGGCTGCAACTTGTTCAAGCCACGCTAGCTACTTGGGCAGGCCCTATTTGCAACTTGCTAGCTACTTGCTCAAGGCTAGCGAGTCTTTTGTTCAAGCCAGCTATACTTGATCAAGTAGCTGACTAATTGTACAAGTCAGCAGCTTGCGTAAGCTGTTCTATGATCAATTCTAGCTAATGGCGGTCATTCCGTTTCCGACCGCCGACGATAACTGCCACCGGGGGAATTGTCAAAGAATGCGTCCGACTCGCATTTTATTATAAAATAAACATGCCTTGCCCCGTAAAGTATTTAGTAAAACGATTTATCGATAGATGATAATTTAAAAAAATACAACAATATTATCGAATTAATTATGCGTTTATTATCTGTGTATCTTCGCGCCAATATAAATGTTTTTTTTTTTATAAATAAGCTCTCAATACAAGTGACATTTTATAGCAACTAGTGATGTGCTCCGCGGGTAATTATTTTTAGTATTGTCAATATTTTCGTGTTTGTCGTAGTAAATTTTATCCAATATTCCCCGAGTAAGGCACAAAACTAGTTTGGGATGCAGTTATAGTGAGACGAAGCGCATAAATAATTTTGTAATGTTATAATTTATATTTAAAAAATAATAATGTTCCAATCTTTTAAAAAATAAAATAGAGAAACAATCAATAGTGTTTTGAATGCCATTGTTTGGTATACCATGAAGCCCTGCGCGTCCGATTTTTCGTCAATACATAAATTGACCCGTATTAACAATTAAAAGAAGCACATTTTTCAATAAAATGACGATTTTATTCGCAAGCTTTTTTGCCTCGGACATTCAATATTTATATTTACAACAGAAAGAGACGACACGTATGATCCCAAACTAAGTAACTCTTGTACTATGAGTACCATACAATGGATTTGGGGCTTTCATAAATACACCCAGACCAGTAGGCTCAGCATGACCGCGTAGACATAAGTTTTATCTCTTTCAACTGTCAGATGAAACATGTCTACACGGTCATGCTAAGGGTCCAGTACAAGAAGCTCGAAGTGACGTCTTTTTCTCGATATTCTTTTATTCGACATATCTGACAGTTGCAAGAGATAAAACTTATGTCTACACGATCATGCTAAGCCTACTGGTCTGGGTGTATTTATGAAATTTTGAAGCAAATTTTGAAAATATTAATTTACAGAATGTGGTATTGACTGTAACGAACCTGCAACCACCTGAGGGGTTAGCACGCATGTCAAGACACGACCTTTGTGACGGATTTGCTCGCTCGCTCGCGCACTCGTTGTCTAATTTCAAAAAAGAGCAAGAGACAACATAAAGATATTCCGTGACATACCTCTAGTCTTGGCGCACATGCTACATCTACCGACGCTGTTAGCCGCTACATCAAGTGGCGTCTAAATTAAATTTCATTCAAAGAATTTAGTGTCGAAATGGCCTATTCGATTGTAACTGGTACCTATAGTTTAGTATAGCGGCAACATAATCGACTAAATGATATTGTTTCTATCGACTTAACTGCATACAGAAACAAAATATGAAAAGATTGTAAAAAAAAAATATTTTTAAATTCCGAATTATCTCATTACTTGTATATAGTTAAGGCTTGTTTGTAGTAAAATTAATTAAAAGTTTATTCATTGTTTTTTTATTACTAACCTAACCTCCTTATACGACTATCCAAGAGGCGATGCAAACGAGTCGATTTAATGGTAGCGTAAATCGGCGGAGAATTGCCTAAGGAAACGAGTTGATAACATATGAAAATCAATATTTTAAGAGATATAGGCAAAGTTTGACTTATCTACAACAAATGAAGCTGTGTAGCCACAAAACAAGTGTCGACAAGTAGCCTTAAATTTTCCTACTTGTCGTCGATTCGCCATCTCGCCGGCCGCTGAAGTTCGTTGACCTTAAGGTATGATCAGATTTCTACTTATTCAGATAATAGGGTCATTGCAATCTGTGTGGTTAGCACGCAAGACAAGAACTTTGTCACGGATTTGCTCGCTCGCTCTCTGTCTAATTTCATACTAGAGAAAGAGACAACATCAAGATATTCTGTGACATGCGTCTAGTCTTGGCGCACATGCTGCAACTACTGATAGGCGAGTTTAAAGCGATTGTATGGAGAACTTTCTTTATCTATGCAAGTGGGTCTACAATTAAGAAAACGTGTAATGTACAATTGTAATTGGTAGCCGAGTGGTCGAACGCCCGCTTTGCAATCAAAGTGCGCAGGTTCAAACCCCGGCTCGCACCTCTGGGTTTCATGTGCGAATCTCATTTTCATCCGAGATTATCACTTGCTAAGAAACGGTGAAGGAAAACATCGTGAGGAAACCTGCACGTCTATAGAAAGGCGTGTGAAGTTCACCAACCCGCACTGGGCCAGCGTTGTGGACTATGGCCTGAATCCCCCTCGCATTGAGGGGAGGCCCATGCCCAGCAGTGGGACGTTTAAAAGGGCTGTAGTAGTAGTAGTAATGTACACCTACAATATTATAAAGGTTATCGAAATCTTATAGTCGAAAGTTAATTCGTGGAAATAACTTTTAAATGATATTAAACTGAAAACATACAATATTTTCTTTAAGTATTTGACATCTCCAGATCATAATTACGAATGTATGTTTTAATCGACTTGTTATTTATACAACCCTATAAAAACTGTCAGTTAGGCTTATTGAAAAAATATCGATATATCGATTTTTTTTTCTATGTATCGATTTTTTAGAGCGATATTTAATATATCGATATAAAATTCCAAGTATCGAAAAGGTATCAAAATCGATATTTTTTTCAAACCAATAAACAAAAGTTGTATGATTTCAGTGGTTGTTCTTGATTTATTAAAAAATATGTATATTGATTAGTATTGTAAGATGATTGAAGTAGATTAGGCCAACCAAATAAATATTTATTTAGAGCACGAATATTTTCTGACAAAACATATCGATGTTTATATCCTCGATATATCGACGTCGATATTGATAAATTTATAAATATCGATACATTCAACCAAAACATTTATTAATCTGTAGTTATGTAGCGTCTGCTGTGAACATTTAAATTTTATGATGTTTAGCATTACGATGTTTCTGTCTCGCTTATTACCGTAAATAAATGCAAGTGCGAGAATGAATTAGTTTTCGGACGTCAAACTAGTCATTGATCTGGAACGATATTATAAATCGATTGAGGTTATATTTGTAATAAAATAAACAATATTTTAATTAAAACTCGTTACGTACATGTTTAGAGTGGCGAATAGTGTTCTTATTATTGTTTTAATTTCATTTTACATATAAATATGTCCGATGTAGAGGAGCCTCCGTCGAAAATGTCGAGATATACTGATGTAAGTAGAACCTATTTTAAATCTCACTTTGCTTTGTTATAAACAGAATTTTTTATACAGACTGATTTTTGATCTATTTTTGAACGCTTGGGAATATTAGTAATATCATAACATTTATATTATAATGCTTTTTTCATGTTAAAATCAGCTGAGCGGTTTCATTAGTAAATATTTGCTGTGTACTGACTTACGGAGGTCCTTTGCGAGGCAGGCTCTCGCTTGGCACTGCCTCGTCTAATTCAAACGCTTGGGCTGCCTTGCCTGAGCGATATTATGATCCATGCTCAAGAAAAACGTTTTAACTAGCCGAATACTGCATTCTTTTATGTCTCACTTAGTTTTTGAGGCATTTCTACATATTTAAATAGAAAGAGACGTCGTTTCTGTTTATACAATCTACAAGTAAACTAATTTTATTTGACAGTACAAAGAATATTGCCATCTCATTCATATCTATACTAATATTATAAAGAGGAAAGATTTGCATTTCTGTATGTAATGAACCAAACACATGACTTGGTGGCAAGGGCCACCAGGCAAGAGAAGCATAGGGAGACCTTTGACTCGTTGGGAGGATGATGTCAAACGAATAGCTGGTACAAACTGGAGATTAGTAGCACAAGATAGAGACAAATGGGCATCGTTGGAGGAGGCCTATACCCGAACCGGGGTTCTTGCAGTTTAAAACTAAATTAGATTTAAATTATTTATAATTATATTAGATTAAAAAATAATAAACTACACTAGATTAGATTAGATATTTTTCTCTTAAGTTATAAATACTAAATATACTTTGTTAAAAGCAAGAAATAAAAGGCTTTTTTATTTTTTTATTTTATTTTATGTAATGAATAAACTCAAAAAGAACTGGACCGATTTCAAAAATTCTTTTACCGTTAGAAAGCGACATTATCACTGAAACCCGTGCAATGCTGGGACGGGCTGCTAGTGTATTATAGTTGTGAAAAGTTCAGCAATACATTTAGTGTAAAAACTGTTTCACAAATTCTGACTTGCTTGTGGGCTTTTGGTCTTAACGTTATACAGTGTGTTGACAGCTTAGTCCAGTTGTTTGAGCTTGGGCCAGCTTCGTGGACTAAATCCCAAATCTCCCTCGAAGCAGGAATGTGCCGAGTATAATGGCAATAGTCTCGCCCTCTATTACATTGGGACTAAAACACAACAGCGAGTATTGGTACTGTACTACACCTCTGCCTACTCCTTCGGGGAATACAGGTGTGATGATGTATTGTCTGGAAGAGATTGCTTTTAGCGATAAGACCGCCCAATTGTACATAGCTACTGTATTTAGAACTAAGAATGATGTATTATTTTCTTTGTTTGGTGTACAATAAAGAGTACTCTATCTCTATCTATTATTTTAGCTGCAGTATCTGGATGAATGTGAGGACGCTCTGGACGAGGGTCAGGAGGAATGGCTCAGCGAAGGTGTGCTCACAGATGATGACTACAATCCTGCTGTAAGTATGTTAAATAAATATAGCCAGACAACACATACTCATCGTATGTGCCCAAACTAAGCAAAGCTTGTACTATGGGTACCGTACAACGGACTGGGGGCGATCCCAGTTACACATCAACGCTATCCACCTCTTCGACAGGTATGCTCTCCTGGTACTTTGATTTGTATAATAAATTATCGCCAGACAACACATACTCATCGTATGATCCCAATCTAAGCAAAGCTTGTACTATGGGTACTGTACAATGGACTGGGGTCATGACCATGTGTAAAGCGGCTTTCAGACTACGCTATAATATATAGCAGAACAATATCGCGCACCATACAAAGCCAATAATATATAGTACAGTACAGTGTGAACGTGTCCGTAACAATGTATGGTGCGCGATATTGTTGTGCTATGAGCTATATACTTTTTTTTTTTACTAGCCTTTACGTGTCCCACTCCTGGGCAAAAGCCTCCCCTTTACTTCTCCAGATTTGTCGAGAAAATGACATCACTTCGAGCTTTTTGTACTGGACATGGCTCAGTGTGACGTCATTTTCTCGACAAATCTGACAGTTGAAAGAGGTAAAACTTATGTCTACGCCGTCATGCTACAGGGCCAGCTTTTGACAGTTAACTCATTATGAAATCAGTCAAAAATGTACAATTACTACGGGTTGGTGAACTTCACACGCCGTTCTATAGATGTACAAGTTCTTCTTCTTCTAGTGGGCTTTTTCCACAAATCGACGTCCATTGCGCCTGTTTTGTGTGACGGAGGGTGGTGGCTGGTCACTCCAGCCATCCCAGTTCAGCCAGGAAGTTCTCCAGCTTTTATATGTTCATGTTTACTCACTATGTTTTCGTTCACTGTTAATCACTATTGTCTTTCTCAGTCTGAAAACCAGCAAAGTGAGTTAAACAACGAAACAGTAAGTCAGGACACTACGGCTGAAGACATTGAGGACCAAGTACATGAGACTGAAGCCTCCTTCATCATCAAGGCAGAAACGGCAGTTGCCAATGAAGACCTTAGTCACACGAAACCGAATATCGAAGACCAGTTGAACAGTTTAGATGCAGTAAAGCATGAGAATGGAGTGTCTGATGATCTGAGCACTTTTCTGATTAGGTACTGTTATTTAGAGCCTACACTTTGGCTTACTATTCTACTAAAGTGTATCGAGGGGTGAATGGATTTTTTATTTAAGCAGTGGTAGCCTAGCGGGCAAGAACACCCGCCTTGAACGTAAGGGGTGCAAGTTCAAACCTCTGAGATAATTTTCATGTACGAATGTCATTTTCAACAAATATTTCAGTAAATGGGAGTAGACGCACCTTATTGTGCTAGCTTCCCAAGCGTAAAGACTATATTCCTATTTAATATTAGAGTGCCGTGAGTATAATTCTTCTCTAGTATTGTGGCAAAGGTGCTGTCAGCTCTCAAGGCGTTGCTGCTCCTGAGAATGCATTACTCGCAATTATCATTTTGAAAAGAGTAACCATTGAGTTTCTTACCGGCTCTTCTCAGTGGAAGCAGCATTCCGAACCGGTGGTAGAATCTGACTATTTGTAAGTGCTTTTTGGCCTACACGAATAAAAAAATAATTAATTTTGAAACAATGATTACCACTTGCTGAACGGTGAAGGAAAACATCGTGAGGAAACCTGCACGTCTATAGAAAGGCGTGTGAAGTTCACCAACCTGCACTGAGCCAGCGTGTTGGACTATGACCCAAATCTCCCTCGTATTGAGGGGGAATGTGCCCGGTATAATTGCAATAGGCTCGCCACCTATTACATTGGGACTAAAATCGACATCGGCGAAGTGTGATGATGTAATAATAATATATATTTGTGCAGGAAATCCGATGGTCAGGTGTTGGATGTTGTTGTTGGTGCTTCGGATGATGCAAGAGTTGATGATAAACATGCAGTCATAATGAAGGAGGAACATGTTTCAGAAATCAAGCAGGATATCACCAAAGATGATGGAAATGACACAGATGATTTATTAGTGAGTATCAAGCAGTTCTTATACCAGGATCTGTTCCGTACCTAAAAAGGAAAAAAACGGAGCCCTTATAGAATCACTTTGTTGTCCGTCTGTCTGTCTGTCTGTCTGTCTGTCTGTCAAGACCCTTTTTCTCAGAAATGCGTGGAGGTATCAAGTTGAAATTTATACCAGAGACACTAGTCTGCAGTCCCTTGGTGCCCTAAAAAAATCAAACTTCTAGGTTAACGCAATCCAAAGATACGGCGGTTTATGTTGCATTTTCAGTAAATTTGCACGGGAATCAAAAACCTATAGGGTACTTCCCGTTGACCTAGAATCATGAAATTTGGCATGAAGCAAGGTCCTAAAGCACAAGTAAAGGAATAAATCCGAAAACTGTAAATTTATTGTTTGAAAATGTTTTTTTACGATTACAAACTTATTTTGTAGTTAGTTTGTATGGGGATACTAGTATACCAACTGCTTAGTTAAGTTTGTCTCTCTGTCCAGTTTATCTTTTCCTTAGAACAATGTTCGGTGTTTTCATAGCTTAGGTACGGAAACCACGGTGCGCGAGTCCAGCTCGCGCTTGGCCGGTTTTTTTTATTTTTAATGTGTATTTATTGAATTTGCCCTTGCTATTAATTACTTGACACTGGCTGTAATGCTGGTACTACGGGTACCATATAATGGACTGGGGGCGATCCCAGTTACACCTAGACTATATAGGGTAGAACTAAAGGAGGGCAATCTCCTATGGGAAAAAAAATGAAAAAGTCTCAGTCGAAATCAATGATATTCTTGTAAACAGAATCAGAATCAGAATTTTTTTATTCATGTAAACCAATATGAATCGTAATATGAATCGTAGCACTTATGAATCGTCAGTAAAAAATAAATAGTATTAATAGTATCTACCACCCATTCGGAATGCAATTCCTATGGAGAAGAATGGGCAAGAAACTCCATGGTTGCTTTTTTCCAATAAGGATTTACATGTTATTTGCATTACAATGTGTTTTTCTTAATTAAACAGATATGTTATACACGCACAAAACAACCGGAAAAAGTGTTCCGCGTAACAGCGGCAGCACACATACACACTTTTCATCATTTTACATTTGACAACACGTAGAAATGTGCAAAAGAGATGGCTTGATAAAACCAACGAGAAAACAAGAGATAGCTAGTGTTGTCACTTGTGCTTCTATGTGATGTAACATTCATATGTCAACCAATCCGCATGTTGGTATCAAATATACGTCCTAATTAGGATGTATTCGAGTCTTCACTAGTGCGCGCTCATATCATATCTGTTTACTAGAATATCATTGGTCGAAATGCAATAATTAGCAGTTCAAAAACCTTCCACAATGGCGCTGGTGTCGATAAATGGTATATATTGACGCCCCCCTGTATATCTCAAGATCGGTTATTGTGTCCACAGCGCATGCTCGGCGATGATAATGGTAAAAAAAAGAAAACATTGAAAATGGTCAAGTGTGAGCAGATCGAAGAAGCCTCCAGTGACGACGGTGACGAATTCGTGTTTGAGGTATGTGTCAAAGCGACCGGTGTAAGGCGAAATGACTCAAACGCCATGTTAGCCGATATTGAGTTATACAGGGTGTATCAGAAGTCCGAAATAATACTTTGGGTACATGTACGTTAACTGATATGTGGATGCTTAGTGAAGACAGTTTATACCTAACTATCATACTTTCAGACCTTTGAATATTTGTCACAGGTATCGTGTTCTGGCCTTTGGTTACATCCATAACCCTATTCAGAAGTGTAAACTACACTTATGAAGGGCGACTACCAATATTCACAAAACAGACCATGCAAAGACACAAGATATTACGAGGCATAGAAATTTACGACGAAAAAAAAGTTGGAAAAACATGGTCGAATTTCGATCAAATTTTTATACCATTCAGTTGTATACCCGATACTGATGCAAACGTCAAAGTATTATTTTGGACTTCTGAAACACCCTGTATATATCGTTGGAATCAGCGAATTTTTCTCCGTCTTCTGATCTGGGTTTCGTGCAAAGTTACCAATATGGCGCTTGTGTAGATTCGCCTTTTAACCGTCAATATATACTATGCGACTCAGTATGGGTACAAGAAGCCTGCAGCTCTTCATAATGTTCAGTATATAAAATAAATTTTGTATCTTCCATAAAATTAAAACTTTAATTTATATCTTTGCATTGACAAGCCTAGGCGTGGTCATGGCACTGGGTTCTTTTTGCGGATATCCGATAGTTTGGGTTACGGATTTATTCGGATATCTGATAGTTTGGGTTACAGATTTTTTCGGATATCCGGTAGCTGGAGTTACAGATTTATTTGGGATATCCGATAGTGTCGGTTACGGATTTTTTTTCGGATATCTGATAGTTTGGTTTTCGGATATTTTTTTCGGATATCCGATTGTTTGGGTTACGGATATTTTTTTCGGATATCCGATAGTTTGGGTTACGGATCGTGATGTTCACAGCGCAGCAAGATGAGAACACTGCGTTTGGCGAAGCACGCACTACAGAAGAAGCCGGCCACGAAGGCGGAACCTGAAGAGACAGACGACACTGATATGGTATGATAACACAATAGTCATGGACACAAAACCGCTCTTGAGATATATATCGAGGGGTGAAAGGCTTCTTGACGTAAGCGACAATTTTTAACTGTACGGGCAGCGTCGTGACGCTTTAAAGTGAACGTCGTGACGCCATATGATCAGTGTCGCGACGACTTATGATGATCGTCGCGACGCATTATAGTGAGCGTTGCATTTGGAGATGGATTTAAAGTTTGGGGATTCCCTTTAAAGTTAGATCAGTAAAGTCAGTATTCTCGAGTCTCACAGTCAGTAAAATCAGTATTTTTGACCATAAAATCTGTTTCGACCCTGACTGGTCTATATAAATCATTTTACGATTTTTTTGCCCGGTATAATAGCAATAGGATCGCCCCCTGTTACATTAGGTCCAAAATACATCGGCGAAGTGTGGGCGCACTACTTACCCCTTCAGGGAATACAGGCGTGATGATGATGATGATGATTGTCGCTTAGTAAGGATTAGCTTTCAAGCGTCGATAATGCATTCAGTTAGAAGCTGTTATCTTAATATTACAAAAAAAATATTTTTAACAAAAAACAAAAACCGACTTCAAAAACCTAGGTGCACTAAAAAGCTACAAATAACCTTACAATTCATTACATTTGGAGTAGGTGCCAATCAACGTCGGACAAGGCAAATACACACATGAATTGGCACCGACTCCAAATGTAATGAATTGTAAGGTTATTTGTAGCTTTTTAGTGCACCTAGGTTTTTGAAGTCGGTTTTTGTTTTTTGTTAAAAATATTTTTTTTTCACGATTTTTAGTGTCAATAATCGTTGAAAATTTACCTTATAACAGCCCTAAAAAAGTAAAAATTTACAGCCAAAAAAAAAATCACTCCCCCTCACCCCCCCTTTCCACCCCTTTGGGGGTGGGTTTCGATCTTTGTTAACAATCCGTATTAAACAAAAAAAGATTTTTCGAAATCGGTTCACTAACGCCGGAGATATGCTGTATTCCGGATTGGACCCCCATTTCACCCCCTACATATTTTTTCTTTCAAAATTCCTGAAAGACGTGTTTTTTTATTTTGTATGTTAAATATATATACAAAGTTTCAAGTCGTTCAAAAAATATTTTTGAAATTATGTGACCTTCAACCCCCCATTACACCCCCAAGGGGTTAGATTTCTGATAATATTTTGAAAATGGGACCAACCTTGAAGAATTCCCTAGCAAACCTAAAAAAAAATTTCGAAATCGGTCGACAGACGCCGGAGATATGCGGTAACATACATAAAAAAAAAAAAAAAAAAAACATACGGGTCGAATTGAGAACCTCCTCCTTTTTGAAGTCGGTTAAAAAGACACACCAATTTATTTGTACAGATTTGAAATAAAACTATTTTACGGATTCTATCGCGTTTATTTACTATTTTATTACAAGCTTTATATTAACTTGCAATGTATGTCCGGGTGGAATCTTGCAACTGAATTTTAAGTCAGTTATCTTTAAACGATCGGTTATCGGATGAATCGGTTAACCGATTGAGCTGAAATTTGGTATACACGCTTATTTTGGATGACAATGCATGCTCAGCTATGTGACGTCATTCTAATTACAATATGGCGGATCATCCAAGATGGCGGAATAGTTATTTTTTCTGCACTACCACAGTATGGGTATCAAATGAAAGGGCTTGCTGTGGAGAACACGAAAACTGAAGCAATTAAATAAAAGCTTGTTTTTAAAAAGTTTTTTTACCATTAATTTTATGTTCCCGACGTTTCGGCTGCTTTACAGCAACCATGGTCACGGGGGGACTGAGGTGTTGGACGTCCTGATGTCATAGTTAATAACTGGGTACCCTCATATTTAGTTGTTGTTTAGAACGGTGTTTGGTACGCGATAGAATCCGTAAAATAGTTTTATTCCATACATACATACATATACTCACGCCTGTATCCCATGGGGGTAGGCAGAGACTACCGTTTGCCACACGCTACGATCCCGACATACCTCTTTCGCTTCATCCACAGTCATACATCTTTTCATGCACTTCCGTCGGTTGAGGGTGCTACGGACTTGACCTTTCTGGAAGAGACCGTTAATCTGGTCGTGAAAGGTCCTCCTCGGGCGCCCTCTTCTGACATTTCATTTCAATGTGTAGTATTCGCGTAAATATGAGAAAACAATTTATACAGATTTATTTATTATGATAGTCTTCAGACGAGGTTAGTACGGTGAAGCGTATATTCGGCGTGCAGCGTTCGGCGGGTGCGTCCGCGCAGGGACACATAATACAGCTCAACTCGCACGCGCCCAGGGCAGGTCAGTACTGCATCCTTACCACGGCCTAGGGTTTCCAACCGTACTATAAAATATAGTATTGTACTATATTTCAGCTTTGCGTACTATATACTGTTGAAAAAATATATAGTACGCAAAAGTACTATATTTTTGTGCCTTGCATGGAGATTTGCGCGTATACTTTAGCGTGTTTCGGAACGGAACGACAGCTAAACGAAACTGTCACTGTCAAGGGAAAGACGTTTGCACAATCAAATGTACTGGTCTTCTTTACGTACCGCGGTACCGCTTAAAAAGGTGCCGCATTGTTTAGACTTTTTTTTTTTACCGACGGACACTTTTTTGTAGGATTTTTGTGAATGTACTACATTTTTGAGCAATGTACTATATATTTCACGACCCTGGCTGGAAAATACTATATTTTCGAAAAAAATTGTTGGCAACCCTACCACGGCCTGTCCATACTGCGTCATACCATTTAATATACACACTATTCTGTTTAAGGCTTTTAGTTTTGTGACACCCTGTATGTGCATGGTTTCAGGGTTCCGTACTCAAAGGGTAAAACGGGAACCCTATTGCTAAGACTTCGCTGTCCGTCCGTCCGTCACCAGGCTGTATCTCATGAACCGTGATAGTTAGACAGTTGAGATTTTCACAGACGATTTTTTTTTTCAGAAGTCCCAGTTCAGAAACCAGTGAAACACTACACAAATAAAAGTTTACACCAACCCAAGTCCATTTTAAAGTCTCCAGCGACTTCGGTCAGCGTGATGAAAGTTGTCAACAAACCGATGATGTCTAAGTCGGTTGTGATTAAAGCGCCGACTTCGAAGACGACGGCTACTTTGAAGTCGGGTGACATTAAGTCGACGACTTTAAAGTCGGGCGAAGCTAAGTCGTTGGCTTTCAAGTCCATGGATGTCAAGACGCCCTCGCCTTTCAAACCGCTGGAGAAGTTGACTTTTAAGTCGGAGGCGGCGGTTAAGTCTGGAAGGGAGAAGATTTTCAAAACTGAACATATGGATGATATTATCGACGAGGAGTTCTTAGAGGACGACGGACTTGAAGTCGATGTGAGTATATTAAATTACTTAGAAACACAGTGGTGAAATTCACCATTCTGGGTATTTCTTGAAAATAAATAAGTTCCAAGCATTTTATAGTTGATCATTGATCCTATTCGTTTGATCAAATCAAGCGTAGTTGCGTGATGATATTGTGACGCCCACGTAGCTGGCGTCACGGCGCCTTAATTCTGACGTCTATCTTATGTCCCGGCGTCAAGAGGCCCTTATTATCAACTGGTTGTCGCTCTTTTACATGGCGTCATGACGTACTTTGCTCTGAAGTTTCACTAATGCCCAGGCGTCATGACGCCATTATATACGGCGCCGTGACGCCCTTTGCCTTGACGTCTCTCTTATATACGGCGTCATGACGGCCTTATAAACGGCGCCGTGACGCCCTGTGCCTTGGCGTCTCTCTTATACGGCTTTATGACTCCCTTATATACGGCGATGCCCTTTGCCTTGGCCTCTCTTATATACGGCGTCATGACGCCCCTATATAAAGTGCCGTGACGCTCTTCGCCTTGACAACACTCTTATATACGTCGCCGTGACGCCCTTTGCCTTGACGTCTCTCTTATATACGGCGCCGTGACGCCCTGTACCTTGGCGTCTCTCTTATACGGCTTTATGACTCCCTTATATACGGCGATGCCCTTTGCCTTGACCTCTCTCTTATATACGGCGTCATGACGCCCTTATATACGGCGCTGTGACGCACTTTGCCTTGACATAACTTTTATATACGGCGTCATGACGCCCCTATATAAAGGGGCCGTGACGCCCTTCGCCTTGACGTCACTCTTATATACGGTGTCATGACTTCCTTATAAACGGTGCCGTGACACCCTTTGCCTGGACATCTCTCTTATATACGGCGTCATGACGCCCTTATATACGGCGACGTTTGCCCTTTGCCTGGACGTCTATCTTATATACGGCATCATGACGCCCTTATATACGGCGCCGTGACGCCCATTGCCTTGACGTCACTCTTATATACGGTGTCATGACGCCCCTATATAAAGTGCCGTGACGCCCTTTGCCTGGGCATCTCTCTTATATACGGCGTCATGACGCCCCTATATACGGCGCCGTGACGCCTATTGCCTTGACGTCACTCTTATATACGGTGTCATGACGCCCCTATATAAAGTGCCGTGAGTATAATTCTTCTCTAGTAATGTCTGCTGTCATGGCATTGCTGCTCCTGAGAATGTATTACTCGCAATTATCATTTTGAAAAGAGTAACCATGGAGTTTCTTACCGGCTCTTCTCAGTGGAAGCAGCATTCCGAACCGGTGGTAGAATCTGGCTATTTGTAAGTGCTTTTTGGCCTACAAGAATAAAAAAAAAAGATTTTCATATTTTTATCACCAATCTCACAACTACACTTCAGATAGGTGTAACAATTAATCAGTCAAGGTTGCCGGTTGTCAGGAGCTGTACTCCGAGTCGGAGGAGGAGGAGGACGAGGGGGGAGAGGGGGAGGGTGGGAGGGGGAGCCAGCGCATCCAGCGGCCGGAGCGGATGGACGAAGACGTACTTAGCGATGCAGATAGTCACACTGAAGACGGTAGCCTGTATGATGTGAGTATCTATACATAAGTGTTTCAGAGGTCCGAAATAATACTTTGACGTTTGCATCAGTATCGGGTATACAACTGGATGGTATAAAAATTTGATCGAAATTTGAACGTGATTTTCCAACTTTTTTTTCGTCGTCAATTTCTATATCTCGAGTACTATATTCAATTTTCATGTTCTGTTTTGTGAATATTGGTGGTCGCCCCTCATAAGTGTAGTTTACACTGCTGAATAGGGTTATGGATGTACCCAAAGGCCAGAACACGATACCTGTGACAAATATTCAAAGGTCTATAACTCAGAGATATGAGCTACCTTATATGTACCCAAGGTATTATGTCGGACTTCTGATACACCCTGTTTCAGAAGTCCGACATAATACTTTTGCTGCATATACGGTAGCTCATATGTGGAAGCTCAGGTAAAGGGTAGAGTTAAATCCCTTGAACTCAATGGGTGCAAGTTCAAATCCCGATCCCACACCCCTATGTTTTGTTTGTTGTGATTTTTATTAATTATGTGGTAATCACTTGCTGAACGGTGAAGTAAAACAACGTGAGGAAACCAGTACGTCTATAAAAAGGCGTGTGAAGTTCTCCAACCCGCACTGAGCCAGCGTGGTGGACTATGACCCGAATCTCCCTCGTATTGAGGGGGTATGGTATAATGGCAATAGGCTCGCCCCCTATTACGTTGAGACCAAAATACATCGGCGCAGTGCAGAGAACCTCTGCCTACCCCTACGAACACTGTATTAATGTATTATTTATTTATTTTATGAATCAGGAGTTGCCATCTTCTGATTCTGACGACATGGACGACTGGTTCTCCCTCGACATACGAGCTGAACGCGCCGGGGACTACCTTCCACTACTCGGTAAGTGTAGTAGGTGAAACTTGTGGTTAATTTGAGGTGCAATTTGTGGTAAATTTTAGGTGTAATTTATGATTAATTTTACGTGCAATGTGTGGTTAATTTCAGGTGCAATTTGTGGTACATTTTAGATGTAATTTATGGTTTATTTTAGGAGCAATGTGTGGTTAATTTCAGGTGCAATTTGTGGTAAATCTTAGGTGCAGTGTGTGGTTAACTTTTCTGTGTTTTTTCTACGAATTAATTTATAGTTTGTTTTGGTATTGGAAAAAATAATTTTATCACGCGCTTTTTTGACGCCGCAGTATGCGGGAGTCTTAAATATAATTGAGGTCTTCGAATGTATTAATAAAGTATATCGACGCTTAAAAGACAATCCTTACTAAGCGACAGAAAATCGTAAAATGTATTATATATGTCAAACGACGCAGAAATAAAATGGCCGTTTGAATGATATTAATTGAGGGGTGAAAGGCTATTTGACTTAAGCGACACTTTTGGGCGATATTGACTTACATATTTGGAATCACCGAATTTTGCAGCGTCAAAAGAGTATGCTCTCCTGTAAACTTTAAAAAAAATGTCGCTTGAGTCTTATCACCCCTCGATATAACTCATTTTACCGTTTTTTGTCGCTGAGTAAGGATTGTCTTTCAAGCGTCAATATAATTTACTTTACTTGACTTAGCGTCAATCTTTTTAATATATATATTTATACTGTACGTGTGAATGTCACTGAACTCCTCCTAAATGGCTAGACCGATTTGAATGATTTTTTGTATGCGTTTGAGTGGCGCCCTGGATGGTTTAGATTCACAATTGGACCCGGTAGGTGGCGCTGCTTTCGTATGTAATTCTAAGGCGGTACGAAGTTCGCCAGGAAAGCTAGTATTTATATATATCAAGCATCTATATATATATTGTTTATAGGTAGCAAGGCGCGGTCGCTGCTGACGGCGGAGCGCGGGCGCGTGGAGTCGCGCGTGGCGACTCTCCGGCAGTCCCTCGCCGCGCTCACCGCCTCCGCGCGCCGCCAGGCCGACCAGCTGCGAGCCGCCGCCATGGCGCTCGCTGAGATCGACGACACGCTACGGGCTGCCTGAATATATACCACAACAACACTGGGGATACACACACAAACGCGCATTTAACGTATCTAATGTTTAAACACATACATGCATCTTACGTTTAGACTCTCACACGCGCGCATGCATCTATCGTTTAAGCGGGTTTCAGACTACGCTATACTATTGTGCTATATAGTGTAGCAAAGAATGATGCTATATAGTATAGCATAGCATAGCGTACACATTACGCGATATTATCGCAAGCATTTATAGGATATAGCAAACTCAGTTGATGGGACGGACGCGGGTGGAGGAAGAGGGCGGTGCACGATATAGCATGAACTCAGCGCATCGCACCAATTTATAGCATATAGTAAGCCAATAATAATATAGTACAGTACAGTGTGAACGTGTCCATAACAATGTATGGTGCGTGATATTGTTGTGCTATGAGCTAAAACTATATGCTATTATATTATAGCGTAGTCTGAAACCCGCTTTAGAGAAATACAGACGCATCTCGCGTTTAAAAAAAAATGAAAAACGTTGTGACTCACATATGCGCGCATCGGTTGTTTAAACACATATGTGTTGACTTACAATAGCCACATATTATTACACTTGACATTATTTACCATTACCACAATAGCCACAAGTTGTCACACTTGACATAATTTACCACATTATACAGTGACCACACTCGAAATTCTACTTCAATAGCCACAAGTTTATACACAGACGCGCGCATTTATCGTTTAAATACACAAACGCGCGTGCATCTCTCGTTAAAACTCACATGCACACTTTAGCACATAAAGTATGATAGTAAGGTGCAGTCTTCCTTCACTACCGAAGACCGAAATAATATACGGCAGCTAATATGTAAATGACATATTAGCTGCCGTATATTATTTCGGTCTTCTAATACACCTTGTAAAAATATTTTTTTAATTTTTAATAATACTTTGACGTTTGCGCGAGTATCGGTTATCCATACGATTGGTAAAAAAATCGATCATGTTCATCTTGTTAAGAATGTATTTTTTTCTCTGCTCTTTGCTAACTTATAATAATATTTGTTGCATTAATATCATAAAGTGCATGTTTAAAGCCCCCACACAAGGGCACATAGGGGCGTCCATACCCGTGCGTAATTATTTTTGCCATACCAAAACAAACTGTGTTGACTCAAACAAAAAGTTGATTCTCCAACTATATGATACTGAGCGCAAGCGAATATTGATGCGTGGAGCGTGGCTTGTGCCACAGAAATTCAATCTTTATGTGTATTGACACAGAATTCAATTTGGTATGGCCTTAAAATATTGATGTACGACTTTTGACACCCCTGTATGCGGGGGGGCTTAATTCGAAGCTATTTAGCAAATTGTCGGTATAACAGCCCCAAATATTGCTTAAAAGCTAACGACCACAATTTGCCTTAAGCCACAATTTGCTATTAACTTCGACCACAATTTGCCATCGAATTCGACTATAATTGACATCGTGAACAATAAAATGTAATTTTGAATATCAATTACCCAATTTAAATTGTATACAAATTACTACTAAAAGTTTATGTAACGCATATATTGTCGTCTCGCTCATATAGTATATTAAGAGCAGGACAGCGATACTTATTTGTTGGCAACAAAACCATACATTATATCTCAATATAAATGAAATTGGTTTTTTAATTGATCGCAAGCCTGTACTGCGAAATGTAAGATTAGTTTTATAGTCACGCATGTAACTATGCGTTCGGTAGACGCGACTTACAAATTGCATCTTTTAAAGTATAGAGACCTTTGAAATTTTAGGATTTCGACTATAAATCTTAAAGGGTCGTTCTAACGATCATTTTTCAACAACATTATTTTTGTGTTAGGTCTCTATACTTTTAAAGATGCGAAATCTACTGCAGGGTGAATGCGTAAAGTCTTCCGCACGCTGGGGTGATTTTTTTTTGCCATACCAAAACAAACTGTATTGTTTCAGTTGTTGTCAATCTCATACGAACTCTGTGTCAATATGCATAATGATTGAAATTCTGTGGGCAAAGCCACGGCTCAACGCGTTAAAATTCGCTCGAACTGTCAGTGTCATTTACACTCTTTAAATAAATGACACTGACTGTGTGAGCGAATTTTGACTTCTACCACGGAATTTCAATCTTTATGCATATTGACACAGTGTTCGTTTTCGTATTGGCAACAGTATTGACGCGAGAGCTTTGACACCCCAGTGTGCGGGAGGGTTTATGCCAAAAAAATGTTGATTTTGTCTCTTTCTCTCATATGAAATAAGACAGGGAGGGAACTAGAGAATCCGTGACCGACAAAGGTCTAGTTGTGACATGCGTGCTTATCTCACTGAATGATATCGAGGGGTGGAAGGCTATTTGTCTTAAGCGACAATTTCGGCGATATTAACATATACATATTTGGAATCAGCTAATTTTCTGCGTCGAATAAGTATGCTCTCCTGTAAAGTTAAAGTTAAATGTCGTTTAAGTCAAAATGTAGCCCTTCCCCCCTCCATATAATAAAACAAAGCTTACTGGACGATTATCTAAATTGTTGCTATCTTATTTTAATATTTGCATCAAAATTAACAGAAAAACTGCCAAATTGTGTACTTTCTCTCACAAAATGACAGCAATACAAGATAAATAATCGCCTTGAGAGCGGTCAGACGCGTAACAATAAAAAGGGGAGTTGATATAAAATGTATTTTCACCTGTATCGTTTACCGTACGCGCGTATGTTAGTGTGACTATAAAATCAACTATAGACTTATAAAATTATGTTTATTGTGTAATAAAATACTTAGGTTATTAATGATTGATTGAAGTTTTATTTTAATTATTATATTACTGATATTATGCCTTCGCGATTCAAAAAACTGATCATAAAATGTTCAATTAAAAGTTTGTCAAAACTGTAAGTTATTGGTCCTACCTGTCCGACCTTTGCTATTCCTCCCGGAGTTCGCGACTTCATGTCCCGGCAGAGGATAATTGCAAAAATAACCCTTTTGTTCCAATTTATTATTGAATTAAAAAAAAAACTGTTATCTCATTTATCTCGTAAACGGTACGTCTGAGCTCAAAAATAACGAAATTTAAGCCCCCCTTTATGAAACCCTCTTCTAGAAAAAAATATTTTATCTAATCGTACCTTTTTTTTTTTGTTTTTTTAACATTAAATAAAAAATTGGTTGTGTTAGAAAATGAAACCCAACTTGACATAATAATTATTCAGGCCTTTCAGAAATCCATATGCTTTGGTTATTTTAAAACCTTTTTTTCACTGACCAGTGAAGGTCGCCATCGTGAAGAAGCCTGCACGCGTATGAAAGATATGTGAAGTTTATAATCTCGCTGTAGCCTAGCGTGGTAGACTAAAAACTTCCCCCTTGTACAGAGGAGAGTGTTAATAAACAATGCCCCTAGTTATTAGTACCAGTACATGAACTCGAGCTGGTAACAGCGTCAGCGTGGTGGACTATGGACTACCCCCCTTGCATTTAGGGGAGGGCTGATCTACAAGGCTACTTGTTATTAGTATTAGGAGTACATGAACTCGAGCTGGTAACCTGCACTGCGCCAGCGTGGTGGACTAAGGGACTTCCCCTTGCATTGAGGAGAGGGCTGATACACTCGTTATTAACAGTGAAAAAGAAAAGAGTACATTTAGTAATAGTTTATTGTAAAATAACAATAATAAAACGAGTATAATAATTTCTTATTAAAACAACTCGATACTGGCAAAATACACTACGGTACATTACCATAAAAACAAAATTTATCTATTATTAAGTTTTAATAAAACAACCCTATAACATTGATATGAGGTAAATAGTCGATTTTGCTCGCGAAATCTTCATAATCGCAACAGAAGCTGTGCACCCCATTCCTATGCTTCCACGATAACCACGAAAACCTTGGATTCGAGTAGCATACGTCTTCGCAGAAGGCCAAGTCATTTAACATACTATTATTATAAAACGAAGAGTTGATTGTCAGGAAGGCTACCGCCTTCTTAGTCCTGGGTTCATAGACAAGCTGGAAAGATAAATTTAAATTAATCCGCCATTTTTATCGCTATCATCGCCCATTTTTATTTATAATGTGTATTTAATGAATTTATCATTGCTATTAATTACTCGACATTGCCATAAATACCGCTAATCGCAGGCATTCCTCATCTTATTCCATTAAAATTTAATTATTTTATTCATTTCGTAAAAAAGAAAAATATACAAAAATTGTAATAGCGACCTCTGTATTTTGTTACGTTAATTAAAGTTACAACATCATATAACAGATGGCGCTGAACGCATTTAATAAGGATTGAATACTTTACATGCCACTCTGAAACACGCAAGCAATATATACTTTTCGTTTACCTTATTCAGAACAATACATAATGATTAACTGAAATCGCCCCTAGTTCCTCGCACAGTACCTTTAGTACAAGCTTTGCTTAGTTTGGGATCATACGATGAGTATGTGTGGTCTGATCAAATTTATCATATCGCCGGCAGAAAGCGAAAATGCGATTTTTTTCCTAGTTTTAAGTTGTGAATCTTTGAAATAGTTTTCGGCTATGCGACCCATCGGTGTGACGTCATTTTCTCGACAAATCTGACAGTTGAAAGAGATAAAACTTATGTCTACGCGGTCATGTTACAGGGCCTGGACATGGCTCGGTGTGACGTCATTTTCTCGACAAATCTGACAGTTGAAAGAGATAAAGTTACGAAATTTCCGCTTTTTGCCATCGATTAATATTAATTAAATCATATGTTTACCTTAAAGATATACATAGGGACTGGTACAATTCCGTTGTTGTTAGCGTCCACCTCTAGATAGAATGGCTGGTGCTCCCCCCTTGCATCTGGGAGAGTCATCACTCCATGTCCTCCCGTGATAACAGTTACTGTAGTGTTAAGCGCATGGACCCGTTTCCTTAGTGACTGTAATTATACAATAAATTGGTTCCATTTAACGCCGCCTCTTGCATATTTTCTACAGCCGACGAGATGAGGTCTCGTTTCATAGCTAATATGACAATAAAATTTAAATCATCATGAAATCAAGAAAATAAATTAAAAATATAAATCTAGGCACTCATTCCAAAATAAGTCGAATAAGAAAATTTGATTTCACTCTTATCATTATCGATTTTTAGGGTTCCGTACCCAAAGGGTAAAACGGGAACCCTATTACTAAGACTTCGCTGTCCGTCCGTCCGTCCGTCTGTCACCAGGCTGTATCTCATGAACCGAGATAGCTAGAGAGTTGAAATTTTCACAGATGATGTATTTCTATTGCCGCTATAACAACAAATACTAAAAAACAAAATAAAATAAATATTTAAGGGGGCTCCCATACAACAAACGTGATTTTTTTGCCGTTTTTATAGATAATGGTACGGAACTCTTCGTGCGCGAGTCCGACTCGCACTTGCCCGATTTTTTTATAACTAACGAGTTGTATCCTCGCGGGCAAGAACGCCCGCCTTGAACGTAAGGGGTGCAAGTTCAAATCCCGGGCCCGCACCTCTGAGATAATTTTTACATATTCCATACATTACATATGGTACTACTGTTACTACTTATAATAGTCTATGGTATTTTGAATTCTAATTAGAATTTAAAAGAAGTGAACAGATGGCGCCAAAAATGCAGTTTTGTTTATGGCCAAAACAAAAAGAACTTGGAATGTCCATGATTGTGCTAGTTAGATTTAGTTATTGCATGCATTGATCTCAATAAAAATACTATAAATTTAAAGTTTCAAATTGTTTGTTCTCAAAATTAATTAATTAGGAC
The DNA here is from genome assembly GCA_914767695.1 of Ptilodon capucinus. NCBI lineage: Eukaryota > Metazoa > Arthropoda > Insecta > Lepidoptera > Notodontidae > Ptilodon > Ptilodon capucinus. The sequence continues at coordinate 4,294,047 of OU611837.1, forward strand.
ATTCCCTGTCATTTTCCTGTGCCTTTCATATTATTCCATTATCTTCAAAAATCGAAAAACAGTATTTTGCTAAAGTTATAGTAAGGAGGATGATATTTTTTTCTTATATTTACGCGAATACTATACATTGAAATAAAACTATTTTACGGATTTTATCGCGTTTATTTACTATTTTGTTTTCCCGACGTTTCGGCTGCTTTAAAGCAACCATGGTCACGGGGGGACTGAGGTGTTAGACGTCCTGATGTCATAGTTAATAACTGGGTACCCTCATATTTAGTTGTTGTTTGCGGTCCGATCCACGCAGAAAGTGCTCACAGTGTCTTGAGGTCTTGCAATGGTACGCTTGGTTTTGGATTTAATCATATTAATTACTGGATCCCAAGTTGGTGGTAGCACCCAGCCATCTTCCCTATTGAAATCAGGATGTTTTTTAATTTCAATGGCCTCACGTATCATCCTTGGTCGGAGTCGGTGTTCTTTTGCGAGGATATGCGGTTTATCAAATCTGATATAATGGCGGGTGCGGTCCTGTACATGTTCACAGATTGCAGACTTCGTGGAGCGTCGGTGTTTCACGTCAGCTATGTGTTCTTTTACGCGGGTTTTTATTGATCTTTTAGTTTGCATCTTAAAGCAGCCGAAACGTCAGGAAAACAAAATAGTAAATAAACGCGATAAAATCCGTAAAATAGTTTTATTTCAAGGAGGATGATCTTGCACTGTGAAATGTTGGTATTATATTCATGTATTTAAGCATAAAATCGTGTATGAATAATGAGAAACTACCTCCTCCAGTGCTCCCCAGTCGCCGGAGTTATTATCATTCCACTGGGGGGCGGTGTTCACATAATGGAAGGTGGCTCTGGTCTCCGCGCCCATGGTGAAGTCCGCCCGCGCGGCGTGGTGACCTCGCGTCAAGAACTAAAAACATCTCAAATATGCAAAATATTCTGTCGTGAATGAAAATTGCATATCAACTGTTAAGGATGTACCCAACCAAAGGCCAGAACATGATACCTGTGACAAATATTAAATGGTCCTTAACTCAGAAACTATGATAGTTAGGTATAAACTGTCTTCACTAAGCATCCACATATGAGCTACTGTATCTGTACCCAAAATATTATTTCGGACTTCTGATACACCGTGTATAGTTTCTAATATAAATGTAATACAGATTGCTTGCTTTGTTGCTTACATTTTTCTTTGTGATGTAACCATCGGCCATATTGTGACCTAAAATATAATTTAATCTGATCTTCTGATTGGTCGCTTTATATGCATTCGACATCTTAAGTTTCCCGAATAATGTGCCCTCTGAAAACATGATTATTCGTTACTAAAATAAAACAGTGGTAGCCGAGTGGTCGAACGCACGCTTTGCAATCAAAGTGCGCAGGTTCTATCCCCGGCTCGCACCTCTGGGTTCCATGTGCGAATCTCATTTTCATCTGAGATTATCACTTGCTAAGAAACGGTGACGGAAAATATCGTGAGGAAACCTGTGTGCCCGGTATAATGGCAATAGGCTCGCCCCCTATTACATTGGGACCAAAATACATCGGCGAAGTGTGGGCGCACTGCAGTGCACCTCTGCCTACCCCTTCGGGGAATACAGGCGTGATGATGTATGATGTATGTATGTAAAATAAAACAGATTATAAAAACCGGCCAGTTGCGAGTCGGACTCGCGCACAAAGGGTTCCGTACAATTATCTATAAAAACGGCAAAAAATCACGTTTGTTGTATGGGAGCCCCCTTAAATATTTATTTTATTCTGAATTTTAGTATTTGTTGTTATAGCGGCAACCGAAATACATCATCTGTAAAAATTTCAACTCTCTAGCTTTTACGGTTCATGAGATACAGCCTGGTGACGGACGGACGGACGGACGGACGGACAGCGAAGTCTCACTAATAGGGTTCCCGTTTTACCCTTTGGGTACGGAACCCTAAAATGAATGAAAAGGGTAGGCAGAGGTGCACTGCAGTGCGCCCACATTTCACCGAAGTATTTTAGTCCCAATGTAATAGGGACGAGCCTATTGCCATTATATCGGGCACATTCCCCCTCAATACGAAGGAGATTTGGGACATAGTCCACCACGCTGGCCCAGTGCGGGTTGGTGAACTTCACACACTTTTCTATGGGTGTGTAGGTTTCCTCACGATGTTTTCATTCACCGTTCAGCAAGTGGTAATCATGATTGAAATATTTCAATATAAGCAAATGAAATCCGAAAATCTCGCAGGGCGAGCCCGAGGCTGTCAAACCAGGCAAATGTCTCGCCCCCATCGGGACAAAAATACATCAGTGATATGTGGGTGCACCGCAGTGCACCCCTGCCTATCCCTTCGTTGAGTACAAGCGTGATTATATATTTATGTACGGCATCAGAAAAACACTTATTTATTAGTCTATAGTATGTACAAGCGGGAATCAATGTACCAGGCTACCAGAAGTGATAAGGAAGTTACCTATAAACGACGGTCTCACTACTCCAGTCTGCATATAAGTACTCGTTGGTGTCAAGGTATGTTTGACATACTTAGTATGTATTAGATAATCGTCAAAGCATGCTTCGTACAGAGAATGCATGACGCCTTTGATTTTGTAGCCAATTCTGTAAACAAAAGTTATCTTTTAGTTTATCTTGTGCGGTCAGTATACTATTATAAACAACAATAGCTAGTCTCAGAAGTTCTATTTATAAATGTACTACAGAGGCCTCTCTACTAATACTATCTTTGGATACATTTTTCTTCCAACTCCTCCTACACCACCTTGGTGTTGCAGGTGTCCATGGGCGGCGTTGATCACTTACCATCAGGTGAAAAGTCTGCTCGTTTGCCTCCATCATCATCATTTGCCTTACCTTGTCCCATTATTTGGGGTCGGCGCAGTATGTCTTTTTCTTCCATTCATCTCGCTTTTCCGTCATACTGACATCCACTCCGATCTCATTCATATCGCTCTTTATACAGTCCATCCATCTTTTCTTGGGTCTTCCTCTTGCTCTATATCCGTCCACATTTATACTCATAACTCTTTTAGTCACATGATTCTCATCTCTTCTCATCACATGTCCAAACCATTCTAATCTCCTACTTCTTACTTTTTCTGTTATGGGCGCCACTTTTATACTACCTCTGATATACACATTTCTCACCTTATCCATTCCCGTCACTCCACACATCCATCTCAACATTCGCATCTCGGCAGAGTGGAGACGTTTCTCTTCACGCTCGTTTGCCTCCCTATCTCATAAAAAAAAAACACCTTTTTCGATTAAATTCGTGCGGGTTCCAAGACAATTTAGCTTTTCCCCGGGACTCGCCGAGGGTCAAACCTCGGTGTTTTCAATGGACACCGCTGTCGATCCTGGCTTACAGGAGTAACAGTGGTGGGAATGTGTGGCGGGCTTAGTCCCAAAAAAAAAAAATACTATCTTCGTGGAATGACAATGACCTCACTTGATCTATCTCATTCAGTATCTTGAGTACCCATAACGACTTCACTCTTCGTATAGCCTAACATGCGTATGGCATAACGACTTCACTCTTCGTATAGCCTAACATTCGTATGGCATAACGACTTCACTCTTCGTATAGCCTAACATTCGTATGGCATAACGACTTCACTCTTCATATAGCCTAACATTCGTATGGCATAACGACTTCACTCTTCGTATAGCCTAACATTCGTATGGCATAACGACTTCACTCTTCGTATAGCCTAACATTCGTATGGCATAACGACTTCACTCTCCGTATAGCCTAACATTCTTATGGCATAACGACTTCACTCTTCGTATAGCCTAACATTTGTATGGCATAACGACTTCACTCTTCGTATAGCCTAACATTCGTATGGCATAACGACTTCACCCTGCGTATGTTATGTCATGTACTTGTAGTATACGGCAATTAAATGGGAAAACACTAATGGCCGGCGGAGTCCGATAAACATTTGCATCAGTATCGGGTATACAACTGAATGGTATAAAAATTAGGTCGAAATTCGACCATGATTTTTGAACGTTTCTTTTGGTAGTCGCACCTAGTGTAGTTTACACTGCTGAATAGGGTTATGGATATACCCAAAGGTCAAAACACGATACCTGTGACAAATATTCAAAAGTTTATAACTCAGTAACTATGATAGTTAGGTTTAAACAGTCTTCATTAAGCATCCACATATGACCTACGGTATATGTACCCAAAATATTATTTAGAACTTTTAATACACCGTGTATATTGACGATTAAATGGCGCCATCTTGCTAACTTTGCACGAAACCCAGCTTAAAAGACGGAGAAAAATTCGTTCATTACAAAAATATACAGGGTGTATCAGAAGTCCGAAATAATACTTTGGGTACATATACGGTAGCTCATATGTGTATGCTTAGTCAAGACAGTTTATGCCTGACTATCATAGTTACTGAGTTATAGACCTTTGAATATTTGTCACAGGTATTGTGTTCTGAGCTTTGGGTACATCCATAACCCTATTCAGCAGTGTAAACTACACTAATGAGGGGCGTCTACCAGTATTCACAAAACGGAACACGCAAATTTTACATGGGACTGGAGATATTACGAGTTATAGAAATTGACGACCGAAAAAAATATTGAAAAACATGGTCAAATTTCAATCAACTTTTTATACCATTCATTTGTATACCCGATACTGATGCAACCGTCCAAGTTTTATTTTGGACTTCTGAAACACGCTGTATAACTCAATATCGCCAAAAATGGCGCTCGAATCACTTCGCCTTTTCACCGTCTCGATGTGAAGATTTCTTCACCTGTGAAGTCTGCTGTTCACAGCGCATTGTTGGCCGGTATCTTCAGATGTGAACCACGGTTGTGAGTTGCAGCGAATCTCCTTAAATTGCCCAATCCATCGGTCCACGCGAAATGTTCCATCCACAATACAATGTGCCTCCTATAATCATAGGTAGACACCGGATTATATGCATTACTAGCTGTGCCCGCGACTTCGCCCGCGTGGACTTTAGGGAGATTACCCGGAAATATGGGTATTATGTTTTTCCCGAGGAACCCTAATGCTTTTTCTAAAATTAAAGTAGCCTAAGTTACGCCTTGGAATGTCAGCTATCTGTCAGTGAAAGTCCCATTGAAATCGGTTCAGGCGTTTAGAAGTTTACCCCAAACAAACAGACAGACAGACAAAAAAATTTAAAATTGCGTTTTCGTTATAGGTATCGTATATACTTTCATACGCATTTGGTAAAAAAGTGTTATTTTGATATTACAAACAGACACTCCAATTTTATTTATTTGTATAGATCAAAATGCCAAAAAACGCATGCAAATATACACGTTATAGTTTTTACTAAAACAAAAAAAAAAACGAGTATAGATTTTCTTGGGTGAAATATCTATTCAGTGCTACCAATGATATTCTTTTTATTTTTTTTACATCATCACGCCTGTATTCCCCGAAGGGGTAGGCAGAGGTGCACTGTAGTGCGCCCACACTTCGCCGATGTATTTTGGTCCCAATGTAATAGGGGGCGAGCCTATGGCCATTATACCGGGCACATTCCCCTTCAATACGAGGGAGATTTGGGTCATAGTCCACCACGCTGGTCCAGTGCGGGTTGGTGAACATCACACGCCTTTCTATAGACGTGCAGGTTTCCTCACGATGTTTTCCTTCACCGTTCAGCAAGTGGTAATCATTGTTGAAAATGACATTCGCACTTGAAAATTATCTCAGAGGTGCGGGCCCGGGATTTGAACTTGCACCCCTTACGTTCAAGGCGGGCGTTCTTGCCCACGACCACTGCTTTATATTCTAGTAAATACGTAAATTTACTATTAATATCATTTAGGATTTAAAAAAATAGTTTTTTGGGTTCCGTACCTAACGGGTAAAACGGGAACCCTATTATTAAGACTTCGCTGTCCGTCCGTCCGTCCGTCTGTCACCAGGCTGTATCTCATGAACCGTGATAGTTAGACAGTTGACATTTTCACAGATTATGTATTTCTGTTGCCGCTATAACAAAAAAATTGAATAAAACAAATATTTAAGGGGGCTCCCATACAACAAACGTGATTTTTTTGCTCGTTTTTATAGATAATGGTACGGAACCCTTCGTGCGCGAGTCCGACTCGCACTTGGCCGGTTTTTTTTGGCCCGATAAATGGATTCTTCGATTAATGGATCTCAGAGCGCCATCCCTGATTCAGTGCGCTCCACAGATAGTATTATATTGGTATATCATCACGCACGACGCCGATATAAAAATATGACGCCGTCGCGATGATGCTATACAAAAATGATTGCGTCATGACGCCGCTGTCAAAACTATAACGGCGCTGCTAATAAAATAAGTAGTAAAAGCGTCATAGTGCTCATAGTTGTAGTTTCCATACGTGAGAAAAAGGCGTCATGACGCCGCTGCCAAAACTATAATAGCGTCACGACGCCCGCTATTAACATGGTCAAAGTGCGATATTAATAATGTCAAAATGTATAGAAATACCAGGAACGCATAGCTCGTAGTAGAGTTGCCGAGAACTATGTGTCTTCGGTCGCCCGGGCAAGCGATCAAAACTGTCTCCGAGCGGCGGAAAGAGATGGCGCCACCAGCGCCAGGCCTCATGTATCCGCCATTCCGCAAAAACACCGGCGAGGGATTCCCAAAATCTTTGTTTAGTGACAAAACGCAATCTGTAATAGAATTTAAAAATATACTATATACAGTTATCGTCAAAGAACAAAAAAGAACAATAACATTGCGAAACGTCTGATCGAAACATCCGATGGAAACTATTTTCAGTACAAATTATATAAAATATTGATTCATCCGCCATCTTTATCACTGTCATCACCCATTTTTATTTATAATGTGTATGAATTGAATTTGTCCTTGCTATTAATTACTCGACATTAATTAATCGCATGTGCAGGCATTTCTCATTTTATTCCATTAAATATCATCATTTCATTTTAACTACCTACAGCCCTTTTAACGTCCCACTGCTGGGCACGGGTCTCCCCTCAATGCGAGGGGGCTTCAGGCCACCACGCTGACCCAGTGCGGGTTGGCAGACTTCACACATCTATCGAGAACAAGTGAAGTTCCCTCAGACGTGCAGGTTTCCTCACGATGTTTTCCTACACCGTTTCATAGCAAGTGATAATCCCGGATGAAAATGAGATTCGCACATAAACCCAGAAGTGCGAGCCGGGGTTTGAACTTGCACACTTTGATTGCAAGGCGTGCGTTCGACCACTCGGCTACCACAGCTCATTTCATTCATTTCGTAAAAATGAAAAATTAATAACTTAACGCACGATAAATAAAACTGTAATCAACCCAAAAAGTTGTATACCTACCTTTTTCTTAATTTAATGTTAAGTTCACATTATATCGTTCAAAGTTGACGACTTGGTTTAGTGGTTTGAGTGCAGACCGCGCGACTCACTGAACGTGTTTGCAAGTTCAATTCCCGCCAGCGGCAAATTTCGGAATTTGCACTAGTATGGGCGTAACTGGCTTCGTCCCAGACGCCCCCGTCCATTGTACGGTACCCATAGTACAAGCGTTGCTTAGTTTGGGATCATACGATGAGTATGTGTTTATTCTCGACAACTATAGTACGTAACAAAAAACAAAAACAGACTTTCTATACCTAGGTGCACTAAAAAGCAAACAATAACCTTATAATTCATTACATTTGGAGTAGATACCAATCTACGTCAGACTACGCAAATACGCACATGAATTTAGATTTTGGACCAAATGGCAACTATTCCGCATCAAACTAAAAGTGAATCACGTAAATCGGAACATAAATCTCAGCGTAATCGGTGTACATACATAAAATACAAAACCGGCCAAGTGCGAGTCGGACTCGCACACAAAGGGTTCCGTACCATTATCTATAAAAACGGTAAAAAAATCACGTTTGTTGTATGTGAGCCTACTTAAATATTTATTTTATTCTGTATTTTAGTATTTGTTGTTATAGCGGCAATAGAAATACAACATCTGTGAAAATTTCAACTCTCTAGCTATCACGGGTCATGAGATACAGCCTGGTGACAGACGGACGGACGGACGGACGGACGTACAGCGAAGTCTCAGTAATAGGGTTCCCGTTTCACCCTTTGGGTACGGAACCCTAAAAAACAATCGAATTGAGAAGGAGAACTTCCTCCTTTTGAAGGTCGGTTAAAAATGCTTTGTCTTGAATGAGTGACGGATCAACGCACAGCCTAAACCGCTGATCGTAGAGACCTGAAACTTGGAGGTTATGTTCTTTGTATGACGTAGGCATCCGATATGAAAGGATTTTCCGAAATTATACCCCCTGGGGTGAACAGGGGGGGCAAATTTTATATGGGACAACATGATTCTTTGGTCCAATCTATTTCAAATTATGCATAAACCTTATTAGAAATTACCTTTTCAGTATTCAAATTTTAAATTTTAGCTTTAACTCAATTTTTAGTTTAGTTTCAACTTTATTTGTTTCTTTTTTAAATGTTTAAGTCTCACGTCGGTGAAAGTTGTACACACCTGTCATAGGTGTACATAGGTGTACATATCAGAACAGTTTTTATTTAATATTTTATTTAGTCAATTGTTAATAGGTATACTGTTGGTGTGTCGTTCTTAAATAAATAAATAAATAGAACCATTTCTACGCGGGCAAAAGAAAAGCTAGAAGCATAATACATTAGTTTTATACTAATTTAAAACGTAATTTACCTATTCATTGGGGACACGAACTATCGTTTGTTAAAAATCATTATCTTATCTCCTTAGGCAGTTTAAGTTTAGGTTAAATGTTGAAAAATAATAGGTCATGGCAATTTATTTTTTAGATAAAACACTTCTCACTTAAATATACAACATAGGTGTTGAAATGATGGAAGGAAACATTTTTAGGAAATCTGCACGTCGAAACATAACCAGTTTTATTTATCCTACCAAACCGCACAAAGGAGCAATAAAGCAGTGGTCAAAGTCATTTATTCTGTATAGGCCTATGGGGGCACTTACAAATTGTCAAGTTCACATTTTTTTTCTTATATTCTACTATGCTACCACCGGATCGAAACGCGACCTCAACTGAGAAGATCCGGCAAGAAACTCAGTGGGCTGATCCTTTTCTAAATCGCCAAAACTTATTACAAATACACAGGTACATATAGCTCCAGTGTGTTGCCTTAGAGCTGCTTTTAATAATGAAGATAAGATAATAATACGTTAGTAAGGCAGTGGTAGCCGAGTGGTCGAACGCACGCCTTGCAATCAAAGTGTGCAGGTTCAAACCCCGGCTTACACCTCTGGGAATTATGTGCGAATCTCATTTTCATCCGAGATTATCACTTGCTATGAAACGGTGAAGGAAAACATCGTGAGGAAGCCTGCACGTCTGAGGGAACTTGACTAGTTTTCGATTGATGTGTGAAGTCTGCCAACCCGCACTGGGCCAGTGTGGTGGACTATGGCCCGAATCCTCCTCGCATTGAGGGGAGGCCCGTACCCAGTGGTGGGACGTTAAAAGGGTTGTAGTAGTAGTACCAAACCGCATTAAGCAAAGAGTGTAGTGATATATTATGCACAAGGTCGAAGGGAAGTCCGTACACAAAAATAAGTACTAGGTACAATAAATAGTAGGAAATAATGCATAAAGAATAAATACATCATCATCATCACGCTTGTATTCCCCGAAGGGGTAGGCAGAGGTGCACTGTAGTGCGCCCACACTTCGCCGATGTATTTTGGTCCCAATGTAATAGGGGGTGAGCCTATTGCCATTATACCGGGCACATTCCCCCTCAATACGAGGGAGATTTGGGCCATAGTCCACCACGCTGGCCCAGTGCGGGTTGGTGAACTACACACGCCTTTCTATAGACGTGCAGGTTTCCTCACGATGTTTTCCTTCACCGTTCAGCAAGTGGTAATCATTTTTTAAAATGACATTCGCGCATGAAAATTATCTCACAGGTGCGGACCTGGGAATTGAACTTGCACCCCTTACGTTCTTGCCCACGAGGCCATGCATAAAGCAAGTACTCGTATATTTTATTTGTCACGTGTAATGACAATAGAACGTAAGAAGGTTTTCATTATAGTATTTATAAGATAAGCAAAAACCGGCCAAGTGCGAGTCGGACTTTAATTATTCACGGCTAATAATTCACGTTTGTTGTATGGGAGCCCCTTAAATATATATTTTAATCTGTTTTTAGTATTTGTTGTTATAGCGGCAACAGAAATACATCATCTGTGAAATTTTCAACTGCCTATCACGGTTCATGAGATACAGCCTGGTGATAGACGAACGGACGGACGGACAGCGAAGTGTTAGTAATAGGGTTCCCGTTTCAACCTTTGGGTACGGAACCCTAAAAAATCCATGAAACAAAACGAACGCAAATTTTATCACATTTTATTTATAATGGTAGCACAGTGGTAGCTACCAGTAGCAGCTTTGCAATCAAAGTGCGCAGATTCTATCCCCGGCTCGCACCTCTGGGTTACATGTGCGAATCTCATTTTCATCGGAGATTATCACTTGCTAAGAAACGGTGACGGAAAACATCGTGAGGAAACCTGTGTGCCCGGTATAATGGCAATAGGCTCGCCCCCTATTACATTGGGACCAAAATACATCGGCGAAGTGTGGGCGCACTGCAGTGCACCTCTGCCTACCCCTTCGGGGAATACAGGCGTATTATTATTATTTATTTATAATCTGTTTTTATTGTATATTTTATTCATGTTAATTACTTGATGCTAGAAAAAACACATGCTTAATGCGGATGCAGCCATTCCTCATTCCTAATTTTAATTTTAATTATTTTAATTAATCATTTTAATTTAATTCGTATGCCACTGCTCCACCTGCATTAACGTTAACGTTGATGTTAATGTCCAACTACTCGTTATTTAAGGCAGGGCTGTCCAAACTACAACTACTACTACTACCTTCGCTGGCCATTTAATTTTACAACAAAAGCTGGAGGGCCGCAGAAAAAAATATTTACAGTTTTCAATAAAAAAAAAATACAATGTAATAATTTATTTTTACGTCTATTTGTTCTTCGTTAATTTATCTTTAACGATCATATCGATATCAACGTCAACATTAGTTGTAGCCAGACGCATTGCACGAAGAAGTGACTTATCTTACAGCGAAGATCTATACAGCTTAGATCTTATAAAGTTAAAAAAGTGCTGCCCATCATTGATCCCATTTTCAAGACAAAATTTGTAAGTTTGGAGCCAAGGGCGGCAGATTTTATGGGCGGCTAATTTGAGGTCAAAATATTTTTTAAGGTCCTAACAAATTGAAAATATTCATATTTATAAGTAGGTAATCATACCTAAATATTACTACTATACTAATATTGTTTCATCACTTTCATCTACCACCACCACTACAGCCCATTTAACGTCCCACTGCTGGGCACGGGCCTCCCCTCAATGCGAGGGATTCAGGCCATAGTCCACCACGCAGGCCCAGTGCGGGTTGGCAGACATCACACATTTATCGAGAACTAGACAAATTCCCTCAGACGTGCAGGTTTCCTCACGATGTTTTCCTTCACCGTTTCATAGCAAGTGATAATCTCGGATGATAATGCGATTCGCACATAAATCCCAGAGGTGCGAGCCGGGGTTTGAACCCGCTCACTTTGATTTGCAAGATGTGCGTTCGACCACTCGGCTACCACTGCTACTTTCGACCATTCGGCTACCACTGCTACTTACACAATTTAATAAAAAATAAAAAACCTAAAGACGAGCGATTCTTATGCGATTGCAGCTATGCATTCCAAAGGTATGGTTCTGATCGAAGTAACTCTAAAAACTCTAATGTTTTCTTATTTGACCACTCCATTACCGTTCTGGTAGTAATGCAGTTCCCGCCTAATAACAAATTACCCACGCCGTTGTCTGCGCGTGCGCCCCGCGGAATGAGACGGCGTTAATGTAGCCAACATCGCTTAGCGCGCTAAGCTACGCGCTAAAACCCTAAACAGAACGCAGCTGTGTGAATAACGTAAACAAAAACAACATGGCCGCTTACCGCTAGTGACGTCACAGATTGCATTTAATAAAACCACAAAGGCACAACACTTGTACACGTCCATCGCGTTCGTGAACGGAACTACTGATTTTATTTTTAATTTGAAAACACGCAAATGATACTGACTAACGGTATCAAAGAGGCGTTCCCGCTACTATTTATTCAATACTCATATTAATCTCGCGCGCTTATTTAAAGGAGCGAGATTGATGTGAGTTTTCTGTAATTATCATATTACCGCTTTTAAGGTATTGTTGTCTCAATAGTAAGTGACAGATTTTGTACTGACTCAAACTGTAAGTAATATTTAAAAAGTTGCCGCAAGACAAGGGCCTTACCGTTGATGGAAAGAGGCCATTAACACAAAAAAAAATAGTAACTGTCAATTCTTGACAGATTTTGTACTGGGTTATCTGTTCAAATTTGAAAGTAATATCGCAGTAACTATTGTGTAAAGAAACATTACTGCGAGACAGCCACCCATCGATCTTCACAAACTTTCAGATCATCACGCCTGTATTTCCCGAAGGTGTAGGCAGAGGTGCAGTGCCGTGCGCCCACACTTCGCCGATGTATTTTGGTCCCAATTTCATGGGGGCGAGCCTATTGCCATTATACCGGGCACACTCCCCCTCAATACGAGGGAGATTTGGGCCATAGTCCACCACGCTGGCCCACACATTTATAATATTAGTAGGATTGACACTTCAGGATGGTGTGGGACCGTTCAAGTATTACGTAAGCACTATGGGGGGAGGGGGGTCTGTGTTTTGCTTATTTTGGACGACATGGGGGGCAGGGGAGTCTAGATGATGATTACATCATCGGTAGTTTTTACTTTTTCACACGAATGGCAACCCTCACATTGTCTATGCTTGAAAACGAAACGCACTTTCGGGGATAAAATTATAAAACATTTAAATTATTAAAAAAAATACATTTTAATTGAAAACTGTTTACGTCAGCATGGGGGGTGGGGGTAAGAGCTTTGCTTTCTTTTGCTGACAAGGGGGATGGAGGGGTAAATAATTGTAATAAATCTGCTTACGTAACATTTGAACGGCCCCTGAGATGAAAAACAAGCTGTTAGTAGTACCTATCAACAAACAAGTGCCTAACGCAAATATATTTACTAATTAGTGCAGTCAACGACATATTAATCAGGACAAACAAAAACATACCGGTCGAATCAGAACCTCATCCTTTTTGGAGTCGGTTGAAAAGTAATTTTAAGATTGATTTTTTAGGTAATCATCACATTTTTATGGAATAAGATGAGCAATTGGTGTTCTGCCATTGTCAAGCATTTAAAATCAAGAACAAATCTAATAAATACACTACCAAAATTTGCTTTTAATAATCAATTGCTGTTCGTTAGTCTCGCATAATCTCAAAAACTGCTTGACCTATTTAACTTTTTTTTTGTTTTGTTAGCTCTAATACAGGGGTAGTATAAAGAAAAAACTAACATGATCCGTGATATGAAGTTTGCCGCCATTTCTCACCTTATTTCATTTATTTCGTTATAAGATAACTCGTACAGCGCCTCTAGCGGCGATTTAACGAACTGGGTCGCACACATAACGCGATCTCCGATTAATTAACACTTTTCCTTCTGAGTGTATCAAACGCTAATTAGTTTTAGGTATCTCCTTTTTTTATAGAAACATTGCAATACCTTATCAGTGACTTAGTGGGTAATTCCTGAATGACGACAGAAATCACGAGATATTTTTTGCATTTACCCGCAATATCTGCAGGGGTTCTGTTGTTGACTTTCGGTCTGGAGTTGCTATTACGATTTAAAAGCCATGTACACATCTTATATCAATGGTAGCTAGAAACCGATTAGTCTAATGGCTTCAAATGTCTGCACTGGTCATATTGTAGCTACTACTACAGCCCTTTTTAACGTCCCACAGCTGGGCATGCGAGGGGGATTCGGGCCATAGTCCACCACGCTGGCCCAGTGCGGGTAGGCAGACTTAACATATCTATCGAGAACTAGTCAAGATCCCTCAGACGTGCAGGTTTCCTCACGATATTTTCCTTCACCGTTTGTGCTACCATTACTGAAATATGTTTTTATGCTTTAAAAAATTAAAATTAAAGCTACTTCCCTACAATAGTATTAGGGGAATTGTGGCGCTACGGTGGGGACATCTAACCTAACATAATAAAAAATGCTGTTGCTCTCACTCGCAAAGCGCGCCGTTAGATTTTTCACATCAAAAGTCATATCATTTATTTCGTACTATTTCTTTGCGGAATTTTGGAATCCCAATGATTTTCCCAAAATTAGAGTAGTCTAAGTTACTCCTTGTACTTAACCAAACTACCCACTTGTAGTCACATAATTGTATTCATCATACAAAGAACAAAAACTTACCCACAAATTATATGTTTTTTAACCGACTTCAAAAAGGAGGATCAATTCGACCCGTATGTTTTTTTTTTTTATGTTTTTTTTTTTTTTTTATGTATGTTACCGCATATCTCCGGCGTCTGTAGACCAATTTCGAAATTTTTTTTGAGGTTTGCTAGGAAATTCTTCAAGGTTGGTCCCATTTCCAAAATATTATCAGAAATCTAACCCCTTGGGGGTGAAATGGGGGGTTGAAGGTCGCATAATTTCAAAAATATTTTTTGAACGACTTGAAACTTTGTATATGCATTTAACATACAAAATAAAAAAACACGTCTTTCAGGAATTTTGAAAGAAAAAATATGTAGGGGGTGAAATGGGGGCCTAATCCGGACTACAGCATATCTCCGGCGTTAGTGAACCGATTTCGAAAAATCTTTTTTTGCTTAATACGGATTGTTAACAAATATCGAAACCCACCCCCAAAGGGGTGGAAAGGGGGGGTGAGGGGGGTGATTTTTTATTTGGCTGTAAATTTTTAGTTTTTTAGGGCTGTTATAAGGTGATAATATTTACAATTTTTCAACGATTATTGACACTAAAAATCGTAAAAAAAAATTATTTTTAACAAAAAACAAAAACCGACTTCAAAAACCTAGGTGCACTAAAAAGCTACAAATAACCTTACAATTCATTACATTTGGAGTCGGTGCCAATTCATGTGTGTATTTGCCTTGTCCGACGTTGATTGGCACCTACTCCAAATGTAATGAATTGTAAGGTTATTTGTAGCTTTTTAGTGCACCTAGGTTTTTGAAGTCGGTTTTTGTTTTTTGTTAATTTACCACCGGTATATACGCAATAATTTCAAGTTATTCCGTAAGTCAGGTCATATTATTTCGACCTTTTTTAATTACCTGATGTTGATTTGTATAAAGTTCCTACTAAAACTAACATAATTATTTTAATGTTCCTTAATATTTATGTTCTTATAATCATGTTACTATTTATTGCTCTTAATGTTCAAACAGGCGAAATAGCCTCAGCAACTTGTTATTTTTAAGACTAGCGTACAATTAGAATAAGATCTTTTCTGTACCATATTTGTTTGACGACCAATAAAGACCTTTTAAAACAAACAAACACTCCTTGTACTATCAGCTATCTGCCAACGAGCCCCGTCAAAGTCGGTCCATCCGTTCGGGAGTTATACCTAAAACACAGGCAGACATAAAAAAAAATGGATTTCCATTACCGATAGGTACCGTAATATATGTATATGTATGGCTCCACAGGAACTCATTTGAGAGATTTTTGCTATTTGTGCCGTTTTCCTCCTCCTTCCTACATTTAAATCTTACACTGACACAGCTTGTAATTTTTATTGCTGATTAATTTTGTGTTTTGATAATGTATAGCCTCATTAACTTTATATTGTAAAATTAAGAAAAACACATGTAAATCCTTGTTGAAAAAAGCAACCATGGAGTTTCTTGCCCATTCTTCTCCATAGGAAATGCATTCCGAATGGGTGGTAGAGATACTATTAATATTATTGATTTTTTATTGACGATTCATAAGTGCCTGTATTGGTTTACATGAATAAAAAAAAAAACTCTGATTCTGATTCTATGTTCGTATACTTTAATATGCATTTAATAAAAATCTGTCATTACAGACACATAATTAATTTTATTTGTGTGTAATAGATAAAAAGTGGTAATGATAATTCACCAAGGATATTTCGATGTTGACTGTACTTTGAAATGTCAGAAGGAAAAAAAAAGGGATAATATAATAATAATATAATAATACATCATCACGCCTGTATTCCCCGAAGGGGTAGGCAGAGGTGCACTGCAGTGCGCCCACACTTCGCCGATGTATTTTGGTCCCAATGTAATAGGGGGCGAGCCTATTGCCATTATACTGGGCACACAGGTTTCCTCACGATGTTTTCCGTCACCGTTTCTTAGCAAGTGATAATCTCAGATGAAAATGAGATTCGCACATGGAACCCAGAGGTGCGAGCCGGGGATAGAACCTGCGCACTTTGATTGCAAAGCGTGCGTTCGACCACTCGGCTACCACTGCTACTAAAAAAAGGGATATATATTTAAATAATTTATTTTACAGGTAACAGATCTCCCCAGTTGCTGGACCGCGCGCATCTGTATGTTGTCTGATCGTATTTCCCTTTTGAGAATATTATTTCCTTTAATTCTCCTTGTGCAGTACATAATCTGCATATTGTATGGCCTGACTTAACAATCGGAGCTCGAACAATCCTTGGCCACTGCGGATCGTCCGACGGCCGATCACCTTTCTTCAAAATCACATACGAAAACACATCAGCAACGATTTCAACCTTTGAAGGATATGCCAGAGTTTCATACTTCATAAGAAAGTTGCACGGTGTTTTATGTTCTAAATACCTTGGACAGACATTGTCGTTTGGACACGGAGAGAACACATAACCTTTATGTTTTCCCGTTAAATTCAGAACAAATTCTCGTGCTTCGTTGACGATTCTGAAGCCAGCGTTTGTGCCTTGCTCGATAACGATTAAGTAATCTTCAGTTTTGTTCCATAGTTTCTGTATTGTCTCTAATCTAGATTTCATACTCGGCAATTCAAACAAAGAGAATGCTGATAGAACAATACTGTATTTTAAATCTGTTGATGCTGGCAAGAATTGTCTTTGGAAGTAACTTTTTAATGGCATTTCTACATTGTCTCTGCCTTGGCATAATATGAGACGAGCCAAGTCATGCATATTAGGTGAAGTATCAACACAAAAATATTCAAAGATTTCCTTTTTCCAAAAATGATTGATGGCCCAAGTACCTGTTCCGACACCAGAGCCAAAGTCGAAGAAGCTTCGGGGTTTAAAGTCTGGATGAAATTTGACTATTTCATCTAAAACACGTACCAGGATAGCATAATCAGGAGCAGCTCTACACATCAAATACTGTAAACATGTCGCCTTATCATAAGATATATTCCCCCATCTATACACGCATTTCTTCAGCGCAGTGTAAACTTTATTCTGTACCTTCTTATCGTAGAAATCCTGTTCGGTTTCCGACAATTCTCTGTTAATTTTCGAGTAAACCTTATTGGTTACGCGCTCTTGAATGTTCGCGGCTTTTTCGTCGATTTCACCCTCTTCTGGCGGTAGTAACCTTGAGTGTAGGTAGTTCCTTAACGCTATGCTCTCTTGGTAGAAAGCCTTCGCTCCGGCGTCATCTAGAATTAACTTGATCGCCTTCTGAATATCCGGAGGTATTGTTGCTATTTTTATACGATTCGTACCGGGATGTTTTCGAGGTTTATACACTTGGGCATCGAAATTATCTTTTAAATTAGGATCGACGGCAACCTTAGTAGTGTATTTCACATAAAGCGACGAGACATAATTGATTTTTATTTTTCTAAACATTTTTATAACCTCAGTTACGACCGCTTGCGATGTTTTTGTTAGAAATGTCAATTTCGTTTTATTTTATATTGTGTTTTACGGCTTTGGGTACTAGCCCTTTAAAGCCTGTAGTAAATTTGTTTTGTTTTTTATTTAAAGATCAGTCACTCGTTTTTGTTATTCGTTTCTCCAATAGGCACAGTCCACATTAAGTTTACAATTGTCCCACAGTATTTGAAATGTTTTGAAATAATGATTTGAAATTTTTTGGTTTTTTCAAAATGCCCACAAGGCATCTTGGCACCTTTTCCAATATATTTGTGTATATATTTGTACATAGTTCTTTGGTAGGTATGTATATATAAATGATTAGGCTTAATTTTTTTTTTATTATTTACATGTAATATTTACCAATTATTATTAAAAAGATTGATAAGAATATATAAGGTGTTACTAAAATAGAGATTTCTATTTCTATTGTACTATGCTATACGATTCAAATGAGAATAGGATCGACTTGGCGCCATATCGTGACATGAAAAATAATACTGAAATGCGTTTAGGTTTCACGTTATTTTATGTTGAAATTTGTAAATTATACGATATTTACTGATGGTATGTGATCCCAGTGTCCTTCATAGTTATTGTAGTATTATTTCTACACAATTTCACTACGCAAACTGGCATTTAACTTTGGATTAAGCACGAAATTCAATCAAACATTCGGTACGTACACCTCACACACAGCTTGCAGTGTGACTGACTCAGGTACGCCGACTTCGGCGTAGTACTTATTTGTGGCCGCATTTGACAAGAACGCCGCGCCAGCGGTATCTAGTCGAGCGAAGCGAAGACCAATAATTTATCTATGACTTTATCTGTTATTAAAATTATTTTTCATAGAAATGTTAACGACCAAAATAGATCTTAAAACCAAAGGGCCAATTTATAATTAATAAAACTGTGATTAATACAAAAAAAAATGTTTTTTTTACATAACACTGGCTGAAATACGCGCTAAACGCCTTTCCTCATCTTATTTCATTAAATATAACCTCTTCAATCATTTCGTTCACAATATCACAATTATTAGCTCTAACTATAGCGTAATAGAAGCGATATGTTTTCATATAATAAAGTTACGAAGGGGACAGCGTAGAAGTGAAACGAAGTTCAAACAAGCATAATCTCATCACATCATAACACCGGTATTCCCCAGGGATAGGCAGAGGTGCACTGCCAAAATTGAATTATTGGAAAATATTGGAATGTTGAAAATCTGTATAAATTTCACTTTAAATTTTTTATCGGTATGACATGTTGAAAAATCTGTATGGATACCGATTAATCTGTATATCTGGCAACACTGTTGACATTTTTTGTAACGTTCAAAAACAGTAATAAAATAGTAGTATACAGAATACCTATTTTTTTTTTAATTTGTCGTGATATCGAGTTAAAAAAGTCCTTGCTATAATTTGAAATTGACAAAATATCCGCTTATCGCAGGTGTTGCCATTCCCTTATTCCATTAAAAAACGTTGCATACATATTAAGAAATCTTCCAGTAGGTATATAAAACCACCTGCATGGGCGTTTAAAGATTCCGGCCGCCGCTACTCTCGTCGAAAGTGAAGCAGACTTACTATAGGTGCTTCATTTACTGTTTAGCAAGACCTTTGTCTGACCTTTTTTTAAATTATGTAATATATTCATAGACAGCAAAAATGTTCTAAAATCAAAAATCTGATTTTTTGGTAAAAGCTTGCTACCAAATTAACTAATTTTGTGTAAATCAGAAGTTTATTAAAACAATTTGAATATTGAAATCAGCTTTTTAATTTATCTTCTTCTTGCTTGTGCTTGTTGATACATTCCTTAAATTGGTTCACCTCTGTCTGACACTGCCTCCAGTCCTTCGTTGTAGCTATGCACTCCTGGTACATAAATAAGTTTATACTCACATAATTATACATTAACACACCTGTATACCTATACGGGGTAGGCAGAGGTACACTGCAGTGCACCCGCACTTCGCCAATGTATTTTATTCCCAATGTAATAGGGGGTGAGACTGTTGTCATTATACTGGGCACATTCCCCCTCAATACGAGAGAGATTTGGCCCAAAGTCCACCAAGCTGGCCCAGTGCAGGTTGGTGAACTTCACACACCTTACTATAGACATTCCCATTTACATTTGCACAAGAACATCCTCAGAAATATCAAGGTGCATGTTTCATATATAAAAGGTATTTTATTTAAGCATCTAATGTTGAATAATATCATTCATATATTTGTATAAAAAAAGATTTCATCAGATTTATTTAGAATTTAAACAACCTCCATCGTGATAATATCAATGAAATATTTATTAAAAAATTCAACCCATAACCCACCCAACAGTGAAGGAAAACATCGTGAGGAAACCTGCACGTCTATAGAAAGGCGTGTGAAGTTCACCAACCCGCACTAGGCCAGTGTGGTGGACCATGGCCCAAATCTCCCTCGTATGGAGGGGAAATGTGCCCAGTATAATGGTAATAGGCTTGCCCTCAAATACATCGTCGAAGAGTGGGCGCACTACAGTGCACCTCTGATGTATTATTATTATACAACCCCTATGGTCAAAGTTTGGGCGGCAAACGTGTAAAAAAAAAATCTAAACAAAAGTAAGTTTTATGGTGTGTATTGTCTGTCTATGGATTGTTTATAAGCCTCTTCAAAGGTGTGACGACCAGTGCTATCACTGTTGATCGTAAAGAAAGGGAAAAATTTCACTAATAAAAGTGTTAATAAATTTTGTACTCACTTGCACTTTATAATGTTTTTCCAAGCATCCCGTTTTCTTCAGCATTGTCTCCACAGGGTCGTCATCACTGTCTGCGAGCTTCTCACGAGGTTTTACGGTCATTTTCCTTATTTTGTACAGCGATTGACTAGAATAGGATTACGAAAAACAAACAATTTCCTAACCTCTCCCTCCTCGGTTCGATTTGACAGCTGTCATAAATCAGCTGGCAATCTGACGTTGAAAACTATACAATTCGGATATTACCGGCTATTTAGAGTGCTTCGTACGCATTACAAAACAAAAACCTGATAATACTCATTTTAAAGGATCTTTAAAATAAATTCTCGCAAGATCGGAACAAAACCAATGATATTCTAAGTAAAACAGATATGTTATGAGCGCGCACTAGTGAAGACTCGAATACAACCAGTGATATTTGAATTAATACGACCAATTTGACGTTACATACGTCGAATGAGAGATGAGTCGTTCATGCGAGTATTAGGGCCATTATATCGATAAAAAAATAGATGTTGTGGCTACACTATGATTGCAATACAGTGAAATGTAAAACTTAATGCTTATTATTATTATCACCTTGTTTTACAAATCTGTAGAACTGACAAATCATACTTTATTACCAATTTAGCAATTGATCGCTTCCAGATTAGTTTTTCTCTTGCGCGTAAACAGTCATTTCAGCGTAAGCGCTTTTAAAAGCCGATTACGCTCTATTCCGACGCTGTTCTCACATGTTTTATACGAGCTGTGCAGGTGTATAAAACGCTTATTTGAAAAAGTCTTATTAGCGTTTACAATAGATAACGCTTCTAGGACTTTTGACCTTGTTTTAAACTTTTCACTACCTTTAATAGGTATATCGTGTTTCTGTTCTAAGCCGAATAATAGTGTAGGTATAATAATTTATAATAATTTTATTTTTAATAATAAAAAACATAAAACACAAATTTAAGCTAAGATTTTGCTCTTGTTACGGAGAGCTGTGTACGCAACTAGGATGGAGATGGCTGTAGCCAGCACCTCGGAGTTCACCCACGGACCAGAGTAACCTGAAGAAAAAATACAAATACACTTGTAAATGAAGCACTTTTAACCACAGACAAAATAACGAGATTTTGCAATAAAATGCTGCATTTTTTATTATACTCTGGAATCCATAATGGGAACTAATTTGAACTGTCAAAAACAAAGATTTATGAATTAGATGAATACACCATCTATAACACTTATCTTATCACCCATTTTTATTTATAATGTGAATTCAATTGAATTTTCCAGGAATCACAGGTGGAGCTCTTCCTTATCTTCTTCGATTAAATTACATCATTACATTAACTTCGTAAAGACTTGATTATTGAAAATGACATATACACATGAAATCCGGAAATGCCAGAGATGCAAGCACTGTCAGATTTGTCGAGAAATTGACGTCATTTTCTCGACAAATCTGACTGTTGAAAGAGATAAAACTTATGTCTACTCTGTCATTCTAAGTCTACAGGTTGACTGGTCCGAGGTTACTGGTGTGATACTTACTGCCGGGGTGGTGAAGTTGAATGGCAACGAGTGGGGCTACAGTGGCGGATGGGTCGGAGCGGCGCGCGCGGCGGAGAGACGCCCAGCCTTCCTCGTCCAGCACGCGCACCTCGTGGGACCCTGAACGAGCCTTGGCTGGCTCTTCAGTCCATGATACCTGCGAAAACATAATTTCACGTATAGTATAAAAAAACCAGCCAAGTGCGAGTCGGACTCGGGCAAGAAGGGTTCCGTAACATTATCTATAAAAGCGGCAAAAAAATCACGTTTGTTGTATGGGAGCCCCCTTAAATATTAATTTTATTCTGTTTTTTTTGTATTTGTTGTTATAGCGGCAACAGAAATACATCATTTGTAAAAATTTCAACTGTCTAACTATCACGGTTCATGGCATACAGCCTGGTGACAGACGGATGCACTGCAGTGCGCCCACACTTCGCCGATGTATTTTGGTCCCAATGTAATAGAGGGTGGGCCTATTGCCATTATACCGGGCACATTCTCCCTCAATACGTTTAACAAATTAATGATGTCAAAAACTTGGAAATGTTACTAATATGATTTTAAGATGTTGAAGCAACTGTTATGATTTGTTGTGTAAATGATAACAATAAAAAAAGTCTGCCAAACTGCATAGCAGTTTGTCGGCAGCAGTTCTCGTGTATCCGTTTTACATTTTTCATTACTTAAGTGCTAATATATAATCTAAATATCAATCATTTTACGATATTTGACAATTAATAAGGATTGACTTTCAAGTGTCTATATTGTTGCACTTGGGGCAATGATATATGATCTTCTTTTTTTTTTTTTTTACGAACTGAGTGAAATGATGATATTTTGATGGAATAAGATGAGGAATGGCTCCACCTGCATTTGGCGGGTATTTCAGCCAGTGTCAAGTAATTATAATAGCAAGGGCAAATTCAATAAATACCCATCTATACATCTTTATTCTATACATTCTATCCATACATACATACATACATACATACATACAAATAAATAAAATTGGAGTGTCTGTTTGTAATATCAAAATAACACTTTTTTACCAAATGCGTATGAAAGTATATACGATACCTATAAAGAAAACGCAATTTTAATTTTTTTTGTGTCTGTCTGTCTGTCTATTTGTTTGAGGTAAACTTCTAAACGGCTGAACCGATTTCAATGGGACTTTCACTGACAGATAGCTGACGTTCTAAGGCGTAACTTAGGCTACTTTAATTTTAGAAAAAGCATTAGGGTTCCGCGGGAAAAACATAATACCCATATTTCCGGGTAATCTCCCTAAAGTCCACGCGGGCGAAGTCGCGGGCACAGCTAGTTTTAAATAAAAATGGATGATGACAGTGATAAAGATGGCGGATGAATCCTAACATAAAAAAAAGAATATCATTGACTTGGGGTGTCAAAATTAATGCATAGACATTTTTGCCAATATTTTTTTCTAGCTTTCAAATATAGTTTAATTAATGTCAATGAAATCTATAAAAATATGTGTCTGAAGATACTAAGTCATTTTGACTTGGCTAAATGCTTGAATTAGAAGTGGGTTCACATCAATAGTTTTAAGGGCTGGCATTGAACCCAGAATCAAATGGAGATTTTCAAGGTGCTCAGCCTAACTAGAAGTTTGTGACTTATTATTTCTTACTAACTGTGCCCGCGACTTCGCCCGCGTGGACTTTAGGGAGATTCCCCGGAAATATGGGTATTTTGTTTTTCCCGCGGAACCCTAATGCTTTTTCTAAAATTGAAGTAGCCTAAGTTACGCCTTGGAACGTCAGCTATCTGTCATTGAAAGTCCCATTGAAATCGGTTCAGCCGTTTAGAAGTTTACCTCAAACAAACAGACAGACAGACAAAAAATTTTAAAATTGAGTTACATTATAGGTATTGTATATACTTTCATAAGCATTTGGTAAAAAAGTCTTACTTTGATATTACAAACAGACACTCCAATTTTATTTATTTGTATAGGTGTATAGATATGTCCTTAGATTGAATCAACAAAAACATAATTAAAAATCTGGTATTGAGATACATCTTCTACCATTTATGAAATCCTGGTACACACAACAAAGATATTGGGTTGGGGTGTATCCTTGGTGGCTCTATGGAGTTAGGTTAGGTTAGGTTAGGGTTATTTTTTTTTTTGTTTGCGCTGGGAATGCATTTCCCATCGCAAACAAAAAAAAAAAAGGTTAGGTTAGGTTAGCGCCCCCAAGGGTACACACTGACCCAAAGTTAAACCATTTGCAATTTAATTGTAATGTACTTTTACTAAAGAATTAAATTGTCTGTACAATTGAAGTTATAACCTGCTCGAGTTAGATTATAATTTGTTGAAGAAGCAGCATTTTGTTAGAGTTAATACAGTGCATTTTGATATTGGCAATTATTTTTTTACACCCTTGTGGGACACAAATTTAAAGTTAAAAATTGCTTGTCCAGTTACCAGGGTGTCATAAGTTAAAGGAAGCTGAATAATCAGTATAAATTGCACTTCTAAGATTCTAATGAGACTCTGTAAGGTTATGCTTACCTGGTACTTATTGTCTGCAACACGGGCTGCCGTCAGCGGTTTCCCATCAACTTCAGCGTACAAGGCGTAGTTCTCAGGCATGGGATTATCACATTTTAGCGTGAATTCGGTAATATAAGCTATTTGTGTGACAATTGTAGCATCTAAACTGGTGAACGATGTAGCCTCTACTTGTGGATTTTGGCAGCTCTCAGCGACCGCGACGGACGCAATCGCCATTAAACACACGAAGTATTTTGTGAACATCTTGCAGTCTAATACAATTTGTGACTAAGTTGTTAGAATTTTAAGTTACAATTTTCTTATTTGAACACGGCAGGTCACTGGCAAATCCACGTACAAAATGGAACGTTCAAAATCTGCGTTCGAGAACTTTCGAAATTGTGAATGGTATTTATGTAATCAAAACTAACTCACAAGTATGTTTATTTTAAATAAATATCTAAAATTATTACAGAATTCAAGCTGCGCACTACCAAAGTAAATTACATTTATTTTTTACGTCCTATATTGTTTATTTAAACAAGAAATAATGTACAAAATGTTTTTCAAGTAATAAGAACTATTATGTTCTGAACGCACACACCAAACGTCAGCAGTGACGTGTGGCTAAAATGCCATGTAGATATTGTTGCGTTCAAAATTCTTATTATTTAAAATGCGTTCTATCTCAAAGAATTGTGAAAGTTTTGCTGGTTTATAACAAATGCCTCGGAAAGCATTAGGCTGAAGTACGTGTTTTTAGTTAAATCTAAGTAATATACCTACGCAACAAACGAACGAAAGCTTTTTCATCAGTAGGACTCTAAGTAGGAGTTTTTTAAACTAAATAACAAGTACTATTTACTGGGCGTTATTGTATACGATAATAATAATACATCTTTACTACAATATTTCCCGAAGGGGTAGGCAGAGGTGTACTGACACTTCGCCCATGTAGTTTGGTCCAAATCTAATAGGGGCGAGTCTATAACCGTTACATCTGGCACATTCCATATTAATACGAGGGAGATATTAGCTATAGTACACCACACTGGGCCAGTGCAGGTTGGTGAATTTCACACGCCTTCGTGTTTCGTCACGTTTTTTGCATTCACCATTAACCATTCAGCAAATCACAGAAGGGTGAACCCGGGGTTCGAACCTACAACCCTTGAGTCCAACCACTGCTTTTTAAATTATATTGTCATCTGAAAAGGACTAGGGTAACATAAATGAAAGAAACAAAAAATATAATTTATCCATAAAGGCCTATATTTATTCATTTATTTATATTCTGTTGACATAATCCATCTGTGCCCGCGATTTGCATTCAAAAGAACTCCCAAACGTTATGCGACCCTAGTACGAAGGCGTCACGAGACACGGGTGGCGTCTCGCCCCCGTTTTCTAGCGACGTGACAAGACGACGCCAACATCATTTAAAAATTAACGTAACTACATTATAAATAATAATTTGGACCTATTTATTAATGAAAGTCGTAAAAACCATTTTAAATCTTATTTTAACTGCGCGCGTCCTCGCCGTAGGTACCTCTCCACACACAAAACTCTAAAATTTTACTTATATTTCACAAAATGTCTGTACAATTATTATTTACCACCGATTTATTTACAGGCTGACCACCGAATCAATAATAAATTTCTATCTACAAAACATTTAAAATTGAATTATTTTCAGTAACCAAGTATTCAGTAATGTCATTTAAAATTTATCATAACTTTCTGTTAATTTGAAGATGTGGTAACGACGATTAAAAGGCGATTTAACTCTAGCGCCATTTTGATAACTTTGGACGAAACCCAGTTCAAAAGACGGAGAAAAAATCGCTGATTTCTTCGATATATACAGGGTGTTACAGACGTCCGAAATAATATATAGACGTTTGCCTCAGTATCGGGTATACCACTGAATGGTATAAAAAGTTTTGTCGAAATTCGACCATCTTTTTCCAACTTTTTTTCGTCAATCTCTACATCTCGAGTCCTATGTAAAATTTGCATGTTCTGTTTTGTGAATATTGGTAGTCGCCCCTCATAAGTGTAGTTTGTACTGCTGAATAGGGTTATGGATGTACCCAAAGGCCAGAATATACCTGTGACAAATATTCAAAGGTCTATAACTCAGTAACTATGATAGTTAGGTATAAACTGTCTTCACTAAGCATCCACATATGAGCTACCGTATATGTACCCAAAGTATTATTACGGACTTCTGATACACCGTGTATAACTCAATACCAGCCAACATGGCGCTTAAATCATTTCGCCGTTTAACCGTTGATATAATTACATATATTATAACAGCTACATGTCAATAAATCAACTAAAAATATTTGTATGAGACATCATCTCGAGAGCATGAACGTATAAAAAGGTCTCCGCATCGCTTCCGTCGAAAGTGAAGCAAACTGAGACGGATACCAGTGCGTTGCGCGACTGTCGACTTACAACGAAGTAACAGCCGACTAACTATGTGTGCTTCACTTTTTGTCTAGCGAGAACCATCGTACCTTTTTTATACGTTCATACTTGGGACTGTATAGTGATCAAATAAATTATGTCAATTTCTGTTTTAAGGGTAGCATGTGATTCCATATTTTTATTGTATTTTAATCCCCCCCCCCCCCCCCCCTCCACACACTCTGGGGCGTCTAGTAGATTTTTTTGCTATACGAAAAAGCTAATTTGTCAATACGACCGCCATGACCGCGTAGACATAACTTTTATCTCTTTCAACTGTCAGATTTGTCGAGAAAATGAATGAGCTCGTAGAAAAAGATAATTCATCTATGAAATGTCATTGACAGCGCGAGCGAACTTTTATGGTCGTGTGACTTTTACCACAGTAATACAAACTTTATGCATAATGATATAGAGTACATTTTCGTATTGGCAAACATTTAGACGCGTGATTTTAGACGCTCCAGTTGCAAAAGAGGCAGCGGTAAAGTCTCTGATCAATAATTGAAGAATACATAAACACCTTTATGTATAGATACTATGCGATACAAATGAGAATAGGATCAACTTTGCGCCATATTGTGACGTCATAGCTTTTTTTTTTGAAGGACTTACACTGTTTGCCGTGAGGTGGCCTACAGCGTACAGCTTTACCGGAGGAGTGGCCAGCGCAGAGTGCACTCCAACCAAGGCCCTAAGGGCGGAAAGGGGTGGCAACTAGCTCAAGGGCGCCACAGAGGGCACGACCTCGGCTTGGGCAGTTACCGTGAGGGGAGAGGTAGTGACTGTGCTCGTAGGTGCAAAGATGCACCTACGAGCGGAAGAGGGGGTTCCTCGACCTCGCCGGAGAGATCGGTGTCTGTTTGAGACTGGTGTAGGTGTGTTGGTGGCCCTCTCGACGCCCGGGTCGAGGAGGGCGGTGATCGTCTCGGGAGGATCAATCAACACGTGCCGCGGACGGCGGCGACGAGTTGATGATGTGTGCGCGGGGTCTGGCTCGTAATTGCCGGCGGCGACAATTAGAGGATTTAAATGCGACGCGGCTTTTTTAAAATAGCGTTCGGACGCTATTTTTAAGTATTTTCGAATTGAGAAGAGGCCAAGGTCGGAATGAAGATCTACGTTCCGTATGTACCACGGGGCACCTACGGCCCTACGGGACCGGGACTGACGTCATAGCTGTCAATTCTAACCAGTTAGGTAGGGTGAGCTGAACAAGATATTTTTTTAAATAAAATTTATTCGCAAAGGTTGAGTGAAAAATGCACTCAGTCGCACGACGAAGCACACTAACAACGACAAAATGGCGACTGGCGTCCTTACTTACTTTTCTTTAATAATTTTGGCATGGCTTCTGGGCCTTTGCGCCAAAAATGAAAATAAAATAAAAGGTTATGGTACCTATGGTTTTAAAAAACGAATTATGACTTTGAATAATTAAATATTATGTTGAGACAATTTACTACTAATTTAACCTTTTTATTTCAATTTGATGTAAGACTATTATTATTGCTATGCAAATAAGTTTTTTGCAAACCATACTTTACAAGTGACATTCGACAGATAGAGGTTAGTGACATTCCTATTCTTATTTGAATCGCATAGTACATAGTTCATTTTCGTATTGTCAAAAATTTTGACGCGAATTTAGACGCTTTGGTGTGTGAAGGGTGATCAAACGTGTCCAGGTGATCAGTGGTGATCAATAATGATCATGGTTTGTTGTTCGTTTGAACAAATAATGTGTGTATGATGGCGTGCCCTCGCGGGCTGTGTACTAGGGTGGCAGCGCGCGGCGGAGGTGCGGTCAGTGGTTGGGCGGCGTCTTGGCGGGCGAGGCGGGCGGGGGCGCGCTCCATTCAACGCCATCACCTTCGTATTGCGTGTTCTCCAATCGGGTGATGAGACGCTCATCCTCATCACCGAACTCGCCGCCCATGAGTGATGGCTCACCGACCACCATCACGTCCTTTAAACAATTTATAACTTTAATTTATTATCATCAACGCGCCTGTAGGTAGACTAAACTGGGGGTTATCACGCATGACATGACAATACCTTTGTCACGAGTTTCCTTACTCGCTCTCTGTCTAATTTCATACGAGAGAAAGAGAGAACATCAAGATATTCCGAGACATATGTCGTCTTGGGGCAGATGTTACAACAACTGGAGTATTCGTTGATGTATTTTTTGTCTGATTACGGGGCGAGCCTATTGCCATTATACCGGGCACATTCCTCCCTCAATACGAGGGAGATTTGGGCTATAGTCCACCACGCTGGCCTAGTGCGTGTTGGTGAAATTCACACGCCTATCTATAGACCTGCAGGTTTTCTCTGTTTAGCAAGTGATAATCATTATTGATAAAAATTATCTAAGAGGTGCGGGCCCGGGATTTGAACCTGCATCCAAGGCAAGCGATCCAACAACAAGGCTACCATTGCTTCAAGTCAAATCCCTGACCTTAGATGGATGTACCAGGGTATCATATTTACAAGAAGATTAGGACGATGCAAAGACTGTAAGAACTAGGTACCAGGGTATCATAGCTGCAAGGAATCGGGAAGAGTGTGGCCAGATTCAAATATTAGAAGTATAAGGTACTAGGGTACCATACTTATGGAGAGATTTGGAGCTGTATCCAAGATGTAAGGATTGGATGTGGTCAGTGCACGATAAGGAAGAGGGAGACAAGATTCAAGTATTTAAAGTAAGAGGTACTAGGGCATCATAGCTGCAAGGCGATTTGGTGGTCGATCTAAGACGCAGTAACTAGTAATTGTCGCGTAACTTTTACCACGGAAATTCAATCTTTATGTATATTAAAACAGAGTATATTTTCAAATATAGAAAAACCGGCCGCACTAGGCCTAACACTAGTTCCGTACCATTATCTATAAAAACGACAAAAAAATCACGTTTGTTGTATAGGAGCCCCCTTAAATATTTATTTTATTCTGTTTTTTAGTATTTCTTATAGCGGCAACAGAAATACATCATCTGTGAAAATTTCAACTCTCTAACTATCACGGTTCATGAGATACAGCCTGGTAACAGACGGACGGACGGACAGACGGACGGACGGACTGACAGCGAAGTCTTAGTAAATAGGGTTCCCGTTTTACCCTTTGGGTACGGAACCCTAAACATCAAGTGGCCTAGCCTTGCCTTAAAGTAAGATGCGGGGTTTGGGTACCAGGGTATCATACCTGCGAGGCGAGGCTGAAGTTGGGTCCGGGCGAGCGTTTCTTGGTCGGCGCGGGCGGCGCTGCGTTAGGGCCGGCGCTACCTTTGCGCTTACGCCGTTTGCTGGCCGGCCGCTGAGACTCTATGAAAATAAAACACTTTTTAAAAAGGCCTTTGTAGACAAGCTACAACTGAATTACAGAAATGATGTTTTTCGTACATTCTACTACTACAGCCATTTTAACGTCCCACTTGCTGGGCACGGGCCTCCCCTCAATGCGAGGGGGATTCGGACCATAGTCCACCACGGTGGCCCAGTGCGGGTTGGCAGACTTCACACATCTATCGAAAACTAGTCAAGTTCCCTCGGACGTGCAGGTTTCCTCGCGATGTTTTCCTTCACCGTTTCATCATAGCAAGTGATAATCTCGGATGTAAATGAGATTCGCACATAAGTCCCAGAGGTGCGAGCCGGGGTTTGAACCTGCACACTTCGATTGCAAGGCGTGCGTTCGACGACTCGGCTTCCACTGCTCTTACTTAATATTTAAGCTGTCCGATAAGGCGACTCCTAGTAAAAATCTATAATTATTAATGGAGAGTACCAGGGTATCATGACTTACCAGGAGGCGCGACCATCCTCTGCCACTTCTGGAACAACGTGGTCTTGAGGCAGTCACGGGGCGACAAAGCGTAGGCCTTGTGTCGCGACATGAGTTCCTGCATTGGTTCCAGAATCACGCATAACTGTGAAAAGAAAATTAAAATCAACTTTAAGTTTATACACAGTGCATCAGAAGTCCGAAATAACACTTTGGGTACGGTAGCTCATATGTGGATGCTTAGTGAAGACAGTTTATACCTAACTATCATAGTTACCGAGTTATAGACCTTTGAATATTTGTCACAGGTATCGTGTTCTGGCCATTGGGTACATCCAGAACCCTATTCAGCAGTGTAAACTACACTTATGAGAGGCGACTACCAATATTCATAAAACAGAACATGCAAATTTAACATAGGACTCGAGATATTACGAGTTATAGAAACTGACGACGAAAGAAAGTTAGAAAAACATTGTTGAATTTTGATATTTTTTTTCTACCACTCAGTTGTATACCCGATACTGATGCAAACGTCAAAGTATTATTTCGGACTTCTGAAACAACCTGTCTATATGTGGTGTAATACGCAAGTTTTGCAATCAAAGTGTTCAGGTTCAAACCCCGTCTCGCACATCTGAGTTTCAAGTGCGAATCTCATTTTCATCCGAGATTGTCGCTTGCTATGAAACGGTGAAGGAAAACATCGCGAGGAAACCTGCACGTCTAAGGGAACTTGACTAGTTCTGGATAGATGTGTGAGGTCTGCCAACCCGCACTGGGCCAGCGTGGTGCGAATATTTTGTACTAGGAGATCATGATTTTCGTTGCATACTAAGATTTAACAGGGGCTGCTACCAGGCAATCATGAACTTCGACATACTAAGATCTTGGCAGTATTCTGACACCAGGCTATCATGACTTTTGTCTCACACTAATATCTTGGCAGTTTGCAGACAAGTCCTGTTACAAGGCGATCATAATAACACAAGAGATCTTACCCTCAAGTAGTTGAGCGTGGAATTGGTGATGCCCTGGCGCGTGATGTTCTTGGCGAGCTGGTCGAGGGCGGCGTGGTCTGGAGGATGGACTGCTTGCCGGGGGATCAGCTCCCGATGGGCGCGCACAGCGAGGTGCCACGATTTGATGCGCATGAGGTCATCGAACGTGAATTCCAGGATCAAACGACCTTCCGTACACACCTGTAGACGAGACATGGGTCTAATTCAACACTGACCAGTCTTGAGACTTTTGGTCGACCTTGGTCTGAGGATAGGCCGCTGGGTTCCCTACATATGAGTGTGTGTTGTCTGGAAATTTATTTATTACTAGCTGAGACCGCGACTTCGTAAGTGCTAAATTTAGGAACCCTAATTATTTTCCCCGAAATAAATTAGCCTATGTTACTTACGAAATAAATTAGCCTTTAACATCGGCTATCTGTCAGTGAGAGTACCATTAAAAATCGGTACAGCCTTTGGGAGATTTCCGGATAAAATTGGTTATATATTCTTTTCACGGAACGCTAATTAAAGTAGCCCAAGTTACTCCTTGTAACATCAGCTATCGACCAGTGAGTCCCATCAAAATCGGTAAAGCCGACACACAGATCAAATGACAAGAATTGATAATTTAGTAAATTTTAAACAGCAGTGGTAGCCTCGTGGGCGAGAACGCCCGCCTTGAACGTAAGGGGTGCAAGTTCAAATCCCAGGCCCGCACCTCTGAGATAATTTTCAAGTGCGAATGTCATTTTCAACAATGATTACCACTTGCTGAACGGTGAAGGAAAACATCGTGAGGAAACCCGCACGTCTATAGAAAGGCGTGTGAAGTTCACCAACCCGCACTGGGCCAGCGTGGTAGACTATGGCCCAAAAATCTTCCTCGTATTGAGGGAGAATGTGCCCGGTATAATGGCAATAGGCTCGCCCCTATTACATTGGGACCAAAATACATCGGCGAAGTGTGGGCGCACTGCAGTGCACCTCTGCCTACCCCTTCTGGGAATACAGGCGTGATGATGTATTATTATTATTATTTAAACTACAAACATACACTTCAATTTTATTATTTTGTATTGATAAATAGATGAAAGTACCAGCGGCCTCAGTACGCCTGCCAAGATGTTTTCTCACAAGTCCTAAAAACATCTTGTCAACTTGCGTTCCCGTATCTTATTTGCTAACATGGCTTCCAAGATGTTTAAAATTAGACAGCCTGCTAAAATTTTCTCACAGTTTACGATCTTTCGTTCATTCGTTCATTGAAATGACAAATAGAGCGAGACGGAGCTTTACAAAGAAAAAAGATGCTGCATACACATCATAGAATATATTAGATTATTTATGCACAGATTAAAAATATCTTTGGGCATAGATTCTTTTTTATTATGCCGGAAGCTTTACGTATTATCATTTGGTCGGTGGTATTATGCTTATAATTTATTTCTTGGGCACTATACTATTTTTATTTGCCAATTTAAATAACTTTACATTGTAAAACGGCAAAAAGCACGCAAAGTATGATGCCAAACAAAATCTAACCTCAAACCTACAGATTTTTTGTAAAATATGGATTTTAAATCACGTGGAATAGGATTATGTGGATTTTCGGAAGAAAATAAAACAGATAGAAATGTCTCTACACTTTTTTGTTGTTGTTTGTCGAACACGAAAATAAATTTACGTGTTCGTTTTCGGAAGAATTTTGCATGTAGTCCACTTGATATTGGCGAAGGATAGAGTAAAATAAGTATTATTTGTTATAATAGTGTATAAAATGCTATATTTATGTACTTCTTACAGCCTAATTATTTTCTCATCACCGGCCTTTGACCGTGAGAAATTTCTTTACGTTGACCTGTCAAATTCGTGTCTCTATGGTACATTTTGGTAACCCATGCTAGCACTTAAGATATAACATCTTATCCATACGTCAAACACGTTGTATTTAACTGTCAAACCCATTTTATATTTACGCCATGCTAGCAAATAAGACGTAACGATTTTGCCACAAAAATGACGTCACGATGCGTGAGAAAATGTCTTATCTTGGCAGGCGTACTGAAGCCGCAGGAGTTCATAAATAACAAGGAGTACCTTAGTGAACATGGGCTTGCCGTGGTGCGTCACCATAGTACAGTGATCGCAGTCCAAGGTTATGCTCGTGTTATGGAAGGATTCCTTGGGTTGTCGCATCGTGTAATACAGCTCAGAAACACCACCCTCGTATATACTGCGAAAGTAGCGCGGTATCAGCGTCCTTCCTATTGCTGAAAAGAGAGAGACATACTTTTATTAGCACCGATATTTTGATGTGAAACATCTTAAGGCGACGGGTAAACCTGATTTTTAGCGTGGCGAGATTCGCCACAACAAAATGAAATTAACCTTATTACTTAATCCATAAAGTATAGTTTTAAATGCGGCCACGCTTCGTACTCCTCGGTTCTTTCCGCCGCTTAGACTCCGCCCACCGGCTGACTCCGCTCACTCGCTCACTCGCCGCTACGACTATTATGTTTTATGTTCCACATCTGCCAGGCATCCCGCGACGGCTCATTTTTTTTCTATACCACTGGGGCCAGTTTTTGGAAATACACTCTGTGTCAATATGCATAAATATTTAAATTCTATGGTCAAAGCCACGGCTACAAATTCGCTCGCTGTGTCATTTCGTTAAATAATGAACTCTTTGTATGTGTCAAAACAGTTCGTTTTGGTTTGGCAAAAAAAATTGACGCTCGATAGTCGACGCCCCAGTGTGTCTAAGACCTCCCGTTTTACCCAATAGCGCCATCTCGCTCAGTTGGACGACGGATTTGATCGCGTGTACAGAAGTAATTAATGTACCAGGGTACTAGGATCACATGAGCATCGAAGAGATAACTTACTGTATCTTTTGGGTCCATCTTCTAAACAGAATGTGAGTGTGAGTGTCGCGTCATCTTCGAAGAATTCCGTCGCGAACGCGTCCCACCATAGATTATCAGAGTCCTGGAAACCAGATAATGAGACTTTAAGTTAATATTATTGCTATAGAAATTGTAACTTTATTGTGTTATAACTAGAGTTGATTATCGCATATGTTATGGTAAATATTAAGGGCGAACTCACATCCGTCCTCTGTTGTAACCGTTTATTGAGTTCGTAAACTCTGTAGTCCGGCTGACCGAAGTATGGCGCGTGCCTTCTGGAATAGAACAAAAAAAATATATTAAAATGTTTGCCTTAAAAAGCGGCCAAGTGCGAGTTTGACTCCAGTGCTGAGGGTTCCGTACAATTATGAAGTTATTTAACAAGGAGACGGTTTTTTTTAAATGGACTACGCTGTTGGCCGTGTGGTGGCCTTTACAGCTTTACCGGAGGAGTGGCCAGCGCAGAGTGCACTCCAACCAAGGCCTTAAGGGCGGAAATGGGAGGCAACTAGCTTAAGGGCGCCACAGAGGGCACGACCTCGGCTTGGGCAGTTACCGTGAGGGGAGAGGTAGTGACTGTGCTCCTAGGTGCAAAGATGCACCTACGAGCGGAAGAGGGGGTTCCTCGACCTCGCCGGCGAGATCGTCTGTTTAAGGCTGGTGTAGGTGTGTTGGTGGACCTCTCGACGCCCGGGTCGAGGAGGGCGGTGATTGTGTCGGGAGGATCAATCAACATGTGCCGCGGACGGCGGCGACGAGCGGCGGCGACAAATTCCCCCTCAATACAAACTAACTACAAAATAAGTTTGTAATCGCAAAACAAAATTCTTTATGCGTTTTAACTATAAATTTACTGTTTTTCGTTTTTTTCCTTCACTTGCGCTTAAAGGCCTTGCTTCGTGACAAATTTCATGATTCTACGTCAACGGGAAGCACCCTATAGTTTTTCGATTTGCTTAAAAAAATTACTAAACAGGCAACATAAACCGCTGTATCTTTTGATTGTGTTAACTTAATAGTTTGATTTTTTTTACAGCACCAAGGGACCGCAGACTTGTGTTCTTGTTATAAATTTCAACTTGATACCTCCACGCGTTCCTGAGAAAAAGGGTCTTGACAGTCAGACATACAGACGGACAACAAATTCATCTTATAAGGTTTCCTTTTTAGGGTTCCGTACCCAATGGATAATACGGGAACCCTATTACTAAGACTTCGCTGTCCGTCCGTCTGTCACCAGGATGTATCTCATGAATCGTGATAGTTAGACAGTTGAAATTTTCACAGATGATGTATTTCTGTTGCCGCTATAACAACAAATACTAAAAAACAGAATAAAATAAATATTTAAGAGGCCCCCCATACAACAAACGTGATTATTTTGCTCGTTTTTATAGATAATGGTACGGAACGTGCGCGAGTCCGACTCGCACTTGGCCGGTTTTTTCTTTTTAGGTACGAAACCCTAAAAACATCTATAGTGAAAACTAACACGTTCGCTGTTGTCGGTTAGGCAAATATCACAGTCCGAAATAACCGTTGACTTTGGTTTATTTAAATAAAATTATATCACATGTTCTATGTAAGCAAGGTCGCAGTTCGATGCTTCCTTATTCACGTACAAAAATATAAACGCTTAAAATCGACGAAATATATATTAATTTCCTTATATTTGAAGGTGAAAAAAAACACTTGAGAGAGGTGCCAAGGGACACCCGGGTGGAACGAAGTTCCATTTGAAATAAAAAAAAAAGCAAAAAAAATTACATAGGTATACATACACACACACACACACACACATCGAAATCGTAATCACAATCGTAAACGAAATCGAAATCGAATTTTATTGTATACTAGCTGTGCCCGCGACTTTGCCCGCGTGGACTTAGGAAGATTACCCGGAAATACGGGTATTATGTTTTTCCCGCGGAACCCTAATGCTTTTTCTAAAATTAAAGTAGCCTAAGTTACGCCTTGGAACGTCAGCTATCTGTCAGTGAAAGTCCGATTGAAATCGGTTCAGCCGTTTAGAAGTTTACCTCAAACAAACAGACAGACAGACAAAAAATTTTAAAATTGCGTTTTCGTTATAGGTATCGTATATACTTTCATACGCATTTGGTAAAAAAGTGTTATTTTGATATTACAAACAGACACTCCAATTTTATTTATTTGTATGTATGTATGTATAGACAAATCACACACTCATATGTAAAAGTGTCGTTACAATTTTTCGTCTTAATTTTTTCCGTCTAGCAACCTTTCGCAGAGCGCGATAAGGAACTACGTTCCAACTAAGTTCCCTACGTGGCCTTTACAGCTTTACCGGAGGAGTGGCGAGCGCAGAGTGCACTCCAACCAAGGCCTTAAGGGCGGAAAGGGGTGGCAACTAGCTCAAGGGCGCCACAGAGGGAGGAATAAGTTTAATGTGTCCCCGACAGAGGGTAAAGCAACCATGGAGTTTCTTGCCCATTCTTCTCCATAGGAAATGCATTCCGAATGGGTGGTGGAGATACTATTATTATTATTTATTGACGATTTATAAGTGCCTGTATTGGATTACATGAATTTAAAAAAATCTGATTCATTAGGCTAAGCATAATCATATACAGGATGTTTCAGAAGTCCGAAATAATACTTTGGGTTTAGACAAGACAAGACAAGACAAGACAGTTTACACCTAGCTATCATAGTTTCTGAGTTACAGACCCTTGAATATTTGTCACAGGTATCGTGTTCTGGCCTTTGGGTACATCCATAACCCTATTCAGCAGTGTAAACTACACTTAGAGGGGCGACTACCAATATTCACTAAACAGAACATGCAAATTTTACATAGGACTCGAGATATTACGGGTTATAGAAATTGACGACGAAAAAAAAGTTGGAAAAACATGGTCGAATTTCAATCAAATTTTTCTACCACTCAGTTGTATACCCGATACTGATGCAAACGTCAAAGTATTATTTCGGACTTCTGATACAACCTGTATAACTCGTGATATATCAAGACCCATGTAAAATTTGCACGTTCTGTTTTTGGAATTTTGGTGGTCGCCCCTCATAAGTGTAGTTTACACTGCTGAATAGGGTTATGGATGTACCCAAAGGCCAGAACACGATACCTGTGACAAATATTCAAGGGTCTACAACTCAGAAACTATGATAGTTAGGTATAAACTGTCTTCACTAAGCAGCCACATTTAAGATGTCATATATGTACCTTAAGTATTATTTCGGACTTCTGATACATCCTGTAGATATAAGTTTTATCTCTTTCAACTGTCAGATTTGTCGGGAAAGTGGCGACACTTCGAGCTTTTTGTACTGGACATGGCTCGGTGTGACGCAATTTTCTCGACAAATGTGACAGTTGAACTACTGCAACTGTCATCTATATGAAACCTATTTCTACGCGGCCATGCTTAATCTACTGATTAGGCAAGGATCGAAGTCGCTTTAGTCGGAATCAGAAACAGAATCAGATTATTATTATTCAAATACACCATTACATTGGGACCAAAATACATCGGCGAAGTGTGGGCGCACTGCAGTGTGCCCCTGCCTACCCCTTCGGGGAATACAGGCGTGATGATGTATTATTAAACCATTACAGGCTTAATTCAAGAATGATCAATACAAAAAAGTTAAGTTTCTCTAGTATTGATGTGCCGGATCGTTTAAAATGAATATCCGCGGATACGGATCCGAATACGGATATTTGGTGTCAAGATCCGCGGATACGGATCTTAACAATTTAATAAAAACATCCCATAATAAATGTTTAATAAGCTTAACTCAGTACGATAAACGTTTGCAAATATAAATGTGTCAAATATTTGATTTTAAGAAATAATAAAAAATAATCTGTATGGAGTTTAATAGTTTTTCATTGCTACCTAATCACTTTTAAGTAGTCTTGTTTCAATAATAAACTTGCTGAACGGTGAAGTCAAACACCCTCAGACTTGCACGTCCATAGAAAGCGCGTGAAGTTCACCAACCGGCATTGGGCCATGTGCCCGGTATAATGGCAATAGGCTCGCCCCCTATTACGGACCAAAATACATAAACGAAGAGATGGTGTACTGGAGTGCTCCTCTACCTATCCCTTTGGGGAATACAGGCGTGATGATGATGTATCTGGCTGCTTCTCACTTCGTCAACTATGAAGTAATTAATATAATTTGATGCCAACAAAAGGGAATAATAGGCTACAGTACCAGGACATCATATGTATATAGGGCTTCGTTTATCTGAGGTTACGTGTCGTTTTGGTATCTATATCTATACAAATAAATAAAATTGGAGTGTCTGTTTGTAATATCAATACAAATAAATAAAATTGGAGTGTCTGTTTGTAATATCAAAATAACACTTTTTTACCAAATGCGTATGAAAGTATATACGATACCTATAACGAAAACGCAATTTTAAAATTTTTTGTCTGTCTGTCTGTTTGTTTGAGGTAAACTTCTAAACGGCTGAAACGATTTCAATGGGACTTTCACTGACAGATAGCTGACGTTCCAAGGCGTAACTTAGGCTACTTTAATTTTAGAAAAAGCATTAGGGTTCCGCGGGAAAAACATAATACCCATATTTCCGGGTAATCTCCCTAAAGTCCACGCGGGCGAAGTCGCGGGCACAGCTAGTTGGTAAATAAAAATGTTGCGCGTCTATTTGCAGCAGGCCTTCAAAGTTTCAAACATTACTCGAATGACGTCAAATCTCGCCCAGTGACGTTCGCTTGAAGCCTTACGTCAAACGAGTCCAGTTTTATTGGGAAATCAATCCGTAGTTCTAAGGGTTCGCAATAAGGGTGTTATTTATGTGTAACAAAGATGACATTAAAATAATAATACCTACTTCTTGCGACCGCGAAGGAAATATTGTGTGGAAATTTGCTTCTCGGAGAGACCATTTCTCAAGTATGGAAGACGGAAGACTACGCTGATCCAAAAGACTACTAGTTTCAAGTACCAGGAGTACATGAACTCGAGCTGGTAACGCCAGTCCACCACTATAGACACCCTTCCCTTGCATTGGGGAGAGGGCTAGTCCACAATGTTACTAGTTATTAGTACTAGGTGTACATGAACTCATGGTGGTAACTCGCACTGCGTCAGGGTGGTGGACTATACATCCCCCTTGCATTGCGGAGAGAGCTAATTCACAAGGCTACTAGTTATCAGTACCAGGAGTACCTGAACTCAAGATAGTACTCACCGACCTTAAAGAACGTTCCATAGAACAATTCTCAGCTTAAAGTTGACATCACTGTATTCCATTCGAGTCAGAACGGGGGTCTACTACGCACGAGACGAGAATAATATGAGATTTGCTTTCTTCGTATGAATTTACGTGAAATCCGCATTCAGCACCTGCCAGAGGGTGTTGCTAGTATGTATGAAATAATAATTACATTCAGACTTGATTGCCAAGAGAAAAATATTTATTAAAAAGGCTCCTATGTCTGCCTGTTTATTCTATGGTCAGTTATTTATGGATAACGTTGCAAATCTGCCTGATACAACCTCTTGCCTCTTCAATGTCCGATTACCTATAGGATAAAGGGCCAATTTCTATTTTTCCTGCTCGTTATCATTGTAAGAGACGCCTAAATATGACAACTACTACAGCTTGCAACAGCTTTATATTTAGGCATTACGTTTAGGCGTCACCTAGTGTAAAAAAATACGAGCATTCAAGTTGGGTGTTATATTACAGTGACCAGGATATCATGTCGCATAAGGAGCTTTACCTAAAACACGGCTCCGTTATCAGTGGCGTTAGCACGCAAGTCGAGACTAATCCTGTATCACGAATTTGCTCGCTCGCTCTCTGTCTTATTTCATACGAGAGAAAAAGATAAAATGAACATATTCTGTGACATAAGTCTAGTCTTGGCGCACATGCTACTGACGATGGTATATAGGCGGCGACGCGTACTCTTGGTAGTTGGGTAAGATATAACAGTGACCAGGATATCATGGCCCATTAGGAGGTTAACCTAAAATACCGCTTCGGTATCAGCCCTCATACAAAAACCAGCTGTCTTGCAGCAATGTTTTTTTTTATATTATATTTAGTCTTTGACAGTTAACACAGCACAAAATCTGTCAAATTTTGACAGTTATTGAAACAACAATAATAGAGGTGTTGGTATATAGGCGGCAATGAGTACTCATGGTAGTTGGGTGACCAGGATATCATGGCATATGAGGAGGTTTACCAAAAATACGGCTCCGGTATATGTAGTTGTAGCATGTACTCCAAGACTAGACTTATGTCACGGAATATATATGGCTGTCTCTTTCTCTCGTGTGGAATCAGACAGAGAATGAGTAAGCGAAGCCGTGACAGTGGTCTTGTCTTGATATGAGTGCTAAGCCTTATGGTGGCATATAGGCGAGTACTCATGGTACTTGGATAGGACCAGGATATCATGGCACATAAGGAGGTTTACCTAAAATACGGCTCCGGTATCTGGTGGTGGTATATAGGCGGCGGCGGCGGCGGCGCGTACTCATGGTACTGTATGTGAGGCGGGTGGTGCGGCGAGAGATGGTGGCCGTACTCGCCCTCGCCGCCGAGCGAGCCCAGCGCCACCGGCATGTAGGCCACTTTGTCACCGCGCCATCATCGCGGTCAGGTATTCCGAAATCAAATTTGAACTCCCCAACTGTTATGCACTCCTGGTACTTCACGGTAGATTTTTCTCGTTTATATTTTATATAACACAGATTCACTTTTTATTTTTTAAATAATTAGGCTAGTAAATAGTATTTTTTTAATTTATATATTATAAACTTTTTAATTTTTTTCAACAATTAATTTACTTGTGTACTTAAAATGTATAAAAACACTAACTTTGGGCACTTTGGTTTTTGTATAATTTAGTTAAAAATCACATCACTAGGGTATGCAGTTATCTGTGGTTGTCAAGAATTTCAAAGAAAGAAAATTACTATTGGGCTTTTACATAGGTGAAAATCCACAAACAGCAAGAATTTACTACGCGGGCGGCGGCGTCACAAATACGACTGATAAAAGCATTTCGAATTTTTCGCGCGGGAAGTGTCACAAAGATGTGAAACGTCCTAAATCCTTTATATACTTAGCGGTGCTGCACGAATTTAGATCTAATAGCTCTGCAATAGAGGCGATAAGCGTGGATAGCTCGAGCGATAGTAGGAAGTGTGGCAACGTCGCGTCAGCTGGCAGCGCTACGCGAGCCGAGACGCGTTCGAAAAGGTCAACATCGGTTACAATTTTTTTTTACCATCCCACCGGCTATTTTCGATGGCTTTGTTTGTTTTTGTATCATTGATAATGACAATATATTGTTTTTTTTTACAATTACCGAATGTAGATTGGATATTTTTGGTGATGAAAATATTCGAATTTGGAATTCCGACTACATACTTCGATACGTAGACAAAAAACAATTGAAGTGTATCACTATTTCTTTTCTAATTTAAAAAAAGGAACGCTAATTTGTTTATGAGAGCAGGCATTTCGCGGCTCATATATCATAAATTTATAATTTATTCAAAATATTAAAATTTATAAAATAAGAGACTATTGTTTTCACCGCGCGAGGCCTCGGAACGCATGCAACGTTGCCGCTCATACCTAGCGATCGCGCCGTACTTTTTACTGTTTCTTAGCTAGTACATAGAAACACTCATTACGCCAGCGTTGCCAGTTCTGGCATTTTTACCCGATTTCTGGGTAATTTGACCTTCAAATAGGTAATTTTCGACAAGATATTTTTTTCCTGGATGACGCGGAACGTTCTAAAGCTTTCTATGTGATCTAGAATAAACGAATTCATTTTTATTAATATTATTATGAATTATGATTAATTTTGCCATTTAGGTGAAATTTATTGAAATACACAAAATATCTAAATCTTTGAGTGGTTGTCATCATAACTCAAAAGCTTGATTTGATAGCATTCTAAAGCGAAAAGCGGTCGTTTAATGAACGAACAATATTGTTGCAGACGAATAGTTTTTTTAAACATATTTAGGGTAATTTCTGACTATGTATAGGAGTATTGCTTGTTTGACTGCCGGCAACACAGCATTACGCCGGCCACGCACACAGACGAAGTCGCTTGTATTGTCGTATCCGCTATACATAATGCAAGATGGTATATTATATACATTCCGCGACGCAGATATGTAGGTAAACTACGTCTCGCCGTACAAATCAAACATTCGCGTCTATAAATATAACGTGTAAACGTGGTACACGGCCGCGCGCATCTTTCGATTGTTCGGAAAAGTTATGAAATTTGAAAATGGCGCCTGAAACGTCAAAAAAAAATAACAGTACATCTCACACGTCACTCAACGTGTGAGATGTACTGTTATATTTTTTTTTTAATTTATTCCTCGCTTTCGAAATCGGAACCAAATTTATGATAAATCACTTGTATTTTTTTTACAAATTTATAAATTCCATTTTCAAAAAAAAAATTTTTCATCTGTTATTTAATTATGAATTCTAAATTTGAATAAGTTTTAGGACTACGTAAACAGAAAGGAGATCGTCTTCAAATTAGCGAAGAAATTTCAAAATTCGAACAATTCGAGTTAAAAAAAAAACTAAACTAAAGCAAAAAGGCCACACAATGGTTCACACGATTGTTCGCGATCCGATACCCAAGGATACCGCCTTGGAGCGCAGCGTTATCTAGATACACTGATAACGGCCAAACAACTCGCGCACGGCGAACACGACGCGCCGATTTGTACTAAAAACATAGATAACAGTGTTGTAAAACAATTAAAAAAAACCGCGGACGCGCAATCGTCCCGTCACTCAAGACCGTATGTATGTCATGCGACTGCCGTGTCAATGACTCCGCACTTCAGCACAACGTACTGAACTGCCAGAACACGTAAACACCGGCACACGACACGTGTGAAAGAAAATCATCGAGCGAATTTCCATTCGGTACATTGCCCGATCGCATCACTATTAAATACCGCCAATCGATAGTTGTCTATGCGTGTGGAGGCAGAAAAAAAAATGATAATCGATTCCAAATTTGAATGCACGGGCTGGAAGCGAGCGCCAGTTAGCGACGCGACGGCGCGTACTGCACCTATGTACTTTACATAGCAGAAGTGTGCCGCGCCGTGACGGCTGACGGACTGTCAACGCTCGGGCGGTCTCGTCTCGCGTTCGGGCGCTCTCGGCCCGCGCCGCGCCAACTTCGGATACAACACGATTTAGATCAGTGATTCCCAAACTATTTTGGGAACTGTTAGACCCCTTTTGCAAAATGAACTGGGGCCTTACCAACACCACCTCTTAAAT
Source organism: Ptilodon capucinus (assembly GCA_914767695.1). Lineage (NCBI taxonomy): Eukaryota > Metazoa > Arthropoda > Insecta > Lepidoptera > Notodontidae > Ptilodon > Ptilodon capucinus. Next base: position 4,338,337 of record OU611837.1, read on the forward strand.
TATTGTTGTTACAATAGTAAATCCTGCAGCGGTGTTCCCGGACCGATGCGACAAAGGTATCTTCAAGAAACGAGCCTACTCAACGCACTTGCGATGCCCCTGGTGTTGCAGGTGCCCATGGGCGGCGTTGATCACTTACCATCAGGTGAAACGTCTGCTCGTTTGCCTCCCTATCTCATAAAAAAAAAGTAATTGTCAATTTTTGACAAATTTTGTTCTTAGGTAACTGTCAAAAAATTAAAGTAATGTTAAATTTGTGCAAGACAGCGTTGCGTTGGTAAGGGGTCCTGATATCTCAGACCCCATAGGCAATAATTTAAAAATCCTACCTCTAGTTTTTTTTTTCTATGGATATAAAATACTCACACGTTATGCAGGCTTATCGACTTGTTCAGTTTTTTTTAAAGTACAACAATTATACTTAAAAGAAATAAATCATCATGCCTGTATTCCCCGAAGGTGTAGGTAGAGGTACACTACACTGCGCCCCACACTTCGCCAATGTATTTAGGCCCCAATGTAATAGGGGCGAGCCAATTGCCATTTTACCTTGCACATTCTCCCTCAATACGAGGGAGATTTTGGACCATAGTCAACCACCCTGGCCCAGGAATTAATTGAAAACAATGAATTAATTTTAAAAAAATGTGAATAGTATCGTAGGTAGAGAATGTGTTGTTCCTTCTGCCCTTAACCCATGCTAGGTGTGGTCGGAACATGATTTCACATGTTTTCGTACGATTTTGAAATCGCTTTAAGTTTCGTGTGCCCGTTTTTTTTTTCTCGGTCGTCTCTGGTGCCCCCCTAGAAGGGATTCCCTAAGCAATTGCTTAAATACCCCTTAGGCTAATCCAGGACTGCAGATGGGAGAGTAGATGATAAGTTATTAAGAGGAAAATGGTCACTGATCACTTTGGGAATCTCTGATTTAGGTTATGTCAGAATGATTAATAGCTAAAACCGGTCGGTTTCGTCGGGTCAATCACATTTCGTGGACAAAGATACTTGTTTGGTGTCTGTCAAGTGATGATACATCAGCTTAAGGTCGACTGATAACAATGTGGATGGGTCATTCGCCATCTTTATCACTGTCATCACCCATTTTTATTAATAATGTGTATTTATTGAATTTGCCCTTGCTATTAATTACTTGACACAGGCTGAAATACCCGCTAAACGCAGGTGGAGCCATTCCTCATCTTATTCCATTAAATATCATCATTTCACTCATTTCGTAAAGAAAGAAGACTGTGGATATCTTAAGGGCTCATGGAGATATTATTACGGAGGTGGCATTTAGAGCCCGCAATAAATTTTTCTCGTTTATTTGACTCCGCCATTGTGTGGTAGTGTGCCAAGTGTACCAAGCAGTGGTAGCCGAGTGGTCGAACGCACGCCTTGCAAATCAAAGTGTGCAGGTTCGAACCCCGGCTCGCACCTCTGGGTTTCATGTGCGAATCTCATTTACATCCGAGATTACCACTTGCTATGAAACGGTGAAGGAAAAGATCGTGAGGAAACCTGCACGTTTGAGGGAACTTGACTAGTTCTCGATGTGTGAAGTCTGCCAACCCGCACTGGGCCAGAGTGGTGGACAAAGGCCTGAATCCCCCTCGCATTGAGGGGCGGCCCGTGCCCAGCAGTGGGACGTTAAAAAGGGCTGTAGTTAGTTAGTTAGTTATTGTGTGGTAATCTGTGGACTGTAGGTTCTGGTGGTGGAATAAGACGAGATACACTTATATTTTGTGAGTTTAATTAACAGGAACGTACATTGACAAACAAATAGTAATTATGGAGTACCTGGTGTTGCCAGTTTTTAGTGACTACTACATGTTTTTACTATTATACTTTTAGGCAGTACTTCTGGAGACGGCGGGCATTGTGAGGAGGATCTCTCGAGCCCTAACCACTGGTAACTAGGACCCTGTTCCAGATGCCGGTGGGGAAATGTATTTTATATTTTTAAATGTATTTTTTATATATATATTTAAAAATGTAATTTATAAGAAAGGTACTTGAGATAACAATGGCGTAAAAATCGCCGCAGAGCTATACGAACAGTGGAGTCGTTATGGGTACTCTGGATACTATATGTATGGGCTCTATTTCCGTAGTTACAAGACACACGGGGACATTATTGACGTATAGAATTATATCTAGGGCTGTGGTGTTAGCACGTATGTCCAGACAAGACCTCTGTCAAGGATTGGCTCTCTGTCTTATTTCATACGAGAGAAAGAGATATAAGCCACGTATTCCGTGACATAAGTCTAGTCTTGGAGCACATGCTACAACTACTGAAAGGCTATTTGACAAAAGCGAAGTAGCTACAGTAGGCTCAGCATGACCGTGTAGACAAAATGTTTGTCTCTTTCAATTGTCAGATTTGTCGAGAAAATTACGTCACTTCGAGCTTTTTGTACTGGACATGGCTCGGTGTGACGTCTTATTCTCGACAAATCTGACAGAGAAAAAATCTCTCTCTCTCTCTCTCTCTGAAAGAGATAAAAATTATGTCTACGCGGTCATGGTAAATCTACAGGAGAGCATACTCATTGGACGCAGAAAAATCAGCTGATTCCAAATAATAACATTTCACCCCTCTATATAGAAATCAGATGCGCGGAAGGAACTTGACGTTAGTTGAAATTAAACTATTTTACGGATTTTATCGCGTTTATTTACTATTTTATTTTCCCGACGTTTCGGCTGCTTTACAGCAACCATGGTCACGGGTCATGGTCATGGTGACGTTAGTTGTCAAAAAATCAACGTTCTTAAAACAAATTGGTTGGTTGGAGTCATCCGCCATCTTTATCACTGTCATTATCCATTTTTATTTATAATGTGTATTTATTGAATTTGTCCTTGCTATTCATTACTTGACATTGGCGAAATACCCACGCTAGTCGCAGGTGAAGCCATTCCTCATCTTATTCCATTAAATATCATCATTTCGCTCATTTCGTTAAAAAAAAAAATGCACAATATGTTGCATATCAAAAAGTCACAGCTCTGATTGACTGAAAGATTCGAGTCACTGAAGCATCTAACTGTGTACGGACGCACTTTCACTGCCTTTCACTCAACAAATGAGCTGCGTCTGTTTCGGCATTGCGATATTACAAACATCACAGGCCAGGGCAGGGGCCCGATTTACGTTTGATAGAGATAAATCACGATTCGAGATATCTCGAAACATGACAAAATATGTCGAATGAAAGCGAATTTGCGTATTTTCAATATGTCACGATAGAGATATAGCCTTCGACATGCCATTTGTGATGACATGCAATGTCGAATGAAATGTCGAACGTTACTCTATGATTTGATCGGATATGTCAAATCATTTTGACGAGTGCGAATATAATTTATCACATATATATTTATTAACTTAACCGCGCGTCAACATAAACAGTTTTTGACATTCAAAACGTTCCATTCCTTTACTAAATATTTGATATTGACCTTAAGAAATGTATCTAGGGATATTTTTGGTTGGCCTAAATATATTGGATGTATTACTAATACGGTTCTATTCTTATTTATACACCTTAACAATATTTTAAAACATTCTTAACGCCCAGTCGATACTTTTATAGCCTAATCAGGAAAAAAACGGAACGTCATTAAATAAAATCTCTATTGTGATCGAAAATAGCTTTTTTGATAAAAATCGTCATTTTTAATAGAGATTTAAAAATAGAGATAATCTCGAATCGAGATTTATCTCTCTCAAACGAAAATTGGGCCCATCATTTCAATCACCAAGGCCCAATCTCTATTCGAGATATTATGTAGAAACAAAACGACAAATTGGTCGTATTTTTTTCATTTGTTTCGACATATCTCTAATGTCTATCAAACGAAAATCGGGCCTCTGGGCCAGAGATCTTACGACCACCTCTTAAAATATTGTTGTTTCAATAGTAACCTGTCAATTTATGACAGTTTTTGTATTGAATTAACTGTCAAAAACTTAGTCTTAAAAACTTTGCTGCAAGACAGTACGCGTAATATGCGATTCAAATGAGAATAGGATCGACTTTGCGCCATATTGTGACGTGAAAAAACGAATTATGACTTGAAATAATTAAATATTCTATTAAGACAATTTACTACTACTAATTTAACCTTTTTATTTATATTTGATGTAGGTACTATTATTATTGATATGCAAATAAGTTTTTCGCAAACCATACTTTTCATGTGACATTTGACAGATAGACTTTATTGACATTCCTATTCTTATTTGGATCGCATAGGGGCAGGACAAGGCCTGTAGCCTTAGCTAATGCTAAGTCAAAAGTTTTATCTCTTCCAACTGTCAGATTCGTCGAGAAAATGACGTCACACCGAGCCATGTCCAGTACAAAAAGCTCTTATGACACACAATGTCAAATGGAATCGAACCGTCACTCCTCCGGTGAAGCTGTAAAGGCCAACTCACGGCCAACAGTGTAGTCCATTCAAAAAAAAAAAAAAAAAGGAATCGAACCGAGTACCTTATGAACAGCAAATGTATCGATCTAAACACGGAAAATTTGGCAAAAAAATCTAAGAATAATTTCTAGAATCTTTATTATTATTTTTACGAAATGAGTGAAATGATGATATTTAATGGAATAAGATGAGGAATGGCATCACCTGCGACTAGCGCGGGTATTTCGCCAATGTCAAGTAATTAATAGCAAGGACAAATTCAATAAATAGGGTTAGTAGCTTATGCCCCCGGTATCAGTTCCCCCCGTATCAGTTGCCCACGATACATTTTATTACATAAAATACCTATTAGAAAGTACTGTTGGAAACAAACATGGTATTGCCGAATTATAATACTACTTTAAAGTACCGATATATTTATTTATGATCTAGAAAAGGCTTAATAAAAAAAAGTATATTTATTTCCTCGTAAGCGCATTTCTTCAATAGAGATGTAAATAGAGTCTTAAGTAAAACATAAATTGTAACAATCTGAATAAAAAAACATGCAAAATCAACAAACAAAGTATCGCCAATAAAAGGTATCACAATATTTCTCCTCTATCTACAACAAACGCTTTTAATATAGAATTTAGAACCTTTAAATTAAAATTTACATTTACGCGTATGTTCAAAAATCAACAAAAATGTACTTATCAAACCAAGAAAATAAAATATCAGCTTAAATTAAAGTAAAACAAAGTTAATAAAAATACATACAAAATCAACTAAGCATAGCAAAATAAAATATAGTCAACTTATTAATCATCTAATAGCCTAAAAAAAAAATCGTGCAAAATCAACAATAAAAATAACTCGAATGTCAGAATACAACTGAGTTGCATTTATGGGTGTATTAAAATAAATGAGCTCATTTCTTTTAAAAACTTTGTTATGGTATCTTCTATAAAAGTTTACGTTAGCTTTGAAATGACCTTATCATTGATAACGCTTTTTTTTTAGGGTTCCGTACCCAAAGGGTAAAACGGGAACCTTATCACTGAGACTTCTCTGTCCGTCCGTCCGTCTGTCACCTACCAAATCATAATTGTTCCTAAGAAACAATGATATCCTTTTTGTTCGGTTAATGCTATAATATTTATTTTTTATTGGTTTAAGTTTTCTAAGAAAAACACCTGGGTCATAATGAACTACTGTGGTATATCTCATTGTTTGCCAATATTGTAAAATGCAAAACACTTTTGTTGTTGACAGTACTAAGTTTAAATCTATGTAATAAAATTTATCGTGGGCAACTGAAACTGTGGGCAACTGTTACGGGGGGAACTGATACTGGGGGCATAAGCTACTAACCCAATAAATAAACATTATAAATAAAAATGGATGATGACAGTGATAAAGATGGCGGATGAATCTCTAGAATCTTTTAGCAACAGTATCAGGTTTTGACAGATGTCAAAGCTATATATCTACTTAACCATATTGCATAAAAGATTTTTTTTTTAATGGACTACGCTGTTGGCTGTGAGTTGGCCTTTACAGCTTCACCGGAGGAGTGGCGAGTGCAGAGTGCGACTCCAATCAAAGCCTTAAGGGCGGAAGAGGAGGGCAACTAGCTCAAGGGCGCCACATGGGGCACGACCTCGGCTTGGGCAGTTGCCGTGAGGGGAGAGGTAATGACTGCGCTCGTAGGTGCAAAGATGCACCTACGAGCAGAAGAGGGGGTTCCTCGACCTCGTCGGCGAGGTCGGTGTCTGTTTGAGGCTGGTGTATGTGTGTTGGTGGCCCTCTCGACGCCCGGGTCGAGGAGGGCGGTGATCGTGTCAGGAGGATCTATCAACACATGCCGCGGACGAAAAGGAAATAAGTTATTTAATGAAATAATGAAATTTTAATGGAATAAGATGAGTTATGGCTGCATCTGCGATTAGCGGCATTTATGGCAATGTCGAGTAATTGATAGCAAGGACAAATTCAATAAATACACATTATAAATAAAAATGGACGATGACACTTGATGACAGTGATAAAGATGGCGGATGAATCCAAAACGTAATGTCAAAATATAGACGGAAAACATTTTCAAAAACCGAATTCCTATTTCGTTCGAAATAAATTCAAATATGGAACGATGATCATCTATCGAGAGGGAGCGAGCGAGGTTGTTGATTTAATTCATTAGCGCGAAAGAGATGGCGACACATGTGTGTAGGTGTGTAAGGGAGAACGCGACATGCAACCGCATCGGGAGGTTTTACACTGAGCGATGCTATCGTCGCGTTTTTTTTTTGACAGGTAGTTCATGGCTTTTGAGTATTGACTTTAACTGGACAGAACCTTGAGTATTAAAAACCTTAAATTGTTACATTCACCCTATTAGTTAAGTTAAGTCTCTGATAATGTCAGAGGATATAGCTCGCGGGCCGGGCCAGTATAGAGCCCGGACATTAAAAAAAAAAAAAACCTTTGTTTATTTTAGCCAGCGGAAAAAATAATTAATTGTTTGTGCGTAATGGAAAAGCGCCCCTAGCGGACGAATAATGAACTCTAGGTTGTCTATAAAAAGTGTTTTTTCAATAACATTCTTAACAATCGCAAGAATTAAGTCTATCGATTTGGAGATACGGCCTACCATTCATTATAAATGCTATTTCAATTTAAAAAAAAAAATAACATAATTTTATTATTATTAATTTATTGTTCTTATTTAAATTTTGCCAACGAATACATACATTAGGGAACCAAAAACAAAACACGCGACGCCAAACGCGGTCAGTGTAGACGTCACTTAAAATGAATGAGTGAAAGGCACCGGCGCGCGAACGAGACGCAAATATAAATATAAGCGGCGTTAGAAAGAGACGGGCTGCGTCTGTGACGTAGATGAGATAAGGGGCTATCAGCAGTTTGGGGAGCGTTTGAACTCATTTTTTTACTTGAACGTGTTTACTTGACTGTGCTTACTTAATGACAAGTGAATGAACAAATATTTTTTTATAAAGTTAAACAAAGAAACCGGTTTTTTAATATTTGTTGTTATATGTAATTTTGACCGTTCTAATTATATAAATAATTAAATAAATAGCGGCAACAGAAATACATCATCTGTGAAAATTATGAACTGTCTAACTATCACGGTTCATGAGATACAGCTTGGTAGCCAGAATGTAACGACACTTTTTTACATATGTATGTGTGATTTTTATTGTATACATTTATGTAAACATATCGATTTCGATGTGTGTGTGTGTGTATGTATATGTACAATTCTTTTGCTTTTTTTATATCAAAAGGAACTTCGTTCCATCCGGGTGTCCCTTGACACCTCTCAAGTTTTATTTTTTACTTTTTTCTGTCACAAAACGACTTCAGTAAAAGGTTCCAGCATCCAGTTATTATATCAAAGAGGGCGCTTCTTGACATTTGACAGTTTCATACAATAAATATTATGTGTCACTATAACGTCAACTTACGTCTACGTCAAGACTTTTAGGACTAGACGGCCGTGGCAAAAATGAGACCAATTTCGGTCTATTTTTTGTGGGTATAAATTGACACATTAGCTAAGTATTTAATATCATTCGGCTTAAGGATCGATTCGTATTTCGGGAAAATGTTATGAACGTATGTTCAAGTAGGAAGGAAATGACTAGCTCTGGTATTACATCGAGAGGTGAAAGGCTATTTGTCTTAAGCGACACTTTTGGGCGATATTGGCTTATACATACATATTTGGAACTAGCTGTGCCCGCGACTTCGCCCGCGTGGACTTTAGGGAGATTTCCCGGAAATATGGGTATTATGTTTTTCCCGCAGAACCGTAATGCTTTTTCTAAAATTAAAGTAGCCTAAGTTACGCCTTAGAACGTCAGCTATCTGTCAGTGAAAGTCCCATTGAAATCGGTTCAGCCGTTTAGAAGTTTACCTCAAACAAACAGACAAAAAAAATTAAAATTGCGTTTTCGTTATAGGTATCGTATATACTTTCATACGCATTTGGTAAAAAAGTAGTATTTTGATATTACAAACAGACACTCCAATTTAATTTATTTGTATAGATGTATAGATCAGCTATTTTTTCTGCGTCGAATAAGTATGCTCTCCTGCAAAGTTTAAAAAAATGTCGCTAAATTGAAATAGCCTTTCATCCCTCGACATTGTGCGCCCCTATAGTTTGTGGGACACAGTAGTTGCTCTCGGGTGCAAATTAAACAGCCTTTAAACACTTTTCACTTATATTTTATATTAAAATAGCACAGTACATCAATTGCACGACCATCTATCGGTGAGCGTGGTGAGAGAGAGAGAGAGATAGCCTATTACAAGTGTTGTAACATTAAATTTAAATTTCTATTGGTGGTGATGCTGCCAACATACATGATACCTATCATGTTGGGGACACACAACAAAATTAACAAAATAAAATTGTAACGTTTATACTAAAATGTTTCAAAAATGATTGCCTTACTGTACTTAACGCTACATACGCTCAAAGTCAAATCATTTATCACGTATAGATAAGCCTACGGGGGCACTTAGAAATCTTCAGTACGCTTATCATGACCATCATGTAGACATAAGTTTTATCCCTTTCAACTGTCAGATTTGTCGACGTCACTTCGAGCTTTTTGTATTGGACATGGCTCGGTGTGACGTGCTGGATACATTATTTGGCTTTGATATATTTTTAACCAATATTAATCTAGTCGACAATAGGTACTTTTCTTCTTTTACAAAATGATTAAATATAGTGGAATAAGACGAGGAATGGCTGCACCAGCGATTAGCGGGTATTTCAGCCAGTGACAAGTATTTAATAGCAAGAGCAAACTCAATAAATACACATTATATAATAAAATGGATGATGACAGTGATAAAGATCCATGTAACTAGTGGTGTACAATAAAGAGTTTTCTATCCTAAGGCCCCTATAATCGACATGTCATTTGACACATTCCACTCGCTTGCAAGTCGCCTCCGACATTGAAGCGACGTGAACGAGGCACAAGCCACGCACACACGCGCATTCCACACACACCGATAAGCTTTATTATTACGCGAATGACACACACGGATGATGGGGTAAGTGAAAAATATCATTTTTATTCTTAATATTTTTCTTATTTAATATATTTAGCGCATTTTTATTAATTATTACTACTTACTACAGCCCTTTTAACGTCCCACTGCTGGGCATGGGCCTCCCCTCATTGCGAGGGGGATTCAGGCCATAGTCCACCACGCTGGCCCAGTGCGGGTTGGTAGATTTCACACAGCTATCGAGAACTAGTCATGTTCCCTCAAACGTGCAGGTTTCCTCACAATGTTTTCCTTCACCATTTCATAGGAAGTGATAATCTCGGATGAAAATGAGATTCGCACATAAATCCCAGAGGTGCGAGCCGGGGTTTGAACCTGCACACTTTGATTGCAAGGCGTGCGTTCGACCACTCGGCTACCACTGCTATTGCTTTTTTTACTAAATGAATGAAATATGAAATGAGATGAGGAATGAAATGCACCTGCGATTAGCGGGTATTCTACCAGTATAAAGTAATTAATAGCAAGGACAAATTCAATAAATACACATTACAAACAAAAATGGGCGATGAATGAAAATAAAACTGTTTAACAAATAAAAAAAAAAATTAAAAAAATATATAAAAAAATCAGTTATCACCTTACCGCGCTACAACGACATCGCGCGTTTGAACTCACCCACACACTCACCCGTGTAAACATGTACGTGAAGACAATAAAATGCGCGTGTGTGAGTGCGCTGTCTTGACTTATACGACGACAACACAACCATGATACTTTACAGGTGTATAATAATATCGAGGGGTGAAAGGCAATTTGGCTTCAGCGACATTTTTAACCGACTTCCAAAAAGGAGGAGGTTCTCAATTCGATGGATATTTTTTTTTAACTTTAGAGGAGAGCATACTTATACGACGACAACACAACCATGATACTTTACAAGTGTATAATAATATCGAGGGGTGAAAGGCAATTTGGCTTCAGCGACATTTTTAACCGACTTCCAAAAAGGAGGAGGTTCTCAATTCGATGGATATTTTTTTTAACTTTAGAGGAGAGCATACTTATACTACGACGACACTATCATGATACTTTATAGGTGTATAATAATATCGAGGGGTGAAAGGCAATTTGGCTTCAGCGACATTTTTAACCGACTTCCAAAAAGGAGGAGGTTCTCAATTCGATGGATATTTTTTTTAACTTTAGAGGAGAGCATACTTATACTACGACGACACTATCATGATACTTTACAGGTGTATAATAATATCGAGGGGTGAAAGGCAATTTGGCTTCAGCGACATTTTTAACCGACTTCCAAAAAGGAGGAGGTTCTCAATTCGATGGATATTTTTTTTAACTTTAGAGGAGAGCATACTTATACTACGACGACACAACCATGATACTTTACAGGTGTATAATAATATCGAGGGGTGAAAGGCAATTTGGCTTCAGCGACATTTTTAACCGACTTCCAAAAAGGAGGAGGTTCTCAATTCGATGGATATTTTTTTTAACTTTAGAGGAGAGCATACTTATACTACGACGACACTATCATGATACTTTATAGGTGTATAATAATATCGAGGGGTGAAAGGCAATTTGGCTTCAGCGACATTTTTAACCGACTTCCAAAAAGGAGGAGATTCTCAATTCGACGCAGAAAAACTAGCAGATTCCAAATATGTTTCAAAGTCAATATTGCTGAAATTGTCGTTTAAGTCTAATAGCCTTTCACCCCGCAATATTTCCTCAGTATAATAATACTATCTTCTACCCGCGACTTCATCCGCGCAGACTGCGATTGTACAATATCGTTATAAATAACCTATATGTTATTCTGATGTACAAACAATAATACTGTAAAGTTTCATCAAAATTCGTTCAGTAGTTTTTGCGCCCGTCACTAGTATTGTGGCAAAGGTGCTGTCTGCTCTCATGGCATTGCTGCTCCTGAGAATGTATTACTCGCAATTATCATTTTGAAAAGAGTAACCATTGAGTTTCTTACCGGCTCTTCTCAGTGGAAGCAGCATTCCGAACCGGTGGTACAATCTGACTATTTGTAAGTGCTTTTGGGCTACACGAATATAAAAAAAAAATGATTTGCTTGGAAGAGTAACAAATATCCATCGACCCTCACAAACGTTCACATTTATAATATCAGTAAGATTATACATCATCACGCCTGTATACCCCGAAGGGGTAGTCAGAGGTGCACTGCAGTGACCACAACTTGGTCCAGTGTGAGGGTACGCCGCTTCATTATACTGCACCAGTAGTTTCAAACCCCAGCTCGCACCTCTGGAATTTATGTGCGAATCTCATTTTCATCCGAGATTATCACTTGCTATGAAACGGTGAAGGGAAACATCGCGAGGAAACCTGCACGTCTGAGGGAACTTGACTAGTTCTCGATAGGTGTGTGAAGTCTGCCAAACCGCACTGGGCCAGCGTGGTGGATGGCCTGAATCCCCCACGCATTGAGGGGAGGCCCGTGCCCAGCAGTGGGACGTTAAAAGAGCTGTAGTAGTAGTTCGGTATTTACCCTGGTCTGGTTGTAAGTAAGATCGTCCCCAGTCCATTGCTCAGGACCCGTAGTACAAGAGTAGCTTAGTTTGGGATCATACGATGAGTATGTGTTGTATTCTTATACAACGGCGAAGGAAAACATCGTGAAGAAACCTGTCAATAGAAAGGCGAATGAAGTTCACCATTTCGCACTGGGCCAGCGTGGTGGACTATAGTCCAAACCTCGCTCGTATTGAGGGGGATTGTGCCTGGTATAATGGCAATAGGCTCGCCCTCTATTACATTGGGACCAAAATACATCGGCGAAGCGCGCGCGGACAGTGCACCTCGGCTTACCCCTTCGGGGAATACAGGCGTGATGATGATATATGATGTATAATCGGTTCGTGTGTCGTCTTACTAGAACGGACTCCTTGGAAGAAAGCGGTGCTGGTTCGATCTCAAGACTCGCACCATTGAGCTAATCAAGCTAATTATGTTGATTCTGCCTTTCAACCAAGCTATGTTTTTAATATTACTTTTAGTTGTTAACGGTAACTCAGTACAAAATCTGTCCCTCGCGTGGTGATGTGCGATGCCCCAAATACTCCGGGGCATCTCACAGACGGCAAAGGCCGTGCGGCGAGCCAGCCAACGGCAAGCGCCGGCGTCGGTGGGGGTTGCGGAGAATGCGCGAGCGGTCCTGCGCCCCCCATCACTAGCCGAGGAAGGTGGAGTATCATGTGGTTTTTAGTCGGTAGTGGTAACTCTTGTTGCTGAGCCCGACATATCCCGTTCGTTCCCCTTAGCGAGCGGGGATGCGTAAATGCATTTTCCACATGTAAAAAAAAAAGTACAAAATCTGTCAAAATATAACAGTTTCTATTGATCCAACAATACTTTAAGAGGTGTTGTTAAGGACCCTGCCTTGCAGCTATGTTTTTTTACTACTTTCAGTTGTTAACGGTTACTACTACTACTACTACAGCCCTTTTAACGTCCCACTGCTGGGTATGGACCTCCCCTCAATGCTAGGGGATTCAGGCCAGTTCACCACGCTGGCCCAGTGCGGATTGGCAGACTTCACACACCTATCGAGAACTAGTCAAGTTCCCTCAGATGTGCAGGTTTCCTCACGATGTTTTCCTTCACAGTTTCATAGCAAGTGATAATCTCGGATGAAAATGAGATTCGCACATAAATCCCAGAGGTGCGAGCCGGGGTTTGAACCTGCACACTTTGATTGCAAGGCGTGCGTTCGACCACTCGGCTACCACTGCTATTGTTAACAGTTAACTTAGTACAAAATCTGTCAAAAAATGCTATTGAAACAAAAATACTTTAAAAGGTGTTGTTAAGCCCGCTTACAAAGTCATGTCAAGTTTATTATTGATTGCAGAATTGACAGTACGTCAAAGAGGGTGCCTAGAATTCCACCCCTATTTAATAATATTCCGTCTCTGTCTCGCGCGGCGATTCAACATCTTGCCGTCTCAATTAGAATGTAAATGAAAAATCAATGCATGCTACTCAAAACAAAATGCTCTGTAAATTATGTTATAAAAGTTATTAAGATAATAACTAATGCCTGCTTTCAATGGTCTAACTATGATGCCTAAATATGAATACTACTGCAATTGTCTATCCGTTTGTTACAGGTAATCTGACGAAAATCTCGACCGATTTTGATGGGACTTTCACTGGCAAATAGCTGATGTTACAAGGAGTAACTTAGGCTACTTGAATTTTGGTAAAATAATTAGGATTCGTAAATTTCGCGCGTACGAATTTGGGTAGTTCAAGGGTCTTAATTATTAAGTATTGTTGTATAAATGATTGAGTGAGATTTTGATTAGATTTTTGACTGAGTTAACAATCTAAATGTGAAAGTAATATTATTAACATTGCTGCAATACACGTCAGGTGACAGGTAGTAATACACAAAGTATTGTTATAATAACACTGCTAATAGATGCAGTAATCACCATTTTAGGGTTCCGACGAGGCACTAATAACAACATTGTATCGATAATACAAACGCTTTATAGATCATGAATGGTGTATTTATCAAATGAAATACCAGGAGCGCATAACTCGGCGAAAGTACAGATAACCAGGTGATGCTCGGACAGATATGATGGTTTTTTTTTTCGTCAAGCTAGCATTTTTGCGCACCGTACCCGCGAGGGGCGCCTACTTTGGTATAGTGCGACTAACTATTCTTGATATTTGATTAATTAAATATCTCTATTTATTATACACCTACCTGCGGCCTCAGTACGCCTGCCAAGATGTTTTCTCACAAGTCCCTAAAACATCTTGTCAACTTGCGTTCCCGTATCTTATTTGTTAATATGGCTTCCAAGATGTTTAAAATTAGACAGCCTGCTAAAATTTTCTCACAGTTTACGATCTTTCGTTCATTCGTTCATTGAAATGACAAATAGAGCGAGACGGAGCTTTACAAAGAAAAAAGATGCTGCATACACATCATAGAATATATTAGATTATTTATGCACAGATTAAAAATATCTTTGGGCATAGCTTCTTTTTTATTATGCCGGAAACTTTACGTATCATCATTTGGTCGGTGGTATTATGCTTAAAATGTATTTCTTGGGCACTATACTATTTTTATTTGCCAATTTAAATAACTTTACATTGTTAAACGGCAAAAAGCACGCAAAGTATGATGCCAAACAAAATCTAACCTCAAACCTACAGATTTTTTGTAAAATATGGATTTTAAATCACGTGGTATAGGATTATGGGGATTTTCGGAAGAAAATAAAACAGATAGAAATGTCTCTACACTTTTTTGTTGTTGTTTGTCGAACACGAAAATAAATTTACGTGTTCGTTTTCGGAAGAATTTTGCATGTAGTCCGTTTGATATTGGCGAAGGATGGAGTAAAATAAGTATTATTTGTTATAATAGTGTATAAAATGCTATATTTATGTACTTCTTACAGCCTAATTATTTTCTCATCACCGGCCTTTGACCGTGAGAAATTTCTTTACGTTGACCTGTCAAATTCGTGTCTCTATGGTACATTTTGGTAACCCATGCTAGCACTTAAGATATATCATCTTATCCATACGTCAAACACGTTGTATTTAACTGTCAAACCCATTTTATATTTACGCCATGCTAGCAAATAAGACGTAACGATTTTGCCACAAAAATGACGTCACGATCCGTGAGAAAATGTCTTATCTTGGCAGGCGTACTGAGACCGCTGGTCGCATTCATCCGCCATCTTTATCACTGTCATCATCCATTTTTATTTATAATGTGTATTTATTGAATTTGCTGCAGTAATTTCTTGTTTTATTCTATTAAATTTCATCTCTAATTTTCAGTAATTATTAGCACATGCTGAACGGTGAAGGAAAACATCGTGATGAAACCTGCACGTCTATAGGAAGGCGTGTGAAGTTCACAAACCCACATTTGAACAAGCGTAGTGGATTGTTGTCCAAATCTCCCTCAATATTGAGGATATTGTGCCCGGTATAATGGCAACAGGATCGTCTTCTTGTACATCAGCGAAGTGTGGGTGCACTGCAGTGCACTCCTGCCTACAAGAAATACAGGTATGATGATGATGATGTAGGTATTTGTAAAAGTTAGTTGCAAACAAAAAAAATATGAAATAGCAAGTACCAAGAGCGCAGAATCGTCGAGGGGGTAAACCACCCTCGCTCGCCACGTGCTCGCCACCCTTGTATATATAGATCTATAGATATATACATTATACTTAAATATAGGTTAGACTGTCTGTCACTGTGTGAGGTTACGTATAAGCATTCTTGTATTTTAAGATGCTTGTGTCTGTTAACTATTGCGCTTTTAAGTATTGCGTGGCTCAAGAAACAGTCCTCCTTAGTACCGCCTATCTTACCGCCCTTAATATACTTACCGTTTTTGACAGTGTAATTATCAACTTGACGAGCCAATTACGTCACATAACATCAAGATTTTTTCCACCAGACATAGTTTGGACAAATAGTTTGCCAGCGAACTGGCAGATGCCAAATCGGACCCTATGAAGCCAGACAACACGCCAACCGTATAGACCTAAACTAATTACTGTAGTAGACTAACTGTGAGCGTAATCAACCTCTGCGCAAATAATCGAGTCAAATCAAACTTCACTAGTATTTTTTCATCATCACGCCTGTATTCCCCGAAGGGGTAGGCAGAGGTGCACTGTAGTGCGCCCACACTTCGCCGATGTATTTTGGTCCCAATGTAATAGGGGGCGAACCTATTGCCATTTTACCGGGCACATTCCCCCTCAATACGAGGGAGATTTGGGACATAGTCCACCACGCTGGCCCAGTGCGGGTTGGTGAACTTCACACGCTATAGAAAGCTATAGACGTGCAGGTTTCCTCACGATGTTTATCTTCACCGTTCAGCAAGTGGTAATAATTGTTGAAAATGACATTCGCACATGAAAATTATCTCAGAGGTGCGGGCCTGGGATTTGAACTTGCACCCCTTACGTTCATGGCGGGCGTAATCTTGCCCACGAGGATACCACTGCTTTTAGTATTTTCAATACCAATACAGGGTGTTTCAGAAGTCCGAAATAATACTTTGGGTACATATATGGCAGCTCATATGTGGATGCTTAGTGAAAACAGTTTATACCTAACTATCATAGTTTCTGAGTTACAGACCCTTGAATATTTGTCACAGGTATCGTGTTCTGGCCTTTGAATACATCCGTAACCCTATTCAGCAGTGTAAACTACACTAATGAGAGGCGGCTACCAATATTCACAAAACAGAACATGCAAATTTTACATAGGACTCGAGATATTACGGGTTATAGAAATTGACGACGAAAAAAAAGTTGGAAAAATATGGTCGAATTTCAATCAAATTTTTATACCATTCAGTTGTATATACGATACCGATGCTAGCGTCTAAGTATTATTTCGGACTTATGATACACCCTGTATAAGCTGAATTAACTGGTAATTCGCTACTACTGCCCTTTTAACGTCCCACTGCTGGGCACGAGCCTCCCCTCAATGCAAGGGGGATTCGGGCCATAGTCCACCACGCTGGCCAAGTGCGGGTTGGCAGACTTCACACATCTATCGAAAACTAGTCAAGTTCCCTGAGACGTGCAGGTTTCCTCACGATGTTTTCCTTCACCGTCTTATAGCAAGTGATAATCTCAGTTGAAAATGAGATTCGCACATAAATCCCAGAGGTGCGAGTCGGGGTTAGAACCTGCACACTTCGATTGCAAGGAGTGCGTTCGACCACTCGGTTACCACTGCCACAACCAACTGGTAATTAAATCATATTTTTCAACGAAACGTCATGGATGACGCGGGCGAATTTATTCGCGTGGCTCTTGCCACAGACATTCAATCTTTATGTATGTTATGTCGACGACGGTTTGGTCTAGAGATTTGAGCGGAGGCCTCTCGGCTGACTTTACCAGATGTGTACTGGTTTGATTCCCGCTAAAGGCGAATTTCAAAAATGGCCTTGAATTTGCTCTTGAATTACCTGACCCAAGCTGAAAAACCCGATATCCATTCCTCGTCATCTCATTAAATTTCATTGTTTCGTAAAAAAACGTTATTATATATTAAAGAGGGAGCTTTTTCAAGCATTTGACAGTTTCCTACCTCCTATTTTGTGTGTGACTTTGACGTCTACGTACCTACGTCAGATTGTCTAGGTCCAGGCCCTGTTGCATGATCGTGTAGACATAAATTGTATTTCTTTCAAATGTCAGATTTGTCGAGAAAATGACGACGTACGACACCGAGCCATGTCTAGTACAAAAAGCTCGAAGTGACGTCATTTTCTCGACAAATCTGACAGTTGAAAGAGATTAAACTTATGTCTACGCTTTCATGCTAATTCGTAATGCATTTCCTATGGAGAAGAATGGACAAGAAACTCCATGGTTGCTTTTTTCCAATCCTACATGGCCAAACTAAGATATCATTGATAGCAACGTTATTTATCAAGTAAACAGGAAGTTTGAGGTACGTACCAAGCTTCGATAGTATAATGGTAGCAAATAATGTAAAAATAGGAAAAAAAAACTTAACTGTAACAGTCTATAATAGATGAATAGAGAATTATATTTTTTATTGAAATTAAACTATTTTACGGATTTTATCGCGTTTATTTACTATTTTATTTTCCCGACGTTTCGGCTGCTTTACAGCAACCATGGTCACGGGGGGACTGAGGTGTTAGACGTCCTGATGTCATAGTTAATAACTGGGTACCCTCATATTTAGTTGTTGTTTGCGGTCCGATCCACGCAGAAAGTGCTTACGGTGTCCTGAGGTCTTGCAATGGTACACTTGGTTTTGGATTTAATCATATTGATTACTGGATCCCAAGTTGGTGGTAGCACCCAGCCATCTTCCCTATTGAAATTAGGATGTTTTTTAATTTCAATGGCCTCGCGTATCATCCTTGGTCGGAGTCGGTGTTCTTTTGCGAGGATATGCGGTTTATCAAATCTGATATAATGGCGGGTGCGGTCCTGTACATGTTCACAGATTGCAGACTTCGTGGAGCGTCGGTGTTTCACGTCAGCTATATGTTCTTTTACGCGGGTTTTAATTGATCTTTTAGTTTGTCCTATGTAAGAGAGCCCACATTCACAATCGAGTTTGTATACCCCTGCATCTTGTAGAGGAATGTGACACTTGACAGGTGGTAAAAACTGACTAATCTTCTTCGGTGGCTTGAAGTAAGTTTTGATTGAAGCCCGTTTCAAGATGTAGCCAATTTTAGAACTTCTATCGGATGA
Organism: Ptilodon capucinus; assembly: GCA_914767695.1. Taxonomy (NCBI): domain Eukaryota; kingdom Metazoa; phylum Arthropoda; class Insecta; order Lepidoptera; family Notodontidae; genus Ptilodon; species Ptilodon capucinus. Next base: position 4,357,137 of record OU611837.1, read on the forward strand.
AACGACATACAAAAAGGTCAAAACAGACCCAACTACAAACGTGTTAAAAACAACTACCGATCTAATAAAGAAACACTCCGACGCATTGAATCTAGACGTCAAATCATTGATACCTTCGTGCGCAAAACCACCTAAGTTGTATGGGTTACCTAAAATACACAAGCCCGAGGCCCCGCTGCGCCCCATTGTAAGCCAGATTGACACACCAACATACAGTCTGGCTCAGCACGTAGCGAAGGTGCTCTCACTACTAAGAGGACACACAAGAGCACATACAAAGGATTCATACCATTTTGTCAGTGAGATTAAACATCTACATCTTGCGGACAATGAAACTATGGTCAGTTTTGATGTTCAGTCCTTGTTTACCTGTCTACCTGTAGTAGACTGCATCGAAATAGTATCAAAGAAGCTAGCAGAGAATAACATGCCTGAGGAATATGCTGAACTCTTAAGACATTGCCTCACATCCGGGTATCTGTTGTGGAATGAACAGTTCTACAAGCAAGTAGATGGTGTAGCGATGGGCTCTCCTGTTTCTCCCGTTGTCGCCGATATATTCATGGAAGACTTCGAGGAGACAGCCCTTCGCACTTCACCTGTGACCCCAAGATTCTACAAGCGGTACGTAGACGATACTTTCACAATATTACCATCTGACAAAATAACAGCATTTCTAAACCATCTTAACTCCATACACTCTAAAATCAAATTTACAATGGAGTTAGAGGCCAACAATACTCTAGCTTTCTTAGATGTTTTAGTGATCCGTAATCCTGATAACACCTTAGGCCACACCGTGTATAGGAAAAAGACCCATACCGATAGGTACTTAAACGGTGAATCTCACCACCATCCAACACAGTTAGCTACCGTGGGTAAATCTTTGTTTCAGAGAGCACAAGGGATCTGTGATGAGCAACACCTGGCTGCCGAGATCCACCACGTCAAGCAAGTATTGCATGACAACAAGCTTCGGGTCCCACGCCGCCATCACAGTGACCGAGTGAAACCAGCCACAGTTGAGCGTCTACCTGCTGTACTACCATACATAAGAGGTGTCACAGACAAGATTGGCTACATCTTGAAACGGGCTTCAATCAAAACTTACTTCAAGCCACCGAAGAAGATTAGTCAGTTTTTACCACCTGTCAAGTGTCACATTCCTCTACAAGATGCAGGGGTATACAAACTCGATTGTGAATGTGGGCTCTCTTACATAGGACAAACTAAAAGATCAATTAAAACCCGCGTAAAAGAACATATAGCTGACGTGAAACACCGACGCTCCACGAAGTCTGCAATCTGTGAACATGTACAGGACCGCACCCGCCATTATATCAGATTTGATAAACCGCATATCCTCGCAAAAGAACACCGACTCCGACCAAGGATGATACGCGAGGCCATTGAAATTAAAAAACATCCTAATTTCAATAGGGAAGATGGCTGGGTGCTACCACCAACTTGGGATCCAGTAATCAATATGATTAAATCCAAAACCAAGTGTACCATTGCAAGACCTCAGGACACCGTAAGCACTTTCTGCGTGGATCGGACCGCAAACAACAACTAAATATGAGGGTACCCAGTTATTAACTATGACATCAGGACGTCTAACACCTCAGTCCCCCCGTGACCATGGTTGCTGTAAAGCAGCCGAAACGTCGGGAAAATAAAATAGTAAATAAACGCGATAAAATCCGTAAAATAGTTTAATTTCAATGTATAGTATTCGCGTAAATATAAGAAAACAATATATTTTTTATTCCAAGAAAAAAAGTTGAAGAATAACATCTATGGTTTCCTCAATCTCGATGGTCCCAAGACAAGAGATCCGCCAGTTTTATGTATAAATGTGTATTTATTGGATTAGTTCTTGCTATTAATTACTTGACACTGGCTGAAGTACCCACTAACCGCAGGTGGAGCCATTTCTCATCTTATTCCATCACTAGCGGCCCGTCCCAGCTTCGCACGGGTTTATAATACAGTCTATGTTACTCAGTGATAATGTAGCTTACTAACGGCAAAAGAATTTTTGAAATCGGTCCAGTAGTTTTTAAGTTAATTCGTTACATACAAAAATACAAATCTTTGTAATATTAGTATAGATATATCGAGGGGTGTAAGGCCATTCGACTTAAGCGACATTATTTTAACTTTACAGGAGAGCATACTCAGTCGACGCAGAAAAAATATCTGAATTCAAATATGTATATTAGTCAATATCGCCCAAAATTGTCGGCCATTGCCTTTATATCGGGCAACAAGGGAGATTTGGGCCTTATTCTACCACACTGGTCCAGTGCGGGTTGGTGAACTTCACACGCCTTTCTAATTGATAGTGACATTCGCGTATAAAAATCTCAGAGTTACGAGCCCGGGGTATGAACTTGCACTCCGTACGTTTAAGTGTAATCTCGGGGGATATAAAACAATTTATTATACACAACATTCTCAATACGAGCAAGTATGTATAATAAAATTACATTTCTCAAAATAACTATTACTTTTTTTTTTAAATCTACCAAAGAACGAAACGTAAAAAATAATAATTCACTATCTATGTCTTTCGAACGCGCGTAAAAAAAAAATATTTGAAAATTTCTCATTCGAATTTCGAATCGTTTTGATCGCGGGACCGAGGCAGACGACACTCGACAACCGAGCGGAGCATTGGCGGTTGACCATTTCACCGTGACCCCAGTAATGTCACCCCTCGGTGCGCATTTTGTTGGGTTTGTTCGACGGGCGCGCGGCGTGGGGGCTCACGTTACACTAGACAGAGCGGTACTGTCTGTGTATGTATAGATAATGTTGAGACGGGGTGGGCAAGTACCGACAGAAGCAAAAATAATAATTAATTAAATGATTAACAATTATTGCGATGTTTATTAAAAATTTAACTAGCTGAATTCGGGACTTGGCACGCGCGAAATTTAGGAACCCTAATCATTTTAAATCTTCTTAATTTTTTGTTCCGTAAGCATCTTCTACAAAGTATTAAAAATTTAAAAAAAAAAGATAAATGAAATCGGTCAAAGTCCTTTTCAAGTTATGGCGTGACCAAGGGAAATAGGGATTCATTTTTATAAATCAAAAATGTATGTTTATACAAATATTAGTTTAGTATTATTTAAGTCAGAACTCAGAATTATTTACAATTCAAAGTAAAATTATTTATAATAATGTGATATAAACTTGGTTGGGATATAAACTATTGGTTATTACCAATTTGCCAGAATTATTACTCAAATAACAATCTGGTTTCGAGAAATGCAAGACCCCGCCAATAAGCAGATGGATTAGTCAATAAAAATAAATAGAAAATAAATTAAATAAACAAATTCAAAATTATAAACTCGAATTTGTTCCCATAAAAATAATTTCAAAAATAATAATTAATTATTATTAATTGACCTGCTGACGGTACGACACCGAGATATAAGTACCTACTGTACATTTATTCGTTCACTCACACAGGTACAGTTTTATAGCTCGCGTCGAGTCGCACGCACACAAGCACATCACTCCCGTCGCAATGACCGCACACATGCACATATCGTTCGTCGAACGCACGCACACATGCACACATCGCCTGTCATGCGGCACGCACACATAAGCGAGCGGGCATCGAGTCCCGCACACATACAATAAATATTATTTTATTTTCTTCTGCTTTTGGTGAGGATAATTTTTGCGTTTAAAAAAAAAACTTAGTATTTTTTTTTCAGTTAGCCAAGTTGCGTCACACGTAGAGATGGACTACGATAATACTTAATAGAAAAAAAGTGTACCTAATTATTTTTGGTTTAATCAATGACTAGGGTTGGGCTATCCTGGCGCGCATACCAAGACTGCACCTTTATCACGTGTGATAAGAAAATTTACATTGTCTGTGACATAAGGAAACATTTTAAAATACATCATCATCATCATCACGCCTGTATTCCTCGAAGGGGTAGGCAGAGGTGTACTGTAGTGCGCCCACACTTCGCCGATGTATTTTGGTCCCAATGTAGGGTAGGGGGCGAGCCTATTGCCATTATACCGGGCACATTCATCGTGAGGAAACCTGCACTTCTATAGAACGACGTGTGAAGTTCCGAACCCGTACTGGGCCAGCGTGGTGGACTATGGCCCAAATCTCCCTCGAATTGAGGGGGAATGTGCCCGTTATAATGGCAATACCCTCTATTACATTGGGACCAAAATACATCGGCGTAGTGTGGGCGCACTGCAGTGCACCTCTGCCTACCCCTTCGGGGAATACAGGCGTGATGATGTATCAATATATTCATTCTTAAACAGAATATCATTCTCCTCCGGTGAAGCTGTAAAATCCAATTCACGGCCAACAGGGTAGTCCATAAAAAAAAAAAGGAATATCACTGACAGCGCAAGCAATGTCTGATGCATGATCGCGTGGCTTACACCACTGAAATTCAATCTTTATGTATATTTAGAGATGAAACGGATAGTGGTTTGGCCGGATACTGGATATTCGGCAAGATACCAAGCCGGAGCGCCGGATATCCGGCAAGCTACTAGGCCGGAGCGCCGGATATCCGGCTACCGGACATTCGGCCGTTTATCGCGTCACGTGACGCTTCTTAAAGACATCTCAAATCAATCGCTTGGCGGTCAGGTAATTTGCATCAGTACCCGCAGTTGTCAAGGTTTGCTAGAATTTATCTTTCAGCACCTGGGAGCACCGTTTACAGCGAAAGGCTACTTTCAGAAGCTGGTCTGGTATACGAAGCCAAGCCGAGTCGCTTCTTACCAACAAATGCGGAAAATTTGGTAGTCATTCACGACAATTTGCCAATTGTTATTTTTGAGTACTAAACTAAACTAACTGAATTACTATCCGGTATCCGGCCGGATACTGAATTACTATCCGGTATCCGGCCGGATACTGAATTACTATCCCGTATCCGGCCGGATACTGAATTACTATCCGGTATCCGGCCGGATACTAAATTACTATCCGGTATCCGGCCGGATACTAAATTACTATCCGGTATCCGGCCGGATACTGAATTACTATCCGGTATGAAATCCGTCAAAGAAATTTACCCACGTAGATCAGTGAAGTTTTATAATCTTTGGATGCGAATGACAGGTGTAATTATATCGAATATGACAGGAGTCTTCATCAAAATCTACCTGTGATGTTAGCAGGCATGTCAAGACAAGACCTCTGTCACGGATTGGCTCGGTCGCTCTCTGTCTTATTTCATACGAGAGAAAGAGATATAATCAACATATTCTGTGACATAAGTCTAGTCTTGGCGCTCATGCCACAACTACAGGTAACTACAATGGCGGATGTCGGTTAAACGTTAAACAAATTGCCGCAGATCCATACGCAGGGCGCAGTCGATATGGGTTATACAGTTACTTAGTGCTGAAGAAACTAACCTGTCGACTGGCGGCGGCAGTGGCGCCATCATGTGCGGATGTGGCGGCATCGGCGGATGTGGGGGGTGCGGGTGAAAGGGGGAGCCCGGCGGCGCGAACCCCGGGCCGGGGAAGTGGGGCTGCTGGGGGCCCGGGGGGAAGCCGCCGCCGGAGCCGGGCCGGGCCGACGGCGAGCCGAAGGGCCCGGGGGCGGCGTACGGGGGCCCCGCGAACCCGGGCCCCGGGCCGGGCGTGGACGGCGCGGGGGACGCGGCGAACGCGGGCCCCGCGGGGGACCCCGCCGGGGGCGCGAACGAAGCGAACGGGGGCTCCGCGTTGCCGGTCTTCCACGCCGCCGGGACGCCCCCGCCGCCCTCGTCCAGCGCCGGCACGCGCCGCTGCAGGCCCACCGACATCTGGGTACCAGGAGAACATGGGTCACTAGGAGATCTAACTACAACTCTAGCAATAGCATCGCCCTATCATTCAATTCAGAGTTACCAACAGCAGTACATCACATCCCTATCACTCAATATAGAGACGTTCCTTACGACTGCTGCAGTCCTTACTAGGACGTCGAGATCTAAGAGGCCCGTTTTGACACCTGTCATTTATTACATTTCAACAAGCCGAAGTCGAAGCGGGTTAATCGGTTATCTCCACAACCTTCGGCCGTAGCCGAGGGTTCAATAGCCCAAAAAAAAATAATTTCAAGATAGAACTAAGAGTGAATCAAAACAATGATTTTATTGGATGAAAATAATTTATATGACATATTCACAAAATAAAATTTGAAAATTTGGCATAGGACTCGAGATATACCAAGATTTGTAAATGGCGGCGAAAAAATATTGAAAAATCATGTTTCAACTTCGATAAAAAAAATGATACTATTCAGTTGTACAGCCAATGCCCATGCAAACGCTAAAGTATTATTTCGGTCTTCTGGTACACCCTAGATTATAATAATTAGGTTGGAGGGCGGCCGGCGCGGTATGACCCCCGCCCCAAGTCTCTTTTTTGCACTTGGCACTTGCAAGCAAACTTCGCCTTCGGCCAAATTTTCGTCGAAACCTAAAGTTTAGCCGAAACCGGGCACTACTTCTAAGTTTCAATCGCTAAACAATCGCGTACTAATCGTAAGTAATCGTACAAGATGCGCGCGCGCGATCGAAATACCAGGCGATCAGAACTTCCGATGAGATTGCATTGAGAATGTCGCGCGTGCCAAGTAATGCGTGGCTATTATTGGGCCGTGAACTTTTAACGGACGAGCGCGCAGGTGCGTGGCGCGTTTATCCCTAACAATTGGGTCGAGAATGTGCATCTTATAGATTTCTGTTGTCCTGGTACTTTCCTGGTTACCATTTAAAGTTTTCTTAGATTTTCTGAACCAACGAGTTATAGAACAAGGAGGGGGCTTTTGCTAACAGTTACATGTCAAATTTTGTGCGTGACTTTGACGTCTACGTATGCCAGGGACCCAATTCCCGCATGATAGACATCATCTCTATGCGACATATATCGAAACAAAACGTCAAATTAGTCGTTCTTCGTTCGACATATGTTGAATTAGAGATAATATCGATCTTTCAAGAATTGCCTCCTTAGGATTAGCATGACCGTGTAGACATAAGTTTTATCAATTTCAACTGTCAGATTTGTCGAGAAAACGACGTCACTTTGAGCGTTTTGTACTGGACATGGCTCGGTGTGACGTGAACCTACAGATTGTATTCTTCTACTTTTAACCGACTTCCAAAAGGAGGTTTCTCAATTCAATTCGCGACAAGACCTTTGTCACAGATTCACTTACTCGCTCTCTGTCTAATTTCTAATGCAATTCACTTATAGAAACTAATATTTATAATATTATTCAAACATTGAAACGGTAAAGGAAAACATCGAGAGGAAACCTGCACGTATGTAGAAGTTCACCAGCCTGCACTGGGCCAGCGTGGTGGACTATGGCCCAATATCTCCCTCGTATTGAGGGAGAATGTGCCCGATATAATGGCAATATGCTCGCCCTCTATTACATTTGGACCAAAATACATCGGCTAAGTGTGGGCGTACTGCGTGTATCTACCCTTTCGGGGAATACATGCGTGATAAATATTGTTTCCAGGATAACCTTTATTCCATCACGAAAATTCTTTCACTAATAGAAATCTTTACTGCCTCCAAGGGTTTATGAGTTACAGGTGAACGAAACCGCGGGCCATAACTGAATCATTTGTGGGCACGGTGGTGCCCCCGCCAAGACGAGCCAAGCGAAGCGCGAGCGCACTACCTACCTTATCTCGAAACGTTTCGTCGTATTTCTGAAACCCTCGTAACTTTGGTTTGGATAATTCCAGATAGTTAATATTTTCAAGATATAATACCATGAGTACAATAATTAAACATGCAAAGTTTGAAAGAAAAACACAAGGTCGGTGCATCGAGTATGATATTTTACGGGACAAATTGTCGACTGTCTTCGAGCAGGTAATAATGAGTCACGGCCTTCGACCTTCGTCGTCTTTTTTACTTGCGTCGATTCATGGTACCCTAGTACCTGTCGCGGAGTAATGCACAAAATTGACTCATTTTTTTAATTTTGTATACATCATCACGCCTGTATTCCCCGAAGGGGAAGGCAGAGGTGCACTGCAGTGCGCCCACACTTCGTCGATGTATTTTGGTGCCAATATAATAGGGAGCGAGCTGACCATTATAACGGACACATTTCCACTCGATACGAGGGAGTTAAAGGCAATAGTCCACCACGCTAACTCAGTGCGGGTTGGTGAACTTCACACGCCTTTCTATAGACGTGCACGTTTCCTCACGGCGTTTTCCTTCACCGTTTCATAGCAAGTGGTAATCTCGGATGAAAATGAGATTCGCACATAAACCCAGAAGTGCGTGCCGGGGTTTGAACCTGCACACTTTGATTGCAAGGCGTGCGTTTGACCACTCGGCTATTACAACTCATTTAATTTTAAAAGACAAATACTGAGTTAATAGTACACATGATGAGATCAGACGCCCGACAGAGCGAGAGAGAGCTATAGTTGAATAGATAATGCGTATTTTTTTTCCGCATAGCCAAGAGCGAGTGAGCTAGATTCGTACTTGCACGTAAGTTTGAAAGGCGCGCCTGTTTTTTTTTTTATGTGTGCTACTTCCGCTCTCCAATCAAATGTTGGCCAAGAAGTTTAACGTGGTTTTATGTGTCTTGTTCCCACTCATTTAGGCTTCCGCATACTCCGTATGACTCCGTATTGACCATGGAGATATTATAACGGTGATGGCATTTAGAGCCCGCGCTGCGGTAAAATTTTCTGGTTTATCTGACTCCGCCATCTTTGTTTTCCCGTACAGTTGCCGTATACTACAGGTACATGAGATAACAGAAATGGCGGAAAAATTGTCGCAGAGCTATACGAAGAGAGACACTTTTTTTTTATCCGGACCTCTATCGGCGCGGCCCGCGTGCTCAGCTCTGATGTGGGGGTCAGAGTTCTTAAAATTAACCCTATGCTAAGTGTGTGTAAAATATTTTTTCCAGAGAGGAGAGAGGAGTCGTTATGGGTACTCTAGATACTCGTATCTATGGTATCGACTCTTCTTTTTTACGAAATGAATGAAATGATGATATTTAATGGAATAAGATGAAGAATAGCTCCACCTGCGTTTAGCGGGTATTTCAGCCAGTGTCAAGTAATTAATAGCAAGGGCAAATTCAATAAATACAGCCACATTAACTTTAATATTGTATAATTGTTAATTAAGAAAAACACAAAAATGAAAATCCTTATTTGAAAAAAGCAACCATGGAGTTTCTTGCCCATTCTTCTCCATAGGAAATGCATTCCGAATGGGTGGTAGAGCTACTATTTTTACTATTTATTGACGATTCATAAGTGCCTGTATTGGTTTATATGAATAAAAAATATTCTGATTCTGATTCTACACATTATAAATAAAAATGGATGATGACAGTGATAAAGATGGCGGATGAATCCTGGTACTGACTCATAGAAATAGTTCTTCTTTTTTTACGAAATGAATAAAATGATGAAATTTTGATGGAATAAGATGAGGAATGCCTGCATCTGCGATTAGCGGTATTTATGGCAATGTCGAGTAATTGTAGCAAGGACTAATTCAATAAATACACATTATAAATAAAAAAAACCGGCCAAGTGCCAGTCGGACTCGTGCCATTATCTATAAAAACGGTAAAATATCACGTTTGTTGTATGGGAGCCCCCTCAAATATTTCTGTTTTTTAGTATTTGTTGTTACAGCGGCAACAGAAATACATAATCTGTGAAAATTACAACTCTCTAACTATACGGTTCATGAGATACAGCCTAGTGACAGACGGACGGACGGACAGCGAAGTCTCAGTATTAGGGTTCCCGTTTTACCCTTTGGGTACGGAACCCTAAAAATGGATGATGACATTAATAAAGATGGCGAAAGGAAGTAGAAAAAGTTCATTCTTAAACTAAATGACACTGACGTCGCGAGCGAATTTTGATGCGCGGGTACGTGGCTTTTAGCACATAAATTCAATATTTATGCATATCAACGTAGAGTTTGTTTTCGTTTTGGCAATAATTTACGCTAGGAAAGTTATCTATGAAGGATCCATCAACCATCTTTGTCATCTTCATAACTTAATTTTTAATTAAAATGTGTGTTTTTTTTTATATTTTTTTTTTTTAAGCCGGTTCAGATTATTGTGCGGGATCTTCTTATTTGAGGTCGCGTTTCGATCCGGTATTAGTATACTACTACAGCCCTTTTTGACGTCCCACTGCTGGGCACGGGCCTCCCCTCAGTGCGAGGGGGATTCGGGTATTAGTATATAAGAAAAAATAAGTAAACTTGACAATATGTAACATGGGTTATATATAATAAATGAATCGACTTTGACGTACAAAATGATTGAAAAATGTAATAAGATGAGGAATGAACCTGCGATTAGCGGGTATTTCAGCCAGTCTCGCGTAAACAAACAAATTCAAAAAACACACATTTAAAAAATATAAATGGGTAATGAATAATGATAAAGATGGCGGATGATTCCAACCATAGACTTATATACAGAGGTCAGAGACAATGACGGGTTGACGAGATGTCAAAATTGACATTTAAATAATTTCGCGCCCCAATGGAATAACCGTACAAGTATAGAAAAGGTGAGTCATCCGCCATCTTTATCACTGTCATAATCCATTTTTATTTATAATGTGTATTTATTGAATTTGTCCTTGCTATTAATTACTTGACATTGGCGAAATACTCGCGCTAGTCGCAGGTGATGCCATTCCCTTATATTATTCCATTAAATATCATCATTTCGCTCATTTCGTTAAAAAAAAAAAAGTATAGAAAATAACTTTTTTCGTATGCGTTTTTTTTTTTTATAAAAAAATATATGTATTATAATACAGTAAATTATTGTGTATAGCACATAATTTACTTAGGCATGTTAAGTTTATGCATTTATGTTATGTAAATAAAACAATAAATAAAAAATGGCTTACTTAGTGCGAGTTGGTGAACTTCACACGCCTTTCTTTAGACGGGCAGCTTTCCTCACGATGTTTGCCTTCACCGTTTAGCAAGTCGTAATCTTCATTAAATATTACATTATACAGGGTGTATCAGAAGTCCGAAATAATACTTGGACGCTAGCATCGGTATCGTGTATACAACTGAATTGTATAAAAAATTGACTGAAATTTGACCATGTATTTCCAACTTTTTTTTCGTCGTCAATTTCTATAACTCGTAATATCTCGAGTCCTATGTAAAATTTGCATGTTCTGTTTTGTGAATATTGGTAGCCGCCTCTCATTAGTGTAGTTTACACTGCTAAATAGGGTTATGGATGTACCCAAAGGCCAGAACACGAGACCTGTGACAAATATTCAAGGGTTACAGACCCTATGATTTTATTATTAACTCAGAAACTATGATAGATAGGTATAAATTGTCTTCACTAAGCATCTACATATGAGCTACCGTATATGTACCCAAAGTATTATTTCGGACTTCTGAAACACCCTGTATAATCCGAAACTCTTTGAGATACGGGCCCAGGATCTACAATTATGCTAGGAGGACTGATGTAATTGTACAATTTGTATTTTATTTATGAGCCTATTGTATCCCACTGCTGAACTGGGCTTTGCCCAATCCCTTTATCCAGTCCTCTCTATTCTGTGCTATGATGGGCCACTCTTTATCATGAATGTCCAGTTCATCCCGCCATCTTCTCGGCCTGCCACGATGTCATCTGACATTTTTGGGGTCTACTTAACCACAAAGTAGCCTTTAGCCCAGATTTCTTCAGATATTTAACGATGAAGGAAAACATCGTGAGGAAACCTGCACGTCTATAGAAAGGCGTGTGAAGTTCACCAACCCACACTAGGCCAGCGTGGTGGATTACGGCGCAAATCTCCCTCGTATTGAGGGTGAATGTGCCCGGTATAATGGCAATAGGCTCGCCCTTTATTACATTGGGACTAAAATACATCGGCGAAGTATGGGCGCACTACAGTGCACCTCTGCCTACCCCTTCGGGGAATACAGGCGTGATGATGTATATTGTATGATGATGTATATTCTTCAGATATGCGGCATATGGAATCGGCCCAGTGGTGTTAGCATGCATGTCAAGACAAGACCTTTGTCACGGATATGCTCACTCACTCTCTGTCTAATTTCATAAGTCCGCCATCTTTATCACTGTCATTATCCATTTTTATTTATAATGTGTATTTATTGAATTTGTCCTTGCTATTAATTACTTGACATTGGCGAAATACTCGCGCTAGTCGCAGGTGATGCCATTCCTCATCTTATTCCATTAAATATCATCATTTCGCTCATTTCGTTAAAAAAAAAAAAAAAAAAAAAGAGAAAAGGTGACAACATCAAGACATTCCGTGACATACGTCTAGACTTGGCCCACGTGCTACAATAAAAGTATTTGAAAATTTTAATTGCGGCAACACATTTTCTCGTTTCGCTAATTCCGTTATAGAAACAATAAATATAATATGTGTTTCTTTAATTATGTTATGTATGAGGAAAACTGTTCGATTGTTACAGGCCACGTTGATTACTTTTAGCGTGGAACCGATAACCAACAGGGATGGTAAGCTACACGGCGGCCGTGTCAAGGTGAAACATTGCGTGGGAGAACCGCGGCGAGCTGTCAGCGACATCAAAACCATCCATGATCAAGTTCTATGTCTATACTAATATTATAAAAAGGAAAGATTTGTATGTAACGAATAAACTTAAAAACTACTGGACCGATTTCAAAAATTCTATTGCCGTTAGAAAGCTACATTATCACTGAGTAACATAGGCTATATTTGTTTATGGCAAAAAGTTTAAAAAAGTCCACACGTGTGAAGCCGCGACAGGCCGCTATTAGAATAGAATAGAAAACTCTTTATTGTACACCAATAGTTACATTTATATTACACAAAATATATTGATAAAACAAGGAACAAATAGTAGTGCTGCGATCTCTTCCAGACAACCTTTGGATGGAGAGGATTTTGTCGTAATGACATGTAAAGTAAATCATAAGTAAGATTCATCCGCCATCTTTATCGTTCATCATCCATTTTTATTTATAATGTGTATTTATTGATTTTTTCCTTGCTACTAATTACTTGACACTGGCTGAAATAGCCGCTCTGGTCGCATTCCTCATCTTATTCCATTAAACTTCATCTCATTATTTCGTAAAATAAAGAGAACTTTTATGTATTTGAAAAAACGTTTTTGACCTGATTGCGACGAAACTAAAATGGTTATGATTTTAGCAGTCTGTCTAATATGTTTTTATGTTTTATTTACCTGGACCTCCGTAGTGCCTAAACTATACATCCGATTTTGATGAACAAGGTGTCAATCGTTTACTTATTACGGCCCGGGTAACATAGGCTACATTTCAACCGACTTCAACGATAGGAGGAGTCGATTTTCGTCGATTCTGTAGTCAGGTTACAGTATTTTAAACTTTCTTTCTAAATACTACTTGAAAATATGTCTCTTAGCATTCTGTGACTTAATAAAACATTATAAAGTCAAAGTCAAATCATTTATTTTGTATAGACCTATGGGGGCACTTACAAATAGTCAAGTTCACATTTTTTTTGTTAAATACTACTATACTACCACCGGATCGAAACGCGACCTCAACTGAGAAGATCCGGCAAGAAACTCAGTGGGCTGATATTTTTTTTAAATCGCCAAAACTTATTACAAATACATAGGTATATTATAATTTGATCAAACGTGTACTACCAATTATTTTTGGAAACACCATTTGAAAAATTAGGTTTGTTTGGAATTCTGTACCTTGAGAAATCATTAAATTGTTATATAATAATAATAATTAATACCTATTTGTATTTAATTACGGAGCGCAATACCATAAAATTTCCGTCAAAAATATATAAGTAATTGTTTAAATTTGGGAATTACCTTTTATATATTATTGCCTTTTGATTACACAAAAAAAAAACTCCACAAGAACTTTATTGAATAGATTTCCATGTATTAGTATCATACTTAATGTCGAACGTCGATGTCTTCAGCAGTCTTCATAGCAGTGGTGTTAGCTCGCATGTCAAGACAAGACTTCTGTCGCGGATTGGCTCGCTCGCTCTCTGTCTTATTTCATATGAGAGAAAGAGATATAATCAACATATTCTGTGACATAAGTCTAGTCTTGGCGCTCATGCTACAACCACAGGTTACAGGTAACAACACTGCACTACACTGCTGAAATACCTGTAACCTATACAGGTTACAGGTATTTCAGCAGTTATACCGCATGCGCCAAGTCTAGACTTATGTTATGGAATATGGTTATGTTGACCATATTCCATCTTTATCACATTCGTCACCCATTTTTATAAATAATATCGCGGGGTGAAATTTTATCTGACTTAAACGATATTTTTGGGTAATATTGACTTAAATACATATTTGAAATCAGTTTTTGCATGGAATTGAAATTAATTAGCTTTCTGCGTCGAATGAGTATACTCTCCTACTACAGCCCTTTTTAACGCCCCATCGCTGGGCACGGGCCTCCCCTCAATGCGAGGGGGATTCAGGCCGTAGTCCACCACGCTGGCCCGGTGCGGGTTGACAGACATATATTCTCCTGACAAGTTAAAAAAAAAGTTGCATAAGTCAAATAAGTCTTTCACCCCATGTATTTATTGCATTTGTCGTTGCTATATTAATGACTTAACTTTGTCATAAATACCTGCAAATCGCAGTTGCAGCTATTCCTCAATTCATTTCATTAAAATTTCATAATTACATTCATTTCGTAAAAAAATAAATTACGTTGATTGTGTCTCATTCTCTCTTATGAAATAAGACAGGACATGAGTGAGCGAATCCGAGAGGTCTAATCTTGACATTCGTGCTAACCCCAAAGGATTAAATAAAATACACAAGGTACTTGTTGCAACAGAATTTTATTTCAATAAATCCCTTACCAGCTTACCACCAACTGTTTAAAAGAATTGAACTCATTATACTTAAGATTTTCTTAGATAAATAATGTTGGAGACGCCTTCAAAATCCAATTGCATCAAGAGTTAGTGTGCGTTAGGTAAGCCTCTTGAAGAGTATTCACGAAAACACATCGACTAATCAAACGCATAGCTGACTTTTCATGCGTGACAATAATCTGAACATCTCACGTGGAAGACATGATGATGCGATTTAAACTTGTTCATGAATTATGATAACATCGCGGTATTATCTGAGGGGGTAGGCAGGAGTGCACTACAGTGTACTTCCATTTCGCCCACGTATTTTGGTCTCAGTATAGTCTATTGCTATTATATCTGGCACACTCTTCTCAACGCTAGGATTAAGACCACAGTCCGCCTCACTAGAACAGTGTAGGTTGGCGAACTTCACACGACTTTCGATAGACATGCAGGTTTCTCTATGACGCCTTTAAACGTTCAACTTTACAACGGATTGCTATTAAATATGGAATACGTACATGAAATTAAATGTTACTGAAAGTTGCGAACGCAGGGCTTGAGATTACACCCCTTGTTTCTGAGTATTTCTACCAATTATAATATTTGTTTATACGAAATGAGGCCTTTATAACTACGGAGCTTCGACCAAATACTCCAGACTAGTTAAAATGCAGCTACAACCTTCCAAAACTACGTTCCTCTGGCTACGCAGTAATAGCTAATTCAAATGAAATTGCGCCTTAGCAATAAAGAGAGAGAACACTTATTTATTTGAAGGCTTATATCTTCGCCTTAATACGGGTGGAATTGAAACAGTTCTACGCACTCAGACAGGTGCCTTTCGAAGATTTTTTTATGGGACGAAACCCGCCACATATTCCCGCCACTGTTACTCCTGTAAGCCAGGATCTGCAGCAGTATCCAAAGAAGACGATGAGACAAACCTCATTTTAGATTTTGCCTGGGACCGGAAGCTATTTCCGACCTTACTTTGATAACTGCATTTTTCAATTTCAAAGAATAGTTCAGCGCAAAGATTTTTAAAAGATACATCACTTTGGATTTAGGATATAACATTATCAAATCCCATAAGATCAAGCGAAAGATCCAGGTCTACCAACTTTATTGTTGTTGAATATCGCCAGCCAGACAACACATAATCAAGGTATGATCCCAAACACAGCTTGTACGTCGTAAGCAAGCCATAAATGGCTTCACTTTAGTAAAACATTTTTTATCAATGGTAGCTTGAATTTATGACCAGTGTAGACATTTGACATTGTCACCTTTGGGTAGGCAGAGGTGCACTGCAGTGCGCCCACACTTTGCCGATGTATTTTAGCCCCAATGAAATAGGGGGCGAGCCTATTGCCATTATACCGGGCACGTTCTCCCTCAACACGAGGGAGATTTGGGCCATAGTCCACCACGCTGGCCCAATACGGATTGGTGAACTTAACACGCCTTTCTATAGACGTGCATTTTTCCTCACGATGTTTTCCTTTACTGTTTCTTAGCAAGTGATAATATCTAATGAATATGAGTTTCGCACATTAATAAAAGACGTAGACCTCTCAGCTCACAGCACCAGGCGGTTTCAGGTTCAATTTCCGAAAGCAGACAATTTCGGAAATTACCTTGCTCTGGTCTGGTGGATGTAACTGAGTTCGCCCCCAATCCAATGTATCGCACCCACCGTACAAAAATTGCTTAGTTTGGGATAATACGACGAGTATGGTTGTGAGGCGATATTTATTTATTTACCAGGGGTCCAGGGATAGTGGCAAGTGGATAGTTGGACGGACTCGGTTATATTTGTATATAGAATAATAATATCGTAGGTGATCATAAGGCACATGTAACTATACGCTGAATTGTTTCGACATTACGGGCTTCCAACAGCAACTATGTACTTACCCAAACAAGTTTTGAGGTTACCTAAACACCGCTCCGGCGTTCCAGTTTTTTTTTTCAACTTGCCAAGCGAATTGTTGGTTTGATAAGTATTTGCCATACTTGCACGCATTACGGGTTTAATTTCGTTAGTATTTCGTAGGCGAAGTTGATTTTTTTGTATTTTAAATTGAAGAATTAGTGAATTGTCGATAATTCGATTTTTTTAAGTTCAGTCTCTTATTTAACTCAGATGTACGTATAGATAAATATTAAAAGTACTTTTAATGACTCCTTTTAATCATAATAAATTGAACTAACATACAAATTAGCGTTCTCATTTACTGAATAAACAAATCAAAATTAATTTTTTAATGTTTGTTTTTTTTTATGTTTATTTACCAAATCGCGTTTGGAAACTCTTACACGACTACTAGGCGCTCATAACCTACAAGAGTATCGATTCATAAACATTCCCTCCAAAAAAAGCGTCGCACAAAAAAGGGGTTACGTGGGACCTGCTTGGTAGAAAAAAAAGTATACGAGTACACGAGGGATGGACCTCCGTACCTCCGTTTCGTTCAACGGCGGCCGCCCCACTCGTTTATAACCAGAGCCGAGCTATCCCGCATTTTCTTAAAACAATAACACTCCTCCAATCCGTGCACCACTTACAATGTTCCGTGTGTTTTTCTTCCTCATACGATCATAGCACGGCGTTTATCCATTTACCTATTCTATCACACTACACTGACACAAGAGTCCTCTCGTTCACTGACATCGAAGTTTTTTTTTTCGGGAGCGTGTCGCGTGCGTCCGCCGGCCGGTAAACAACGCTCAAAAAGATCACACAACACTATATCCATATATTAAGTTAATTAACGTTTTGAATTACATAATTTCACTGAACAAATGCGGTTTATAATGTTCGGTTCATGATAATCGCGTCTCGTGGCGCATTGTATCTGTTTATGGCAGGTACGCGCGACGCAAACGCTCGATCGCACTGGTTTCGGTCGGCCTCGGAGGGGGGAGGGTACACTGCCGCGGGGGGAGGGCCTGCTGTACCGACGCGCTGGGAACTGCTTTACCACTTTTACAACGGACAGGTGGCGTGCTGGATGGTTTTATATATAACTAGCGCTTACAGCGATTGATTTGACTTTATAAAGCGGTTTTAATTTAATACACATATTAACGTGAATACTTTGTGACCGTCAAATTCATTTCATAAAAATAAGGATTTTTGAAGATATGCTCATTTTGATAGAGGACCACATAAAAATATTTTAGTCATATTAAATACTGACAAATTTGTAAACTAATAACTATAATTTGGCTGGATTTTATAATACATTTTTTACACTATTTATTAGATTGTAGATTTTGAATTTAATTATTATTTTTTTATTTTTTTATTTTAACCTAAATCTAAAGAAGTTATATATAGATACAACTACAGAACCTTTTTCGTAATAAATATCTTTAGGGCTCCAAGTATAATGGGTAATTATTTATTTTAAAAAAATCTCCTGCCTTTGTGTACTTACAAAACTTTAAGAAAAATATTTTGTTGTAAATAAAATTGTAGGTAGTGGAAAAGACTCGTATCAAATGAGCTATCAAATATCATAGAATGAATAAATATCATAAACACAGATTACTATATACTCTCGTTCATAACTTTTATTTATAATTGTGTATTTATCAGTGGCAGTGGTAGCCGAGTGGTCGAACGCACGTCTAAGTGTGCAGGTTCAGACCCCGGCTCGCATCTCTGGGATTTAGGTGCGAATCTCATTTTCATCCGAGATTATCACTTGCTATGAAACGGTGAAGGAAAACATCGCGAGGAAACCTGCACGTCTGAGGGAACTTCTCTAGTTATCGATAGATGTGTGAAGTCTGCCAACCCGCACTGGGCCAGCGTGGTGGACTATGGCCTGGATTCCCCTCGCATAGAGGAGAGGCCCGTGCCCAGCAGTGGGACGTTAAAAGGGCTGTAGTTAGTGGTTAGTTAGTATTTATCAATATTTATTAAATTTTAGTTGTGTTAGTGGTAGCCTCGCGAGCAAGAACGTCCGCCTTGAACGTAAGGGGTGCAAGTTCAAATCCCAGGCCCGCACCTTTGAGATAATTTTCATGTGCGAATGTCATTTTCAACAATGATTACCACTTGCTGAACGGTGAAGGAAAACATCGTGAGGAAACCTGCACGTATATAGAAAGGCGTGTGAAGTTCACCAACCCGCACTGGGCCAGCGCGGTGGACTATGGCCCAAATCTCCCTCGTATTGAGGGGAATGTGCCCGGTATAATGGCAATAGGCTCGCCCCCTATTACATTGGGACCAAAATACATCGGCGAAGTGTGGGTGCACTACAGTGCACCTCTGCCTACCCCTTCGGGGAATACAGGCGTGATGATGTATATTTATTTATTAAATTTGTCCTTGACGTATTCTTACTTCATTGGTAAAATATCAGCTATAATAACCTCATCTTATTCCAATGAAATTTCATCATTTCACTCATTTCGTAAAAAAATAAGTCGTAACCATAGACTTATGATGTATAGCAAGTGAATTTTTAAAGAGTTTTTAGGGTTCCGTACCCAAAGGGTAAATCGGAAACCCTATTACTGAGACTTCGCTCTCCGTCCGTCTGTTGAAAAAACAGAATAAAATAATTATTAAAGGAGGCTCCCATACAACAAACGTGATTTTATTGCCGTTTTTATAGATAATGGTACGGAACCCTTCGTGCGCGAGTCCGACTCGCACTTGGCCGCTTTTTTTTTTCAATTATAATTAAGTACATTACTAATAGTTCCGGTTTCCCATCTAATTATGCCAAATGCTTATTTCAGGCTAACCACCGAATCTGGAACCTCTTGGATATCGCGGCGGTCCCTTTCACCACTAGACTATTGATGTTACTTACGAACATAAAGCGCTTTTTAATCTGCCCTCTCAAAATCTTGCATTGCGGTTGTCATATAACAAAATAAAAATTAAAGTTTTTTTATACTGGTCTAGTAACATCACTTGTCTTGTGTTCGCTTAGAAAAAAAATACACGCTTGCCATATTATGGAGTAAGCAGAAGCATTTGAACAATAACTTCATAATACATTGAAATTCATTGAGTGTTTATTTTACGATTGGTAGGGAATAATATTGGCTAATTTAGTTCATTTTTAGCAATGATAAAAAGATAGGTTGAAGGCGTTGACATTCTAGGAAACGCTCTTTATGTGAAAGAAAATTATTTCTGGCTAATGCTTGCTAATGATACAACTTTATTAAACACAAAATATGTACCTTATTTACAATACTTAGGATATTTTTTTATTATTTGTTTAGTTTCTGAACGAAGTTGAAACGTCAATTGGGCCACGCGTATTGATGTTAGTGCTGGATTACATAAATAACTTACCAAATCGAATGCATATTTCACATTACTATAATTGAATACTAATATTGATTGAAATAGTTACTAAATATTAACAATGCTACATAGTAGTTTAAAGAAAAGCTTGCCTGATTAGCTAAGATTTAATTTGTCAGTTTAAGTAAATATATTAGACAAAAATAGTTTGTAATCATCTCTAAAAGCTTAATTATTATGAAAAGTTTTAGCAACTGTTATATTAATTTAAATGCAATTTAGTAATAAAATTAAGAATTTAGTCGATTATTAAATTTCAAGCAACAAACTATGTACAACACTAAAAAAAAAACTAGAAACGTCAAAAGCGTTCGCATTTTAGCTGTTCGAGTTCGCGGCCGCCGCAAAAAAATAATGAATGAAATTTAATAAAAAATATTCAAATAATCGTGTCAATTACCTATACATATTATAGATTAGTGTCTCAACTACATGTCTAATATGGTTAGACATCGAAAACCGGGCAATGTGCAACATAAACCGAGTAATACCGAACCGAATAGTCCGCCAAGACAAAGTGAAGTATCACTGGCTACAAAAGCATTTAAACTCCTTTCTGTATGGAAAACCGCTGTAGGATGTGTGTTTTTTCTATTCGCGGTGTATATCAGCCTCCTTGGATACTTGGAAACACGAGTAAATACGCCGCTAGGCGATCCTAAGGTAAGCTTAAAAACTTTAATAAGTAATGAAAAAAAATATATTATCGCGCGTTTATACTTTGAAATAGCAGACAGAGGTGTGCTACTGCACTCCTGAGTATTACAGACTGCGTTACAATACGACTAGCGTTATTTACTTTACTTTAGCCTTAGTTACTTTACATTATTGTAGTAATCAAACATCAATTGATATCTTTCCTTTCTATTATAGTAATTTCTTACAATTTATTATTACTATTATTTATTTTATTATACTTAATGTTAACTATAGTCTTTGTCCGTCTAATAAGAAAGAATACGATACAGAGCAAAAAATTATCTGAAATTACCTACGTGAGAGCCATTGAACCCAAGCTTCTGCAAAATGTGAATACTAAGATAGACCAATCGTTAGGATGCGGCCTCTGTAGGCTAAGAATGACCGTGTAGACATAAGTTTTATCTTGTCCAACTGTCTGAGTTGTCACTTTGAGCTTTTATACTGAACATGCCTTGGTGTCTCCGCTATATCGAAGTGATGAGATGTCTGTATAATGCCGCAACGATGACTGTACAAGTACAGAACCAGCGTACTAAACATGTCCACCTGCGTCGAGGAGTGAGACAGGGGGACGTCATATCCCCGAAACTGTTTACCAACGCCTTGGAGGATATGTTTAAGACGCTAGACTGGAAAGACTGTGGCATTAACATCAACGGCAAGCACATCTCTCACTTACGATTCGCAGATGACATCGTCATTATGGCAGAGACGCTGCAAGACCTGCAAAGGATGTTGAATGGCCTGGCTGATTCTTCTCGTCGCATCGGTCTCCGCATGAATTTGGATAAAACCAAAATCATGTACAACGAGCACGTTGTTCCGGAACCGATTGCCTTAGATGGGATCCCACTCGAAGTTGTTACGCAGTATGTCTACCTTGGGCAGACGCTACAACTAGGTAAACACAACTTCGAGAAGGAAATCCAGAGAAGAATTCAGCTAGGTTGGGCAGCATTCGGAAAACTCCGTCGAGTCTTCTCATCACCTATACCGCAGTGTCTAAAGACAAAAGTATTTAACCAGTGCGTCCTACCCGTAATGACATACGGAGCCGAGACGTGGACACTCACAGTTAGACTGGTCCACCAATTTAAAGTCGCCCAGCGAGCTATGGAGAGAGCTATGCTTGGTGTTTCTCTGCGGGATCGAATCCGGAACGAAGTAATTCGCCAGAGAACTAAAGTTATCGACATAGCTCAACGGATTAGCAAACTGAAGTGGCAGTGGGCCGGTCATATCTGCCGCAGGACTGACAACTGTTGGGGTAGACTTGTCCTAGAGTGGAGACCGCGAATCGGCAAACGTAGTGTAGGACGTCCTGTGACCAGGTGGAGCGACGATATACGCAAAGCGGTGGGCAGTGACTGGAAAAGAAGAGCCGAAGATCGGGCTCAGTGGCGCATATTGGGAGAGGCCTACGTCCAGCAGTGGACTGACACCGGCTGATGATGATGATGATGCCTTGGTGTGACGTCATTTTCTAGACAAATCTGATCATTAAAATAGATACAACTTATGTCTACCGAGTCATGCTAAGCCAGGTCAGACCGTAATTGGTTTCTGATATAGGTTCTTGTCAAATAATATCCGTCAATCAACATTATACGTTGGAAGCCTAAATTACCCGAAATTGGGTAAAAATACCCATACTGGCAATGCTGTTATGTTTTACTCTCCAAATTCATTTCATTCCACTTTACCTACATCCCAAGTATTCTGAGTGCCATCTTCAATCTCACATTAATATACTCATCTGCATACTTATTTTATAGTGGTAGCCGAGTGGTCAAACGCATGCCTTGCAAATCAAAGTGTGCAGGTTCAAACCCCAGCTCGCACCTCTGGGATTTATGTGCGAAACTCATTTTCATCTGAGATTATCACTTGGTATGAAACGGTGAAGGAAAACATAGTGAAGAAACCTGCACGTCGCGAGGGAACTTGTCTAGTTCTCGATAGATGTGTGAAGTCTGCCAACCCGCACTGGGCCAGCGTGGTGGACTATGGCCTGAATCCCCCTCGCATTGTGGGGAGGCCCGTGCCCAGCAGTGGGACATTAAAAGGGCTGTAGTAGTAGTAGCATACTTATTTAATGTTATCATGTCTGTCTCAGGTGGTGAAAGACAGTGGTCTGGGTATACCAGACCGCTACTGGGGGACGTACAGACCTGGCGTGTACATGGGTATGAAAAGCCGTCAGCCTCGTTCTCCGGTTTTTGGTCTAATGTGGTATGAGCTTGCTGGGGCTTCACACAAAGGAATTAGGTATGTTGTTACCAGTGGGGTTACCACACATTTCAAGACAAGACCTTTGTCATGGACTGCTCGCTCGCTCTCTGTCTAATTTCATACGAGAGAAAAAGACAACATCAAGATATGCCGTGACATACGTCTAGTCTTGGCGCAGATGCTACAACTACAGGGATGTGAAAAAATAATCGTTTTTTTTTTCTTATTATCGAGTTTTAATAATCGATTCTGTAAATATTAAAAATGTATTTTTAATAAATCGATTATATTACTTTCAATTTTTTTAAGTAAAAAAGATAAGTCATGCGTTGTTGGTTTTTTTTTTTTTTTCAATTATCATATATTAATTCAAAATATTTCATTACATACAAAAACCACTGAGGTTTCAAACGATGTTGAAATCACTTACAGTCTACATCAAGAGAGAGGTAAAGTAATAAAAGTAAATTAGATAAAAGAGATTTAAACCAATGAAACCAAACTACACATTTTAATCGAACTTTACAAACAGCTCCATCTGTGCGATAAATGAAAAAACGCGTCTTTTTACGTCACTATACGTAAAAAGGAATGTCACATGTGAGTCGAAAAATGGCGCCATCTACAATAAAATGCAACTTTTAGATTTTTACAAATAGATTTATTTTATTACTAAAAGTGATCTTTATGAGACAACTTTTGGATGGAGAGAAATTGTAGTATGAGGTGTAATAAACAACTAACATAGACTAATATACATATACTAACTACTAATAACTACAGCCCTTTTTAATGTCCCACTGCTGGGCACGGGCCTCCCCTCAATGCAAGGGGGATTCAGGCCATAGTCCACCACGCTGGCCCGGTGCGGGTTGGCAGACTTCACACATCTATCGAGAACTAGTCAAGTTCCCTCAGACGTGCAGGTTTCCTCACGATGTTTTCCTTCACCGTTTCATAGCAAGTGGTAATCTCGGATGTAAATGAGATTCGCACACGAAACCCAGAGGTGCGAGCCGGAGATTGAACCTGCACACTTTGATTTGCAAGGCGTGCGTTCGACCACTCGGCTACCAGTGCTATAATTAATATACGAGAATATATTAATCTATGTCTCTATCTATACTAATCTATACTAATATTATAAAGAGGAAAGATTTGTATGATTGCATTTTTGTATGTAACGAATAAACTCAGAAACTACTGGTCCGATTTCAAAAAAATCTTTTACCATTAAAATGCTACATTATCACTCAGTAACATTGGCTATATTAGAAACCCGTGCGAAGCCGGGGCGGGCCGCTATCTGTAATAATTAAATCATACAATACATTATTACAATTTTTTTCAGACATTGGTGCGATCAGAATGATAATTTGGCTACATACGGATGGCTTCGGCACGACGGTGTGAACTTCGGGGAGCAGCTAATATCTGACCCTCCTCACAACATAACGACATCGTTTATAAAGACACCCGGAGGCATACATGGTGGTCACTGGACAGTCAGAATCAATGTCACCACGCAGGTATGTTTTAAAAGCCTTACAATATTTTGCAGATTTAACTTTTAATTCTTATTCTTAAAGAAAGGCGTGTGAAGTTCACCAACCCGCACTGGGTCAGCGTGTTGGACTATGGCCCAAATCTCCCTCGTATTGAGAGAGAATGTGCCCGGTATGACAATAGGCTCGCCCCCTATTACATTGGGACCAAAATACATCGGCGAAGAGTCAGCGCACTGCAGTGCACCACTGTGTTTCGGTAAAGGTTGCAGAGCTTCTTTATGCCTGCTTCAGAGAAGTGATTCTATCTTTCCCAGGGTAACGCAAATGTACCATTCGTTTTAATATGGTACGCTGCCTTGGATGAGTCGCTCGGAGCAGCGGCGCCTCAGTCGAGGCTCTGGCACGAGGCAGGCGCAATCCTCGGACATACGCCTCAATTGCACAACTTCAAGATCAATTTTGTACCCCACAAAGGTATGATTTTTCAGCAAATTTGATGGAAAATATGGCCTTATTGCATATGTTTTACCTTTCAAAGTACTAGGATTGCAGAACATGGTAAGGGATTCTGTAGTGTAGTATTTTTAGGGTTCCGTACCCAAAGGGTAAAACGGGAACCCTATTACTGAGACTTCGCTGTCCGTCCGTCCGTCCGTCTGTCACCAGGCTGTATCTCATGACCCGTGATAGTTAGAGAGTTGAAATTTTCACAGATGATGTATTTCTGTTGCCGCTATAACAACAAATACTAAAATACAGAATAAAATAAATATTTAAGGGGGCTCCCATACAACAAACGTGTTTTTTTGCCGTTTTTATAGATAATGATACGGAACCCTCTGTGCGCGAGTCCGACTCGCACTTGGCTGGTTTTAATTTTCTATTCAAATTACTAGGTTAGCATAATATAGGAAGAGTTAATTAAGTATTTGTATACTAATCAACTATATTTATTTTTCAAAGTTACCCTTTACCTTAAAAAGTACTAGGGTGGCATAACATTAATAGCAGAGGCTAGGTAAGTTAAGGAATACCATTTAAAGACAAAGATGTTCACATTTTTCTATTCAAACTACTAGGGTAACATAACATGGAAGAAGTTAAGTCACTTTAGTAATATAAAACTGTATAATATCACATTTTTTTTCACACACACTGGGGTGGCATAAATCAGCAGCAACTATAGAGTAATAAATAGCAGTAATTACTTTTTCAAATTCAAAGTCCACGAGTAGCATAAACTAAGAAAAACTTCAACTTTTTCCATTCAAAGTACTAGGGTGGCATAATATTGAAGAAGCTATTAGTAATAAATAGTACTTTTCAAATTCAAAGTACTAGGATATCATGACATAAAAGGTGCTAGTGAAGTAAACTAAGAAAATCTTCAACTTTTTCCATTCAAAGTACTAGGGTGGCATAATATTGAAGAAGCTATTTGTAATAAATAGTACTTTTCAAATTCAAAGTACTAGGATATCATGACATAAAAGGTGCTAGTGAAGTAAACTAAAAAAAACTTCACACTTTTTCCATTCAAAGAACTAGGGTGGCATAATATAGAAGGAGCTATTTGTAATAAATTGTACGAGTTACTTGAATACTTAACACCTTTTCAAATTCAAAGTACCAGGGTAGCATAACATAGAAGGAGCTTGGAAAGTTGAATACTACTCTATGTATTATTCATTGTCAGGTAAACTCCTCCACACATCGTACTCCGAGGGTCACGCACCAGGGTTGCATCTGTTAAGGGAGAAGTTCTATGCTCTTTTGAAAGTAGAAAAGAATTCCATGTTTGGACGACTTGCGGTGTTGGGACCTGACGATGAGTTGAAAGATAAGGTATGTCTTTATACAACCTTTTGTAACTAACAATAGGTTTACAATGAGTTATTCGAAATGAAATAATAGAGTTTTTGATGCCATTGAAAATAAACGGTGACGGAAAACATCGTGAGGAAACCTGCACGTCTATAGAAAAGGCGTGTGAAGTTCACTAATCCGCGCTGGGCCAGCGTGGTGGACTATGGTCTAAATCTCCCTCGCATTGAGGGGGAATGTGCCCAGTATAATGGCAATAGGCTCGCCCCCTATTACATTGGTACGGAAATACACCGGCGAAGTGTGGGCGCACTACAGTGCACCTCTGCCTACCCCTTCGGGGAATACAGGCGTGATGATGTATTAGAACTGAGATTTTTTAAATATCTATTTTCAGAATATGAGCGTGAATTTTGTGCCATTTCAAATGCTTGTGGAGACTCCATTCGTACTGGACGTGGTGTATTCCACGGAGGATCTGCCCACCCCGCCGGTCAAAGGGGATGAATATACCAGGGCGCTAGAAGACAGGAAGAAGTCGTTCGACTTTGAGTTCCAAGAAAAATTCAAATTGACACAGAAAGGGTGGGTTAAAAGTTAATTATTTATCACCTGCTGAACGGTGAAGGTAAACATTGTTAAGAAATCTGCATGTCTATAGAAATGTGTGTGAAATTCACCAACCTGTACAGAGCCAGTGTGGTGGACTTTGTCCCAAATCTCTCTTATATTGACGAGGAATGTGCCCGGTATAATGGCAATAGGCTCGCCCCCTATTTACATTGGGACGGAGAAGTGTACTTGCAATGCACTGTACATCTGCCTGTGAGGAATACAGGCCAGTGTGAGTTGGTGTTTGCCATCAAGATGTAATTTAATTTTGAAAATGACATTTTTACTTCAACTCCGAAAGTCTTCAACTAAGGATTCGAACTTGGTCCCTTTGCTGCCAAGGCTGACCTTGTAATAAATAAGCTACTATATCCTGGTTTATAGATACTCGTCAGAGGACGAAGCCATCGCTCGCGCCGCTCTTTCCAATATGTTGGGTGGTGTTGGATACTTTTACGGGGCTGGGCGAGTACAATCCCAGTATACTAGGGAACCAGTACCATACTGGAGGGCGCCTCTCTACACCGCTGTACCAAGCAGGTATGTATACTGCTTCATAGTTATGATATCCTAGTACTTTGTTAGGAATGATACTAGGGAGCCATAGCTTATTAGAAGGTTATTATGTGATGTTAGCTATGACGAGTAGAATCCCAGTATACTAGGGAACCAGTACCATACTGGAGGGCGCCTCTCTACACCGCTGTACCAAGCAGGTATGTATACTGCTTCATAGTTATGATATCCTAGTACTTTGTTAGGAATGATACTAGGGAGCCATAGCTTATTAGAAGGTTATTATGTGATGTTAGCTATGACGAGTAGAATCCCAGTATACTAGGGAACCAGTACCATACTGGAGGGCGCCACTCAACACCGCTGTACCAAGCAGGTATGTATACTGCTTCATAGTTATGATATCCTAGTACTTTGTTAGGAATGATACTAGGGAGCCATAGCTTATTAGAAGGTTATTATTATGTGATAGCTATGACGAGTAGAATTCCAATATACTAGGGAACCAGTACCATACTGGAGGGCGCCTCTCTACACCGCTGTACCAAGCAGGTATGTATACTGCTTCATAGTTATGATATCCTAGTACTTTGTTAGGAATGATACTAGGGAGCCATAGCTTATTAGAAGGTTATTATGTGATGTTAGCTATGACGAGTAGAATCCCAGTATACTAGGGAACCAGTACCATACTGGAGGGCGCCACTCAACACCGCTGTACCAAGCAGGTATGTATACTGCTTCATAGTTATGATATCCTAGTACTTTGTTAGGAATGATACTAGGGAGCCATAGCTTATTAGAAGGTTATTATTATGTGATAGCTATGACGAGTAGAATTCCAATATACTAGGGAACCAGTACCATACTGGAGGGCGCCTCTCTACACCGCTGTACCAAGCAGGTATGTATACTGCTTCATAGTTATGCTATCCTAGTACTTTGTTAGGAATAATACTAGGGAGCTATAGGTTATTAGAAGGTTATATATCAGATCCTACATTGCAGTTCCAAGCAGGTATAGACATCGCTTCGTAGTTATCATATCCTAGTACTTCGATAGAAATATTACTAGGCTGCCATAGGTTATTAGGGAGTCATATATGGTCTAAATCTATCTATCTGCAAAACACTTAAAGTGAAGATTTTATATCACAAAAGCAGGGTTATTATGTATCACACGGTCCTAAGAGTTTCTGGATTGTTCTAGATCCTTCTTCCCTCGTGGTTTTCTATGGGACGAGGGATTTCATGGTCTTCTGATAGGGAGATGGTCTCCATCTATACAAATGGACATTGCAGCTCACTGGATGGACCTCATCAATGTGGAGGGATGGATTCCAAGAGAACAGATCCTTGGTATGCAATATTATATCAGCACATACACATCATATGATCCCAAAATAAGGAAAGCTTGTACTATGGGTACCTTACAATGAACTGGGGGCGATCCCAGTTACACGCAGACTGGGGCAAATTCCGAAATTTTTGGGAATCGGCGACCCATCCGATTACAAGCCTTGCCGCCCGGCCTTAACTTTCTAATTAATTATGATGATTTTTTTATAAATAAAAAAATAACCAGCGGCCATATTGATTCTTTCCTTTTTTTTTCATTTTTTCGTGTTTTTATTATGATGTTTCGCGATTGCATGTACCAGGGTCGGAGGCGTTGGCAAGAGTTCCCAAGGAGTTTGTCGTGCAAAGCAACGCGGCCGCCAATCCGCCAATGCTGCTCATCCAGTTGGCGCATTTCGTCAAGATACAACCGGATCTGTTTGCGTTACATTCACCCCACAGAGGCACACTCGACAGAATGTTCACTAGACTCCAAGTAAGTTATGTTACCCTGGTACAAGTGACTCTGAGTTGTACAATTTGTAGACCCATGTTCCGTCTCAGTGGGCTGTTTCTAGAGAATACATTTAATGTATCTTATTATTTTTGAGACACGGCGAAGGAAAACATAGTGGGGAAACCTGCACGTCTATAGGAAGGCGTGTGAAGTTCACTAACTCGCATTGGGTCAGCATGGTGGACTATGGCCCAAATCTCCCTGGTATTGAGAGGGAATTAATGTTGCAGGTTATTTATGCAATCCTGGTAAAATAAGATTTAAAGTACTAGGAATACAGGATTTATTAAGAGTACTACTTGCCTTTTTTGCCTGTAAGGAGATCATACTATGAATGTTACAGGTTATTTATGCAATCCTGGTAATATAAGATTTAAAGTACTAGGAATACAGGATTTATTAAGAGTTCTACTCGACTTTTTCGCGTATAAAGATCATAATATGAATGTTCCAGACTTGGTACCAATGGTTTCAAACGACACAAGTGGGTGAAGAACCCACATCCTATAGGTGGAGGCTCCGTGAAGACGATGGCCTTCAACTGAACCCTAAAACACTCACATCTGGCCTAGATGACTACCCAAGGTAAAGAAAAATATATAGACCAAAAATGTTGTGTACCAATCAGAAGTCCGAAATATTTTTTGTGACATATTGAGGGTTGAAAGGCTATTTGACTTAAACGACATTTCTTTAACTTTACTCTTTCGACGCAGAAAGAATCGCTGATACCAAATGTATATAAAAAAAAATTACAAAATATGTAAATCAATATCGCCCGAAAGTGTCGCTTAAGCCTTTCACCCCTCGATATTGGTCTGAGCGCAAACCGCGCGGCCCACTGCACCGGGTTATTGCGGGTTTGATTCCCGTCCGCGGAAAATTATGAGAAGTGGTCTTTTCGATTTTTGTACACCCAAGGATCGTTTGATGGTGTTTTCAGGGCGTCCCATCCTTCCGATATTGAGCGTCACGTTGATCTGCGGTGTTGGATGTACGCAGGCGCGGACGCCATGGCGACCATAGCCAACGTACTACAGAGAGATCCGAGGAAGTATGTACCCTATACCTACACATTAGAGTTCATAATTATATTTATACGGGGCCAGTTTAGGTCCACCCCCTCCTTGAATTGAGGGGAGGGTTGGCTTGAAAAGACTTCTATTTATTAGTACCAGGAGTACATGAACTCGAGCTGGTAGCCCGTACTGCGACAACGTGGTCGATTATTGACACCCTCCTTGCATTAAGGGGAAGGTGTATCAAGGCTTCTTGTTATTAGTACCAGGAGTACATGAGCTCGAGCTGGTAACTTTCACTGTGTCATCGTGGTGGACTATAGACTTCCCCCTTGCATTGAGGGGAGGGCTGATCAACAAGGCTACTAGTTATTAGTACCAGGAGTACATGAACTCTAGCTGGTAACTTGCATTGCGCCAGCGTAGAGGACTAAAGACTTTCAAAATAGAATGTTGTATATATAGCTGCTTTTTTATTTAGACCATATCCAAGTACATTTAAAGTTGATTATCGCCTGAATCTCACACCGATTGGTTCAAGGTTCGAAGCAATAAGGAGCCAACTGGGAGATGAAACGACGTTGAACAAACTCCACTGGTCACCCCACACAGAGACGTACGCCGACTACGGTGAGTTCATGACACCCTAGTACTTTCACCTAATTAAATGGGGTAATTTGGTATATATTTTTACGATCTAATTGTTTTGAGGCTATGTTATCCTGGTAGTATCATGTCTTATGCCCGTTCAAAACTTTAGGAGACGCCTTAACGCAATACCTAAATGTTTATACTTTTATATCTGCTAAGTGAAAACTATCCTTCTAGTTAATTTCAAGAACTAGTTCTCCCGACTTATAATATCCTGGTACTTTTAATAAATTGATTGGGTATTTTTAGACTGTCGTCCGAGTGTCACACAACTGAAATGGTCGCCTGTTCGAGTTTTGTTTGGGAATATTTATTTGTAATTTAGTCGGTGTAACTGGGATCGCCCCAGTCCATTGTATGGTGCCCATAGTACAGCAATTCAATTATACAAATTGCTTTCGCTAGAAGAGGGTTCCCGTCTATACTTTATTGACCTGGAACGAACCTGAAACTTCACGGTTACGAAGGAGTCCTGTTTCACTGCTAGCCTTAGCCCTTGAACGAGACTCTAGTACTGACGTTTAATGCTGTTTTCACACTAGGTCTCCATACGGACGGGGTTCGTCTAGTGCGACAGCCGCCTAGAACACCATCTGAGAGTCCCCGGGTGGTAAGGAGCGTGACGGCACCTCCGCAGCCAAGACTAGTCACATCTGCATTCGGTGAGAAGAACCTCTTACTTAGCTATGTG
Organism: Ptilodon capucinus; assembly: GCA_914767695.1. Lineage (NCBI taxonomy): Eukaryota > Metazoa > Arthropoda > Insecta > Lepidoptera > Notodontidae > Ptilodon > Ptilodon capucinus. The sequence continues at coordinate 4,389,039 of OU611837.1, forward strand.
TTCCTGGTACATTCTTAGCTTACACTCACTAAATGTATTGAGTATGACAATACAATATTGTTAGTTCTACGAGTGATTAACCTCCTCGTATGTTATGTGTTCCTGGTACAAATGTGAACTTATTGAAGTCACATCCCTCCAAGTGGAGGGGAAAAATCGATGAATAAATAATAGTCGATTTTTCTCTATTTAAAATAAATCGATTTGTAAACAATCGATTTTTTATATATATTCTCTAAATATTAAAAATCGATTATTCGAAAAAAATAATCGATTAATATAAAAATCGATTATTTTTTTCACAATATAATTATATTGTATAGCAAAAAATCATACCATTTTCTCGTCGAAAGACCCTGATACATTCCATCTAATTTCAGGTTATGTGTCCCTATTCCCGATGTTGCTAAAAGTGCTGAGTCCCGAAAGTGACAAATTGAGAAAAATACTAGAAGATTTGGACAAACCAGAATTACTGTGGTCACCCTATGGCCTCAGGTAAGTCTTAATACCATCTATAATTCAATTAAACCAATCTTAAGCTATGCTATCCTAGTACTATCTCATACAAGATATCAGTAAAATGCTCTATCTTCGACTATTAGGCCATATCAATGCTCCTAAAATGTTCTGCTACCCTAATATAATCATTTAATAACTACCAGGAATTCATAACCAAACGGCAGCTGGTCATGGATAGCCGCTCGACTCACTGCAGCTAGGGGTTGGGGGTTCGATTCCCGTCCCGCAGTTGTAGTCCAGTTATTAGAACGCTCGCCTTGAACGCAATGGGTGCAAGTTCAAATCCCGAGCTCGCACCTCGTGAAATTTTCATGTGCGAACGTCATTTGGAACAATGTATTACACTTGCTGAACGGTGAATACAAACATCGTGAGGAAACCTGCACTATAGAAAGGCGTGTGAAGTTTACTAACTAGCATTGGGCTAGCGTGCCCCAAATCTACCTCGTATTGAGGATGAATGTGCCCGGTATAATGGTAATAAGCTCGCCCCCTATTACCTTGGGACCAAAATACATTAGCCAAGTGCCTACCCCTTCGCGGAATATTAGCGTGATGATGTATTTATATAATTTCAGATCTCTGTCCAAATCATCGCCTCTGTACATGAAGAGGAATACGGAACATGATCCGCCATATTGGCGCGGCCAAGTTTGGATAAATATCAATTACTTGGCATTATCGGCGTTGAAGCACTACGCAAGTGTGAACGGACCGAACGCGGCGCGCGCCGAGGACCTGAAGGAGAGACTCAGGGACAACGTCGTCAGTAAGTCAACCCTTTTATTGTTATGCTATCCTGGTACCTGCGATGTCATTTTCAGTCAGAAAAATGATAAATTTATCACATACATCATCACGCCTGTATTCCCCGAAGGGGTAGGCAGAGGTGCACTGTAGTGCGCCCACACTTCGCTGATGTATTTTGGTCCCAATGTAATAGGGGGCGAGCCTATTGCCATTATACCGGGCACGTTCCGCCTCAATACGAGGGAGATTTGGGTCATAGTCCACCACGCTGGCCCAATGCGGGTGGGTGAACTCGCCTTTCTATAGACGTGCAGGTTTCCTCACGATGTATTCCTTCACCGTTCAGCAAGTGGTAATCATTGTTGAAAATGATATGCGCACATGAAAATTATCTCAGAGGTGCGGGCCCGGGATTTGAACTTGCACCCCTTACGTTCAAGGCGGGCGTTCTTGCCCGCGAGGCTACCACTGCTTTTTGATAAATTTAGATTTACTTTTATTGTTATGATATCCTGGTACTTTTTGATAAATTTAGATTTACTTTTATTGTTATGATATCCTGGTACTTGATTTTATTTACTGAACGTTTACAACTCGTTTAAAATATCAAATTGTTTATGTATGTTCAATCCCAAAAATTCGTTGTAAGGGTATTTTAAATTAATTAATTTTGAGTTTTGTGTAGAAGAAGTGCCTTAAATAACTATTAGATAAATCAAAAAAGTAGTCAAAGTTACATCTTGTAACATCAGCTATCTGCCAGTGAAAGTTCCGTTTAAAATCGGTCCAGCCGTTTAGGAGTTAATCTAAATCAAAACTGACAGATTTCTTTTTGAAATTGTTTTTATAAGTTTGTCTCTCTATCCAGTTTGTCTTTTCGTTAGAGTAATGTTCGGTGTTTTCCACAGTTTAGGTACGGAAGCCTCGGCGCGCGAGTCCAGCTAAATAATTTTTGTTATTGTTCTTTCAGGGAATATACTAAGCGAGTATAAACGTACTGGGTACCTGTGGGAGCAGTACTCGGGCGTGGACGGCAAGGGGTCAGGATGCAAGCCCTTCACCGGTTGGACGGCCCTCGTAGTACTTATCATGTCTGACGAGTACTAAATATAGTCAATTATTTATTCAACTGTGTTGATTTTATCGTAAAACACTCAAGGTCACGCGACCTTGGGTCCAAGGTCACGTGACCTTGACCTTCAGGAATAGAATTTTAATGGAATAAGATGAGGAATGTCTGCAACTGTTATTAATTTTAATAGTAAGAGATTTAATAGTAAATTAAATGAATACACATTATAAATAGAAATGGGTCATGAATGTCATTCTACGTTTAAGATGATTCCTTAGTCTTAAGGTCATCTGACCTCAATGTTCAAGGTTACCCGACTGTGTTATGTATATAATGTATTTAATAATAAAAATAAAATTGATATTGACTGTTCACAAATAATTTAAAACACTTTATAAAAATAGTGAGGGTAGTTTTAATAATAAAAATATTTATAAACTTACCTGTGTTTTCGAATTTTTCATATTACCGCCTTTTTTCCTGTTTTTTTTTTTAACTAGCTGTGCCCGCGGTTTTACCCGCGCTTATTGTTACTGTGTAGGTAGTAGCGTGATGTTACATAGCCTTTATCCTTCCCCGGTAAATGGACTATTCAACACAAAAATATTTTTTCAATTCGACCCAGTAGTTCCTAAGATTAGCGCGTTCAACCAAACAAACAAATAAAACTCTTCAGCTTTATAATATTATTAGTATAGATTTATTTTTGGAAACAGGATTGTAAACGACAAAATGGCGATTGGCGTCCTATTTTATTTAATAATTTTGGCATGGCTTCTGGGCCCCGATTTTCGTGCGATCGAGATTCATTTCTATTCGAGATGGCCTTTGCGCCAAAATGAAAATAAAAAAGGTTATGGTATGGTTTTAGAAAACGAATTATGACTTTAAATAATTTAATATTATATTAAGACAATTTACTACTAATTTAACCTTTTTATTTAAATTTGATTTAAGACTATTATTAGTGATATGCAATGCAAAGAAGCAGTGGTAGCCGAGTGGTCGAACGCACGCTTTGCAAATCAAAGTGTGCACGTTCAAACCACGGCTCGCACCTCTGGGTTTCATGTGCGAATCTCATTTTTATCCGAGATTATCACTTGCTATGAAACGGTGAAGGAAAACATCGTGAGGAAACCTGCACGTCTATAGAAAGGCGTGTGAAGTTCACCCACCCGCATTGGGCCAGCGTGGTGGACTATGGCCCAAATCTCCCTCGTATTGAGGCGGAACGTGCCCGGTATAATGGCAATAGGCTCGCCCCCTATTACATTGGTACGAAAATACATCGGCGAAGTTTAGGCGTACTGCAGTGCACCCATGCCTACCCTTTCGGGGAATACAGGAGTGATGATGTATTATTATATACTATAGATATAATTTAATTATAAAGCTATTTATTTGTGATTCAAGATTATTCTTCTTTGTACTTCTATTTTTAGGGTTCCGTACCCAAAGGGTAAAACGAGAACCCTATTACTGAGACTTCGCTGTCCGTCCGTCCGTCCTTCCGTCTGTCACCAGGTTGTATCTCATGAACCGTGATAGTTAGAGTTGAAATTTTCACAGATGACGTATTTCTGTTGCCGCTATAACAACAAATACTAAAAAACAGAATAAAATAATTATTTAACCCCTTAAATTTTTATAGATTATTATATTAAGTTTTTATAGATAATGGTACGGAACCGCACTTGTTAATAGACACCCAAAATTTATAGAAATAAAAACCTACTTACAATAACATTTTGTCAACAGAAGTGTTCTGAAAAACCTTTATAAATGTATTATACATTTCGGGGGTAAATTTTTGTTGAATAAATTATTAAGATACAATATATTTTTGTTTCATTTGACATTTTCATCGCGACAAACTCTTTTGATTTATGTTGTCCTGGTACAGTGGTAGACGCCTTGCAAATCAAAGTGTGCAGGTTCAAACCCCGGCTCGCACTTCTGGGATTTATGTGCGAATCTCATGTTCATCCGAGATTATCACTTGTTAGTGTAGAAAAACAGCGTCAGGAAACCTGCATGTCTGAGGGAACTTGTATTGTTCTCGATAGATGTGTGAAGTCTGCCAACCCGCACTGGGCCAGCATGGTGGACTATGGCCTGAATCCCCCTCGCTTTGAGGGGAGGCTCGTGCCCAGCAGTGTCGATCATGATTATGGGTTGTATGCTTGTTGAACCCATATGGAATCAAATTCCATAATTTTAATACATTATCATCATCACGCCTGTATTCCCCGAAGGGGTAGGCAGAGGTGCACTGTAGTGCACCCACACTTCGCCGATGTATTTTGGTCCCAATGTAATAGGGGGCGAGCCTATTGCCATTATACCGGGCACATTCCCCCTCAATACGAGGGAGATTTGGGCCATAGTCCACCACGCAATTTTACTACAAAAGGTTGTATAAATGACTAGGATATCATAAAACTTCACTAACAACATTTATTAAACTACTAAATTACAAATACTAGCTAAAATCATTCCGCTGTCTTCAAATCATCATCCTTGCTGACTAGCTTCTGTCGTTCAAACATTAACCTAAGGTGTTCTGTAGCTGACATCGGCAGCCTGTTATTGGCTCCAAACTCCTCGCTTGGGAGTTCTGCAGTGTTTAAAGCTGGTTCTTTGAATGTGAATGGGGTCCAAGGCCCCTGGATGGATGGGTGGTCGGTGTACTGGTACTTGCGCAGACGCACGGCGGCGATGTCACCCTGCTGCGTCCGCAGCACTTCGATCCATTTCATAATTTCCGAATGGGTTTTGTTCTGTGCTATCATCCATACTCGATCGCCGTTTACTGAAAGAAATAACTTAACTTAGGTAAAGGAAAACATGAGGAAACCTGCACGTCTGTGGGAACTTGACTAGTTCTCAATAGATGTGTGAAGTCTGCCAAGCCGCACTGGGCCATTGTGTTGGACTATGGCCTGAAATCCTCCTCACATTGTATGGAGGCTCGTGGCCAGCAGTGGGACGTTAAAAGGGCTGTAGTTAGTTAGGTTTAAGTATAACATTAGGTACTCAATTTTTGGAGATTTTTGACCCCCCCCCGCCCTCCTTCCTATGTAACGCGCCATAACGTTTTTGTGCCAATATTTACTGTATTAACTCGTACAAAAAGGTCATTCTTCAACGAAAATCGTCCCGCATTGGGGCTTCGACGCGCGTCAAATTCTTGCCATACCAAAAGACACTGTATTGACTAGCAGAAAAAGTTCATTCTTCAATGACACGTCATTTAAAACGCGAGCGTTTTTAGACGCGAGGTCGCGTTACTTTTTTTTTAGAGTAAAATTTAAAATTAGTTTTTCAGAGTCTAAATTACTGACATCTATTATTTTCAGAAAAAAACTGACTGTTACCGACCACCATTTAAAAAACTGACTTAACTGACCAGTTTTGACCCGTGTGTATGTGTCATTTTCAATAATAATTTATTATCACTCACTTTATCTTACAACTTTCTGAATGGTGCACGAAAACTATTTATAGCAAACCACACTCATCCAAACATTGTGAGGGAACCGAGACATCTTCTGCAGGTTTCTTTACGCCAGTATTCCCTGAAGGGTTAGGCAGTGGTGCATTGCAATGCATCCACATTTCCTTTATATATTTTGGTCCCAAGGTATTAGGGGTAAGCTTATTGTAATATACCGGACACATTCCTCCTTAATATGAGGGAGATTTGGGCCATAGTCCACCATGCTGGCCCAGTGCGGGTTGGAGAACTTCACACATTTTTCTATAGACATGCAGATTGATGTGCTTGACAGAATGGGTGTGCTTTAGCATAAAATAAAAGATGACAAAACAAATTTTAGGTGAAAAAATCTAGTTCAAATATATAATTTACTTACAGTATTCAGCTACTATGACTGGGCTGCGATGTCTCCGCGGCTTCAAGTACACCACAACGCTGGGATTATCCTTGGCGAAGTCCACCAAGTCTTGTTCTATGAAGTCTCTGAAAAATTTAAGATTTGCTTTGATCTTAAGATTTCTTTGTGCAATTTTGAGTGTAGGACCCCCTTACTGTACCAGACGGTTACAGGCATAATTACCGTCTTTTAAGACGTTTGTAACGTTACAATCTATTGTAAATTGGAATTATTTACCTCATACCTCTGCTGCCGCCGTGAGATTTGCAAAACTTGAGCACAATTCGTTGCAATTGACACACGTATCGTCCGACACCGTTTTGCAACGGTGCCCGGACGAAACCGGGCTTCAAAAACAAATTTTTATGTGACATTAAGATTCAATTTTTATTTATTTTTCAATTGCGAAGTAACTTTGTGCCTAATTTGAGGTTAGAATTTTGTTGACAGGACCAAAATGAAAGTAGAAGTTTGTCTATTATATTGTTGTCTATGCTTCTTCAATGCTGCCATCTATTGTAGAATAGCATAAAAAAAATTAAAAGCGACATCTATTTTCATGATTGTCACTAAATAATTCACGTTGATTTATCTAAACATGTTGCTACCATAGTTGCTACTTTACACGCTTAAATTATTTATTTAATTCATTTGACTAAAAAAACATAATAAATAATAATGTTCAATCAATCCCTCAGTCACGCCCCGTCTTTACCGAATTCATGCACTATTTTTTAGGTTTCCAAATAGTAATAGTAGGTTTTCATAGAAAAAATTAAAATAATTAGCGTTCCTAAATTTCGCGCGTACGTATTTTTATAATTTTGGTTGTAAAATTATATCCACTATACATTCCTCTTTGCCTTTTAAACTCAATAAGGTCAATAAAAACAAAAAATATTTAAAAAAGTTTAATAAAAAAAACGTAATATTTACAGAGCGGCGTACAAGAAAAATACAACTTTAACCTACAAATTATAAATCAATGCTTCAAATATTGCTGATACTATAATTATTCATTCTGTAGGTAATATAATAAAAATTACATCTATCTATGGATGAAACGCTATTAGATTATGCGGCACTTTTGGACGATATTTATATGCATATTTGGAATCAGCATTTTTTTTTTTGCGTCGAATGAGCATACTGTTAAGTTAAAAAATAGCCTTTCGTCCCTCGATAAATAGGAAATATTTTTACGACAATATATAGTAAATAATTAGAGAAACGAATGCTTCCACTAATTATAAGATTAGTAAGGAGGTCGAGGCATTTTTTAGTAACTACTTACATAGATAATAAATTTATAAATAATTTATTGCACTTTTTTTTAACTACTTTAATTACACTTTCCCTTCGATGTTTGATTAACACGTTCGTTGCGTTGTGAGGTCATATTGACTCATAGATAATTTTCATCTCTTCACTATATGAGTCAATATAACCTCATGACGCGCCAACTGAAAGTACACTCAAAATCCTTACGCAACGAACGTGTTAAATAACATTGAATTAATAAAAGAGTAAAAAGTATTTGCTATTTCAGATTGATTAAGATCCGCTACAAATATTGCCAAAACAATACGAACTGTATTAACTCACTCAAAAAGCTAATTCTTCAATGAAGTTATTGACGTCGCTTGCGTGTTTTGCTGCGTTGTTGCGTGACTTTTACTAAAGAAATTCAATCTTTATTTATATTAGATTAGAGTTCGTTTTGGTTTTGGTAAATATTTTGAAGTTCGATTTGATGGCCCAATCTGCTTTAAAACATTTTGTTCAAATGTTCACAATTTAGAAGTAGCATCGATTATTCCCGAATTCAATTCGGTTTCGGGTGCGAATTTCAAATGATGCCCAAAAATCAAGAATAACTGTGAAGGAGAACCGTGAGGAACCCTGCACGTGTATAGAAAGGCGTGTGACGTTCGCCAACCCTCACTGGGCCAGCGTGGTGGACTATGGCCCAAATCTCTCTCGTATTGAGGGGGAATGCCCGGTATAATGGCAATAGGCTAGCCCCTTATTACATTGGGACCAAAATCCATCGGCAAAGTGTGGGCGCACTGCAGTGCACCTTTACCGTGATGATGTATTATATCAACAATAAAATGTATGTTTGTTATTCTTTATTCTTGTCTTCGAGTTGTTTAATTCTGGTTGGAACTTGAACAGCGGGCAGATCTACACTTTTGGCGCGCCGTCGGCCATTTTGAAACTCTATGTCAGCTAGACGCGATTGTGGCGGGAGTGGGGAGAGTTCGGGCAACGTCGGCCGCTTCCGGACCGGCTCGGGCGTCCGCAGAGTGCCACCTGCGAATATTAGTAACGAAAAAAAGAAGGAATTATTATAATGAACAATGCAGAGTGCTCATCATAAAAATAAATTTAATATCAAACTAAATATTACACATACATAACGTATTATCCCAAACTAAGCAAAGCTTATACTATTGGTACCTACCATACAATCGGACTGGGGCCATCCCAGTTACACCTACATTTAAATTACTTTTTAATTACTAAAAAAAACCGGCCAAGTGCGAGTCGGACTCGCGCACGAAGGGTTCCGTACCATAATCTATAAAAACGGCAAAAAATCACGTTTGCTGTATGGGAGCCCCATTATATATATTTATTTTATTCTGTTTTTTAGTATTTGTTGTTATAGCGGCAACATAAATACATCATCTGTGACAATTTCAACTCTCTAACTATCAGGGTTCATGAGATACAGCCTGGTGACAGACGGACGGACGGACGGACAGTGAAGTCTTAGTAATAGGGTTCCCGTTTTACCCTTTGGGTACGAAACCCCAAATAAGGTCAGCCCACTGAGTTTCTTGCCGGATCTTCTCAGTTGAGGTCGCGATTTGAACCGATAGAAGCATATCGAGGGGTTTTTTTAATGGACTACGCTGTTGGCCGTGAGGTGGCCTTTACAGCTTTACCGGAGGAGTACATCGAGGAGTGAAAGGCTATTTGACTTAAACGACACTTTTGGGCGATATTCATATATATACATATTTAGAATCAGCGAATTGTTCTGCGTCGAATGAGTATGCTCTCCTGTACAGTTAAACCCCTCGATATTGGGAAAAAAAATTAAGCTTGCCCATTTGTAAGCGCCCCGTAGGACTTTACAAACTAAATAGTTTTTCTTAACTCTATAACACTATAAACGGTGAAGGATAACATCGTTAGGAAACCTGCACGTCTGAGGGAACTTGACTAGTTCTCGATAGATGTGTAAAGTCTGCCAACCCGCACCGGGCCAGCGTGGTGGTATGGCCTGAATCCCCCTCGCATTGAGGGGAGGCCCGTGCCCAGCAGTGGGACGTTAACGGGGCTGTATTTAGTTTAGTATAAACATCGTGCGATCCAAAACTAAGCAAAGCTAGTACAATGGGTACCGTACAATGGACTGGGGCGATCCCAGTTACACCCAGGATGGGGCAAATTCCGACATTTTCCGCTGGCGGGAATTGAACCCACAATCATCATGTGTAGCGAACCGAGCGGCCTATGCTCAAACTACTGGACCAAGCCGTCGTTACCACATTCGCTGCGTAACGATTTCTAGTGTACCTTGAGCTGGTGCGTTATGAGGTTATATTGACTCATAGATTACCTAAATTTGTGAACGCTGCGCACTGGATTGGCACCATAATTCCTTGATGATATCACACTGTAGATAAGCCTTTGACATAATTTCTGTTCTATTTTAATATTTTTAATGTATTGTTGACATTTTATTGGAACGTACATTAATATAATTGTAATTTAAAGTGTTGATATTGCATTTTATTATAAAATTGTGTATATTATTTGCCTACAAAGGCGGGACATAGCGAAATTTATCAGATTTTTAACACCTTACAAGTACCTATGTATTCCAAAATAAGTGATTGATTGATTGGATCAAAATTGTCCATGAGCCAATATGACCTCACAACGCAGCGAACGTGTTAAAAACATTATTGCAAGAGTCGTAAGGGCAGTACTGTGCAACACACATCACAACATACAAAGCATTTAAAACAAGGAAATTATTCATTTTAAAATCATACAATGCTGCTTTTTGGTTGTGTGCAACGCCTTAGTGTGCGCGGGGTTTAATACAGTCGCATTAAAATGTCAATGGGCGTAGTTATCGCATGTATTTTTTGATCATGGTAGACTTTTAATTTTGTTCGCAGCGATAAAATATGGTGTTCAAAGGTAGGCGTCGTTATCGTCGTATCGTGAGTATCCGACGCACGGACCGTATACAGAGCCGTAGTACAGCATAAATATCTACAGTAATGGGACTCGGTGGTGTCCTTGAAAAAGATACCTACAGCCGCGCGGTACGTAAACACGCGATAGGGCTGCCCGCCTACAGTACTTGAATTTATTTCTAGTGTTGGATTGTATTTTGAATTGTATATTGAATAATAATAATAATACATCATCACGCCTGTATTCCCCGAAGGGGTAGGCAGAGGTGCACTGCAGTGCGCCCACACTTCGCCGATGTATTTTGGTCCCAATGTAATAGGGGGCGAGCCTATTGCCATTATACCGGGCACACAGGTTTCCTCACGATGTTTTCCGTCACCGTTTCTTAGCAAGTGATAATCTCAGATGAAAATGAGATTCGCACATGGAACCCAGAGGTGCGAGCCGGGGATAGAACCTGCGCACTTTGATTGCAAAGCGTGCGTTCGACCACTCGGCTACCACTGCTAATATGCTGTATATTGAATATATTTATTATTTAAAAAAATGAAATTCGTTGTGAATGAAATAGTTAGTGTTCAATAAAATTACACATTGTGTTTTTTTATTAGTAGATTTAATAGATAATACCACCCTTATAAATTTGAGACTGAAAAATATTTTCGCCTCGACTGAGACGTACGAAAAGCTTTATTGTTCAATTAAATAGCATAAAAAATCCACATTTGGATAAAAAGTTTCATTAAAAATACCTACACAACAACCTACCTACAATTACAATACAATAGAATTGTACTTATTTAAGAATAAAATATCATAAACCGCACGCTAACTGCTCACACCGTACGTTCGTCACTGTGGCACAGTCGCGACTGATTGGGTACCAAGTGGGTACCAACATCGAGGCGCGTACGTATAACTCGCGTTCCGACCGTTCGTATGAAGTTAAAATACTGTAGATATTTATGCTGTGGCTGCAGCTAGGGGGTGCGGGGGGGGGCATTGTGGGGCAAAACCCTACCTTGAAATTACAGTGCCCTACCTTTAAAATACCAAAAACTAAGATAAATTATTATAATTAAATTGTTTGTTCATGGTTTGAGATTAAAAAGTTTTTACTTCCGGCCTACCTGTAACCAAAATGCTGCCCTACCTCAAATTCGACTCTAGCTACAGCCTTGAAGAACCTATAGGAAATCATACAAGAAAGATCCGTCCGTTGCGGATCAGTGGACGCACTCCATTTGATACGTCTGATACTTACGATACGAACATGTGGACGCCTACCTTTAATACTGTAGCGACATCTCGCCAAATACGAACTAAATCCTGCATCGCGATATTAAAGCGATCCGAGCGATTGCACATATATACAAGAACCCGACAACAACAGTCGGGCAGTAGCCCACCAGACACAACACCCATCTGGTCGGAGGATCCTCCCGACTCAATGGTGGATGAGGAACTTTACACCCTGTTCCTCACACTCTCCAAATTATCAGCGATCGAATTCTCAAGAGCCAGTAAGCTGCCGACCGATTTCTAAAAGGCCACTAAGTGACATCTTGTTTAATATGGACTGGACTGGTCCAACCATTTTCCTCTTAATGACTTACCATCTTCTCTCCCATACTGTGTTGAAAGCATCATACCAAAGCAATTATTTCTATAACCATCTGTGGTTTAGAATAATCCCTTAATTGTAAATGGGAGTAGACGCACCTTACTGTACTAGCTTTCCAAGCGTAAAGACTATATTTGTATTTAATATTAGACTGCCGTGAGTATAATTCTTCTCTAGTATTATGGCAAAGGTGCGGTCTGCTCTCATGGCATTGCTGCTCCTGATAATGTATTACTCGCAATTATCATTTTGAAAAGAGTAACCATTGAGTTTCTTACCGGCTCTTCTCAGTGGAAGCAGCATTCCGAACCGGTGGTACAATCTGACTATTTGTAAGTGCTTTTTGGCCTACACGAATTATTATTTTTTATTTTGATTTTGATTTATGAGTTATTTTTTTTTTCTCAAACTTACAGCTATTATTACAGGTACATATCCAATGCAACAGCTTAGCAACTAATATTTATTCTACTTCCGTGGTTTGTAACATATGGCGAATAATGCCACTCTTGTGAATTCATTCAGAGTACTTAAGAATAGGTCCGAGTGTGCGAAGGGCGCGCATCAGCGGTGACTCACTTAAGAGTTGAGTTCGCGCGTGCGGTAATGCCAACAACGGCGGCCGGCGGCGGCGTCGCCAAACATATCCGTCGGGAACACACAGATATATATGTTATATTAAATATTATGTATATTCAATGAAAGCCAAACATATTCTCCATCGGCCAGTCTTGGTTTTATTTTTCTAACATTCATAGTTATCAAGATAAGTGGGGACAAATATTTGTGCCTTCGCAATTTCTGAAGGAGCCACTTTCTACATATTTGCGTGTATCATACAATTGGGTGTACAGACATAAATAGCTTCTTAGTAATAGGAAAATGAAACGTTTTATCTACAAGCCAGTCTTGGTCTCATTGTTGTAACATTAATAGTTATTGAGATAAATGGAAACAAATCTGTGTGTCTTCATCATTTCTAGGGACATCAATTTTCGTATTTTTGCTTGTAACTCAAAATTAATATAAATAATTAATCGAAATATAAATAATAAATGGCTGTCCCAGTACCATACCTCGTTAAAAGACTGTAGATTATGAAAAAAAAAAATACTTTTTTAATTAACATTAAAAATTCAAAGTCGTGAACCATCTTAAATGAGACATTTTGATATTACTAAGGTTGATTTGACACTGAACTAAATGTGTTGACTAATCTATGTATTGTCGTATCGCTCACAGTCCTCATATTTGAGGGAGACAGCAATATTCAGAACTAAAATGTGATTCAGTATGGGTACAACATTCCTACCCATTTGTCTTGTACAATATATGAAATCATTTAATGAACACAGAATACTGATAACTCATTTAATTCTCTTCTTTCTTAATATTTATATCACGACTTTCAAATAGGTAGTCACAGAGTGGGGTAAGGTCGGCAGTTATGGACATCACACAAAGCAAGATGGCGTCTGCTCACCTATATACACTTGTTGTTCACATACCCTTGCGGCGAGGCGCGACCGCCTCGGGAGTCGCCTCGTCCTGCTGCAGCTGCTCGCAGCCGTCCGCTCGCGTGCGGGCGCCCAACTTCGGTGCACTGGACGGAAACGAACATCAAATTAGGACGGTTACATTCCGCAATACTCTTTAAAACTGCTCATTTTATGATGATGGAAAATTGCATCTACCAGGATATCATGAAATCTAAGAGATGAACAATTTACCTCAGATTTACTATTAACTTAAGCCAGACGAAACAGCCTTTTTTCTACTGATAGAAATTTGTATGTATCTAATCATGAAGTGACCGTTCTTACGGTCTCCCTCGCTCTCTTGTTATCTCATTCTCTCCATCCATCCTATTAAGTATCACTTACACGGTTACGCCTTAATTTGATGCCGAAAGTGGAAATACAACAGACAGAAATCGAAATAGAGCAAGAATCTGAATGTTAAAATACACCAGGTACCAGGAGATTAGTAATGACAAGGAGGTGTATCCTTACCTCTGTTCGAACAGTATCTTGGTGAGTCTTGCCACTTCGCCGCGCAGGTGATGGAGCTCTTTGTCCTTAGCGCGAGCCTCCTGCTCGGCCGTGCGCTCCCGGGCGGTCAAACGGTTCCGTATGTCATCAAAACTAAACATACAGTTAGAGATTATGTTCTAGCATCCATATTGAGAATGAAGTTGACATTGCTCATCTCTTAGACTTCATGGTATCCTGGTAGATGCAATCTTCTATTATCAAAAAATTCGTAGCTAGTCATCATGTTATCTCACATCCATAATGGGAGATACCAATATATCATCACGCCTGTATTCTTCGAAGGGGTAGGCAGAGGTGCACTGCAGTGCGCCCACACGTTGCCGATGTATTTTGATTGGTCCCAATGTAATAGGGGGCGAGCATGTTGCCATTATACCGGGCATGTTCCCCCTCAATGCGAGGAAGATTTGGGCCATAGTCCACCACGCTGGCCCACTGCGGGTTGGTGAACTTCACACGCCTCTCTATAGACGTGCAGGTTTCCTCACGATGTTTTCCTTTACCGTTCAGCAAGTGCTAATCATTATTGAAAATGACATTGGCACATGATAATCATTTCAGAGGTGCTGGCGCGGGATTTGAACTTGCACCCCTTACGTTCAAGGCGGGCGTTCTTGCCCACGAGGCTACCACTGCTTTTCTTGGAAGATACCAAGTCTAACGTAAGTTGGACATATCTTTCATGGTACCCTAGTAGATGCAATCTTATAACAGTAGAAAACAAGCAGTTCAGAGACGTAGTCTCTCATCCATAATGAGAATACCAAATTTAAGGTAATTAGTTCTCATTGCACATCTCCTAGACTTCATGACATCCTGGTAGATACAATAAATAGGTACTTAATTTATTATGTGTATTTTTGTTTGCTCTTGCTTTTAATTTCTTGACACTGGCTGAAATACCCGCTAATCGCAGGTGGAGCCATTCCATAAGATTTAACCATAAAGCAAGGCTATGGTAGTTTTTTTTATTGTTTATGACTCATTTATCTGACGCAGGTACTTACAGTTTTCTAAGACAAGCGCATTTTCTCGTCAAATGTTCTACTTGCTCCTGCGACGCTCGTTCCACTAGTTTCATCTTCGTCGCATCTTCTGATCTCTTCTCTCGTAGCTCTTTCTCTCTTGCCAACGCTTCTCTATTAGTTAGTTACGTGTTAAGAATTTAAAAAAAGGGTAAAGTTAATATGCCAGTATCCGGCAATTTCATTATATTGTGTTGTGCAAATAAAATAAATAATCAATTGTGTTCGGAACAAAATACTATAATTAATGTAACCTATTGCTTGCAAATATGACTAAGAAAAATACAGACTAAAAATATATTAAAGAGTATTTACTGTCATTGTTTTTATAGTCTATTGTCTCTAATGAAAAAAAGAACATCATAAGGGATTTATTTTATTTTAGAAACACTTAAATTTGGGAGTAATGTAGATAATATAAAAAAAGAAAGAAAAAAAGTATTAATAATTAACATAACACGATGATGCCAATGAATGATTTTATAATAATAATAATGTATGAATGTTGATGACTAGATTTTATTAAGATTTATCTCATAGATGTTTAAATTCTTAATCAGTCCGATAGGCAGTATTATAATAAAAAGAATTAATAAGATATTAGTAAAATGAGAACTCATTATTATTCAACAAGCAGTGGTAGCCGAGTGGTCGAACGCACGCCTTGCAAATCAAAGTGTGCACGTTCAAACCCCGGCTCGCACCTCTGGGTTTATGTGCGAATCTCATTTTGAAACACTATGAAACGGTGAAGGAAAACATCGTGAGGAAACCTGCACGTCTATAGAAAGGCGTGTGAAGTTCACCAACCCGCACTGGGCCAGCGTGGTGGACTATAGCCCAAAAATCTCCCTCGTATTGAGGGAGAATGTGCCCGGTATAATGGCAATAGGCTCGCCCCCTATTACATTGGGACCAAAAATACATCGGCGAAGTGTGGGCGCACTACAGTGCACCTCTGCCTACCCCTTCGGGGAATACAGGCGTGATGATGATGTATTATTATTATTATTCAACATCACACGATTAGTACTTATATCTTATAAATAAACAACAAAATTATAACATCAATTGAAACTATCAAAATTTTTAAAATAAAATCAAATTAAAAAATAAATCAAAATCATACTTGTAGTATAGTAAGCACGTACTGCGATAACTGCGGACATGGTAAATTGGGAATACCAAAGCAGTTATAGAAAGTACATATTAGCACGTAATAAGATAAGTAAATATACGGGGGTACTGGTATATAAGATAGCCACTCCATAGTGGAGTTTGATTAGTAGATAGCTAGACATAAGAAGTTATAATGTTAGTTAATGTACTACGTTACTAATAAATAAGATGTAACAAAGAAGACACGTGACTTTTTTTTTTTTTTTGAAGGACTTACACTGTTGGCCGTGAGGTGGCCTTTACAGCTTTACCGGAGGAGTGGCGAGCGCAGAGTGCACTCCAACCAAAGCCTGAAGGGCGGAAAGGGGTGGCAACTAGCTCAAGGGCGCCACAGAGGGCACGACCTCGGCTTGGGCAGTTACCGTGAGGGGAGAGGTAGTGACTGCGCTCCTAGGTGCAAAGATGCACCTACGAGCGGAAGAGGGGGTTCCTCGACCTCGCCGGCGAGATCGGTGTCTGTTTGAGGCAAGACACGTGACTTTGACTACACCACCATACCAATACCCCGAACAACATATTTATATTGCATCATGACATGAAGATAGTTTTTTTAAATGAATTCTTCATTTATTATGTCTATAATATCTAATGGCACTTATTATATGGCGTTTAAGGCTCGCGAGGGCGAGGCACGCGAGGCACAGTAGCGCCACGCCGGCCGCGAGGCGCAGCGAGCCGACCGCTGCGCACGCACATACCATCACCACAAACGCGCCCCAACTGTCGACCAATCAACTCTACACTGGGAGGGCAGTTCTCGCATGAATTTGTCCATTTTTAGGATTCTGTACCTAAAGGGTAAAACGGGCACCCTATTACTAAGGCTTCGCTGTCTGTCTGTCCGTCTGTCCGTCCGTCTGTCACCAGGCTGTCGTGAACCGCGATAGTTGGACAGCTGAAATTTTCACAGATGATGTATTTCTGTTGCCGCTATAACAACAAATACTAAAAAACAGAATAAAATAAATATTGAAGGGGGCTCCCTTACAACAAAAGTGCGAGTCCGACTCGCACTTGGCCGGTTTTTATTGACATATGTCGAAGTAGAGATAATGTCAAATGTCGATTGTACGAGAATTACTCTCCCTGGGAGTCCACTCACATATTGTGTTTGTGACAAGATCAAGACACAAGTCTGTTTGTGACAAGACAAAATGAGACTCACATTTTATCTTGAACATTTGTAGACTTAGATTTTAATTAAAATACTGCCTTTTGGACTGGTAAGTTATTTTATCAAATTTAAAAATGTCTAGTCAATAAATGATGTTGATAAGTAGGCTTGATGTAGGTAGGTCTAATGTAGAGATTATATGTATTGTTAGTAAATGATTAGTTATGACATAACGACTAAAGCGGGTTTCAGACTACACTATACTATTGTACTATATAGTATAGCATAGCATGGCGTTCACATTACGCGATATTATCGCAAGCATTTATAGTATATAGCAAGCTCAGTTGACGTGACGGCCGGAGGTGAGGGATAAAGAAAATGGCGGCGCGCGGTATAGCATAGCATGAACTCAGCGCATCGCACCAATTTATAGCGTATAGTAAGCCAATAATATATAGTACAGTACAGTGTGAACGTGTCCATAACAATGTATGGTGCGCGATATTGTTGTGCTATGAGCTATATGCTATTATATTATAGCGTTGTCTGAAACCCACTTCAAAGGATAAACATAGATGTCAGAGGCCTTACCAACCTATTAAAGTATTATTGTTTCCTAATAACTGTCCTACTGTGTACTGTGTGGTAGCCGAGTGGTCGAAAGCACGCCTTGCAAATCAAAGTGTGCAGGTTCAAACCCCGGCTCGCACCTCTGGGATTTATGTGCGAATCTCATTTTCATCCGAGATTATCACTTGCTATGAAACGGTGAAGGAAAACATCGTGAGGAAACCTGCACGTCTGAGGGAACTTGTCTAGTTCTCGATAGATGTGTGAAGTCTGCCAATCCGCACTGGGCCAGCGTGGTGGACTGTGGCCTGAATCCCCCTCGCATTGAGGGGAGGCCCGTGCCCAGCAGTGGGACGTTAAAAAGGGCTGTAGTAGTAGAATAACTGTCAATTTTAGACAAATTTTGTGCTGAGTTAAAATCAAAATCAATTTTTTTTTATTCGTGTAGGCCAAAAAGCACTTACAAATAGTCAGATTCTACCACCGGTTCGGAATGCTGCTTCCACTGAGAAGAGCCGGTAAGAAACTCAATGGTTAACTGTGAAACACTGAAAGTAATACAGTGGAATCCGTTTTTAATGACATTGAAGGGAAATGAAAAACATATCACACTAAGCGGTCGTCATACAAAAGCATTTTGTAGAAAATAAACAACTTCCTATAACTGTTTGGTACATATGTATTAATTATTATTTCAAGCTTTATATTAACTTGCAATGTATGTCCGGGTGGAATCTTGCAACTGAATTTTAAATCAGTTATCTTTAACCGATTGAGCTGAAACTTGGTGTACACGCTTATTTTGAATGACATTGCATGCTTAGCTATGTGACGTCATTCTAATTCCAATATGGCGGATCATCCAAGATGGCGGATTAGTTATTTTTTCTGCACTTCCACAGAATGGGTATCAAATGAAAGGGCTTGCTGAGGAGAACACGAAAACTAAGGGCAGTTAAATAAAAGCTTGTTTTTAAAAAGTATTTTTGAACATTATTTTTTTTATAGAGAGTAACGCAGCCTATTTAATAAAAATAAAACTTGTACGTAATAAGTACGATGTATGTATGTGTATTTTTTTCATTTTTTATATAAGAAATCTATATTTTTTTTCTGCTTTTGTTTTTTTCCTTTTAATGTAATAACAGTCTCTAATACAATTGTGTATAGATGACACTATAATCGGACATAATTTATTAAAAATGGGTCAATATAAGCGACATGTCACTATAAGAATCAGCTTGTAATTTGTATTGCTGATTAATTTTGTGTTTTGAGAATGTATAGCCTCAT
Organism: Ptilodon capucinus; assembly: GCA_914767695.1. Lineage (NCBI taxonomy): Eukaryota > Metazoa > Arthropoda > Insecta > Lepidoptera > Notodontidae > Ptilodon > Ptilodon capucinus. Next base: position 4,408,368 of record OU611837.1, read on the forward strand.
TAACTTTATCTATACAAATAAATAAAATTGAAGTGTCTGTTTGTAATATCAAAATAGCACCTTTTTACGAATTGCATATGAAAGTATACACGATACCTATAATGAAAATGCAATTTTAAAATTTTTCGTCTGTCTGTCTGTCTGTCTGTCTGTTTGTTTGAGGTAAACTTCCAAACGGCTGAACAGATTTCGACGGGACTTTCACTGGAAGATAGCTAATATTCGAAGGCGTAACTTAGGCTACTTTAATTTTAGAAAAAAGCATTAGGGTTCCGCAGGAAATACATAATATCCATATTTCCGTGTAATCTCCCTGAAGTCCACGCGGGCGAAGTCGCGGGCACAGCTAGTATTACATAATTGTTAATTAAGAAAAACACATTGTAATGCAAATAACATGTAAATCCTTATTGGAAAAAAGCAACCATGGAGTTTCTTGTCCATTCTTCTCCATAGGAAATGCATTCCGAATGGGTGGTAGAGATACTATTAATACTATTTATTTTTTACTGACGATTCATAAGTGCCTGTATTGGTTTACATGAATAAAAAAATTCTGATTCTGATTCTAAGCGAAGTCATTACATCCGACTTCGTTATAAATAATTTTATATCAAATAATCGTAGTATAATTACGTCATATTAGGCGGTTGGTCAACAAAGGCGGAGTCATAATAAACGGATTCTACTGTACCTACTAAAAACATTGCTGCAACACCACTTGTGGTGTTAAGAGGACAGGGTTTCCGTGGGTTACCTCTAGGTGGTGGCCTTCACCGTAATGTTTCTTCAAAAACGGTCACGAGTTAAGATACTAGGTTGAAATTTGTACATGCGCGCTGGTAGCCAAATGAGTCCAAAAGACAATATTGAATCTTAAATATTAGTTAGTATTAAAATGTGAAATTATTGGGATAAATTGTAAAAAAAAACAAACAAACAGGTCGATTCGAAAACTTTCTTCAAGTCGGTTAAAAATGAAATTAAATCTTGTTTAGGAACTAATTTCGCTACCAATTAATTTTTTGGTGATTATTAAATGGATTTGACATGTGTTCAAATAATCTGGATTTATTCGTTTTAGAAATATATTTGAAAAATCAGTTTTTGGGGGATTTAAACCAGACTTGAGCTTATTCGACTTAAAATTGATTTTAAGGTCTTCGCAAACTGAAATAATTCTTCACAAACTTGACTAAATTGTGTTGGTAAGTACAGACAACACATCCTTATCTACAGCCCTCCTTATTACAGCCCTTTTAACGTCCCACTGCTGGGCACGGGCCTCCCCTCAATGCCAGGGGGATTCAGACCATAGTCCACCACGCTGGCCCAGTGCGGGTTGGCAGACTTCACACAACTATCGAGAACTAGTCAAGTTCCCTCAGACGTGCAGGTTTCCTCACGATGTTTTCCTTCACCGTTTACCTACTTATCGTATGGTCCCAAACTAGGCAACGCTTGTACAATGAGTACCACCATACAGTGGACTGGGGGCGATCCCAGTTACTCCCAGACCAGTAACTACAAAAAGGCCATTTCTGAAATCACGTAATACTACTTTAAGTACTAGGAGTACATGAGCTCGAGTTAGTAACCCGCACCGCACCAGTGTAGTGAACTATATATTTCCCCCTTGCATTGAGGGGAGGGCTGATCCACAAGACTACTAGTTATTAGTACCAGGAGTGCATGAACTCAAGCTGGTAAGCCACACTGCGCCAGCGTGGTGATTTAAAGACTTCCCCCTTGCATTGAGGGGAGGGCTGTCCCACAAGGCTACTAGTTATTAGTACCAGGAGTACATGAACTCAAGCTGGTAATCCACACTGCGCCAGCGTGGTGAACTATACACTTCCCCCTTGCATTGAGGGGAGGGCTGATGTACAAGACAACTTGGCCGTTGGCTACTATTGTTATCTAAATTAAAAAACTTCGAGTTTGAATGCGAAGACCATTAGTCAACCTTCTTTTAAGACGCTTAAAGTCTAATTTAAAAATATTTTTTAATATATTTGAACACAGTTCCACAAAATGGTTTTAACATGCAATCCAACATACAATCGTGTTGTAAATTGTACATTATGGTCACTGACCTTAACTCCTGCTCAGTGACTGCCAATGTCCTGCCGCAAGCTGCAGCCTTAACTGCTAAGTGGTCGAATTCATTCGACTTCTCATGCACTTGAGATTTTAATTCTGTAAAGGTTTGGTAGAATTTTGTTTACTTCTTAACACTCATGAGTTCCTGGTATGCAATGTAATCCTTAATACCTGCAATCTCCTCCAAAAGTTCCCTCTCCCTCTTCACCCTATCTTCTTCTCCCTCTTGTCGGCACTCTGATTTCATACGCTCCAGACAATTCTCCTTGTCTGTCATGAACTGCTCCCATTGCTCATCTGTAATTTAACCATGAAGTAACTAGGCACGCCTGCGTTTATGGCCCTGCGGCAAATTTTCGACATTTATCTGACGTCCGCCATTGTAGTTGTTGTTGGCTCACCCATCTCCATCCTGTGCTGTTCCTTCAACTTGTCAACCTGTTCCATTCGTTCTGCTATCAGCGTCATTCTGGTTGTTTCTAGAAGTTTCCTTGCTTCGTCTTCTGCTACGCGCGCTTGTTCTTCTACTTCTTGTAGTTTCTCACTCCACTCTTCTATCAACGTTTCTGGAAACGATGGTTGGAAAATTATACCTTATCCAACAACTTTTCTTTCACCAAGTTCTTCTTTTAGTTGATTATTAAGGTACCTCTAGAGCTGTCTAAAGTCACGACGCCGATTCTGTGACGCGTAAGCTTAGGCAACTCTAAATTATGACACATTGGACAGTCGTAGCCCAGTCGGTAGAACGCCTGTCTTGAACGTAAGGGGTGTAAATCGGGGTGAGATTTTCATGTGCGAATGTCATTATCAATAATGATTACCACTTGCTGACCGGTGATGGAAAACGTCGTGAGGAAACCTGCACGTCTCTAGAAAGGCGTGTGAAGTTCACTAACCCGTATTGGGCCAGTGCGGTGGAATATGGTCCAAATCTCCCTCGTATTGAGGGGGAATGTGCCTACCTTTTTCACTTTCATATTTTTCAGTGAGTTCCTCAACTTTATTGGCATAGTTGATGTCTGCCTTGTCCAGTAGGTGTCTGAGTTGCATAATGTCCCAGTCAGCCTTGCTGTGCGTCTCAGCTATTGTTTGTTCGAACTGGGACTCCTTACTAGATAATACCTCTTTCAGGTTTTCGAACTGAAAATATACGAAGAAATATGACTGGGGTCGATCCCAGCAGCACCCAGATCTAAGTACCCAAAATGAAACTTATGCCTATTTTCAACTAAATAGGAGACGCCTTAATAATTATATTTAGGCGACTCCTAGGGTAAATTGAAAACAGGCATACATTCGATGACGGTCAGAGTACTAGGATAACATAACCAGTCAAAAGTAACTCGATAGTCATCGGTCAATCAATACTCAGCGTTTTTCGATCTCGTCATGCTCTATCACTGTCTAACTGCTAAATCAGAGAGAGACAGATACCTTTACATTTATTTACGTTAGATATTTTTTTTGCCAACACCAAAAGGAACTCTATTGACTTAAGGAAATAGTTTATTTTCCAACAACCAAATTTCATTTATAGCACAAGCGAATTTTCAACCACAGACACGAACACAGATATTCAATCTTTATGTATATTGACACAGGGTTCGTTTTGGTATAGGCAAAAAAAATATTCTAATATCCGTTTTTATGAATACTAGGTGACGCTTAAACGTGATACTTAAATATGTAGGAGTTGCCTAGCAGCCACATGCTTTATAATTTAGGCATCGCCTAGCGTCGGTGAAGATAGGAAGATATATAATACATCCTAGTACCAGGATATCATAACTAAGAAGGGATTACCTTAGTAGTGACTTCTCGGAGTCTTCTATCGGCGTTTCTCACTTCCTGCTCGGATTCCGCTCGGAGTTGAGCGAGCGCGGCTCGTGTTCGCTCGGCGTGTGATCGCTCGAGCGCTGCTCGGGTCGACGCCGAGGTCGCTTGATGCTCCGCTCGGAGGGATTCTACTGCTCGAGTGTGCTGTAGTTCTAACCGTTGGAGTTCCTAGAAAAATTGATTTGCACCGTCAGTCTGCCGTCTGCTAAAAGACCGTTAAGTAACATTTGGGCCAATTTGAGTTAGTTATGCATATAGGAACGCACGCCTTGCAATCAAAGTGTGCGGATTCAAACCCCGGCTCGCACCTCTGGGATATAAGTGCGAATCTCATTTTCATCCGGGATTATCACTTACTATGAAACGGTGAAGGAAAACATCGTGGGGAAACCAGCACGTCTGCGGGAACTTGACTAGTTCTTGAAAGATGTGTGAAGTCTGCCAACCCGCACTGGGCCAGCGTGGTGGACTATGGCCTGAATCCCCTCGCATTGAGGGGAGGCCCGTACCCAGCAGTGGGACGTTAAAAGGGCTGTAGTAGTAGTAGTATGCATATAGGTTAGGTTAGGTTAGGTTAGCAAGGTTCAACTCTCTATACCTTCACAATTTCTAAAGCCATCTGCATAATTGCTTGTATCTTAAAATACATACATAAATAGTACGTACATAACATAAATACATACATAGATAAACGAACCGTGTTATCTACAAGTCAGTCTTGGTCTCATCGTTCTAACATTCATAGTTATTATGATAAATCTGACACAAATCTGTGTCTTCTTAAATTTTAAACATTTAGGCATCACCCATTAAGGCGTTTCTTAGCATCAGTGATATGTCATCATATATACATTACCACGCCTGTATCCCCGAAGGGGAATGCAGAGGTGCACTGTAGTGCGCCCACACTTCGCCGATGTATTTTGGTTCCAATGTAACAGGGGGCGAGCCTATTGCCATTATACCGGGCACGTTCCCCCTCAATATGTGGAAGATTTGGGCCATAGTCCACCACGCTGGCCCCGTGCGGGTTGGTGAACTTCACACGCCTTTCTATAGACGTGCAGGTTTCATCACGATGTTTTCCTTCACCGTTCAGCAAGTGGTATCATTGTTGAAAATGACATTCGCACATGAAAATTATCCCAGAGGTTTGAACTTGCGCCCCTTACGTTCAAGGCTGGCGTTCTTGCCCACGAGCCCTACCACTGCTAGTGCAAATGTACTAATATATAAGGTACCAGGAAAACATAAAGATCAAAGAGTTAAGCCCACCTGACTATGCCTCTGTTCCTTATCGCGTGCATTCTTCGTTTCTCTCTCGAGTAACTCCTTCAATCTATGCAACTCTAGTTTCAAAGCCTCCTCCCTGGTCTCGACCTTCTGGAGCTGGAGCGTCAGGGATTGCACGGAGCGCTGCTGCTCCGTCACCAACCCTCGCAGCTGCCTCAGCTCCGCCACGTCAGTTGGATTCGGTTTAGGTGCAGCTTTAAGCTGTTCCACTGTTTCTGTCAGCTGGAAGCCATATACAATATGTGAGGAGGGTCTGTTCAATGAGATATCTCTCATTGAACAGGGTCTCTCAATCAAAGGGTAAAACGGGAACCCTATTAATAAGACTTCGCTGTCCGTCCGTCCGTCCGTCCGTCTGTCACCTGGTTGTATCTCATGAACCGTGATAGTTAGACAGTTTAAAGTTTCACAGATGATGTATTTCTGTTGCCGCTATAACAAAAAATACTAAAACACAGAATGATATTAATATTTAAGGGGACTCCCATACAACAAACGTGATTGTTTGGCGTTCTTATAGATAATGGTATGGAACCCTTGGCAGGTTTTTTAAGATATTACCGCCGGCTCCATTCGTATAAGTGGTTCAAAATATCCTCGGTTTGGATGTAACTAGGAAGGATAGCGTCCAGTCCATTGTATGGAAGCCATACCAAGCGTTGCTTATTTAGTTTGGCATTCAAATCATACGATGAGTGTGTGTTGAAAAATATGCTTCTTCTACCGGATGTATCAGAAGTCCGAAATAATACTTTGGGTACCCATATACGGTAGCTCATATGTGGATGCTTAGTGAAGACTGTTTAAACCTAACTATCATAGTTTCTGAGTTATAGACTTTTGAATATTTGTCACAGGTATCGTGTTCTGGCGTTTAGGTACATCCATAACCCTATTCAGCAGTGTAAACTACACTTATGAGAGGCGACTACCAATATTCACAAAACAGAACATGCAAATTTTACATAGAACTCGAGATATTACGAGTTATAGAAATTGACGATGAAAAAATAGTTGAAAAAACATGGTCGAATTTCGACCAAATTTTTGTATACCCGATACTGATGCAAACGTCAAAGTATTATTTTAGACTACTCAATCAACCTGTATATGTTCGTTTTGGTTTTGGCAATAAAATTACTGTTGAAAGTTATGTACTCCTGGTAGCTTGGTAGTGTTGGGTACCTCTTTCTTCTGCTTCTCCGCTTCCCTGGCCCGTTTGTCCAGCTCCCTCATCTTCCACTCGCAGTCTGCCAGCATCAGCTCAGCTCTGACTGCCGCCTGAGACCTGGCCGCTTCGTGTGCAGCCCGCCATCTCGCTGTGTTAGCCTCCGCCGCCGCTATGGCCTGGAATCAAAGGTAAATAAACTAGCTGACCCGGCGAACTTCGTACCGCCTTAGAATTACATACGAAAGCAGCGCCACCTACCGGGTCCAATTGTGAATCTAAACCTTCCAGGGTGCCACCCAAACGCATACAAAAAAAATCATTCAAATCGGTCCAGCCGTTTAGGAGTAGTTCAGTGACATACACACGCACAGTAGAAATATATATAAAGATATATAACTACATCATCACGCCTAAATTCCCCGAAGGGGTAGGCAGAGGTACACTGCAATGCGCCCACACTTCGCCGATGTATTTTGGTCTTGGGGGCGAATCTATTGCCATTATACCGGGCGCGTTCCCTCTCAATAAGAGGGAGATTTCAGACCACCACGTTGGCCCAGTGAGGGTTGTGAACTTCAAACGCCTTTCTATTGACGTGTAGGTTTGCTCACGATGTTTTCCTTCACCGTTCCAACGACTCTTATAACTCAATATTGTCCAACATGACCCTTGCTTGAATCACTTGTACTTAGCGACATTTTTTAGGGTTCCGTACCCAAAGGGTAAAACGGGAACCCTATTACTGAGACTTCGCTGTCCGTCCGTCCGACTGTCACCAGGCTGTATCTCATGAACCGTGATAGTTACAGAGTTGAAATTTACACAGATGATCTATCTCTGTTGCCGCTATAACAACAAATACTAAAAAACATATTTAAGGGGGCTCCCATGCAACAAACGTGATTTTTTTGCCGTTTTTATAGATAATGGTACGGAACCCTTCGCGCGCGAGTCGGACTCGCACTTGGCCGGTTTTTTAACCTTACAGGAGAGCATACACAATCGACGCGGAAATCTTATCCCAAAGGTGTCACTTAGGACAAATGGCCTTCCCCGCTCGCTAACATTCTACTATAGCACTATAGACCCGGTTAAGGGAGTAAGTGCTTTCAAAAATCAATGATGAATGATGAAAAAGATATTAGCCGGGTATGCCAATGTCAAGTGAATTAAAATTTCGACGATTGAAAGTCATTCAATTAATGTAACGAAACCATACTGAGATTTGAAACGAACGTAGCGACATCTATCGAAGGTTGAATTAAACATGGAACACAATACTTAATAATACATCATCACGCCTGTATTCCCCGAAGGGGTAGGCTAAGGTGCACTGTAGTGCGCCCACACTTCGCCGATGTATTTTGGTCCCAATGTGATAGGGGCGAGCCTATTGCCATTATACTGGGCACATTCCCCCTCAATACGAGGGAGATTTGGGCCATAGTCCACCACGCTGGCCCAGTGCGGGTTGGTGAACTTCACACGCTTTTCTATAGACGTGCAGGTTTCCTCACGATGTTTACCTTCACCGTTCAGCAAGTGGTAATCATTGTTGAAAATAACATTCGCACATGAAAATTATCTCAGAGGTGCGGGCCTGGGATTTGAACTTGCACCCCTTACGTTCAAGGCGGGCGTTCTTGCCCGCGAGGCTACCACTGCTTATATTATTAACACAATACTCAAATTATTGATAAGGGAAAAGGCGTTGATCCAATTTAAAATAAATGAAATAAAACCTTATATTGTATAATTGACGGAATCAGGCGTAATATTGCGGAAATCCATTGTTAATACAACTGTAGAGAAAGGGACCCACCACTCACCCTCGGAATTGTTAGAATCCCAAATTATAAATCAAATAAATTTGATCGATAATAGAGGAAACCAACAAGACCGAACTCCCTGTCAGTCGAGAGTCAGTATGTCATAAGTCATGGACCCTAACTAAGTCAAAGTCAAAGTCAAATCATTTATTTTGTATAGGCCTATGGGGGCACTTACAAATTGTCAAGTTTACTATGAGCAATCCTCTGCAGAACAATCGAATCTAAAAAAAATAGTCGACAAGTGTTTCGCCTCTCAACGAGGCATCCTCAGGACGGTTAGGCTGCGATATTGTATGAAAATAAATTTCAAAACTGTGTTGTTGTTGTGAAAAATAGGACAATAGCGTCGATTCTGTTAGTATAAAACTAAGCTGAGCGTATTGTCGTCCTGCTTGCGGCCGTAATGTATGAAAAAGATGGCAATACTTTATTATTGTCAAATATAATTTAAATGTAAATGTGTGTGTGTAAAGATTGTGTAGAAAAAAATATGCTATTAAAAGAGAGAGAATTGTTGATTGTTTTGAAATTAAATTATTTTACCTCTTGTGCCTTTTGCTCTTGTATTATCTTTTCTTGCTCGAGCCTTTCTTTGCTCTGCTCGAGCGCGAGCACTTTAGACTCGAGCACTGCTCGATAAGATAAAGCATCTTCCAATTCCCCTCGGATCTGACGTATCGACTCATCTGAAAACAAAAATAAATCACTTGCACTTTATGATATCCTGGTATACAGGTACTTAAATACATACACCATCACGCCTGTATTCACCAAAGGCGTAGGTAGAGAGGTACACCCACCACGCTTCTCCGATGTATTTTGGTCCTATGTAATAGAAGACGAGCCTATTGCCATTATACCGGGCATATTCCCCCTCAATACGAGGAACATTTGGACCATAGTAGCTGGCCCAGTGCTGGTTGGTGAAACTCACACGCCTTTCTATAGACATGTAGTTAACCTCATGATATTATTCTCCACCGTTCAGCATGTGATAATCATTATTGAAAACGACATTCACACATGATAATCTGGGATTTGAACTTGCGACCCTTAAGTTCAAGACGGCTACCATTGCTTCTGTAGCTTATGAGATCCTCACCGTTCCGTCTTTGCAGCTGATCAGCTAGGTCTGCAGAACAGGTCCTGGCTGCAGCCAGCTCCTCCTCCAAAGACCTGCCCCTTTGTTTGATTAATTCCGATTCTTTGTAGGCAGCGGAGAGTTCGCATTTTAATTCTGGAAATAAAATTGAGAAAACTTTTTAAAATATTTCCTCGAGACATATCTCTTCCATAATTATGTGTTCCTGGTAGTTCAACTCTAGTTCCTACATATAATAGGTATCATCACGACTGTAATCCCCTGAGAGATGGTCAGAGATATAACAAACAGTATGTTCAAGAAAATGTATGGGTTATTTAACGTAGAGTAAAGTCTAAAAGTATGTTTTCAGTGTAATTATTTTTAGTAATGATAGAACTTCAGCAATATAAACTTGTTTTATTACAGGAAGTTGGGACCATTAAGACTGGATTCTTTCGGTTTGAAAAACATCCGGGATATTTATTTTTCAGACGATTTTTCCTTTAACATAAAATTAACTATATATATTGATATTTCCTTCCATAGTAACTATATTATGTACAAGATGGGGTAGGCAGAGGTGCACTGCAGTGCGCCCCCACTTCGCCCATGCATTTTTGGTCCCAATGTAATAGGGAGCGAGCCTATTGCCATTATACCGGGCACATTCTCCCTCAATACGGGGGAGATTTTTGGGCTATAGTCCACCACGCTGGCCCAGTGCGGGTTGGTGAACTTCACACGCCTTTCTATAGACGGGCAGGTTTCCTCACGATGTTTTCCTTCACCGTTTCAAAGCAAGTGGTAATCTCGGATGAAAATGACATTCGCACATAAACCCAGAGGTGCGAACCGGGGTTTGAACCTGCACACTTTGATTTGCAAGGGGTGCGTTCGACCCCTCAGCTACCACTGTACAATATTTTGTGATTATATCTGGTTTAAAAGTGTAGATAGCTGCAATTAACTTCGACAAATCTTTTACCGCAAGTCCTACATAAAATCTATATATAGCAAGTGCTATATGAAAGCATTTTCACGTGGAAAATATTCAGACAGAAATAATTACGGACGCCAGAGTATAAATAGCAACAAGATTATTTTCAGGTTTCAGAAGCTTTGTCTGCTGTTAACGAGACGTGAAATTAAGATTTTATGATGCGGAAAAAATGGTGACAAACATTTTAATAATCTTTGATAATTAAATAAAAAAGTAAACGATTGTCTGACAGAAAAAGACGGAACTATACATATAAGAAGCTGTTTGTTTTAATATATAGCTTTGTCTCACTCCGTAAGGCGTCAAAGAACCTTTTTGGCATTTAGTCAGGTAACAAATACCAGGAATTCATAAATCGTTAGTAGCAGTATCCAATTCATATTACCAGGAGTTCATAAATCACGAAGCGTTAAAAGTTCAAACGTCGAAAAAGAGAAATGGGATGCATTCCGAATTCCGAGTGCTCCTAACGATTTGTTTGACACGTCTCATTCATTAGCGCGTTACTCTTCGAGATGTATGTGTTGAAACGAGATAGCTATACGAATTATCTGCATATTTTCAACCGTATCTCGAAAATCTACTTAAAACTAGGCTAGTATGCTAGCATGCGACTGTTTGGCAACTCTGAGTATTTTAATATTCGAACAAATAAAACCGTTTGAATAGTTTTAACTCGATGGTGTTCATCGCTTGATTTTTATGATAACCTGGTACCTACTCCTAGGTAAAACGCTTGGCTCACCGCATGGCTACGGGTTCGATTCTCGACGGTGACAATTTTCCGACATAAATACATCATCATGTTTGACAGAGGTGCACTGCAGTGCACCCTCACTTCGTCGATGCATTTTGGTCCCAATGTATTAAGGGGCGGGCCTATTGCTATTATATGCCAAATAAGAATAGGAATGTCAATAACCTCTATCTGTCAAATGTCACTCGAAAAGTATGGTTTGCAAAAAAACTTATTTGCATATCAATAATTATAGCCTTACATCAAATATAAATAAAAAGGTTAAATTAGTAGCAAATTGTCCTAATATAATATTTAATTATTTAAAGTCATAATTCGTTTTTTAAAACCTTACCATAACCTTTTTTATTTTCATTTTTGTCAAAATTATAAAAGAAAAGAAAATAAGGACGCCAGTCGCCATTGTGTCGTTGTTAGTGTGCTTCGTCGTGCGACTGAGTGCATTATGGGCGGCGTTGATCACTTACCATCAGGTGAAACGTCTGCTCGTTTGTCTCCCTATCTCATAAAAAAAAAAAAAAATATTCACTCAACGTTTGCAAATAAATTTTATTAAAAAAAAATCTTGTTTTGCCAACCTAACTGGTTAGAATTGACAACTATGACGTCACAATATGGCGCAAAGTCGATCCTATTCTCATTTGAATCGCATAGTACAAGCTTAGTTTGCAATGATGAGTGTATTGTCTGGCGATATTTGTTATAAAAAAAAATCGCAATCGGCTTGGCCGAAAGCCAAGAGTTGCTTTCCTCATCGGATAATTATTCTTGATCAGATGTCATTGTGACTCATCATGAGCGAGTGAAATGACGTCGAAACACCTTTCTTTGTTTTCATATTGAGACATGTGTTAATATATTTTTTAACAGGATTTCATTTCAACTACAGGCCACCACCTCGCATCTTTAAAAGTATAGAGACCCATTCTGAAATTTTAGGATTACGACTATAAATCTGAATCTTGGGGTTGCTGGAAATATTCAAGATGGTGCAAGCGTTATGCACTACCACAGTATGGGTATCAAATGAAAGGGCTTGCTGAGGAGAACACGAAAACTAAGGGCAATTAAAGCTTGTGTTTAAAAAGTTTTTTCACCATTAATTTTATTATTTTAAAATCATCCTTGTATTACAAAGAACAAAAGAAACAATGTATTATTCAAATCGGTCCAGCCGTTCTTGAGGTTTAGTTTAACTAACGAATAGCAAACTATACTAATAAATATAATTAAAGTGTCTGTATATTATGTCAAAATAATATATATATATATGAAAATATTTACGCTACTGTAAACGAAAATTTTATAAATTCTTGCCCGTCTGTTTGTTGCGGGTAATCTACCAAACGGCTGAACCGATTTTGAAAGGATTTTCACTGGCCTGGCAGATAGCTGACGTTACAAGGAGGAGAAGAGGATTAATTAATTAATTTAATTTCGGGAAATAATTAGGGTTCCTAAATTACACGCTTACGAAATCCCAAGCTCAGATATACATCAAAATGGGTATTGAATATTATAAAAGATGGCGAATGGGATTCTAACTACAGCCCTTTTAACGTCCCACTGCTGGGCACGGGCCTCCCCTCAATGCGAGGGGGATTCAGGCCATAGTCCACCACGCTGGCCCAGTGCGGATTGGCAGACTTCACACATCTATCGAGAACTAGTCAAGTTCCCTCAGACGTGCAGGTTTCCTCACGATGTTTTCCTTCACCGTTTCATAGCAAGTGATAATCTCGGATGAAATGAGATTCGCACATAAACCCAGAGGTGCGAGCCGGGGTTTGAACCTGCACACTTTGTTTGCAAGGCGTGCGTTCGACCACTCGGCTACCACTGCTTGCTACCAATGGGATTAATTCCTATGTATTTTCAGCACAGCAGGAAGGCCGACAGAAAAAAACAAAAAAAAACAAAATGGCGACGATAGATTGACGATCGAGCATACCAATAGTTCCGTGTTTATTTATACAACGAGTCACCGACGACAAGTAGTAGACCTCCAAATATATTTTCATCCCATCTATTCGAAAAGCACGACTTGATTCGCCTTTAAGTGCGCCCAAAGGTGTTGTTTTCTCTATGAAACGTTTTAGCGGGCGTTTTAGTAATGAGTTTTTAATCCTCTTTATAAGTGCGCCGCAATTTAATTTTCCGCGCACTTTTTGAATTTAGAACATCTGTCATCTTAGTGTTCAGCGCCAAAGAAATCGAACGCAAATATTGTTTGAATAAAGACTGGCTGGTACGACGGCCCATAGTCGCGCCGCGCCAGCCGAATAATAAAAAAAAAGAAATCATAAAACAACGCGCGAACTACAGCCCACACGTTTTCGTCAATTTTCACGAATTGTTAGAAATTCCTGGTTTTGTTTAAAATCTCTTAAATGTAAATACAAATTTTTAGTTGTTTTAATATTAGATAGGAATAGGAAGGAGGGTATTATTTTGCTCCCTTGTGATACAATCTACTATTATGACTAAATTTCATATGTTCAAAACAGACTCTGTGTTTAAAGATTGAATTGCTGTAGCAAAAGCCACGTCTCTCCGCGTCAGAATTCGCTTGCGCTGTCAATGTAATTTTGTTGAAGAATGAACTTTTTAGGTCCTTTTTCTGCTTTTGACGCATGTGATGGTACCATAGAGTAAAAAGAGAAGCTTAATCGCTCCACCCTGCGGCAATTTTTAGGGTTCCGTAGCCAAAGGGTAAAACGGGAACCCCATTACTGAGACTTCGCTGTCCGTCCGTCTGTCACCAGGCTGTATCTCATGAACCGTGACAGAGAGTTCAACTTTTTACAGATGTTTTTTTTTTCTGTTGCCGCTATAACAACAAATACTAAAAGATATAATAAAATAAATATTTAAGGGGGCTCCCATACAACAAACGTGATTTGTTAAATAGATAATGGTACGGAACCCTTCGTGAGCGAGTCGGACTCGCACTTGGCCGGTTTTTTGACGTTTATCTGACATCTGAATATAGGGCGAGGTCGATATGGCTTCTCTGTTTACTCTTTGCCAGCACAAGGATAATGTTGGGGCACCAGGGCATCAGAATTAAAAGTTGGTATCGAAGCACTCACGTTGAATCTCCTGGTCTTTCTCTTCTATCTCTTTCCTGTACGCGGAGATGAGTTCTCTCGCTTGCTCCGACTCCTCGCACCTGGTATCAGCTAGTTCTGTAAGAGCCGCCACTTGGGACTGAAACTTCGTCTCTTGGGTCACCAGGCTCTTCCTGGAAAGATGAAATTTAGAAGTACAAATGACTGTATTACTTGAAAGGGTAGGCAGAGAGTGGCAAGTTGCAAAGTGTGATGAAACTCTGTATATAAGAATATGAAAAATATAGCTTAAACTTTGCATGTATGTACCAGGATGTTATGACTGGTAGGTAATCAATGGCAGTCCTAGGAACCGAGAGACGAGATTCACTATAGATAGGGAAAATAGGAAGATGTTGGCGAAGATCTAACCTCCTATCACGTGCTGTTTTCCTGGTACTACAGGGTGTATCAGAAGTCTGAAATTATACTTTGGGTACAGATACGGTAGCTCATATGTTAGTGAAAACAGTTTATACCTATCTATCATAGTTTCTGAGTGTGTTCCGACCTTTGGGTGGATGTACCCCTATTCAGCAGTGTAAACTACATTTATGAGGGGTGACTACCAAAGTTCACAATACAGAACATGCAAATTTTACATAGAAATCGAGATATTACGAGTTACAGAAATTAACGACGAAAAAAATTTGGAAAAACGTGTACAAATTTCGATCAAATTTTTACTGTCAAGTCAAAGTCAAAGTCAAATCATTTATTTTGTATAGGCCTATGGGGGCACTTACAAATTGTCAAGTTTACATTTTTTTCTTATATACTACTATACTACCACCGGATCGAAACGCGACCTCAACTGAGAAGATCCGGCAAGAAACTCAGTGGGCTGATAAATTTTTTAAATCGCCAAAACTTATTACAAATACACAGGTACATATAGCTCCAGTGTGTTGCCTTAGAGCTGCGTTTAATAATAAATATAGAATAATAATACGTTAGTAAGGCAACACACGCTACACTTTGACATGACACTTTGACTGTTACTGATGCAAGCGTCAAAGTATTATTTCGGACTTCTGAAACACCCTGTCTATCCAAATTTACTATTTGTAATTGTATGGAACTGCTTATGAACCGGGTTGATATAATGATTGCAAACAGAAATAGCATTTCGATTGCCACTTGAAACTCCAGGCAGGCAGCCGACCTCGACAGACTGTGTATTTCAATTCATAGCTTTTATTTAGCATACTCTTATTTTTGAGTCGAATCAATTGAAGTTAGCAATTTGAATAAGTTAATTGCCTCTTCACATCGAGAAAAGCTTAATAGCTAAAATTCGTTAAGTGACAAAACCTAATTTTACAAGTTACAAGCAAAAATTTCCCCACACATCCCGCCACAGGGTGAATTTTAATTCCTCTGTGGTGAGAGTGCCGACCAAACAGCTGTCGGCCTTCATTAAAGAAGAGTTTTGGCCGAAGGGTGTGGTGTTCCGGAGATACAGAGGCCGGCTACCGAGCACCAAGAGCGACACGTCACCGGCTCTACGTGTCAAATAATTCCGTGTAACTTTAATTATGTATGCCAGTCTCTAAGGTATTTATTATAACATATTTGTGACGTCAGCCCCAAATCATTGTATGGTGTCCATAGTGCAAGCTTTGCTTAGTTTGGGAATATACGATAAGTATTTGGTTGTCTGGCGATATTTATTTATTCCTATATTAGTTACCCGGCGTATATTGCATTGTATTACATAAGTTATTTATTGAATAAATTGAAATTAAAATTGAAATTGAATTGATCTCGCTAGAAATGATGAAGACACACAGATTTGTTTCCATTTATCTCAATAACTACAAATGTTACAACGATGAGACCAAGACTGGCTTGTAGATAAAACGTTTCGTTTACCGATTACTAAGAAACTATTTATGTCTGTACACCCAATTTTAACAATGATTACCACTTGCTGAACGGTGAAGGTAAACATCGTGAGGGAACCTGCACGTCTATAGCTTTCTATAGCGTGTGAAGTTCACCAACCCGCACTGGGCCAGCGTGGTGGACTATAGCCTCAATCTCCAAAATCTCCCTCGTATTGTAGGCCAATTCGCCAAAATCTCCCTCGTATTGTAGGAGAATGTGCCCGGTATAATGGCAATAGGCTCGCCCCCTATTACATTGGGACCAAAATACATCGGCGAAGTGTGGGCGCACTACAGTGCACCTCTGCCTACCCCTTCGGGGAATACAGGCATGATGATGTGATGATGTGATGTGACCCAATTTTAAGATACAAGCAAATATGCAGAAAGTGATGTCTTTAGCAATTGTGAAGGCATAGATAGTTGTGTCCACTTATCTTGATAACAAGAACTGTTAGAAAAATAAAACCAAGACTGGCCGATGGAGAAAATGTTTGGCTTTCATGTAGTAAACATAACTTAATTAGCCAAAATGACATTTAAAGGCTTTTTAGAAATCGAACGGCAGAAGGGTTCAAACCCCGGCTCGCACCTCTGGGTTTTATGTGGGAATCTCATTGTCATCCGAGATGTGATACGGTGAAGGAAAACATGTGGTTTAAGACATTTATTTCTCAAAAACAGAATACAATAATTCACTTAGAATGAGAAACACTGGTTGCTTACATTAAACGTTCATTTGAACGAGTATCGGAACTATGCTAAAAGAGATTGAAATTTGAACGTATTTATTTTTATCTGCAAAAATATGTAATAACATCGCGAGGAAACCTGCACGTCTAAGGGAACTCAAATAGTACTCGATAGATGTTTGAAGTCTGCCAACCCGCACCGGGCCAGCGTGGTGGACTATGGTCTAAATCCCCCTCGCATTGAAAGGAGGCCCGTGCCCGCCCAGCAGTGGGAAAGAGCTATAGAAATGTATTGAGGAATATCTCCACCTGCGGTTAGCGGGTATTTCAGCCAGTATCAAGTAATAGCAAGTACGAATTCAATAAAACAAATTACTTATGAACGAATGGTCATAAAAGTTTTTTTTTTTTTAGAGGTAGTTAGACAAACGAGCAGACGTTTCACCTGATGGTAAGTGATCAACGCCGCCCATGGACACCTGCAACACCAAGGGCATCGCAAGTGCGTTGCCGGCCTTTAAGGAATGAGTATGCTCGTATCTTGAAGATACCTTTGTCGCATCGGTCCGGGAACACCGCTGCAGGAAGTTCATTCCACAATTTGGTGGTGCGAGGGAGAAAATTCCTGGTAAATCGCACTGTACTGGAACGCCATTCATCCAGATGGTGAGGATGGTAATGCAGTCTGTGGCGAGCCGTGCGATGGTGGAATTCAGCGGCAGTTATAATACCGAACAATTCCTCGGAACACTCTTCATGATAGAAGCGGTAGAAAATGCGGAGAGAGCCTACATCTCTACGCAACGCCCTCTGGCGAGAGGAAAAAAAATGGTGGATGAATCCCTATGGGACACTTGAAAGTGTGATAACAGTTTTGTAAACACTTTTAATTCGTGGCCAGCACATTTTGCCGCGCATTTTGACGTTTCAAGGGCGCCATATTGGCATTTGACGCACGAGCGCGCCAACGGTCGCTTGAATCATGTTTATTTCCGTTTGGAACAAAGAAAGTATTCCGTACATATACTCCTTTCACAAACCTTGAGTTTAACATTGACCCTTCAGATTTTATGGATTCCTAGTACTTTGTCTTGTAAGGTCTATCAATTAAAGGAATTACAGTAAAACTTATTAATACTTTGAATAGTAAAAATATAGATTTCCTGGATTTCTAGTATTTTGTCTTGTAAGGCCATGGGATTTCTATTAGGTAACAAAGTAATTTACATCAACTGCCAGGTGCTTCAGCTACGTAAAGTAATTAGTAGAGAGTTATTTTCACTAAACATGTGATTAAATTTGATTATGATCTCATAAATATGGGTTCTGTTGTTTGACTCGCAATTATCATTTTGAAAAGAGTAACCATAGAGTTTCTTACCGGCTCTTCTCAGTGGAAGCAGCATTCCGAACCGGTGGTCGAATCTGACTATTTGTAAGTGCTTTTTGGCCTACACTAATAAAAAAATATATTTTGATTTTGAAAACTTTGTTGCAAGATGCGCGTTAGTAAGGGGGTTTTGAAAACACTTCGAAATCTAGTTCACATCCCTTCTAAGAATAATTTTGTTTTCAATTCCTGGCATTGGAGCAACATTTTAAAACTAAATACAATGCAAACTGTTTTTGTGTTTCTTGCGTTCTAAGACTCATATTTCTTAGTATTTACGTGAGTAGGTAGTTATAAAACAAAGCTGATTGTTTTAATTATAATAGTGACGACGGTTTAGTGGTTTGATCGAAGCTCACTCTAGTCCAGCGCTAATTTCGCAAATGTCTATGGTCCACCACCCCGGCGATGAGTTCATGTACTCCTGGTACTAATAACTAGTAGCCTTGTGGATCAGCCCTCCCATCTATGGTAGTGGGAAGTCTATGGTCCACCACGCTAGCGGGTTACCAGCTTGAGTTCATGTACTCCTGGTAGTAATAACTAGTAGACTTGTGGATCAGTCCTACTCTCTATGCTAGTGGGAACCACAGATCACTACTATAGGTACGTGGGAACTGGAGAAGTCTATGGTCTACTAAGCTGGCGCAGTGCGTGTTATAACCTCGAGTGCATGTACTCCTGGTACTAATAACTGGTGGCCTTATAGATCAGCCCTCCCGTCTATGGTAGTGGGACGTCTATGGTCCACCACGCTGGCGCAGTGCGAGTTACCAGCTCGGGTTCATGTACTCCTGGTACTAATAAATAGTATTACGTGATATCAGACATGGCTTTTTTTATGTAAGCTGGTCTGGGTATAACCCCCAGTCCATTGTATGGTACGTATGATACAAGCGTTGCTTTGTATGGCATCAAACCATGAGGATAACGAAGTCTGACGCAATTAAATTCCAGATGAAGACTGTTTTTTGAAAACGCTATAAATGATATTTAAATTCTTAGGAGCCGTCCATTAATCACGTGATTTTTTTTAGCATTTTTTAACCCCCCGCCCTCCTCCTTGGTGATGACTGTGGGTGGTAGACTAACCCTCCCCCCACACAAAAACACGTGTAGTTTTAGTACCTGCAAAGAATCTTAATAATCTCGATAATTGATACTATTGCACCAAATTTAGCAGCCGTATTCAATAGTTGTGTGGCCAGTGGTGTTTTTCCTGATTTAATGAAACACAGTAGAGTGGTTCCTTTGTTCAAATCGAGTATATATGTACCTGTGTATTTGTAATATGTTTTGGCGATTTAAAAATATGATCAGCCCACTGAGTTTCTTGCCGGATCTTCTCAGTTGAGGTCGCGTTTCGATCCGGTGGTAGTATAGTAGTATATAAGAAAAAAATTTAAACTTGACAATTTGTAAGTGCCCCCATGGGCCTATACAAAATAAATGATTTGACTTTGATTTGACGTTGACTTTGACTTTGAACTTTTTTAGAATATTATCTTTTAATACAAGTATAAAGTGTTATTTCATTTTATTCTGAAATTAAGGATGTTGCCTGGCAACGGTGAGTCAAGGTCACATTACACGCCGCTTTTCGCTTCAGAAATCGCGCGTTTGACGAAAATATAAATACACGTGATATCCTTCCCTCAGACGTGCAGGTTTCCTCACGATGTTTTCCTTCACCGTTACATAGCAAGTGATAATCTCGAATGAAAATGAGATTCGCACATAAATCCCAGAGGTGCGAGTCGGGGTTTGAACTTGCACACTTTGATTGCAAGGCGTGCGTTGGACCACTCGGCTACCACTGACTGATATTATTCCTGATCTTATTCCATTAATCGTTTCATTCATTTACTAAAATAATAGTTTATTACAGTTAATTTTTGTATTGACAAAAAAAAACTCACGCGCATCTGGCCTGCATAATAAAAATCCAGTTATCATTAAACATTTTTTTTTCTTGATGACAAACATAATATGAATGAAATCGTAGTTTTAACGTTTTACGTGATGTAGCCAAATCTTTGACGTAGATACTAGACAGTTCGTTCAAAAATAATATTGACAATATTATTGCGACTAGAAACGAAAGATTAAATCTAATAATACCAGGACATCATAAACAGATTGGAGCTTTAAATAATACGCATTTCAAAAACATGTTTGTTTTGGATGCGTATCAAGACGATTTATTAGAAACGTATGAAGAGTAAATAAGACGTACTAATTCTATTGGCGCAAATGTCGGACTAAACTAAATAGGAGCTATAGGTGATGAAGGTGAAAAAAAGATGGCGGATCAAAGGATTCAGATGAGAACAATTCATAGACACACAAATTATTTGTGTCTGTCACCACCACCTCTTAAAGTATAAGGGAACACGCCTGTGTTCCTGGAAGGGGTAGGCAGAGGTGCACTGCAGCGTACCCACAGTTCACCGATGTATTTTGATCCCAACGCAAGGGGTGCGAGTTCAAATCTCGGACCTGTTAGATATGTATGTGCGAATGTTATTTTAAATAATAATTACTACTTCCTGAACGGAATGCAAGGACGAAGGAAAACATTGTGAGCAAACCTGCATGCCTATAGAAAGACGTGTGAAGTTCATCAACTCGCAATAGGCCAGCGTGGTGGACTATGGCCCAAAAATCTTCCTCGTACTAAGGCAGATTGTGCCCAGTATAATGGTAAGCTCGCCCCCTATTACATTGGGACCAAAAGACTTCGGTGAAGTGTGGGCGCACTGCAGTGCACCCCTGCCTACCCCTTCGAGAAATACATTTATCATTATTATTACTTACTGATTATTAGGGCTCTGGTGATGTTCAATAAACATAGGCTCCGATATACTGATCTCCTCTTCAATAATCTCCTCAATTATCTCTTCCTCACTATCACTAGGACTATCACTCCCTTCACTCTCCTCGCTATCACTATCACTCTCCTTCTCAGTCACTTCACTCTTGTCCGCTATCTCTATAAATCCACTATCACTATTGTCACTATTATTAACAGAAATTATTTTTAAACTGTCAGTACTATCAACTTTAATAGTAACTGTTTCCTCGTTCACGTTAATTACAGTCTTATTGTCTGGGAACGTTTCGGCATCCTCCAGGTCCTCGTCCTCCGAGGATAAGGATTCGAAGGAGGAGCACATCTCCTCGTCAGTCTGCTGTTCCCCATCGTCGAAAACTATATGTTTTCTGAACGTCACTCGTTTTTTTCCACAGTCTGATCTGTCGTCGTCCGAACAGCCTTCGGTATCAGATTTCGGCGGCTTCAAGTTCGATTTCTTCGATATCCCCGGCGATTCTGTGTCCCTGGTACGTGGTACTTCATCACCAGCATCTGCATCCAACAACTTATTCAATTCACCTTTCAATTCATCTCGATAATTGTTTATATTCGACCGTTCATCAATAGATTCGTATACAGGCTCCTGTTTCTCCTTGCTGTCGGTGCCTCCCATTTGTTTAGTCTCATTTATTTTGTCTACAGTGCTGTCTATGGTCCGTGCTATCTCTCGGAGCAAGGCCTCAGCGTGTAACTTCTCATCCAAATGCGGTTCATTAATGTACACTAATGACACGTGCTTATCGTCGTTTTTCTTTGAATATTTCTGCAACACAAGTGCTTTGACGAAGTCTGCGTCGGCTGTGCTATTTTCGGTGCGCGCGGGCACGTCGGCGGGTCGCTCCGAGTTACTCCGTTGCAATACGGCCGTCTCCCTCCCCGGGCTGGCTCGGCAGGACTCGGTTCGCTTCCTCTTCCCCCGTTTCCGTTTCCCCGCCATGATTTGAAGTATAGCGCCGACGCCGGTCTTCTGCGCGTAATCAGTTTCAGGTAACAGCAGGTTGATTACATCTTTCCTTTTCGATTTTTCGTTGTGTGTGGCTTGTCGTTGCGCGTGCGCGTCTGCGGTTAATTTGGTCTCGTTCGGGGGATGTCGGGTGTCGTCGGGCGGCTCGGGCTTCCCGCCTTTCCTCTTGAAGAAGTTAAACATGGTGGTTACTGCGTTTGTGTCATGTCCGCGCGTCGCGGCGCGGCGGCTACGACTGTTCGGCGTATTTACTGTTGCATTTCGTATGCTGTGAATATTTATGTATGCCTGGTGATTTAGTGGAGTCTGCGGTGTTTTTATCTCTTTATTAGTTTCTATTGGCTATAAAACTGTTTGGGAATAAGGTTAGATGCAATGATACTAAAAAGTATAGATACCTACGGCTACGTAATTGTATTATACCGACGTCTCGGAAAATAAAAAAAACCGGCAAAGTGGTAGCTGGACTCGCGCACCGAGGCTTCCGTACCTAAACTGTGAAAGCACCGAACATTACTCTAACGAAAATATAAACTGGATAGAGAGACAAACTTAACTTTGCCGTTGGTATACTGGTGTCCCACAGTTTATAAGTCAATAAGTTTGTAATCGCAAAAAAATATTTTCTAACAATAAATTCTCAGTTTTCCGATTTTTTCCTTTACTTCTGCTATAAGACCTTGCTTATTGCCAAATATTATGATTTTAGATCAACGGGAAGTATCTACCCTGTAGATTTTGGATTCCCGTGCAAATCTATTGAAAATGCAACATAAACCGCCGTATCTTTTGATTGCGTTAACTTAGAAGTTTGATTTTTTTAGGGCACCAAGGGACCGCAGACATAAGTCTTTGTTAAAAATTTCAACTTGATACCCTTACGCGTATTGAGTTTAGTTATTGAGTTATAGAGTAAAGTTTTGACTTTTTTTTTTTTTTGAAGGACCTACACTGTTGGCCGTGAGGTGGCCTTTACAGCTTTACCGGAGGAGTGGCGAGCGCAGAGTGCATTCCAACCAAGGCCTGAAGGGCGGAAAGGGGTGGCAACTAGCTCAAGGGCGCCACAGAGGGCACGACCTCGGCTTGGGCAGTTACCGTGAGGGGAGAGGTAGTGACTGCGCTCCTAGGTGCAAAGATGCACCTACGAGCGGAAGTGGGGGTTCCTCGACCTCGCCGGCGAGATCGGTGTCTGTTTAAGGCTGGTGTAGGTGTGTTGGTGGCCCTCTCAACGCCCGGGTCGAGGAGGGCGGTGATCGTGTCGGGAGGATCAATCAACACGTGCCGCGGACGGGAAAAAACTTTAAAAAGTTTTGACTCGCAAGCGCCCCAATGTACGGGAGGGGTTAGCCTTCAGACGGCAGAATTGTAAACTGGAACTATCAACAGCTTCATATCAGTACTTTATAAAACGAACCTAGACTTAGCTATTACGAGTATTTTTTAAAAGCACTGGTAGCCGAGTGGTCGAACGCACGCTTTGCAATCAAAGTACGCAGGTTCAAACCCCATCTCGCACCTCAGGGTGTCATGCGCGAATCTCATTTTCATCCGAGATCATCACTTGCTATGTAACGGTGGGGGAAAACATCGTGAGGAAACCTACACGTCTATAGAAGGTGTGTGAAGTTCACCAACCCGCACCGGGTCAACCTGGTGGATTAGGCCGCAAATCTCCCTCGTATTGAGGGGGAATGTGCCTGGTATAACATTATACCAGACTCTAAAAAATAATAATACATCACCACGCCTGTATTTCCCGAAGGGGTAGGCAGAGGTGCAATGTAGTGCGGCCACACTTCACCGATGTATTTTGGTCCCAATGTTAATACATTTTAGAGTTGAATAGATGTTGGTGAACGTTTGCGTAATATTTAGGTTTACCAAAAAAAAAACATATTTTTGGATAGTCGTAGACAATTTTCACTTAAGTATATAGGACAATACTGAGCTGTTGCCAAAGCTAATTATATGGTTCTGCGGCCTTGGTACCGATTTTTTTATTGTTTATGACCGTCTTTTTTTTTATTTCTCGACCACTTTATGTAACAGCGTGACGATATATTTGTTACGGCTAAAACCCGAAGTGCGGCTACACCTAGTTTTAACCGGTTAGAACTAGGTGTAGTCACTTACTCTTGGTTAAATCTAGTACGAGCCGATTGATTTCGGGTAAAACTAGGTCTATCCTTCATCATGCCGGCTACAACTAGGTCCAGCCATTCCCTGTTGGATAAAACTAGGTCTATCCGATATCATTCCGGCTACAACTAGGTCCAGCCATTCCCTGTTGGATAAAACTAGGTCTATCCGATATCATTCCGGCTAGAACTAGGTCCAGACAATCCCTGTTGGATAAAACTAGATGCAAACAAGTTCATACAAGTAACAGGCGCCTGGCTCACGCGAGTCGCGCGCCCCTGCCGCCCGCCACCCGTAAACCCCGCGTTTGCCCTTGCGCTTTGAGTTTAGTACGCGTTGTGCCGTTGTACAAAACAGACGTACTTTCTTGTTTTTGCGCACTTATACAATCGAATTCAAAATGGCATAAAAAAGCTCTGCCGATAGCATGCCGGCTACAACTATGTACAGCCAATCCCTGTTAGATAAAACTAAGGCACGCGCTGCTGCTGCAGACGCTGTGAGTCACACTCGCTAGTAGACCTGCAGTAGATCAGCAGCACCTGGCGCTCACAACCTGCAGGAGCGCGTGCCTCGCTACGCCCTCCACCCCGCGCCGCTGCTGCAGATGCTGTGAGCCATGAGAGTGACGCGGGGAGGAAGGTGTGGCGGGGCACGCATCTAAGTTTTATAGTATAAGTGGATATTTTGGCAGCTTTAACGTCTTTTATAAACTTGGAATACTGCACATCATTCATGTAGCTTTGATTTTCACCATATTTTGTGGCTAATAAACACTAAAACTGTTCCAAAAAACTTGACTTCATAGTCTGTAGGTCTTCATTCATAGCCATTTTGAATTCGATTGTATAAGTGCGCAAAAACAAGAAAGTACGTCTGTTTTGTACAACGGCACAACGCCTACTAAACTCAAAGCGCAAGGGCAAACGCAGGGTGTACGGGTGGCGGGCGGCAGGGGCGCGCAACTCGCGTGAGCCAGGCGCCTGTTACTTGTATGAACTTGTTTGCATCTAGTTTTATCCAACAGAGATTGTCTGGACCTAGTTCTAGCCGGAATGATATCGGATAGACCTAGTTTTATCCAACAGGGAATGGCTGGACCTAGTTGTAGCCGGAATGATATCGGATAGACCTAGTTTTATCCAACAGGGAATGGCTGGACCTAGTTGTAGCCGGCATGATGAAGAATAGACCTAGTTTTACCCGAAATCAATCGGCTCGTACTAGATTTAACCAAGAGTAAGTGACTACACCTAGTTCTAACCGGTTAAAACTAGGTGTAGCCGCACTTCGGGTTTTAGCCGTAACATATTCATGTGATGTACTAGGAACGTAGCAAATTATAGGAGTTTTATTGCACCTCTAAAGTATTGTGGCTGTTAATGAAAACAATATTTTTATTATCTGTGACGGAGATAGTGTTTTTTTTACATGTTCGCCATCTTATTTACCTTCATCACCCATTTTTGTTTATGCAAGCGTGCTTTATTGCTTAACTCTGCGCGTACGCAGTTTCTCCTCATATTTCGGAATAAGCTTCTGAAAGCCTAATTCCAAAAACGAATGTACCAGGAGATCATATTCGTACAAGAGGAGCTTGTCAATTACCAATGTAAAGGTGTCTAGAGCGGCGACTGTTTTATTTTATACTCCAGCCGGATTCTGCGACCCGCGTGTATCCGTTAGATCAGCTGTTATTAGTACCGTAGTGATGCGCCCAAACTGGTATCGATAATCATTAATCATAAACAATTTAAATCGATATTCGATTTGAATTGCATATATTCGAGAATTGGGTAATAAAAATTAATTCCCGAGCACAATTATGTTTTCAGATAAACAGTTATTTCTATAGATGTGTAGGTAATCTAAATTCCTCTCTTTATCCATATTTCCCTTGATCACGATATAACTTGAGAACGAGTTTACCGATTTCATGCATCTTTTGTTTTAAATATTTCTTATACTGTGTAGAAGGTTCTCACGGAAAAATGAAAATAATTAGGGTTCCTTAATTTCGCGCGTAGAAATTCGCGAGCTCAGCAGGCTTAGCATGACCGCGTAGACATAAGTTTTATCTCTCTCAACTGTCAGATTTGTTGAGAAATTTACGCCACTTCGAGCTTTTTGTACTGGACATGGCTCGGTGTGACGTCATTTTCTCAACAAATCTGACAGTCGAAATGGATATAAGTTATATCTACGCAGTCATGCTAAGTCTTCAGATAGTAACGTTATATGGGGTAGTAGGTATCTATAAGTATTTTTAAATTATTTTACTATAATGATTGTCAACAATATGAGGAGGCAATGTTTCCTCGTGTCATAGTACCTACTAATAACACGTGTAAGTTTATACGTAGCAATTAGTATATAAATAATTAATGTTTCTTTTTAAAAGTATAGTGTCAACATTTAAAGTACCTTCTGTTCGATATGCTGTTTGTTTGTTATGATATCCTGGTAGCTGCAGTGGATTTACGAGTGACAGACAGAAGTTTTATCTCTTTCAACTGTCAGATTTTTCGAGAAAATGACGTCACACCGAGGCATGTCCAGAACAAAAAGCTGGAATTGACGTTAATTTCTCGACAAATCTGACAGTTGAAAGAGATAAAACTTATGTCTACACGGTCATGCTACGGGTGCACGCTTTTCAGTATATAGAAGAATAGAGCTATATAAAAGAAAAGGTAGGTGACAGTTTGTTATATGTCTACTATAATATACTAAACAAAATGTATGATTTCCGAAGAACTAGATACAACTTCTTTGTGGGTACTGGGAACACATCAAGTGGTACAGGTTTTATGTAATATTAAAAAGCCTTTCAGGGCTTATGATATCCTGGTAACATTAAAAGGCAAATTACTAATAGGAGCGAGAAAAAGTTGATTATCAATATGCTGTTTGCGTGCTATGATAAGTAGCTGCAGTGGACTTTCGAGTCCAGGATTTATTTTCAGTCTGCTTGAGAGTGACAGAGCTATAAATCTCCTCCTTTTGGAAGTCGGTTAAGAAGGCAGATGACAGTTTGTCCTATCTCTGTATTTATTCTGAAGAACTTGAGACATTTCGGGGTGGGTATACGGAACACGTCAAGTGGTACAGGCTTTCTGCAATATTAAATTGTCTCTTGAGGGTTATGATATCCTGGTAACATTATAAGGTAAAGCGAAGAAAGGCTTGGACAGTCGTAGTGTCGTATCGATCAGAACACGTGTACTACTACTACGTGTTACAGAAATAAAGAGACAATTTGGCAACAATATTGTTTTAATCTATATTTAGTGAGTGCGTGATATCATGCCATCATAAATTAAGCGTAAAATACCTATCGCGCTTGAAACACAAGAAAATTAGGATTGCCTAATGTCAAATCAGGATAAGCGGATAGTTCCTATTGGACAATGCAAATATTGTATATTGATCTCTTGAATGTTATGTAATCCTGGTACTTCAACAAAATTTTAGGAAAGTTGTGATTCCTTGTGCAATTGATATATTGATTTCTCTAATGTTATGTAATCCTGGTAACTCTACTACTACTACAGCCCTTTTAACGTCCCACTGCTGGGCACGGGCCTCCCCTAAATGTGAGGAGGATTTCAGGCCATAGTCCACCACGCTGGCCTAGTGCGGGTTGGCAGACTTCACACATCTATCGAGAACTATAGACAGACATGTTCTCTCAGACGTGCAGGTTTCCACACGATGTTTTCCTTCACCGTTTCATAGCAAGTGATAATCTCGGATGAAAATGAGATTCGCACATAAATCCCAGAGGTGCGACCGGGGTTTGAACTTTGATTTGCTAAGCTTGCGTTTGACCACTCGGCTACCACTGCTTCAACCAACTTTATTGAAACATATCGACTTCTTTTTTAAATTTCTACTAGGTGTCGCCTAAATATAGAGCCATGGTTAATTGCAGTTATACGCATCTCGTCCTAACAGCCATATAACTATTTAAGAAAATGCGTAGTTTTTCTATCGATACAGGACAACACTAGCGTGTGATCGATAAGGTGCGTCACATATGCACTTTCCCTGCTCGCGCGCCTCTGTTTATATTTAGTGCAGCCACTGACCTTTGCTTTGTACAGCTATTTGCATTACTACGTCGCGGTTTGATTTCATATGTTTTCAGTGGCACGTTTACCCGGTTATAAATATCACCACGCTTTTATTTAGTGGGGTCAGTAGAGAGCTACGAATGTTGAGGTCACATGGGCGATCTTAACTGGCATATACAATGTGATAGATTGCGTTGAAGGCATTACACCAAAGCAATTATTTCTATAACCACCTGTGGTTTAGAATAATCCTTATACTGTAAATGGGAGTAGACGCACCTTACTATACTAGCTTCCTAAGCGTAATGGGCTTGAGTATAATTCTTCTCTAGTATTGTGGCAAAGGTGCGGTCTGCTCTCATGGCGTTGCTGCTCCTGAGAATGTATTACTCACAATCCTTACTATTTATCATTTTGAAAAGAGTAACCATTGAGTTTCATGCCGGCTCTTCTCAGTGGAAGCAGCATTCCGAACCTGTGGTAGAATCTGACTATTTGTAAGTGCTTTTTGGCCCTCACGAATAAAAAAATAAATGATTTTGGTAGTCTGAAAACGCTCTAAGGCGATGTTCAATTTTAAACCGCGGTGAACTTCCAAAGGAAGTGCGTATGACGTCAAACACACTAACAACATGGCCGCCAGCTTTTAATACTCTGACATTGACTGGAAGATTTTATTGAAAGTCAAAGTTGTAAAATAAAAATATAATCACGCTCGCTTTTACAGGCCGGTTGGGCAGAAGAGTACGAAAGTTTTAAGATCAAATGCGGACGGTATAATGGCAATAGGCTCGCCCCCTATTGAGACCAAA
The DNA here is from genome assembly GCA_914767695.1 of Ptilodon capucinus. NCBI lineage: Eukaryota > Metazoa > Arthropoda > Insecta > Lepidoptera > Notodontidae > Ptilodon > Ptilodon capucinus. The sequence continues at coordinate 4,437,394 of OU611837.1, forward strand.
AATACATCAGCGAAGTATGGGAACACTGCAGTGCACCTTTGCCTACCCGTTCGGCGAATACAGGGCATGATCATGGCCATTATACATAAGTACCAGGGTCACATAAAAAGCAGAAGCGCATTAGGCAAGAGGTAAAAGGGAATAGGATGGATATAAAATATTTCGTTAAAAAATCAAAAAATCAATTACTCTGTGGTACCAGGGTCACATAAAAAGCTTCTTTCATCATATTCGATTCAGTCCGTTTTATGAAATGACAAAATCGACGCCAACGGAAGACAATTAATACCTAACACTAGGAAACGCCTAAATACTAATACAAGCAACCGTCTCATACTTAGGCATCGCATTAGGCGTCTCCTAGTGCTATTAAAAAGGACATACGCCACGTGTAGAAAGTTACTTTGTGGTACCAGGGTTACATAAAAAGCAGGAGCGCGCTCGACGAAAATGGTCAATAGATGAGAAGAGGATGGATTTAATAAATATTTCGTTAATTTTCTTTCATCATATTCGAAATTTAGGAAATGAGAAAAATAGACGCCACAGGAAGTCATTATAATGCTCGTTTTACACTAATACTAGGAAACGCCTAAATATGGGAACAAGCTGCCGTCTCATACTATTAAAAACTACATAAGACAGGTGGGTATATAGAAAGTTAAATTGTAGTACCAGGATATCATAAAAAGCAGGAACGCGTTCGAAAATTCTCAATTGGTGAGATTTCGGTAATCTTCTTTCATCATATTCGTTATTTCAGTCCGTTTCAGGAAACGACAAAACAGACGGGAAGTCAATAGAGTAGCCCTGTTCAAACCTCGCATAAATTGCAAGGGGTGTCGATTTCTGAAATTCGCCTCTGACGGGAATTGAACCCGCGATCACCGGGTTCAGTGAGCGGGTCCGTTGGTACATTCTAGTTTTATGTTCAGCTATAGCAGATATAAAAGGGTCTGCGTATTATGCAGCCATAAATCAATGTTATTGTCTATAGAACCGTATTGGAAGACCGCCAGCGGGATATGATCGCCTGGTACTTATCGAATAACTGAATAAAATTGTAGGTAAAGTATCTGACTTACAAACCATTTGCAAGCGAGTTACATCCTAAATTTATTTGATACATTATCACGCCTGTATTCCCCGAAGGGGTAGGCACCTATACTTCGCCGATGCGTTTTTATATCAATATATTAGGGGGCGCGCCTATTCGGAGAGGACAGCGAAGGGTTCACCCTTGTTGGGGGGAAGAAGAAGGGGAGAAAGAAGGGGAGAAAGGTGGCGGCGCCGGCAGCGGCCAGGCCGAAACTTGAGCCACCCCGCAATTCTGTGGTGGTGATCACAATGTGCGAGGAGGCGGCGAAAAAGGGGGTGACCTATGGCCAGATTATAGCCAGGGCGAAGGAGAGGGTGAAACTGGCGGAACTGGGGATAGAGTCCCTGAGGTTCCGCCAGGCTGCCACCGGTGCCAGGATTCTGGAACTTCCGGAAGGGCAGTCGGCGGAGAAGGCGGACGAGCTGGCCGAAAAGCTGTCCGTCGCGTTGGAGGGTGTGGCCAGGGTCGTTCGGCCGACGAAGTGCGTAGAAATACGCATTTCTGGGCTGGACGACTCTGAAACTAAGGAGGGGGTATTGGCGGCGGTGGCGCGGATGGGCAAGTGCGAGGTGGAGCTCGTGAAGGGACGGAAGATCCGCTATGGCCCGAGTGGGATGGGGGCCATAGTGGTGGACTGCCCGGTGGAAGCGGCCAAGCTTCTGGTCAAGGAGGGGGAGCTACAGGTTGGGTGGAGTACGGCGATAGTGGAGTCACTGGAACGGCGTCCCATGCGCTGTTATAAGTGCATGGGGGTGGGCCACACGAGGGCGAAGTGTCCTTCGGGCGTTGATCGCGGGGCCCTCTGCTTCAATTGTGGAGGCGCGGGCCATAAGGCGTCGGGCTGTGAGGCGGCAAAGAGGTGCGCAATATGCGCGGATATGGGTCGGTCATCGGGCCACCAAATGGGGGGGGCACTTTGTAACCCCCCCGCCTCAAAGGGGAGATAAGTGCCACATGGCACTGGCCGAAACCAGGGTGATGGGTCGGGGGACCTGTCACCCATTGCACGGTTTCGGTGGACGTTGGGATGGCTGGGGTTGTACCAAGCTGTCCCAGGGGCCCAGCGAATAGCTGGGTCGGGCCCGGCGACTTAGCCGGGCGAGCCGCTGGGGTGTTGCGGTGCATGCCTTGGCGATCCCGTTGCATCCCTCCATAGCGGCGGGTGGTACACCGTGGGTTTTTAGTGGGTATACCGGCAATCTGCCGGGGACTCCCACATACCCCTTCCTCCTCCCCCGAGGCTGGAAGGGGATCCATAGAGGATTTCCCCACGAAAAAAAAAAAAAAAAAAAAAAGGGGGCGCGCCTATTGCCATTACACCGGACGCATTCCCCTTCAATATGATGGAGATTTGGACCATAGTCCACCACGCTGGCCCTGTGCGGGTTGGGGAACTTCACACGTCTTTCGCCTTCTACAGACGTGAACTTATCTTCACCGTTCAGTAGGTAGGTGGTAATCATTATTAAAAATGAAATTCGTTCATGAAATCCGAAAATCCCAAAGGTGCGAGCCCGGGATTTGAACTTGCATACCTTTCGTTCAAGGTGGGCGTTTTACCAACAAGTTACAACTGCTAAATTTAAAAAAAAAATCTCTTTGTTTTAATATATTTTACAAATGACATTTCGTCGAAAAATCTGCCTTTTCCATGAGCTAATAAGGTTCGTTTTGGTATTGTCAAAAAAATATCCACATTTTTCGTAATATCACGGTCCCAATTTTATTTTATAAACTGGTCACTAACTGCACATCGCCAATAAAAAAAAAATCCATCGAATCTATGGATGGCGACCCCGATTAAAACTAGTTAGCTGACCCGATGCCACCTAATACAGTTACACGAAAATATTACAAACTCCGTGATGCTTATGTTCGCCTAGTAACATTATTTTTTAACGGTATTTTTTCTTTTATCAATAACCATCATATTTTATAGAAAGTAAGTTTATACAGGTGTATCAACAGTCCGAAATAATACTTTGACGTTTGCATCAGTATTTGCATTTGATCGAAATTCGACAATGTTTTTCCAACTTCTTTTTCGACGTCAATTTCTTTATCTCGCAATATCTCGAGTCTTATTTAAAATTTGCATGTTCTGTTTTGTGAATATTGGTAGACGCCCCTCATAAGTGTAGTTTACACTTCTGAATAGGGTTATGGACGTACCCAAATGCCAGAACACGATACCTGTGACAAATATTCAAAGGTCTATAACTCAGAAACTAAACTATGATAGTTAGGTATAAACTGTCTTCACTAAGCATCCACATATGAACTATCGTATACTTATGTACCCAATGTATTTTTCGGACTTCTGATACACACTGTATAGACATTACAGTGTCCCTACCAAGAGTTTAGTCGGTAGGAGTCGCTTATTGCTTGCGTCAAGGTAAAATATTTTAAAAGCAACTTGATAATAACTGAGATTCAATTTGTACTAGCTAAAATGTATTTTTCGGTTATTTTATTCGTTGCATTATGAACTCATTCACTATGAACATTAAGTAGTTAATCAATTATATTTTTTAGGGTTACGTACCTAAAAAGGAAAAAAAACGGAAGCCTTATAGGATCGCTTTGTTGTCCGTCTGTCTGTCTGTCGGTCTGGCAAGAGCCTTTTTCTTAGAAACGCGTGAAGGTATCAAGTTGAAATATATACAGAGACTTATGTCTGCGGTCCTTGGTGCCCTTAAAATCAAACTTCTAGGTTATCGCAAGTTTCACAGTTCGGTGCGCGTCTCTAGCTTGGACTTGGCCGGTTTTTTTAAGTGTTAAACCTTCTTTGCAAACACGCAAACTCCACGATACAACGCAGCCTTATTTAAAAACAAAATAAAGTCACCACCTCACTTTTAACACTTAAATTGCACTTTATATTACAGAAGATACGATACACAATCCAAAAACCAAATCATTTGTTTACACACAATTCGCACAGACGACCTAAATTAATTTAAACACAAAATTTGACAGTTCCATTTGAAACGTCAAAAATGTATGATGTTTTTTTTTTAAAATCAGCCATTTCAATTACCAAGAATGTTATTATTTAATGTAAATCACCATTTAAATTACCAAGAATGTTAAAAAAAAGTTTTTTTTTTATGGATGCCGCGTCCGTTCGTCGTTAGGCCGGTTTGAGACTGATCCAAGCAGTTTCACGTTACCGCATCGTAAATAGAATGCTTATTTGTGTGTTTGTTCGCATTTGTTCTGCACTTCAAAGTTAAATGGACCTGAATCATACTTGACTGAGTCATCGGGGGATGCCGATGCGATAGCTACAGGATTCATTATCAACAGTGATTATCACTTTCTGAACGGTGAAGTTCTTCTCAAAGACGTGTAAAGTTTGCCAACACGCACGCGGCGAGAACATGGAACATGGAGAACATGCAACCTCCCCCTTGCATTCAGGAGAAGTCTAATTCATAAGCTGCTAGTATTTAGTACCAGGAGTACATGAACTCTAGCTGGTAATCCAAATAGCACTAGAGTGGTGGACTGTGGAGTTCCCACTTGCATTTAAGGGATGGCTTATCCTAAACTTCTAGTAATTAGTACCAGGAGTATATGAACTTAAGCTGGTAATCCAAATTGCACTAGAGTGGTGGACTATGGAGTTCCCACTTCCATTGAGGGGATGGCGTATTCAAAGGCTACCAGTTATAAGTACCAGGAATACATAAACTTAAGCTGGTAACCCGCACTGCGGCAGCGTGGTGGACTATGGGCTTCCCACTTGCATTGAGGGGAGGGCTGAGAGAAGGACAAGGCTACTAGTTATAAGTTCCAGGAGTACATGTACTCGAGCTGGTAGTCCGCACTGCACCAGCGTGGCTTAAATCTTCGCATCAAGAAATCTGCCCAGTATAACGGCAATAAGCTCGTCCCTAATGCATTGAGAAATTCGCAAAATACTTCAAAAACACGGCACTATTCTGCCTACCCATCCAAAGTAGAATGCCGTGATAATATTTATTAATAACTCCATAAATTAAAACATAATAATTGCTAGAATAACCTTATCACAAATGAAATCTGTTCGTTATCGATACTCTAAGTAGTTCACAAAGATATTGTTAAACCGACAACATTAAGTTTGGACTTCGCCAATTTCGCTTACAATATTTTTACGCCTGTATTACTCGGAGGTAGACAGAGATGGTCTGTTTTAAACGTATTATTTGCTAATTGTATAGTTTCCTTTAATTTTGCGACAGTTTAAGAAATTATTATTATTATTATTTTTATATGAGATAGGGAGGCAAACGAGCAGACGTTTCACCTGATGCTAAGTGATCAACGCCGCCCATGGACACCTGCAACACCAGGGGCATCGCAAGTGCGTTGCCGGCCTTTAAGGAATGAGTAGGCTCGTTTCTTGAAGATACCTTTGTCGCATCGGTCATAATATATTATGTCTTTTTATGAAGACATAATCACGCTTGTATTCCCCGAAGGGGTATGAAGAGGCGCACTACAGTGCACCCACACTTTGCCGATGTATTTTAGTCCCAATGTAATAGGGGGCGAGCCTATTGCCATTATACCGGGCACATTCCCCCTCGATACGAGGGAGATTTGGGCCATACTCCACCACGCTGGCCCAGTGCGGGTTGGTGCACTTCACACGCCATTCTATAGACGTGCGGGTTTCGATGTTTTCCTTCACCTTTCAGCAAGTGGTATTGAAAATGACATTGCACATGAAAATCGGTGCGGGCCCGGGATTTGAACTTGCACCCCGTACGTTCAAGGCGTGTGTTCTCCGACGAGGCCTTTTTATGAGGACAAAATTGACAAAAGGTTTTTTCTGCATCTCACGAAATTAAAACACTCTAACCAGATTAGGTATGGTCAGTTAGGTCGCTTGTACCTTCTGCTGTGTTCATCTTTAGATCAAAGAGAGTGCTGATTTTGGAGCTGTGTTACACAGAATTTTGAAAAAAATCTTACTACTAGTAATTAAATAATTTACTACTAATTAAAATCTGCATTTCTTGTTATTAGTGTTACTTCTAAATCTTTGTGATAATCGCCACGTAAACAGATAAGCGACATTTATCGATAGATAAACTAAATTCCAAGTCATTTGTGTCAATCACTAGGTATATGACCATAGTGTGAGAACGACTTATATTTTTTTTTTTATTGTTTTTTATTTAAATAGTAAAAAGTATAATGGAAGGGGGAGTTATTGTCGTGGACGGGGATGGAGTACAGGTATATAATTTAATATTATAAAATATTTTAACTAAACACATCATCACGTCTGTGTTCCCCGAAGGGGTTGGCAGAATTGCACAGCAGTGTTCCCAAACTTTTCTTACATATTTTGGTTTCAATGTAATAGGGGGTTAGCTGACAATTATACCGGGCACATTCTCCCTCAATACGAGGGAGATTTGGTAGTCCACTGCGGCTTACCAGCTCGAGGTCATGTACTCCTGGTACTAATAACTAGTAGCTGGTGCAAATAATTTGGGATATAGTCCACGCTGACCCAGTGCGTGTGAACTTCACACGCCTTTCTTTAAACAAGTTTCCTCACGATGTTTGCCTCACCGTTCAGCAAGTGGTAATCATGATTGAAACTGATGTCTATATTTTTGACGCGTTTATTTATTTGTACAGGGTTTAAAGTATTAGAAAGATTAATTGGTTTGATATCTTTCGTAGGTAGTTGATGGCTGTGGAGTCCATGTGGTCGATGGTCCAGGGGGTCCAGGAGTCCACGTGGTCGATGGACCAGGAGGACCAGGGATCCATATAGTAGACGGAATTCATATAGTGGATGATCCAGGCTTCGCAGCGAGCGATAACTCTGGTGTTCACGTTGTTGATGGACCAGGAGTGCATGTTGTTGAAGGAGATGGCGGCGGCGTTCACGTATGTTTATAATTCGAAATTCAAAAAAAGTTATTTAAAAAAATATCGGTACCATGAGCTCGTCCGTCGACGCGTTCGTAAGTCGATAACGAATGCGTAAACAAAATCTATGGCTAAATGTACAGCGCCTCCTATCGGATATTCGGAGAACTAACTAGTATTAATGATAATCTACTATTGAAACCAAAGGAAAAGTGGAGAATTTTCATTCATTTTAGTTTAGTGTTTTAACTAATTAGTTTAATTTTTCAGGTTGTGGACGGTGATCCCTCGCTCGCCAGAGAGGGTGGGGTCGATGTTGTTGAATAAATAATTCGTAAATAGTGTAAAATAGTTTTAATATCCTATTTTGGGATGGTTAGTAAACTTAGTAAAAGATTCTAAATTTAAAGAAATTCGAATCTATCGAAATCACCCAATGGTATTTTAGTAGTTACGGATGCCATTTTAAATGGATTCACCTGTAAATTAGTGAGTAAGTTTACGGAATCTTGAAAATGGTTGGTGGCAATTTAATAAATGCCTTTTGCAATCTAAAATTATAGATAGAAAGAGCCACTAAATTATATCAGTAAATTAAATTGAGGTAAAGCAGTGGTAGCCTCGCGGGGAAGAACGCCCGCCTTGAACGTAAGAGGTGCAAGTTCAAATCCCGCAGCTCTGAGATAATTTTCATGTGCGAATGTCATTTTCAACAATGATTACCACTTGCTGAACGGTGAAGGAAAACATCGTGAGGAAACCTGCACGTCTGTAGAAAGGCGTGTGAAGTTCACCAGCCCGCGCTGGGCCAGCGTGGTGGACGATGGCCCAAATCTCCCTCGTATTGAGGGGGAATGTGCCCGGTATAATGGCAATAGGCTCGCCCCATATTACATTGGGACCAACATACATCGACGAAGTGTGGGTGGACTACAGTGCACCTCTGCCTACCCCTTCGGGGAATACAGGCGTGATGATGTATTTATTTATTTATAAATTGAGGTAAGAAATTAATCAAATTTATTTGATTTTTTTTATAACAGTAAATTAAATTGGAAATTTAGTTGTGTTTAAACAATAAAAAATGTAATGTTAGAAGCGCCTGACAGTTTTTTGATACAAATTTACACACGCCGACGAGTTTGCTATTTTATTTTATTAGGCGCTTTCGAAGCCATTTTTTAGTAGTAAATAAATTTAATGTACATATAAGGTGATTCATTGATTCATCCGCCATCTTTAATCATCCATCAATCCATCAATCAATGACCACTGTCATCATCCATCAATCCATCATCCATCAATTTGTCCTTGCTATTAATTACTTGACACTGACTGAAATACCCGCTTAACGCCGGTGGAGCCATTCCTCATCTTATTCCATTAAATATCGTCATTTCATTCATTTCGTAAAAAAAAAAGAAGTTGAATATTTTACTTACCAGTAGTCAAAGAACTCTGATAGATCCATGCAATCCGTGTCGCGGCGCTTCTCGGCGACCTCCTCGGCGATCCCCGAGTCCTGGTCTTCCTGGTCCGAGCCGGATGTGGAGCTCCCGGACTCAGAGTCCGACCGAGCGGAACTCATTGCACAGATTTAAAAATAAATAGTTTTATAGTCTGTGTTACTTTTTATTTTTAAGATTCAACTTTTTTGAAGTAAACTCTTTGGTTCGAAATTTAAAAACATAATGTATTTTTTTATGCTTTATAAAGTTTTAGGTTGCTATTTTGATATAGTTGAAAAATAAATTAGGTTTATTTAGGACTGGCTGATGCTGATGTCGAATGAGTATGTTCAAAAACTGTCGTTCCAGTCAAATTGCCTTTCACCCCTCGACATATGTTTTACAATCATTTTTGATGTGTTAAATTTCCTTAAAATTCGATGCAACACAGTTCATCATCTCAAAGTATTAAACTCCCTTTGATGTAAAGATGAACACAGCAGAACGTACAAGCGACCTAGTTAGGTCGCTTGTATGGTCAGTTGACTATACAAGCGACATGCTTGTTCTGGTCAGTTGACCAGACTTGTCAAAGCATACAAATCAATTATTATTTTAATTGTGTGTCCGAAAAAAAAAACCGCCCAAGTGCGAGCTGGACTCGCGCACTGTGTCTTCCGCGCCTTAACTATGAAAGTACCGAACTACTCTAACGAAAAGATTAACTGGATAGAGAGACCAACTTAACTTTGCAGTCGGTATACTGGTGTCCCCATACAAACTAACTGCAAAATAAGTTTGTAATCGCAAAAAAAAAACTTTTTTTATGCATTGTAACAACAAATTTCCTGTTTTCAGATTTTTTCCTTTACTTGTGCTATAAGAACTTGCTTCTTGCCAAATTTCAAAATACTAGGTCAACGGGAAGTACTCTATAGGTTTTTGATTCCCGAACAAATGTACTGAAAATGCAACATAAACCGCCGTATCTTTTGATCGCGTTAACCTAGAAGTTTGATTGTTTTAGGGCACCAAGGGACCGCAGACATAAGTCTCTGTTATAAATTTCAACTTGATACCTTCACGCGTTTCTGAGTAAAAGGGTCTTGACACCCCTAAAGACAGACGGACAACAAAGTGTAACAAATTAGTTTCGCTCGGGGTCCGTTTTAAGAAATGAAATAACTTAAATCCAAAACCAAGTGTACCATTGCAAGACCTCAAGACACCGTAAGCACTTTCTGCGTGGATCGGACCGCAAACAACAACTAAATATGAGGGTACCCAGTTATTAACTATGACATCAGGACGTCTAACACCTCAGTCCCCCCGTGACCATGGTTGCTGTAAAGCAGCCGAAACGTCGGGAAAATATAATAGTAAATACACGCGATAAAATCCGTAAAATAGTTTTATTTCAATGAAATAACTATCGCGGTCCGCACAACATTATATACAAAAGTTTTTTTCATTAAACAAATGTAATATGATGTATTTATTTATATATACAGAAATAAAAAAGGTATTTTTGCGGCTTTCGCGATCTGCGAACTCTTTCTCGCTTGTTAGCTCCTTACATCACCTGGCTGTTTTCGAATTGATGGCAACAAAAATAATGCAGGGGATACATTTTTAGCCCCGACTCCTTGTGACTTGTGGAGGTGCAACGTTGGTTTTTAGTGGGTATGCGGTCTCGTGCTGTGAGTCCCACATACTCCCTACTATCCCCCCCGAGGATAGTAGGGAGATTCATAAAGCATTTTCCAACGATAAAAAAAAAGGGATACATTTTTATTAAATTTCAGACTCTGTCAGTTGCTGTGTCTTCGAGGGCCACACAAAATAAGTCGGCGGCGGTCCGCCATTTGGTGACCCCCGCTATAAGGGTTCCGTTTTTTTCTTTTACGTACAGAAATCTAAAAATGAGTTATCAATATTCTGTGTTCATAAAACGATTTCATATACTGTACATAAACAAGGGGTGCAGGCGTTGTGTACCCACTGAACAACATTGTATAAATGAAAGATCTATCAATCAACTTGGTGTCCTCAAATGTATTATTTGTACCTACGTCTGTATTGAATCTTGGAACAGAACCGTTCGCGCGACATTTCTCGCCTGGCTGCGATGTCCTAAACATATTTATAGCGGCCTCAATTGTTTGATTTGAGGGTAGTCATGCTTCCTGGGTGATTGATCTGGATACAATAGAACTGCAGTGCAGTGGTAGCCGAGTGGTCGAACGCACGCCTTGCAAATCAAAGTGTGCAAGTTCAAACCCCGGCTCGCACCTCTGGGTTAATGTGCGAATCTCATTTTCATCAGAGATTACCACTTGCTTTGTAACGGTGAAGGAAAACATCGTGAGGAAACCTGCACGTCTATAGAAAGGCGTGTGAAGTTCACCAACCCGCATTGGGCCAGCGTGGTGGACTATAGCCCAAAAATCTCCCTCGTAATGAGGGAGAATGTGCCCGGTATAATGGCAATAGGCTCGCCACCTATTACATTGGGACCAAAAATACATCGGCGAAGTGTGGGCGCACTGCAGTGCATCTCTGCCTACCCCTTCGGGGAATACAGGCGTGATGATGATGTTTTCACAGATTATGTATTTCCGTTGCCGCTATAACAACAAGTACTAAAATACAGAATAAAATAAATATTTAAGGGGGCTCCCATACAACAAACGTGATTTTTTGGCCGTTTTTATAGATAACTAGCTGTGCCCGCGACTTCGCCCGCGTGGACTTTAGGGAGATTACCCGGAAATATGGGTATTATGTTTTTCCCGCGGAACCCTAATGCTTTTTCTAAAATTAAAGTAGCCTAAGTTACGCCTTGGAACGTCAGCTATCTGTCAGTGAAAGTCCCATTGAAATCGCTTCAGCCGTTTAGAAGTTTACCTCAAACAAACAGACAGACAGACAGACAGACAAAAAATTTTTAAATTGCGTTTTCGTTATAGGTATCGTATATACTTTCATACGCATTTGGTAAAAAAGTGTTATTTTGATATTACAAACAGACACTCCAATTTTATTTATTTGTATGTATGTATGTATATGTATATAGATGGTACGGAACCCTTTGTGCGCGAAACCGGCTCGCACTTGACCGGTTTTTTTTTTTAAACGTTGTGATAAATAAATATAGGCTATGTTACTCAGTGATAGCTTTTTAACGGCAAAAGATTTTTTTAAATCGTACCAGTAGTTTTTTAAGTTTATTCGTTAAATACAAATCTTTCCTCTTTATAATATTAGTATAGATAGATATCTTCACGCCTCTATATTGCGAAAGGGTAGGCAGTGCACTCACACTTCGCCGTAGTATTTTGGTTCCAATGTAATAGGGGGCGAGATGACCATTATACCGGGCACATTCCCACCCAATACGAGGGAGATGGACATAGTCCATCACGGTCTGGTTCAGTGCGAGTTGGTGAATGATTGAAAAATGTCGCTTTAAGACAAATCGCCTTCCACCCCTCGATATTAACTTTCCTAATTTAGATTTTTTTTTTTTTTGTTATTGTGTATGGTTAACCTACGTACCGTAGTTCCTATAATATTTTGTGTAAATAAATATGAATTTAAATTATTTTAAGAACCAATATTATAAAAAAAAAATACAAAAAAAAATCTATGCCTAGAAACGTCACTATTTTTTTTAATTAAAAAAAAAAACATTAATTTATTATAATCACTTCACTATAATAACTTTTTTCACGTACGCACAGGTATATAGTATCATGGGTACATATTGGTGAATACATAAGCGATCTATTAATACAGTTCGCAGTCGGTAGGTACCAGGCGGTTAGAAGCGGGTGTAGTTTTGTTAACGCGCGGTCACAAACTGGGGTACCTTTTATTCGTTTTACATTGAAATGGCAGCGCAGAGAGGCGTGGAGTCGCCACAATATATTTAAATTATCAGTTATTTGCCAGGCTACGTCAGTTTTAATTTTCTATACAATAATATTCAGAATGGAATAACAAGCATGGTCCTTCGTCATTTATAGTATATGAAATCATTTTATAAAGACAGAATATGTTTAAGTATTTTTGTTTGAAGTCTAACATCTAATTGCGCGCTTGGTGAGAGCAACTGTTGATGCCGCGATGCCGTGATGCGAAAACTTCGAGCAGCTCCGTGGCTCCTCGGTTCTTTCCGCCGCTTAGACTTGCCCACCGGCTGACTCCGCTCACTCGCCGCTACGACGCTTCTCTCTCTCTACTCTAAATAACATAATGTTTCACATCTGCCAGGCCACGACGGCTACTCTTATCTTTGCTTTAATAAGACTAGGCATGGTCAGGTGTATACCTACTATCACCTGGCCACACCAATCCGCAGCAAGATAGCCGGGCGGAGGCGGCGTGCAGCTGTCGACTTTGCCGCCCTAGAGAGGGCCTGCTAGCGGCAGGGTACGGGAGGATATCTGTCGCTTGCACAAAAACGCCCTCAAGTAAGACAGGCGCACCCAGTGCGCCCTTTCCCAGAGGTGTACGTGGATGGGGCTACCCACGCAGTGAGGGTTCCGCTTTAGTGGATAGCCGCCGATGGGTTGCGGAATTATGCAGCAGCATTCCCGCGACCCACCGACTAGCGGAGCGGCGTATACCAAGGGGTTTTAGTGAGTAGGAGTCTCACATAGCCAGTCTGCTTCCTCCGTGGCAGACTGGCATCCATGATGGATTTCCCTTTGCAAAAAAAAATAATACCTATAATACACAATAGGCAATAATTTAGAGAATAAACACGCTTGGTCAGGCGCTGGTCCGGCTCCACAGGAACTCTTTTGAGGGATGTTTGCTATTTGTCCCGTTTTCCTCCTCCTTCCTACCTTTAAATCTTGTACAACACGTAGTTTGTGTAGTTATTTAATTGTGTTTTGAGAATGTATAGCCTCATTAACTTTATATAGTATAATTGTTAATTAATAAAAACACAAAAATGAAAATCCTTATATGAAAAAAGCAACCATGGAGTTTCTTGCCCATTCTTCTCCATAGGAAATGCATTCCGAATGGGTGGTAGAGACACTATTATTATTATTTATTGACGATTCATAAATGCCTATATTGGTAAATAAAAAATATTCTGATTTTGTTAATTTTGACATCAAAGAGATTGAAATAAAACTATTTTACGGATTTTATCGCGTTTATTTACTATTTTATTTTCCCGACGTTGACGTTGTCAGTCCCCCCGTGACCATGGTTGCTGTAAAACAGCCGAAACGTCGGGACAATAAAATAGGAAATAAACGCGATAAAATCCGTAAAATAGTTTTATTTCAATGTATAGTATTCGCGTAAATATAAGAAAACAATATCAAAGAGATTTCTAAAGTAACAGCTGACTTTAAAGCTGTGTTGCGACGAATGTGGTGGAAAACTGAACTCGTCATAGAATCTTATTAGAAATTAGCTTCTCCCCGCGACTTAATCCGCACAGACTTCGTTGATTCAATATCGTTTTAAAGTATAGCCTGTATTTTGACATGTATAAATAATAACATTTTCATCAAAATCCGTTCAGTAGTTTTTGCGTGAAAGAGTAACAAACATCCGTCCATCCTCTCAACCTTTCACATTTATAATAGACTAGCTGTGCCCGCGACTTCGCCCGCGTGTACTTTAGGTTGATTACCCGGAAATATGAGTATTATGTTTTTCCCGCGGAACCCTAATGCTTTTTCTAAAATTAAAGTAGCCTAAGTTACGCTTTGGAACGTCAGCTATCTGCCAGTGAAAGTCCCATTGAAATCGGTTCAGCCGTTTAGAAGTTAACCCCAAACAAACAGACAGACAAAAAAAAAATTGCGTTTTCGTTATAGATATCGTATATACTTTCATACGCATTTGGTAAAAAAGTGTTATTTTGATATTGCAAACAGACACTCCAATTTTATTTATTTGTATGTATGTATGTATAGATCGGCGGGCGGAGGAATTACAAGATGGACAGGTGGTCACCTGTCCATCTTGTTTTTGAAGTCGGTTTTTGTTTTTTTTTTGTTAAAAATAATTTTTTTTCCCGCTTTTCGGTGTCAATAATCGTTGGAAATATGCAATTATTATCACCTCATAACAACGCAACCCTTAAAAAAGTAAATATTTACAGCCATACACTCGCCCCCTATTACATTGGGTCCAAAATACATCGGCGAAGTGTGGGCGCACTGCAGTGCACCTCTGCCTACCCCTTCGGGGAATACAGGCGTGATAATGTAATAAAAAAAAATTACAGCCAAATACAAAATTACCAGGAATTCATGAATATGCAACAGATACTCCACAAACTATGTTCTATTCGACGCCAAATGACCGTTGCATCTATTATTAAACTTTGCTGCACTAATTTAAATGTATTATCTTATTTATTAAGATAATGTTTTGGACGTGGTCAACATGTAGTCACTATCATCACGCCTATATTCCACGTTGGTATAAGCAGAGGTGTACAGTAATTTACCTACCAAAACTCTGACCTATTTGTTAATAGAAGAATTAGGCGCATTGTCGTTTCACAGGGAAAAGGGATTTGAGATATAATCCACCCTTTGCTCTAACCATTGTTATCTCTTTTTTACATTGCGGGCGTGATAAGGACGGGAATACATTGTTTTTGTCAGTCTGCCGTTTGTTTGAGGTGAACTCCCAAACGGCTAGACCGATTCTGACGTGACTTTCACTGCCAGATAGCTGATGTTACAAGGAGTAATTTAGGCTAGAATTATTTAAGAAAATTAATTAGGGTTCTACGAAAAAATATGTTTGTGTGAGTAATTAAGATTTCCTTAATTTGCGGGTTCAGTCAGTTTTAGTATTATTTAGATATTTTTAAAAAATCAGATAAGTTTTGCAAAAAAAAAATGAAACTATTTTTTTAAAAGTATTACGTCATATTTGTTCTTGAGAACTCAAATAATGTACCAATGTCATGTCGACCGTGTCGGCGGTCTGTCTGTCAACAACGTCGAAAATAACACGCGCAATGATACCTACTCTACGCATAGGCGTAAACGGAGCGTAATATTTCACGCGAACGTCGCAAATACGTCGTAATCTCCGTTTTCCGCGGAATGTTACCTAAACATATTCAAATCTAAAGTACTAGGATACCATAACATATACGGAGATTATATAGTACCTTAGATGCAATAAATTTTATACGAACAAAAACAAACTTTGAAAGTATTTTAAGCATCGCTGTACAAATCACACTAATAAATACTTTGTGGTATCAACTGGGGCCGACCCCAGTTACACCCAGACTGGGTCATTTAAATGATTTAAACCAAAAAAAACAGACACTGCGAGTAATTTTTAGGAGTTTAACATAACATTCGATAGATGTCGCTACGGTCGACATAGTGCGCGGTATGGTTACGTTAATCCGCTCTCCTCATATATTTAGGGTACTGTAGTTTTTCTTTATCGCCCCTAGTCCACACTTTTGTCTGGAAAGTGTGATTTTTGAAGGCATCTTCACTCTTGCTGAGTGAATATATGCTTATTAAAATTAAAATTATTAAATAATAATTAGTATTGTTTAAACATCGATTGTTTGAGATTCCGATAGTATCGATTGTTTTAAAAAAACAATCGATTAATCGATAGTTTTCGACACATATAGGTATAAAATGAAACACAACTTTGTATGCTTTTGTATTAACAATTGAACACATTTAATTAATTTTAAAACATATTTAAATTTTGAATGTATTCAAATTCTTTTCCTTCAGATCGCTGCTTTTTTCATTCATAATGAGCCCTGCTTTGGAAAATATTCAAACAAAAACCGGCCAAGTGCGAGTCGGACTCGAGCACGAAGGGTTTCGTACCAATAACTATAAAAATGGCAAAAAAATCACGTTTGTTGTATGGGAGCCCCTTAAATAATTATTTTATTCTGTTTTTTTAGTATTTGTTGTTATAGCGGCAACAGAAATACATAATCTGCGAAAATTTCTACTCTCTAACTATCACGGTTCATGAGATACAGCCTGGTGACAGACAGCGAAGTCTCAGTAATAGGGTTCCCGTTTTACCCTTTGGGTACGGAACCCTAAAAATGACAAAAATTCTACTAATACTAATAGTTAAATTTTCTATGTAAATAAACTGAAAACCTTTATAACAAAATACGAGTGAAAAACTTTTGTTTTAAAAATTAACTGTTTATATCTCCCTACACATTACACTATCGGTTTGAATTTTTCGGAATTCCCTACAACTTGGCAAGACTGCCCTTAGTACTTACTTTACACTGGGTCGCCGGTATTTACCCAGCAGTAGAGCCATCAATTCGTTCTACGGTTTGGGTGCGTTCAATATTTAAAAATGCTAGGGACGATAATAAGAAAATAAACGATATATCGATATCTTTATTAGACAATCGATAGTTTCGATTTACTATTCGATTAATCGAATTTACTATTCTATTAATCGATTAACTATTCGATTAATCGATTTACTATTCGATTAATCGATTTAGTATTCTATTAATCGATTAACTATTCGATTAATCGTTTTACTATTCGATTAATCGATTTACTATTCGATTAATCGATTTACTATTCGATTAATCGATTTACTATTCGAGTAATCGATTTACTATTCTATTAATCGATTTACTATCGATTTTTAAGCAACACTAATAAAAATAATTAAACATGTAAACATATTGAAAAAAATAATCGTACAGACAGGCTAGCCTCGTGGTCGAACGCACGCCTTGCAATCGAATTTACGTGCAGGTTCAAACCCCCGCTCGCACCTCTGGGATTTATGTGCGAATCTCATTTTCATTAGTGATGTCACTTGGAGGAGAAAAAATCGATACATAAATAATCGATTTTTAAGTAAAAAAAAAAAAAAAATCTATAAAAGTAACATTTTTGTTTTGTACATAAAAAAAATGCCAACTCGATAATAACTTAAACAACTTAAATCTTTGAGTTCAAAGAAAACGAAAACTAATTAGAATTTACTTTTTTTTACGAAATGAGTGAAATGATGAAATTTAATGGAATAAGATGAGGAATGGCTTCACCTGCGACTAGCGCGGGTATTTCGCCAATGTCAAGTAATTAATAGCAAGGACAAATTCAATAAATACACATTATGAATAAAAATTGGTGATGACAGTGAAAAATATAGCGGATGAATCCCCTAATTAGAATTATGGTGCTGTTTGCAAAATTCCATTAGGGATGTGACTTGGACGGGAAAAAATCTATGACTAAATAATCGATTTCAATCGAAAAAATCGATTTTTCTCTGTTTAAAGTAAATCGATATTTTATATTTAGATACCTAATCGATTATTAAAAATCTTTTTTTTTAATAATCGATTTTTATAAATATCGATTATTTTTTTACATCCCTAATTTTCATCGGAGATTATCACTTGCTATGAAACGGTGAAGGAAAACATCGTGAGAAAACCTGCACGTCTGAGGGAACTTGACTAGTTTTCGATAGATGTGTGAAGATGATCGATAGATGGTGTTCCCGGACCGATGCAACAAAGGTATCTTCAAGAAACGAGCATACTCATTCCTTAAAGGCCGGCAACGCACTTGCGATGCCCCTGGTGTTGCAGGTGTCCATGGGCGGCGTTGATCACTTACCATCGGGTGAAACGTCTGCTCGTTTGCCTCCCTATCTCATAAAAAAGTGTAGTTAGTTCTTCGGTGTCAGCAAAAATTACACTGCGATGCTTCAGCTATCATTCAGCATAAACATTATCATAATTGATTCAGTAGTTTCTGAGATTAGAACCCACATACGACTTTATAATAGATGGCTTGTTACGCCTGTTTGTGCAGAAAGGGTAAGTAGAAGTAAAACGCAGTGTACCCACATATTACCGAGGTACCAAATATCCATACTACATTCTTTAGTATCCTATCCTACAAAAGTGAAAGTTTGTGAGGATGGATGGATGTTTGTTACTCTTTAACGCAAAAACTACTGAACGGATTTTGATGAAACTTTACAGTATTATTGTTTATACTTCAGAATAACATATAGGCTATAATTTATAACGATATTGAATAACGATGTCTTTGCTGGAAGAATCTAGCATAAAATAAGACTGAGAGTTGTATGGGTGCATATTTAGACGTGTAATGTTAGGTAAAAATGCTAAGTCTATACTTTTCATAGATGTTTCAAAAGCGTGCGGTATGGATCGAGGCTCCGACCAGTTAGACCACTCTCGATATGAGCTTAGACCACGCAGTCTGACAGGTTTTAGCTCCCAATGACGTTTAAATGATGGATTATATGAACAAGTGTTATATTTGGCCGCAGGCCCGGTTATAATTAGTTCAATTATCTGTCTCTAATTAAACACATTGCTAATATTTCGTCTTTAAAATACACTGAAGGGGTCGACAGAGGTGCACCCACACTTCGCCGATGTATTTTTGTCCCCAATGTAATAGAGGGCGAGCTGACCATTATACCAGGCTCATTCCCCCTCAATACAAGGGAGATTTGGTTGGGTCAAAATGCTAAGGCTGGAGACAGAAAATGCTATCGGTTACACACGGACTGAATGAAGGAGTGACAGAGAGAGAATATATAAAGGGTAAGCGCGAACGAAATACCAGGGTGACATGACTTTATACAGCTTCTATAAATAAAAATATTTTATTATTGAAGTGTAAGCGCAAGAGAGATACCAGGGTAGCACGACTTGAAACAGCTTATCTATGAAGTCCCTATTAATCAGGCGTCAGTGTAACAACTGGTACCAGGGCAGCATGGCCTGATACAGTCTTTATAAATAAAAAGTCGCTATAATTCAAGCGTAAGTTAAACCGTTGGTACCAGGCTAACATGAACTGATACAGCTTATAAAAACTAAATGGTGTCGTGGGACACCAGGTAGGAACGAAGTTCCTTCGAAGTAGATATATATGATAGGACATTTAAAATACAGCTTCTACCCGCGAATTCGTCCACGCAGACTTCGTTCCATCCATCCATCAATCTATCCATCCATCCATCCATCCATCCGTCCGTCCGTCCGTCCGTCCGTCCATCCATCCATCCGTCCATCCATCCATCCATCCATCCATCAAACGACACAAATAAAGAGACGTCTCATTTAACGGTTTTTTTTCCACGGATTTTTTCTTACGGTTTTACTATCACATTTTTTTCAGTTCGGTCGCCTAGCAAAATCCCTATTCCCTCCAAGACTGCCGTAAGGAACTTCGTTCCAAAAATATGAAGTTCCTATTATTCAAGACTAAGATAAGGAATCAGGGTAACATAACTTAACGCAGCCTCTATAAATAAAATAAAAACATCACTTCAACATTTTTAATCTCTGCTTAATATTCTTTAATCTCTCCTCATTGGATAGTACTCTTCTCTTCTTCTCGTCCCTTTCCTTCCCCTTATATCTTATCGTACGCTCCACCAATTTCACTTCAAAGAACAGTGAACCGCACCGATCGCATGTAAACCTCTTCCCCATCTTGCTGCCGACACCCATACACACATACTGCTTCAACGGTGTACTTTTACAAAACGTAAAACACATTTCACATAGCTTGATAATCTTGGAATACTCTTTATAGAACATTTCGTAGCGATCAAAATCATTCATCGGACAGTAGATCTTATGTTTTTCGACCTCGTTGAATGACTGTCCACATTTGGTACATTCCGTTGTTTCCTTGTTGTTGTAGCTCGCATTGTGAGTGTGGAGATCAGCCTCGTCGTCCTCTACGGACCCACCGCGCGTCTTATAGCTTTGAATCTTATAATCCTTCAATCTCAGATGAGTAGTCTCATGTATTATCGAATCGTATCTGAAAAAAAAACATTATTTAAAAGCTATAAGAAAATAGTAACTACTTATCACATTAACTGTCAGTTAGTCCCGTCAATATTCGTCGAGCCGTTTCGTAGATAACACAAAATAAGCAGACACACAGGCAGACAGATAGAGAGGCAGATAGACGGGTAGACAGACACGCAGGCAGGAAGACAGTCATACAGGCCGGTAGACATACAGACAGGCAGGAAGACAGATATACACGCTGGTAGACATACAGACAGGCAGGAAGACAGACAGACATAGAGTCAGGCAGGAAATAAGAAGGTAAAAAAAATACTATGTAACAATCTGAGAATAAATAATACAGGCTGTTTCAGAAGTCCGAAATAATACTATGGCGTTTGCATCTGTATCGGGTATACAACAGGATGTTATAAAAATTAGATCCAAATTCGACCATATTTTTTCCAACTTTCTTTCGTCGTCAATTTCTATATCTCGTAATATCTCGAGACCTATGTAAAATTTGCATGTTCTGTTTTGTGAATATTGGTAGTCGCCCCTCGTAAGTGTAGTTTACACTGCTGAATAGGGTTATGGATGTACCCAAAGGCCAGAACACGATACCTGTGACAAATATTCAAAGGTCCATAACTCAGAAACTATGATAGTTAGGTATGAACTATCTTCACTAAGCATCCGCATATGAGCAATGAATTAATTTAATTATAATATTTTAATTTTAATTAATTAATTTAATATATTTTTTTAAGCAGTGGTAGCCTAGTGGGCAAGAACGCCCGCCTTGAACGTCAGGGGTGCAAGTTCAAATCCCAGGTCCGCACCTCTGAAATAATTTTCATGTGCGAATGTCATTTTCAACAATGATTATCACTTGCTGAACGGTGAAGAAAAACATCGTGAGGAAACCTGCACGTCTATAGTAAGGCGTGTGAAGTTCACCAACCCGCAATGGGCCAGCGTGAAGGACTATGGCCCAAATCTCCCTCGTATTGAGGGGGAATGTGCCCGGTATAATGGCAATAGGCTCGCCCCCTATTACATTGGGACCAAAATACATCGGCGAAGTGTGGGCGCACTACAGTGCACCTCTGCCAACCCCTTCGGGGAATACAGGCGTGATGATGATGATGTATTATTTTTTTTTTAAACTTTCTAATGTATTATGCATACTACATACAGACTACATACTTGTATCTTAACATATTTGTCTGTAAATCTTCCTAACAATAAATAAAATATATATGTATTTCGGACTTTTGATACACCCTGTATACCCAAGACTGGGGTGATCCAAGTTACACCCAAACTGGGTCACATCCGAAATTTGGCGTTAACGGGAATCGAACCGTGTGACCACCTCGTACAGTTGGCCAACATTCCAACAACCAAGCCATTTGATACAATATATTGTTAAACCAACCTATTAGGGAACATCTTGGTGCACTTCTTGCATTTATATACTCCTGGTCGTATCAGCTCATCATAGCCGACAGTTTTAGAAAATGTTTGACAGTTTCCAAACCATGGAACTTCAAACATCTCTATATTAACTTTACAATCTGTAGTAAATTCTCTCAACATCACTTCGGGCTCGGATAAGTCCTCTTCGAAAACCAAACGATTCTTGATATTGGAGTTATCGCCCATCTCAGAATCGGTTTCAATCTTTGAAACTGGTATGTATTTATCTACGTCTATAGGTTCTATGTTGACTAGAGACATTTTTTTTATTTTATTTTGTCTATGCTTAGTAGATATGTGGTGTTTTAAAGATATTGCTGATGTAAAATGGTGGAGGCAATCCATGCATTGATGTACTTTCTGGTTGATAAGAGGTATTATTATATGACTTGCATTGTGTATGAGGCTAGAGTATCTGAAAAAATTCAATACATAACATTATTGATACATCTCTTGTCAATTTCTGATTGCCTGGTACATTTAAATTGTAAATAGACTATTTCTTATTGCTTCTAATAAGAAAATAATAATAATACATTATGATGTATTCTCTGAAGGGGTATGCAGAGGTATGCACTTGAATGATATATTTTGGGCCCAAAGTTGGGGCAGGGGCAAATGGGGGCCAAGTCCATCAGTTAGGCCATAGTCCACTGTCCAGGCTTGTGAACTTCACAGCCTTTCTATAGATATGCAGGATTCCGTATAGTTGCTTTCACCATTTTTGAAAATGACATTTGGACATGAAAACTGAAAATCTCAGAAGAAAAGCCCAGGGTTCGAACCTACACCCACTACATTTTACCCACTAGGCTATCACTGCTGCATAGTAAAAATAGTTATTAAACTTCTGCTTCTTCTGCTTCCAAAAGCAAAATAGACAAGATCCATATTTTAATAGCTCTTATAAATTCATGATTGCCTGGTACATTTTGTTCAAAACATTAATTAATTTTGTTTTTATCGAAATGCATGTTTGTCTAAATGATGTTAGTCTAAATCCCCCTTGCATTGAGGGTAGGCTAACAAAAAATTACTTACCTATTCTTCGAGACCTTATCACAAAATTCACATCTCACAAATCTGTATTCATATAGATTTTGATAAGGGTTTGAGTTTGACAAAGTTTGTCTATGTGTATTCATTTTAAAGCTATTCACAGCAACCTCCTCGTGGTCATGACATCCTAGTATTATCATATTATGTCTCTTCATTTCTCTGAAAAAAATCACATTAACATTTAATAGAGAGTTACAAAAATCATCCAGGCATCGATTACAAGACGTTTAGTTTAAAAATCACTTTGTGAAGCTTTTGTAAATTTATAATAAAATTGATTTGTAAATCCAATATGATAAGACTGCCTTTGATAGTAGGCAATAGCACGGAAAAGTAAGTAGATTTAGTAGTTAGTCATTTGGTGTGAAGTAACAAACAAATCCTGTTCCTATGCGTGCTACAACAGGCTTACAACACAAACTTGCTTGTAAACAGCAAGTACCTAGTACAGTAAGAACGCAAATTGGAACTTTAGATCTGGTTTTATGGCCAAAATGTATTATTACTACCAAAGAGGTTGTATTTTAAATAAGTTCGTTTTAAAATCTTATTTTTCTTTTTAATTTACATACCTATGTTATCCTTGGAAAATTCTAAAATGTTCTGAAAGCTAAAGAATACAACATAATTATGGTTAAAAATAAATTACAATCAAAAATTGTGGTTGACTGCGTGACTACTTTTATGTGATGTACATGTGATGTACAATTAATTATCTAGGGGACTGGAGCAAACTAATCTTGAAACAATTTTTTTTCTTTCCATTTATTTTATGGTAAATTTGACGTTTTTTTCCGTTCTTTTCTTATTTTTTTCCGTTTCCTGTCAATAATTTGACAATACTATTTGCTTTCCTTTTGTCAGTTGTAGTCAGTGTTTCCAGATTGATAAATTGAAATTACAGTGAAAAGTAATTTTGACTATATTTACAGTGTTTGGATAACATTAATTACAGTAGAATTACAGTAAATCAAAATATTATTTTTATTAGTCAATGTCACTTTCATTTATTTGTCGTAACAGGCAGGCTCGGTCTTATAAATTTTTGAATTAAACTCTTCTTCTTCTTTTTTTACGAAATGAATGAAATGATGATATTTTGATGGAATAAGATGAGGAATGCCTGCACCTGCGATATGCGGTATTTATGGCAATGTCGAGTAATTATAGCAAGGACAAATTCAATAAATACACATTATAAATAAAAATGGATGATGACAGCGATAAAGATGGCGGATGAATCCTGAATTAAACTCTTTCATATTATTATCGTCAGGCTTGGAATTGACACAATTGTTTGCGTGACTTTTTTATGGCCTGCTGTGCTAAAATATCCCCTTTTATTGTATTTATAATTAGGCGATTCCTTTTCTTTGTCTTTATACCATTAATCTCACTAAATATAGAATTAAACTGATACAAACCAAATTTAAGTGCAATCTGCAACGAAATAGTAGAAAAAGCCTCAAATTTAAACCCGTACGAAAACTACAGACTAACAATTTTGACTACTTAATAACTCAAAATATTATAATTGGTTACAAGGGTATTCCCCATTGCTGAAACATAGAGTAACTAAACCATTCCAACCGTAGACAGAGTGTCACAGAGTATTTTTATTATTCTATATCTATTACACGAAAATAAAACGTCGTTTCGTTCTAAAGTCATAAACGCGTTGCGTTTTTTCAAATTATTACAATGATTTTCAACAAACAAAAATTACAGTGCTTCTTTAACACTGTATTTAGAGAAATACGGTGTACAGTAGATGGAGTGGAATTACAGTAAATCTACTGTAATTACAGTGCATCTGGTGACACTGGTTGTAGTCATGCTCTGTGGTTGTAGTTACGCGCTTGTACGAATAATAAACAAACAAGAAGAAGTTGTCTTAAGTATTGCTATACTCTTTGGGTCAAGAAATTATAGTACTGCATCCGAAAACCTTTTTGCCGTAGATAGAGAACGTTAAAGACTCTGTTATAGTTCCATCTCCTTTACACGTAGAAGAAAAGAGTTATACACTAAAAAATACTCACCTGTTGTCATGTCGTCAACTATCCGGTATCCGGCCTTGTTTTCACTATCCGGCCGGATACCGGATAGTAATTCAGTATCCGGCCGGATACCGGATAGTAGTTCAGTATCCGGCCGGATACGGGATAGTAATTCAGTATCCGGCCGGATACCGAATAGTAATTCAGTATCTGGTGGATACCGGATAGTTAAATTCAAAATATTCTCATTATTTTACACAAGGTTATCGATACCGTTCATTTTTATTATCGCACGTCAAAAATTTATTTTTTATTATTTAGTTTAATACTCAAAATTAACAAGTGGCAAATTGGGGTGAATGAATACCAAATTTTCCGCATTTATTGGTAAGAGGCGACTTCACTTGGTTTCGTATAACAGACCAGCTTCTGATTTCGATTTCGAAGAACTATAGCGAAGTCAGATCTTAGGCTTCAATATATGATTCTAAGTTATAAGAAGAAATGATATTTTAAGTTGGAAATATTTTAAGTTATAAATACATTTCTGGACTGACCACTGAAATTCGCTACCAACGCTTATATCATAATATTGAATTTGGCTCTCAGTTTTCATTTATGTTTTTTTAAGGGATATCATTACTTTTTGTACAGAAATGATTAGTAGGTACATAAATAATAAAACTAATACCAAAGGGTGGTTCTACCCTTGTTACATAGACCTTAAAATCGACATAAAGACCGGCTGTCATCAAAGTGGACGTGATCAACTCAAGCCTGTTAGGTACATATATTTCAATCAGCTACTTCGGTTGCAAAGTATTTCTGTCTACAATTTCCGCTCTCTATTATAGACGTCTATTATATAGACGCTTGGTCCATTATGGAGAGTTATATACTCTTTGGCTTGGTCGCCTTGTTCTTTCACTGACAGTTACTATACTCTTTGGCTTGGTCGCCTTGTTCCTTCTTCTCTCACTCGATGCCAAAGAGCTCGATGCCTTGTAGTATGGAGTGTAGAAGAAAAGGAGAACAATCTCCTATGGTAAAAAAAATAAAAGTCGGTATGCGCTATTATGGACTTTTTGCTGTTATGCCAGAATCGGCATCAGTGAGTTTTCCGGTTACCGGTTTATTCCCGGGGTGCGTCGATATCTGACCAGATCCGCAAATCTCTGGACACTAATCTCCACGAAGCTCTCCACGTCTGCGCCACCTGTGCCAAAGACAGGCACAGGTGGCGCAAGACAGTCAAGGAGAAAATAATTCCATGGGGGAATCACGACCCTCAGTAATGAGGAGCACGACGCGAGGAGGAGGAGGCGTCGATATATGCACTTTGTCAACACCAGCGCCATTGAGGAAGGTTTTTGAACTACTATTTAATGCATTTCGACGGACACTTTTTCAATACACAGATTACGCTCCTTTACTTCTACACTCCATAGCTTGTAGTAAAGACCATAAACTAAATAATCTGAACCATAGAGATGAAATTCTATTATTTTAATTATCAATATTGAATTGTCAAAGTCAATTTTATCAAAACACGTAAACAGTGCGGCTTAGGTATATGGGATTTTTCTAACTAAAATCATTAAATAATTAAGACAAATGGTAAGAATAACTGAGTAATATTACAATATTAACTACCGATCATCATCATTTCAGTGTCATAAATGCAGGAACTCATTTGGTTGTACTATTTGATACTAATATTTGGTTTTGTTATTTCGTTTATTATTTTTTGTTTTAGGACCTGAGATCATTTGCCGATTCTGACTTCGATCCGAAGAAATGGATCAATAAAGCGTGGTGCTCCAGCGGTAATCAAGGAAAAGAGGTACAATATGTAATCAATAATAAAATATTAATTAATAGCTGTGCACCTCTGCCTATCCCTTCGGGAAATATAGCCGTGATGATGACAATGCATTTAATACATATAGTCAGACAAACTCATTGTATGATGATGGGTAGCATAAAATTGACTGGGAGCATCCTGTTTTGAATTTGATGGACATCGAACCTGCAACCTGGTGCATTGGGCCGAGCAGCCTTTGCCTGGACAAAGCCGGCATCATTAAACAAGGGATTGTTTAATGTTGCAGGCCGAATAATGGGAATTATTCCCATAAAAGCTTGGTGCAACTCTTCTGAAAGTACCAGGATAACATAAAACTTATTAGCTTATTTCTGTGTTACAGGTATTTGTGGCGAATACTGTGACAAGACTTCAATTGTATATGAAACAGCTGACAAACTCGTTGGATGAGACAACTACACAGGTAATATTGATTCTCTTACATTATTATACCTTACTAAGTTTTAAAACCAGAAATCTGCTTAGATTTATGGTTCCCTGGTACTGATGCAAAAAACTTGCACTTGAAAACATTGTTATAGGGAATCAATCCTTTTATGTTATAATTAAAATATATCACCCCATTTGTATCTCCTGGAGGGGTAGGCAGAGGTGCACTGCAGCGCACCCACTCTTAACCAATGTATTTTGGTCTCAGTGTCATAAGGGGCGAGCATATTGCCATTATATCAGCACAATCTTCCTCAATATGACTGAGATTTGGGTTTCAACCACGCTGGCTCAGTGTAGGTTGGTGAACTTCACACACCTTCCTATGCAATGTGCAAGTTTCCTCACGATTTTTTCCTCCAGTATTCAGCAAGTAATAATCATTAATTACTAGGTCAACTTGAATCAATTTCCTTTGCAATTCTATTATTAAAAAATCAGCAGTTTGCATCTTGACGCCTTTGTGTGTTGAGGGCTTAACATTTGCTGGCAATAATGTCCAAAAACATTGCATACTGAGGTGGAGTTATCCGTCAATCTATCTATCATAGTCTAAGCATGCCATTTTCTTCTGCAGATTGTGACATCGATACCAAAGATAGTTCAGGATGCGTCGGTACTGCAGCAGGAGGGAGAATCCTTACAGAAAAAACTGTTGTCTTTAGAAGAAAAGGTGGAGACTGTGGAAGAACAGACTGGGAACTCAATAGCAAGTCTGCAGAGGATTGATCAGCTTAAGTCCCGATTAGAGGTATTTCTTTTAAGGGTTCCGTACCCAAAGGGTAAAATGGGACCCTATTACTAAGACTTCACTGTCCATCCGCCGTCCGTCTGTCTGTCCATCTGTCACCTGGCTGTATCTCCTGAACCATGACAGTTAGACTTTTGTAAGTAAGAAGTACTTTATGCTGAATGGTACAATCATCTCTCAAGCGATATTATGTGAAGTTCACTAATCTGCTTTAAGAAATGCACTCGACCAAGTAGCTAGACTCCTACTTAAACTTAAAAACCGCGCACGCCGCATTGTGGGTGCACCACAGTGCACCTATGCGTACCCCTTTATAATCAAAAAGTACTAGGATAGCATAAATAGAAGAATATAATATAGAACGCGGCTTCGACGCTCCGCGAGGCCGACAAGTGGGCGGCGCTTGCTACGTCACTGGAGGACATCTTGGAAACGGGAGTGCCAACTCAACGCGACAAACTCGCTGAACTGTGTGATCAAGTTGCCGCCATGACTGCCAGTCTTGAGGTTTTTATTTTTTTTATGTGTAAGCAATATGTCCTGTCAATACTTGTTCTATGGGGTAACCGGTAACGTTATAGAGTAACTAGAGTACCCAGAACGACTCTACTCTTCGTATTATCTCTTGTACCTGTATTATGCGGCAACTATATGGGAAAACAAAAATGGCGGAGTCAGATAAACCAGAAAAAATTACCGCAGCGCGGGCTCGTTATGTCATCTCCGTTATAATATCTCCATGAGTTATTTTATTGAAAAAAAAATGCGATAAATAAATATTTTCTCTATCTCAGTGACAGACTACTCGCTGTGACATAGTCCGTGGCATAAACTTTATCTTGTCACATGTGATGAAACTGATCAGTATTTACTTTGGTTAGGTCCTGAGCGATGCGCCGGACTACGAAAATAAGAGACTGCAATTAGAGACTCTGTACAATAGACTAGAGGCCGCCGTTAGTCCACCACTCATTGAGGCTCTTACTCAAATGGATGCTGGTAAGTTAAATCACATGGTCACCCATCCATTTCTTGTTCTAGTGAATAGTAAATTTGACTCAGTTATAATTCTGAGATAACTAGGCTATCGTGAATCTGTTGGAGTATCATGAGGAAAATTAAACAGTTTTCCTCTATGTTCTGTGGATGCTAGCAGTTCGCTTCTAGTCTGACAGACAAGGATAGAACTATGAGACATATAAATAAAATATTGCTGTCTCATAATATCGCCATCTCTTTCACTATGTTTACTAGAAATAATCCTATATTTTATGGGCATTTTTTTGGCCAGAGGTACCAGGCAACCATGGATATACAAGAGATTAGCTACAGAATGCACAGCTACCTATGTGGGTTTGTTCACTTGAATTTTGAGCAGTATATCTCATAGCCAGACAGAAAAAGACGGCATTGTAGAAAAGAGAAGGCAGATGAAGCATCTCAAGACATCCCCATCTCACTCTGTTAACTAGAAATCTCATATTTGATAGGTAGTTTTCTCCTAAAGTACCAGGCAATCATGAATATACAAGAGTTTGTTAACTGCAGATCGGACTGCGACATATGTGGCGTTGTTCAGTGGAATGTCTCGGAGTATGTCTGTGTGTCGATGTTGGCGGCGCGCAGCTGCCTCTAGGCTTGCTGCCTCCTGGCGGCGGCTAGATGCTCACTCCCTAGCGGCTCTGACCAGACTCCTAGCCGGAGAAGCTAATAAACAGGTCAGTTCGTTTTAATGTCCAAATGGAAACCGCAACCTTATTGCACTCAAAATAAAGTTCAATATTTTTTGTTGCAGGTCGATTGGCTTACTAATGTTCTAAAGTCGGACGCGCCATTGGCCGAGCTGATTAGACTCTACACAGATCTTCTGCTCTCCTTGGAGCCGGCGCCGACGAAGGTAAGTTAAGCACGTGCTGTTAAGGTATAGAATGTGATGGGTGGCTGCTCTATCCTTACGAAAATTTTAAACTTTTAATAAAACTTTGTTATTTAGAGAAGAGTTATCAGCCCTAAAATGTATGCAGTAGTCACCCAATTTTATCTAAATGTCACCCTTTTTTTTTTTTTTTTTTTTTTAACGTCGGAAAATCCTTTATGGATACCCTGCCACCTCGGGGGAAGTAACAGGGATCTAAATGTCACCCAAATCTGACAATTCAAAACACAATTTAGACCAACTGTCACCCATTTTGTACCGAACTGTTTCCCAATTTAAACAAAACTGTCTCTTAATCTGTACTAAACTGTCACCCATTTTTTAAATGAACTGTCACCCAATTCGTACCAAACCGTCACCCAATTACCAACGAAACTCTTCTTTCAGGTTGTTTCAGCTAATCTGAAGCTCTGTTCAACTCCCGACGAGGGTATAACACTTCTAACAGAATTGAAGTCGGATATTGACGAGTTTATATCGTGCATTCGAAGTGTTGTTGATGCACCACCACAGAATAAAGGTATACCATCACGCCTACCTTCACTGAAGGTGTAGATAGAGGCACTCATGTTAATATTTACTGACTAAAAGCAAAGTGACGACTAATGAAGTTATGTTATATGCAAGGCAACGCCTAAGCAAGAACTTCCGTTTCATCGTTCACGTTCCACTAGGAGACTCTCATTATGTTTATTACTTTATTTAGTTGTCAATGTGCGGTAAAATTGGAGTTTTAAACGCAATGGGTGCGGGGTCAGACTCTAAGCTTGCACCTTTGGGTTATTTGGATTTCATGTCATAAACTCGTAATAATTAATGATTACCACTTGCTGAACGCTGAATGCAAGCTCACTGCAAACCTGCATGGCTATAGAAAGGCGTGTGAAGTTCACCAACCCGAACTGTGCCAGCGTGGTGGACTATGGCACAAATCTCCCTCGCATTGAGGGGGAATGTGCCCGGTATAATGGCATTAGTCTCGCCCCCTATTACATTGTAACTATAGTACATCGGCGAAGTGTGGGTGCACTGCATTGCACCTCTACCTACCCATTTAACAACACCTGTCTTGCAGCAACTTTTTAAATATTATGGTGGTAAGGCCCCAAGGGTGTTGATTTTTTTTATTTATTTATGTAACATAGAAACATTACTACCGGCCACGTTGAGAGAGTTCGGTAGGGCTGCGTACGCGCCGCTCAGGGAGCTGCTGCCGAAATACACGGACCTACAGACACAACTATTCCTAGAAAACCTTAACGATCCACAGTTGAAACAGGTAACTGTATATAACTCATGATATCCTGGTATCTTATATGTTTTTTGTGCAATATTTGATGAGTTATGTCAGTGAGAAACACTTTAAAAACCGACACTTATACCAAAGGCGGACACTTGATATTTATGCCGACACTAAACATCCCAAAGGCCGACATCACAGTCGGCGCTTTATAGATACTTACCTTGACTTATGAAATGTGCGCTGCGCTGGTGACCGACATTTAAATTTGAACGCAGACACTTTGCAAACAAACGCCGACCCTCTGCATTCGATTGCCGACACTTTGCACTTCATCTCCGACACTAAAGTCGAACGCCGGTACTTCAGACGCCGTCACTTTGCCCTCCATCGCCGACACTGCACTCAAACGCAGACGCTTCAGACGCCGACACTTTGCCCTCCATCGCCGACACTGCACTCAAACGCAGACACTTCAGACGCCGACACTGCACTCCATCCCCGACACTGAAGTCGAACGCAGACACTTCAGACGCCGACACTTTGCACTCCATCCCCGACGCTGAAGTCTGCTTTTCTTAAATACACTTATTTTCTGAATTTTTTTACATATTAATTACATTTTCATTGTAGGAAGATCTTCTAGAACATTCTAGAGCGATACATTTGCTTGCTGAACGCTGCGGAGGCTGGCTGAGTACCGCGTACAGCAGAGTTAAGAAGATAGCTGGTGGAGCCTTATATCCTTTCTATATGCCAGCAGTTGAGGTAACTATATCATAATAATATCACCAGACAACACCTGTTACCTGCTCGAGTTCATATACTACTGGTACTAATTAATTACTAGTAGCCTTGTGGATCGGCCCTCCCCTCAGTGTAAGGGGGACTTCCATAGTCCACCACTCTAGCGCAATGTGGGTTACCAGCTCGAGCTCATGCACTCCTAGTAATAACAACTAGTACCGTTGTGGACCAGGCCGCTCGTCAATACAAGGGGGAAGTCCGTAGTCCACCACGCTGACGCGGTGCAGGTTACCAGCTCGAGTTTATGTACTCCTGGTACTTATAACTAGTAGCCTTATGGTACAGCCTTCCCCTCAATGCAAGGGGAACTCCATAGTCCACCAAGCTGACTCTGCCGGAGTTGACGGACTAATGAGAACTGGTTAAGTTCTCTTTAACATGCGAGATTCTTCACGAGGTTTTTCTTCACCGTTCAGCAAGCGATAATCTCTTCTGTAAAGATTTCTCTAATCTCAAAACTCCGGAGGTGCGAGTTAGGGTTTGAACCTGCATACTTTAGATTCTCAAGTATTCAATTAAGTTTAATAATCTGCTTTCTTTTTTCAGAATATAATATCGTCTCTTTCTAATTTACTGTCATCGCATAGCCGTCAGATAGAGACAGAGTTTTTATCGTCTGTCAGCGCTGGAGTTACCACTGGTGTACTCTCAGCGAGTTTTCCAGCGGCGCTGGTATTGGAGGCGGCTGCCGCTGTGTTATTGGATACGATCGCTGAGAGACAGCGAGCGGAGAAGGATGAAGGTAGGACCTTTCCTAAAGACAGGGGGGGGATGGTGGTGTAGCGATATAAGTACCAGGGTAACATAATGTTGTAGAAGATTTGCTTTAACGGAGAGATAAGCGTTGAGTTATAAAGGTACTAGGATAACATTAACTTGTAGAAGGTTTGCATTAAGTTAACTTAGCTATAATATAGCATCTTGTTCTAATATGTCGCTATCTTTATCGAGCGTCGCGTCATGGAAAGTGATGAGATATACAAGAAAACGGGGGGGGCAATTCTCGCATGATCGACACTATCGCTAATTCGGCATATTATGTCGAATTTGAGATAATGTCGATCAAGCGAGAATTGGGCTCCAGGCAGCTGACAGTTTGCCGTTTTGAGTACTAGGACAACATAACATCATAATAGGTCTACATCAGTAGATTGTCTATACAAATAAGTAACATTGAAGCTCTGTTTACACTGGTAACCCATCCTTAAAGCGACCTTTACAGTATCCATGGGAATTTTATACCAGGATAGCATAGCATACAAGTATTCTTTTCAGAGCCGTTACATTCGGACCCATTGGAGGATTTGCCCACTTTGCTCTTGGAAGCTGATATTAGACAGCGGCTGGCAGCGTTCAGGGCGGAGCCCCCGGCCTCCGCTGCCGTCCTAAGAAGGAGCAAAGACCAGCTCAGAATTCTCGCTCGCGCCATATTGAGAAATCCTATCGACGTTCAATTGGGTAAGTTGTTTTATTATTATTTTGTCTGTATCACAGTCCACCAAGCTGGCTCAGTGCGGGTTGGTGAACTTCACACGCCTTTCATTAACCGTGCAGTAGGCACAGCATGACCGTGTAGACATAAGATTTATCTCTTTCAACTGTCAGATTTGTCGAGAAAATGAAATCACTTAGAGCGTTTTGCACTGGACTTGGCTAGTTGTGACTTCATTTTCGCGACAAATCTGACAGGTAAAAGAGATAAAACATATCTTCGCTGTCATTTTAAGCGTACAGGTTTCCTCACGATGTTTGTCTTCACCGCTCAGCAAGTGATAATCATGATTGACTTTCGCACATGAATTCGGAAAATACCAGAGGTGCGGGGTTTGAACTTGCATTCCTTGCCTTCAAGGCAGGCGTTGTTCAAACTAAGCTCCAATAGCTATAATTTTATTTCCAGATAAGATACCACAGTTATCAGTATGGAATAATAATGATGCCTTGTCGACCGATCTCCCGGACTTCGCGTTGTCACCCCAGGAATATATTACAGAGGTAACCGAACTCATAAGACTACTAGTTACTGGTACCAGGAGTACATGAACTCGAGCTGGTAACACGCACTGCGCCAGCGTGGTGGACTATGGACTTCCCCCTTGCATTAAGGGGAGGGCTGCTACAAGGATACTAGTTATTAGTACCAGGAGTACATGAGCTCGAGCTGGTAATCCACACTCCACCAGTGTGACTATAAAACTTCCCCTTGCAATGAAGGGGAGAGCTGCTAGTAATTATTTTTTTTTTTTTTTTTTTTTATCCGTACCTCTATCGGCCCGGCCCGCGTGCTCACCTCTGATGTGGGGGTCAGAGTTCTTAAAATTAGCCTTAAGTTTAATGTGTGTAAAATAATTTCTCCAGCCTGGATTATTTTTATTGAAAATAAATAAAAAGTCAACAAAATTTATTTAAAAAGTCAGTTAAAACACATGATGACAAAAAAAACAAGTAAACTCGTCTTAAAATTAACAATATAAAAAGACAATAAAATAGCAAAAGGCTATGGACAAGGATAATAAACAGCATATAAAACATGATAAAAATAAAATAACAAAATAACAGAGTTTCCCTACTATCCATTGCGCGGATCCGGCAACCAGAGCCATTGATGCGCAGTGTAGTGTAGGCGGCTGTTGGTCGCTTATTGACAAATAAGTTGGCAGCTGGCCTCTTTCTGCTTAGGTCTTATTTCTATCAATTACTCTGGTCGCCACCTCCACGCAATAGCCTAGTAGGGTATCACGTCTATCCTTGTCCATGACGAGCTTACTTAGGCTGGATAAAACTAAGGCTACGCCTAAGGTCATCTCAACATCATGCCTTCGGCGCGCAAACACAGGGCAATGAAGCAAGATGTGCTCCACTGTCTCGCTGACACCCGGTTCGCAGATGCACGATGGGTCCTCCTTGCACTTGAAACGGTTCAAGAACCCAGAGAACCCACCGTGCCCCGTCAGAACCTGTGTGAGCACGGCAGTGGGCACGATCTCTCTAATCGTCCTGTACGCTACCAGAAGGTCAGGGAAAAACATTTTGGTCGTGGATGCAGTGGTGCCAGTCTGGTACCTACGATTCCATTCGTCAAGCGATTCCGAGCGGATTTGTTGCTTGACGAATGAAACCGGACATTTGTCGTACACAGGTTTGGACCTAACGTGCAGCGCTGCTTATTTAGCCAGCTCGTCTGCTCTCTCATTACCCGCCAGCCCCGCGTGTGCTTTTATCCAAAACAAGGAAACGTCCATGTTTTGGAGTCTACAGCGGGCGATGTTGTCCCGCGCCTCGGCGGCTAGCGGATGATGAGAGAGTGCGTTGACCACTGTCTCGAGTGCCGAACGCGAGTCGCTGATGATAGCAAAACTGGCGCTTCCACTCTCTAACGCGAATTTCGTGGCTCTGCATATGGCCAAAAGTTCAGCCTGGTAGACCGTGCAGTAAGATGACAGCTTGAGTTTGAGCGACTTGGTCTCCACTTCACTATTCCATACGGATAGTGAGGCGCCGACCTTGCCTTCAATCTTGCTGCCATCTGTATAGATTCGTACTGCGCTGCATACGTTGATGGTCACGTCTCGCTGATCCATCAGGCTTATGAACTTGAGGTCCATATGTTTCGCGGGATGCGGAGTACTCGTGTACGCCAGTCTGCTTTCTACCTCGACGTCTCTCAGCTCTGGTCGAGGTACTCCCCTCTTGGCCTTGTAAAGGGAGGCCGCTTCGCGTATGCGAATGTCGAGGGGTAGTAACCCGGTCAGAGCGAGCGACGCGTTCAGGGACACCGTTTTGTAGGCTTTGCACATCTTTAGCGCAAAGCCTCTCTGGACAGTGTTCAGCTGCTTCTGTATAGTGATCTTGTTTGTCGACGGCGACCAGGCACCGGCGGCATACAGGATGAGGGGCTCAACAGTGGCTATGTAAATCACCCGGATGACTTCTGGGTGGAGGCTCAGCTAGTTTTGGCGGCCCTTGCCAACTGTTTGTAGACATTCAACGCCTTTCTGCAGGTGTTCGCAGTGTGGCTGTTGAATGTCAACTTATGATCGATAGTGAGCCCCAAGATCTTAATCTCATTGGTCATGCCAATATCAATCCCGCCCATGGTAAGTAGGGGGGTGTCATAAATACGCTTCCTTGTCACAACCATCGCGCTTGTTTTGTGAGGTGCGAACTTCAGCTTATTTTTGACACCCCAATCCCGCACATAGGCAAGGGTGGGATTGGCTTGCCTCTGTATGTCCAGTGCCGTGTCGCCGTCGAAAACGAGCACTACGTCGTCTGCGAAAGCCTGTACGTATTGCCCTCGCGTTTCAAGTCCTTTCAGCAGTGGGTCAAGGAGAAGATTCCAGAGTACCGGTCCGCCAATAGACCCCTGCACGCACCCTTTCTGAGTGCCCTTTATGTGCTCCTCACCAGCATACCTGACACGGACCTTGCGATCCTGCAGGTAACTGTCGACGACTCGTCGGAGGTTGACCGGGCACTCCTCCTCGGCCAGTCTCACTCTTATGGCTGGCCACCATGCATTGTCGAAGGCTCCCTCTATGTCCAGTGATACCACGGTCACGATCTTTCGCTGAAGTACTTTGCCGCGTATGTACTGTATCAGGTCATAGAGGGAGTCCTCGGTACTCCGCTGGGGCATAAAGCCATATTGGCGTAGACTGAGCCTAGGAATCAGGTGCCACTTGAGACTATTGACTACCATCTTTTCAAAAATCTTCCCCATGACCGGCAGAAGGCCGATGGGCCGATAGGACTTGGGGCTCGTGTAGTCCGTTTTACCGGGCTTTCGCAGAACGACCACCACTGCTACCTTCCATTGTTCCGGGAAGAGACTCAACTCGAGGCACTTGTTCATGATTGCCAGGTAAAAGTCCGGATCCTTGTTGATGACCTGGCAACATATGTCAGCGGTGAAGCCGTCTCCTCCGGGTGCCTTCTTCGGGTTAAAACTTTCCGCCGCAGCTCTGAGCTCCTCCACTGTGAACGGCCGATCATGGACTTCACCATCGACATGGTCGTTCACACGGTTTGCTAGGGCTCTCGTCTGCTGGTGGTCTAAGTTGTCCTCCGTCTCCAGGTCTCCCGGGAAGAATGTGTCCGCCAATAGCTTGGCAGACTCTCTCTGCCCCACCGAAATGCCGTCTCTCACCAATGGAAGGTCTTCTTTCCTTCTGGTAGTGTTTTTCATGACCCTATAGATGCCCTCCCATACTGTTTCTCTGTCTTGTTTCTCACAGAATCCCTTCCAGCTTTGAATCTGGGCCTTCTTGGCTTTCTGCTAGTTATTAGTACCAGGAGTACATGACCTCGAGCTGGTAATCTGGACTGCACCAGTGTGACTATAAGACTTCCCCTTGCAATGAAGGGGAGAGCTGATCTACAAGGCTTCTAGTTATTAGTACCAGGAGCACATGAATTCGAGCTGGTAATCCGCACTGCACCAGTGTGACTATAAGACTTCCCCTTGCAATGAAGGGGAGAGCTGATCTACAAGGATACTAGTTATTAGTACCAGGAGTACATGAACTCGAGCTGGTAATCCGCACTCCACCAGTGTGACTATAAAACTTCCCCTTGCAATGAAGGGGAGAGCTGATCCACAAGGCTACTAGTTATTAGTACCAGGAGCACATGAATTCGAGCTGGTAATCCGCACTGCACCAGTGTGACTATAAGACTTCCCCCTTGCAATGAAGGGGAGGGCTGATTCCACAAGGCTACTAGTTATTAGTACCAGGAGTACATGACCTCGAGCTGGTAACCCGCAATGCGCCAGCGTGGTGGAATATGGACTTCTAGTATGGTGATGATAAGAAAGATTTTTATATTTTCAGATTGGCCAATATCTAATGACATTACCACAACATCTGGAAATGCATTTGTCAGAGAAGCAAGCGCCGTTGCAGTTTTTATCGGAAGTAAGTAATTTAAACACAAGTTCGATTCCCAGTTCAGGCAATATTCAAATTTCATACCACCAAGTAATTTCAACAATAACTCTAAACAAAATTAGTAAAAAAATCAAAAAACTTACTATAAAAATACTTATAATGAAATCATGCCATCTCTGTTACACCTATTGTAATTATCTAAAGTGCGAGCGAGACGAAACATTTTTATTTTGTTCTCGTATTAAACTCCCCCTTGTATGTAGAGGAGGCCTGTGCCCTACAAATGGAAGAAATTCAAACTACAAGTACCAGGAGAACATGAATCAACGTGAGTTTTGTTTTACAGGTATGCACGCACACGTGTGAAGTGTACGCGGAGAAGATATTAAATATACGTAATATGGATGCTTTGGGGACTAAAAGATGTCTCAATGATATCCGTAAGCAGTTCAGATTCAATAACAGTGACTCCTCAATAGTTTAAAAGAAAATGTCGCTTGTCTAATAGCCTTTCACCCTTCGATAAACCGAGTGTATCAGAAGACCGAAATAATACTTTGGGTACATATACGGTAGCTCATATGTGGATGCTTAGTGAAGACAGTTTGTACCTAACTATCATAGTTTCTGAGTTATAGACTTTTGAATATTTGTCACAGGTATCGTGTTCTGGCCTTTGGGTACATCCATAACCCTATTCAGCAGTGTAAACTACACTTATGAGGGGCGTCTACCAATATTCACAAAACAGAACATGCAAATATTACATAGGACTCGAGATATTACGAGTTATTGAAACAGGCGAAATTTTGGATAAACGTAGTCGAATTTCGATCAAATTTTTCTACCATTCAGTTGTATACCCGATACTGATGCAAACTTCTGAAACACCCTGTATATAAATGTATTTTCAGTGTATCTCTCGAGTGTTGTTGAAGACCTGGGCAGCTGCATCACTCCAGCGCTGAGGAATCTGGAGAAGTCACTGCGAGCTGCCACCCCGAGCCAACAAACTGAATAGAATTTTGGGTGCAATGGCGGTAGAAGACAGTTTATTTTTTCATATTCTTACTTAACTACATAAAAAATGGCTAAAACCTTAATTCATAATTACACAAAACCCTATTATTTTCGATATTAAAGCAGTGGTAGCCGAGTGGTCGAACGCACGCCTTGCAAATCAAAGTGTGCAGGTTCAAACCCCGGCTCGCACCTCTGGGTTTCATGTGCGAATCTCATTTACATCCGAGATTACCACTTGCTATGAAACGGTGAAGGAAAACATCGTGAGGAAACCTGCACGTCTGAGGGAACTTGACTAGTTTTCGCACTGGGCCAGCGTGGTGGACTATGGCCCGAATTCCCCTCGCATTGAGGGGAGGCCCGTGCCCAGCAGTGGGACGTTAAAAAGGTAGTTAGATTATTATTTTCATACTGTTTCTCAGGCTTAGGCCACTTTTGCCCTGATGGCCCCAAATATAGCCAAGACTGGCCGAAACCGCAGTATTTAGCAGCCTAAAATTACCCCTAACAATGGTTTTTATGTTCTTCCCACAGAACCCTAATGATTTATCTAAAGTTACGTTACTCCTTGTGACATCAGCTATCTGCTAGTGCAAGTCTCGTCAAAATCAGTTGAGCCGTTTGAGAAAATTATCGAAAAAAAGGTTTTAGGTTCATCCCGCGGAAATCTAGTGCCTTATTAAAATAATAGTAACTTTAGTTACTCCTTGTGGCATCAGCTGTCTGCCAGTATTTTTTTTGTCAAAATCGGTTCAGCCGTTCGGAAGTTGATCTGGAACAAACCGACGGACAGACAGTAGTTTTGATAATTGCGTTTTCGTTATAGGTGTCGTATATATTTTCATATACATTTGGCAATAAACTGTTATTTTGATATTGCATATATTTAAATTGTATTTATTTGTATAGAAGCTTGAGATCTCTTCAATCGTGATTCTGGTTGCATATGAACGGTACAGGCAAATAAATAATAGGGAATGTCCTAATTAATGAATTTTGATAAAAAGCAATTTGAAGGTTATGTTCAACTATTCTAACAATTCTACAGTTTGGCTATAAACAAAACTGCATTTTTGGCGCCATCTTGTAACTTTTTTTAAATTCCAATGATTAGAATTCAAAATACCATAACCAAAAATATGCTTCTATAAAAAAAAAGAAAAAAAAAAGTGACATTCCCTGTTATTTGCCTGTTTGCCCTTAATATGAAATCGTGGTTTTGTATGCAATGTATTGCTTGAGACGCCATCTATTAGTGTATTGAGGAAGTTGTGAGGAGATATAGGTAACAAGTATAAAAATAAAATAAAATATACCATAATCGTTCGTTTTATTTAAGTAACTTAACGGTAATCTTAATATTAAACAGTCATTTGGTTATTTAGACTAAAGTCACGCCTGTATTACCCGAAGGGGTAGACAGAGGTGCTCTACAGTGAACACACAACGCTGATGTATTTTGGTCCCAATGTAATAGGGGGTGAGCCTATTGCTATTCATAAAACTAGAGGGGCTATACAGGGTGTATCAGAAGTCCGAAATAATACTTTGGGTACATATATGGTAGTTCATATGTGGATGTATCTATCATAGTTTCTGAGTTATAGACTTTTGAATATTTGTCACAGGTATCGTGTTGTGGCCTTTGGGTACATCCATAACCCTATTCAGCAGTGTAAACTACACTTATGAGGGGCGACTACCAATATTCACTAAACAGAACATGCAAATTTTACATAGGACTCGAGATATTACGAGTTATAGAAATTGACGACGAAAAACATGGTCGAATTTCGATCAAATTTTTCTACCATTCAGTTGTATACCCGATACTGATGCAAACGTCAAAGTATTATTACGGACTTCTGAAACATGCCTGTATATAAAAGGTTAGCATACTCATTTTTAAGTTTGCTAATAACATAACATACTAAATAAAGAAAATAATCTCTCATATTATAACACGGTCATAGTCACACTATGACTTGTAGCACCTAGAAAGTCTTAAATACCATAAAGATACGAACTTAAAACTTAAAAGTCTCAAAAGGAGTAATAAAGCGCGCGCTGAATGAATGATGCCAATACCAAAAGAAACATTATTGACTTTTTTTTTCTTTTTAGGGTTCCGTACCCAAAGGGTAAAACGGGAACCCTATTGATGAGACTTCGCTGTCCGTCCGTCCGTCTGTCACCAGGCTGTATCTCATGAACCGTGATAGTTAGAGAGTTGAAATTTTCACAGATGATGTATTTATATTGCCGCTATAACAACAAATACTAAAAAACAGAATAAAATAAATATTTAAGGGGGCTCCCATACAACAAACGTGATTTTTTTGCCGTTTTTATAGATAATGGTACGGAACCCTTCGTGCGCGAGTCCAACTCGCACTTGGCCGGTTTTTTTACTAAATTAATGAAATTATGATATTTGGAATGAGGAATGGTTCCACCTGCGTTCAGCGGGTATTTCAGCCAGAGTCAAGTAATTAATAGCAAGGGCTAATTCAATAAATGCACATTGTAAATAAAAATGGATGAATGTGGATGGATACAGAGCGAGAGGAAGACCAAAGAAAAGATGGATGGAGTGTCTAAAAAGTGATATGATTGAGATCGGAGTCGATGTTGGTATGACGAAAAAGCGAGACGAATGGAAGAAAAGGACATACTGCGCCGACCCCAAATAATGGGATAAGGTAAGGCAAATGATGATGATGACAGTGATAAAGATGGCGGATGAATCCCATTATTGATTTAGGGGTCGTCCATTAATCACGTGATGTTTTTTAAGCATTTTTTAACCCCCTTTCGAGCCCCACGTGATTAATGGACGGCCCCATATAGAAAAAGTTCATTCTTCAATTAAAAATGACGACCAATTTGCCGCCGGTTTGTTTCAACATCTGGATGAATGGCGGTCAGTACAGTGCCCATTTACCAGGAATTTTCTCCCTCGCACCACCAAATTGTGGAATGAACTTTCTGCAGCGGTGTTCCCGGACCGATGCGACATAGGTATCGTCAAGAAACGAGCATACTCATTCCTTAAAGGC
This sequence comes from Ptilodon capucinus, assembly GCA_914767695.1. Lineage (NCBI taxonomy): Eukaryota > Metazoa > Arthropoda > Insecta > Lepidoptera > Notodontidae > Ptilodon > Ptilodon capucinus. The sequence goes on from OU611837.1 coordinate 4,479,207, forward strand.
CGGCAACGCACTTGCGATGCCCCTGGTGTTGCAGGTGTCCATGGGCGGCGTTGATCACTTACCATCAGGTGAAACGTCTGCTCGTTTGCCTTAGAGATGATGTTGATATTGCGAGAGATATCTTTTACCACAGAAATTCAATCTTTATGTATATTTATTAAATATATATTTTGCATGCGACTCCAGCTTAAGTATCATCCAAAGGGTGCAAAATGACATCCTGAAGCAAATATCGAACTCACCGTGGTTCATAAGAAACTCGGAAGTCCACAAGCACTTGAAAATCGGGACAGTTAAGGACGAGATCAGATCCTGGTGCTCAAAATACAAGACAAGGCTTGGAAAACACCCTAACAAGCTTGCAGCACAGCTGACAATTCCGGACATAGTCCAAAGACTAAAGAGGCGGCGTATCCTGGAACTGGATAACTGCATCTGATACCGTATAGAGATGTCTCATTGGGGATCATACTCTGACTATCAAAACAACACACAACGCATCTGCTCATAGTCTGGCTGACTGATCGCACGATGAAGCACAGAAAAAAAAAATGTATATTTAAACAGAGTTTGGTATTGGCAGTACTTTTCACATACGCTGACCTTAAGTGGCATAAAAACATCTCAGTCATCCCATATCTCATGGTGTGGGTCTGTCTCACGCAGTGGCCTACGGTTACCAGGGTTACATAGTCCAAACGGTCTCCGAATCCCCGAATCCACGCTTCCAATGAAACCAGAGGAATTGTCCAGACTTGGAACACATACCGAGGATGTGGCCAGACTATCTGGGTATACTGATGACATGCTTCTACTGTAAGACCTGATTGAGTTTTCAGATTCATGGATATTTACAGTGTTTGACTTATTGGGACACTTCTCCAAGTGTTCTTTCATTTGTTTTTCTGTAAAAATAAATATAGTTTGTTTATGTGATGATTTCTTTTTAGGGTTCCGTACCCAAAGGGTAAAATGGGAACCAAATTACTAAGACTTCGCCGTCTGTCTGTCTATCACCAGGCTGTATCTCATGAGCCGTGATAGTTAGACAGTTGAAATTTTGACAGATGATGTATTTCTGTTGCCACTATAACAACGAATACTAAAAAACAGAATAAAAAAATAAATATTTAAGGGGGCTCCCATACAACAAATGTGATGTTTTTGCCGTTTTTATAGATAATGGTATGGAACGCTTAGTGAGCGAGTCTGACTCGCACTTGTTTAATAATAATTACCACTTGCTGAACTGCATGTCTACGGAAGGGCATGTGAAGTTCACCAACCCTATTGTCATTGGGAGCGATTGATTAGGGCGAACCTATTGCCATTATACTGGACAAATTCCTACTCAATACGAGGGATATTTGGACCATAATCCAGCACGCTGGCTCAGTGCAAGTAACATTCACACGACTTTCTTTTATACAGGGTGTTTTAGAAGTCCGAAATAATATTTTGACGTTTGCATCAGTATCGGGTATACAACTGAATGGTATAAAATTTTTATCTTATATCAACCATGTTTTTTGAAATCATTTTTTTTCATCGGCAATTTCTATAAATCGTAATATTTCGATTCCTTTATAAGATTTACATGTTCTGTTTTTCACCTCATAAGTGTAGTTTACACTGCTGAAAAGGGTTATGGATGTAGGCCAGAACATGATACCTGTGACAAATATTCAAAGGTCTATAACTCAGAAACTATGATTTATTTAATAAAGAACATCCAAAAATTGTTGTATTTTTTTTTTTTCTTTAATGAAATGATGATATTTCATGGAATAAGATGAGGAATGGCTTCACCTGCGACTAGCGCGAGTATTTCGCCAATGTCAAGTAATTAATAGCAAGAACAAATTCAATAAATACACATTATAAATAAAAATGGATAATTACAGTGATAAAGATGGCGGATGACCGATAAAACCAATTGTTGCATTAATAACACATAAATATAACATACAAATAAGGAAAAACTAAATGCACAATTCACAGGTGCCACAACATGCATAACAATAATGATAGTTAGGTATTAACTTTCTTTACTAAGCACCCTATGAGCTACCGTATATGAGCCTTAAGTATTATTTCGGACTTCTGATATACCCTGTAGACATGCAGGTTTCACCAATATGAAAAGGAGTCTAAGAAAATCACCTGTGAAGCGATGTGTAGCGTTATATGGACAGATTACGAAGTGAGGATAGTTCTTCTGGCACTTGAGGATGTGTGCTTGGAGACGGCTGCGTTTGACTTGGTGCACAGGGTTGTATGGACACGATACCATGGGATTAGAGCCACAATCCTCGCCGTCCATGGTGCTGGTGAAGATATAAAAACTTTAAAAGTAAGTGCGCCATTCTTGCATTTTGAATGATATTTTACACATATAAACTCAGATTCGAATGTTTTAGTAATTATTGTTATGTGTTTTAGCTACCTAATACTATTTTATTGTAATTTGGAACTTATTTAGTAGTTATCTTACTCTTGTTATTTGTTGATGAAATGAAAATGAATTAAAGTTTGGGGTAGGAAAACAAACACCGTAAACCAAAGAGTAGTAGTAATTGTAAACCAAATTAGGTTTTTAAATTTAACTCTTGATCCATAGACGAATATGTTCCGAAGGCCCATCGAGATAAATATACGACTGATCGATTCTATGAATGTTTTGTTATGAATCGATTCTTTGCGTTCGTAAAGTCGTATCGATGGATATACTATATGCAGCGCGCAGCTAACAAGCGTTTGGAATTCGCAAAAAGGCAGTTGATATCTGATAACATAGAAAATATAATAGAAAAACTGAAGATGATTTCCTTCTGCGTCTTGGTAAATTTTTTTTTCATGTCAATCCTCGCATGTATCATCGTTTCAATATTCTTTTGTTTTACTATCTTTATGAATTATAAAACACATATTTAGAGATGTAGATTTGACGTCCCTGCTCTCCATCTGCCGGAGTGTAGTTTCTTGTAATGCGATTCATCCTTCGTTTATCCTTAATTTATTCTTATTTGATTTCATACAATCATAGTTTAATCGGTTTAAATCGTCTAGAATCGATTGTACTCACAAATTACAACACTAATCATATATGAACTCTATGATAAACTCACTATTGCTGTGTTTCACAGATAAAGTCACAGAAAGTAAAAGAATGAAAGAATGTGGAATTTGAATATCAACAAATCCTAAAACTAGATCATTTTATACTTAAAATTAATTCAATACCCACTATGAATGCGTCTAACAAACGAAAAGACGCTATGGAAGGTAGTAATATTGTATTAATGATCATCTATTTACGAGACATTGAATAAAATGGGTTTAAATGCTGCTATGAATTGTTTCCATATTTCAGATGATAAAAACGCGAAGAGAGTTAAAACGGAGTGTTTGTACGGCGATAAATGCTACAGACTGAATCCTGCGCACTTCAGGGAGCACAGCCACCCACATTGTAAGCTAAAAAATCTGTTAAATTCGGTTCAAAGTGGAGTCTTGGTTAACTTATATTTGTGACCATTGCTTCAAAAACTATCCTAATTTGATAGTTGTACGTACTTTACAGTACAAGAGAAAGCAATATTTACTTGTAGTTGATAAAATAACTTACTATATTCTTCCAATACTGCACTGAAAACACCTTTACCTAACAAAATTTTTGAACCATTAGAGCGCTTTGAGATTAGAGTTTTTTGGTCGTTACTTAAAGCTGAGCGCGCGTACTTGGACCATATTTCGTGGTGTACGTTCAACCCAGTGAAAACATCGCGGCTCGCGCGACATACAAGCATATAAGCACGTCAACGTTTGTACGAGCCGCGCGCGCGGCTAAAGGCGCAGTCTACGCGCCTACACACACTTCCAATAACGAGTTTATAAGCTTTTATAAATGCTAGTTTGAATTCGCTCATAGCTCAGCAGTTTTGACTCTTAAAATGTCAATTAATCCTCAAAAGCTTCCGAGTTATCCATTTGCGAGCCAACGGTCTAAGACGTTGGCTCGTTGACTCGCGTTGGTGATCCAATTGCGTACCAACAGGCTACTCTCATCGTTGGCGAAGTAATGGCGTGCTCCCAGACGGAGATTTCGAATTTTAAGCATGCACAAAGAGCCAGCGAGCAAGTCCGCCGGTTTTAGAGTCCGCAGGCTTTAAGTGCTCCATTGGCGGATTAGACCTTTGGCTCGCGAGTTCGTTGGCGAGCCGACGGTTCACCCCCTTTATATTTGAGACAGTTTTATGCAATACATATCTCTGAGAATTATTATTATATCTGTAATTTTCTTTTCTTTCTCGCCCCCTATTACATTGGGACCAAAATACATCGGCGAAGTGTGGGCGCACTGCAGTGCACCTCTGCCTACCCCTTCGGGGAATACAGGCGTGATGATGTATTTAATTTTCTTTGTCTACTGATTATAATGTTAATTTCTTCCAGTGGAAGCTATCTTAGACATGCATACTGGCATAGGGGAGTATGAAATCCCTGAAAAATATAATACACAGAAGAAAATGATTACAGATCAGTTGAATGTGATGGTGGAAAAACAAGTTTATGTGCCTGGGAATAAAGTTCAAAATGCAGAATGCAGTAATAGGTGAGATTCTTATGTCTTCATGGAACCACTACCAATTTGGGTGTACATCAATGCACCTCTGCCTATGCCCTCTGTATATAATTGTCTTGTCTGTCCAAGTCAAATAAACACACAAAGTATGAATAGTGTTTTAGCTACCGGGAGTGCAGAACAGGTTAAGAGTACTGAGAAGATTTTAAATCTTGAAGTGAAGAAAGGGCAAACAAGTAAATCACCCATTATAAAGAAAGGTAAATTTACATAGCATTTTATACTCTATCTAATATGATATAAGATAAAGTTTCGCTTAAAACCTGCAAGCGCTGTGATGACCAGCCAATTTCAACAATTACTGTGTATTATATTCAATATTATAAAGTTTAAAATACTTTTATGTATTATTCCTAGTAACTGTTTTAATTATGTTAATTAATTAATAATTATGTAGTTGGAAAGCCAAATTAATTATCTGTTGCTCTTAAAATAATTTACTCAAGTACCAGGGTAACATAAGTCAGGAGAGGTTAATACGAAATTTTCTTTATTTAGATTCTGACTACCGCCCGATAGTCCCGCCTACTAGGAGAGCAGAGGATTATCTGACTGTGGTTCGGCCCAAAGGCAAGATGGCCGCCAAACACGCCGCCAGCGCCCCCTATTACATATTTTACACAACAATAACAGCAGCTAAAGAAACACATTCCCAATCATATTCCATAACTTTTCAAGGTAAAAACTATTTTTAAGAACTCCCGCGTTGAATGTTAGGGGTACACGTTCAAATCCGGGCCCGCAGCTCTGAGATCTTCATGTACGAATGTCATTTTCAATAATGATTACCACGAGTGTGGTGGAATATGGCCCAAATCTCCCTTGTATTGAAGGGGAATGTGCCCGGTATAATGGCAATAGGCTCGCCCCCTATTACAATGGGACCAAAATACATCGGCGAAGTGTGCCGACCTCTGCCTACCCTTTCAGGAAATACAGGCGTGATGTATTTTATTATGTTTCAGAAATATTGGATCACAGCTTAGGAGAGTTAAAATGCTCATTGCAAATCAATTTTATGGTTGAAATAGGATGGTTATTAGCTCAGTACTATTTCGCTGGTTACAGGTATGTACTTAACATTAGAAAGAGATAGAGCTAACTGACAGACCGAAAAGGCATATCCATGTATAGGTCTGTCTCGCTCTGTCAGGTATAACGTCTTTACTTCTCAGATAACTGCATGCTATTACTTTCATTGTACCAGGAATACATAATACAAGAGGAAGTATTTGTTTAAATATTTCGAACGATATTCGTTCATCATTTGTTTTTCTTTTGTAGTGAGAAGAAATTAACAATACTCTATGGCGATGACTGCTCAGATCTGAAGACCATCAGCTCCAAGAAACCTCAGGTAGACGCTCATTATGTCAACATGGCTACGCCCTTTGGCAAGCACCACACGTGAGTGACATTGTACTTTAAACTTTACTGATATAATATTTAAGTTCAGTTTATCGTACATGGCTACATCATTAGACAAATACCAGTCTTGATCTGTCATTTAAACCTAAACTTTACGTATATAGCTTTAGAGCTCTTTTTACATCGAAGATATGACGAAATTACTTTTGTATTCTCATGTTATCCTGGTACTTGGGTATTTTTATTTATCACTTGTTAAGCTGTTCTTCTTCTCTTCTCATCTAAACACGAATGATGTTTCAATAAAATCGTGATTTAGTCGACGTTAAGGTCTATCAGTTCGGCTTGGAATTGGATGGGTGGCTGGTAATTTGATTTTATTATTTTCAGTAAAATGATGATACTATGCTACGAAGACGGTTCTTTACGTGTGGTTGTGTCCACAGCCAATTTATATCTCGACGACTGGGAGAACAGAACTCAAGGGTAAGTTAACTTACCACTATATTCAGTTTACAATGGCTTTACCAAATGTTTTTTATAATGAGAATAGGATCGACTTTGCGCCGTATTGTGACGTGAAAAAACTAATTATGACTTTAAATAATTAAATATTATATTAAGACAATTTACTACTAATTCAATCTTTTTATTTAAATTTGATGTAAGACTATTATTATTGATATGCAAATAAGTCTTTTACAAACTATACTTTTCAAGTGACATTTACAGATAGAGGTTATTGACATTCCTATTCTTATTTGGATAGCTTAGTAGTTACTTACATAAAATCGAATTTTTGGACAAATTTGTGCGTTAAAAGTTCTTGAAAGTACCAGGATAACATGACTCATGAGGAGGTTGTTTTTAGGCTCTGGTTCAGTCCGGCCTGCCCCGAATTGCCTCCGGACTCAATGCCCCACGACGGAGAATCCCCAACCATGTTTAAGAAGTCGTTACTTCGATATTTGAACCATTACCACATGCCACACCTCTCATACTATGTAGAGAGGGTCAAAAGATGCGATTTCAGTAGTATAAAGTGAGTATATCTTATTTATATCTAGAGTTAAGGGTCAGTTTTGATTGTACTTTGGCTGTTTGATGGAGCACGATCCTTAGAGGTAAACTTTGTTAAAAATATCAGTTTTTTTTTGCTCAACTGCTTTTATGAAATAACATGCAACCTCCTCGCAATCAGTGTGTTCCTGGTAGCGTCGGCGCCTGGTTCACACTTTGATACGGACTGGGGTATGACGCGTGTAGGCACATTGCTGCGTCAACACTGCTGCATACCCACAGAGGACACTAAGCAGTGGCCACTGCTAGCTCAGGCCAGCAGTATTGGCAGCTACGGGAAGGAACCTAAGGTGAGTTCTTCGAGGTTATGTTATCCTGGTATCTTATTACGAACAAATGCTACTAAATTAGTCCAGGCGCCTTCCCAAGTATTGATGTTTCAATACGAAGTGTCAATTTTTGACAGATTTTGTACTGAGTGAGTTCTTTAAGATTTATATTGTCCTGGTATCTTGTACGAAGCAATCCCCTCCCAGGTCAATGCCACCCAGGATTTGTAGCTAGTTGCAGGAACTCGCGAGTTCTTTGGAATTCTGTTATCCTGGTATAATTCGAATTAATGGGTTCCTATTGATCCAGGGTGGAAGTATGGATATCTAGATAGTATGCACCATACATGCCTAGATTCAATACCCATCATGATCATTCGTAATGTGCCCCAGTCTGGGTGTAACTGGGTTCACCTGGGTAAGTCTAGGACAGTATGTCTATAATACCAATTATCTGTTGTCTTACCACATTTTATATCCTTATGTCGACAGTTGTGGCTGACTGGCGATTTTCTTCATAACTTCACGAAGATCAAGAACCAATCACAGCTGTTGTCTTCACCACCAGCGTTGAAAGTAATCTACCCTTCACTAGGTCAGTATAAGTATGTCATCACGCCTTTAATGCCCCGTGGGGTATTCAGACTTGCACTACTGATTATAATACCTATGATTATACTCAGGGCAAAGGATTCAGGTCATGGACAGGCAGCGTAATGCTGCCGGTGAGTGGGTTACCAGCTCGAGCTCATGTACTCCTGGTACTTATAACTAGTACACAAATAACTAGTACAAATTCCAACATTATCTCTAGATTGCTTCTGCTTCAAAGTACCAGGATCACATAAAATGGAAGAGTTTTATTTCAGAAAATGTTCGACAGTCTCACGATGGTCTTCTGGGTGGAGGCTGTTTACCCTACGCAGCTGATTGTCATACTAAACAAATGTGGCTCAAAGATTTTTTATAGTGAGTATACATACATCATCACGCCTGTATTCCCCGATGAGGTAGGCAGATTTGTACTGCTATGCACCAACACTTTGCCGATGTATTATACCAGGCACATTCCCCGCTCAATATGTGGATAATTTGTTGCATAGTCCACCACGCTGGCCCAGTGCGGGTTGGTGAACTTCACACGCCTTGCTATAGACGTGCAGGTTTCCTCACGATGTTCGCCTTCAACGTTTTAATCATTATTGAAAATTACATTTGCACATGGAATCCGAAAATCCCAGAGGTGCGAGGCTGGGGATTGAACTTGCACCCTTTGAGTTCATGATGAACCTTCTATCATCTAGCTAGGTTACCAGTACTGTCTAGTAAGAACGTACATAGTAGATGGATCTGAATTATTTTAAATCGAAAGATACCATAAATAATAGTATTTTTCAGTCAGTGGCTAGCCCGAACATCGAACCGAAACCGCGCGATGCCTCACATCAAATCTTACACAAGGGTGTCACCGGATAATAAGATGGCCGCTTTCTATCTGCTGACCTCAGCGAATATAAGTAAAGCGGCGTGGGGCCAGGTCAATAAAGGGAATGGTGCGCTCAGATTAATGAGCTATGAAGCTGGCGTTTTGTTCCTACCGAAGTTTGTTGTGAGTCTCCAAGTATCTTATGATAGCCAAGTATCTACTTTATTTAAATTTAAACACTTTTATGGTCTGATCGGACGTCCAACGGAGAGAGATGAAGCTATAATAATAATGAAAGAGAAGGAAAAGTAAATTAGTACTTTGGGTTTGAGTGCAAGGACTTTGGGTTTGGGTGTAAGTACTTGGGGTTTGGGAGTAAGTATTTGGGGTTTGGGTGTAAGTACTTGGGGTTTGGGTGTAAGTACTTGGGGTTTGGGTGTAAGTACTTGGGGTTTGGGTGTAAGTACATTGGGTTTGGGTGTCAGTACATTGGGTTTGGGTGTAAGTACATTGGGTTTGGGTGTCAGTACATTGGGTTTGGGTGTCAGTACATTGGGTTTGGGTGTCAGTACATTGGGTTTGGGTGTCAGTACTTGGGTTTTGGGTGTTAGTAAGTTTCCTAAGATGTTAATGATGGCTTTTTGTGAATCATACTTTTTATTCTCTTTCCTTGCAGATTAATGAAGATTTTTTCCCATTGAAAGAGGGAGAAAGGAATCGTTTAGTGATCCCATATGATATACCACCAATGAAATATACCATTGATATGTCCCCATGGGTTTCAGACTATCTTAGCTAGGGACAGTTTAAAATTGGGTCTAGAATGAAAAATGCAGTACGACACTCCTTTGATTTCGACTTCATTCCTGTTTGTATTAACATTAGGAAATGCCTAAATTTTATATCTGAAAAATGAAGCAGTTTCCCGTTGCATGAATGTTTAGGCATATCGTTTAGGCGACTCCTAGTGTAAGTGATAAATATATTTTTATAGCAACATGTTAAGAACGAAAAAATATACTTATTAAAACATTGCTTAAAATTTATTCTGTGTTGTTTCTCTTGTCTTTCAATGCGTGTCACTACTCTGAGTTTATGTTCTCCTAGTATTATTATCGGCTAGTCGTCGCCCCTACCTTTGTACGGGCCGCTCATTTTACACGGGGGGTGGCAGTGAGGATATAGCCCATCATCCATGCAGTGAAAGTTAACAGTTATGAGTTTATGCATTCCTGGTATAAAAATAATTTACTAGTAGGTAGGTAGATCACAAGAACATTAAAAATAAAATCAATTTTTTTTATTCGTGTAGGCCAAAAAGCACTTACAAATAGTCAGATTCTACCACCGGTTCGGAATGCTGCTTCCACTGAGAAGAGCCGGTAAGAAACTCAATGGTTACTCTTTTCAAAATGATAATTGCGAGTAATACATTCTCAGGAGCAGCAATGCCATGAGAGCAGACAGCACCTTTGCCACAATACTAGAGAAGAATTATACTCACGGCAGTCTAATATTAAATACAAATATAATCTTTACGCTTGGGAAGCTAGTACAGTAAGGTGCGGCTACTCCCATTTACAATGAAGGGATTATTCTAAACCACAGATGGTTATAGAAATAATTACTTTGGTATGATGCCTACAACGCACTATGGGAGAGTAACTAGTTCGGTTCGGTCTTCCATTAGTCACGCTTGCAGTGAAAGTTACCTCTTTAAGTTTATGTACTCCTGGTATTATTAAAGTATTGTAATCTAACTTGACTATAGGTCTCCCCTATATAGGTCTCCCCTATATGCGAGGGGGTAGGTTAAGTTCACGGCACTGACGCAGCGCTGGTGACGTTCTTACAGCAGGTTTCACCGTTAACTAACAGAAATTATTTATAGCAATTTAGCCTAAAGTTTAGTGAAATAGGTATGAAATTCCCACGCAATTATGTGCATAGATTATTAATATGAAAATTATCGCTGTGACAGTAACTTCTTACATTTTATCGACTGCATAGTCTAAACTTGACAATTTGTAAGTGCACCCATAGGCCTATACAGAATGATGTGACCTTAACTTAGAAAGACATACCACTATAGGTAATGGTTTTTGTTGGTAAAAAGACTGTCTATATTAACTTGAGACAACTTAGTTACTGTATTAGACAATTAGTTATTAGTCAAATGAAGTGTGCTCATAAATAATAGGTAATTAATTTAACATCACGCTCGCCAGGTTTGTTTGACCCTCTTAAGTTTTAAGTAAACGCTAATATGATCAGGACACAATAGAAGTATTCACAAAAGTACAACTCGGAATACCTGCATACTTTTTCATATGCATTCATCGAAGTAAATTAGTTTTTTTTTGTTTTTATGAGATAGGGAGGCAAACGAGCAGACGTTTCACCTGATGGTAAGTGATCAACGCCGCCCATGGACACCTGCAACACCAGGGGCATCGCAAGTGCGTTGCCGGCCTTTAAGGAATGATTATGCTCGTTTCTTGAAGATACCTTTGTCGCATCGGTCCGGGAACACCGCTGCAGGAAGTTCATTCCACAATTTGGTGGTGCGAGGGAGAAAATTCCTGGTAAATCGCACTGTACTGGAGCGCCATTCATCCAATATATTAATAGTAATCGTGCAATGTTTTTAATATTAGGTACTTTTGAGTTTTTAACAGTTAACTCAAAATAATAATAATAATACATCATCACGCCTGTATTCCCCGAAGGGGTAGGTAGAGGTGCACTGCAGTGCGCCCACACTTCGCCGATGTATTTTGGTCCCAATGTAATAGGGGGCGAGCCTATTGCCATTATACTGGGCACATTCTCCCTCAGTACGAGGGAGATTTTTGGGCTATAGTCCACCACGCCGGCCCAGTGCGGGTTGGTGAACTTCACTTCGTCGCCTTTCTATAAACGTGCAGGTTTCCAAGTGGTAATCTTGAATGAAAAAGAGATTCGCACATGAAATCCAGAGGTGCGGGTTTGAACTTGCACACTTTGATTGGAATGCGTGCGTTCGACCACTCGGCCACAGTTAACTCAGTACCTACAAAATCTGAAAAGTCCTGTACTCTCCTGTAAGTCTTTGACATATTATGTATATCGAGGGGTGAAAGGCTATTTGGCTTAAACGACACTGGGTGTTATTGACTTATAGATATTTGGATTAACCGAATTTTTCCGCGTCAGATGAGTATCCTGTAAAGTTAACAAAATGTCCATATGTACACAGGGATATTGGTAATTCGACGTATTCCCGTTGCTATCAACGGGTGACTATTTGCGGTAATTTTAACCTCCTAACCGGATTACGTCGAATTACTAATAATAACCGTGTATATTCTAGGTAGCAGTGGTAGCCGAGTGGTCGAACGCACGCCTTGCAAATCAAAGTGTGCAGGTTCAAACCCCGGCTCGCATCTCTGGGATTTATGTGCGAATCTTATTTTCATCCGAGATTATCACTTGCTATGAAACGGTGAAGGAAAACATCGTGAGGAAACCTACACGTCTGAAGTCTGAAGTCTGCCAACCTGCATTGGGCCAGGGTGGTGGAGTATGTCCTGAATCCCCCTCGCATTGAGGGGAGGCCCGTGCCCAGCAGTTGGACGTTAAAAGGGCTGTAGTTAGTAGTAGTATATTCTAAGTATCGAATTTGGTGTTCAATGGACATTCTGCAATGTTTCTGTATAGTGTGTTTGCAGTCGCAACTCGTTCCGGTACACTAGACCATTTACTCAACAAGTATATAAGAATTCAGTACATAATGCAATAAACTGCAGTATAGGAATATCAGCTTTGGAGGCGCGTTGCGAAGCAAAAATGAGGGTATGTACCTACATAACACCTTTGAGATACAACTTAGAGAATATTTACAAAGCCATTGTAACTGGTTTATAGAGAGGTTGCAATATATATAGATCTAAAGTTAGGTATCATGTAACATCTAGTAGGTGTTGCATTCTATGATGTGATTCACCACCTCTGAGTTATGTTATCCTAGTACTTTCAAATCTCAACATGGATTTATTTGAAATAGATTTAAAAAGAGACGGAAATATAGAAAACTATAGATGATATGATGATCCGTCTCGTTTCTTTACATAGCTCTGTCTCTAATTACATAGGTAAGCCCATGTGGTGCCAATATTTTTTGAGTCTGAAGTGCTTGGATAATGTATTAAAAACACCTCTTTCAATTTATGTTATCCTATTATTAATGTTTAATTTATGTATTATTTATAATCATCTATTTAACTACTATTGTGATGATAATCACGCGTGTATTATCTGAAAGGGTATGCGGGGGTGCACCGGTGTGCACCCACTCTTTGGCGATGTATTTTAACGTGATTCAGTAATGTAGGGGCCAGTATAATTGAACACTGCGTCGAGCGAATGTACTTGAATTTCTTAAAAATGTATTCTGTATCAATGATGATAAGTATTTAATTTCTGCGGCAAAAGCTACGCGTTTCCGTAATAAAATAAATTTTGTTGAAAAATATGTTATAACATCAAGGAATACAGTTCATTTTGTTATTGTCAAAAAATTGGTTACGCACATTTCATGAGCCCTCTTCTTCTGAATGAAATGATGATATTTAATGGAATAAGATGAGGAATGGCTCCACCTGCGTTCAGCGGGTGTTTCAGCCAGTGTCAAGTAATTAATAGCAAGGGCAAATTCAATAAATACTCGTAATTTAATTACGCTGCGTAAAGGAGTACACACCATGTTACTTAAATACATCATCATCATCACGCCTGTATTCCCCGAAGGGGTAGGCAGAGGTGCACTGCAGTGCGCCCACACTTCGCCGATGTATTTTGGTCCCAATGTAATAGGGGGCGAGCCTATTGCCATTATACCGGGCTCACAGGTTTCCTCACGATGTTTTCCGTCACCGTTTCTTAGCAAGTGATAATCTCAGATGAAAATGAGATTCGCACATGGAACCCAGAGGTGCGAGCCGGGGATAGAACCTGCGCACTTTGATTGCAAAGCGTGCGTTCGACCACTCGGCTACCACTGCTATTACCATGTTACTTTTCTTGCGTTTCTATACATCTATACAAATAAATAAAATTGGAGTGTCTGTTTGTAATATCAAAATAACACTTTTTTACCAAATGCGTATGAAAGTATATACGATACCTATAACGAAAACGCAATTTTAAAATTTTTTGTCTGTCTGTCTGTTTATTTGAGGTAAACTTCTAAACGGCTGAACCGATTTCAATGGGACTTTCACTGACAGATAGCTGACGTTCCAAGGCGTAACTTAGGCTACTTTAATTTTTGAAAAAGCATTAGGGTTCCGCGGGAAAAACATAATACCCGTATTTCCGGGTAATCTCCCTAAAGTCCACGCGGGCGAAGTCGCGGGCACAGCTAGTTGGTTTATGTGAATAAAAAATATTCTGATTCTGATTTGTTCCAGTTAATATGCTTCTGGTGTTTTATGCTGGCCGCGTCTGTAAGGGCTCAAAACAATGGGTTTTACGCACCACAGACCTATAGACAGGTATGTCAATATCTAACTTAAGCTCTACTACTACAGCCCTTTTCCCACTGCTGGATACGGGCCTCCCCTCAATGCGAGTGGGATTCGGGCCATAACCACCACGCTGGCCCAGTGCGGGCCATAGGCGTGCAGATTTCCTCACGATATTTTCCATCATCGTTTCATAGCAAGTGGTAATCTCGGATGAAAATGAGATACGCACATGAAACCCAGAGGTGCGAGCTGGGGTTCGAAACTGCACACTTTGATTGTAAGGCGTGCGTTTGACCACTCAGCTACCAAATAAAAATGGATGATGACAGATAAAGATGGCGGATGACTCTTGATATAAAAACCTGTCGAAAATGAAAATAATATTAAAACCGGCCAAGTGCAAGTCGGACTCGCGCACAAAGGGTTCCGTACCATTATCTATAAAAACGGCAAAAAAATCACATTTGTTGTATGGGAGCCCCCTTAAATATTTATTTTATTCTGTATTTTAGTATATGTTGTTATAGCGGCAACAGAAATACATCATCTGTGAAAATTACAACTATCTAGCTATCACGGTTCATGAGATACAGCCTGGTGACAGACGGACGGACAGCGAAGTCTCAGTAATAGGGTTCCCGTTTTACCCTTTGGGTACGGAACCCTAAAAACATTACTGCAAGGGAACTGTTTCATTAATTAACTATAATTAATGTTACGTTCATATGTCCCAATCAAATTCCTTACATAACCGAATTATTGGCTACACTTCGGCGCCCAAGTATTCTTCACACATCAATACACATTCAGTAAATTTCAACATTGGGCTAGATAACAGGTTAAGCAACGCATCCATGCGTTTAAAAATTGATTGGATAGGTAAATAATTCCTCGGTATTAAGAGTCTGGAAATAACGCGAAATTAGTTCAAGAGATTTCGAGTGGCAGGTAAAGAAATTATGCCGAGTCGGGAATCGAACCTATACCCATTTACTTACAGGACGATCGATCAGCAGCTAACTTATGGGTACCTGCTAAATTTTACTTTTAAATGTTTGCTAAATATTAGTAGATCACTTAGTTTTTACAACTTCCTCTTTACAATGACTTTACAACAGACTTGTGTTTTGGAAAGTGATTTGTAAAATAATTACAAATTGATTTAATAAGAATTATGAACACTAGAAGTACTAGGCTATCATAAAGTTGAAGCGTTTGTAACAGGTCCAACCAGCTCTGTTCCAACCAATGGGTGTACCGTGGAATCTGAAAAATAATCACGTAAGCCCTTATATTATATCATTATTAAGCACCTTTAATAAAATGGCATATGGTTACATAATATCTCTTACATCTTACTGTTGTCCTGGTATCACGGTTTGGGAGTTCTGAACGTATCGTCTTGTAAAAAATGTTAGGTTCGAATCTTTTTACATAATTCTATCATAAACGAACTTTTAGACATTCGTCACAGCCTCTCTCGTTGTCTCTCTCTTAATAACTGAAAGAAAACGAGACAAAGTTGACATTCTTCAGATTTTTACACTTATTATTCTCGTGTCTAGATTTCTTATCAAGTATTTTTCAACCTATGATACACACTCATTTCATTTCTTTTAAGATACTGGTAGAAAAAAAATTAAAAAAGTTTCATTTTAAAATGATCAAATGGCTAAACTGTCACTCCTTTTAAAATATGATTAGCAAGAAGGTCGGCAAAAAGATCTTACTTATCTACTATTTTTTTTTAATATACTTTATTAAAAAAAAATAGTAGGACATAAGACAATAATGTTTCTTTAACAGCAGGATCAGCGGAGTCTATTCTCGCCAGCCAGGAATGATGTCACACCACAGAGTACAACAGTCGACTCTTGGAGACCAGCGCCTGTCAACGAAAACTGGAGAGGTAAGCTCCTTAGATCTATGTCATCCTCGTAGCGTAGCAGCGTTCGGCTACTTTATTATTGTACTTTTTTAATGTAACAGAGCCGGGACCAGCGATTCCGAAGTCGGAACCCTGGCGGTTGCCATACGGTCAACTTACCAAAGAACAGCAAGCAGCTATCATCCATCACAAGCAGTCGCTGTCATCAGGTAAGAATACACCCTGAAGCTTCACCATTTCACCAGAGTGAGCAATCATCCCTCTTGCTTAAGGAGAAGTTACGCCTAGCAGAGTCACGCAAACGATTAGTACCAGGAGTACATAAACCCAAACCGGTAATCAGCTTATTGACAGAGTACTGTATTGCAGTCAACCCTACTTGTATGGAGGGGAAGGTTCTCGTACCCAGCATAAGAGCACTGTCCTTAATTGTCTATAATACCAGGAGCACATAAATTCAAATAGGTCTTCTGATATTAACCGCATTGAAACGAGACATGTAATTTTCATAAATAAGTCATCAATGTAAAATTAATTTCACAGAGGGTAGTTTTCGCTATGAGTACGCATCTGATAATGGACTCGCTGCCGGGGAGATTATAGAACCAGACGGCTCCAGGGTAGGAGGTTACGAGTACAAGGATCCCACCGGGAAGACTGTCAAGTTGAAATACAAGGCTGGCAAAGACGGCTTCCAGGTATATCATAATTTAAAAAAAACCAATGGATTAAGTTGAGACATTCTACGTACGTCAAATTGTCTTCGTTAAGACTTATAAGACCAGCGGAATTCTCGTATTCGAATGATATCGAATGCGAGATTGATATCTCTAATTCGAGATATGTCGTAACCAAACGCCAAATTTGAGTCGTAACCGAACGCAAAAATTTGTCGTATTGTTTTGTTTTGTTTCGTCTAATTAAAGACAATGTCGATTTTGCGAGAATTAAGCCTCAGCTGACATCAATGTGGCCCATTTCAGCATAATTTTGTTGAACGTCTTTTTGGCACATTTAGGTATCTGTACTTTTTAATATCATTGTGCTAGACGATATGTCTATTATGCTACTGTTTTTGCCAAAGGTTGAATTTACAACCAATTTTAATGTTATTTCAGATTTTGGAAGGCAGTCATATACCTAAGAGTCCAGAGCCGGTAGCTCCATCAGGCGCGGGTAAGATCGCACACCATTATAATTTCATCGCACGAAAACCAAACCATAGATGCACACTTCTCTGAAATGGTGAAAGCAAACAAACAGCTAGTAGAAACCTGCATGTTTAAACGGATCTCAAGCTTGTGCAAATGTGATTTAATCCCCCTTGCATTGAGGGGAGTCCTTTACTAATAGTAATTAAATTACATGAATACCAGGAGTGCATGACATGAAACTAGTACTCGCGGTTCTACAGGATGGTAGACAAAATGAGAGACTTTACAACGACTATCCGCCATTTTAAATCGGAAATCAAATTATATTCGAATACCAGGAGCACATAAACTGAAGCAAGTAACCCACATTTAACTAGGGTGGAATTGTTTATAAGCCGAGCGATTCTACATAAGATTGCCATTTTTAATATCTAACTAAGTTATATTGATACCAGGAGTACATAAACTGAAGCAAGTCAACAGCGGTGTGGACTGGGGCATACGATGATTGACAAAACATAGTCTTTTCAAGTCTTTCGTCTTTCCGCAGATAACTATTACCAACAAGCGTACCACCAACAAAGACAACAGTATCAGCTTCAACAGCAGTATAACCAACAGCGGCCAGAGCCTCAGCCGTGGCGACAAAATCAGGTATCTTAAGTCTAAAAGTTCAGGCCTTGTAGGAAATACCAAGGATACAACAAATACATCACCAAGTCTGTATTCCCTGAACGGGTAGGTAGAGGTGCACTGCAGGGCACTAACTATTCACCGATATATTTTGATCCCAATGTAATAGAGAGTGAGTATTCCCCCTCAATACGACGGAGAATAATGCCATAGTCCACCACGCTGGCACCTGGTGGTCTGGTGAACTTCACACGCCTTTCTATATACTATGATAGACATTGAAAATTACATTCGCACAAGAGATTCCAAAATCTCAGAGGTGCGGGCCGAGGATCTAAACTTGCACCTCTTGCGTTCAAGGCAGGCGTTCTAGAAACCGACAAGTAAGTACAAGTTTTTAATCTAGAAACCACTGGTTTATAGATTAAAAACTTGTACATTTTGAGCCAAGTTGTGACAATGTAAAGGAGTATGATTCCCAGGGCGCCGACGACGGGCAAAGGGCTGCCGGTGGTGAACACTACACGCAGAGCTGGAGGGCGCCGGGAGGTCAGGAAGATGATGGACAGGTAAATCCTTACTTTTACGGAGACTTTTTGACAGAAAAGGGAGTAAGGGAGTCTGTTGGCTTAGCATGACTGCGTAGACATAAGATTTAGCTCTTTCAACTGTCAGATTTGTCGTTAAAATAACCTGGGTATAACAAATCTCCGACTCTTCTTCATGTACAGAATATGAAATCATTTTTGAAGATAGATTATTTTTTTCACAAATTTAAAACATTATTTCTATGCTTGAACAAGCCTAGACATGTCCAGTTGGGTTGCTTGTACCTTCTGCTGTGTTAATCTTAAAATCAAAGGGAGTTTAGAGGTAACAGCTGACTTTGAATCACATGCTATATAGTTTAGATGGTCGAAAACTTCTATCGCGATTCAGGATTGCATATGGAATTGTGGCTTTGTATGCAGTGTGTTGTTGACGCGCCATCTATTAGCATATCATAGTAGTTTTGTTTCTGGCGAGATATAGAGGTCGCCAAAGCGATAACAACGCGAGACGATTACTTTAATTCTTTTCTGTGTAAATGTAGACAAAATTTTAATTTAAAACCAAAAAGGATTATAGCCCTTACTAAAATCTTGAGGCTATTTTCATAGCGGTTTAATTGCGAAGTCAGAGTGATCATTTAAATTTTAAACCTCTCAGAAGAGCTGGTCCCCTGGTACTTTATCAATTGCAATCGTTTTACTGGCCATTAGCGGGCCATCCACCCACTACCGCAATTTCTGGTAGCATTCTAAAACAACAGGGATGTAACGCTTGTGTATATGGTTTAAAGATATTGGCTCTTATATATATAAATATAGAGGTTATTGAATGTATGTCGCATTGTCTAGCAAGTAAAAACGTTAGTACGTAGCGTGCCTGGCTATTATTAACTTGACTGTCATAACGAGAACCTCCTCCATTTTCAGGGTTCCGTACCCAAAAGGTAAAACGGGAACCCTATTACTAAGACTTCGCTGTCCGTCCGTCCGTCCATGATGTATTTATGTTGCCGCTATAACAACAAATACTAAAAAATAATTAATTAAATAAATATTTAAGGGTCTCCCATACAACAAACGTGATTTTTTGCCAGTTGGGTTGCTTGTACCTTCTGCTGTGTTAATCTTAAAATCAAAGGGAGTTTAGAGGTAACAGCTGACTTTGAATCACATGCTATATAGTTTAGATGGTCGAAAACTTCTATCGCGATTCAGGATTGCATATGGAATTGTGGCTTTGTATGCAGTGTGTTGTTGACGCGCCATCTATTAGCATATCATAGTAGTTTTGTTTCTGGCGAGATATAGAGGTCGCCAAAGCGATAACAACGCGAGACGATTACTTTAATTCTTTTCTGTGTAAATGTAGACAAAATTTTAATTTAAAACCAAAAAGGATTATAGCCCTTACTAAAATCTTGAGGCTATTTTCATAGCGGTTTAATTGCGAAGTCAGAGTGATCATTTAAATTTTAAACCTCTCAGAAGAGCTGGTCCCCTGGTACTTTATCAATTGCAATCGTTTTACTGGCCATTAGCGGGCCATCCACCCACTACCGCAATTTCTGGTAGCATTCTAAAACAACAGGGATGTAACGCTTGTGTATATGGTTTAAAGATATTGGCTCTTATATATATAAATATAGAGGTTATTGAATGTATGTCGCATTGTCTAGCAAGTAAAAACGTTAGTACGTAGCGTGCCTGGCTATTATTAACTTGACTGTCATAACGAGAACCTCCTCCCTTTTCAGGGTTCCGTACCCAAAAGGTAAAACGGGAACCCTATTACTAAGACTTCGCTGTCCGTCCGTCCGTCCATGATGTATTTATGTTGCCGCTATAACAACAAATACTAAAAAATAATTAATTAAATAAATATTTAAGGGTCTCCCATACAACAAACGTGATTTTTTGCCAGTTTTATAGGTAATGGTACGGAACTCTTCGTGCGCGAGTCCGACTCGCACTTGGCCGGTTTTTGAATTCGGTTATGAAAGAATTCTAATTACGAATGTACCAGGGGTTTAGAAACAGTTGGAGTTATTACAGTTTATAAAATTTTGTCTGCGCGATTTATCTTGCTGGACTGACTGCACTGGTTGGTTGCGAGTCGTTACTTTTAATTAATTTACCCCATTCTGGGTGCAACTGGGACCGTCCCCAGTCTATTAAACGTTACACACAGTTAAATAATATTTTTTATTTACAGTACCGAGAGAACGACGTTGATAGCAACAAGCCGCATAGCTTTGGCGAAGGCTACGCTTTCGCCTTCAAAGGATAAACCCTCAACAAACCGATCGTTAATACATTTTATTATTGTAATAATTTAAAATTAAATACTCGATTTTTTTTTGGACGATACTATTTTTTACATGAGAGCCTATTCCAATTGTTCGTGCCTAATAACTATTGTCGGGCAAGACGGCACAAGTTGTTCGCTGTGCCGCTGTGCCGCACGGTCGCTCGTGCGATGTCCCCCATACCGCGCATGCTGACTGCGCTCAACGCCCTTGTATGCCAAAATTACAAGCTGGACTTATTTGCTGATGAATGGAAGGTGATAGTGTCAGAAAGTGTGAAGATGTGTGAGATGAAAGAGTGAAAGGTCTATCTGTCTTACCTATTGTATTGTCTTACCTATTGTATTACTGTGTCATTAGTGTAAGTGGCAATTGTATTGCCGTCCTAATTGATTGATAAATGAATAAAATAAATTTATTCGATTTTCTATTTAAGAAAAAAATTTAAGCTCTTCTATCTTCTGCGATCCTGGTAATACAAGGATATTCACATACAAACTTTACATAGGACTCAAGATATTACGAGTTACAGAAATAGACGACGAAAGAAAAGTTGAAAAAAAAATGTCGAATTTCAATCAAATTTTTATAATACTGATGCAAACGTCAGTATTATTTCGGACTTCTGAAACATCCCTGTATACTCCCTATTATATCTTGTATCATATCTTCACGCTCGCTTGTGAAGCACAAAAGAATTCTAATATATTCTAGAAAGCCACCCACAATTGGTTGTAAGGGAATAAAATTGAACGTGTCCGCCGCAGGAGGGGGATAATGGGGAGATAATAATTGAGACCCCCAACGGGTGGGGGGAAGAATAAAATATCAACAGATACGTCAATAGGTACAATACTCGACGATGACTTGGGGGGGGGG
The DNA here is from genome assembly GCA_914767695.1 of Ptilodon capucinus. NCBI lineage: Eukaryota > Metazoa > Arthropoda > Insecta > Lepidoptera > Notodontidae > Ptilodon > Ptilodon capucinus. Next base: position 4,500,913 of record OU611837.1, read on the forward strand.
GGGGGGGGGCAATTCTCATATAATCTACTTAAGTCGAAACAAAATAACAAATTAATGTAATTAAAAAAAATAATCCGGCCAAGTGCGAGTCGGACCTGCGTACAAAGGGTTCCGTACCATTATCTATAAAAACGGCAAAAAAATCACGTTTGTTGTATGGGAGCCCCGTTAAATATTAATTTTATTCTGTATTTTAGTATTTGTTGTTATAACAGTAATACATCATCTGTGAAAATTTCAACTCTCTAGCTATCACGGTTCATGAGATACAGCCTGGTGACAGACGGACGGACGGACAGAGAAGTCTCTGTAATGGGGTTCCCGTTTTACCCTTTGGGTACGGAACCCTAAAAACAAGATTTTATTTAGTGTCTTGTCCTTAGTTTTCGTGTTCTCCTCAGCAAGCCACATTTGATACCAATACTGTGGTAGTGCAGAAAAATAACTATTCCGTCATCTTGGATGATCCGCCATATTGGAATTAGAATGACGTCACAAAGCTAAGCATGCATTGTCATCCAAATAAGCGTGTATACCAAATTTCACCTCAATCGGGTAAAGATAAATGATTTTAATATTCAGTTGCAAGCTTCCACACGGACATACATACATTGCAAGTTAATATAAAGGTCGAATTGACAACCCCCTCCTTTTTGAAGTCGGTTAATAACAGCTTTTTAACCACTTTTTACTACTTTTTTTTTAACCAGAGAATTATATCATTGGGTACATTAATTAGGCTTCTATTGTAAGTGTTAACGCCGTCTAACTAAGATCATCACTAGTCGGGACAGTGTGACAACACTAGAGTTCCGGCCGCCATTACATAAATACGACATAAGACATGAAGTCGTCGTAATCGCATAAAAGCATAAAAGAACATAAATAACGTAGGTGTAATCGACATCTGCGTGAACAGTAAGACATAAAATAAATGTCTCTTCTGTCTCAATACTCTTTGGTGTGTGGGCGGCGAGGTCAAATACTAAGGATAATTCTCCACACTTCAGCTAGGATGGGTTCACATGAAACCGACAAACTGAATCGAGGGGTGATAGGCCATTTGTCTTAAGCGACACTTTTGGTGATATTGGGTGGTGGTGGATTCAGGTGATATTTGGAATCAGCTAGTTTTTCTGCATCTAATGAATATGCTCTCCTGTAAAGTTAAAGAAACCTCGCTTTTTGTCAAATAGCCTTTCACCCCTAAATATATAGATTTATAGAAATTATATTATGTATTAATCATAATAAAACACTTGGTGAACATAAAAAAACCGGCCAAGTGCGAGTCGGACTCGCGCACGGGGGGTTCCGTACCATTATCTATAAAACAGCAAAAAAATCACGTCTGTTGTATGGGAGCCCCCTTAAATATTCATTGTATTTTAAATTTCAACTCTCTAGCTATGACAGTTCATGAGATATAGCCTGGTGACAGACGGACGGACGGACAGCGAAGTCTCAGTAATAGGTTTCCCGTTTTACCCTTTGGGTACGGAACCCTAAAAATCTATAACTTTCAAGTTTTAACGATGTGTGAAGACCACATACAGACACATTCCAGTTATTATTACCATTTTTTTTACAAGGGGAAATCCATCATGGATGCCATCAGTCTGCCACGTGGGAGGCAGGCTGGTGAGACCCCTACTCACTAAAACTCCTGGGTGTCCAGCACTCCGCTGGTTGTTAGGTCGCTGGAACGCGGTAGCATACTTCCGCGGGTATCCCCCACCCGCGCACTTCTCCGGGGAATACGGTATCAGGTACCATATACCTTCTTAAGGGCCAGTTTCAGTTATTAGTACCAGGAGCAAATGAACTCGAGCTGGTCGATGTAATTTTGTTGAACAATTAACTTCTTCGATTCTTATCACCACCTTTTAAAGTGTTGCAATAGTAACCTTCAAATATTGACAGATTTTGTACTACTGTCAACACCAAAATGAACTCTGTGTCCATATGCATAAAGATTAAATTACTGTGGTGCAAGACACGGTCCAAACTCCCTCGCACAGTCAGTGTCTTTGAGTTGAATAATGAACTATTTACTATCACTGTCATCTACTACAGCCCTTTTAACGTCCCACTGCTGGGCACGAGCCTCCCCTCAATGCGAGGGGGATTCAGGCCATAGTCCACCACGCTGGCCCAGTACGGGTTGGCAGACATCACACATCTATCGAAAACTAGTCAAGTTCCCTAAGACGTGCAGGTTTCCTCACGATGTTTTCCTTCACTGTCTTCATCACTTATTCCGTATAAAAATAAGAAAATATTTCTTCAAAACAATTCGTTTTCGCATTGAAAGTGTGCCTTAGACTATGGTATGGCATGTAAACCCCCACTAAAACACTCAACAGGCAATGGCGTAGGGGGGGGGGGGGGACTGGGAGGGGGGAGTTAGATTGAAATCTCCTTATTAATTCATTTTCTTGATAAAAGTCCATCTTCAAAGGATTGATCACAGACGTACTTAATACTACCTTCTGCAGGGTGATTTTAAAACACTCGGAATCGAATTCGGAAACGGAATCGGATCTTTCCGTCACGGATTCCAGCCATCGCTATTAGTGTCGATCCGAGTGTTTTAAAATCACCCTACTGGTACTAATTTTCAAATAGCCCGTATTTCTCGAAGGGGTAGGCAGAGGTGTACGGCAGTGCACCCGCACTTCGCCGATGTATATTGGTCCCAATGTAATAGGGGTCGAGCCTACTGCCATTATACCGGGCATATTCCCCCTCAATACAAGAGCGGGGCGGTAGTCCACCACGCTGTCCCAGTGCGAGTTGGTGAACTTCACACGCCTTTCTATAGATGGCAGGTTTCCTTAAGATGATTTCCTTCACCGTTCAGCAAGTGGTAATCATTGTTAAAAATGACATTTGCACATGAAAATTATCTTAGAGGTGCGGGCCCGGGATTTGAACTTGCACCCCTTACGTTCAAGGAGGGCGTTCTACCAACTAGAATACCACTACTTACATACTAAATACTACTTACTAATTATGAAATCCTGGTACTAATTCTCAAATTAATGTATTTTCTAAATCAATTCTAATTTACTAGTCTTAAGGTATATTATGGAATGGCAATTACGTTGCTCCTTTACATTGAGTGAGACGAAATATGGGTCTACAAAATGTGTACCCATTTTTTTCATTTCACACAACGTTCATTTTAGTACATCTTTTATTTTTTAAATGGAGGGTACAATCGACCCCTGTAACTTATTTAAGTAAAATTCTCTTCGATACTAACCCTATTATGCCGTCTTCGTTCCGGGAATATTTAGACCCATACATTCATAGCTTCGCCTAAACAACCCAAACTCAACCTTACGACTAAAACATAAGACCGAAAGTCGGTCTGTAAACGTATTTCTAAATACTTTGCGAAGTTATTTGCGAAGTTATAGTGAAATGAACTTTGCGTATAGGTATTAGAGGTTATATTTGTGTGGAGTTATGACAATTGATTGAGGGATGGATATGGGGACTATGTTTTTAGTAGACTCTTGGACAAGTCCTTTTAGAACTTATTTATAACTCACATATATGTACCGGCCGGGGCCGCTTAAAGACACCAGTCTCATGTTCATGTACTCCTGGTATTTAAATTCCCTAATAATTAGTAGCCCCACTGTAGCATTCGAAACAGCTAGACAAAATGTGAGATATTTCAATTTTACCTTGTATAAACTTAATGAGAAAACAACTAGATACGACGTAATTGGTGATTTAAGTCTTGTCTTAGGCAACCCGTATTGTGCACGAAGGATTATGGCTAAACTCTACCACGGTGACGCAGAGCCGGACACCAGTTTCAGTCTATGCACCCCTGGTATTAATTAACACTGAAAACACTTACCCTTATCGTCTTAATTCGAGTTTGGGGGGATTTAGGATACAGAGTTACTATTTTCAGTTTATGTATTCCTGGTTATAATAGACAACTTCGGCGACGCCTTACTGCTTCATATTTAGGCATGATGTTTAGGCATTTCCTAGTTTTATTTAAAACCGACGTAAGGTACTAGGAACCCAGAAGTGTTGAAGGGATAGACCATAGTCGATGTATTGCAACTATGTTAATAATAACCTTACTAAAGATAAGATATCTGTCTTATCTATTCTTGCGTGTCTTGTTTGTCTTCTAATATTTATGAGTTCCTGGTAATTTATACAAGGATTTTAGCCAATACCTCCCCCTAAATGCAAGAGGGATTCAGGTTATAGTTCACTACCTACGCGAATCACATAGACTGGTAAACTTCACACAGAAGTGTAGATTTCACAGCTAATAACTAACCAACTAACTCTAGTCCGTTTAACTTCTCGCTACTGAGCAAAGGCCTCAACTCATTGCGAGAAGGATTCATAGTCCACCACGCTCGCCCGATGCGGGTTAGCAGACTTCACACACACACACACACAGAACTAGTAAACTTCCTCAGACGTGCAGGCCATATCCCATTGAATATATATTGATGGACATGACATTCACACAGCTTCGCAGAATTCCTTCGTCGGCAGATATTTAATAAACTCCGTGCCTGCGCGTGCTTTGCGTTAACCATTACAGATATTTATCAATTTCAGACCATTTATATGTGACTCCGTCTGTGATAATTGTAATCGCCAGACAACACATACTCATCGTATGATCCCAAACTAAGCTACTATGCGATTCAAATACCATCCTCACCATCTGGATGAATGGAGTTCCAGTACAGTGCGATTTACCAGGAATTTTCTCCCTCGCACCACCAAATTGTGGAATGAACTTCCTGCAGCGGTGTTCCCGGACCGATGCGACAAAGGTATCTTCAAGAAACGAGCATACTCATTCCTTAAAGGCCGGCAACGCACTTGCGATGCCCCTGGTGTTGCAGGTGTCCATGGGCGGCGTTGATCACTTACCATCAGGTGAAACGTCTGCTCGTTTGTCTCCCTATCTCATAAAAAAAAAAAAAAAATAAGACTAGGAATGTCAATAACCTTTACTGTCTAATGTCACACAGTATGGTTTGCAAAAAAACTCATTTTCATATCAATAATAATAGTCTTAAATCAAATTTAAATAGAAAGGTTAAATTAGTAGTACATTTTCTTGGTATAATATTTAATTATTTAAAGTCCTTTTTTTTTTTTTTTGATGGACTTACACTGTTGGCCGTGAGGTGGCTCGTGAGGTGGCACTCCAATTTTTATTTTCATTTTTGGCGCAAAGGCCCAGAAGCCATGCCAAAATTATTAAAGATAAGTAAATAAGGACGCCAGTCGCCATTTTGTCGTTGTTATTGTGCTTCGTCGTGCGACTGAGTGCATTTTTCACTCAACCTTTGCAAATAAAGGAGACGGGGATCTCTGGGCCCAATTGTAATAAATTGAGATATGGTTTAAAAAAGCGGCATTTTTTTCAGTTTCAAAATATAAACAAATCAGCTCAATTCCCAATCTGGGAGACGAGAAATCATAAAAAAATAATTTCACTGAAGAAATAGAGTATCAATTACAATAATCGATTACTGTGAATGATTTAAACAATTGAACATAAAATACCTGATTGATTCAATCAAAATGAATAAATACATTGTAATAATTAACAATAAAAACTACAATTAATATAGTAAATAACTGTGTGGCGTGCGCGTTTCCGAACGCTCCACAAAATGTCGACGCACGAGTTTCCGAACGCCCCCGCGCCCCAGACAGAGTGAGCACGTTCGGTAGCTCAAAAACAAATTGTGTTATTAATGATTAAGCATATAATTGTAGTCATTTTAATATATTAATATACACTTATTAACACCAAAACTGTATATTAAAACAAAATAACAATAACAGTACAGAAATCAGCTGTTTAGTATCTAGGTTGTTATCACTTTGTTGAATAACCACACTTTTACTAAATCTCTTATAATTCTGCTTTCAAATTGCCAAGATCAGCAAAATTTTCGGAGATGGTTTGATAATATATAAGCTCTTAATTGACACCACTCTCATATTTTTACAACTGGGCCCAAGAATGTATGAAAGCGTATCCGTCTCCTTTTATTTAAAAGTTATCTTGTTCTGCTCACTGTCCTGCTCACCCTACCTAACTGGTTAGAATTGACAGCTATGACGTCACAATATGGCGCAAAGTCGATCCTATTCTCATTTGAATCGCATACTATAAGTACCGTACAATGGACTGGGGGCGATCCCAGTTACACCAAGATCCACCTGTATTCCCCGAAGGGGTAGGCAGAGGTGCACTGTACTGCGCCCACACTTCGCCGATGTATTTTTGGTCCCAATGTAATAGCATTATACCGGACACATTCTCCCTCAATACGAGGGAGATTTTTGGGCTATAGTCCCCCACGCTAGACCAGTGCGGGTTGGTGAACTTCACACGCCTTTCTATAGACGTGCAGGTTTCCTCACGATCCTTTCCTTCACCGTTTCATAGCAAGTGGTAATCTCGGATGAAAATGAGATTCGCACATAAACCCAGAAAGCATGGATTGTCATCCAAAATAAGCGTGTATACTAAATTTCAGCTCAATCGGTTAAAGATAACTGATTTAAAATTCAGTTGCAAGATTCCACCCGGACATACATTGCAAGTTAATATATAGCTTGTAAAAACAAAACACATATATGTATTAGGGATATTGCCTTCCACCCTCAATAGACTGTAACACTAGTTATTCTATGATCATACTTTAAGAGGCAGTGGCCCCAGAGCAAATTCCAAAAAGTCATTATTGAAACGAATCCGCAACCATCTAGTACAGAGAGCTTACGTTTAAACCACTAGACATCTATAGTCATAAGATCTCCGTTACTAAGCAACGGAACGTGACTGAAATGATATGAGACTAATAATCTATCTACCCTCTTCTATTTCAGCGATCTTACTCCCTTCATTCACTGGAGCGACTTAACTAGAAGCCCAGGGGCCCGATTTTCGTGCGATCGAGATTCATCTCTATTCGAGATATCTCGCAACTAAACGTCAAATCGTATGTATTTTTTCATTTGTTCCGAGATATCTCGAATAGAGATGAATCTCGATCGCACGAAAATCGGGGCCCTGGCCACACTACAGCGTCGAGATGCGCGTTAAAATTTTACCAAATAGCCGAGTGGTCGAACGCACGCCTTGCAATCAAAGTGTGCAGGTTCAAACCCCAGCTCGCACCTCTGGGTTTATGTGCGAATCTCATTTACAGCCGAGATTATCACTTGCTATGAAACGATGATGGAAAACATCGTGAGGAAACCACGTCTGAGGGAACTCGACTAGTTCTCGAAAGATGTGTGAAGTCTGCCAACCCGCACTGGGCCCAGCGTGGTGGACTATGGCCTGAATCCCCCTCCAATTGAGGGGAGGTCCGTGCCCAGCAGTGGGACGTTCAAAGGGCTGTAGTAGTAGTAGTAGCTCGCCACAAAGCACAACTTCCGCGAGTCGCTACTAGATGGCGCGACGCCGCAAATCACAATTCTACGCCTACAAGAAATTGAACCGCCATACAAAGTACTATGAAAATCCTAGCTCGCGGGAGAAGAGTTCGCGATGATCTGAACTATATATACAAAGTCCTTGGACACTTGGTCAGGCGCTGGTCCGGCTCCACAGGAACTCATTTGAGGGACAGCTATTTGTCCTGTTTTCCTCCTCCTTCCTACCTTTAAATCTTGCACAACACGTAGTTTGTACAGTTAATTAATTGTGTTTTGAGAATGTATAGCCTCATTAACTTTATATTGTATTGATTAAGAAAAACACAAAAATGAAAAACTTATTGGAAAAAAAACAACTATGGACTTGAACTTGGTTCTTACGTTCAAGGCGGGCGTTATATCGACGAGGCTTAGGTTTCAATGAAGTCACGATATCTAGAAACCTATCTTCTAGGATGAAGTGGTTTCATACCTACGGATTGATATCTCCGTCGTATGTAGCCTTCTCGCTCGCACGCAGTATCTGACCTCCCTGTCTACCACTTAGACACCCTTAGGGAATGGCCGACTTAATAAAGAAAGATGTGGAGTAGCAAATGTCGCTGACAACACATATTCGCCTCCGGTAAAGCTGTAAAGGCCACCTCACGGCCAACAGCGTAAGTCTTTCAAAAAAAAAACAACACATACTCATCGTATGATCCCAAACTAAGCAACGCTTGTACCGTACAATGGACTGGGGGCGATCCCAGCTACACCAGAACCAGGAAAATTTACGGTTTCAAATCTCGGGCCCGCACCTCTGAGATAACTTTCATAATGTGACTGCCAGTTTAAAAAAATATCAAGCTGAACGGTGAAGGAAAACATCGTGAGGACACCTGCACGTCTATAGACAGGCGTGTGAAATTCACTTACGAACTGAGCCAGTGTGGTGGACTATGGCTCAAAATCTCCCTCGTATTGAGGGGAATATGTCCGGTATAATGGCAATAGGTTCGCTCCCTATTACATCGGAACCAAGATATATCAGGGAAGTGTGGGCTCTGCCTCTGCCTACTCCTTTGGGGAATACAGGCGTGATGATGTATAGAATACGTAATGTTTGGAGTACACAATGTGACTCCACAGCATCTACTGTGTTGAGTGGTGGCAACTACATCATTCCGCACTCCGCCGCTAATCGCCGCGTGTTTGAAGCGAACTGTCGCTCCGACCTAAGTAATTATAGCTTGAAGATATAACTAATTATAAAAATACTGCTTTTATATCCTGTTTCAGAAGTCCGAAATAATAATTTGACGTTTGCATCAGGATCGGGTACTCAAAAATTTAATTGAAATTCGACCATGCTTTTTCAACTTTTTTTTCGTCGTCAATTTCTATAACTCGTAATATCTTGAGCCCTATGTAAAATTGCATGTTCTGTTTTGTGAATATTGGTAGTCGCCCCTCATAAGTGTTATAAAGAGGACAGATTTGTATTGTTGTTTGCAACGAATAAACTTAAAAACTACTGTTGTTGTAGCATGAGCGCCAAGACTAGACGTATGTCACGGAATATCTTGATGTTGTCTCTTTATCTCGTATGAAATTAGACAGAGAGAGAGAGAGAGTGAGAGAAAGAGAGCAACTCCGTGATCTTATCTTGACATGCGTGTTTACCCCACTGGACCGATTTCGAACCGATAGAAAGCTACATTATCACTGAGTAATATCAAGGGTTCCGTACCCTTATCTATAAAAACGGCAAAAAAATCACGTTAGTTGTATGGGAGCCCCCATAAATATTTATTTTAGTCTGTATTTTAGTATTTGTTGTTATAGCGGCAACAGAAATACATCATCTGTGAAAATTTCAACTCTCTAGCTATCACGGTTTATGAGATACAACCTGGTGCCAGACGGACGGACGGACGGACGGACAGCGAAGTCTCAGTAATAGGGTTCCCGTTTTACCCTTTGTATTTAATTTCAGTCACATATAATAATTTTATTGGACATAAAAATGCCTTCTTTGTTATTGAGATACAGAGTGTGTAAGATCTGGGCCGTAAGTCTAGTCACACTGTCGTCCGAAACTGAATTACTTACTAACTTACTACAGCCCTTTTAACGTCCCACTGCTGAGCACAGGCCTCCCCTTAATGCGAGGGGGATTCAGACCATAATCCACCACGCTCGCCCAGTGCGGTTTGGCAGACTTCACACATCTATCGAGAACGGGTCAAGTTCCCTCAGACGTGCAGGTTTCCTCACGATGTTTTCCTTCACCGTTTCATAGCAAGTGATAATCTCGGATGAAAATGATATTCGCACATAAACCCAGAGGTGCGAGTCGGGGTTTGAATCCGCACACTTTGATTGCAAGGCGTGCGTTCGACCACTCGGCTACCACTGCTACTCGAAAACTGAATACGTAATATTAAAAACATTGTACTTGTAGCATGAGCGCCAAGACTAGTCTTATGTCACAGTATATCTTGATTTTGTCTTTTTCCCTCATCTATACTTCTATACTAATATTTTAAACAGGAAAGATTTGTATTTTTGTTTTTTGCATGTTCGTAAATTAACTTAAAAATTATAGGACCGATTTCAAAAATTCTTTTACCGTTAAAAGGCACATTATCACTGAGTAACATTGGCTATATTATAAGCCTGTGCGAAGCCGGGACGGACCGCTAGTATGAAACAAGACAGAGAGCGAATCTATACTTATATTATAATTAAGAGTTTGTTTGTTTGTTTGGTTGAACGCGCTAATCTCAGGAACTACTGGTCCGAATTGAATAATTATTTTTGTGTTAAATAGTTCATTTATCGAGGAAGGTTATAAGCTATATATCATCACGCTACGACCAATAGGAGCGGAGCAGCAACGAATACATCATCATCACGCCTGTATTCCCCGAAGGGGTAGGCAGAGGTGCACTGTAGTGCACCCACACTTCGCCGATGTATTTTGGTCCCAATGTAATAGGGGGCGAGCCTATTGCCATTATACCGGGCACATTCCCCCTCAATACGAGGGAGATTTGGACCATAGTCCACCACGCTGGCCCAGTGCGGGTTGGTGAACTTCACACGCCTTTCTACAGACGTGCAGGTTTCCTCACGATGTTTTCCTTCACCGTTCAGCAAGTGGTAATCATTGTTGAAAATGACATTCGCACATGAAAATTATCTCAGAGGTGCGGGCCTGGGATTTGAACTTGCACCCCTTACGTTCAAGGCGGGCGTTCTTGCCCACGAGGCTACCACTGCAACGAATAATGTGGCAAAAACGGAAAAATTCCCGAACATGAATCGGGTATTATAGACTTATATAATCATAGACTTTATAACATCACTCTACGCCAAAGTAACTATTAGCGCGGGTGAAACCGCGGGCACAGCTAGTTCGTGATAAAGGTATTGTCTTAACTTGCGTGCTGACCCCACTGCAAGGCAGAGACCACCACCACTTCTTAAAGTGTTGTTTTAATAGTAACAGTAAATTTTTGTTACATATTGTACTGAATTAAAGGGGGTGATCCATTTGCGAGCCAACGAGCCAACGGTCTAAACCGTTGGCTCGTTGGCTCGTCGACTCGCGTTGGTGATCCATTTGCGAGCCAAACAGTCCACTCTCATCGTTGTCGAAGTAATGGCGTGCTCCCAGACGGAGTTTTCGAATTTCGAACGAATTTCAAGCATGCACAAAGAGCCAGCGAGCAAGTCCGCAGACTTTTAAGTGCTCCATTGGCGGATTAGACCTTTGGCTCGCGAGTTCGTTGGCGAACCGACGGTCTTACTCGCAAATGGAACTTACTTAACTGTCACAAACTGAAAGTAATATTAAAAACCGGCCAAGTGCGAGTCGGACTCGTGCACGAAGGGTTCCGATTATCTATAAAAACGTGCAAAAAATCATGTTTGTTGTATGGGAGCCCCCTTAAATTTTTTTTTAGTATTTGTTGTTATCTTAGCGGAAACATAAATACATCATCTGTGAAATTTCAACTGTCTAACTATCACGGTTCATAAGATACAGCCAGCCTGGTGACAGTCGGACGGACGGACGGACAGCGAGGTCTTAGTAATAGGGTTCCCGTTTTACCCTTTGGTTACGGAACCCTAAAAAATAACGCGCCGCCTTTGACGCCACGGTGTGCTCGGGGCTTTAGAGTTAAAGCCACGCTTGACTGCAGACAATTTTATATTGTAACCACAAATAATTTAAGCCGGAAGTGAGTATTGATTACACGAATGATAGAATACGATACGTTCCATCATAATAGTGTCAAATTTGACAGTTGATAAAAAAAAAACAAAATACTACATGATGTTGGGTTTTTGCATAGAGTAACTAGAGAACCCTGCGTATGGGTCTGCGGCATTTATTTTGACGTTTATCTGATATCCGCCATTGTAGTCACCTGTAGTATATTGTTTGACACCTTAATTACCTACTTTAACAACTAAAAAAAACATAATGAAATAAATATTTAAGGGGGCTCCCATACAACACACGCGATTTCTTAGCCGTTTTTATAAATAGACTAGCTGACCGGGCGAACTTCGTTCCGCCTTAGAATGAGGTACATACGAAAGAGGCGACACCTACCGGGTCCTATTGTGAATCTAAACCATCCAGGGTGCCACACAAACGCATACGAAAATAATCATTTAAATCGGTCCAGCCGTTTAGGAGGAGTTAGCTTACAACGAAAAGTGGCATTGATTTTTATATATGTACTAGCTGACCCGGCGAACTTCGTACCGCCTTAGAATTAAAAAACGTCAAATGTGCGAGGACCCGGTGTACATCACCTTCTTTTTTTTTTTTTGTTGACGTTGAGGAAATCTTCACAAAGATTCCCAGTCTTCTGTGTGGGAGAAGACTGGGATATGTGGGATTCTTACCGACTAAAACCTCCCCGGTGGCCGTCTTCGACTCGTGTACGTTTCTCTGTTTAGGGTTTCTCGTTTTTCTCTAATGTCAATGATTGGATATTTAATAAATAATAATTAATCCCTATTTTCTCACCGTTTAAACCAGCCCTGGACTACGACAAACAATTTAAAACCAAAATCAGCCAAATCGGCCCAGCCGTTCTCGAGTTTTAGCGAGACTAACGAACAGCAATTGATTTATATATATATATATATAGATATAGATTTAGATAGATAATGGTACGGAAACCGTTTTTATTATTTTTTACTAATACCAAAACGAACTGTAGGGGGTGATCCATTTGCGAGCCAACGAGCCAACGGTCTAAACCGTTGGCTCGTCGACTCGCGTTGGTGATCCATTTGCGAGCCAACGAGCCAACGGTCTAAACCGTTGGCTCGTCGACTCGCGTTGGTGATCCATTTGCGAGCCAACGAGCCAACGGTCTAAACCGTTGGCTCGTCGACTCGCGTTGGTGATCCATTTGCGAGCCAACGAGCCAACGGTCTAAACCGTTGGCTCGTCGACTCGCGTTGGTGATCCATTTGCGAGCCAACGATCCAACGGTCTAAACCGTTGGCTCGTCGACTCACGTTGGTGATCCATTTGCGAGCCAACGAGCCAACGGTCTAAACCGTTGGCTCGTCGACTCGCGTTGGTGATCCATTTGCGAGCCAACGAGCCAACGGTCTAAACCGTTGGCTCGTCGACTCGCGTTGGTGATCCATTTGCGTACCAAACAGTCCACTCTCATCGTTGTCGAAATAATGGCGTGCTCCCAGACGGAGTTTTCGAATTTCGAACGAATTTCAAGCATGCACAAAGAGCCAGCGAGCATGTCCGCAGACTTTTAAGTGCTCCATTGGCGGTTTAGACCTTTGGCTCGCGAGTTCGTTGGCGAGCCGACGGTTTTATTCGCAAATGGATCAGCCCCTATAGAAAAAGTTCTTTCTACAATGAAATGACAACGCGAGCTTATTTTTTCGCGTTGCTTTAAACACAGACATTCAATCTTAATGTATATTGATACAGAGTACATTTCGGTAATGGCAAACATTATGACCCTTACCTACTACTACTACAGCCCTTTTAACGTCCCACTGCTGGGCACGGGCCTCCCCTCAATGCAGAGTCAAAGTCAAATCATTTATTTTGTATAGGCCTATGGGGGCACTTACAAATTGTCAAGTTTAAATTTTTTTCTTAATGCGAAGGGGATTCGGATCATAGTCCACTACCCTGGCCCAGTGCGGGTTGGCAGACTTCCCGCATCTATCGGAAACTAGTCTAGTTCCCTCACACGTGCAGGTTTCCTCACGATGTTTTCCTTCACCGTTTCATAGCAAGTGATAATCTCGGATAAGAATGAGATTCGCACATAAATCCCAGAGGTGCGAGCCGGGGTTTGAACCTGCACACTTCGATTGGAAGGCGTGCGTTCGACCACTCGGCTACCAATGCTTTATTAAAAAAGGAATTTAAAAAAAACTTATCTCTGTTTTATTTAGCCGAGCCCGCGACGTCACAGCAGATATCTGCCATTGAAAGTCTCGTCAAAATTGTTGCAGCCGTTTGTGAGTTTACCCAAAATAGACAGATGGACAATAATTTTAAAGATTGCGTTTATGCTATAAATATCGTATATAATTTCATTATGGATTTGGTAAAAAACTATTATTTTGATATTACAAACAGACAATTAAATTTTATTTATTCATATACAGGGTGTATCAGAAGTCCGAAATAATAATTAAACCTGTATATCGCTATAAGGAGTGGAGCTATATGGCCCAGACATTAAGTTAAAATTCTTAACTTTATTCTTTCATACAAAACTAGGAAATTCATTTTTTAAACAATTTTCGGTCGGCCCTTCGCAAAACGTGAACCAGCTGTTTATTTAAAGGTCAATGCTTCACACCCATTGTGACAAACCCCGCCCACAGCGGGTACTAGTACTCTAACACACGAGCCGCGCGGGGGTGGGGTACAGGGGTGAAGCGGCGGCGGCACACGGCCGGCCGGCGCGCGGCGGCGCGGTGTCTTTGAGCGGCTTTGATTGTGTCGGTCGCCCGTTGCCAACTCGCCCACAGCGGTCTCCTTCGCACTCGCGCCTCTCTTTCGCACTCGTCGGTCATTGTAATTGACAGAAATTTTGATATTCCTAGGTAGGTATGAGAATGACCAAAACATTGGTAATGAAATTACTGTAAAATTTAACCGCCGAGAACCAAGCTTCCTTTAATGAAGGGAAATAAGTAAGTAGATAGGTATCGAGACACTTTTTGTAAAACGCATTCATACATTTTATTTTTCGTTGCTAAATAGTAAACATTATTAAATCTTTTGTGGTTTGGTAGGTAGCTTTCTATCAAAATGAACCTGGTAGCTGTTTTATTTTTGATAATGACTACGCTGTTGGCCGTGAGCGGCCTTTACAGCTTTACCGTACGGGGTTTGTGCTATTGAAACTTGGGTTAGTGTGTAGGTATCTATCTAGGATCCCAGACGGCCTACCTACCATACAAACACTATTTAGGTACTAATGAATAAGATGTATGACTTCTTTTTACAACAGTTGTCTAGGTACCTACCTAATTACATAACTACCTTCTTAAGAAGTAGGTTGGTAAGGTTATTAAAATTGTAAATTAGAAGGTACCTACGTAAGTTTTCATTTAACAGATTTTCTTCACTAATTGTAATAGTAAGTAGGTATCTGGGTAGCGACTAGCGACCTTATCGAAGTTTTTAGTTGGTAGGTAGGTACGTAAGTTTTCATTTAACAGATTTTCTTCACTAATTTTAATAGTAAGTAGGTATCTGGGTAACCACTTACTTAATTAAATGACCTAATCGTCCGACTAAAAACTGCTATGAAATAAAGATAATAATAGTAGGTAAGTATTTACCCGTGGCCATGTGTGCAGTGTATCAATCCATGGGTTTAATTGGAATTTATTCACTTCTCACATATCACAAAGAGCTAGGTAGGTACCTACCCACCTGCACACTTGAGTAAATATTACTTTCACGTTTTTTAGAGGACACAAAAGAAATCACAAAACTGTTACCGGTATTCCCTTTAGTCGCACCAATGCACAAAATCATCTGACAGTTTTCCGAGTTTGAAAACACTTCACTATTACGCGGAGAGCGAGACATTTTTCGGAACACAAGTTAACGCCTTGACGGATTGCAAGGAACTAAATATTTTGATTTACGTTATTATTACTGAATAAAAATATCAAAGGACCGCTCCGACATTGCACAAAGGCACAGTGTTTTACCGCGCTGCAACTCTGGGCCAATCACCGCTGATGCAATATGGCCGATGATTTGTCATTGGACGAAAATTGTCCTTGTGTGTGATATCTCCGCCCGCTAATGTTCACTACATTGACATATTCGCGGCCATGATTATTAGAGTAATCATAGATTAAAGTCTTTCAGATATGCCAGACCAATTCTAATAATTGTCTACATCATTAGGTACCTACTTGTAGTGATGTAGTGATGGTTCTGAGAATTGTAGTGATTATGATAAAGACAAACAATAATAATAAAATAATATTTTTTTTCTTTTAATCAACTCTCACTAAGTTTCAGTTTAAAAAGAAATCCGTTCACGAAAACTAAAACGAAAATGGATTATTTGCTCGTGTAGAAGTTTTACTTTACATCGATTTAAATGAAGTATGATTTTTTGTCATAGTTAGGTAACTACAGTGACCGATTTTTATTTCTGTATTGAACTATGCTCGTAGGTAAAAACCTTGTGTCATATCTATCACTCCCTCATCATTTTAAAGCGAGTTCATTCGCCTCATCAGCTGATTTTTAGGGTCGCGGTGCGGAAGTTTTGACACCAACTTTGGACACAAATTGCTCAGAAACTAAATTAGTTCCGTATATTTTGCTTGAACGTGTTGATTGCTTATCATCTGTCCTATATGGCCCCCAAGTATTATTTCGGACTTCTGATACACCCTGTATATATACAAGTGAAGTCGGGTGAAGAAAGCTAGTTGTGTAACATCAAAAGTCATGGTGGCAGTTGTAGGTAGAAAGAGACAGCAATATACAATGTTCATTGAGTGCGATAGAGAAGGATACAGAAATTAAGGACCTTTCCTGAGGCGTAATGTATATCGGGGTAAGTGAAATTTTTATATTTAATTTAATTTATTTTAAATAATAATTTTTAAGTTCAGCCTTTAATATGTTTTGTTCTATGCAGTTAATAACGAGAAGTGTATTTTTTCTAAATATTGGGGCTCCACAGCTCTAAAATCAGCTTTTACATTTAAATTATCTTTGATCTCACGATTAACACAGCAAAAGTTACAAGCGACCTAACCGACGCGACGAGGCCTGGGCTTGCCAAAGCATACAAATAAATTAATATTTTAAGTTGAGGGAGACAAAAAAAGATCGATACCTATTCTGTCTTCATAAAATGTTTTATTATATCTATAAAATACAGATAATATGTAATGTTTAATTAATTTTCAAAAATAAAAACTGTAATAAAATATAAATACAGGTACGTCTTTATCTTTGTAGACCGTAACGCGCATTTTCAGCGGAAAACTTATCGAAAACCTGTAGCTTTTGTTTCATGCGCAATTCATATTCAACTTTACTCTCATGTGTATAGAACTCACATTCTATCGTAGAATGAATCCTAGTCACGAATAATAAACAAACAAATAAGATTGAGTTATATTGGGTTCAGCATAGGGTGGAATTTTCATTGTAGTTACTCGAGATCAAACGTCAAATTTCCCAAGACCTGCCCCGCCCCCCGTGACGTCAACATACTAACGTATATAAGAAGGGCGTCGAAGTAAATCACAGTTCAATTTAATTTGGTGTTCCACGTTCAAAATTCGAATTCTGCGTGGGAACACTGGGAACGCTAAGCTCGCTTCAGTGATCAGTCGGTCTGCGGACTTGTCGCCGCGCGGACTGCTCGCCTTTAGCTAGTATATTTATATTATAAATTTTATTAAAATAATTTAAATCTTTTCTTACGGAAATGGTGGTTGGTGTCTCATACAACTACATATAGAGTGAGTAGAATATAATTAAGTCGACGGGTGAAAGGCTATTTCACTTAAACGACAGTTTTTTAACTTTACAGGATACTTATTTGACACGGAAAAATTCGCTGATTCAAATTATGTAAACAACTTAATATCGCTAATAAGTGTCGTTTAAGTCGAATAGCCTTTCACATCTCAAAGTATAAATATTAATAAATCGACGACGACGACTGTAACTCAATGAACGAGGTGGTTGCCAGATCTATTCCCCGTCATTAACATCATCACGCCTGTATTCCCCGAAGGGGTAGGCAGAGGTGCACTGTAGTGCGCCCACACATCGCCGATGTATTTTTGGTCCCAATGTAATAGGGGGCGAGCCTATTGCCATTATACCGGGCACATTCCCCCTCAATACGAGGGAGATTTGGGCCATAGTCCACCACGCTGGCCCAGTGCGGGTTGGAGAACTTCACACGCCTTTCTATAGACGTGCAGGTTTCCTCACGATGTTTTCCTTCACCGTTCAGCAAGTGGTAATCATTGTTGAAAATGACATTCGCACATGAAAATTATCTCAGAGGTGCGGGCCTGGGATTTGAACTTGCACCCCTTACGTTCAAGGCGGGCGTTCTTGCCCACGAGGCTACCACTGCTTAACAAATCTCAGAAATGGCCTTTTCGGTATTTCTGGTCTGGCTGTAGTAGCAGTGGTAGCCGAGTGGTCGAACGCACGCCTTGCAATCAAAGTGTGCAAGTTCAAACCCCGGCTCGCACCTCTGGGTTTATGTGCGAATCTCATTTTCATCCGAGATTATCACTTGCTATGAAACGGTGAAGGAAAACATCGCGAGGAAACCTGCACGACTGAGGGAACTTGACTAGTTCTCGATGGATGTGTGTAGTCTGCCAACCCGCACTGGGCCAGCGTGGTGGACTATGGCCTGAATCCCCCTCGTATTGAGGGGAGGCCCCGGCCCAGTAGTGGGACGTTAAAAGGGCTGTAGTTAGTATAGCCATAACACAATTATACCGGGTTCGATTCCTGGTTTTGATTTTTAAGTTTTTTTTCCGACGCTTGTCAAAGTCAAATTATTTGTTTCGTATAGGCCTACGGGGCACTTACTTGTTGTCATGTTTAATTTTTAGGGTTCCGTACCCAAAAGGTAAAACGGGAACCCTATTACTACGACTTCGCTGTCCGTCCGTCCGTCTGTCACCAGGCTGTATCTCATGAACCGTGATAGTTAAATAGTTGAAATTTTCACAGATGATGTACTTCTGTTGCCGCTATAACAACAAATACTAAAAAACAGAATACAATGAATATTTAAGGGGGCTCCCATACAACAAACGTGACTTTTTTTGCTCGTTTTTATAGATAATGGTACAGAACCCTCCGTGCGCGAGTCCGACTCGCACTTGGCCGGTTTTTTTTTAATTCATGTAATCCAATATAGGCACCTATGAATCGTCAATAAATATAATGCTAAAAGCAACTTTTTAAAAACAAGCTTTGATCTAATTGCCCTTAGTTTTCGTGTTCTCCTCAGCAAGCCCTTTCATTTGATACCCATACTGTGGTAGTGCAGAAAAAATAACTATTCCGCCATCTTGGCTGATCCGCCATATTGAAATTATAATGACGTCACATAGCTAAGCATGCATTGTCATCCAAAGTAAGCGTGTATACCAAATTGCAGCTCAATCGATCAAAGATAGCTGACTTAAAATTCAGTTGCAAGACTCCACCCGGACATACATTGCAAGTTAATATAAAGCTTGTAAAAAATACACATTATAAATAAAAATGAGCGATGACAGTGATAAAGATGGCGGATGAATCCAGTAATGTTTTTTTTTTTTTTTTTTTTTAACGAAATGAGCGAAATGATGATATTTAATGGAATAAGATGAGGAATGGCATCACCTGCGACTAGCGCGAGTATTTCGCCAATGTCAATTAATAGCAAGGACAAATTCAATAAATACACATTATAAATAAAAATGGATAATGACAGTGATAAAGATGGCGGATGACCTAGTAAATAGTTCAGTAATGTTTTTAATATTACTTTAAGTTTTTGACAGTTAACTCTGTCAAAATCTGTCAAAAATAGACAGTTACTAATTAAACAACAATACTTTCAGGGCTGGTTGTAAGGCCATCCTTTCTTTGAAGTCGGCTAAAAATGGTAAATGGTTTTATCTGTTTTATAACGCGTCGCGGAACCCTGAACGCGATTAACGATGCCGTAAAGACCCGAGGGGGAGAGGCGCTTAAACTGATTTCTCTCGAGATTTCCAGCTCTGAAGAGATATCTAATCATACAATGTGACTAACTGTTTAAATATCGAGTGGTGAAAGGCTATTTTGACTCAAGCGATATTGGCTGATATATACAAACACATACATACATACTTATACATATATATTTGGAATCATCCATTTTTTTCTGCGTCGAATGAGTAAATATGCTCTCCTGTAAAGTTAAAAAAACTTGTGAGGTGTCAAGGGACACCCGGATGGAACGAAGTTCCTTTTGAAATAAAAAAAGCAAAAAAAATGTACATATGCATACACACACACACACACATACACATCGAAAACGGAATCGAAATCTTAATCACAATCGAAATCGAAATCGAATTTTATTGTTAACATAAATGCATACAATAAAAATCACACACACATATGTAAAAGTGTCGTACAATAAAAATCACACACACACATATGTAAAAGTGTCGTTACAAAATTTCGTGCCATTTTTTCCGTCCAGCCCCCTTTCGCAACGCGCGATAAGGAACTACGTTCCAAAAAATGTCACTTAGGTCAAATAGCCTACCCCTCGATGCAGGTTATCTAGCTTATTCGAAACGAATATGTGACATCACAAAAATTTTACTATTGTTTTCTATACATCTATACATACATACATACATACAAATAAATAAAATTGGAGTGTCTGTTTGTAATATCAAAATAACACTTTTTTACCAAATGCGTATGAAAGTATATACGATACCTATAACGAAAACGCAATTTTGATTTTTTTTGTCTGTCTGTCTGTCTGTTTGTTTGAGATAAACTTCTAAATGGCTGAACCGATTTCAATGGGACTTTCACTGACAGATAGCTGACGTTCCAGGGCGTAACTTAGGTTACTTTAATTTTAGAAAAAGCATTAGGGTTCCGCGGGAAACACATAATACCCATATTTCCGGGTAATCTCCCTAAAGTCCACGCGGGGGAAGTCGCGGGCACAGCTAGTTAATAATATTTTTGATGTGTTTCGTTTTCCTTTAAATTAAGCGAAACACAGCTATAAACTCAGCTGTTACTTTTATCATTTTGATATTCTTCTTTTTGTTAACCGACTTCTAAAAGGAGGAGGTTCTTCTTCTTATCTTGGTGATAAAAATTGGCAAATGTATCATTGTATGGAAGGCAAGCTTTTTTTTTTTTTTGTTGAAGGGGAGGAAATCTTCACAAAGATTCCCAGTCTTCTGTGTGCGAGAAGACTGGGATATGTGGGATTCTTACCCACTAAAACCTCCCCGGTGGCCGTCTTCGACACGTTAGAGGGACTCCGAGATCTCCTACCGGAACGCACCGGTGTCCCTCTGTGCCTCGCTTCCGAGCTTTGTGCCCAGGAGCTCGTCTCGGGGGGAGCCGATGTTCGCTACCCCTTCACCCTCGCAGTGCATAAAGCGGCGAGAGACCACCTCTCGCCGCTGTCCTCCTCAGGGTCGTCGTCTACTTAAGAGCGTCCGGGACCACACCCCAGACGCTCACGACCCCAAGGGTTATGTAAGGCAAGCTAAACCAACCAAAGCCCAGTGATTTCGACGCTTTAGGGAGTTTACACCGTATTTATAGGAGGTACGTAGGTACACCGACATTCCCCAAAATTAAACCTTTGAAATATTTTAAACCTTTTCACAAAGTTGAACATGTTTAACAAAAGCATAGCTAACTTATACAGGTTGTTTCAGAAGTCCGAAATAATACTTTGACGTTTGCATCAGTATCGGGTAGGTATACAAATGAATGGTATAAAAATTTGATTGAAATTCGACCATGTTTTTTCAAGTTTTCTTTCGTCTTCAATTTCTAAAACTCGTAATATCTTGAGTCCTATGTAAAATTTGAATGTTCTGTTTAGTGAATATTGGTAGTCGCCCCTCATAAGTGTAGTTTACACTGCTGGATAGGGTTATGGATGTACCCAAAGGCCAGAACACGATACCTGTGACAAATATTCAAAGGTCTGTAACTCAGAAACTATGGTAGTTAGGTATAAACTGGCTTCACTAAGCATCCACATATGAGCTACCGTATATGTACCCAAAGTATTATTTCGGACTTCTGATACACCGTGTATAAATCCGCCGCCGGTTTATGAGATTATGAGATTGTAAAGTATTTAATACTTCATTATTTTCTATTTTATGAAATGAATAAAGTGACGTTATTTTAATCGAATAAGATGAGGAATGTCTGCGTTTCGCAACATTCGCATGAAAACTAAATTAACAGATGCACTCCACTTCAGTTTAAAACAGAAGTGGAATTGGGCAGGGCACCTGTCAAGATACAAAGATAAAAGATGGACTTACCAAACAACTAGTTGGCAGGGCCCACAAAGCAAAAGGAAAGTGGGGAGACAGAAGAAAAGATGGGCGGATGACATAACGAAAATAGCTGGGAAAAGTTGGATGCATATCGCCAAAGACAGGGAAAGATGGAAAAGAATGGAGGAGGCTTTTACCCATAGGGGGCCACATAACAATTAAACGGACAGGAAATAATTAAATTGCATGTATATTGTAAAACGTTAATGTGGAAATAAAGCTGTAATAATAATAAAGATGAGGAATGCCTGCACCTGAGATTAGCGGTATTGAAGCGGCTTTCAGACTACGCTATAATATATAGCACAACAATACCGCGCACCATACAAAGCCAATAATAAATAGTACGTGTATACAGTAGCAGCGTGGTAGACTATGGCCCAAATCTCCCTCGTATTGAGGGGGAATGTGCCCGGTATAATGGCTAGCTCACCCCCTATTGCATTGGGACCGAAATACATTGCCGAAGTGTGGATGCGGTGTAGTGCGCTTCTGCTTACCCCTCCGGGGAATACAGGCGTGATGATGTATGTATGTACATTCGCACATGACAATCTTAGTGGTGCGGGGTTTGAACTTGCACCCTTTACGTTCGAGGCGGGTCTTTCTATCAACAAGGCTGTTGACGTATATATAGTAACACGGTAACATGGTTTTCCGCTGTTACAGACGGAGAGTTTAAACATTATTTGATAAAGTGACATCATACATCTATACTAATATTATAAAGAGGAAAGATTTGTATTTTTTTATGTAACGAATTAAAAAACTACTGGACCGATTTAAAAAAAAAATCGCCGTAAAAAAGCTTTTTTTTTTTTGACGGGGAGGAAATCTTCAGACAGATTCCCAGTCTTCTGTGTGGGAGAAGACTGGGATATGTGGGATTCTTACCCACTAAAACCTCCTCCGTGGCCGTCTTCGACACGTTAGAGGGACTCCGGGATCTCCTATCAGAACGCACCGGTGTCCCTTTGTGCCTCGCTCCCGAGCTTTAATGCCCACGAGCTCGTCTCGGGGGAGCAGATGTTTGCTTCCCCCTGCACCCTCGCAGTGCAGTGCCGTCCTCCTCAGGGTCGTCGTCTACTTAAGAGCGTCCAGGGCCCACATCCCAGACTCTGACGACCCCAAGGCACCGTTAAAAAAAGCTATATTATCACTGAGTAACATAGGCTATATTAATGACCCGTGCGTAGCCGAGACGGGCTGCTAGTCATTATTATATCAAAATTCCTCGAAATCATTAATTACAAAGTGATTATTTCAACAATAGCGTGGCGCCGGAACCGCCGCCATATTCCCGCGGCTCGTTACCGGCGGCGGCCATCTTGGGACGCGGCGCCATTTGTAATCCCTAATTGGAGGGAAATATTTTAAAACGACTTCAAATGAAAATAAAATATCTGGAAATGCATTCATCTGTCATCTCTATCGCGTTCATCACCCATTTTTATTAATAATGTGTATTTATTGAATTTGCCCTTGCTATTAATTACCTACTTGACACTGGCTGAAATACCCGCTAAACGAAGGTGGAGCCATTCCTCATCTTATTCCATTAAATTTCGTCATTTTTAGTAAATTAAAGATAGAAAATGATGAAATTATAATGAATTTTTTAGAAATATGATAGTAATAAGCGATAATTATTTAATTGAGTTAAGAAAAACGATAGCTTTGACTTTTTTGTTATTTTTGACACTTCTCTGTTTGTTTTATTCCTTTTAATAACTACAGCCCTTTTTAACGTCCCACTACTGGGCACCGGCCTCCCCTCAATGCGAGGGGGATTCAGGTCATAGTCCACCACGCTGGCCCGGTGCGGGTTGGCAGACTTCACACATCTATCGAGAACTAGACAAGTTCCCTCAGACGTGCAGGTTTCCTCACGATGTTTTCCTTCACCATTTCATAGCAAGTGGTAATCTCGGATGTAAATGAGATTCGCACATGAAACCCAGAGGTGCGAGCCGGGGTTTGAACCTGGACACTTTGATTTGCAAGGCGTGCGTTTGACCACTCGGCTACCACTGCTATCCCATTAAGAATCTTACTAATATTATAAATAACTCTTTCATCATCAAAATCCCTTCAGTAGTTATTGCGTGAAAGAGTAACAAACATCCATCCTCGCAATTTTTTTTTTTTTTTTTTCAAAGAGTCTTTGGCGCTTTGGCGACCATATAACCTCATAGGAACAGAACACAAACAATCTTACTTACTAGGTACCTATACTCACTTATATATTTTTTAAGCTTTGTGTGAAGATGGTCAAGTTTCACATTTATAATAATAAGTAGGATTGAAGCTTCCGTAGTCAATTTACTACGAGCTTTCGTAGCAGTACACTACGCCGTAGTATACTTTGCTACGATCATTCGTAGCATTTAAGGGAAGAGCTACGAATGTTGAATATTTTCTGACTACAAGACACTATCCCCAAATTTATACAATTTGTAATCCACCTTTTTTTTTTTTAACTTCGGAAAATCCTTTATGGATACCCTGCCACCTCGGGGGAAGTAACAGGGTTATGTGGCAGTCCCGGCAGAAGGCCGTGTACCCACTAAAAACCGACGGTGTACCATCTTCCGCTTATATCGGGGCGCCACGGGATCGCTTTCGCATGCACCGCGACGAATTTGTAATCCACCTACAAATTATTTAAAAAAACAAAAGTGTCTTGCAACGTCATTGTAAATAGTGTGCACGCTGGTCCGGTTTAAATGAAACGCACACATTTAAGTTTGAGTGGACTGTATTAGGATAAATTAATATAAACTACAATGTTAAACGTGGTGAAGCTGCTACGATGTAAAGGTGACTGACAATAGAGCCTTAAACTAGTGATGAGCTATAAAAACATAGATTAAAAAACAAACTATTTGTTTGGCATCAAACATACTGGGGAGACAAAAAAAAGTTTAACAAAGTTAACATCATTGTCTTTTCAATTATAAATTATACAACTCAATTTTCTGACTCTAATACTGAACTACAACATCATTGAAAGAAAGATAAGTTACCTACTTATCTAGTACGGCTCATAAGAGAAAATAAAAAACAAAACATTACTATCTTATCCAATAAGATTCCAAAGAGATAACATATATCTAACTTACAATTTCAAATCGCAGAAACATATTTCTAAAAAATAAAAATTAAACTTCAATACAAAATAAACAAAACCGTTAATACAGTATTAATTAACATTTGAACTTAAATAGCAACAACCTCTAAGTCTAAGAAGTATTGTTCTAGGCATTGAAATCATACCATTAGTGTACCTATGAACGACTTAATTCGCTATAGCTGTAGTAAAAAATAAAAATTAATCAAAGTAGGTACCTATCTGTGCCTATCTATCAGCACTAACTTATCCTGGCCACTTGTAATTGTGCAATGGATACATAAAGTTATGTTTAGTACAAATAGTGCTTGGTAGGTAATCTACTCTACAGGAAGTAAACAAATTTTACCAATGCTAGTTCTCATAATAAACCCGTTGTTAGTTTTAATGTCTAACGCTCTGACTTTACCATCTTTACCTGGATACACTTTTATTACTCGAGCCATCGGCCAGCGAAGAGAAGGTAAGTTCTGATCACGTACTAATACAAGAGCACCTTCCTTTACATTTAAACACTGTGTATGCCACTTGGGCCTATTTTGCAATGAGACTAGGTACTGTTTATGCCACTGTTTCCAGAAGCATTGTACTAATTTAGTACATTTTTTCCAAAAGGATAGCCTATTAATAGGTATTTCTGTAAAGTCAGGTTCAGGAAATGATGACAATGATTTGCCTGTTAAAAAATGACCTGGTGTTAAATAAGAATAATCTGTTGTATCAGAGGTTGACAAGGCAGTAAGAGGCCGTGAATTTAATATCCCTTCTATCTGAATCAACACAGTATTAAACTCCTCATAAGTCATAACAGTATCACCTACAACCCTTTTTATGTGGTACTTAACACTTTTTATACCTGCCTCCCAGAGGCCGCCAAATACTGGTGAATAACTAGGTATAAAATTAAATCTAATACCTAATTCAGCTGCAAATTTATGTACCTGAGTTTGATGATCTTTTTTAGACTGCAATAGGTATAGGTCTTTCAAAACATTGCTCGCTCCTCTAAAGTTACTAGCATTATCACAATGTATCTCACTAGGCCTATCGCGACGTGAAATAAATCTTTTTAAACAGTTCAAGAAACTTTCTGTAGTTAAATCTGTGACTAATTCAACATGTACTGCTTTAGTAAGGAAACAGACAAATAAAACTATATATGATTTTAATATGATAGGTTTTCTGACACGGTGCAGTTTTATAGAAAATGGACCACCATAGTCTATTCCTATTCTCTCAAATGCTCTGGCTGGAGTCACTCTCCCGGCAGGTAGAGAACCCATTAATTGCTCAGAAACCTTTGCTTTAAGCTTGAAACAAACAATACATTTGTGAAGTACATTAGTGACTTCTCTTCTACCATTAATAATATGAAACCTTTGATTTAAATTTGACAAGACTAACTTTTGCCCCGCATGTAGCAAGAGTTTATGTTCCCTTTCAATGATTGCATT
This sequence comes from Ptilodon capucinus, assembly GCA_914767695.1. Taxonomy (NCBI): domain Eukaryota; kingdom Metazoa; phylum Arthropoda; class Insecta; order Lepidoptera; family Notodontidae; genus Ptilodon; species Ptilodon capucinus. Next base: position 4,527,583 of record OU611837.1, read on the forward strand.
AGTTATAAAAGAATGCTTTGGCAATATGATAGGGTGCATCTGTTCATAAGACAGGTTGGAATTCTGCAATCTACCACCAACGCGTAGCAATTCTAAGCCATCTAAAAAAGGATTTAAATGAATTAAATTTGACTTAATAGGTTTCTCGTTCTTTAAACAATTAATCTCTTGTGATAGGTGCTGACACTGCTCATTTTTAATAATAATTTTTAAAGCATGATCTAACTCCTTAGCACTCAAATATATATTTTTAATTCTCTCATGAGACGGTACTTTACAATTATTTATAAATCTATATATATAAGCTATTACTCTTTGAAGACTGCTTATATTAGAAAACTTTTGAAAAATATTTAATTCTTGTTTGTACTGACAAACATTTGCAACAAGTTTGGTTTCAGGAATGGTATCCAATAAATTAAAATCAGAAGTATGTTTATAATCTTTAGACTGCATACTCTGTGGACCATGTCACCACAACTCCTTGCTTTGTAATAGGTGAGGATCTACACCTCTAGACAAACAATCAGCAGGATTGTCACTAGAGCCGACATAATGCCATGAAAATGTCTCACTAAATTCTAAAATCTTGGTCACCCTATTCGCTACATACCTATTTAATTTTATAGGAGCAGTTTTTAACCAAGAAAGTACTATCATGGAATCTACATATAGGTAGGTATTAAAATTAAATTTATCTTTAAAATTTTCTACAACCTTGCTTGCCAAAGTAGCCAACAATAAGGCCCCATTAAGTTCAAGTCTAGGTATAGTTAACTTTTTAATAGGATTAATTCTCGACTTAGAACATAACAGGTCAATATTAACATTTCCCTGATTGTCTATAGTTCTTATGTATAAACAACATCCATAAGCATAATTGGAAGCATCAGAGAATCCAACTAATTCAATTGATTGAACAAGATGTGTTTTAATATTTCTATTTATTTTAATTTCCGCCATATTTTTTAAATTAATGACAAATTGCCTGAACTTCTCATTTAACTCTAATGGTAATGGTGCATCCCAGCTGGCATGTGATAACCAAGCTAATTGCATTAAAATTTTAGCATTAACTAAAATAGGTCCTACTAGTCCGAGTGGATCAAAGATCTTACTTATAAAGCTTAATAACTCTCTTTTAGTGTAGGACTCAGATACTTGATGCTCAGGACATTTAATTATAAAAATATCTTTTTTGACATTATAAGAAGTACCCAAGGTTTTAACTATAACATAATTTTTACTGATATCAATCTCATTTAAATTTTGTTGTTCTGTGGGAATATCTTCTAATAAGGTGGGCTCATTGGAACACCATTTATGAAGTTTAAAATTTGCTAAACTTAAAAGTTTGATTAGTTCAGACTTAATTAACATTAGTTCAGAAGTATCATTAGCTCCTACGCTTACATCATCCACATATGTATTCCTAAGCAATGCTTGAGAAGCATGTGGATACTGCTCTCTGTACCTGTGAGCAAGCTCATGCAGACATCTAGTAGCTAGGTAGGTGGAACTTTTTAAACCATAAGTTACCGTTTGAAGTTGTACACATTGTATACTATCCTCTGGATTGTCTCTCCATAAAATATTCTGGAACTTACAGTGCGAAGGATTTAGCATAATAGCTCGAAACATTTTTTGAATATCAGCAATAAGCACAAACTTAAAGAGTCTGAATAAAAGTAGTATACTGAATAAATCATTTTGCATAACATTCCCATTAAGCAACACATCATTGAGTGAGATACCATTCTTGGTCTTCATTGAACCATCAAATACAACTCTCAACCGAGTTGTCTTACTAGCATCATTAATCACACAGTGGTGTGGTAAAAAATAATTTAAATCTTTGGACAAATCTAAACTTGAAATATCTATGTATTTTGCGTGCCCTAAAGAAATATATTCTAAAATGAATTTTTTATAGGCATCATATAAAATTGAATCTTTTTTAAGCCTTTTTTCTAAATTTAAGAATCGCTGAAGTGCACATGAAAATGAGTCACCTAGCTTTAGATTTAATAAGTCCTGTTTAAAAGGCAAGTCAACTTGAAACTTATTATCCTGAAGTGTAATAGTAGTTTTAAAAATCTCTTCAGCCAGTTCTTGTTCAGAGCTAGCTTCAGAGTACACCTCGGGCACCTTTTCACATTCCCAAAACTTTTCAATATTATTATTTAATATTTCTAAATTATTAGAATTAAAATTATTATTCTCAAGGCTTGCATGACCTGAAAAACCAGTAATCTCTCTCTTGGAAGCTGCTGAGCCATGAGCGACTCCAGCCACAACATAACCAAAGCGAGTGTTTTGTAAGCATAAACCTGGCATTGAAAGTGGAATTTGTTCACGCAATAACAGCTGGAAGAATATATTACAGCCTATAAGCAAGCAAATTTTTTGTGATTTATAAAAATCCTCATCTGCTAACCTTACATAAGAAGGTAAATTTAAATTTTGTAAATCCACATTAAATTGTGGTAAATTGCAAGTAATATTATTAACTACACAACATGTGATAGTAGTTTTAAAACTGTCATTCAATGAAGACATATTAAATTCGGCATTGTAAAAAACCTTCTGCCTGCCATCGCCTACTCCCTGAATAATACTGTTAACAGGTCGTAGGTTGCAATTAATTGTGTCAATAACCTCTGACAAGACAAATGATACTTGACTACCAGAATCAAGTAACGCGCGGACAATCATAGTTGAACCGTCTTTTTTAAATAATTTTACCTTAACAGTAGGCAATAAAACATTGTCAGCATGTCTGGCTAATAAAACGATAGAATCATTTACTTGCTCAGAAACTGCATTTGATACATAAGTATCTGATGATATAGCATCATGCAGTAGGCTATTGTGCCTAGATTTACATGTTGAACATTTAAATTGAAATTTGCAGGTACCTTTATGACCATTTAAGCATAATATGCATAGATTGTTCTGTCTGACAAACTTGAGCCGATCAGAAACATTTGTTAGTTTGAACTGCGGGCATAGGTATAATTTGTTAGAACATTTTGTGCAGAACTTACATGTGGCCGAGGATGAATTAGTAACAGCTAAACACCTCACATTACTCTTTCCACTCCGCACCTGTAGATCTGTACTCGCCGCATCAAGTGCAGCTGCCCGTTGATCTATAAATGTCAAGAGTGCATTTAGCGTTGGAGTTTGACCTTGAGTTTCTACAAAATAACCTTTGAGTGTATAGGTATCTAACTTTCTTTGTAATATTGTCATAATAATATGATCCCAATGCCCAACAGGTACTTCTAAATTTTTTAAAGCACCCATATGTTGCCTTAACTGAGATACCAAAAGTCTGAGAGATGCCGCTGTACATTTTGTAATGGGATTCAAATCCAGTAGTGCGGAGACATGAAAATTAATTATTTTAGGCTTGTCATCGTACCGCTCTTTTAAAAGTTTCAACGCCTCTTTATAATTTTCAGCGGTGAGGCTCAAGTGCAAAATTATTGAACGTGCCTCATCTTCAAGCAATGACTTTAAGTAATAAAATTTTTCACAATCGTTTAAAGTTACATTGTTGTTAACCACACTTGTAAATATCTCTATAAAATTGTAGTATTGACCTACCTCGCCATTAAATTTAGGTATTTGAAGCTTGGGTAGCCCCTTAAAACCTTTGCAGACACTTTCACCTTCGTTTTGAGGCAAGGAATGTGCTGCTGCAACGTTGGCCGACCTCCCACGGATGTGCCGGCGCAACTCACTTGAACATAACAAAAATTTTCTTCGATTACATCAAAATTTTCTACATCGGACGGGTCAATAACAACTATCTCAAGGTTTAAATCAGAATAATTATTAAAACACTCTACTAACCTCTCCTTTTTAACAATTAGCGTATCAATAGTGGCACTCTCCAGACTTTTATCATCTTGCAAAAATAAATGAATTTTCGTTATGGAAGCTTTCGCTTGGCCACGGGCCGCGACAAGCTTTGACAATTCTTTGCTGCTCATTGTAATAGATGCAAGGCACCATATGTCGTGAAAATAACGATCTTAATAATATTAACAGCGTTTAAAAACAATAATAGCACTGATGAATTAAAATATATAAGCGTCGCCGACGCACACAACAACATTTGACAAGACGCACAAAATGGCGTATTTTAAATAAATGAACGAACGAAGAGAACGAATGTCTGTCACCGCCGCCGGTGGAAGTCGCGTTCCGTAGACAACGTTAGTCCTACTTTTGGCATGCGTCGACCGCTACCCGTCAGAACTTGACTCGAACGCAGTCTGCCGTCTCGCTCCCCCTCACGCACCCTGCGCCAACGACGATGTTTCTTTCTCCTTTCCGCACGCCAATAGCCACCAATGCGGCAATTTTCAAATTTGTTGAAATTTGTTTTATCACAAAGTGATAATAAAATGCGTAAATGTAAATTATGAAAAGGATTCAAATCTTCTTCTTAGCTTCAGAAGTGGACTGGCACAGCAAGGCAAATGCAACGACGATAAAGTACGTCGCCGGCCGCCACGCCATAAGTCGCGACCGCCGCCGCCATCTTCTTGAAAATAGCTTGATAACTCAGCAAAGCTGCGGCCTCAGTACGCCTGCCAAGATGTTTTCTCACAAGTCCCAAAAACATCTTGTCAACTTGCGTTCCCGTATCTTATTTGCTAACATGGCTTCCAAGATGTTTAAAATTAGACAGCCTGCTAAAATTTTCTCACAGTTTACGATCTTTCGTTCATTCGTTCATTGAAATGACAAATAGAGCGAGACGGAGCTTTACAAAAAAAAAAGATGCTGCATACACATCATAGAATATATTAGATTATTTATGCACAGATTAAAAATATCTTTGGGCATAGATTCTTTTTTATTATGCCGGAAGCTTTACGTATTATCATTTGGTCGGTGGTATTATGCTTATAATTTATTTCTTGGGCACTATACTATTTTTATTTGCCAAATTAAATAACTTTACATTGTAAAACGGCAAAAAGCACGCAAAGTATGATGCCAAACAAAATCTAGCCTCAAACCTACAGATTTTTTGTAAAATATGGATTTTAAATCACGTGGAATAGGATTATGTGGATTTTCGGAAGAAAATAAAACAGATAGAAATGTCTCTACACTTTTTTGTTGTTGTTTGTCGAACACGAAAATAAATTTACGTGTTCGTTTTCGGAAGAATTTTGCATGTAGTCCGCTTGATATTGGCGAAGGATAGAGTAAAATAAGTATTATTTGTTATAATAGTGTATAAAATGCTATATTTATGTACTTCTTACAGCCTAATTATTTTCTCATCACCGGCCTTTGACCGTGAGAAATTTCTTTACGTTGACCTGTCAAATTCGTGTCTCTATGGTACATTTTGGTAACCCATGCTAGCACTTAAGATATAACATCTTATCCATACGTCAAACACGTTTTATTTAACTGTCAAACCCATTTTATATTTACGCCATGCTAGCAAATAAGACGTAACGATTTTGCCACAAAAATGACGTCACGATGCGTGAGAAAATGTCTTATCTTGGCAGGCGTACTGAAGCCGCTGATGAAAAATAGCTTGAAAACACAGCAAAGCTAATGATAACTCTTGAGAACAGCAACGATAAAACACACTGCGTCCATCCACGACGATCATAGAACGCCGCGTTTATAAAGTTTGAGTCACACGCGCAACAGTTCACACACCGGCAAAGCCGTATATCACTGTAAGTTCACTATAAACCGCGAAAAAGGACCAAAAATATGTGCACGCTGGTCCGGTTTAAATGAAACGCACACATTTAAGTTTGAGTGGACTGTATTAGGATAAATTAATATAAACTACAATGTTAAACGTGGTGAAGCTGCTACGATGTAAAGGTGACTGACAATAGAGCCTTAAACTAGTGATGAGCTATAAAAACATAGATTAAAAAACAAACTATTTGTTTGGCATCAAACAAATAGTTCTTAAGGTCTGCAAAAACGCACTGGGTTTTAGGTATCCTACGAATCCTTCCTACAATTTCTTTTAACCCATATTGTCCCACTGCTTGGCAAAGGTCCCCCCCATTCTCCTCCACACATCTCTATCACCTGTCAGATCACTCCATCCCTCCAGATAACTGTCAAGGTCATCGCACAACTTTTTTCCTACTAATATTATAAATGTGAAAGTTTGTGATGATGTATGGAGGTTTGTTACTCTTTCACGCAAAAACTACTGAACGGATTTTGATGAAACCTTACAGTATTATTGTTTATACATCAGAATAACATATAGGGTATAGTTTATAACGATATTGAGTCATCAAAGACTGCGCGGACACAGTTGTGGGTAGAAGCTAGTCGCATATACTTTTAGTAAAACTATGTTATTACAAGCTTTATTTTAAGTTCCAATGTATGTATGTCCGGGTGGAATCTTGCGACTGAATTTTAAATCAGTTATTTTAACCGATTGAGCTGAAATTTTGTATACACGCTTATTTTGGATGACAATGCATGCTTAGCTATGTGACGTCATTCTAATTCCAATATGGCGGATCCATCCAAGATGGTGGAATAGTTATTTTTTCTGCACTACCACAGTATGGGTATCAAATGAAAGGGCTTGCTGAGGAGAACACGAAAACTAAGGGCAATTAAATAAAAGCTTGTTTTTAAAAACTTTTTTTTACATTAATTTATTATGATATAACGGACAGACACTTTAATTTTAATTTCTTTGTATAGATATAGAAGATAAGATACCAGCATGGGTGTGGCGTCTGATGGCTTCGGAGGCGGATGGAGGGCGAAGATAGCGGCATGTCGCGAGTCCCGGAAGCTGGTCCTCGTGATCGTGGCCATAGCACTACTTCTCGACAACATGCTGCTTACTACCGTCGGTAAGTAACTGCTTACACGCGTACTTTACTTGTGCTCGCACTTTCTCACTTGCGCACTTCACTTTTGTTCACACTTACTCAGTCGCGCACTTTACTTATGATCGCAATTTCTTAGTCGCGCACTTTACTTATGCTCGCACTTACTCACTCGCGCACTTTACATATACTCACACTTACTCATTCACGCACTTTACTTACTCCCGCACTTACTCAGTCGCGCACTTTATTTAGGCCCGCACTTAGTCAGTCGCGCACTTCAACGAGACATACACTTTACGCACTAGTGCACTTTAGCCTCACTTCATTTATGTACTTCATCAACATACGCACTTCACATGTTCTCGCACTCTAATAACACACGCACTCCATCTTATTACGACGCACAAAAATCTGGCCGTTCGAATGGTTTATATAACTCATTTTACGATGTTTTTAGGGTTCCGTACCTAAAAAGGAAAAAACGGAACCCTTATAGATCACTTTGTTGTCTGTCTGTCAAGACACTTTTTCTCAGAAACGTGTGGAGGTATCAAGTTAAAATTTATAACGAAAACTGTAGTCTGCAGTCCCTTCGTGCCCTTAAAACTGCATTTTCAGTACATTTGCACGGGAATCAAAAACCTATAGGGTACTTCCCGTTGACCTAGAACCATGAAATTTGGCAAGAAGCAAGGTCTTATAGCACAAGTAAAGGAATAAATCCGAAAACCGTAAAATTATTGTTAGAAAATGTTTTTTTGCGATTACAAACTTATTTTGTAGTTAGTTTGTATGGCGACACCGGTATACCAACTGCAAAGTTAAGTTTGTTAGAGCAATGTTCGGTGCTTTCATAGGTGCGCGAGTCCAGCTCGCACTTGGCCGGTTTTTGTCATTTAGTAAGGATTGCCGTTCAAGCACCGATCTATCCAAAGTATTATTTCGGACTTCTAATACACTCTGTATATGGTAGCCTCGCGGGCAAGAATGCCCGCCTTGAACGTAAGGGGGTGCAAGTTCAAATCCTAGGCCCGCACATCTGAGATAATTTTCATGTGCGAATGACATTTTCAACAATGATTACCACTTGCTGAACGGTGAAGGTAAACATCGTGAGGAAACCTGCACGTCTATAGCATTCTATAGCGTGTGAAGTTCACCAACCCGCACTGGGCCAGCGTGGTGGACTATGGCCCAAATCTCCCTCGTATTGAGGGGGAATGTGTCCGGTATAATGGCAATAGGCTCGCCCCCTATTACATTGGGACCAAAATACATCGGCGGAGTGTGGGCGCACTACAGTGCACCTCTGCCTACCCCTTCGGAGAATACAGGCGTGATGATGTATTTTTATTTTTTCTGTATATATGCAGTCATTGACTTAGCAGTACCTGTAGGGTGATTTGAACCTCTTACATCTAACATGGCGTCCGCAATCAGTGAAGTGGTCCTATCTGCAATTCATGAGCCGGTCGATGGTACCCACCACAAGAGGGGGGGATGAGAGAGGATCTTATAAATCCTTTGCCGAGCACCTCTGGGAAAGATATTATCAATACCTACATTTTTCACTCCTCACTGAACTGGGACAAGCGAAGTGAAGTCACTTGTTTTAAATATGCACTCTCTATCCATACAATGTTATTTAGTATGCCGTCCTGGCCATGTAGTATGACAGTGTAGATAAGATTTATCTCTTTCAACTGTCAGATTTGTAGAGAAAATTACGTCACACCAAGCCATGTACCCAGTAGAAATAGCTCGCAGTGACGTCATTTTCTCGACAAATCTGACAGTTGAAAAAGATAAAACTTATGTCTACGCGGTCATGCTACAAGGCGTGGATAAGCTATTTAAGCAATTGCTTAGGGCATCCCGTCTAGGGTGGCACCAGAGACGACCGAGAAAAAAAAACGGGTACTCGAAAGTTAAATCAATTTCAAAATCTTAGGACAACATGTGAAATCATGTTGTGCTACCCCACCTAGCATGGTATAAGGGCAGAAGGAACAATACATATTTTACCTACGATACGTATTCACATATATTTTTTCAATTAGTTATTTGTTCACTTAAGGATAGTGGAGCCCACAGGGGAAGATTGCTTAGGGCATCAAGTTGCAACCGGCACTGACAGTATGGGTACACCACGCCTGCACCCCTTGATCATGTAAAGTATATGAAATCGTTTTATGAACACTGAATATTGATACCTTTTTTTGCTTCAATTAAATTCTAACATTAATTTATTTCTATGCTTTAAAAAGCCTACGCATGGTCAGTTAGATCGCTAGATGAAAGACGCGTGATGTTCACTAGCCCGCAGTGGGCCAACGTGGTGGACTATGGCCCAAATCTCCCTCGTATTGAGGGGGAATGTGCCTGGTATAATGGCAATAGGCTCGCCCCCTATTACATAACTGTACACTCCATAACTGGGACCTAAATACATCTTCGAAGTGTGGGTGAATTGCAGTGCAACTCTGCCTACCCCATCGGGGACCACGTGCGTGATAATGTACGTATATTCTGTGTATGGTGTCCAAATGTATTTTTGGTGGTAAAGGGAAGATCTTCCTGCCAGACTGGTGGTATTCCTGGTGGGGTCCACTACGCCCCAGTGTTGTTGTTGGGGAATTTGTATATATAGTTCAGATCGTTGAGAACTCTTTTACCGCGAGCTAGGATTTTCATAGTACTTATGGCAGTTCGCTTACTTGTACGCGTAGAATTGCGATGTGTTGGTAGTCACGCCATCTAGTGGCGATTGGCGAAAGTTCTGCTTTGTGGCGAGTTATAGGGTTCACCACATATTCAAATGTCGAAACATTTCAACGCGAACTTTTTCAAGACTTTCAGTCGTCAAGACTATGTACTTAAGTACTCACTTGAAACGCATAACCTCTCTTGAGCGCAGTCGGTTGCAGAACGGAAGCCCGAGCAATTTCCCCGCCGGCGAGATCAAAGTGAAATTCACTTAGCCGCCTCATCAAAGGCGCCGCGCTTGGTAGTGATGCGACGCAGATATTCAAAATATCGATAAACGTGTTTGGGGAGTGTGAGGAACAGGGTGTAAAGTTCCTCATCCACCATTGAAAAGGGAGGATCCTCCGACCAGACGGGTGTTGTGTCTGGTGGGCTACTGCCCAACAGTTGTTTGTATATATGTTCAATCGCTCGGATAACTTTAATATCGCGATGTAGGATACGTCAGTTTTTAGTTCGTATGTGGCGAGATAGATGTCGCTACATGTGTTTAATTTACTAGCTGAGCTTGCGTTTTCATACGCGCGTAATTTAGGAACCATAATTATTGTAAATTTTCTTGTTTTCCGTATGAATCTTCTATTATTAGAATACTTGTAAATGAGTGTATTAATTCGGCGAAGTCGTTCTCAAGTTACAGTGTGACCAAGGAGACTAGGGATTCATTTTTATACAAAACGAGGAGTGAAAGGCTATTTGACCTAAGCGACATTTTTAACTTTACAGGAGAGCATACTCATTCGACGCAGAAAAAATGCTGATTCCAAATATGTATTTAAGACAATATAGTTTGAAAATGGCAAATAGCCTTTCAGCCCACGATACATATTTTATAAATTGATGTTTCATTTAAAATTGTATCAAATTAAAATCTTTTAATTAATATATTGTTTTCTTATATTTACGCGAATACTATACATTGAAATAAAACTATTTTACGGATTTTATCGCGTTTATTTACTATTTTCTATTTACTATAACTTTCTAGTCCCCCCGTAACCATGGTTGCTGTAAAGCAGCCGAAACGTCGGGAAAATAAAATAGTAAATAAACGCGATAAAATCCGTACAATAGTTTTATTTCAGTCTTTTAATTAATGATAAATAAATAAAAGCAATATTCATGTAAGTGAACAAAATGCTTAAGTATTTAAATAAATATATGTATATATCTTCACGGCTGTATTACCGGAAGAGGTACGAAGGGCTGCACTGCAGTGCACCCACATTTCGCCGATGTATTGTGGTCCCAATGTAACAGGGGGCGAGCCAATCGACTAACTCTGTGTTAACAGACTTGGGGTCCTTGTAGAATAGTTCTAGATATAAAAAAACAAAAACAACAATTTAGTTTTTTTATCGATAAGATTTTATCGACACTGCCCCATCCCTAGTGGAGAGCAGGGCGCTCGTTTAAGTTGGTAGAGCACTGCAAATCAAATTTCGTCGGGTTTGAGACCTATTAAATGTGACTCAAAATATAAATGAATTTGTCTATGGTGGATGCTAGTATTATAGTTACAAAATAATTATAATATTTGGCTATTTGACCTTAGCGACATTTTTTTAACTTTACAGGAGAACTCTCTTTCGAGGCAGAAAATTTTGCTGATTCCATAAATGTATATAAGTCAAGATCGCCCAAAAGTGTCGCTTAAGACAAATGACCTGTCACCCCTCATGACAGTTACACGCATTCATCCACCATCTTTATCACGTTCATATTTCCGTCCCTCCGTCCGTCTCTCATGAACCGTGATAGTTAGACAGTTGTAATTTTCACAGATTATGTATTTTTGTTGCCGCTATAGCAACAAATACTAAAAACAGAATAAAATAAATATTTAAGGGGGCTCCCATACAACAAACTTGATTTCTTAGCTCGTTTTTGCTCGATATTGATAACGGCAACAGGTAGAAATATTCACAGAATATTTAGTGTATCACTTAAAAATATATAATTAAATTAAAATAAAACAAATATTTAAGGGGGAGCCCCCCATACAACAAACTTTATTTTTTTGCCGTTTTTATAGATAATAGTACGGAACCCTTCATGCGCAAGTCCGACTCGCCGGTTTTTATTTCTTCTTCTCTTCTTTTTTACGAAATTAATGAATTGATGATGTTTAATTAAATAAGATTAGGAATGGCTCCACCTGCGATTAGCAGTTATTTCAGCCAGTGTTAAGTAATTAGCAAGCACAAATTCAATAAATACACATTATAAATATGGCGGGATGATCGTGATAAAGATGGCGGATGAAATACTAAAAATCTATGGACACGTTCAAATTCATTCGATTCCGTCGTTCGGTGTTCGATATTTGAAAAGCTCTTAGCCACTCGACTGCCTCTGGAAATGACAGTTAATTCCGTCAACGACGTCACTCTGTTTGAACTCGGTGTGTAGAGTCCGATAACGCTTTTTATGAACGCGCGTGACGTTTGTTAGGAGCTAAGAGTGATAAATAGATTGTCAATTTAAAAAAAACAAATGTTTATACTATATATTTCATACACCCGGCGGCGTGTGCGACGCTAAAATTTGTCTACGGGAAAAGTGGAAAATCGTTTTTTTGGATGGACCGAATGTGCCTAATACATAGTTTTAGTGGTTTAAAACCATCTTCACATTATTGCCTTTTTAATTAAACTAGTTTGGGGTACAGTGGTTGAATGGTTTCAATGTTTTTAACGGACATAGGTAGAAACATTTTTTTTTGTTTAATATAACTGTCAGTTTTTGACAGATTTGTACTGGTTAACTTCCAAAAGCTGAAAGTAATATTTGTAAGACGGGTGCTGATAAGGGGCTGTTCTTAAAGTGATAGCTTACAAGATGGCGGCATTGGCTCCACAGCTATGCTTTATTTTTTCAACTCGTAAATCAATTTATTAATATTTCTTGCCTTCGTAATATTCTAGCCTCGTTGGACTTTATACCGATATGTCAATAACCTCTATCTGTCAAATGCCACTTGAAAAGTATGGTTTGCAAAAAACTTATTTGCATATCAATAATAATAGTCTTACATCAAATTTAAATAAGAAAGGTTAAATTAGTAATAAATTGTCTAAATATAATATTTAATTATTTAAAGTCATAATTTGTTTTCATTCGTCACAATATGGCGCAGAGTCGATCCTATTCTCATTTGAATCGCATAGTTTAAAATCAATTCCACCCTAAATTCAAACTTGGAATTCATAGTCACGATTTTTATACAATCTGCAGGAATAAAGTAATTAAATTGCATTTAAGTACCAATCACCTTTTAAAACAACTGTCAAAAATATTGAAAACCCGCCATTTTGTTTATAGTAGCGGGGAAGAGTCATCCGCCATCTTTATCACTGTCATTATCCATTTTTATTTATAATGTGTATTTATTGAATTTGTCCTTGCTATTAATTACTTGACATTGGCGAAATACTCGCGCTAGTCGCAGGTGATGCCATTCCTCATCTTATTCCATTAAATATCATCATTTCGCTTATTTCGTTAAAAAAAAAAAAAATAACAATAGTAGCTTAGCTGAAAGCTATCCGTCACCTATTGTCTAAAATTCGGGAATTTAAAACCATTTTTTGTTCCAGTGCCTATAATCCCGGAGTTTTTGTACGACATCCGGCATCCGGACGCGCCTTTATCCATGTCCCTGGACGAGCTCACCACCCCCGCCCCGTCCCCCACCCCCTACTGCCCCTGCTTGGAGAAGAACAACACCGAAGTCATCGTGGAGAATGTCACCCATAGTAAGTTGACCCCCACCTAGGGCAAGGGGGCATAGAATCCGTTTCAAAAATACATCTAAGTACTAGGATACCATAACATACAAGAGCTTACAGAACTAATAGAAATGCTTGCATCAGCAACATAACCTTATGTCTGACAGAGACAGAGCAATTATAAAGAAAACATTTAAGTAGTGTATAGCTTTGTCACTCTCGAACATTAAATCATAATAATATCCTTTTTGTAAGAGGGAATATAGCTTTATCTGATGCTAGACAAGCATAGTAATACAAAAACAAGACACAGCATCATACGTCTTTCGTACGTATATCACTATATCTGTCTTGCATCAGATCATGATATCTCCCTCTAACAATGAAGAAAACCTGCCATCATATGAAAATCAAGAACCAGGTAATCATAAATCATTAGAGCTAAAATAACAGTAAGAAGACTCAATATCTCAATAGCCAAGAGATCACCTACATTTACCGTCATGATCTCAGAAAAGGCCAGAGCTATAAAAAGAAACGAGATAGAGTACCTGCTATTTCTTTTTTTCGCATACCTCTGTCCCTGTCTATCATCAGATCCGGTCTACTCCATCTAACGATGAAGAAAACCCATCACACCAATATTGTATCACCAGAAGTACCAGGCGATTATAAATAACTAAGAGCTCTTGTCTTTAGTTAACATCACGGCGGAGAAGGAGACACGTCATCAGGAGCTTATCCATGAGACGGTCGCAGTGGGTGTGATGTTCGCCAGCAAGGCCATGGTTCAACTTCTCACCAACCCCTTCGTTGGACCACTCACACACAAGTGAGTGACATGACAATTCACACGTTATGAATTGAGTGACTAATTTAGTGAAGCGAATAATTTAGTGATTTTATTGAAAATGTATTCTATGCCAACGTAAATAAAGTTTGTATTTCTATGATTAAAACCACGCGACAAAATTCACCCACGTTTTCGATGAAGTGTCGTTGGAAAATGTGCTTAAAGCATCAGTGAATACAGTTCGTTTTGCTATTCGCAAAAAGCTTGCAAAGATACTGGTGTACTATTTAATAATTCATGATTTCCTTTACAGAATTGGCTACAGCATCCCAATGTTCACTGGATTCATATTGATGTTTTTATCTACTATAAGTGAGTATTATCTCGAGAGGTGAAATGACATTTTGTTAACTTTACAGAAGCGTACACCTCGATACAATCACGCCTGTGTTCCCCGAACGGGTAGATAGAGGTACACTGCATTCCACCCACACCCATGTATTTTGATACCAATGTAATACGAGCTGACGATTATACCGGGCACACTCCCCTTAAATACGAGGAAGATTTCGGCTATAGTCCACCACGCCGCGCCGACCCAATTCGAGTTGGTAAACTTCACACAATAAATTTAAATAGTGCAGGTTTCCTTGTGATGTTTGCTTTCACCGTTCAGCAACTGGTATCTAATCAATATTATACTATCAGCTTTATAATATTAAGTATAATATTATATTATACTTAATATTATAAAGCTGAAGAGTTTGTTTGTTTGTTTGGTTGAAAGCGCTAAGTTCCTAACTACTGGGTCGAATTGAAAAATTCTTTTTGCGTTGAATAGTCCATTTACCGGGGAAGGATATAGTCTATAACATCACGCTGCTACTACACAGTAACATTAAGCGCGGGTGAAACCGCAGGCACAGCTAGTTGAAAATGAATTTCGATAGTGAGGCAAAAAAATGAAATTCGATAGTGAGGCAAAAAATGAAATTCGATAGTGAGGCAAAAAATGAAATTCGATAGTGAGGCAAAAAATGAAATTCGATAGTGAGGCAAAAAATGAAATTTGATAGTGAGGCAAAAAATGAAATTCGATATTGAGGCAAAAATGAAATTCGATAGTGAAGCAAACAATGAAATTCAATAGTGAGGCATTGAGTTTGACCTTACGACTCCGGCGTTCTACGAACTCATTTAGGCTAGATTTTTCGAAATTTGCCCCAGTCTGGATGTAACTGGGATCGCCCCCAGTCCATGGTACGGTACCCATAGTACAAGCGTTGCTTAGTTTGGGATCATACGATGAGTATGTGTTGTCTAACGATATTATTTTTACAAGCTTTATATTAACTTGCAATGTATGTATGTCCGGGTGGAATTTTACGAATGAATTTAAATCAGTAGGCTAATTCTCGTATTTACAAATGGTCCAAGCGTCGCCGCAGTTCCGACCCCGCTCTATCGTAGATCTATCCAAAATTGGTATTCTCGTAATATCAAAACAATGTCTTTTGCAATAAATATCGTGATTTTGGTCGAAAAAAAAAAATAAATTACACTTAAAATCATTAAAATAAGTATAAAATACAAATTGAAATTCAAAAAGCACTATTTGTCATGATTAAGCAGAAAGATGCTAAATGGATGCTAAATTGATTCTCGTATAATGTTTATATTAGACTTAAGCGTAAGCGGTGGTAGCCTAGTTGGTAAAACGCCCGCCTTGAACGTATAGTTGCAAGTTCAAACCCCGGGCCCACACTTATTTTATTTTTATTTCTTTATTTTGTATTTTTTTATAATTTTCCTTAAAAAAACATTCTTTTTAATTTTTCTTTTTTTGTCCCCTCTACAACAATAGATGGCCTTTAAAAGTCTGTTTGCATAAAATAATAATAGATGGCGGTATAGTTCGTAACATATTTTAATTTAAGTTTTAAAATTTTTCTAACGTATTTTAGGACTCGGAGTTCTTTTTAGGCTCCGAGTTTTCGAAATCGTAAAAACAGCTTAAGTTGGAGCACAATATTTATATTTTTCACGAGAACAATACATGTAATCATTGCAAATAACCTACGAGTATTCAACGGCATTTTGATTGCGAAATTTGACAGATTCCCGCTAGAAAGTAATTTTGTTGAGCTATGAGAATACCAACATGTCAACGTGGTGGAACGATTAGAAGACGATCAACGTTTTTGCGAACAAATTCAACGACACTTCGACGAAAGTACTAAAAAATCGGTGCCGTTCAAGCTCGATAGACGGATGAGAATACCAAAATGGCTTGAACGACTAATTCGCTACGATATCGCTCCGATTTTTATTACGAGAATCAGGGCACAGTTATCTTTAACTGATTGAGTTGAAATTTGATGTACACGCTTATTTTAGATGACAATGCATGCTTAGCTATGTGAAGTCATTCCAATTCCAATATGGCGGATCATCCAAGATGGCGGAATAGTTATTTTTTCTGCACTATCACAGTATGGATATCAAATAAAAGGGCTTGCTGAGGAGAATACGAAAACTAAGGGCAATTAAATAAAAGCTTGTTTTTATAAAGTTTTTTTAAATTAATTTATTATAATATGATTTTATTATAAATATGGCAGTGGTAGCCGAGTGGTAGAACGCACGCCTTTTAAATCAAAGTGTGCAGGTTCAAACCCCGGCTCGCACCTCTGGGATTTATGTGCGGATCTCATTTTCATCTGAGATTATCACTTGCTATGAAACGGTGAAGGAAAACATCGTGAGGAAACCTGCACGTCTCAGGAAACTTGTCTAGTTCTCGATAGATGTGTGAAGTCTGCCAACCCGCACTGCGCCAGGTGGACTATGGCCTGAATCCCCCTAGCATTGAGGGGAGGCCTGTGCCCAGCAGTGGGACGATAAAAGGGCTGTAGTAATTTATTATATCTTTTCTTTCAGTATTTGCGTTTGGGAGATCATATAGTGTATTATTCATTGCTCGAGCCCTCCAAGGTATTGGATCATCTTGTTCGTCTGTATCTGGTATGGGGATGTTGGCAGAACGCTATCCAGATGATAAGGTAATGTGAATCCAGGTAGGATGTGAATGTTTGTGAGGATGGATGGATGCATGTTTGTGACTCTTTCACGCAAAAACTACTGAACGGATTTTGATGAAACTTTACAATATTATTGTTTATATATGCTATAGCTTATAACGACAATGAATAATCCAAGTCTGCGCGGAAGAAGTCGCAGCTAGTTTTTTTATAAATGTAACTCTGTGCCAATGTCCTAAAGAATATCTGTGGCAAAAGTCACGAGACCGCTCGTCCGAATTCGTACGTGTACCCACATACTTTAAATAGACTTTCTCTCTTTGAACATGATGTACTGGTCCTTAGGAGCGAGGAAACGCAATGGGCATAGCTCTGGGTGGGCTGGCGTTGGGCGTGCTGATCGGCCCGCCCTTCGGTGGGCTAATGTACGAGTTTGTGGGCAAGACCGCGCCCTTCCTCATGCTATCCGCCCTGGCCCTTGGAGATGGATGTAAGTAACATTTACTTTTAAAGCACCAGGACTTCATAACTTGGCAAAGGTATCTATCTCTATAGTTTTTAAAGCCGTCAACGCTTAACATTTTCTTTTTAAGCACCAGGAGTACATAACTAGACAAAGTTTGTGTTCTGTTTTTTTTGCGAAATGGATTAAATTTAATGGAATAAGATGAGGAATGGCTCCACCTGCGGTTAGCGGGTATTTCAGCCAGTGTTTACTTAATAGCAAAAGAATAAATACGAATTTTAAATAAAAATGGGTGATGAATGTGATAAAGATGATGGATGAATCCTAGACAAAGTTGCTTCTATAGATATTCAAGCCTCAGCGTAAGGCTTAAAGATAATAACAAACTCCTTTAAAATCATGTGATCCTGGTACTTCTTCGTTATGCTCTGTAGTCAAAAGGACTTTCTCTTGGTAGCAGATTAAAATCACAAGTTCTTACCTTCGTTAGCTTAGTTAGAAGGGCTAACGGGATTACTATTCATATGAATGTCCCTATATTGTTAGCAAATCTTGTCGTGTCTTCTCTAATGAGAACTCTTATCAGTCTTTCTTCTATTATTCTAATGAAGCAGCATTTAGATATAACTGAATGTTAAGTTTAAATTTTTCATCTATTTTCTTCTTTATAGTACTTCAACTGATGATACTGCAGCCAGGAGTTGTTAGGCAAGAATCGGACCCGCCTTCACTGCGAGCACTGGTGACCGACCCTTACATCCTCATCGCCGCTGGTAAGACCCTACCAAAACTGTTCGACACACTGCCTCATACTTCATGATCTCCTGGTACTAACTATTTATTTTTTATTTGACGATAATGATGAAATTGATGACACCAGAGCGAGACGGAGATGGAAAGGAAGGATTCGGGTTCCCGAAGGGTTAGGTAGAGGTGTACTGATTTGCAATGAAATCCGTTAAAACAACTTTTAAACTCATTGTAAGTAAATCGTTATTGTTTTAAAAAGGTGCTATAACATCTGCCAACGTGGGTATTGCCATGTTGGAGCCAAGTCTGCCAATATGGATGGCAGACACTATGGAGGCTCGCCGCTGGCAACAGGGAGTCGCTTTTCTACCTGCCAGCATCTGCTATCTTATCGGTAATTATTCTCACCATAGAGTAATAGGAGAAGCACTATTGACTGCACCCTGCAGCAAATTTTTTGACGTCTAACTGACATCCGCCATTGTAGTTTCCTAATCAAGTAAGTCAAACAATATAAACATGCTGCGTATTTATTAAAGTTTTTCATCAAAATGGGACAAAAAACTTTTTTAAGACAAGCTTTTATTTATTTGACCTAAGTTTTCGTGTTCTACTCAGCAAGCCCTTTCATTTGATACCCATACTGTGGTAGTGCATATAAAATAACTATTCCGCCATCCTGGATGATCCGCCATATTGGAATTAGAATGGCGTCACATAGTTAAGCATGCATTGTCATCTATAATAAGCGTGTATACCAAATTTCAGCTCAATCTGTTAAAGATAACTGATCTAAAATTCAGTTGCAAGATTCCACCCGGACATACATACATTGCAAGTTAATATAAAGCTTGTAAAAATGGTATTAAAACTGTACTTTAATAAATACACAGCGTTTTTTATATCGGTTTTTACATAAACGTCAAAAAATTTGGCGCAGCGCCATACGCGGGCCGGAGTCAACATGGCTTCTCGGTTTACTATGCATCTCACACACCTCTCACACACATTCACTCTTGCAATCACTCATCTCCACTCTGAGTCACCATAACACACAGGTCATAAACACACCTCATCGTAATATGTCCATCTACGTATGTTACACGCACGCGCACACATAAACAAAGTATCTAAGTATTATTAGTACCTATTCATCGGAAAAGATACCTTATATGATATAAAAATGCAAATACTAAAATTAACTGTATTGACATATAAACAAAGCATTTCAGCGAAGTGTCATTGACAGCGCTAACAAATTTTTCAACGTGGTCGAGTGGCTTTTAAGTAATTTAATCTTTATCTGTATCGACACAGAGTACGTTTTAGTATTGGCAAAAATGTAATGAAAGACGAAGATTTTTAGTGTTCGTCGCCAAAGTTGAAGGGTCAGGGGACATTGGATATAAGATATATTTTGTATCAGGTACCAATCTGTTCGGACCTCTCGGACATAAGATGGGTCGCTGGCTCGCTGCGTGCTCCGGACTGGTCATCATTGGAATATGTCTCATACTGGTATGATCTCCTGGTACTCAAGCATTTTATATTATCACGCCTGTATTCGCCGGAAGGATAGACAGACATCCCGGGCACAGTATTTCTTATTGTGAGTGGAATTCGGTGAACTTCACACGTTTTGGTGAACGTCACACGTTTTAGTGAACTTCACACGTTTTAGTGAACTTCACACGTTTTGGGGAATTTCACACGTTTTGGTGAACTTCACACGTTTTCGTGAACTTCACACATTTTTTGATAGAGATGCGATTACAACTGTCACATTTAGGTACTGTTTAGTAAGTGATAATCCTTGTAACTAATGGGAAATATTAAAAAATAAATATGTAGAAAGTGATGTCTTTAAAAATTGCGAAGGCATAGAGATTTTGTCTCCACTTACCTTGATAACTATGAATGTTAGAAAAATAAAACCAAGACTGGCCGATGGAGAAAATGTTTGGCTTCATTTAGTATACATAATTCAAATTAGCAAAGATGTCATTTGAAGACCTTTTAGTAATCAGAAGGGAGTGTAGGTGTTCTTTTACTGAAGTTTATTTCTAGGTCCCAATGGCGCGCAAACTTGAGCATCTGATCATACCGAATGCTGGACTCGGCTTCGCAATTGGCATGGTGGATTCTTCCATGATGCCCGAACTGGGATTCCTTGTCGACATCCGCCACTCAGCCGTCTACGGATCCGTCTACGCCATTGGAGACACCGCCTTTTGCTTGGGATATGCTGTTGGTGAGTCATGATATCCTGGTACATGCGGTTAAGTTATTATGTGATTTTACATCCGTCAGAGCGAGACGGAGATATATTACTATGGTATCAGTCCTCTTCATATACTTGGATTGATAGTAAAGGACAGAGATATGGGTCATATTTCTTAAAACTGCGCTTGGAATATGCTGTTAGTGAGTTATGATATCCTGGTACATGCGGGGAAAGTTATTAGGCTGTAAAATTATTTTACACCCGACAGAGAGAGACAGACATATACTACTAATTATGTAACCGATTTTCACATACTTGGATTGATAGAAAAGGACAGAGCTATGAGACATAGTTAAAAGTTTTCTTGTCATCTCTTTCTCGACTAAGTTTTACTGTAAGAGGGAGAGAAGTGAATGTCTCGGAGTTTTGGGTCGTCTATAATAGAAGTGTTCTAGACTTACGCCTTGTTATCATGATAGCCTAGTATCCAAAAATTATGAAGAGTCTTAAAACCTTGCTTGCTGTTTTCAGGGCCAGCTCTGTCTGGAGCTCTGATGAACAGCATTGGCTTTGAGTGGATGATGGTCATCATAGCAGTCCTCAACTTCAGCTACGCTCCATGTCTTCTGTTCCTGAGATCACCACCAGCTAGGGATGAGAAACAGGTACAATTTATAATTATTAATACATCGTCACGCCTGTATTCCCCGAAGGCGTAGGCAGAGGTGCACTGCAGTGCGCCCACTCTTCGCCGATGTATTTTGGTCCCAATGTAATGGGGGACGAGCCTTGCCATAATACCGGGCACATTCCCCCTCAATACGAGGGAGATTTTTGGGCTATACTCCAACACACTGGCCCAGTGCGGGTTGGTGAACTTCACACGCCTTTCTATAGGCAGGTTTCCTCACGATGTTTTCCTATACCGTTTCATAGCAAATGGTTATCTCGGATGAAAATGTGATGAGAGGTGCGAGCCGCGGTTTGAACCTGCACACCCTTGCAATCATTCAGCTACCACTGCTCCAAAGTCCAATGATTTAACTAATTGAATGACAGAACTATAAACATCTTTTTTTAATATAGAGTTACTTAAGTAGTATAACATAACTATTTTTAATAGTAGCCTACTTGTTAAGTATTTATACGAGTATTATTTTAAAAAAAAAATCATATTTTTATATATTTCCAGAGCCTTATCATAAGTGATAAATCATCTGTCCGCTATGTAAGCTACCAAAACGACGAAGAAGAATAAATCCGCCATCTTGTGTCCGCCATTTTGTTTTTAAAAAACTCGGGAGTGCCAACGGTTATGCCAAAATAATTTATATTAATGGGGATTGCTTGGTATTTTAGACGTCTAAGGAGTAAATAAATAACAAATATAATACAATATCTACGTATATTTACATTTTACTGTCGTATACTAAATAAAACGTATTTTAATGTGCATATCTCAAATATACATTAAACTAGTGTATATTTTCAATGTATTTATATACATTAATGTTTCCTAGCGGTACCATGACCAAAATAGACATGTCTGAATATCTGACTTCTATATTTTATATGCTGTATACATTAAGCTTAATACATGCGTAGAAAAATTACAGAAAAAAAAACGAAAAAAAAAAGATTAGACGTGCCCGTAACTTTATTAATTTATATTAAATGGGAGCATATAGGCTTGTATACAAATATATATATATAATCAAAGTAATTTAGTAATTAATAATCTTATACTATTCATATATGCATTATGTATATTCATGTAATATGCAGACGTTATTTAATATGATGTATGATGCTGTTTTGTCATGTTACACAATACATATTTTTTAACAAAATATCATGCTAATATCGACACTTGGTGTAGTGATGATGACTTTTATTTGGTCAGTCCACCCCATAGGCGATCTTCTTCGTGGCCTGGTACCCTCAACCTTTCCCTGGACCACAAGTCGTTCAATAGCCACCTCCCCTCGGCGGCATATGTGACCAAAAAAGGTGGGGATACGGGACTGTACCAAAGATGATAAACTCTAATTGGAAGGCGGGCATTAGAGAGGAGTGGCGGCGTGTTGTGAAGCTTGCCACCAACACCTGAAGTGATGACCACGACCACTCTGACAGGAGTGATACCGACAAAGAAGAAGAATAGACACTTGAAAGGCAATCCTTCCTAACCGACAAAAAATCGTAAAATGGATTATATATACCAGTGTTTTTCAACCTTTTTCATGATACGGCCACTTTAGTATGAAGAAATATTTTGCGATTTTTTTTTATTTTGTGACAAATATTCAACCCAACATATTTATTCATATTGTTTTCTCATATTTACGCGAATACTGTACATTGAAATAAAACTATTTTACGGATTCTATCGCGTCTAAATATGAGGGTACCCAGTTATTAACTATGAAATCAGGACGTCTAACACCTCAGTCCCCCCGTGACCATGGTTGCTGTAAAGCAGCCGAAACGTCGGGAATATAAAATAGTAAATAAACGCGATAGAATCCGTAAAATAGTTTTATTTCAATATTTATTCATTTTCATAATTAGGGTTCCGTTAAATACCATAATTAAAGTAAAACGATGGGAGAAATTGGTTGATGAAACACAAGCGCAACCTTCGCATTAAGAGTTAAATTTTTGTTGTTTATTTTAAAATGATTATTGTCCTTTTAGTTGTCTTCTTTTACTGCAGTAGCTTTCCCAACCTTTTGCAACTCCCGTATAGAAGCTACGCGACCCCCTTAAGAGGCTTCGTGACCCCCAGGGGGTCGCGACCCACACGTTGAAAAACACTGATATATACCAAACGAAGCTGAAAAATCTGGCCGTTTGAATGGTGTAACTCATTTTACGATATTGTATTCTTATATACATTGAAATAAAACTATAAAAAAAAAGGAAAAAAAACGCGATAGAATCCGTAAAATAGTTTTATTTCATTTTACGATGTTTTGTCGCTTAGTACGAATTAACTTTCACGCGTCGATTTACAAAATTAATTTATAAATCTATGTATGTGTATTACAGAATGTCAGTGTGCATTAATATTTAGAATTCGGACATTCATTTTACATAGATTTACATAAAAAAAAATATTGAAGGATTATACTTTTTTTTTGTATAATATAATGTACTTGATGTCTGTATACATTGATATACTTTTGGCTTACACAAAAAAAAAATAGATTTAATTTTGCAATAGTGACTTTGACAATATTTTTTAATGTTTATATATGTATACAATGTAGACAATAATTTTTATTGGGAGTTTGACTATTTACTGTATTCGTTCAAAACCATAAAAATAAAAAAGATAATGGTACTTGATGCAATATTATTTAAGAATTATATGTCGACGCTTAAAAGGCAATTCGTACTAAGCGACAAAAAATCATACAATCAATAGGCGGCTTTAGAACGGCCACATTTTTCTGCGTCTTTTGGTATATAAAATTCATTTTACGATTTTTTGTCGGTTAGTAACAATTGCCTTTCAAGCGTCGATATGTATTTTGATAATAAGATTAGTTATTTTAATAATAATTTAGCAGTCAACCTCTCATAATAATATTTACATTAAAAAAATGTATTATGACAATAATTTATTTAAATAAATATACATTTTGTTTAAAAGTGCACGTTTTTGATACATTTATTTAAAATGTGTATAACGGACCAAATGATGAGTAGATATTTAATTTGTATAACTATGATACGAGCTTAAATCCATGAAAATCTTTTAAATTGTAATAACAAAGTCTCATCTGCCATCTTTATCACTTTCATCACTAATTTTAATTTATAACGAATCGAGCTCGCGACTTCGTGCGCGCGATAATTAGGAACCTTAATTATTTTATATTTTTCCGTAAGATACATCTACAAAGTAAAAAAAACTTAAAAAAAACCGGCTAAGTGCGAGTCGGACTCGCGCACGAAGGGTTCCGTACCATTATCAATAAAAACGGCAAAAAAATGACGTTTGTTGTATGGGAGCCCCCTTAAATATTCATTGTATTCTGTTTTTTAGTATTTGTTGTTATAGCGGCTACAGAAATATATCATCTGTTAAATTTTCAACTCTCTAGTTATCACGGTTCATGAGATACAGCCTGGTGACAGACGGACGGACGGACAGCGAAGTCTCAGTAATAGGGTTCCCGTTTTACCCTTTGGGAACGGAACCATAAAAAATTGAAATCGATAAAATCGTTCTCAAGTTATAGTGTCCTAGAGCAATGGGGATTCATTTTTATTTATAATAGATATGATTTATTGAACTTGCCCTTGCTATTAATTACTTGACACTGGCTGAAATACCCGCTAAACGCAGGTGGAGACATTCCTCATCTTATTTCATTAAATATAAGTGACATTTAACTTTAATTTATTTTGAGGTTATAGTGCTTAAGACCGTTATACAATTGTTACTTTCGAAGTAACCAATATTTAAGTTTGGAAGAACAAATATATATTTTATTCAAATAATGTCGTTATAATAAGTATGTTGTGGTAAAATTAGAGTACCTACAACACTGAAAAGATTATCAATAATGCACTAAGATGGACCAATGAAAGGAATTTTTGATTTTTTTTACACTAACTGGATTTTTTTTAAATTTGTCTGGTAATTTTGAAAATAGAAAAATATAATTAAATCTAGATTAGTTCTCGCTTCACATATACAGCGTGTATCAGAAGTCCGAAATAATACTTGGGGGCCATATAGGACAGATGATAAGCAATCAACACGCTCAAGCAAAATATACGTAACTAATTTAGTTTCTGAGCAATTTGTGTCCAAAGTTGGTGTCAAAACTTACGCACCGCGACCCTAAAAATCAGCTGATAAGGCGAATGAACTCGCTTTAAAATGATGAGGGAGTGATAGATATGACACAAGGTTTTTACCTACGAGCATAGTTCAATACAGAAATAAAAATCGGTCACTGTAGTTACCTAACTATGACAAAAAATCATACTTCATTTAAATCGATGTAAAGTAAAACTTCTCCACGAGCAAATAATCCATTTTCGTTTTAGTTTTCGTGAACGGATTTCTTTTTAAACTGAAACTTAGGGAGAGTTGATTAAAAGAAAAAAAATATTATTTTATTATTATTGTTTGTCTTTATCATAATCACTACAATTCTTAGAACCATCACTACATCACTACAAGTAGGTACCTAATGATGTAGAAAATTATTAGAATTGGTCTGGCATATCTGAAAGACTTTAATCTATGATTACTCTAATAATCATGGCCGCGAATATGTCAATGTAGTGAACATTAGCGGGCGGAGATATCACACACAAGGACAATTTTCGTCCAGTGACAAATCATCGGCCATATTGCATCAGCGGTGATTGGCCCAGCGTTGCAGCGCGGTAAAACACTGTGCCTTCGTGCAATGTCGGAGCGGTCCTTTGATATTTTTATTCAGTAATAATAACGTAAATCAAAATATTTAGTTCCTTGCAATCCGTCAAGGCGTTAACTTGTGTTTTATTATTATTTTATTTCCGAAAAATGTCTCGCTCTCCGCGTAATAGTGAAGTGTTTTCAAACTCGGAAAACTGTGAGATGATTTTGTGCATTGGTGCGACTAAAGGGAATACCGGTAACAGTTTTGTGATTTCTTTTGTGTCCTCTAAAAAACGTGAAAGTAATATTTACTCAAGTGTGCAGGTGGGTAGGTACCTACCTAGCTCTTTGTGATATGTGAGAAGTGAATAAATTCCAATTAAACCCATGGATTGATACACTGCACACATGGCCACGGGTAAATACTTACCTACTATTATTATCTTTATTTCATAGCAGTTTTTAGTCGGACGATTAGGTCATTTAATTAAGTAAGTGGTTACCCAGATACCTACTTACTATTAAAATTAGTGAAGAAAATCTGTTAAATGAAAACTTACGTACCTACCTACCAACTAAAAACTTCGATAAGGTCGCTAGTCGCTACCCAGATACCTACTTACTATTTACAATTAGTGAAGAAAATCTGTTAAATGAAAACTTACGTAGGTACCTTCTAATTTACAATTTTAATAACCTTACCAACCTACTTCTTAAGAAGGTAGTTATGTAATTAGGTAGATACCTAGACAACTGTTGTAAAAAGAAGTCATACATCTTATTCATTAGTACCTAAATAGTGTTTGTATGGTAGGTAGGCCGTCTGGGATCCTAGATAGATACCTACACACTAACCCAAGTTTCAATAGCACAAATCCCGTACGGTAAAGCTGTAAAGGCCGCTCACGGCCAACAGCGTAGTCATTATCAAAAATAAAACAGCTACCAGGTACATTTTGATAGAAAGCTACCTACCAAACCACAAAAGATTTAATAATGTTTACTATTTAGCAACAAAAATAAAATGTATGAATGCGTTTTACAAAAAGTGTCTCGATACCTACCTACTTACTTATTTACCTTCATTAAAGGAAGCTTGGTTCTCGGCGGTTAAATTTTACAGTAATTTCATTACCAATGCTTTGGTCATTCTCATACCTACCTAGGAATATCAAAATTTCTGTCAATTACAATGACCGACGAGTGCGAAAGAGAGGCGCGAGTGCGAAGGAGACCGCTGTGGGCGAGTTGGCAACAGGCGACCGACACAATCAAAGCCGCTCAAAGACACCGCGCCGCCGCGCGCCGGCCGGCCGCGTGCCGCCGCCGCTTCACCCCTGTACCCCACCCCCGCGCGGCTCGTGTGTTAGATTAGAGTACTAGTACCCGCTGTGGGCGGGGTTTGTCACAATGGGTGTGAAGCATTGACCTTTAAATAAACAGCTGGTTCACGTTTTGCGAAGGGCCGACCGAAAATTGTTTGAAAAATGAATTTCCTAGTTTTGTATGAAAGAATAAAGTTAAGAATTTTAACTTAATGTCTGGGCTATATAGCTCCACTCCTTATAGCGATATACAGGTTCAATTATTATTTCGGACTTCTGATACACCCTGTATAATACATAATAATATGATAGGGTTATATTTAAATATGTTAAATTGTTTAGTGTAATTGTGTATTTAGTTTTAATTAGACAGCGGACGTTATTAATATGAATGAATTTAAATATGTCATCTTTATCACTTTCATCACCCATTTTTGTATATCACTAGCGGCCCGTCCCGGCTTCGCACGGGTTTCTAATATAGCCTATATTACTCAGTGATAATGTAGCTTTCTAACGGCAAAATAATTTTTGAAGTCGGTCCAGTAGTTTTTAAGTTTCGTTACATACAAAAATACAAAAACACAAATATTTCTATATAAATATTGACATACATACGTGTCAATAATTAAATTTTATTGATTTGCAAACTTTTATGTTAGTTTTTGTAAGGAACGTTGACATCACTTACGTACGAATCATTTTATTCAAATTATACCAACCTACCTATTTTTTTTTTTATTTTTTTTTTTATTACATAATTGCATTATTTATAATTTATTTTTGTGTGACATACTTAAAAAAATTATTATATTTGAATTAACTTTTATTATTAATAAATAATCTTCACTTCATTCACATTTACATTTTTCTCGATATTCTAATAGTAGATGCTTGTAACAAAAAAAAAAGTAGTGCATATTATATATTAATATATTCATTAATTAGTGACTCTTATAATAATATTATATCTATTAGAATTGGGTGGACATTATTTCTTCATTGATGTACTAACCTATTTCTTTAAATACTGGCTTAAAGGGGGCAATTTAGGAGAAATATTATTATATCTATATGATAACAGTTTATTTAAACCTTCTCAATATTAAATAAAATACATCAGAAAAAAAAAAACTTATTTATAATTTTATTAATTGCTTTTGTATGTAGTATTGATATTTTTCATCTGTCTTATTTTTTTTTTTAAATAGTTTTTTTATAAGTGCCACTACTAACCAATGAACCCATGTTGTTCGAAAAAAAAAAAAAAAATAGAATATATTTTTAATTGAAACATCAAAAATATCTGTCTATGTATGGCTGCATAAACAGGTGTTTGTGCAAATGTTGAAAAAAAGTCTATTCCAATTCGCATTTCTATAATCTCTCTCATTAAATATAATCTATTTGCTTCCATATACTCTAGGAAGTATATCAAAACGTTTTAAGTAAACACACATTGTCACCTTCAGCGCGGAACAGGCACATATCGGCCCGCCGCGGTGCTCACGGGGAAATCTATAACTGGCGGAAAGGTCGTAGGGGGCGCATTTCGACCCGCCGCCACACCCAGATGAAAGTTTATGATTTATTTTCCGCAGTTAAGGTGTTAATTCATGTTTCTATCATCACTAAAAATGATAAAAAGAAATATCTAATCACATAATCTTCCAATAATATAACCCAGTATCAATATAAGGACATTTAAATAAAATTATATTAAATAATACGGTCAGTGTATACCCTTGGGGGCGCTAACCTTTTTTTTTTTTGTTTGCGCTGGGAAATGCATTTACGCATACCGCCCAAGCCCGGGGGAGCAAGGACGGTTATGTGGGGCTCCTGGTCAGAATGACCAGACTACCCACTAAAACCCAGCGGTCTGCCCTCGACGCCTTGAAGTGGGACGCCACGGGATCGCTTGAAGCATACAACCGTGACGTCCCGGCGTTAGGCCTGACTGACTGTCAGGCCGCAGACAACAGAAGGAAAAGGACTTTCCCCGTCTCTACCTTGATGACCAATTTTTGGAGACCCCCGTCCCCCCAACTTGGTCTCACCTCCTCTATGGCGGAGGCAGAAGATGCGCATAACGCCTCCTCCTTTGGCCTCGCCTAGCTCTGCGAATAGGGTAACCTAACCTTACCTAACCTAACCTTTTTTTTTTTGTTTGCGCTGGGAAATGCATTCCCAACGCAAACAAAAAAAAAAATAACCCTAACCTAACCTAACCTAACCTAACTCCATAGAGCCCCCAAGGATACACCCCAACCAATAATACTTATTGCATATTTATATAATAACTGAAGATATTTGATGAATAAAAGATGTATTTACGTTGTGAATAATTAAATATATTGAAAAGAACCTTAGAGAAAAACGTTACAATTTAGGCGGGAGACAGAACAATGTTACCACAGACAATATAATATATTAGGAGCGCTGTAAGGGTTGCGTTCCATTTCATTTTGTCATATTCGTAGTAAGTTATTTAGATTATATAAAAAATTGCATTTAACGTTAAAATCATTTAAGAATACAATAATTAAATATTATAATAAGATTATTACGCGAAAAAGAATCAATCATCAAAGTCAAATCATTTATTTTGTATAGGCCTATGGGGACACTTACAAATTGCTAAGTTTACATTATTATTTTCTTATGTACTACTATAATACCATATTATATACATAATATTAAATAAATAAAAATATAGTCTACCACCGGCATCTGGAACAGGGTCTTTGACCAGTGGTTAGGGCTCCAGAGAGAGGAACTTCCTCACAATGCGCGCCGTCTCCAGAAGAACCGCCTTCTGAATCTGTCCCTTGATCCAGCTGCCTAACGCGAGCCTCTTTAGGTGTTTGTCGAGGTTCTTGGCTGGTAAGCTATATCGGAACAAAAATGTTATTTTTAATAAATTCCTTAAAGGCCGGCAACGCACTTGCGATGCCCCTGGTATTGCAGGTGTCCATAGGCGGCGCTGATCACTTACCATCAGGTGAAACGTCAGCTCGTTTTCCTCCCTATCGCATAAAAAAAAACTTTCGTATTAAAATTATTTATAATTGAAGTATTGAAAGATGTGTAGAATTTAATATTCATTCATATTGATATGTTCTCATGTTTAAATTTATTATTAATATTAGCTGGGATTGGGTCCTTAAAACAAGTGTATTTTTTTTAATTATCATAGATTATATACGACAATTGTGTAATATGTTTATAAAAGTTTTTTAGTTTGTAAACTGTCTGTCGATATCGACGCTTGAAAGACATTAAGCGACAAAATTCATAAAATGAGTTATACATGGCTGTTCGAATGGTGTAGAGACGGCGAGATCGAGGAACCCCCTCTTCCGCTCGTAGGTGCATCCTTGCACCTACGAGCACAGTCACTACCTCTCCCCTCACGGTAACTGCCCAAGCCGAGCTCGTGCCCTCTGTGGCGCCCTTGAGCTAGTTGCCACCCTTTTCCGACCTTAAGGCCTTGGTAGGAGTGCACTCTGCGCTCGCCACTCCTCCGGTAAAGCTGTAAAGGCCACATCACGGCCAACAGCGTAATCCATAAAAAAAAAACTACTACTACAGCCCTTTTAACGTCCCACTGCTGGGCACGGACGTCCCCTCAATGCGAGAGGGATTCAGGCCATAGTCCACCACGCTGGCCCAGTGCGGGTTGGCAGACTTCACACATCTATCGAGAACTAGTCAGTCAAGTTTGTGACGTGCAGGTTTCGTCACGATGTTTTCGTTCACCGTTTCATAGCAAGTGATAATCTCGGTCATTTTACGATTTTTTGGCGCTTAGTAAGGATTGTTTTTCAAGCGTCTATATTATATATTTAATCAATATAATCGTGTTTATTATAAGACAAAGAGCGACAAGCGAAAAGTGTATAATAGTAATAATTGGAAAACTTTGTAAAATAAATATTATATTTCCTTAAAATTGTATTTATATTATATTATATTTAAATAAAATACTAATGTAATTACTCAGTTAAGTCAGTTCTACGCTTCGATAGAGGTAGAACCACGCATTAACTGAGATAAACAGTAAGAAGGTTTTTAGCTAATGTTGTTGTATTATATACAGGTTATATAATATTTGTTGTTTATTACCTATAATAACTGGGTTTTGTTATAATAAGTATTTCTGGATGTAACTGGGATCGCCCCCAGTCCATTGTACGGTAATCAGAGTAGAAGCTTTGCTTAGTTTGGGATCATACGATGAGTATGTGTTGTCTGGCGATATTTGTTTATACAATCAAAGTACCAGGAGAGCATACCTGTCGAAGAGGTTGATAGCGTTGATGTGTAACTGGGATCGCCCCCAGTCCATTGTACGGTACCCATAGTACAAGCTTTGCTTAGTTTGGGATCATACGATGAGTATGTGTTGTCTGGCGATCTTAATTTATTAATATTTTAAATATTTTTTGAAAGTATATGTAATATTTAAGATACATATAACATATCTAGTCCTGCCCTGAACGTCTAAATCATTTAATAATATCAAAAATTATTGTTATTAGCAAAAAAAAGTGTACAATCATTTAAATTATATGAAAATTTATTAAAAATGTGGGTATATGAACTGAAATCAGGTATTTTTCTATAAACTACCCTATCCATAACCGCCATCCAAAATGACAATTTACAAATAGTGGAGTCATTATGGATACTCTATACTCCATTTGTTATAACATTAGAAATAAGAGGCTCGTAGAAGCAGGAGTGCAAACATTTTATTTCAAAAACAGTAACAAATAAACACAAAATTACTAAAATTCGGTAATAACAACAAACAAGGCGTAGCATTCAGAAGTATTCACATGTGATTGACAATCACAGAACATTATTTACGTCAATTGGACTGCCAACATAAACCGGCAAAATAAGAAAGATCCTGTTGTCACAACGGATGAAGGGATTAGGTAACATTTTAGATTTGGTAGGATTGTATCGTTCCCGGTTATTTAGGTTTTTTGTATCGACACTGTTATTTTAAATTGGAAAAAAATATATATCTTTTGGCGGATAAGGGAAGATCTTCCTGCCAGGCGGGTGGTATGCCTGGCGGGGTCCGCTACACCCCCGATGACGTTTGTCGGGGAATTTGTATATATAGTTCAGATCGTCGAACACACCAGTACCGCGAGCTAGGATTTTCATAGTACTTTGTATGGCGGATAATTTCTTGATCGCGTAGAATTGCGATGTGTCTACAGTCGCGCCATCTAGTAGCGACTAGTGGAAGTGTCGAGGCATTGGGTTCGCCACAATCTAAATGAAAGCCATTTAATTTAATAAGATAAATAGTGAAAATGATTAGTTACAGTGAGACTGCTGGTTTAAAAATATATTCTAATAAATTGGCGTCAATCGTAACTGTAATATGTTAATTGTTACTTTTGTTACAAAGTGTACATTAAAAAGAACCTTTTTAACTACTTTTTAATGCTATAACAAATGGAGTATAGATCAGGGATTCCCAAACTGGGTTCCGTGGAACCTAGGGGTTCCGTAGAATAGTCATCAGGGTTCCGCCAAAACTGTATAGCATACATTTGTCGGACATAATACCGAACGTTAAAACAATTTCATTCTTCACATTAAAACTTTAAGTTATGAATCACTTTTTATTTAAATAACTGTCGATTTACATTTGGACAGAGCTTTGGCTTCGCTGAGTGCTCGTAACAGAATGACGCTCCGTTTTTTTTTTTTTTTTTTGAATGGACTACGCTGTTGGCCGTGAGTTGGCCTTTACAGCTTCACCGGAGGAGAATGACGCTCCGAATGCTAGCGAGGCTTTATATAGGCGAGTTCTGACGTTGGCTGTCAGTCTGACGCGGCTGTCATGGCTTGGCATTGGCTTGGCGGTGGCTTTGGCATGGCATTGGCTTGGCTCGGCTTGGCATCTGGCGTGGTGTTACAATTACAAATTTCTTAAAAAAATGTTCATAAATTTCAGTGTTGATTTGCAATCATTTGATATGGGGTTTCATATAATAAAAAGTGTTTGGTTAGTGTTCCGTAATCTTTAAACTTTAAGAACCCATGTTCTAGACACTCTATTCTTTTACCACAGAAATTTAATATATTATATTATATAATATATTGATTATGTATATTTAATCTTTATGTTAAGTAGCAGTGGTAGCCGAGTGGTCGAACGCACGCCTTGCAATCAAAGTGTGCAGGTTCAAACCCCGGCTCGCACCTCTGGGTTTATGTGCGAATCTCATTTTCATCCGAGATCATCACTTGCTATGAAACGGTGTAGGAAAACATCGTGAGGAAACCTGCACGTCTGAGGGAACTTGACTAGTTCTCGATAGATGTGTGAAGTCTGCCAACCCGCACTGGGCCAGCGTGGTGGACTATGGCCTGAATCCCCCTCGCATTGAAGGTAGGCCCGTGCCCAGCAGTGGGACGTTAAAAGGGCTGTAGTAGTATATTGGCAAAGAGTTCCTTTTGGTATGGGCAAACAGTTTGACGAGCGATTTTTGCGCCCAAGTGTGTTAAAGGCCCCTTTAACATGTGTTAACCGATATGTAATAATTGATTTTGATACCATTATCGATTTTATCATTAATTATCATGCTTTTATCATTCTAAAGATAATACTTTAAAAAATATTTCAGTTCTTGTGTCACTAAACGTTAAAATTCACGTAAAAATTCATTTTTTTTTTTAAATATTATTCAAAATTGTCGTCTCACTACCACATTGTGTAACAAGATTGTTTTAATATTACTAGAAAAAAAATTTAAAGTTTCTATTTTTACTATAATAAGTGTTAAAAAGGATTCATCCGCCATCTTTATCGCTGCCATCGTCCATTTTTATTTATCATCATCATTTGCCTTACCTTGTCCCATTATTTGGGGGTCGGCGCAGTATGTCTTTTTCTTCCATTCATCTCGCTTTTCCGTCATACTGACATCCACTCCGATCTCATTCATACCACCCTTGATACATTCCATCCATCTTTTCTTGGGTCTTCCTCTCGCTCTATATCCGTCCACATTTATACTCATCACTCTTTAAGTCGCATGATTCTCATCTCTTCTCATCACATGTCCAAACCATTCTAATCTCCTACTTATTGGCGCCACTTTTATACTACCTCTGGTATACATTTATTATAATGTGTATTTATTATTTACAATTTTATTTATTATTTCTATTTTTATTTACAATGTGTATTTATTGAATATGCCCTTGCTATTAATTACTAGACACTGGCTGAAATACCCGCTGAACGCAGGTGGAGCCATTCCTCATCTTATTCCAATAAATGTCATCATTTCATTCATTTGGTAAAAAAAAAACTAAAAATATCGAAAATTAAAGTGTTTTAATAGGCGGTAGTGAGAAGGCTGATCTTAATAAAAAAGAAATTGTTTTTTTTTTTGTTTTGATATTGAGTTTTTTAAACGAATAATGTAATAACATCATCATCCAATACACAGATAAGCAATGTAAGTACCAATGAGTTCTTATATCAAAGAGGGAGTTCGACTTAAATATAACAAAAGGCGCCCGAAATAGGGCATAGCGAAGAGCGCCGACAGCGTACACAGTTCGAGCACCGGCCGCGTTCGACAATTTGAATATAAACTGGGTACTTATCGTAGAGCGACTACACCCGATTTACATTGCGACCACCTCTACCTATACCGAGTATCATCATCATCATCATCATCAGCCGGTGTCAGTCCACTGCTGGACGTAGGCCTCTCCCAAGATGCGCCACTGAGCCCGATCTTCGGCTCTTCTTCTCCAGTCACTGCCCACCGCTTTGCGTATATCGTCGCTCCACCTGGTCACAGGACGTCCTACACTACGTTTGCCGATTCGCGGTCTCCACTCTAGGACACGTCTACCCCAACGGTTGTCAGTCCTGCGGCAGATATGACCGGCCCACTGCCACTTCAGTTTGCTAATCCGTTGAGCTATGTCGATAACTTTAGTTCTCTGGCGAATTACTTCGATCCGGATTCGAGTATCACAATGGCCTTTAATACATGCCCGCCGAACCATTCCGTTTTTATCATATAAGATTCATTCATATATATACACATCTCATTGTATGAAGCTTTGGCGTTAAAGGGAAGATCTTCCTGCCAGGCGGGTGGTATGCCTGGCGGGGGGACCTTATCGAGGGGGGGAAAGGCTATGTCACATGTTTGGAATCAGCGTTTTTTTCTGCGTCGACTGAGTATGCTCTTCTGTAGTTAAAAAAAAACCGGCCAAGTGCGAGTCGGACTCGCGCACGAAGGGGTCCGTATCACTATCTATAAAACAGCAAAAAAATCACGTTTGTTGTATGGGAGCCCCTTTAAATATTTATTTTATTCTGATTTTTAGTATTTGTTGTTATAGCGGCAATAGAAATACATCATCTGTAAAAACATCATCTGTCTAACTATCACGGTTAATGAGATACAGCCTGGTGACAGACGGACGGACGGACAGCGAAGTGTTAGAAATAGGGTTCCCGTTTTACCCTTTGGCTACGGAACCCTAAAATGTCGCTTAAGTCAAATAGCCTTTCACGCCTCAAAATGATTTCATATACTGTACATGACGAAAGGGTGCACTCTTGGTGTTCCCATTATGAATGGAATTGTCTACTACTACTACTACAGCCCTTTTAACGTCCCACTGCTGAGCACGGGCCTCCCCTTAAAGCGAGGGGGATTCGGGCCATAGTCCACCACGCTGGCCCAGTGCGGTTTGGCAGACTTTACACATCTATCGAGAACTAGTCAAGTTCCCTCAGACGTGCAGGTTTCCTCACGATGTTTTCCTTCACCGTTTCATAGCAAGTGATAATCTCGGATGTAAATGAGATTCGCACATATACCCAGAGGTGCGAGCCGGGGTTTGAACCTGCACACTTTGATTTGAAGGCGTGCGTTCGACCACTCGGCTACCATTGAATAATCGGTTCATTCTACAAAACATTTTTTTTTATTATTTATTGATTTAAAAAGAAACGAACATTGCATAAGTTTATGAATAGGGTTAAGTGCGAGTGTTGTTTAAGTGTTTGCAATTCGGTACTTAAGAATGAATTATATATACTACACGATAAGGGTGTATCATAAGTCTGAAATAATATTTTGGGTACATGGTAGCTCATATGTGGATGCTTAGTGAAGACAGTTTATACCTAACTATCATAGTTTCTGAGTTATAGACCTTTGAATATTTGTCACAGGTATCGTGTTCTGGCCTTTGGGTACATCCATAACCCTATTCAGCAGTGTAAAC
Organism: Ptilodon capucinus; assembly: GCA_914767695.1. Classification (NCBI taxonomy): domain Eukaryota; kingdom Metazoa; phylum Arthropoda; class Insecta; order Lepidoptera; family Notodontidae; genus Ptilodon; species Ptilodon capucinus. The sequence goes on from OU611837.1 coordinate 4,564,231, forward strand.
TACACTTATGAGGGGCGACTACTAATATTCACAAAACAGAACATGCAAATAGTACATAGAACTCGAGACATTAACGAGTCACAGAAATCGACGATGAAAAAAATCAAATTTTTATACCATTCAGTTGTATATCTAATACTGATGCAAAGTATTATTTCGGACTACTAATCATGTAGATAGATGTGTATTTATTGATAGCGTTTTTGCTATTAATTACTTGACATTGGCTGGAGTACCAGCTAAGCGCAGATGGAGCCGTTCCTCATCTTATTCCATTCAATTTCATTCATTCATTTCGTAAAAAAAGTAGAAATATTACACGCAGTGACATCGTTTTGGTACTGACAAGAAAATATAGAGCGTGTTTTGACGCTCCTATTCGCTCAAGGACTTCAAATATGGTAGTATGCTAGATTTATTAATTTTAACAAAAAAAAACACCAACTTGGGATCCAGTAATTAATATGATTAAATCCAAAACCAAGCGTACCATTGCAAGACCTCAAGACACTGTGAGCACTTTCTGCGTGGATCGGACCGCAAACAACAACTAAATATGAGGGTACCCAGTTATTAACTATGACATCAGGACGTCTAACACCTCAGTCCCCCCGTGACCATGGTTGCTGTAAAGCAGCCGAAACGTCGGGAAAATAAAATAGTAAATTAACGCGATAGAATCCGTAAAATAGTTTTATTTAAAAAAAAAACAACTTTTAACAAATAAACAGTGGTAGCCTCGTGGGCAGGAAGGCGGGCGGCCTTGAACGTAAGGGGTGCCAGTTCAAATCCCGGGCCCGCACCTCTGAGATAATTTTCATGTGAAAATGTAATATCCAATAATTATTACCACTTGCTGAACGGTGAAGAAAAACATCGTGAGGAAACCTGCAGGTCTATAGAAAGGCGTGTGAAGTTCACCAACCCGCACTGGGCCAGCGTGGTGGACTATTGTCCAAATCTCCCTCGTATTGAGGGAGAATGTGCCCGGTATTACATTGGGACCAAAAATACATTGGCGATGCGTGGGCGCACTGCCGTGCACCTCAGCCTACCCCTTCGGGAATACAGGCGTGAAGATGATGTATAACAAAAAAAATCCTCTTTTTTTTTGTCCGCAATAACTCATTACCTAATAAATGAACTTAAAACGTTGACAGCGGCACTAATTTTTTTAATTCTTTCCATTCCTGCGGTACGGGGCGTTTAAGACCTCGTTAGCAAACTGTCACTTTGACAGTAAGGGGCTTATTAAAGTAGATACACCACTGCATTCTGTTTTAATATGGCACTTAAGAAAGTACTATATGTCTTAAGCGACATTTTTATAACTTTACAGGAGAGCATAGTCATTCGACGCAGAAATACTTGCTGATTCCAGAATCAGAATCAATATCTCTAATAAAAGTCAAAATCGCCCAAAAGTGTCCCTTAAGTAAAATTGTTTTTCACCCCTCGATATTATATTCTTCTCTTTTGTAAACTAAATCAAATTTAAGTTACGGCCTCCGCATGGCAGAAAAGGCTATGTTTTTCTCAGCCGCATCGCAAGGAAGACACATACGAGGCGTATTAGACCTCGTGCCGCAATAAACGTGTTAAAACTGCATATTTTCATAATTTTAGATCACATATAATATTGATAAAAGTTGTTATCACACGACCGATTATAACAACATATTATGATAATGATAAAGACTTGAAAATTGATTAATGGAACACAGCAGATTACTGAAGTTCTTCAAACCGCAACGATCGATGTGAGTATCCTATTTTTATTAATCACACCCCTGCTCACCCCACTTGAATTTCAGTTTAATGATACTTTTTTTTCAAAATATGCAACGTTTTATCTATCCGTCAATGTTATTTTCATCGAAATCGGTTCAGTACTTTTTGAGATAAGCATTTGTTAAGTTTGTGTATTTTTGATTATTAATATTTTTTGTGATTATGCCAAACCCTCTTCTAATGCAAAGGTTTCTGCTTACCCTTTCTAGGGGAAATAGTAGTGATAATATATTAAGTATTACGAATTAAAATAAAAAAGTATAAAAAAAAAAGATTAGCCCACTGACTTTCTAGCCGGATCTTCTCAATCAAAGCCACTTTTGGATTCGGTAGCCATTATAAGGAAAAATACTTAACATTTTGTAAGTGTGCCCGTATGTCTATACGAAATTAACATATATTTTTATGATTTCAGACCGGATATGGCGGAAACACCGACATTTAAAGTCCAAATTGATTATCAGAAGCCTGAAAATGTGGAGGCCGAAGTACCAGGATCGCAGGAGATAAGAGAGATCGATAGTGACGCAGTCGCCGAAGTGACGGATGATTTCACCCTATCACCTGTTATAACTGTCACCAAAAAGGAAGCGACTTTCACGAAGGGTGATTTGAAACTGCAAAAAGTCACCGTCACCGAAGACATAGCGGTGAGTTACCAGCATTTGTTTAAAAAGGAAACCATACCCGGAAAGACAGTTGTTACCAGTGTGCAAAAATTTGAATATAAATATTAATTATTTTTATTGTTATTTTATTGTTTACCCAAAAACCATACATAAGCAGAAGCATAATAATAATAATAGACCTTTATTATTTTTAATTCTATTGACAAGGAAGACAGATTGATAATTAGGTACTAGGTACTAGGGACCCATAACCTCCCAATGCAACGTTAGTTTCGGACGATACCATTATTGTTTGCCGCCTAATTTTTATGGACTCCTAGTCATCTTTATCATAATTTTAGCGAAATTATGCAAATTTCCTTTATAATTAGGAGACGCCTAACAAAGCAGTCTCCAATAGCAGCATTAATGATATTTAAAGCATCTCGTTAAGGCGTTTACTAATGAAAAACCTTACATCGAAAATTGATTATTTACGTCACAGATAAAACACTGTTTATCTTCAAGTTCGACGATTATGATATCATTCATAAAATATTTTAACAATACTCCCATTCTTCCGTGTGTCATAGCTATTTAAAAAAAACATAACGCATCTACCTACTTATAAAGCTCCGGACATACAAGGACGAGTTGACACAGGCGATAAAATTTCAAAACGAACTACGAACTCTATACGTAAAGATTGAATTTCTGTGATAAAAGTCACGCGACTAATTTGGCTAGAGTCATCCATGACATTTCGTTGAAAAATGTGCTTTAAGTATAAGTTAATACAGTCCGTTTTGGCATTGGGAAAAATGGCTCTCGGGCGTCTTTTATGTCCTAAAGTATATTTAACTTTCAGATGGACGAGATTCAAAATGGCGGACAAGCGAAAGTCACTCGCACATACCAAAGTTTGCAAAGAGATGGGAAAACAATTACCAGGACAACATCAAGCACTAAGAGTTACCACGAACACTCCGCTATAGACGGTAAGGTGTCTTGAGACGCATCGATGTAATTTTTAATTTACGTAGTTTAATTTTATGGGTTCCTGGTAGTTCTTCCAGAAAAATTATCACCCCTGTATTCCCCGGAACGGGTTGACAGGGGTACACCGCAGTGCACCTATATTCGCCGATGTATTTTGGCCCCAGTGTAATAGGGGGCGAGACTATTGCCATATTACCGAGCACATTGCTCCTCAATGCGAGAGAGATTTGTGTCACTACCCAGTGTGAGTTGGTTAACTTCACACGACTTTCTATAGACGTGTAGGTTTCCTTGCGATCCGTCACCGTTCAGCAAGTTGTAATCATTTTTGAAAATGACATTCGCACATGAACATCTCAGAGGTGCGGGCCTGTGATTTGAACGTACAAGGCGATCGTTCTACCAATCAGGTTACCACTGCAGAGCGTAGTTTCATTTTATGGGTTCCTAGTAATTGTTACAGAAAAACATGATAGTAATAGATTTACAGCAGAGTTTATACTATCATAGTTTCTGAGTTATAGACCTTTGAATATTTGTCACAGGTATCGTGCTCTGGCCTTTGGGTACCTACATCTATAGCCCTATTCAGCAGTGTAAACTACACTTATGTGGGGCGACAACCAATATTCACAAGCGAGCATGCGAATTTTACATAGAACTCGAGATATTACGAGTTATAGAAATTGACGACGATTTAAAATTCACAGTTTTCTGGTATTTTCAGATAAACCTCACGAGGAAAGAAAATCCAGGATTCCAACGTTGAAATTCCAGCAGACAGTTGAAAAAGTCAAGAAAGACACAAAATCACGAAAAAAGCAGGATGATGAAGTAAGTGAACAAGATTTTTAAGCTATATGAGCTATACGAGATTCCATTTAAGCCATCGACACACTAAGGATTCAAGATTCGCTCGTAAATGTTTTGCCAAATAACAAAATGGACTCTCTGTATAATTATCATAAAGATTGAATTTCTGTGGGAAAAGCGCCGAGACATTTATCGGAGATATCGACTCCGATTTATTTGACGTTTATCTGACATCTGAACTTGCAGCCCTCAACAAATTTATGTATGATTTAACTATTCGCAACGTAGAACACTGGTATACAACACGTTTGATGCGTTGTGAGGTCATATTGGCTCATTACGAACTTTTATCCAGTGCACAGCGCTCAAAAAGTTAGTACAGCCATGAGTCAATATGACCTCATGACGCACCAGCTGTCAAATTGACTCATAGGAGTACTAACAATCCCCAACGAACGGCGGTAAACTTTAAAATATATTACAGGTAGCAAAACGACCTCGAAAGTCATCTATACCAAAACTTAGCAAAGAAACCAAAATAGCAATAAAAAAGATTGAGGCGCGCAAAGAATTAGCAGCCGACGATGAATTTGAAAAGATATATGAGCAATTGGCGAAACAAAATGATGATGATAAAGTTATATCCGTCAAACATGAAGATCCAGAGAAGCTAGACAGCAAATTCGAAGAACTTATCCATTCTTATGAAGAAGACGACAATACTAGTGTTCTACAAGTCGAGAGACTGAGACAAACGAAAATACCGGCTTTACGACGCCGCAAATTGGAAGGCGACGGTAGCAAAATGAGTTCTATCGTCAATAACATCAGACTCCAAAATGCCGTGAGGAATTCCCGTGAGTTACCGATAGAAGATGAATTTGGGGAGATTACAACGAAGACTATAACTACGAAGAGATTTGATCGAGTTATCAGCCGAGAAGCGGCCGATGATGCTAATAATACAGGGGTATTGAAAACTACACGTATTATCAAACAAACATCTAAAATTTCTACACCTGTGGTAACTGAAAAGTTTGCTACAGTTGATAGCGGTAACTTTGAAGAAGTAACAGCAATTGCACACGATAATTCAGATGATGGCAAAGAAATAACAGAAACTACACAAATTGTTAGACAGAGCTCAAGAATCACTTCGCCAATGATAACAACGGTAACACGTACTGAGAATATAGCTCCAATGGATGCTAACGATATCAAAATTGGTGATGTAACAACAATCGTTGACGCTAATATTGATTCTAATGATAATAACGAAGAAGTAACCAGAACGACGAGACATATTAAACAAATTTCAAGACCTATAGTAACAAAATATACTGTTGAGTCTACTAAAATGGATATCGATGAGGATAACGTCCAAGAAGTAAGTAATTCGTATGATAATAACGAAGAAGTAACGAAAACAACGAGAATTATTAAACAAACCTCTAAGATCGCTCAACCAGTGGTAACATCAGTAACACGTACTGAAAATATAACAAAAAATACGAATGATATTGAAATTGGTGAAGTAACAAAAGTTGATGGTTATAATGATACTAATGATAGCAAAGAAGTAACAAAAACAACGAGAATTATTAAACAAACCTCTAAAATAGTTTCGCCAGTGGTAACTACAGTAACACGTGTTGAAAGTGTAACAAAAAATAGTAATGATGCTGGAATTGGTGAAGTAACAAAAGGTGATGGTTACAATGATTCTAATGATGGCAAAGAAGTAACGAAAACAACGAGAATTATTAAACAAAGCTCGCCTATAGTAACTATAATAACACGCAATGAAAATAAACCGGATACAAATAATGACCAAATTCAAAAAGCAGTGAAAGATAATTTAAATGACGATAACAAACAAGTAACCAAAACAACACAAATAGTTCGACAAAGCTCTAAAACAACTACACCAGAAGTAACGACAGTTACGCGTACGGTAACAAAAATTGATACTAACAGTGATACGACTGATCAAGATGTAACTACAAATAGGATAGTAACCAAGCATACTAGTATTCCTAAAGTAACAGATACCAAAATGATTGTAGTTAATACTACTGAGAGTAACGTAACTGATATTGGAGACACAGCTCGTAATATTGCAAGACAGAAAATCATAAAAGAGATAAGTAAAGTTAATCCTGTGATTACTAAAGGCGAAGTTATTAATAGTCCTGATAATATAAACCCTGATAAAATACAAAAGAATGATTTAAGGCACGAAGGTGCAACAAATACTCAGAGTATAATAAATATTTCTAAAGTTGTAACTCAAACAAGTGTGAATTCTGATACAGGTGAAATAAAAGAGAGTTTTAAAACTGATTCAACTCTAGAAACGAGTTCTTATATTGATGATAGCATTACTAAAGGTGTCACAACAAAAGGAGTTATGATAACAGAACAAATTGCTAGGGAAGGTATTAGAATTGGAATTCCCGTATTTGATACAATGTTTGATGAATCTATAACGGCTACTGACGTGAACGATGATCATAAGAGAGGTGTCGAAGCAGATAAAGTAAGAGGTAGCATTAAAATTACGCATGTAACTCGTACGCATAGTCAAGAGAGCGCACATAATGTAGAAATCGATAAAACGCTTAATTGGAAGGCAGATACGAATGAAATTAAAAATAAACTAAATGAACATAAACCCATCAATCAACATCCAATTCCAAAGATGAGTAAAACATTCGTTACAAAAAAGATTAATAATATTGAAAAAGAATTTAAACCTACTGAAGATAGATTTAAAGATCAAAATACTGTTAAAACTGATAAAAGTCAAACAATTTTCAAGAAAGAAACAAAATCTCATGTAATTGATGTTTCTAATCAGAAAGAGATGAAAGATGTAAAAGACAAGGACAACAATACAGAAGACATAACAGTCAAAGGCAATGTTAGCAGACTGATTAATGTACTAGGAACACAGGAACACCGTGAAGTGCATAAAGATTTATCTAACGACTACGTTGAGGTGGATATAGTTAACCAGGAAAGAATAAGAAGATTAGATAAGATGATTTCTGATTTCAATAAGGTCGATTTTAAGAATATCGAATTAAGCAAGAAAGAGATGGAATATAGCGTTGTTTCTCCTCAAGATCGTGAAGAAGATGTTACTGTACTGAAAGGTAATGTTAGTAGGCTTATTCATAAGCTCGGAGCGAAGGAACCAGAAACCAATAAATCAAAAGATTACACAATATTTGATGAAAAATCCTATCACAAAGATATTAAACAGACTGAGTATAATATCAAACATATAAGCACAGTTGGGACTGCACTTAAGAAAGAGATAGCAGATACCAGTGACACAACAGAAAACAGAGACAACAATAATGAAACTAAAGAAGAAATAATTGAGAGTGTCAAAGGTAATGATAGCTTTGAAACAAAGACAGCAGATATTGGTACAGTAAAACTAGAAAAGGATAGCAATATAGAATTAGGTACAGTTAACGCTGAGAATAAGGAAGATGGCAGTTTGCTTGCAGAAAATGATACAGAGAAAGATGATATTACAAGAGTTAATGTTAGCAAGCTTATTACAAAGATAACCACACAGGATATTGATAACACTGAACTGGTAGCCAAGGCTAATGAAAATGAACTTCCTAAAAAGAAATCTGTTCTGACGAAAATCGCCATTTTTGAAGTAAGTACATCGACCTTACCATGTCTTAAACTATTCTTGTATCAATAGTGACTGTCATGTTTTGACAGATTTTGTACCGAGGCAAGAACGCCCGCCTTGAACGTAAGGGGTGCAAATTCAAATCCCCGCACCTCTGAGATAATTTTCATGTGCGAATGTCATTTTCAACAATGATTACCACTTGCTGAACGGTGAAGGAAAACATCGTGAGGACACCTGCACGTCTATAAAAAGGCGTGTGAAGTTCATTAACCTGCACTGGGCCAGCGTGGAGGACTATGGCCCAAATCTCCCTCGTATTGAGGGGGAATGTGTCCGGTATAATGGCAATAGGCTCGCCCCCTACTACATTGGGTCTTGAGAAGTGTGGGCGTACTGCGGTGCACCTTCGGGGAATACAGGCGTGATGATGTAACTCATTTTATCAACTGAATGTCAACAAAGACTGGAGCGAATTTGACATGTATGATGATGGGTGAACTTCACACGCTTTTCTACAGTCGTATAAGTTTAGTCAAGATATGTGCCTTCAACAGCAAGTGATAATCACTTTTAAAAATGACTTTGGCACAAGTAATCAGTGTATTCCAGAGGTCTGCTATTTACACAAGGGCTGCTCCTTGCGTAAATAGCAGGCGTTTCACTATCTAGGCTACCACTGCTGTTATTACATTGTTAATAAGACACATTTTATTTTGCAGCAACTAGAACCAAAAGAATCTTACCTAAAACCACATCAAACACGCACAGAGAATAAAATATCAAAATTATTTACAAAAGACATAAAGATTAATGAAAAACCAAGAATAGTTGACGAAGTACTGAAAAGCCAAGCAAAATCCAACCATAATGATGTCGACAGTAAAGATGTTATTGGTATGATATCTGTTGATGAAACTACAGTTAGAACAGAACCTGTAATCGTTAATGAAATATGGAAAACAAGTTTAGATATAGATAGAAGAGTACATAATATGTCTGTCAGTCATAGCCAAGAGATATTGAGCTTTGAATCTGGTAATGATACAGTTGAAATTAGCTTAAATGATAATAGTACAGATCACGCTTATGACCAGCAAAATGATGAAGAATTAACCAATGCAAACGTACACTCAAATATGTACGCTATTTCTGCGAATGATAGGGTTCATAATGAAGCAACAGAAGCTACGACTGAGAGTTCCAAACAAATTTACGATCGAGTCAAACATAAATATGATATTTACGAACAAAACGCTGTAACTATGTGTAAAGATATAAAGAGATCAGAATCAAGGGAATATACACTTAAACACAATAGTTATACAATTGAAAATGGTGCAACAACCGCTGATATTAAAAGTGAATTTACATTTGATTATCCCATTGTTAAATCTGAAGGATTTAATGACAGTGAAGTAAAAACAGTAGAATATGATGCGGGTGACTTTAAATACAATAAACGGTACAGATTTGGGTCCAAAGAGGATTATAGGAGAGCTAGGTCGTACGCGGAAACGGATCTAGGCGATGCTGTAAACGGAAAAGTTAATATGATGATTGGTAGGATGAGATCCGTCGATTTTGAGAGGGGCAATGAAGGTACAGTCAAAGCAGAGAAGATAAACATCAAGGAAATGCCAAGGAAGAGTTCTGTGTTGGAGAAAATCGCACTTTTTGAGGTAAGTACACTTCCATAACAGCGAAAACCTGTATTCTATCCAGTCTGTATATTTTACTGAGGATGGAATTGTCTGTCTTTCTACGTCCCAACCTTCGTGTCAGTTATTATCCAACACATAAAGTAGCCAAAATTACTCTTTGTAAAATTAGCTATCTGCCATTGTAAGTCCCGTCAAGATCAGTCCAGCCGTTTCGGATATTACTCAAAAGTAAATCGACACTTTTATTTACTTTGTGAGTTAAATTTATTATTGAAGTTGGTACAATTCTTTTTACTATTCTTAATAATGACATTTTTATATATTATAAAAATGTATTTCATTATCCGAACCTGATACGGTGCTACCAACTGACGTCATTATTAAAAATGAAAGAAATTGGCAGTACTATTTACAAATATTTATAAACTACCCACATATTTTGAACAAAAAAAAATGTTCCGGGAATTCAAACGTTTTGAAAATCAGTTGCCACCGGAACTCCGTTACTTGTAGACCTGCTATTTAAAATCACATTATTTTATTATATAAAAGTTTAATAACCAATTAAAAATGAAGTTTATACTAATAATTATGTGTTTAATAATGGTAAGTTGTAGTTGTTTTCTTAAAATATATTATATTTAAGACATTAGGTTTATGGAATTTCCCCACCACGTAGTCTGTATTCTGAGTGATCTGGAAATCTACCAACTGAATATTAGTAGAGATTTTCAAGGCATGAAAACATCATCTTTTATCTTCATCTTATTTTTTTAACGAAATGAATGAATGATGAAATTTAATGGAATAAGATGAGGAATGCCCCACCTGCGTTTAGCGGGTATTTCAGCCATTACACATTAAAAATAAAAATGGATGATGACAGTGATTAAGATGGCGGATGAAGCTCGTCTTTTATCATTAGTAGCTAAAATATAACTAGTCTAATGACTTCAAGGTGACAATATCTAATGTCTAGACTGGTCATATTCTACATATCGAGGGTTGAAAAGCTATTTGACTTAAACGACATTAGAAAAATTAGCTGATTCCAAATATATATAAGTGTCGCTTAAGTCACGTGTACGCCACGTTGCCTGTTGTTCGATCGATCTGGAAATTGAATAACTCAATATTTGTAGAGAGACTGGCTTCAGCTTTAATAGCATAAAATAAATACATCATCATAGGTACTAGCAGTGGTAGCCGAGTGGTCGAACGCACGCCTTGCAAATCAAAGTGTGCAGGTTCAAACCCCGGCTCGCACCTCTGGGTTTCATGTGCGAATCTCATTTACATCCGAGATTACCACTTGCTATGAAACGGTGAAGGAAAACATCGTGAGGAAACCTGCACGTTTGAGGGAACTTGACTAGTTCTCGATGTGTGAAGTCTGCCAACGCGCACTGGGCCAGCGTGGTGGACTATGGCCCGAATCCCCCTCGCATTGAGGGGAGGCCCGTGCCCAGCAGTGGGACGTTAAAAGGGCTGTAGTTAAATACATCATCACGCCTATATTCCCCGAAGGGGTAGGCAGAGGTGCACTGTAGTGCGCCCACACACTACAGTGCACCACAAGGGGCGAGCCTATTGCCATTATACCGGGCACATTCCCCCTCAATACTGGGGAGATTTGGGCCATAGTCCACCACGCTGGCACAGTGCGGGTTGGTGAACTTCACGCGCCTTTCTATAGACGTGCAGGTTTCCTCACGATGTTTTCCTTTCGTTGCTTTCTTACCTTATGTCTATCTATTTTATAATTATGTGCTGTTCTTTTCTTATGTGTGTACTGCTGTGCTGATTAAATATTTTTAATTTCATTTCATTTCCCTCTATTACATTGGGACCAAAATTCATTGGTGAATTCTTTCGAGTCCTATAAAAGAAAATAGTCATTTTTGTTTGTCAAATCCAGATTTTATCTATCACAAATCTAATCGAAGATTAGAAATATCTTATCTTATGGTATACATATGATTTCATTTCAGTCTCAATCCATGTTTGAATAACAATAGAATTTTATAAACTCCTCAAATTTTTCTAGGGGAAAGCCACAACGAGGTTCGTGAGTTCCACCAGCAGAGCTCCAAGAGTCACCAAGAAAGCCGCCTTTCATGTCACTACCGAAGATATTCGCCAGGAGTGGACCACGGAACAGGTACAAAGCTCACCCATCGATTTCTATACCTCAACAACTGTCGCTTAACTTCTCAATATTTCCAGGGTAATGTAACTACAGTGAAGATGGAGATCGTGTCTGAATTACCACCGAAAATTGTTGAGAAACCGGTGATTACTGAAGAAATGTACCAGGAGAAGATAAGAGAGTTGGAGGCGGCTAAATCTTTGTACCAGCCTGTGGAGGTGTCGACTGTCACTTTGGGGAATGGGGTGAAGATGCCTGTAATCGCTCTGGGCACAGCATTGGTAAGACTTCTTATTGTTTTCTGATATCCTAGTACTCTTATATTATTTGATTGCACCCTCGCCCTTGAAACGAAACATGCGGGTTAATATACTGGACATGGCCCGGTGTGACGTCATTTTCTCGACGAATCTGACAGTTGAAAGAGATAAAACTTGTCTGCTTAGACTCCGCCCACAAGCTGACTCCGCTCACTCGTCGCTGCGAAGCTTCTCTCTCTACTCTAATTATACTTAATGTTTCACATCTGCAAAGCGTCCCGGGACGGCTACGTTATTTTTTTAATTAATTATTTGTAGTTCACTTAAGAATAGGGATAGCCACAGGGGAAGATAGCTTAGGGCATCAAGTTACCTTAATCCGGCACTGGCTATTCTCAAGCCAATCATCCAAGCCGTTATCGAAATACTTACAACATGGTATTGTATTTCAGTTGGAACCGCGTCTCATTCCTCATATAATTGGAGCAGCCATAGACCTCGGATATCGGGCCATAGACACTGCTTATATCTATGGAAATGAAAAGGCTATAGGCGACGCAATAAAAGCCAAAATCGATGACGGAACTGTGAAACGGTGAGATAAATAAATAACATCCGATTTTTATTTATAATATACACCTCACTATTGAATTTGCAAGAGCTATTAATTACTTTACATTAGCTGAGATATCCGCTAATCGCAGGTGCCATTCCTCGTCTTATTCCATTAAATTTGATGATTTAATTCATTCATTATTTCATTGATTACCACTTGCTGAACGGTAAAGGAAAACATCGTAAGGAAACCTGCATGTCTATAGGCGTGTGAAGTTCATCAATCCGGACTGGGCCAGCGTGGTGGACTATGGCCCAAATCTCCCTCGTATTGAGAGAAAATGTGGCCGGGATAATAGCAATAGGTTCGCCCCCTATTACATTGGGACCAAAATACATCGGCGAAGTGTGGGTGCACTGTAGTACAGGTCTGACTACCCCATCGGGGAATACAGGCGTGATGATGTATGTTTCCGTGTAATTATAATATATGCCACAAGTATATAAAACTAAAAAAACTTTGTGAATCAGAATCAGAATATTCTTTATTAATATAAACCAATACAGGCACTTATGAATGGTCAATAAATAGTAAAAATTGTAGCTCTACCACCCATTCGGAATGCATTTCCTATGGAGAAGAATGGGCAAGAAACTCCATGGGTGCTTTTTTCAAATAAGGATTTAAATTTTTGTGTTTTTCTTAATTAACAATTATACAATATAAAGTTAATGAGGCTATACATTCTCAAAACACAATTAAATCACTAAACAAACTACGTGTTGAACAAGATTTAAAGGTAGGAAGGAGGAGGAAAACGGGACAAATAGCTAAAATCCCATAAATGAGTTCCTATGGAGCCGGACCAGCGCCTGACCAAGCGTGTTTATCCTCTAAATAATCACCTATTGTGTAGTATGCGCGCCTGGATGGTGTATGTCTAATGCAAGTTTTAAATTTAGTTTCATTTAGGTTAATGACGTTAGAGGGGATTTTATTATAAAATTTGACACAGTACCCCATAAAAGATGTGTGAATTTTCGCCAGTCGAAAGTGTGGTACATGAAAACAAACCAGTGAATACCAGAGTAATAGTAACTTCTTATACTTCTCATATCGTTGGCTACTTAGTAGGTACTTACAGTTACTTAAAATACAAGGATTACATGAATCAAAGGAGCTTGTTTTTGACTCGATTTATTAATTGTTAAATTGCTTCTTCTCAGTGAGGACCTGTTCATCCTTTCGAAGCTCTGGAGTACCTTTCACCGCGAAGACCTGGTGGGAGTAGCATGCAACAATTCTCTTAGTAACCTGGGACTGGATTACATTGACCTATTTCTTATACATAACCCCATGTCTTTTAAGGTAAGAGTACCAATTATAATACTGTATTTAGAACTAAGAATGTTGTATAATTTTCATTGTTTGGAGTACAATAAAGAGTAATCTATCTATCTCTATCTACCCGCCGTTGTTTCTTTGTTTAAAACTTGGGCTCAAGCCAAAACGAACTCTGACAAAATTAATAAAGATTAAATTAATAAAAATTAACCTGCACTGCGCCAGCGTGGTGGACAATTATAGGCTTCCCCTTGCATTGAGGAGAGGTTTGATCCACAAGGCTACTAGTTATTATTACTAGGAGTACATGAACTCGAGCTGGTAACCCGCACTGCGCCAGGGTGGTTGTCTATTGACTTCCCCGTTGCATTGAGGGGAAGGCTGATCCACAAGACTAATAGTTCAACCATCGTGTGGGTCAACCAACTAAAGTACACCTCTATCTATGCCACTAAAATATATAAGCGTAATGATGTATAAATTCCCTTAACAGGAAGGCAGCGATCCTATTCCAAGGATTGCTACAGTTCTTCAGTATTCAGAACATGATTATATGGACGCCTGGTTTGCTATGGAGAAGCTAGTCACCCAGGGTCTGGTGAGAAGCATCGGAGTCAGCAACTTCAACTCTACACAAATCCAGAAGATCCTGGACAAGGGACGCGTCAAGCCGGTCGTTAACCAGGTAAACATGAAACTAAGGAGATAAAATATAATTTGTACACGCGAAGAATTTGCAATGTAAACTGAACTGTATTAGAATTGTTTTAAAGTATAAAATCGAATGAATATGACAATGATATTTGAATTTCTTTCGATATCGCGATCACGCTATTATGTACTGTACATCAAGGTAATACGGTAGACTTTTAATTGACGCAAAAAAACACTGTAAACACACACACAAACAATTCGAATCGCGATAGAAGAGTTTTTGGCCATCTTGCGGGTTCGGAATTTAACTGGTCTGGGTGTAACTGGGATCGCCCCCAGTTAGGGTTGCCAACTGTACTATAAAATATAGTATTGTACTATATTTTAGCTCTGCGTACTATATACTGTTGAAAAAATACATAAATAGTACGCAAAATTACTATATTTTTGTGCCTTGTAATCTCCATTTGCAAAGACTATATCTATATATACTATATTTAATATATACTATATCGTTCTTCGGAACGGCACGACAACTAAACAAAACTGTCACTGTCAACTACTGTCAAGTGAAACACGATTTCACAATCCCATAACATTAGATTGTAACATTTTAGTAGTATATTATAGTATTTGCTTATTGTGTCGTCTATTCCCTTTTTATGTGTTATTTTGTGTTGTTCAGACAGAATTAATCCCAATAAAAAGTCTACTTTGGTGTAAACGCCGATTGTTCAATTAAGCTCCATCGTGTCTCCTCTACTACGTCGACATTGGCAGAATCACATTAGGCCTGACTCAATGGAAAGAGGCCATTAACACAAAAAAAAAAAAGTACTGGATTCATCCGCCATCTTTAGCACTGTCATCATCCATGTTTATTTATTTATAATGTGTATTTATTGAATTTGTCCTTGCTATAATTACTGGACATTGCCATAAATACCGCTAATCGCAGGTGCAGGCATTCCTCATCTTATTCCATCAAAATATCATCATTTCACTCATTTCGTAGAAAAATAAAACTAAAGTACTGGTCTTCTTAACGTACCGCGGTACCGCTTAAAAAGGTGCCGTCTTGTTTAGACTTTTTTTTGGACTGACTGACACTTTTTTGTAGGATTTTTGTGAATACCTACTATATTTTTGAGCACTATACTATATATTTTACAACTCTGGCTGCAAAATACTATATTTTCGAAAAAAAATTGTTGGCAACCCTACCCCCAGTCCATGTACGGTACCAATAGTACAAGCTTTAGTCTGGGGTCATACGATGAGAACCTATGTGTTGTCTGGCCTCTATTTATTTATAGCTACCCTCTTTTTTAGGTGGAATGTCACCCCTACCTGTCTCAGGAGCGTCTCGATGACTTCTGCGCGAGTCGTAACATCACGCTTAGCTGCTTCGGGGTACTAGGGTCTAAGGGAACTCCGGCTGAATACAAGAGCTCTCTACCTCCTGCAATTGATGATCCCCTGGTACAAGTTATGGCTCGTGGACTCAATGTCACTTCGGCCCAGTTGCTAATCAGGTAATAATACTAATATTATAAATGTGAAAGTCTGTGAGGATAGATGGATGGATGTTTGTTACTCTTTCACGCAAAACTCCGGAACGGATTTGGAAGAAACTTTACAGTATTATTGTTAACTAGTTGTGTTCATTCCTATTGCTATTCAATCCTAATGCTTTTTCTTAAATAAAAATAGGCTAAGTTACGCCTTGGAACACTAGCTGTCAGCCAATGAAAGCCCCGTCAAAAGGTCGTCGCGACGCTCACTATAGGTCGTCGCGACGCTCACTATAAGGTGTCTCGACGCTCACTATACGGCGTCGCAAC
Source organism: Ptilodon capucinus (assembly GCA_914767695.1). Lineage (NCBI taxonomy): Eukaryota > Metazoa > Arthropoda > Insecta > Lepidoptera > Notodontidae > Ptilodon > Ptilodon capucinus. Next base: position 4,580,574 of record OU611837.1, read on the forward strand.
GCTCACTATAAGGCGTCGCGACGCTCATCATAAGGCTTCACGACGCTCACTATAAGGCGTCGCGATGCTCACTATAAGGCGTTGCGACGCTCATCAAAAGGCGTGGTCTTTACCTTTGGATATTTGTCACAGGTATCGTGTTCTGGCCTTTGGGTACATCCATAACCCTATTCAGCAGTGTGAACTACACTTATGAGGGGCGACTACCAATATTCACAAAACAGAACATGCAAATTTTACATAGGTCTCGGGATATTACGAGTTATAGAAATTGCCGACGAAAAAATTGGTCGAATTTGAATCAATTTTTATACCACTCAGTTGTATACCCGATACTGATGCAAACGTCAAAGTATTATTTCGGACTTCCGAAACATCCTGCAGGGTTGCATCTGATTGACATTGTATTTTCCCTTAGATACCAGATCGAGAGTGGTCGTCAGGCGATCGTGAAGGCTTCCTCGGCCGCCCATCTAAAGGACAACCTCGACGCGATGAACTTCACCTTGTCAGAGGCACAAATAAAAGCCGTACAGGCTTTAAACAGAAATAAACGCATGTTTACTTTTGTTGGGTAAGTTATATTCTATTTGACTTAATCGAGATCGGTGTCTGTTTAAGGCTGGTGTAGGTGTGTTGGTGGCCCTCTCGACGCCCGGGTCGAGGAGGGCGGTGATCGTGTCGGGAGGATCAATCAACACGTGCCGCGGACGGCGGCGACGAGTTGATGATGTGTGCGCGGTGTCTGGCTCGCTATTGCCGGCGGCGACAATGAGAGGATTTAAATGCGACGCGGCTTTTTAGCGTTCCGTACCCAAAGGGTAAAACGGGAACCCTATTACTAAGACTTCGCTGTCCGTCCGTCTGTCACCAGGCTTTATCTCATGAACCGTGATAGTTAGACAGTTGAAAATTTCACAGATGATGTATTTCTGTGACCAATATAACAACAAATACTAAAAAACTGTATAAAATGAATATTTAAGGAAAATGGTTGGACCAGTCTAGTCATATTCTAGCTCCCATTGATACAAGATGTTACTTTTATGCCTTGAAAAATGAATGCTTGTGGCCCAGGGACAATTACGACAGGACTTACTGAAATTCAACGCTTACGGGAATCGAAGCTGCAACCACCGTAACTAGAGCCGCCTACACTACAACCACAACACCAAGTCGTCGTCTTGTGAACAGAGACCTCTGCCCACCCCATATACAGTTACAGTCGCAATGATATGTTACTTTTGTTTCAGGATGGGTGAAACTCACAAGCATTATCCATTTACAGCTCCGTATTAACTACGTAACTGAAGAACAGTGCCAATTCTGTAGTCGCTGGACTGAACTAAATTGCAGACTGGTTTTTATAGCGATGACATATTTAGTTTAGTTATAGTGTGCGTACAAGAAAATCGACACCCATTTAATTAATTGATTACAATTATATTTTAGTATTAATTAATTAGTAATTATAAGACATGTCATGATTTATAATCTTTTATACAAATTATTATATAAATTTGTAACTTTTTTTTTAAATGACAATGAAATAAAAGACATTTACTCTTTTTTTAGCATTAAAAACACTTATTTTATTAATAATTCTTATTCAATAACACAACTACATAAACAATACGTACAATTTTATTTAGAAACCATTGTATACAAATTATTTTTAACAAAAAAACTGAAACCGACTTCAAAAACCTGGGTGCAATAAAAAGCTATAAATAACCGTAATATATACAGGGTGTATCAGAAGTCCGAAATAATACTTTGGGTACATATACGGTAGCTCATATGTGGATGCTTAGTCAAGACAGTTTATACCTATCTATCATAGTTTCTGAGTTAAAGACCTTTGAATATTTCTCACAAGTATCGTGTTCTGGCCCTTGGGTACATTTGTGAACCTATCAAGCAGTGTAAACTACATTTAAGACCAATATTCACAAAACAGATCATGAAAATTAAACGTAGGTCTCGAGATATTACGAGTTATAGAAATTGGCGACGAAAAAAAAGTGGGAAAAACATGGTCGAATTTCAATCAAATTTTTATACCATTCGGTTGTATACCCGATACTGATGCTAGCGTCCAAGTATTATTTCGGACTTCTGATACACCCTGTAGAAGTTAGCGACAAAAAAAGTGGGAAAAACATGGTCGAATTTCAATCAAATTTTTATACCATTCGGTTGTATACCCGATACTGATGCTAGCGTCCAAGTATTATTTCGGACTTCTGATACACCCTGTAGAAGTTAGCGACAAAAAAAGTGGGAAAAACATGGTCGAATTTCAATCAAATTTTTATACCATTCGGTTGTATACCCGATACTGATGCTAGCGTCCAAGTATTATTTCGGACTTCTGATACACCCTGTAGAAGTTAGCGACAAAAAAAGTGGGAAAAACATGGTCGAATTTCAATCAAATTTTTATACCATTCGGTTGTATACCCGATACTGATGCTAGCGTCCAAGTATTATTTCGGACTTCTGATACACCCTGTAGAAGTTGGCGACAAAAAAAAGTGGGAAAAACATGGTCGAATTTCAATCAAATTTTTATACCATTCGGTTGTATACCCGATACTGATGCTAGCGTCCAAGTATTATTTCGGACTTCTGAAACACCCTGTCTATATATATTTTTTTCACGATTTTTAGAGTAAATAATCAATGAAAATGGAACATAAATGAGTCAAACTATGTTAATTTTTTATGAGATCAAATGGCATGTATTTCGCTTCAAACTAAAGAAGAATCACGTAAATCGGATCAAATCTCAGCGTAATCGGTGTACATACATAAAAGAGCAATCGAATTGAGAACCTCTTCCTTTTTGAAGTCTGTTAAAAGGTAGGACGGTATCCCGCTAAATAATAAGTGAAGCACCCAAGTAACGGTATATGTTTTACATCAGACATGCATATATTAGGATATGTTGCTTCATCTTTCACATAAGCGCTGCAATCCTCTTTTATATGTCCATGCTATATACCCATAATCTTTTTTCATCATTTCTTCAACAATCCTGCAATTTAAAAAAAATACATTAAACATCCTTAATATGATTACCACTTGCTGAACGGTGAAGACAAACATCGTGAGGAAACCTGCACGTCTGTAGAAACGGATGTGAAGTTCACCAACCCGCACTGGGCCAGGTTGGTGTACTATGGCCCAAATCTCCCTGGTATTGAGGGGGAATGTGCCCGGTATAATGGTCAGCTCGCACCGTATTACATTGGGACCGAAATACATCGGCGAAGTGTGGCTCTGCCTACCCCTTCGAGGCATACAGGCGTATGTTTGAACTATTATATCTTACTTGGTATACTTGTAGATTTCATAATATGATTATTAGTTTTGAACTTCGATGCAAATGTTCCTGAAAAAAATCAAAATCAATTTTTTTTATTCGTGTAGACCAAAAAGCACTTACAAATAGTCAGATTCTACCACCGGTTCGGAATGCTGCTTCCACTGAGAAGAGCCGGTAAGAAACTCAATGGTTACTCTTTTCAAAATGATAATTGCGAGTAATACATTCTCAGGAGCAGCAACGCCATGAGAGCAGGAAGCACCTCTGTCTCAATACTAGAGAAGAATTATACTCACGGCAGTCTAATATTAGATACAGACTTTGGCATTACGCTTAGGCAGCTAGTATAAGGTTAAGTTATTCTCAATCACAAGTGGCTATAGAAATAATTGCTTTGGTGTGATGCCTTCAACGCTAGATGGGAGAGTAGATGATAAGTTACTAAGAGGAAAATGGAAAATGGCTGGACCAGTCCTCGCAAGTAGATATAAAGGGGCGATAGGTGGTTAGAAGGGTCGTTCTCGCAACCGTGAGGTTCCAAGTTCGATTTCAAGGTCAATTTAGACCAAAATAAATTAATGTTAAAAAAGTTTTTAAAAACAAGCTTTTATTTAATTGCCCTTAGTTTTCGTGTTCTCCTCAGCAAGCCCTTTCATTTGATACCCATACTGTGGTAGTGCAGAAAAAATAACTATTCCGCCATCTTGGATGGATCCGCCATATTGGAATTAGAATGACGTCACATAGCTAAGCATGCATTGTCATCCACAATAAGCGTGTATACCAAATTTCAGCTCAATCGGTTAAATATAACTGATTTAAAATTCAGTTGCAAGACTCCACCCGGACATACATACATTGCAAGTTAATATAAAGCTTGTAACAATAAAATAGTAGTGAGGTTACATTAATTCCCAGCCAAGGCGAAGTGCCATACATGGGCGAAGTGTGGGCGCACTGCAGTGCACCTCTGCCTACCCCTTCGGGGAATACATGCGTGATGATAATGTATTTTTTACCAATACTTACGTGGACTTATCCTCAATGGGTTAGATTTCAACGACTTTTCGCGATTGGGAGTCAATATTTTCTGCGGTATCTTTGAAATCATACCATTTTCCTTTTCAATGTTACCAGATTTGATTATTCTATTCTTTTTAATGTTGCCAGTTCTCAATGAGATATTTTTGGAGAATCTATTATTAAATTTACCGCTTATTATTTTATCACTTTTAAAATTGGGTAAAATGTGACTGTCGACAGTTCTGTTTGAAATGTTATCTTTAGTTTTAGCAGTAGCAATATTCTTTTCTGTTACCATAATGTTTTTGTGTATATTTTCATTATTTTCCATGCGCACAGCGCTTTTGGGGTCGTCTTCAACTATATTTTCTGAATTTGCAATCAAATTATTATTTTTGGCGACTTTTTTAGTTTTAGCAACATCATTTTTGGTTTTAGCAACATCATTCTTAGTTTTAGCAACATTATTCTTAGTTTTAGCAGCGTCATTTTTAGTTTTAGCAACAACATTTTTGGTTTTAGCAACATCATTCTTAGTGTTAGCAACATCATTTTTACTTTTAGCAACATCATTCTTGGTTTTAGCATTTGTGCTATCTTTATTTATCTGCGCTCGTTTATCGGAAGTGGTAATAACATTTTTATTCATATTAGTTTGGCAATTAAGATCCATTTTATTAATATTATTAACGTCTGTAGAACTCATTTTGGTATTGGAACCACTTTTAATTTTATTTTTAGCTTTAGCAACTTTATTTTTAGCTTCTTCATCATAATTACTGTTCTGTTCACCTGCTGTTTTAGCATCAGCGGGATTCGGCAAGTTTTTTGGTGGAGCGTCAGTTTTAGCTTTAGTTTTCACGTTTGCCGACTTAGTTTTAGCGTTAGCATTATCGCTAACGGGCACACTTTTAGCTTGTTTAGTGTTCGCGCTTATTTTAGTTGCAATTTCCTTATTTTTATTAGTATTAACATCTTTAGCGTTATCAGTTATATTTTCATTGGCTTCAGCAGTACTGGGAGCTTTATTTTTTGATGTGGCAATCGTTTTCTTCGCTTTATCCGTGTTTAATTTAGTGTTGCCATCCTTGTTAGTATCGGTGTTGCTATTCTTAGTTTGAGGTATTTTGTTGATATTAGTATCATTACTTTTCATTCTTTTGGAACTATTATTTGTATTATTGTCCATAGATCTCTTCTGGGCCTTTTGGATCTCTGCTGGAGCTGTCTGTGCTGCATTAGACATATTGGGAGCGTTCTCGTTGCTATCATCATTACTGACCACTCCATCAGACCTATCAGCGTTTGCATTTTCTTGTCCAGATTTGGTTTTAGCTTTTCTGGGTAGAGATTTAGGTGGGGCCATAACTTCTGAGTCTTTTTGAACAGTGGAGTCTTGTTTTTGAGACTCTAAATCGGATAATGCCTCGTTAGCCTTGCTGCCTTTCGCCTTGAGGCATGTATCAATGATTTTAGCTAGTATTAAGGTGCGATCGTCTGTTCCTATAGTCGGATCGGACAGCTGATTGTTGTATTGACGTATATCTTTTAAATAGGACTTAACTGTAAAATAAAATTATATTATTATCATTTACCAGCGGGAGACCTTTGCCCAGCAGTGGGACAATATTTAAAAACAAAAAAAAAAGCTTCTACCCGCGACTTCGTCCGCACAGACTTCGATTATTTAATATCGAGGGGTAAAATATTATTTTAATGAAGCAAATGTCGCTTTTAACTTAACAGGAGAGCATACTCATTCGTCTCAGATAAATTTGCTGATTCCAAATATGTACTGTGCGATTCAAATGAGAATAGGTTTTTTTTTTTTTTGAAAGTACTTACACTGTTGGCCGTGAGGTGGCCTTTACAGCTTTACCGGAGGAGTGGCGAGCGCAGAGTGCACTCCAACCAAGGCCTTAAGGGCGGAAAGGGGTGGCAACTAGCTCAAGGGCGCCACAGAGGGCACGACCTCGGCTTGGGCAGTTACCGTGAGGGGAGAGGTAGTGACTGCGCTCCTAGGTGCAAAGATGCACCTACGAGCGGAAGTGGGGGTTCCTCGACCTCGCCGGCGAGATCGGTGTCTGTTTGAGGCTGGTGTAGGTGTGTTGGTGGCCCTCTCAACGCCCGGGTCGAGGAGGGCGGTGATCGTGTCGGGTTGAGAATAGGATCGACTCTGCGCCATATTGCGACGAACGAAAACGAATTATGACTTTAAATAATTAAATATTATAATAAGACAATTTACTACTAATTTAACCTTTTTATTTAAATTTGATGTAAGACTATTATTATTGGTAGGTATGCAAATGAGTTTTTTGCAAACCAAACTTCTTTTCCGGTGAAATTTGACAGATATAGGTTATTTGACATTCCTATTCTTTTCTTATAATTACGCGAATACTATACATTGAAATAAAACTGTTTTACGGATTTTATCGCGTTTATTTACTATTCTATTTTCATCTATCCAGTAATTAATATGATTAAATCCAAAACCAGGCGTACCATTGCAAGACCTCAAGACACTGTGAGCACTTTCTGCGTGGATCGGACCGCAAACAACAACTAAATATGAGGGTACCCAGTTATTAACTATGACATCAGGACGTCTAACACCTCAGTCCCCCCGTGACCATGGTTGCTGTAAAGCAGCCGAAACGGGAATATAAAATAGTAAATAAACGCGATAGAATCCGTAAAATAGTTTTATTTCAATTCCTATTCTTATTTGGATCGTACTGTATTCAAGTCAATATCGCCCAAAAGTGTCGCATTGACCCCCTTTGACCCCTCGATATCGTTTTAAATTAAAGCATATATGTCACTCTGAAGTATAAACAATAATACTGTAAAGTTTCATCAAAATCCGTTCAGTAGTTTTTACGTAAAAGAATATCAAAATATATCATTCACTTTAAAAATAAATAATGAAATAAATTAATATTTCAGGGGGGCTACCATACAACAGACATGATTTTTAGGGTTCCGTACCCAGAGGGTAAAACGGGAACCGTATTACTAAGACTTTGCTGTCCGTCCGTCCGTCCAATTGAAAGAAATTGAAAGACAATTTAAATTTTCACAGATGATGTATTTCTATTGCCGCTATAACAACAAATATTAAAAAACAGGATAAAATAAATATTTAAGGGGGCTCCCATACAACAAACTTGGTATTTTTGCCGTTTTTTTAGTACGGAACCCTTCGTGCGCGAGTCTTACTCGCACTTGGCCGGTTTCTATTCTATTCCATTTGATATATTACAAAGTGTGACTCTACGGTGAATGTCTGTCTACTCCACAAGGGATAGAAGCGTGAATATATCTTACCGATAAATTCCAGGTTTGAATTCATCTTATGATGGAAGGGAGCTACCGGCGAACCTTTGTTTTCGAGTCTCCATACAACTTTTAGAAGATTCGGACATAACAATACGAAACCACCTTCAATCTGTTGATACATATAAAAATACATACATCATCACGCCTGTATTGACCGAAGGGGTAGGTAGAGGTGCACACCAGTTGCTCCCACACTTCGCCGATGTATTTTGGTCCCAATGTAATAGGGGGCGAGCTGACCTAATGGTCCTAATGGTATTGATTGATTCCCACTGTCCGGTATAATTACCGGACAGTGGGAATCAATCAATACGAGGAAGTTTCAGGCCATAGTCCACCACGCTAGCTCAGTGCGGGTTGGTGAACTTCACACGCCTTTCTATAAACATGCAGGTTTGCTCGAAATGTGTGCGTTCACCGTTCAGCAAGTGATTATAATAATTGACAATGACATTCGCTCATGAAGATCTCAGAAGTGCGAGTCCGAGATTTGAACTTGCACCCCTTACGTTCAAGGCGGGCGTTTTACCAACTGAGCTATCGGTATCAAGATAATGCTTTAATTCTTCAAGAAACGAGCCTCCTCATTCCTTAAAGGCCGGCAACGCACTTGCGATGCCCCTGGTGTTGCAGGTGTCCATGGGCGGCGTTGATCACTTACCATCAGGTGATACGTCTGCTCGTTTGTCTCCCTATCTCATAAAAAAAAAATACTCACGTGTGGCTCCAGGAAGAGAATGTTAGTGTATGTATTGGAGAGACGGGCCAGCGACGTTCTTCTGGACCTATACGAGACTGCATAACTTCTCAGTACCTGATAACAATAATACTTATTTAATATTAAGGTTTACCAGCTCGAGTTCATGTACTCCTGGTACTAATAACTAGTAGTCTTGTGGATCAGCCTTCCCCTATATGCAAGGGGGAGACTAATCTACCACCCTGGCGCAGTGCGGGTTACCAGCTCGAGTTCATGTACTCCTGGTACTAATAACTAGTAGTCTTGTGGATCAGCCCTCCCCTAAATGCAAGGGGGAGACTAATCTACCACTCTGGCGCAGTGCGGGTTACCAGCTCAAGTACATGTACTCCTGGTACTAATAACTAGTAGCCTTGTGGATCAGCCCTCCCCTAAATGCAAGGGGGAGACTAATCTACCACCCTGGCGCAGTGCGGGTTACCAGCTCGAGTTCATGTACTCCTGGTACTTAACAAGAGTAGTCTAGTGAAGAAATATAGAAGAATATGTGAAAGAACAGTGATACTCACTTCGATGGCATCGCTGGGCCGCTTAAGACTGTCCAGTATGGACTTGGAGAGCTCCAACTCGTGTGTAGACTTCACCAACACGACACGTACTCCACGATACGACGGCTGACCAAACTTACGATTCTACAATCATACATAAATAAATATAGCCAGACAACACATACTCATCATATGATCCCAAACTAAGCAACTCTTGTACTATGGGCACCATACAACGGCACTGGGGGCGATCCCAGTTATACCCAGACTGAAAGTCCAATAATTATTCCATGAAGGGATTTGAACCAGCCATCAAACAGTACAGAGGACCAATCGGCTTTTGCTCGAATGCCTTGACCAAGCCAGTGGAAGAAGAATACACTCACTGGTGTGTGAACGAAGAAGGTGATGGAGAAAGGCACCAGATCAATGCGACATTCCGCTGCTACCTCCCGCCATATCCCAGCCTCTGATACGGGAGGCTCCCTTGAACATAAATTAAATATTTAAGATTACTTAAAGCATATATCGAGGGGTGTAAGGCTATTTTAAAACAAGCAAAAAAATCACGTTTGTTGCATGGAAGCCCCCTTAAATATTTATTTTATTCTGTTCTTTAGGATTTGTTGTTATAATGGCAACAGAAATACATCATCTGTGAAGATTTCAACTGTCTAACTATCACGGTTCATTCACAGACAGACAGCAAAGTCTTAGTAATAGGGTTCCCGTTCCACCCTCGATATGATCCCAAACTAAGCAAAGCTTGTACTATTCAAACCATACAATGGACTGAGAGTGATCCCAGTTACACCAGAACAAATTGCTAAAAGACCATTTCTGTAATTGCTGCTGCCAGGAATCGAACCCACATCTGCAGAACCCACACCCGGAAATCGAACCCACATCTGTAGCCTCGTGGGCAAGAACGCCCGCCTTGAACGTAAGGGGTGTAAGTTCAAATCCCAGGCCCACACGTCTGAGATAATTTTTATGTGCGAATGTCATTTTCGACAATGATTACCACTTGCTGAAAGGTGGAGGAAAACATGGTGAGGAAACCCGCACTGGACCAGCGTGGCGGACTATGGCCCAAATCTCCCTCGTATTGAGGGGGAATGTGTCCGGTATAATGGCAATAGGCTCGCCCCCTATTACATTGGGACCAAAAAATACATCGGCGAAGTGTGGGCGCACTGTACTGTAGCAGTGCACCTCTGCCTACCCCTTCAGGGAATACAGGCGTGATGACGTATTTATCTGCAGGCTTAGCATCGCCGCGTAGACATAAGTTTTATCTATTTCATCTGTCAAATTTGTCAAAAATTACGCCACACCGAGCCATGTCCAGTGCAAAAATCTTAAGGTGACGTCATTTTCTTGACAAGTCTGACAGATGAAGTAGATAAAACTTATGTCTACGCGGCGATGCTAAGGGTGCTGGTGCAGTAATCCAAGTCTTCATCATCATTGCCATATAAATTCTCATCTCACCCATCAAGAATAGGTTCCTGTACGAGGACATTAATTTCAAACTGCAGCACTGTGAGGCCAGTGAGCTCCTGGGTTGCCTGAAGGTAAGTCCCCAGTTGACTCCTCTTCATCTTCAGATCAACGGCTCTGGGTGCTATGTCTATAGCTGACAACCAATCATCATCAGAGTCGGAACTGAAAAATAAAATAAGGTTATTAGATATACTTATTTAATATTAAGGTTTACCAGCACGAGTTCATGTACTCCTGGTAATAATAACTAGTAGCCTTGTGGATCAGCCCTCCCTTCAAGGCAAGGAGGAAGTCTATAGTCCACCACGCTGGCGCAGTGTGGGTTGCCAGCTCGAGTTCATGTACTCCTGGTTGTAATAACAAATAGCCTTGTGGATCAGCCCTCCCCTCAATGCAAGGGGGAGTCTATAGTCCACCATGCTAGCACAGTGCATGTTACTAGCTCGTGCTCATGTACTCCTGGTTCTAATAACTAGTAGCCTTGTGGATCAGCCCTCCTCTCAAAGCAAGGGGGAGTCTAATCCACCACCCTGGTGTAGTACGTGTTACCAGCTCGAGTTTATGTAATCCTGGTACAAATAACTTGTAAACTTGTCACTACAGATGTGGGTACACTAGCTGGTAGAAAAGCAAGGGGTATGAGTTCATATGCCAGGCTCTCACGTCTGGGATTTTTGGACTTCATGTCAAATGTTATTTTCTATAATGACCACTTGCTGAATGGTGAAGGAAATCATCGTGAGGACACCTGCATGTTTATAAAAAGGCGTGTGACGTTTACCAACCCGCACTGGGCCAGCGTGGTAGAGTATGGCTCAAATTTCTCTCGTATTGAAGGGCATTGGGCAATAGGCTCGCCCCCTATTATGTCGATATTTCAGGAATATAATTCAAGTTTACCTGTTGTCAACGTAAAAGTTGTTATTCGTGTTATTGGCGCGAAATTCTTCGATACTGTTCTCGTAATACTTGATGTCCGCGAGAAGCTTCTCTTTATAATCTAAATATGCCTTTTTACTATCATTAATATTGGTCATTTTTATTTATTTACAAAACAATTCATGAAACAGCGAATCGAAGCAACGTAGTTTTTCAAAATAACGTAACGTCTCTCTTTTTGAATCTGTGATGGATGGATGGATGGATGTGTAAGTGTTGCTGTAGTAGACATAGTATTCTACCATTTTGTTATTTAACGGTTTTTGGTTCTTCTTAATATTCTCGGTAAGTCTATAAAAAAGAACATTACACTGAATTAATCCTGGCCCCGTAGCATGACCGCGTAGACATAAGTTTTATCTATTTCAACTGTCGAGAAAATGACGTCACTTCGAGCAGTTTGTACTGAACATGGCTCGGTGACGTCATTTTCTCGATAGTTGAAATAGATTTATCTTATGTCTACGCGGTCATGCTACGGGGCCTGGTTGTATAATCTGATAATATTTTGGTATGCAGCATAACATAATTTAAAAGTTCTTTGCTTAAAACCGTCTCGTGATTGGAAAAGGCGATTGAAAATATCTTGAGGTGTAAAGAAGCCTTGAAATGACATATTACGGTATTTTATAATAATCGGAAACACGTTTAAAATAAAACATTAAATAAATTATTTATTTTTATTATATAAACGTTTAAAATATTGAACTTTGTTGTTATTATGAATTATAATTATCTTAACGTTTTTAATGTAGTTTTAAAATCCCAATATCGATTAATCACCATAACAAAATTATTTGCGAATTGATACAAAGTAATATCCAATCACTCATTATTACCGAAACATTTATGTCATCTAAGTTTATGTCAAAGTGAACCGCACCGTAATACCGTAATGTGAAAATATTACAACAAATTCGCAATAATAAATAAATTATCACGTGCAATACTAATTAATCAACCGTAGTGTATATTTACAATAAAAGACTAGAACATAAGTTATTTATAATCCAATAAGAATTCATAGATTCTCAAATAATCATTACCGAACATATTTCTAATTAAAATAAATAACTCTGTGAGGTTCATAGTTCAAGTTTGTGTATGTCAAAGACTGCAGTTGTGTATAATATAACACTATTTCAGTCCCTAAACGTGTTAAAGGTCATAAACATTGTTTGATCAGTGATTATATTGTGATAATTGGATTTTTCTTCAACATTTTGTTTACAAAACGAAATGGGTCAAACCGGCAGTACAGTACCCGGTAAGTGACGATAATTGTTATTTAAACATACGTTGGAACATTCTAATTAGCATCTAATTGGAATAAAAATGCTATTTCCTTATTATAACCTCCCAATGTTTGTGTAAGTTCTCAAATGCTTATGATTACTTAAAATACATTTCTTTTGACTTAAAGTACGTTTCGACGATGCCTAGAGTGCCAGACCGTTGGCCGCTTGGTTCCCGGAACCTGAGCCTCACCACTATTGTTGGGAAGTTGCTATGACTTATTTTTTGAAGACATGAAAACAACAAATTTGCGACGTCTTCTATCTGCCGGTTGCGTATGGGTCATTCTTGCACTCCAGTTTTCCTCAACAAGATTAGAGTAAGAGATCATTCCCTCTGCGAGTGTGGATATGATGAAGGCTCTGTAGACCACATTTTCTTTTCCTGTCCCAAATATTCTATATCTCTGTATGATATCCTTCCTCCAGAAATTCCCCGTCCTATCAACTTCCAATCTTGTAGATACAAGCTTGTAGATACTCCCTTTATTATTATTTTAATGAAATATATAACATCCCATAACATTAGATTGTAACATTTTAGTAGTATATTATAGTATTTGCTTATTGTGTCGTCTATTCCCTTTTTTATGTGTTATTTTGTGTTGTTCAGACAGAATTAACCAGCCAATCCCAATAAAAAGTCTACTTTGGTATAAACGCCGATTGTTCAATCAATCTCCATCGTGTCTCCTCTACTACGTCGACATTTGCAGAATCACTTTGGGCCTGACTCAATGGAAAGAGGCCATTAACACAAAAAAAAAAAAAAAAACACCTTGTATCTAGAATATGACTTTTCTAATGGCTTCAAGGTGACAATGTCTAATGTCTACACTCCTCATATTGTAGCTGTATATACTAATATTATAAAGGAGGTCATCCGCCATCTTTATCACTGTCATCATCCATTTTTATTTATTAATTACTATTACTATTAATTACTTGACATTGGCGAAATACTCGCGCTAGTCGCAGGTGATGCCATTCCTCATCTTATTCCATTAAATATCATCATATCGCTCATTTCGTTAAAAAAAAAAAAAAAAATATTATAAAGAGTAAAGATTTGTATTTTTGTAATTTTTTTTAGTAATAAATATAGCTTATGTTACTCAGAGATAATGTAGCTTTCTAAATCTTTCCTCTTTATAATATTATAGTATAGATGGAGTACTATCTACTACCCACAACTGTGTCCGCGCAGTCTTTGATGACTCAACATCGTTATAAATTATAGCCTATATGTTATTCTGATGTATAAACAATAATACTGTAGAGTTTCATCAAAATCCGTTCAGTAGTTTTTGCGTGAAAGAGTAACAAACATCCATCTATCCTCACAAGCTTAAAAAATAAAATATATCATCACGCCTTTATTCCCCGATGGGGTAGGCAGAGGTGCACTGCAGTGCGCCCACACTTCGCTGATGTATTTTGGTCGCAATGTAATAGGGGGCGAGCCTATTGCCATTATACCGGGCACATTCTCCCTCAATACGAGGGAGATTTTGGACCATAGTCCACCACGCTGGCCCAGTGCGGGTTGGTGAACTTTACACGCCTTATTGTTTTCTTATATTTACGCGAATACTATACATTGAAATTAAACTATTTTACGGATTTTATCGCGTTTATTTACTATTTTATTTTCCGCAAACCGCAAACAACAACTAAATATGAGGGTACCCAGTTATTAACTATGACATCAGGACGTCTAACACCTCAGTCCCCCCGTGACCATGGTTGCTGTAAAGCAGCCGAAAGTCGGGAAAATAGAATAGTAAATACACGCGATAAAATCCGTAAAATAGTTTTATTTCAAGGATAGCCTGTATTATGTTATTCTGATTATTGTAATTCAGTAAATTTATTTAATGTTATGATTCCAATTATGGTGGTATTGACATTGAGGGGTCAATGGCTCGACTTAAGGGACACTTTATAAAGGCGATATTGACTTATATGTATATTTATATACTAGCTGTGCCCGCGGTTTCACCCGCGCTAATAGTTACTTTGGCGTAGAGTGATGTTATAAAGTCTATGATTATAAGTCTATAATACCCTGAACCTGAATGAACTTCCTGCAGCGGTGTTCCCGGACCGATGCGACAAAGGTATCTTCAAGAAACGAGCCTACTCATTCCTTAAAGGCCGGCAACGCACTTGCGATGCCCCTGGTGTTGCAGGTGTCCATGGGCGGCGTTGATCACTTACCATCAGGTGAAACGTCTGCTCGTTTGCCTCCCCTATCTCACAAAAAAAAATAAAAAAAAATACCCGATTCTTGTCCGGGAATTTTCCCGTTTTTGCCACATTATTCGTTGCTGCTCCGCTCCTGTTGGTCGTAGCGTGATGATATATAGCTTATAACCTTCCTTGATAAATGAACTATTTAACACAAAAAGAATTATTCAATTCTGACCAGTAGTTCCTGAGATTAGCGCGTTCAACCAAACAAACAAACTCTTTAGCTTTATAATATTAGTATAGATATATATTTTTTTTTATAGCCTATTGTATGTCCCACTGCTGCGCAAAGGCCTCCCCCTCTCGTCTCCACATGTCCCTATCCTGGGCTTGTTGTGGCCACGTTTCTCCCGCAAAAGTGACCAAATCGTCGCACCATCTTCTCCTTGGTCTGCCACGATGCCGGCAACCGCCTTCTGGCATCTAGGTGTTGACACGATTTGTCCACCTCTGCGCGTCCATTCGTGCTACGTGACCGGCCCACTCCCACTTCAGCCTTGCCGTCTTCCCACCCACGCCGGTAATACGAGTAATATCTATACTCTATATACTATAATAATATTATAAAGCTAAAGAGTTTGTTTGTTTGGTTGAACGCGCTAATCTCAGGAACTACTGGTCCGAATTGAATAATTCTTTTTGTGTTAAATAGTTCATTTATCGAGGAAGGTTATAAGCTCTATATCATCACGCTACGACCAATAGGAGCGGAGCAGCAACGAATAATGTGGCAAAAACGGGAAAAAAATATTCCATTTGAAAGCTTCCGTTGCGTACGCTGCCTAAACGGTTAAAGTTTGCACTTATTGAGGAAGGTCATAGACTTTATAACATCACTCTACGCCAAAGTAATTATTAGCGCGGGTGAAACCGCGGGCACAGCTAGTTATACATATTTGGAATCAGTTAATTTTTCTATTACCCCCTATTACATTGGGACCAAAAATACATCGGCGAAGTGTGGGCGCACTGCAGTGCACCTCTGCCTACCCCTTCGGGGAATACAGGCGTGATGTTATTGTATTAGATTAGTATAAGTCTAGTTTTGGAACATTTTCCACAACTACATTTCATGACCACACCTGTTTTCCCCGAAGGGGTAGGCAGAGGTGCACTGCAGTGCGCCCACACTTTGCCGTTTTATTTTGGCCCCAATGTAGTAGGGGGCGAGCCTATTGCCATTATACCGGGCACACTCCCCCTCAATATGTGGTAAATTTGGGACATACTTCAACGCTGGCCCAGTGTGTGTTGGTGAACTTCACACGCCTAGACGTGCAGGTTTCCTCATGACATTTGCCTTCGTCATGTAACAAGTGGTAATGATTACTGAAAATGGTTTCTTAAAATTTCTTTGTGCATTATTCTACAACATTCCTTAGAATGACTGATATTAATCAATAATCAACTTTATACGACCGTTTGTAAGGTTCAATTTTATTTAAACACATATTCAAGCATACAAAATTCAACTTTAATTCAATGATTGTAAGGTTTAATTTCGTATGGTCTAGTGCGTTATTTTTTAATGAGAACAGCTGACGATCAGCTGTAGAATGTCTACCTGTTTTTTTTTTAATATTGTTTTTTTTTTCTGTAGTAAATTGCACAAAGGCGACATACACGTGCATAAAAGGTCTAATTGTTGGTTTTGCAAAATGGACACGCGTATAATCGTAAGCGATATTCAACTCTATTTTGTTGTTGTTAAAAGTCATTGTGGAATGAGCTGTGTTTATAATTATTTTTATTTTAAATATATCAGGGTTCCCTAATGAAAGGAAAGGAGACCATGTCAGTTTGGTTTTGGTGAACTTTACACGTATTTTTATGTGCGTGTCAGGTTTCCTCGCGATGTGTGTCTTCCCCGTTTAGCAAGTGGTAGCGATAATTGAAAATTAAATACGCATTAGATTTACAAAAATACAATTTAATGATACATAAGAAAAACACAAAGGTGCGAGGCCGGGGTTTGAACCTACATCCCTTGCGTTCAAGGCGTGCGGCCTTCTTATTCAGCTTCCACTGCTATTAATAGAGATATATGTAATCTTTTAAAAAAGAAAGAAGATCAAATCCCGCTCGTACTAAAGGGGACTGTGCCCGGTATAATGGCAATAGGCTCGCCCCCTATTACATTGGGACCATAAAACATCGACTAAGTGTAAGTGCACTGCGGTGCACCCCTACCTACACCTTCAGGGCATACAGGCGTGATGATGATGAAGAATAAATTAAAAAATGTACGGAACCAACGACGCATCATTTAATAATATTAAAAGCACTCCCGTAGACGACGCTTTTTTTTTTGCTTTCTCACCGATATTTTACAAAAAAAAAAAAAACTGTCCTTTATGTAAATAAATACTTACCTGAAGCGACGAGGATATCAGCTGACTGTCTCCGTAACCACAGATATCAACTGATCTGTTATCCATCTAATATGTATTATAAATTTGATAGTTGGAATCACGGTTGGGCCGGTCACGTAGCACGAATGGACCCGCAAAGGTGGACAAATCGTGTCAACACCTGGATGCCCGAAGGCGGTTGGCCGGCGTCGTGGCAGACCAAGGAGAAGATGGTGCGACGATTTGGTCACCTTTGCGGGAGAAACGTGGCCACAACAGGCCCAGGATAGGGACATGTGGAGACGAGAGGGGGAGGCCTTTGCCCAGCAGTGGGACATATACTAGGCTAAAAAAAAAAATAATTAAATACATCATCACGCCCATATTCCCTGAAGGGGTAGGCAGTGGTGCACTGCAGTTAGCCCACACTTCGCCGATGTATTTTGGTCCCAATGTAATAGGGGGCGAGCCTATTGCCATTATACCGGGCACACAGGTTTCCTCACGATGTTTTCCGTCACCGTTTCTTAGCAAGTGATAATCTCAGATGAAAATGAGATTCGCACATGGAACCCAGAGGTGCGAGCCGGGGATAGAACCTGCGCACTTTGATTGCAAAGCGTGCGTTCGACCACTCGGCTACCACTGCTTTACGGATTTTATCGCGTTTTTTTTTTTTTTTTTTTTTAACTGTTTTCTTTAATGAAACTGTAAACAGTACAGTGTGGGCGCACTGCAGTGCACCTCTGCCTACCCCTTCGGGGAATACAGGCGTGATGATGATGATGATGTATTATTAAATCCGTAAAATAGTTTAATTTCAATGAAACTTTAAAGTATTATTGTTTACTAGCTGTGCCCGCGGTTTCACGCTCTAATCATTTGTTTTTTTTTTAATGGACTACGCTGTTGGCCATGAGGTGGCCTTTACAGCTTTACCGGAGGAGGCTCTAACCATTTGACCAAGCCGTGAGCAACAAAGACATGTTGCATTCGCTCAAACTATATGACTTCACAGACCATCAAACCAAATTAACTTACATTTATTTCTGTCAAGTACTCAAAGGCTATTTGAAATCGCCGAACAAAAGAATATAATCCATACGGGGTGTTTCAGAAGTCCGTAATAATACTTTGACGTTTCTGTTGTCCTCATACAAACCAACTACAATAAGTTTCTAATCGCAATAAAAAGATTTTCAGATTTTTTTCTTTTCTTGTGCTAGGTGTAGTTAAGTAGTGGTAGCCTCGTGGGCAAGAACGCCCGCCTTGAACGTAAGGAGTGTAAGTTCAAATCCCAGGCTCGCACCTCTGAGATAATTTTTATGTGCGAATATAATTTTCAACAATGATTACCACTTGCTGAACGGTGAAGGAAAACATCGTGAGGAAACCTGCACGTCTATAGAAAGGCGTGTGAAGTTCACCAACCCGCACTGGGCCGGCATGGTGGACTATGGCCCAAATCTCCCTCGTATTGAGGGGGAATGTGCCCGGTATAATGGCAATAGGCTCGCCCCCTATTACATTGGGACCAAAATACATCGGCGAAGTGTGGGCGCACTACAGTGCACATCTGCCTACCCCTTCGGGGAATACAGGCGTGATGATGTATGATGTATATTATCTTGTGCCAGGTATAAGACCCCGCTGGAGGAGGTGTCCGCTCGCGCGGGCAGCCGCTGGCAGGGTCACGGATGTGTGCTTTGCGTTCCCGTGGCTCTTCCGACAAGGCGGGTGTTTGGACCACCGTGGGTTTTTAGTCGGTATTCGGCAATCTGCCGGGAGTCCGACATACCCCTTTCGACTCCCCCGTGTCGGAAGGAGATGCGTAATGCATTTTCCCACGAAAAAAAAAAAAAAAAAAAAAAAAAAAAAAAAAAAAAAAAGGTATAAGACCCCGCTACTGGCTTTTGATTCCCGTGCAACATAAACCGCCGTATCTTTTGATTGCGTTAACCTAGAAGTTTGCATCAGTATCGGGTATACCTACAACTGAATGGTATAAAAAATTGATCAAAATTCGACCATGTTTTTACGTCGTCAATTTCTACAACTCGTAATATCTTGTGTTCTGTTTTGTGAATATTGGTAGTCGCCCCTCATGAGTGTAGTTTACACTGCTGAATAGGGTTATGGATGTACCCAAAGGCCAGAACACGATACCTGTGACAAACATTCAAAGGTCTATAACTCAGAAACTATGATAGTTATGTATAGTCTGTCTTCACTAAGCATCCACATATGAGTTACCATTTACATATAACTAACTACTAACTACAGCCCTTTTAACGTCCCACTGCTGGGCACGGGCCTCACAGACTTCACACATCTATCGGGAACTAGTCAAGTTCCCTCTTACGTGCAGGTTTCCTCACGATGTTTTCCTTCACCGTTTCATAGCAAGTGATAATCTCGGATGAAAATGAGATTCGCACAGAGACCCAGAGGTGCGAGCCGGGGTTTTGAACCTGCACACTTTGATTGCAAGGCGTGCGTTCGACCACTCTGCTACCACTGCTCCATTTACATATGTACCTAATTTATCATTTCGGACTTCTGATACACCCTGTATGTAAAGGCCCGCCTACACCATGTTATAATGTGCATAGACAATAAAAGGGCCTATTCATACTCTGCATCTATACTATTATTTCGGTGTGACTCCCACGGTTAAGAAATTACACTAATTATAAAGCCACATGCTTCAACATTTGAGCGATAATTATTTTTGACTATACCATAATGAACGGTATTAACGCATGGAGAGAGCACATTTTTCAACGCGAGCGAATTTTTGGACGCGTGGTCGCGTTTTGGAAGAAATTTACACGCACAATTTTTTTTTTATAGCCTATTGTATGTTCCACTGCCGGGCAAAGGCCTCCCTCTCTCGTCTCCACATGCCCCTATCCTGGGCTTGTTGTGGCCACGTGTCTCCCGCAAAAGTGACCAAATCGTCGCACCATCTTCTCCTTGGTCTGCCACGATGCCGGCAACCGCCTTCGGGCATCCAGGTGTTGACACGATTTGTCCACCTCTGCGGGTCCATTCGTGCTACGTGACCGGCCCACTCCCACTTCAGCCTTCCCGTCTTCCCACCCACGTCAGTAATACGAGTAATGGAGCGTAGGGTGGTGTTTCTGACGCGGTCCGTCCGTTTAACATCTAATATGCTACGCTCTATTGCACGTTTTACGTGCGAGTTTTAATGCCCCAAAAATATAAATCAATCGTCTATTTCTCAAAGTCAAAGTCAAATCATTTATTCTATACTAGCTGTGCCCGCGGTTTCACCCGCGCTAATAGTTACTTTGGCGTAGAGTGATGTTATAAAGTCTATGATTATAAGTCTATAATACCCGATTCATGTTCGGGAATTTTCCCGTTTTTGCCACATTATTCGTTGCTGCTCCGCTCCTATTGGTCGTAGCGTGATGATATATAGCTTATAACCTTCCTCGATAAATGACCTATTTAACACGAAAATAATTATTCAATTCGGACCAGTAGTTCCTGAGATTAGCGCGTTCAACCAAACAAACAAACAAACAAACTCTTTAGCTTTATAATATTAGTGTAGATAGGCCTATGGGGGCACTTACAAATTGTCAAGTTTACATTTTCTTCTTTTATACTACTACCGGATCGAAACGCGACCTCAACTGAGAAGATCCGGCGAGAAACTCAGTGGGCTGAAGTCTAATGTTGAAATAAAACCTATTTACTGAATGCATAATATGAAAGTATATACGATACGTATATAGAAAACGCAATTCTTAAAATGTTTGTCTGTCTGGCTGTTTGTTTCGGGTACACTCACAAACGGCTGAACCGATTCTGACGGGACTGTCACTGGCATGTAGCTGATGTTCCAAGGAGTAACTTGGCTACTTCTTTAATTTTAGATCAAGCATTATGGTTCCGCGGGAAGAACATAAAACCATTTTTTTTCGTGTAATCTCTTAAACGACTGAACCTATTTGGACGGAACTGTCACTGGCATATAGCTGATGTTCCAAGGAGTAACTTAGGCTACTTTGATTTTAGAAAAATAATTAGTCTTCCGTGGTGAAAACCGAATTCCCATTTTTCCGGGCATTCTCCCTAAAATCCACGCGGGCACAGCTCTTTATTAAATACACAAACCATGGTTTGTGATTAGATTAAATAAGACTGGTATCATATTGTTTTCTCATATTTACGCGAATACTATACATTGAAATAAAACTATTTTACGGACTCCATGGAGTCCCCCCGTATGGTCACGGGTTGCTGTAAAGCAGCCGAAACGTCGGGAAAATAAAATAGTAAATAAACGCGATAGAATTCGTCAAATAGTTTTATTTAATGACTGGTAGCAATATGGCAGTACTGTGATCGCTCTGGTGCGCACACCGGCGCGAGCGCACGCATCCCATTGGCCGAAGGCGCGAAGCGCGTGCGCATCGCGCGCCTCGCCGACAGCTGGTACGATTTTTTTCGTCAATTTTGCATACCATTCGACCTTATACGACCTTTGTTATCGTTCGTATGTCGACAGTTCAGTGGCTTCGACTTTGGGCCGCTCGAAGCCACTGCATCGCGTGTTTGAGGACTCGTTTCACTTTATACAGGGTGTTTCAGAAGTCCGAAATAATACTTTGACGTGTGCATCAATGACTGAATGGTATACATTTTTTATCGAAATTCGACCATGTTTTTCCAACTTTTTTTCGTCGTCAATGTCTTTATCTCGTAATATCCCGAGTCCTATGTAAAATTTGCATGTTATGTTTTGTGAATATTGCTAGCCATCCCTCATACGTGTAGTTCACACTGCTGAATGGGGTTATGGATGAACCCAAAGGCCAGAACATGATACCTGTGACAAATATTCAAAGATCTTTAACTCAGAATCTATGATAGTTAGGTATAAACTGTCTTCACTAAGCATCTACATGTGAGCTACCGTATATGTACCCAAAGTATTATTTCGGACTTCTTATACACCCAGTATAATACACATATCCTAAACATGGACATATTCCTAAGTTATAGATTTAGTTAAAAAAAAACCGGGCAAGTGCGAGTCGGACTTGCGCACGAAGGGTCGCGTACCATTTACTTAAAGGCAAAAGAATCACGTTTGTTGTATGGCCCCCTCAAGTATTTATTTTATTCTGTTTTTTAGTTTTTGTTGTTATAGCGGCAACAGAAATACGTCATCTGTGAAAATTTCAACTCTCTATCAATGTTCATGAGATACAGCCTGGTGACAGACGGACGGACGGACGGAAAGCGAAGTCTTAGTAATAGGGTTCCCGTTTTACCCTTTGGGTACGGAACCCTAAAAAGTTAAATTAAGGTCCAAAAATGTCTCGCCTTAATGTTTGTATATGTTTAATTATCTTTTCTTTCTTTGTTTTCTTCTGTTATCTGTTCTAATTATATTTATATAATACTAGCGGCCGGTCCCGGCTTCGCACGGGTTTATAATATAATATAATAGCCTATGTTACTCAGTGATAATGTAGCTTTCTAACGGTAAAAGAAGTTTTGAAATCGGTTCAGTAGTTTTTAAGTTAATTCGTTACATACAAAAATACTTAGGCTATATTTATTTATCCCAAAATGTTTATAATGTTTAGGTAGATTAGAAAGCTGGTACGTGAAAGGTGTTCAAATCTAATATACATTTATGAACGAAATATGGAATAATAAGTATATCAACAGATGCGCACGCGCCATGCGCCGGAAGCCGGGACCAGACGGTGATAGTAAAAAAATACTGCGGTCCTTACCTCTAAAAGTATTTTTACAAGCTTTATATTAACTTGCAATGTATGTCCGGGTGGAATCTTGCAACTGAATTTTAAATCAGTTATATTTAACCGATTTAGCTGAAATTTGGTATACACGCTTATTGTGGATGACAATGCATGCTTAGCTATGTGACGTCATTCTAATTCCAATATGGCGGGTCATCCAAGATGGCGGAATAGTTATTTTTTCTGCACTACCACAGTATGGGTGTCAAATGAAAGGGCTTGCTGAGGAGAACACGAAAACTAAGGGCAATTAAATAAAAGCTTGTTTTTTAAAAGTTTTTTACCATTATTTGTTTGTTTCAATAGAAACTGTCACATTTGTTGACACATTTTGTACTGAGCAAGCAGTGGTAGCCGAGTGGTCGAACGCACGCTTTGTAAATCAAAGTGGGCAGGTTCAAACCCCGGGTCGCACCTCTGGGATTCATGTGCGAATCTCATTTTCATCCGTGATTATCACTTGCTACGAAACGGCGAAGGAAAACATCGTGAGGAATCCTGCACGTCTGAGGGAACTTGACGAGTTCTCGGTGGATGTGTGAAGTCTGCCAACCCGCACTGGGCCAGCTCTAAAGGCAACACACTGGAGCTATATGTACCTGTGTACTAGTAATATGTTTTGGCGAATTAAAAAAAATCTTCTCGGTTCAGGTCGCGTTTCGATCCGGTGGTAATAGTAGAATATAAAAAAAAACGGGCCAAGTGCGAGTCGGAGTCGCGCACGAAGGGTTCCTTACCATTGTCTATCTATAAAAAAATCACGTTTGTTGTTATAGCGGCAACAGAAATACATCATCTGTGAAAATTTAAACTCTCTAACTATCACGGTTCATGACATACAGCCTGGTGACAGACAGACAGACGGACCGACAGCGAAGTCTCAGTAATAGGGTTCCTGTTTTACCCTTTGGATACGGAACCCTAAAAAGAAATAATGCTCTGATGTTATAAGATTTATCTATACTATATATATATATATATTTTTTTATAATATTATAAAGCTAAAGAGTTTGTTTGTTTGTTTGGTTGAACGCGCTAATCTCAGGAACTACTGGTCCGAATTGAATAATTTTTTTTTGTGTTAAATAGTTCATTTATCGAAGAAGGTTATAAGCTATATATCATCACGCTACGACCAATAGGAGCGGAGCAGCAACGAATAATGTGGCAAAAACGGGAAAAAAATATTCCTTTTTTATTCCTTATTCCTTATTCCTAAGCTTCCGTTGCGTACGCTGCCTTAACGGTTAAAGTTTGCACTTATTGAGGAAGGTCATAGACTTTATAACATCACTCTACGCCAAAGTAATTATTTAGCGCGGGTGAAACCGCGGGCACAGCTAGTTTAAAATAAGACTTCTCGATATATTTTTTATCGATTATTTTATTTAGCGCCTAAGATACAGGCTCGGCCTAGTTTAGGCGCTATTGTTCATTGGCAACCACGCAAAATGTATATGGTACCCTAGTTTAATATAAAATAATGTAATGCATGATTTGTATTCAATAAACTTTTTTTATTTTTTATTTATTATTATATATAGGAATGACTAGAAGCTGCATAGTTTTCTTCATTCCGACCTTGGCCTCTTCTCAATTCGTAAACACTTAAAAATAGCGTCCGACCGCTATTTTAAAAAAGCCGCGTCACATTTAAATCCTCTAATTGTCGCCGCCGGCAATTACGAGCCAGACCCCGCGCACACATCATCAACTCGTCACCGCCGTCCGCGGCACGTGTTGATTGATCCTCCCGACACGATCACCGCCCTCCTCGACCCGGGCGTTGAGAGGGCCACCAACACACCTACACCAACCTCAAACAGACACCGATCTCGCCGGCGAGGTCGAGGAACCCCCTCTTCCGCTCGTAGGTGCATCTTTGCACCTAGGAGCGCAGTCACTACCTCTCCCCTCACGGTAACTGCCCAAGCCGAGTTCGTGCCCTCTGTGGCGCCCTTGAGCTAGTTGCCACCCCTTTTAGCCCTTAAGGCCTTGGTTGGAGTGCATTCTGCGCTCGCCACTCCTCCGGTAAAGCTGTAAACGCCACCTCACGGCCAACAGTGTAAGTCCTTCAAAAAAAAAAAAAGCTGCATAGTTTGAGCCTATTTTGAACCTTGAGTAATTCCCTTTTTTCCTTTTTTTTTTATTTTTATTTTTTTCTCTTAATCTAAATTGTAGTAGCAGTTCATTTTCACATGATAAGCATTTACGGATCTTGTTCAATATGTCACAAAAAAAAAAACTGGAAGCTAGTCTCACTTGGTTGACGAGTTTTAAGCAAATATTGTTTTGGCCCGAAATTGTCTATACTACCTCCGTGTGTCCAGTACAAAAAGCTGACGTCATTTTCTCGACAAATCTGACTGTTGTAAGAGATAAAACTTATGACAACAGCACTTGTAGCATGAGCGCCAAGATTAGACGTATGTCACGAAATATCTTGATGTTGTCTCTCTCACTCGTATGATATTAGACAGAGAGCGACCGAGCCAACGCGTGACAGAGGTATTGTCTTGTCACTGGTGATGATAAGCCGACAGGAGGTCAGTGTACTCTTAGTCTTTGAACTTAAAAAAGGTATTTGACAGATGCGAAAGAAATTAGCGGGGCGGTGAGGCGGGAGGGGAGTGTGTGTCGGATCGCAGGCGCACGCGCAAGGTGCGCGCCGACATCTGGCAATTGGCAATGTGGTACGCGACATATACGAAATGGGGAATAATAGCGTACTTTCTACTAAATTGTTTCTATTTTTGAATTAGAAGCCATTTTGTTTTTTTAGACTAGCAGTGGTAGCCGAGTGGTCGAACGCACGCCTTGCAATCAAAGTGTGCAAGTTCAAACCCCGGCTCGCACCTCTTGGATTTATGTGCGAATCTCATTTTCATCTGAGATTATCACTTGCTATTAAACGGTGAAGGAAAACATCGTGAGGAAACCTGCACATCTGAGGGAACTTGACTAGTTCTCGATAGATGATGTGAAGTCTGCCAACCCGCACTGGGCCAGCCTGAATTCCCCTCGCATTGACGGGAGGCCCGTGCCCAGCAGTGGGACGTTAAAAGGGCTGTAGTCAAGGGTCAAGACCCTTTCTCTCAGAAACGCGTGAAGGTATCAAGTTGAAATTTATAACAGAGACTTATGTCTGCGGTCCCTTGGTGCCTTAAAAAAAAATCAAACTTCTAGATTAACGCAATCAAAAGATACGGCGGTTTATGTTGCATTTTCAGTAAATTTACAAGAGAATCAAAAACGTATAGGGTACTTCCCGTTGACCTAGAATCATGAAATTTGGCATGAAGCAAGGTCTTATAGCACAAGTAAAGGAAATAATCCGAAATTCTTTTGTTAGATAATGTTTTTTTGTGATTACAAACTTACTGCAAAGTTAAGTTTGTCTCTGTATCCAGTTTATCTTTTCGTTAGAGTAATGCTCGATGCTTTCACAGTTTAGGTACGGAAGCCTCGGTGCGCGAGTCCAGCTCGCACTTGGCGAGTTTTTTATTTATAACTAGCTGTGCCCGCGACTTCGCCCGCGTGAACTTTAGGGAGATTACCCGGAAATATGAGTATTATGTTTTTCCCGCGGAACCCTAATGCTTTTTCTAAAATTAAAGTAGCCTAAGTTACGCCTTGGAACGTCAGCTATCTGTCAGTGAAAGTACCATTGAAATCGGTTCAGCCGTTTAGAAGTTGACCTCAAACAAACAGACAGACAAAAAATTTTAAAATTGCGTTTTCGTTATAGGTATCGTATATACTTTCATACGCATTTGGTAAAAAAGTGTTATTTTGATATTACAAACAGACACTCCAATTTTATTTATTTGTATAGAAGATGTGTATTTATTGAATTTGCCCTTGCTATTAATTACTTGACATTGGCTGTAATACCCGTTAAACGCAGATGGAGCCATCCCTCATCTTATTCCATTAAATATAATTCATTTCGTTTAAAAAGAAGAAGAAATATCTCGTCATATACCTATTGCTTTCATAACCTCTCTTATAGTTTGTAATGACGTGTCAATTAATCTCAATTAACTGAGTTAATTGCAGTAATTAATTTCTCCCAATTAGCTAATCAGTCGAGTCGTTAGGTCATCGCTTCCTTGAGCACTGTGCAAGGGAGACATCTGGTTTAATGTCATGACGACGGACGGCTTAGTTTTCTTTTTTAATGGACTACGCTGTTGGCCGCGAGGTGGCCTTTACAGCTTTACCGGAAGAGTAGCGAGCGCAGAGTGCACTCCAACCAAGGCCTTAAGGGCGGAAAGGGGTGGCTACTAGCTCAAGGGCGCCACAGAGGGCACGACCTCGGCTTGGGCAGTTACCGTGAGCGGAGAGGTAGTGACTGTGCTCGTAGGTGCAAAGATGCACCTACGAGCGGAAGAGGGGGTTCCTCGACCTCGACTACGGCTTGGTTTAGTGGTTTGAGTGTAGGCTGCTCAGCTCACTGAATCAGGTGGTTGGGGTTTCGATTCCTGCTAGTGGCAAATTTCGGAAATTGCTTTTACGGAGTGGTAGAGATGCTATGATTAAGAAAGAAAGAAAGAAAAAGTTTATTCAGCACAGACACAAAGATACACAAAAGGGTAAATACATGAAAAAGTAAAAGTAATGAACATTATTGTTATTTATTGACGATTCGTAAGTGTATGTATTGGTTTACATGAATTAAAAAACCCGGCCAAGTGCGAGTCGGACTCGCGCACGAAGGGTTCCGTACCATTATCTATAAAAACCGGCAAAAAAATCACGTTTGTTGTATGGGAGCCCCCTTAAATATTTATTTTATTTTGTTAGTATTTGTTGTTATAGCGGCAATATAAATACATCATCTGTGAAAATGTCAACTTTCCAACTATCACGGTTCATGAGATACAGCCTGGTGACAGACGCACGGACGGACAACGAAGTCTTAGTAATAGGGTTCCCGTTTTACCCTTTGGGTACGGAACCCTAAAAACTGATTCCAGGATCTGACCAGGGGCCTGATTTTCGTCTGATAGACATATTAGAGTATTGTCGAAATTCATTTTTTTTTGCCGAGACTACGAGTATTATCTACCATTAAACATTCCTCCTCAATACGAGGGAGATTTGGGGCACAAGTCCACCACCCTGGCCTTAAGACAGGCAATATTTTGATTTGATATTGCCTGTATTATCATCCAAATAATCCAAGTCAAAATACCTTTATAATATTTTTTTCTATATCCTAAATTCCATATCCATACCATCCCTAGTACAGACCGTAAAAGGTGTGATCTAAATAGACTAACTGGTGGCTGGTATGTCTTAGTGTTTAAACAAAGGGCATTTCTAAGTGATGCGTTCAAAAAACAAAAGACTTTGAAATGTCGCGCAGAATTAACTGTTCCAATTATCATCATCCCCTTTGTTCAGTGCATCTGCTGAAAATACCTCACCCTGTTGGCATTCTCCCACCGCTCGTCGTCTCGCGTATACGTGCGGCGAAGACAGAGATAGCAACAAAGGGCTCTTCGACGGGTGTGCTTTTACAAAGCCCTTGGTAATCGCTGTGGACTACGCCACTCCGCCGCCGGCTCGCGTACCGCGCGGACGTCTCGCGTTTCCATTGTAAACATACACCGTGCGCGTGCGCGTAATGTATATCGTGCTTTCGTATAATTAACTTCAAAGTAATCGTTTTACGTGTTCCCAAAATTTAAATATTACCGTGACGGTTTTTAATTGACGCTTAAGTGTAATATGAATTAGGTGTTCTCGTTTTAAAAATTGACATTAGGGAGAAATTAACGGTTTTTCAATGATGGGCGTAAGTAGTTGTATGAGCGTCCGGCAGGCGAGGGGGTCTTGCCATTGCCCTGCTTGCCCCAGGGCTTCGGGGCATGGCTCGATGCCGCCGCAGACGCTCGTCTTACCCCCAATGGCCCTAGAGCCTGAAACGACACCCGTAAAGGACAAGAAAGGCTCCAAAATGAAGGTGCTGAAGAAAATCAAGAGAAAAATTGGACTCGGTGAGTTTTTTAACGGTTTTTTTTTTTATATCTGTGACCACTAGAGGGTGCGTGAGTACAGATAAAATATGTACTTCTTATCTATTTATTGAATTTGTGATACGTTAACAGTTTTTTTTTTTTCAATTTATTAGTAACTAGAAAATCCATCGAGTTATTTTATTAGAGAGGTAGTTTTTTCTAACATTTGGCAGTGTCACACATCTTCTTTGTGACTTTAACGTATTGTCTGTGTCAAGACGTATATGAGAAGAGATGAGACGTATTTCGGAAGCAAAAAAAAATTGGGATTTATTTTTGATTTCAACTACCTCTTTTACTTTTTACGTCCAACTGCTGGGCACGAGGCTCCCCTCAATGCGAGGGGGATTCAGGCCATAGCCCACCACGCTGGCCCGGTGCGGGTTGGCTGTTTTGATGCATTTATTCAAATATCGTTAAGAAAACCAATTGCGGATTCATCCGCCATCTTTATCGCTGTCATCACCCATTTTTAATTTTAATATGTATTTATTGATTTTGTCCTTGCTATTAATAACTCGACGTTGCCATAAATAATATTGCTAATTGCAGGCGCAGCCTACCCTCATCTTATTCCATCAAATTGCATCATTTCGTAAAAAAAAGAAATTATTATTTTTTCAATTGAACAAAGCTTGAGTGGCTAATTGTACAATTAGTCATCATCATCATCACGCCTGTATTCCCCGAAGGGGTAGGCAGAGGTGCACTGTAGTGCGCCCACACTTCGCCGATGTATTTTGGTCCCAATGTAATAGGGGGCGCGCCTATTGTCATTATACCGGGCACATTCCCCCTCAATACGAGGGAGATTTGGGCCATAGTCCACCACGCTGGCCCAGTGCGGGTTGGTGAACGTCACACGCCTTTCTATAGACGTGCAGGTTTCCTCACGATGTTTTCCTTCACCGTTCAGCAAGTGGTAATCATTGTTGAAAATGACATTCGCACATGAAAATTATCTCAGAGGTGCGGGCCTGGGATTTGAACTTGCACCCCTTACGTTCAAGGCGGGCGTACAATTAGTGTGAATATAATAACACTGATTAGTTAATTACAACTTATTCATTATGTGCTTTATGTTATTCTTATGATTCCTCGTTAAAACAAAACAGTAAGAGTGACTCAGTTATACTTTTGTCTTGTTTGTCCTTGTCGGTTGCACAACAAAATGTTATAAACATGAAATCCCCAGACCGAATAAAGAAGGTGATAAAATTTATCTATATCTATACAAATAAATAAAATTGGAGTGTCGGTGTCGGTGTCGTGGAGAGTGGTTTGTAATATCAAAATAACACTTTTTTACCAAATGCGTATGAAAGTATATACGATACCTATAACGAAAACGCAATTTTAAATATTTTTTGTCTGTCTGTCTGTTTGTTTGAGGTAAACTTCTAAACGGCTGAACCGATTTCAATGGGACTTTAACTGACAGATAGCTGACGTTCCAGGGCGTAACTTAGGCTACTTTAATTTTAGAAAAAGCATTAGGGTTCCGCGGGAAAAACATAATACCCATATTTCCGGGTAATCTTCCTAAAGTCCACGCGGGCGAAGTCGCGGGCACAGCTAGTCGAATATATAATTGGAATTTCTAGGCGTAGTTCCGATATTACTACATGATCATAAATGTGAAAGTTTGTGAGGATGGATGGATGTTTGTTACTCTTTCACGCAAAAACCACTGAACGGATTTTGATGTAACTTTACTGTATTATTGTTTATACATCAGAATAAGTCGTAAGCTATTTATAACAATATTAAATAATCTAAGTCGCGGGTAGAAGCTAGTCTATACTTCTATACTAATGTTATAGAGAGGAAAGATTTGTATTTTTGTATGTAACGAATTAAATTAAAAACTTCTTCTCAGTCGGGCACTCTTGTCAGAGTGGTCGTGGTGGATCTTCCGTGTCGTCGTTCTCCTTGGTTATCGCTCTGGTCAATGCTTCTCCACTTCTGGCGGTTGGTAGCATTGCGAGACTGGACCGATTTCAAAAATTCTTTTACCGTTAGAAAGCTACATTATCACTGAGTAACATAGGCTATATTAGAAACCCGTGCGAAGCCGGGACGGGGCGCTAGTATTAGATAATCGCATATGCTGTCGTTTTTTTTTTCTCGTCTAAAAGTGTCTTAGCGCGTGCCATCTGCTCGCGCGTGTTGTTCCAAAGATAATGATATTTCTTTTTGCCTTGTTTAGTTTTTTTTTTTCGTTTTTAATGCCAGATGCTCGATGCCACCTTGTTGTTAATTAGTGTATAATACGAAACTGGGTCTGGCTTCGGTCGATTAAGACATACCGACGAACTACCTTACATTTTTATTGTGTTCGCAATATATAAAGTCAACAAGATGGATTTTAACACAGAAATTCAATCTTTATGTAAATTGACACAGAGTTCGTTTTGGTGATGGCAAAAATGTTGATTTGACTTGACGGCCCACAGTGCTATACTTAATACTATTATCGTTTAAATAAAATACATCATCACGCCTGTATTCCCCGAAGGGGTAGACAGAGGTGCACTGCAGTGCGTCCACTATTCGCCGACGTATTTTGGTCCCAATGTAATAGGGGGCGAGCCTATTGCCATTATACCGGGCACAATACGAGGGAGATTTTTGGGCTATAGTCCACCACGCTGGCCCAATGCGGGTTGGTGAACTTCACACGCCTTTCTATAGACGTGCAGGTGTCCTCACGATGATTTCCTTCGCCGTTCAGCAAGTGGTAATCATCGTCGAAAAAGATCAGTCGCACATGAAAATTATCTCAGAGGTGCGGGCCCGGGATTGGAACTTGCACCCCTTACGTTCAAGGCGGACTTTCTTGCCCACGAGGCTACCACTGTTTGTTTAAAGTATACAATGAAAATGCATTAAATAAGTCGATTTCACAATATTGCGTCTCCTCAAAACGCCGTCAATGATCGTAAGCGCCATAAAATTGTTATGAAATAAGCAGAATGAGGGTACATTGACGCAACCGCCACGTACTCGTGTGACCTCGATGAAAAATAATTTTGTTGTATGTAGAGAAGTGAGTAAGCAGTGGTAGCCGAGTGGTCGAACGCACGCTTTGCAATCAAAGTGCGCAGGTTCAAACCCCGGCTCGCACCTCTGGGTTCCATGTGCGAATCTCATTTTCATCCGAGATTATCACTTGCTAAGAAACGGTGAAGGAAAACATCGTGAGGAAACCAGCACGTCTGAGGGAGCTTGACTAGTTCTCGATAGATGTGTGAAGTCTACCAACCCGCACTGGGCCAGCGTGGTGGACTATGGCCTGAATCCCCCTCGCATTGAGGGGAGGCCCGTGCCCAGCAGTGGGACGTTAAAAAGGGCTGTAGTAGTAGTAGTATGTAGAGAATGTATTTTTTTTTGCAAAACTTCACTATAAACTTCTAGCTTCTTACCCGCGACTTCGTCCGCGCAGACTTCCATTGTTTTAGATCGTTATTATAAATTACTAGCTGTGCCCGCGGTTTCACCCGCGCTAATAGTTACTTTGGCGTAGAGTGATGTTATAAAGTCTATGACCTTCCTCAATAAGTGCAAACTTTAACCGTTTAGGCAGCGTACGCAACGGAAGCTTTCAAAAGGAATAGTTTTTTCCCGTTTTTGCCACATTATTCGTTCCTGCTCCGCTCCTATTGGTCGTAGCGTGATGATATATAGCTTATAACCTTCCTCGATAAATGAACTATTTAACACAAAAATAATTATTAAATTCAGACCAGTAGCTCCTGAGATTAGCGCGTTCAACCAAACATACAAACAAACTCTTTAACTTTATAATATTAGTATAGACTAGCTGTGCCCGCGACTTCGCGCGCGTGGACTTTAGTGAGATTACCCGGAAATATGGGTATTATGTTTTTCCCGCGGAACCCTAATGCTTTTTCTAAAATTAAAGTAGCCTAAGTTACGCCTTGGAACGTCAGCTATGCTGCCAGTGAAAGTCCCATTGAAATCGGTTCAGCCGTTTAGAAGTTTACCTCAAACAAACAGACAGACAGACAGACAGACAAAAAAATTTAAAATTGCGTTTTCGTTATAGGTATCGTATATACATTCACACGCATTTGGTAAAAAAAGTGTTATTTTGATATTACAAACAGACACTCCAATTTTATTTATTTGTATGTATGTATAGATATTTAGATATATAGCATATATGTTAAACTGATGTATAAACAGTAATACTGTAAAGTTTTATCAAAATCCGTTCAGCCGCTTTTGCATGAAAGAGAGAATATTTCATGTGCGAATGTCATTTTCAACAATGATTACCACTTGCTGAACGGTGAAGGAAAACATCGTGAGGAAACCTGCACGTCTGTAGAAAGGCGTGTGAAGTTCAACAACCCGCACTGGGCCAGCGTGGTGGACTATGGCCCAAATATCACTCGTATTGAGGGGGAATGTGCCCGGTATAATGGCAATAGGCTCGCCCACTATTACATTGGGACCAAAATACATCGGCGAAGTGTACCGACGTCTGCCTACCCTTTCAGGAAATACAGGCGTGATGATGATGATGAGAGAAGCTGGTTTCAGACTACGCTGTAATATAATAGCATATAGTATATAGCTCATAGCACAACAATATCGCGCACCATACATTGTTATGGACACGTTCACACTGTACTGTACTATATATTATTGGCTTTGTTGTGATATCGCGCACCTATAGAGAGGATGAATGAAAGTAGACTGACGAAAGAAATATACCAGGCAAACGTGAGTGGAAATGTCGGAAGAGGGCGCCCGAGGAGGACCTTTCACGACCAGATTAACGGTCTTTTCCAGAAGGGTCAATTCAGTAGCACCCTAAACCGACGGAAGTGCATGAAAAGATGTATGACTGTGGATGAAGCGAAAGAGGTATGTCGGGATCGTAGCGTGTGTCAAAGAATAGTCTCTGCGTACCCCCATGGGATACAGGCGTGAGTATATGTATGTATATACTATAGCGTAGTCTGAAAACCGCTTAACAAACATCCATCCATCCATCCAAACTTTCTCATTTATAATATTAGAAGGATATAAATAAAGAAAATGTACGTGTCTGTTTGTTATGACATTATTATAATAGCTTCTAACTAAATACATATGAACAAATATACGAAATTATACTTTTAACGAAACCGGTTTTTTCGTAAAAAAAAGTCGTAAAAGTCTGTCGTAGTTTTTGTTTTGGATAAACTCCCAAAACCGCTGGACCGATTTTGAAAGGACTTTAACTGATGTTATATGGAGTAACTTACTACTATAATTTTTTTTGTAATTTTACCTAAATTCCTTAGTTCAAAAGAAAATAATACCTGAAAATAAAACCAAACACGTGTTTCGAGGGAAAAAAATCAACTTAAAAACAAAAGATTTGTTAACTACAATAGCATTACAAATGGTTCTTAAAGACGAAACATCTGGTGGTGTCCCTCAAAATGTGTTCTTACTATTGGTATGTCTAAAAGAGCTTACCTCGCGACCGGAAGTTACGGAAACACCCAACAATGGCAACAGATGCGTTAACTTATTTTCGACCAGATGCGGTAATACCTCACTAAAGCCCATTTAACGTCCCACTGCTGGGTACGGGCCTCCCCTCAATGCGAGGGGGGTTCAGGCCATTGTCCACCACGCTGGCCCAGTGCGGGTTGGCAGACTACACACATCTATCGAAAACTAGTCAAGTTCCCTCAGACGTGCAGGTTTCCTCACCATGTTTTCCTTCACCGTTTTAGCAAGTGATAATCTCGGATGAAAATGAGACTCGCACATAAATCCCAGGGGTGTGAGTTAGGGTTTAAACCTGCACACTTCGATTGTAAGGCGTGCGTTCGACCACTCGGCTACCACTGCTAGTCTATACTAATAATATAAAGAGGAAAGATTTGTATTTTTGTATGTAACGAATAAACTTTAAATGTAATGGACCGATTTCAAAAATTATTTTGCCGTTAGAAAGCTACATTATCACTGAGTAAAATAGGCTGTATTATAAAGCCGTGCGAAGCCGGTACGGGCCGCTAGTATATCAATACATAGTATAAAACAAAGTGGCTTCCCGCTGTCTGTCCCTATGTACGCTTAAATCTTTAAAACTACGCAACGGATATTGATGCGGTTTTTTTTATTCGATAGAGTGATTCACGAGGAAGGTTTATGTGTATAATACATGCATAATATAGTAGAGAAACACTGATAATTGTAGGTGGCGCTGCTTTCGTATCTCACTAATTCTAAGGCGGTACGAAGTTCGCCGGGTCTGCTAATCTATACATCTATACAAATAAATAAAATTGGAGTGTCTGTTTGTAATATCAAAATAGCACCTTTTTACGAATTGCATATGAAAGTATACACGATACCTATAACGAAAATGCAATTTTAAAATTTTTTGTCTGTCTGTCTGTCTGTTTGTTTGAGGTAAACTTCCAAACGGCTGAACAGATTTCCACGGGACTTTCACTGGAAGATAGCTAATATTCCAAGGCGTAACCTAGCCTAGGTTACGCCTTTAATTTTAGAAAAAAAGCATTAGGATACCGCAGGAAATACATAATATCCATATTTCCGTGTAATCTCCCTGAAGTCCACGCGTGCGAAGTCGCGGGCACAGCTAGTGTACAATAAAATCGTGCCTTGGGTTAGGTAAAACGTAATTTCGGCGTTCGTGACGTCTTAGAAAGTCGTTCATGTATCACGCCCTTCCAACACACGATGCACACTTTGATCGGTACACGAGAAAAGTACAAAGGAATAATTATTAAAATGTATAATTAAATCCCCCTCGCATTGAGGGGAGGCCCGTGCCCAGCAGTGGGACGTTGAAAGGGCTGTAGTAGGTATTTGTAGTAGGTATAATTAAACGACTTTTAGGAAAGCTTGTGGCATTTTTTTTCGAATGGACTACGCTGTTGGCCGTGAGGTTGCCTTTACAGCTTTACCGGAGGAGTGGCGAGCGCAGAGTGCACTCCAACCAAGGCCTTAAGGGCGGAAAAAGGTGGCAACTAGCTCAAGAGCGCCACAGAGGGCACGACCTCGGCTTGGGCAGTTACCGTGAGGGGAGAGGTAGTGACTTCGCTCCTAGGTGCAAAGATGCACCTACGAGCGGAAGCGGACGACTACAACACATTAAAAAAATGCATCACCACGTCTACATTCCCCG
The DNA here is from genome assembly GCA_914767695.1 of Ptilodon capucinus. Lineage (NCBI taxonomy): Eukaryota > Metazoa > Arthropoda > Insecta > Lepidoptera > Notodontidae > Ptilodon > Ptilodon capucinus. Next base: position 4,616,887 of record OU611837.1, read on the forward strand.
AAGGAGTAGACAGAGACACATTCCCCCTCAATACGAGGGATATTTGGGTCGTAATAAAGAAAATTACATTCGCACATGAAACCTGCGAATCGCAGAGGCCCGGGATTTGAACTTCGACCAACCGGGCTACCACTTCTAAGACACTCTAAATATAATATTAAAACCATCATTACATTTTAATTAAGACTATAATATCATTATTGCAAGACTGTAAGCAGTGGTAGCCTCGCGGGCAAGAACGCCCGCCTTGAACGTAAGGGGTGCAAGTTCAAATCCCACGCCCGCACCTCTGTGATAATTTTCATGTGCGAATGTCATTTTCAACAATGATTACCACTTGCTGAACGGTGAAGGAAAACATCGTGAGGAAACCTGCACGTCTATAGAAAGGCGTGTGAAGTTCACCAACCCGCGCTGGGCCAGCGTGGTGGACTATGGCCCAAATCTCCCTCGTATTGAGGGGGAATGTGCCCGGTATAATGGCAATAGGCTCGCCCCCTATTACATTGGGACCAAAATACATCGGCGAAGTGTGGGCGCACTACAGTGCACCTCTGCCTACCCCTTCGGGGAATATAGGCGTGATGATGATGATGTATTTATTGTAAGTATTTTTATTAATTCAAAATGGTTGGACGTTTAAATATTTTTTTTATCGTTGCATTCTTTTTTTAAACAGGATAGGTTTCGTAATCTGTATCCGTTTTATGCAGATTATATTTTTTTTTTCTCACGATCATGTGCCGGTAATGATGAATCAAGGCTGTTTTTGTTTGTGGTTGTGTGTAGGTAGGCAACTGACTAGCTTTGTCTAATCTGAACATATAAGGAGTGATTATGATTAATATTTACGCCACCAAGGATTATTTCCGGCGGTCAAAGTTGGAACTAACGATGACTACCAAGCACACATCATAAAGAAACAAACCAGGCGAACATAATAGAGAAGAAGTTTCCTTTGAAATATATCTAGGTACCAGGCGCACATAATACAGCAGAAGTTAAGCTCTTAAAATATATCTTCACTTCATATAAATTTGTATTACTAAAAAAATACTAAGGTATCATAAAGTAACAGGAGATTCATCGTTTGAGTTTCCATAGTACCAAGCGCACATCAATAAGAAGCAACATTGATTCATTTTGCATTGAAGCACTAGTCGATCATAATCCAAGATCATCGCTTCAGTAGATACTAGGCGAACATAATACATCAGAAGTTATCCTGGTAACATCTCACTCCATATAGATACTTTTTTTTCACTCCATACATAGCTATGCGATCCTGGTACCGTATAAATTTTATAACGAGCCAGCTGATATTGTGTTTTTTTTTCTCTTAGGGACGATAAAGGCATTGCCTTCGGAAGGTCGTTGTGTTAAGAAAAAAAAACATAAAAGGAACAGCTGTGAAGCTGGAACCTTAAATGTCGTAGAAAATGAAATGGTTCGAGAGCAGCTGACTACGATAATAATCGCTAGGGCTGTCACTAACAACATTTCAATTCTATACAAATAAATAAAATAAAAGTGTTTGTAATGACTAAATATCACCTTTTTACTAAATGCATATTATGAAAGTATATACGCTACTTATAACGAAAACGCAAAGGCTTAGCATGACCGTGTAGAAATAAGGTTTATCTCTTTTAACTGTCAGATTTGTCGAGAAAATGACGTCACCAAGAGCTTTTTGCACCGGACATGGCTTGATGTGAAGTCATTTTTTCGACCAATCTGACAACCGACGACCAATATGTTACCGCATATCTCCGGCGTCTGTCGACCGACTTAGATTTTTTTTTTTAAACTTACTATACTGCAATAAACTTTTGGAAATATTTTCGACTGCTCGCCAACCCTGATCTATGCGCGCGCGCACTCCACACAAAGATCCCGTTGCGAAACAGCTGTTGGCGTTTGTATGTGCGCGCGAGCAAGATGCCAGATGCTAATACGTGGAGCGTGAAAGGGACAGGTATAGGACATATGCGAGTACGCGATAACAAACGCTTCCGAATGTTACATGAAATTTACACAACTGAGCATATTTAGTTATTGATAGTGTGTGATATCCACATATATTAGACTAGCGGCGCGTCCCGGCTTCGCACGGGTTTCTAATATAGCCTATGTTACTCAGTGATAATGTAGCTTTCTAACGGCATCAGTCCCGGCCCTGATGACCGGGGTCCAAAACAACGGGCTACCCTTGGGGTCGTGAGCGTCTGGGGTGTGGGCCCCGGACGTTCTTAAGTCGACGACGACCCTGAGGAGGACGGCGGCGAGAGGTGGTCTCTCAGGCACAGAGGGACACCGGTGCGTTCCGGCAGGAGATCCCGGAGTCCCTCTAACGTGTCAGAGACGGCCACCGCGGGGAAGTTTTAGTCGGTAAGAATCCCACATATCCCAGTCTTCTCCCACACAAAAGACTGGGAATCTTTCTGAAGATTTCCTCCCCGTCAACAAAAAAAAAGCTTTCTGACGGCAAAATATTTTTTTTAATCGGTCCAGTAGTTTTTAAGTTAACTCGTTACATACAAAAAAATACAAATCTTTCCTCCTTATAATATTAGTATAGAAGTATATACTAGTATAGAAGAAGCATTCCCTATGCAAACCATTATCAACGGCAGTTTTAGATACTAAATTATCGTTCTTCTATAGCAGTATACGCTTTGCAATCAAAGTGTGCAGGTTCAAATCCCGGCTCGCACCTCTGTGTTTTATTTTCATCCGAGATAATCACTTGCTGTGAAACGGATAAGGAAACCTGCACGTCTGAGGGAACTTGACTGGTTCTCGATAGATGTGTGAAGTCTGCCAACCCGCACCGGGCCAGAGTGTGGTGGACTAGACGAATCCCCCTCGCATTGAGGGGAGGCCCGTGCCAAGAAAAGTGTCTTATAACTGAAGTGTAAACAGATTATTTCAGTATTAGTATTGTATAGTATTTGTGGACGTCTTGGTGAAGAAGTGGTTTGAGTGTGGCCGCTCAGCTCACGGCAGCACTTGATTGCGAGTTCGACTCCCTGCTGTGGAAAATTTAGGGAAAGGTTTTTTTAGTTTGCTCATATGTCTGAGTAACTGGGATCGCCCTCAGTCGGTCGATTGTACGGTACCTATAGTTCAAGCGTTGCTTAGTTTGGGGTCATACGATGAGTATGTGTTGTCGAGCGATATTCATTTATTGTTAGTTTTAAATGGCCTCATAGCGCGTACCAGTAGCCAAATGTCTGAAAGCTCCCGTAACTATTTTTAACGATTTTTGTTTGATAATGCCACCCATTAGACGTCCTACGCTCGCGATGTCTCATCATCAACTGACAAAAATCCATTCCAAATTCAATTTTCAAACGAAATTCCAAATTCGAAGAACATATTTTACGAAGTGTCCGAGCGGGCAGCCCGAAACGGCCGAATCGCAGCTAATGATCGTGGGAAAACGCGCCACGGAGAATGTTTGAACGCTCGAATATTTGAAATTAGAATAACTAGGGCTGTCAGTTTTGTTTTGACAAAGTTGTGATTATGACTACGATTCTTGGGTCGTCCGCCATCTTTATCACGTTCGTCAACCATTTTTATTTTGTATTGTGTATTTATTTAATTTGTTCTCGCTATTAACTACTTGACACTGGCTGAAATACCCACTAATCGCAGGTGCAGCCATTCCTTGTCTTAGATTGGGGTTGGGGTTGAGATTTGGGCAATAGTCCACCACGCTGGCCCTGTGCGGGTTGGTGAACTTCACACGCCTTTCTATAGACGTGCAGGTACATGATAAATCAAAATTCGCGTTCACTTGAAGTACCTAATATTTAATAGTAAAATTACACTAAAACTAACAGTCATAAAAGTGAAAGTTTAATAAAGTTATGTGCTTACTATATCAAATCTTTATTATCAAACGTTTCCTCTTGGAGCTACCACTGGACCGTCAAAATGTTTTCCAATACCATAACCAACTCTTTTGTCAATATAAATAAGGATAAAATTTGTGTGGTACACGCGTGATAATTGACTCACTGAATGAACAATTATTTAGATTTTTCTATAAATCAATACAGGTCGTTTTGGCATTAGCAAAGTTAAGTTAGTAGTATAGTAACTCTTATTGCTATAAATTTTTGTTAGAAACGAAACACCATGGCGGATTTTCAATACATTTTGACAGGTCATTGATACTTGTTTGCAATTTTATTTACGTAATCGCCCTGCAGCCTGTTGTACTTTCGAAACTAAGATTTAAGTCGACTTGCCGGCGAGTTACGAAGAAAACCACATCAAAGAACATTAATGGTAAGGTCTAGTTAGTTGCGTACGCGGCGGGAGCGCGCGCGTTCGAACATCTCTCACGACCTTCTGACTCCCTGGTACCTCGCACCTTTGCTGGTTGCACAGTTATTGTAAATTTTAATGTTTCGCGCGGTCACCCATCCAATTTCTAACGACCACGGCCATGGTTTGCTTACTTTGGCATTGACACGCGAAAAAAAATGTACCATAAAGTTTTTTTTTCTTCATTGATACTGTTGTCGTAGAAGTGTCAGTCTATCTATAGTATTTTTGGTTGCTAAATGTGTCAAAAAGAAGTCCTTAATAAAATCGACTTAGTCTTCATAAATACCGCATATCGCAGGTGCAGGCATTTCTCATCTTATTCCATCAAAATATCATCATTTCACTCATTTCGTAAAGAAAGATTTAAAAAATGGGTCCAATATTTTGGAAATTAATTTGCGCATAGTGAAAGGTTTTACAGGCGCTGAATTGACTGCATTCGCGCGGGGAACACATTTTGTGTAGGTACAATTCTATTCCATACCAGTCCAAACAATTTATTGCTTACAAAATCTAAACTAATTTGAATATACAAAATGGTGGACAGTTACTCTGTACCCATATATAGAACAAATAAGTAATAAAATATTCAATAATATAGTTCTAATATCCCGGAAGCGACGCCATATTGTTGTAAGCGCGGGAACAATCGCCACAAATAATCAAGTATTCACACCGTGCTGCGTCAAAGTAACAACTTTATAATTGCCGTAGCAAAACACGAAAATGTCCTTTATTCCTTTCTATTTTAGGTAAATTTTCAAATGTACAATTGTAATATAACTTAGCAAGATAACAAATAAAAGTAAACAGTTGTGAAAATAAATCGTGCACTTTATTTGTAATACGTTGAAGGTCGAAATTTCAATGACATAATTTGAAGAGATGCAAAATGAACGTGGTGATTTTGGCGACTGACGTGTTCGTTCCCACGAGTGATTGTTCGAAATTTGAAATTTTCGTTTTTTTTTTTGGTCGTAAAGAGTTGTGAAACATCTGGCTATTGTCAATACCATAGCGGAGTTTTTTTTTTTAAGTCGCCATGATATTATTTTTAAAATGTTACACCTACCTAATTACATTTTCTAAATCCGAGCCTTGACTAAAGCGTTCATTATTTATTTTGCGGCGCAAACGCAACGTAATTCGATTTAATTCGGATCACGAGCGGCGCGGACGCTTCTAATGATCTACGGCGCGGTGTGATCCATAGCGGAGATCTACGTGACTGAACCTGATGAAAAAAAAAGATAATTTTTAGTGTCTTCGAGTTAAAAAAACGCCGGCCACTGCGGTGATGGAAGTAAAGCAACCGTTACTCGTCTCCCTCTCTCCGAGACAATCATAATGTAGAATTTGATTGAATATAACAATCGTTTTGAGGTAATTTTAGATCTTTTTATTAAACATGGGAATGTAGCTGGTTAAAAGTATAGTAGCAGTCTTTATGTTGAGTTTGACAGCTGTCACTTTTAATCAATTGACATACTTTTATTTTTATCAATTACTTTTGTTATATCTATGCAATTGTGAACGTTTTATTATTGTACTTATATGTTTCGGAAAAGAAACAGATTTCTTTTTATTTTGTTCAAAAAATCATTAAAAATCATAGGACTATCATTCCCTTTTTTAAATGACTTGTAAGACTTTGGTAAATAATTTTTTAAGCAATATTTTAATATAGGCATATAAATCAACGAAGCATATCGCTATATATCTGTAAAACAAGTTTGTAAGAAGATTTTTTTTGTACTAAATTCTAATTACAAACTGCAAGTAGGTAGGTTGGTAACGATCTTCTAACCCCCGCCATCCGTGCGCGCACGCAACTCTGTCCATCTCGGTACGTACACAACACTATCTCGCTCGGATAATGTCGAAACTGTACCGTCATCTCGCTCTAACCTCACCTCTCGCTCGCACATTCTCACGGTACCGTGGGAACATCACCTTTCCGATGCATAGTATCGATTTGTCATTCGATAGTTTATTGATATCTCGATGTTACGCGAACTAACATCACTACCGTTTCGGCGAAAGTTGTTATAACTTTTTTTTAAAAATAACTTGCTTCTTGATCTAATTAGAGCGATCTCCTATTGTTTTATGAGATCCTGGTGCTTATTAAGATACAGCCTGTTAAAGTGGGAGTTGTATTCTTTGAAAGCGCGACCTCCTATACTATCATGAGACCCTGGTACTTAGTCATACACTGTCATAACTTTACAGGCTGTCAAACGTTACATAAGGTTACCCATACATTTACTAACCGCCTATAAACATGACCTAATTTTTTAACTATTATTTTTTTAAAACACATCCTACTTTTCATGAGATCCTGGTATTGATTCGAAGACTGTCAGATACTTGCAGACTTTTGACAGCTATTGAGTTAGTGTCACATGTTAAAATGACGTGAGTTTGACGTGCCCTACAAAGCACAGATAGCCACACGTTACATAAGGTCACCCATCCAATTTAAAACCTTGCATCATATAAACATGACCCAATTTTTTTTTCACAAATGAATTTGTATTCTTTTGTTTACGGCTTCGCCTATTCCTGTTATATTTCATTGACATGTTGATTTTAAAATAGTAAATACAGGTTGTTACAGAAGTCCGAAATAATACTTTAACGTTTGCACAAGTGAATCGTATAAATTTTAAACACTTAAAATATCCCCAAGCGAAGTTTTCAAGTTCTGTTTTCTGAATATTAGTAGGCCCCTCTCGTTGGTGTAGTTTGTACTGTTAAATAGAGTTATGGATGTACCCAAAGGCCAGAACACGATACCTGTGACAGATATTCAAAGGTCTCTAACTCTGAACCTATGATAGTTAGGTATAATCTACCTTCACTATTCAGCTACATATTAGCTAGGTACCGTATGTGTATTTAAAATTTTATTTCGGACCTTTGATGCACCCTAGTCAGTTATAAAAACAACTTTGAGCCACATGCGTGTCAAAAACTAACTGTAATAACTCGTAGTTGAAGCCAGTGGTGGATTTACCAGCAGGCTGAGAAGGCTGGAGCCTAGGACGGCAGATTTTATGGGCGGCAAATTTGAGGTGAGAATAGTTTTTAATGTCATAAGAAATTGAAAGTATTCATATTTATAAACTATACTCCATTTTTTATAACATTAGAAATAAGAGGCTCGTAGAAGCAGGAGTGCAAACATTTTATTTCAAAAACAAAACAATATTAAAGAAAAAAACAGTAACAAATAACAACAAAATTACTAAAATTCGGTAATAACAACAAACGAGGCGCAGCATTCTGAAGTATTCACATGTGAATGACAATCACAGAACATTGTTTACGTCAATTTGACTGCCAACATAAATCGGCAAAATAAGAAAGATCCTGTTGTCACAACGGATGGAGGGATTAGGTGCGATTTACCAGGAATTTTCTCCCTCGCACCACCAAATTGTGGAATGAACTTCCTGCAGCGGTGTTCCCGGACCGATGCGACAAAGGTATCTTCAAGAAACGAGCATACTCATTCCTTAAAGGCCGGCAACGCACTTGCGATGCCCCTGGTGTTGCAGGTGTCCATGGGCGGCGTTGATCACTTACCATCAGGTGAAACGTCTGCTCGTTTGTCTCCCTATCTCATAAAAAGGTAACATTTTAGATTTGGTAGGATTATAGTGAAACGAAAATAGTGAATCTAAATGAAAGCCATTTAATTTAATAAGATAAATAGTGAAAATGATTGGTTACAGTGAGACAGCTGGTTTAAAAATATATTCTAATAAATTGGGCGTCAATCGTAACTGTAATATGTTAATTGTTACTTTTGTTACAAAGTGTACATTAAAAATAACCTTTTTTAACTTCTTTCTAATGCTATAACAAATGGAGTATAGATGTTGCTACTATTGTAATAATCTTTCATCACAGTTCACTTGCGGATCTCTTAAGTAATATGGATTGTAAAAGAATAATCTAGGACCAAATTTAGGAGGTCGGTAGGGGGTGCAAAGTTTGAGCAGCCTACTGGCGGCAAGTCTGTAAATCCGCCAATGGTTGAAGCATATTTTGCAATAGAATATCCTCGATGGCGCGTGGTCCCGACTCCCGTGACATTTACCAAAGAAATTCAATCTGTATGGGTATTAAGTACATTATCAAAAGAAGTCATGGCTCGGCCCGGTGGATGCACGGTATGATAGGTGGCAACAGGTGTCATGTGACAGGGAGGCATTTTTTTATTTTATTTTTTCCTACTTCATTATGCCGTGGGAAGCCTACCCAGTGCAGGCCTGTTTATTTTTTATTAAAATATACCTACATATCTGCGTATAGTCTATGAATTAAATGATTTTAAATCGATATCTGATTATTATAGCTTTTTTAATAAAATTATATTTTTTTCTTATATTTACGCGAATACTATACATTGAAATTAAACTATTTTACGGATTTTATCGCGTTTATTTACTATTTTATTTTCCCGACGTTTTTTTAAATCCAAAACCAAATGTACCATTGCAAGACCTCAGGACACCGTAAGCACTTTCTGCGTGGATCGGACCGCAAACAACAACTAAATATGAGGGTACCCAGTTATTAACTATGACATCAGGACGTCTAACACCTCAGTCCCCCCGTGACCATGGTTGCTGTAAAGCAGCCGAAACGTCGGGAAAATAAAATAGTAAATAAACGCGATAAAATCCGTAAAATAGTTTAATTTCAAAATTATATTTCTTCTGTGCGGCAGTGGTAGCCGAGTGGTCGAACGCACGCCTTGCAATCAAAAGTTTGCAGTTCAAACCCCGGTTCGCACCTCTGGGTTTCATGTGCGAATCTCATATTTTCCGAGATTACCACTTGCTATGAAACGGTGAAGTAAAACATCGTGAGGAAACCTGCACGTCTATAGAAAGGCGTGTGAAGTTCACCAACTCGCACTGGGCCAGCGTGGTGGACTATCGCCCAAAAAATCTCCCTCGTATTGAGGGAGAATGTACCAAAATACATCGGCGAAGTGTGGGCCCACTGCAGTGCACCTCTGCCTACCCATTAGAGGAATACAGGCGTGATGAATCAGAATCAGAATCAGAATATTTTTTATTCATATAAACCAATACAGGCACTTATGAATCGTCAATAAATAATAATAGTAGTAGCTCTACCACCCATTCGGAATGCATTTCCTATGGAGAAGAATGGGCAAGAAACTCCATGGTTGCTTTTTTCAAATAAGGTGATGATGATGATGTATATATTTCTTTTTTTTTAGAAATGAATGAAATTGTATGGTACCTATAAGACGAGGAATGGCTCCACCTGCGGTTAGCTGGTAATTCAGCCAGTTACAAGTATTGATAACAATAGAAAATTAAATAAATACTTATTACAAAATAAAAATGGGTGATGAACGTGATAAAGATGACGGCAGATGACGCAATGTTAAACTGATTACTGGGCATATATTGACAAGTCCATACGTCCAGTCTTGCTAGTCACATAAATATCGTTGAGGAACCCTAAAAATCCAGCTCGAGACTGGATAGGATATGCGCCTATTATTACGGGACCTCATCCCGCTTCCCACGATAGTTACTATACTTTTTAACCGCGCATTGACGGGCGCCATCTTGGCTTTTGTTTTATTTTTTTTAATTTTCCTGTCAACGAAGGCGCAGGTAATTATTGACGACCGCTTGTCAATATAAATTGCTGGGAACTTTATAGTAGTGTTGTTTATATTTTTTTTTGTAAACAAGTACATGTTTATATGGAAATAAGGATGATAACATGGATAAAACATGATACTCGCAGTTCTTTTGAGACGTTTTGGAATCCGCCACTATGCAGTAAAAAAAACAAACTTATTTGAATTTATGGAATTGCCACTAACAAAAACATTAAAATGTGGTGGTTTACTTTGGTAAACAAAAACATTCCCATTCCCAGGTCCCATCGATCGATCGGACTTACCGAACTAAGCTTAATCTCATCAATATTATTAAATCTCGCATCGAACAGTACCAGGGTAAAATAAACCTATAAGATATTAACGGACGATCTACTAGAGAGTTTCCCAACCATATCAAGTTGCGGATGGTAAACAAAAAACCTATAGCGGTTACCGCAACCGACAGGACGACCGGTGACCGACTCCGGAGGAAACCAAACCTGATGTAACGAACAAACTACTCTCCCTTCCAGGATGGGACGTGGTGCTAGTTAACCTCTTACTAGTTCATGATTGCCTGGTACTTTGATTAAGTTATTAAGGCCTTTCTCTCGTGTCTATTGACATGATCAGATGCCCGACAGAGTGGGATGGACCTATATCTATACTACCAATATCATTAATTTGTAAATATAGTGTTGTCTTTCTCTTGCTTTTGTTAATTTCTAGAAACTCTTTGGTATCATATCACTCGTCTATAGAAAACTTCGGTACTAACCTTATCTTTAAAAAAATACAAATATCATCAAAGACATTATTCTCCCCTAATAAAATGTGCGGCCATTTTTAAAAATAAACAATACAGTATCGCGGGGGTGTGTGCCCACAGAATGGTCTAATTCTGTCGCAACTGTCGCGCGCAGATGGCCGGACCCACGGGGATATCTTGTTTATGGTTTCAGAATTTATTTTGGATAACTCATGGGGGTTGTATTATTTTCTGTTACGTCTTGAAATCTCTTGTTTATATTATATTGGAGATGGCGATTATTTCCGAACCAGATCGATTTTTAAATCGATATGATGAATCGATTCATAAAATAAAAAAGGTTCTAAAACTGTAACCCTACAAGGTAAAGTCTTTTGCTGAAGACGGTTGAAATGTAGCATTATGTTACTCGGACCATAATAACGAATCCATTGTCATTGTCACCTTATGCATCAAAATCGGATGAATAGTTTAGGCGTTATGGGGTAGTATACGCAAATAAAAACATACAAAGACTGCTTAAATCATAACCCTTCCTTTTGGCTTCGCCGTAATCGGATAAAACAGGAACAAGACACCAGAATAATCAATCGATCAAATTTCTAGGACGAAATATAGATTTGCCTGATCGATTCAGTATTTTAGTATTTAAAACATCGACAGATTATTCGACTAATCAATCTCAGCACTTGTAGTATGAGCGCCAAGATTCGACGTATGTCACGAAATATCTTGATGTTGTCTCTTTCACTCGTATGAAATTAGACAGAGAGCGACCGAGCCAATCCGTGACAGAGGTCTTGTCTTGACATGCGTGCTGACACCACAGATCACTCCTGTCTGCCTACCTCATGCGACTACTTTTCATCAAAAGTACCAGGATGTCATAACTTACCAAGACATTAAATACATTCTCCAAATAGTTTCTTCTTTTTTTTTTAAATGCCCAAATCGGCGACAATTAAAGTCGTTCAAAACTACGATACGAATAAAATCGAGAATTTATAAAGCGAATCTAACATTATAATGACGATTAAATAAAAACGGAGCAATTTGTTTCTGAACGCGTTAGTACCTACCCACCACGTCTGTCGGTCACGGTACATGAGCTTAGAGGTCCATGACCTAACTGCTGAGGTTATAAAAACGATTTTATAACATTAGCAATTATATCTAGAACATACGAATTCTGCGGAGGTTATGTCCTGAAAGAAATCTTATCGTATAGGTATCTTACTGTAGTTGCTATACCTAACTTTATCTATGCTGTTAAGCACCAAGCAACACTAGGCTCTCATGAGTAGCGCGTCGAAATGTTAGCCAATACAAAAAGGAACTCTCTGTGTGTCACATAAAGATTGAATTTCAATGGTAGAAGCTACGCGTCTAAAAAATAACGCTCGCGCTGTCAGGGACAAACAAATCGACGCCTCCGTGTGTGGAGGGCTTAATGGCGACTGTCTGAATGCGTAGATTACAAAATTGAAAAAAAAACACGAACAGCAAAAAAAAAGTACCAGGCTACCATAGCATAAAGAAGATTTCCTACCAACATTCGAAAAAGGCACTGCTTGTTACTAGGATAGCATACGCGATCAGGAGGTTCGAATTTTCAAACCTACATGGATGTATTAATTACCAGTGCTGCCAATGTGTGTACTTAAGTGGCCAAAACTGGTACTAATACGTATTAGAAAAAAATGTGTGTACAATATTCCTTCGGGCGTTGGTCAACTGTGACGAGCCAGAAGAGCGGCGTGCGTGACCAAGTGAACGCGCATGTTCACGACTCCGTGAAGTGTGAAAGAGACAGATATATGTTAGAGCGGCACAGGAGTACTGTGAAGAAAGTTAATCGGGAACATCTACAAAAGTATATAATTCGTGACGAGTATATTTTGTATTACTCGAAACCTTCTAAAGTAGCTGTTATCCTAGTACCAATAGTCTGTCTCTAGTAGCTTCAAAAGCTTTCGAAAGTATAACTTTTGTTGGAGGTAGGTACTCGTTTGAATCAATTTTAAGTAACGTCTCACGTAAGCAACAGTTTCCGTTTCACCGTTCGTGTTTGACTAGGCGACTCCTATTCATAGATTTCTGAGGTTTATTTATTTTTATTCAGTTGTCGACTTGTGTTTTTAAAGTTACATTTTGCACGTCTGACAGCTGAGTTAGTAGTATAACTCCAGGTAGACGACTCCTAGGGTCCCTAGATCTCTAGTCGTCTCCTAACGGTTGGTGAAACGATAATTTTGTACCAATCCCACGTAAGATGAATCGTTAGATAATCCTCTTATCATAATAATGAAACTAAAATTAATGATACTACATAAATCATTAATGAATCTGGTAATATTGTAGCAATATAACTATAATTTTCTGTGCGCGAGCGCATCTCGTTCCCACGGTTAACGATCTATGGATCACCCATAGATTATAAAGACAAAACTTTACTGTTATCACCCATTATGAATAGTTTATGGTTTACAGGGGTCGCCTCGCCACTTTCATAAACAATGACAGTTTTTTTTAATTCAATTTTTGAAAAAAAAAACAACAGTTTGGCGTTACTGTAAAAAGTAAATTAGATCTAAAAAAAAGCAACAAATTAACTACAGGCTTCAAAGGGCTAGTACCCAAAGCCGTAAAATCCAATATAAAAAAAAAATAGATCTCAATTTCTTCTGATCGGTTATGTCTGTTTTCATGAAACCATCGCATTGCTATGTTCCCCTGGTATGTTCCCCTTTCTTTTTTTCCGTTTTGGAATCAAGCCTCGAGCTCAAACTACTATGGGCGTCTTCCGTCTCACACATATTACAGATTTCGTTGATAAGAAAAACAGAGACAACATGCTTTGAAAGCTATACGATTGTACTTTAGGTACTTTGAAAATGATATACTTAGCCTTATAATGTAGGTTCTCTAGCTTATTCCAAACAAATATGTGAAATCGCAAATATTTTATCATAGATTTTAATAAGATTCTTCTAATTAAGTCAACCCACGCAGTAACCTAGTTAAAACCAGATCTTATTCGAGTTTCAAGGGCTCAACACAATTTTCGTTCACCCCCTGAGGCAATGAAAGGCATCTGCGGCCCTTATTAAATATAAATCGAATGAAATCCAGGGGGAGTTGCGTGGGGGCGGCTTGAGCCCTCCTTAATCCACGCTCCGGCCTTTTTTCTAAACGAACTTGGGGTTGAAATACTATGGAAAATGATTTTGAATAGTATAGATACTAGAACGTCTCAAAAAGACATCCCAAAAAATATTTGACTTTGAAATTGCCCGGCTCGCACCTCTGCGTTTATGTGCGAATCTCATTTTCATCCGAGATTATCAATTGCTAAGAAACGGTGAAGGAAAACATCGTGAGGAAACCTGCACGTCTGAGGGAACTTGACTAGTTATCGATAGATGTGTGAAGTCTGCCAACCCGCACTGGCCAAGCGTGGTGGACTATGGCCAGAAACCTCCTCGCATTGAGGGGAGGCCCGTACCCAGCAGTGGGACGTTAAAAGGGTTGTAGTTAGTTAATGGCTGAAATACCCGCTAACTTCTGGGGGAACCATTCCTCATCTTATTCCATTAAATCTCATAATTTCATTCATTTCGTAAAACAGAAGACGAATCTCTGGATAATATACCCATTTTGAACCACTTTAGACATTATAGAATTTGTGTGGAATAGGTACCTATAAATAAAGTTGTTATTAATAACATTTTGATATACAACACGTGAGTTTTGTTTACATTTCAAGAGTGCAGCTGACTCTACGCGCTAACAGGTGATGGGTTGAAGTTATTGTTAGCGGACGTTATCAAGAATTTAATAATATATCGACCCTTGAAAGGCAATCTTTACTAAGGGATAAAAAATCGAAAAATGAGTTACATAAACCAAAGGATGCAGAAAAATTCTGGCCGTTTCAATGGTACATACATGCATATACTCAAGCCTGTATCCCATGGGGGTAGGCAGAGACTACCGTTTGCCACACGCTACGATCCCGACATACCTCTTTCGCTTCATCCACATACATACATCTTTTCATGCACTTCCGTCGGTTTAGGGTGCTACGGACTTGACCTTTCTGGAACTGAGACCGTTAATCTGGTCGTGAAAGGTCCTCCTCGGGCGCCCTCTTCCGACATTTCCACTCACGTTTGCCTGGTATATTTCTTTCGTCAGTCTAATTTCATTCATCGTCACTACATGGCCAAACCACCTCAACATACTTTTCTCAATCTTAGTCACCACATCATCCTTCAGCTTACATTCATCTCGTATCTTGCTATTCCTCAACCGGTCAGCAATGGTGACACCACACATGGTGACGCCGTTCGAATGGTATAGGTATATAACTCTTTTTTTTTTTGCCTTTGATTGCCTTTCAAGTGTCGACATAGTCACAGGAAAGTAACGATCTTAGATCATTACATTACACTTCAGCGATATTTTTTAATAATAACTACAGCCCTTTTTAATGTCCCACTGCTGGGCACGGGCCTCCCCTCAATGCGAGGGGGATTCAGGCCATAGGGTCATAGTCCACCACGCTGGCCCGGTGCGGGTTGACAGACTTCACACATCTATCGAGAACTAGTCAAGTTCCCTCAGACGTGCAGGTTTCCTCACGAATTTTTTCCTTCACCGTTTCCTAGCAAGTGGTAATCTGGGATGTAAATGAGATGCGCACATGAAACCCAGAGGTGTGAGCCGGGGTTTGAACCTGCTCACTTTGATTTGCAAGGCGTGCGTTCGACCACTAGGCTACCACTGCTCTTAACTTAAGTGAGTCTCTAGCGTCGGTCGTATACTACAAATCAGTAACCACCCTAGTTTAATTGTTGCCAGTATTTCCTGTCAGTGGAAGGAAGGTGCGCATACGCAGCGGCGCGTGAATCCCCCTCGGCCACGAGTCATTACTTTGCATTGGAAATTACTATGCATTGGTACTATAACACCACTCCTAGCCTCTTTGTTAGTGTAACAATGTCTAAAAGTCACTCCATTTACCGTCTAATTGAATGGTGAAATGACATTATGTCCATGGCTATGTTGTCCATAACACATTATGTCAATTACTATATTGTTCAAGTCAAATTATGTCCATTACTATATTGTTCAAGTCGCACTATATCTATTACTATATTGTTCAAGTCACATTATGTTCATTACTATATTGTTCAAGTCTCATTATGTTCATTACTATACTGTTCAAGTCTCATTATGTCCATTACTATATTGTTAAAGTCACATTATGTCCATTACTATACTGTTCAAGTCACTGTATGTTCATTACTATATTGTTCAAGTCTCATTATGTCCATAACTATATTGTTCAAGTCACATTATGTCCATTGCTATACTGTTCAAGTCACATTATGTTCATTACTATACTGTTCAAGTCGCATTATATCCATTGCTATATTGTTCAAGTCACATTATGTCCATGACTATATTGTTCAAGTCAAATTATGTCCGTCTTATTGTCCAAGTGAACTACGCAGACGCAGGCAAAGTTGCGGCGACTACGATAGCGGTCTAGACTAGCACCTATTGCATAAACCGCGAGGGCGCCACGTTGGATGCGCTCGCGCATTCGAAATGTCAAGTCGTGCGTCACGCGAGCTTCCTGGTGCAATCCCTAGCTAACTTTAGACGCGATTGACGTCACAGATGCACTAGATATTTAACTAGGCCCAATTTTCAGTCTATTTTGTTTTATTAGCACTTAGGATACAAATAGATCGAATTACGTTGACAGACGACGAAAAAGTTGCATCGATATCGTTACATCTTCTGTCAATATAATGCTTGCAAACTTTTAGAGTAAATAATAATAATAATAAACTGACCCCTGTACGCGTCCCCCATTGGATAAATAGCGTGAAGATATTCAACTATTACATTTCGATGTACCAGGCCATCAGAATACGCTAAGAGATTTTTTAACAATAGCCGTTTTATTAGCAACATCCCCTTGAGATAATTCTCGCGTTAGCGCAGATGTACAGTGTAAGGGTGTGTAAAATATAGGGTAGGGGTTGATATATAGGTATGTAGAACACCCTATATTAATCTTTATTGATTAAAGATACTCAAATTGATAGTGGAATTTATAATGCTTAAGTAATTTCGAAGGATTTGTCGCAATATTTAGAACTTATTTGAAAAAGTTTCAACGCTTGAAACGCTTTCAACTTATGGGATCCTAGTACTTACTCATATATTAGTTTTAAATCTTGCAATTTATGTGGGCCTAGTAGTTAGTTACTTATATTAGTACCTATTTTCGCGATTATCGAATTTCCGATTTCACCATTTGTGTTATAAGAGGCAGCTAAATCGATTGCTTCCGGCGGATGTGAGATTTCGCCCCCACAAAATCTACCCCTCGGATGTGTTGTTTTTTCACCATTTCCGAAATTACCACCTGGCTTAAGTACCTTTGTCTCCCTCCGTTTAAAAATATAATTGCTTTTCAAGTCGCAAAATCAAAGGTATATCTATAAATCTAGATTTACCCCCACGTACCTAAGCAATTGAATAACATTTATTTCAGCAATTTAAACAACATCTGTTTATTGTTTTTGAGACCTTGTTCCGTTCATTAAGCCAGTGTCGACTGATATTTTTATAGTCACACAAATGTTCCTAATTTGGGCTGAAGGAATCATGCCGCCCTCGCACCACTCAAGTGTTCCAAAATTCAAATTATCCGTCAAATCGAACAATATGGCGGCTCGTGTTACGCCACTTCCTAACATCCGTGTTCGCTATGTGTTCCTGGTAGGAAGTCGCGCACGTGCGCGCACAATACTTCGTTCCCCTTGAGCGGTGGAGGGTGAAAAGTGTATTGAAATAGGGGTGGTAATGCGCTATTTACTTCCAACTTATTCCTTAGATTTATGTGACCCTAATACAAAACAAACTATCTTAAACTTGTAGTCATGTTGTATTTGATTTGTAAAACCCGCGTTGACACAGAAGCCCTCAAATTTGTTTTGCCCAATTAGAATGAGACGGAATGTGGATGGAAAGTGACAAAAAACAGGCCAAACCTAAGGTTCTATGATGGCTTTAGATTTCAATCGAAGTTTACAAGACATTTAAGTGAACTATTCCAAAGTTAAATTTAAGGTTTTCGACTAACTTGCGCAGGGGCAAGCTGCGCGCGCATCTGCTGCGCAGGTGACGCGCCGCCATCTTGGATATTATTATCGCTGTACGAGGGGTGCGGGCCACAATACAGTTTCTTGGTAATTTGGATGGCCACGCTAAATACTCTTTACTAAACTTGAGTTTATATTTATACACTTATCTATGATTGTATGCTCAGTAGATCTATTGATGTACCTATTTTACGTTTGCTACGTGTCCGCTAGGGGCGCTGGCGGTAAATGTTAAAAAAGATTCGAAATTCAATGGGATTTTGTGAGTTTATATCTCTTGAATTATCTGCATACCTGGTAACTATGTTAGCATTAATATAGCTCTTATAGACGAACCTACTTACTCTAAGCACGCCAAATAGGAATATCACGATATTTCTATTGTCATATATCTCTTAGATACAATTAAACTAGTAATACTACGATTATAGTCCAAAGACACCTTTGCGTGACTATTTTTACGCAATGAAAAGCAGCGGCGGTGTTTTTACCATTAGTATTTTTGACTTCTTAAAGTTACTACAATCCTGGTATATAAATCTAAGAACAGTCTCTCCATGTTTCTATTAAAACCAATCGTCAGTGTTTATAACATCTCATTGGTATTTTCACCTCTTCAAGTTTATAAAATCCTGGTACATCAATCTTACAGATGTCTCTCTTTGTTCCAGCTCCTCGGACAACGTGCACCGGTGGCACCCCAAACAACCTCCCCCCGCTGGGCTTCCACGCAGTCCATGGGGAGAACGTCAGGATCTCTCGTGATGGATCCATTGCGCGACGTGTGGAATCCTTCTGCAAAGGTGTCGCCTTCAGTGCAAGACCTGTTAGGGTTAATGAAAAGGTAAGTCGATCCATATGGTTAACCACCTCTCATATATGCGCTCCTAGTACTATCTAGTTTGTAGGACATGATTTAAAAGTCTGATTAGTCAATACTTAACTCCTATTGATTAAAGTAGAATCGGAAATAGCCTAGTGATTAGACGGGCCGCTCTTGTAACCGAGACTTACCGGGTTCGATCCCAATCCTGGCTATTTAATTATTGACGTGAGCGCCAACTCTTAGGTTATATATTTAGCTTAGTTGGTGGCGCTTATGAGATTACTGGAAAAGTAGATATTTTAAAGGCTAACTATTATTTTTTACTCTTTACAGGTGTGCATACGCTTCGTTGAAATCTCAAATAGTTGGAGCGGCGTAATAAGATTTGGTTTTACGAACCACGATCCTACATCTCTAGCCCACGCCCTCCCGAAATACGCATGCCCAGACCTCACTAACAAGCCCGGTAATTGGGCCAAAGCTCTCGGTGAGAGATTCTGCGAAAAGGATAATATACTTTATTACTACGTCAACTCATCTGGCGACGTCCATTTTGGCATGAACGGGGAGGACAAGGGCCTATTTTTCTCTGGTGTAGACACACGAAGCCCTCTTTGGGCGCTCGTGGATGTCTACGGCAATTGCACCGCTGTTCAATTCGCTGATCCCAGAGCACCGAGCCAAGTACGAAGGCACAGTTTCGTCGAAGAAGACAGGCTAGTAGGCGGCATGAGGTCTTTAAGCGTAGAAGAATCCCTACCTCCGCCGAGATATCAAAATCCCCTGGTACCGCTCGTCCTACACAGAACCAAGGGGAGGAACGTACATTTTATCAACGATAGGGGCATCGCGGCGCGAATCGAAGCGGAATTCTGTCAAGGATACGTGTTCACGGCGCGTCCTATGCGTCCGGGGCAGACCATAGTCGTTCAAATACTAGCCACCGAGGCGGCATACGCGGGGAGTTTAGCCATCGGTTTGACTTCATGCGATCCTGGTACATTGAGACCGTGCGATCTTCCGGATGACGCGGAATTACTTCTGGATCGTCCTGAATACTGGGTGGTGAGGAGAGACGCAGCCAATGGGCTCAGAAGAGGTGACGAGCTGGCTGTCACTCTGACACTTGACGGAGAGGTGCGAGTGAGCAGAAATGGGTCGACTCCGATGACGGTCATGCACGTGGACCATACGTTGAGATTGTGGGCGTTTGTTGACATCTATGGGGCGACCCAGAAAGTCAGGATGTTGAGTACACAGACGCCGCAACAGGCCCAGACTCCGCCGCAACAGGTCAGGGTTATAACTGGGTCCGCGGCGCCGATCACAACCGGGGCAGGTGGGACCGTCTTGGTGGTATCACTACCCCCCCAGAACGGGTCACAGAACATGCAGAATCAGCAAGCGTTGACGCTAGCGAGCGCTCATTATATTGAGGTGAGTTTGGAACCCTTATACTTTCTGTACTCCTAGTACTTTTGTCTAATATATCGTGATAAAACTTACACAAGTTCTTTACAACATTTATTTAACTTCTGTACTCCTAGTACGTTTGAATGGCGTTTTTATTGTAAATTATACCAAAATCTACCAATTTATTTTAATGGCAACATTCTCACTGAAGATTACAAAGATAGATGTCGCTAGTTTTAACATGACATCTTTTAAATACTTGATTATTAATTAAAAAAATATCTAAACAAATTTTTTTTGTTTATTACAGCCAATCCAGACGACATCACAGCTTTGTTTAACTGGATTACCTATCAACCAGCCATCGACATGTTCATCCATGTCGTACCCGGCCCCACGGCCGAGAACGGACGCCCAATGCTCATCAACAAGCCAAAACAACTCCAACGAACAAGTCCAAATACCAAACGGCCATCCCGAACCTTTAAGACTCGCCGAGAGATTGCAGAGCGGACCATCGACAAGCAGACATCAGCCTGTCTACTCAGTCATAGGCGAAGGTAACCTGACAGGCACAGAGTGTACAATATGCTATGAAAATCCAATCGACAGTGTTCTATATATGTGCGGACATATGTGCATGTGTTATCGGTGTGCTGTACAGCAATGGAGGGGGAAGGGGGGCGGTCAGTGCCCTTTATGTAGGGCACAAATAAAAGATGTAATAAGAACATATAAATCTTGATGCGTTATGAATATGCCAAATGATAAGTGATCCAAATGTAATATGTATATAGTTCGGGTTAGTTTTGCAATGTTGTCGGCACTGGGGAACTGTCAAATGGGACGTCACCGTAGTAGTTCCGATGTTGGCCGTTTGTGTGGACGACTTTGTGGCACTGTATTATTTGTAATGCTGTTTGTGTACTGAATGGAATGGAAGGTAGGTACTACGAATTTATGTTCCCCTGGTACTTTTGAAGTTTGATTCGTGTTTCGATACGAGTTCTTGGAGGGACAGAGACAAAGTGACGTGGTTTTTATTGCGTTTCACACCAACTCTTAGTGGATAACTTTTTTATGACGTAATAAATAAATAAAATACTAGAAATTTATTCAGTACATAATCTGTTTATCTAGAGTAAAATAATAATTAATATATTATTAATAATAATATATAATTGACATGAAAACAACTCGCTTTTAGATCGATAAATTATATTCGAATGACTATGCAATCCAAATAAAACACCAAAATGGTGTCTATGACGATTTATTATGATATAAATAATTAATAGCAGTGGTATAGTGTGAGAAATGCCGGGAATGTATTATTGACATCGATGTTGGTTCTCATCTCTATACAAAAAAACTAATGTTGCCACCATTTATAATGATTTTTCAAAGTTAAGTCCTAGTTTGTAGCTGGCAATACGTTCAGTTGAGTTTATTATGTGTACGAACAGAATTATACATATTATTTGATTAAAACTTCAATATTTGACGTCAGAAAAACGATTAATAGTTAATTGAAGTGCACAAATGCTTTTGTTTCATCATTAATAATTGAAAGGCAAATAAACTGAAAAAAACAAGTCTACTTACCGCTGTGCGGTTGTCAAATATTTGAAAAAAGAATACGTTTTTTTCTTATGCTATATTTATATTAGTGTTGTGCGAGTCGATAAACACTTATCGGGATTACAACAATCGATTTCTCGAAATCGTTTCAATAATGGGCGAAATAAAATAAGTTTGACACATACTCAATATATAACCCCGTTGTCTAGGAAACGAGGCTATTATGTAAATGTAGTTATGCTAGGTATCAGTAAGATGTAGGTTCGATGCGTAGGGTCATACGATTTGTAGATATATATATTATGTTAGCAGCAGAATCTCATTAAAGATTACTTTATGAAAAAAAATACTACTAAATCTACCAAGTTTTTGTAATAGCAACCCTCAACTTTGAGATACTAATAATAGATGGCGCTATCCTTGATTGTCTAGCCACGCAGTCTGTAAATGTAAAAAATAATCGAAACGATACTGTATACGTCCATAACATATTAAATTTAAGCAATTTTATATTATAATACCTAATCGCATATAACATAAAAGCGTTTATTTAGGTTAAACCATTTCAATGTACGAACTAAATGATTCATATTTTAACCATAGAGTAACTAGACTATATCGACTCCGACTTGCGTACGGGTCTGCGGCAATTTTTTTGATATTTATCTGATATCCATTGTAGTTACCTGTAGTATATTGTTTGACAACTTAAGTACTTAGGTACTCGGAAAAAATTGCCGCAGGGTGGAATCGATATGGCGGTAGAATCTCCGCTTTACTCTATGTTTTTTACGTATTTAAAGTGACACTAATAGCAATGTTGCTAATTCTTTTGACACCAAATTAATACTAAACTCAATTTGACAGCAGCATTTTTTTCTCTCGCTCTTCTAACACTTCGTCCGTGAAAGGAAGAAAGAAGTACATTTATTCAGCACATGCACAAAAAGTTACTTACTACTACTTACTTAGAAAAAAACAGACAAGAAATAGGATAACAGAAATAGGCTGTGATGATATTTACCACAGTGTTAGCTGTGCCAAAAAGTGCCTGATACAGCATATGCTGGAAGCGACTGTGTCCTCGCCAGCGCTGATATTTTGTGTCATATCCATGTAACTATTGGTGTACAATAAAGAGATTTCTATCTATTAATCTATCTATCTGTCTGTCTCTATCTATCTATCTGATATGTCCCACTGCTGGGTAAAGTCCTCAATCTCCCGTCTCATATTTGAAGGGGGATTTCGACCATAGTGCACCCGAGCATAGTCCACCACGCAGGGCCAATGCGGGTTTAGAGTAGAATTTAATTTGGTGCCAATAGAATCAACACCTATATCTCTATATTATTCAGCTTTAGTTCGTGTATTGGAACTGTATTCTGCCGTCATGACGTTTCTTTAAACGAAAAAAACACTGCAAGTTCCTAAGAATGTCTTCAAATGATTTTCCTGTGCGTAAACTACACGAATACATATCAACATGTGTTTCTAAAAGTGTAAAACGCCTAGACCGATCAGAAATTTAGCATAAATAACGCTGGTAGATACTCCAAAGCTACCATGCTGTGTTGCCACTGTTAAATTTCTTGCATCGATGGTAGAAAATCGCGAGAACACATTCTTCAATACGCTATAGACAATATATTATGCAAAGCTTTAAGTAGTGCGTTTGAATTCAGAGAGTATGGATGTTTTTATATTAGTTCCGGATTTATGTCTACGGTAGTCTGATTATTCCAATTAGGAAACCAATCACATGATGGTGAGATGGATTCGCAAGAAACAATAAAAATCAAGATATATCTTAATTAATTATAACTTTCTAATTTCAGTATTGACTAATGTTGATCATTTAAAATTATTATCTCTGCTCATTCTTTTATAGTTCAACTTACTATGCCAATTGTAAACATATCATTTTTAAACTAACTGTACTCTTTATGCCTTTCTTGTGTTTATGATCTCCTGGTACTTAATCACTACCATAAACTCTTCAGCAACATTGTTTTAATGTTGCTTTGGTATTTTTAAAGTACAAATATCATGACGCCTGTATTCCTTGAAGAGCTAGGCAGAGGTGCACTGCAGTGCACCCATACGAGTCGACGATAGATTTTTGTCCCAATGTTATAGAGGGCTATCTTCATGGTTAGTACCAGGTTAGCATAAACGTACTATCAAGGTGTTATACTCAAATTATAATAATACTCTGAAATTTATAGAAATCTTTCGTTTGTCCTTTTTTGTCCAGTAGGCTTAGCATGCCCGCGTAGACATAAGTTTTATCACTTACAACTGTCAGACTTGTCGATAAAATTACGTCGAGCCATTTGTACTGGACACGGATCGTTGTGGCGTCATTTTCTCGTTGAATGAGATAAAACTTATGTCTACACGGTCATGCTTAGCCCACTGGTGATAACTTGCAAAATGGTTTGTGGATTCATTGAATTTTTATACATTTATTGATAAATCTGTATTTATATTCCCTTGTAGTAGTAACATAATATATAATTAATATGAAGTTACAATACTCTTGTACCGTTAATGTTAATTAACGTATGTACTGTAAGTTTAACTGAATTAATTGCATTTAAACAATAATTAATATATTATGACGGCTTCTTCTAGTGGTCCGAGTGTCGGCTCAATGTACTGGGTGGTTGCCGGTTCAATTCCCGACAGGGGGAAATTTTTAAAATCACACATCATAAAACCGCATGACGCATACGTTTTAACTCTTTCAACTGTCAGATTCGTCGAAAAAATTACGTCACACTGAGCCATGTCTAGTACAAAAAGCTCGAAGTGACGTCATTTTCTCGACAAATCTGACAGCTGAAAGAGACAAAACTTATGTCTACACGGTCATGGTAGGGTGCTGACAGTTGGATGGGATTAAACTTGTCATGCCAAGCCCGAGGTCCTGATTACCATTATGTTGGAACCAAAATGTAGGCAGTTTGTATGATTAGTTTTATATTCGGAATAATTTAATTATAGCTTATGATCTGACGATTCTCTTATTGTATTATAGTGTTGTGTTTATTGTTATGTCATTTCGTACTATGTAGTTATGTCATACTTAATATAGATACATAAAAAACTTGAAATTGTGAGCTGTGAGACATTGCAAAAGTTACAATGTTTAATGGATATAAAATCTGCTACTTTCGAAGTTACATGTAATTCAGATTTAAAACACCTATATAATAGTGGCTACTTGCATTTCTAATTTTACTACCATTTTAGTAGTTTTTTTTTGTGTATGTATTGTATTTCGTTTCTACTAAATCTTTGACATAATAATAAACCCATCACCACCTTAGTTTTAGAATTATTTATTTTGATAAGATGGTTTAAACAAAAAAAAACACAATAAACGAATACCAAATCAACATGGCCAGTTTGTCTAAAGTATAGTAACACAGACTATGTTGGAGCCAAATCTTTATATTATTTAGCGACACAGTGTATATAACCTGCGCATGGGACGAAAGATGTAATACCATGACTGAAAATAATGTAGGTACGTACATATCGAGGGGTGAAAGGCTAAAGTGACATTTTTTTAACTTTACAGCAGAGCATACTCATTTGACGCAAAAAATAGCTGATTCCAAATATGTACATAAGTCAATATCGCTCAAAAGTGTCGCTTAAGTCAAAAAGCCTTTCACCTCTCGACATCCTAAATTGTAACTTGACTCGTCTCTCCACTGTAACTTTTTTATTTATTATCTTATTGTAATAAAATAACAACATTATGGAACTTAAAAGTCCGTTTAGATATTTTATCTTCATTTTCTTACCTATCTGCACTTGCGAGTCGCATTACAAATGAATGTTATATCTGAACTGACTTTTGACTCGACGTACTTCCCGGAAACCGTCCAAATGTTTGCCAATACTAAAACGTATTCTGTGCTAATATTCATAAAGATTGAATTACTGTGGCAAAATTGCGCAAGTTTGCGACAAAATTAGCTCGTGTTAATGACACTACGTTGAAGAGTGAGCTTTGTCTATGAGACAATACAGATCGTTTTGGTATTAGCAAAAAATTTGACGCTCGTGTCTTGACGCCCCTGTGTGCCGGGAGCTTTACGTCTCATGAACGTAAAACGGGTGATCCATTTGCGAGCCGGCGAGCTAACGGTCTAAATCGTTGGCTCGTTGGCTCGTTGGCTCGTCGACTCACTTTGGTGATCCGTACCAAACAGTCATCTCTCATCATTGGCGCAGTCATGGCGGTTTTTTACACCGCGGACTTTGAATTTCAAGCATGCACAAAGAGCCAGCGAGCAAGTCCGCCGGTTGGCGAACCGGCGGTCTTGCTCGCAAATAGATCACCCCCTTAACTTGTATTTGTGTATGGATTTTATGTTATGTGACAATCCTTTAATATAATTTTATATCGACAAATTTAATTTGGACTTTCAGCTGGTGCATCATGAGGTTATATTGGCTCATAGAAGTACAAATTTTGTGAGCGCTGCGCACTGGATGAAAGTTCGCCATGAGCCAATATGACCTCACAATGTAGCTATTATAGTTTTGAGTGGTAGAATATTTAAACCTGGAGTGGTATTACTTTGTTGTTTCAGTCATGTGTTATTTCTTAATGTATGTGATATTGATTTTCTTTTTTTTTTAATATTTTTTTTTTAAAGACTCGGTCAGTGTATGTCGTTGTCATCTAGTCTCTAGTAATTTATTTTTCTTTTTTTAATTTAATTATTAATAGTTATTATGTGAAAAATCGCACTCTTTGTAACTATGTTGGAAATTAGATTAAGTTTTGGAATAAAAATGGTTATCAATCGATGTTTTGTATTTTATTATTGGCTTAATATTCCTTTTGAATAAAAATCTGATTAGGTACGAGTACGTTATTGGTATTGACAGTTAAAGAAATATCTCGGAGCCATCTATTTGAAAGAGAAAATGCTATAGGTACTCTTGTCTCACTGAACCGTTTGGTCCTGCACCCTTTGCATAACCGCGTAGACACAAGTTTCATCTCTTTCAACTGTCAGATTTTACGGACACATACTCCCTCACTACGAGGGAGATTTTTGGGCTATAGTCCACCACGCTGACCCAGTGCGGGTTGGTGAACTTCACACGCCTTTCTATAGACGTGCAGTCCCCTTAGCATAACCGTGTAGACATAAGTTTTATCTCTTTCAACTGGCAGATTTGTCGAGAACATGACGTCACATTGAACTTTTTGTACTGGACATGGCTCGTGACGTCATTTTCTCGACGAATCTGACAGTTGAAAGTGATAAAGCTTATGTCTACACGGTCATGCTACAGGGCCAGGTTTCATTCATGTTTTCCTTCACCGTTTCAAACCAAGTGGTAATCTCGGATGAAAGTGAGTTTCGCACATAAACCTAGAGGTGCGAGCCGGGGTTTGAACCTTCACACACAGTAGATGGCAAGGCGTGCGTTTGACCACTCGGCTACCACTACTTGGAAATGGAAATATATATTATCAATAAATAGTGAAACAGTAGATAATATTATTTCTTACATTGGTATTACTGAATTAGTCAACGGCATCAGCGCCATCTGGTTAAGTATTGTGAACAAAATTATATCAACAACCTTTCCATAGTTTTGCCAACACATTCAAGATGGCGCCTCTTGGCTAAAGTAAAAACACAACTTTTAAGAACTTTAGCAAAATCTGTCTTGAACTTAATTTTTTAATTAAATATCACTAACCCGTAACTCGGAAAATATTACGTAACAATACTCACAAATACTGCTTCAATCGTCATAATAGGGACGCTAAGACTACGGCAAAGTTAAATTTATTCCATATCGGTTCATAATTAAAATTCAACCTTAAAGTAATGAATACAGAGCATAATATGTAACAAATATTATTGTAACGCAGATTTGAAAGGATGCTTGTCGGCAGTGATGTACCCAGATTGTAAAAAACCCAAAGAGAACGTAGTAGTATTCGATTAATTACTCGATTCTGTAGACTATTGAAATGTAGCTCTAAATAAAAAAAAAGCATTTTTAAAATTAACTCTTACAAATCCAACTGTTATTTGATTGATCTGAGTTCTAATTAAAAACTTATACCATTTTATTAAAATATCATGTACCATTGATATTCAATAAAGTGTAGATATATTTGCTCACGTATCTTATATGAATTTGAATAGACATTGATAATTCATTTAAGATTATATAGTTTCAGTTGTATACTTAATGCAGATAATTCTCGGTAATGTACAAAGAAAAAGATTGAAGTAGTATCACTGCTATACTTTTTTCTTTTTTAACGAAATTAATGAAGTGATTATATTTTCATGGAATAAGATGAGGAGTGGCTGAACCTGCGATTAGCGGCCATTCTGTCAATGTATCAATTTCAAGTAATTAATAGCAAGGACAAATTCCATAAATATACATATACATTAAAAATAAAAATGAGTAATGAACGTGATGGTGCGTGAACGTGAACGGTAAAATTCTATTATAGAGTTAATACAAATTTAAACGTAACCAATTCAGTTGAAATGCTATAGTAGAAGTACCGACTATAACCAAAATTACTATCGTAATCGAACAATCTCGATTATCCAATGAGTCATTCATCGTGTATCCCATCACTAAACAGAAGAACTTGTTATTATTATATTGAGCTTCATAACCTTTTATTTTCATGTTTAGCTTTAATTTTAACCAAGAAACGATAAAAATCACGCAAAAGCACCGTTAATGTGACCCGTATAACGTAAAGACAACGTAATCTAGGCGGTAAAGTGATTAAAGGTTGGTGTTTCATTCAAAATACGTGGTTATTATGTGGTTCGTCCGTCCGACAATATATCATCTTGTGCACAGTTTATTATGTGAACTCTTTATTGTTTAGTTCAATTATGAATACATCGCCATTTTGTGATCATTACATATATTTCTACGTGTTGTTTTCTTTGTAGATAATGTTAGAAATGTGATTTGTGTGTTGGTGGTTTAAAAAAATTGAGATATGTTAGGGTTTTTTTCGTATATCGACGCATACCTAAGTACCGGGAATCGAATCAAACATTAAAGGTAGTTTTAACCTTCTTTATTTGGAAAAAACAAAACGTATACCTTTGTTATTTGATTAATAAATTAAGATATTCACAAGACCTAAATATGAAACATAATTTCGTAATGATTTCACGATGTTTTTTTTGTATTAACCCAACTAATAGAGTAGGAATCGTTTTTTTTTTAACTGTCATATGAGCATAATGTATTATACCCACTTTTAAAAAAACTTTTCAAATCAAATTCAAATCTTACACTTATTCAATCTACAAAATTAAACTTAATGTTACAATATGGTTGCTTTGTAAAATACTTCAGCTCTCTTACCACCATCAGTGGTGTTAGCATTCATGTCAAGACAAGACCTCTGTCACGGAATGTCACACAGTCTCTATCTTATTTCATACGAGAGAAAGAGATATAATCAACATGTTTTTTGACATGTCTAGTCTTGGTGCACATGCTACAAATACTGTCTTGTGATAGCAAGTGATAATCTAGGATGAAAATTAGATTCACACATAAATCCCAGAGGTGCGAGCCGGGGCTTGAACCTGCACACTTTGATTGCAAGGCGTGCGTACGACCACTCGGCTACCACTGCTACATAATTAACTGCCACATTTTGATAACATAAATTGACTGCCACTGCTACATTCACAGATGTTCTGCATACAAGAAAAAGAACGAGACTCATTCGCATCTGACGAGGATCCGTTAACGATAACACATTCGGAGTCCGACGATGACGAGCCAGCAGCTAAACATTTGAAATACGCCCCGTTGGATCTGCAAGTGTACAAGATACCAGCATTCAACACACCGAAGTCCCTCTCAATATACCCAACGAATGTTTTGCCAAATTTTGTTAATAATCCATTGAATTTGGCGAATCCATTGGCGTTTTCAGCTAATCAAAATGCACAGGTATGTAATCTATCTTCTTTAAATATATAATTCTTCTGTATGTGTGTATGTCAGTGAACTCTGGTTTAGGTTCACAATTGGACCCGGTAGGTGGCACTGCACGGTACGAGGTTCGCAGGAACAGCTAGTAAGCTGAAGAGTTTGT
Source organism: Ptilodon capucinus (assembly GCA_914767695.1). Lineage (NCBI taxonomy): Eukaryota > Metazoa > Arthropoda > Insecta > Lepidoptera > Notodontidae > Ptilodon > Ptilodon capucinus. The sequence goes on from OU611837.1 coordinate 4,646,812, forward strand.
TTGGTTAAACGTGCTAATCTCAGGAACTACTGATCCACTGAAATGTTATTGGAAGAAGATGAGGAATGCCTCCATCTACGTTAAGCGGGTATTTCAGCCAGTGTCAAGTAATTAATAGGAAGGGCAAATTCAATGAACACATTATAAATAAAAATGAGTGATGACAATGATAGAGATGGGGGATGAATATATATTTATTTATTATGGCAAGTGGTAGCCGAGTGGTCGAACGCACGCCTTGCAAATCAAAGTGTGCAGGTTCAAACCCCGGCTCGCACCTCTGGGTTTATGTGCGAATCTCATTTTCATCCGAGATTATCACTTGCTATGAAACTGTGAAGGAAAACATCGTGAGGAAACCTGCACGACTGAGGGAACTTGTCTAGTTCTCGATAGATGTGTGAAGTCTGCCAACCCGCACTGGGCCAGCGTGGTGGACTATGGCCTGAATCCCCCTCGCATTGACGCGAGGCCCGTGCCCAGCAGTGGGACTTTAAAAGGGCTGTAGTAGTAGTAGTAGTATGTATTTATTGAATTTGCACACCTGACGTCGCCATAAATACTGCTATTCGTAAATGCAGCCGTTCCTCGTCTTATTACACTAAAATAACATCGAAGGGTGAATAGGTATTCTACTTAAATTTTTTTTTTTTAACTTTACGAGACCATACTCATTTGAAGCAGAAATAATATCTGATTCCAAATATGTATACAGGGTGTTTCAGAAGTCCGAAATAATACTTTGACGTGTGCATCAGTATCGGGTTTACAATGACTGAATGGTATACATTTTTTATCGAAATTCGACCATGTTTTTCCAACTTTTTTTCGTCGTCAATTTCTATAACCCGTAATATTTCGAATCCTATGTAAAATTTGCATGTTCTGTTTTGTGAATATTGGTAGTCGCCCCTCATAAGTTTAGTTTACACTGCTGAATATGGTTATGGATGGACCCAAAGGCCAGAACATGATACCTACAACAAATACTCAAAGGTCCATAACTCAGAAACTATGATAGTTAGGTATAAACTGTCTTCGCTAAGCATCCACATATGAGCTACCGTATATGTACCCAAAGTATTATTTCGGACTTCTGATACACCCTGTATAAGTCAATATCGCCCTAAAGTGTCGCTTAGGTCAAATAGCCCTCGATACCATTTACCATATAAAAGAACAGGAGGGATTCATCGGCCATCTTTATCACTGTCCATCATCCATTTTTATTTATAACTAGCTGTGCCCGCGACTTCGCCCGCGTGGACTTTAGGGAGATTACCCGGAAATATGGGTGTTATGTTTTTCCCGCGGAACCCTAATGCTTTTTCTAAAATAAAAGTAGCCTAAGTTACGCCTTGGAACGTCAGCTATCTGTCAGTGAAAGTCCCATTGAAATCGGTTCAGCCTTTTAGAAGTTTACCCCAAACAAACAGACAGACAGACAAAAAAAATTAAAATTGCGTTTTCGTTATAGGTATCGTATGTACTTTCATACGCATTTGGTAAAAAAGTGTTTATTTCGATATTACAAACAGACACTCCAATTTTATTTATTTGTATAGATGTGTTTGGGTAGGGTGAGGAACAGGGTGTAAAGTTCCTCATCCACCATTGAGTCGGGAGGATCCTCCGACCAGACGGGTGTTATGTCTGGTGGGCTACTGCCCATAGGTTGTTGTCGGGTTCTTGTATATATGTGCAATCGCTCGGATCACTTCAATATCGCCATGCAGGATTTAGTTGGTATGTGGCGAGATAGATGTCGCTACAATGTGTAGTTTATTGAATTTGCCCTTGCTATTAATTACTAGACACTGGCTGAAATACCCGCTAAACGCAGGTGGAGCCATTCCTCGTCTTATTCCATTAACTATCACCATTTCACTCATTTCGTAAAAACAGAAAAGAACAGGAAGATAATTCTTTGAAACTGTATTTTCATATCCGTAATTATCTTTTCACAGACCAACGTTGTAAAGAATCTACAGAACAGATATTCCCTGCCTGCTAAGCTGACGATCACACCCGTGGTGAACGGTGAAGTGGTGAGGTATAAGAAAAATGGTGAAGTCGCAAAGAAGAGGGGTCCACCGAAAGGTTATAAAAGAAAGCCAAAGGTTGACGTGTCACAGAGTTTTAATGGAAGTACTATACAGGTATGTACCCAATACGTCTACAAACTAACATTTTCTCGACAAATCTGACAGTTGAAATAGATAAAAGTTATGTCGATTTATTTTGGTCCCAATGTAATAGGGGGCGAACCTATTGCCATATGCCGGGCACATTCTCACTCAATACGAGGGAGATTCTTGGGCTGTAGTCCACCACACTGGCCCAGTGCGGGTTGGTGAACTTCACACGCCTTTCTATAGACATGCAGGTTTCCTCACGATGTTTTCCTCCACCATTTCTTAATGCAAGTAATAATATCGGATAAAAATTAGATTCGCACATAAACCCAGAGGTGCGAGCCGGGGTTTGAACCTGCGCACTTTGATTGCAAGGCGTGCGTTCGACCACTCGGCTACCGCTGCTATTCTTGGTTCTTGTTAAATGCTGTATTTCTTTTGACCAGACGCAGAACACGATATTGACTAGTTTGCTGGCTGCGAACAACACGACCATAACTGGAGTCTCCATACCCTCATCACCGCAGTTCCATCAAATGCAACCATCTCCGCCTGTGGTGCTACCACCCCAGGTCAAGCTGCCCGAAGGTAACACATACTCATCGTATGATCCCAAACTAAGCAACGCTTGTACTATGGGTACCGTACAATGGACTGGGGGCGGTCCCAGTTACACATCAACGCTATCAACCTCTTCGACAGGTATGCTCTCCTGGTACTTTGATTGTATAAACAAATATCGCCAGACGACACAAATGCATTAATTAGGACATTCCCTGTTATTTGTACCGTGGTTTTTTAGGGTTCCGTACCCAAAGGGTAAAACGGGAACCCTATTACTGAGACTTCGCTGTCCGTCCGTCCGTCCCTCCGTCCGTCTGTCACCAGGCTGTATCTCATGAACCGTAATAGTTAGAGAGTTGAAATTTTCACATATGATGTATTTCTGTTGCGGCTATAACAACAGATACTATAAAACATAATAAAATAAATATTTAAGGGGGCTCCCATACAACAAACGTGATTTTTTTGCCGTTTTTATAGATAATGGTACGGAACCCTTCGTGCGCGAGTCCGACTCGCACTTGACCGGTTTTTTTTAACTATTTAAATTGTGTTATTTTCGGTTTCAGGTGTAGAGCTCGTGGAACTGACCCTGGACCCTGAAGACTGGTTTCCAACGGAGCCCTACAGGATGGTGTATAGTAGAAAAAAGAACCCTAAATGGAAGAATTTTCCATACCGATGTGAACACTGCTTCAAAGTACGTAATAATTTTTTTATCTTTATATACTATATAATTGTGCGAATCTCATTTTCATCCGAGATTATCACTTGCTATGAAACGGTGAAGGAAAACATCGTGAGGAAACCTGCACATCTGAGGGAACTTGACTAGTTTTCGATAGATGTGTGAAGTCTGCCAACTCGCACTGGGCCAGCGTGATGGACTATGGCCCGAATCCCCCTCGGATTGAGGGGAGGCCCGTGCCCAGTGGGACGTTAAAAGTATAGGCTGTAGTAAAAAAAAAACTATATAATATCTTAAATAGGAAAGTTTTGTATGTAACGAATTGAATTGAAAACTGCTGGACCAATTTCAAAAATTATTTTTCTGTTAGAAAGCTTTTTTTTTTTTTTTTTTGACGGGGAGAAAATCTTCAGAAAGATTCCCAGTCTTCTGTGTGCGAGAAGACTGGGATATGTGAGATTCTTGCCGACTAAAACCTCCCCGGTGGCCGTCTTTGACACGTTAGAGGGATCTCCTACCAGAACGCACCGGTGTCCCTCTGTGACTCGCTCCCGAGCTTTGTGCCCAGGAGCTCGTCTCGGGGGGAGCAGATGTTCGCTCCCCCTGCACCCTCGCAGTCATACGGCGGCGAGAGCCACCCCTCGCCGCTGTCCTCCTCAGGGTCGTCGTCTACTTGAGAGCGTCCGGGGCCCACACCCCAGACGCTCACGACCCCAAGGGTAGCCCGTTGTTTTGGGCCCCGGGCATCAGGGCCGGTGCAGTCATAAAGCGATATTATCACTGAGTAACATGGGCTATATAAGAAACCCATGTGAAGCCGGGACGCGCCGCTGGCATCCAATATCGAGGGATCGTCTATTTTTAAAATTTCCAAGAGAGGTTACTCGACGCAAAAAGAATTGCTGATTCCAAATTCTTTGCGTGAAAGCCAATCCTTACTAAATGACAAAAAATCGTAAAACTACCAAACGACGCAGAAAAATCTGGCCGTTTGAATTTTTTGTCGCTTAGTATAGATTGCCTTTCAAGCGTCGAATTATGCATCTACATACATACCGGTGCGGGTTGGTGAACTTCACACGCCTTTCTGTAGACGTCGGTGAATTTCGCATACATTTCTTGAAGGAGAGGTAGAGATACTATTATTACGTCTTGTACAATGACGATTCACAAGTGCAAGTATAAACATTTCTGATTCTGAGAAAAACGCGTGTGAAGTTCACCAACGTCTACAAAAAGGCGTGTGAAGTGCACCCCCGCCTACCCCTTCAAAGGAAAACCACCGTGAAGGTCAAAACTAGTATTAAAATTGATGTTTTTTATTTACAATTACCAGGGCTACAGAGTTTTCTCCACGTTACTAACGCACGCGGCCGAACGTCACGGTTCGGTGCCAAAGGACTTCGCGATACCGTGCCCGTGCTGCCCCCACGTGTCGACGAGACGGAAACAACACAAGAAGCATCTGGAGACACACGAGGGAAAGAGACACAGGATATTCTGCGTGTACTGCTTACCGCTGAGTGAGTTGCTCTTACATATTCATGTTTTCCTGGTACTTTAAATTGATTTTTTTTTAGTTGCTTCAAGAAATTGGGTTGTGTGACCCTTGTTGCGCGTTTCCCCTAATAACTAGGCGATGCCTAAACATGGAACCTAAATATTAAGCAGTTGCCTAGCATAAAAACGTTTCATCAACCATTAGTCGACAACTAAGGACTCTTAGAACGGTCATCAAATACTAGTTAATTTATAATGTGGGTGAGGAAATAGATATATTATTGTTTCTCATAATGTATAACTCTGGCACAATCATGATGTCCTGGTACTTTTGTCTTGCGTCGACCATATTACTAAAATATTTTTCTTATCCTTGGAAATACTCCATAGCTCTTGCATATCCATGATATCCTAGTACTTTGTTCCAATTAATATTAACTACACAATAATTTAGTACTACTTTTTTTAAAATTAATCATATCATTATTAGTAACTGAATTATTAATTTAACATTATGAAACTTCGAGAGAAAACTAATAAGACCAATTCATTTTATAAATCTCTCACTCAATCATGTTCTCCTAGTACTTCATACTGTTAACAGCCCTATATTATTTAATTTTAATTCATTTGTTTCAGCGGATCCCACCGAGCCCTACGAAAAGGAATCCCTCAAGTATCCCTTCGACAAGTACCCGCAGTACTGGTACGCATCGGAAGAATCCCTACGCCTTCACAAGAAGCGGAAACACCCATACGCCGCCATGTTCAACTACAACTGGTTTTCCAGTTGGCGGGATTCTCTGCCAAACAGCTTTTAAATAGGTTTGTAAAATTGAGATAAAATTGTAATGGCCGTAAGAGGAATTTGTGTGATGTGGTCCAGTACGCTAAGGATTTAGACTAAAACAAGGTATTAAGTACGCATGGGATTTATACCATGAATCACTTTATAAAGGATTCAAACCATGATATAATACATGTTGGGATTCCGACCATGATTTGCACTGTTCTGAGGATTTAAGCTGTGGATCAACTCGTGAGGGATTCATGCCATAATTGTGCAAGAGATTCAGACGACAAATTAAATAGATTTAAGTATTATATGTCTAATTGCCTTAATACAGCACGCATGGGATTCAGACTATAGGGATCCATGCCATGATCTAGACACGCGGTAGCGTGTAAGCCAAGTTCAAGCTGGCGAGCAGCACACGTACCACTTGGAGCCACTTTTGACCCCCTCATAACTCAAAAACTATTTTACGTAAACATGTCAAATTTGGCTCATATATTGACACTTGCGAGTTAAGTAATTCGGTTCAATTTGTAAAAAAAAAAAACTAAATTTAGTAGATTATTTTATTATGAGTAGTGGCAACATTGTATTTGTGACCGCTATAAAAATGACACATGGTAACATTGGCCGGATTGTTTTATTTTTTTTTTAGTTACAAAAATGGCGGCTAATTTTAGTATTAATATAGTGTTTAGTATTTTATTGTGATGGCAACAATTCCATATTGCAGCGAGATGATCGCGGATTTTTTTAACGTATTTTCGATGCTAGCAACATTGCTAGTGAATAAGGCAGCTAAGTAAGTATTTATTTACATTTATTAGCCAGTTTTTATGTGTTTTTTTTAAGGCAACTTTTTTTAATCGAGAGGTGAAAAAGGCTTTTTGTCTCAAGCGACACTTTAGGCGATATTGACTTATATACATATTTGGAATCAGCTAATTAATCTGCGTCGATTGAGTAGGTATGCTCTCCTGTAAAGTTAAAAAACTGTCGCTTAAGTGAAATAGCCTTTCAGTCCTCGATGTTAATTTTTAAAAATCTACCCTCAACAAAAGTAGGGAATTCAGATTATGCGATTTTAATAAAAATACTACAGGGGGTTCTAAAATGTCTATTCAAGCAATTCATTCTAAACCAATTAATTTTCTTAGTATTTAGCAAAACTTAACTACAGCCATCTTACCACTTCCTTGTAGCAATCTTCTTCTTTATCTACGAAATGTGTGAAATTATGATATTTTTAATCGACTTCAAAAAGGAGGAGGTTCTCAATTCGATAGGTATGATTTTTTTTTTATGTATGAATCAGAATCAGAATATTTTTATTCATATAAACGAATACAGGCACTTATGAATCGTCAATAAATAGTAAAAATAGTAGCTCTACCTCCTATGTTATAGTGGAATAAGATGAGGAATGGCTCCACCTGCGTTCAGCGGGTATTACAGCCAGTGTCAAGTAATTAATAGCAAGGGCAAATTCAATAAATACGCATTGTAAAATAAAAATGGATGATGACAGTGATAAAGATGGCGGATCTTTGCAGCAACGTTTTAATATTGCTTTCGAAAGTAATATTAAAACAGCTCAGTACAAAATCTGTCAAAAATTGTTGAAACAATAATACTTTCTGGGGGTGAAAGTCTGTAAACACTTATCGTTGTGGTTTTGATATGACTTCATATTTTAAGGCACGACAACATGTTTTATCAAGGGTAGCTAGAATATAACGTCTCCACTCTGCCGAGATGCGAATGTTGAGATGGATGTGTGGAGTGACGCGAATGGATAAGGTGAGGAATGTACATATTAGAGGTAGTATAAAAGTAGCGCCCATAACAGAAAAAGTGAGAAGTAAGAGACTAGAATGGTTTGGGCATGTGATGAGAAGAGATGAGAAGCATGTGACTAAAAGAGTGATGTGTATGAATGTTGATGGATACAGAGCGAGAGGAAGACCAAAGAAAAGATGGATGGAGTGTGTAAAAAGTGATATGAATGAGATCGGAGTCGATGTCGGTATGACGGAAAAGCGAGACGAATGGAAGAAAAGGACATACTGCGCCGACCCCAAATAATGGGATAAGGTAAGGCAAAAGATGAAGATGAGCTAGAATATAACTAGTCCAATAGCTTCAAGGAGACAATGTCTAATGTCTCCATCGGTAGTATTTTATCTACCATTGATAAAACATGTTGTTTTCGTGCCTTAAAATATGAAGTCATAGCAAAACCACTACGATAGTGTTTACAGACTTCACCCCCAGGAGTGTTGGTATGGCCTCCAGCTGTTCAGTAAATTACGTGAAACGGGTCGCTGATTTGCGCGATTCACCGTCCAAGATCGTATCAGCGAATTCATATTCAGGAAATGAATTACTTTAGAGATATTGCTCAGAGTGTCCATTTTAGAACATCCTGTTTTATTTACAAGCTTTATATTAACTTGCAATGTATGTCCGGGTGGAATCTTGCAACTGAATTTTAAATCAGTTATCTTTAACCGATTGAGCTGAAATTTGGTATACACGCTTATTATTTTGGATGACAATGCATCCTTAGCTATGTGACGTCATTCTAATTCCAATATGGCGGGTCATCCAAGATGGCGGAATAGTTATTTTTTAAGCACTACCACAGTATGGGTGTCAAATGAAAGGTCTTGCTGAGGAGAACACAAAAACTTAGTGCAATTCAATAAAAGCTTGTTTTTAAAAAGTTTTTTTTTACCATTAATTTATTACATTAATTTTTTAACTCATCTGTAAATATTTAAATCAATTTTTTTGGAACGCATATTTTGTTTGATAACTTTTGAAGGATAACTAAATGGTATTATTTTAGTAGCAAGACTTCCCACGCAAGGTAAACGTTAATATAGGGGGGGGGGGTGAAAGGCTTTTTGACTTAAGCGACACTTTTGGGCGATATTGACTTATACACATATTTGAAATCAGCTATTTTTTCTGCGTCGAATAAGTATGCTCTCCTAAAATAAAATAAATCCTAAAATTGTCGTGTAAGTCAAATATTTTTATTTTATTTTATTTATTTACTAGCTGTGCCCGCGACTTCGCCCGCGTGGACTTTAGTGAGATTACCCGGAAATATGGGTATTATGTTTTTCCCGCGGAACCCTAATGCTTTTTCTAAAATTAAAGTAGCCTATGTTACGCCTTGGAACGTCAGCTATCTGCCAGTGAAAGTCCCATTGAAATCGGTTCAGCCGTTTAGAAGTTTACCCCAAACAAACAGACAGACAGACAGACAAAATTTTTTAAAATTGCGTTTTCGTTATAGGTATAGTATATACTTTCATACGCATTTGGTAAAAAAGTGTTATTTTGATATTACAAACAGACACTCCAATTTTATTTATTTGTATAGATTTGGCTCACAAAACAAGTTACAATCACATTATTATAACTTAAACATACTAAAAAATAGGCCCAGGCTGTAACTCTAAATATGTGTGCACATAATACACCATGTTCAGAAGTTGTGCATTAGCTGATACAATAACTTAAAATCTAAATCCTAAAGGTAAGTGATAAGTGAAGTGTGAATTCTAGGCTGGACTAAATCTGTTGGGACATAACTTATGACTAATTGCAGTCCTAAAGTGCCCAAGACTGCCACCGAACAAGTCCAAGGCGGGATTCTCAGGAACCATATCGTTGTATAAGTAGCCTTTTACCCCTGGAATTATCATGATGACTGATTTTTGTTATTTTATTTTCTTATTATATCGTAAAAGGCGAATCGACTTAAGCGCCATTTTGGTGACTGCACGAAACCCAGCTTCCCAGACGGGGAAACCAACGACATATACAATGCGGTCCAGATAAGAATAGGAATGTCAATAACCTCTATCTGTCAAATGTCACTTGAAAAGTATGGTTTGTAAAAAAACTTATTTGCATATCAATAACAATAGTCTCACATCAAATTTAAATAAAAAGGTAAAATTAGTAGTGAATTGTCTTAATATAATATTTATTAGTCATAATTCGTCTTGGTCACAATATGGCGCAAAGTCGATCCTATTCTCATTTGAATCGCATGGTATAATTCAATATAGCCCAACATGTCGTTTGAGTAACTTCACCTTTTACCCGTCTATATGGGGCCGTTCAAGTATTACGTAAGCACTATGGGGGGGTGGGGGGGGCTTATTTTGGATGACGGGGGGGGGGGGGGGGGGTAGGGGAGTCTAGATGATGATTACGTCATCGGTAGTTATTTACTTTTTTACACGAATGGCAACCCTCACATTGTCTATGCTTGAAAACGAAACGCATTTTCGGGGATAAAATCATAATAATAACATTATAATTGAAATAAAACTATTATACGGATTTTATCGCGTTAATTTACTATTTTATTTTCCCGACGTTTCGGCTGCTTTATAGCAACCATGGTCACGGGGGGACTGAGGTGTTAGGACGTCCTGATGTCATAGTTAATAACTGGGTACCCTCATATTTAGTTGTTGTTTATAATTATAATATAAAAAAAAATACATTTTTAATAGAAAAAATGGGGGGAGCTTTGCTTACTTTTGCTGACAAGGGGGATGGGGGGGTAAATAGTTGTGATAATTCTGTTTACGTAATACTTGAGCGGACCCTATGTATGTACATTTAATTTTGAACCACCTTTAATTACGTGTGGCAATAATTAATCAATTTTTTTTTTTTTGACAAACGTTGCCAGCGCTAGGCCAGTATTTAATAAAACCCCACACATTGGGGAGACTAATCGCGCGCGTCTAAATATTTTGCCGTACCAAAACAAACTGTATTGACACAAAGAAAAAGTTCATTCTTCAATGAAATGACTTCTTCAGCGAATTTCGACGTGAGGTCGCGTGGCTTTTACCTATCCATAGATTATCTAGAGTACCTGCAACGACTCTTCTCTTAGTATAGCTTTGCGGTGATTTTTCCGCAATTGCTGTTATCTCATGTAGGTATGTATAGTATAGTATGGAGTGTATATAAGAGGAGGGCAATCTCATAAGGGAAAAATTTGAAAAAAATCGGCCAAGTGCGAGTCGGACTCGCGCGCAAAGGGTTCCGTACCATTATTTTATTTTATTAGGAAAAACAAACAATTATACAATTTTCTTATTCTAAAGTCTTAAAAATAGCTTTATCATTGCATAATTCACAACGTTATCCACATTTTAAGTAAAAATATTTTTACACTTTTTTTACATTATTATCTATAAATACGGCAAAAAAATGACGTTTATTGTATGGGAGCCCCCTTAAATATTTATTTTATTCTGTATTTTAGTATTTGTTGTTATAGCGGCAACAGAAATACATCGTCTGTGAAAATTTCAACTCTCTAGCTTTCACGGTTCATGAGATGCAGCCTGGTGACAGACGGACGGACGGACGGACAGCGAAGTCTCAATAATAGGGTTCCCGTTTTACCCTTTGGGTACGGAACCCTAAAAAGGGTCCGTCGAAATGCCATAAATACTAGTTCAAAAACCTACCACAATGGCGCTGAAGTATGCCGAGTATACAATTGTATATTCATACCATATCAATGACCGACACCAGCGCCATTGTGGTAGGTTTTTGAACTAGTTATTATGGGATTTCGACGGACACTTCTTCAATACCTAGATGTCACTCCTCTTATACAGGGTGTATCAGAAGTCCGAAATAATACTTCGACCTTTGCATTAGTATCGGGTAAACAACTGAATGATACAACAATTTGATCGTAATTCGACCATGTTTTTCCAACTTTTTTTCGTCGTCAATTTCTATAACTCGTAATATCTCGAGTCCTATGTAAAATATGCATGTTCTGTTTTGTGAATATTGATAGTCGCCCCTCATAAGTGTAGTTTACACTGCTGAATAGGGTTATGTATGTACCCAAAGGCCAGAACACGATACATGTGACAAATATTCAAAGGTCTATAACTCGGAAACTATGATAGTTAGATATGACCTGTCTTCACTATGCATCTACATATGAGCTACCGTATATGTACCCAAAGTATTATTTCGGACTTCTGATACACCCAGTATACACTCCATACTTTATAGGCAACTGTATGGGAAAACAACAATGGCGGAGTCAGATAAACGATAAAAATGTACCGCAGCGGGGGCTCGAAATGCCATCTCCGTTATTAATATCTCCATGCTTTAACCACAGTAATTCAATTCATACTTACTACTACAGCCCTTTTAACGTCCCACTGCTGGGCACGGGCCTCCCATCAATGCGAGGGGGATTCGGGCCATAGCCCACCACGCGGGCCCAGTGCGGGTTGGCAGACTTCACACATCTATCGAGAACTAGTCAAGTTCCCTCAGACGTGCAGGTTTCCTCACGATGTTTTCCTTTACCGTTTCATAGCAAGTGATAATCTCTGATGAAAATGAGATTCGCACATAAATCCCAGAGGTGCGAGCCGGGGTTTGAACCTGCACACTTTGATTTTGCAAAGCGTGCGTTCGACCACTCGGCTACCACTGCTTATATTCAATCTATAGTCATAGTCAAATAATTTGTTTTGTATATGCCTACGGGGGCACTTACAAATTGTCAAGCTTACATTTTATTTCTTATATGCTACTATCTCAAAAATACTGTATAGTTTCATCAGAATCCGTTCAGTAGTTTTTGCGTGAAAGAGTAACAAACATCCATCTATACTCACAAACTTTCACATTTATAATATTAGAAGGATACAGAGTTTGTTTCTTGTATTGGTAAACGTTTTTTCGCGCGCTTTTAGACGCCTCAGTGTGTTGGGCGTTAATTAATTTAAAAAAATATCATAATAATAAATTAAGTATGTTTTTTTTTTATTAGTGAAGATTATGTAATTGTTGCATGTACGGAGTTTTTCTATCGACTGACCTTTGTGGTCGTTTTCACCAACAATAGGCGTCTCCTAAATATGAATACTTAAAATACACGGCGACGAATGCCTCATTTACGTCATCACGCCTGTATTCTCCGAAGGAGTAGGCAAAGGTATACTGTAGTGCAAACACAATTCGCCGATGTATTTTTATCCCAATGTAATAGGGGGCGAGCTGACTATTACCGGGCACATTCCCACTCAATACGAGGGAGATTTGGGACATAGTCCACCACACTGGTCCAGTGCGGGTTGGTGAATGGAACACGCCTTTCTATAGACGTGCAGGTTTCCTCACGATGTTGCTTTTCACCGTTCGTAAGTGGTATTCGTTATTGGAAATAACAATAGCAACGACAAGAAACTATATTTGCTGTGTAATATGCACTACATATGACTTCTGATGCGCCCTGTTTAAAAATATATCGAGTGGGAAGAAAGGCTGTATGTCTTAAGCGACACTTTTGGGCGATATTGACTTATATACAGGGTGTTTCGGAAGTCCGAAATAATACTTTGACGTTTGCATCAGTATCGGATGAACAACTGAATGGTATAAATTTTTTGTCGAAATTCGACCATGTTTTTTTCGTCAATTTCTAAAACTCGTAATATCTCGAATCCTATGTAAAATTTGCATGTTCTGTTTTGTGAATATTGGTAGACGCCCTTCATATGTGTAGTTTACACTGCTGAATAGGGTTATGGATGTACCCAAAGGCCAGAACACGATACATGTGACCAATATTCAAAGGTCTATAACTCAGAAACTATGATAGTTAGGTATAAACTGTCTTCACTAAGCATCCACATATGAGCTACCGTATGTGTACCCAAAGTATTATTTCGGACTTCTGATACACCCTGTACATTTCTTGATTATTTTTTTCTGCGTCGAATGTGTACGCTCTCCTGTAAAGTTAAGAAAAAAGTCGCTCAAGTCAAATCGCCTTTCATCCCTCGTATTATAGTTATGTAGACATCTATCCACCCCACACGTGTAGTTATTAAGCTTGATAGTATTTTTTATAATCCATTTGTACAAATTTGAGTATACTGAGTATTTTTGTAGGCACTTTTAAATGCATTTATTAGATGTTTTAGTGTTTAAGTAATCATAGTATCTAGGCGTAAGGGTAAATGGACCTACTTATGGTAATTACGGGACGATGGCAGAAAGCGGAAATGTCGAATCACGAAATATCGCAACTTGACACCAGTAGACATAAGTCTTATCTCTTCCAACTGTCAGATTTGTCGAGTAAATGTCCGCACATGTCCAGCACCGTTAGCATGACCGTGTAGACATAAGTTTTATCTCTTTCAACTGTCAGATCCGTCGTGAAAGTGCAATCACACCGAGCCATGTCCAGTACAAAAAGCTCGAAGTGTCGTCATTTTCTCGACAAATCTGACAGTTGAAGGTGATAAAACATATGTCTACACGGTCATGCTAAGGTGCTGGTCTGGGATGCCCCCAGTCCATTGTATTGTACCCATAGTACAAGCGTTGCTTAGTTTGGGATCAAACGATGAGTATCAAAATAAAAAAAAAAAATATTCGTGTAGGCCAAAAAGCACTTACAAATAGTCAGATTCTACCACCGGTTCGGAATGCTGTTTCCACTGAGAAGAGCCGGTAAGAAACTCAATGGTTACTCTTTTCAAAATGATAATTGCGAGTAATACATTCTCAGGAGCAGCAATGCCATGAGAGCAGACAGCACCTTTGCCACAATACTAGAGAAGAATTATACTCACGGCAATCTAATATTAAATTAGTCTTTACGCTTAGGAAGCTAGTACAGTAAGGTGCGTCTACTCCCATTTACAATGAAGGGATTATTCTAAACCACAGATGGTATAGAAATAATTGCTTTGGTATGATGCCTTCAACTGTATGTTATTAAAGTATGATGTTTGGTAACTTGATTAAAGAAAAACCCAAGGTCCATTATACCCAACGCTCGCCAGGTATAGAATCACAATATTACACCAAAATATAAGCAGTATTAGTATATATAAATCTAGTTTTAATAACTGTGAAGTTTTACTGTACATCACTATATTTTTAATTAAGTGCAATTGGTATAATATTTTACCGATTTACAAAGGGTTTGCAGACTTATTGTACATGGAAATGTGAGACAGATAAGTTGTCTAACATCAAAATCAATAGCATGCAATTTTTTTTGCTAATTGAATGAAATTTAATGGAATAAGATGAGGGATAGCTCCACTTGCTGTTAGCTGGTATTTCAGTCAGTGTCAAGTAATTAATAGCAAGGGCAAATTAAATAAATACACATTATAAATAAAAATGGGTGATAAACGTGATAAAGATGGCAGACGACCGAAAAAAAAAATGAAAAAAAATCACTTCTTACCCTACGTTACTCCTTATAAAATCAGCTATCTGCCAGTAAAAGTCCCATTAAAATCGGGCATGCCGTTCCGGAGATTCGCGGAACCAACAGGCGGACAAAAATAATTGTGTTTTTATTGGAAGTACCTGATATTTTGAAATTACAAACAGACAATTCAATTTATTATATTTGTATAGATTTACTGTCTACTGCCCTTTGTATACCTGTTAGTTCACTCGAGCTATGAATTAGCAAGCAGCTAAATTGATGATTTTGTTAGCTGATAACTAGACTAATGTCCTTTTATACTAACAATAAGTTAGGCGACGCCTAATTCAGTAATGTCTAATGCAAGGTGTCAAGATGAGTTGCCTAACCTTACCGGTCGCCGTGTCGGTGTTGTAATATGTAATTCTAGGACTCCTTAGTCGGTCGCCGTGTCGGTGTTGTAATATGTAATTCTAGGACTCCTTAGTCGTCGACTAAGGGTTAATGAAACTTTTGCGATAGGCAACTGCTTATTTAGGCATAGCTTTAAGGCGTCACCTATTCTTAGTATAAATGGGCTTTAGTGTAATTAATAACCGTCTCAAATGCAATAATGTAGTTTATGACCATTACAAATTTAGTTTAGACGTGTATACAAGAAAATTAGGATTAAGGAGATAGAATGGTGTAGTGGTTAAAGTGTCGGCCGCTCGGCTCGTTGAGTATGGTTCCGGGTTCGGTAACCATTTGAAAATTGCCTCGGACATGTTTTGGAGAAGCTGGTAACCCGTACTGCGCCAGTTTGAAGGACTATAGACTTCCCCCTTGCATTGAGAGGAGAACCTGATCCGCAAGGCTACTAGATGTTAGTACCAGGAGTACATGAACTCGAGCTGGTAATCCAAAATGCGCCAGTTTGAAGGACTATAGACTTTTCCCCCTTGCATTAAGGGAGGTCTGATCCACAAGGCTACTAGTTATTAGTACCAGGAGTACATGAACTCGAGCTGGTAATCCAAAATGCGCCAGTTTGAAGGACTAGACTTCCCCCTTGCATTGAGGGGAGGGCTGATCCGTAGGCTACTAGTTATTAGTACCAGGAGTACATGAACTCGAGCTGGTAATTTAAAATGCGCCAGTTTGAAGGACTATAGACTTCTCCCTTGCATTAAGGGAGGTCTGATCCACAAGGCTAGTAGTTATTAGTACCAGGAGTACATGAACTCGAGAGAGTAACCTGCATTGAGCGAGCTTGGTGTATTATTATTATGTTATAAGACATTAGAAATATCACAGAGCCGGGGAATCGAACCCGGACCAATAAGCAATATTTTAATTATTCCAACCAATTGTGACAGAACTGAATGCGGGTAGTTGTGTAAGACTTTGTATTTGAATAAGTTTTAAGACAACGGTCGACCAGTAGTTGTAGCTTAGGTGCCAAGACTTGACTTGTGTCACAGAGTATGTTGATTATATCGCTTTCTCTCGTATGAAATAAGACAGAGAGCGAACGAGCCAATCCGTGACAGTGGTCTTGTCTTGACATGTATGCTAATACCACAGATGCGGCTCGCCACAACAAAACATTGTTAAATCAAATCTTATTCTTATAAACTACAAGCCTGCAACCATAGATTACTAGGAGAAGCCATAACGACTCGGCCATGCGGCAATCTTTTTGACTAACATCCGCCATTGTGGTCGCCCGATCAAGAAATTCAAACAATATAAACACGCTGTATATTTTTAAAGCTTTACAGTAGAAATGGTATTACTACTACTACTACAGCCCTTTTAACGTCCCACCGCTGGGCACGGGCCTCCCCTCAATGCGAGGGGGATTCGGGCCATAGTCCACCACGCTGGCCCAGTGCGGGTTGGCAGACTTCACACATCTATCGAAAACTAGTCGAGTTCCCTCAGACGTGCAGGTTACCTCAAGATGTTTTCCTTCACCGTTTTATAGCGAGTGATAATCTCGGATGAAAATGAGATTCGCACATAAATCCCAGAGGTGAGAGCCGGGGTTTCAACCTGCACACTTCGATTGCAAGGCGTGCGTTCGGCTACCTCTGCCACTAATGGTATTAAAACGCTATGAAACGGATGTACTTTAATTAATACGCAGCTTGTTTATATTGTGTGTAAATGCTTGTGTAAAATGCAGTGGTAGCCGAGTGGTCGAAAGCACGCTTTGCAATCAAAGTGCGCAGGTTCAAACCCCGGCTCACAACTCTGGGTTTCATGTGCCAATCTCATCTTCATCCGAGATTATCACTTGCTAAGAAACGGTGTGGGAAACCTGCACGTCTATATAAAGGCGTGTGAGGTTCACCAACCCGCACTGGGCCAGCGTGGTGGACTATGGCCTGAATCCCCCTCGCATTGAGGGGAGGCCCGTGCCCAGCAGTGGGACGTTAGATAGGGCTGTAGTAGTAGTAGTTATATTGTGTGACACCGTAGGTACTTACTTGATCTGGCAACTATAATGGCAGATAAGATAAATGTAAAAAAAATTGCCGCAGGGCGCAGTCGTTATGGCTTCTCTGTTTACTCTATGATTGACACATATAAATAGTTCATTCTACTTAATGACACTGACGCGCTGGTCACAGAAATTCAATCCTTAGTCATAGTGACACACAGTTGCCAATCGTGTGTTTATTATTTCGGATTTCTGAAACACACGGTATAGGAGATATATTTTTTTTTTCTTTCGGGCCGTCTCTACCGGGTATTAGCGAATATAAGCACTGTTCCTATCTCGGGACGTATAATAATGCATCTTTAAGACTGTAACGCCTTTACAATACGTTGTAGATTATTACAGTAGTGTTAAGAGTTTGCCTTACGTGAACAGCAATATGGGAATGTGAACTTTATCTATATAGTATTACAGTTCAATTTACAAAAATTGTATTAAGTATTATTAAGGTTGGCTTCTCAGTATTTATGCAAGCCTGGTACCCCTAGTACACATTTTACAGATTATATCCGCTATACACGGCCTTATGTGACAGAGGCGGAGCTATGTGAGAAAAAGAGACGCATTCTCTCAGTTGAGTGTCATATCAGGTCGTGTGTGGGGGTTTTTTTAATTTTGTCTGGTCGTCTGTGGCTGGAGTTTTTTTTTTCGTATACAAGTGTAATCAAGCCTTAATAGTTCAACAAATAAAACAATAGTCTGAAATACTCTCATTATTTTTTAAGTTATATTTGTAAAATAATAAAATATAACAAATAAATTTTGTACAAGTGATTTTGTGTAAATAAATAAAAATAAATAACATTTTTTTATAAATTATTGGTTTTATTTTTACATTAATAAATATCCCTGGTGGCCACATTAGCCGCATGCCTAATCAACATTGGAATAAGGCATTACTGAATGGGTGCAAAGGAAAAAAAGGCAGTGGTAGCCGAGTCGTCGAACGCACGTGCAATCAAAGTGCGCAGGTTCGAACCCCGGCTCGCACCTCTGGGTTCCATGTGCGAATTTCATTTTCATCCGAGATTATCACTTGCTAAGAAACGATGAAGGAAAACATCGTGAGGAAACCTGCACGTCTGAGGGAGCTTGACTAGTTCTCGATAGATGTGTGAAGTCTGCCAAACCGCACTGGGCCAGCGTTGTGGACTATGGCCCAAATCCCCCTCTCATTGAGGGGAGGCCCGTGTCCAGCAGTGGGACGTTAAAAGGGCTGTAGTAGTAGTATGATATTAGTGACAAGCATTCTGAATGCATCAATTTCAAATCATTCGCAGTCAATCAAACATAAGTATGGGTCCACCATGTTTATCACGGTCATCACCCATTTTTATTTTATAATGTTTATTAATTAATTTTTCTCTTGCTATTAATTACTTGACACTGGCTGAAATACCAGCTAACCGCAGTTGGAGCCATTCCTCATCTTATTCCATTTAATTTGGTAAAAAGAAGAATTTAAGTATCTTAAAATATTGAAATAAAACTATTTTACGGATTTTATCGCGTGTATTTACTATTTTATTTTCCCGACGTTTCGGCTGCTTTACAGCAACCATGGTCACGGGGGGACTGAGGTGTTAGACGTCGAACCGCAAACAACAACTAAATAAGAGGGTACCCAGTTATTAACTATGACATCCAGGACGTCTCCCCCCGTGACCATGGTTGCTGTAAAGCAGCCGAAACGTCGGGAAAATAAAATAGTAAATAAACGCGATAAAATCCGTAAAATAGTTTTATTTCAATGTATAGTATTCGCGTAAATATAAGAAAACAATATCTTAAAATATCTTAAAATTAAATTAATAATTAGACCAATCAATAAAAACATTTAAAACACTTAAAATTATTGTAACTAGATTAGTGACTAGGGACATAAATCGATTATACATTCATATATTCTTTGCAGCAGTGGTAGCCTCGTGGGCAACAACGCCCGCCTTGAAAGTAAGGGGTGCAAGTTCAAATCCCAGGCCCGCACCTCTGAGATAATTTTCATGTGCGAATGTAATTTTCAACAACAATTACCACTTGCTGAACGATGAAGGAAAGGTAGTTAGCACCATAAAGCTCCTAGCAAACTTGGACGTCAAGTCGGGCGCGTTATAATTCTTGCCAATACTAAAATTAACTGTATTAACTTATAAAAACTGACCAAGTGCGAGTTGAACTCGCGCACGATGGGCTCCGTACCATTATCTATTAAAACGGCAAAAAAAAACAGGTAATGTTGTATGGGAGCCCCCTTAAATATTTATTTTATTCTGTTTTTTAATATTTGTTGCTATAGCGGCAATAGAAATACATCTGTGAAAATTTCAACTCTAACTATCACCACGGTTCATGAGATACAGCCTGGTGACAGACGGACGGACCGCGAAGTCTTAGTACTATACGATTCAAATAAGAATAGGATCGACTCTGCGCCATATTGTGACGAATGAAAACGAATTATGACTTTAAATAATTAAATATTATACTAAGACAATTTACTACTAATTAAACCTTTTTATTTAAATTTGATGCAAGACTATTATTATTGATATGCAAATAAGCTTTTTGCAAACCATACTTTTCAAGTGACTTGACAGATATAGGTTATTGACATTCCTATTCTTATTTGGATCGCACTATAATAGGGTTCCCGTTTTACCCTTTGGGTACGAAACCCTGAAAAGCTTATTCTCCAACAAAAAGTCATTAACATCCCGAGCGTATTTCTACACGTGATCGACCTTTACCACAGAAATTTAACCTTTATTGAAACTGACGTAGAGTTCGATTTAGTGTTGGCAAAGGTTTTTACTTGCGCGAAACCCAGTTTTTAGGGTTCCGTACCCAAAGGGTAAAACGGGAACCCTATTACTGAGACTTCGCTGTCCGTCCGTCCGTCCGTCTGTCACCAGGCTGTATCTCATGACCCGTGATAGTTAGAGAGTTGAAATTTTCACAGATGATGTATTTCTATTGCCGCTATAACAAAAAATACTAAAAACAGAATTAAATAAAATATTTAAGGGGGCTCCCGTACAACAAACGTGATTTTTTTGCTATTTTTATAGATAATGGTACGGGACCCTTCGTGCGCGAGTCAGACACTCACTTGGCCGGTTTTTTTTATGAGATAGGGAGGCAAACGAGCAGACGTTTCACCTGATGTTATATAAATCTAGCTGATGCTTAATTTTTAAGTACACAATACAGTTCTTTCAAGACGCCATCTTGGCGGCGGCTGCGGCGGCCACAGCGGCCGCCTTCTTCTTAATAGCGAGAGCAGTACGCTGTTTGGCTTGAATCTTCATCTTTTGACTTTTTGACAACTTGCGTTTCTTGTACGTGTCATTCGCAGCAGCGGCGACTGAGGAAGATAGATAGAGTACTCTTTATTGCACACACCATACAAAGAAAAGAAAACAACATTCTTAGTTCTATATACAGTAGCTATGTACAATTGGGCGGTCTTATCGCTAAAAGCAATTTCTTCCAGACAATCAGTTTGGACGAGAAAACTGTACATAATTGAGTATGGGCAGTTGTTGCTGGAAGATACATTGTCAAAGCAGTGGCGTAGCGTGTGTCGGGGCGGGGTCATAATTTGCCACCCTTTTGTCTTTTTTTTTAATAGACTATGCTGCTGGCCGTGAGGTGGCCTTTACAGCTTTACCGGAGGAGTGGCGAGCGCAGAGTGCACTCCAACCAAGGCTAATTTCTTGAAAAATTTATTATCTTACTGACCGCCAGTGACCGCACAAAATATTTTTTTCCAATTTTGCCGCCCCCCTAAAAAGTGCCGCCCCGCCCCCGCCACGCTACGCCACTGTGTCAAAGTTACCTACTACATTTTCAAATGAATATCTATAGCCAGACAACACATACTTATCGTTTGATCCCAAAGCTGAGGCTGTACTATGGGTACTGTACAATGGACTGCGGGCGATCACAGTTACACACAGACTGTAGACATAAGTTTTATCTCTTTCAACTGTCAGATTTGCCGAGAAAATTACGTCTCTTCCAGGTTTTGGTACTGGACATGGCTCGGTGTGACGTCATTTTCTCGACGATTGGTGATTTTTAATAAATTCCAAAACTATTTCAAATGCGGTATTTCGTTAAATACTCGTTGGTATCGATATTATTATATTTAAAATTGGCAACACTATCGTGACACGTCGTGTCATAGGAAGGGGAAAGTGCCGAACGAGCGCCAGACAGTCAGTCGGAGCGGCATTCGTGAAAGTATAGTAGTGATCTGTGTTCGTGAACGAGCCTTTGAGGTGGAAGCATCACCATTTATTAAGTGTACCTAACCTACTTGTATTATAATCTAAAAATAAGATATCTATGCAAATGGATGTTTAAATTAAATAAGTGAATATCTGCAGTTGTTTAAGTTCATAAAAGTTGAAAGAGTTAAAACTTAAGTCTACGCGGTCATGCTACAGGGCCAGAAAGACCATTTCCGATGTTTGTCCCTGGCGGGAATAGAACTCGTAGCGACCCCGTGTAGTAAGCTGAGCATCCTACGCTCCAAACACTAGACTAACGGGGAAATTATCGCATGATTTACATCTATACTAATATTATAAAGAGGATTTGTATTTTTGTATGTAACGAATTAACTTAAAAACTGCTGGACCGATTTCAAAAAATATATTTCCGTTAGGAAGCTCCATTATCACTGAGTAACATAGGCTATATGTTGTTTATTATAAACCCGTGCGAAGCCGGGAAGGGCCGCTAGTCATCAAAGACGGCAAATTATTTGTATTTATTATCCGACTTCAAAAAGTTTTGTTTTGACATATGTTGAATTAGAAATACTATTGATCCTACGAGAATTGACTCAAAGAGTCGTCATACTTATATACTGAAGGTAGTTTTTAAAATTATTGCTCTGGTATACCTACCCGTATTAAACGCCTGTCTGTTGGCAGCTGTTCGGGCGAGCTCGCCCAGCGTATTCGCGATTACCGCGCCGAGTCTCGTGCAGTCAGATCGTGTCGCTGAGTGCGCGCGCAGCGCTAGTGTGGCTAGCCTAAAATAAATAGTTTAATTTAATATAGTGGCAGTAGCAGTAGTAGCTGAGTGGTAGCAGTGGTAGCCGAGTGGTCGAACGCACGCCTTGAAATCGAAGTGTGCAGGTTCAAACCCCGGCTATCACCTCTGGGATTTATGTGCGAATCTCATTTACATCCGAGATTATAACTTGCTATGAAACGGTAAAGGAAAATATCTTCGCTCGCTTCATCGTTCATCGTTCGCTTCCACTGAGAAGAGCCGGTAAGAAACTCAATGGTTACTCTTTTCAAAATGATAAATAGTAAGGATTGCGAGTACTGCATTCTCAGGAGCAGCAACGCCATGTGAGCAGACAGCACCTTTGAACGTACAAAATACACCCAGCACACAGCAGCACACCAACACTACGCCGGTGTGGGTGTGCTGCTGTGGTCCCTGCCTACCCTTTCGAGGATATAGGGTGATGATCATGAGTTCTTCTTACCTTCCGGCTAATTCCTGTTGTTCCACATCGAGCTCGCAAGCCTGGGTGGTGGTATTCTTGGACTTTCCACCCAGCGGCATCTGGGACCAACGAGACTAAACGATATAATTATTTAATTAAGTAAATAGATAAAAGCAGTGGTAGGCTCGTGGGCAAGAACGCTTTGAACGTAAGGGGTGCAAGTTCAAACCCCAGGCCCGCACCACTGAGATAATTCTCATGTGCGAATGTCATTTTCAACAATGATTACCGCTGACTGAACGGTTTAGGAAAACATCGTGAGGAAACCTGCTCGTCTATAGTAAGGCGTGTGAAGTTCACCAACCCGCACTGGGCCAGCGTGGTGGACTATGGCCCAAATCTCCCTCGTATTGAGGGGGAATGTGCCCAGTATAATAGCAATAGGCTCGCCCCCTATTACATTGGGACCAAAATGCTTCGGTGTAGTGTGGACGCACACCTCTGGCTTCTCGTTCTGGGAGTACAGGCGTGATGATGTATTATTTATTAATTACCTTGTAAGTCTGCGGACATATTCCAAATAAGTATCTCTCCAAGGTTTGCTTAAACTCGTCTGCAAACACCAGCGCTGCTCCATCACCTATCTGAAACACGAAGAATAGAACATGAAGATTCTGTTAGTTACCTGCTATTGTTCATGTACTCTTGGTATTAACTAGTAGCCTTGTGCATCAACCCTCCCCTTAATGTAAGGGGGAAGTCTATAGTCCACCACACTGACGTTGTGCGGGTTACCAGTTCGAGTTCATGGAGGTACTCCTGGTATTAACTAGTAGCCTTGTTCATCAGCTCTCCCAACAATGAAAGGAGTAAATAAGTCTGTAGGCTACCACGCCGCGCAGTGCGAGTTACCAGCTCGAGTTCATGTACTCCTGGTACTAATAACTAGTAGCCTTGTGGATCAGTCCTCCCCTCAATGTAAGGGGGAAGTCCATAGTCCACCACGCTGGCGCAGAACTGTGTACATTTCCCGATATCATTTCAACATGTGATTATTAAATTAGCATTAATGATAATTAATAATAATAATACATTATCACGCCTGCATTCCCCGAAGGCAGAGGCAGAGGCGGACTACAGTGCACCCACACTCCGCCGATGTAGGTATATGAAAATGATATTCGCATCTAAAATCCACTAATCAAGGTTCGTAATTAGTAATTACAAACCTTTGCCTAAGTTTAACCTTGAAAAAACTCTGCATATCACTTCAGAGACATCAATCGTAAGAATATTGTCTTTGGAATAATATATATTGCTTCACAAATAAATGTTTCAAATGTAAAACAGTTGTGTAATAATTTGTAACAGTTCGCCCACGCGCGGGCGTCCCGCCACGCCGCCGTTGAACGAAGATAAGCTGTATAACAAGACCTGACAGATTATGATGACGAGCCAATTAGTAATACAACTTGTCTAACACCATTTACTTATCAATTAGAACCGCAATACAATTGCCACTTACACTAATGACACAGTAACACAATAGGTAAGACAGATAGACCTTTCACTCTTTCATCTCACACATATTCACACTTTCTGACACTATCACCTTCAATTCATCAGAAAATAAGTCCAGCTCGGGATTTTGGCACACAAGAGCCTTGAGCGCAGTTAGCATGCGCGGTATGGGGGACATCGCACGAGCGACCGTGCGGCACTGCGGCACAGCGAACAACTTGTGCCGTCTTGCCCGACAATAGTTATTAGGCACGAACAATTGGAATAGCCTCTCATGTAAATCAGTAACGTCAACAGTACCTAGAAGAGTTTATAAATATATCCTTTTTATATATAATGGTACGGCACCCTTCGTGCGCGAGTCCGTCTCGCACTTGGTCGTTTTTTTAAGAAATAGGTGAAATTTAATGGAATAAGATGAGGAATGGCTCCACCTGCGACTAGAGTGGGTATTTCGCCATTTTTTTTACTTTAATAGAGCCCTCTTAACGTCCCATTACTGGGCACGGGCCTCCCCTCGATGCGAGGGGGATTCAGGTCATAGCCCACTGGCCCGGTGCGGGTTGGCAGACTTCCTTCACACATCTATCGAAAACTATTCCAGTACTAGTAAGTACTTTGTAAAAGAAATTGTGTTGATCTCATTTAAGAACACTTTGAAGCAATCATTCTCAAACCACATCAAATGAGAGTTATTTTTGAGAAAAAATCTACTTTAATAGATGTTTTGTAGGATGAAAACAAATGGTTTTTAAATAGACGCTTTGTCTCAATAACATTTGTGTGAACTGTAAACAGTAGTGTTTCCTGCACTTCTCTAGCACAAACAACATCTCTTTTGAAGGGGAGAGAACAAACGAAGATAAACACACAAACAAATTTGTCTTAAAGGTTGAAAGCAAACATCGTGAGGAAACCTGCACGTCATAAGGACTGTGAAGTTCACCAAGGCTACCAATTATTAATACAAAGTCAAAGTCAAAGTCAAATCATTTATTCTATATAGGCCTATGGGGGCACTTACAAATTGTCAAGTTTACATTTTTTTTCTTATATTCTACTATGCTACCACCGGATCGGAACGCGACCTCAACTGAGAAGATCCGGCAAGAAACTCAGTGGGCTGATCATTTTTTAAATCGCCAAAACTTATTACAAATACATAGGTACATATAGCTCCAGTGTGTTGCCTTAGAGCTGTTTTTAATAATACCAGGAGTACATGAACTCGAGCTAGTAACACGCACTGCGCCAGCGTGGTGGACTTCCCTCTTGCATTTAGGGGAGGGCTGATCCACAAGGCTACTAGTTATTATTACCAGGAGTACATGAACTCGAGCTGGTAACACGCACTGCGTCAATAAAAATAATCCAGGCTGGAAAAATTATTTTACACACATTAAACTTAAGGCTAATTTTAAGAACTCTGACCCCCACATCAGAGGTGAGCACGCGGGCCGGGCCGATAGAGGTCCGGATTATAAAAATTAAACACGCACTGCGCCAGCGTGGTGGACTATGGACTTCCCCCTTGCATTGAGGGGAGAGCTGATCCACAAGGCTACTAGTTATTAGTACCAGGAGTACATAAACTCGAGCTGGTAACCCGCATTGCGCTAGCGTGGTGGACTATTGTCTAACTCCCTCGTATTGAGGGCCAATGTGCCCGGTACACTGATCAACTCGCCCCCTATTACATTGGGACCAAAATACATTGGCGAAGTGTGGGTGCACTGTAGTTCACCGCTGCCTACACAGGCAGACACGCCTATACATACGTGATGATGTACGCACGAATTGCAAGGATAGAAAAATCTAATTGTATATATTAATTTCATGACAACATGGGAGCCGCGGCTGAGAAAGCTGATCTTGGCAAGCGGCGTAAATACGCTTCCCTAAACATAAATTACGTATTTGTGCCGTTTGCCGTAGAGACGCTAGGCCCATGGAGCCAAAGTGCTAAAAGTTTATTAAGAAAAATAAGCCCAAAATTAATGACCTCCACAGGTGACAAGAGGGCTGGCTCTTTCCTCGCTCAACCAATAGGACTTGCTATTCAACGAGGAAATGCAGCCAGCGTTCTTGCCACCATCTCACGCGGATCAAGTCTTTTTTAATCATTATTTATGTTTTCTCCTTTAATATTGTATCTTTAATTTCTCACTGTATGTAAATAAAATTAATGTGATTTCATGATAATATTGGCACGCAGCCTTGAGATACATGTGCTACCAGAAATAATATGAACTATTACGAGAGCCTAGGTGATACACATAAATTATTTTAAATAATCAGACGAATGAGACGCTGAAAATATTAGCTGCGAAATCTCGTTTGATGGCCCCTATTAATATTCGGTCAGGTTGTAAAATCTAAACAGATTTGAAGCCGCTAATATTTTTGTTTTTCTAGCTAGAAGCAGGTAGATATACCTACCTCTTAGCTGGTACATATCGGCGCTTGAAAGGCAATCCTTATCAAGCGACAGAAAATCGTAAAATGAGTTATATATACCAAACGACGCAGAAAAATATGGCCTATCGAATGGTATGGTATATAACGTATTATATAACGTGTCAGGTACATGAGATAACAATAATGGCGGAAAAATCACCGTAAAGCTATACGGAAAGTGGAGTCGTTACGGTACTCTATAGATACTCTATGGGTGTCCCAAGTCAGTTGAATGATACCCAAATAAGTCAACATAATAAACAAATGTTTCTTAGTTAGATTAACGCTTCTTCCCATTCAATAGGATATGATTTATTTTTAAACATACGGGTCGAATTGAGTACCTCCTCCTTTTTGAATTCGGTTATTAACCTATAGACATAGACGAGAAAAAAATATAGTGTATTATTATATAATAATGTACCCATACTTTCGCGCCTCCGTTTAAAATAGAATAACTACAGCCTATGAGAGTAGTGTGAAAATAGACTCTTAGATAATATTATGTCGAGAAGAGAACAATAATGCAACAAACAATAACATTTGGTAAAAAATTATGATCGTCAGGCGGCAAAAATTATTCAACTTTTTTTTTTACATGCGAAGGGAGCCAAAGATAATTTTGCTTATAATAAAAATACATATTATTTTAAATTCTAGGTGTTTGTAAGATTTTTCGTGACAGATTATAGATCGGCAAGTTGAGCCATGTTAGCTCGCTTCGTATTTAAATCGGTAAATTCGAATTTAAAAACAGAATAAAAAAAAGCAAGAAAAACAAAAATACATTTCTCCCGCCAAATATGCAGTCCAAAATGTCAGATTGAATAATGGCGGCAAACCAATTGTGGATAAGACAACATTATTCTTAAAATAATCTTGTCATTGAATTTATTTTTAGCTTTCTGTTAATGAACGCATTCAAAATAAATATACACACGTTCAGTGCTTTCGTGTCTTGTTTATTTTGTGTAAGTTATTTTGATACGATTTAAAGTTATTTTTAATTGTGTAACTATTTTAAAAAAATACAGAAATTAAGGTAAATGACAGGGGTAAAATAACTGTGAACTTAGTGTAAACCAAATTATAAATTAACCTTGCATTTCCGTTCAGAAATTGCATTAACATATAGATTATTTGAATCATAAATAAGAGATATCGAAGCGTAGGTTAGCTATTCATTCAAAATCACAGATAACCCGCCACTCGATAACTTGCCAGACTTGCTCCTTGGCGCAATGCCAACCCAAAGATTATATCCAATATTTTTAATAATAACAAGTGTTTCTGAACGTAATTTATCGATCACAAAAAAAAACACATACAGAGTAATTCCAAAGAGTATGTATAGTAATTTATGAGGTCAGTTCTATTGACCCCATTCTATGTCGTCCTAGTACTCCAGTTTTTATAAATCCCTTTGTAATATAAAGTTATGAACCGTTTACAACGGAAATAAAGAATACTTTTGTTACTGAAATATCCTTTGCACATAGATAAATAATTGGTCCCGCGCGCGGCGCTTTACAAATGATTGGTACGAACAATTGAACATCTTTGTACATTAGATAGTTTATGGAGTGTTGGTTTGGAGTATGTTGCTCTTAGATTCTATGCTGTCCTAGTACTTTCGTTTGTATAATCCCTTTAATAGAAAGTTTTGAAGCGTTTCCAACACTTTTTAACCGACTTCAAAAAGGGAGGAGGTTCTCAATTCGACCCGTAGGTTTTTTTTTACTACTGATAGATCCTTCGTAAATTATTTGTTTCTTTTACTTCTACTACAGCCCTTTTAACGTCCCACTGCTGGGCACGGGCCTCCCCTCAATGCGAGGGGGGTTCGGGCCATAGTCCACCACGCTGGCCCAGTGCGGGTTGGCAGACTTCACACATCTATCGAGAACTAAACAAGTTCCCTCAGACGTGCAGGTTTCCTCACGATGTATTCCTTCACCGTTTCATAGCAAGTGATAATCTCGGATGAAAATGAGATTCGCACATAAATCCTAGAGGTGCGAGCCTGAGTTTGAACCTGCACACTTTGATTTGCAAGGCGTGCGTTCGACCACTCGGCTACCACTGCTATTTGTTTCTTTTACATTAAAATAAAATAAAAAAAGACTTTTATTTCTTGTGAAATACAGGATAACTTATATCTAGATATGTATGGTTTAGTGGGTTAGTTGACTTTAGTTATGTGTTAGTTTTATTCTATTTCTTCTTCTTCAAGAACCCCAGATTGGGTGAAGGCATCCTCCAAAGATGCCCATTACTCTCGGTTTTGTGCGATTTGGCTCCAGTTTGAGCCTGCAGTTTTTTAAATATCGTCTTCCCAAAGTGTCAGTGGTC
Organism: Ptilodon capucinus; assembly: GCA_914767695.1. Taxonomy (NCBI): domain Eukaryota; kingdom Metazoa; phylum Arthropoda; class Insecta; order Lepidoptera; family Notodontidae; genus Ptilodon; species Ptilodon capucinus. The sequence continues at coordinate 4,676,048 of OU611837.1, forward strand.
TTCCTCTATTTCTTTTTCCTTGTGGGCCTCTCCACAGGGTCGATCTTACGGTCCATCTCTGGTCTGTAAGCCAGTTACATAATAAGGAACAAACTCAATACATTCTCGATGTACGGTTAATTTTAACTTGACCGTGTTGCAATAATACACCTCATAAAACCCGCAAACACTTCGAATGCATTCGATTGCGTTGTAAATTAAACGGGAACACATTAAAACATCAGCGGTTCACGTTAAAACGTTCTAAAATAGCATAAAACGCCTCAAACTTCAAACAAATAAATAATGTATGTCTATAATATTATCTTCCCCCTTGCATTGTTGGGAGGGCTGATCCACAAGGCTACTAGTTATTAGTAAGAGGAGTACATGAACTCGAGCTGGTAACCCGCTCTGAGCGTGGTGAATTATGGACTTTCTCTTGCATTGAGGAGAGAACCGATCCTTAAGGCTACTAACGATTAGTACTAGGAGTACATGAACTCGAGCTGGTAATCCGCATTACGCCAGCATGGTGGACTATGGACTTCACTTTGCATTTAGGGGAGGGCTGATCCACAAAGCTACTAGTTATTAGTACCAGGAGTACATGAACCCGAGATGGTAACACGCACTGCGCTAATGTGGTGGACTATATCCCGAATACTCACATTGCCGGGGTGCCCCCTATAATGTAGGGACCTGAATATGTCGGCTATCCCCCCTCCGGGATCTAAAGGCACTGCTTATTTATGGTTCAATAGCAATTGTCGATTTTTTAACTACCCTCCAACACTTTGAATAATTTCTGAGGGTAGGTACATCAGTATCATTTGTACGTCACATCCAAAACTAATCAGTTGTCGCACGACGGTGGGTATCGTAACACGTTCTAAATTTGCAATACAAATTAAATTGTGTATTTTATAACCGTGTTGTTGTTCCAATGTGCTACCCTAGCTTGACTCAGCTCAGAGGAAAGTGGCGTGACGTCATTCATGATTGGTCACCATTCCCAGGGCCAAATCCTCATAATATTGGCAACACGCCTGGCCAACAGTAAGCATTATTATTTTTATATATTTAAAATAAGCACAATCTTAAACAACATTTTCGATAACTTTGTTTATGAAACATATAAAATGATTTTTTTACGAAATAAATGAAATTACCTGCGATATTTATGGCAATGTCGAGGAATTAATAGCAAGGATATATTTATTAAAGGTACACATTATAAATAAAAATTGATGATGACAGTGATAAAGATGGCGGATGAATCCATGTTATGATTCTACCCTCCATAGTAATGTTCTTACCTTTTCATGAAAATAAGATACACATAGAAGAGCGGAATGATTCGTACCATCGAGTTAGATAACGGAGATGACATCACATCCGCCATTGCAGTTGCCGTAAAGGTATTATTGGTGGATGTAAGATAAACGTCAAAACAAATTGCCGCAGAGCCATACGCAGAGTCTATATGGGATGTCTAGTTACTCTAGGATTGGTACCTATTATAGTTAATATGCCCGTAAATCATGGAGTTAGTATTTACTAAGGAGCGGCTCTAAGGAGCGCGAACTGCGGTAAATTATTAGAATTTGATTGTTTATATTGTTTGACACTTACGTACTTACTTGATCTTAATTCTAAGATGGCGGATCTCATATAAACCATTATTGCTAACCTTCAAAAAAATCGCCGCAGAACATTACGAAGAGTTAAGTTCTTGTGTCAACTCTCTACTCTGAGGCGTAAATAGATGATAACTTTAAGTTCGTCAGTCTTTTTGTCATACGCCATCTTTATCACATTCATCGGTTGGGGTGTATCCTTGGGGGCTCTATGGAGTTAGGTTAGGTTAGGTTAGGGTTATTTTTTTTTTTGTTTGCGCTGGGAATGCATTTCCCAGCGCAAACAAAAAAAAAAAAAGGTTAGGTTAGGTTAGGTTAGGTTAGCGCCCCCAAGGGTACACACTGACCCATTCATCACACATTCTTATTTATAATGTGTATTTATTAATTAAATGTGTTGTTGCTATTTATAACGTGACAAAAACTTAATACCCGCTCATCGTTGGTGCAGCCATTGAGAGATCTGTGATACGTATATTATTCAAACAATGTATATATTTCAGAAAAAGTTCGGTTGAAAATTTTGGCGCGTAATGAAAGAAATTTCTGTATTTTTTTAAATCTCGTTTTTCTTTTCGTTTGAGTGATATCCACATTAAATCTAGCGTCGCAACCTAACAGCACATTCTAGAAAATTATAATTATACTCTATATTAACGTCATATAACAGAAAAAAACCATTAAACGGCGACATTGAGTTTATTTTAATTTTTTTATTGTTATTACCGGCTACGTCATTGCGGGACATTATGCCACAGATTATTAATTTCCCTCGTAAATTTTGATATGATCTGCGGAGGATTTTTATAGATTTATTTATTGGCTATTTCGTTAGCTAAACTTTTTAGGGTTCCGTACCCAAAGGGTAAAACGGGACCCTATTACTAAGACTCCGCTGTCCGTCCATTTGTCTGCCTGTCCGTCTGCCACCAGGCTGTATCTCATGAATTGTTCAAGTTAGACAGTTCAAATTTTCACAGATGATATATTTCTGTTGCCGCTATAACAGAAAATACTAAAAAACAGAATGAAATAAATATTTGAGGGGTTTTTTTTGGCTGTAAATTTTTACTTTTTTAGGGCTGTTATAAGGTGATAATATTTGCAAATTTTCAACGATTATTGACACTAAAAATCGTGAAAAAAAAATATTTTTAACAAAAAACAAAAACCGACTTCAAAAACCTAGGTGCACTACAAAGCTACAAATAACCTTACAATTCATTACATTTGCAGTCGGTGCCAATTCATGTGTGTATTTGCCTTGCCCGACGTTGATTGGCACCTACTCCAAATGTAATGAATTGTAAGGTTATTTGTAGCTTTTTAGTGCACCTAGGTTTTTGAAGTCGGTTTTTGTTTTTTGTTATCAGTGGCCATCTCGTCATTCCTTCTCTTTTCTTTTTATAGGAAATGAATGAAATAATGATATTTAACGGAATAAGATGAGGAATGGCTACACATATACGGATATTTATGTCATCTTATCCGATTAAAATATCATCATTTCGTAAAAAAAGAAGCAGCGGTCGAGTTTGGAATATCCCTACCCACCCTTTGCTAATCACGGTCGTGATGTTGTGTGTATTTAACAGCAGCGCGGTATAATACAAGTATAATCTACTTTTTTAAATTACTGTGACATAAAGTAGTTAAGATTTGACGTCATTTGGCATGAAAAAGCATTCTAATGAACCAAAATAATTTCAGTACATTCCCGTGCGTAACGCAATGTCAAGTATAAACTATCTATTAAATAAAAAATAATACAAAATCACGACTGTAATCCCTGAAGGGGTAGGCAGAGATGTGCTGCAGTGCGCCCACACTTCGCCGATGTATTTTGGTCCCAATGTAATAGGGGGCAAGCCTATTGCCATTATACCGGGCACTTTCTCGAGGGAGATTTGGGCCATAGTCCACCACGCTGGCCCACGCCTTGAACGTAAGGGGTGCAAGTTCAAATCCCAGGCCCGCACCTCTGAGATAATTTTCATGTGCGAATGTCATTTTCAACAATGATTACCACTTGCTGAACGGTGGAGGTAAACATCGTGAGGAAACCTGCACGTCTATAGCTTTCTATAGCGTGTGAAGTTCACCAACCCGCACTGTGCCAGCGTGGTGGACTATGGCCCAAATCTCCCTCGTATTGAGGGGAAATGTGCCCGGTATAATGGCAATAGGCTCGCCCCCTATTACATTGGGACTAAAATACATCGGCGAAGTGTGGGTGCACTACAGTGCACCTCTGCCTACCCCTTCGGGGAATACAGGCGTGATGATGATGTTTTTTATATTGTGTCTCTCTCCTTCTCATTTTGTATGCGACGCAGTTTGTGCGATTTCAAAATCTATAACAAGTATTAGGTATAATATTGGATATTTTTATAAAAATAAATACCTGTTTGTTGGTTTCGTTAAAACTCATAAAACGGCTTGTCCGATTTGAATACTTAATTTGTTTAGTTCGCTATGTTGGTTTAAAAAAAAACTGTAAGTAGCTACAACAAAAAAATCGAGAACATCAAAATTGGTAATTTAAATTCGTACGACATTCAACTAAATAATAGCTGATTAAAACGTTATAATTAAAAAAGTACAGGTAATTTTTTAGTTAATATAATGGTAGTATGTGAAGTGTTAGAAAACATTCTAAATTATTTAATTTAATATGATCAATATATATTAGTACATCTTATAATCTATGGTCATACAGAAACCCAAACAAAAATACCTTATTTATTAATTTAAAAAAAAGAGCAACGCTATCTATACATTGTTCGGATATGCTGAATAAATTACAATTTTGTTTAATGGCTACAAATAAGAACAACCAATAAATCAATATAAATAAACATTATTTTATTTTTAAATAAATTATAAATACTTTAAAATTATTGTCAAGTAGTTACTTACATAAATAAAAACTACAAACATAAATAAAAAGGAACGTAAATACTTACTTTCTTCGTTATTTTAACTTCACCGGAATTATTGTCTTTTGTTTCGTTGTGTCCATTTATTCTCGCAACACACACAGTGCACAAATATGTCAATAATACAAGTACGGTAAGTCTCGTGTAATACGTAGCGGCCATTTTAAATAAAAATCCTTATTTTTTAAATTTATTTAGAATCCAAAATAAACACTATAAATAGAAATAAATGATATATACAACTTAATATTTTTAAAGAGTATTAATCAATTATGTAATAAAATAATTAATTAAAAATAAAAATCGTTTTTTTAAGAAAACTGTATTGAAAAAGAAAATTTATCAGTCCACGTGTATCCGAATTTAAAAATAAATAACGTGACAGCCGAAAGCGCGGGAATACGATCTGTCAGTCAAGTATGGCGGACTCCAGCCGACTGGAAATTATTGAACAGACTGCAAGACGCGTCTATTTTCGGTATATCGATGGGGCGTTAGGGCGAATGTAGTCAGTTTTATTGACGCGATCATGCATGCGTCCGTGAACGCGCGGCGCACAGAAATAAACAAACGATGATTTTCCCACAAAAAAAACACCTCTCTTGTCTGTGTTTTTTAATGGCGCCACGCATTAATATGTTTGCCAGTTATGATCGATCATCTGTAATGTGTTAACATCAGCACCATTTTAATAATAAAAAATATTTATTTGTATGAATTACTTGACAATGTCATAAACCCGCTAAACGCGGGAGCAACCATGAGTCTTACTTACCACTTATTATAATGCTGTTTCGATAATAACTGTCAATTTTTTACTGATTATTACTATGCGATTCAAATGAGATTCAGATGTGACGTGAAAAAACGAATTATGACTATAAATAATTAAATGTGGTGGACTATGGCCCAAATCTCCCTCGTATTGAGGGGGAATGTGCCCGGTTTGCTGGCAATAGGCTCGCCCCCTATTACATTGGGACCAAAATACATCGGCGAAGTGTGGGCGCACAGTACACCTCTGCCTACCCCTCCGGGGAATACAGGCGTGATGATGTATTTATTTTTTATTTAATTAAATATTCTATCAGAGAATTTACTACTAATTTAACCTTTTTATTCATATTTGATGTAGGTACTATTAATATTGATATGAAACTGTTTTTTGCTAATCATACTTTTCATGTGACATTTGACAGATAGAAAGTATTGACATTTCTATTCTTATTTGGATCGCATAGTAATTTTGCGTATTTAAAGCGCGCGCAAAACAAATGCGACCTTTATTTTACGCGAATGCGTCAATCAATGAACTTGAAAATATGTCACCAGTCTGTATCTCATGAACCGTGATAGTTAGAGAGTTGAAATTTTCACAGATGATGTATTTCTGTTGTCGCTATAACAACAAATACTAAAAAACAAAATACAACGAATATGTAAGGGGGCTCCCATACAACAAACGCGATGTTTTTGCCGTTTTTATAGATAATGGTACGGACCTGGTACGGAACCGTCCGTGCGCGAGTCCGACTCGCACTTGGCCGGTTTTTCCGGTTTATTCCCGGGGGGCATCGATATGTCATTTATCGACACCAGCGCCATTGTGGAAGTTATTGGAACTATTATTACATGCATTTTGACGGACAATTTTTCAATGCCTAGATAACACTCCTTTCATATACCCTCCATACTGTATAGATGGCAAAAGAGCCAAGACAAGACTTATCCCACAGATTATATCGGTCTGAGTCGCTATTTCACTTTCGTTCTGTGGAACTTGTTTTACTGCACTATTTAAACCAAACTGCAAGCAGTGGAAGCCGAGTGGTCGAACGCACGCCTTGCAATCAAAGTGTGCAGGTTCAAACCTTGGCTCGCACCTCTGGGATTTATGTGCGAATCTCATTTTCATCCGACATTACCACTTGCTATGAAACGGTGAAGGAAAACATCGTGAGGAAACCTGCACGTCTATAGAAAGGCGTGTGAAGTTCACCAACCCGCACTGGGCCAGCGTGGTGGACTATGGCCCAAATCTCCCTCGTATTGAGGGGGAATGTGCCCTGTATAATGGCAATAGGCTCGCCCCCTATTACATTGGGACCAAAATACATCGGCGAAGTGTGGGCGCACTACAGTGCACCTCTGCCTACCCCTTCGGGGAATACAGGCGTGATGATGTAAAGTATTAAATGCGGCCACGCTTCACCCGCCGCTTAGACTCCGCCCACCGGCTGACTCTGCTCACTCGCCGCTACGACATTTATGTTTCATGTTTCACATCTGCCAGGCGTCCCGCGACGGCTCAGTTTTTTTTAAGTTCAATACAGTTAATAATTAAAAACTTTAGATTAGATAGAATTAGAATAAGTTTTATCTCTTCCAACTGTCAGATTCGTCGAGATGTGTTATGTCTGCACGGTCATGTCAGGATGCAAGTCTAAAATTGGATGTTACGAGACACGACATTTATCTTTATTTTAAGTTGCATATAACTCGCCTACGCTACTTATTCTAAAGTTCTTAAATTTACAATTTATTGAACATAATAAATCTAAATAGTATTTTAAATAAACATCTGAAGAAAATAGAACAATTCAATTCATCTTCATTGATTATGAAGTATTTTTCAATATAATACATCATCATCACGCCTGTATTCCCCGAAGGGGTAGGCAGAGGTGCACTGTAGTGCACCCACACTTCGCCGATGTATTTTAGTCCCAATGTAATAGGGGGCGAGCCTATTGCCATTATACCGGGCACATTCCCCCTCAATACGAGGGAGATTTGGGCCATAGTCCACCACGCTGGCCCAGAGCGAGTTGGTGAACTTCACACGCCTTTCTACAGACGTGTAGGTTTCCTCACGATGTTTTCCTTCACCGGTCAGCAAGTGGTAATCATTGTTGAAAATGACATTCGCACATGAAAATTATCTCAGAGGTGCGGGCCTGGGATTTGAACTTACGTCCAATATAATACATTATTCATATTCAGTTTTAAAACAAGATTTAACTAGTGACTCACCCTTTGTTTGTATCATCACGTCTATATTTTCTGAAGGGGTATGCAGAGGTGCACTATTGTGCAACCGCACGTCTTCGAGGTATTTTTGGTCCCAATGTAATAGGGACCGTGATCGTATCGATATTAGGATTCACGCCATCACGCTGGCGCAGTGCGGGTTACCAGCTCGAGTTCATGTACTCCTGGTACTAATAACTAGTAGCCTCGTAGATCAGACCTCCCCTCAATGCAAGAGGGAAGTCCATAGTCCATAACACTGGCGCAGTGCGGGTTACCAGCTCGAGTTCATGTACTCCTGGTACTTATAACTAGTATCCTTGAGGATCAGCCCTCCCCTCAATGCAAGGGGGAATTCCATAGTCCACCACGCTGGCGCAGTGCGGGTCACCAGCTCGAGTTCATGTACTCCTGGTACTAATAACTAGTAGCCTTGTGGATCAGACCTCCCCTCAATGCAAGAGGGAAGTCCATAGTCCCCCACCCGGGCGCAGTGCGGGTTACCAGCTTGAGTTCATGTACTCCTGGTACTAATAACTAGTAGCCTTGTGGATCAGACCTCCCCTCAATGCAAGAGGGAAGTCCATAGTCCCCCACCCGGGCGCAGTGCGGGTTACCAGCTTGAGTTTATGTACTCCTGGTACTAATAACTAGTACCCTTGTAGATCAGACCTCCCCTCAATGCAAGAGGGAAGTCCATAGTCCCCCACCCGGGCGCAGTGCGGGTTACCAGCACGAATTCATGTACTCCTGGTACTAATAACTAGTAGCTGTGTGGATCAGCCCTCCCCTCAAGTGTGACTTAGCGAACTTAACTTCTTTCCATGGGTCTTTAAACCATGCTTTTTTAATGTTTTAAAAAAAAATAGTACCTATACAATAATTTATGGTATCTTCATGCCATTTAACTGTCAATATGGTTTACAGAGTTGTAGTCGTTTTGTTTTATGAACGGAGTTTGCAAGCCAAACAAAATAATGCTATTTACGTAATATGCAGTTAAATCTGTTAAAGGTCGCTGAACACTAGAGTGTAACTCGCATATTTATACAAATTTCAATCTGTCTACAGAGACGCTAATCGATTGTGTAAATGTTTACTATTGCTAAGTAAAATTAAAAATATCATAAAACTAATAAGAAAATCTATACTAATATTATAAAGAGGAAAGATTTGTATTTTTGTATGTTACGAATAAACTTAAAAACTACTGGACCGATTTCAAAAATTCTTGTACCGATAGAAAGCTACATTATCACTGAGTAATATAGGCTATATTGTTACTAGAAAAAAATAGAGATCCTTAGAAATATTTACTAAAACCAACCCAAGGTGTAAAAAATTTAGCCGTAAAATGTCTTTTATCGCATACGCTGCGGAAAGTATTGATGATAGAACAAAAAAGTGTTCTACAATATTATAGAACACATCAATATCTACAAAAAAATCCGCAAGACCATATGTCCAACTTTTATAGTTATGTCACTATAACTACTTTTTTACATTTTAAAAGTTGACAGAAATGCCAAATTATTTCGTATTCAAGATTGTTTCAAAACCTGTCGACTACTTTTTGAATTATTGAAATCGGTCATTCCATTCAAAAGATATTACGAAATTAAAAATGTCAATATAAACAAAAAATACACGCCGCCGCGGACGATGCGCCAGAAGGTCCACGAAGCGCAGCGAGTAACGCGGCGACAGAGCGGGCACCGAATTGCGGGGTTTTGCGTAAGGAAAGAGTGCTTTTCTCATGGGCAATTGTATGTTGCTCTTTCTCGAGCAGGATCTCCTGAAAATCAATATGATTTTGCTGCCACCTACAAATACAACTGCCAACATAGTGTAAAGTGAAGCTTTAAGGTAAAAATATGACAAAATAAAAATGTCCACCCGTGCGAAGCCGGGACGAGCCGCTAGTGTATAAAATATGTATACTGACTGAATGCTAAAAATATCAAATTTTACACCAGCGTCGACGAACTATTTCAAGAATGCAAAACTATTTCAAATAACCCGCTAATTAATAATGATAGAAAGTTGAAAATTTTGAATATATTTATATCTATCTAAAACTCACTTAGCTCCGTTAATTGAAGTATCATTGTTGATGAGAAACATCTAATGGCGCGCTTGGCGAGTGAGAGCAACTGTCGATGCCGCGATGCTGTGATGCGAAAACTTCGAGCAGCTCCGTGGCTCCTCGGTGATTTCCGCCGCTTAGACTTCGCCCACCGGCTGACTCCGCTCACTCACCACTACGACGCTTCTCTCTCTACTCTAAATAACATAATATTTCACATCTGCCAGGCGTCCCGCGACAGCCACTTTTTTTTTGTACTAGTTACAGCAGTCGATGTTTCAATATCGTCTCCATTGCAAAGCAGGATATTAAAAAAATACTGTATAGGCCGAATTAAAGTACAGACATAAAGAAAATAGAAAAACAGTATACTTAGTAGTTGGAAAGCAGCATCCGTGGTTTAACTTAATGCGTTGACATTTCAAATAAAAATAAGTTACATTAAGGCCAGTAGGCACTTGGCAATGCCAAGTGCCAAGTTGGCATCACAATAGTCAGTTTTTACCCTAATGTTTGTGGGTAGAACCCGGAGATAAAAGTGAAATCATTTTGGATTTATCGATTGAACAATAGATAATCAAACAAACACAGACCGGCGCTAGTTTTATTCGTTTTAAAAATACATCATCATCACGCCTGTATTACACGATGGGGTAGGCAGAGGTGCACTGCAGTGCGCCCACACTTCGCCGATATATTTTGATCGCAATGTTGAGCGAGCCTATTGTCATTATACCGGGCAATTCGAGCTTTCTGTACTAGACATGGCTCGGTATGACGATACTAATGCAAACGACAAAAGCTTACCGATCGGCTAGACCCTCTGGCGTTGCGTAGAGATGTAGGCTCTCTGCATTTTCTACCGCCTCTATCATGGAGAGTGTTCCGAGGAATTGTTCGGTATTATACCTGCCGCTGAATTCCACCATCGCACGGCTCGCCACAGACTGCATTACCATCCTCACCATCTGGATGAATGGCGTTCCAGTACAGTGCGATTTACCAGGAATTTTCTTCCTCGCACCACCAAACTGTGGAATGAACTTCCTGCAGCGGTGTTCCCGGACCGATACGACAAAGGTACCTTCAAGAAACGAGCATACTCATTCCTTAAAGGCCGGCAACGCACTTGCGATGCCCCTGGTGTTGCACGTGTCCATGGGCGGCGTTGATCACTTACCATCAGGTGAAACGTCTGCTCGTTTGCCTCCCTATCACATAAAAAAAAAAAAAAAACGACAAAATATTATTTCGGACTTCTGAAACACCTAAGGCCGCGTCATTTCATGTGTCGTCTACCTACAGCGAAAATAAATTCAGCATTGAATTTTTCCTAGTTTTATTATGGAGTTATGAATTTTAGAAATAGTTTCTGGTGTAAGATTACTCATAACCCACTACAGGCACACTACTTCTAAAGTTCTTAAATATAACATTTATTAAGCTTAATTAATCTTAATACATATAAAATAAACATCTGAACTGACGTCATTTTCTCGACACATCTGACAGTTGAAAGAGATAAAACTTATGTCTACCCGGTAATGAGCCCACAGGACCTGTAGCATGGCCGTGTAGCCATAAGATTTACCTCTTTTAACTGACATGTGTAGCGTGTGTTACCTTACTAACGTATTATTATCTTATCATCTTTGTTTCTTATCTTTCTTATAAATTACATTTTTAAATATATATATAAAAAATACATTTAAAAATATAAAAAACAGTTCCCCATCGGCATCTGGAACAGGGTCCTAGTTACCAGTGGTTAGGGCTCCAGAGAGAGGAACTTCCTCACAATGCGCGCCGTCACCAGAAGTATTACCTTCTGAATCTGTCCCTTGATCCAGCTGCCTAACGCGAGCCTCTTTAGGTGTTTGTCGAGGCTCTTGGCTAATAAGCCATGGGCGGAAACGACTATCGGTACAATGATTGCCGCATCAATGTCCCACATGTCGACAACCTCGTGAGCCAGATCAAGATACTTGCTTTCTTTATCTTTCTCTGCTTTCACGAGATTCTCGTCATGGGGGACAGTGACATCGATAATCATTGCACAGCGCTCTTGGCGATCTATCAGCACAATATCAGGCTTATTGGCTACAATAGTCCTGTCTGTGATGATAGACCGGTCCCAATACAATGTGATATGACCCTCTTCGAGAACTGGTTGTGGCTGATACCTGTAGTACGGTACCTCGGATGTCACAAGGCGATATTTAAGGGCAAGTTGCTGGTGGACAATCCTGGCTACTTGGTTGTGTAATAAATTAATAATCTCATTATAATTATTAAAAGCAGCTTTAAAGGCAACACACTGGAGCTATATGTACCTGTGTATGAAATAAGTTTTGGGGATTTAAAAAAATGATCAGCCCACTGAGTTTCTTGCCGGATCTTTTCATTTCAAACTATAAAAGACAATCGAGGCAATTTCATTCATTCAAGAGTTTTTTCAGTCATTCACTTTGTCACAACACTATTTTTATTTCATCAAAAACTGACAACACAGTTAACGTCAGTTGTCTTCGTCTAATTAAAAATACGACTATAGACACTTGATCATCCGCCATCTTTATCACTGTCACCATCCATTTTTATTTATAATGTGTATTTATTGAATTTGTCCTTGCTATAATTACTCGACATTGCCATAAATACCGCAAATCGCAGGTGCAGGCATTCCTCATCTTATTCCATCAAAATATCATCATTTCACTCATTTCGTAAAAAGAAGAAGAAGACTATAGACACTTTGTAAGTGCCCCCAAGGACTTTGAAACTTTGACTTTGTCCGATTTGACAAGAAAATGACGTCACTTCGAGCTTTTTGTACTGGACATTGCTCGGTGTGTCGTCATTTTCTCGACAAATCTGACAGTTGAAAGAGATAAAACTTGTCTACACGGTCATGTTAAGCCCACAGGGCCGGTGTAAAGTGTCTAGATAAATAGGCAATTAGCAAGTTGGCTGCGATTGCGACCTCAATTCGCGATCAAACGGCTTCTGGTAAACAAACCATAACATAGGGAAGTTATGTCGAACTATTATTTAAACGTTTTAATTTGCAAGCTCGTAAACAAAACTCGGCCATGTCGATAACACGAAAATGCAAAACATTCCGCTGAAAATATGAGCGCTGAGTAACTTTCATGATTCATTGTTTACTTTTTTGACCGACTTCAGGAAGGAAGGAGTTCTTCATTCGACACCTATGGTTTTATAACGCGTAGGATAAGCACCTTACTATGTATAAATTCGTAGTAGCTTTAAGCGTTTAGTAGGTAGGTACCTGTTGGAGGCAAAAGTAGTATTTATTACTTACGGAAGCCATGTTTGATTGATTTCAAAGAATAAGAAAAAAAAATGTTACACTCTATTTTTCTTCTTTTACAAAATGATGTCATTTTATGGAATAAGCTGATGAATGGATGCATCTCTGATTAGCGGGAATTCATGAAAATGTCGAGTAATTAATAGCATGGACACATTCAATCATTAATACACATTATAAATAAAAATGGGAAATGAGGGTGAAAAAAATGGCGGATGAAGGATCAAAGCTTCATTTATTTGGCAATGTAATATAATTTTCCCACCGTGACTCATAGATTACTTTAAATATTTTTTAGTGCACGCCAAAAGTAAATAAATCTATTTTTAAATATTGATAGTCTATGGTTTCTTTCTAGACTTATCCCGCGCGTCTGCGTTCCATCAAACGGTGATTGGCTGTCTCATAAAAATGGCGGGCGTTAATTTAATACGAATTATATACACACGAACGTAAATATAATGCCAGACTTTGCAGCGATGTACGGTACGAAGTAGATTTTCATGACTGTTTTTACTAACACCTAGAAAACGTCTTAATACGTAGAGCCTACACAATACCTACCTACATAGAAAATAAATTGTCTTTCTTTTTTATCAAATTATACAATTTCAATTTGCCCTCGCTTTTAATTACTTGACACTGGCTGAAATACCCGCTAAACGCAGGTGGAGCCATTCCTCATCTTATACCATTAAAATATCATCATTTCACTAATTTCGTTAAACAAGGAGAAGATGGGTGATGGTAAGGAGTTTCTAGTGTCCCTGCATGACTATATGCCAAACAAATAGCTGGTAAATTCAGGCGCCAGAAGTGAATTCTAAAAATCTATACTTCTATACTAATATTATAAAGAGGAAAGATTTGTATGTCTGTATGTAACGAATTAACTTAGAAACTACTGGACCGATTTCAAAAAATATTTTGCCGTTAGGAAGCTACATTATCACTGAGTTACATAGGCTATATTATAAGCCCGTGCGAAGCCGGGACGGGCCACTAGTCACTTATCAATTTTTTTATTATATTACCAACTACGATGTTATCAAAACATAGCGGCATTTAAAAAGTTACTGACATAACTTTTTAAATGTAGCGGATAAGCAAAGACACCTCGGCACGGCTGGCATTATGCCAAAAGAGAATCAGCACGCTATTTACCAACATTACTCAATTAGGTACATTATGTTAAAATACAATTTATAGCTACACGCCGCATTTGAAAATAATAAACACAAGATTGTGGATGTTTTTGAAAATATTTTCTAGTGGAAATAACTTTTGCGCGAGATTTATTTTGAAATTGTAAATTTGGAACGCGATAAAAGTGCCTGTATAGAATTTGAATCTCTGCGGGGCTATTCTCGTGAGTTCCACATCATCTCTACTCGAGATATGTCGAAACAAAACGTTATATTTTCGACAAAATAGGGACCGTCTATTAATCACGTGAGGATCGGTTTGGCAAAAATCACCGGTTCGGATCGGTTAGTCTAAAACCTCACCACCAAACCTCCCCCTTAGTGATACGTGGTGAGGTTTTAGACTTAAAAACTGCTAAAAAAACATAGTGATTAATGGACGGCCCTCGAATAAGATGATTTGAGAGCATAGAGTATCTAGCGTACCCATAACGACTCCACTCTTCGTATAGTTCTGCGGCGATTTATATACGGCAACTATATGGCAAAACAAAGATGGCGGAGTCAGATAAACTAGAAAAAATTTACGGACTTCAAATGCCATCTCCGTATTACTACTACCTCCATGTTTGAGAGCCCGATTTTCCTTTGATAGACATCAATCTGTATTAGAGATATGTCGAAACGAAACGTCAAATTGGTCGCATTTTATTCTTCTAAGGAGAATTTTTGACAGATTTTCCGTCGAAAACACATCCGCCATCTTTATCACTGTCATCATCCATTTTTATTTATTATGTGTATTTATTGAATTTGTCCTTGCTATAATTACTCGACATTGCCATAAATACCGCATATCTAAGGTGCAGGCATTCCTCATCTTATTCCATCAAAATATCATCATTTCACTCATTTCGTAAAATAAAGAAGAAGATTCTTCTAAGGAATAATTTAAGGTAATATTAGAATTCATTTTGGATTCATCTGCCATCTTTATCACTGTCATTATCAATTTTTATTTATAATGTGTATTAATTGAATTTGTCCTTGCTATTAATTACTTGACACTGGCGAAATACCCGCGCTAGTCGCAGGTGAAGCCATTCCTCATCTTATTCCATTAAATTTCATCATTTCACTCATTTCTTCGTAAAAAAGTAAGTAGTAATTTAAGGTAAGGACTGCACCTGCGATTAGCGAGTATTTCAGCTTCTAGTAATTAATAGTAAGACTGAATTAAATAAACACATGTTATAAATAAAAGAGTCATAAATTTATACTATATACAATTCTACTGTACGTGTGTATGTCACTGAACTCAAAGGTCGGCAACGCACTTGCGATCCCCTGGTGTTGCAGGTGTCCATGGGCGGCGTTGATCACTTACCATCACGTGAAACGTCTGCTCGTTTGCCTCCCTATCTCATAAAAGGCTGGGCCGATTTGAATGAGATTATGCGTTTGGGTGGTTTAAATACACACTTGGACTCGTTAGGTGGCGCTGGCGCTGCTTTCGTATGTCACCAATTCTAAGACGGTACGAAGTTCATTATAAAGATGGCGGATGAATAACTTAAAAAGTTTAGTATTTTATTGTTATTTCCTTGATTTCATGCTAAATAGCTGCCAAAATGCATGCCCATCCATCCAGGATCCTCGGCGACTATAATTTGGATTGATAAGAAAGATGTACCCAATTTCAGAACCTTTTTATTTATTGAGAAATATTCCCGACAGCAATAAGTAAATAAAAAAATAGCATTTGGCCACAAATAAATTTAATTCACTTAAACTAATTTACAAACACATTATAATTCAGAATCAGAAATACAAGTTTTGGATTTTCGTTTTTTCTTTTTTTTACGTTTGCTAACTGTCGCCAGAGTCTCATCGTCATCTGAACTAGTGCATTTCATCTTCTGTTTTCTCCTTCTCCTTTTCTGTTTCATCTTATTTAGCTTCTCCTGATACTCTATGGCCCGTTTCTCCTGTTGCGGATAAGGCAGGTTTTGGTGTTTGACTCGTATATGAAGGAGCCTGTTACCATTGTGCGCGAATCCCGCGCGACAAATATGACATTTGTAAGGCTTATCTCCAGTGTGGGTCTGAAATAATCAATAATAAATAATCAATAATGAAATAAGACAAGAGAGCGAGCGAGCGAATGCGTGACAGTCTTGACTTGCATGCTACAAGTACGAGTTACTAGCTCGAGTTCATGTACTCCTGGTACTAATAACTACTAGCCTTGTAGATCAGACCTCCCCCCAATGCAAGGGGGAAGTCCATAGTCCACCACGCTGGCGCAGTGCGGGTTACCAGCTCGGGTGCATGTACTCCTGGTACTAATAACTAGTAGCCTTGTGGATCAGACCTCCCCCCAATGCAAGGGGGAAGTCTATAGTCCACCACGCTGGTGCAGTGCGGGTCACCAGCTCGAGTTCATGTACTCCTGGTACTAATAACTAGTAGCCTTGTGGATCAGACCTCCCCCCAATGCAAGGGGGAAGTCCATAGTCCACCACCCTGGCACAGTGCGGGTTACCAGCTCGAGTTCATGTACTCTTGGTACTTATAACTAGTAGCCTTGTGGATCAGTCCTCCCCTCAATGCAAGGGGGAAGTCCATAGTCCACCACCCTGGCGCAGTGCGGGTCACCAGCTCGAGTTCATGTACTCCTGGTACTAATAACTAGTAGCCTTGTGGATCAGCCCTCCCCTCAATGCAAGGAGGGCAGTCAGTAGCCTTTATATTTAATTTGTAATGCCAAAACAATGAAATGCTTACTCGTATGTGTAGTCTTATGGCGCCTTTACCCGGAAATCGCTTCTCGCAGTAGTCACAAACGAATTTCCTTTCCCTATGTACTCTAGTCACGTGTTGATAAAGGTGATCAATATTAAAGAACATCTTGGAGCATTGTTTACAAGGGACAGTCCTCTCGCCGTGCGTCATCATATGCCTCTTCACATGCGATCTGTACTAAAATACAATAAACTACATCATCATCACGCCTATATTCCCCGAAGGGGTAGGCAGAGGTGCACTGAAGCGCGCCCACACTTCTCCAATGTATTTTGGTCCCAGTATAATACGGGGCGAGCCTATTGCCATTATACCGGGCACATTCCTCCTCAATACGACGGAGATTTTTTATTTTGGGAAATAGTCCACCACGCTGGCCCTGTGTGGGTTGGTGAACTTCACATATATATAGTAGTATATTAGTTTTAGAATAGATAGATATACATTGGGTAAATCAGAAGTCCGGAATAATACTTTGACGTTTACATCAGTATCGGATATACAACTGAATGGTATAAAAAAACATTGGTCGATTCGATTCGATCATGTTTTTCCAACATGTTATTTCGTCCCCAATTTCCTAATTGACCTAAGTAAAATTTGCATGTTCTGTTTTGTGAATAATGGTAGTCGCCCCTCATAGGTGTAGTTTACACTGCTGAATAGGGTTATGGATGTACCCAAAGGCCAGAACACGATACCTGTGACAGATATTCAAAGGTCCATAACTCAGAAACTATGATAGTTAGGTATAAACTGTCTTCACTAAACATCCACATACGAGCTACCGTATGTGTACCCAAAGGGGCCGTTGAAATATTACGTGTAAGCAGATTTATTACAATTATTTACCCCCCCCCCCCCATCCCCCTTGTCAGCAAAAGTAAGCAAACCTCTTACCCCCTCCCCACATGCTTACGTAAACATTTTTCAATTAAAAATGTTTTTTTTTTATATTATAATTATGATTTTATCCCCCTTTATAAATTGCGTTTCGTTTTAAATAACTACCGATGACGTAATCATCATCTAGACTCCCCTACCCCCCCATGTCATCCAAGATAAGCAAAACAAAGATCCCCCCCCCCCCATAGTGCTTACGTAATACTTGAACGGCCCCAAAGAATTATTTCGGACTTCTAATACATGAATACTTACATTGATTCTTAAACCACATATTTCGCAGATGTACAAAAATTTAGATTTCTTGTGAGGATATGGAATCTTAGGATGTATCTCCAAGTAATGATGAAAGTGTTCCAATCTACTTGATAATAGGGCATCGCACTGAAAACAAAAATTTTATAATCCCCTTTAGATAGCATATTCGTTCGACGCTGAAAACTTAGCTGATTCCACATATGGACATTAGTCAATATCGCCTTAAATTGTCACTTAAGACATACAGCCTTTCACCCCTTTTAAGTAAGAAGCTGTTATTTTGAAATTACAAACAGACACTTCAAGTTTATATATATATATGTGGGAATAGCTACCTTTATTGTGCCTGAGTGGGTGTCCTTATGTCTTTATGGTTCGATTAAACTCTAGGGTGACACTGATTTTGTCGATGGTAAAAAAAAATGGTGAAAGTTTTGTAAAAGAAAAATTATAAAAATCAAAGCACTTGCAGTGTTTTTATCCACACCACATATATACTAGCTGTCCCGCCAAACTTCGTACCGCCTTAGAATTACATACGAAAGTAGCGCCATCTACCGGATCCAATTGTGAATCCAAACCATCCAGGGTGCCACCCAAAACGTATACAAAAAATTAATGTTAAAAAAACTTTTTAAAAACAAGCTTTTATTTAATTGCCCTTAGTTTTCGTGTTCTCCTCAGCAAGACCTTTAATTTGATACACATACTGTGGTAGTGCAGAAAAAATAACTATTCCGCCATCTTGGATGATCCGCCATATTGGAATGTCAACCAAAGTAAGCGTGTATACCAAATTCCAGCTCAATCGGTTAAAGATAACTGATTTAAAATTCAGTTGCAAGATGCCACCCGGACATACATACATTGCAAGCTAATATAAAGCTTGTAAAAATCATTCAAATCGGTCCAGCCGTTTAGGAGGAGTTCAGTGACATACACACGTACAGTAAAATTATATGTATTAAGAAGATAGACGACATGGACTAGGTCTGGCATAACCAACCAAATTCTGATGCCATAAAACAGACTTACGTTTTCACACGTCCTTGGATACGTTATACCACTATCTGTCTCTTCAGACTCACTCTCAGTAGACTCACTCTCACTACTGTCAGGTACGTAATCATAATCTGCTTCGCAATTATGATTTAAAGGTAAATAATTTTCCGAATCGTTATATCTTTCAACGGTGGCCATTTTTCTTTTCCTCTTACCATCGACAATATTTCTACTGTCCACATCCATTGCTATCGTCCAGTTAGATAATTCGTTTTTCTGTTTTGTTACTTTATTGTTCGTTTTTAATAAAACTTGTTGAGACTTATTCTCCATATCCAAACATTCTTTGTCTCCATTCTGTATGTTCTGTTTGCTAGTCATTTCAATTTCATTCGCTGTGTTTTCACAATCAGAATCTATGATTATCGGTTCATTATGTGTTCTCCTTTTGTTATTTTGTTTATGGGTAGATACACTTTCATATGCTCTATGGTTATCTAATAATTCCTGATTATCACTATCTATTAGATCCTCAGATATCGATTCATTTAATTCATCGTTTTCTTCTGTTATATCAATACAATGTGGATTCCCTCGTGTTATAATATCCAGTGGATCATTTCCATAATCTTCTGTAAAAATGTCATGTCTATTTATCTCTTGTGTCAAATTGTCTTGTGTATCAGTTTCTTGAGACAAATTGCCTTGTCTAGTATCATCTTGTGTCAACTTGCCTTGTGTACTATTCTTATGTATGAAATTGCCTTGTCTATCATTCTCTTGTGTCAAATTGTCTTGTCTATCATTATCTTGTGTCAAATTGCCTTGTCTATCATTCTCTTGTGTCAAATTGCCTTGTCTGCTATGCTCATGTGTCAAATTGCCTAGTGCAGCATTATTTCCATATTCTTTCTTTATTATCCTGAGTATACCATCGCTATCTCTTATAATGTCGAATGAAAGATTAGTATCAGTCACATCAGCAGGAAAATCTGTGTTTTGACCCAATTTAATTTCTTTTTTACTCGTATTTGTGCTATTCAAATTTGTATTATAGTCGTGATGGCTGCCATCATAGTTAATAACATTGTTAGTTGCATCATCAATTTGTCTTTTAATAGATATTGCACTGTTATATTCATTAATGGAAACACTGTCAAGGTTTTTAAATGACAAATTTGTGTAATTTAATTTAAGTTCATGTCGGTCTATATCGTTCATCTTTTCAACGGATGCCATCTGGGAACAAGTGTCGATACGTCACATTATCATTGGTTAAAAGGCGATTTGAATCAAGCGCCATTTCGGTAACTTCGCATGAAACCGAGCCCATAAGACGGAGAAAAGTTCGCTGATTTTAACGATATACAGGGTGTTTCAGAAGTCCGAAATAATACTTTGACGTTTGCATCAGTATCGGGTATACAACTAAATGGTATAAAAATTTGATCGATATTCGACCATGTTTTTCCAAGTTCTTTTTCATATACATCATCACGCCTGTATTCCCCGAAGGGGTAGGCAAAGGTGCACTGTAGTGCGCCCACACATCGCCGATATATTTTGGTCACAATGTAATAGGGGGCGAGCCTATTGCCATTATACCGGGCACTTTCTCCCTCAATACGAGGCAGATTTGGTCCACCACGCTGGCCAAGTGCGGGTTGGTGAACTTCACACGCTTTTCTATAGACGTGCAGGTTTCCTTACGATGTTTTCCTTCACCGTTCAGCAAGTGGTAATCATTGTTGAAAATTACATTCTTTTAAATTACGTTTGAACTTGCACCCCTTAAGTTCAAGGCGGGCGTTCTTGCCCACGAGGCTACCACTGCTTTATACCATTTAGATCATCACGCATGTAATCCTCGAGGGAGAAGGCAGAGGTCCACACATACATCAATGTATTTTGTTCCCAATGTAAAAGGGGCAAGCCCATTATTATTTTACTGGGTACATTCCCTATAATATGAACAAACAACACAAAATAATATCATCAGGGGTAAGCAGAGGCACACAGCAGTGCACCCACATTTAAGTTCCTTTCTGTGGATCTTGATCACTGGTAACTAGGACCCTGTTCCAGATAGGGGTGTGGGGAACTATTTTTAAATGTACTTTTTCATATTTAAAAAACTGCAACCCAGTAGAAACAAGATGAAACCGACTCCTCCTATTGTTGAAGTCGGTTAAATGTAGTTACCCGGGCCATAATAACGAATGATTGCTACCTTATTCATCAAAATCGGATGAATAGTTTAGGTGCTACGGAGACACATATTATGTAAATAGTAACATATATAGACTGTTAAAATCGTTACTCTATTGGTTTCGCCATAATCGGGTAATAATGTAATTTAAGGAATAAACAATTACAGTTATAATGATAATGACTCTACATACTTTTTTAGCCTATTTCGTGCCCCACACCTG
Source organism: Ptilodon capucinus (assembly GCA_914767695.1). Lineage (NCBI taxonomy): Eukaryota > Metazoa > Arthropoda > Insecta > Lepidoptera > Notodontidae > Ptilodon > Ptilodon capucinus. The sequence goes on from OU611837.1 coordinate 4,697,601, forward strand.
AGCGAAGACCTCTCCTTTAATCCTCCACACACTAGTCTCCTGCTGTTTGTGACCAAGTATTACCCGCAAAGGTGACTATATCATCTTGCCGTTATCGTTTTGGTCTGCCTCAGTAGCCACTGCCCGGTGTCCAATTTGTTATGATATTTGCCCACTTTTGCGGGTCCATATGTGTACATACATACCAGAGTATTATGTTTCATCAGATCCTCAAACACTTGTTGGGCCTTTAGTGCTCGGAGAATGAATTGATACGTCTTAGTCAGTAGAGAATTGCATATTAAACAGATGTCATGGTTCTTATTTAACAACTGTAAATAAAATAAGTATAATCAAGGAATTGACTAAACATGTGCAAGTGGGGGTTCAGGGCTCCCACCCTAACGCAGTGCGACTGTGGTGATCCCATACAGTCTATGCCACACTTGCTGTCCTGTCCCCTGTGCCCAACCACCTGCACCAGGGAGGACCTGTATGTGGCCACTCCCAACGCGATTGCTGTGGCAAAATTTCTACAAAATGAGGTGTGGACTATTGACTCGAAAAGAAGAAGGAATAAGTCAGCTTAAATCTAGTTTAAATATTCTTCTACTATAGCCCTGTGAAGGTCCCACTGCTGGGCATGTGCCTACCTTTAATGTGAGGGGGATTAAGGTCATAGTCCACTACGCTGGCCTGGTGCGGGTTGTCAGACTACACACATCTATTGAGAACCAGTTGAATTCCCTCAGACGTGCAGGTTTCCTCACAATGTTTTCCTTAACCATTTCTAAGCAAGTGATAATCTCGGATGAAAATGAGATTTGCATTTGTAGTGCGAGCCGGGGTTTGAATCTGTTTGAAACTTTGATTGCAAAGCGTGCATTCGATCACTCGGCTACCACTGCGCTGCTAAATATACTTCAAATAGTTTTATTAATATTGTGTATTTATTGAATTTGTCCTTGCTATTAATTACTTGACACTGGCTGAAATACCCGCTAAACGCAGGTGGAGACATTCCTCATCTTAATCCATTAAATTTTATAATATAATTCCTTAAGTAATAAAAAGAAGATGATCCCAAACTAAGCAAAGCTTGTACTATGGGTACCGTACAACGGACTGGGGGCAATCCCAGTTACACGCAGACTGGGGCAAATTTCGGAAAATGTTGGCGAGAATCGAGCCCACAAGCCGAGCCACTAAGGTTGTTGCTTTATATTTTCTTCTTATTGTTTATGGAAGGATATGATAAAATTTAATGGAATAAGATGAGGAATGGCTCCATCTGCCGTTACTGGATATTTCAACCAGCTTCGATAGCTTGTGCGTATTCGATAAATACACATTTTAAATAAAAACCGGCCAAGTGCGAGTCGGACTTCCGTACCATTATCTATAAAAAAATCACGTTTGTTGTATGGGAGCCCCCTTAAATATTTATTTTATTCTGTTTTTTAGGATTTGTTGTTAAAGCAGCAACAGAAATACATCTGTGCAAAATTTCAGCTGTATAACTATCACGGTTCATGAGATTCAGCCTGATGACAGACGGACGGACGGACGGACAGCGAAGTCTTAGTAATAGGGTTCCCGTTTAACCCTTTGGGTACGGAACCCTAAAAATGGATGATGACAGTGATAAAGAATTAAATGTAAACATATTACGTACGCGGTAATATCCTTTTTGAATAAATAAGTACTCTATAAAGCTGCTCTGGTCTGTGTCACCCAATTTGAGAAATCTAACGTCCATTGCAAGACATATTCTACAATATCGCTTCATCGTTATAATAATTTATCAAATAAATAAACAGTACACCATGGCACAAACAGTGTTTCAGAAAGAACCATAAATAACCATATCGACATTTTTTTCTCTATGCGCCGAACAAACTTTTTTTTCTTATGTCTTATATGACTTTGGATACTAGCCTTTTGAATCCAATTGTAATTTATTTTAACATCCGTGTACAGAGCAGTGCCGCCGGCAGTTAAACTAAGAAACGGAGTCGATTTTTTTTCCATATTGGCCGTTTTTGTAATGAAATGAAATCTGATATTATTATTTTAAAATCCAGATAAAAAGCTTGTTTTTCTTATAGATAACAAATCGTGACGGCAACACTCTCAACACTGCCCAAACGACCATTTTTTTATCTTCTATGAAATTATTGATATTTTGTTGGAATAAAATAGGAATGGCTGCAATTTCAATTATTATAGAGGGTATTTCAAGCAATGTCAAGTACCTAATTAATAGCAACAACAAATTCAATAGATACTAATCAATCACTATCCAATAAGTTCCTACTTATTTGCTCGTTAATCGCCTTTGCTAACAAAGATGTTGTGGCGAATCTCGCCACTTCCGCCAGTCACCAATAGATGGCGCGACTACCGACACATCGCATGTTAAAAAAAGACATTTTTTTTATAATAATCACCTATATTTCATTAAATACATTATTTTAGTTGATGGAATAGTGTTGCGAACTCAAAAAATATATTTAAAATTTGAATCGGCAACATTATGAACGATGGCGGTTTTCACTATCTGCTTAAATCTAGAATCGACCTCCACTTCACTGTTTCGCAGCCGGCGCCACCATATCCTCCAGTGCTTTAATTTCAGCTGGGAAAAAAAAAAACAAAATTACTATAAACTTCTTGTTATTACAAAATTGATGAAATTTAATGGAATAATATGAGGAATGGCTGCACCTCCGATAAGAGGGTATTCAGCCAGTGTCAAGTAATTAATAACAAAAACAAATTTAATGAATACAGATTATAATTAAAACACCGGCCAAGTGCGAGTCGGACTCGCGCACGAAGGGTTCCGTACCATTAACTATAAATACAGCAAAAACAATCACGTGTGTTGTATGGGAGCCCCCCTTTAATAATAATGATATTTTAAGTATTTTTTTATATTTATATTTAAAAATGTATTAAATAAGGTAAATGGAAAATAAACGAATAATCATATTTTAATTTAATTACGTTACATTTTTATATTAATCGATTATTTTTTTCTTATAATCGATTTTTAATATTTGATTCTTTAAAAAATAAAAATCGATTATATAATAATCGATTTACACACACGATGGCACATCCCTATCGCTACGACGTTTATGTCTTATGTTTCACATCTGCCAGGCGTCCCGCGACGGCTCGGTTTTTTTTTTCGCTCGGATCTGGTAAAATCGATTATTTTTTCTAGCAGCGAGTGAGCGGAGCTGCGGAGTCTAAGCGGGGGAATGAACCGAGGACCCACGGAGCTGCTCGAAGTTTCGCATCACGGCATCACGGCATCAACAGTTGCTCTCACTCGCCAAGCGCGCCATTATATGTTTCACATCAAAAACTGGATTGAAGTGAGATTTTGCAAAGATCCAGTGCGAAACTCAGCTATCATTTTTAGTCTGTTTGTGAATTCATTAATTCAGTACATTTAATATTTTTTTTACTATAATGCACATAGTCATACCTAGAAAGGAATGAAATAAGTTGCAAGTTATCTATGTATATCTACATACCAGCAGCCGCCAGTTCCTTCTCGGCCTTCAGCTTTGCGTCTCTGATGGGCTTCTCCTTGGCCTCAATCTCACGGAGTTTGTTCTCCCTCTTGGAGAGCCTGTTCTGGTGGAAGGCTCCGTACAGGATTCCGGCAGTGAGGAATGACCAGCGCCCAAACTGAAAAAAAAGTATTTATGGTAAAAAAAGAGTTGCGGTCTCGAAAATAAATAAACAACTACCTATAAGCACTTTAGTAAGAATCTGTACAAGTAACCCACAAATTATTCAAAAATGAAATCCTTTTATAACAGCTTCACAAAACAAACTTAAAGGTGGTTTGTAAAGACAGTCTATGAGGCCGACTATAACTTTGGAGTACAGACTACTTAGGTGGCTACCTACTGCAAAGTCGAATGGGTGAATTTTTCTATGGGCTTATCTTACTATCTGTATTCAGAGTGTCATAATGTCATTGTTAATAACTCTAATATAATGTTGCGGTTGAAATAAATTCAATAATCGTTTATTTATATTAATTATCAACTCAAAATACAATTTCACATGGAATTAATAAAATAAATTTAATTACAAAATAGTTTCATACAAACAGTCCGTACTGTTTTAGCATTTACGACTGGCCCAAATGTGAAAAAAATTAAGTGAACAAGCCATTTAATGCAGGAAGTTTTAAAAAGAAATTACTTTTCAAAATAAGAATCTACGTTCAAAAACAGTATTACATAATGGTTCTCTATGAGTATTCGTGAATATTTTTTAGGTGATAATACTTACCCTGATCAATGGCGATACACGCACTGGGGGTCCGTAGGGGAGGTCAGACATATTGATTACTTTTTTATTGGGACTAGAAAATCCAAAAAGGATTTATTGAAAAATCCCAAGGTTTCAATTCTTTGAGGTTATAAAGGCCTAGGTTACCAGCCACGAAAAGTATTTTCTTCTGAAACGTCATTTATGTTTAATCTTGGCAGCTTCGTTTCTATTGAAAACTAAACGTGACGAATTGTGACTGACTTTGCAAAGTATTTTTTTTTAGTCCATATAGAAAAAGCTAAATTTTGTAGTGCACAATTCCTTATTAAGCCATAGTTGTTAGATCTGTATTTCAAAATTAGGCGTGTAAATAACAAAACGCTTTTTTGACATTGACAGCCCAAGAATGAACAACCACCGGGCGATCCGCCATTCGCCATCAAAATCAACCAAAACTCGTTCAAATAAATCAATCAGTCATCAAAATGGCGTTAATCATGTCGTTTGTGTCGGTCGCGATATCCATATTGTACACGCCGTTCTTACTTTTAATTCTGTGCATTATATTCTTAGCGTCTATCGGGAAATCATTAGGCGTCCGGAGGCTCTACGTAAACATTCTCCTCAAACTATTCGAGGTAAGTATCTGTGCTTATATTAAAAAAGAAACAGACGGTACATCTTCCGTCTGGACTTGGGAATAAAAAAAAATACATCCAGAAGAAAAAGGTGTCATTATGATCTTATTAAAAAGTAAAATTAAAAAAAAAATACTATTAACATCAATTTTAGGCGCCAGGAGTCATAGGTTACGGTTTTACGAATGAATTATTTCTGTTTATGACTCAGCTATACAGTGTTTACCTATAATACAAAGAAATGAAGACACCTGAAGATTTATTTTATCATTTTAGGCATATTTCAGCGCCTCAGATACTGCTAGTAACTCGTACGAGATCCTGATTAGACAGTTAAAGTGCAATAAATTATACTTATAATTTCATAAAAACACAAAACAAACATTTACAAAAAATCGGCCAAATGCTAGTCGGACTCGCGCACGAAGGGTTCCGTACCATTATCTATAAAAACGGCAAAAAAATCACGTTTGTAGTATGGGAGCCCCCTTAAATATTTATTTTATTCTGTTTTTTAGTATTTGTTGTTATAGCGGCAACAGAATTACATCATTTGTGAAAATTTCAACTCTCTAATTATCACGGTTCATGAGATACAGCCTGGTGACAGACGGACGGACGGACAGCGATGTCTTAGTAATAGGGTTCCCGTTTTACCCTTTGGGTACGGAACTCTACAAACATACATATGTCAAGCTGCTTGACTTTTATTCCTATGTCTAACATCATATTTCACATATATACAAATAAATAACATTGAAGTGTCTATTTGTCATGTCAAATTAACTGCATTTTATTAAATTTCATATGAAAATACTAGCTTCTACCCGTGACTTCGTCCACATAGACATTTTTTTTAAATGTTGTTATAAATTATAACCTATATGTTATGCTGATGAATAAACAATGATACTGTGCAGTTCATCAATATTAGTTCTGTAGTTTTTTGCGTGAAACAGTAACAAACATCCATCCATCCTTATAAGAATAGGAATGTCAATAACCCATATCTGTCAAACGTCACTTGAAAAGTAAGGTTTGCAAAAAGCTTATTAATAATAATAGTCTTACATCAAATTTAAATAAAACAGTTAAATTTGTTAGTAAATTGTCTCACTACAATATTTAAAATAATTTTAATTACTTAAAATCATAATTCGTTTGTCACAATATGGCGCAGAGTTGATCCTATTCTTATTTGAATTGCATGGTACAAACTTTCTCATTTATTATATGTAGGAGAATTATTATATCTATTACATCTATTATCTATCTATTACAAATAAATAAAATAGGAGTGTCTGTTTGTAATATCAAAATAACACTTTTTTACCAAATGCGTATGAAAGTATATACGATACCTATAACGAAAACGCAATTTTAAAATTTTTTGTCTGTCTGTTTGTTTGGGGTAAACTTCTAAACGGCAGAACCGATTTCAATGGGCCTTTCACTGGCAGATAGCTACGTTCCAAGGCGTAACTTAGGCTACTTTAATTTTAGAAAAACCATTAGGTTTCCGCGGGAAAAACATAATACCCATATTTCCGGGTAATCTCCCTAAAGTCCACGCGGGCGAAGTCGCGGGCACAGCTAGTGTAGGATAATGCACTACATATAATGAAAACACAATTTTAAGATTTTTTGTTACTCTGTCTATTTCCGGTAAGCTGCCTAAATAGCTGAACCAATTTTGAGGGGACTTTCACTAGCTGAATGATACAAGGAGTAACTTAGGCTAGTTTTATTCAAGAAAAAGGATTAGGGTTCTGCGGTAAAAAAATGAAACCCATCTGTTTCTATAAATTTGTGGGCTTAGCTATTTACTATTTAATGTGTATAGTAATATTAATAAGAACAAAGTATATGATATATATGATGTAGCAGTGGTAGCCGAGTGGTCGAACGCACGTCTTGCAAATCAAAGTGTGCAGGTTCAAACCCTGGCTCGCACCTCTGGGATTTATGTGCGAATCTCATTTTCATCCGAGATTATCACTTGCTATGAAACGGTGAAGGAAAACATCGTGAGGAAACCTGCATGTCTGGGGGAACTTGTCTAGTTCTCGATAGATGTGTGAAGTCTGCCAACCCGCACTGGGCCAGCGTGGTGGACTATGGCCTGAATACCCCTCGCATTGAGGGAAGGCCCGTGCCCAGCAGTGGGACGTTAAAAGGGCTGTAGTAGTAGTATATGATATAACAGTTCCAAAAATATCATTATGGCTGTATTCCCCAACCTATTATTGCCCTATTATACCAGCCACATAGTCAACGGTGAAGAAAAACATCGTGTGGAAACCTGCACGTCTATAGAAAGGCGTGTGAAGTTCACCAATCCGCACTGGGCCAGCGTGGTGGACTACGGCCCAAACCTCCCTCATATTGAGGGGGAATGTGCCTGGTATAATGGCAATAGGCTCGCCCCCTATTACATTGGGACCAAAATAGATCGGCGAAGTGTGGGCGCACCACAGTGCACCTCTGCCTACCCCTTCAGTATGAATAGAGATAAGAATACAGGCTTGATGATGTATTTTGTATAGTCCACCATGCTGACTATTGTGAAGTTCACCTACCTGCATTGGAGAGTTGGTGGACTTCACACACCTATTCTAAATACATGCAGATTTTCCATTTTCACATTTTCCTTTACAATTTAGCAAGTTCCGCAAGAAAACAATTTTTGTAGCCATCCATCAATGAGACTGAATTAGCTACATTTTTAGGGTTCTGTACCTAAAAAGGCAAAAATGGAATCCTCATAGGATCACTTTGTTGTCCGTCTGTCTGTCTGTCAAGACCCTTTTTCTCAGAAAATTAGATTTTTTGCGATTACAAACTTATTTTGTAGTTACTTTGTATGGGGACACCAGTATACCAACGGCAAAGTTTAGTTTGTCTCTATATCCAGTTTATCTTTTCGCTAGAGTAATGCTCGGTGCTTTCACAGTTTAGATACGGAAGCGTCGGTGCGCGAGTCCAACTCACACTTGACCGGTTTTTAGAGTTCCATACCCAAAGGGTAAAACGGGAACCCTATTACTGAGACTTCGCTGTCCGTCCGTCCGTCCCCGTCCGTCCGTCCGTCTGTCACCAGCCTGTATCTCATGAACCGTGATAGTCAGACAGTTGAAATTTTCACAGATTATGTATTTCTGTTGCCGCTATAACAAAAAATCCTAAAAAACAGTATAAAATAAATATTTAAGGGGGCTCCCATACAACAAACGTGATTTTTTGCTCGTTTATTTTTTTACATCTTGACACAATATCTTTATTTGTCTAATATTTATCTAAGTATTAGGTTGAATTATATTAATTATAACAAATCGACCTTTGATTACCATGTCAACAAGAAAACCAAGTGCATTAGCTTATCTGTTAACAGCAGTGCAAGGGTCAGGCTTCAATCACGTGCTGGCCACTTGTGGATCTAACGTGACCACTTAATAACGCAAACATAATCTTAGGCCTCTCTCGCACTGGCGCGGCTATGCTCGCGCTCAATAATTTTGCTAAAAAAAAAAGAAAACTGCCGTCGCGGGACGCCTGGCAGATGTAAAACATAAACGAAGTAGCGACGAGTGAGCGGAGTCTGCCGGTGTGCGGAGTCTAAGCGGTGGAAAGAACCGAGGAGTATGAAGCGTGGCCGCATTTAAAACTATACTTTATGCATTAAGTAATAAGGTTTATTTCATTTTGTTGTGGCGTAGCGCTCGCCACGCCACACATCAGGTTTAGCCCTCGCCTATAGATGTTTCACGTAAAAAAAAAACGGATTAATTGAGAACCTCCACCGTATTGAAGGCGGTTAAAAAGAAAAAGTCACTTCACTTTTAAGGTTTCCATCGAAATTTTGCCAACAACGGAGTTTGCAACACCAGAGGCTCAATTCCCAAATATAATGTCAATATTTTGGTTTGTATAAAAACCGACCAAGGTGGGCAATTATCGTATAATGGACATCGTCTCGACATGTCAAAACAAAACGTCAAATTGGTCGTAATTTTCCGACCTATGTCGAATTAGAGATAATGTTACGAAGGGACAGAAAGAATGCGACTGTGGCGAGTTTCGTTGAAGCAGGGCGTAGGTTGAGCAATAATAACGACGTGCGTTGTTGTATTGACTTTACTTGTCGGCTCCGAACAGCAAAAGATCAGATGCCATGCCTGACTTGTTGTCCAGGCCAGGGTCAATGGTAACAGAACTCGCGGACGTAGCCCCATGCGATGGACTGACCAAATTAAAGCGCTGACTAAGACCCCTCTTAATGAATGCGTCCGCCAGATATCGGTTCGGGATCGGTGGAGGAGGACCATCAAATCTATCGTCAATTGAACATGAGCACGACTGCTCTGCCAAGAGTACACCGACCAAGAAGAAGACTAGTAAGGTTATTGCTTCCGTTGATGTGTAGAGTCTTCAGTAGCCGAGCCTTGTATTTGTAACAATAATGAACACCTTACAAGCACTGCCCCCCTTGGTCGGTTCCCCCTTGTAGTAGTGGTAGCAGAGTGGTCGAACGCACGCCTTGCAATCAAAGTGTGCAGGTTCAAACCCCGGCTCGCACCTCTAAGCTTGTGCGAATCTCATTTTCATCCGAGATTACCACTTGCTATTAAAACTGTGAAGCAAAACATCGTGAGGAAACCTGCTCGTCTATAGAAAGGCGTGTGAAGTTCACCAATCCGCACTGGGCCACCGTGGTGGACTATGTTCCAAAAATCCCCCTCGTATTGAGCCTAATGCCATTATGCCGGATAATGGCATTAGACTCGGCAATTGAGACCAAAATACATCGGCGGAGGGTGGGCGGACTGCAGTGCACCTGCCTACACCTTCGTGGAATACGGGCGTGATGATCTATGTATAGTTTTCTTAATAGAAACCCGGATACGTTTTTGTTTAATATACCTAAACAAATAACAGTACGAAATCGAAATGTCAATCTTTTAATTTTGATATTAGTTCTATCATTATATTACACGGATTAATTTGTATAGATACCGTTTATCGGTTGTTAAGCAACCACCCTGACATTATCTATGAAATTCTACTTCGATCAAGCGACAGATGGGCATAGCGCTAATTAATACCGCCAGACAACACATGAGGAGGTCCGGAACAAAAACCGATAAATCCACTTTTCGTATTTTTACAGAAAACTCAAAAGAACTGTCTTTGTGGGGTTTTCGCCCGGCTGCCCATCTTTAGAGCCATATTTGATACGTTTTTAACGAAATTTTCTGTGGTCTGCGTGATGCATAGTGTGTATGAGTATTACGACTGACAAAACACAAAATGAACAAAGTGGAATTATCGACTTTTGTTCCGGACCTCGTATGATCCCAAACTAAGCATCTCTTGTACTATGGGTACCGTACAATGGACTGGGGGCGATCCCAGTTACACATCAACGCTATCAACCTCTTCGACAGGTATGCTCTCCTGGTACTTTGATTGCATAACCAAATATAGCCAGACAACACATACTCACCGTATGATCCCAAACTAAGCATCGCTTGTACTATGGGTACCGTACAATCGACTGGGGGCGATCTTTTTGTTAACCTTCATGACTTAATTTTATTTCAAAAGTAGTGTTTTAAAATGTTGCTCAAATAAGTACCTACTGTAAGCTTCGCTTGACTGCGTAGATATAAGTTTTATCTCTTTCAACTGACAGATTTGTCGAGAAAATGACGTCATTTCATTAATTACGTAAAAAAAATACTTTAAGCTAATCTAGGATCCCTATTCTTCGACTAACGCTTGATTATATAGTTTTTATGGTCAAAGTCAAATCATTTATTTTGTATAGGCCTATGGGGGCACTTACAAATTGTCAAGTTTTTTTCTTATATACAACTGCCGGATCGAAACGCTAACGAAACTGAGAAGAACCGACAAGAAACTCAGTGTTAAGAAACTTTTTTTAAATCTCCAATGAAGGTTTAGTTTAGTAGGTTTAGTTTGTAAACAAAATTAGGGTTTAGGCAACTACCTAATATTTAGGCATCACCTAAGACTGGGAGTGGTCGAACGCACGCCTAACAAATCAAAGTGTGCAGGTTCAAACCCCAGCTCGCACCTCTGGGATTTATGTGCGAATCTCATTTTCATCCGAGATTATCACTTGCTATGAAACGGTGAAGGAAAACATCGCGAGGAAACCTGCACGTCTGAGGGAACTTGTCTAGTTCTCGCTAGATGTGTGAAGTATGCCAACCCGCACTGGGCCAGCGTGGTGGACTATAGCCTGAATCCCCCTCGCATAGAGGGGAGGCCCGTGCCCAGCAGTGGGTAGTTAAACCTAAGACTGAGCCGTCGTCGTCGCTACTTTAAGTATTTTCCTTTGGATAATCGCGTTGAGTGACGATAAGTATTTATTTGCATCGAGATAAGATTCTAGGTTTATTTACGTTTAATCAAGCGCATATCTGCGTTTTATCGGAGCTGTTATTAATAATATAGGATCAAAGGGCTTTTGCATACTTGATTGTACATAAAAAACATCGATTATTAGAAAAAAAAAAAAAGTTTATGAAGGCTTTGGCTCAAGAGAGAAGAAGCTGTCTACCTGTGTATTTCAAGTAAGTTTTGGTGATTAAAAAAAATGATTAGCTCACTCAGTTTCTTGCTGGATCTTCTCATTTGAGGTCGCGTTTCGATCCGTAGGCTTAACTTAACCGTGTAGACATAAGTTTTATCTCTTTCAACTGTCAGATTTGACGATAAAATGACGCCACTTCGAGCTTTTTGTACTGTGGACATGGCTCGGTGTGACGACATTTTCTCGACTACACGGTCATGCTTAGCGTACCGGTTGTACCTACTATACGGGGTGTATCAGAAGTACTAGGCTAGAAGAGGCTACTTTTATTATTTTAGAGAAAATAATAAGGTTCCGCGGTATAATCATCATAATACCCATTTTTCGGGATAATCTCGCTTTAGTGAACGCGGGCGAAGTCGCGGGCACAGTTAGTTAAACAAAAATGGGTGAGGAGTGTAATAAAGATGACGGATCTAGTCATCTGCCGTACTTTGTTCGTAATTGTTCGGTATTATACCTGCCGCTGAATTCCACCATCGCACGGTTCGCCACAGACTACATTAACATCCTCACCATCTGGATGAATGGCGTTCCAGTACAGTGCGATTTACCAGGAATTTTCTCCCTCGCACCACCAAACTGTGGAATGAACTTCCTGCAGCGGTGTTCCCGGACCGATGCGACAAAGGTATCTTCATGAAACGAGCCTATTCATTCCTTAAAGGCTGGCAACGCACTTGCGATGCCCCTGCTGTTGCAGGTGTCCATGGGCGGCGTTGATCACTTACCATCAGGTGAAACGTCTGCTCGTTTGCCTCCCTATCTCATAAAAAAATTAAAAAAAAAACTTTGATGGAGTTTTGGAAAAATAAAAAAAAAGCTAAAGTGCCATAGAGTAGGTATTGCAGTCTATTAGTGTCTAGTTGAGTTCACCTTGTAGGAAGGTTACGCAGTAATGTATTAAGTACTTGTATCGTTGATATAACGCATAATCTGTCTTATTTTTAAACGTACGTGCAAACTCCTTTGTTAGAGCCTTTTCAAACTAAAGTTTTTTAAGTTCGTGTTTGTCAGTGAGTATAGACGGTTCCGTACCCAAAGGGTAAAACGGGAACCCTATTACTAAGACTTGGCTGTCCGTCCGTCCGTCTGTCACCAGGCTGTATCTCATGATCCGTGATAGTTAGACAGTTGTAATTTTCACAGATTATGTATTTCTGTTGCCGCTATATTAACAAATACTAAAAAACTGAATAAAATAATTATTTTAGGGGGCTCACATACAACAAAACGTGATTTTTTTGCAGTTTTTATAGATAATGATACGGAACCCTTCGTGCGCGAGTCCGACTCGCACTTGCCGGTTTTTGTACTGGACATGGCTCGGTGTGATGGACCCTTAGGGGTTATTTAGAATAGGTAATACTAACGTTAGTCTTAAGTCTACCAACCTATGTATGAGTCTTAGTTACTTGAATACAAAGTTTCTATTTTGAGGAGTGTGAGGAACAGGGTGTAAAGTTCCTCATCCACCATTGAAAAGGGAGGATCCTCCGACCAGACGGGTGTTGTGTCTGGTGGGCTACTGCCCGACGGTTGTTGTTTTTTTTTTTAATAGACTACGCTGTTGGCCGTGAGTTGACCTTTCAGCTTCACCAGAGGAGTGGCGAGTGCAGAGTGCGACTCTGCCTTAAGGGCGGAAGAGGAGGGCAACTAGCTCAAGGGCGCCACATGGGGCACGACTTGGGCAGTTGCCGTGAGGGGAGAGGTAGTGACTGTGCTCCTAGGTGCAAAGATGCACCTACGAGCTGAAGAGGGGGTTCCTCGACCTCGCCGGCGAGGTCGGTGTCTGTTTGAGGCTGGTGTAGTTGTGTTGGGGCCCTCTCGACGCCCGGGTCGAGGAGGGCGGTGATCATGTCAGGCGGATCTATCAATACATGCCGCGGACGGCGGCGTTGTGCTGTTTTGTGCGCGGGGCTTGGCTCATAATTTCCGTTGTCGGGTTTTTGTATATATATTCAATCGCTCGGATAACTTTAATATCGCGATGTAGGATACGTCAGTGTTTAGTTCGTATGTGGCGAGATAGATGTCGCTACACTATTCAGCCTCAAACAGACACCGACCTTGCCGGCGAGTTCGAGGAACCCCCTCTTCCGCTCGTAGGTGCATCTTTGCACCTAGGTGTGTACTCACTTCCTCTCCCCTCACGGTAACTGCCCAAGCCGAGGTCGTGCCCTCGGTGGCGCCCTTGAGCTAGTTGCCACCCCTTTTCCGCCCTTCAGGCCTTGGTTGGAGTCGCACTCTGCATTCGCCACTCCTCGGGTGAAGCTGTAAAGGCCACATAAGGGCCAACAGCGTAGTCCTTTAAAAAAAATGCTACACTATTCTATTATATTTTCTCGAGAATTCTGACAGTTGAAGGAGATAAAAGTTATGTCTACGCGGCCACGCTAAGCCTTCATGAAACATAACCTTTAAACGGTTTTTTTTAAATTTCTAAGTACAACAAAGCGTCTTCATTGTGAGCGACGCCATGATCCTACGTATGTCAATTATAATTGACCTTCGTACACTAACAATATCTACGTTTTGTATGTATACAGGGATGTTTCAGAAGTCCGAAATAATACTTTTGCATCAGTATCGGGTATACAATTGAATGGTATAAAAATTTGATCGAAATTCGACCATGTTTTTCCAACTTTATTAAGGATGTTAATTTCAATAACTCATAATATCTCGAGTCCTATGTAAAATTTGCATGTTCTGTTTTGTGAATATTGGTAGTCGCCCCTCATAAGTGTAGTTTACACTGCTGAATAGGGTTATGGATGTACCCAAAGGCCAGAACACTATACCTGTGACAAATATTCATAGGTCTATAACTCAGTAAACTATGATAGTTAGGTATAAACTGTCTTCACTAATCATCCACATATAAGCTACTGTTTATGTAACCAAAGTATTATTTCGGACTTCTGATACACTCTGTATATGTACTAGTGATGTGACGGATCGTTAAAAATGTATATTCGCGGATACGGATCCGATTACGGATATTTGGTCTCAAGATCCGCGGACACGGATCTTAACAATTTTATACTAAACCGGCCAAGTGCGAGTCGGACTCGCGCACGAAGGGTTCCGTACCATTATCTATAAAAACGGCAAAAAAATCACGTTTGTTGTATGGGAGCCACTTAAATAATTATTTTATTCTGTTTTTTAGTATTTGTTGTTATAGCGGCAACAGAAATACATCATCTGTGAAAATTTCAACTCTCTAACTATCACGGTTCATGAGATACAACTTGGTGACAGACGGACGGACGGACGGACGAAATGTTTGCAATATAATGTTGCCAAATATTTGATTTCAAGAAATAAACAATAACCTGAATGGAGAATAGTTTTTCATTGCTACCTAATTACCTATGAGTACGTAGAATTTCAACTACTACTACAGCCCTTTTAACGTCCCACTGCTGGGCACGGGCCTCCCCTCAATGCGAGGAGGATTCAACCATAGTCCACCACGGTGGCCCA
Source organism: Ptilodon capucinus (assembly GCA_914767695.1). Classification (NCBI taxonomy): domain Eukaryota; kingdom Metazoa; phylum Arthropoda; class Insecta; order Lepidoptera; family Notodontidae; genus Ptilodon; species Ptilodon capucinus. The sequence continues at coordinate 4,712,631 of OU611837.1, forward strand.
GTGCGGGTTGGCAGACTTCACACATCTATCGAGAACTAGACAAGTTCCCTCAGACGTGCAGGTTTCCTCACGATGTTTTCCTTCACCGTTTCATAGCAAGTGATAATCTCGGATGAAAATGAGATTCGCACATAAATCCCTGAGGTGCGAGCCGGGGTTTGGACCTGCACACTTCGATTGAGGCGTGCGTTCGACCACTCGGCTACCACTGCTTACTTCTATGTCTGGAATTTCAACTATGACTTCAAAATTAATAAGGTAAAAGATCCGTGGATACGGATACGAAAACAGGTATCCAGCTCATCACTAATATGTACGATTATGTATACAAGCAATCATAATAGTCTTGTTGACAGATCAATAGAGGTGTTGTATTTTAAAAATAATAAAAGTAACAGTGGTAGCCTCGTCGGTAGAACGTCCGCCTTGAACGCAAGGGGTGCAAGTTCAAATCCCGGGCTCGCACCTCTGGAATTTTCAGATCTTATGTGTGAATGTCAGTTTCAATCATGTTTACCACTTAATGAACGGTGTAAGGAAACCTGCACGTCTATAGAAAAGCGTGTGCAGTTCGCCAACCCGCACTGGGCCAGCGTGGTGGACTTTGGTCTGAATCCCCCTCGCATTGAGGGGAGGCCCGTGCCCAGCAGTGCGATGTTAAATAGAGCTGTAATAGTAGTATAGGATCACTTTCATGTCTGTCTGTTTAGCTGACTGTCTGTCGGTCCATCCTTCTGTCCGTCTGTCTGTGTCTGCCTGTCTGCCTGTTTGCCAATTGGATACAGGTTACATTTATATCCTTCTACTGGTCACAAGGTCATACTTTTTTCTTATTGTTTCAGTATGGCCGTCAACACATCGAGGTTGCGAAGAAGGTGCAGAGAACGGACAGTTCTGATGATGAAGAGGAACCTCCGATACCTGATGATAAGCCTCCATCAGCCATCATCAAGGAAAACGGTTCCAATGGTGAGAGATGTCATGTTAAAAATAACACAAAGCTGGGCCGGCCTGGCTTCAAATCGAACGTTTCCCTAAAGACCACACGATACCTGTGACAAATATTCAAAGGTCTATAACTCAGAAACTATGATAGTTAGGTATAAACTGTCTTCACTAAACATCCACATATGAGCTACCGTATATGTCATAGATCATCATCATCATTAAGCCAGTATTCCCGAAGGGGTAGGAAGAAGGGCACTGCAGTGCACACTTCGCCGATGTATTTTGGTCCCAATGTAATAGGGGGCGAGCCTATTTCCATTATACCGGGCACATTCCCCCTCAATATGAGGGAGCTTTGGGCCATCGTCCACCACGCTGGCCCAGTGCGGGTTTGTGAACTTCACACGCCCGTCTATAGACGTGCCGGTTTCCTCACGATGTTTTCCTTCACCGTTCAGCAAGTGGTAATTATTATTGAAAATGACATTCGCACATGAAAATCATCTCAGAGGTGCGGGCCTGGGATTTGAACTTGTATCCCTTGCATTCAAGGCGCGCGTTATACCGACGGGGCTACCACTGCCTTTGCGTATATGTACCCAAAATATTATTTCGGTCTTCTGGAACAGCCTTTATAAAAAATACACGGATGACACTTCAGTATTTATTATGCATCTACGTTCGTAAATATATGTTCTGTTAAGACGTTCTTTGTTATACTATGTAGGTATATTTTATTTACATAAAGTGTCAATGAATAGCATATGACAACTACTTATTTACTTGATTATGTAAATTTCTTATTGTTAAATAAAAACTTCAACAGTCACAACAAGGTAGTAATGATATGATAAGGTACAAAACAGTAGTGGTAGCCGAGTGGTCGAACGCACGCCTTGCAATCGAAATGTGCAGGTTCAAACCCCGGCTCGCATCTCTGTGATTTATGTGCGAAGCTCATTTTCATCCGAGATTATGACTTGCTATGAAACGGTGAAGGAAAACATCGAGAGGAAACCTGTACGTCTGAGGGAACTTGACTAGTTTTCGATAGGTGTTTGAAGTCTGCCAACCCGCACCGCGCCAGCGTGGTGGACTATGGCCCGAATCCCCCTCGCATAGAGGGGAGGCCCGTGCCCAGCAGTGGGACGTTAAAAGGGCTGTAGTAGTAAGGTACAAAACGAACGTAACAATGTGTTAAACAGTTTGCATGTAACATCGGGAGTGGTGTATTACACAGACCTTGTTGAGACCAGGGAAAATTTCCGTGCGTTCAAACGGTTCTGCCATACCTATTATGAACTGGAATCAAGTATAATGCAGCTCACATTGTTAGGTCTAACTAGTGTTAAATAGCAGCCGTGGTGCCTTCTTTATTTCTGTGGCAATTCAGCCAATACAGCTATTTTTGTCTTTGCAATGGATCCCTCTACAATTTTCTTCCAACTCCTACACCTTTTTCGATTAAATTCGTGCGGGTTCCAAGACAATTTAGCTTCGTCCCCGGGACTCGCCGAGGGTCAAACCTCGGTGTCTTCAATGGACACCGCTGTCGATCCTGGCTTACAGGAGTAACAGTGGTAGGAATGTGTGGCGGGCTGAGTCCCATAAAAAAGGTATTAATTAAATTCCAATGTATACATTAAACTAGTCGGTAGTAGTATGGTCGGTAGAACCTCCACCTTGAAAGTAAGGGGTGCAAGTTCACACCCCGAGCTCGCACCTCTGGGATTTTCGAAGTGATATTCGAGGAGAGCATGCGCATTAGGTTAGGGTTTTTTTTTTTTTTTTTTTTTTTCATAAATATGTGGTGTACATATGGTATTACACATAGCCCCACAAAACCGTACAATCGGTTTGACTGTGGGATCAATTGAGTCTCTTATAACTATCACTTATCACAATTGGTACTGGGTTAAATAATATCTTAGCAACTTCTGAGTAAGTTATAAAAAGTTGATTCTGGTTATATAGATGTATTAATTGTTTTTCAGGTACTAAGATGACGGTGATAGAACGCCACGAGATATTGGGTCCGTCTCCAGAGTTGAATTACAAACGAAGTTCCAGCCAGGAGAGGATGGCTAATGGCCACAGACCAGACCAGGCTAAGGGGGAGGTTGGTACCATGTTGTTCAAAATGATCACATCACAATGTTGCTGCTCCAGAGAATGTGTACATCATCATCACGCCTGTATTCCCCGAAGGGGTGCACTGCAGTGCCCACACTTCGCCGATGTATTTTGGTCCCAATGTAATAGGGGGCGAGCTGACCATTATATCGGGCACTTTCCCCTCGATATTGCCATTATACCGGGCACTTTCCCCACGAGGGATACGAGGGAGATTGTTTTTGGGCTATATTCCACCACCCTGGCCCAGTGCGGGTTGGTGAACTTCGCACGCATTTCTATAGACGTGCAGGTTTTCTCACGATGTTTTCCTTCACCTTTTCGTAGCAAGTGATAATCTCGGATGAAAATGAGATACGCACATGAAACCCAGAGGTGCGAGCCGGGATTTGAACCTGCGCACTTTGTTTCCAAAGCATGCGTTAGACCACTCGACTACCACTGCTTTACTGAGAATGTATACCATTCACAAAATTACATATTTATAACTATCTTCTACCAGCGACTTTCATTATTCAATTTCGTTATAAATAATAGCCTATATGTTAATCTGATGTATAAACAATAATACTGTAAAGTTTCATCAATATCCGTTCAGTAGTTTTTGCGTGAAAGAGTAACAAACATCCATCCATCCATCCTCACAAACTTTCACATGCATAATATTAGTAGGATTATTTAAATTGTTTTTTAACTATCTACAGCAAAGTCCCATAGAATTCGACCTCTCACATTGCCTGGATCTAGTCAAGGCTGGCATGGAATCCATCATAGAGGACCAGGTCACGTCTGTCTTCGAAGCCGAGGAGTTGAGGAGTTGGAACCTCCTTACTAGAACAAACAGGTGAGATTTATAAGACTGTCGTAGTCTCCTTCAGGTTGTCATTTACAATCATGAATAATCACTTGATGAACGGTGAAGTTTACCAACTTTGTGAGGAAACCGGCACATCTGCATGAAGGTGTGTGAAGTTCACTCGGACTGCGCTAGCGTGGTGGACTTGTAGCCTTCCCCCTTGCATTGAGGGGAGGGCTGATCTACAAGGCTACTAGTTATTAGTACCAGGAGTACATGAACTCGAGCTGGTAGAGTGATTTTAAATAGATTATCATTTTATTTGCAGACAATATGAGTTTCTGACGTGGAGGTTGACCATTATATGGGCTATGGGGTTCGTGGTTCGGTATCTCTTCTTGCTGCCATTGAGGATAATGATATTCGTCATAGGGGTAAGTAGATCACCATATCAGACCCATCCACATTTGTTTATTAAGCCCCTCGCACACTGGAGTGTCAAAAATCGCCCATCAAAACTTTGCAAATACCAAAAATTGCTTAAAAAACCGGCCAAGTGCGAGTCGGACTCGCGCACGAAGGGTTCCGTAACATCATCTATAAAAATGGCAAAAAAATCACGTTTGTTGTATGAGAGCCCCTTTAAATAATAATTTTATTCTGTTTTTTAGTATTTGTTGTTATAGCGGCAACAGAAATACATAATCTGTGAAAATTTCAACTCTCTAACTATCACGGTTCATGAGATACAACCTGGTGACAAACGGACGGACGGACGGACAGCGAAGTCTCAGTAATAGGGTTCCCATTTTACCCTTTGGGTACGGAACCCTAAAAAACAGGTTGTATCATGAGTCCGAAATAATATTTTAGGAACATACACGGTAACTCATATGTGGAGGCTTAGTGAAGACAGTTTATACCTAACTATCATAGTTTCTGAGTTATAGACCTTTGAGTATTTGTCACAGGTATCGTGTTCTGGTCTTTGGGTACATCCGTAACACTATTAAACAGTGTAAACTACGTCTGCGAAGGGCGATGGCATATTATAACGGTGATGGCATTTCGAGCCCGGGCTGCGGTAAATTTTTCTAGTTTATCTGATTCCGCCATCTTTGTTTTCGGCGGAAAAATCGCCGCAGAGCTATACGAATAGTGAAGTCGTTATGGGTACTCTAGAGATACTCTACGAAGCCCCTCGTGTTGCAGGTGTCCATGGGCGGCGTTGATCACTTACCATCAGGTGAAACGTCTGCTCGTTTGCCTCCCTATCTCATAAAAAAAAAAACTCTATTGGCAAAAGCCACGCGACCCACGCGTCTAAATTCGTTCGCGCTGTCAGTGTCATTCAGTTGAAGAATGAACTTTATCAATGTGTCAACACAGTTTGTTTTGGTATGACAAACGAATTGACTGGCGATCGTTGACGGCCCCAGTGTGCAGGAGGCCTTACCCATCAATATACTATCCAAATAAGAATAGGAATGTCAACAAGCTCTATCTGTCAAATGTCACATGAAAAGAATGGTTTGCAAAAAACTTTTTGCAAATCAACAATATTAGTAACTACATCGAATATAAATAAAAAGGTTAATTGAAATAAAACTATTTTACGGTTTTTTTCGCGTTTATTTACTATTTTAATTTCCCGACGTTTCTGTAAAGCTGTTGCTGTACAGCAGTCGAAACGTCGGGAAATTAAAATAGTAAATAAACGCGAAAAAAACCGTAAAATTGTTTTATTTCAATGTATAGTATTCGCGTAAATATAAAAAAACAATATAAAAAGGTTAAATTAATAATCAATTGTCTTATTACAATATTTAATTATTTTTTTAACGAAATGAGCGAAATGATATTTAATGGAATAAGATGAGGAATGGCATCACCTGCGACTAGCGCGAGTATTTCGCCAGAATATTTAATTATTAAATGTCATAATTCGTTTTGACATTTGACAGATAGAGCTTATTGACATTCCTATTCTTATTTGGATCGCATAGTACTGATTTCTGACTTCATTCATTATCGTTTCAAGTATGTTAGAACAGTTAACTACTGTTTTTGTTGTTTATATATTTTTACATTAATGTTATTTCCTTTTTTTCTTCTTAACATTGTGTTTTTCTTACTAATCTATATTTGTTACGGCAACACGACTCCGTTTTAAATGTATTTACAATTATTGTTTTAATGATAGGTATATAAAATTTAATTTAATTTTGCATCTTTGATAAAAGAAATACTTGCATAAAGTAAATAAAATAATATAATTAACTAAGTGCCTTGACGTTATAAAATAATATTATTCATGGATAATAATATCCTATAGAAAAGTACTATTTATTAAATAACTTGAATTTAAAAAAGGAAAATTAGTTCTCAATGTCACCACCGAGTTTTTTTTTTTAATTATGTCTCGATGCGTGACCTAATAGATAAAAATTGTTTGGCCATAGCAACAGATAAGTTACGACCTAAGTTACCTTTTGATAAAATGTTCTTGAACTAAGCATTTTTTCCTTGCGCGATCTAAAAGAAATAGTCCAATTCAAATAGCTTCAGATTTAAAACGGTGTGAACCACCAAAATTAACAACGTTTAAAAAAGATATTAAAAAAAACTATAATAAAAAAAAATTGTTTCGTTGCGCGACCCAACCGTATAGAAAATAAATTTACATTGACTATATAAAAAAATGTTTTGTTGCGCGACCCAGACCTTCAAAAAAGGAATTCATCATTATCAAAGGTTTCGTTGCGCAACCCAAAATTGTTAAAAAATCAATTCAAAATGGCGTCAGGTGATGTCGATGCTGCTAAGTACATGGTGTGTCAACATGGTGCCCGGCGCGTGGCTCCGGCAGCGTCTCGGCCGCGTCTCCTACAAGGTCGCGTTCCGTGTCCTCGTACGTTCAGTGTCGATCGTCGCGAGGTTTCACGACGAACACCTTGCGCCGAAGACCAACGGGTTCTGCGTCGCTAATCACACGAGCCCGATAGATGTCGCCGTCGTGAGCACCAACACGTGCTTCTCATTGGTAGAGTTTGACAGTTTTGACATTAAAAAGCGCGGGAGTCTGTGTCGGCTTTGTTTACTTTTTTTAGCGGGAGTCTGTGTTCGCCTCTTTGTGTTCGTCTATGGGTTCTAAATTTGAAATTGGATTAAGATATACTGATAGGTGCAAAGAAATGTCTGGGCCATAATACATAGACAATAACATTGATTTGTTACTATCTGTATGAAGCTGTACTAGCTGATTGGTTAGACGGGATGCCCTTGTAACCGAGAGGTACCGAGTTCAATCCCCCACTCTGGCCAACTCTATTAACGTGAGCAAGTAGTAGTAATTTGGAAGCTCATAGGTAATCTTTTAAAAAAACCATAGATTTTTTTTTCAAATTAATTCCATAGAAAAATACAGCTGTACAAGTTACATAATCGCTCGTTCCTACAGATAATGTAGCAGTGGCCATAGACACTTTTTTATCTGTCTTTATTTTTTCATTCGGATAATTAACCTAACATTTAATGTGGATACTTATGTACCTGATTACTATGTGTCGTCTGTACCTTACTACCTGTATGTTCTGTCCTTATTTATAACACAACATTCCTTTTCAAACTAAGACTATTGTCGTCTCTCTCATAAGCGTAATGTTTGAGCAAGACAGCAATATTCTTATTTTTGACAACCATATTTCTGTCTTTATCTGTACCGGTCTCTTTGTTATAATCTATACTATAATGGCGTGCGGCCACTAAAAGTGCCGCCACGCTGTATACGTCAAGCGTCAATTTAAATTGTCAAATTTGTGTGGGGCTTTAAAATATATTTGATTATCGCTACGAGCGATAACTTTGTGACCATTTAATACAAATATGTAAGTTATACATGAACCCCCAAATATTTATGAACCTTCTACAGTGGCTTTGCAAAACACTTAAAAGCCGTCACTGTAGTTCGTTTATAAATAGATTATTTATTTTATCAGTTTATTACTCTCCAATGTTGACGCTTATCGTTGAATTTAATCCTCTTAGCTTTAATTCAATTAAAATTGACGTTTGTCGCTACCTTTTAATACCATAAGAATACTGGCACGGATAAAAGCTATCATAATTGACGGTAAACTTTTATTGATAGATATTGATAGTTATGTGGCTCCTATAGCCAACATCGTCTTCACCATAAGGGCACACGGGGCCCGTGCCCAGGGTCCCCATTCTCAGGGGCTCCGAAGGACTGACAATTTCTCTCACACATTTATTCTCAAAACATTTTTGTCGGGCACATTACACTTTTTTCACATATCAGTTATCAGAAAGTAGAAATCGGAAGGTAGTAAAAAAATGTTATTATAATTCGCTTATTTTTACTTTCCAAAAGGGCCCCAGCCTAGTTTAAGACGGCCCTGACTATAGCGATAAAATTGATTTACACTTAACTAGACAACCTTGGTATCAATATAAATTCAATTTCGGTTAAATTTTTTGGGCACCTTTGGATACCTATTCTTTCAAATATGATTGAAATATCTCTTAAGAGACTAAAAAGGCTAAAAATGTCGCACTTCTCAATGACAGTCAAAAAAGTTTCATTATATTTATCATCTGTCTCTCGAAAAAAGTTTACCGTTAACGGCTGGTAACATTATGTGAACGTTCAAACAATAGATGGTGTATACATCGAGGGGCGAAAGACTATTTGACTTAAGCGACAATTTTTGGCGATATTGACTTATATGTATACATATTTGGAATTGAATTTATGTGCCTCGAATGACCATAGACAAATAGCATTTCACCCGTCGATATATTGTCCGACCGAAAGTAGATTTTTGGCCGAACTCGAAGCCGATTAATCGGCTATCGCTACAGACTTCGGCCGCAGCCGAAACCGAAGCTTCGGTCGGACACGTATGTCTGCTACATTAACTGACGGGGTCACTCTCATCGCTCGGGCGCCAGGTCTGGTGGCTTGTCGCGTGTACAGCATGCATTGGCACACTGCCCGAGGGGCGGTTGAAACAGAGGGTCAACTATGCCGTCTCCATCATGTGCTTCAACTTCCTGTCGCGGTGCATATCAGCCGTGATCACGTACCACGGCGCTTACAACAAACCGCGCGGCGGGATCTGCGTCGCGAATCACACGAGTCCGATTGACGCTCTGGTGCTTATGTGTGACAACTGTTATTCATTGGTGAGTTATTGGTTTGGATGTACCTGCGGATAGTTTGATAGACAGGTACAGGAATAGAAAGATGGATAGGGTAACAGGCAGATATATACATAGATAGATAGACAGGCAGATTGACCAGCAGATATATAGATAGACAGGCAGACAGACAGATATAGATAGACGGGCAGGCAGATTGACAAGCAGATATATAGATAGACAGGCAGACAGATAGAAAGACAGACAGATATAGATAGACGGGCAGGCAGATTCACAAGCAGATATATGGATAGTCAGACAGACGTATAGGTAGATAGACTGACAGGCAGTTATATAGATAGACACGAAGACAGATCAACAAACAGGATAATAGATAGGCAGACTTGCAGGATAAGTAGATAACTGTTTATATCTACAACATAAGCTACACGTGGATAAAACAATCAATACACAAGAATCCGGTAAGTTGTTTGGTAAGTCCAATAAAGGGTGGTTACAGTATATATGGACGGGTAAATGTTTGTCTGTCCGTGCATTGTGGCATGCGGTCGCGAAAGTACTATGCGTTTGAAGCGTCACAATTTCTAACATTGAAATAATTTTCATAATTTATTCATTTGGCATTTACCTCATAGTAATAAACTTACTATTTTGTCAAATTTCCATAATAAAACACTCAAAATAACTATGTAGGATGTGTAAAGAGATTTAAATTTCAATATTTTATTGCAATTGTAAAAAAATATTTAACCATCTAATTAACTACGTATTAGGAATACATTTGTAAGGCCCGTTTTTAAATCGTAAGGTGATTGATAACTCGTCCGAATAACGAAAATGGCAGATAGAAGACAGCTCGATAGCTATTCGTCATTTTGTTTAAATATTTAAAAAAAATGGATTATAGTGGTGCGTCCTCTTCGACTAATTAGAATAAAATAAAACGCTTTCCCGCTGATAGCGATTTATGCTCGCGGCGGCATGCGTCAAGTATCATGACGCTTGACGAATCAAGTGATGGTTTTTCGTGGCCGCGCGGTGTAGGTAATTATATAAGGGGAATTGCATGCTAAGTTACATGTTTTTTATTTTTGGTTTTTGTACTATTTTAGGGTAAACTTTAAGCGATGTTAACCCAATTTTAAATGGAAACATCAAACTTAGGAAGCCTGCGTGTCCTAAGAATTATACTCCAGCATGTTGTATACTCCAAACCGCACTACGTGGTGAATGACTCCCCCTTGCACTGAGGGGAGGGCTGATCCACAGGGCTACTAGTTATAAGTACCAGGAGTACATGAACTCCAGCTGGTAAACCGCACTGCGCTAGCATAGTAGACTATGGACTTCCCCTTTGCATTGAGGGGAGTGCTAATCCACAAAGCTACTAGTTATTATTACCAGGAGTACATGAACTCCAGCTGGTAAACCGCACTGCGCTAGCATCGTAGACTATGGACTTCCTCCTTGCCTTGAAGGGAGGGCTGATCCACAGGGCTAATAGTTATTAGTACCAGGAGTACATGAATTCAAGCCGATGAACGTGGCAGTGAATATATTAGCCACAAGTAATATATAACTAAATTGATTTACAGATAGGTCAAAGTCACGGAGGTTTCCTAGGGCTCCTACAAAGGGCCTTGGCTAGGGCTTCGCCCCACATCTGGTTCGAAAGATCAGAAGTGAAGGACAGGCATGCCGTCGCCAGCAGGTAAGAATTGTCGCGAAACTGATGAAATACTATCGGATACCTGGAGTGTACTACTACGCTAAAATAAGAAACATATACATATAAATACATCATCACGCCTGTATTCCCCGAAGGGGTAGGCAGAGGTGCACTGCAGGGCGCCCACACTTCGCCGATGTATTTTGGTCCCAATGTAATAGGGGGCGAGCCTATTGCCATTATACCGGGCACATTCCCCCTCAATACGAGGGAGAATTGGGCCATAGTCCACCACGCTGGCCCGGTGCGGGTTGGTGAACTTCACACGCCTAGACGTGCAGGTTTCCTCGCGATGTTTTCCTTCACCGTTCAGCAAGTGGTGATCATTGTTGAAAATGACATTCGCACATGAAAATTATCTCAGAGGCGAGGGCCTGGGATTTGAACTTGCACCCCTTACGTTCAAGACGGACGTTCTTGCCCGCGAGGCTACCACTGCTGCCAATAAGAAATATATTTTATTTATTTAGTGGTCTAAAATTACGTGGCCAGAAATGGCGCAGGATCGGGATCAGTGGCGGGAGAGAGGGGAGGACTTTGCCCAGGAGTGGGACACAAACTTGGCTTTAAAAAAAGTGGTCTAAAACAGCAGTGGTAGCCGAGTGGTCGAACGCACGCCTCACAATCAAAGTGTACAGGTTCAAACCCCGGCACGCACCTCTGGGTTTATGTGCGAATCTCATTTTCATCCGAGATTTCCACTTGCTATGCAAAGGTGAAGGAAAACATCGTGAGGAAACCTGCACGTCCAAAGAAAAGGCGTGTGAGGTTCACCAACCCGCACTGGGCCGGCGTGGTGGACTATAGCCCACAAAATCTCCCTCGTATTGATGGCGAACGTGCCCGGTTTAATGGCAATGGGCTCGACCCCTATTACATTACATTGGGACCAAGATACATCGGCGAAGTGTGGGCGGGGAATATAGGCGTGATGATGTATGGAATCAGCGATTTTTTCTCCTTCTTCTGAGCTGGGTTTCGAGCAAAATTACTAAAATAACTTTGCAAGAAACTATAGTATTTAAAAAACTTTAAAAGCTTTGTTTAGTATTTCGAACATAGGCCATTCAGCTCCCTGCTATGGGGCTGTTACTGGTTCGAATCCCGTCTGTGGCATATTTCGGAATTTGCCCCAGTCTGGATGTAACTGGGATCGCCCCCAGTCCGTTGTACGTTACCCATAGTACAAGAGTCGCTTAGTTTGGGATCATGGGTATGTGTTGTCTGGCGATAATTATTTAAGCTTCCCCCCACAGACTGAAGGAGCATATCTCGGTAGCAGACAATCCACCTATCTTGATCTTCCCCGAGGGTACATGCATCAATAATACCTCGGTGATGCAGTTCAAGAAGGGCAGCTTCGAAGTCGGGGGCACTATATACCCTGTAGCTATCAAGTGAGTGAGACAAAATATGTTGGACACATCATCTCGTAGATTTGACATGACAAAGTGTCACCTTGTAGATTTGAAATGACAGAGTTCACCTTGTAGATTTGACATGACAGAGTTCACCTAGTAGATTTGAAATGACAGAGTTCACCTTGTGGATTTAAATGATAGAGTTCACCTCGTAGATTTGACATGACAGAGTTCACCTTGTAGATTTGACATGACAGAGTTCACCTTGTAGATTTGAAATGACAGAGTTCACCTTGTAGATTTGACATGACAGAGTTCACCTTGTAGATTTGAAATGACAGAGTTCACCTTGTAGATTTGAAATGACAGAGTTCACCTCGTAGATTTGACATGACAGAGTTCACCTTGTAGATTTGACATTACAGAGTTCACCTTGTAGATTTGAAATGACAGAGTTCACCTTGTAGATTTGAAATGACAGAGTTCACCTTGTAGATTTGAAATGACAGAGTTCACCTTGTAGATTTGAAATGACAGAGTTCACCTTGTAGATTTGACATGACAGAGTTCACCTTGTAGATTTGACATGACAGAGTTCACCTTGTAGATTTAAAATGACAGAGTTAACCTCTTAGATTTGACATGATAGAGTTCACTTTGTAGATTTGACATTACAGAGTTCACCTTGTAGATTTGACATGACAGAGTTCACTTTGTAGATTTGACATGACAGAGTTGACCTTGTAGATTTGACATGACAGAGCTCATCTTCTTTTTTAAGAAATAATGATATTTTATGTAATAAGATGAGGAATGCCTGCACCTGCGATTAGCGGTATTTATGGCAATGTCGGGTAATTAATATAATGTATTATTTTTGAATTAAATTAAAGTGGTCAGTCACACTTGTGAAATTATGTCAGATCTGTCTAGGGAAGTCGGCACCTATTGAGCGCTAGTAGTGTTGTACTCACCTATATCGATACTGATATTTTGTCACTGATACACCGTTGTAATCGTAACAGATACGACCCGAGGTTCGGTGATGCATTCTGGAACAGCTCCAGGTATGGAATGCTGCACTATCTGCTCAACATGATGACTTCCTGGGCTATTGTGTGTGATGTGTGGTGAGTTTAAAATCCATTTATGATCGATTTTTCAATCACTCAGATAAGGTGGGGTCCACTACGCCCTCAATGGCTAATGGCTGGACTCTGCTTCTTGAATACAATGTGATACACAGTAACAAGCCTGTAGTTGTAGCGTGAGCGCCAATACCAGACTTATGTCACAGAATATGTTGATTGTATCTCTTTCTCTCGTATGAAATTAGACAGAGAGCGACCGAGCCAATCCGTGACAGAGGTCTCGTCTTGACATACGTGCTGACACCACCTGTTTTTGTCAGTTAACTCAATACAATCACAATATTGAATTAACAATACTTAATGAGGTGATGTAAAGGGGTATACAGCGGGTTTCAGACTACGCTATACTATTGTGCTATATAGCATAGCAAAGAAGGATAAGAAAGAAAAAATTTATTCGGCACAGACACAAATGGGTACATACACGAAAAATTATTATTGTATGAGCAATTATTATCGTACGGCCGTGATACGTGTACGCCAGTTTCTACGCTAGGATGGTACATAGTATAGCATAGCATGGCGTTCACATTACGCGATATTATCGCAAGCATTTATAGTATATAGCATGCTCAGTTGACGGGACGGCCGGGGGTGAGGGAGGAGGAAAATGGCGGCGCGCGATATAGCATAGCATGAACTCAGCGCATCGCACCAATTTATAGCGTATAGTAAGCCAATAATATATAGTACAGTACGGTGTGAACGTGTCCATAGCAATGTATGGTGCGTGATATTGTTGTGCTATGAGCTATATACTATATGCTGTTATATTATAGCGTAGTCTGAAACCCGGTTAACGTGAAGTTGAAAAGTTATTAAGATGGTATGCGTTGTAGGTACCTGCCTCCGATGACGAGGGCTTCAGACGAATCCGCTGTGGACTTCGCTAATAGGGTCAAAGCGGTGATAGCGACGCGTGGTGGACTCGTGGACCTGATGTGGTGAGTAACTTCACCACTTAAATGTCGGCAATGGTAGCCAAGTTCACAGAATCGCCCGAAGTTTAGGGAAGATGACCTTTGAAGCCCAGATTCGCACTTCTGTAATTCTCGCATTCAATATGCGAATGTAATTTTCGTCACTTGCTGAACGGTGAAGGTAAACATCGTGTGAAGTTCGCCCACACTAATCTTGACTTACGTGGTGGACTATGGACTTAAAACTTGCATTGCGGGGAGGTCTGATCCACAAGGCTACTGGAATAACCAGTAGCCTTGTGGATCAGTTCATGTACCAGGAGTACATGAACTCGAGCTGGTAACCTGCACTGCGCCAGATTGGTGGACTATGGACTTCCCCCTTGCATACCCTTCAGAATAATATTGAAGCATGATTATTGATTATTATTTAATATTTTTCAGGGACGGTCAATTAAAACGTATGAAAGCCAAGAAGGAATGGCGGGAATTGCAACAGGAAGAGATCAGCAAACGTTTGAAAGGCGAATAAATAGTGACGTAACAGTGATTTTGGAACGAGTATACCCAATCCGTGGAATACCTGTTACAAAATATCAGTGACCGTAGAAGAAGTACTTGGCGAATATCTGTTCCTTAGTGACTATGTAACAGTTACAAGTGACTATTAGTGATATTAGGAGCAGTTTACTTAATCCATTAATATCTGTTACCTAGTGACGGTGACTGTCTGTGGTTTTAGAGGGAAATACAACAGCTCTTTAGTAAATATGTAATATAATATTGAATATCAGTGATTTTTACAAATATATATGGATACTCCTGTGAATATTTGCATATTGGACAGTGACTTAATCGAATATTATTGTCAAGAACTGTATACTTGCTACGAAGGAACTATCCCCAGAACTAAATTACAGGTACTGTGATTTGGAAATAACTGCAGATATAGTGATTTTGGAACAAGTATAACTCCGTGAGTAACTATTACTCAATAAAAGTGACCGGCAGTGATATTGGAACAACTACATGGATATCTGATACAGAATATCAGTGACTACTAGTGATATTTTAATAGCGCTATGAGTATTTGATACTCGACAACAGTTGCAGGTATTGGAACTGCTTAATAAGTATCTGATACTCGGAAACGGTGACTGTTACTGATATTGTAACAGTATCGCGAGTATCTGCTACGGAATATCAGTGACTGGTGTGACAGTAAAGTGCTAGTGTTGTGATTCGAACCATCATTTGTTTAAGGATGTTAAAATGGACTCTGTTATTAATTTTATAATAATCTATATATTTTTGGAATGCTCAAAAATGATTGGTGTTTTTTTTTGGTTTGTGTAATATAATGGCCTGGGTATATTGGGGCCGCAAATATCGCACTGGATAATGTTTGTTAATAGCAAAATGAACTCTATGTTAATAAATATAAAACGAGCTCTCCTTTGTGGCTGGTACAGGTCGCCACAAATGAAACAAAAAATTGTTTTCGACCCGTAGGCTCAACATGACCGTGTAGACATAAGATTTATCTCTTTCAAATGTCAGATTTGTCGAGAAAATGACGTCACACCGAGCCATGTCCAGTACAAAAGCTCGGAGTGACGTCATTTGGGGGCCGTTCAAATGTTACGTAAGCAGATTTATGACAACTTTTTACCCCCCCCCCCCCCCCATCCCCCTTGTCAGCAAAAGTAAGCAAAGCTCTTACCCCTTTCCCCCATGCTTACGTAAACATTTTTCAATTAAAAATTACTCTGTATATTATAATAATGTTATAATTTTATCCCCGAAAATGGGTTCAAAGTCATTTTTACATTAAAACGCATCGAGAATTGCAAATGGTATGCGCTGGCCCTTAAGGTAACGAAGCGATATGTAATCTATTCTTGTAGATGTTTTAAAATACTGTTATAATTACGAGTATGTTATTTTCGCTTTTTGTTTGGGATGGAGTCGAACCTATGACCCATATGACTACACAAACGTTTCAAAATGACACAAGCCACGCCTGTCCCCGAAGCAAGGCGGAGGTGCAATGCAGTGCACCCACGCCTATGTATCTTGGTCCCAATTGTAATAGAGGGCGAGCTTATTGCCACTATACCGGGCACATTCCCCCTCAATACGAGGGAGATTTAAGACAGTCCACCACGCTGGCCCAGTGCGAGTTGGTGAATGGACCACGCCTATCTATAGACATGCAAGATTCCTCAAGATTTCTTAGCAGTGGTAGCCGAGTGGTCGAACGCACGCTTTGCAATCAAAGTGTGCAGGTTCAAACCCCGGCTCGCACCTCTGATTTTCATGTGCGAATCTCATTTTCATCCGAGATTATCACTTGCTATGAAACAGTGAAGGAAAACATCGTGAGGAATCGGCACGTCTCAGGGAACTTGACTAGTTCCCGATAGATGTGTGAAGTCTGCCAACCCGCACCGAGCCAGCGTGATGGACTATGGCCTGAATCCTCCTCGCATTGAGGGGAGGCCCGTGCCCAGCAGTGGGACGTTAAAAGGGCTGTAGTAAGTCATTTTGAAACTATTGTGTCAGCAGATTAGTGCCCTATTAGTCCCGTTAGCAAAGCCAGCTAAACTAATTAGCTTTAGCTAGGCAAATTAACTAACATAGCAAGTCTTTTTGTAAATTAATTAATTTTTCACTCTTGTTAGTGTTTTTTTTTATAAGTAATTTATTTAGTAATAATAAATTAATTAAATGTACCATCATTATTAACTTAATAACAATATCGAGGGGTGAATGGCTATTATAAAAAAAAAAAAAAAAAAATTATTCGTGTAGGCCAAAAAGCACTTACAAATAGTCAGATTCTACCACCGGTTCGGAATGCTACTTCCACTGAGAAGAGCCGGTAAGAAACTCAATGGTTACTCTTTTCAAAAAGATAATTTCGAGTAATACATTCTCAGGAGCAGCAATGCCATGAAAGTTTGACTTAGCGACATTTTGTTTACTTTGCAAGAGACCATACTCTTTCGACGCAGAAAAAATCGCAGATTCCAAATATGTAAGTCAATATCGCCCAAAAAGTGGCGTTTACTCCAAATAGCCTTTCGCCCCTCGTTATTAAATTTTTCGTTTATAAAAATACGAAATCCATACATACATACATATACTCACGCCGCCTGTATCCCATGGGGGTAGGCAGAGACTACCGTTTGCCACATCACATTTACGATCCTGACATACCTCTTTCGCTTCATCCACAGTCATACATCTTTTCATGCACTTCCATTGGTTAAGGGTGCTACGGACTTGACCTTTCTGGAAGAGACCGTTAATCTGGTCGTGAAAGGTCCGACATTTCCACTCACGTTTGCCTGGTATATTTCTTTAGTCAGTCTACCTTCTTTCATCCTCTCTACATGGCCAAACCACCTCAGCATACTTTTCTCAATCTTAGTCACCACATCATATTTCTTTCATCACGAAATCCATTTTTGTATTTATATAAACAACTACCTATCTATATAGAAGATTACTTGTCTATATGTACCAATGTATTTGAAATGCCTTTTTAATGATAAAAATGCTTTGCAAAATACAAGTGTACCAATAGTAACTTTATATTAATCCATGGGGTTATATAGTAAATATTTCTTTTCATTACTCTATGTCTTTTATATGAAAGATGTGTAAACATTATTTATTGAATTTTCTTAATAATGCAATTAGATTTTGATTGTGGCAACACTGAAACCTCTCACAAGGTTAGCGGTTACCATCTTGTATTCATGTACTCCTGGTACTAATGACTAGTGGCCTTGTGTATCAGTTCTCCCCTCAATGCAAGGGGGAGACTAATCCACCACGTTGGCGCAGTGCGGGTTACCAGCACGAGTTCATGTAGTCCTGGTACTGATAAATAGTAGCCTTGTGCTTCAGCCCTCCCCTCAATGCTAGGGGGAGACTAATCCACCACGTTGGCGCAGTGCGGGTTACCAGCTCGTGTTCATGTACTCCTGGTACTAATAACTAGTAGCCTAGTGGGTAAGCTATTTAGGATGTATTTATTCATAATGATAGCTACAGTAGGTTCAGTGTTGCCATATCAAATATAGAACATAGTATTTAGTATTCATGTATAAAATGGCTGTATCGACTGAAACATGAAAGTTTTTTAAAAATCGTATTTAAATGTTTTGTATTTTAAAAATGAGTAATTTGAAATAAAAAATATGGCCTATTATTTATTTACTTTATTTACTTACCGAGAATATTCTAGGTATGTATAGCAAAATAGTAATCATAACTTTGGAAAAATATGGATTCACTGCAGGCTACCTCTAACTACCTCATCTAAGATTATATGCGCGTGATGATAAACTGAATGAAATAAATAAAATTTGAAATATCTATAACTAACTAACATTTAAAAAAAAAAATGATTTTATAAGTATTTTCATATGCATTTACATATGAAAATACTTATAAAATCATTTTTTTTTGTTATTTTCGTCTGATTGGTTGTACGGAGTAAACTCTGAAACGGCTAGATTTTTTCCGATTTTGACGAAACTTCCAGTAGCAGATAGCCGATGTTATTAGGAGTAACAGCTACTTTTTTTGGAAAAATTTAGGGAAAAATAAAATCCATTTTCTCTGGGTAATCTTCCTAACGGCTGGACAGATTTTGACGGGACTTTCACTTAGATAGCTGATGAAATAGGGAACAACTTAAGATACTTTCGAAATTCTGTGCAGACATAAAAGCTATTTTAAATAAAGAGAAACTAACGCATTCATATATTTATTCGATAAAAACAGTTTTTTTTTATTTTTCGAACATTATCATCAGCAATATTTATTTAATTAATTTATTTATTTATTAATTAATTATTAAAACTCATCGTTTTCAAAAGGATGGAACTTGTGACCGAGAGAACTGAAAAATAAAAACATTACGACCATTATTACAAGAGCTATGGGCAGAAAACTCCAAACATGTTGAAAATATACCCAAAAATTAATAAAATTAATATTGCCAGACAACACACATAGTATGCAGAGGTCGAAACTGGTCAGTAAAGTCAGTTTTTTCTGAAAATATTCAGGAAAGTCAGTATTTTAGACTCGGAAAAACTAATTTTCGTGTAAAATGTCTGTGTCTTCAAAGAGTTACATACGTACGCTCCTTTTATTACGGATATTCTTTGTACATGCTTGACAGTAGGACTCAATACTACAAAGCCGCTATGGGAGAGGCAGGCTTGCAAATATTCGTCAATTTTAGGGATTCAAATATTAATTTTGAAGGTTCCGTACCTCAAAAGGAAAATAGAAACACGTTGTCCATCTTCTGTTTGTCAAGCGACGCTAATTATACGGCATCGCGACACTCACTGTACGGGCAGCGTCGTGACGCTTTATGATGAGCGTCCCGACGCCTTATATGTAGTGAGCGTCGTGACGCTTTATAGTGAGCGTCGCGACGCCTTATGATGAGCGGCGTGACGCCTTATTATGAGTGGCGTGATGCCTTATGATAAGCGTCGCGACGCCTTATATGTAGTGAGCGTCGTGACGCTTTATAGTGAGGGTCGTGACGCTTTATAGTGAGCGTCGCGACGCCTTATGATGAGCGTCGTGACGCCTTATGATGAGCGTCGTGATGCCTTATGATGAGCGTCGCGACGCCGTATAGTGCGCGTCGCGACGCCTTATCAGTAGTGTAAACTACACATATGAGGGGCGACCACCAATATTCACAAAACAGAACAGTCCGGAAATGAATCTGTATACTCACGCAGTCATAGGCACCATGCGTCCATTGCAATCAAAGGTGTCGATAAGGTTCATGTCTTCTTGCGACAACTTGAAGTCGAGGACATCAAAGTTGCTCGCAATACGTGATTTGGTGACGGATTTTGGGATCACAATGTTACCGCGATCAACTTGATACCTGCAATATTAATACAACATTACAACAAGGCTTGACCACACTCGAGCGTCTGAGAGTCGTGCGTTTAATTTTTTTCTTTACCTCGGCGTTATGTGACCTAAATCTTAAGGTCAAGTCACCTTTATCTCGATTTAGTAATGTGACCAGACTTAGACCTTTACCTCCTAGTTGCACGTTAACCTTTGACATGTGACCTTAAAACATAAGTCATATGACCTTGACCTTAAGGTTATTTGTATAGTAATGTTATATATATGTAGGTATATTATTAAAATCACTGTTATTTATTAGGTTTCCATGTACATATTTACTTTTAATTAATATTCAGCTAACATAACACGTTTGTGTCTTCATAAACCAAATTCTCCAAGAGGGGTTCACAAACCATGTGTCACATGTCCAAGTGTCATCTGTCAACAGATGACAGCTGGCATTACTACAATTTGACCTAATTTTGGGTTATATGGTTATACGTTATACTAGAAGACCGGGCGAACGTCGTACCGCCTTAGAATTAGTGACATACGAAAGCCGCGCCACCTAAAATTATCAGCGTTTCTCTAATATATTATGCATGTATTATACATATAAACCTTCCTCTTGTATCACTCTATCGATAAAAAAAACCGCATCAAAATCCGTTGCGTAGTTTTAAAGATTTAAGCGTACATAGGGACAGACAGCGGGAAGCGACTTTGTTTATACTATGTTTTGATGAACTCACCTGATGAGAACTTGAGCGACAGTCTTTCCAAGTCTCGTAGCGATTGCCTTTAGCTTAACGTCCTCCATCAACTGAGGATCGTCGGGCTTCGCCCAGGGCCTGTCCGGAGACCCGAGCGGAGAGTACGCAGTCACCTTGATGCCACGGGACTCGCAAAAGTCTTTCAAACGACGCTGGTTCAAGTACGGATGGCATTCGACCTTAAAAATAATGGAAAAAAAAATCAAGCTTTTATTTAATTGCCCTTAGTTTTCGTGTTCTCCTCAGCAAGCCCTTTCATTTGATACCCATACTGTGGTAGCGCAGAAAAATAACTATTCCGCCATCTTGGAATTAGAATGACTGAATATAAAGTTACATTTTCAAAACACAATTAATTAACAACACAAACTAAAAGCTGTGCAAGATATAAAGGTAGGAAGGAGTAGGAAAACGGGACAAATAGCTAACATCCCTCAAATGAGTTCCCGTGGAGCCGGACAAGCGCCAGAACAAGCGTGTTTATCCTCTAAATAATTACCTGGTTAACGACTGGTTTAATGGTGGCACTTTGCAATAGCCTCGTGATCTGTTTAGAGTTGAAATTGGAGATGCCAATGCTGCGCACGAGTCCCTCCGCGACCAGCGGCTCCAGAGCCTTCCAGGTATCAACAAAATCCACATCGGAGTACTGGATCTTTCCAGCCGCGTCTGTCGGGAAGAGGGGGCCGTCTTCCTGCACGAAAAAGGGGGAGATAGTCAATAATCACACAACCAGGGCCCCAAGTCAGCTAACACTATCGTCTTGAAGTTGCTATGACATTTTAACGTCCCACTGCTGAGCACGGGCACGGGCACGGGCATATCAGTGAGAACTTTACTAGTTATGTGAAATTCGCCATCTCATCTAGAATAGCTTGGTGTACTATATACTTCCCCTTTGAATTGAGGAGAGGGCTGATCTACAAGGCTACTAGTTATTAGTACCAGGAGTACATGAACTCGAGCTGGTAACCTGCACTGCGCTAGCGTGGTGAACTGTGAACTTCCCCCTTGCATTGAGGAAGGTTAATCCACAAGGCTACTAATTATAAGTACTAGGAGTACATGAACTCGAGATGGTACGCGAGCTTACAAAGTCACCCTTACCTGGTAAGCTTGAGGCCAATGGATGAGGTAGAGGTCCAAGTATGTGGTGTTCAGGTTCTTGAGGCTCTGCTGAAGAGCGCCTTTGACCAAATCGGGACGGTGGAAGGTGTTCCATAGCTTCGATGTGATGAACAAATCCTCCCTGATAATGAATATCACTTAGCTGCTGCCTATAGTGGCTTTAACACTTATAGATATTTATTTTAACTTATTTACAGATTAGAAACAACAAAGTATCCGGCCGGATACCGGATAGTAATTCAGTATCCTACGGATACCGGATAGTTATTCAGTATCCGGCCGGATACCGGATATTAATTCAGTAACCGGCCGGATACCGGATAGTAATTCAGTAATTCAGTATCCGGCCGGATACCGGATAGTAATTTAGTATCCGGCCGGATGCCGGATAGTAATTCAGTATCCGGCCGGATAGTGAAAAAAGGCCGGATACCGGATAGTAATTCAGTAACCGGCCGGATACCGGATAGTAATTCAGTATCCGGCCGGATACCGGATAGTAATTTAGTATCCGGCCGGATACCGGATAGTATTTCAGTATCCGGCCGGATAGTGAAAAAAGGCCGGATACCGGATAGTAATTTAGTATCCGGCCGGATGCCGGATAGTATTTCAGTATCCGGCCGGATAGTGAAAAAAGGCCGGATACCGGATAGTAATTCAGTAACCGGCCGGATACCGGATAGTGAAATTCCAAAAAATCTCATTACTTTACACAAGGCAAATCATACCACAATAGGTTATGGATACTAATATTTTTTTAATCACACGTTATAAATATTTGTTTTATTTATTAGTATAGTACTCCAAATTAACAATTACATCATCATACATCATCACGCCTATATTTCCCGAAGGGGTAGGCAGAGGTGCACCGTAGTGCGCCCACACTTCGCCGATGTATTTTTGGTCCCAATGTAATAGGGGGCGAGCCTATTGCCATTATACCGGGCACATTCTCCCTCAATACGAGGGAGATTTTTGGGCTATAGTTCACCACGCTGGCCCAGTGCGGGTCGGTGAACTTCACACGCCTTTCTATAGACGTGCAGGTTTCCTCACGATGTTTTCCTTCACCGATTCATAGCATGTGGTAATCTCGGATGAAAATGAGATTCGCACATAAACCCAGAGGTGCGAGCCGGGGTTTGAACCTGCACACAACAATTAGCAAATTAAAATAATAAAAACGCTGAATCGCTACAGCCAGGTGCTGAAAGATAAATTCCAGCAAACCTTGACAACTGCGGGTACTGATGCAAATTAACTAACCACCATATTTATGTATGACTCGTGATTGCGATCGCGCATACCGGATATCCGGCACGCTGCCAGGCCAGAGCGCCGGATATCCGGCTACCAGATAGCCGGCCCAAATATCGTTAAATATCGTCAATTATCGATTTGAGATGTCTTTAAGAAGCGTCATGTAGCCGGATATGCGGCGCTCCAGCCTGGTAGCGTGCCGGATATCCGGTATCCAGCCAAACCACTATCAGTTTCATCTCTAGTTTAATGGTATGTTTTCATGTGTTACTGACCTCTTGACAGTGCCGTCCTGAATCTTAGCCGTAATGGCGGCGCCTACTTCCGGCTCGTTTCCATAAACGAAAGCGCAGTCGATGTGGCGATAACCGATGTCGATTGCGTCCTTCACCGCTTGTGTCACTTCACCAGGCTTCGACTGTAGGTGACAATCTTAAGTTGAGACTAGTATTGGGCATAATTTAATTGCTGCGACCATTAAAGATTAACAATTAATTAATTGTTAATTGCGACCATAACAACTAACAATTGATTAATTGTTAATTTCATCATAACAGTTAATTAATATTTAATTGTGACCATAACAGCTAACGATTAATTAATTTTAATTGTGAAAATCACAATTCTTCTTCTTTTTTTATGAAATTATAGATGTTTAATGGAATAAGATGAGGAATGGCTGCATCTGCTACTAGCGGTATTTATGGCAATGTCGAGTAATTAATTACAAGGACAAATTAAATAAATACACATTATAAATAAAAATGGATGTTGACAACGATAAAGATGTATATAAATGAAAAATCGCAATTAAATTAATTGCAATTAATTTTTATTGAAAAATTAATTATTGTCACTGATTGTGTTAGATCTTTGTATGGCCAAAACCAATACTTTTTATTGACTAAGATAAGCAATACTTAGCAAACTGGTAGTAGAATTTAGAAGTTTATATGGATAACCAGAATGTCAGTTGTTGTCAAATTAATGTTGGGAAAAATTGTTCAAAGTCTAATAATTTATTCTGTATAGGCCTATGGCATGGCACACTTACAAATTGTCAAGTTTAATTATTTTTTTATATACTACCACCGGATCGAAACGCGACCTCAACTGAGAAGATCCGGCAAGATACTCAGTGGGCTGTACCCAAAGGGTAAAACGGGAACCCTATTAGTAAGACTTTGCTGTCCGTCCGTTGGTCTGTCACCAGGCTGTATCTCTTGAACCATGATAGTTAGACAGTTGAAATTTTCACAGATGATGTATTTCTGTTGCCGCTCAACAAATACTAAAAAACAAAATCAAATAAATATTTAAGCGGGCTCCCATACTACAAACGTTATAGATAATGGTAATTCGTGTGCGAGTTCGACTCACACTGGGCCGGTTTTTTAAATCGCCAAAACTTATTTCAAATACGCAGGTACGTATAGCTCCAGTGTGTTGCCTTTAGAGCTGCTTTTATTAATAATGATAAGATAATAATACGTTAGTAAGGCAACACACGCTACACTTTGACTATAAGGCATCTACAGTTAAAATACTATATTTTCGTCGATATTACATAAAGATAAGTATAGATATACTTATCAAGGGATTACTTTCATCATTTTTAGATTACTATAAGCTGATCTGTCAATAAAAACATCGGCAATAGTTTATAAGGTAATACTTGTGATAACAGCTGATAATATTGATCTGCAAGTAGGTTTAAACCTGTATTTGTATTGTGACTACACGTACACTGAAGTTGTTGAACACAACTCACAGATAATGACTGTATTTCAAGGTTGTTTCAATTGAAATATTAGTTAAAATCATACTTCATAATATTTTCGTAAAAAACAAGATGATATTTTACCTTCCAAGTGCCAATACCTATAATAGGACACTCGTAACCGTTGTCGAACTTTACAAGTGGTACTTTAGAAGCCATTGTAGATATTTTTTATTCAATAACTTGGATAAAAGAGGTATAGGAAATAATTCGAACGAACGAAACCCGAGTAAACAATGCCGGCTTGTCATGGATGACGTAATAGATATGACTTTGACATAACATTAGAGACTTTTTTTTCAAATATGACCCTTGACCTTTTAAGCTACTAACAAAACAGGAAGTGAGTACCAAATCGTAAGTGTCAATACAAGAACTCTAAATATGTCCACCATTATGGACATATTTCCGTATTTTTAAACGCCTGTGTTTTATAACATCATTCATTTTATTTTTTCGTGTTATTAGTATTTAATTTAAATTAGACACTAAAATAATTGGGAGATACTGTGTAACCACACCTCATGTTATGGCTAATGTTATTTCATTTCGTATAAAAAAAAAACTAACGTCGTTAAACTTGAAAAGTTAATTTTCATCCAAATTAATAAAATTAATTCGATAAAACTACTTTTATCTATCCCATAATCAAACGCAAGTTCATGGAACACATTTATGATATAATTAATTACATAATTTGTTTATATGAACTTTGATAACCCCAATATCCATAAAAATAAGTCAGATGATGGGATTGTATTATTACAACAAATTTAGTGGTCGCCGTTTTAACGAATTTAACTAGAATAGGTATATCTTTTAAAATAGATAGAGATTAACTTGGAGTTCTTTAAACCTGTGATCAACTTTGAAATAACTGGAATCTAACACTTTATCTATCCTATATTCTAAACCGACGGAAGTGCATGAAAAGATGTATGACTGTGGATGAAGCGAAAGAGGTTTGTCGGGATCGTAGCGTGTGGCAAACGGTAGTCTCTGCCTACCCCCATGGGATACAGGCGTGAGTATATGTATGTATGTATGTATACTTTGAGTAGTATAATATATTTATGTTAGTAAAAGACCATGGACGTATAAAAAAGAAGGACCTCTCGTTAAAATTAAAGCAATGAAATACATACAAACCTACTAGGCGACTTACTGTGTGCTATTTGACTTAAGCGACACTTTTGGGCGACATTGACCTGAATACATATTTGGAATAAGCATTTTTTTTGCGTTGATTATATATGGTCTCCTTTAGAGTAAAAAAAATGTTGCTTAAGTCAATTGGCCATTCACCCCTTGTTTCACACAAGAGACGATGTACAATGGGTGCTGCGCTTATTATTAAGCGAGATTCAGTTTGACGTTTTTTTTTTTTTTTTAACGAAATGAGTGAAATGATGTTAAGTAATGGAATAAGATGAGGAATGGCATCACCTGCGACTAGCGCGAGTATTTCGCCAATGTCAAGTAATTAATAGCAAGGACAAATTCAATAAATACACATATTAAATAAAAATGGATAATCGTTTTTTTATTTAATACCAAATGAATGACCCGGGGTAATCCCCTACAATTTATTTTATATTTTATTCCTTTTCTTTATTTTTTTTAAGAAATCCTCCAAAAATTAAAAGAGGTCTCGTTATTTAGTTTCAGCTAGACACGAACAGCAATTGATTTTTATATAAATAGAAGATGAAAGATTAAATGTGTAGGTAACGAAGATGACCTGAACTAACATATAAATGCTAATTAAAAAAATATATGAATGGAATACCATAAAGAAATTCGTGTTCTAATATAAAAAAACATATATCTCTAACGCGTATTCAGCCAAACTTTATTTTCATTATGAGCAAAGAACTTGTATTGATCAACAAAAACAGTACTTCAGGTGTGAAATCAAATCATTTCGTTCATCATTCGATACTTATAATACCGAAACTTCAAATACTTAATATTTTCTGTGACTAATTAATAACTATTGTGAAATTATTAAATAAATCTTACCTTCCATGTTCCCAGGCCGATTACGGGAATGGTCTGTCCGTTGCTAAACGTCATTGTTGGTACGCGCGCCATTTTTTTTTGTTTTTTTTTTTACACAACCAAACTGCCTGGCGCCGGAACGCGAAGTGAAGAGTCAGTTTTACGTTATCAATCTTATCGATATAATTTTATTTGTAGAGTTTTATTACGTTAAAATCAATATTATGTAATGGAATGTTTTACTATTAATATTGTATGTGGTTCAGTGGTTTAAGCGTTCGAATTCTTGCGCTGTAAACGAGTTCAATGCTGTGTAAGACCGGAAATAAAGTTTAGTATCTCGTAAATGTAAAAGCTCCCATGGATCTTAGTAAATAGCTTAGTTTGGCTAACATAATGTTTAAATTTTCGAACGTAGTTCCTTATCGCGCGTTGCGAAATGGGGCTAGACGGAAAAAAAATTAAGACTGAAAGTGTCGACCGACACTTTTGTAAATGTGTGTGTGAGAGTAAAAGTTGTAACGACAGTTGTAAATGTGTGTGTGATTTCGATTTCGGTTTCGATGTGTGTGTGTGTCTGTGTATGTACATTTTTTTTGCTTTTTTTATTTCAAAGGGAACTTCGTTCCATCATCCGGGTGTCACTTGACACATCTCAAGTTTTTTTTTTTAAGTTCATTATTAACTATACGAGAAATATCACAAATAATAAATATCACTAGATAACACATACCTACTTATCGTATGATCCCAAACTAAGCAACGCTTGTACTATAGGTACCGTACAATGGACTAGGGACGATCCCAGTTACACCCAGACCACGGCAAATACCGGTATGGCCATTTACTAAATTTGTCTCTGACAAGGATCGAACTCGCGACCGCGCGGTGAGTCGAGCGGCCTACGCCCGAACACCTACAGTAAGCTGCCGTCATCAAACTATCAGCAATTAACATTTGACCTTGACTTTTGACCTCAACATTAAAAACCGGCCAAGTGCGAGTCGGACTCGCGTACGAAGGGTTCCGTACCATTATCTACAAAAACGGCAAAAAATCACGTTTGTTGTAAAGGAGCACACTTAAATATTTCTTTTATACTGTTTTTAGGATTCCGTACCCAAAGGGTAAAACGGGAACCCTATTACTAAGACTTCGCTGTCCGTCCGTCTGTCACCTGTATCTCATGAACCGTGATAGTTAGAGAGTTGAAATTTTCACGGATGATGTATTTCTGGGCTATAACAACAAATACAGAATAAAATAAATTTTTAAGGAGGATCCCATACAACAAACGTGAATTTTTGCCGTTTTTCTAGATAATGGTACGTAATCCTACGTGCGCGAGTCCGACTCGCACTTGACCGGTTTTTTTACGAAATTAATGAAATGATTTTAAGGGAATAAGATGAGGAAAGGGCAATAAATACATACACATTATAAATAAAATATTGGTCGAATTTTTTCGACATGTGTCGAAATAATGTCGATTTTGCGAGAATCTCCCCCCAGCGTGGTCCGCTACGCCTCGTCGGTTAATATCGGGATCTTGTATATATTAAGATGGTCGATAACTCTTATATCGCGATTCAGGATCACATATCAAATCGTGATTTTGTATGCTACATATTCTCGACGCGCCATCTGTTAGCGTAATGAAGAAGTTCTGTTTGTGGCTAGATATAGAGGTCGCTACAGTCGAAATGAAAGTCAGTAACTAATCAAAAGAGAGAAAATAATTTATTTTAATACAAAACATTTTGTCTAATATTAAATACATGCTTACAATAAAGTTTAGCAACCTATATAGTATATTATAAAGTATATAACTATTAAATAAGCGAAGCTGTGTGTACTTCAGTGACGCAATTATGATGGAGACAGTAAACAAATAATTTATTAATGATTGAGCTTAAGAATAACGGTTATTGGTCTTTCAGAAGTCCAAAATAATACTGTCAAGTTTGCACGAGTATCGGGTATAGTTTTATTGATGGAATTCGAACATGTTTTCTTTAAACTTCTTTATTAGCCATCGATTTGTGATAAATGCACCACCTACAGGGTCCAATTGTTTTTTCAAACCATCCAGCACCCTTAGGATGACCGCGTAGACATTAGTCTTATCTCTTTCAACTGTTAGATTTGTCGAGAAAATGACGTCACACCGAGCCATGGCCAGCACAAAAAGGTCGAAGTGACGTCATTTTCTCGACAAATCTGACAGTTGAAAGGGATAAGTATGTCTACGCGGTCATGCTGAGCTGAGCGTACTGGTGTAATATCGGGTATGTCGAGATACATCTCCGCTTTCTGCCCCGTCGATATGTCAAAATTACAATGTGTTTTAAAATTTGTATACTAACGTTTAATATACTGGTGTTTCGGAAGTCCGAAATACCACTTTGACGTTTGCATCAGTATCAATACATAGAAAACAAAGTGGCTTCCCGCTGTCTGTCCCTATGTACGCTTAAATCTTTAAAACTACGCAACGGATTTTGATGCGGTTTTTTTAATCGATAGAGCGATTCAAGAGGAAGGTTTATATGTAAAATACATGCATAATATAGTAGAGAAACACTGATAATTTTAGGTGGCGCTGCTTTCGTATGTCACTGATTCTAAGGCGGTACGACGTTCGCCGGGTCTGCTAGTCGGCTATACAACTGAATGGTATCAAAATTTGATCGAAATTTGACGATGTTTTTCCAACTTTTTTTTCGTCGTCAATTTCTATAACCATTAATATCCCGAGTCCTATGTAAAATTTGCATGTTCTGTTTTGTGAATATTGGTAGTCGCCGCTCATAAGCGTAGTTTACACTGCTGAATAGGGTTACGGATGTACCCAAAGGCCAGAACACGATACCTGTGACAAATATTCAAAGGTCTATAACTCAGACACTATGACAGTTAGTTATAATCTGTCTTCACTAAGCAACCACATATGAGCTACAGTATATGTCCCCAAGGTATTATTTCGGACTTCTGATACACCCTGATTCTCTAGCTTATTCTAAACCAGGGCTGTCCAAACAACGGCCCGCGGCTTGTTTTCATGCGGCCCTTAACGCTTGTTGTGATCAGAAAATAGTTTTTGACAGAAACTGGAATGGATTTTTTTAAAGATCCTTGGCGATCGTATCCACAAACTAACATAACAATATTATAGAATCTAAATTGTATAGATCTTCACTGTCAGACAAGTCACTTCTTCATGCAATGCGTCTGGCAACAACTAATGTTGACGTTGATATCGATATGATCGTTAAAGATAAATTAAAGAAGAACCAATAAACGTAAAAAGAAATGATTACATTGTATTGTTTTTACTTGAAAACTGATTTTTTTTTTTTTATGCGGCCCTCCGGCTTTTGTACTAAAATTAATTGGCCCGCGCAGGTATGCAGTTTGGACAGCCCTGTTCAAAACTAATATATGTAGTCAGAATTTAATAAGATTGTTAATGTGTTAAGTTTTCCTTCAAATTCGACGTTACCACCGAAGCTGGTACTTCTAAACTCCCTTTGAAGTAAAGATGAACACAGCAGAAGGTACAAGCGACCTAACTGACCATGACTAGGATGGTCACTGCACACAAACAAATTAATATTTTAATTTTGTGGGAGAAAATAATATTGATTTATCAATATTCTGTGTTCATAAAATGATTTCATATACAGTAGTAAACTGCCCTGTTGGTTCTAAGTAATAAACTGCATTGATGATTCTTAGTAGTAAACTGCCCTGTTGGTTTTAAGTAGCAAATTGCCCCGTTGGTTCTTAGTAATAAACTGCCTCGATGATTTTTACTTGTAAACTGACCTGTTGGTTCTAAGTAGCAAACTGCCCTGTTGGTTCTAAGTAGCAAACTGCCCCGTTGGTTCTTAGTAATAAACTGCCTCGATGATTTATACTTGTAAACTGACCTGTTGGTTCTAAGTAGCAAACTGCCCTGTTGGTTCTAAGTAGCAAACTGCCCTGTTGGTTCTAAGTAGCAAACTGCCCTGTTGGTTCTAAGTAGCAAACTGCCCCGTTGGTTCTTAGTAATAAACTGCCTCGATGATTTATACTTGTAAACTGACCTATTGGTTCTAAGTAGCAAACTGCCCTGTTGGTTCTAAGTAGCAAACTGCCCTGTTGGTTCTAAGTAGCAAACTGCCCTGTTGGTTCTAAGTAGCAAACTGCCTCATTGGTTCTTAGTTGAAAACTGCCCAGTTAAAAGTAAACTGTACATGGCGGAGGGATGCAGGCGTGGTGTACCCATACTGAATCACATTATACATCCGAGGGGTGAAAGGCTATATGACATAAGCGACATTTTTATAACTTTACAGGAGAGCACACTCATTCGACGCAGAAAAATTAGCTGATTCCAAATATGTATATAAGTCAATATCGTCAAAGTGTCGTTTAAGCCAAATAGCCTTGCACCCCTCGATAAACAGAGTGTACCAGAAGTCCGGAATAATACTTTGGCGTTTGCATCAGTAAGTATCGGGCATACAACCGAATGGTATAAAAAATTGGTCGAAATTCGACCATGTTTGGCCAACTTTTTTTTCGTCGTCAATTTCTATAACTCGTAATATCTCGAGTCCTATGTAAAATTTGCATGTTCTGTTTTGTGAATATTGGTAGTCGCCCCTTATAAGTGTAGTTTACACTGCTGAATAGGGTTACGGATGTACCCAAAGGCCAGAACACGATACCTGTGACAAATATTCAAAGGTCTATAACTCGGAAACTATGATAGTTAGGTATAATATGTCTTCACTAAGCATCCACATATGACCTACCGTATATGTACTCAAAGGATTTCGGACTTCTTATACACCGCGTTGATAAAATGGCCAACAACTCTTTTTTTTATAGCGAGCCACTTAATACAAAATGATTCTATATTGTTTATGGTCTAGAAAGTCTTGCGGTGTACGGCTCTGTGGCCTTCTTCGTCGTATTCCCGTTTGGAGACCCACATTTTGCGAAATGTGTCGAGCGAGGCGAGAATCGAACCCCCTATCCATGTGGAGTACAACCTCTCCTGTGGTGCTGAGATCTGATGGAGAAAAACATAATTAAAGTAACATTCGATTATTTATACATTCATATCATAGACATATAAAAAAGGTTAGATAGATGGCGGTGAATATAAAATGAAGCAGTCTTAGTAAGTCAGCTAGCTTGTACTCTCGGACATATAAAAAAGGAGGTCTCATGCGTCGAAAGTTAAGCAAAGTGTGCTCGAAATACGTCAAAATTAAAAATGCGTGTCGCGTAACTGCACGGTAAGGCGATCGTCCTATTGATTTAAGATTGTGCGAGATAGACATACAAGCGAACCGACTTAAAAGTGTGCTCAACAAAATGAGCGTGATTCCGTCTGAACTTTTTTATATGTCCATGGTATGGTGCTAAAATCATCAATTCATTGAAGAATTAGCTTGTTTCTGAGTCAATACAGTTCGTTTAGGTTATATTGGCAAACAGTCTACGCGCGCGTCCAGACGACCCAGTGAGTACTATGCGTTTCAAATGAGAATAGGATCGACTTTGCGCCATATTGTGACGTCATAGCTGTCAATTCTAACCAGTTGGATAGGGTGAGCGAAACAAAATTTATTTGCAAAGGTTGAGTGAAAAATGCACTCAGTCGCACGACGAAGCACATTATCAACGACAAAATGGCGTCCTTATTTTCTTTTCTTTAATAATTTTGTCATGGCTTCTGGGCCTTTGCGCCAAAAATGAAAATAAAAAAGGCAATTTTAAAAAACGAATTATGACTTAATGAAATATTATATTAAGACAATTTACTACACAGCAAATTAATTATTTTTTTTTGGTTTGCTAATAACTTTTTTGGCAAACCATACTTTTCAAGTGACATTTGACAGATAGAAGTTATTGACATTCCTATTCTCATTTGAACGCATAGTACGGTTAAGATGGATGTTGGTCACATACCCTGATCTTCATTTCCTTGGGTGCCAGCCGCCTGATCTCCGCCAGGAGTCTGTCTCCGAACCCTCGGAACAGCGTGGAACCTCCACTCAGCACTATATTCTGATACAAAACCTTCCGAAGATCCATGTCTGACTTTTGGATCGCAAACATAAGTACTTCATGAAGACCTGGATAGGAAATAATTATTCATTTTGAGGTGTTTCGTAGTGCGGGTTACCAGCTCGAGTTCATGTACTCCTGGTACTAATAACTAGTAGCCTTGTGGATCAGCCCTCCCCTCAATGCAAGGGGGAAGTCCATAGTCCACCACTCAGGCGCAGTGCTGGTTGGTGAACTTCACACGCCTGTCTGTGCAGGTTTCCTCACGATATTTTCCTTCACCGTTCAGCAAGTTGTGATCATTATTGAAAATCTTATTGAATTTTGTTTTAAAAGACTTAAGTATATGAAAGATTTAATTAAGGGTGTGTGTACCTTCACACTCTTCACCGATAAGGTCCGGCCTGAAGAGTACTTCCGGTGCTCTGAATCTCGCTGGACCGATCTGTAAGTACATCATCACATCTGAATCCTACTAATATTATAAATGTGAAAGTTTGTGAGGATGGATGTATGTTTGTTACTCTTTCACGCAAAAACCAATGAACGGATTTTGATGAAACTTTACAGTTATATTGTTTTTACATCAGAATAACATATAGGCTATAATTTAATTGAATAATGAAAGTATGCGCCGACGAAGTCGCGGGTAGGAGCTAGTACTTCCGTAAGCTTTTATTAATAAGCTGTTATGTTTGATATTACAAACAGTCACAAAAAAAATATTTTAAATCAAAATATTTTTTTTATTCGTGTAGGCCAAAAAGCACTTACAAATAGTCAGATTCTACCACCGGTTCGGAATGCTGCTTCCACTGAGAAGAGCCGGTAAGAAACTCAATGGTTACTCTTTTCAAAATGATAATTGCGAGTAATACATTCTCAGTAGCAGCAATGCCATGAGAGCAGACAGCACATTTGCCACAATACTAGAGAAGAATTATACTCACGGCAGTCTAATATTAAATACTAATATAATCTTTACGCTTAGGAAGCTAGTACAGTAAGGTGCGTCTACTCCCATTTATTTGTATACATTTAAAATTAATTTTTAAAATACCTCCAGCTGAGTGCCATCTGGTAGGGTGTACTGAGCGCGTTCTGTATCCATGGTTTCCTCTTTCAGTGGATTAGAGGACAGGTAACAAGCCCGTTCTTTGATGGCCTTAACTATTTCCAGTTCAGCTGATGTACGTAGAGACACACCCTCCTTGCGTAGGAGAAGTCTGGGAATGAAAAAGATATTAGTTATTAGTACCAGGAGTACATGAACTCGAGCTGGTAACCCGCACTGCGCGAGCATGGTGGACTAAGGACTCCCCCTTACATTTAAAAGGAGGCCTGATTCACAAGGCTACTAGTTATTAGTACCAGGAGTACATGAACTCGAGCTGGTAACCCGCACTGCGCCAGCGTGGTGGACTATAGGCTTTCCCCTTGCAATGATGGGAGGTCTGATCTACAAGGCTACTAGTTATTAGTACCAGGAGTACATGATCTCAAGCTGGTAAAAGACACTGGCCGTGGAATATTACCTGAGGTATCTAGTGACATCTCGGCCGGCTACATCTACCCTCATGATGCTGTGTGGCATTGCAAACCCCTCATATATGGGTACGGAGTGTGTGACACCGTCTCCTGAGTCCAGGACCACGCCCGTGGTGCGACCAGTGGCGTATCTGTGGACCAAACCATAGTGAACTTTATTGGCTAATAGAAAAAGTTATTTCTTCAACAAAATTACATGGACAGTGCGGACGTGTGGAGATGTGGTTTTTATTTAACCAGCTAAGCTCGCGAATTCGTATACACGAAATTTGGGAACCCTATTTTCATTATTTTTAGGGTTCTGTGCCTAAAAAAGAAAACCGGTCAAGTGCGAACTCGACTCGAGCACCAAACTCGGCTTGCGTACCTAAACTATGAAAGCACCAAGCATCATTACTCTTACGAAAAAAGCACCAAGCATCATTAATCTTACGAAAAGATTAAGTAAATAGAGAGACAAACTTATCTTTGCCTTTGGTATACTCGTGTCCGCATACAAACTAACTACAAAATAAGTTTGTAATCGCAAAAATAACATTTTTTAACACACAGTTTTCGGATTTTTTCCTTTATTTGTGCTATAAGACCTTGCTTCTTGCCAAATTTCATGATTCTAAGTCAACGGGAAGTACCCTATAGGTTCTTGATTCCCGTGCCAATATACTGAAATTTCAACATAAACCGCCGTATCTTTTGATTGCGTTAACCTAGAAGTTAGATTTTTTTAGAGCACCAAGGGACCGCAGACGTAAGTCTCTGTTATAAATTTCAACTTGATACCTTCAAGCGTTTCTGAGAAAAAGGGTCTTGACAGACAGACCTAATCAAATCCTATAATCCGTTTTTTCCTTTTTAGGTACCGAACCCTAAAAGATGAATGAAATCAGCAAAAAAATCCATTGTTTTTAAATGTCACTGTAAAAGTAATACAAGTCAATCTTTTTTTTTTATGCATGCAGTTATTAGTACCAGGACTACATGACATTAAGGTGGTAATCTGTACATCATTAGCATAGTGGAAATAGTTCCACAAAAGGGGGAAATCCATAGGGATTTCCCCCTTTTGCAATGAGAGGGGTGCTTATCCACAAGGCTACTATTTATTAGTACCAGGGGTACATGAACTCGAGCTGGTAACCTGAAATGCGCCAGCGTGGTGGACAATGAACTTCCCCTTGCAGTGAGGGCAGGGCTGATTCAAATATTACTAGTTATTAGTACCAGGAGTACATGAACTCGAGCTGGTAACTCACACTGCGCCAGTACCACCACACTATACCCTCCCCTTTGCATTGAGGGGAGACCAGATCCACAAGGCTCCTTAATAGTACCAGGAGTACATGACATTGAGCAGGTAATCTACACAAGTAGGCTAAGGAAAAATACTTACAGGCTGAGCACGGCCTGCATGGACAGGAACAGAGCTGGTACATTGAAGGTCTCGAAGAACACCTCGGCTGCCTTCTCGCGGTTCCTGCGCGGGTTCAGCGGCGCTTCGGTCAGTAACACTGGATGTTCCTCCGAGAATGTTGATAGCTGGTCCTAGAGACAGAATTGAAGAATGAGCAGTGGTAGCCTAATCCAGAAGAAGAGTGAAAGTTTGTGAGGATGGATGTTTGTTACTCTTTCATGCATAAACTACTGAACGGATTTTGATGAAATAATACATCATAATACATCATCACGCCTGTATTCCCCGAAGGGGTAGGCAGAGGTGCACCGTAGTGCGCCCACACTTCGCCGATGTATTTTTGGTCCCAATGTAATAGGGGGCGAGCCTATTGCCATTATACCGGGCACATTCTCCCTCAATACGAGGGACATTTTTGGGCTATAGTTCACCACGCTTGCCAAGTGCGGGTTGGTGAACTTCACATGCCTTTCTATAGACGTGCAGGTTTCCTCACGATGTTTTCCTTCACCGTTTCATAGCATGTGGTAATCTCGGATGAAAATGAGATTCGCACATAAACCCAGAGGTGCGAGCCGGGGTTTGAACCTGCACACTTTGATTTTGATGAAACTTAACAATATTACTGTTTATACATTGGAATAACATATAGGCTATAGTTTATTAGGATATTGGACAATCGATGTCTGCAGAAGCTAGTAATTTATAAGTACCTACTGGGTTGGGATACATGCTGGATTCCCAAACTATTTTGTGCAAGAGACCCCTCTTACAAAATGAACCTTAACCTTAGCTGAGAAACAGTAACTCCTTATCTAACTATTTTAGTGGATAATATATGCTACTTTATTAGGGTTCCGTACTCAAAGAGTAAAACGAGAACCCTATTACTAAGACTTCGCTGTCCATCTGTCTGTCACCAGGCTGTATCTCATGAACTGTGATAACAAGAGAGTTGAAATTTTCACAGATGATGTATTTCTGTTGGCGCTATAACAACAAATACTAAAAAACAGAATAAAATAAATATTTAAGGGAGCTTCCATACAACAAACGTGATTTTTATGCCGTTTTTATAGATAATGGTACGGAACCCTCGGTGCGCGAGCCTGACTTCCACTTGGCCGGTTTTTTTACCTCTGAAGCCCAAAGCCAAATTACTTTAAAAAGCCAATCTCTAGTTATTTTCCTATTGATTCAAAATACCAACTGCAAAGTGGATTTCCAAAGGGGTTGATATTGACCCCTTTGGGAAAATCCTGTCTGTATAACACCCATTTAGCATGCAAGGGGGTGCAAGTTCAAACCCCAGGCTTGAACCACCCACCTCCATACAAATATCACTTTGAAAAATTACCACTCCCTCAATGGTGACTATGGCACATACATCTATAGTAGAATGTGAAGTTCACCCTTTTTTTTTTAATGGACTAGCCTGTTGTCTGTGAGTTGGCCTTTACAGCTTCACCGGAGGAGTGGCGAGTGCAGAGTGCGACTCCAACCAAGGCCTAAAGGGCGTGAAGTTCACCCAGGCCTTACCTTACTGTAAATATAGTTCCAGACTCTCTCCATGTCGTTCCAATCAGTTACGATGCCATGTTCCATAGGATACTTGATGCTGAGTAGACCACGGTGCTCCTCTGCTCGGGGGCCAACAAACAGCTCACCCTCCAGGGCTCCAGCCATCACTCGTATGTGCTTTGGACGGCCAATACTATGAAAAAACATCATAACTTTAGAATTATACACCAAACTAAAAAAAAATGATTTTTGCAATAATGATTCTTCTGAACCCAAATTTTAAAGTCAAAATGCTAAAACCATAATGGGTACCTAAAATTCGAAAGGTACTAATAAATATCACCAGACAACACATACTCATCCTATGATCCCAAACTAAGCAAAGCTTGTACTATGGGTACCATACAATGGACGGAGGGCGGACCCAGTTACACCCAGACCGGGACTAACTTTAAAACTTGCTGCAAAGTCAAATCATTTATTTTGTATAGGCCTATGGGGCACTTACAAATTGTCAAGTTTACATTTTTTTTCCTATATACTACCACCGGATCGAAACGGCTGATCATTTTTTTAAATCGCCAAAACTTATTACAACTTATTGCTGACGGGATGTTTGCAAACCTGTGACTACCTGGAGTAAGCCACAGCCAGACCACTAGACCAAACCATCATCAAATTATATTAAAACAAAGTAGCAATCATGTCAAATATCTGTGAGCAAAATAGTTGGTTCTAATTTGAAATATTTAATACTAATAAGGTAGTAAATGAATAACGAAATATATACTTACTAGTTGGGAAACCTGCATTTTGGTATCTGATCACCAGCGAAGCCTGCTTTAATCACACCAGAACCCTACGGAAGGGAGACAGCTTAGAAAAACGAAAGTTCACCAAAATGGACATGCATTGGGAGTGATGACTCATTTAATATGATTATTATATGAAATCATGTAAATAAAAGATTAAAAACACATTTATAACTTATTATAACATCATACGAATGAAATTAAACAGTAATATTATCGATCTTCGTAACGTTTTCATGAAAAACTGGAACAGCCAACTCGTGAAGATTTCGGTAAATGTTTAATTCTTAAGTAATTACATTGTCGATGACGACGGGCTGATTGACTATAACGTCGTTTAACTCCATTTTAACTTAAATTATGTTGCTGAGATCTAAAACAATTAGGTTTTGAGATAATTTCAATTCCGCCGTGTACATTCAGTTTCTTTTTACAGTTTACGTGACTGACTGAATGACATTAGTGACATTACATTATGGTTTTCGAGGTAACAATTTTAGCATTAACTATCGCTTTCTCGTTTTCGGTTATTATGATTCAGATAGTGCTATTTACGCTTGAGGTAAGAAAAATATAATTGCGTGGTTATGGAACGCGAAACAATGACATCAGACTGTTGTCTGCTATGGTTAGGCTAGACTTGCAAATCAAAATATTCCAACTATCTTTCTCGTCCAAAAGAGATGTATTAATATCCTAGTTACTATAAATATACTAAACGCTAATTATTTTCATATGATTATATTGATTTAGGTACATGTTGGAAAAAAATTACCATGAACGTAACTTGTTCCTACATACAATGGCAATGATATAAATACCTGTAAACGTTTAGAAATGAAATTTGAAAAGGTTTTAGAACGAAATAGTATCTCGCAAGGACTGTCAAAAAGTATGTCAAAAAAAATTGTTTAAATATTTTGAACAGTTTTTGTTAAAAAAATATGATATTCCTTATATATCTATCTTTATTCATAACTAATTGGATAACAACAGCTGCTGAACTGTACACTGATGGGGAATACTGTGATATATCTACAAAATCATGCGAATATCACGATGGAAATAGTGATAACAAGAAACTACTTTTTTACGATGTTAACCCGTTCGAAGGGTTTAATTTACGTAGAGACGTGTACATGAGGTTTGCTCTAATGATGTCGGAAGCGCAAAAGCGAGGGAAAACAAACTGGGAATTAGTTTTGCCGCCTTGGTATAACCTATATCATTGGAGGACTGATAAATACGTACCTATACCTTGGAACATATATTTCGATATAGATTCGTTAAAATCGTACGCTCCCGTTGTTGAAATGTACGAAACATTTAAAAAAACCAACAAGAAAGTTCTGGAAATCGATATTTTGTACGTGTTGGAAAATTTCGAGGACGCCTTCGAAAACGGTGTCTTCGAAGAGAAATGGCGAGTAATCGGCGAGTGTAAGTATGACGGACACTTTTGGGGCTACCAGAATATAACGGCAAAAGAAATAATCTGTGTCAAATTTCAAGGGAAAATTTCTAAACTATGGGAGTTGATATCGTTGCATCCAAGTAATAAAAAAGTTATGTTTGCGCACGGAGAGATTCCATTACATGATAGTTATGGTACAAAAAGTTATTGGGACTGCCGTAGAAGTATGAAATTTAACGAAAAACTCGTTGAAATCGCTGAAAAATACATATTAAAGCACTTAGACTGTGATACAATAAAATGTAATAACTATGTTAGCGTGCACTGGAGGCGTCAAGACTTTGCCCGTAGCCACGGGAATGACGTCCCTACGATAACCGGCACAGTGACACAGATAAACGAAATATTTAAAAAATATTCTCGTATCAAAAAGGTTTTTATAGCGACGGATGCTTCAATGTCCGAATTAAACAGCTTAGAGACACAATTGATGGATTTGGGGTATGATGTGCACTTCTTCATGCCGAGTACACATATTATGGAGGTATTCGGTGACGGTGGGGTTGCCATAATCGATCAAATTATATGTTCTCATGCTGTATATTTTATTGGTACCCACGAGAGTACGTTTACTTATAGAATTCAAGAGGAAAGGGAAATTATGGGTTTTGATAGTGATACTACGTTTAATAGGCTGTGTCCTGATTCTGGACAGTGTGAACATCCATCTAAATGGACTATAGTACATTAAAATTGAAATAACAAAAACAAGACAGACAAGATGTATGAAGGAGTTAAAATGCAAGAAGTTTGCTGTCTGAAAAGAGGCCATTTAATTGCTAATTAAAAACGAGTAAAAAAAGTATAGATATATCCTGAACACCATGTTATTTTATAATCAGTAGAAAGTTATATTACTTAACGTTATAAAGAAGTTGTGGTCTCATGTGTCCTCTACTACGTCGACATTGGCAGAATCACATTGGGCCTGACTCAACGGAAAGAGGCCATTAACACAAAAAAAAAAAAAAAACAGATTGGTCACATGGTCTCACTGCATCAGTTAGTTGTGGGATTGGTTCCAGGCAGTGGCAAATTTCAGAATTATGGCACTCATACATACCAAGCTTTGCTTAGTTTGGGATTTTAATACAATGAGTATCTGTTGTCAATTTTTTTTTTTAATATTGTGTATTCAGAATCATGCCACTGTAAAAAGCATTTAGAGGGAGACAAATGTTTGCAATATCTGGTTGTTAAGTATGTAATCTTTTTGTATGTATGTAAAAATCTCCCAAATTGGTTGAAATTCAAAATATTTCGATTTCTTTTTGTGACTTTTTACTACTACTTGACAGTTCTGCTATGTGTTCTGCCATTGTAAACAGATATAATGTCTAGTAATTAGTATTGTAAGTTTAAAGTAACATTTTAAAAATATTCTCATATATTGCACCTACTTATTATTTTATTTTTGTGAGGTTTTTTTCTTGTTATATAAATTGAAGACTTGTAGATATTGTAATGTAAAATATAAGAAGTTACCAGTGCCATATGGATACCAAAGTTAAATATATACTAACTTTATACAGTACTTTGATGTATTTTTTTTTAAATCCTGCAAAATGTCAATTAATTAATAGCACAAGGACAAATTCAATAAATATACACATACACATTATAAATAAAATGGGAGATGATCTCCGAATTCTTTGGTTTTTAACGAAATACAGTAAAATTTTCGGTTCTTCCCTCAGATTTTTTTAGGTTCTCTGAAGAATATATATATATTTTTTTTTTATCTTTATTCATGACCATGGATGCGAGTCCTTCAGTCGGATACATTATATATATATACAAAACATTTTCAACAAGTACAGTTTAGTTTACAAATTATAATAGTAATAGACCTACTGTAAAAAAAAATATAGAAATCATATTTTCTCGATAGTATTACAAATAAACTTAAATGGGATATAATAGTCAGCATTTGCCAATATGTCCTGAACACGGACTGAAGAATATAGACTATACAGAATTTTGTATTTTGTAATTTTCGACTCTTTTAGTAGTTTTTACCCAACTGCCCCAAATGAGAGTAAGTTTATTTGTTAACTGAATTGTGCTCAGCCGTGGAGGAAAAGTCACTGATTTTTGTACCGGTTCTTCTCAGTGGAAGCAGTATTTTCCAACAACATCCCCGTAACTTTTTATATAGGTATTTAAATAGAACAAAATTTGTTTTACTTGCAAAAAAGTTCTTAATATTAGAGTAAATAAAGATGTGAAATAGGAATTGTATCTTTACCTTCGAGAAATCAATAAAATATTTCATAAAAAGCTTGCAATTCTATAATCTCACTAACCTATTTGATTTTCAGTAGTTTTTAATAGATTTCCGCGATGGAATTAGTAGATTCGTATAATAAAAATGGTCGCACGGAACGGAAATTAATTAATATTTCTGTTCTGTCTATCAAAGCGCGGCGCGGTGTTAGATATCTCTGCGTTGTTTTTTAAAAAATATTCCTATTCTATGTCGTTGATTTGATTACTATATAATCTTGTGCTGGAGCCAATTAAACAGTTTTAATATACTGTGTTGTTTAATATCTAGTTAAACCGTTGAATTCATCAAAAATGGACGACGGTTGGAAGAAATTTGCGGTAAATGGTAAGTCAAACATTGTTATTATGACTTTTTGGATGATAATGATAAAAATACGCTTTTTTAAGACCGGCGCTTGCTAATCTATCAGAAAACTATCACCAGTAATAGCGCCCTTAATTTATTCGCTAAAAAAATGAATGTTTCAATTTAAGCATATAATAATTGTAAATTCGTGTTATTAGGGTTACATACCTCTAGAGAACAAGAGGAAGGGTTAATAAACCCTTACATTGTTATCCGGCTTTTTGTGAAGACCCCGGGAATTCTTATAAGGACCATTTGTTGACCCTTTTTCTCTGAGAACAAATCTCCCTCGTATTGAGGGGGAATGTGCCCAGTATAATGGCATTAGTGTCGCTCCCTATTACATATTGGGAACGAAATACGTTAGCGTTATGTGGGTGCACTGTATTGCACCTCAGCCTACCCCTCGAGGAATAGGAAGCCATTGGCATTATTATTTATTATTATTGTATGGAAATTATTACTTTTAATTGTTATTTTCTCTATTTACAGATTCTCTTACTTCATGGGTAAGTCATATTTTATTTTTAGGTTTATAGGTACCTACTTTTTTATTTATTTATTTATTATTAACCTTTAGATTAGTCTGATGCTATATAATGTTAGTGGTAGTTAAAAAAAAAAAAATCATCAGTAATTTTAAGTTTCTGCATCTGTGTGCCTTTTGGTCAAGGCCTCCCCCAGTCTTCTCGATTC
This sequence comes from Ptilodon capucinus, assembly GCA_914767695.1. Lineage (NCBI taxonomy): Eukaryota > Metazoa > Arthropoda > Insecta > Lepidoptera > Notodontidae > Ptilodon > Ptilodon capucinus. The sequence goes on from OU611837.1 coordinate 4,755,874, forward strand.
TCTCTCGCTTGCAGCCACCCTTGTCCGGGTTCTGCCAGTCATTCCGACAATTTCATCTTCCCAGCGTCGAAGTTGTCTTCCTCTTTTTCTATTCCCATCTCTTGCGTACCATGTGGTGATAATTTTGCTCCATTTGTCTGGACCCCTTATGATTGGCCCGGCCCACGTCCATTTCAGATGTTTGATTTTGGAGGTACCCACTTTTGTATATATAAATTGCATTTATGATATCATCAGACAAAACATACTCATCATATGATCCCAAACTAAGTTGTGTTTCGATCCAGTAGTAGTATAGTAGTATATAAGGAAAAACCGGCCAAGTGCGAGTCGGACTCGCGCACGAAGGGTTCCGTATCATTATCTATAAAAACGGCAAAAAAATCACGTTTGTTGTATGGGAGCCCTCTTAAATAAATATTTTATTCTGTTTTTTAGTATTTGTTGTTATAGCGGCAACAGAAATACATCATCTGTGAAAATTTCAACTCTCTAACTATCACCGTTCATGACATACAGCCTGCTGACAGACGGACGGACGGACGGACGGACGGATGGATGGACGGACGGACGGACAGCGAAGTCTTAGTAATAGGGTTCCAGTTTTACCCTTTGGGTACGGAACCTTAAAAAAGATGTAAACTTCACAATTTGTAAGTGCACCCATGGGCCTATACAGAATAAATGATTTGACCTTGGTGTGTTCTGTATAATATACTTATTTCAGACATCAAGTGGAGATATAACATCGAGCACCGACCCTGTCGTACCCAGGCCTATGGCAGTGGATACTCCCAAGAGACCGTACCCAGGGAACAAGTGTAAGTAATATCATTACTACCAGAAGCAGTGGCAGCCGAGTGGTTTACCTGATAAAACACCACTGTGGTTTAGAATCAACTGTATTTTAGAACTACCATAGACAACATCATAGATAGATAGATAGAGTTCTCTTTATTGTACACACCAAACAAATAGAATAATACAACATTCTTATTTCTAAATACAGTAGCTATGTACAATTGGGCGGTCTTATCGCTAAAAGCATACATACAATCATAGACAAATAGTTACACAATGGTTATACAGAGGGTGCTGATGGACATACAATATAATTTTGTTAAGCAAATATCTAACAGAACGCCAATCAAAGTGTGCAGGTTCAAATCCCGGCTCGCACCTCTGGGTTAAATGTGCGAATCTCATTTTTCATGCGAGATGATCACGTAATGAAACAGTGAAGGAAAAAAACGTGAGGAAACCTGCATGTCTATAGAAGGCGTGTGAAGTTGACCAACCATGCCTGTGTCAGTGTGATGGACTATAGCTGAAAATACCCCCCAATGTGACCGGTATAATGGTCAGCTCGCCCCCTATTACATTGGGACCAAAATACATCGGCGAAGTGTGGGTACCTGCCTACCCTTTCGTGGAATATAGGCCTGATGGTGCTGTAATAAATGTTCAGATGGAGAGCCTCCAGCGAAGAGGGTGACGCAATCTATTCCCCTCGGTGCTGGCTTCAACTGGAATTTACAGGTAAATATATGGTAGCAGATATCCAGGGGTCATCATCATAGCGTATGGCAATCCCTGCTTGGATCAGATGTCTATGTCCAGATTTTTTAGCCAGCTTTCTGCGTTAGCGGTGAAGTTGTGCAGCTCGGCGATGCCACCGGGAAAACAGCGAAGTGGGCATTCATTCACAACGTGGGAAAGAGTTTGGTCAGGTGTTCCACAGTCGCAATTCGGTGACTCCCTTAGACCCCATTTGTGAAGGTGGTGATTTGTTCTCCCGTGGTTGGTTCTGAACCGGTTTAACCGGGTCCACGCTTTTCTGTTGGCATTAAAGCCGGGTTGCTTTTTTGCAGGGTCAGTGACTAGACCTGCATCCAGGGGTGAAAGGCTAGTAGTATAAACCTGAGCGACATTTTTGTTAATTTTACAGTAGAGCATACTCATTCGACGCAGGAAAATGCGCTGATTCAAAATATGTATAAATAGCAGTGGTAGCCGAGTGGTCGAACGCACGCCTTGCAAATCAAAGTGTGCAGGTTCAAACCCCGGCTCGCACCTCTGGGATTTATGTGCGAATCTCATTTACATCCGAGATTACCACTTGCTATGAAACGGTGAAGGAAAACATCGTGAAGACACCTGCACGTCTATAGAAAGGCGTGTGAAGTTCACCAACCCACACTGGGCCAGCGTGGTGAACTTTAGCCCAAAAATCTCCCTCGTATTGAGGGGGGCACATTCCCCGGTATAATGGCAATAGGTTCGCCCCCTGTTACATTGGGACCAAAAATACATCGGCGAAGTGTGGGCGCACTACAGTGCACCTCTGCCTTCCCCTTTGGGGAATACATGTGGGAATACATTTCATGTGCGAATCTCATTTACATCCGAGATTACCACTTGCTATGAAACGGTGAAGGAAAACATCGTGAGGAAACCTGCACGTCTGAGGGAACTTGACTAGTTCTCGATAGATGTGTGAAGTCTGCCAACCCGCACTGGGCCAGCGTGGTGGACTATGGCCTGAATCCCCCTCGCATTGAGGGGAGGCCCGTGCCCAGCAGTGGGACATTAAAAAGGGCTGTAGTTATTATTATATAAAATATGTATACACGGTTCAGAAGTCCGAAATAATACTTTGACGTGCGCATCAGTATCGCATATACAACAGAATGGTATACATTTTTTTATCGAAATTCGATCATGTTTTCAGAACTTTTTTTTCGTCGTAAATTTCTACTATAACACGTAATATCTCGAGTCCTATGTTAAATTTGCATGTTCTGTTTTGTGAATATTGGTAGTCGCCCCTCGTAAGTGTAGTTTACACTGCTGAATAGGGTTATGGATGTACCCAAAGGCCAGAACACGATACCTGTTACAAAAATTCAAAGGTCTATAACTCAGAAACTATGATAGTTAGGTATAATCTGTTTTCACTAAGCATCCACATATTAGCTACCTTATATTATTTCGGACCTCTGATACACTCTGTATAAGTCGATATCGCCGAAAAGTGTCGCTTCAGTCAAATAGCCTTTCACCCCTCGATATGTTATTTGTAAAGTATAATATACTAGGGACATCAAAATCAAACGAAATTCAACCTTATTTCATTGTAATATAAATGAGTTTGCCTTCAGACGCAAGCCTACGAGGCTGATGTGATCAAACCGAACTGAATAGATTTTTAATTACAATGAAAAATCTACCTTATTTTATTGTAATTAAGTCCGTTTTTGCCGTCAGACGCTAGCACACGCGGCCGACGCCGTGGAGTCCGGAGGCAAGTCTCCAGTATCGGCTCTGAACGAGCTGGGTCTTAGGGTCTCTTATACTGTACTGAGACAGGCTGGACCAGCGCACTGTCCTTGCTTCAACGTCGCCGTCAAGGTAAGTAAAGCATAGAGTATGAGAAAAAATTAGAGTGGCGTCACTGGCGCGCTTAAGAAAAAAAAAACAAAAAAAACCGGCCAAGGGTTCCGCACCATTATCTTTAAAAACGGCAAAAAATCACGTTTGTTGTATGGGAGCCCCTTAAATATTTATTTTATTCTGTTTTTTAGTATGTGTTGTTATAGCGGCAACAGAAATACATCATCTATGAAAATTTCTACTCTCTAACTGTCCTGTCCCTGTGTGTGCGCGCTGGCACATTAAAACGCAGGGGGTCGTTTATAATTCCTTTTAATTTAGCAGTGTGATTCGGGTACAGGTAAATAACAATATTTGGACGCGATGCGACACGCATCCGCCGTGTGTTCTGTCCGTTTTGTAACTGTTGCGGGCCGCGGCGCGGCCGGGTCTCGCGCGCCGCCGCCCCGCCTCGCCGCTCCCCGCTGTCGCCCGCCGCGCGGGGTATTGTCGCTAGTCGCGTGAACATCCTGGGGCCCCTGGAAGGCTGTCGGCTTCCAGCTTCTCGTCCGGTAGAAGTACCAGTTTATTGACAGCGCGCCGAAAGGTTCCCTTCTGTGTTTTTACGTCCACGACTCGTACTGTATTGTCAACGCCTGGGTACAGTTGGGCGACTCTTCCTAAATGCCATTTTAGCGGTGGAGCTTGTTCGTTCTTTAATATCACCATGTCGCCGACTTTGACGTCACGTTCTTTGTTACGCCATTTTGTTCGGGTCTGAAGCTCGGCGACGTATTCCTTACTCCATCGCTCCCAGAATTGTTGTCGTATTTTTTCTATGAGTTGGAATCGATTGGGTCTAGCGATGTCCACGACTTCTGATGGGACCGACATGAGAGGCCGACCGATAAGGAAATGGCCGGGAGTGATGGGATTAAACTCTTGCGGATCAGAAGAGAGAGGGTAAAGGGGGCGTGAGTTAAGGGTTGCCTCTATTTGTGCAAAGAGTGTAGTTATCTCTTCAAACGTTAATGACGCATTACCAGCTATTCTTTTTAGATGATACTTTGAGGATTTAACGCCCGCTTCCCAAATTCCCCCAAAATTAGGCGAGTACGCCGGAATAAATTTTATAATAATGCCTTCGTTACTAGCGTAGTCACAAACGGGCTTACGACTCGACCGTATTATCCTACCCAATTCATTGTTTGCGCCTACGAAGTTTGTACCATTATCGCAATGTATTGTATGGGGTTTGCCACGTCTAGATACGAACCGTCGTAAACATAATATGAAGGCTTCAGTGCTGAGGTCACTCACTACCTCTAGATGGATCGCTTTAGTTAGAAGACAAACAAAAATACATAAATAACATTTAGTAATGCGATTGCCACGTCCCTTTTTAGAAGAAATCATAAATGGCCCGGCAAAATCGGTACCACATGTATAGAATGGAAAGGTAATATTAGTTCTATCTGGTGGCAATTGCCCCATGATGGGTTGTAACGTCTTCCCTCGAAAACGTGTACATATTGTACATGACTTAGTGACGCTACGGGCTAATGTTCTGCCACCTAAAGGCCAGAAACTTTCACGAATAGAGGCTAATAATAATTGTGGGCCTGCGTGAAATAAGCGGTGGTGCTCGTGTCTCATCAACAGCTTAGTGAAATGATGCTTACCATTCAAAATTACTGGATGTTTTTTATTAAAATCATATTTGGAGAACTTAATACGACCACCGACTCTTAGTACACCGTCAGCGTCTAGAAATGGATTTAAAGGTAATATTTTAGACTTGTGATGTAGCTTATCACCACTAGTAATAGTTAGAATATCTATATTAAAAGATTCTAATTGACACAACTTAATTAAAATTAACTGGGACTTGTCAAGTTCCTGTACTTGCAGAGGACCTGATAATTTAGTGTTAATTTTATTTATATTATTTATAAAACGTAAAACATATGCAAAACTTCTTTTTAAATGATTATAGTTTGAATATCTAGTAAAATTTATTAATTTAGGATTTTCAATATTAACGTGAACTTTAAGTTCGGGTACGTCTACCGATAAATTTTCTATTTGTGGCCACTCTGTGTACTCCTTTTTTAGGAAAGGAGGACCTTCCCACCACACGCAAGACGATTGCATAAGGTCTTGAGGTTCGACACCTCTCGATGCTAGGTCAGCGGGGTTCAGGTGAGTGGGAACGTGTCTCCATGTATGGCCGGCTGTGAGCTCGTTTATCTCTTGTATTCTATTACATACAAAAGCCTTTAGTAATTTTTGTGGAGTTTTAATCCAGCATAAAACAATAGACGAATCTGTCCAATAGACAGTCCGATCGATTTTTAAATTGAGTACCTTTAATAATTTGGAACATAAACGAGCCCCCAACAGCGCTCCACAGAGCTCCAGTCGCGGTATGGTTATAGCCTTGATAGGCGCGACTCTGGCTTTGGCACACAGCAGCTTAACTGAAATAGTATTGTCATGATTAATGGAACGAACATATACACAGGCACCGTATGCATCCTGTGATGCGTCCACGAAACAATGTAGTTCAATATAAGTAGGCGAGCTACACATGACATTACGATTTAATTTTAATTGAGATAATTGAATTAATTTATTAGCAATATTCGACCATTGCTTAGCAAGATCAGATGGCACCGGGTCATCCCAGTCCAGTTTAAGGGTCCACAGATTCTGTAGAATTATTTTAGCTTTAATTACACAAGGACACAATAGTCCTAACGGATCAAATATTGTACAGGTCAACTTTAAAGTAGATCTTTTAGTTATAGGCAAATCAGAATTTAAATCAATAGAATAATGTAATGTATCTTGTTTAGGTGACCATATTAGACCTAACACACTAGATTCCTTGTTTAACAAGGGTGAATCGCACGTATCACTTTGATTCAGATTAGGCGCGTTAGACATTACTTTATGTAGGGGAAAACATGCTGAATTCAAAATCTGTGTTACATTATCATGAATGTGCTTGATGCCTTCTTCAGTAGAGGATCCAGTAGCTAAATTATCGACATATATGTCGTGTTCAATGACAGAGGCTATAGTTGGATCAGAACATTCTCTCGATAGCTGAAGAAGACATCGCGTACTGAGAAAAGGCGCAGAGGCTGTACCATAGGTGACAGTATTGAGCTGCAAGACCTTGATAGGCTCAGCATCATCGTCCCTCCAAACAATAAGCTGCAGATGGCGCTGGGATGGATCTATCTCGATTTGTCTGTAATGTTTTTGAATATCAGCTGTTAATACATATTTATGGCAACGAAATCTCATTAACATAGATAGGAGATCATCCTGGACTACGGGTCCAATCAGTTGGATGTCATTTAATGATTTACCTGAGGTAGTCTTGGCCGATGCATCAAAGACAACCCTCAGTTTTGTGGTCTCACTTTTTTCTCTAATGACAGCATGATGCGGTAGAAAGTATCCAAAACTAGGCTTATCTACTTGACATAAGTGACCTAAATTAGAATATTCTTTGATAAAATCTTTATATTGTTGTTTAATTAAAGGTAGTTTAGATAATCTTTTTTCCAAATTATAGAAGCGCTTCTTCGCTTGATTAAAAGAATCACCGAGTGCCTTCTCAGGTTCCTCCTTGAAGGGAATTTTAACGGAAAATCGACCAGTAGGCAACCTACGCACGTTCTCTAAGAAATGAACTTCACATAAATTTTCTTCAGTAGTTGGGGAAACCTTTTCCGGGTGAAGTTCATCTATTTGCCAAAATAACTTAAGTGAATCATGTATTTCTCTACTAAAATTACAATGAACTCTTTGTTTTGGCTCTGGTGGTACATTGCCAATAGGCCCAGACACTAACCATCCTAACTGAGAACTTTGCAAGATAGGTTTATTGAACCCTAATTTAATTTGTTCGGAGCCTACAATATCCCAGAACACATCCGCCCCTAGCAGAACATCTATATTGGAGGGACGATGGTACCCAGGATCTGCAAGCTCAATATTCATAGGTAAGTTTAAATTTTTACAATCAACATTTATTGATGGCAGTAGGCCAGTAATCTGTGGTACAACAAGGCACTTTACACCTATGTTGAATAAACCAACACGAGAACGAATAGTGAGATTACAACGTTCACTAATACTAAACTTAAAATTATTAATTCCAGACACCGTCATAGAACTTATGTTATCAATAGGTAAACCAATTTTTTGTTTTAAATTTTCTGTCATAAACGATGACTGGCTACCCGTGTCTAACAAGCAACGTGCTTGATAAACCTTCTTATTACATTCATTAATAATATCTACAACCGCTGTACATAAAAGAACTTGTCCGACTGAGACGACTGAGAGTGAGATTGGCAAAGATGGAACAGGTAGGTTCTCTACCTCCGATGAATTATTTATAGATTTTGGCTTATCAACGTGTAATAATGAATTGTGTTTCGATTTACATAAACGACAAGTGGCTCTAAGGCGACACTGAAAGGAATTATGGCCCTTACGTAAACAGTTAGAACACAATTTCAAACGTGATGCCTCACTCTGCCTATCCTCTATAGACATATCTTTAAACTTAGAACATAAATACACTAAATGACTTTGATTACAGATCGCACAAGGGGGATGATTAGAGTTGGACGTGGCAATGGCAATATTAGTTTCATCACAGGACGCAGGAAATGTTTTTATAACGTTGGGCTTATTCTGACCACCCCGTTGCGGATATACCGGTTTATCATTCCTACTGACTAAAGTGGTTTCTAAAATAGCTGCCCTATTTCTTAGATACTGAAAAAACTCATCCAAAGTAGGTAAGCTAGAAAGGGTTCCCTTATGCTCTTCCCACTTGCTGTTGGTAGTAGTATCTAACTTGGATGAAACTATATATATAACAATAGCGTCCCAACTAGAGGTAGGTAGTCCCAAGGCGTCTAGTGATCTCAAATTCTTAGTAACAATATCAATAATAAATCTTAAAGCCTTATAAGACTCTCTTGTTAATTGTTCAATAGAAAATAGTGACTTAAAATGGTTATTAATCAAAATATTTTTATTATCATATCTTTCACATAACAAATCCCATGCAATAGAGTAATTTTTAGAAGTAAATTCAAGTGATTTAATCACAACAAGGGCACTCCCTTCGAGCGATGACCTAAGATAGTGAAATTTACTTATTACTGGTATAGAATTGTTAGAATTAATCAATGAGTCAAAAGTATCTTTGAACTCGAGCCATTGTAGGTAATTACCATCAAAGGATGGGAGTTTAATAGTTGGCAACTTAATATTATTATTATCATGAAAACTACAGACACTAGAATGAGCATCAGACTCTTGAATAACTGCCACCGGGCTAGTTGATTCAATTAATTCTTGAATTATAGATAAAATTGATATGAATCTGGTTTCAATAGTGTCTCTTTCTATCAATTGTTTATCTAAATCATCACAGTTAGCTTCAATATCAGATTGAATATCATCAAATGATGAAAATAATGCTTGGCATTTCTCTAAACGAATATTTAATTCTTTAACTTTAGTACGTTTTAGTTCAGTAATATCCATTGATTGAAGAGCCTCTATATTTTGTGTCATTACAGTTAGACGGCCCTTAATAGAACTACGTTTACGAATAAGATGCGAAACATCTTTGCCCTCTTGGGCTTTATCAAAATTATCATCACTATCAGTGGCCATTATAAATAGTAAACAATGAAGTAGGTAAGCAAATAAATGTGCAGATCCAACCAGTTATGCGTGGTGTGATCCAGCACGCGGTCAGTCGCTGTCCGTAGCACGTCGCACGAGAAGGCTGCCCTGATGCCGGCCGCGGCAACCGCAAGAGTCGGCAGCAGGTGCAGCGCGTGAAAGTAGGTAGCTACGTCGCAACCGCTAGCAATACCTCGTTCAGCTGTGAACAGTTTCGGCAAAAGGCTTTGAAACGAAAGCTAGCAACGAATACACTATCACTCAGCCTGTGGAAATTGGTAGGTAAATACCTAAAAAAGGCGCACACAAAACCCAAAGAAAAGTAGGTAGGTAGTATTCGTAGGATATATGACCAATTATAGGCGCAGAGAAACACAATAGGCACACCCAAATAGGCAATAGGCACACCCAAAAATGTAGGTACACAAAATGGCGTATCAAAAGTTAGGCGTGCTTGCGTGGGGCGTGCAGTGAGCGCGTGATCATAACCTAAGCGTGCGAGGTAACAATGTTATATTTTGGCAATCCGTACGTATTTCACGTAAAAGTTGGCATCACTTGTTGTTATTAGGCAAGTAAATGCGATATAACGTGTTAAAATAGCGAATTAAATCCTCAAAGTAATGAAAATTGGTACCTTAGGTAGATAGGTGCGTATGGTACGCGTAGTCCTATGTTAAATGAGTTACAAATACACTGCACAAACTTTGCACAAATAGATTAGGAAACGGAGGGGATTGTGAATAGGAACCGCACTTCCCTCGGAACGACCTCCCGTCGTAGATAGGTAGCCGATGCTCGCCTCGTCTTCCACGCAGTAATCTTGACTGGGGCTGTACCGGGCACAGGGTCGACAGCTCGCTCGCTCGTTGTATGTTGCTCGGCAAGACGGCTGTCCTGTCACGGTCGCCAATTAATGTGCGCGCTGGCACATTAAAACGCAGGGGGTCGTTTATAATTCCTTTTAATTTAGCAGTGTGATTCGGGTACAGGTAAATAACAATATTTGGACGCGATGCGACACGCATCCGCCGTGTGTTCTGTCCGTTTTGTAACTGTTGCGGGCCGCGGCGCGGCCGGGTCTCGCGCGCCGCCGCCCCGCCTCGCCGCTCCCCGCTGTCGCCCGCCGCGCGGGGTATTGTCGCTAGTCGCGTGAACACTGTGTTTATACATCAGAATTTCTGATGTATAAACACAGGGGTCGAAACTGGTCAGTAAAGTCGGTTAAGGCTGGTTTTCCTGTCACGCTGACGGTCGGCGCGTAGCTTGTCAGCGCTGATCGGTCAGCGCGACTCAAAAACGCTACCTGTAACTACATACAAATTGAGCCATCAGCGCTGACGGTGCGCCGTCGGCGTAAGACTAAAACCAGCCTAAAGTCAGTTTTTTTTTAATAGTCAGTATTTTAGACTCTGAAAAACTAATTTTCCTGTAAAAGGTCTTGTGTCTTCAAAGAGTTACATACGCACGATCCTTTTACTACGGACATTCTTACTTCTTGCCTGACGGTAGGACTCAATATTACAAAGCCACTTTGGGGACGGACGGACAGCGAAGTGGGTAATAGGGTTCCCGTTTTACCCTTTGGGTACGGAACCCTAAAAAAAGCAAAAAAACAAACAACAGATGGTAGTGTTGCGCGCGCAGGTGGCGGACATGTCGTTCGAGGGCGGCGGGCACAGCAAGCGCGAGGCGCGCGCGGCGGCGGCGCGCGCGTGTCTGGCCGCGCTGGTCGCGCGCGCCGGCCGCGTGCTGCCCGCGCCCGCCCGCCACCAGGACTTCACCAGCGACGACCTACCCAACACCACAGGTAGGGCACACAACTAGACTACACCACTTACTACTACTAACACCTGTGGGGCTAGCACGTCAAGACTAAAGGTCGTGGCACACTGTACCGGCACTGTCACGGCACAACTGTGCGGCACGGCGTTGTCTCGAATTTTGGCTACCGCTAGCCGCCAGCGCGCTAACGACGCGTCGCCCGCGAGGTGCAATGGCATTTGCGCCCAGCACTTGCACGTTTTCATAATGTCTCAGTTTACATTGCGAGAACTACGATGCGGCGTTGTTTCGCTCGCAGGGGCCTGGCGGGTGGCTCGCAGTCGGCGGGCTGTTAGCACGCTCGAAGCGCGCGGGCGGAGACCTAACAACTAGGGTTGCCAACTATTTTTTTCGAAAATATAGTATTTTCCAGCCAGAGTCGTAAAATTATTAGTACATTGCTCAAAAATATTGTACATAAACAAAAATCCTACAAAAAAGTGTCAGTCAGTCAAAAAAAAAAAGTCAAAACAATGCGGCACCATTTTATGCGGTTACCGCGGTACGTAAAGAAGACCTACTTTTGTTTGTGAAAACGTCTTTCACTTGACAGTAGTTAACAGACAGTTTCGTTTAGTTGTTGCTCCGTTCCGAAACACGTTATTGTATAGTACGCGCAAATATCCGTGCAAGGCACAAAAATATAGTACTTTAGCGTACTATACATTTATTCAACAATATATAGTACTCAGAGCTAAAATATAGTACAATACTATATTTTATAGTACGGTTGGCAACCCTACTAACATCTCAAGTTGTTGGGTAGAGGTCCGCGCGGTGACAACCCGCCGTTGACTTTATGTATTGACGTTATGAAATATATCATACGACATACGATTTAATGTTCAAATTTAAATGAAAATTTAATTGCTAGGTTAGAGCGGTGCCGTTACGGTGCTTGCATAATGTGCCATGACCTTAAACCTCTGTCACGGACTCGCTCGCTTGCTCCCTAGTCTTATTACATAATATACTCCACACATCTCTATCTTCTGCCAGATCAGTCCATCCCTCCAGGTAACGGTCTAGGTCATCGCACCACCTTTTTCTGGGTCGACCACGGCGGCGGTGTTCGTTATCTGGGCTCCAGTCGGTACAAATTTTGGCCCACGTGTAGTTGTATCAAATGCGCCAAGACTAGACTTATACAAACATATCACACTCACGCCTGTATCCCATGGGGGTAGGCAGAGACCACCGTTTGCCACATGCTACGATCCTGACATACCTTCTTCGCTTCATCCACACTCATACATCTTTTCATGCACTCCCGTCGGTTGAGGGTGCTACGGACTTGACCTTTCTGGAAGAGACCGTTAATCTGGTCGTGAAAGGTCCTCCTTGGGCGCCCTCTTCCGACATTTCCACTCACGTTTGCCTGGTATATTTCTTTCGTCAGTCTACTTTCATTCATCCTCTCTACATGGCCAAACCACCTCAACATACTTTTCTCAATCTTAGTCACCACTTCATCCTTCAGCTTACATTCATCTCGTATCTTGCTATTACTAGTCTTATGTCACAGAATATGTTGTTTCCCTCCCTTTCTCTCGCTTAAGATAAGGCAGAGAGCGAGCGAGCGAATCCGCAGACAGAGGTCTTATCTTGACATGAGTGCTTTACCCCCTGGTGTCATCCATTCTTTTAAGACGACCCCAGGTCTGTAACTAGAGTTGAATTTGGTATTTTTAAATTAGGGCATTGTGATTTCAATGTAGGGCATTGTACCACAATGCCCCCCCCCCCCCCCCCCCAGATACTGCCAGGCCCTGGATGATCCTCCTCTTTAAACTTTACACATATAAATTGATCTTGGTTTGTATTCACAGTATCAGAGTTCCAATGTTTGGAGACGAAGGCTACAGCGCCAATAGGCATCAACAATCCGGATAACATGATCACAGGTATGGCATCTATAATAACAAGGCGTTTCAGAAGTCCGAAATAATATTTAAGGTATATATATCGAGGGGTGAAAAGCTATTTGACTTAAGCGACACTTTTGGGCGATTTTGACTTATAATACATATTTGGAATCAGCTAATTTTTCTGCGTCGAATGATCTCCTGTAAACGTTAAAAATGTCTCTTAAGACAAATTGCCTTTATAATCGAATTCTTCTGCACCCACGCTTGGCCGATGTATCTTGGTCCCAATGTAATAGGGGGCGAGCCTATTACCATTATACCGGGCACATTCTCCGATTTTTGGGCTATAGTCCACCACGCTGGCCCAGTGCGGGTTGGTGAACTTTACACGCCTTTTCTATAAACGTGCAGGTTTCCTCACGATGTTTTGCTTCACCGTTTCATAGCAAGGGGTAATCTCGGATGAAAATGAGATTCAGAATCAGAATATTTTTTATTCATATAAACCAATACAGGCACTTATGAATCGTCAATAAATAGTAAAAATAGTAGCTCTACCACCCATTCGGAATGCATTTCCTATGGAGAAGAATGGACACGAAACTCCATGGGTGCTTTTTTTAAAATAAGGATTTAAATTTTTGTGTTTTTCTTAATTAACAATTATACAATATAAAGTTAATGAGGCTATACATTCTCAAAACACAATTAAATCACTAAACAAACTACGTGTTGAACAAGATTTAAATGTAGGAAGGAGGAGAAAAACGGGACAAATAGCTAAAATCCCTTAAACTAGTTCCTGTGGAGCCGGACCAGCGCCTGACCAAGCGTGTTTATCCTCTAAATAATCACCTATTGTGTAGTATGCGCGCCTGCATAGTGTATGTCTAATGCAAGTTTTAAATTTAGTTTCATTTAGGTTAATGACGTTAGGGGGAATTTTACTATAAAATTTGACACAGTACCCCATAAAAGATGTGTGACATTCGCACATAATACCAGAGGTGCGAGCCGGTGTTTGAATTTCAAGGCACTTTGATTGCAAGGCGTGCGTTCGACCACTCGGCTGCCGCTGCTCTACCCATTGATATGGTCTATATCTAGATCCTCCAATGCCTTCGACGGTGTCTTCGCCATCCACCGCGCTGTTCGGCGCTGGCATGGTGCCAGCCGCCCTGAAGAGCCCCATCAACCTGCTATACGAGAACTACCCTGGTCTCACCTTCCACTGCACCTTCGGAGACGGATCACCCTTGGAGCTGGCCCAGGGTAAGTCCACCAGCGCGCCGCGAGACTTATCATACATCGTCATTATACTATCTGCCCCCTTACCACCACAGAGTACATTTTTGAAAACTGTGTACTATGCGATTCAAATGAGAATAGGATCGACTTTGCGCCATGTTGTTACGTCATAGCTGTCAATTCTAACCAGTTTGGTAGGGTGAGCAAAACGATATATTATTTTAAATAAAATTTATTTGCAAAGGTTGAGTGAAAAATCCACTCAGTCGCACGACGAAGCACACTAACAACGATAAAATGGCGACTGGCGTCCTTATTTTATTTTCTTTAATAATTTTGGCTTCTAGGCCTTTGCGCCAAAAATGAAAATAAAAAAACGTTATGGGGTGGTTTTAAAAAAATGAATGATGACTTTAAATTTGTTTAATGATACACTCTACAAATTTCGCAAACTGATCTTGTCATCGTTGGTGCGTCAATGATAGCCTTCTAGTCACTCATCACATTTAATTTAATTTATTTTTTATTGTCACATTCTTATTTTTCATTTATTACCAATGTTCCTTTTATGTTATTCCTCTTACTTGTGCATGTTGTGGCACCTTTGTTAACTGTGCATTTAGTTTTCCCATATTTGTATTTTATATTAATGTGTTATTAATGCTACAGTTTTTGGATGTCCTGTTAAATAAATAAATAATGAAATATTATATAAAGACAATTTGCTACTAATTTAACCTTTTTATTTAAAATTTATGAGACTATTATTATTTATATGCAAATAAGATTTTTTGCAAACCGTACTTTTCAAGTGATATTTGACATATAGAGGTTATTGACATTCCTATTCTTATTTGGATCGCATGGTAAGGGAGTAATTGTTGTGTTTGTCGGCAGCTCCGCTGCAGCTGAGTCACAGCATGAGGTTCAAGGTCGTCTGCCAAATCAAGGACCAGAAATTTGAAGGTTATGGTAAGCATACATTTGCTATTTGTCCCGTTTTCCTCCCACTTCCTACTAGGTATGTTTCTTGAAGGGAAAAAATCGATGAATAAATAATCGATTTTTAATATTTAGAGAATCGATTATATTAAAAATCAAAAGAAATAATCGCTTAGTATAAAAATCGTTAATTTTTTCACATCCCTGACAGATGGCGCTGTTTGTTTTAAAACTGAGAAACAAACCAAGTCTGTTTGCAAAATTCGAATACAGATGCCGCTGTTTGCAAAATTTCATTAGGGATGTGACTTGGACGGGGAAAAATCTATGATTACGATCGAAAAAATCGATTATTAAATAATCGATTATTCTCTCTCTTTAAAATAAATCGTTTTAAAAAAATGTTTTTTTATATTTAGATAATCGATTATTTAAAATTGATTATTTTTTCGCATCCCCGGGTAAAGAGTAACCATAGAGTTACTTGTTGCCAAGTGTGGGCGCACTGCGGTGTACCTCTGCCTATCATTGCGGGGTGTACAGGCGTGATGATGATGTATACATTGACCAGGGTCCAGCAAGAAGTTGGCCAAGCTGGCGGCTGCCAGATCAGCTCTCGCCGTCCTGGAGGACTGTCGCGTGGACACTCCCAATAATGTCGTCACCGGCTTCCTGCCTCAGAACCTGGCAGACCATATCGGCAAGTGAGTATTGAAATGTGTCTGTCAGCCGCCATCTTTATCACGTTCATCACCCAACTTTAGAGTTCCGTACCTAAAAAGGAAAAAACGGAACCCTTATAGGATCACTTTGGTGTCCTTCTGTCTGTCTGTCAAGACCCTTTTTCTCAGAAACGCGTGAAGGTATCAAGTTAAAATTGATAACAGAGCCTTATGTCTGCAGTCCCTTGGTGCCCTAAAAATATCAAACTTGTAGATTAACGCGATCAAAAGATACGGCTGTTTATGTTGCATTTTCAGTACTGCACGGGAATCAAAAACCTATAGGGTACTTCCCGTTGACCTAGAACCAAGAAATTTGGCAAGAAGCAAGGTCTTATAGCACACGTGAAGGAAAAAATCCGAAAACTGTAAATTTAATGTTAAAAAATGTTTTTTGCGATTACAAACTTGTTTTGTAGTTACTTTGTATAAGGACACCTGTACACCAACTGCAAAGTTAAGTTTGTCTCTCTATCTAGTTTATCTTTTTGTTATAGTAATGCTCGGTGCTTTCACAGTTTAGGTACGGAAGCCTCGGTGCGCGAGTCCAGCTCGCACTTGGCCGGTTTTTTTTTAAGTGAAACATCTACAGACTGTTTGGCTGTTCCAGAAGTCCGAAATAATACTTTGGCGTTTGCATCAGTATCGGGTATACAATTGAATGGTATAAAAATTTGATCGAAATTCGACCATGTTTTTCCAACTTGGTTTTCGTCGTCAATTTCTATAACTCGTAATATCTCGAGTCCTATGTAAAATTTGCATGTTCTGTTTTGTGAATATTGGTAGCCGCCCCTAATAAGTGTAGTTTACACTGCTGAATACGGTTATGGATGTACCCAAAGGCCAGAACACGATACCTGTGACAAATATTCAAAGGTCTATAACTCAGAAAGTATGATAGTTAGGTATAAACTGTCTTCACTAAGTTTCCACATATGAGTTACCGTATAGGTACCCAAAGTATTATTTCGGACTTCGGATGATACAATGTGTGTTGTTTGGATAACAGGTTGGTGAATGAGAAGTTTACTGATGTGATGAAGAATGATTTGGTTCACTCCAAGAGGAAGGTCCTCGCAGGCATCGTTATGACTATAGATAGCAAAATTGAAGGGGCTAAGGTGAGATAATTCGTGTTTTAAAACCATACCATAACCTTTTTTATTTTCATTTTTGGCGCAAAGTCTGGGCCTTTGCGCCATGCCAAAATTATTAAAGAAGAGAAAATAAGGACGCCAGTCGCCATTTTGCTTTTGTTAGAGTGCTTCGTCGTGCGACTGAGTGCATTTATCACTCAACCTTTGCAAATAAATGTTATTTAAAAAATATCTTGGTTTGCTCACCCTACCTAACTGGTTAGAATTGACAGCTATGACGTCACAATATGGCGCAAAGTCAATCCTATTCTCATTTGAATCTCATAGTATACAGGGTGTATCAGAAGTCCGAAATAATACTTTGGGTACATATACGGTAGGTCATATGTGAATGCTCAGTGAAGACAGATTTTATCTAACTATCATGGTTTCCAAGTTGTAGATCTTTGAATATTTGTCACAAGTATCATGTTCTGGCCTTTGGGTACATCCATGATCCTATTAAGAAGTGTAAACTACATTTAAGAGGGGCGGCTACAAATATCCACAAAACAGAACATGAAAATTTAACGCAGAACTCGAGATATTACAAATTATAGAAATCGGCTACAAAGAAAAAGTTGAAAAAACATGTTCGAATTTCAATCAAATTTTTATACTATTCAATTGCATACCCGATACTGATGCAAACCGTAAAGTATTATTTCGGACTTCTGAAACACCCTGTATAGTAATAATGTTAAAAAACTTTCTAAACACAAGTTTTTTTTAAATTGCCCTTTTGTTTTCGTGTTCTCCTCAGCAAGCCCTTTCATTAGATACCCATACTGTGGTAGTGCAGAAAAAATAACTATTCCGCCATCTTGGATAATCCGCCATATTGGAATTAGAATGACGTCACATAGCTGAGCATGCATTGTCATCCAAAATAAGCGTGTATACCAAATTTCAGCTCAATCGTTTAAAGGTAACTGATTTAAAATTCAGTTGCAAGATTCCACCCAGAAATACTACTACTACTACTACAGCCCTTTTAACGTCGCACTGCTGGGCACGGGCCTCCCCTCAATGCGAGGGGGATTCAGGCCATAGTCCACCACGCTGGCCCAGTGCGGGTTGGCAGACTTCACACATCTATCGAGACAAGTTCCCTCAGACGTGCAGGTTTCCTCACGATGTTTTCCTTCACCGTTTCATAGCAAGTGATAATCTCGGATGAAAATGAGATTCGCACATAAACCCAGAGATGCGAGCCAGGGTTTGAACCTGCACACTTTGATTTGCAAGGCGTGCGTTCGACCACTCGGCTACCACTTGCCATACCACATACATTGCAAGTTAATATAAAGCTTGTAATAATAATCGTATCTGTGTTCAGGTTATTGCCGTGACAACGGGGACCAAATGTGTCTCAGGCGAGCACATGTCTGTCACGGGGAAAGTGGTCAATGATTGTCACGCCGAGGTTAGTTCATATCATATGTGGGGCACAGGAAAATAACAAGGAAAGTCACAGTTTTTTTTTTTATAGCCTATTTTGTATCCCACTCCTGGACAAAGGCCTCTCCTCTCTCCCTCCACCGATCCCGATCCTGAGCCATTTCCGGCCACGTCTTCCCCTCAAAGATGTCTAGATCATCGCGCCACCGTTTCCTTGGTCTTCCACGGCGTCTTGTACCTGCGGGACTCCATTTGGTACTTAAGTTGGCCCACCTCTGCGGGTCCATACGAACGACGTGGCCTGCCCACTCCCACTTTAGTTTTGCAGACTTTTCCCCCACGACCGTGAGTTGTGTTATGGAGCGCAGAGTGGTGTTCCTAACACGGTCTATGCGTTTGACTCCTAGAATACTGCGCTCCATAGCTCTTTGGCGAACCTTAAGTTTGGATTTTTGCTCTTCAGTTAGAGACCAGGTTTGAGCACCGTAGGTTAGGACAGGCAGAATGCACATGTCGACGAGTATACGCTTGAGGGATATAGGAAGAGTACCCTTCATTAAATCCCCCATGGACCAGTAACTCTTCCAGGCGTTACGTTACCTGATCCCGGTCACAGATATTAATACTTTTAATTTATTTTATAGAATCATATCTTTGTCTATGGTATATTCTCCTCCGGTAAATCTGTAAAGGCCACCTCACGGCCAACAGCGTAGTCCATTAAAAAAAAAATCTGGTATTTTGAATTCTAATCATTAGAATTTATGAAAAGATGCAAACCAAAATTGTAGTTTTGTTTATGGCCAAAACGAAAAGAACTGAGAATGTCCATGGCGTTACTTCCAAACAAAAGTTATTGCATGAATTGATCTTTTAAACTTGTTGTTTTTTTAAATAAAACTATTTTACGGATTATATCGCGTTTATTTACTATTTTATTTTCCCGACGTTTCGGCTGCTTTACAGCAACCATGGTCACGGGGGGACTGAGGTGTTAGACGTCCTGATGTCATAGTTAATAACTGGGTACCCTCATATTTAGTTGTTGTTTGCGGTCCGATCCACGCAGAAAGTGCTCACAGTGTCTTGAGGTCTTGCAATGGTACAATTGGTTTTGGATATAATCATATTAATTACTGGATCCCAAGTTGGTGGTAGCACCCAGCCATCTTCCCTATTGACCTTAGGATGTTTTTTAATTTCAATGGCCTCACGTATCATCCTTGGTCGGAGTCGGTGTTCTTTTGCGAGGATATGCGGTTTATCAAATCTGATATAATGGCGGGTGCGGTCCTGTACATGTTCACAGTTTGCAGAATTAATTAATTATGACATTCCTTGTTATTTGCCTGTTCCCTTCATATCTTGTACCCAATGACCCCCTTACAGATATCGTGTATACTTTCATATGCATTTGTTAAAATAATGTTATTTTGATATTACAAACAGACACTCCAATTTTATTTATTTGTATACATGTATATATACAAATGTGCTGTTTGCTCTCATGGCGTTGCTGCTCCTGAGAATGTATTACTCGCAATTATCATTTTGAAAAGAGTAACCATTGAGTTTCTTACCGGCTCTTCTCAGTGGAAGCAGCATTCCGAACCGGTGGTAGAATCTGACTATTTGTAAGTGTTTTTTGGCCTACACGAATAAAAAAAAAAAGATTTTGATATATCCGATAGTTTGGGTTGCGGCTACACATCCCTGATTTTTTTCGTCTATATTGTCTGTAGGTGGCGGCGAGACGCTGCCTACAGCGCCATCTATACTCACAGCTGTTGATGTACGCGTCACAAGCGGGTAATGTACAGATATAGTGCTTCAATTATACCATAGACATTGAAAAAAGCAACCATGGAGTTTCTTGCCCATTCTTCTCAATAGGAAATGCATTACGAATGGGTGGTAGAGATACTATTAATATTATTATATATAAAAATATACATCATCACGCCTGTATTCCCCGAAGGGGTAGGCAGAGGTGCGCCCACACTTCGCCGATGTATTTTGGTCCCAATGTAATAGGGGGCGAGCCTATTGCCATTATACCGGGCACATTCCCCCTCAATACGAGGGAGATTTGGGCCATAGTCCACCACCTTTGACAGGGTTAACCATGAAATTTTAGTTCACAAACTCGCAATATCTGGTATCTATGGACCAGTATTAAATTGGCTAAAATCATACTTATATAACAGAACACAATTTGTAGTAGTTAAAGGGTTTAGTTCGGATACATATCCTGCCACTTCCGGGGTGCCCCAAGGCTCCCATTTAGGACCTTGGCTGTTTAATATCTTCATTAAAGATATTGTTACCTGTATACGATACAGTAGTCCTTATCTCTTTGCTGATGATTTAAAATTATGTAAAATAACTAAAGAACTCAACGATTGTGCTTTATTACAAGAAGACCTAGATAGTATCAATGATTGGTGTATTGCCAACGACATGTCGTTGAATATTAAAAAATGTAAATATATCATCTTTACTCGCAAATATAATAACATTAATACAGGATTTCATATAAACGGTGTCAATATCACAGAATTACCTGTAGTGAGAGATCTGGGCGTTCTTTTGGACTCTAAATTAACGTTTATACCCCATTTTGATAAGATAATTGCAAAATCCAACAAAATGCTTGGGTTCATCATCCGCAACGGTAAATTTTTCCGCAAACCAGAAACCAAAATTGTTATTTACAACGCATATGTCAGAAGTCATCTTGAGTATTGCAGTGTCGTATGGTCACCACATTACAACACTCATAAGTTAAGAATAGAGCGTGTACAAAAAAGATTTATGCGTCATCTTACTTCTTCCTGTAGATTACACAAACAACTCCCCACATATACAAGTAAATTAGAACACTTCAAACTCCAAAGCCTAATTGTCCGCAGAAATGTTTCAGATATGATTTTTCTATTTAAGCTTGTACGTAATTTAATTGACTGTCCTGCTTTGATGCAAAACATTAAGTTTAATGTACCTCGCAGGTTGCCGATTCGGTCAACTCGTGCAATTAGCCTTTTACATAAAGAACCCGCCAAAACGAACCTAAAACAGTACTTCCTATTATCTAGACTGTCAACTACCTTCAACTCAATCGGTCATGAAGTGGATTTGTTTAATGATACACTGTACAAATTTCGCAAACTGATCTTGTCATCGTTGGTGCGTCAATGATAGCCACTCATCTAGTCACTCATCACATCACATTTAATTTAATTTAATTTTTATTGTCACATTCTTATTTTTCATTTATTATCAATGTTCCTGTTATGTTATGTTATTCCTCTTACTTATGCATGTTGTGGCACCTTTGTTAACTGTGCATTTAGTTTTCCCTTATTTGTATTTTATATTAATGTATTATGAATGCTACAGTTTTTGGATGTCCTGTTAAATAAATAAATAAATAAATAAATACCCTGGCCCAGTGCGGGTTGGTGAACTTCACACGCCTGGACGTGCAGGTGTTTCGATGTTTTTCCTTCACCGTTCAGCAAGTGGTAATCATTGTTGAAAATTACATTCGCACATGAAAATTATCTCAGAGGTGCGGGCCGGGGGGTTGAACTTGCACCCCTTACGTTCAAGGCAGGCGTTCTTGCCCACGAGGCTACCACTGCTTAATATTATTAATATAATTTTATCCCCGAAAATGCGTTTCGTCTTCAAGCATAGACAATGTGAGGGTTGCCATTCGTGTAAAAAAGTAAATAATTACCGATGACTTCATCATCATCTAGACTCCCCTACCCCCTATGTCATCGGAAATAAGCAAAACAAAGACCCCCGCCACCCCCCCATAGTGCGTACGTAATACTTGAATGGCCCGCATAGGCGTATACACAATAAATGATTTGACTTTGACTTAGATCCTCGTCTCCCGTTGCCGTACAATGACCTGGAGCCAGTCCCCGGTGGTGGCTACCAGCTGCGAGCGTCCCGGCAGCTGCATCTGTACGTCAGCACCGCGCCCTGCGGAGACGGCCGCATCTTCAGCCCTCACGAACGCCAAGAGATGGAGCCGGACAAACATCCCAATAGGTCAGTCGAGATTGAGTAATGGTCACATATCTAGCTAGCCGTCCGTTAATCACGTGATGTTTGTCACCAAGGGGGGTCATAAGGTTATGGATGTACCCAAAGGCCAGAACACGATACCTGTGACAAATATTCAAAGGTCTATAACTCAGAAACTATGATAGTTAGGTATAAACTGTCTTTACTAAGCATCTACGTATCAGCTACCGTATATGTGCCCAAAGTATTATTTAGGACTACTGATACATCCTGTATAAATACTGAGAGGTAGATAATATATCCTTTTATACTACTATAAACTATGATAGTTATATTTTTTTCACCAGAATGGCGCGTGGTCAACTCAGAACGAAGATAGAATCCGGTGAAGGCACAATACCAGTCAAGAATTGTATTAATCTCATACAAACATGGGATGGTGTTTTGCAGGTAGGAATATGAACATTGTTATACCAGCTCGAGTTCATGTACTCCTGGTACTAATAACTAGTAGCCTTGTGTATTAGACCTCCCCCCCCCCTCAATGCAAGGGGGAAGTCTATAATACACCAAGCTATCGCAGTGTGTGTTACCAGCTCGAGTTCATGTACTCCTAGTACTAATAACCAGTAGCCTTGTGGATCAGCCCTCCCCTCAGTGCAAGGGGGAAGTCTGTAGTCCACCACTCTGGTGCAGTACGGGTTACCAGCTGGAATTCATGTACTCCTAGTACTAATAACCAGTAGCCTTGTGGATCAGCCCTCCCCTCAGTGCAAGGGGGAAGTCTGTAGTCCACCACTCTGGTGCAGTACGGGTTACCAGCTGGAGTTCATGTACTCCTAGTACTAATAACCAGTAGCCTTGTGGATCAGCCCTCCCCTCAATGCAAGGGGGAAGTCTATAATACACCACTCTGTCGCAGTGCGGGCTACCAGCTCGAGTTCATGTACTCCTGGTACTAATAACTAGTAGCCTTTATAATACACCACTCTGTCGCAGTGCGGGCTACCAGCTCGAGTTCATGTACTCCTGGTACTAATAACTAGTAGCCTTGTGGATTAGAGCTCCCCTCAATGCAAGGGGGAAGTCTATAGGCCCATCAAGTTGCTGGATTTACAAACTGTTTGTACAGCTGTTTTGTTGTCTTTGTAGGGTGAACGTCTCCTAACTATGTCTTGTTCGGACAAAGTGGCTCGATGGAGCGTTGCCGGTCTCCAAGGCGCGTTACTATCGCGGCTGATGAGGCCTGTGTACCTACACTCACTGGTCCTGGGTTCGCTTCTCCATCCGGATCACATGTACAGGTCAGTAAGATAGATCTTTTCCTTCCGCCGAAAAAAGGTATTAGAATAACACACACAATTTATTTAATTTATATAGAGTGTAGCAATGGGCCAGAGATCGGAATAGGTACTATGCGATTCAAATAAGAATAGGAATGTCAATAACCTCTATCTGTCAAATGTCACTTGAAAAGTATACTGTGCAAAAAACCTTATTTGCATATCAATAATAATATTTTTACATCAAATTTTAATAAAAAGTTTAAATTAGTAGTAAATTGTCTTAATATTTGAAGTCATAAAACCCATACCGTATCCTTTTTTATTTTCATTTTTGGCGCAAAGGCCCAGACCAGAAGCCATGCCAAAATTATTAAAGATAAGAAAATAAGGACGCCAGTCGCCATTTTGCCTTTGTTAGAGTGCTTCGGCGAGCGACTGAGTGCATTTTTCACTCAACCTTTGCAAATAGATTTTATTTAAAAAATATCTTGTTTCGCTCACCCTAACCTAACTGGTTAGAATTGACAGCTATGACGTCACAATATGGCGCAAAGTCGATCCTATTCTCATTTGAATCGCATAGTGCACTATATTTACCAAAACTTTGAGCAAAAAAGTAACATAGAGTGGACAATACCTCCTCTGAATTCCCGGAATAATTATAATGTCGTTTTTATTCCGGAATTTAAAAATCACAAATTATTTTTCAAAGACTTTATTTGTAGTTACAAAATAATGGATTTAAAGAATCATATCGAGGGGTGAAAGGCTGTTTGGTTTAAACGACACTTTTGGGCGATATTGACCTATATACATTATTTGGAATCAGCGATTTTTACTGCGTAGAATGAGTATGCTCTCCTGTAAGGCTATGCGCGTACTAGGCAGCCACGGCTGCGCAGCCGGGCTGCGGCAGCCAGAATATTTGCGCAGCCAGTTATAGCAGCCAATTCACGACTATTCAAGATACTCTGTATCGAAAGTCAGTTTTTTTTTAAAAGTTTGAACCCAAAATACGTCTGGCTGCTACAACTAGTGGGCAGAGACCGACGGCAGCCACATACATTTACCTACACACGCTATGGCTGCGGGCAGCCAGCTGGCTGCCGTGCAAACAGGCGCGTTTTATTGGCTGCCGCAGCCGAGATTTCGTGGCTGCCTTGTGCGCGGGCTCCCATACAACGTCATACGTTCGACTGGCTGCGCATGCGCGCCTAGCCTAAGGGCCCCGCCACAGCTAGAGCGATTTGCGTCGTGACGGGCGGCGCGATTTGCGGTGGCATGCCACAGCTCGGCTAGTTGCGACCGCGGCGGCATCAGCGGTGGACGTATTTAGAAAACTTTTAAAATGGCGCTATCAAAAGTGACACGGTATTACCTTGAAACAAGTGAATAAACAGCCGAATATGTCCACCGATGACGCCGCGCGCGTCTCTCTGAGCTATGGCCGCCTCGATACTCGCTAGTACATTTGTTTGACTCGCGCACTACGCAGCCCGTCGCCGCCGCGTTTCGCGCGTGTCTCTCCGCGGTCGCAGTTTGCGCGTGTCTCTCCGCGGTCGCAGTTTGCGCGTGTCTCTCCGCGGTCGCAGTTTGCGCGTGTCTCTCCGCGGTCGCAGTTTGCGTGTGTCTCTCCGCAGTCGCAGTTCGCGTGTGTCTCTCCGCGGTCGCAGTTCGCGTGTGTTTCTCCGCGGTCGCAGTTCGCGTGTGTCTCTCCGCGGTCGCAGTTCGCGTGTGTCTCTCCGCGGTCGCAGTTCGCGTGTGTCTCTCCGCGCCGCATTTCACGCCGCTCTCAGCTGTGGCCACGGGGTAAAGGTAAAAATGTCGCTCAAGTCCAAGCCTTTCACCCCTCGATTATGTCAATATTAATTAAACTTATTCTATGGAGTACGGTGATTGACGATGGGTTATCAAGAAGTAGGTGCCGCGAGCACTAGAACATAAAGAAAAACAATAAAATTGGTAGGTACATTAAAACAAGTGCAAGCAGCACCCTTAAGCCCTATTTACATTGCGACGACTAGTGGCGTGAAAGTAGTTTCGCGACATTAGTTTCATCAACAGTTTCACAGTGTAGACGTCAAGTTTCACATAGCATGACCGCGTAGACATAAGTTTGTGACGCACCCTATGTCTCGCCACGAATCAGAGAAAATGACGTCGCACCGAGCCATGTCCAGTACAGAAAGCTTGAAGTGACGTAATTTTCTCGACAAATCTGACAGTTGAAAGAGATAAAACTCATGTCTACACGGTCATCATGCCACAGGGCCCTGGATTCGCACACCGAGCCTTCCGTACCTTAACTATGAAAGCACCCTCGATATTAGATACCGTCTATGTAAAGTTAGGTAAAGTATCAAAGGGTAAACGGCGAAGTGACTCGAGCGTTGTTGGGCGATATTGTGTTGCACAGGGTGTATCAGAAGCCCGAAATAATATTTTAGGTTTTTACGGAAGCTCATATGTGGATGCTTAGTGAAGACAGTTTATACCTAACTCTCATAGTTTCTGAGTTATAGACCTTTGAATATTTGTCACAGGTATCGTGTTCTGGCCTATGGGTACATCCATAACCCTATTCAGCAGTGTAAACTACACTTATGAGGGGCGACTACCAATATTCACAAAACAGAACATGCAAATTTTACATAGGTCTCGGGATATTACGAGTTATAGAAATTGACAAAGAAAACAAAACGTTGAGAGAACATGGTGGGATTTCGATCATATTTTTATACCATTAAGTAGTAGATCGGATACTGATGAAAACGCCAAATTATTATTTCGGACTTCTGATACATCCTGGATATCGTTGGAATCAGCGATTTGAGCTGGGTTTCGTGCATAATTACCATAATGTCGCTTGAGCCAATTCGCCTTTTAGACGTCGTCGATAATATTTCAGACTTATGAGACTGTAAAGCTTCTTTTAACCGCTATTAATGGTCAGCCTGTCACCGTTAGGACTCAAACCGAATATCTTTTTCATGAAAGCCTTCAGTTTTGATTCGTTTCCGAGCTCTAAGGAATACGTCACAGGCGCCTGCGCAGGTGGCAACGCCCCAATGTAGTTATTGCTCTCTTTGCTAACGTGATTCAACTCCCCGTTAGCGCTTTTGACCAAAGTGTTAATCTCTCGCATAACGGTCAACACTGGTAGGACATTTTTGCGATTTTTCACCAGAAAACTCAATGCTCTCCACAAGAAATTCTCATTAGGATCGTCGTTTGCTTTGAATATTTGTAAAAAACGTTTTGTGCGTCTCTTGTTGGGGCTCAGTAAGTGTTTTTTAAAGGTATCATCGTGTTGGTTGCGAGATGGTTTCGAGGTGTGTTGATGTTTTTCGTGTGTGTTCTCGTTTTTCTTGAGCGATGCCATGCGGTAGGTGTAGAAGCCTCGTGTGGTCTCCGTACCTTCACCTGTAGGAGTGCCATAGAGCTATATAGTACATATAATAGTGCTATGATAGTGGCTATAGTAATAGTGTAAGCTATAGTGGAAGCAGTGGTAATCGAGTGGTCGAACGCACGCCTTGCAATCAAAGAGTATCATTTTCATCTGAGATTATCACTTGTTATAAAACGGTGAAGGAAAACATCGTCTGGGGAACTTGATTAGTTCTCGATAGATGTGTGAAGTCTGCCAGCTCGCACTGGGCCAGCGTGGTGGACAATGGCCTGAATCCCCCTCGCATTGAGAGGAGGCCCGTGTCTAGCTGTGGGACGTTCGAAGGGCTGTAGTTAACAATGTGATACAGAACGGGTAATAATAAATAAATATATATAGCCAGACAACACATACTCATCTTATGATCCCAAACTATGCAACGCGTGTACCTACTGTGGGTACTGTGGGGGATTTTTTTAGGGCACCAAGGGACCGCAGACACAAGTCTTAACAAGATTAATTTAAAATTGATACCTTCACGCGTTTCTGAGAAAAAAGGGTCTTGACAGAACGACAGACAGACAACAAAGTGATCCTATAAGGGTTCCGTTTTTTACTTTTTAGGTACGGAACCCTAAAAAAAACAAAAAAAATGTCCATTCACCGTGCAATCTCGACGCCATCTGTTGGTGTTTATCATCAAACTCACCTCCTATCCGCCCCGTAACCCATATGCGTGGTGTATGCGCCCGCGCACCTGCCCCCGGCGTAGTCCCGCCACGAGTCGCACGACGACGCCACGAAGGCCGAGGGGCGAAGCACCGACTCGGTGTAAAACATGTACGAGCGCCAATGGCTGCAGAAGACTGCCGCGAGGCGTTAGTTGGGAGTGAGGTTAAGCGTCAGTTGCCGGGGCTTGGAAATGGATGGGTTACCCGTTTCAATACCTGTTTCTCACCCCAGTCTTCTTTGGAATATTAATGAGATGTTTACTAAGGTACAGCAAGGATTTGTTAAGGTTTGGAATTGGATGGGTCGACGCCGTAAATTAATTAAATTGTTTGATTGAGGTTAAGCAATGTATGTTAAGGATTAGAAGTAGTTTGGTGAGCATTGTTTAACATTATAATTTGGAACTGCCTCAGGGTAAGCGGGGGTGCGTCAAGGATTAGAAATGGATGGGTGGCACTTACATTTGTTTAACAGCAGCTGTTTTGGGATAACCACCTCCAGCTCGCACCCCGGCTGCGGGCTCTTGCCACCGTTCGGGTAGAAGTCCACGTGGCCTATAGGCTCTTTAAAACCTGTTGTAAGTCATCTCTAAGTCATTACAATGTTTACAAACTAATTAAAATTTGATATTTTTCTATACAATATGTTTCAGAAGTTCGAAATAATACTTTGACGTTTGCATCAGTATCGGATATATAACTAAATGATATAATAAAATTTTCCAATTTTTTAATCGACGTAAATCTATCTATACATCTATACATCTATACAAATAAATAAAATTGGAGTGTCTGTTTGTAATATCAAAATAACACTTTTTTACCAAATGCGTATAAAAGTATATACGAAACCTATAACGAAAACGCAATTTTAAATTTTTTTGTCTGTCTGTCTGTCTGTCTGTCTGTTTGTTTGAGGTAAACTTCTAAACGGCTGAACCGATTTCAATGGGACTTTCACTGACAGATAGCTGACGTTCCAAGGCGTAACTTAGGCTACTTTAATTTTAGAAAAAGCATTAGGGTTCCGCGGGAAAAACATAATACCCATATTTCCGGGTAATCTCCCTTAAGTCCACGCGGGCACAGCTAGTTGTATGTAATATTTGCATGTACAGTTTTATGGATATTGGTAGTCGCCCGTTATAAGTGTTATTTACACTGCTGAATAGGGTTATGGATATACCCAAAGGCCAGAACACGATACCTGTGACAAATATTCAAAGTTCTATAACTCAGAAACTATGGCAGTTATGTATAAACTGTCTTCACTAAGCATCCGCCTATGAGCTACCGTATACGTACCCAAGGTATTATTTCAGACTTCTAATACACCTTGTATATTAGCTGACTCCGTGATTTTGTACGCGCGGATATTAGGAACCCTAATTATTTTCCCAAAATTAAAGTAGCAGTGGTAGCCGAGTGGTCGAACGCACGTCTTGCAAATCAAAGTGTGCGGGTTCAAACCCCGGCTCGCACCTCTGGGATTTATGTGCGAATCTCATTTTCATCCGAGATTATCACTTGCTATGAAACGGTGAAGGAAAACATCGTGAGGAAACCTGCATGTCTGTGGGAACTTGTCTAGTTCTTGATAGATGTGTGAAGTCTGCCAACCCGCACTGGGCCAGCGTGGTGGACTATGGCCTGAATCCCCCTCGCATTGAGGGGAAGCCCGTGCCTAGCAGTGGGACGTTAAAAGGGCTGTAGTAGTAGTAAGTTACTTCTTGTAACTAACAGCTATCTGTCATTGAAAGTCTCGTCGAAATTGCTACATCCGCATTGGAGTTTACCCGGAACAAACATACAGGCTGACAGACACAACAAAAATCCGTTTTCGTTGCAGTTGGCGTATATACTGTCTTATGCGTTTTAGCAAAAAAAAACTGTTATTTTGATATTACAAACATACACTGCAATTATAATTTATTTGTAAACATTGTTTGTTTGGCCACAGGGATTCATCCGCCATCTTTTTCACGATCATCACTCATTTTTATTTAATGAATTTGTCCTTGCTAATTAATCTTAACTCGACATTGCCATAAATACCGTTAATCGCAGGTGCAGTCTACCCCAGTGTAAGGCTTAAACGCCAGTAGCCTTTAAGACCGTGTAGACTAAGTTTTATCTCTTTCAACTGTCAGATTTGTCGAGAAAATGACGTCACACCGAGCCATGTCCAGTACAAAAACGTCACTACGTAATTTTCTTGACTAATATGACAGAGATAAAACTTATGTCTACCGTGGTCATGCTAAGCCAAGCCTACTGGAGTCAAGGTTGCGAGGGTACTTCCTCAAACCATGAGGTTGATAAACGTCCTAAACGTGATGAAATATGTCCATACCAAAGATCCCAGCATCAGTGTGTATGACGTCAACGAATTCCGCATCAGACGCATCCAATCTCTGTTCTAACGGCAGATGGTTGAAGAGTGGTAACGCTGGATCCAGGCCTGTTATCCTTGCTACGCGCCCTGTGACAATAATACCAGTTTACATACATCATCACACCTGTATTCCTCGAAGGGGTAGACCAGCGCAGAGTACCGACACTACGGCGATGTATTTCAGTCCCAATGTAATAGGGGCGAGCCTATTGCCATTATACCGGGCATATTCCTACTTAACACGACGGGTATTTGGTTACCAGCTCGAGTTCATGTAGTCCTGGTACTAATAACTAGTAGCCTGCGTATCAGCCCTCCCGTCAATGCAAGGGTGAACTCTATAGTCTACTACACTGGCGCATGCGGGTTACCAGCTCGAGTTCATGTACTCCTGGTACTAATAACTAGTAGCCTGCGTATCAGTCCTCCCCTCAATGCAAGGGGAACTCTATAGTCCACTACACTGGCGCATGCGTGTTACCAGCTCGAGTTCATGTACTCCTGGTACTAATAACTAGTATCCTGCGTATCGGCCCTCCCCTCAATGCAAGGGGGAACTCTACAGTCCACTACACTGGCGCATGCGGGTTACCAGTTCGAGTTCATGTAGTCCTGGTACTAATAACTAGTAGCCTGCGTATCAGCCCTCCCGTCAATGCAAGGGAGAACTCTACAGTCCACTACACTGGCGCATGCGTGTTACCAGCTCGAGTTCATGTACTCCTGGTACTAATAACTAGTATCCTGCGTATCAGCCCTCCCGTCAATGCAAGGGTACTCTATAGTCCACTACACTGGCGCATGCGGGTTACCAGCTCGGGTTCATGTACTCCTGGTACTAATGACACTGATATTATTTACCTGATTTGATGTAAGCGCCTGCGACACCAGCTGACTGACTGCCCAAGCTGTGACCCACTAAATGTGTGTTGTTCAGGTTTAAACCCCTGTAATATAAAGTACTTCTTTACGACTTGTATGATATAATATCGAGGTGTAAAAGGCCCTTTGTTTTAAGCGACATTTTTGGGCGATATTGACTTTTAAACATATTTGGAATCAGCGAATTTGTCTGCGATTGAGTGTGCTCTCCTGTAAAGTTAACAAAATGTTGCTTGTGTCAAATAGGCTTTCACTCCTCGATATGATGGATTTGTGACTGACTAAACAATATTGAACTGGATTTAGCTACATTGGAAGAGAGTCCCAGGTTTATCCATCACATTGATTTTTTTGGAGTTCCGTACCCAAAGGGTAAAATCGGAACCCTATTACTAAGACTGCTCTGTCCGTCCGTCCGTCTGTCACCAGGCTGTATCTCATGAACCGTTATAGTTAGAGAGTTGAAATTTTCACAGATGATGTATTTCTGTTGCCGCTATAACAACAAATAATAAAAAACAGAATGAAATAAGGGATAATATAACAAAATAATATTTAAGGGGGCTCCCATACATCAAACGTGATATTTTCGCTGTTTTTATAGATAATGGTACGGGACCCTTCGTGCGCGGGTCCGACTTGCATTTGGCCGGTTTTTATCTTTACTTTTCGATTTTAATGGAGTTTTTTTCCCAAGAAGTTCGATTTTAATGGGGTTTTTTCCCAAGAAGTTTTGTTTTGGTATTGGTGAAGATTGACTCGCTTATGGGCATTAGAGTACCAACCTGGAGACCAGATAGTCAATGAATTGTGCAGCGAAGCGGCCGATGTACCAGGTGTTCTGGGCCGCTGTGAAGTACCAGGGTCCAGCTTCTAGATGGTGTGCGTCCACCATGATCACGTTGGTATCACCCCGTTGCATGTACGCTAAAATATAAAGTATATAATGCACCAGCTAGAGTTTATGTACTCCTGGTACTAATAACTAGTAGGCTTGTGGATCAGCCCTCCCCTCAATGCAAGAGGGAAGTCCATAGTCCACCTCATTGACGCAGTGCAAGCGACCAGCTTGAGGTCATGTACTCCTGGTACTAATAAACAGTATCCTTGTAAATAAGTCCTCCCTTAAATGCACGAGGGTAGTCCTCCACCCTGGTGTAGATTACCAGCTCAAGTTAATGTACTCCTGGTACTAATGACAAAGAGATTTATATATTACCTTCTCTAACCATGATACCACTTCCATCATCAGTTTCTTCCATGAAAGCATGAAAGTATATCATTGTGGGGTCATGGAAGTTTATGTTCGATGCGAACAGCTTCTCATCATCATCGATCGTCAGCTCCTGGTATGCCGTAGGGTTGTGCCTGTAGTATAGTGATGAAAATTAATAAATAAATATTGTATTTATAAAAATCGATTGCTGTTCGTTTGTCTCGCTAAAACTCAAAATGGGCTTGACAGATTTGAATGTTTTTAAGAAAAAAAATAGGAAGTGTCAAAAATCAATTTTAGGTGAGAAGAAGATCGTCGGGACATCAAGTGATAGTTTTTTTTTATGGCGGCGCTCTTAGCCTTATTCATATTATCTATGCATGATTCTTTAGCGCTCCAGGTGGGTAATGTGCCCAGTGGGGTTCGCTACGCCTCGCACAGTTAATGTTGGAATTGAATATATAGTTAAGATGATTGAGAACTTCTCTATCGCGATTTAGTATGCAATATATTTTTGGCACGCCATCTATTAGCGTACTGAAGAAGTTCTGTTTGAGTCAAGATATAGGGGTCGCCACGTTGCATTGCTTTTTACCTTGTGAAGAGTTGAAAGGCGACATCGTTTCCGTTCTTGACGAAAGGACACTTGGATTTGTCCACTGGTGCTATCTGGAGTAGTGCATTCTCGTATTGAACTCCTGGAGGTCCTGGAAATGAGATTTGATCGTCAGTGGTCTATTGGTCAGTCGAGCTATTTCGGTAACTGAGAGACTCCCGTGGTGTTAGCACGCATGGCCAGACAAGACCTTTGTCACGGATTTGCTCGCTCGCTCCCTGTCTAATTTCATACGAGAGAAAGAGACAACATCAAGATATTCCGTGACATGCGTCTAGTCTTGGCGCACATGCTTTAACGACATAAGATTTATCTCTTTCAACGGTCTGATTCGCCGAAAAAATGACGTCACTTCGAGCGTTTTATACTGCGGGGCGAGTTTCGTGCGATCGACATCCATCTCCATTAGATAAATGTCGAAACGAAACGTCAAATTGGTCGTATTTTTGTCTTTTTTTTCGACATATCTCTAATAGAGATTAATCTCTATCAAACGAAAATCGGACCCCTGGACATGGCTTGAGTGTTTAAGAAGTCCGAAATAATACTTGGCCATTTGCACGGTATAAAAAATTTAATAAAAATCTCTTATCCCAAACGAAATTTTCAAGTTCTGTTCTCTGTATATTAGTAGGTTCTTCTTGTTGATGTAGTTTGAACTGTTAAATAGGGTTATGGGTGTGCCCTCGACACTCGTGGCCAATATTCAAAGGTCTGTAACTCGCGAACTATGACAGTTGGGTATAATCTACCGTGTATGTACATACATGCATATACTCACACCTGTATCCCATGGGGGTAGGCAGAGAGTACCGTTTGCCACACGCTACGATCCTAACATACTTCTATCGCTACATCCACAGTCATACATCTTTTCATGCACTTCCGTCGGTTGAGGGTGCTACGGACTTGACCTTACTGGAAGAGACCGTTAATCTGGTCGTGAAAGGTCCTCCTCGGGCGCCCTCTTCCGACACTTCCACTCACATTCGCCTTGTATCATCATTTGCCTTACCTTATCCCATTATTTGGGGTCGGCGCAGTTTGTCCTTTTCTTCCATTCGTCTCGCTTTTCCGTCATACCGACATCGACTCCGATCTCAATCATATCACTTTTTACACACTCCATCCATCTTTTCTTTGGTCTTCCCCTCGCTCTGCATCCATCCACGTTCATACTCATCACTCTTTTAGTCACATGCTTCTCATCTCTTCTCATCACATGCCCAAACCATTCTACTTCTCACTTTTTCTGTTATGGGCGCTACTTTTATACTACCTCTAATACATACATTCCTCACCTTATCCATTCGCGTCACTCCGCACATCCATCTCAACATTCGCATCTCGGCAGAGTGGAGAAGTTTCTCTTCACGCACTTAAGCCGCCCAGCATTCCGAGCCGTACATAAAATATTATTTCGGACTTCTGATACACCCTGTAATAATACTACAGTGATTGTGCCAGCAGATTTGGAGCCTCGTGCTCCTCGTAACCGAAGCGAGCTTTCTAACATCTGACCTATCACCGCATGAGCTGTGTGAAATGTTATACAAATACTTTGTATGTTTACCACAAAGTTGTAAACATGGGCGTTTGTAATCATAATAAATTGAGGTTTTCTGTGACAGATAGGATGTGGTAAAGTATAGCTACATCATCATCATTACGCATCCATTCCCATTAAGGGGTAGACAGAGGTGCTCCACACTTCGTCGCACTTTGACGACGTTGGTTTAAGCGTTGGCTGTTTGAATTGCTTAACCTGGTCGGTGTGGGTTCTATTCCCGCAAGTTACCAATTTCGGAAGTTGCTCTGGTCTGTGTGTGATCGCCCCTAGTCCATTGTATGGTACCCATAGTACAAGCTTTGCTTAGTTGGAAATCATACGATGAGTATGTGTTGTCTGGAGGTATTTATGATGGTCCTAATTGTAAATAAGGTGGCTAGCCTATTGCCGTTATACCTGGAACAATAACATGAATAAGCAGTGGTAGCCTCGTGGGCAAGAACGCCCGCCTTGAATTTAAGGGGTGCAAGTTCAAATCCCAGGCCCGTACCTCTGAGATAATTTTCATGTGCGAATGTCATTTTCAACAATGATTACCACTTGCTGAACGGTGAAGGAAAACATCGTGCGGAAACCATCACGTCTGTAGAAAGGCGTGTGAAGTTCACCAACCCGCACTGGGCCAGCGTGGTGGACTATGGCCCAAATCTCCCTCGTATTGAGGGGGAATGTGCCCGGTATAATGGCAATAGGCTCGCCCCCTATTACATTGGGACCAAAATACATCGGCGAAGTGTGGGTGCACTACAGTGCACCTCTGCCTACCCCTTCGGGGAATACAGCCGTGATGATGATGATGATGTTTAGTAACATGTAAATCCTTATTGGAAAAAAGCAACCATGGAGTTTCTTGCCCATTCTTCTCCATAGGAAATGCATTCCGAATGGGGGGTAGAGATACTGTTAATATTTTTTTGTTTTTACTGACGATTCATAAGTGCCTGTATTGGTTTACATGAGTTAAATAAATCTGATTCTGATTCACATAACCTCTCAATATGAGGGAGACTTGTGTCATAGTCCACCACACTGGTCCGGTGGGAATTGGTGTACTTCACACGCCTTTCTATAGACGTGCTGGGTTTCTCACGATGATTTCCTTCACCGTTCAGCAAGTGGTAATCATTATTGGAAATGACATTCGCACATGAAAATCTTATAGGTGCGGGACTGGGATTTGAACTTGCACCCCTATGCTGCGTCCAACAGTCCACGTCTCGTCTGCTTACGACAAAAGAAAAAAAAACAATGATACAGCATTGAATTTTTGCTAATTTTATTAAGGAGTTATGAATTTTGGGACGTAGTTCCTTATCGCGCGTTACGAAAGGGGGCTAGACGGAAAAAAAGAAGACTGTAACGACACTTTTACATATGTGTGTGTGATTTTTATTGTATACATTTATGTAACGATTTCGATTTCGATGTGTGTGTGTGTGTATGTAATGTACAATTTTTTTTGCTTTTTTTGGACCGTAGTTCCTTAAGGCGCGTTGCGAAAGGGGGCTACTAGACGGAAAAAATTAAGACTAAAAGTGTCGACCAACACTTTTGTAAATGTGTGTGTGTGTGTGAGATAGTAAAAGTTGTAACGACTCTTTTGTAAATGTGTGTGTGATTTCGATTGTGTGTGTGTGATTTCGATTTCGGTTTTTTTTTTATTTCAAAAGGAACTTCGTTCCATCCGGGTGTCCCTTGACACCTCTCAAGTATTTTTATTTCCAAAGGAACTTTGTTCCATCCGGATGTCACCACACCTCTCAAGTTTTTTTTAAATAGTTTTTCGGCTCTGCACCCTTAGCATCACCGAGTAGACATAAGTTTTATCTCTTACAACTGTCAGAAAATGTCGAGAAAATGCGCCACTTCGAGCTTTTTGTTCTGAACACGGCTCGGTGTGACGTAATTTTCGCGACGAATTTGACATTTGAAAGAGATAATACTTATATCTACGCGGTCATACCACAAGGCCTGTGGGGTTAGCACGCATGTCAAGACAAGACGTTTGTCACGAATACGCTCGCATGCTCTCGGTCTAGTTTCATACTTAATTTATTCATACATTACATACTTAATTCGTGCGGGTTCCAAGACAATTTAGCTTTTCCCCGGGACTCGCCGAGGGTCTAAACACGGTGTTTTCAATGGACACCGCTGTCGATCCTGGCTTACAGGAGTAACAGTGGTGGGAATGTGTGGCGGGCTTAGTCCCATAAAAAAAAATACGAGAGAAAGAGACAAAATCAAGATATACTGTGACATAAGACTAGTCTTGGCGTGCATGCTACAAGTACTGGTGTAAAATGTTATATGTCGAGATACAACATTTTCGCTGTCTGCCGTTGAGATATTATAACGTAAATAGGTAGGTGCAGGTTTAAACTGGCACGACAAGTTGAACTATGTAACTGCTTAGATAAATACCCAACAGGATATCGAAACTAGTTTTAAATACTTATCAAGGAAAAGTAAAAGCCGTGATTGGTGGAAAGTGTGACCGTACTGGACCAGCGTGGTGGGATATGGCCTGCATCTTCCTCGTATGGAGTCGGAATGTGGCCCGGTCTAACGGCAATATGCTCGCCCGTATTGCATTGGGAACAAAATCTATCGGCGGAACGTGGATACACCTCTGCCTACCCCTTTGAGGAATACAGGCGTGATGATTTATTTATTTATTACTAGCTGATGCCCGCGGCTTCACCCGCGTGGATGTCGGTTAACAAGACCAAAAGTAATAATGAAATTTTGATCACGTTCCCGCAACCCCTGGGAACCTATTCCAGGTATAGCTTTATAATACTACTACAGCCCTTTTAACGTCCCACTGCTGGGCACGGGCCTCCCCTCAATGCGAGGGGGATTCAGGCCATAGTCCACCACGCTGGCCCAGTGCGGGTTGGCAGACTTCACACATCTATCGAGAAATAGACAAGTTCCCTCAGACATGCAGGTTTCCTCACGATGTTTTCCTTCACCGTTTCATAGCAAGTGATAATCTCGGATGAAAATGAGATTCGCACATAAATCCCAGAGGTGCGAGCCGGGGTTTGAACCAGCACACTTTGATTTGCAAGACGTGCGTTCGACCACTCGGCTACCACTGCTATATACAAAAACTTCACAAATTATATACTGAAACTTTCCTCTTGAAAAGCCGGCCAAGTGCGAGTCGGACTCGCACACGAAGGGTTTCGTACCATTATCTATAAAAAAAACAAAAGTGTCAAGTCGCTTTTCAAGTTACGAGTGTGTTTTCGGTTTGAGTTAAAAGCTTCTAATTTGTATAAACACCAAAAGTCTAGTCCCAATTTATGAAAATTATTTATGCACTGTATAAATGGTTAATTCAAAATTTGAAAAAGATAAAAATAAAAACACCTATTTTATTTAAAACCCTAAAAATTAAAAACGATCAAAAAAACACGTTTGTTGTATGGGAGCCCCCTTAAATATTTATTTTATTCTGATTTTTAGTATTTGTTAGTAGGCCACAGAAATACATAATCTGTGAAAATTTCAACTCTCTAACTATCACGGTTCATGAGATACAGCCTGGTGACAGACGGACGGACAGTGAAGTCTTAGTAATAGGGTTTTACCCTTTGGGTACGGAACCCTAATTATCAATCCGTTGCGTAGTTTTAATGATAGAAGCATACATAGGGACAGACAGACAGCGGGAAGCGACTTTGTGTTACACTATGTAGTGATTTCAGTCTTTTAAAAAACCTCTTTTTATCGTCGTAGTATTATGTTTATGTAATGCAGGTATTTATTCACGGCTCACAGCACCGGTATTCAGGACGCTGTAACGTGTTCAATATGTTGATTTCTTATGTAATATGTGGTTAGCAGTGGTAGCCGAGTGGTCGAACGCACGTCTTGCAAATCAAAGTGTGCAGGTTCAAACCCCGGCTCGCACCTCTGGGTTCCAATTGCGAATTTAATTTTCATCCGAGATTATCGCTTGCTATGAAACGGTGAAGGATAACATCGTGAGGAAACCTGCACGTCTGAGGGGACTTGTCTAGTTCTCGATAGATGGGTGAAGTCTGCCAACCCGCACTGGGCCAGCGTGGTGGACTATGGCCTGTAATCCCCCTCGCACTGAGGGGAGGCCCGTGCCCAGCAGTGGGACGTTAAAAGGGCTGTAGTAGTAGTAGTGTATATTTTAACATGTTTTTGTCATACTGGATGACGCCCTTTTTTAAACACTTTCTTAGATTAAAAAATATTATAATAATTTATTGAAAAATATAAAAAAAACCGGCCAAGTGCGAGTCGGACTCGCGCACGAAGGGTTCCGTACCATTATCTATAAAAACGGCAAAAAAATCACGTTTGTTGTATGGGAGCCCCCTTAAATAATTATTTTATTTCTTTTATTAGTATATATTATTATAGCGGCAACAGAAATACATCATCTGTGAAAATTTCAACTCTCTAACTATCACCGTTCATGAGATACAGCCTGGTGACAGACGGACGGACGGACGCACAGCGAAGTTTTAGTAATTAATAGGGTTCCCGTTTTACCCTATGGGTACGGAACCCTAAAATACAAGAAGCATAATTAAAAATAGAGTTATACTATAAATGTCTATATTAAATTAAGATACTATAGTAGATAGTATTTAGACAGTGTTTTTTTTTACATTAACAAAAGTACTATAATAATACTTGGTTACAAATAAGTACTTAGTAAGAAATATAAGTACTTATATAAGTGTAAAATGCAAGTGTACTTACGTATGATTGACAGAAAACAGGCTAGTGGCACGGCCGCTTGCATTCTCCCGCTAATATTACACTAATTAATCTTAATATTTCCACCTAAAAACAAATTCTACCATTATTATAATTGATAACATATTTATAATGTACGTTTGTGAATGCATCTTGAAATGAGAAATGTAACAAAAAAAACATTGAAATACTTTATTTACTACTAGCTGTGCCCGCGACTTCGCCCGCGTGGACTTTAGGGAGATTACCCGGGAATATGAGTATTATGTTTTACCCGCGGAACCCTAATGCTTTTTCTAAAATTAAAGTAGCCTACGTTACGCCTTGGAACGTCAGCTATCTGTCAGTGAAAGTCCCATTGAATTCGGTTCAGCCGTTTAGAACTTTACCTCAAACAAACAGACAGACAGACAGACAGACAAACAAAAAAAAAATTGCGTTTTCGTTATAGGTATCGTATATACTTTCATACGCATTTGGTAAAAAAGTGTTATTTTGATATTACAAACAGACACTCCAATTTTATTTATTTGTATGTATGTATGTATGTATGTATGTATGTATAGATAATAATTTAAGATATTTACATTAAAAACAAAATGTTTACATAGTCATTAATACAATTACAATTTACTAATAATATTAAAAAATAAAGAGAGCCAAAAGAGGCAAATAAATAACACCTAAAGAGGCTCGCGTTAGGCGGCTGGATCAAGGGACAGATTCAGAAGGCGGTACTTCTGGAGACGGCGCGCATTGTGAGGAAGTTCCCCTCTCTGGAGCCCTAACCACTGGTAACTAGGACCCTGTTCCAGATGCCGGTGGGGAACTGTTTTTTATATTTATAAATGTATTTTTTATATATATATTTAAAAACAGAACGCTGACAGCATTGAAATACTTAAGTTTTTTTTTTAAATCCACGTTTTATTAAGATAGTATAAAAGATAAGAAATAGTATACAATTATTACGGAGTGTTATTTCTTTCTTTTTTTTATTCATTCAGCGAGGGACTGCAGCCAGAGTCTTGGGTACGCTTGCGCATGGGACAATTCTTTTACTTAACGGTCGGGTGACAGAAGGAACTCACGAAGTACAAGAAATAGGAAATTTGTTTTTTACACTAAGTACTTTCACAGGATACATCAACACGCCTGTATTCCCCGTAGGGGTAGGCAGAGGTGCACTGTAGTGCGCCCACACTTCGCCGATGTATTTTGGTCCCAATGTAATAGGGGGCGAGCCTATTGCCATTATACCGGGCACATTCCCCCTCGACACGAGGGAGATTTGGGCCATAGTCCACCACGCTGGCCCAGTTCGGGTTGGTGAACTTCACACGCCTTTCTATAGACGTGCAGGTGTCCTCACGATGTTTTCCTTCACCGTTCAGCAAGTGGTAATCATTGTTGAAAATGACATAAAGGATAAAGTCATCATATCCATAAGTGCATTACTTACACAATTCCAAGAAGCAATAATCACTGAATCACATTTAAAAAAAACTATTAAAATTGAAAAAAAAAAAACTGTATTTTTTTTTGTTACCAAATGAGTTTTTCCTGTTATACGACGTTATTTTAGAATTACACTTATGCTTATTAATTTTATCATATTTAAAATAAAATATATTAATTTTATACTAAATTGTAAATTAATGATCTATCCCTGCTAAGTAGGTATAATGATAAATTAAAGTTTGTGAGGAAGTTCCTCTCTCTGGAGCCCTAACCACTGGTAACTAGGACCCTGTTCCAGATGCCGGTGGGGAACTGTTTTTTATATTTTTAAATGTATTTTTTATATATATATTTAAAAATGTAATTTATAAGAAAGCTAAGAAATAAAAAAAATTAAAGTTTCACCTCGTTTCACGTGGTTATTGGTTACCTAAGTGGTTTGGTACGCGAATTTTACGCGGCGCGTATATAGTTACGAGTGGCCGTTTCCTGCTATTTCCGCGCCCGGCGACTTTTCCCCCCTTCGACTGCTTTGTAAGAGGGCGGGAGTGTTTTGTAACTCCGTTTTATTGGCTCGGTCTAATGATTTGAGTTGGGACACAGGGGCCCAATTTTCGCATCATCTCTTCTTGATTATTTTTTGCGTAATGAGTGAAAGGATATTTCAATGGAATGAGATGAGGAATGTCTGCATCTGCGATTAGCGGTATTTATGGCAATGTCGAGTAGTTAATAGCAAGGACAAATTCAATAAATACACTAATACTACTACTACAGCCATTTTAACGTCCCACTGCTGGGCACGGGCCTCCCCTTAATCAAAATCAAAATCTATTTTGTTTTATTCGTGTAGGCCAAAAAGCACTTACAAATAGTCAGATTCTACCACCGGTTCGGAATGCTGCTTCCACTGAGAAGAGCCGGTAACAAACTCAATGGTTACTCTTTTCAAAATGATAATTATTGCGAGTAATACATTCTCAGGAGCAGCAATGCCATGAGAGGGGGATTCAGGCCACCACCCTGGCCCAGTGCGGGCTTCAGACTTCACACATCTATCGAGAAATAGACAAATTCCCTCAGACGTGCTGGTTTCCTCTCGATGTTTTCCTTCACCGTTTAATAGCAAGTGATAATCTCGGATGAAAATGAGATTCGCTAATCAAACTCAGAGAAGCCAGTCGGGGTTTGAACCTGCACACTTCGATTGCAAGGCGTGCGTTCGACCACTCGGCTACCAATATAACAAGTCAAATTAATTCTCTCGCTCCATTGAGTACAAGACTTTGAAAGTAGGCCTGTCTACGCCTTCGTCGCGATACATGCGTGAATATACAACATCAATCTATGCTGTGAAGTTGTAAATTATGTTGCTGTTTTTTTTGCAAATGTACCGTACATAGAACATAGGCAATTAATCAGAATGGCAGTAGCGTTGGTTTTGTATGAAACCCAGCTTTGACGGTTGCACACTAGTAAAGTATAACGTGTAAAGTAAAGTATAAAGTAGTGTAGGTTACTTAGATAAATGTTATATTATAATGTTTATGGAATGTCGTATTTAACTCATTTATATGATTCAAACGAGTTTTGTAACGTTCAATTATAGTTATTATAATAATGTATCACGTATGATTTTCCTATGCAAGCAATGTTTCATCAAATGTCAGAAAATTTTACCGCAGCGCGCGCTCGAAATGCCATCTGCGCGTTATATATCTCCATGGCCAAACTACATGTATTTAAAAAAGCCGGCAAAGTGCGTGTCGGACTTGCACACGAATGGTCCGTACCGTTATATAAACGGCAAAATAATCACGTTTGTTGTATGGGAGCCCCCTTAAATATTGATTTTATTCGGTTTTTTAGTATTTGTTATTATAGCGGCAAAATAAATACATCATCTGTGAAAATTTCAACTCTCTAACTATCACGGTTCATGGGATACAGCCTGGTGACAGAAGGACGGACGGACAGCGAAGTCTCAGTAATGGTTCCCGTTTTTTACCCTTTGGGTACAGAACCCTAAATACAAAAACAAATGTAAATATTAGGCCTATTGCTTTCTATCTTCAATAGACTGTTACACAAGCTTATAAGCGCGTCAACGCTTGTACGAGTCGCGCGCGCGGCTAAAGGCGCGGTCTATACGCACTTATAAGGCGCGCACTAGGCAGCCATGGCTGCGCAGCCAGTCGAACATATGACGTTGTATGGGAGCCCGCGCACTAGGCAGCCACGAAATCTCGGCTGCGGCAGCCAATAAAACGCGCCTGTTTGCTCGGCAGCCAGCTGGCTGCGCGCAGCCTTAGGCTAGGCGTGCACTCGGCAGCCAGTTATAGCAGCCAGTCCACGACTATTCAAGATCCTATGTCGCCGCAGCCATAGCGTGTGTAGGTGAATGTATGTGGCTGCCGTCAGTCTCCGCGCACTAGTTGTAGCAGCCAGACGTATTTTGGGTTCAAACTAAAAAAAATATGACTTTCGATACAGAGGATCTTGAATAGTCGTGGATTGGCTGCTATAACTGGCTGCCTAGTGCGCGCCTAGCCTAAGGCGCTAGTTTGAAAAGGTTCATTCATAGTCGTGTCCGCATCGCCGTTCTAATGTTTTCGCAAACTCCATGGTACGGTACGTAGCGTTTATGAAACACCTTTCCCATCCGACACCCACCGGTTATGCCAATTAACTGGCATTTCTAATAATGTTGCGTATTAAGTGTAAACTTGTTTGGCCTATCTAGGTATCCTTACGACTGTCTCACGAGGGAATTTTTTTTTATACATTTTAGGGAATTTATAATACATCATCACGCCTGTATTCCCCGAAGGGGTGGGCAGAGGTGCACTGTAGTGCACCCACACTTCGCCGATGTATTTTGGTCCCAATGT
Source organism: Ptilodon capucinus (assembly GCA_914767695.1). NCBI lineage: Eukaryota > Metazoa > Arthropoda > Insecta > Lepidoptera > Notodontidae > Ptilodon > Ptilodon capucinus. The sequence goes on from OU611837.1 coordinate 4,799,346, forward strand.
AATTGGGGGCGAGCCTATTGCCATTATACCGGGCACATTCCCCCTCAATACGAGGGAGATTTGGGCCATAGTCCACCAAGCCCAGTGCGGGTTGGTGAACTTCACACGCCTTTCTACAGACCTGCAGGTTTCCTCACGATGTTTTTCTTCACCGTTCAGTAAGTGGTAATCATTGTTAAAAATGACATTCGCACATGAAAATTATCTCAGAGGTGCGGGCCCGGGATTTGAACTTGCACCCCTTACGTTCAAGGTGAGCGTTCTTGCCCGCGAGGCTACCACTGCTATTTGCTTGAATTTATATACTTATACATTTATCGTATGTATTTGCGATTGCGTCCAATGTTGGCTTCCAAACGTAATATTTAAAGCTACCGAGTAGGCTTTGGCTGGTAATCAGCGCTGGTGGAGAACCCGTTCCCCACCAGCTCATGCTGAGCCAAACGCCTTTCGGCCCAGCTCGCACTGAGATCCACTCACTACAGCTCATATATTATATACTCTAAGCTCTTTACTTTTTCATGTATGTACTCATTTGTGTATCTCTGTGTCTGTGCTGAATAAACTTTTTCTTTCTTTCTTGAATGAGCAGCAGGGGTGCGTCAGATTTGGGACATAGGATACAGACAGACGCGGCTGTCTCTGTCTTGACTATGATCCAAATCTTCTCGTATTGAGTGAGGACCAGTCCTGGATTAAGCCTACTACTACTACTACTACTGCAGCCCTTTTAACGTCCCACTGCTGGGCACGGGCCTCCCCTCAATGCGAGGGGGATTCAGGCCATAGTCCACCACGCTGGCCCAGTGCGAGTTTGCAGACTTCACACATCTATCGAGAACTAGACAAGTTCCCTCAGACGTGCAGGTTTCCTCACGATGTTTTCCTTCACCGTTTCATAGCAAGTGATAAATCCTGGATGAAAATGAGATTCGCACATAAATTCCAGAGGTGCGAGCCGGGGTTTGAACCTGCACACTTTCGATTTGCAAGGCGTGCGTTCAACCACTCGGCTACCACTGCTAAGACTCTGCTACCACTGCTAAGTAAAATATAGCCGAATCTTGACTACATGTGATTAGGATCATGTTGTGCCGACCCCACCTAGCATGGTATAAGGGCAGAAGGAACAACACATACATATTCTACCTACAATACGTATTCACATTTTATTTTCAATTAATTCTTTGTTGTATATTTAAGGATAGATGCGAATGTTGAGATGGATGTGTGGAGTGACGCGAATGGATAAGGTGAGAGAAATGTGTATATCAGCGGTAGTATAAAAGTGGCGCCCATAACAGAAAAAGTAAGAAGTAGGAGATTAGAATGGTTTGGACACGTGATGAGAAGAGATGAGAATCATGCGACTAAAAGAGTGATGAGTATAAATGTGGACGGATATAGAGCGAGAGGAAGACCCAAGAAAAGATGGATGGACTGTATAAATGGTGATATGAATGAGATCGAAGTGGATGTCAGTATGACGGAAAAGCGAGATGAATGGAAGAAAAAGACATACTGCGCCGACCCAAAATAATGGGACAAGGTAAGGCAAATGATGAGTTCACTTAAGGATAGGGGGCCCACAGAGGATGATTGCTTAGGGCATCAAGTTACCAAGGACGTGCCCGGTATAATGGCAATAGGCTCACCCCCTATTTATTACATTGGGACCGAAATACATTGGCGTAGTGTGAGTGCACTTTTGTCCACCACTGTCTATCCCTTCGTGGCATACAGGCGTGATGATGTATTATTTTAAATTTTTGATCAGATACTCTTCTATTTTTATGTCAAGAGGTGAAAGGCTATTTGGCGTAAGCGACATTTTGTTAACTTTAGGAGAGTGTACTCATTCGACGCAGATTAGTTCGTTGATTCCAAATATGTACCTATACAAGGTGTATCAGAAGTCCGGAATGATATTTTAGGTACATATACGGAAGCTCATATGTGGATGCTTAGTGAAGACAGATTATACCTAACTATCACAGTTTCTGAGTTATAGACCTTTTCATAATTTGTCACAGGTATCGTGTTCTGGCCTTTGGGTACATCCATAACCCTATTCGGCAGTGTAAACTACACTTATGAGGGGCGACTACCAATATTCACAAAACAGAACGTGCCGATTTTACATAGGACTCGAGATATTACGAGTCATAGAAATTAACGACGAAAATAATAGTTGAAAAAACATGGTCGAATTTCGATCAAATTTGTATACCATTCAGTTGCATACCCGATACTGATGCAAACGTCAAAGTGTAATTTCCAATGTCTGAAACACCCTGTATAAAGTGTCGCTTAAGTCAAAAGGCTTTCAACCCTCCATGTATTATCTAGAGCGATATGCGGGCGTATAGAAGACTACATATCGTCGCTGCCGCCGCCGTTCCGGCTTCACAGGCCCCTGCTGGCGCGCGCGGCAAGCGCGGAGGCGCGCACTCCTGCGCGCGCGCCGTCCTTCAGCGTCTGTTGGAGCTGCACCAATCCGGTGAGTCCCTATATACTCTGCCCGTGCCACACCGGTGGTGGACTTATACACTTCAGGACCCCAATTCTCGCAAAATCTACATCATCTCTAATTCCGGTCCTCAAGCAGTGGTAGCCGAGTGGTCGAACGCACGCTTTGCAATCAAAAGCTAGAGGGAATCAGGTCATAGTCCACCACCGCTCCCCTTCAACGCTTCAGGTTGTAATCCGCCATCACATTCCTCAATGGGAGAGGGATTTAGTCATAGTCCACCACTGCATCATTTAAAAGCAAGAGTAATTCAGGTTATTGTCCGCCACCACACCCATTCCAAGCTGGAGGAATTCAGGTCATAGTCCACCACTCCTTTAAAGGCTAGAGTAATGCCGGTTATAATCCACCACCACACCCCTTCCAAGCTGGAGCGAGTCAGGTCCCACAACACCCCCTCAAAAGCTAAAGTGCACATGACTGTGTTCCCCGAAGGTATAAGCAGGGGTGCACTGTAGTGCACACACACTTCGGCGATGTATTTTCTTTCAAATGTAAGGTTTGATTGTGTGTCTCCACCGAAAGTTTGGTATCCTTATGTCTTCAGACGCCCGAAGTGATAAATGCTACTACGGGCAAGCTGGAGACAGGTCAGCCCTCGCTGCTATGCAAGCAGAGCATGTTTGCCAGGTGGCAGTACCTGGTCAAGCGGCTTCCGCACCTGCCTCAGGTGAGAACGACATGATGGTAGAAAACATGTTTCCTGTAACCCTAAAAACCGACCAAGTGCGAGTCGGACTCGCGCACGAAGGGTTCCGTACCATTATCTATAAACTACGGAAAAAAACACGTTTGCTGTATAGCAGCCCCATTAAATATTTATTTTATTCCGTTTTTTAGTATATGTTATCATAGCGGCAACAGAAATACATCATCTGTGAAAATTTCAAATTTCTATCACGGTTCATGAGATACAGCCTGGTGACAGACGGACGGACGGACGGACCGATGGACAGTGAAGTCTTAGTAATATGATTCCCGTTTTACCCTTTGGGTACGGAACCCTAAAAAAACGAAATTACGTTTTATACAAGCTTTATATTAACTTGCAATGTATGTCCGGGTGGAATCTTGCAACTGAATTTTATTATATCTTTAGCCGATTGAGCTGAAATTTGGTATACACGCTTATTTTGGATGACAATGCATGCTTAGCTATGTGACGTCATTCAAATTCCAATATGGCGGATCATCCAAGATGGTGGAATTGTTATTTTTATTACTATTGCCCGTCATGTGAAAGTGTAGCGTGTGTTGCCTTAATTATTAAAAGCAGCTCTAAAGGCAACTGGAGATATATGTACCTGTGTATTTGTAATAAGTTTTGTTTAAAAACACAAAAATGTAAATCCTTAGTTGAAAAAAGCAACCATGGAGTTTCTTGCCCATTCTTCTCCATAAAAAATGCATTCCGAATGGGTGGTAGAGCTACTATTTTTACTATTTATTGACGATTCATAAGTGCCTGTATTGGTTTATATGAATAAAAAATATTCTGATTCTGATTCTGTTTAAAACAGAACATGCAAATCTTACATAGGACCCGAGATAATAAGAGTTATAGAAATTGACGACGAAAGAAAAGTTGGAAAACCATAGTCCAAACCATAGTCTGAAACACTCTGTACAGTGCAAAAAGATTTTTTTAAATCGGACTGGCAGTTCCAGACCTTAATACGTTCAACCATACAAACAAACTCTTCAATTTTATAATATTAGTATAGTTATTAGTCCCGTTAATATCATCATCACCATCATCACGCCTGTATTCCCCGAAGGGGTAGGCAGAGGTGCACTGCAGTGCGCCCACACTTCGCCGATGTATTTTTGGTCCCAATGTAATAGGGGGCGAGCCTATTGCCATTATACCGGGCACATTCCCCCTCAATACGGGGGAGATTTTTGGGCCATAGTCCACCACGCTGGCCCAGTGCGGGTTGGTGAACTTCACACGCCTTTCTATAGACGTGCAGGTTTCCTCACGATGTTTTCCTTCACCGTTTTAATAGCAAGTGGTAATCTCGGATGAAAATGAGATTCGCACATATACCCAGAGGTGCGAGCCGGGGTTTGAACCTGCACACTTTGATTTGCAAGGCGTGCGTTTTACCACTCGGCTACCACTGCTAATAGACGAAAGATATTCGTGATATATTATTGTGTTTCCAGGAATCGGGAATGGGTGTAGACAGCGTACAATTCCCAACAGATCTGGACAATTTGTTGTACAACGAGGCCAAGCAGTTGTGCCCTATTTACCAGGTGAGTCCGATTACAATACTGACCCTTGGTCGTTTAGTTTGGGATAATACGATGAGTATGTGTTGTCTGGCTATATTTGGTTATGCAATCAAAGTACCAGGAGAGCATACCTGTCGAAGAGGTTGATAGCGTTGATGTGTAACTGGGATCGCCCCCAGTCCAATGTACGGTACCCATAGTACAAGCGTTGCTTAGTTTGGGATCATACGATGAGTATGTGTTGTCTGGCGATATTTGTTTATACAATCAAAGTACCAGGAGAGCATACCTGTCGAAGAGGTTGATAGCGTTGATGTGTAACTGGGATCGCCCCCAGTCCAATGTACGGTACCCATAGTACAAGCTATGCTTAGTTTGGGATAATACGATGAGTATGTGTTGTCTGGCGATATTTGTTTATACAATCAAAGTACCAGGAGAGCATACCTGTCGAAGAGGTTGATAGCGTTGATGTGTAACTGGGATCGCCCCCAGTCCATTGTACGGTACCCATAGTACAAGCGTTGCTTAGTTTGGGATCATACGATGAGTATGTGTTGTTGTTTGATAGAAATAATTGCTATTCGAGATATGTCGACACAAAAGAAAATAATACGACCAATTTGACGTTTTGTTTTGTGTCGAAATATCTCTAATAGAGATGGATGTCCATCAAACGAAAATCGCCCCGCTGATCGTATGGTCCCAAACCAAGCAACGCTTGTACTATGGGCTACATGCAATGAATCAACATAAGAAATATGGATGTTTTTTTAAATCAAAGTTAAAAAAATTCAATGTGCAATGGAAACCCAAATAAGAATAGGAACGTCAATAACCTCTATCTGTCAAATGTCACATGAAAAGTATGGTTTGCATATCAATAATAATAGTACCTACATCAAATTTAAATAAAAAAGTTAAAAATTAGTAAATTGTCTTAATATAATATTTAATTATTTAAAAGCAGTGGTAGCCGAGTGGTCGAACGCACGCTTTGCAATCAAAGTGCGCAGGTTCTATCCCCGGCTCGCATCTCTGGGTTCCATGTGCGAATCTCATTTTCATCTGAGATTATCACTTGCTAAGAAACGGTGACGGAAAACATCGTGAGGAAACCTGTGTGCCCGGTATAATGGCAATAGGCTCGCCCCCTATTACATTGGGACCAAAATACATCGGCGAAGTGTGGGCGCACTGCAGTGCACCTCTGCCTACCCCTTCGGGGAATACAGGCGTGATGATGTATTATTTATTATTTAAAGTCATAATTTGTTTTCGTTCGTCACAAATGAGAATAGGATCGACTTTGCGCCACAGTCGATCCTATTCTCATTTGAATTGCATAGTAAGGCTTCGCACTGTGAACTGGATTTTAAATTTCCCACGCAGATCGCAAAGCGATGTCTCACCGAGTCGTTTGAACGCGCCAAACTGGGCCACTGGATCAAAAAACCTATAGAACAGGACGAATTCGTGTGTGAGATAGCCAACGCCGATCCGTCCGCACTGTTCGCTTAGGCGGGTCGCGACCTTCACGCTTGTAAGACGATGCAGGTAGGCAGCAACGTGGCCAGGAAACATGGGGATATTCATTTCCATACCAATATTAATAATGAGTTAAATATTAGGGGTAATGTAAAGTCATGTCTGGTTAGCGATGTTGAATGTAATAACGGTGATATAAATGATAAAAGGGATAATAAAAACGGTATATATAAAGGCGATGTAATATTGAATGATAATGTTGATGATATTGATAGAAGTGTGAGTGATAGTAGTGATAAATGTTCATTGCGTAGATTTTTTTGTTGTAGATTTCACGATAAGGGTACCATTGATAGCGGTGATAGTAATGACGGTTATGATGATAATAAGTACGTTAGTTTCAGTGATAGATCTCATTGTTGTAATGCCAATATCAATTTAAGACGAGAGGTATATAAAGATGATATTGATATTCAGAATAATAATGATAGTGTTTTGTGTAATAGTAATAATAAAACGATTGATGAATCAAATGTAATTAATAGTAAATTGCTAGTTAATAATTTACAAATATTAAGTTTTAATAATAAATCTTTGAATTCACGGGAAGATAGTAATCTTAAGCCTATTACAGAACTTAAAGGTGAGACTTTAAGTCGTGTTAAAACCACAATTGGTACAAAACTTGCATTTCTTGATAAACTTGCAGCTAAGCATAATGAAAATCAAATCGATAATTTTAAGAAAGATATAAATAATACTAGAAAAGGAATAGCTACTCTTTGCACTACAAGTAATGATAGATATGCTATTAATAATAGCGTCTATAGTAATAATAATACTGGTTTGAGTGATCTCCCTGTTACACGAAATTGTTTTGTAAGCTCGGAGGATAATAAAAGCTATTGGAGCGATTATTATAAGCGGAGGCAAGCCAAAAAGCATAATTTTAAATATATTAATATAATAAACGATTATTTAGATAATAAGGGCATTCAAAATAATAATAAATTGATGCATGAATCAAATGTAAATAATCTGGATGTGTCAACTCGAATGGGACTTAACAAATCTGATTATATTAATACAGAATTAAATATAAGAATTAATGATTTATATTTGAATTAGCTTCTACCTGCGACTTGGCTTGTTCAATATCGTTTTTGGAAGCTTTATATTAACTTGCAATGTATGTCCGGGTGGAATCTTGCAACTGAATTATAAATCAGTTATCTTTAACCGATTGAGCTGAAACTTGGTGTACACGCTTACTTTGGATGACAATGCATGCTTAGCTATGTGACGTCATTGTAATTCCAATATGGCGGGTCATCCAAGATGGCGGAATAGTTATTTTTTCTGCGCTACCACAGTATGGGTATCAAATGAAAGGGCTTGCTGAGGAGAACGCGAAAACTAAGGGCAATTAAATAAAAGCTTGTTTTTAAAAGGTTTTTTTTACCATTAATATACACTTAACTCAGTACAATATCTGCCAAATATTTCCAGTTAGTATTAAAACAACAATACTTTAATAATAGTAAGGACCCTGTAGTTATCATGTCCCCATGATTCCGCCACTAGTTTAATGGAGGGTGGGGTAAACCCATGAGGTCGCTGCATCTTCGTACATAATGATTGGTTGCGACCAACCTTGGTAGCAGCATTACCAGGCCAGGAACTGAATTGACACAGTAACGGTATATACCAGTGGTAGCCGGGTGGTCGAAATGTGGACGGATACAGAGCGAGAGGAAGGCCCAAGATAAGATGGATGGAGTGTATAAAGGGATCAATCGGAGTGGATGTCAGTATGATAGAAAAGCGAGGTGAATGGAAGGAAAAGATATACTGCGCAGACCCCAAATAATGGGACATGATGAGCCGAGTGTTCGAACGCACGCCTTGCAATCAAAGTGTGCAGGTTCAAACCCCGGTTTGCACCTCTGGCTTTCATGCGAATCTCATTTACATCCAAGATTGTCACTTGCTGTGAAACAGTGAAGGAAACCTGCACGTCTGAGGGAACTTGATTAGTCGTCGATAGATGTGTGAAGTCTGCCAACCGGCACTGGGCCCGCGTGGTGGACTATGGCCTGAATCCCCCTCGCATTGTGGGGAGGCCCGTGCCCAGCAGTGGGACGTTAAAAGGGCTATAATAGTAGTAATTCTAAGTGTCTTATACCGTTATTTTATACCCGAATTCAGTTCCTGGTGTTTTAGACTTAGGCTAGTCCATTATAAGTGTCATGTTCGCTTTCACCAATACTAGGACACGCCTAAATGTGATGTTTAAATGTTAAACAGTAGCTTACACGAAAAAACTGGCCAAGTGCGAGCTGGACTCGCGCATCGAGGCTTCCGTATCTACACTATGAAAGCGACGAATATTACGTACTCTAACGAAAAGATAATCTGGATAGGGAGACAAACTTAACTTTGCCGTTGGTATACTAGTGTCCCCATACAAAGTAACTGCAAATAAGTTTGTAATCGCAAAAAAAATGCTTTGTGACTATAAATGTACTGTTTTCCGATTTTTTCCTTTACTTGTGCTATAAGAGCTTGCTTCTTGCCAAATTTCATGATTCTAGGTCAACGGGAAGTACCCTATAGGTTTTTGATTCCCGTGCAAATGTACTAAATACGCAATAAAAACCGCCGTATCTTTTGATTGCGTTAACTTAGAAGTTTGATAATTTTACAGCTCCAAGGGACTGCATGCTTGAGTCTTTATTATAAACTAGCTGTGCCGGCGGTTTCACCCGCGCATATAGTTACTTTGGCGTAGAGTGATGTTATAAAGTCTATGATTATAAGTCTATAATACCCGATTCATGTTCGGGAATTTTCCCGTTTTTGCCACATTATTCGTTGCTGCTCCGCTCCTATTGGTCGTAGCGTGATGATATATAGCTTATAACCTTCCTCGATAAATGAACTATTTAACACAAAAATAATTATTCAATTCGGACCAGCAGTTCCTGAGATTAGCGCGTTCAACCAAACAAACAAACAAACTCTTTAGCTTTATAATATTAGTATAGATTTCAACTTGATACCTCCACGCGTTACAGAGAAAAAGGGTCTTGACAAACAGACAGACGAACAACAAGGTCTTCCTATAAGGATTTCATTTTTATTTACGGAACCCTAGAAAACGACCAATATAAGTCGTCTACTGAAAAACGTATTAGTATTAGTATCGGACCGCAAACAACAACTAAATATGACGTCTAACACCTCAGTCCCCCCGTGACCATGGTTGCTGTAAAGCAGCCGAAACGTCGGGAATATAAAATAGTAAATACACGCGATAAAATCCGTAAAATAGTTTTATTTCAATAGTATTTAGGCATCGCGTTTAGGCATTTCCTAGTGTTCGTGAAAATGCGCTTTAATGTAATTAATTAAGATACTTGTCATATTATACTTTATGTTTTGTGTAAAATATTTTAATGTCAAGTGAAAAAAAATGATTCTTATGATTTAATATACACGGTGTATCAGAAGTCCGGAATGATATTTGACCGTTTGCACGAGTATCTCGAATACAACTGAATGGAACAAAAAAAAATTGTCTCTTTTAATTTTAAAATTATTTTCATATCGTAGTCTTATGCAAATTGTTCAATTTGTCTATTGTGAATATTGGTAGTGGCCCCTCATAAGTGTAGTTTACACTGCTGAATAGGGTTATGGATGTACCCAAAGGCCAGAACACGTTACCTGTGACAAATATTCAAAGGTCTATAACTCAGAAACTATGATAGTTAGGTATAAACTGTCTTCACTAAACATCCACATACGAGCTACCGTATGTGTACATGGAGTATTATTTCGGACTTCTGATACATCCTGTTTAAGTGTATTTTAAGTGTAATTTTTAAAATGAATAGAAACATAAGCTATATATCTACAAAACACATATAATTTTGTATTTTATCTGTGAAAAGAATTTTAAATTTGTCTTTATAATTGATGTAGTAGCAGTGGTAGCCGAGTGGTCGAACGCACGTCTTGCAAATCAAAGTGAGCGGGTTCAAACCCCGGCTCGCACCTCGGGGATTTATGTGCGAATCGCATTTTCATTCGAGATTATCACTTGCTATGAAACGGTGAAGGAAAACATCGTGAGGAAACCTGCACGTCTGAGGGAACTTGTCTAGTTCTCGATAGATGTGTGAAGTCTGCCAACCCGCACTGGGCCAGCGTGGTGGACTATGGCCTGAATCCCCCTCGCATTGAGGGGAGGCCCGTGCCCAGCAGTGGGACGTTAAAAGGGCTGTAGTAGTAGTAGTTATAATTGATCATAGTTTTCTATAAAATTTGAATGTTTACAATGTGATTCAAAATGTGTACACTAACCCTTAATATATATCGACCCTTGAATGCCAATCCTTACCAAGCGACAAAAAATCGTAAAATGAGAGTTATAAACGACACAGTAAAATCTGGCCGTTCGAATGTTATATATAACTTATTTTAGGATCTTTTTGTCGCTTAGTACGGATTGCTTTTTAAGCGTCGATATGTTCTCCAGCTTATTCCAAACAAATATGTGTACTGTAGTCAAATTTTAATATGATTGTTAGTGTGTTAAGTTGTCCTTTAAAATCGATGCAAACACAGCTCTGGCCCCTTAGGATGAACGCGTAGACATTAGTTTTATCTCTTTCAACTGTCAGATTTGTAGAGAAAATTACGTCACGTTGAACTGTTTGTACTGGACATGGCTCGGTGTGACGTCATTCTCTCGGCGAATCAGACAGTCGACGGTACCTCTCCCCTCACGGTAACTGCCCAAGCCGAGGTCGTGCCCTCTGTGGCGCCCTTGAGCTAGTTGCCACCCCTTTCCGCCCTTCAGGCCTTAGTTGGAGTCCACTCTGCGCTCGCCGCTCCTCCGGTAAAGCTGTAAAGGCCAGCTCACGGCCAACAGCGTAGTCCATTTAAAAAAAAAAGAATCTGACAGTTGAAAGAGATAAAACTTAATTAGGTTTTTGATCTAAAACCTAGATGTTTGATGAAAAACCGGAAGATGACACATTTTAACTCAATTTCATTATAAACCTGAACTAGTTTGGGTTTATGATAAAGTTTGATGATAGGTTAGGTTATGATTTTTATCATAAACCCAAACTAGTTCAGGTTTTTGATCAAAAATCTGGATTGTTACAGGTATATGATGAAATTGAGTTTAAAATGTGTCATCTTCCGGTTTTTCATCATAAACCTGAACTAGTTTGGGTTTATGATAAAGTTTGATGGATAGGTTAGGTTAGGTTATGATTTTTATCATAAACCCAAACTAGTTCAGGTTTTTGATCAAAAATCTGGATTGTTACAGGTATATGATGAAATTGAGTTTAAAATGTGTCATCTTCCGGTTTTTCATCATAAACCTGAACTAGTTTGGGTTTATGATAAAGTTTGATGGATAGGTTAGGTTAGGTTATGATTTTTATCATAAACCCAAACTAGTTCAGGTTTTTGATCAAAAATAAGGATTGTTACAGGTTTAAGATGAAATTGAGTTTAAAATGTGTCATCTTCCGGTTTTTCATCATAAACCTGAACTAGTTTGGGTTTATGATAAAGTTTGATGGATAGGTTAGGTTTGGTTATGATTTTTATCATAAACCCAAACTAGTTCAGGTTTTTGATCAATAATAAGGATTGTTACAGGTTTATGATGAAATTGAGTTTAAAATGTGTCATCTTCCGGTTTTTCATCATAAACCTGAACTAGTTTGGGTTTATGATAAAGTTTGATGGATAGGTTAGGTTAGGTTATGATTTTTATCATAAACCCAAACTAGTTCAGGTTTTTGATCAAAAATCTGGATTGTTACAGGTTTGTGATGAAATTGAGTTTAAAATGTGTCATCTTGAAAGGCCGGCAACGCACTTGCGATGCCCCTCTTGTTGCAGGTGTCCATGGGCGGCGTTGATCACTTGCCATCAGGTGAAACGTCTGCTCGTTTGCCTCCCTATCTCATAAAAAAATAAAAAAATCTTCCGGTTTTTCATCAAAAAACCTGCGACATCTACACAGTTATGGTACAGGGCCAGAAATCAGCTGTTACTTTTAAACTCCCTTTGATGTAAAGATGAACACAGCAGATGGTACAAGCGACCTGACTGACCACGGCTAGACTTGCCACAGCATACAAACAAATTAATGTTTTAATTTTATTGAAGTCTAGCTGTGCCCGCGACTTCGCCCGCGTGGACTTTAGGGTGATTACCCGGAAATATGGGTATTATGTTTTTCCCGCGGAACCCTAATGCTTTTTCTAAAATTGAAGTAGCCTAAGTTACGCCTTGGAACGTCAGCTATATGTCAGTGAAAGTCCCATGGAAATCGGTTCAGCCGTTTAGAAGTTTACCTCAAACAGACAGACAGACAGACAAAAAAAATTAAAATTGCGTTTTCGTTATAGGTATCGTATATACTTTCATACGCATTTGGTAAAAAAGTGTTATTTTGATATTACAAACAGACAATCCAATTTTATTTATTTGTATAGAAAATAAATTGAGTTAACGAATACTGTACATGAGGAAGGTGTACCAATACTGAATTATATTGTACAAATTAATTCTTATATGTATTTAGATATGATTGAATTTATAAACGCACAATAAAATTGATTTGAGATCTTTATAGTCGTTACTAATACAACGCCAAACCCAGGGTCCTATAAAATCGTGAATATCCCTCCTGGTACTAATATTAGACGGGGTATTAACCTTTTCAGAACCAATAATGCTGTAAAGTTTCATCAAAATCCGTTCAGTAGTTTTTGCGTGAAACAGTAACAAACATCCATCCGTCCTTCCTCGCAAACTTTCACATTTATAATATTGGTAAGATAGGATATCTAATAGCTGACCGGGCGAACTTCGTGCCGCTTTAGAATGAGTGACATACGAAAGCAGCGCCACCTACCGGGTCCAATTGTGAATCTAAACCATCCAGGGCGCCACCCAAACGCATACAAAAAAAAAACATTCAAATCGGTCCAGCCGTTTAGGAGGAGTTAGCTTACAACGAAACGTGGCATTGATTTTTATATATGTTACTAGCTGTGCCCGCGACTTCGCCCGCGTGGACTTTAGGGAGATTACCCGGAAATATGGGTATTATGTTTTTCCCGCGGAACCCTAATGCTTTTTCTAAAATTAAAGTAGCCTAAGTTACGCCTTGGAACGTCAGCTATCTGTCAGTGAAAGTCCCATTGAAATCGGTTCAGCCGTTTAGAAGTTTACCTCAAACAAACAGACAGACAGACAGACAGACAAAAAATTTTAAAATTGCGTTTTCGTTATAGGTATCGTATATACTTTCATACGCATTTGGTAAAAAAGTGTTATTTTGATATTACAAACAGACACTCCAATTTTATTTATTTGTATAGATGTATAGATTATTAGATCAAAACATTTTTCTTACTTATTTTGTACACGATGTGGGTAGTACAAAATAAACGTCACCGGCGACTGGTATAAAAGGCCTGCGCGAGCGCCTATCTGGGGCATTCGTCGGTTGGCGCTCGAGCAGGAAGGTCGTTGGCGTTCGTTACGTATCTCAGCTAAGTGGTTATTTTATTTATGGTTTCTTTATTGCTGTGGATCGTTTCCTTTGGTGAAATTATTATAAAGCTAAAATGAGATTATTTATAACTTGTTAAATGTGACGATTTGATTAAGTTAAGTGTATTAGCAATCTGTTATAGATTTTTTTAATCAATTACATTTCTGATTCCTAAAAATATATATTTTATTATTTCAAATAGCAGTTTTTTACAAATAGTAAAAGAAACTGATGAATGAATGGCGTTCCAGTACAGTGCGATTTACCAGGAATTTTCTCCCTCGCACCACCAAACTGTGGAATGAACTTCCTGCAGCGGTGTTCCCGGACCGATGCGACAAAGGTATCTTCATGAAACGAGCCTACTCATTCCTTAAAGGCCGGCAACGCACTTGCGATGCCCCTGGTGTTGCAGGTGTCCATGGGCGGCGTTGATCACTTACCATCAGGTGAAACGTCTGCTCGTTTGCCTCCCTATCACATAAAAAAAAAAAAAAAAAAAAAAACTATTTAGCCATAATAGTGTTTTATTTATAACGGTAAAGATACTTATCCATAAAATAACAATGCACGTACCCGGGAGTCATAAGAGTGTGGGTGTATCAGAAGTCCGAAATAATATTCTTTGGAATATATATACATCATCACGCCTGTATTCTCCGAAGGGGTAGGCAGAGGTGCACTGTAGTGCGCCCACACATCGCCGATGTATGTTTGGTCCCAATGTAATAGGGGGCGAGCCTATTGCCATTATACCGGACACATTCCCCCTCAATACGAGGGAGATTTGGGCCATAGTTCACCACGCTGGCCCAGTGCGTGTTGGTGAACTTCGCACGCCTTTCTACAGATGTGCAGGTTTCCTCACGATGTTTTCCTTCACCGTTTCAAAAAGCAAGTGGTAATCTCGGATGAATATGAGATTCGCACATAAACCCAGAGGTGCGAGCCGGGGTTTGAACCTGCACACTTTGATTTGCAAGGCGTGCGTTCGACCACTCGGCTACCACTGCTTTGGAATAGATTTCTTTTAATGAGAAAAAAAATATCGGAAAAGTAACATCGTTATTATTTTACTATTCAAGTATAGAGGGATCTAAGGGCTTAAGTGTATAGTTGACGGGTAAAAGGCGAATCGACTTAAGCGCCATGTTGGGTGTTATTGAGTTATACTGGTCCAACCATTTTCCTCTTAGAAACTTATCATCTACTCTCCCATCTAGCGTTGAAGGCATCACACCAAAGCAATTATTTCTATAGCCACTTGTGATTGAGAATAATATTTTTACTGTAAGTGGGAGTAGGCGCACCTTATACTAGCTTCCTAAGCGTAATGCCAAAATCTGTATCTAATATTAGACTGCGTGAGTATAATTCTTCTCTGGTATTGAGACAAAGGTGCTGTCTGCTCTCATGGCGTTGCTGCTCCTGAGAATGTATTACTCGCAATTATCATTTTGAAAAGAGTAACCATTGAGTTTGTTACCGGCTCTTCTCAGTGGAAGCAGCATTCCGAACCGGTGGTAGAATCTGACTATTTGTAAGTGCTTTTTGGCCTACACGAATAAAAAGAATAATTTTGATTTTATATATATATTGTTGGAATCAGCAAAAAATTCTCCGTCTTTTGAGCTGGGTTTCGTGTAGTTACCAAAATGGCGCTTGAGTCATTTCGCCATTTAACACGTCCGCTGCGGAATTTTGAGTGTACTTTCAGCTGGTGCGTCATGAGGTTATATTGACACATAGAGGTACTAACTTTGTGAGCGCTGCGCACTGGATGAAAGATCTCCATGAGCCAATATGACCTCACAACACAGTGAACGTGTTAACCGTCGATATAATTACGGACTTTGTTTTCTGTCTATTTGTAAGTGCTTTTTGGCCTACACGAATAAAAAAAAATATATTTTGATTTTTTGATTTTCAAATTATTATTTTTTTATAATTAGGTATTCATAATTTCGGACTTCTAGAACACCATAAACTAATACTTAATTTATTTATTGACAATCGCATTTCTTTAATGATTTTTTTATAAGATCCTTCAGTTCAGTGTAGAGGAGGCAGGAGCGGCTGGTCGGCTTGCAGATCTCGCGGTGGTCCACGGAGATGCCGTGCAGGGCGCCCACGCCCGCGTCTGATGGTAAGCGACACACGATGAGGTTTGGAAATGGATGGGTCACATTAAAGTTGCAAAATTCCAACAAAACTAAATGATTGGACAAGGAGTGGAGTCACGTTAATAGTTTAGGAGAGATAATAAATAATATTGCTATGAAACGGTGAAGGAAAACATTGTGAGGAAACCTGCACGTCTGAGGGAACTTGACTTGTTCTCGATAGATGTGTGAAGTCTGTCAACCCGCACTGGTGGACTATGGCCTGAATCCCCCTCGCAGCGAGGGGAGGCCCGTGCCCAGCAGTGGGTTAAAAGGGCTGTATTAGGATTTTAAAAGTAATTTTGCTATGGGGTCTGAGGTATCAGTTATTTTTGAAAAAGGGGTCTCTTGCCCAAAATGGTTTGGGAATCCCTCGTTTAAATTACATTAGCGGGGCATAGTCGCTTACCAGCAGAGTCGACGCTGACTATTCTCAGCCAAAGTACAGACATGAGGGTTCGACAGGTCTCCACCAGGCTTCGAACTTGGGGCCGGGAGGATTCCGTCGCTACTAACCAACGATCATGCAGCCCTAGTACCAAGGGACAATCTGTAAACAAAAAAAAGTCATACCGAGGAGAAGTGAAAGGAAATTTGACTTAAGCGACACTTGGTCGATATTTACTTAAATACATATTTGAAATCAGCGAATTTTTCTGCGTCGAATGAGTATGCTCTCCTGTAAAATTAACAAACTCACTTCACTCTTCATTTCCTGTACAGCCTACTATTTTATGGCATCCGCTCCCCTTCGAAATCAGGATGTCCACGAACCGTAATACTTTCAAATTTAAGGTATGACAACTGTACCGGAAACAGTTGGCAGATTCGTAACAATATTACTTATGTCTCTCAACAAATTGAATTTATTATTATAATATTATATGTAGGTATATATGTATGTATGACATAGGTATATTATTTATATATTGATATTTAAGTATATAAAATTTAAATTTACATACACATATATTTATTTTTCTTTTCTTTTTTTTCTCGACTACTTTTCTCTCTTTTTTTTTATTTTTCAGAATCAGAATCAGAATTTTTTTATTCATGTAAACCAATACAGGCACTTATGAATCGTCAGTAAAAAATAAATAGTATTAATAGTATCTCTACCACCCATTCGGAATGCAATTCCTATGGAGAAGAATGGGCAAGAAACTCCATGGTTGTTTTTTTCCAATAAGGATTTACATGTTATTTGCATTACAATGTGTTTTTCTTAATTAACAATTATATAATATAAAGTTAATGAGGCTATACATTCGCCATTTTTATTTCTTGCACCCACTTTGATTTTTTTTCCTCTCTACATCACTCTAAGGTTGGCTGGTAAACAATGCCCACGGCATTAAGCTTACCTTTGTAGATTTTTTTTACTTATGTAGAATTGTGCAAAATAAATAAATAAAAAAATGTAAAGCAAATGTCTTTTATTTTTTTTGTTACGAAATGATGAAATTTAATGGAATAAGATGAGGAATGGCTCCATGTGCGACGTGAATGTTATGTTTTGCTACGAAGCTTACCCTTAGCAATCTCCAGCAGTTCCACACTCCTGGCTGTGATTGGGGTCTTGATGTCCGCCAGGGGAGACCCTCGATGTGGAACCGAGTAGAACATGAAGCCAGCGCTCTGATGCCAGAGGGAACACTTACTCTTCAACTCCTGACTGTCTTCTAGAACATAAGATGTACATGTTGACTGGCTAGGTGTATTGTTTGAATGTAGGACGCTCTTGACCAAGCAGTGCCGTAAATAGCCTTTTCTGCACCCTGTGCGAGCTTCTGTAACTGCGCCCTAGTTTGTTTTTGAGATTATATTTAAAAAAATATATTGGGGACGCAGCGGGAACTTATCAGGAGCAAACTGAAAAACTAATAGTCCTACCCGGTCTGGCCATTCTTGCCTCTCCAGAGTTTACGCCCTGTGCCTGGGCACCGGTGGCACCGCCCTATTTACGGCACTTGGACCAAGTGGTTCCAAGATTTATCCGTCATCTTTATCGCTGTCATCATCCATTTTGATTTATAATGTGTATTTATTGAATTTGTCCTTGCTATTAATTACTTGACAATGGCTGAAATACCCGCAAAACGCAGGTGGAGCCATTCCTCATCTTATTATTAAATATCTATCCATCTAATATATTATTAAATATCATCTTATTAATACACATCATCATCATCAAATACATCATCACGGCTGTATTCCCCGAAGGGGTAGGCAGAGGTGCACTGTAGTGCGCCCACACTTCGCCGATGCATTTTTGGTCCCAATTTAATAGGGGGCGAGCCTATTGCTATTATACCGGGCACATTCTCCCTCAATACGAGGGAGATTTTTGGGCTATAGTCCACCACGCTGGCCCAGTGCGGGTTGGTGAACTTCACACGCCTTTCTATAGACGTGTAGGTTTCCTCACGATGTTTTCCTTCACCGTTTCAAAGCAAGTGGTAATCTCGGATGAAAATGAGATTCGCATATAAACCCAGAGGTGCGAGCCGGGGTTTGAACCTGCACACTTTGATTTGCAAGGCGTGCGTTCAACCCCCCGGCTACCACTGCTTTACATTATTTATCTTATTATTATATTAAATATCATGATTTCATTTATTTCGTGAAAAAAAAATCTTACCTTTACACGTGGAAGACATTTTAATATCATTCATTTCACTATACAAGGATTTCATAACATTATTATTTACATTACGTCCTTTCAATAATACATTACAATTATTATCACATTTTTTTACTGTATCGTTGTTCATATTATTGTCTTCCTCAATAAACATATTATTATTTATATTCTCACTATTATTATTACATTTAATTGTATCATTATCACGGTCCAAGTTTTCATTTGTTTTGCTGTCGTTCAACTCAATTTTATTGAGTGAAACATCGTTTTTGGTATTTATTTCCTCGTTTCGTACATTCAAATGTGATTTGTTGATATTCTCACATTCAATGTTGTATTTATCATTGTTTATACTTATATCTATGTCTTTCTTGTCCGTTATCAAATACGCTTCGTAAGCTGAAACAAATTTAATATTAAACCTGTGGCGAACCACATATAATAATTATATTAATAACCATGCCAAGAAAGTTACATTTGGGTACTTAATTAGACATATCTCGCCACAAAGCAGAACTTTCGGCAGTCGCTACTAGATGGCGCGACCAACACATCGCAATTCTACGCGTACAAGAAATCAAACCGCCATACAAAGTACTATGAAAATCCTGGCTCGCGCAAGAAGAGTTCTCGACGATCTGAACTATATATACAAATTCCCCATCAATTACAGTGGAGCGTAGCGGACACCGCCAGGCATACTATCAGTCTGGCAGGAAGATCTTCCCTTTGCCGCTAAATACGCATTTGTAATTTTAAATAATGGTTAACTACCAGTCGCTGAACGGTGAAGGAAAACATCGTGAGGAAACCTGCACGTCAATAAAAACGCGTGTAAAGTTAACCAACCTTGCCCGGGCTAGTTCGATGGACTATGTCCCAAATCACACTCGTATTGAGGAGGATGTGCCCGGTATAATGGCAATAGGCTCACCCCCTATTACATTTAAGACCAAAATACATCGACGAGGTGTGGCCGCACTGCGGATCAACTTAAATAAAGCACAATACCGAGGGGAGAAAGGCTATATGACAAGCGACTTTTTTTTAACTTTACAGGAGAGCATACTCTTTCGACGCAGAAAAAAATGCTGATTCCAAATATGTATATAAGTCAATATCGCCCTTAAGTGTCGCTTAAGCTTTTCAACCCTCGATATAATTGGGTTCGATTTCCGTCAGTGGCAAATTGCAGATTTGGCCTTTTCGGAATATTCCCCGGTCTGTGTGTAACTGGTATCGCCCCCAGTCCATTGTACGGTACCCACAGTACAAGCTTTGCTTAGTTTGGGATTGTAGCGACATCTATCTCGCCACATCGAACTAAATCCTGCATCGCGATATTAAAGTGATCCGAGCGATTGCACATATATACAAGAACCCAACAACAACCTATGGGCAGGAACCCACCACACACAACACCCGTCTGGTCGGAGGATCCTCCCGACTCAATGGTGGATGAGGGAACTCGGAGGGGAGTAATGTGGCGACATCTATCTCGCCACATACGAACTAAATCCTGCATCGCGATATTAAAGTGATCCGAGCGATTGCACATATATACAAGAACCCAACAACAACCTATGGGCAGGAACCCACCACACACAACACCCGTCTGGTCGGAGGATCCTCCCGACTCAATGGTGGATGAGGGAACTCTGAGGGGAGTAATGTGGCGACATCTATCTCGCCACATACGAACTAAATCCTGCATCGCGATATTAAAGTGATCCGAGCGATTGCACATATATATAAGAACCCAACAACAACCTATGGGCAGGAACCCACCACACACAACACCCGTCTGGTCGGAGGATCCTCCCGACTCAATGGTGGATGAGGGAACTCGGAGGGGAGTAATGTGGCGACATCTATCTCGCCACATACGAACTAAATCCTGCATCGCGATATTAAAGTGATCCGAGCGATTGCACATATATACAAGGACCCGACAACAACCTATGGGCCCACCAGTACACAACACCCGTCTGGTCGGATGATTCTCCCGACTCAAGTGTGGATGAGTGAACTTAACACCCTGTTCCTCACACTCTCCCCAAAGGATCATACGATGAGTTTGTGGTGTTTAGCGTTATTTATTTATTTTCATACCTTCGCAGTATATTTGTTTAATAAATAACCCTCCTTTGGAATGACCGACCCATACTATAGGCTTTTGTCCAACTCTCAAGGATAACAGCTGTTCAATCATTTGCTCTGCTCTTTCGTGTAAACGAAGCCTGCAACAATAATGGTTTATCAGAAGTCCGAAGTAATAAGGTACATACCTATACGGTAGCTCATATGCGGGTGCTTAGTGAAGACAGTTTATACCTAACTATCATAGTTTCTGAGTTATAGACCTTTGAATATTTGACACAGGTATCGTGTTCTGGCTTTTGTGGTCATCCATAACCCTATTCAGCAGTGTAAACTACACTTATGAGAGGAGACTACCAATATTCACAAAACAGAACATGCAAATTTTACACAGGACTCGAGATATTACAAGTTATAGAAATTGACGACGGAAAAGTTGGAATAACATGGTCGAATTTCGATCAAATTTCTGTATCATTCAGTTGTATACTCGCAAATGCAAACGTCAAAGTATTATTTCGGACTTCTGAAAAACTCTGTATAAAGAGGGCAGACTGTAGGTACGAAATGAATGAAATTAAGAAATGTAATGAAATAAGATGAGGAATGGCTCCACCTGCGGTTAGCGGGTATTTCAGCCAGTGTCAAGTAATTAATAGGAAGAACAAATTCAAGGGGGAGACGGGCGAGTCGTAGAAGACCTCGTCGTCGAATAGGAGGCTCGGATCGCGAGCGTACGCTTCACATCATAGATATAACATAATACATTACCGGTTAACGGTGAAGGAAAACATCGTCTGAGGGAACTTGACTAGTTCTCGATAGATGTGTGAAGTCTGCCAACCCGCATCGGGTCAGCGTGGTGGACTCTGGCCCGAATCCCCCTCGCTTTGAGGGGAGGCCCGTGCCCAGCAGTGGGACGTTAAAAGGGCTGTAGTAGTAGTATGTTAGTCTCATGTAACGTGGTTTTTGCGTGAAAGAGTAACAAACATACATCCATATTCACAAACTTCCACATTTATAATATTTAGAAGGATGAATAAAAATGGGTGATGAATGTGACAAAACGTAGCGGATGATAAACGCAATACGTATAGGTAAACAAAGTTACCTTTTAGATTGTTTAACCCAAAGTGGCCTCCATAGATGTGGATCGCTGGTGTAATTGATAGAAATAACTCTTGCGCCCGGAAAATCTTCTTTGATCCAATCTTTGGGCCAACATGTGGAGTAACATTTGTCGCAAACACAACCACACCCAACCATACACTTATCATCACATATACACGAATCAAGATTGTCTATGTCACATTTGACTCCGCTAATATTACATTTAATATCATTTAATCTATGTTCCAAATGACATTCATTCTTATTTGTTATTTTATTCTCATTTTTGAATAGATCCTCAACGAATTTCGCTTGCATATCATAATTATCCAATATTTCTAACGTATTATTGTAAAATTGTTCGGTTATAAGTAGATTTTCGTTTGGCAATATCTTTCTGAGGTTCTCGTTAATGTTTTCAAATGTAACTTTGTCGTTTAATGTTGTTTCGTAAGTGTAAATATCATTGTTGTAAATTTGGTAGCAATTGCAGGGTCTTGTTGCGTGGTCGCGTAGAGGTATTTTGGTTGGATCCAATTTATATTTGGACCTCCAGTCTCCTTGTCTCCATGTATTCCCGAGGGACCCTAAAACAGGAATAATATTAGGTAAACTAGCTGTGCTCGCGGTTTCACCCGCGCTAATAGTTACTTTGGCGTAGAGTGATGTTATAAAGTCTATGATTATATAAGTCTATAATGCCCGATTCATGTTCGGGAATTTTCCCGTTTTTGCTACATTATTCGTTGCTGCTCCGCTCCTATTGGTCGTAGCGTGATGATATATAGCTTATAACCTTCCTCGATAAATGAACTATTTAACACAAAAATAATTATTCAATTCGGATCAGTAGTTCCTGAGATTAGCGCGTTCAACCAAACAAACTCTTTAGCTTTATAATATTAGTATAGATAAATGAATATCGTAAGACACTTTGAAATAAAACTATTTTACGTAGTGTTGTCAAGGTGTAATATTCGCGTACTGTTAAATGACGAATACGTAGACACGGTGTCTTCTCCAGCTGCAGAGTCTCACTCGGGTCCTGCAAAGGTCTGCCCGAGAGCGAAGGCTCCCGGAACGCTACCGAGATTTTATTTTGTAGTTCGGGAGTAAGCCGGGAGTTAGTTAGTGGTAGCCGAGTGGTCGAACGCACGCCTTGCAATCGAAGTGTGCAGGTTCAAACCCCCGCTCGCACCTCTGGCCTTCATGTGCGAATCTTATTTTCATCCGAGATTATCACTTGCTATGAAACGGTGTAGGAAAACATATTGAGGAAACCTGTACGTCTGAGGGAACTTGACGAGTTCTGGATAGATGTGTGAAGTCTGCCAACCCGCTCTGGGCCAGTGTGGTGGACTATGGCCTGTAATCCTCCTTACATTGACGGGCGGCCCGTGCCTAGCAGTGGGACGTTAAAAGGGCTGTAGTAGTAGTTATCGATAATAGTGTTGTAATCGGATTGGTAACTACTATACTATGGATGAATATTTAAAGAAATATCTGACCGTATAGTCCATGAACGAATATGACGTCCAAGGTCCACGGGGTGCTGACTGGCTCGTAGAGCACCTCGCAGTGCACCCTGGGTTCAGGGTGCAGGTGGTCTGTACCAGCAGCCCGGGGTTTCGGCGACGGCTTGGACGCTGAGGAGTTAAGTTACTGTTGGTTAGGTATGAAAATGGATGGGTGACCGAATACGGGCTGATGGTGCACGTGGTCAGTGGTGGTTTGTATGCTGAGCAGTTAAGTTACAGTTGCATAGGTATAAAAATGGATGGGTGACCGCACAGGGGCTCAGGGTGCAAGTGGTAATTGATACGCTGAGGTGTTAAGCGACAGATGATTAGGTGTGGAATTAGATGGGTGACCGAGTATAACATATTGCAAAGTGAACTCATGGTATTAATGGTAAATGGTAGAATGAACGCCGAGGAGTTAAGCTGCAGTTGATAAAGAGAGATGGAGAGAGATGGGTGACCGAGTATAAAATAATGCGACCAGGGCTTAAGGAGTTGGTGGTGTATGATGGGTTAAAAACGCTGAGGAGTTAAGCAACAGGTATGATTGCTTAATATTTACCAGTGATTGGCAGCGGCGCTGTTATCAGACGATGAAGGAACAGAGTTGCTGTTCCCCATACACAGGAGACACACCAGCGTCTGTACAATAACATCTATCAGTGCGGGTTACCAGCTCGAGTTTATGTACTCCTGGTACCAATAACTAGTAGCTTTGTAGATCAGCCCTCCCCTCAATGCAAAGGGGAAGTCTATAGTCCACCACGCTGGCGCAGTGCGGGTTACCAGCTCGAGTTCATATACTCCTGGTAGCAATAACTAATAAGCAGTGGTAGCCTCGTGGGCAAGAACGCCCGCCTTGAACTTAAGGGGTGCAAGTTCAAATCCCAGGCCCGCACCGCTGAGATCATTTTCATGTGCGAATGTCATTTTCAACAATGATTACCACTTGCTGAACGGTGAAGGAAAACATCACGAGGAAACCTGCACGTCTGTAGAAAGGCGTGTGAAGTTCACCAACCCGCACTGGGCCAGCGTGGTGGACTATGGTCCAAATCTCCCTCGTATTGAGGGGGAATGTGCCCGGTATAATGGCAATAGGCTCGCCCCCTATTACATTGGGACCAAAATACATCGGCGAAGTGTGGGTGCACTACAGTGCACCTCTGCCTACCCCTTCGGGGAATACAGGCGTGATGATGATGAATTATTACCAATAACTAGTAGCCTTGTGGTTCAGCCCTCCCCTCAATGCAAGGGGGAAGTCTATAGTCCACTACGCTGGCGCAGTGCGGGTTACCAGCTCGAGTTCATGTACTCCTGGTACCAATAACTGGTAACCTTGTAGATCAGCCCTCCCCTCAATGCAAGGGGGAAGTCTATAGTCCACTACGCTGGCGCAGTGCGGGTTACCAGCTCGAGTTCATGTACTCCTGGTACTTATAACTAATAGTTGGTAGCGGGGTCTATTGAATATAAATAGGTATAATACGTCATATGACCGTAACAAGCCCCAATTGGCTGAATGATAAAATTGAAGGTACTTAAAGCTTTCAAACTGATTGTCTTGAGATACGAGCAAATTAGGTAGGCAGTCTATTACACCTGGCTTTGGTTAAAGAGGGCTGAAGAAGATGCTGCCAGAGGTTTAATGGTGTGTAACTCACAACGGAGGGGTCCCTAATTAAATTCCCACCTTGGTCGACTATGGACGCGAACCTCGTGTTAAAGTAGCTAAATGCTTTGGCGTGTACCTATTGCTAATCTATACATCTATACAAAAAAATAAAATTGGAGTGTCTATTTGTAATATCAAAATAACACTTTTTTACCAAATGCGTATGAAAGTATATTACCTACGATACCTATAACGAAAACGCAATTTTATTGTTTTTTGTCTGTCTGTCTGTTTGTTTGAGGTAAACTTCTAAACGGCTGAACCGATTTCAATGGGACTTTCACGGACAGATAGCTGACGTTCCAAGGCGTAACTTAGGCTACTTTAATTTTAGAAACAGCATTAGTGTTCCGCGGGAAAAATATAATACCCATATTTCCGGGTAATCTCCCTGAAGTCCACGCGGGCGAAGTCGCTGGCACAGCTAGTTTTCAATAATATAAACGACTCTGATCCGCCATCTTTATCAACACTACTACAATTATTTTTTTATTAATAACTATCTTCTAACCGCGCATACATCGATCATTATAAATTGTAGCCTGAACGTTATTCTGATGAAAAAATAAAACTGTAAAGTTTAATCTAAATCCGTTCAGTATTTTTTGCGTGAAAGAGCAACAAACATCCATCCATCCTCACAAACTTTCACGTTTATAATATTACAGGATTAGTAGCATGTGTATTTAATTTATTTATTGTTGCTATTAATTACTTTCCAATAAGTTTGAAAAAAAAAGCAGTGGTAGCCGAGTGGTCGAACGCACGCCTTTCAATCGAAGTGTGCAAGATCAAACCCCGGCTCGCACCTCTGGGTTTATGTGCGAATCTCATTTTCATCCGAGATTATCACTTGCTATGAAACGGTGAAGGAAAACATCGTGAGGAAACCTGCACGTCTGAGGGAACTTGACTAGTTCTCGATAGATGTGTGAAGTCTGCCAAACCGGACTGGGCTAGTGTGGTGGACTATGGCCTGAATCCCCCTCGCATTGAGGGGAGGCCCGTGCCCAGCAGTGGGACGTTAAAAAGGGCTGTAGTTATAAGTTTGAAAACTAAGATTATGAACTCTAGCCTCATACCGTGCTTGACATATGGATGTCAGACGTGGAAATTCACGACCAAGACTAAGCAAGAAATCACCACCTGCCAGCGAGGGCTAGAGCAAAGCATGCTCAAGATAAAAAAACTAGAAAAAATGCGACACTCAAAAATTTGATCAATAACAAAAGCCCTTAATGCCTTAAGTTACGCACAAAAGCTAAAATGGAAATGGGAGGGCTAAGTAGCGAGGCTTACAGACCAGATATGGGCCGTAAGATCGACCCTATGGAGAGGCCCACAAGGAAAAAGAAATAGAGGAAGACCATTGACACGTTGGGAAGACGACATTAAAAAAACTGCAGGCTCAAACTGGAGCCAAATCGCACAAAACCGAGAGAAATGGGCATCTTTGGAGGAGGCCTTCACCCAATCTGGGGTTCTTGCAGAAGAAGAAATAGAATAAAACTAACATAACATAACTAAAGTCAACTAACCCACTAAAACATACCTGACTAGATATAAGTTATCCTTTTCGCAAGAAATAAAAGGCTATCCTGTATTTCGCAAGAAATAAGGCTTTTTTATTATATTTTTTTATTTATTAATTACTTGACACTGGCAGAAAACCCCCTAACCGCTGGTCTAGCCATTCCTCATATCATTATATTTCCCGATCTCGCCGGCGAGGTCGAGGAAACCCCTCTTCCGCTCGTAGGTGCATCTTTGCACCTACGAGCGTAGTCACTACCTCTCCCCCCACGGCAACTGCCCAAGCCGAGGTCGTGCCCCATGTGGCGCCCTTGAGCTATTTGCCCTGCTCCTTTCCCGCCCTTAAGGCTTTGGCTGGAGTCGCACTCTGCACTCGCCCCTCCTTCGGTGAAGCTGTAAAGGGCAACTCACGGCCAACAGCGCAGTCATATAAAAAAAATATTCTATTTCATTCATATCATAAAAGTAGTACAAAGTATTTATTTTATTATTAGTATCCTCGGAATAGGTTTCCTTAGCACGTCAATGTCACGTGCATGTGATGATACTATCTATATATAGTTCCTGTGCACACAGTTAAGCCCTGCCACACACTGGCGCGTCAATACTCACGGCAAAACTGTTTCCAATAACAAAAACTTTTTTAAAATAAGCATTTATGTATGTATATACGATATAGGATATTATATTATAATAAATGTATGTAGGACGTTATATTGTATGTATGTACTAATATCCATTATTAAGTACTCCCCCGCCTTAATCAATTCCCTAAATCCACTCCATCCTAAGTTTGCCTGGTAGAGATCGCTTTTAGTGATAAGGCCGCCCATTGTGACACTCGGTGTAAACTTTGTGTAATATTAATATTTTTTGCGGTGGAACAATAAAGAGTTATATATCTATCTATATTTATTTAATTGCCTTTAGTTTTCGTGTTCTTCTCAGCAAGCCCTTTCATTTGATACCCATACTGTGGTAGTGCAGAAAAAATAACTATGCCGCCATATTGGAATTAGAATGACGTGACATAGCTAAGCATGCATTGTCATCCAAAATAAGCGTGTATACCAAATTTCAGCTCAATCGGTTAAAGATAACTGATTTGAAATTCAGTTGCAAGATTCCACCCGGACATACTTACATTGCAAGTTAATATAAAGCTTTTAATTTCTGTGGAGCAAAGGCACGCGTCTAAATTCGCTCGCGCTGTCAGTGTCCTTTAGTTTAATGATGATATTCCGCCATCTTTATCACTGTCATCATCCATTTTATTTATTTATAATGTGTAATAATTGAGGTAGCAGTGGTACCCGAGTGGTCGAACGCACGCCTTGCAAATCAAAGTGTACAGGTTCAAACCCCGGCTCGCACCTCTGGGATTTATGTGCGAATCTCATTTTCATCCGAGATTATCACTTGCTATGAAACGGTGAAGGAAAACATCATAAGGAAACCTGCACGTCTGAGGGAACTTGTCTAGTTCTCGATAGATGTGTGAAGTCTGTCAACCCGCACCGGGCCAGCGTGGTGGACTATTTAGTGGACTATTTATTTAGACTTTTTAGACGTTAAAAGGGCTGTAGTAGTAGTAGTAGTAGTAATAATTGAGGACCTTTCACGACTATATCTCGGTCATAACGGTCTCTTGCAGAAAGGTCAAGTCCGTAGCACCCTCAACCGACGGAAGTGCATGAAAAGATGTATGACTGTGGATGTAGCGAAATAGGTATGTCAGGATCGTAAATGTGATGTGGCAAACGGTAGTCACTGCCTACACCCATGGGATACAGGCGGCGTGAGTATATGTATGTATGTATGTAATTTGTCCTTGCTATTAATTACTCGACATTGCCATAAATACCGCTAATCGCAGGTGCAGCCATTCCTCATCTTATCATGTCATTCATTTCGTAATATAAAAATAAAACTTGAGAGGTGTCAAGGGACACCCGGATGGAACGAAGTTATCTACTCTACTTTCTATGTTATTTCTTTCTTTCTTTCTTTTTTTCTTTCTTTCTTTCTTTCTTTCTTTCTTTCTTCCTTTCTTTCTTTCTATGCTTCTTTTGTTATAATTTGTTACAATATAATGTTATGTTTACTTATTTGTATAATATTAGTCTATATTGCGGCAACTTTATCTTATTAATCCGTGGACAACGCCGCACAGTGGGCCCAAACTGAAAATTGGTGGACATAGGCAACAAAGTTCCAATATCGATGCGATTTTTTTTTATATGACGTGTTAAGATATTCCTGACAACTTTTATTCAGATAAAATTTCTTCTAAAGTTGATAGTTTGTCTTGAAAAAAATAAATTAGATTTTTTTGTATGGAGCGAATTACGTTTCATTTATTTTCTTCAATTGTACAAATATGTTGGGTTTGTGGCGTGAGTATATGATAGCTAGGGTCATTCTCTATCCACGAAAAAATAAATCAGCGCCGGCCATCTGCGGCTGCGCGAGTAATCATTCGGTAAAAAAAAAAGTTTTGTAAGATTTTTTTTTCCATTTAAAATAAACTCAAAGTATCTTTTTTGTCTCATTTGGCTGTTTTGACCTTCTTTTTAGTTAAATATATAGTTTTAATAGCGCATAGGAACTTATAACTAGTAATTCTGGTAGAGATTTAGTTATTATTGCATGTTATCGGTAGCACCTGCATTGTGATTGATGACTCATTTGTTTGTGCACTCGGCTAAGCGCATAACTAATGAGTCACCGAAAAATGCTTGTCTCTGATTGGCTGTGTTATTATTTTAACTGCACGTTATCTATTGTTGAATAAATATCGTAATAAATTTCAGGTTATACTAATTTTGTTAATGATAGGTGAAATAATTTAAATTTGTACGGGCAAGTCGTTGATAATTATCTACATAATCAAGCGTATGTATATTATAGATTAATTTATTATTATTTATCGTACGTATGATCAATATGAAACTGTGAAGTAATTGTAGCCCTGAAAAGGGCTGTTTGTCATATTCCTAGCCCTGATGGGCTTTTGTGGGAATAATCTAAAGCCGGATCGCATCATTTCTTATTCCAGAAGTGCTAGTGGGTCCGGCAAATTTTCGGACTCTGCTATGAGGTATTCTTCTTCCTCCATAATCTCACTGTCACAGGGAGGCTCAGTAGTCTGTAACAACTGAATTGCTTCAGGCAACAACTCATTATGAGCCTGTTTCGTTAATCTAGGCCTTATGTAGGATATGTGGGGATCAGAGCTTATTAGAAGTCCATGTAGGATGTCTTCGTTTGTTGCTATTCTCCCCGACTTCCGAGTGTGCCTCTCCCTGACGTTTCTGAAGTCCTTATTACGGGCTTCCGAAGCTTCTTCAGATAAGGTACCTAAAACGAATAAGTACATAACTTTTAATTTCAAAATGCAATCGAGCCAAATAATAAATCAAACTATATATTTTTTTTACTCACCGATTGGCAAAATACCAAAGTGGTTACAGATGTCTGCACCGTGCATTAGAAGTTTATGTACACTAACTGGCATGTAGTACCACGAATAGTGTTGCACGTATACATCAGCTGTTTCTCTACAGTATCTTCTAAATTTTTCACAGTCAATGTTTTTGCCTGATGATATGGCTTGTAGAATAACGGAAAATCTGAAAATCAGATTTTCGTCAATTCCCGTTATTCTGGATGATGTTTTGTAATCTTGGAAAAAGCGCCTAGCAGTATTCCCGTCATTTGTAGTTCCAAAACCCTAAAATGGGAAAACAATACTGTAATATACAATACATAGAGATTTACTACACAAAATACATAAAAAGAGCGAAAATTAAATAATACCTGTTTGACTATATCAATCAGCATTCCAGTTTGCTCACGAAACTCTTGTTGCGTGGTATTTTTTTTAGCTTGTTTCATAGCCTTATGTTCGCCTCGAGCTGACCATCGTTGAAAATCCAGATTATAAGATATATGGAGAAGACATTCCATACACCGAATTTTCATATGCAGTGAAGAAATTCCTTGTTTGTAAATTTCTTCACGAAGTGGTTTGGCAGTCAAAGCTTCTAAATTATTCATTTCGCTCGGTTTTGCCAAGCAAATGGGACACGTTGCATATGATGGTACTTCAGCAATAATATTGGCCACTTTTCCATCAATCATGGTCATATGCAATTCATGTGACACAATAATATTACCACACTGTGTAGATATTCGTTCATCAATTTGTTTTTTCATCTCAGACTCTTCAGACTTTATAAAATCAGCTGTCTCCGAAGTGAAAGTGAACTTTACTGGTCGACAGTACAGAGTTGAGCAAGGTGTGGGGTTCTCCCAAACTATATTTTCATTCCCAGATGATGGGCTAGTAGACACTAGCCGAAGAGGTACGATGCTTATCATGACTACTGATGAATCATTGAACTCTACAGCTGTGTTTGACGTCTTCTGTTTATAATTGCTCTGCGACGAAGAACCATCAAGTCCCCATTTCCAGGTCAACTTGAGTTCTTCATTTTGAGACCTATCAACAGAATTAATATCTAGTAAAATCCTCTCCACAGTGTGGTCCAATAGCGCTTGCAATTTAATGTGAGCTCCTTTTTCGGTAATCTCCATACTCTCTTGTGGAGGGTAACATCTTTTCTTAGCATTTACAAGCTTTGGATAAGATGGAAAGGCAGCACAGTTTTCTTCTTTCAGAAATTGTCGAAGAGCTAAGTACTTCCATTTCGAGAGCGCAACTGATGTATAAAGAGCTAAACATTTATCTGAAGAAACAGTACTCAAGCTCTGCTTTTTGAATAGTTGCTCGTCTACTTTGGATAGCGCATCTGGATTACTGGAAAGGTATTCGACAACTTTCGCCAGATTAGTTTTGCCGTTGTCTTTCAATTTTGTTATGTACCAGTACCGCAACTCTTCCTCGGAATTTTCTTCTACTATGGAAGTAGTACGTCTTTTTTTTTGCTTATTACTTAACTCTTCGAACGGTTTTCTGTGCTCTTTTTCTGTAGATGTTCCCGCTTCCGCAGTACATACTGCAAGAGTGGGAACATGGGAATCAATATCCTTAGGCTCAGATAAGGCTGCCTCCGAGAAGCCCATCTCACTTCTCAGGTCAACACTGCCACAAACAGGCCAGTTGATGTTTTTTTCCAACCACTTGCGATTACTTTCACGATTCATAAAAGTTTTTTGATTTCTACTTGACTCTATCCACTTTTTATTTAGATTTACACAAATAAGTCGACAGAACTCCTTGATTCGGTTCTTGTCTTCTTCAAAAACTTCGGTAGTCAAGACAGAAATGATACTTTCATATAGAAACGTATGATTTTTCAGATCACCGCCATTTCTTAATTTCACTAAAATATCTAGGTTGGTACAAAATCCAGCCATAGTTCAAATATAAAAATAAAAGTATTTCACTGTGTTTACAAATAAGCGGTAAGAGCGAAACTAGATGGACTTAATTAATGTCTTTAAATTTATAGTAAGTGTTAATTACTCAAGTTATGGACATAACAGTGAGTTTTTAGTCAGCCAATCAGAGACGAGCATTTAACAATGACTCATTAGTTATGCGCTTAGCCGAGCGCACAAACAAATGAGTCATCAATCACAATGCAGGTGCTACCGATAACATGCAATAATAACTAAATCTCTACCAGAATTACTAGTTATAAGTTCCTATGCGCTATTAAAACTATATATTTAACTAAAAAGAAGGTCAAAACAGCCAAATGAGACAAAAAAGATACTTTGAATTTATTTTAAATGGAAAAAAAAATCTTCCAAATTTTTTTTTTTTTACCGAATGATTACTCGCGCAGCCGCAAATGGCCGGCGCTGATTTATTTTTTCGTGGATACAGAATGACCCTAGCTATCATATACTCACGCCACAAACCCAACATATTTGTACAATTGAAGAAAATAAATGAAACGTGATTCGCTCCATACAAAAAAATCTAATTTATTTTTTTCAAGACAAACTATCAACTTTAGAAGAAATTTTATCTGAATAAAAGTTGTCAGGAATATCTTAACACGTCATATAAAAAAAAATCGCATCGATATTGGAACTTTGTTGCCTATGTCCACCAATTTTCAGTTTGGGCCCACTGTGCGCCGTGGACTGTACTGTGTTTGGATAACTTTTTGTAATACTATTTCTTAATTTTTATGTACTGCTGCTTGTTGTCTCTAATAAATAATTTAATTTAAAAAAGAAGAACATTTTGTATGAGTTAATACAATTCGTTTTGGTATGGCAAAAAAAACGCGAGAGCTTCGACGCTTCAGTCTGCGAAAGACTATAACAAATACCTACTTCTATCATAAGGCTTCAATAGCCTTGACCGTAACTCACTCATGTCCATAAATGCATCTGTATCTAATACCTAGTCATACATCTTCACGCCTGTATTCCCCGGAGGGGTGTACTGCAGTGTACCAACACTTCGTCAAAGTATTTTGGCCCCAATGCCATTATACCGGGTACGTTCCTACTCAATACGACGGGTATTCTTCTCAATTTGAGAGTGATTCGGGTGCCCAGTGCGGGTTGGTGAATGGAACACATCTTGCAGCGTGTATCAGAAGTCCAAAGTAATATATGGGTGCTTAGTGAAAACAGTTTATACCCAACTATCATAGTTTCTGAGTTATAGACCTTTGAATGTTTGTCACAGGTATCGTGTTCTGGCCTTTGAGTACATCCATAACCCTATTCAGCAGTGTAAGTGTAAACTACATTTATGAGGGGCGACCACCAATATTCACAAAACAGTACATGCAAATTTTACATAGGGCTCGAGATATTACGAATTTTGGAAATTGACGACGAAAAAAGTTGGAAAAACAATTTTAAAAGTTGAAAAAACAATTTCGATCAAAGTTTGATACCATTCAGTTGTATACCCGATACTGATGCAAACGTCAAAGTATTATTTCGGACTTCTAAAATCCCTGTATAGACAGACTTGTAGGTGAAGTGGTAAAAGATTCAAAATTAATGGTAAAAAACTTTTAAAAAACAAGCTTTTATTTAAATAAAGAAAATAAACTTTAAATTAAATCAAACCAATCAATTTATTGTACATGTATTACTACTACAGCCCTTTTAACGTCCCACTGCTGGGCACGGGCCTCCCCTCAATGCGAGGAGGATTCGGGCCATAGTCCACAACGCTGGCCCAGTGCGGGTTGGCAGACTTCACACATCTATCGAGAACTAGTCAAGTTCCCTCAGACGTGCAGGTTTCCTCACGATGTTTTCCTTCACCGTTTCATAGAAAGATGAAAATGAGATTCACATATAAATCCCAGAGGTGCGAGCCGGGGTTTGAACCTGCACACTTGGCTACCACTGCTTATTACACAATTTATTAAACGATATAATAGCTTGTGGCGATATTTGCATATTATATAAGAAACATTTTCTTTCATAGAACTACTTATAAAAGTAGGTATGTCAAGCAAGACTAGTTAGTACACGGGTAAACCTCGAAAATCAGTAGGTAGTTACGTAAATCATACTTTAATAATAATGTGAAAGTTTGTGAGGATGGATGTCTATTACTCTTTCACGCAAAAACTACTAAACGTATTTTGAATAAACTATACAGTATTTGTGGGCGACACGGTGGTTTTGGTTTGTAGGTACCTAAATGAAATTCCTTGTAAATATATGAAGTGGGCTGTATTCTTTGTATTTGTAGCTCAGGATTACTTATTATTTTTAGCGAAATGAGCGAAATGATGATATTTAATGGAATAAGATGAGGAATGGCATCACCTGCGACTAGCGCGGGTATTTCGCCAATGTCAAGTAATTAATAGCAAGGACAAATTCAATAAATACACATTATAAATAAAAATAGATAATGACAGTGATAAAGATGGCGGATGAATCCGCTCAGGATTACATTGAATTTAACAACTTGGACTGCCTTCGTGGCTGACAGGAAGAGAGAGAGAGAGAGAGAGAGAGAGAAAAGCACAGACAACCTAACAGTGTTGTCACAATTAAAATATCAAAAACTAAATTTCTATCTTTTATGTTGTAAACAGTATTATTTAGAACGTTATTGAAGTCAAGTGTCTTATAAAACATATGATCACATTGTTCATCGCATTAATTATACCTAATGATACAATATTAATAATAGTATGATGACACGTTATCTATATAGGTACACGTTCCTCAGTTCGTTGAACCCTGAATATGGCAAATAAATGGACAGATGCCAAGCCGGCAGCGAAATAAACGTTATATCTACAGTCATAAAGTATCTAGAGTACCCATAACGACTACACTCTTCGTTTAGCTCTGCGGCGATTATTTCCGCCATTGTTGTTATCTCATGTACCTGTAGTATACGGCAACTATATGGGGAAACAACAATGGCGGAGTCAGATAAACAAGAAAAAATTACCGCAGCGCGGGCTCAAATTGCCATCTCTGTTATAATATCTCCATGATACCGACCTTGATGAATTGACCAAGACCAAGATGACATTGAAAATAACATTGTATACGTGATAGTTAACGTCATAATCACGATTGATATAGTCAGAGTATTTATCACCACTTCTAGGAGTAATATTGTTTTAATTTTACTGTAGATAATATTTTGCTAAGGTTTTTTAGTGAAATACTACAAAGATGAAAGAATTAATATCTATACAAATAAATAAACGTGTACACGTACACTACGTGTACATGAGATAACAGCAATGGCGAAAAAATCGCCGCATTAATTTAATAAACTTATATTTAAGTACTTTTTTTTTTGTATATTGTTTAATGACTTATCATCTACTCTCCCATACTGCGTTGAAGGCAATTAAAGCAATTATTTCTATAATCATCTGTGGTTTAGAATAATCCCTTCATTGTAAATGGGAGTAGACGCACCTTACTGTACTAGCTTCCCAAGCGTAAAGACTATATTTGTATTTAATATTAGACTGCCGTGAGTATAATTCTTCTCTAGTATTGTGGCAAAGGTGCTGTCTGCTCTCATGGCATTGCTGCTCCTGGGAATGTATTACTCGGAGTTTCTTACCGGCTCTTCTCAGTGGAAGCAGCATTCCGAACCGGTGGTAGAATCTGACTATTTGTAAGTGCTTTTTGGCCTACACGAATAAAACATTTTTTGATTTGATTTGATACTATAGATAGATACTTTGTGTTACTAACCGACACATTAAATAGAATAGGTGACAAGACTTGCGTAATGTTGTGACGTTTTCTTAAAAGTCCTTGGCCACTGCACGCCCGTGGCCCAGAAAATGTATCAGCATTCGAAACACATGTATTACTAATCCGGTGGCACACTGCGACGTTAGGACGCACGCTGAATATTTGATATTGCATGTGCGAATGTCATTTTCAATAATGATTATCACTTGCTGAACGGTGAAGGAAAACATCGTGAGGAAACCTGCACGTCTGAGGGAACTTGTCTAGTTCTCGATAGATGTGTGAAGTCTGCCAACCCGCACTGGGCCAGCGTGGTGGACTATGGCCTAAATCCCCCTTGCATTGAGGAGAGGCCCGTGCCCAGCAGTGGGACGTTAAAAGGGCTGTAGTAGTAGTAGTAGATTATCACTTGCTGAACGGTGAAGGAAAACATCGTAAGGAAACCTGCACGTCTATAGGAAGACGTGTGAAGTTCACCTACCCGCACTGGGCCAGCGTGGTGGACTACGGGCCACAAATCTCCCTCGTAATGAGGGAGAATGTGCCCGGTTTAATGGCATTACGCTCGCCCCCTATTACATTAGGACCTAAATACATCGGCGAAGTGTGGGCGCACTACAGTGGATCTCTGCATACCCCTTCGGAGAATGCAGGCGTGGTGATGTATATCGCGGGTTGAAGAAGATTTGACTTAATTTGACTTTGACATTTTTTTTAATTTATAGTAAACTCATTCGACGCAGAAAAATAATTAGCGGATTCCAAATGCATATGTATGTATATCAGTCAATATCGCCCAAACGTGTCGTTTACGTCAAATAGCTATTAATTACTTTATATGACTGAAATACTCGCCAATCGCTGGTGGAGCCATATCTTCATTCTATTACATTACATTTTATCATGTCGTGAAGAAAGAAAAATAAGAATTTAACTATAATACTCACACTAAAGTTATCAAGTACGGATGGAGTTTCGGGTTCCCGCCATTTTGTGCGACTGTGATGTCACCAGATACCGCCATCTTGTTTTGTCTACCAACGCCGCTTGCCTAAAAAAAAACCAAACCATTAGACAAATTAAACGTAAGGGGTGCAAGTTCAAACCTTGGGGTAGCACCTCTGGATCCCGTACTGGGCCGGCGTGGTGGACTATGGCCCAAATCTCCCTCATATTGCGGGGGATAGTGCCCGGTGTACTCGCTCACTATTATATTGGGACCAAAATCAATGACGAAAGAATATTAGAAATCTATGACCAAAATGAAGATGCACTGTAGTGCACGTCTGCTTAGCCTCGCGGGGAATACAGGCGTGATGTATAAATATAGGCATTGTAGGTCTCCTAATACGTAGCACTAGAAATCACAATAGGGTAATATACCTACTATCATTTGTTTATGAATTTAAAACAAAGAATTGATAATATTATGTGACGTTACGTCACAACATGAATCTAGTCTAGTAACAAGGTTTTGTTCGTTGTTTATATCTGTCACTTGGAAATAAGTAGGCATCTAAGTATTTTATATATCACTAGCGGCCCGTCCCGGCTTCGCACGGGTTTCTAAAATAGCCTATGTTCTTCTTCTCAGTCGGGCACTCTTGTCAGACTGGTCGTAGTTGTTGAGATGGTGTGCATGGTAGATCCCCCGTGTCGTCGTTCTCCTTGGTTACCGCTCTGGAAATGCTTCTCCACTTCTGGCGGTTGGTAGCATTGCGAGAACACTGCGCTATGGTAGATTGAGTTGCCGTCTTAATTGAATCTATCCAGCGTGTGGGAGATCGGCCGCGTGCTCTCTTTCCCGCTACCTGACCTTGAACTACAAGTCTCTCCATCGAGTTTTCGTTTCTGGAGATGTGGCCAAAGAACTTTAGTATTCGCTGCACAATCGACGATAGTCTATCTTTGATTTTTAATTCCTTTAAGATGGAGTTATTGGTACGGAATGCCGTCCATGGGATCTTCAGGAGGCGTCTCCAACACCACATCTCCAGTGCGTCGATTTTTCGGCGATCTTGTAGCCTCAAGGACCAGGTTTCAGCTCCATAGAGAAAGATTGGAAAGACAAGGGATTTCATAAGTCGAACCTTTGGTTATCCTCCTATCCATCCAAATCTTTTCCCCAGCCTTTCTACTGCAGATCTTGTTATGGCGCACCGTCTTCTAATTTCGTCTCCACAGCCTCCTGTATTGGAGATAGAGTAGAACCGAGGTATATGTAGCTCTTTACAACTTCGCAATTTCCTACACTAGGTAAGTCTGCTCTGTTATGTTCGGCCCGGTCCACTATGTTACTCAGTGGTAATATAATATAGCTTTCTAACAGCAAAATAGTTCAGTAGTTTTTAAGTTAATTCGTTACATACAAAAATACAAATCTTTCCTCTTCATAATATTGGTATAGATACATAGATTAAAATAGATTATCATTACAATTTACGATTTTTAGGGTTCCGTACCCAAAGAGTAAAACGGGAACCCTATTACTGAGACTTCGCTGTCCGTCCGTCCGTCCGTCTGTCACCAGGCTGTATCTCATGAACCGTGATAGTTAGAGAGTTGAAATTTTCACAGATAATGTATTTCTATTGCCGCTATAACAACAAATACTAAAAACAGAATAAAATAAAATATTTAAGGGGGCTCCCATACAACAAACGTGATTTTTTGCCGTTTTTATAGATAATCGTATGGACCCCTTCGTGCGCGAGTCAGACTCGCACTTGGCCGGTTTTTTAATTTTATTACCCAAGAATCGTCCGCCATCTTTATCACTGTCATCATCCATTTTTATTTATAAATACATCATCACGCCTGTATTCCCCGAAGGGGTAGGCAGAGGTGCACCATACTGCGCCCACACTTCGCCGATGTATTTTTGGTCCCAATGTAATAGGGGGCGAGCCTATTGCCATTATACCCGGCACATTCTCCCTCAATACGAGGGAGATTTTTGGGCTATAGTTCACCACGCTGGCCCAGTGCGGGTTGGTGAACTTCACACGCCTTACTATAGACGTGCAGGTTTCCTCACGATGTTTTCCTTCACCGTTTCATAGCATGTGGTAATCTCGGATGAAAATGAGATTCGCACATAAACCCAGAGGTGCGAGCCGGGGTTTGAACCTGCACACTTTGATTTGCAAGGCGTGCGTTCGGCCACTCGGCTACCACTGCTATTTTATACTTATTGTGTATTTAATGAATTTGTCCTTGCTATTAATTACTCGACATTGCCATAAATACCGCTAATCACAGGTGCAGCCGTTCCTCATCTTATTCCATCAAAATATTATCATTTCGTAAAAAAAGAAGATTATAGCCAACAGAATGAATACTACACCTAATTATGACTAGTATCTTTACTAAAGGTATGTCTACACGCACATACACAACGCCAGTCAAGTAAATAGGTTAGTACATAACGTTTATTGTATTGTTTCGTCATTGTTTGGGAACGTTAAATAGTTCATGTCAAAAGTTCGGGCGTTGCGATAACTAAACGTAATATTTAAATAAATTACAAGGTGGGTTTTTCTTCATTGAATGTGTACACACACACCTGAAAATGTTTATTTATGGGCAGTAGTGGTAGCCGAGTGGTTTAACGCACGCCTTGCAAATCAAAGTGTGCAGGTTCAAACCCCGGCTCGCAGCTCTGGGATTTATGTGCGAATCTCATTTTCATCCGAGATTATCACTTGCCATGAAACGGTGAAGGAAAACATCGTGACGAAACCTGCACGTCTGAAGGAACTTGACTAGTTCTCGATAGATGTGCGAAGTCTGCCAACCCGCACTAGGCCAGCGTGGTGAACTATGGCCTGAATCCCCCTCGCATTGAGGGGAGGCCCGTGCCCAGCAGTGGGACGTTAAAAGGGCTGTAGTAGTTGTAGTTTATTTATGGATTTTGGTATATACGAATCAGCGTTTTTTTTTTTACGTCGAATGAGTATAACAAGATGTCGCTTAAGTCGTATAGCCTTTCACATATCGATATATATTAAAGAGTGTACCAACGAGACGCCAAATAAATAAGTAGTTATTGTGGATTAAGAAAGTGTTTGGTTCACACGCAGTTTATCAACTGATTTGGCATTTCATTTAAAACCTGCTTAATTATTACTTCTTAGCAGAGATTACCATACAATGGACTGGGGTCGATCCCAGTTAAACCCAGACTGGGGGCATTAAGGGCAAATTGCGGAAAGGTCAATTAATTAATACATTTAGTTTGTGCAAAATAATTGACTGCTGTATTAATTTAATTACAGCGCTGTTTTTGAATCCTTACTACCACCCTAAAAGTATTATGGTTTCAATAAATAGTAACTGACAATTTGTGACAGATTTTGTACTGAATTAACTGCATAGAGAATCTAGAGTACCTATAACGACTTCACTCTTCGTATAGCTCTGCGGTGATTGTTCCGCCATTGTTGTTATCTCATGTACCTGTAGTATGCGGCAACTATATGGGAAAACAACAATGGCGGAGTCAGAAAAACCAGAAAAAATTAGCGGAGCGCGGACACGAAATGCCATCTCCGTTATAATATCTCCATGGTTAACTGTGAAAAAAAACGGCCAGGTGCGTGTCGGACTCGCTCACGAAGCACACCATTATCTTTAAAATCGGCAAAAAAATCACGTTCGTTGTATGGGTGCCCCCTTAAATAATTATTTTATTCTGTTTTTTAGTATTTGTTGTTATAGCGGCAACAGAAATACAACATCTGTGAAAATTTCAACTCTCTAACTATCACGGTTCATGAGATACAGCCTGGTGACAGACGGACGGACAGACGGACGGACGGACAGCGAAGTCTCAGCAATAGGGTTCCCGTTTTACCCTTTGGGTACGGAATCCTCAAAACTGAAAGTAATATTATAACAATGCTGCAAGACTGGTGGTTTAGGTACATCACTCTCTAACCGGCCCATCTCAAAAACTGCTGCAGTAATTTAACCGATTTATCAATCTCCATCGTGTCTTCGCCACTACGTTGACATTATCTCATTGGGCCAGACTCAATGGAAAGAGGCCATTAAAAAAAAAAGACTGGTGGTCGCTAGGGGGGAGACCGTTGTCAGATCTAAGCGATACTTGTCTACTTAATAACTTTTTTGTAATCATATATTTAGATAATCCTATTAAGATTTACCTTAGACACATATACCTACTGGTGGTAGGAGTGACGTAACGTCAATAATTTAGTGACCAGTCTGGGAATGGAACATGGAACCTTTCGGTTACAGAGCGTCCTGTCTATTAAGCAGCTATACTATCTGGTACAGTTTTATAAAAAAAAATCGGCAGTGCGCCAACCAACACCAAAATATGTTACGCATTT
The DNA here is from genome assembly GCA_914767695.1 of Ptilodon capucinus. Lineage (NCBI taxonomy): Eukaryota > Metazoa > Arthropoda > Insecta > Lepidoptera > Notodontidae > Ptilodon > Ptilodon capucinus. The sequence continues at coordinate 4,840,501 of OU611837.1, forward strand.
CTAAAAGAAAAGCAGATCCCGGATTCGAAACTTGGACCTCGTAATTTCGCTGTCCGTACAACCACTGGGCTGATCAAAATGATATAGTTATTTGGGTTTTCAAGGTCAGGGCATAGTGTCAGTGTCCGGTACAATAAAATCTTTGGAAGGTGACAAAGACAAGAAAAAAAACTAAAGCAATTTATTACGCACCTCAAACTAGATTCATAGCAATCCATACACCCATAATTAATTGCACATTAAAATATTTTTATATTTTTAATCACTGACAACATTCGTGTATGGGTGAAATTAAAAAATATCATCACAGTTTTTTGATCTGTCAAAAAAGGAAGATTAAAAAGTTTGTATAAAAAAAAATACGGCCCTCATACGACTGGCCGTATCGCGGATAGCCGCGCAACTGAATTCCCTCCCCACACCAATTTGAACAACAAACCAATTTAATCACACATGAAAATATTTGTGTATACCTTTATAACAATGCAGTAAAGTCTATATTACTTTGACAAATGTGAAAAGTTAAATTTGTCGGCGAACATTATCTGACGTTTCCTCGACAAACTTATTAAATGCCGTTATATAGATAACAATTTCCTTTGTAATGTATTCGATGTGGTGTTATCTGTGCGCAAAATATAACTTTGTGCGGTTCGCAGCAAGCGACCATTGTTGACATTTTGTTCTACACCTATTATTGCTATCGCCGCGACTCATACAGACGAGCGAATTCAACAAGTTTTATTTTATTACAACTAAAGAATTAATATCTTTAGCAAAAGCCACGCGATTAAATTCGCGACATCATTGACATTTCCAAAGAGTTATTATATTACAGAGGAAGCTTTTTCTAACAATTGACCATTTTGGGTGTCTTTGACGTCTACGCGCTACGTGTATTAATAAACTCTTCATCGAGATATAGATAAATACTCTTTGTCTATGTGCCTCAGATTGTCTATGGCAATACGTATAAGAGTAGACGTGGCTGATATGAGACCAATTTCGGACCAATATTTTGGAGGTCTTTTTGATACATTTAGGTACATAGACTGTCAAATATCTTTTAGATTAGTCTTTAAATTAGAAGATTTGACACATATATTTGATTCTGTTACGTTGTATTTTAACTCACATCAACGACGTCACATCGTCACAACAACGTCACATCTCGACGGCAATAAACGTTAGTGGATAAGCTGCCATTATGGGCGTATAAGCCAATTGGCGCAATGAATTGGATGGTCGCGAGTTCGATTTCCGCGTCGGCTTGTCACGTAGCTTATTTCATTATCTACTATACATTGTGTTTGTTGCCGAAACAAGTAAATAATTGTTAATAAGTACAAAGGGTAATTAGTTCATACATTTATCGTGACAAGGACAACCATCATTACTTTCTTGTTTATTTTTCCCGCCACATATTGAAACGTTTCTTTTTTCTTTTAACTTTATAATGAAACTGCTTTTTATATAGTAATAAATATATTTTCTTTTGATGTAACAGAAATTATGAAGTGATTATTTAAACCCATGTATTATTTAATTGGATAATAACAAATAACTTCAAATTGGTCTGACTAATTTCAATTTATGATTTGTTGAAGTCAATTTTTAAAGTATTTTTCAGAGTGAAAAGAAACGTTACTAGTCGACCTTGACGTTTGACGGTACCATTAATATTGCCAAACTCACAGAAACTACCACTTTGTAAGGTATTTTTTACGTATATATTTAGTTACCAATATTTGACTTTGTATCCTAATAAAATTTCAAAGATGATTATTGTAATTTTCGTTTGAATTTCTAACTGTATAACAACGCTTTGGTTGATACAAATATATTGTTTGTTATTACCTCAGTACTTTTCAAAGCTGCTGATTTTTAAAATAGAGTCTCAATCGAGTTACAAATTAGTGTTTAAAAATGTTTTTATGCAAATATATTATTTATATGCAAAATAAATATGCCGAGGCATGGGTAAGCATATTTTTTAACTGGCAACATCGGCATGACGGCCATCGCGTTAACCCAGTCACGCGAGAAAAAAAATGTAATTTTACGAACACAATTTTTTCATAGTTTCTATTAATTATATGAAGTTAAAACTGTGTCATAAACTGTTAAATACAATGTACAACCCACAAACAATACGATGGAGCTGTTAAATGAAGACTTACGATGTAAAACATGGGATATATAATGTTCTCAAAAGTAATTTGAGTGTTATAAAAAAGTGCTTTTTTTGTTCGACTGACCGCCAGAAGGTAGGTTTTTTTACAACACAAGTATCGATTTGTTAGTTGAACGTCATGCTACGCCATTCGATTGCCGTTTCCACACTAAATTTCACCTTAAACGGGTATTTAAAGGTTTGTTTACAATATGTAATTAATACATTCGTAATTTCGGTACTATTTTGCTTATAAAGTATTCTTTATACGTGTCTTGTAATGACGTATAATTATAGTGATTTACATATCGTGAACTAAAACCTGTTGTTCATTTTTATTATTCTTTTATGATTTAAAAGTAATTTACTATTTTAAATAGGTATGTTTTTTTAAATACTTGTATTACGTTATCTTATTTGCCCGCTTTATAAAATACAATTTTAACAGTTTTGTAAATGCAGAGTTGCAAGGTTTTGCAAACATTAATAACATAAGAATTATTACAAAATGAATGTATAAATTTAATGGAATAAGATGAGGAATGACTGCACATGCGGTTATCTGGTTTTTCAGGCAGTGTCAGGTTATTAATAGCAAGGGCAACTTTAGTAAACACATATAAAGAACAAGTTGTTTGAATATTTTTTGTACATGCAAAAATCTCACATTATATTCCCTTCAAGTTGGCTTTACATTAATAATTATTGGTATGGATTGAAGCCAGAACCTTTCAGTTACATGACTCACCCTGTAACTCTTAAACCACTACTATTTACCTAACTAGAGCAAAGGCAAAAGGTAGGCTTATGATTTTAGCAATCTATGTATGTATTTACGTATTTTCCGCTGTAGCGCCTAAACTACTCATCCAATTTTGATGAACAATATTTCAATTGATTTATTATTATAGCCCGAGTAAAATAGGCTCCATTTTAAACAATAGAAGTAGTAGATTTTACCCTGTTTTCGTAGTCAGGTTACAGTTTGTTAAACTGTTATTATTGTTTACTTTCTAATATTGTTGTATCACCCCATCTGTTGGCAGAAAACAGAATGAATCAAGGCCCAATGGAATTGGACCCGTTAAGCAACTACCAATATCCGTCTTACGAGAACTACCATTATCCATACAACGTTAAAGTAGAAGACTCTCTAACCTACCAATACAACACTACAAACTATACGAACAACGGGGAAAATGTACAAAATTCTAACAATCAACCAATCGTTAATAATGAGACACAAAATTCTAACGTCAATGATCAAAATTCTAATGTCAACGATGCAACACTTAACGATAGCAAGGATGACATCAAAGATATTGTCAATAAACGTAAGGGGAAGAAGAAGAAACGCAGCGATTACTGTTCTGAAAAGATAACGGATAACAATTTTGCTTTCTACGGATGTTCCATATGCAATGTTAGTTATTCGTCCTTATTTGAATTGGACCAACACGTTTTAATCCACAAGGATCGCATGACGAGCTACAGGCTACGTTTAAAGAATCAAGGCAAGAAGAGAAAATTGAAGAAAGAGCAGAAAAGGTTAAAAAAGAAGCTGTCAAAGATTAAAAAGGAGACAGAAATTGAAATAGAAATCAAACCTGAAGACGGTTATATTGGCAACGAAACCACTGATAACTATTTGAATAAAGAAGAGAACACAGGTGACATTCCAAATTTGAATATCAACGGAACAGTATCAAGTATTTCACAAAATAATGAAGTGAGCGAAGAAAATCCTAATTTGAATAGTAATGAAACAGTTTTGAATACTTTACAAAATAACGAAACTATACAAAGCAACGGATTGGATAAAGAAGATTCCAAATGTAACAATACAAATGAAAATGTATCTAAAGACAACGGGGACAAGGATGCAACGGAATCCGTTAATTTAGAGAAGATTTATAAATGCTTTGCATGCAAGAAGCAGTTTACATTAAGTTATTATTTGAAACTTCACGTCAGATCGCATACAGGTAATATTCAATACATCATCACGCCTAGTTTTTCCTAAGGGGTAGGCAGGGGTACACTGCAGTACACCCACACTTCACCAATGTATTTTGGTCTTAATGTAATAGAGGGCGAGCCTATTGCCATTATACCGGGCACATTCCCCCTCAATACGAGGGAGATTTGGGGCGATAGTCCACCACGCTGGCCCAGTGCGGGTTGGTGAACTTCACACGCCTATCTATAGCCATGCAGGTTTCCTCACGATGATTGCCTTCACCATTCAGCAAATGGTAACCATTGTTCAAGATTAATTTAAATTTGACTTCATAAGTAAGAGTTATGTTTGTAGATAGCTTTGTGTAGTGGTTTGAATCCCGCCAGCGCCAAATTTCTGATATTGTCTGCGTGTAACTGGGATCGCCCCCAGTCCATTGTACGGTACAAGCACAAGCGTTGCTTAGTTTCAGACCATATCCAATGGTGAAAAGGCTATTTGACTTAAACGACACATATTGACTTGCGATATTTGAAATCAGCGATTTTTCTGCGTCGAATGAGTATGCTCTACTGTAAAGTTAAAAATAATAAGTGCTCTTACACACGAGCGGCATGTTACCAACGGCGTAGGCAACTGCAGCCGTCGACACGCGTCGACGGCAGCCGTCGACATCTCAACTATAGAGATCAGCGGCAGCCGTCGGCAGCTCTCATAGTATAAGAGTCAGTTGTAAAATGGATTCCGAAGAAACACTGTTATTATTTTTACTTCATCGGCGCCGAAAGAAACGAAAAATAAAAACACGTTCTTTGTGGATTCAAGAAATATATTTATTATTAAAATCATTTACAACTTCTTCACATACCGACATCCATGCTCTGTTTTTAGGGTGCCGTACCCATAGGGTAAAACGGGAACCCTATTACTGAGACTTCGCTGTCCGTCCGTCCATCCGTCCGTCCGTCTGTCACCAAGCTGTATCTCATGAACCGTGATAGTTAGAGAGTTGAAATTTTTACAGATGATGTATTTCTGTTGCCGCTATAACAACAAATACTAAAAAACAGAATCAAATAAATATTTAAGGGGGCTCCCATACAACAAACGTGATTTTTTGCCGTTTTTGTAGACAATGGTACGGAACCCTTCCTGCGCGAGTCTGACTCGCACTCGGCCGGTTTTTTTATTATTTTATTACTGTACTCTTTCAATTTATAATTTCAAATACACTCATTTTTCTTTACTGCCACAATTAGCAATTCAATATTAATTTCGTCACTGGAACTCAATTTACAAATTTGCAACGCATGCGCACTCTTAAACTATTTGCAGTCGAGTGACAAAATGGCGCGTGAGACCCGCTATAACTAGGGTTGCAAACTATTTTTTTTCTAAAATATAGTATTTTCCAGCCAGAGTCGTAAAATATATAGTACATTGCTCAAAAATATAGTACATTCACAAAAATCACACAAAAACGTGTCAGTCCGTCAAAAAAAACCGTACTATTCGATGCCTGTTGATGCCATGCATGCACAAATTTAATAAAATCAAACTGTATTCGGCACCTTTTTAAGCGGTACCGCGGTACGTAAAAAATACCAGTAGGTACTATTGTTTGTATGAAAACATCTTTCACTTAATAGTAGTTGACAGTGACAGTTTCGTTTAGTAGTCGTTACATTACGAAACACGCTATAGTATAGAGATGTTGCTATAATATATATATAATGTTGATGATAAATGCTTGCTGTTAATGATACGATGTTGATATAATAAATAATGATAAATGCTTTTAAAAATATAGTACTTTTGCGTACAATATATTTTTTTTCAACAGTATATAGTACGCAGAGCTAAAATATAGTACAATACTATATTTTATAGTACGGTTGGCAACCCTAGATACAACTGCAAGTGTCGACGGCTGCAGTTGCCTATGACGTTGGTAACATGCCGCTCGTGTGTAAGACCTCTAAGTCAGATATTTATTTCGTACCTATAGTCATATACGAAATAAATGACTTTGACTTTAGACTTTGACTTTCCAGATGAGAAGCCTTACGTGTGCTCTGTGTGCGGCCAGTCCTTCATAACAGCAAGTAAACGAGGAAGACACAACAAGAGAATTCACCTCGCAGAGAGATACCAATGCAGGATCTGCTTTAAAATATTTTCTAGGTATGTTCTCCTTCAGCTTCTCCTTCTCCGTCCCTGTCTCCTTCTTCTTCTCCTTCGCCTCCGACATTTTTATCTTCTGCGTGCTACTGTATATAATACTTTTATTTCAGATTTGAATTGTTAACAGCTCACTTTGATAAAAATCACCCAGAGGACAAACTCGAAGGAGAACCATATGGTAAGTTATATCATTACGACTTTTTTGTGGAATGGGTAGGCAGGGAAGACGTGTAGGTTCAACCCCGGGCTGGAAAAATTGGGATTTCATGTACTGGTAATGATAATTAAAGTCGCCATAGGCCAGTATTGGTGGACTATGGACAATTTGGAGAATGGCTACTAGTAATTAGTACTAGGAGTGCATGAACTCGAGCTGGTAACCCGCACTACGCCAGCGTGGTGGACTATGCACTTTCCCCTTGCAATGAGGGGAGGGCTGATCCACAAGGCTACTAGTCATTGGTACCAGGAGTACATAAACTCGAGCTGGTAACCCGCACTGCGCCCGCGTAGTGGACTATGGACTTCCCCCTTGCATTGAGGGGAGGGCTGATCCACGAGATTACTAGTTATTAGTACCAGGAGTACATGAACTCGAGCTGGTAACCCGCACTGCGCCAGCGTGGTGGACTATGGACTTCCCCCTTGCATTGCGGGTAGGTCTGATCCACAAGGCTACTAGTTATTAGTACCAGGAGTACATGAACTCGAGCCGGTAACCCGCACTTCTTAAATAATACATATTTTTTGCAGATTACAACGCCATCTTGCCGTATCTCAACGAGTTGGAAGAACAATTAAAAATTCAAGATTTTAAACCTAAGACTGAAGAGTTATGGCCAGATGAGAATCCGCAGCCTCCAGATCATTCTGCCTCCCAACTGGCTACTGAAACTATACTGGTAAATCATACAATCATCACGCTTGTTTCTACCCCCGAAGGGGTAGGCAGAGATGCATTACATTGTATGAACACTTGGATACTGCTCAGGCTAGTGGTTTGAGTGTAGGGTCGGCTCAGTACACCAGGTTTGAATCCCGCCAGTGACTAAATACAGAAATGGCCTTTTGCCCCAGTCTGGGTGAAACTAGGACTGCCCGCAGTCCATTACCCACAGTACAAGCTTTGGTTAGTTTGGTGAGTTTTTGGTCCCAATGTAATGTGTGAAGTTCACTAACCCGCACTGGGCCAGCTTGATGGACTATGGCCCATATGTCCTTCGTATTGAGGGGGAATGTGCCCGGTATAATGGCAATAGGCTCGCCCCCTATTACATTGGGACCAAAATACATCGGTGAAGTGTGGGCGCACTGCAGTGCACCTCTGTTTGCCCCTTCGGGCAATACAGGCGTGATGATGTATTTGTATTTATTTTAAAAAATACTGTACACGATGGAGGGGTGCAGGCTTCGTGTACCCATACTGAATGACATTGTTACAGTATCCTCAGATGATAGTACCATGCGAATCAGAAATGAATGTTGAGGAATTCAAACCTGATCCCGATGATGAGAATGCTGACATCAAAGTGAAGGTAGAAGTGCCCGATGATGACTACATCACCGGTGAAGTCCAACTCAACAGAGAAGAATACCTTAACAGAGAAGATCATGTCGAAGATGACTTTGCTGATATGAAAGATGAGCCCTTTAAATATGATAGGTGAGTCAAATGATTTATGAAATTATTAATAACTAGTGGCCTGTCCTGGCTTCGCACGGATGGACATTTTTTTGGGTTCCATATCCAAAGGGTAAAATGGGAACCCTATTACTAAGACTTCGCTGTCCGTCTGTCTGTCTCTCTGGCTGTCCGTATGTCACCAGGCTGTATCTCATGAACTATCACGTAGTTAGACATTTGAAGCTTTCACGTATTTCTGTTGCCGCAATAACAACAAATACTAAATACAGAATAAAATTAATATTTGAGAGGGCTCCCATACAAAAAACGTGTTTTTTTTTGCCGTTTTTATGGATAATGGTACGAAACCCTTCGTGCGCGAGTCCAACTCGCACTTGGCCAGATTTTGTAAGTGCCAGTGTAGGCCTGTACAAAATAAATGATTCGACTTTGAATGGATTTCCAGCAATTCGGACGAAGATTACTTCCCGTCCAAGACGTGGCTGTCCTCCCCCGCGCAGGCAGTCTCCCCCCCTTCTCCCTCCTCCCCTCTCCCCCGCAAGTCCCGCAAGCCTCCCCCCCCACTCGTGTGCCCGGTGTGCAACAAGCACGTCAGCACAGCCTCCTACATGCGCGTCCATCTCCGCACTCACTCTGGGGAGAAGCCGTTCAAGTGCAGGCAGTGCGGACGCGGCTTTATAACCAGCAGCAAGATGAACAGGCACATCCTCACACAGCATGAGAACATCGATGGTGAGTTAAGTTTGTGGCTTGAGTGTGTGTGAGTGAGTGAGTTCATGAGTGGGTTTGTGTGTGTGTGATTGAGTGACTTTGTGAGTAAGTCAGTGAGTGAGTGAGTTTATGCGTAAGTGAGTAAGTTTATGTGTGAGTGTGTAAGTCAGCGAGTTTGTTTGTGTGTAAGTCAGTCAGTTTGTTTGTGAGTGAGTGTGTTTAGGTGTGTAAGTGAGTGACTTTGTGTGTGTGAATGAGTGAGTGAGTGTGTTTGTCCATTGCGTGTGGTCTGTGTGAGTGAGTGTGTGCGTGTGTAAGAGTGTGTGTGAGTGAGAAGTTGTATGTGTGACTCTGACGGAGGCATACTAATTGTAGATATTTTGTGTACGGTTGATGATTCTTAAATATAATAAAATACTAAATTAAGTACCTAGAGTTATGTATGAAATGTGTTTTGTGTGAAGAGTTATGTGAACGTCTGTGTCTTGTGTTAGTTTTGATTGTGTTTTAACAGATTCATAATGTGAATTGTACATAATATTTGTAGTAACTGAAGGTGGCAATTCTGAATCTGTGGACGTGAAGACAGAAGCAGAGGATAAATGTGATGAAGAAAATGACGCCAAGAAAAGCAAAATGTAAGTTTAAAAATACTGCTCTTATTTGATATTAGCGGATACCGTGTACTACTACTACAGCCCTTTTAACGTCCCACTGCTGGGCACGGGCCTCCCCTCAATGAGAGGGGGATTCGGGCCATAGTCCACCACGCTGGCCCAGTGCGGGTTGGCAGACTTCACACATCTATCGAGGACTAGTCAAGTCCCCCCAGACGTGCAGGTTTCCTCACGATGTTTTCCTTCGCCGTTTCATAGCAAGTGATAATCTCGGATGAAAATAAGATTCGCACATAAATCCCAGAGGTGCGAGCCGGGGTTTGAACCTGCACACTTTGATTGCAAGGCGTGCGTTCGACGTTCGGGCACATTGGTTGGATGGTTTTAAAGTCTATAACGGATATGGGTAGAAACAATTTTTATGTTTTATATATAAGGTGTATCAGAAGTCCGAAATAATACTTTGGGTACATATACGGTAGCTCGTATGTGGATGCTTAGTGAAGACAGTTTACACCTAACTATCATAGTTTCTGAGTTATAGACCTTTGAATAGTTGTCACAGGTATCGTGTTCTGGCCTTTGGGTACATCCATAACCCTATTCAGCAGTGTAAACTACACTTATGAGGGGTGACTACCAATATTCACAAAACAGAACATGCAAATTTTACTCTAGATATTAACTATTGACGACGAAAAAAGATTCGGAAAAACATGGTCGAATTTCGATAAAAAATTTATACCATTCAGTTGTATACCCGATACTGATGCAAACGTCAAAGTATTATTTCGGACTTCTGAAACACCCAGTAAAGATAATCTGTGTGTTATGATCTTACAGGTCGCCTATTAAGAAGAGGTCCAAGTTCTCCAAATCTAATAAGAAGGATGGACCAAGGAAACAATACCAAAAGAGACCTCATGCCTGCGAATTCTGCAACCAGAAGTATGTGAAATTACTTCTCAAGACATCCCATTGGTGTAGTGGTTAGAAAGTAGCCTGCTTGGCTCACTTTACCAGGTTGTTGAGGGTTCGACTCCCGTTAACAACGAATTTCGGAGGCCTTTCCGAGATTTACCATGGAATGTGACTACAAACATCCCCCTTGCATTGAGGGGAGGGCTGATCCACAAGGCTACTAGTTATTAGTACCAGGAGTACATGAACTCGAGCTGGTAATGCCTCAACGTGGTGGAGTATGGCTCGAATCCTCTCGTATCTTTGGTAAAATGGCCAGTGAGATATCTAAAGTATTTGAATGAATATAAATACTCTTATTGTGGGCGCACAACATTGCACCCTCCTAGAGATACAAGCCTTATGATGGTATATTATTATTATTGCTGATTTTCATTACTTTTCATTTTCAATTATGAAGGAAACCTGCATGTCTTTTAGAAGTGTGAAGTTCACCAACTTTACCTAGGCTGGCGTGGTGGACTATGTCCCAAATCTCCCTCGTATTGAGTGCGAATGTGCCCGGTATAATGGTCATCTCGCCCCCTATTACATTGGGACCGAAATGCATCGGTGAAGAGTAGCTCTGCCTACCCTTTCGGGGAATTCAAGCTTGATGATGTATTGTTCTTTCTTTTCAGGTTTTTACATCTCGATATGCTACAAGTCCATAAGAAGAGTCACGAGGGCGAGGCGTTGGTGTTGAAGTGTAATTTCTGCCTCGTCGAGGCAGCGGACGAGGCGTCGCTCAAAGACCACGAGGCGAGTCACACCGGACCGAAGCCCTATCTGTGCACCACCTGCGGGAAATGCTACAAAAAGAAAGAAACTATGGTAAGAACTCACTTGGTAACACATTCTCGAATTCATGTACTCCTGGTACTAATAAATAGTAGCCTTAGAATCAGCCCTCCCCTCAATGCAAGGGGGAAGACTATAGTCCTCTAAACTCTTGCAGTGTATGATACCAGCTTGCATTCATGTACTCCTGGTACTAATAACTAGTAGCCTTTGAGTCTGCCCTCCCCTCAATGCAAGGGAGAAGTCTATAGTCAACAAAACTCTCGCGGTGTATGTTACCAGCTTCCATTCATGTACTCCTGGTACTAATAACTAGTAGCCTTGAGGTTCAGCCCGACGATAGTTCACCTTACTCTCGCAGTACATGTTGTCAGCTCAAATACATGTACTCCTGGTACTATTAACCACTAGCCTTGCATACCGACCCTTCCATCGATCACAAAGGCAAGTCCGCAGTCCACCACGCTGTCGAAGTTATGTACTCCCGGTACAAATAACTAGTATCCTTGCGTATCAATCAGCCCGATGATAAGTGTAACCAGCTCGGATTCATTTTCCCCTGGTACTAATAACGAGTAGCCTGCCACCGATCCCAAAAGCAAGTCCACAGTCCACCACGCTCTCGCATTCATGTACTCCTGGTACCTATACAGATTTACCACAAGAAGCATCACAAGACGGAACGCGAGTTCGTGTGCGACGTTTGCTCCAAGAGGTTCAACGCGGCGTGTAAGCTTCAGAAGCACATGTACACGCACCGCGCGGACAAGTACGTGCTCCGGTACGAGTGTCCGGTGTGCGCCCACATGTTCAACACCAAGTACCACGTGCAGATGCATCTCGCCACGCACCAGCGGGAGGGGCTGTGAGTATTACGCGCGTCAGTGTAGATGCGCACTTGGGTGCAGATGTGCACTTAGTTTATAATTGAAAGTAATTGTGCACTTTGTGCGGATTTGCACATGGTGCAGATGTGGACATAGTTTATATTTGAAATTACAGTAAATTTGAACTTTGGGTGGATTTTCACTGTTTGCAGATGTGCAATTAGTTTAGATTTAAAATTACAACAAATTTTCAGTTCGTGTGTATTAGCCCCTTTGTGCAGATGTGCACTTAGTTTAGATGTGATATTAGTTCCATTGCGCACTTTGTGTGCATCCGCAATTGCAATTGCATTTGGTCCAGATTTGCACTTAGTCTGAATATGAACTTAGCTAGCATATGCTGTTTGTATAGATGTGTACTTATTGTGCATATGCATATATGTCCAGTTGTAAATGTGTACTTACTGTAGATATTCACTTTGTGTGCATAATCCCTTATAGTGTATATGCACTTAGTGAGCGCGTGCGCTTAGTAAAACACTTGGTTAGAGTCGCACATAGTTTAGATGTGCACTTGGGTTAATGTGCACTTAGTGTAGATATGCACTTTTTCATATATTCCTGCATTATGAATCAGATGATTATGTTTTTATAATGTCTCATTTCATATTCACAGAATACTGGAGGAGAATCGCAACGAAATACTCGCAATGGTTTTGCAGAACGCGAGAAAAATACCGAAACAGGCGGACGCACCGGCCAATCTTACCGACATCATACCGACGGATGAACGATCCCGCATATGCAATATATGCGGCGAAATATTCCACCATTTTTACTATCTAGAGGAACATCTCAAGAACCACGGGTCGAAAATAGCTATAGAAGACTCGCCAAAGGAAGAAGAGAAGAAATATGTCTGCCAAATATGTAATAAGGGCTTTAAGTTGCATTATTATTTGAAGTTGCATAGCTTCACGCACACTAAAGAGAAGCCGTATATATGTCAGCAGTGCGGCAAAGGTTTCATAACTAAGGGCAAGTTGAAGAGGCATTTGGAGACACACACAGGTCTTAAGAAATATCAGTGTCATATCTGTTGCAAATACTTCACGAGGCCCAGTTATTTACGGATACATATTAGAACAATACACGGAACGCAGGATTATAATTTTAGATTTGATAAGTATCCCGTTGGCAGTATGGCTGTCCCTGTTTTGACTCAATTGTCAGATGGCAGTAGAAGTAGTATTTGAATTTAGCGACCTCTCTGTTATTAAACTGCAAACAAATCTCTGGAATTCTCTAATAGATGGCGCGTTGATATAACTTTTAATTTCTGAATCGCGGTGAAAGTGTTGACCTTCTTAACTATATACAGAGGTGATAGGCTGTTCGACTTAAGCGATATTTTTGGGCGATATTGACTTTACATATTTGGTATCGGCGAATTTTTCGGCGTCGAATGAGTGTGCTCTCGTGTAAAGTTAAAAACAAATTTGCTTAAGTTAAATAGTAGGGATGTGACTTGGATGAGAAAAATTCGATTATTAAATAATCGATTTTTCCCTCTTTTAAATAGATCAATTTATAAAAAATCGATTTTTCTCTCTTTTAAATAAATCGATTTATAAAAAATCGATTTTTCTCTCTTTGTAATAAATCGATTTTTAACAAAAAAAACGAAAAGTTTTTTGTACATAGTAAAAAAAAACAAACTCGATAATAACTAAAACAAGAATCTGTTGGTTTTAAAACTGAGAAACAAACCAAGTCTGTTTGCAAAATCCGAATACAGATGGCGCTGTTTGCAAAATTCCGTAAGGGATGTGACTAAGACGGGATAAAATCTATTACTAAATAATCGATTTAACTAAATAATAGATACTATGGGTCACCGTACAGACTGGGGGCGATCGAAAGAATCGATTTTGCTTTCTTTAAAAAAAATCGATTTAAAAAAAAATTTTTTTATTATCGATTATTAGAAAAAAATAATCGTTTTTTTTTTTAATTGATTACTTTTTCACATCCCTATTAAATAGCCTTTCACTCTTTGATGTATAATGTGATTCAGTATGGGTACCAATTTGACATTTGTCGAATTATAGATGATGTCAAACATGCGAGAATTGGGCCCCAGGTATTTTAGTAAAAGAAGCAATTTTAGAATAATTCAATCAAATACAGGTACATTAAAAATAATAAATAATACATCATCACGCCTGTATTCCCTGAAGGGGTAGGCAGAGGTGCACTGTAGTGCGCCCACACATCGCCGATATATTTTGGTCCCAATGTAATAGGGGGCGAGCCTATTGCCATTATACCGGGCACATTCCCCCTTAATACGAGGGAGATTTAGGCCATAATCCACCACGCTGGCCGAGTGCGGGTTGGTGAACTTCACACGCCTTTCTATAGACGTGCAGGTTTCCTCACGATGTTTTCCTTCAAATTACTTGCGAATAATATAACTTTACAAGAGAGCATACTCTTTCGACGCAGAATAATTCGCCGATTCCATATACATGATGTATCAGAAGTCCGAAATAATACTTGGACGCTAGCACCAGTATCGTGTATACAACTGAATGGTATTAAAATTTGATTGAAATTCGACCATGTTTTTCCAACTTGGTTTTCGTCATCAATTTCTATAACTCGTAATATCTCGAGTCCTATGTAAAATTTGCATGTTCTGTTTTGTGAATATTGGTAGTCGCCCCTCATAAGTGTAGTTTACACTGCTGAATAGGGTTACGGATGTACCCAAAGGCCAGAACATGATACCTGTGACAAATATTCAAAGGTCTATAACTCAGAAACTATGATAGTTAGGTACAAACTGTCTTCACTAAGCATCCACATATGAGCTACCGTATATGTACCCAAAGTATTATTTCGGACTTCTGATATGTATTTAAGTCGATATCGCAGAAAAGTGTCGTTTAAGTCAAACAGCCTTTCTCCCCTCGATATGGGTTCACCTGTCATGGGCGTTTTGAGTCACGTAGAAACATTTTTAGATTTATAAGTAAGGTGCTGAATTAGACGGCGACTCGGTGTAGAGGTTTGAGATTAGGCCGCGCGGCTTACTGTACCGGGTTCGGTTCCCGCCAGGCAAATTCCTAAAGGCCTTTTCGGTATTTAACCCCAGTCTGGGTTTAACTGGGATCGCCCCCAGTCTTTACGGTACCCCATAGTACAAGCGTTGCTTAGTTTGGGATCATACGACGAGTATGTGTTGTCTGGCGATATTTGTTTATACAATCAAAGTACCAGGAGAGCATACCTGTCGAAGAGGTTGATAGCGTTGATGTGTAACTGGGATCGCCCCCAGTCCATTGTACGGTACCCATAGTACAAGCGTTGCTTAGTTTGGGATCATACGATGAGTATGTGTTGTCGACTGGCGATATTTTTCTGGGTTTAGTGGTCGAACGCACGCCTTGCAATCAAAGTGTGCAGGTTCCAACCCCATTCGCACATAAATCACCTCTGTGATTTATGTGCGAATCACATTTTCATCCGAGATTATCACTTGCTATGAAACGGTGAAGGAAAACATCGTGAGGAAACCTGCACGTTTGAGGGAACTTGACTAGTTCTCGATAGATGTGTGAAGTTTGCCAACCCGCACCGGGCCAGCGTGGTGGACTATGGCCCGAATCCCCCTCGCATTGAGGGGAGGCCCGTGCCCAGCAGTGGGACGTTAAAAGGGCTGTAGTTATTGGTCAAAATATATGCTGATTAAAACTAAATCAATACTAACTTGATTTTATTTAGTCTGAATTATATTTGGACTAGTTTGGACTAATTGTTATTTAGTTCAAACTTACTCAAGTTTAGTTCGGCCAATGCACCACTACTGGTTATTATTAATATTAAGTAAGTGTAATGATAAATAACAGACGGGTTTAAGACAAAGTGGCTCAAGCGCCATTTTGGGCGATAGAGTTTTATGTATAGTTGGAATTAGCGCATTTGTCTCCGTCTTTTGATCTGGGTTTCGGGCAAAGTTACCAAAATGGCGCTTGAGTCAATTCCAATTCCGGCTATTTGACATAAGCGACATTTTTAACTTTACAGAAGAACCTATTCATTAGATGCAGAATAATTCGCTGATTCCAAATATGTAGGTATCCAAGTAAATATCGCCCAAAAGTGTCGCTTAGGTCAAATGGCATTTCACCCCTCGATATTATTTTTGCGGTAATGGTAAGTTTAGTTAAAGCGGTATTGTACATTGTTAACCGAGACGGTTGTTGATTTTGTAAAAAAAAAGAAATAAAATAAATTAAGTTTTTTTTTCTTATGAATAGTTGTCTTTTTATAGCAGTGGTATGGACAAGTGAATTTATTGATCTTTTTAGTTACTATCAGTGGTACCACGCATGTCAAGACAAGACCTCTGTCACGGATTGGCTCAGTCGCTCTCTGTCTAATTTCATACGAGTGAAAGAGACATCAAGATAATTCGTGACATACGTTTAATCTAAGTCAAATCTTGCATGATCGACGTTATCTATAATTCGAGATATTATGCCAAAATAAATCACAAAAATATGTCTACCTATGACAAAATATTAAACCGGTGTGCCCCAAACTGGTCTAATTAGACAGGCAAAGAAGCTGGTTTTAGACCACTAATATAAAAAAATAATAAAAAAAAACCTTCACACATCTATGGCAAGTCAGATAATAGCCCAGCACCCTTAGCATGACCGTGTAGACATACCTTTTCTCTCTTCCAACTGTCAGATTTGTCGAGAAAATGACTTCACTTCGAGCTTTTTGCACTTGACATAGCTCGGTGTGACGTCATTTTCGAGACATATCTGACAGTTGAGAGAGATAAAACTCATGTCTACGCGGTCTTGCTAAACGCTTTTTCCCAGGAGTGGGACATAGAAAGGATATGAAAAATAAAAAAGTTAATAAATAAACATATCCGTTAGGTATAGTATATGTATTATAAAAAAATATAGATTTTGTAACAAAAAAATTAAAATTTATTCTGTATCTCGCAGATCTTGGCTATGATACATTTGAAAAAGTTTATGCAGTCAGCGCACAAGTTACCAGATATAGTGATCAGTTCACATACAATCTCTCCAAATCGTGTGTCTGTCATTTTGCATCCGAAAAACAAGCATTTCATGATTTCCTTTATATAGTCGGCTATAGCGCCGATGCAAGCGCAGCAGTTGGAACTGGCATCATTGCAAATTGATGCAACGCTTGAGTTGTTCTTCGATTTAGCGCTTGGCTTACTGGATTTCCTCTTCTTATGCCTTTTATCTAGTCTGGATTTGGAGTTGGCGACCTGTGAACGACATAAAATGTGTTTACAACACGATTTTAGCTGGCATTAAGATGTGTCCGCAAATTTAGGAAAGTTTTATAAATTTAATCAAACATCGTTGCAAATTGGACCCTTAGCAACCTAGATTTAGACCAAAATCTTTAAGCTTTGCATGACCGCGTATACATAAGTTTTATCTCTTTCAACTGTCAGATTTGTCGATAAAATGACGTCACATGTCCAGTAAATACAAATAGCTCGAAGTGACGTCATTTTCTCGACAAATCTGACAGTTGAAAGAGATAAAACTTATGTCTACGCACTACGCGGTCATGCTAAGAGTGCATGTCACCTTTGCGGGCAATACTTGGTCCCAAAAAGCAGAATATTGCAGTTTGTGGAGGATTAAAGGAGAAAGCCTTTGTTCAGGATTGGGACACGAAATAAGCAAAAATAAATTATTTCCATTAGCAGTGGTAGCCGAGTGGTCGAACGCACGCCTTGCAAATCAAAGTGTGCAGGTTCAAACCCCGGCTCGCACCTCTGGGTTTCATGTGCGAATCTCATTTACATCCGAGATTACCACTTGCTATGAAACGGTGAAGGAAAACATCGTGAGGAAACCTGCACGTCTGAGGGAACTTGACTAGTTCTCGATAGATGTGTGAAGTCTGCCAACCCGCACCGGGCCAGCGTGGTGGACTATGGCCTGAATCCCCCATGCATTGAGGGGAGGCCCGTGCCCAGCAGTGGGACATTAAAAGGGCTGTAGTTATTATTATTAAATTATTTCCAGTTACTATTTAACTAACCCGTTCTTACTCATCCATTGTTGATGAAAACGTACATTATTAATCTCATAAATTAAATTCGTACAATGAAATACGTACAAATAGATTCTTCCGTCGGAATGCTGCTTTCACTGAGAAGAGCCGGCAAGAAACTTGATGGTTTCTCATTTCAACGACTTAAATGGTTAAATTCAATATAATAAAACTTACCTTCACTCGCCAGGCCTCAGCAGAAACATCCATTCTGCTGGGATATCACAAAATTTACATTATCGGTAAGATTTTACGAATAATTTACCTTCCGCGAAATTTAATGAAAAAATGACAATTAACTGACATTAATTGTCGTCATTATTTTTACTTTTTTGAGTAATATTTGACTGTAACATGAAGGTTGGTGGATTTCTTCTTTTACGAATGAATTAAGATAAGGAATGGCTGCACCTGCGATTAGCAGGATTTATGGCAATGTCGAATAATTAATATCAAGGACAAATTCAATAAATATTAAATACACATTATAAATAAAAATAGATGATGACAGTGATAAAAATGGCGGATGGCCCTGTAAGTAATATTAACATTTTACATGTTTCTTTTTATTTAAAAGAAATTGAATCAAATACCTTAAGTCAAGTTGTTTCGGTTAAAAAAATAATTGGATTTGGGTTGCAGTGTTTTATTTCAATATGGTAACGCCAAATATCGATTACTAATCCCAATTCCCATCCTTAATCATCACTCCTGATTGGCCGCCATATAGCCGCCGATAGCTGCTTTAAAATAAGTTTATAATCGATTTCGTTCTGTCTGTCTCAATTTAACATTTAGGGGGTGTCTTGAGACACTTTTTAGGGAAAATAAATAAAACAAAAATTACATTTAATATCATAAGAATTTATTGCATATAATATAAGCTGCGTGGCTCTTTTAATCACTACGAAAATGAAACGGCCATTTTGAAATTAATAATTGGAATTTTTGGTAATCAACGTGAATATCAGTATGATTAAAATATATATTTCACTATAATGTATTTGGAATAAAATATCAATAATCAATACATTGTACCTACCGTACATAAAAAAAAATCACATTAATAAAAAAAAATGTAGGTAGTGCAATTTTTTTTCTCAAATTATTTTTCGACAAAGGATTTGGAAATTACTACCTACTCAGATAGAAAACTCTTGATTGTACTGTTGTACATGGATATTACACAAAATATATTGACAAAACAAGGAACAAATAGTAGTGTACATTGGGCGGTCTTATCGCAAGCTGCGATCTGTTCCAGACAGCCTACATACCCCACGCGATACAATAAATAAATTACTATAATAAATAAAACAATGGCGTCAATTATGTTGGCATCAAACTTAATTTAGCGTATTGCCGTCCTTCTCACGGCCACAATTATAGAGCGAGACAGCAGTATATTTAGTGGCGTCAAATTTAGTTTCTTCTTTTTAACAAAATTAATAAAATTTAATAGAATAAGACGAGGAATGGCTCCACCTGCGGTTAGAAAGTATTTTAGCCAGTGTCAAGTCATTAAAAGCAATTTCAATAAATACACATTATAAAAAAAAAATAGGCAGGGGTCGAAACTGGTCAGTAAAGTCAGTTTTTTGAACGGTGGTCAGTACTAGTCAGTTTTTTATTTTAGACTCGGGAAAACTAATTTTCGTGTAAAATATCTGTGTCTTCAAAGAGTTACACACGTACGCTCCTTTTATTACGAATATTCTTTGTACATGCTTGACATGTCAGTAGGACTCAATACTACAAAGCCGCTATGGGAGAGGCAGGCTTGCAAATATTCGTCAATTTCAGGTATTCAAATATTAATTTTGAAGGTTCCGTACCTCAAAAGGAAAATAGAAACCCTCACGTTGTCCGTCTATCTGTTGGTCAAGCTAATTATGCGGCGTCGCGACGTTCACTGTAAGGGCAGCGTCGTGACGCTTTATGATGAGCGTTGCGACGCCTTATGGTGAGCGTCATGACGCCGTATAATGAGCCTCGCGACGCCTTATATTGAGCGTCCTGACGCCTTATATTGAGCGTCCTGACGCCTTATATTGAGCGTCCTGACGCTTTATATTGAGCGTCGTGGCACCTTATGATGAGCGTCGCTAGGCCCTATAGTGAGCGTCACGACGCCTTATGATAAGCGTCTTGACGCCTTATAGTAAGCGTCCTGACGCCTTTATAGTGAGCGTCGTGACGCTTTATAGTAAGCGTCGCGACGCCTTATGGTCAGTGTCGCGAGCGGCGCGACGCAGTATAGTGATCGTCGGGACGCCGTTTAGTGAGCATCGCGACGCTTCATGTTATATTTTGGCACATAGCCATATTGACACATAGTTTGCTTTGGTATTGTCAAAAAAAATCTCGCGTGTCATAACGCCCCAATGTGTGCGGGACTTTATAGTGGCATTATAGAAAACTTCTTTCCATAAAATATCTGTTAGGAATTTGGAGATGGATTTAAAGTTCTGAAAATTTTGGTCAGTATTTTCGAGTCTCACAGTCAGTAAAATCAGTATTTTTTACCATACAATCTGTTTCGACCCCTGAATAGGTGATGAACGTGATAAAGATGACAGATTGGATCGTCCGCCATCTTTGTTACTCTCATCACCCGTTTTTATTAATGTTTATTTATTGAGTTTGTCCTTGCTAATCCTCATCTTATTCCATACAATTTCATAATTTTACTCATTTCGTAAAAAAAAGAAGATGGCGGATCATCCAAATTTAGTTTATTTCGTAAAGTGCGCTCAACAGAATCGACACCGCTGCAAAGGAAACATATAAAATAAAATAAAACAACACTATTCATAATAAACTTTTTTTCCAAATAGCATATATTTTTATGAAATAAAAATTACACAAATACAGTTATAAACATAACTTCGTTTTAAGCTATACTTAAATACTAACATTGCCGACCGCAAGCGGTTATTTGTGACGGATGAAAATTAAAAAAAAAAAGAACAAAAAGATTTTTTTTTTTTTGAACTCGACATAATTCACGATTGGCCAATCGTTCGAATGTACAGGATGTAGGGTATTCATAATTTAGCGATTACATATTCTAATAAATTTATAAATAATAAAACTGACGTGTGGTTTATTAAACTTTTTTTTAATAATCGCTTTTTTTCTGTCAAATTTATTAACTCTTTGGAAAATACAGGCCTGTCCAAATATGTTTGATACTCATCAAGAGATAGAGGATGTATGCTATAAAAAATATTTTAATATTTTTTTCTTCATTTATTTACCTACACGTCAAACAAAATAAATCAACTTGGTCATTTTATAAACGCTAGACCGAATCTCTAGGTAATGTCAAATCGAAAACTCAACAGGGCAAATAGAGAAAGAAATAAAACATATTCTCTTTTTATACCCTATTATTATTCTTTAAAAAAATAAAAGTCAATTTAAATTAACAACATTATAATGTACTGATTCCTTATTTTATTAGGTTGTTTTAACTTGGATTTTATTTAATATTTTACAGTATTTATTACGTAGTCACTTCACGATTACAAACAGTAAAAGAAATAAAATGTTTTGTAAAATATTACGTTAAAATGAGCACAGAATTGATGTCTGGGGCCTTATCACCAGCTTTTATCGTATTATTATTTTAATACTACCCGTCATTCCTTGACAGATTTTATACTTACTTAACTGTCAAAGTAATGTTTAAAAAACTCCGTAGCAAGAGATAGCGGTAAGTGGGCTGATATCGCGTGTGTCATAGACAAGTTAAATCAACCCAACTTTTTACATCCGAATAGTATAAAAAAATAAAAGAGAATAAGTTAAAAACTACAGATGTAGGCTAGCCCGATTATTCTTAAATTTAAATAAAATGCTAACATATTATATTATATTTTTTGTTTTATATTTAATAAAATATCGACAATACAGTGTAGTCTGACAAATAAACCACAGTAAGTACCTAGCTATGACAAAAAAAAACATACTAATATGACTTTCACGGTCAAATAACAGTAAAAAATAATTTTAAAATAAAAAATATGAAGCAATTTTTCAAATTTAAAAAAAAGTGGTCTCCTGTGGCTATTTCAAAGACAACGCTGTATAATCGATAAAATCTATTTCGTAATTATATTTATTTAAAAGCACGAATGGCGCGGACCTCCGTTTTGAACCATAGACAACTATAATCGGGATTTTTAATTTGTTGGAAGAGAAGGGTGATGTTACTTTACATTAACTACAGAAATAACGTATCTATAGTTGTAGGTTGTACGCCAAGACAAGACTTAAGTCCCGGAATATGTTAATTTTGTCTCTATCTCTCGTATAAAATAAGAGAGAGCGAATCTGTGACAAAGGTTTAGTCTTGCAATGTGTGCTAGCCCCATAGGTGAAGATAGGTTGACTTTAATTTTTTTTCTACAAAATAATAAAAATAAAAACTTTTTTACCATACAATTTAAAAAGGCTAAATCACTCCAAGAGCATAGACAACTGCTTATTTCTTTAAAAAATATAAAAAAATGTTTATTTTATGTATCCCGGATATCTTTGTCCAGATCAAAATGGCGGATGGTCCCATAAAACACGAAAGCATTACATGCCATTACAAAAATGAAAATACTTGTAAAAATTAACGCACCGAGGTCGTAGACGATGCCAACTGAAAATATTGATTTATTAAAATCTTTTAGATGCCACAATTGTACTTAATGTGTCTATTTGTACCGTTCCGGTTGTATATAGCCATTGAACCAATAAAAATGATTTAAAAAATACCTGCAAAACTTACTTTACCTGCGGGTGGCAAAAAAGTTGTCATTAAATAAAATGTCATCACTGACGGTTACGCAAAGACAGTGGCGATGCCTACGGATAAATTAGCAACAGTTTTTGTTTAATAATTATTTAAAATGAATGTTTAAAAATCGAATTGTCATTTTATTATAGAAATTGAAAACGATATTTTGAGCTGCCCGAATAGCTAATAAATACTGAATCAACAATTTTCATTTAACACCGCTAAATAACAGTCAAGAGTAAAAACTAAAATTATACAAAATAGTTTACTTAAGAAAAAAAAAACAAATTTCGACCATAAGAACTCGTTTGGCAAGTCACAAATGAAAACTGTATACTTCAAATTAATTAGGCATTCATTATAAATTTGTCAAAAAATAAATAAAATTAACACAAAAAAAGGAAAAAAAATACGCCGTCCGTTCCTATTTAGCTTTCTAACCACTAAACACGTCAGATTTTTGCTCAAAAATGGGTGTACGTCACACATCACATTGCGAGAAAACTCTCTAACTAAAAAAAGTTCCTCATTATTTAAAAAAAAATGTCATAACTGTGTTTCTCACACAATACAGAAATGCGTCTAATTAAAAAAAAAACAACTCAGACGCGATGGTAAATCTGAACAGGGGTCTAACCATAACCTCTTAAGTATTCTTTTTTCAATTTGTGACAGATTTTGTACTAACTGTCAAGAACTGAAAATAATATTTAAAAAAAATGCTGCAAGTCAGTGGTGGC
Source organism: Ptilodon capucinus (assembly GCA_914767695.1). Taxonomy (NCBI): domain Eukaryota; kingdom Metazoa; phylum Arthropoda; class Insecta; order Lepidoptera; family Notodontidae; genus Ptilodon; species Ptilodon capucinus. The sequence continues at coordinate 4,864,043 of OU611837.1, forward strand.
AAGGTAACTGACCAAGCATGTGTACGCCCCTCTCAATTTTAAGCAAAAAATAAGCACCATCTATGAGAATTACAGCGAAGGCTTCTAGCACGTTTAAAAATCGACGCGGTTCGGTTGGTGGGATTCTCAATATAATTGTACATACCCCTAAATGTTACCAATAGCTCAACTTAAATTGGGTTTCAGAAGACATGGAAAAAAAAAATATTCGTAATTTTTTTTTAAATAATGATTTCACTATTTTTCTGTATATTCAATTTATTTCTCTCTTCATCAAGAATGTAATATAGCTATTACATAAAATTGCTATAAAGTCAATAAAAAAAGGATGAATTTTTTTTTTTTTTTTTCTTTACTGAGGTTATTGAGACATTTTATAATGCCAGCGCCACCTATTGAGCGAGACTCGATATAAATATACATGTTTGTAATTTGCCCATAATTTGCCAATATCGCGTACTGTTTATACAAAAAAATACTAAATACGCAATTTCCAATGATATCAAAAAGCATAGAGAACTAAACGTCCAAAAAAAAACTTCAAAATGACATATTGATGCCAATAGCCATCTGTCTTATACTTATCTTATAACGGAGATGACATATTGAGCACGCGCTGCGGGTAAATTTTTCTGGCTTATCTGACTCCGCCATTGTCATTTTCCCATTGAGATAACAACAATGGCGAAATAATTACCGTAGAGCCATAGGAAGAATAGAGTCGTTATGGAGTACCCTAGTTAGTCTATATATAGGTCTTATACGTCTTGACATTGACAATCTAACGTCAACACACACGACGTGTGAAACCGCCAAATTTTAGAAAAAGCTTACAAGCTTAGTAATCTCATCAATATATATAAAAATCAATGCCACTTTTCATTGTAAAGTAACTCCTCCAAAACGACTGGACCGATTTGAATGATTATGCGTTTGGGTGGCACCCTGGATGGTTTAGATTCACAATTGGACCCGGTAGGTGGCGCTGCTTTCGTATGTCACTCATTCTAAGGCGGTACGAAGTTCGCCCGGTCAGCTAGTTGTATCTATAATATTCCACTAAGGGGAAATTTGTCCAAGATAATTGACGTTCCGTCTTCCAAAACCCAATTCTGACATAAACAGGCATGTATCTTAAACGCTGACTTTCACCTGGAGGCTTAGCATGGCCGCGCAGACAGAAGTTTTGCCTCTGTCAACTGTCAGATTTGTCGATAAAATGACGTCACACCAAGCCATGTGCAGTACAAAAAGCTGGAAGTGACGTCATTTTCTCGATAAAACTGACAGTGGCAAGAGATAAAATGTCTACGCGGTCTTACTAAGTCAGCTGCATGCCCTTAAGCTAAGACTCCATCGCTATTATAAAGGCTACAATACACATGTCTATTTTAAAAAGGGTTTTAGAGTTACCAGAGCGGCATCGTTACACAAGCCTCAATCTATGCTGACGTCAGTATCCGCCATTTTGAAATTATAAAATAAATTTTCTTTTTTATAAACAATTTCCTTTAATGTTGGGATAATAATAACTACAGCTTGGGAAGTATTTATAAAGGAAGATGGGAATTAATTTATTATTAAAATTTGCATGTAAATCAGCAATATAAAAATCCATCCCTTCATCAGAGGAAATTAATTTAGAACAATAGAAAAAAGTTACTGGGTTTTTAACAAAATATGAACTGGGTTTTGGAATAATTATAAAAAAACCTAGACAAAAATGTTACTAACAACAAAATGGCGGACGCAATCACGTATACAGCATGATTCCTTTTTCCAAATACAATTATGTACACCCCACCGCTAAAACACACCGTATAAGCTGTATCTTGAATTACAATTAGTTTCCGACAAATCTCTTACAAATATTAAAAAAAAAAATTACAAGATTGAAAGCGAGATGGCAGTGTGTATTTGTGGTTTTATCTGTGGGCAAAATAAAATGCAGATTATAAATTCTGTAAGACAACAAAAGACGTCAAAAATACATGCTTTAACTATTGCAGGATTGGATATTATGATAGTCCACCACGCTGGCGCGTGCGGATTACCAGCTCGAGTTCATGTACTCCTGGTAACAATAACTAAGTAGTCTAATGGATCAGCTCTCCTCTCAATGCAAGGGGGAAGTCCATAGTCCACCACCCTGGCGTAGTGCGTGTTACCAGCTCGAGTTCATGTACTCCTGGTACTAATAATTAAGTAGTCTAATGGATCAGCCCTCCTCTCAATGCAAGGGGGAAGTCCATAGTCCATCACGCTGGCGTAGTGCGTGTTACCAGCTCGAGTTCATGTACTCCTGGTACTAAGATGTATATCATAGTTTTACCTCTAGGCGGGCTGCGGCGTGCTGGACTTCTTCTTCTCTTTCTTCTTCTTGAGGAAGGAAGGTGTTCGGAGACCTTTCTTCTTCTTCTTGTCCTTCTTAGGAGAGTCCTCGGTGGACACCTCCTTCGATGGCGAACCCTGAGACCATCAAAAGATAACTTACACCAACACTTGACATGATATAAACAAATAACGCCAGACAAGACATACTCATCGTAAGATCCCACACTAAGCAACGGTTGTGCTTTGGGTAGGGATACCAGTTAAACCCAGACCATGGCAAATTCCGAATAAAATATTGAAATTTGCTGCTTGCAGGAATCGAACCCAAGCCAAGTCATCTTCGTATAACACATAGATCATACACATCATCACGCCTGTATTCCCCGAAGGGGTAGGCAGAGGTGCACTGCAGTGCGCCCACACTTCGCTATGTATTTTGATCCCAATGTAATAGGAGACGAGCCTATTGCCATTATACCGGGCACATTCCCCCTCAATACGAGGGAGATTTCACCACGCTTGCCCAGTGCGAGTTGGTGAACTTCACACGCCCTTCTATAGACGTGCAGGTTTCCTCACGATGTTTCCTTCACCGTTCAGCAAGTGGTAATTATTGTTAAAAATTACAATCGCACATGAAAATTATCTCAGAGGTGCCGAGATTTGAACTTGCACCCCTTACGTTCTGGCCCGCGAGGTTACCACTGCTCTAATACATACCTCTTTACTGCTGTGCGAAAATGTGCTCTGGTGGGCATCAGAATGGTCCCCGTTCAATGTATTTTCGCCTGTCACAAAAAAAAATCACATAAAAAAAAAACAAAAAAAAACGTGTTACTTTATTTTCGAAAAAACATCATCATTTATTCAATTTAATTAATACGCTGATGTACATTAAACAGTAAAAACATTGAAGTTTTATTTAAAAAAAGTATATATTTTTGACACCAAATCTTATACAAAAAGAGTCGCATCAATATATTACAACTAACGACTTCATATTATAACATCGTCGCCTATTGTTACTGAAAACGAGTAACACAAATAAAAATGTGTCACAAAAAACCATGCCAAATGTGAAAAAAAAAAAATAGTGCCACACTCACCGAAAATAGTTAGTATATGGATAGTGCCACTTACCTTCACAGTGAGTTAATACCAGGAACCGGCGCGTACGGAACCACGTGTAAGCTATCGTGTCATGGCATGCAAAGCATTAGAACATATCGTCTCGGGTGACAAGAAAAACTCATTAAGTAACAAAAAAAAAAACAGTAATTTGAATTTTCATAGTTTTTTTTTTATGTGATTTCGTGATTTTTACTTCTTGGAATTCTTTAAGTAATGCACTTATGGATATGATGACTTTTTCCTGGGAAACTTGTTGATACTTTAAGGCACTGTGTAAAAAAAAACATTTTTTCTATTTTTTGTGCTTAGTGATTTTTTCCTGTCACACGGCGATATTGCATTCAAGCATTTGTGATTATTATGAGTATTATTGTAACAAAAACCATTTCTCCCCCAAATTTATAGAAAGTAATATTGTAACAAAACAATGCGATCTTTGTAAAAACATATTTTTTAGGTTTGTAGAACTGCCACATCTACAAATTTGCAAAAAAAAAACTAAAACTCGAGTATAGAAAATTGCATGAAAAGCAAATTTTGCGAACAATGTGTAATTTAAACTCTTTTAAAAATCACATATGGGCAGGCAGCATATTATTTACATTTAATTCCAAAATGACACACAAACGATCTTTGAAATTACTTGAAATAAAGCCACTTTGACAAGTATGAAATTTTTTCACAAAATAAAATTCCGTAGTGATGTTTTTTCGTTACATATATCGAGTAACAAAGAATAATCACAAGAAAAAAAAACATTAAATAAAACATACACACACAGAGAGACAAGCACACATTTTAATTAATAGCGAAACACACAAGCATTACATGAATGAGCTTAAAATGAAATTATTAAACATTAGTTATTGTTTAAAATCTTTTTAATGTTATACCTACTGACTGGCCCCATACCACCACCAGTGGTGTTAGCACGCACGGCAAGACAAGATCTTTGTCACAGATTTGCTCGTTCGCGCTCTGTCTAATTTCATACGAGAGAAAGAGACAACATCAAGATATTCCGTGACATACGTCTAGTCTTGGCGCACATCCTACAACTAGTCTTGCAGCAATGTTAATAAGATTATTTTCAGTTTGTGGCAGTTAACACAAGTACAAAATCTGTCACAAAATTATCAGTTACTATTGAAACAAGGACACTTTAAGAGGGGGTGGTAAGACTCCTGTATTGTTGGGAGCACACTTAGTGTATTGTCGTCCTGTTCACAAGTCCGTAACGTACAAGCAGTTGGCTTAGAATGACCGCGTAGGCATAAGTTTTATCTATTTCAACTGTCAGATTTGTCGAGAAAATGTGGACGGATATAGAGCGAGAGGAAGGCCCAAGAAAAGTGGATGTACTGTATAAAGGGTGATATGAATGCGATCGGAGTGGATGTGAGTATGACGGAAAAGCGAGATGAATGGAAGAAAAAGACATACTGCGCCGACCCCTTTTTTTTTTTTTTGAAAGACTTACACTGTTGGCCGTGAGGTGGCCTTTACAGCTATACCGGAGGAGTGGCGAGCGCAGAGTGCACTCCAAGCGCCGACCCCAAATAATGGGACAAGGTAAGGCAAATGATGAAAATTACATCACACCGAGCCATGTCCATAAAGCTCGAAGTGAGGTCATTTTCTCGACAAATCTGACAGTTGAAAGAGATAAAACTTATGTCTACGCGGTAATTCTAAGCCTACATGACGGCAACATCCCTAGAGTCACCATTTAAAATATTATTGAACAAAATTAAGATTAATGTCAATCATATTTCGCATAACACAATTACAAAATGCAAGCCTACAAAAATAATAACAAATAATTATTAGAAATATAGCAAAAAAAAATTAACAAAATTATTATCTAACACTTATGCGTGACGGATAGCGTGAGAGCAACTTGCTGTGACATAACTCGTGTTATTATGTCTTATCTTGTAGCGCTTAAGTACTGTTAACATATCATCTACGAGACGAAACCGTGGATATCCTTGAAAATATTATAGACACGAATATTCCCATAATTATTATTATTTTGCAATGTGAACCCCGCGGCAATGGTTTGAAAACTTTGAAAAGACTACTAAAAATAACTCAGTAATCTGGTTTTTTTCTGGGCAAAATATTCATTCATGGTAGTATTTAGCAGGTAGAAGATAGTAGTCACGCTATGAGTGTGGTCCTAAGTCTTCAGTTAGAATGGAGTTTCTTGTCCATTCTTCTCCATAGGCAATGCATTCCGAATGGGTAGTAGAGATACTATTATTATTTTTTATATACTCGTATAGACGATTCATAAGTGCCTGTATTGGTTTAAATGAATAAAAGGATATTCTGATTCAGTCAGTGGCGCTGACTGCTGGCTTAGTTTAAATTTGGAGGCACAACTAAATTAGTTATTGAATATTCTGTGTTCCTAAAATGATTTCATATACTGTACATGACGAAGGGGTGTAGGCCTGGTGTACCCATACCTACTAAATCACATTTTTCACTTTTATATCGCCTCAAATCGCTTTTATACTATATTCTACGCGCTATCATTAATTCTAGCGTTGTCCAAATCGCTAGGATCAAAGCTCTCAGACATTCTGAACTTAGATATAATTTTATAGAAGACTGTATCTTCGAATGGTGGCCATGATGCATATTTACGTGTCGTCGGCCGCCTATGGACATCATACAACAACCTCTTCTGAGGTTCATTATCGAGTCGCGAATCGATTACATCCTCGCTGGACACGTAATCGATATTCGACGTACTCTGAGTATCAATACCGATATTCTCGAGAACGCTCGACCGTTTCTCATTGGTCTCGTTTATATCGATCGAAATAAAACTCGGCAAAGTGTCATCTGCGTTCTTTACGTTTCGTGTTCTAGCTTTATCGCTTTCTATAAAACTCTCATCGAACGATAGCCAGTATTTAACGCCGCCAGAGTGTTCGATCTGGGACATGGACAGAACGTTTGCTTTTTTTAAAAACGGCGATGTAAGGTCGTTGTAAATATCCGTTTGCCTACCTACATTGTGAATAGATCTATTTATTGGTGACGAAGTTCCGTTTACAGCATCATCATAATATGAATCGTCTTGACAATTCTGTGTAGATTCACCAATATCTGTCGTATCTTCAGTATTGATTCGCTCAAACGACCACGATTCGTCGATTTCGTAATTACATATAGTTTCAATATTACAGATATTACAATCATCATTTTCCGTTTCATCGTCCGAATATTTTTTATTGTTAATATCGTATGTATGCTCGTCGGTATCTCTTAATGAATTTATACTATCATTTTTATCATCGTCAACGTCGTACGGAATGTCTTCGTAGATAGACACATCAACTTCACCAGCTAAATTAGTGTTGTTTTCACGTAAATCATCCAAGAAAGCATTATTCATATCGCTCGGGTATTCCAAGAAATATGTTTCATTCAGAGACTGTTCCTCATCAACATTTGCCTCGTCTATTGTATCTGAATTATCTTTAATAGTAATCCGAGTATCATGCTCATCTTCGGATACTCTATCCGTATTATATTCCTCATTATTCACAGTGTCTGCTCGTCTTAATAAACTTTCTTCATTCGTATTACTAAAATTATTGTCATTATTTGAATTAATAACTTCAGTTGTATCAACATCATTAATTAACCCTTTAACATTTTCAATTAAATTGTTATCAATACCAGTAGCAACACAAGCTTTGTTTGATTCTATACTGGCGTTAGTATAGACAACAGAATCTATTTCATTGATAGGTTCATTAGTAAATGCTAGACATTTTTTATCAACTACATCACTTTCATTATCCTCAGACCATAGAGGCAACGCCGTAAATATTATATCCTCACAATCGGCTACTGTTACAACCCTTTTTAAACCTTTTTTAACTTTATTCTGTCCAACACTAGCATATAATACTTTGTTAAACAGATAATATAGTATCCCTTCTATAATTTTATTCGTTTGCGTCTCGTTATCACTGATATCCGTTAGTACCGTGTCGTTAAAAACAACGTTTTGTTCGATATCTTCAATTATTTTCGCTATAGAGAACGTTACACTTTCAACTTTATTGTTATCGTCGTTGGGTGTACTATCGTTTGGTGGAGTGACTTCTAAGTTATCCCTATTAGCGGCTGTAACAATGGGTGTTACTAAATCGTCATTAATTTGTATTGTGTTATTGTTCTCATCATCATTCAGTGTTAAAGCATTAATAATTGGTATATCTATATCAATCCTACTTAAGAGACCCGCTAGAATGTCAGCGATGGCTTCATACTTTTCAAACTCAGCTGTCGAATCAAAACTAATTCGCTCAGAACTAACAGTACTCGCCATAGAACTATGCCTTCTATTGTCATGTGTTTTATGTTCATTATTATTTGATAGCATATCAACTACAATATCAGGCTCGCATTCTATTATTCCTTCGGGAACTGACACCTTATCTTCGTTAATACTGACAGCTGTTAAAACATTCGAACTATTAAACATACCATTACTATTGACATCTGAATTATCTTGCTCCAAAGATTCCAATTGTAAACTTTCTACTGTAACTACCTTAACATTATTATTCGTTATCTCCTGACTATCTGTTATAGCCTTATCAACAAAATGAATAGCTGTATGATCTGTTATATCAGCACCTTTCTTATCATTTTGTGATGAATTGGACTCGTCACCGTACGAACTTTTGGATTCTTCAAGAATAGGCTCTAGTCCGTTACCATCGCGTGGTTTCAACGGTGATTTTCTTCTATCATCTTTTGGATAATCATCACAATAGAAATCTATCGGTACAGAATAATCTCTGATATCTTTTTCCACTAATTCCTTGACTGGACTCTCGTAGGCTTCCTCGAAATCGTCGATGAAGCTATGATACTCGCCTTCTATGGACTCTAGCGTTCGATCAACATCATCTATCGGTTCTATGGATGTTGTATCACCTTTGCAAAGTCCATCATCATTATTAAGATCCCTCAGATCAATTCTATCAACGGTGATAGTAACATCCTCAGATTTTTCAATCACTGTCCGATTTTCAGACGAAAAACTATTACCTATATCACCTATATACGTATCCTCATTAAATTCTTGACTATCAACAAACTCTGCCTCCTTCCTATCAACTTTGAACACGGGAACTACCGTCTCGTGGACTTTGACGGCCGTTCTAACTTCATCTATACATCTTTGCGGTAGATTATCGACGGAGTAGTACAGAGGGTTGGTTGGTTTGTTTTTGGTATTGTTATTCAACTCCCAAGCGTAAGATAGGTTAGTAGCGCCGCACGAATTACATCTGGGAACGTGAAAATGGTCCGGTACTGGGTCTTTGACGTATGAATTTATGAAACCGCTGTGCGATCTAGTGCGAAAGAGTTTGGAGGCTTTCTGACGAGGCAAAGATCTGGTACGCAGACCGAATTCAGATTTGCATCTCCCATCCCAATCTATAGATGGGATGGAGTAAAGGCTTGACCGACTACTGGCAATGCAAGCATGGTCTTCGTTCAAGCGATTGGTCAAACTGATTTTGCATTTGGGATGCTGTGGGGAGTCGAATATCTTGATGATACTCTCAATGTTAGAATTACGGGAATATTCGCGTTTCTTGTTTGTATTATTATAACTAATGGCGGCCGTTTCTTTGTTAGCTTGATTCGTACCTGTAATGGGGTTTTGTTAATGTTAGTGCACGCAAGCGACGAGTGCAAGCTATGATTATATCGACGCTCGAAAAGAAATCCTTACTTAGCGACAAAAAATCGTAAAATCCTACTTAATACTACAAATGTGAAAGTTTGTGAGGATGGATAGATGTTTGTTACTCTTTCCCGCTAAAACTACTGAAGGGATTTTGATGAAACTTTACAGTATTATTATTTGTACATCAGAATAGGCTATAATTTATAACGATATTGAATAATGTCTCCGCTGACAAAGTCGCTGGTAGAAGCTATTGAGTTAAGTATACCATTCGAACGGCCAAATTTTTCTACGTCGTTTCGTATATAGAACTCATTTTACGATGTCTTGTCGCTTAGTAAAGATTGCCTTTCAAACGTCGACATTGACGGCAGAATGCGGACATGTCGTAACTCAGAAAAATCCAATTTTATACCAAAAAAATCATAACTCCTTAATAAAACTAGAAAAAAAAACAATGCTGTATTATTATTGTTTATCATCGGACATCAGACGGACGAGGCTTGGACCGTTCGACGCGACTTTTTCTTCTGATCAATTCTATATCAATAAGTCGTTTACACCAATTTTCTTGATACGACATTTCCGCCTTCGATATTGATAAAAACAAACAACATGCAGCACCGGGCAGACTGGGGCGTCGAGCAATACCAAAACGGACTCTGTGTCAATATATAAAGACTAAATTTCTGTGGCATAAACAAATGCACACACTCTCAGCGATATGCGAATGAGCTCTTTCTGTGTCAATACATTTCGTTTTGGTAATTTTTTTAGCGCCCGTCTTGTCGCCCCAATCCGCCTGTGTCTTAACCCAAGTTTTATAGTCACGCTTATAGTGAACGCGTCTCTAGAGTTAATGACATTTCGAGCCCGCGCTGCGGTAAATTTTTCTGGTTTATCTGACTCCGCCATTGTTGTTTTCCCATATATTTGCCGTATACTACGGGTACATGAGATAACAACAATGGCGGAATAATTACCGCAGAGCAATACGAAGGGTGGAGACAAAGACATTGAGATGTATGATATTTTGTATATTATGATTTATGGTTAATAAATAATTCGTGTGTGTATATATATAATGTCGTCGACATGTGTATTTTGCCCGTCCTAACCTATGGTGCATAAACGTGGTTGTTGACTGAGCAACAGAGGTTCAAGCTCAAGGTTTGTCAAAGAGCAATGGAGCGCAGCATTCTCAATGTCAAACGAACCGACAGAGTTAAAAATACCATCTTGCGCTCCATAACTCAAATAACAGATGTAGGAGAAAAGACTGCTAGGCTGAAGTGGGAGTGGGCCGGCCATGTAGCCCGCATGAGCCCGCAAAGGTGGGCAAACATCGCTACCAATTGGATACCTGTTGACGGTCGCCGACGAAGAGGTCGATTTGAACACCTTTGCGGGGACATAGTGGCAGGAAATAGACAAAGACCGAGATGTGTGGAGAAGTAAAGGGGAGGCTCTTGCCCAGGAGTGGGACATGTAAAGGCTAGTAAAATATATATATATACATAATAGTTAGTGTAATTGGTAATTAATTGACCCTTCTAATGATATAAATAAACGACGCGAAAGATGACAATTTAGCTGAACTAACAGACATAATGGCGATTGAAGCGTAGCGGAAAACCTCTTCATGATTCCGAAATAATTGAGCGTATATTATACACGAAGACACCAATAGACGTAACACAAACAAAGGTAGCACCATCCCCCTTACACATATAGAAACATATAGAAATAATAGAGATAGAAGATAAAAGAATATAGCTCTGTTTATATAATATCTATACAAGTAAATAGAAAGGCGTGTGAAGTTCACCAACCCGCACTGGGCCAGCGTGGTGAACTATAGCCCAAAAATCTCCGAATGTGCCCGGTATAATGGCAATAGGCTCGCCCCCTATTACATTGAGACCAAACATACATCTGCGAAGTGTGGGCGCACTACGGTGCACCTCTGCCCTACCCCTTCGGGGAATATAGGCGTGATGATGTATTATTATTAAGTAAATAAGGTGGGACATTAAAATGGCTAGTAATTATTATTGAAATAAGACTCGACCGAACAAAATTCTTATATTAAACAATTTATATACACGATACTAGTCCAAACATCAAAGCATTATTTCGGGACTTCTGAAACATCCTATCGAGGTGAAAGGCTATTTCACCTAAGCGACATTTTTTTTCACCCCTTTATATAGAATATAGTCAAATCATAGATATATCTATTATTAATCAATATTATTTCTATATATCGCAGTACACGGCCGAATGACGTCACAAATGTGGAAAAACTAACTCCCCCCCCCCAAATTGGAAGTGACGCCATCGGCTCACCTCTAGCGACCGTCTGCTGGACGGCGGTGTGCTGCGCGCGCACGATCACCGGCCCCGTGATTGGCTCCGGAGCTGGTGACGTCACGCTCGAGGACATGGACGTGGGGGAGACGGGCGAGTCGTAGAAGACCTCGTCGTCGGATAGGAGGCTCGGATCGCGAGCGTACGCTTCACGCCATAGATATAACATAATACATTACCGGTTAACGGTGGAATGAAAACATGGAGAGGAAACCTGCACGATTTTTTTAAAGTTTTTGTACGCGTTAAGCCTCCAGCACACAGAGCGTCGGCGCACGCGCGGCGGTATTGATAAAAAATGTTAGGGCGCGTAACCATTAACAGCAGTGGTAGCCGAGTGGTCGAACGCACGCCATGCAATCAAAGTGTGCAGGGTCAAACCCCGGCTCGCACCTCTGGCATTTATGTGCGGATCTCATTTTCGTCCGAGATTATCACTTGCCATGAAACGGCGAAGGAAAACATCGCGAGGAAACCCGCACGTCTGAGGGAACTTGACTAGTTCTCGATGGATGTGTGAAGTCTGCCAACCCGCATCGGGCCAGCGTGGTAGACTATGACCCGAATTCTTCTCGCATTGAGGGGAGGCCCATGCCCAGCAGTGGGACGTTAAAAGGTAGTAACCACGAAACGACGACAACAATGATCGACACGAATCTCACCTCTAACGACGACGTGCTGCGTCCTCACCGGCGCCAGGCCAGTGGTAACGGTGGAACTCAAGAACACCTCATCGTTCATCAACATGTTCGGATCCCGGTTCAACACTTGATCATTCAAGACAAAAATTAAACCCCCCAAAAATATGAAATTCGTATTCGATAAAAAAAATGTTTAGTTAACTATTCAAAACGAAGTATTATCTCCAGACGAAGTCGCGATTTGTGTTTCGTAGAATCGCACCTGAGATCTCACAATCATAAGACGACCTCTTAATCCGCTAATAATTATTATTAAATTAAATTAATGTGTGTATGGTGTAGTACAAGACTCTCGTAAGCAAGAGTCTGACCGAACAGTCTTGAATCTTGCATGCAAGAGTTGTGAAATCACGAGTCTTGCAAGTTATAGTATTGCAAGCAAAAGTCTTACAGAACAGTCTTGAATCTTGCATGCTGGAGTTGTGAAATCACAAGTCTTACCAGTAAATAATATTGCAAGCAATAATCTTTCAAGCAGTCATGAACCTTGCATGCAAGAGTTGTAAAATCACGAGTCTTCATATGTAAGACTCGCGATTTTCGCACGCAAGAGTTGTACAAGCCCATGTTTCACAAGTGATATTGGTATTGCAAACAAGAGACTTGCATACAAGAGTCTTCCAAGTAATAGTATTGCAAGCAAGAGTCTTGAATTCCAAAGTCTTGCAAGTCAAGAAACTTACAAGTAAGTGTGTATTAATATTTATTGTACACATTCAACCAACTCAAGCGATTGTTATTATTGTAAAGTGCAAGATAACAAAATCAATCAAATCATGCAAAATATTGATCCCAAACAATATTAATAGGTATAATTTCGTAAAACTGCATTCGTGTTAAATATTTATCATATTTATCATAAAAAAAATGGCGAATGTAGATCACCAGTGTCGGTCACCCATCCAGGGGGCTTAGCATGACCGTCTAGACATAAGTTTCATCTCTTTCAACTGTCTGATTGGTCGAGAAAGTGACGTCACACCCGAGTCATGTCCAGTACAAGAACCTCGAAGGGACGGACGCCATTTTGTCGACAAATCTGACAGTTGAAAGCAATGATATTCTAGTAAACAGATATGTTATACACGCACAAAACAACCGCAAAAAGTGTTCCACGCAACAGCGGCAGCACACATACACACTTTTCATTCATTTTACATTTCACAACACGTAGAGATGTGCAAAAGAGATGGCTTGATAAAACCAACGAGAAAAAAAGGGATAGCTAGTGTTGTCATTTGCGCTTCTATGTGGTTACATCACATAGAATTTATTCATCTGTCAATACAATACGTCCTAATTAGGATGTATTCGAGTCTTCACTAGTGCGCGCTCATAACATATCTGTTTACTAGAATATCATTGGTTGAAAGCGATAAAACTTATGTTTACGCGGCCATGCTAAGCCGACAAGTGGCAAATTACATTGGCCTAATTCTCGCATTACCGTCACCATCTGTAATACGACATATGTCGACGAAACGGAACGTCAAATTGGTCGTACTCTTTCGTTTTGACACACGTCGAATTACAGATAATGTCCATTTTGTGAGAATTGCCCTTTCAGATCGAGTCGTAAATAAAAAAAAAAATTGGTCTCACCTTTCGTTCGGTCTGCGTGAGCGCGCTCCGCGTTCAAAAAATCGGTGGCGTCAACTAATAAAAAAACAAACATAATACAATGCTAAAGATGGTAACGTGCAAGCTTGAAAAAAAAAATACATTCACTACAAAACATTTGCTCAACAATTTGTAAGTGTCCCCGTAGACTTATACAAAAAAAAATACTTTGAATCAACGAAAACATATATTTTATTTTGTCTTTTCTTATGATTTTGTTGTAAATTCCAATTTCTATTCAAATGAGAATAGGATCGACTTTGCGCCATATTGTGACGTGAAAAGACTAATTATGACAATAAATAATAAAATATTCCATAAAGACAATTTACTACTAATTTAACATTTTTATTTATATTTGATATAGGTACTATTATTATTGATATGCAAATAAGTTTTTTGCAAACCATACTTTTCATGTGACATTTGACAGAAAGAGCTTATTGACACTCCTATTCTTATTTGGATCGCATAGTTCTCATATATATTGGATAACAGTATAGCCCCGTAGCCACAGACGATTCAGAATTCGACAAAATATATACTCATACCAGAACGAACTGTATTATCATATACAAAAAGTTTAATTTCCAATGAAAATTCGTTAATGACTGGAGCGAATTTTCACGCGTGTTCCGTCAACGTTTACCATGGAATTTCAATCTTTATGTATACAGAATGTTTCAGAAGTCCGAAATAATACTTTGACCTCTGCATCAGTATCGGGTATACAACTGAATAGTATAAAAATTAAAATCATGTTTTTCCAACTTTTTTTTTCGTCGTCAATTTCTATAACTCGTAATATCTCGAGTCCTATGTAAAATTTTCGTGTTCTGTTTTGTGAATATTGGTAGTCTCCCCTCATAAGTGTAGTTTACACTGCTGAATAGGGTTATGGATGTACCCAAAGGCCAGAACACGGTACCTGTGACAGATATTCAAAGGTCCATAACTTAGAAACTATGATAGATATGTAAAAACCGTCTTCACTAAGCATCCACATATGAGTTACCGTATATGTGCCCAAAATATTATTTCGGACTTATGATACACCCTGTACTATTGTTACAGAGTTCGTTTTGGTATTGACAAAAAACTGGATGCGTTTAGACGCTTCTATGGATGCGGGGTTTAATTGACTAAAATCTAATCATTCAATAACCATGCCTTCAAAATCAAAACAGGCAGATATTTACAATTGTGATTCAGTATGGGTACACCAAGCCTGCACCCCTTCGTCATGTACAGTTTTACTTTTAACGGCAGTTTTCTACTAAGAACCAACGGGGCAGTTTGCTACTTAGAACCAAGCGGGCAGTTTACTACTGTATATGAAATCATTAAATGAACACAGAATATTGATAACTCAATATTTTATTTCTTCCATAAAATTAAAACATTACTTTGTATGGTGGGACACGCCTAGCCATGGTCAGTCAGGTCGCTTGTAACTTCTGCTGTGTTCATCTTTACATCAAAGTAAGTCCAAAAGTAACATCTGATTTTAGGAAAATATACATCATCATCATCACGCCTCTATTCCCCGAATAGGGTAGGCAGAGGTGCACTGCAATGCGTCCACACTTCACCTACGTATTGTGGTCCCAATATAACAGGAGGCGAGCCTGTTTGCATTTAGGAACTTAACTCTTAAAAAATCTTATTAAAATCGATAATAAAATATTTACAATTTCACAAACTCGTTGAGAATAAGCAAAGGGTTAGTTTAGTATAAACACACTGAATCACATTTTACAAAAATAATGAATTAAATCCAATTTAAAACACGTGCAATATAATTTACGTATGCGACTGTACAAATACTTTTAATGTCTTTCAGACAAGCGTTTCAAAATGGCCTAATGCTTGTACAAGGAACATAATATTCCGTGGTGTACGCTCTCACCGGTGGTGGGTATTGTCAGCAGCAATAATCGATTCAGACCATGGGGATATTATAACGGAGATGGCATTTCGAGCCCGCGCTGCGGTAATTTTTTCTGGTTTATCTGACTCCGCCATTGTTATTTTCCCATATAGTTGACGTTTACTACAGGTACATGAGATAACAATAATGGCGGGAAAATCGCCGCAGAGCTATACGAAGAGTGTAGTCGTTGTGGATACTCTAGATACTCAAAAACATCGCAGCTCGCGCGACACACGAGCTTGTCAGCGCGTCAAGGCTTGTACGAGTCGCGCGCGGCTAGAGGAGCAAAACTTGCTCAGCCGAGAATCAAACCCGCCACCATCTACCTGGTTTAGTGAGTCGAACGCGCAAACCATTCGAACAAGCCGTGTTTATAAAACGCTAGTTGGAAAAGGCTCAAGTCAAGACAATACCGGGTTGGATAAATAAAAAAGTATCCTAATGACTCACCATCGCTGAGTACGACCTCAGGTTGGCTTCGGACGGGTGCCTGTTTGGTCTCTATTCTAAGAACGCGATGTTCTGTTGAGAAAAAAAAATGTTGAATAAAAAAACCCACACACTTTATAACCGTATTAGAAAAAAAGTTGCAGAAACTTCTAAATAACTGGGCGCAGTTTGCAACTAAATAGCATTGCGCCGGTTTGCCAAGTAGAATTGTAGCAGTTTGTTAATAAGAAGCAATGGGGGCAGTTCGGTACTAATAAACAACGGGGCAGTGTGCTACTACGAACCAACAGGACAGTTTATTACTAAGTAAAAACAGGGCAGTTCATTACAGAGACACAAAGGGGTAATTTACTAGTAAGAAACAATGATTAGTTTGCTACTGAGTAACAACTGGGCAGTTTGCTACTTAGAACTAACAGGGCAGTTTACTACTAAGAATCATCGAGGCAGTTTATTACTAAGAACCAACCGGGCAGTTTGCAACTTAGAACCAATGGGGCAGTTTCCTACTAAGAATTATCAAGGCAGTTTATTACTAAGAATTAACGGGGGAGTTTGCTAGTAGTGATATTAAGTCTCACCGTCGCGAGACTCCTCCTCGGTCTCGGAGGGCGCGCTGGCGGGCGACGTGATCTGCGCCGCGCTGATTGCCTCCGACTCCGACAGGTCGGTGTCGTCTGCGACAAATATACGTACATTGCGACACCCAAATAAGGAGAATTTCGCATCCAATTTCTACGAATGCCCCATTTACCACCACCTCTTAAAGTATTAGTAACTGTGAGTAAGTTAACTGTCAACAACTGAAAGTAATATTAAATACATTGCTGCAAGACACGTAGTAAGGGGGCAGTTGTCAAATACTTACAAAATTGGGTTAAACGTCATACAGTGCAAACAAAATTGGATTACATGTCATATGGTATCCCACATATTTAAATGTCATTTTGTATCAAATAAAATTGGATTAACTATCATATTATGACACAGATGATTGGGTTACATGTCACACACAAATGGGTTATTATATGTGACAGTTGAGTGACTCACAGTCTGGCCGCTGCTTTCGTTCAACGATCCGCTTGTACTCATCAATGTCGGTGTCGGTGACCTGGTCGAAGGGGTTGCGCGCGTACGGCGCGCTGTACATGGTCGCGTTGTGTTGATAGCCGCGCTGGATGATACCCTTCGACGCGGCACCCATCAACACTTGCTGATAGACAAAAAAAAAGAAAATGTATTGTGGATCAAATCGCTGGGTGTCAAGTGCGATATATGAAATATACGCTAGGCTATGAGGTGACGCATCACTAACTATGTGGTCTTGTGACGCTAACTATGTGGTCTCCAGACGCTAACTATATATGAGGCGTCGCGACGCTAAATATGAGACTTCGTTTGAGGCGTCGCGACGCTAAATATGAAACTTCGTTTGAGGCGTCGCAATTCCCAATAGTAGGCGTCGCGACGCTAACTATAAGGCGTCCTAACGCTACCCATAAGTCGTCGCAATGCTAACAATGAAGCGTCAAAATGCTGCGATGATAACTAGAGGGCGTCGCGCCGCCAACTATAAGGCGTCGCGACGCTCACTATGAGACGTCGCTTTGTATGTTAACTCACCACATGGTCGCCGGTGTGCGTGTTGACGGCGTCTTCTCCAATCAACTTGTTCGCCTCATCCCATGTCACACCCTCCAGTATATGAGACTGCGGACCGGCGCTTATCTTGTCCGCGCGCCGATAATCCTTGATCTATACACACACAATACCAGCTTGAGTTAATGTACTCCTGGTACTAATAACTAGTAGACTTGTGGATCAGCCCTCCCCTTAATGCAAGGGGGGCTCTATAATCCACCTCGCTGACACAATGCGGGCTACCAGCTCGAGTTCATGTACTCCTGGTACTAATAACTAGTTTAATATGCAGTTTGGAGATCGAACCCAGAACTTCTCGGTCACCAAGACGGCCCCTTTAACCAACTAAGCTATAGACGACGCTCACATAATAGTATAGTCAATTACGTACCTGTTGCTGTAACTGCTTGAACTCCTTAGGATTGGTGTTCTTCGGCACGAACTGTAGTGTGTCGATCTTCACTGGGGTGCTGGAGTGCGCCGGCGAGCCGTCCTGCACCCACTGTTGCACCCAAATCCAAGGTTCCCGACCAACGTTTGTGATGACATGACACCCATTGTTCAGTCACGCAATTTGTACATTGGATCCAATATTCGTATCGGTCAAAATTTGTTTCGTTTACGGTGACCATAATTTTCGTATGTTTTTTTTTATTGTTATACGATTTTATTAATCGTTTTCATTGTGTCCATTATTTTAATTGTGTATACACAAAAATAATTTTGTGTTCCAGGGTGGACAATTTTAGTCGAGATGATTTTTTTTTTAGTTTAGGTCCATTCCGTCGTGCCATCGTTGCGTGTACAGCGACCAATCGTCGTGTGTCGAGATAGAAAAAGAGAGAGAAAAAATAATAAAAATTAGTAAAAATGTTGCCAGCACTGCGAAAAATCGGTTGACATTTCAAATTTAGAAGTGTCCATCGATTTTCGTTACGAAATGTTAGTGAAAGGATGCGGTAAGGTGAATGGCATTTACATTTTTGGTTTTATATTTTTTTTTATGTAAAAAAAAAGATTTGTGCGTAAAAGATAAGAAAGAAAAAAAGATTAGATAAAATAAGAAACGGCTCAAAATTTCTCCTTCGACCTGGCAATTACATCGAGCATGTACAGTACAGACAGTATGTTTTTTTTTTTTATAATCGGGCAAAAGCACAAAATTTTAGAAAAAAAATCATTCCCCATGCAAAGCGACTTTATGCGGCGATTTTTTCTTTTATATTATTTAAAAACAAAAATCAAAAACAGCACGCACTACAATATTGTTTTTTCAGTAACATTCCATTATTATGCAATCGTTTTTTTTTTTGTAATTACAGCAATTTTTTTTTAATAATTAAATATCTCAGCTGTGTGACATTAACCACCCATACTTATAGAACATTTTCGATACGTTTACCATGACATTACACATTAATATTATACTGAAAAATGCCTTTGTAGATGATTTATAGGTAGTATTTAAATTTCTATAAATTCAGGGGGTTTAAAACTACAACTGATATTTTACACTAATCGATTTTTTGGATGCTAAACGGGCAGAGGATTTTAAAGGAAGAAAATAATAAAAAAAAAAACAGGTGGTGCAAGGAAAAGGGCATATTTTATCATGTGGCAACATTTTATACTATTTTATTTTTTAATCTCGACTAACACTGTACAGACTCGATGTTTAAATTGTGAACAAAATTATTTTTTTAATAATTTCATTCAACCAGGGTAAGGTAATGAAATGCTGTTGATTTTATCGACCTTTTTTTTAAAAAAAAAAGGAATTATCCTAAAAAAAACATTGTGACACAACTACCCTATTAAAAACTGCACAATAAGACCCAAATTAGACCGGAAACAACATTTCAACATTGCTGAGATCAATTGAAAGCCTCCGAAAGAAAAGAAGAAAGATAGAAGCGTGTTGACGTAATTTAAATACTTTTTTTTTTATTGTTACAAAAAAAACTAATAATTGTCAAGGTTTTTTTTTTTAATTTATCGGAGCTTCCTTGAGCTTTTTAAAGTAAGTAAAATCATTGCATTAAATAAAAGATACTTAATTAATACGAAATAGATTTTTATAAGTACTTCACAAATATTATTGTTTATTTATATTATCAATAAAGTACCGAATAAGATCGAAAAACTTCTTTTTTTTTCGAAAAAAGTATTGTAATTACGCCAATAACACGAAGAGGGTTAACGTTAAAAAATTAAATAACTGTACGTCAGAATTACCTCGTCGTTGTTAGCGTCCACCCACTGCAAAACATTGTAATATTAGTAACGTAACAAAAAAAATATTACAGAAAACAAAAAATCAAAATCCTCCAATTAATTTAAATTAGTCGTGAAATGGTTGTTTTAGGTAAAAATCGAGAAACCCAATGCTCACTTTGAGGCTTGACACAAAAATATAATAATAATATATACAAATAAATAATATTAATACTTTAAGCTTTAGATGAGTAAAGGGTTCCTTTCCGAATAATTATGGTAAATATTGTTTAATTTGAAAAAAAAAATCAAAAGCATTTCATTGTGAGTAAAGCGCGAAAAAGTTAATTTTTGATTTTTTAAATTATTTTTATTGATTTTCGTAACATTTATTATTTATAATAAGCACAATAATATGAAAGCTTGTTTATACGTCGCCCGTATTATTTTTGCAAAACACTTTTTTTTCTAATTTCGAGATAAAAAAAAATGTATGTTTATTAAAATGGTCAGTTGACAATTCGAAATGGATACATAGTTTTTGCAAAAATAAATAGGATTATCCTTAGAAAATCTCAAAATATACACACAATAGCGATGAGAGATTATAAAAAAACTTATTTCCATATACCTATATATTAAAATTTGAATATAATCTCTTATATTTAAAAATAAATTTTCGTTGATTTGATTCATAGCATAAATTACTAGGTCAAAAATGAAGATTTTTGAGCCACTTTGAGCGGGACTTCGACAGGAAATGCTCAGAATTATTTGTAAACTCTTAATATATTTATAAACTATTTGTAATATGGTTAACATTGCTTCTCCAACTCTTTTACACTTATTAATTTAATTTTAATAAAATTATTTATTTTTTTAATGTCAAAACATTATTTTTAAGTAGATGTGTGTTCTGGGAATTAGTAAGATTAATAAATTAAAATTAAATCAAATAAGTGTCAAAGAGCAATAACTTTGCAATAAAATATAAAAGGTTAAAAATAATAAAGATAAAAAAAATATGTAAATGCCACTACCAAATATAAAAAAAAAACCCCACGAGTAAAAAGTATAAAAGTTAGAAAAAAATATAGTAAATAAAATAAAAAATATAAAAAAAAATATAGTAAAAATGGAATGTTCTAAATAAATACGAGATTGGTGGTTTACCTAATGTGGTGAGGACAAAATTAAAATCCTAAAAAACTTATGGCAATATGTTGAAAAACCACTTGTATTGTTTTCAACGTGTATTTGAAATGATAAAAAAAGTCGTCTCAATCTCTCACACAAAGAATGTTACAATCTTTTAACACGCGGAGTTACAGTACATTTTATTTCTATAAAATGCAGTGGGAAATAAAGCCTAGTTCAATAATATTTTTTTTAATGTTGTAGTTTTAATATTCACCCACCAAGTAATTGAATCAAATCAGTTAACCGGGATTTATGAAGCTGCATAAACATTTAAATAAAATATTATACTTATATTAAATCTCGATTATAAATCAATATTATCATAAAAGTAAAAAAAAGAAAAAAAATGATTTAAAAGAAAAATAATAAGTAAATTTAAACACACACCAATCGCTGAATAATTATACCTCTCAATACAAAATTAAATTATTCAAGTTTTTTTTTATACTTAAAGCATTTCTACTTAATTTTGGAATATAGGAATATCTATAAAAAAATAGCCTCGCCGAGTGTCACCCTACTTTCAAAACTTTTTAAATAGGGTAAATGTACCTACAGTTTGCATACCGACAAAACAGGGTGGGGACACTAGTTACTGCCATCTTAAAATATAGGGTGAGGACACAAATTATTGCCAACCTAAAATTTAGGGTAAAGACACCAGTTATTGCCAACTTAAAATATAGGGTAAATACACCCGTTATTAGACAACCAAAGTCGTCAATTAGTAGTTTGCTATCTATCATTTTCCCCAAAAATATCAAATAGAGTGCAGTCACCCAAACATCCATTCAAAAATTAAAATATGGCGATCTGTATTATATTCACAGAGGAAAATAGTTGTAGGGTGCGAATTACTATTAAGTAATTAGGGTACCAATGACTACCTCATACAGGGTGAGTACACCAATTAGCGGCCCACTAAACACTTCGTTAATTAGTATACGTATAACAAGTAGGATGACACCACCAGTTATCGGCCGTCGTCTACTCGGCCTCGACCCTCAAATATTCTACCTTGGTGATCTTCTTGGGGTCGGACGTGCCCGTCTCCAGCACCTCCACCTTCTGGTACACGTTGGGGGAGTTCAGCCAGCGCGTGCGCTCGCCCGTCTTGCCTTGCCCCTTCTTCCATATACTACAAATAAGCGAAAAAAAATATTTAAAAGAAGTAGCCGTCGCGGGGCGCCTGGCAGATGTTCACATTATGTTATTTAGAGTAGAGAGAGAGAAGCGTCGTAGCAGCGAGTGAGCGGAAACACTCGGTGGGTGGAGTCTAAGCGGCGGAAAGAACCGAGGAGCCACGGAGCTGCTCGAAGTTTTCGCATCACGGCATGAACAGTTGCTCTCACTCGCCAAGCGCGCCTTTAGATGTTCCACATCAAAATTATTTAAATTACTATAAACATCATCACGCCTGTATTCCGCGAAGGGGTAGCCAGAGGTGCACCGCAGTGCGCCAACACTTCGCCGATGTATTTTGGTCCCAATGTAATAGGGGGCGAGCCTATTGCCATTATACCGGGCACATTCCCCCTCAATACGAGAGAGATTTTTGGGACATAGTCCACCACGCTGACCCAGTGCAGGTGGGTCAACTTCACACGCCTATCTATAGACGTGCAGGTTTCCCCACGATGTTTTGCCTCACCGTTTCTTAGCGAGTGATAATCTCGGATGAAAATGAGATTCGCACATGAAACTCAGAGGTGCGAGCCGGGGTTTGAACCTGCGCACTTTGACTGCAAAGCGTGCGCTCGATCACTCGGCTACCGTAGCTAGTTACCAAAAATTACTAGCCAACCCAAATTCAATATAAATTTATATCACTTGGCAATGGTTACACAGACATTTTTGAAACACTCCCACTCAGTTGCTAAGGCTAAGTTACCAATGAAGATGGCGTAGTGTACTGACCCCTGCTTATACAGCTCCTCCTCCTCCAGCAGGTATCCCAGCGAGGATACGGCGGGCGGCACTTCCACATCGTTCTTGGGGCGCGGCACATCATTCTGCGATCATAACAAAAAAAAAAAAATTATAAGACAATAACTGGTGATTTCGCCCTAGTTATTGATAATGAATATTGATTTTTTTTTAGGATTAAGCTCCGGGCACACTGAGTGCATAAAAAAAATGGTAAAAAAACTTTTTAAAAACAAGCTTTTATTTAATTAACTGTAGTTAACGATTAGGGTTATAGAAAAAGGGTCTACAGACCAATGTCTATAACCCTGATAATATCGAAAATTCAAATTGATATTTTTAATATTTCAGGGCTATGCTATTTGTGTTGTGCAGGTACCTTGATGAGCGGGTGCCGGTAGATGTACCCGGTGCGGAAGCCAGCGTTGTCCAGCATCCGCATCAGAGCCTCGAACTCCTCTCCGCCCACGCGCCACTTGCTTGCGTCTTGAGGGGGCTTGCGGGATGACTCGTATATCTGTACATATAAATACATCAATATCAAAAGCAGTGGTAGTCTCGTGGGCAAGAACGCCCGCCTTGAACGTAAGGGGTGCAAGTTCAAATCCCGGGCCCGCACCTCTGAGATAATTATCATGTGCGAATAACACTCTCAGAATCAGAATCAGAATATTTTATAATCATATAAACCAATACAGGCACTTATGAATCGTCAATAAATAGTAAAAATAGTATCTCTACCACCCATTCGGAATGCATTTCCTATGGAGAAGAATGGGCAAGAAACTCCATGGTCGTTTTTTTCAAATTCTCAACAATGATTACCACTTGCTGAACGGTGTAGGAAAACATAGAGAGGAAACCTGCACGTCTATAGAAAGGCGTGTGAAGTTCACCAACCCGCACTGGGCCAGCGTGGTGGACTATGGCCCAAATCTCCCTCGTATTGAGGGGGAGTGTGCCCGGTATAATGGCAATAGGCTCGCCCCCTATTACATTGGGACCAAAATACATCGGCGAAGTGTGGGCGCACTACAGTGCACCTCTGCCTACTATTTATTTAAATAAATACATCATCACACCTGTATTCCCCGAAGGGATAGACAGAGGTGCACTGCAGTGAGCACACACTTGATGAATTTTGGTCCCAATGTAATATGAGGCGAGCCTATTGTCATTATACCGGACACATTTTCCCTCAGTATGAGGGAGATTTTTGGGTCATAGTCCACCAGGCTGGCCCAATGTGGGTTGGTGAACTTCACACGTCTTTCATTTATATCTATACAATTATATTAAATTTACAAGAATTTGACCTGACAACTACAATCTACAAGAATTTGACCTGACAACTACAATCTACAAGAATTTGACCTGACAACTACAATCTACAAGAATTTGACCTGACAACTACAATCTACAAGAATTTGACCTGACAACTACAATCTACAAGAATTTGACCTGACAACTACAATCTACAAGAATTTGACCTGACAACTACAATCTACAAGAATTTGACCTGACAACTACAATCTACAAGAATTTGACCTGACAACTACAATCTACAAGAATTTGACCTGACAACTACAATCTACAAGAATTTGACCTGACAACTACAATCTACAAGAATTTGACCTGACAACTACAATCTACAAGAATTTGACCTGACAACTACAATCTACAAGAATTTGACCTGACAACTACAATCTACAAGAATTTGACCTGACAACTACAATCTACAAGAATTTGACCTGACAACTACAATCTACAAGAATTTGACCTGACAACTACAATCTACAAGAATTTGACCTGACAACTACAATCTACAAGAATTTGACCTGACAACTACAATCTACAAGAATTTGACCTGACAACTACAATCTACAAGAATTTGACCTGACAACTACAATCTACAAGAATTTGACCTGACAACTACAATCTACAAGAATTTGACCTGACAACTACAATCTACAAGAATTTGACCTGACAACTACAATCTACAAGAATTTGACCTGACAACTACAATCTACAAGAATTTGACCTGACAACTACAATCTACAAGAATTTGACCTGACAACTACAATCTACAAGAATTTGACCTGACAACTACAATCTACAAGAATTTGACCTTTCTACTAGAATCTGCCCTATCTACTACAATGAAGCGTACCTACGAAGAAGTCGTGGAAATCCTCAGGGATGAAGGGACGAAGCTGTACGAGAGCAAGCGTACGGGCAAAAAGTCCAAACTTTCGGCAGAAACACTCCGGCTAATGGAAGAGAGACGAACAGACCCTTTGTCAGCTTTGTCAGCTAACCAGGTGCGCAATAAAACCATAAAGAAGCTGGTACGACGCGACCTCCGATCCTCTAACACGCTCTTGATTAAAAAATCAATCGAGCAGAATCGGGGACCGAAGGTGTTCATCCAGCCTCTGGGTAGAAGCCACCTCACAAAGTTGACAACATCAACTGGACTAGTCGTCGTATCCAAGTCGGAGATTCTGTCGGAAGTTGAAGACTTCTACGACAAGCTCTACGCATCGCATGCTTCAAAGCCCATACCCGATACTGAGGATTCTAGAGCCACCTTAACCCGCCACTTCACAGAAGATCTGCCCGAAATTAGCCGAGACGAGATCGTGATGGCCCTTAGGCAGCTCAAAAATGGAAAAGCCCCAGGAGATGACGGAATCACAACAGAGCTTTTAAAAGCCGGGGGAGCTCCAGCAGTTCAACAGCTTCAACAGCTCTTTAATTCCGTTATTCTCACTGGGAGAACTCCACAGGCATGGAACAGAAGCATGGTGGTTCTGTTTTTCAAAAAAGGAGACAAAACCCTCTTGAAAAACTACCGCCCGATTTCGCTTCTGAGCCATGTTTACAAGCTGTTTTCAAGGGTCATCACGAATCGTCTTGCGCGAAGACTCGACGAGTTCCAACCTCCAGAACAGGCCGGGTTTCGAAGCGGCTACGGCACCATAGACCACATCCACACAGTACGGCAGATTGTACAGAAGACCGAAGAGTACAATCGGCCCCTGTGCTTAGCATTTGTGGACTATGAGAAGGCCTTTGACTCAATCGAAACCTGGTCCGTTCTGGAGTCCCTGCAGCGTTGCCAAGTCGACTGGCGATATATCGAAGTGATGAGATGTCTGTATAATGCCGCAACGATGACTGTACAAGTACAGAACCAGCGTACTAAACAGGTCCACCTGCGTCGAGGAGTGAGACAGGGGGACGTCATATCCCCGAAACTGTTTACCAACGCCTTGGAGGATATGTTTAAGACGCTAGACTGGAAAGACTATGGCATTAACATCAACGGCAAGCACATCTCTCACTTACGATTCGCAGATGACATCGTCATTATGGCAGAGACGCTGCAAGACCTGCAAAGGATGTTGAATGGCCTGGCTGATTCTTCTCGTCGCATCGGTCTCCGCATGAATTTGGTTAAAACCAAAATCATGTACAACGAGCACGTTGTTCCGGAACCGATTGCCTTAGATGGGATCCCACTCGAAGTTGTTACGCAGTATGTTTACCTTGGGCAGACGCTACAACTAGGTAAACACAACTTCGAGAAGGAAATCCAGAGAAGAATTCAGCTAGGTTGGGCAGCATTCGGAAAACTCCGTCGAGTCTTCTCATCACCTATACCGCAGTGTCTAAAGACAAAAGTATTTAACCAGTGCGTCCTACCCGTGATGACATACGGAGCCGAGACGTGGACACTCACAGTTAGACTGGTCCACCAATTTAAAGTCGCCCAGCGAGCTATGGAGAGAGCTATGCTCGGTGTTTCTCTGCGGGATCGAATCCGGAACGAAGTAATTCGCCAGAGAACTAAAGTTATCGACATAGCTCAACGGATTAGCAAACTGAAGTGGCAGTGGGCCGGTCATATCTGCCGCAGGACTGACAACCGTTGGGGTAGACTCGTCCTAGAGTGGAGACCGCGAATCGGCAAACGTAGTGTAGGACGTCCTGTGACCAGGTGGAGCGACGATATACGCAAAGCGGTGGGCAGTGACTGGAAAAGAAGAGCCGAAGATCGGGCTCAGTGGCACATATTGGGAGAGGCCTACGTCCAGCAGTGGACTGACACCGGCTGATGATGATGAAGCGTACCTACAAGAATCTAACCCGTTTACAAAAACGTGACAGATGTGTACTATAACCTGACACAATGTCCACTATATTCTGACCTGTCTGGCGGTGTCGTCGTCGAGCAGCGAGAGCTCGTCGAGCGGCAGCGAGGCCAGCCGCAGCTGCACGTCGCAGGCGGCGGTGAGGTGGCGGGCCTGGTGGAAGGCCTCCTCGAGCGTGGCGCCGCAGCAGAGCGCGCCGCCGCCGGCCAGCACCAGCACCTTGGCGGACGGGCCCAGCGCGCGCACCAGCTTGTCGCGCTCCTCGTTGTCCAGGATACCTGAGTGAGTGTATAGGACCTTGACTGGGAACGTCCACTCGCAATGTCTGACGACGTGCCGGTTATACGTGTTGTATGTGTGCTGTGTACTATGCGATTCAAATGAGAATAGGATCGACTTTGCGCCATATTGTGACGTCATAGCTGTCAATTCTAACCAGTTGGGTAGGGTGAGCAAAACAAGACATTTTTTAAATAAAATTTATTAGCAAAGGTTCTGTGAAAAATGCAGTCTGTGAAAAATCAGTCGCACGACGAAGCACACTAACAACGACAAAATGGCGACTGGCCGGATTCAGTATCCGGCCGGATAGTGAATTACTATCTGGTATCCGGCCTGATACTAAATTACTATCCGGTCGGATACTGAATTACTATCCAGTATCCGGCCGGATACTGAATTACTATCCGGTATCCCGCCGGATAGTGAATTACTATCAGGTATCCGGCCGGATAGTGAAAACAAGGCCGGATACCGGACAGTTACCGGATATCCGTCTCATCTCTAATATGCATGTACTGACCGTGCGGCACGCGATGGTAGGCGATGTCGCCGAGCAGCGCCGCCTCGTTGCAGAGCGGCAGCAGGCCGCGCTTCATGGCGGACACGGCGAGCGCGGCGGGCGAGCGCACGTGCAGCACGCACCGCACGTCCGGCCGCGCTGCGTGCACGCTCGCGTGCAATGAAAACCCTGCCAACACACACACACACACACCATCAGCAAGACAATCAAACTGTGAAGCTGGAAACAAACTATTGGATTTATTTGAATAAAAATAATCCAAGCTGGAAAAAATATTTTACACACACTAAACATAAGGCTAATTTTAAGTTCTCTGACCCCCACATCAGAGGTGAGCACGCGGGCCGGACCGAAAAAAAAAAAAACCGGCCAAGTGCGAGTCGGACTCGCGCACAAAGGGTTCCGTACCATTATCTATAAAAACGGCAAAAAAAAAACACGTTTGTTGTATGGGAGCCCCCTTAAATATTTATTTTATTTTGTATTTTAGTATTTGTTGTTATAGCGGCAACAGAAATACATCATCTGTGAAAATTTCAACTCTATAGCTATCACGGTTCATGAGATACAGCCTGGTGACAGACGGACGGACGGACGGACAGCGAAGTCTCAGTAATAGGGTTCCCGTTTTACCCTTTGGGTACGGAACCCTAACAAACTATAGGACGCGGCTGACGGACACCGCTGACAGCCGCGACTGACAAGTGTGCACAGACGAAAACATCCAGCGCGCCAGATTACTGTCTGACGTCCGAACGCTCAAGGTTACGTCCACGACTTACGTCCAATAGTTTGCACACTTCAGTGTATCACACTATCTAGATACTATATAAGTCGCGGCTGGCAGTCGCGTCCGTCAGCCGCGTCCGATAGTTTTTTTTCAGCTTGATGCTTGCGTGGAAGACAAGACAAGACTCGTTTCGTGTAATGCGTTGTTTGATGTCGACCCTCCTTTTAAGGGTTCCGTACCTAAAAAGTAAAAAAAACCGGAACCCTTATAGGATCACTTTGTTGTCCGTCTGTCAAGAATCCTATTCTCAGAACAGCGTGAAGGTATCAAGTTGAAATTAATAACAGATTTTATGTCTGCAGTTCCTTGTTGTCCTAAAAAAGGAGGAGGAGGAGGAGAAGAAGAAGAAGGAGGTGAAGGAGAAGAATGAGAAGGAGGACCCTGTACTCACCGTCAACATTCACAGGGAAGTTGGTGGTCCCCTGGTCCTGGACCACGCCTTGCATGTCCACCTTCACCAGCGACGAGGCGGTGACCTCGTGCGGGAGCAGGCCTCGGGGCGTGGTCAGCACCTGCTCGATGGCGGTGTTCAGCCGAGCGGTTATCTGGCCAGTGATGCCGGCTGCAACGGTAACATCCATGATATAAAAGGGTACTATGCGTTTCAAATGAGAATAGGATCGACTTTGCGCCACATTGTGACGTCATAGCTGTCAATTCTAACCAGTTAGGTAGGGTGAGCAAAAAAAGATATTTTTTAAATAAAATTTACTTGCAAAGGTTGAGTGAAAAATGCACACAGTCGCACGACGAAGAACACTAACAGCGACAAAATGGCGTCCTTATTTTCTTTTCTTTAATAATTTTGGCACGGCATCTAGGCCTTTGCGCCAAAAATGAAAATAAAAAAGGTTATGGTATGGTTTTAAAAAACGAATTATGACTTTTAATAATTAAACATTATATTAAGACAATTTACTACCAAGCAAATTTTTTTTTTTTTTTATTTGGTTTACAAATAAGTACTTTTTGCAAACCAAAAGTCTATATGACTTAAGCGACTTTTGGGTGATAGTGATTAGTGACATATAGACATATATCGAATAAGCGATTTTTTCCACGTCGAATGAATATGTTCTCCTGAAAAGTTTGAAAAAAATCGCCTAAGTCCTAAATGCTTTCACACCCCTATATGCTGCTAGTATGGAATATGATAAGAATGGAGATGTTGTGGCGCACCCTATATCTCGCCACGAAACACAACTACCGCCAGTCGCTACTAGATGGCGCGACTGTAGACACATCGCAATTCTACGCGTTCAAGAAATTATCCGCCATACGAAGTACTATGAAAATCCTAGCTCGCGGTACTGGTGTGTTCGACGATCTGAACTATATATACAAATTCCCCGACAACATCACCGGGGGCGTAGCGGACCCCGCCAGGCATACCACCCGCCTGGCAGGAAGATCTTCCCATTACCGCTAAAGTGGTGACCCCGTTCCCTTTTCCGGCAAAATGTAATTAAGAAGTCAAGAAACTCACTCTGCGTCCAGCCGAAAAGATCGACGAGCCTGTAGACAGCGGCGAGCTTGCAACGGAGTATCTTTTCACCCTTCTCGTAGCCCACGCCCTCGATGCCGCGAATGTCGTTAATTGGAAGAACGCACGCGGGACCCTGCCAATAAAAAAATAAAACAGTTACACTATGATTAAAGGCAATGTACCTGACACTCCCTAGACTCGTCTCGACACTCCTGAGACTCGTCTCGACACTCCTGACACTCGTCTCGACACTCCTGACACTCGTCTCACTCCTGACACTCGTCTCACTCCTGACACTCGTCTCGACACTCTTCACACTCGTCACGACACTGCTAACCCGCCTCTGAACACTCCCGACATTCCTGACACTTAAGACACTCGACACTCCTCTCGACACTGGACACTCCTCTCGACATGAAAATTACGATTTCGGAAAAAAATACTTCACTTTTGTATGGTGTACGGAATTTGACCGGACCCTGACCTGTAGATATCAACTCACCCGGAGGCTGCCGGTGTGCAGTCTGCCGCCGACCATCTCCCTGATCCGCTGCAGCAGGGGGGCGTCGTTCCCCTCGTGCATCTGCTGGTCCAGCACCCGCTCCAACTCCTCGCGGAACAGCTTCGACGACATCAGCGCCTCGACGCGCTTGCGGCGCTCCATCTCGCGGACATCCTGCAAAATATAGCCTATATAGTATTGAGATGTAAAAACAGTAATACTGTACAGTTTCCCTTCAGTTAGAGATGTAACTTGGAGGGGAAAAAAATGATTACTAAATAATTGACTTTTCTCTCATTAACAATTTCTCTCGAGTGGTCGAACGCACGCTTTGCAAATCAAAGTGTGCAGGTTCAAACCCCGGCTCGCACCTCTGGGATTTATGTGCGAATCTCATTTTCATCCGAAATTATCACTTGCTATGAAACGGTGAAGGAAAACATCGTGAGGAAACCTGCACGTCTGAGGGAACTTGTCTAGTTCTCGATAGATGTGTGAAGTCTGCCAAGCCGCACTAGGCCAGCGTGGTGGACTATGGCCTGAATCCCCCTCGCATTGTGGGGAGGCCCGTGCCCAGCAGTTGGACGTTAAAAGGGCTGTAGTAGTCATATAAATCAATTTGTAAAAAATCGATTAACTAAAGAAATAATCGATATTTTTCTAACTATTCGAAAAGTTGCCTTTTTTTTTGTCGCTGGCGCCATTTTTTGACTGACCAGTGACATTCCTTTTTGACGTTTATTGGCAATTGTCTGCTTGCAAAATTCGATCAAAATGTGTAGTTTGGCTACATTGGTTTGATCCAATAAAGCATATCTTATATTTTTTACTTTAAAAAAAGAGAGTAAGTAATATAACTGATTTATTAAAAATCAATTTTTAATATTTAGAGAATCGATTAATATAAAAATCGATAATGTTTTCACATCCCTGCCTTCTGTAGTTTTTGCGTGAAAGAGTAACAAACATCTAAGTAAAAATCAATCCATCCTCACAAACTTTCACATTTATAATATTAGTAGGTCTGAATCCCCCTCGCATTGAAGGGGGGGCCCGTGCCTCGCAGTGGGACGTTGAAAGGGCCATAGTAAGTAAGTAAGTAATAGAATACATAAAACACAAAAAAAAACCACCAATCCATCCATCCATAGAAGACGAATAAAGTCAGAATGGCTGTAACGATAGTTTTGTATGCAACGATGACGTCACATGTAAGCGTGGGGGGTTCACTCACAGCGTCGATGTCCGCGGGGCGTTGCTTCATCCTCTCATCCTCTTCTTCAGTGGAGAGCGCGCCGCCGGTGCCGTTCGGCAGAGTCTCAGTGTCCGTCTCAGCCATGATAGGCGACAGGGCTGCTGGATCTGTAACGATGAAACAACGCTTTAGTAACGTACTAGCTTCCACCCGCTGTAGTGTATGCAGGGTGAATATGTGGGGTAGATACGAGACAATAATTATATTGTGGTGGTGGGTAACGAGCCATTGTATATAACTACAGCCCTTTTTAACGTCCCACTGCTGGGCACGGGCCTCCCCTCAATGCGAGGGGGATTCAGGCCATAGTCCACCACGCTGGCCCGGTGCGGGTTGGCAGACTTCACACATCTATCGAGAACTAGTCAAGTTCCCTCAAACGTGCAGGTTTCCTCACGATGTTTTCCTTCACCGTTTCATAGCAAGCGGTAATCTCGGATGTAAATGAGATTCGCACATGAAACCCAGAGGTGCGAGGCGGGGTTTGAACGTGCACACTTTGATTTGCAAGGCGTGCGTTCGACCACTCGGCTACCACTGCTATTGTATGGCAGTTTATATAGTATATATATTTATCTTTATATATATAAATCTCCTGTCACGATGTTTGTCCGCGATGGATTCCTAAACTACTTAACCGATTTTAAATTAAATTGGCACACCGTGAGCAGTCTGGTCCAACTTGAGAGATAGGATAGCTTAGATCACAGCAACGCGTGTCCGGGTCTACTAGTAGTTTTATATATTTATTTATTCCTATATTAGTTACCCGTCGTATATATTGTATTGTATTTCATAAGATATTTATTGAATAAATTGAAATTGAGTTGGAAATAAACCTTTGCGAGTGACCTTGTGTTTCCCTTACTGTCCCGAGCAAGGACATTACACCCGCGACTTCATCCGCGCAGACTTCGTTAATTCAATATCTTTGTACATTAATAGCCTATATTTTATTCTGATGTACAAACAATGATACGGTAAAGTTTCATCAAAATCGGTTCACAAGTTTTTGCGTGAAAGAGTAACAAACATCCATCCATGCTCACAAACTTTCACATGCATAATATTAGTAGGATAGGATAAGTAGGATTCATGGAGATATATAACGGAGATGCCCTGTCGACTCCACGCTGCGGCATATTTTTCTGACGTTTATCCAATATCCACCATTGCAGTTGCCCTATGTAGTTGCCGTATACTATCGTACATGTACAGTACTCATCGTAATGTCAGATAAACGTCCAAAAAACTGCCGCAGAGCCATACGCAGCGTTCTCTAGTTACTATTGTCATGATTTTTAATAAATTTCAAAACGATTTCAAATGTATCGCTATTTCGTTAAATACTCGTTGGTATCGATATTATTCTATTTAAAATTGGCAACACTATCGTGACACGTGGTGTCATAGGAGGGGGAAAGTGCCGAAGGAGCGCCAGACGGTCAGTCGGATCGGCAGTCGAGAACGAGCCGTTGAGGTGGAAGCTTCACCATTTAATAAGTGTACTTAACCTACTTGTATTATAATCTAAAAATAAGATATCTATGCCAATGGATGTTTAAGTAAAATAAGTGAATATCTGTAGTTATTTAAAGTTTTTAAAACTATGCGTTTCAAATAAGAATAGGAGTGTCAATAACCTCTATCTGTCAAATGTCACTTCAAAAGTATTTATTTGCATATTGTCAATAATAATAAGTCTTACAACAAATTTAAATAAAAAGGTTAAATTAGTAGTAAATTGTCTTAATATAATATTTAATTATTTAAAGTCATAATTCGTTTTTCAAAACCATACCATAACCTTTTTCATCTTCATTTTTAGCGCATAGGCCCAGAAGCCATGCCAAAATTATTAAAGAAAAGAAAATAAGGACGCCCAGTCGCCATTTTGTCGTTGTTAGTGTGCTTCGTCGTGCGACTGTGTGCATTTTTCACTCAACCTTTGCAAATAAATTTTATTTAAAAAATATCTTGTTTTGCTCACCCTACCCAACTGGTTAGAATTGACAGCTATGACGTCACAATATGGCGCAAAGCCGTTCATATTCTCATTTGAAACGCATAGTACCCTATAGTAGGATTCAGTAGTAACTGAATATTTTTGACAGATGTTGTACTGAGTTAACTGTGAAAAACCGAAAGTACATTGCTGAAAGACAGGTGGGGCTGGACTATGAATGATTGTTCTCCAAACGCGGGGAAACCTGCACGTCTATAGAACGGCGTGTTAGGTTCACCAACCCGCACTAAGCCAGCGTGGTGGACTATGTCCCAAATCACCCTCGTATTGAGAGGGAATGTGCCCGGTATAATGGCAATAGGCTCGCCCCCTATGACATTGAGACCAGAAATACATCGGCGAAGTGTAGTAATAGCTACTATTCAAATCACATTGCCAGTCCAGTGAACGGAAATTGAATGAATGAATTGTCCACAGACAATCATGATTGTTGTACGATCTGAATGAATATCCTATTTCTCATTCAAGTTTCATTCCAATCAAGTCAGATTAACTATTACGCCTCCTAGGTGGATAGAGCGTAGGCGGCACTGCGCCGGATAGTTACAACTTCGATTCCCATTAGCGACAAAAAAATAAAATTGCCTTTTCGCAATCTGCTATGCTCTAGTCTGGATGTAACTGTGATCGCCCCCAGTTCCCCAGTGTTACTACATCGGCAAAGTGTGGGTGCGCTGAAATGTACCTCTGTCTACTCCTACGGAGAATACAGCGATGATGATAATGGTGTATTTTCAAGATATTAGAAAAGATCATTTACTTCCTAGCAAGATATGAAATTAGGTTAAACAAACCACAAAATACCGCTTCTAAATCAACAAGCGGTAACGCAAACATTGGTGATCGTAAATCAATGCGGGATGCGCGCGCGCACCGTCACTGAAATTCCCAAGATGGCCGCCAGGCGCCACCACGGTCGGGGGTCGGGGCTATTCAGTTGTTGTAGCGCCAAGATTCGACTTATGTCACAGAATATGTGGATTATACCTCTTTCTGTCGTATGAAATAAAACAGAGAGGGAGCGAGCTAATCTATGACAGAAGTCTTGTCTTGACATGCGTACTAATACCACAGATAGTGTAAACATAGAAAATTATTCATTCTTATTTCAAATTAAAAAGTTAAAGTCTTTATGAGTCATTTCAGTTTCAACAATCGCTACTAGTGTCCGACCAAAAGTCGATTTTTGGCCGAGGCCGAAGCCGATTAATCGGCTATCAACACTACCTTCGGCTGACGCTGAAAGTTTAGTACATCATCACGCCTGTATTCCCCAAACGGGTAGGCAGAGGTGAACTGTAGTGCGCCCACACCTCGCCGATGTATTTTGGTCCCAATGTAATAGGGGGCGAGCCTATTACCATCAAACCGGGCACATTCCCCCTGAATACGAGGGAGACTTGGGCCATAGTCCACCACGCTGGCCCAGTGCGGGTTGGTGAACTTCACACGCTTTTCTATAGACGTGCAGGTTTCTTCACGATGTTTTCCTTCACCGTTCAGCAAGTGGTAGTCATTGTTGAAAATGACATTCGCACATGAAAATTATGTCAGAGGTGCGAGCCCGGGATTTGAACTTGCACCCCATACGTTCAAGGCGGGTGTTCTTGCCCACGAGGCTACCACTGCTTGAAAGTTTAGTAACCCTAAGAAATACGATTCATAGCCAATGGTCAATAAAATTCTTTTCATCGACTTCAAAAAAAAAACTGGCCAAGTGCGAGCCGGACTCGCGCACGAAGGGTTCCGTACCATTATCTATAAAAACTAGCAAAAAAATCACGTTTGTTGTATGGGAGCCCCCTCAAATAATTATTTTATTCTGTTTTTTAGTATTTGTTGTTATAGCGGCAACAGAAATACATCATCTGTGTCAATTTCCTCGCGTTGTCGATGACATTTCGTTGAAGAATGAACTTTTCCCATAAGTCAATACAGGTGCCCAATTTTCGTTTGATAGACATCAATCATCAATTCGACCTTTCGTCTCGACATATCTATAGAGAGAGATTGATGTGTATCAAACGAAAATCGGGCTCCAGGTAGTTTTAGTATTAGCAAGAATTTTGCAGCGCGCATCATTCTGCTCAAGACATTGTAGCGACATCTATCTCGCCACATACGAACTAAATCCTGCATCGCGATATTAAAGCGATCCGAGCGATTGCACATATATACAAGAACCCGACAACATCCGTCGGGCAGTAGCCCACCAGACACAACACCTGTCTGGTCGGAGGATCCTCCCTTTACCGCCAAACTGGTGACCCCGAGCATGAACGTCAGCGCAGCCTTCTCGAAGCTACCTCATCGTGACGTCATCATCACTTCTTCAAGCTTCCGAGCAGCGAGTCATACAGCCAGCCAGCATCCACGGCTAGGGTATCCTGACCACCAGCATGCAGCGGACGCGCATTCCTGGTCATCACCCACAGCCATCTCAGCGACCTTGGCACAGCATACTGCACTTCGACCGGTCAGCAAGCAGAGACGCACTTCTCTCCTGGTCGACGCAGCAGCCAGCCACTACGCAGCACTGCACCACTCCGACTCACTGGAGCATATGCAGCATCACCCCGACTCACTGGGGCATCACCGCAGACAGTTCCGACTCACCGTGAACTATGCGGCATCTGGTTCCGACTCACTGGAACATTCCACTGGCCCGGCAAGCATCACAAGATGTATGGATGACTCAACCTGCTAGCGACCTCCGGTCTCGGAGGGGAGTGATGTAGCGACATCTATCTCGCCACATACGAACTAAATCCTGCATCGCGATATTAAAGCGATCCGAGCGATTGCACATATATACAAGAACCCGACAACATCCGTCGGGCAGTAGCCCACCAGACACAACACCCGTCTTGGTCGAAGGATCCTCCCTTTACCGCCAAAACATTATAAATTGGGACACAATAGGAAATGGGTCACTGCGCGAAATGAAAAAATAAAACAACTAATACAAAATAGTCATCAGTTCAAACACGAATCGTATACAAATCGATGCGCGCGCGCGCAGCATAAAATTGTCAGTGAAATTTCCAACATGGCGGGTGGGTCGGGTCGTCGACCCGGCCGTGACTTGTCATGTCAAATTATTTGACTGGCGGCGACTGACGAAGTGTTCTCTGTTTGTGTATACAATCACTAGCTTATACCCGCGACTTCGTCCGCGAAGACTTCGATTATTCAATATCGCTATAAATTACAGCCTATATGTTATTCTATAAACAATAATATTAGAAAGTTTCATCAAAATCCGCTCAGTAGTTTTTGCGTGATAGAGTAACCAACATCCATCCTCACAAACTTTTACATTTATTAGGGTTCCGTACCCAAAAGGGTAAAACGGGAACCCTATTGCTGAGACTTCGCTGTCCGTCCGTCCGTCAGTCTGTCTGTCATTGGGCTGTATCTCATGAACCGTGATAGTTAGAGAGTTGAAATTTTCACAGATGATGTATTTCTGTTGCCGCTTTAACAACAAATACTAAAAAACAGAATAAAATAAATATTTAAGGGGCCCCCATACAACAAACGTAATTTTTTTGCCGTTTTAATAGATAATGGTACGGAACCCTTCGTGCGCGAGTTCGACTCGCACTTGGCCGGTTTTATATCGTAGTAGGATAGGATTTGTGGTAGATATGTATCTAGTATTCATCCGCCAGCCATATTTATCACATTCATCACCCATTTTTATTTAAAACGTGAATTTATTGAATTTGCCCTTGCTATTAATTACTTGACACTGGCTGAAATACTCGCGCTAAACGCAGGTGGAGCCACTCCTCATCTTATTCCATTAAATATCATCATTTCATAAAACAAATATGTTTTTTTATTGACATACATTACACTACCTGCACCCGCGGTTTCACTCGCGTTTAAGTCAAAGTCAATGTCTAATCATTTATTTTTTTATAGGCCTATGGGGGCACTTGCAAATTGTCAAGTTTACATTTTTTTCTTATATACTACTATACTACCACCGGATCGAAACGCGACCTCAACTGAGAAGATCCGGCAAGAAACTCAGTGGGCTGATCATTTTTTTAAATCGCCAAAACTTATTACAAATACACAGGTACATATAGTTTATATAATTTAGCCTTAAGTAGTTTACCTATTGTTATTTATGCATGCTGTGATTTCCTATATTGACAGGGCACTTAGCTTAAAACCTATGCATGTTACCTTGTTATCTCACACAGTGTAATTGTTGTTGGAAATCTTATATAAATAAAATAAAATAAATAACTGTGTCGCAGCGTAATCTTATAAAGCCTGTACCAGTCCGATTTCAACAATTCTTATTGCACTGTATAGCCTATTTATTGAGGAAGGTTCAGAATCAGAATATTTTTCATTCATATAAACCAATACAGGCACTTATGAATCGTCAATAAATAGTAATAGTAGTATCTCTACCACCCATTCGGAATGCATTTCCTATGGAGAAGAATGGGCAAGAAACTCCATGGTTGCTAATGTCTAAACGAATGCTCGGGCGACAATAAAATCGATAAAGGATTAAACGACTGACATAGTCCACGGTCCACGCCGAGGGTCTTGTGAGGCTTCCTAATCGTACATAAGGGCCAGAGCCGAGGTGATCAGAGCGTTTAAGACTCCATTATGTTGCTATGAAGTTTATTGGTACCGATTTAAGAATAGCAAGATGTTGAAATAAAACTATTTTACGGATTTAATCGCGTTTATTTACTATTTTATTTTCCCGACGTTTCGGCTGCTTTACAGCAACCATGATCACGGACTGAGGTGTTAGACGTCCTGATGTCATAGTTAATAACTGTGTACCCTCATATTTAGTTGTTGTTTGCGGTCCGATACACGCAGAAAAATGGATCGGACCGATCGGATCTGCGTGGATCGGACCGCAAACAACAACTGGGTACCCAGTTATTAACTATGACATCAGGACGTCTAACACCTCAGTCCCCCCGTGACCATGGTTGCTGTAAAGCAGCCGAAACGTCGGGAAAATAAATTAGTAAATAAACGCGATAAAATCGGTAAAATAGTTTTATTTCAATGTATAGTATTCGCGTAAATATAAGAAATCAATATAGCAAGATGTTGTTAGATGGATGTTTGTTAGGTACTCTTCTACGCAAAAACTGCTGAACTGCTGAAGCTGATATGTTGTGTGATGAAACTTTACAGTATTGTTTATTGTTCATACATATAGGCTATAATTTAAAAAAAAAAGCAGTGGTAGCCTCGCGGGCAAGAACTCCCGCCTTGAACGTAAGGGGTGCAAGTTCAAATCCCAGGCCCGCACCTCTGAGATAATTTTCATGTGCGAATGTCATTTTCAACAATGATTACCACTTGCTGAACGGTGAAGGAAAACATCGTGAGGAAACCTGCACGTCTGTAGAAAGGCGTGTGAAGTTCACCAACCCCCACTGGGCCAGCGTGGTGGACTATGGCCCAAATCTCCCTCGTATTGAGGGGTAATGTGCCCGGTATAATGGCAATAGGCTCGCCCCCTATAACATTGGGACCAAAATACATCGGCGAAGTGTGGGCGCACTACAGTGCACCTCTGCCTACCCCTTCGGGGAATACAGGCGTGATGATGTATATTTCTTATTTCTTTTTGTATCGAAATCCGCGCGGACGCAATTCGCGAGTAGAAACTAAAACTATAATACACAAAGGTGGAATTTCAGTGATTTAAAAATTCGATAGCAATACATCGTTGAAAAATAAGCTTTTTTTTCTAGTTAATACAGTTCGTTTTGGGTATTCGCGTAACATTTACCGCGCGCTTTTCAAACATCCCAGTGTGTTAAGGCTAGCTTAATCTCATTAGCTCAAACACGACCGAAATAGAGGACACGTAAGCGAGGAATGCGCTTCCGTCCAAAATTAAAATTTTCACCAATTTTATTGTTTATTTTCGTTTTCCATCTCCATACGGACAGTGGAGCGCGCGCGTCGCTTCAGTAGGCCGTGTAGACATAAGTTTTATTTGTCAGATTTGTCGAGAAAATTACGTCACTTTTTTCGAGCATTAATTATCGCCAGACAACACATACTCATCGTATGATCAAACAAACTAAGCAACGCGTGTACTATGGGTACCGTACAATGGACTGGGGACGATCCCAGTTACACCCAGACTGGGGTAAATTTCGAAGAGGCCATTAGCGAAATTAGCCAGTTGAAACCACCTTGGGGGAATTCTCGTATTATCGATGTATCTATAACGCCACATGCGAACTAAATCCTAGGCCCCTATTGTCGTGCGATCGAGATTCATCTCTATTCGAGATATCTCGAAACAAATGAAAAAAATACATACGATTTGACGTTTCGTTTCGACATATCTCGAATAGAGATGAATCTCGATCGCACGAATAATCGGGGCCTTGCATCGCGATATTAAAGCGATCCGAGCGATTGCACATATATACAAGAACCCGACAACAACCTATGGGCAGTAGCCCACCAGACATAACACCCATCTGGTCGGAGGATCCCCCCTTTTCAATGGTGGAATAGGGAACTTAACACCCTGTTCCTCACACTCCCCAAATCGACATTATTCTACTACTATTACTACAGCCCATTTAACGTCCCACTGCTGGGCACGGGCCTCCCCTCAATGCGAGAGGGATTCGAGCCATAGTCCACCACGCTGGCCCAGTGCGGGTTGGCAGGCTTCACACATCTATCGAGAACTAGTCAATGTCTAATATGTCGACACCAAACTCCAAATTTATCGTATTTTTCGTTTGTTTTCGACATATGTCAACTTAGAGATAATGTCAATCACGCGAGAATTGTACCCTTCGTTTAGTGAGCGGCCTACGCTCAAACCACTACACCAAGCCGTCGTCGCCGCACACACAAAGATCGACACGTTGTTGCTTCACTTTCGACATGAGCGGGGCGAGTCCTACCTTTTTGTATGTCCATGCGTCGCCACGAGAAATATGTGGACACGCTAATTTTAAACTTAAAGTATCAATAAGTTATTCAAAGCGCCTCGCTGAGATTACTTTAACAAGCGCGCCGGCTTTTATAGTTCTATTTTAAACAACAGAAGATAACGGAGTGTCGATAAATTTACGAACAGTGGTATCCTAGTTGTTAAAACGTCCGCCTTGAACGTAGTGGGTGCAAGCTCAAATCCCGAGCGCGCGCACCTATGATATTTTCATGTGCGAATGTCATTTTCAGGAATGATTACCACTTTCTGAACGATGAAGGGAGATATTGCACGTCTATAGAAAGGCGTGTGAAATTCACCAACCAGCACTGGGCCAGCGTGGTGAACTACGGTCCAAAATCACCCTCGTATTAAGGGAGAATGTGCCCGGTATAATGGCAATAGGCACACCCCAAATTACATTGGGACCAAAAATACTTTGGCGAAGTGACGACTATAGAAAGGCGTGTGAGTTTCACCAAACCTGCCTGGGTCAGCGTGGTGAACTACGGTCCAAAATCTCCCTCGTATTAAGGGAGAATGAGCCCGGTATAATGGCAATAGGCTCGCCCCATATTTCCATTGATTGGGACCGAAAATAAACCGGCGAAGTGTTGCCGCACTGCAGTTGCACCTCTGCCTACCCCTTCGGGGAATACAGGCGTGATGATGTATTATTTTTAATGCCTAAGGTTACGACTGTATCGAGCTAGCTTTTTCGCCCACGCCTGCAAAGAAAGGGTGAGCTGAGTCATGCGCGCGCAAGTAGGGTTCAACGACCGGTGCGTGGGCGCAGCTCCGCGCCAGCCTTCCGCGTTGATCGCGGATCCCTTGGCTTAGTGATGCGACTCGAGTAATGTTTACTACCTCACTCGAGTTGTACTCGAGTTTTCGAGTCACTCGAGTAAACTACTTACACTGCTACAACTCGAGTAGGATTTTGTGACTCGAGTCACTCCAGTAAGGCTACTACCTCACTCGAGTTGTACTCGAGTTTTCGAGTCACTCGAGTTAACTACTTACACTCCTATAACTCGAGTAAGAATTTATCACTCGAGCTGAGTTTCGATTAGTTTAGATTAAGAATTTTTAAATACCTTAATTAAATTAGTAATATTTGGTAATATGAAATAAAATACAAAACATTATTTACCTTATTTATGTCATTAATAAACAAAGTAAAATAAAATGACTTCTTACGACTAATTAATTTGCCATGTAAAAAAAACCGGCCAAGTGCGAGTCAACTCGGCGCGCCGAGTTGACCGCGCCGAGTTGACTCGGTAACTCGAGTGCAAACGGACTCGAGTCAAATTTATTTTCAGTCGAGTCGCATCACTACCTTGGCTTGGATTTACAGGGTGTAGGTATCAGAAGTCCGAAATTGGCATTAGCATAAATAACCCGGTAACCGCAGATGCAGCCATTCCGCATTTCGTAAAAAAAACCGGCCAAGTGCGAGTCGGACTCGCGCACAAAGGGTTCCGTATCATTATCTATAAAAACGACAAAAAAAACACGTTTGTTGTATGGGAGCCCCCTTAAATATTTATTTTATTCTGTATTTTAGTATTTGTTGTTATAGCGGCAACAGAAATACATCATCTGTGAAAATTTAATCTCTCTAACTATCACGGTTCATGAGACCTGGTGACAGATGGACGGACGGACGGACAGCGAAGTCCCAGCAATAGGGTTCCCGTTTTAAACTTCGGGTACGGAACCCTAAAAAAAAAACTTCAATTCATGAATAACCGTCTATTAAATCCGCGTGAGTCATAGGACGATAGATCGCGATGGCATGCGGCCAAATATTAACCTCGTTATGACAATTAACGCTTTGAAAGAACCATTGTT
Organism: Ptilodon capucinus; assembly: GCA_914767695.1. NCBI lineage: Eukaryota > Metazoa > Arthropoda > Insecta > Lepidoptera > Notodontidae > Ptilodon > Ptilodon capucinus. The sequence goes on from OU611837.1 coordinate 4,907,139, forward strand.
TCGACTCGGCACGCCCGCCGCGGAACTCCGTCCAGGTATAACCCAGTGAATTGCTTTTGCAAATGTACATATAACAATGAAACGGGTTGTAACAATATTGTAGCAAGGTCTGTAACTTATGAGAACATATGATACATCATCACGCCTGTATTCCCCGAAGGGGTAGGCAGAGGTGCACTGCAGTGCGCCCACACTTCGCCGATGTATTTATGGTCCCAATGTAATAGGGGGCGAGCCTATTGCCATTATACCGGGCACATTCTCCCTCATTACGAGGGAGATTTTTGAACATATGATATAAAATCAAAATCCAATTTTAGGGATCCATAACTTTTTTTTTTTTTAAGCCTATTTTGTGTCCCACTCCTGAGCAAAGGCCTCTCCTTTAATCCTCCACACACTGCGTTCTTGTGCTGTTTGCGACCAAGTATTACCCGCAAAGGTGACTAGATCGTCTTGCCATCGTCGTTTTGGTCTGCCCCGGCTGCGGTGGCCGTTGCTTGGGGTCCAATTTGTAATGATGTTTGCCCACCTGTGCGGGTCCATACGTGCCATAACTAAATAAATTCCATTCCATACGAGTTCTATAACTAAATAGGAAAAAAATATTAATAAAAACAAAGAATCAAGTTTGCAGTCCCTTGGAGCTGTAAAAAAATAATCAAACTTCTATGTTAACGGAATCAAAAGATACGGCGGCTTATGTTGCGTATTTAGTTAGAACATACGCAAGGGAATCAAACACTTATAGGGCACTTCCCGTTGCCCTATAATCATGAAATATGCCAAGAACCAATGTCTCATAGCACAAGTCTGAAAACAGTAACGACAAAAAATCGAAAAATTAATTATATATACCAAACGACGCAGAAAAATCTAGCCGTTCGAATAGTATATATATAAACCATTTTAAATTTTTTTGTCATTTAGTACGGATTGCCTTTCAAGCGTCGTCATGTACGGAAGCCTCGGTGCGCGACTCCAACGCGCACTTGGGCGGTTTTTTCTACGTCCGTACCGTACCCATAGACGGCTCGAATTTCGACCTCTATTCGACCCGATAATAATTACATGAATAATTTAGGCGAGGCGAGGCGCGCGCTGTCGAACAGAGAGGGGTCATGACGTCATGGGGTTCACCATCGACTCAATACTATGAGGTGACAGTCATTGGTCGATATGGGGTCGACGTACCACCGTCGCCATGACACCACCAACGTTACAATACAATCATTACAACACCTTGGATAATAAGGCGGACGGATAATGTTGACTTTTATTGAAAGCTAGGTTCAGCCTTATAATAATAACTACAGCCCTTTTTAATGTCCCACTGCTGGGCACAGGCCTCCCCTCAATGCGAGGGGGATTCAGGCCATAGTCCACCACGGTGGCCCGGTGCGGGTTGGCAGACTTCACACATCTATCGAGAACTAGTCAAGTTCCCTCAGACGTTCAGGTTTCCTCACGATGTTTTCCTTCACAGTTTCACAACAAGTGGTAATCTCGGATGTAAATGAAATTCGCACATGAAACCCAGAGGTGCGAGCCGGGGTTTAAACCTGCACACTTTGATTTGCAAGGCGTGCGTTCGACCACTCTGCTACCACTGCTATTTATATTATTAATAATAATAATATTTATTTACTTAAAGTTTACATATTCCTTGCTTAGCCGATAAATTACAATGTTTACGATACGTTACCTGGGAGTGAACGTGTTGCGCAAATATTAACAAAACTCTCTGCACTAGGCAGGCCTGTATCGCAGAGAGCTTTTATTCAATATATTTATCAATGATTGTACGCTCGTGTCCCGTGGTGCAGCCACCTTGCCAATGGTAGTCGTATTGGGATAAGAAAAACAATTTCTTCGCAATATCTGTATTAGTTTTTTTTTTTTTTTTTTTAATGGCCTCTTCCCATTGAGTCAGGCCCAATGTGATTCTGCCAATGTCAACGTAGTGGCGAAGACACGATCTGTATTAGTTGTACAAAAATGTGTGCCGTCGTTGATGACAAGCAAGTCGCAAGCGGCAGTATCATAGTCTAGATGATGACATTTGCTGTTGTCTATATCAGCGTAGCTTATGTCTATGGTAGTGTAGCCTGTGTCTATGGTAGGCTGCCATCCATAGACGGTGTGCTGTAGTGGCGCCATCCAGTGACGAGTGGCTAACATAGGCCCTTCATCTTGATCACTAGATGGCGCCGTAACAGTTATAGCCTATATGTTGTTCTGATGGTGCTAGCCTAGCCTATATGATGAAAAAAAGCAGTGGTAGCCGAGTGGTCGAAAGCACGCCTTGCAAATCAAAGTGTGCACGTTCAAACCCCGGCTCGCACCTCTGGGTTTACGTGCGAATCTCATTTTCATCCGAGATTACCACTTGCTATGAAACGGTGAAGGAAAACATCGTGAGGAAACCTGCACGTCTATAGAAAGGCGTGTGAATTTCACCAACCCGCAGTGGGCCAGCGTGGTGGACTATAGCCCAAAAATCTCCCTCGTATTGAGGGAGAATGTGCCCGGTATAATGGCAATAGGCTCGCCCCCTATTACATTGGGACCAAAAATACATCGGCGAAGTGTGGGCGCACTACAGTGCACCTCTGCCTACCCCTGCGAGGAATGCAGGCGTGAAGATGTATTATTATTATTATGTTGTTCTGATGCATAAACAATAATAGGTTTTGCGTGAAAGAGTAACAAACATCCATCCATCCTTACAAACTTTCAAATTTATTATATTAGTAGGAAGGATGATGTTAGATTGGTAGGATGTATCAACTCTATGGTGATCTATACATCTATACAAATAAATAAAATTGGAGTGTCTGTTTGTAATATCAAAATAACACTTTTTTACCAAATGCGTATGAAAGTATATACGATACCTATAACGAAAACGCAATTTTAAATATTTTTGTCTGTCTGTCTGTTTGTTTGAGGTAAACTTCTAAACGGCTGAACCGATTTCAATCGGACTTTCACTGACAGATAGCTGACGTTTCAAGGCGTAACTTAGGCTACTTTAATTTTAGAAAAAGCATAAGTGTTCCGCGGGAAAAACATAATACCCATATTTCCGGGTAATCTGCCTAAAGTCCACGCGGGCGAAGTCGCGGGCTCAGCTAGTATTTTATAAAGATTGAATTCCTATGACAAAAGATACGCGACCTGCATAAATCGCTCACATCGTCAATGACATATCAATGAAAAATGACTATTTTCTGAGAGTCAATACAGTTTGTTTTGGTATGGCAAACATTTCGACACGCGGCTATTGAGTGCAATGCGGGTGAAAATCCAGAAGCAAAGTCACGCAATAACACTATAAAAAAGTTTACAACGACCAAACAAAAAGTGCCTCTAATAACAACTAATGTACCGCGTCGGGCGCCAGTAGTCGAACAGCCCAGCGATCAATACGGCACGCACGCACTGTGTTCCTTACGAGCTGTGCCCACGATATCGCCCGCCTAGCCTATACGGAGAATATCCGGAAAAATGGGTATTATGTTTTTCATGCGGAACCGTATTTTTTTTTAAAATAAAAGTTCCATGAGTTACGCCTTGGCCACTTCAAATTCAGTTGTTTGTACCATAGAGTATCTAGAGTACCCGTAACGACTCCACTCTTCGTATGGGTGGGGATTTTTCCGCCATGTTGTTATCTCATGTACCTGTAGTATACGGCAAATATATGGGAAAACAACAATGGCGGAGTCACATAAACGCCATCTCTAAATAAATGCCATCTCCGTTATAATATCCCCATGGTCGGAATCCATATTGCTACCGACACTACCCACCACCGGTAAACACGTAAAATGATAATAATACCGCCGAATTATCTGAGATCTTGGCCGCACGCGCCTCGGAAATAGGTTTATTACGCATTAATACGCATTTTACAATCATCTTGAATGTATTGAGTAATACTACATCTTATACTTCATCTATATACAGAGTGTTTCAGAAATCCGAAATAATAGTTTGACGTTTGCATCAGTATCGGGTATACAACTGAATGGTATACAAATTTGATTGAAATTCGACCATGTTTTAACAACTTTTTTTTCGTCGTCAATTTCTATAACTCGTGATATCTCGTGTCCTATGTAAAATTTGCATGTTCTGTTTTGTGAATATTGGTAGTCGCCCCTCATAAGTGTAGTTTACACTGTTGTATATGGTTATGGATGTACCCAAAGGCCAGAACACGATACCCGTGACAATTATTCATGGGTCCATAACTCAGAAACTATGATAGTTAGGTGTAAACTGTCTTCACTAAGCATCCACATATGAGCTACCGTATATGTACCTAAAATATTATTTCGGACTTCTAATACACCCTATATACAAACAAAAACCATTGAAGTGTCTGTTTGTAATATCGAAATACCTTTAACGATTTTATTTTAATTTCCAGCACCTATCTTGGAACTACTACTACTACTACAGCCCTTTTAATGTTCCACTGCTGGGCACGGGCCTCCCCTCAATGCGAGGGGGATTCAGGCCATTGTCTACCACGCTGGCCCAGTGCGGGTTGGCAGACTTCACACATCTATCGAGAACTAGTCAAGTTCCCTCAGACGTGCAGGTTTCCTCACGATGTTTTCCTTCACCGTTTCATAGCAAGTGATAATCTCGGATGAAAGTGAGATTCGCACATAAATCCCAGAGGTGCGAGCAGGGGTTGCACACTTTGATTGCAAGTCGTGCGTTCGACTACTCGGCTATCTTGCAACAATTAAATATAATTACTTTCAGTTGTTGACAGTTACCACGGTAAACAATCTGTCCAAAATTGACTACGCCTGTATTCCCCGAAGGGGTAGGCAGAGGTGCACTGCAGTGCGCTCACACCTCGCCGATGTATTTTGGGTGCCAATATTATTACATTGGGACCATTGCCATTGCGAGCCTTTAGCCATTATACCGGGCACATTCTCCCTCAATATTTAGAGAGTATTGACGACCTAGACTTAGAGACGATTTAGATAGTATTGCTACCACCAACTTGGGTTCCAGTAATCAATATGATTAAATCCAAAACCAAGTGTACCATTGCAAGACCTCAGGACACCGTAAGCACTTTCTGCGTGGATCGGACCGCAAACAACAACTAAATATGAGGGTACCCAGTTATTAACTATGACATCAGGACGTCTAACACCTCAGTCCCCCCGTGACCATGGTTGCTGTAAAGCAGCCGAAACGTCGGGAAAATAAAATAGTAAATAAACGCGATAAAATCCGTAAAATAGTTTAATTTCAGAGTATTGACGAATTTAGAGGTGTTGTTAAGGCCCCTGATCAATAGCTATACATTTTTTTTTTTTTTATGAGATAGCGAGGCAAACGAGCAGACGTATCACCTGATTGTAAGTGATCAACGCCGCCCATGGACACTTGCAACACCAGGGGCATCGCAAGTGCGTTGCCGGCCTTTAAGGAATGAGTAGGCTCGTTTCTTGAAGATACCTTTGTCGCATCGGTCCGGGAACACCGCTGCAGGAAGTTCATTCTACAGTTTGGTGGTGCGAGGGAGAAAATTCCTGGTAAATCGCACTGTACTGGAACGCCATTCATCCAGATGGTGAGGATGGTGAGAATATTCTACTATTCGCACGTGCAAAAACAAAAAAAAACCCAGAGCCCTAGATTCGAACCCGTACCCGTCGATTTAGTGGTTAAATCGCGGGCGTTCAAACAACTAAGCTGATAGCGTATTGAGATCACCGATCAATATTCCGCGCGCATAATATTGGCGCATTCATTGTGTTAATATGCGCGTGCGCACCGAGACGCGACGCGCATGTGTCAAGTAATGGGTGTTTGTTTAAACCAATGAGCTAAATTACGTATCACATGTCCGTACATTATACTCCGATAGTTCTGCGAATAATAGGTACTTATATCTACTTGAATGAATTCGCGACGGGTTTGGTTACCGTTTCTAAAAGGTGTACGGATACAGAGAGAGTGGTAGACTCAAGAAAATATGGATGGACTGTACATTCCTTAAAGGCCGGCAACGCACTTGCGATACCCCTGGTGTTGCAGGTTTCCATGGGCGGCGTTGATCACTTACCATCAGGTGAAACGTCTGCTCGTTTGTCTCCCTATCTCAAAAAAAACATAGTTTTTGACTGTTGAAATGCAATCCTTACTAAGCAACAACAAAATCGAAAAATAAGTTATACACAGGGTGGAATTTAGTAATGCCACCTGAAGGGAGAGTACTCTTTATACTGTAGATAGAAAATAGCACTCAAAGAAAACATTCCTTTATTTTTGAAAAGAAAGAAAACTGCACTCAAAGATTTTCGAAAATTCGCTAGCCACACCCGGGAATCGAATTGACTAAAATCAGTAAAAATTACACTCTGTACTTTTATTGCCTCGATCGTTAGAGTCAATTATAAGGATGAAATCTCTCTAAAAAACTTGGTAAATGAAAGGAAAACTATGAAATCTATATACTATACAAATAAATAAAATTGAAGTGTCTGTTTGTAATATCAAAATAGCACCTTTTTACGAATTGCATATGAAAGTATACACGATACCTATAACGAAAATGCAATTTTTAAAATTTTTGTCTGTCTGTCTGTTTGTTTGAGGTAAACTTCCAAACGGCTGAACAGATTTCGACGGGACTTTCACTGGAAGATAGCTGCTAATATTTCAAGGCGTAACTTAGGCTACTTTAATTTTAGAAAAAAGCATTAGGGTTCCGCAGTAAATACATAATTATCATATTTCCGTGTAATCTCCCTGAAGTCCACGCGGGCGAAGTCGCGGGCACAGCTAGTCTTTTATAATTTTAAATATTTACAAAAAATCTACCAGTTATTTTTTTTGTCGGTATTTTAAAAAAAAACAAATTTACATGAAATTTTATGCAAGTGTAAACGAGTTGATAGTTGAAGTTCAGATTCACCACAACACGTTATTAAAGGTTAGAAATGAATTCGTTAGAAGAATAAATTATGTGTATCCAAGAAAATGGAGCCCATTTTTCTGTAAATAATTTAAGATTTCATAGTTTTCCATTCATTTAATTTACCAAGTTTGTTGGAGAGATTTCATCCTTATAATTGACCCTAACGATCGATTGCAATAAAAGTACAGAGTGTATATTGTTTTCTTATATTTACGCGAATACTATACATTGAAATTAAACTATTTTACGGATTTTATGGCGTTTATTTACTATTTTATTTTCCCGACGTTTCGGCTGCTTTACAGCAATCGGACCGCAAACAACAACTAAATATGAGGGTACCCAGTTACTAACTATGACATCGGGACGTCTAACACCTCAGTCCCCCCGTGACCATGGTTGCGCTGTGAAGCAGCCGAAACGTCGGGAAAATAAAATAGTAAATAAACGCGATAAAATCCGTAAAATAGTTTAATTTCAAAGTACAGGTTGTAATTTTTATTCATTTTAGTCGGTTCAATTCCCGGGTGTGGCAAGCGAATTTTCGAAAATCTTTGAATGCAGTTTTCTTTCCTTTCAAAAAATAAAGGAATGTTTTCTTTGAGTGCTATTTTCTATCTACAGTATTAAGAGTACTTTCCCTTCAGGTGGCATTACAAAAATTCCACCCTGTATACCAAACGACGCAGAAAAATCTGGCCGTTCGAATGGCATATATATAACTCACTAGCTGTGCCCGCGGTTTCACCCGCGCTAATAGTTACTTTGGCGTAGAGTGATGTTATAAAGTCTATGATTATAAGTCTACAATACCCGATTCACGTTCGGGAATTTTCCCGTTTTTGCCACATTATTCGTTGCTGCTCCGCTCCTATTGGTCGTAGCGTGATGATATATAGCTTATAACCTTCCTCGATAAATGGACTATTTAACACAAAAATAATTATTCAATTCGGACCAGCAGTTCCTGAGATTAGCGCGTTCAACCAAACAAACAAACTCTTTAGCTTTATAATAATATATTATATAGTATAGATTTAACGATTTGTTGTCGCTTATAGTAAGGATTAACTTTCAAGCGTCGCAATGGATGGACTGTTTTTTTTTTTAATGGACTACGCTGTTGGCCGTGAGTTGGCCTTTACAGCTTCACCGGAGGAGGATGGATGGACTGTACATAGATGTGTACTCGCAACATAACCAGCTGTATCTTTTGATTGCGTTAATTCAAAAGTTAGATTTATTTTTACAGCTCCAAGAGAATGCAGACTAGAGTCTTTGTTTCGACTCGATACCTTCACGCGCTGATAAAGTCTTCACAGACAGACAGACCAGTGAGCTTAGCATGACCGCGTAAACATAAGTTTTATCCCTGTCTACTGTCAGATTCGTCAAGAAAATGACGTCACACTCCCCGAAATCACAGAAACTTCACATCCTGAACTGACTTTACTGACTATTTTTCAGAAAAAAAAAACTGACTTTTACCGACTAGTTTCGACGCCTGCTAGCTACCACCGGTCCGCTAAACATCGCTTATTTGTGCCATAATAAATATCGGTTTCGCCTCCAAAGCTGCATTGACTAAAGTTTCTCATGCTAAGCAATCACATTGCAAAATAACGCAATCCTTACAGAAAATACGCTGATACCATCATTATTACCCATTGTTTTATAGTATTAACACATAGAGACGGGTATTTGACTTGGAAACCGCTGACCTCGTTAGTTAATACGTTTGCTGTTATAAAATGAATTAAGCACCCCGCACACTCCCCAGTGTCAGTCAGAATCAATGTGACACATGTCGGAAATAAAACGCAAAAATTGGTCGTATTTTTATTTTATTACAAGCTTTATATTAGTTTGCAAAGTTTTCGTGTTCTCCTCAGCGAGCCCTTTCATTTGATTCTCATACTGTGGTAGTGCAGTACCCTATTCTCGGTCCGGCGACAGCCGCGACTCGTGACATTGACATTAATTTAGTGTCACTCGCATGATGTCACCAGTGACATAATCTGTGGGAGAGTGATAATGACTTTATCACTAGCCGGGGAAACCACGCGACAACGATCAAGTGCATCGTAACCAACGAATGAGATTACGCCCTGTACGCGAGCGAATAAACATGGTCAGACAACACATACTCATCGTATGATCCCAAACTAATCAACACTTGTACTATGAGTACCGTACAATGGACTGGGGACGATCTCGGCTACACATCAACGCTATCAACCTCTTCGACAGGTATGGTCTCCTGGTACTTTGATTGTATAAACAAATATAGCCAGACAACACATACTCATCGTATGATCCCGAACTAAGCAACGCTTGTACTACGAGTACCGTACAATGGACTGGGGGAGATCCCTTTTACATCCAGACATGGGGTGAATTGTGAAAAGGCCTATTGCCCTTAAACCGGGCACAGTCCCCCTCAATACGGGGGAGATTTGGGCCATAGTCTACCACGTTGGTCTAGTGCGGGTTGAACAACTTCACATGCTTCTCTATTAACGTGTAAGTTTCTTAACTGTATTTGCCTTCGACGTAGCAGTGATAGCCGAGTGGTCGAACGCACGCCTTGCAATCAAAGTGTGCATGTTCAAACCCCGGCTCGCACCTCTGGGATTTATGTGCGAATCCCATTTTCATCCGAGATTATCACTTGCTATGAAACGGTGAAGGAAAACATCGTGAGGAAACCTGCACTTCTGAGGGTACTTGACGTGTGTGAAGTCTGCCAACCCGCACTGGGCCAGCGTGGTGGACTATGGCCTGAATCCCGCTCGCATCGATTGGAGGCCCGTGCCCAGCAGTGGGACATTAAAAAATAAAGGGCTGTAACTTGTTTGTTGTTTGCCTTCACTAAGTCCTTGAGCAAGTGGTAATCGTTATGGAAAATGAAATTCGCACATGAAATCCAAAAATTCCAGAGGTGCGGACCCGTGGTTTGAACTTCCAGTTCTTGCCCACGAGGCTATCACCGCTCCATTAATTATGAGGTAATATAATCATCTTTGAATTCGTGATGTTTACGTATACAAATCCAATTTCGCACTATTTCGGACCGTGACGTGACTTATGATTACTACGCGCAAATAACACTTCAAGGATTTGTTTATTTAGTCATCATGATACATCAGACCGCCTGTATTCCCCGAAGGGGTAGGCAGAGGTGCACTGCAGTGCCCCGACACGTCGTTTGGTCCCAATGTAATAATAGACGGCGAGATGAGTATGTGTTGAGGGAGTGCCTGTGACTCAGCGCTGAATTTATGCATAAAAATAATCCTAAGTTACTTATAAAATCAGCTATCTGTCTTAGAAAGTCCTATCAAAATTAGCAAGCGCTTCGACAAAACAATGACCGGAATTGTCTCGTATTGAGGGAGAATGCGCCTGATATAATGGCAATAGGCTCCGCCCCTATTACATTGGGACCGAAATAGATCGGCAAAGTGTGGGCGTGCACCTATGCCTATCCCTTTGGGGTATACATTCGTGATGATGTACTAATCATTATTATGAGTGCATTTTGGTATTGGTAAAAAAAACTAGGCTTGTTTGCAGGTTTTAAACTTGCTCGTTCGCGACTCTACGATCACGACCTTAGCTCGTTGGAGCAAATTCATTAACACGATGACCACCCACACGGATCAGAACATTCAGAGGGCCAGATTACAACGATGACGTAAGGACAAGGCATGTGGTAACAAGTCTATTGCCAAGGACCGTCTGGACCCGTCTAATGGACGGTTTCTATAATCAAGATTAAGACCCTGTAAGACACTATAGCGTCAGAAGTCACGCATCAATTTGTTTTCCAATACTAAAACGAACAATGTGTCTATATCGAGGCATAAAAGGCTTATCTCGACATTGGCAGAATCACATTGGGCCTGACTGAATGGAAAGAGGCCATTAAAAAAAAAAAAAAAAAGCTTAGCAACATTTTTTAACTTTACAGGAGAGCACACTCATTCGACGCAGAAACATTAGCTGATTCCAAATATGTATATAAGTCAATATCGCCCAAAAATGTCGCTTAAGTGAAATAGCCTTTCACCCCTCGACATGTTTTTTTTTTTATGAGATAGGGAGGCAAACGAGCTGACGTTTCACCTGATGGTAAGTGATCAACGCCGCCCATGGACACCTGCAACACCAGGGGCATCGCAAGTGCGTTGCCGGCCTTTAAGGAATGAGTAGGCTCGTTTCTTGAAGAAACCTTTGTCGCATCGGTCCGGGAACACCGCTGCAGGAAGTTCATTCCACAGTTTGGTGGTGCGAGGGAGAAAATTCCTGGTAAATCGCACTGTACTGGAACGCCATTCATCCAGATGGTGAGGATGGTAATGCAGTCTGTGGCGAGCCGTGCGATGGTGGAATTCAGCGGCAGGTATAATACCGAACAATTCCTCGGAACACTCCTATGTAAATGATCCTATTCTGATCCTGATTCTGATAATTTACGAATTAGTGCAAGCCTGTAGTAAGCGGCTCTGTAGTATTTTCGAGTCCTACTCATCAGACATGAAGAGAGAACATAATCCGTAGCAAAAGGAGCTTATTTTTAATACGTAACCCTCTGAAGTCACATAAATTATAAATGAAAACTAGTTTTATCCGAATCTAAAATACTGACTTAACTATTTTCAGAAAATAAATCTGACTTTTATTGTACACCGTCCAAAAAAACTGACTACTAAACCCAAAAAAAATAACCACAACGTTACCGTTTTATGTAATTCGTATCAGACATCAGCATAGGTGTACTGCAGTCAGGAAGTATGGTTCCGGAGGACGCCGCCAATTGGGGCCGGATACCGACTGGAACGGGGCGGGCGGCGAGGTGGGCATTCACGCGCAAAACCATTCATTGTGACCACACAATACTGATTTTCTACTATTGTAGTAGTTTTTTGATCATCAACAATTATTTTCTTGGTTGGCAAAGTTAGCTGTTTTGTTTGTTAAATATATTAGTTCCATCGATATCAATGAAAAAACTATATAAATCATTACACCTGTATTCCTTGAAGGGGTAGGCAGAGATGCACTGCTGTGCACTCACACTTCGCCGATGTAATTTGGTCTCAATGTAAATAGGGAGCGAACCTGTTGTCATTATACCGGGCACATTTTCTCTCAATACGAGGTAGATTTGGGCTATAGTGCTTTTCTCTCGCCCAGTGCCAAATTGGTTAACTTTACACGCAAAATAAATAAAAAAACAAAATAATACCTAAACGACTTCCGTTGTCACGCAAGAATCTCACCAATGAACAGCCGTTATTAATTTCAAATATCGAACGCGAATTCGAATTTATTTATACGGTAATCGGCGGCCGCCGAGTGCGGACGTTTATATCGATAATTAACAATAAATTAAACGTTGTTGTTTCAACGATAATTGAGAACTTTTAATGAGCGGTGATTAAGTTTATCGCGTTATTACGTTCATTGATGGTTTAACGGGACTAATTAAATGCTATATTACTCTGAGAGAGACTGGGGATTAACTTAAACAAGGAAACGAATGTCGTGTTCATCATCAAGCGCCTAATTGGACATAGTTAAACAACAAGGAACTAATCCCAGTCAGTTTTGAGATAGGCAGCTTAACTACAGCCCTTTTTAACGTCCCACTGCTGGGCACGGGCCTCCCCTCAATGCGAGGGGGATTCAGGCCATAGTCTACCACGCTGGCCCAGTGCGGGTTGGCAGACTTCACACATCGAGAACTAGTTAAGTTCCCTCAAACGTGCAGGTTTCCTCACGATGTTTTCCTTCACCGTTTCATAGCAAGTGGTAATCTCGGATGTAAATGAGATTCGCACATGAAACCCAGAGGTGCGAGCCGGGGTTCGAACCTGCACACTTTGATTTGCAAGGCGTGCGTTCGACCACTCGGCTACCACTGCATAAATAGGCAGCTTGAAGTTTGATTATGTACTAGCTTTTGCCAGCGACTTCGTCCGCGTAGAAGTCGAAAAAGGTTCTAATTTAAGGGGTTGATATTTTCCACTTCTTTGCGGGTAGCTGGTTAGTATTAGCTGGCACCCTCAGTCTGTTAGTGTAAGCAATAAAAACTCGCGGCCCCTTGAGACACATCGTTAAGGGTTTAAGAGGGGGTGGGGCGGCGTCATGGAGTGACGATGACGTCATAAGAGTGAAAGAGACAAATGCTTAACGCTCTCCCTTACCTATAGGCACGTTCAATATTTTTGTTAATACCAAAACGTGTACTAATCCCACTTATCCTACCCCTAGTTATTAAAATTGTGAAAGTTTTTGGGGATGGATGGATGTTGGTTACTCTTTCACGCAAAAACTAGGTAAAAAAAATCGTTAAGATTTTGTCATGAAACTTTACAGTATTATTATTGTTTATATATCAGAATAACATAATAGGCTATAATTAATAACGCAGTGTTAGCCTCGCGGGCAAGAACGCCCGCCTTGAACGTAAGGGGTGCAAGTTCAAATCCCAGGCCCGCACCTCTGAGATAATTTTCATGCGCGAATGTCATTTTCAACAATGATTACCACTTGCTGAACGGTGAAGGAAAAACATCGTGAGGAAACCTGCACATCTGTAGAAAGGCGTGCGAAGTTCACCAACATGCACTGGGCCAGCGTGGTGAACTATGGCCCAAATCTGCTTCGTATTGTGGTGGAATGTGCCCGGTATAATGGCAATACGCTCGCCCCCTATTACATTGGGACCAAAAATACATCGGCGAAGTGTGGGCGCACTACAGTGCACCTCTGCCTACCCCTTCGGGGAATACAGGCGTGATGATGTATTATGACGATGTCGCATAAACAATTTTGTAACAATCATGTTTTGGTAACAAATGCATTTTTATAATAGAATCACATTTATCAATGAAATAACTTTGGGAGAGTTCCAAATTCCTATTTAAGCTATGTTAGGAGAAGGAATCTTTACGATGCATGTTCTTTAATGGTTAAACTCCCGTGGCAATGTCTCCTATGTGTCTGAATACTAAATGGCAATACGGCGCCGGTCTGTCTAAACCAATACTGAACTTTATTACCGTCACCCCCATTCGTTACAAGTAGGGGGCGTGAAAGTAAGAGAGTTCCTACAGGATTATGTCCATATATACATAGATTTTGTGCCTTAAATGGGAATGGGCAGGCCATGTGCTAAGAGACAAAAATGAGAAATGGACTAAAATAACGTATTTATTTATTTATTAATCAATTAGTACGGCAATACAATTGCCACTTACACTAATGACACAGTAATACAATAGGTAAGACAATACAATAGTTAAGACAGATAGACCTTTCACTCTTTCATCTCACACATCTTCACACTTTCAGACACTATCACCTTCCATTCATCAGCAAATAAGTTCAGCTCGGAGTTTTGGCACACAAGGGCGTTGAGCGCAGTCAGCATGCGCGGTATGGGGGACATCGCACGAGCGACCGTGCGGCACTGCGGCACAGCGAACAACTTGTGCCGTCTTGTATCTGAATGGTACCCCAGAAATGGGAAAAGAAGCAAACGTCGACAAACGAAACGCTGGGAAGATGACCTCAAAAGAGCTGCTGGTCCAGAATGGATCAGAATTGCACGCGACAGAGATAGGTGGAAATCTTTGGTGTAGGCCTTTGTCGAAGGACAAGCTGTTGTTGAAAAACCCGATCGTTAGTAATAAAAATGTATTAAATATGTAAACTATTGTAAAACAGTAATAAAGGCTTATATTATTATTAAAAAAAAAAACCGGCCACGTGCGAGTCGGACTCGCGCACGAAGGGTTCCGTAACATTATCTATAAAAACGGCAAAAATATCACGCTTGTTGTATGGGAGCGCCCTTAAATAATTATTTTATTCTATTTTTTATAGTATATGTTATAGTATTTGTTGTTATAGCGGCAACAGAAATAAATCATCTGTGAAAATTTCAACTCTCTAACTATCACGGTTCATGAGATACAGCCTGGTGACAGACGAACGGACGGACGGACGGACGGACAGCGAAGTCTCAGTAATAGGGTTCCCGTTTTACCCTTTGGGTACGGAACCTTACAAAACATAGATTTTGATATTAATATATACATATAAATAAGATTGAAGTGTCTATTTGTAATATCAAAATAACACCTTTCTACCAAATGCATATCGAAGAAGATACTACTACTATTTACATATAACGAAAATGCAATTATAACTATATCGAAGGTTGTAAGGCAATTTGACCTAAGCGACATCTTTGGACGATATTGACTTATACATACATATTTGGAATCAGCGATTTTTTTCTGCACAGAATGAGTATACTCTCCCGTAGAATATAAAAATTAATTGTAAAAAAAATATTTTTAAAAACAAGTTTTTTTTAATTGCCCTTAGTTTTCGTGTTCTTCTCAGCAAGCCCTTTCATTTGATACCCATACTGTGGTAGTGCAGAAAAAATAACTATTCCGCCATCTTGGATGATCCGCCATATTGGAATTAGAATGACGTTACATAGCTAAGCATGCATTGTCATCCGAAATAAGCGTGAATACCAAATTTCAGCTCAATCGTTTAAAGATAACTGATTTAAAATTCAGTTGCAAGATTCCACCCGGACATACATTGCAAGTTAATATAAAGCTTGTAAAATAAAAAAATGCCCGCTTAAGTCACATAGCTCTTCACCTCTCGATAGCATTTGCATACCTATAACACATGCATTATTTAATTATGTTGTAAATACTCACTCAATGTGTCGTTTTGAGCTCAGTCAATTCACACCTCTTGGACGCATGCACAAGACTGTAACAAACAGATTAAAACACGTTTTAAAATCAGATAACTTCAATATATAAAGGGGGTGATCCATTTGCGAGTAAAACCGTCGGCTCGCCAACGAACTCGCGAGCCAAAGGTCTAATCCGCCAATGGAGCACTTAAAAGTATGCGGACTTGAAAACCGGCGGACTTGCTCGCCGGCTCCTTGTGCATGCTTCAAATTCGTTCGAAATTGGAAAACTCCGTCTGGGAGCACGCCATTACTTCGCCAAGGATGAGAGTAGACTGTTTGGTACCAACGCGAGTCGACGAGCCAACGATTTAGGTCCGTATTACAGAAGGAAACTCAAGCATTGATCTTTGTTTAAAACTAGTTTTGAGTCAAGTTTTAATTTTAGAACGTCCCTCAAGCATAGATTTATCGAACACAGTTCAGCTGAGTTACTCAGTTCGTGAAACGAACTCAAGCAGTGATTGGATCTTTACTTTTTTTTTTACGAAATGAGTGAAATGATGAAATTTAATGGAATAAGATGAGGAATGGCTTCACCTGCGACTAGCGCGGGTATTTCGCCAATGTCAAGTAATTAATAGCAAGGACAAATTCAATAAATACACATTATAAATAAAAATTGGTGATGACAGTGAAAAAGATGGCGGATGAATCCGTGATTGGATCTGTAATCACACAAGTGTGGTCGAGACCGCGCTTGAGCGTAGATTGTCATTGTATGTATGACATGTCAATTTTGGTTCTGTTCAGGTACAGGCTGACGCATAGACAATACGCATCTCTGCTTGAGGCTCAATTTGAGTCTCGATCCGTCTTAATATTGATTACCGTTCTGGAATAAGAACGATGTTCAAGCACTGATTCTATACATAAACAGGGATCGACTGATTGAGGATCAAACTGAACTTGAGTTACGTTCTGTAATACGGACCTTACGACTGTTGGCTCGCAAATGGATTACCCCCCTTAACGGAGATCGACTCAGTCATTCCGCAAACTTTTCTGACGTTTGTCTGACATCAGCCCTTGCAGTTGCCTCATAGTACAGGTAACTACAATAGGGGATGTAAAAAAATTGCCGCAGTGCCATACGCAAGGTGGAGTCGATATAGGTTCTCTTCTCTAGTTACTCTATGGTCATGATTGAATTTCTGTGTGTCGCGTCAAAATTCGTTCGCGCTGTCATTGTAATTTCGTTAAAGGAGTCATCCGCCATCTTTATCAATGCACTGTCATCATTAATATTTATTTATTACGTGTATTTATTGAATTTGTCCTTGCTATTTATTACTTGACATTGGCGAAATACTCGCGCTAGTCGCAGGTGAAGCCATTCCTCATCTTATTCATTACATATCATCATTTCGCTCATTTCGTAAAAAAATAAAAAATAAATAAACTTTGACACCTGATTCATCCGCCATCTTTATCACTGTCATCATCCATTCTTAACCGACTTCAAAAAGGAGGAGGTTCTCAATTCTATGGGTATTTTTATTATTATTATTTTTATGTATGTACACCGATTACGCTGCGATTTATGATCCGATTTACCTGATTTGTTTTTTTGTTTGATGCGGAATAGATGCCATTTGGGCCCATAAAAATTTAAAATTGTATGGCCAAGCAGTTTTGTTCATTACATTTGGAGTCGGTGCCAATTCATGTGTGTATTTGCCTATTCTGACGTAGACTGGCACCTGCTCCAAATGTAATGAATTATATGGTGCACCTAGGTTTTTGAAGTCGGTTTTTTGTTATTTTTTTATTTATAATGTGTAATTATTGAATTGGTCCTTGCTATTAATAACTCGACATTACCATAAATACCGCCAATCGCAAGTACAGCCATTCTAGCAATTCTAGCGAGATCTCTTTATCCAGCTGTTTTATGTTAATTTTGTTTCGACATTATGTCGCATTAGAGATAATGTCGCTGAGGCGAGAACAAAAACAATACGCTGTATTTCGCACGAGCTTAAAAAAATACTCCCAGCCTCAGCATATGTTAAGTATTCATATAGAAATAAAGAAAGCCTTTCACGGTATGACGATAATTCTACTCTCCCACGCTTACAATATAAAAATAACCGGCCAAGTGCGAGTCAGACTCGCGCACGAAGGGTTCCGTACCATTATCTATTAAAAAGGCAAAAAAATCACGTTTGTTGCATGGGTACCCTAAAGATTTTTGATTCCCTTGAAAATTTACTAAATACTCAACATAAATCTCTGAATCTTTTGATTGCATTAACTTAGAAGTATGATTTTGTTACAGTTCCAAAGGACCGCAGACTTGAGTCTGTTATTAATTTCAACTTGATACCTCGATACACGCGTTCCAAAGAAAAAGGGGTCTTGACAGACAGACGGACCAGTGAAATTAGCATGCCCGCGTAGACATAAGTTTTATGTCTTTCAACTGTCAGATTTGTCGAGAAAATTACGTCACACCGAGCCATGTCCAGTTCAAAATGCTCGAGGTGACGTTCTTTTCTCGACAAATCTAACAGTTGAAAGTGATAAAACTTATGTCTGCACGCTCATGCTAAGCCTACAGGCAGACAGACAGACACCAAAATGATCCTATATAAAATATAATATATAAAATGGTTCTTTTTTCCTTTTTAAGTACGGAATCCTACAAAAAAAAGAATACAAAGAAATGACCGCATGTGTGCGCTAATCGACTCGCACGCATCTCAATCCGACAACGGCCGATTGTTGCCGAATTGTGCCGATCGTGCCGGTCGAGCGGGGGCCATGATGCGAGATGACGTCACACCCCATCGCCGGCAAACTGGAGCGGAACGCCAATGGGTTTTTGTATCAACAAGTGATTTACATAGAAAATTGGATTTCAAATTTATTTTACTATTGCGTATCTCATTCTCATCTGATATTATCACTTGCTGTGAAACGGTAAAGGAAAACATGTTGAGGAAACCTGCAAGTCTGAGCAAACTATTTGTTACCAGTTAGGTTACTATTTGGTTACCAGTTGGGTTATTTGGCGTGACTATTTGTTACCTAACTGGTAACAAATAGTCACGATTCTACCACCGGTTCGGAATGCTGCTTCCACTGAGAAGATTCGGTAAGTAACTCAATGGTTACTGTAATCAAAATGATAAATGTAAAGGGTTGCGAGTAATACATTCTCAGGAGCAGCAACGCCATGACAGCAGGCAGGTTTTGCCTCAATACTAGAACAGCATTATACTCGAGCAGTCTAATATTAGATACAGATTTTGGCATTACTCTTAGAAAGCTAGTTTAGTAAGGTGCGTCTACTCCCATTTACAGTATAAGGATTATCCTAAACCACAGGTGGCTATATAAATAGTTGCTATGGCGTGATGCCTTCAACGCTTGCTTATCTGGTGATCATACGATAAGTGTTGACTACTACTACAGCCCTTTTAACGTCCCACTGCTGGGCACAGGCATCCCCTCAATGCGAGGGGGTTTCGGGCCATATTCCACCACGCTGGCCCGGTGAAGGGTTGGCAGACTTTCACACATCTATCGAAAACAAGTCAAGTTCCCTCAGATGTGCAGGTTTCCTCACGATGTTTTCCTTCACCGTTTCATAGCAAGTGATAATCTCGGATGAAAATGAGATTCGCACATCAATCTCAGAGGTGCGAGCCGGGGTTTGAACCTGCACACTTCGATTGCAAGGCGTGCGTTCGACCACTCAGCTACCACTGCTGAATATATTACTATTATATTTTTTTCGCGTGACATTTACCAAAGGAATCACTTCTTTGTGTATGTTGATACAGAGTTAATTTTTATAAAAAGTCAAGTGGATTCGCTCGGTATAGTGGATGCTGGGATATTAAGGTCACATACGCCGTCTAATAGGTGTGACTCAGTGAAGTGCTGACCTTCCCAGGACCCGCTCGCCACTTTAAAACCAGACCTTGTATAATTAACTGTAATAAGGAGCTATTTCAAGAAGTAAGGGGACCATAGATGGTCAGTCTATTGGAAATACACACCTGTAAGCTTAGCATTACCGTGTAGACATAAGTTTTATCTGTTTCAACTGTGAGATTTGTCGAGAAAATGACGTCACAGTCCAAGTCCAGTTCAAAAAGCTAGAAGCCACGTCATTTTCCTTCACCATCGTGAAGGAAAACATACCAAGGAAACCGGCTAGTCCGAGGGATTCTAACTAGTTCTCGATACACGTGTAAAGTCTGACAACCCGCACTGGGACAGCGTAATGACTATGGGCTGTGCCCAGAGTTGTTTTAAGGGTTCTGTAGCTAAAAAGGATCAATCGAACCCTTGTAGGATCACTTTGGAGTCCGTCTCTATGTCTGTCTTTCGGTCGGTCAAGAACTATTTCCTCTGGGACGCGTGGAGTTATCAACTTGAAATTAATAACAAAGACTCCAGTCTGCGGTTCTGTGACGCTCTGTAAAAAAAACCAGACCGGTTTGTGTTGCGTATTTAGTACATTTTCAAAGGAATCAAATAGGATACTTCCCGTTGACCTATTTAATCGTGAAATTTTAGTATATTTTGAAATTAAACTATTTTACGGATTTTATCGCGTTTATTTACTATTTTATTTTCCCGACGTTTCGGCTGCTTTACAGCAACCATGGTCACGGGGGGACTGAGGTGTTAGACGTCCTGAAGTCATAGTTAATAACTGGGTACCCTCATATTTAGTTGTTGTTTGCGGTCCGATCCACGCAGAAAGTGCTTACGGTGTCTTGAGCTCGTGCAATGGTACACTTGGTTTTGGATTTAATCATATTAATTACTGGATCCCAAGTTGGTGGTAGCACCCAGCCATCTTCCCTATTGAAAATCCGTAAAATAGTTTAATTTCAATGTATAGTATTCGCGTAAATATAAGAAAAATATTTTAGTATATTTTTCGTGGATAACGTATCCTGCGGTCCGTTTGCTACTGTAACTGTAGCAGTTAACATAGTAACGCACTGTTTATAATACAAAAATAGATGCAAGGCCGTCTCTCTCAATGGGCGGACGCGAGTCTGGTGAGTGGTTGTAAAAACACGAGATATGGTTTAAATGAGCTTCATATGATGTAACATACATCATATGAGAATTTGAAGACGGTTTGGTCTGGTTTTGAATTAGGCCCCATCACTAGATCAAACCATTGGCAAGTTCTCATAATTGGACTATAGTGGTTATTGTAAATGTGAAATTTTATGAGAATGGATGGATGGATGTTTGTTAATCTTTCACGCAAAAACTACAAACGGATTTTGATGAAACTTTACAGTATTATTGTTTATATATCAGAATAACATATTATGCTATAATTAATAACGATATTGAATAATTGAAGTCTGCGCGGACGAAGTCGCTGGTAGAAGCTAGTTATCAATAAATATTCGGTGTATCTTGAGGCTCAGTCCTTGGTCTACTATTATTTTTAATCATATCAAGCCTTGATGACTGTCCCACTGCAGGGCAAAGGCCTCCCCTCCCTTTTTCCACTTATTGCGGCCCATAGCCAACCGGGGCCACTCCGGTAAGTGAGAGTCTAGCTCATCCTGCCATCTCTTTTTGGGCCCGCCGCGTTGCCGTTTCCCGTGGTTGGGGAGCCATTGCGTGGTTGATTTTGCCCATAGCGTATCCGGCATGCGGCAGATGTGACCTGCCCACTGAAGTTCAGCAGCTGAGTGGCCTACGTCAGCAATTCTTGTTTGGGAGCGCAGGATCGATTATTTTTAATACATAGTATAATTAATGTAATACTACATCGACAATAAACTTTTTTTTTATATGACTACGCTGTTGGCCGTGAGTTGGCCTTTACAGCTTCACCGGAGGAGTGGCGAGTGCAGAGTGCGACTCCAACCAAAGCCGTAAGGGCGGAAGAGGAGGGCAACTAGCTCAAGGGCGCCAAATGGGGCACTACCTCGGCTTGGGCAGTTGCCGTGAGGGGAGAGATAATGACTGCGCTCCTAGGTGCAAAGATGCACCTACGAGCAGAAGAGGGGGTTCCTCGACCTCGCCGGCGAGGTCGGTGTCTGTTTGAGGCTGGTGTAGGTGTGTTGGGGGCCCTCTCGACGCCCGGGTCGAGGAGGGCGGTGATCGTGTCAGGAGGATCTATCAACACATGCCGCGGACGGCGGCGTTGTGCTTTTGTGTGCGCGGGGGACAATAAACGTTCTTATCAACACGCAAGGGACATCGTAACCGTAACCGTTTACAATATTACTCAATTTGTCAATAAGTACATACTGGCTTGTATTGATACTAAGTGTTATCGTTAGGAAGGCGGGGTCAAATTGTTCACAATAAAGCTCCTCACAGACTGGACCTTCAAAACACGCGCGTCCACCTAACCTAAGCTTTTAAGCGGGTTTCAGTCTACGCTATACTATTGAACTATAAAGTATAGCAAAGATGGATGCTATATAGTATAGCATAGCATGGTGTTCACATTACGCGATATTATCGCAAGCATTTATAGTATATAGCAAGCTCAGTTGACGGGACGGCCGGGGGTGAGGGAGGAGGAAAATGGCGGCGCGCGATATAGCATAGCATGAACTCAGCGCATCGCACCAATTTATAGCGTATAGTAAGCCAATAATATATAGTACAGTACAGTGTGAACGTGTCCATAACAATGTATGGTGCGCGATATTTTTTGAACTGAGTGAGTTACTGACAGAGTTAACTGTCAAAAACGGAATTGATTCAAAATCATTCCTGCCAGACTGGTAAAGGGGGTAAAGGGGGCAGTGGTGGGAATGTGGGGCGGGCTTAGTCACAAAAACAGAAAATGCTTGAAAATATTATCAACTCTCCTGGGCCAAGCGACGAATATCTCTTAAGTGGCGCGATAACCTGAAGTAGATAAGATATGATATTTGCTACAGCTATCAACCGGTGGGGTGGACGCACCGATTATCGGCACCGATACCATGCGTCCGACAGTTCGATTCCACCGATAGATGGCGCGATTGCGAGATTCGAAATTTAGATTTTTAACATTCGAATGCACTTGTTATTAGGTTTCCGTACCCAAAGGGTAAAACGGGACCCTATTACTAAGACCTCGCTGTTCGTCCGTCTGTCACTAAGCTTTATCTCATGTACCGTGATAGTTAGACAGTTGAAATTTTCATAGATGATGTATTTCTGTTGCCGCTATAACAACTAATACTAAAAAACTAGAATATAATAAATATAACAAACGTGATGTTTTTGCCGTGAATTTTTGTTTTTTTATAGATAATGGTACGGAACCTTTCGTGCGCGAGTCCGACTCGCATTTTTTTTTCTAAATTAAAAGTAGCATGAGTTACGCCTTGGACACTTCGAAGTTATTTGTTTGTATCATAAGAGTATCTAGAGTACCCATAACGACTCCACTCAACAATAATACAATTCTGCTTCGAATACTCAATATTGAATCTTTAATTACAAATTTTAGGGTCAACAATTGAATACCTCACCCTAATTTATCTACAAAAAATTATCAGCAGACTTTTTTTCCTCAACTTGTTCTTTCTTTGTATTCGTAATACAATTTCTGACTAAGCCGATAACTGGTCGTTACACCCTATGTTATCGGTATATGAAATTATCAGTAGATTTTTTTTTTAATAAAAAAATATTTCTATAGTTCCTCTGAAGTACTCGTAAGAACAGAAAGGGATGCGTGATAATTCTGACTAAGGCTGGTGGAATTTCTATTTCCATGAATTTCATAAATCGGCGACGTGTGGGCGCACTGCAGTGCGCCTCTGCCTAACCCTTCAGGGAATACAGGCGTGATGATGATGATGTACGTATACACAATAAGAAACACATAAAAAATAGTTCACGCGGGTCGACCCAAATGAAAGTAATGGTACTTAATGGGTTAATTTCATCTCTGTATTCACAGACGTTCCGAGAATATGTCTACGTGCTATCATAGCGTATGTCTGCCTACACAAGACACGTTCAGCGGCGTAATGATGCATTTAAAACCTTCTGTGAGTGTCGACCTTCTCATCC
Organism: Ptilodon capucinus; assembly: GCA_914767695.1. NCBI lineage: Eukaryota > Metazoa > Arthropoda > Insecta > Lepidoptera > Notodontidae > Ptilodon > Ptilodon capucinus. Next base: position 4,930,913 of record OU611837.1, read on the forward strand.
AATTGTGCTACTCGCACCGGTTAAACGGAATTCTTATGTCATTATTAAACTTGGAGCGCTGTCAAGCGTTGTATGAGCGTACACTGTCGTCTCATTATACCGTGGTGTTAGTGATTCGACTCGAGTAGGATTTTGCGACTCGAATCACTCGAGTAACTTTACTGCGTCACTCGAGTTGTATTCGAGTTTTTGATTCACTCGAGTAAACTACTTAGTGCTCTTACAGACGAGCGGCATGTTACCAACAGCATAGGCAACTGCAGCCGTCGACGCGTGTCGACTGCTGCAGTTGTAGCGTGCCGCGCCCGCCATTTTGTCACTCGACTGCAAATAGTTTAAGAGTGCGCATGCGTTGCAAATTTGTAAAATGAGTTCCAGTGACGAAATTGATATTGAATTGCTAATTGTGACAGAAAAGAAAAATACGTGTATTTGGAATTATAAATTGAAAGAGTACAGTAATAAAATAATAAACAACAGAGCATGTATGTCTGTATGTGAAGAAGTTGTAAATGATCTTAATAATTATTATATTTCTTGAATCCACAAAGAACGTGTTTTTATTTTTAGTTTTTGTCGGCGCACTATGAGAGCCGCCGACGGCTGCCGCTGATCTCTATAGTTGAGATGTCGACGCGTCGACGGCTGCCATCGGTTGCCGCCGACGCGTGTCGACGGCTGCCGTCGGTTGCCGCCGACGGCTGCAGTTGCCTATGCCGTAGGTAACATGCCGCTCGTGTGTAAGAGCACTTACACTCCTCACAACTCGAGTAAGAATTTATCACTCGAGCTGAGTTTCGATTACTTTATATTTGGTAGTATAAAATAAAATACTAAATATTATTCATTTTATTTATATCATTAATCAACAAAGAAAAATATAATGAATTCTTACGACTAATTAAGTTGCGACATCTAGCGTATTATTTCAGCGTTTACCGAATCTACTCCGCGCACCGAGTAGACTCGGTAACTCGAGTGCAAACCAACTCGAGTCAAATTGATTTTCACTCGAGTAAAAAACGGCTCGAGTCGCATCACTAAGTGGTGTACGCTCTCATCGGTGGTGGGTAGTTTTAGCAGCAATATGGATTCAGACGAAGAGACAATTGAGACATCGCGGCTCGCGCGCACACGAATTGGGGCTTTACCACCAACACCTCTTAAAGTATCATCATCATCATCCCTGTATTCCCCGAATGGGTAGGCAGAGGTGCAATCAAAGTGTGCAGGTTCAAACCCCTGCTCGCACCTCTGGGTTTCATGTGCGAATCTCATTCACATCCGAAATTATCACTTGCTAAGAAACGGTGAAGGAAAACATCGTGACGAAACCAGCACGTCTATAGAAAGGCGTGTGAAGTCCATCAACCCGCACTGGGCCAGAGTGGTGGACTATGGCCCAAAAATCTCCCTCGTATTGAGGGAGAATGTGCCCGGTATAATGGCAATAGGCTCGCCCCCTATTACATTCATACCAAAATCTATCGGCAAAGTGTTGGTGCAGTTCTGCCTACCCCTTGGAGGAATACAAGCGTGATGAAGCTTTTATTTGATGTATGTATAACGTATCCAATACAGGTTTACTGACTGGTCGCGTTGCATGCCGAACCCATTTTTTTTTTCCCCAAAAACCAAGTCAGCGCATAACCGGTCTCGACGAAATCTCCGTTCGAGCGAGACGACCATGATTGTATGGGGTCAGAGCGAGACAGAGCACGCATTCGACATTGCTCTGACATTGGCCGTACGTAGTCAGTTATACTAGTTTATCTTGTACTAGCTGCTCCTGCGTGGAATTTAAGGAGATTACATGGAATAACTGGGTTTTGTGTACATCTCGATGAAGCCATGTGCTTTTTCTAAAATAAAAAAATCTTAAATCACTTGTTGTAACATCAACTATCTAGCAGTTAAAGTCCGTTCGGAATAGGTTCAGCCGTTTGGAAGTTAACCCAGAACAAATAAAACCAAATTAAAAAAAAACCGGCCAAGTGCGAGTCGGACTCGCGCACGAAGGGTTTTACAAAAACGGCACAAAAATCACGTTTGTTGTATGGGAGCCCCCATAAATATTTATTTTATTCTGTTTTTTAGTATTTGTTGTTAAAGCGGCAACAGAAATACATCATCTGTGAAAATTTCAACTCTCTAACTATCACGGTTCACGGACAGACGGATAGCGAAGTATCAGTAATAGGGTTTTACCCTTTGGGTACGGAACCCTAAAAACGTTTTTGTTCTCGTAGTTTTCTCGACAAATCTGACAGTTGAAACAGATAAAACTTATGTCTAAACGCGGTCATGCTAAGTCTACGGGTCCATCCAGAGAGCCAAGAGGCCCGCGACGTTTAAACCTCTACACCGAAGCGTCGTAAAATTTTGACAATAGCACCTACCGCACCGCGCTTCCGGAGGGAAGCCCGGTGGCGCGCGGGCGCATCTATTTATAAACGCACCGTAACACATCGATATGGGTAACTGACTTACGTACACTGCTACGGTTACGTTATTTACGTTGACCCCATACTTTATAAATAAATATAGCCAGACAACACATACTCATCGTATGATCCCAAACTAAGCAACGCTTGTACTATGGGTACCGTACAATGGACTGGGGGCGATCCCAGTTACACATCAACGCTATCAACCTCTTCGACAGGTATGCTCTCCTGGTACTTTGATTGTATAAACAAATATCGCCAGACAACACATACTCATCGTATGATCCCAAACTAAGCAACGCTTGTACTATGGGTACCGTACAATGGACTGGGGGCGATCCCAGTTACACATCAACGCTATCAACCTCTTCGACAGGTATGCTCTCCTGGTACTTTGATTGTATAAATAAATATAGCCAGACAACACATACTCATCGTATGATCCCAAACTGAGCAAAGCATGTGAGAGAATGAAGAATTGGTTTCAAGGTGACAATGTATAATGTATACACTTACTCAAAACTACTACTACTATTATAGCCCATCTAACGTCCCACTGCTGGGCACGGGCCTCCCCTCAATGCGAGGGGGCCATAGTCCACCACGCTGGCCTAGTGCGGGTTGGCAGACTTCACACATCTAACGAGAACTAGTTAAGTTTTCCCAGACGAGCAGGTTTCTTCACGATTATAAATGATGTTTTTATGCCTTAAAAAAATTGAGTCCTAACTTCACAACGATAGTATCTATTACGGGCCCTGGAATCCCAGTTATAATCGAAATCATCCCTAATTCGACATTTGTCTAAACAGCGGGGCGATTTTCGTGCGATCGACATCTACCACTATTAGAGACATGTCGAATCGAAACGTCAAATTGGTCGTATTTCGCTCTAATAGACATTGATGAATATCAAACGAAAATCGGGCGGAATCGAAAATTATTTCGATATAATGTCGATTTTGCGAGAATTGGGTCCCCGTTACGTTGTTTACGTTGACCTCATAAGTTACATCATCACGCCTGTATTCCCCGAAGGGGAGGACAGAGGTGCACTACACTAACACAGTCATCGCCGATGTATTTTGGTCGCAATGGGGGCGAGCCTATTGCCATTACACCGGGCACATTGCCCCTCAATACGAGGGAGATTTGAGCCATAGTCCCCCACGCTGGTCCAGTGCGGGTTGGTGAACTTCACACGCCTTTCTATAGACGTGCAGCCTTAGCATAACCGGTTAGACATAAGTTTTATCTCTTTCAACTGTCAGATTTATCAAGAAAATGACGTCACATTGAACTTTTTGTACTGGACATGGCTCGGTGTGACGTCATCTCTCGACGAATCTGACAGTTGAAAGTGATAAAACTTATGTCTTCGCTGTCATGCTACAGGGCCAGGTTTAGAATACAAGCGTGATGATGTATTATTATGACAGTGATAAAAATGGCGGATTAATTCATGGAGAACTGTTAACTCGGAGTACGTTTAAAAACAAACTTATTCGCGAATGACAGAGAAACATTGATGAGATGTGATGTCATAATATTATTTTTAATTATGTTTTTTTTTAATGCTATCGTAATGTCTCTGGTACCGTTACGCAAGGCACATCGGCGTCTGCGCAGCGGTAATAGCTGCCTATAGGTTACCGGTTCTAAAGACCCTCCTATACACTGCAAGATATAGATGACTAATACTAATCACGCCTGTATTCCCCGCAGGGGTAGGCAGAGGTGCACTGCAGTGTGCCTACATTTCGTCGACGTATTTTAGTTCCAATGTAATAGGGGGCGAGTATATTGCCATTATACCGGGCACATTGTCCCTAAATACGACGGAGATTCGGGCCATAGTCCAGCCACGCTAACACAGTGAACTTAACTCGCATTTCTATTGACGTGCACGTTTCCTCACGATGTCTACCTTCACCGTTCATCAATTGATTAATCATTATTGGCCATTACATTACGCGGGGTACAGATGTCTGTCTCTTTTGAGCACTTAGTTGGGTCTTTAAGCATCCCAAGGGAACTTTTGGGTCTGTGATAGCATCCGTATATTATGGTGGCATGACTAATACGTAGCTGATGGTGCAGCGAAGCCTTAGAACCGGCTCGACCGGTCCGCGGCTGTCTGGCGAGTGAAACCGCGAGATTTGAACTTTCCGCGGTTACAAAACACCAAGTTAAACTTTAATCATTTCGCAAAATGATGGCAAGCTTTAGACGAACTGTTACGTAGTAGCATTAAGCGGTAGATATAGTTGGGAATCCCCCTCGCATTGCGGGGAGGCCCGTGCCCAGCAGTGGGACGTTAAAAGGGCTGTAGTAGTAGTAGTATAGTTGGTAAACAGCATACTTATCTGATAGACGGTGAAGGTGAACACAGTGAAGAAACCTGCACTTCTTCACATTGACGTGTGATGTTTGCCAGATAAATAATACTGGGCCAGTGTGGTTGAGTATGAACCTCTCCCTTACATAGAGGGAAGGGCTGATCCACAAGGTCAGTAGTTATTAATTATTACCTAGTACCAGGAGTACATGAACTCGAGCTGGTAGCCCGCACTGCGCCAGCGTGGTGGAATAGTCGCCCTCTTGCATTGAGGGGAGGGGTGATCCACAAGGCTACTAGTTACTTTCGGAGTACATGAATTCGATTATTCCGGCCTTGGCCTCTTCTCAATTCGAAAACACTTCAAAATAGCGTCCGAACGCTATTTTAAAAAAGCCGCGTCTCATTTAAATCCTCTAATTGTCGCCGCCGGCAATTACGAGCCAGACCCCGCGCACACAACATCAACTCGTCGCCACCGTCCGCGGCACGTGTTGATTGATCTTCCCGACACGATCATCGCCCTCCTCGACCCGGGCGTCGAGAGGGGCACCAACACACCTACACCAGCCTCAAACAGACACCGATCTCGCCGGCGAGGTCGAGCAACCTCCTCTTCCGTAGGTGCATCTTTGCACCTAGGAGCACAGTCACTACCTCTCCCCTCAAGGTAACGGCCCAAGCTGAGGTCGTGCCCTCTGTGGCGCCCTTGAGCTAGTTGCCACCCTTTTCCGCCCTTAAGGCCTTGGTTGTAGTGCACTCTGCGCTTGCCACAGCTCCGGTAAAGCTGTAAAGTCCAGCTCACGGCCAACAGCGTAGTCCATTCAAAAAAAAACATGAACTCGAGCTGGTATCCCGCACTGCGCCATCGTGGTAGACTATAGACTTCCAACTTACATTGAGGGGAGGGCATATCCACAAGGCTACTAGTTATTAGTACCAGGAGTACATGAACTCGAGCTGGTTACCCGCACCCGCCAGCGTGTTAAACTATGGCTATTTAATATTGTTTTCTTATATTTACGCGAATACTATACATTGAAATAAAACTATTTTACGGATTCTATCTATTCAGGACGTCTAACACCTCAGTCCCCCCGTGACCATGGTTGCTGTAAAGCAGCCGAAACATCGGGAAAATAAAATAGTAAATAAACGCGATAGAATCCGTAAAATAGATTTATTTCAATATGGCTATTTAATGTTTGATTTGTAAGGTTCATAACCCTATACACAAGGCTATGTGGGGCATTCCCTAAATAAATATTAGAAAAAAAAACCGTCAAGCCTCGTTTAGTTGTATATTTTACAAATAAGCGATTTCGTTCACGATATCTTACGCCGCTTCTCGTCTGGCCGAATGCCAGGTGACGTCACGCGAGCATCACTCTAAGACAGGGATTCTCAAAGTGGTCGATATCGGTTGCCCAGGGGTCGACATAAACGAAAACTGATTTTGAGGGTCATCGACAAGGTCCGAAAATAGGCCTCTATTAGTTAACACAAGTTCTTATTTGAAATTTTCAAGATACTGTGTATATTTTGTGTTTATATGTACCAACTAGTACCATTGAAATCGGTTCAGTCGTTTAGAAGTTTACCTCAAACAAACAGACAGACATACAGACAGACAAAAAAAAATTAAAATTGCGTTTTCGTTATAGGTATCGTATATACATTCATACGCATTTGGTAAAAAAGTGTTATTTTGATATTACAAACAGACACTCCAATTTTATTTATTTGTATAGATGTATAGATTTGTTATAAGAATGACTAATATATCGAGGGGTGAAAGGTGATTTATTTTAAATTTACTAGAGATAATGCCCATTCGACGCAAACAAGTTCGCGGATTCCAAATATGTATATAAGTACCTAATTACCTAAATATCGGCTAAAGTGACGCTTAAGTCAAATAGCCTCGATTATATATTGAATAAGTAATAGTATCATTGTTGTACCTACTTTTAAAAAACTCGACCGACCACAAAGTGTTTTAAATTGGTAAGTATTTTGTATCAATAAGAAAAAAATCTAGAGAAATTTGACTATGGGGTTCAGAGGTATCATCAGTTCATTTTGGAAAAGGGGCGGTTTCATTCCCAAAACAGTTTGGGAATCGCTGATCTAAAACATAGAAATACTACATAGAATCACATCCGAGTCGAAAGCAAAGCAATTCATGATTGTATTTCTGAATATTTTATTCTTGGAAGACATATTCTGCGTAATAATAACATAGTATGTATGACTTGTACAACAGTCGCAGCCAAATTGTCAAACGTTTAAGGCAGCGCTCACTACTGAGGCGTAGAAATGCGCCCGTTAAATACCTAACCATCATAGTTTCTGAGTTAACGACCTTTGAATGTTTGTCAGTGACCGTGTTCTGGCCTTTGGGCACATCCATAACCCTATTCAGCAGTGTAAACTACACTTACGAGGGGCGACTACCAATATTCACAAAACAGAACATTCAAATTTTACATAGGACTCGAGATATTACGAGTTATAAAAATTGACGACGAGAAAAAGTTGGAAAAATCATGGTCGAATTACTATAATTTTTTAGGGTTGCGTACCCAAAGGGTAAAACGGGAACTCTATTACTAAGACTTCGCTGTCCTTCCGTCTGTCACCAGGCTGTATTTCATGAACCGTGACAGCTAGAGAGTTGAAATTTTCACAGATGATGTATTTCTGTTGCCGCTATAACAACAAATACTAAAATACAGAATAAAATAAATATTTAAGGGGGCTCCCATACAACAAACGTGATTTTTTTGCCGTTTTTATAGATAATGGTACGGAACCCTTCGTGCGCGAGTCCGACTCGCACTTGTTCTATTTGTCAATACAGACTGTTTTGTTATTGACAAAATATTTTGGCTTATTATAATTTTAGGTCTTTCCAGGGCCGTCTTAAATTAGGCTGGGGCTCTTGGGCACGCAAGAATTTGGGGGCCTTTTTGGAAAGTAAAAAAAAAATATAATAACATTTTTTTTACTATCTTCCGATTACTACCTTCTGATAAGATTACTGATTGTGAAAAAAGTGTAATGTGTCTGATAAACATGTTTTGAGAATAAATGGGTGAGAGAAATTATCGGTCTTTCGGGGCCCCCGAAAATGGGGGCTCTGGGCACGGGCCCCGTGTGCCTTTATGGTGAAGACGGTATTGGCATCTTTCATAATACAAAATATTATATATATTTTGTGCTGCGGGAGCCGCGGCTGAGAAAGCTGATCTTGGCAAGCGGCGTAAATACGCTTCCCTAAACATAAATTACGTATTTGTGCCGTTTGCCGTAGAGACGCTAGGTCCATGGAGCCAAAGTGCTAAAAGTTTATTAAGAAAAATAAGCCCAAAATTAATGACCTCCACAGGTGACAAGAGGGCTGGCTCTTTCCTCGCTCAACGATTAGGGCTTGCTATTCAACGAGGAAATGCAGCCAGCGTTCTTGCCACCATCCCACGCGGATCAAGTCTTTTTTAATCATTATTTATGTTTTCTCCTTTTTTTAGTTATTAATATTGTATCGTAATGTAACTTGCATTTGTCTTTTCAATATCTATAATAAATTCATATTTATAAAAAAAAAAACATAATATAAATACATCATCATCATCATCACGCCTGTATTCCCCGAAGGGGTAGGCAGAGGTGCACTGCAGTGCGCCCACACTTCGCCGATGTATTTTGGTCCCAATGTAATAGGGGGCGAGCCTATTGCCATTATACCGGGCACACAGGTTTCCTCACGATGTTTTCCGTCACCGTTTCTTAGCAAGTGATAATCTCAGATGAAAATGAGATTCGCACATGGAACCCAGAGGTGCGAGCCGGGGATAGAACCTGCGCACTTTGATTGCAAAGCGTGCGTTCGACCACTCGGCTACCACTGCTATATAAACATAATATAAATGAAAAAAAATTATACAGGGGATGAAACAAACTTGACGCTATCAACGCACTTAGTCCCTTATTCTTGGATTCCAGCCAAATCTTTGTCTAGACTGAATTGCAGATAAAAATATTAATAGGTCCATTAATAAAATGCTTCATATCGTGGGGGTGAAAGGCTCGATTTAAGCGACACTTTTGGGTAATATTGATTTAAATAGGAAATACATATTTGGAATCAGCTAATTTTTCTGCGCCGAATAAGTATGCTCTCCTGTAAAGTTACCAAACTGTCGCTTATATCGAATAGCCTTTCATCCCTCGATATATACTTAATCATTGGGAGACAATCATTATCTTTTAACACTCTATGTCCCATTTTGGCAATGTGGGATGGGAAATGAACTCATGGCTTCGTGTGACGACATTTTCTCGACAAATCGGACAGTTGAAAGAGATAAACTTATTTCTACTGCACATATGTACACAGATAAATACTATTCTGAAATTGGACGATGTCGGGAATCGAACCCGCAATAGCCCGGTGCAGTCAGCCAAACGGCTTACGTTGAAACCACAACAACAAGCCGTAACAAACAAGCGTGGCCTTTGGCTCTTTGTTTGTCCAATATCTGTGCCACCACTGCCTATCCTCAACGTGTTATAGGCGTGATGGTATAATATTAGATTCGCTGCGGCTAGTATTTACACCTCGATTGCCTTATCACACGTCATGGAGCCATGTGATACGTTATCAATTAACGATAAAGTTGCACCCACAATCATCCATACGAATGTTTGCTTGCACAACTATGACAAATTCATTACTTTACCTCTTCAAATCTAAGAAATGCACACTCAAAACGTGTAGGCTTCTTCAATCACACGTACGTGTATTGAAAGATGTGTGAATTCAGTATGTTGCAACATGGACTTCCCCCTTGCATTGAGGGGAGGGCTGATACACAAGGCTACTAGTTATTAGTACCAGGAGTACATGAACTCGAGCTGGTAACCTGCACTGCGCCAGAGTGGTGGACTATAGACTTCTCCTTGAATAGAGGGGAGGGCTGATCCACAAGGCTACTATATATTAGTACCAGGAGTACATGAACTCGAGCTGGTAACCTGCACTGCGCCAGAGTGGTGGACTATAGACTTCTCCTTGAATAGAGGGGAGGGCTGATCCACAAGGCCACTAGTTATTAGTACCAGGAGTACATGAACTCGAGCTGGTAACCTGCACTGCGCCAGAGTGGTGGACAATGGACTACCCTTTGCATTGAGAGGAGAGCTGATCTACCAGGCTACTAGTCATTAGTACCAGGAGTACATGAACTCGAGCTGGTAACCAAAACTAAATCGACTATAACGCATACTAGTTTTTTTTTTTCTAACCCATTGTTCTCAACCATTCTGGCATAGATTAAATATTTTTTTGTATGGTATTGAAATGTAGTGATACCATATTTTGTATTTTTTTTATCTGTCACAAGTACAATGACATTGCTTTTTTATATAAAAACATAAAATAAATACATCATCACGCCTGTATTGGACACACGCATATTGTCGCCTTAGTGTATTCAGTAGGGCTAGCATGACCGTGTAGACATAAGTTTTATCTCTTTCACTTTTCGAGAAAATCACGTCACACTGAGCCATATCCAGTACAAAAAGCTCAAAGTGACGTCATTTTCTCGAATAAGCTGACAGTTGAAAGCGATAAAATGTATGTTTAAATGGTCATGCTAAGGGTGCTGATAAAAAAGCTCGAAGTGACGTCATTTTCTCGACAAATCTGACAGTTGAAAAAGATATAACTTATGTCTCCACAGTCATGCTAAGGGTGCTGTTAAAAAAGCCCAAAGTGACATGATTTTTTCGACAAATATGACAGTTGAGAGAAAAAAACTTAGGTCTACACAGTCATGCTAAGCCTTCATGTACTGGGGCCCGATTTTCGTGCGATCGACATTCATCTCGATTCGAGATACGTCGAAACAAATTAAAAAAATACGTACGATTTGACGATTCGTTTCGAGATATCTCGAATCGAGCTGAATGTCGTACGCACGAAAATCGGGCCCCAGTACATGGCTCGGTGTGACATTATTTTTCCGACAAATCTGACAGTTGAAAGTGTTAAATCTTATGTCTACACAGTCATGCTAAGCCTACAGGGCTACATTCTATTTTGATAGGTAATGTTTAAGTACTTAGAGCTTATTTACTTTTGTATTTACTCATCGAGTACATGTTTGTGGGTTAATTGGTTTAGTCATAGATAAATAGAGCACACATTGATTCACAGACAATGTATATTACCTTTTATTTATAACAGACCTTCCAATGATTGGTAGTTCTGAACAATTTCTTTTTAAATGGGCTGCTTAGTATGTTATTCCTTAGTTTTGGATCATAGGATGAGTATGTGTTTTAAGCAGTAGTAGCCTCGCGGGCAAGAACGCCCGCCTTGAATGTAAGGGGTGCAAGTTCAAATCCCAGGCCCGCACCTCTGAGATAATTTTCACATGCGAATGTCATTTTCAACAATGATTACCACTTGCTGAACGGTGAAGGTAAACATCGTGAGGAAACCTGCACATCTATAGCTTTCTATAGCATGTGAAGTTCACCAACCCGCACTGGGCCAGTGTGGTGGACTATGGCCCAAATCTCCCTCGAAGGTGCCCAGTATAATGGCAATAGGCTTGCCCCCTGTTACATTGGGACCTAAATACATTGACGAAGTGTGGGCGCACTACAGTGCACCTCTGCCTACCCCTTCGGGGAATACAGGCGTGATGATGATGTGATGTATTTATGTGTTTTCTGCCAAAATCTAGTGGTGAAAGGCTATTAAGACTTAAGCAACACTTTTAAGCGATATTGCAACCAAAACATTACATCTTTACTTAAGTGATAAATAAAATAGTATAAAAGAAAGTCGCTTCCCGCTGTCCCTATGTACGATTAAATCTTTAAAACTACGCAACGGATTTAGATGCTGTTTTATTTAATCGATGGAGTGATTAAAGAGGAAGGTTTACATGTATAATACATGAGATACACTGATAATTTTAGGTAGCACTGCTTTTATATGTGCATGCACTTACATAGTGTGTGTGTGTGTGTCCCTGCACATCACAATTTTTTTTTTTTTTTTTTTTTTTGTTGTATCTGCATCACGGCAATCTGTTTTGCAACAATAATCCGTTATTTTGTCTGACGGTAGCTCGTCTGTAAATTCTTTTTGTTATGTGGAGCTGCATTTGGTTAGCTCTCACTCCCTGTTGGAAAATCTGTCGATTAGTGTAGGCACGCTGTGTCGCTTGAGCCTTCTGTGCTTGAAGCTGCCCTCGCCGCTCAGTTTAAGAGCCAGTACGTTTTTGTGTTGACTCAGTCTCTTCTGGTATTTTACACTGTAGTTAGTGATCTCCTGTTTGACAGTATTTAGTTTTAGGTCATGATATATGTATTTGTTGCTAATGTGTTTAGGAATGTTGAAGATTGCTCTCAACGTCTTTGTCTGAAATCTTTCAAGGATCTCGACATTGTTGTTGCTAGCTGTGCCCCACAGTTGTATGCCGTAGGTCCAAATGGGTTTCAGTATGGCCTTGTAGATAGTCAGTTTACTGTTATTGCTCATTTGTGAGTGGCGTCCTATGAGCCAATACATATTACGTAGTTTCGTATCTAATTGCTTTCGTTTAGTCCAGATATGTTTTTGCCAGGTTAACCTTCTGTCCAGGTGTATTCCCAGGTATTTTGCATTGTCTTCTTGAGGGATCTCTTCACCGTTTAATTTAACTGGAGGGCAGGTGTCTCTTCGCAGGGTGAAGGTAACATGAGTTGATTTACTTTGATTAGCCTTTATCCTCCATATTTTGAGCCACTTTTCTACTTTATTAAGGTGATTTTGGAGATTTCCCGATGCAATGTTGGGGTTGTCATGTGTTGATAGTATGGCCGTGTCATCCGCGTAGGTTGCTATGTTCGTTGTATCTGTCGTAGGTATGTCTGCAGTATATATGGTGTACAGTATAGGTCCTAGTATACTGCCCTGTGGTACGCCTGACTGGATCTCATGTAGGTCCGAGCATTCGCCGTTGAATTTCACCTCATAGCATCTTTTATTCAGATATGATTTTAATATCGGGAAAAATGAGTGCGGTAGCACCTTTTTGATTTTGTATAATAGACCTTCATGCCATACTTTGTCAAAGGCTTGACTTATATCCAAAAAGGCTGCGGAACAGTATGACTTTTTGTTTAATGTCTTGTTTATAATGTCTACTAATCTGTGTACCTGTTCAAGGGTACCATGTCCCTCCCTAAAGCCAAATTGATGACTGGGCAGTATGTCGTTCAAGTATCCTTTCATTCTTGTTAGCAGTATCTTTTCTAATAGTTTTCCAATTAGTGGAAGAAGACTGATAGGTCTATATGAAGTTAGATCTTGTAGTGGTTTCCCTGGCTTGGGTATCATTACTACTTGTGCAATCTTCCATTGACCCGGAAAGTGCGAGTGTCTTAAGCACGCGTTAAGCACATTGACTATTGCAAGGATACCTTTATTAGGTAGGTTCTTGAGTAGGGTTGCATCTATTTCATCGTAGCCCGGTGATTTGCCTTCCTGAAGCGCTCTTATCTCGTGTAGCGTTTCTCTAGGACTCGTGTATTTTAATGGTGGACACATCTGCAGTGCACTCTCTAGGTACCTCGTTGTTACTATGGAGTGTTCCATGTTTGCCTCTGGAAATGGTTGGAAGACGGATTGAAGGTAATTCGCAAAGATATTTGCCTTTTCTATGTCTGAACGAGCCCATTCTCCACTGCTGGTTTTTATTGGTGGGATCTGGGTGTTAGGACGCTTTAGTTTTTTTGTTGCCTTCCACAGCGAGTAATTGGTGTCAATTGAAGGTGTCAGATTTGAGAGGAATAATTGAAGGTTATCATTCTCCAGTTTTTTAATAAGTTTCTTTAGCTCCTCGGAGCTTTTATTAAACGCTGTCTTGTCGGTGGGATAGCCTGTTCGATGCCATACTTTTCTTAAAGTGCGCCGTACATGTATTTTTTCCATGATAGATTTAGGATATTCGTTTCGTTTAGGCGGAAGTTTTCTTCGTTTCTTGGTTGAGTTCTGAGCTGCATTGTGTATAGTTCTATTAATCATTTCAATCTGCTTCTCAATGTCATCTGCTGAATTAAATGTTGTTTGCAGTTTTATTTCTGAGGTAATCAATTCCCTGTATAATTCCCAGTTTGTATGTTTATTATTGTATATTCTGTCTGTGGGTGCATCTAATATCACACATGAATTAAGATTTAGTATGACAGGTGTGTGGTCGGAAGATAAGTCTATGCAGGTTTCAGTTGTCATGTAATTTCGGCTAATATTCTTGGTGATAAAGAAATCGAGCAGATCAGGTATTTTTTTTCTATCCGTTGGCCAGTATGTTGGTTCGCGGTGAGTCATGCATTCTAGTCTTAGGCTTTCAATTGTTTTATATAGTTGTCTTCCTCTGGGTGTGGTTAATCTTGAGCCCCAGTAAGTGTGCTTCGCGTTCCAATCGCCCCCACATATGTACTTGGATCCTAACGTAGAAAAATAAGTGTTGAAGTCATTGGCCGCAATTGTGTGTCTGGGTGGGCAGTACACAGCTGAGATTGTTGTTGTGCTTTTGTCTTTCGTTTGAATTATGATTGTTGTTGCTTGAATCTTCTCGTTGGAGTATTTCTCGAGGGGGTAATGCTTTATATTTTCTTTAATAATTATTGCAGTTCCACCATGACTATTTCCCGATGGATGGTTTGTTGTGTAGACTTTGTAGTTTTCAAATGCTGTCTGGCTTTTAGAGGTGAACCTTGTTTCAGAGATTAATGCTATGTCTATTTTCTCCGTTTGTAGGAATGTGTTTAGTTCTTGGCGTCGTTCCGTCAAACCGTTGGCGTTCCAAGTGACTACTTGGAGGTTGCCTATTTGTTAACTGCTGCTAGGCTTGTTATAACTTGGACCATGCGGTCCATCATTCTGTCCATCATGTTTACCATGAGCTTCTGTAATTTGTCGAACATATTGTCTAACATGTCTGTTATGCTATTATGAGTTATTTCTGCTTCTGTTTGTCTTTTGTTTAATAATGCGTCTGCATAGGTTGTTCTTCGGAAGTATGATGGTGATTGTCGAATATTATTTCCTTGTGGCTTTGGCTGTTGGACTGCTTCGTTTTGGGTGGTTATATGTTTCGGTTTATCTTCTTGTTGTTTAGGTTTTATTTTGAGTATTCTGTTTCTGTATTGCTTATATTTTGAGCACCCTTTATGCCTGCACATCACAATGAATTTTTTTTTTTTTTTTTTTTAATATAAAAAAAAATCTGAATCAATATAACCACAAGAAATTTAATCCAATCATAAATTATGGATGAAATTATATAACAAAACAAAAACCTATCAAATCACAATAGCAAAATCACTGAAAACCATTGAACCATCTAATTTGTTCGAATTACTTTGGCCTATTATACGACTAAATGAAAAAGTTACACGCGACCGTAAAATTCTTTGTATTTTTCAAACGCTCCACATTCGGTCGGGTTATACACGGCTCTGAGTCGGGCCGGTGACATCATCACTGCGTTATTGTGGAGATAATAGTGTAATTAATTGAAGTCACGCCCAATATGAACGGATAAAACACACTTTAAACCAATATTAAACGAATTGTATCACATTTTTTACATGTTTGTCTCACAAGAACATTTACGTAAGTATATTTATCGTGTAACCAATAGAATAACTTAATAATTATTTAAATGAGAGTAAAATATAATGGAATACGGCAATCGGCCAATTTCATGTACAACGTACAAAGCTTGGGACTAAAAAAAAGCCGACCTCATTCCAAATCTGTAGACACACCCAACATTAAAAAAGAACCGCCTAGGTAGGTACCGATGTAATATTAGCGTGTTCCATACATAAATGTGGGCGAATATGAACGAAAGAAAGGTAATAGCGCGCAGACTCACCGGCAGGAGCTCCAAGATGCGGTATATTTCGACTTTTATATCACTTCACACACTTTTATGAGAAGCAAATTGTAACAACACTAAGCACACAGACGAAGTTACATTATACAAAATAACATGCACAGAACTTTGTTCGTTATGTTTCAGAGCACTAGCACCACCGACATCACGCGTAAACGCGTTTATTTCAATATTTCGTTCGTATAAAAGGGATTCTCAACACGCCACCGCAGAAGATCGATGTCGGTCCGGCACGAGTTTAGCTTTTTCGCCACCGCGTCGCTGCTGTCGGTCAACTGACATAAACATGACGCGACAGATGGCGTCGGTGTAGTTTGGGTTACCATATTAAACTTCAAATATTCCCATCAATTATTTATTTTATCATGTATTGTTCGTTAGGGCCGTTTAGGCAACTTAAGGGGTACTCAGTTGATGGAAACTCCGATTCCGTCAGAATCTATTTTGTTTTCATTTCGACATTTTACCTAAAAGTGTTTAGCAGGTTTCATCTCCCGAAACGCGTTTCTGCATGACTATATCACACCGAAAAATTTCTGTATTTTATTCAACAACGGATTCGGGAAATAATAGTAAATGGATTCCATAGAAACTTTTCGATTTTCTCGTTTTCCATCAACTGCGATGAATATAAGATACATTATAAATACTAACAACGCAGTTTTTCACGAAGACATTACGCAAATTTTTTGGCATATATTTTTTACTTTTTCTAAAATATACTGTCGTTCTAAATTCCACCCGAAGTCACAAGTTGGTTACGTATTATAGAAATTACCGAAATCCTTAAGTAATAGCAACGAAGATTTTATCTTTATTAAGAAATCTTTATTAAACATTTTTTTATATTTAAAACTGTCAAATATATTCCTTAAAAGCTGGATAAAGAAAGAACTTGGCAACACAATCTTAGAATCATTCCGTTACACGCTACCAACATTTACGTATCTTATAATGCTGAATATCGAGTTATATGATCATCATAATTGTTATTTTTTTAACATCTTCAAATGCAAACCTCAAATATTTGGAAATAATAAATATATTACTGAATAATCAATAAGTCGCTAAATGGATATTAGTGTAAATAACCACTTTGGAAATGGAACGTAATATGCGTTTTGTTAACAAGCACCGTTAGCTTACATAAAACAAAAGAAATGTATATTCAATGGCATGAACGTATAAAACACTTATTTAATACGTTCATAAACATATTGATATAGTATTTTTGCGAAAATTATCCGTAATTTAATAGTAAAAACTAAATATTTGGAAACCAGATCTCAACTAAACTAAACGCGATCGTCGTTAAAAAAATGAGGAAAATAATAATAAAATCAATATTTTCCAAAATGGCGTCGGTCTAAGTTGTGCTTTATTGTTACTTTTTGTTTTTGTAAAATTTTAAAACTGTTAACACAAAACTAAGGTAAAAACTTGTCTACCGTAACTTTTAAGCATTAATCTACGCATTGACTACCAAAATGGTTAGTTAAACTTTTTTTTTTTCGTTCAAAACAGGTTATAATGGGCCGTACGCCGAGCCCGCGACGACGCGACGAAAGACGTCGCGACAGGGATCGAGATAGGGACCGCGAGAGGCGGAGGCCTCGCACCCGGTCCCGTTCGCGCTCCCTCGACCGCCGACGGCGCTCCCCTGACCGTCGGCGGACCCCCTCGCCGCGCCGACGCCGCTCCCGCTCCACGTCTCCAGGGCCGTCCACATCCTTCACAAAACCCCGAAAAACATTCGGAGAGCGTCCTATAGTCACACCGGCCGATTTGGAGGGAAAATCTGCTGAGGAACAAGAAATGTTGAAAGTTATGGGTTTCTGCGGCTTTGATACAACTAAAGGTAAGAAAGTTGATGACAACGTCCCCGGAGACGTTCATGTAGTTTTAAAACGTAAATACAGGCAGTATATGAACAGGAAGGGTGGTTTCAATAGGCCTCTGGACTTCGTTGCTTAGCTTACGGCATGTTTGGAGCAGTACAACTGTTTTTTTACCCCAAAGCACAACATCAATAGTTGTTTTCGTGTTGGTACATGTTTTTTGATATGTAGGCTGAAATGTGATATTTTTGAATGATTTAGTTTTGTGTGGATCCTGTCTACAGCTGAGAATTATTATATTGTTGACCAAATTGTTATTTACAACATCCTTATGTTTGATATCTTAATAATAATCGACTTTAAGTCTCACTACCTTGGTACAAGCCTCTTATCAATATGAGAGGAATTCGTACACCACGCTGGCTCAGTGTGAGTTGGCAGACTTCACACATTTATCTGGAGAACTTGTAAGGTTTCCTTGGATGTGTAGGTTTCCTCACAATGTTTGCCATCACCTTATTAACTGATTATGAGTTGGCTATACAAGCTGTGATCATAAATTATATAATTTGAGCAACTTTCTCATCAAATAATTTTGTCTCGAGTTGTCGAGCAAATGTAATTATTAAAACTAAGATTTTGAATTAGCAACAATATCTCTGACTAATACATTCACACAAATCTAAATCAATTCAATAATTTTTACTTAGATTAAGAGTTAATGCATTTGTTCTCAATTTCTGCATTGAAACACAAGTTTACAAGTTGTTCCTATGATATATATTTAAAATCCATTTGTAAACCGATTACAATAGCCTGACTTAACACTTTTCAAACTAACGGCGTATAATAAAACTAAACTCGACATTAAAAGATGTCGTTATAGTTTACAAAGACATGATATAATTATACTGTAGTTAATGGAAATAGCCTTTTTTTTCATAATTTTGGAGGCAAAAAATCAACAATAAGGAACTTTATGTTTAATATATTTTTATATCATAGCCACAACTTGTAATTTTTTCATCTTACAACTGATACAAGAGAGTTTTGGTGTCTGTTTGGTAATTGTTAATGCTGGTCTGTTTTATCTCCTCATTGGAACACCTACTGTCATTGAGATATGAGAGGACCCCTTTTGACACCTGTAGGCTCAGCATAACTGTGTAGACAGAAGTTTTATACCTTCCAACCGTCTGAAATGTAGAGAAAATAACGTCACATCGAGCTATGTCCAGTACAAAAAGCTCGAAATGACGTTATTTTCTCGACAAAACTGACAGTTGAAAAAGATAAAACTTATGTCTACACGGTCATGCTACGGGTGCTGTTTAATTCAAGCAGAGCTCGACAGCCATTTAGTAATCTGACTGAATAGATGACAATATAAAACAAACCTACGGCGGCAAGAATGATTAAAAACATAGAGTACAGTCAACCCCATATTTCTCTGTTCAGTTAATGGTGAGGTGTTAGTATTAAGTTAGTGTAAGTCCGTTATACAGTTACCCGCGCGCTGCTTGCGCCCGCGCGGGCTCAGCCACGCGCTCAGCGCAACCAAGAAACGATTTTGAAATCTGTATGAGAATGACGAACTTGGGTCAATTCACACTTAGATGACAGCGGTCGGTAACGAAACCGAGATATATAGTTGTAAAAATTAATATCGACATTATAAAAAACTCACTTTAATTCTCACAATTCATAGGAAGTTATGAACCGTTTGTAGTGGTATTACAACACTTTTAATGCTATTTGTAAATGGTTCGAAAGTTCTAAAAAAATTGAGTTTGTTTTTTTATAATCACTGATACGACACGCATTTTTTAATACTATTACAAATCGTCGCGGACATGAAACTTACGTGACGCTTCCCGTTTCTAGCGCCAAGCGTCAAAATGTTTGACAAACTTGGTCGCTGAGAGCTATCTCTGGGACACATTTATCTCGTCGCCAATGGCTGTTAAGCTTCACTATTTTTCATGTCTCCAAGAAAACAACACCGCAGTAATCTATCCCCGCCAAGTTTATAATAAATAATCCGTCTACAAAGGCATTTTATAACAATTTTGTGTTGAAAAATTGTCTATTGTACACGGTTTGTAAGTGTACTATAAATTTGGGGGGAAATTAATACGATATTGACCCGCGCAATAAGACTGACGCGATACGCACTTAGTTTTTTAAGGATAAACAACACAATAGCAATAGTGGAAGATATATTTATACACATATACACACACACCCCCTCTCCCCCCAGTTTACCCCCTTGTCCTCCATAATCTACAATAGTTACGATCGGCTAGCCAGAATGTAGTGTTTTTAATAAAATAAATATATATTTTTAACAATTAACAGTGTGTTATATTGTGAGATACTGTAATTCTCACAATGTAATTGCTAGTATTATTATTATTTTCACAAATTAATAACGACAGACGTTTAAACTACAAAAAAAAATTGATTCCAGTAACATTTTAGAAATATTCTGTATTAGTCTGATGTTCCACATGCCTATTAGGATGATCAAGAAACACATTTCTTAGTTCACATCAATTGTTTCATAGTTTTTAAATCATTTTTATCTGAAAAACAGGAGAAAACAATATTTTTTTTATATAAAAACATTATATTCTGGTCAACTGGTCTCCGATATACAATATACAATGGTTAAATATATTTTTTATGTATATTCACGCCAGCGAGTGCGTGCAGCGATGTATATAACCGTCACTCATACAGATTTCAATGCGTTTGTCACGACATCAGCACTTTACAAATGAATCTCTGACAAAAAAAAAATGCTTTTGTTGAACCCACATGTTTAAAATGCTCATTTAAACCGAATTTTTCACTATTTTGTGACTAAAAACAATAAAAAGAAATGTTTTGTAAAATGATTACGTTAAAAATTGTATTTATTTGAGCATCTACACATTTTTTTTTCTTCGATAATAACTTAGCTGTCAACCAAGACAGTGTATTTGTGTCTTGATCACATGAAACTAATAATTATAAAAAACTTTGTTTGAGCATCAACACTTTTTTTAATATTAACTGTGCTGTCACTTCACAGACAGCGTAGTTACAACATTATCTCGATTTACTTTAGAATTCGCGCCATTTTTCTAATGTTATACAGGCGCTTAATCTATTTTGATCACCAACGAATACTTTCTAGTTCAACTTTTCGTACAACCACCTAACAGCAATCTTTTTGATATAATTCAGTTTTTGACGAGTATGAGTTAACTCCGTACCAAAACTATCAAAAACTTACAGTTGCAATTGAAACAATGATACTTGAGGTGGTGGTCAGGCCCCAGTTATGTAAAAAAAAAAAATGAAGAATAAAACATTATTGACCAGACCTTGAAAAAAATCAAAGGTCAAAAAAACATCAATTTTGCACTGTTTGATTTAATTAAATCCTGTTTTAACAATTACAGATTCATTCCAATTATATATACCACGACTTTATTTATAATTATTTAAATTAAAAATATAAATGAAACTAAAGACCGTCATCGCCACTTTTCAACTTTTTTTGTAATTTTGTTTTTGTTTAATATCGTTGAACGAACGAATCGTTTAATTGAACTTAAACGCTGAACTAAATTTGTAAGGAAAATGTTTAAAAATCGTTTTTTTTTCTAAGTACCGTTATTAATTCCGTTTTTCTTTAATTATTTATGAAAAGTGGTGTGTTTTGTTACTTGTTAACATTACGTAGAATAACCAAAAGTAATTACGGTGCGTTTATAATATTATTTTATTTAAGATACTGAAATTGTAAAAATGTAAACTAAATTATTTTGTAATCCTTGGTGTTTTAGTTGGCGTCATATTTTTTGCTAACAAAAATATTACATTTAATTAATATTGATTTTAGTCTTAAAGAAAATATTTGAAGAAATATATGACGTCGACTGTACTAGATTTATTATTTTTAAGTATTCTGTAAATTTTGTGAATATCTTTTATAGTTGTGTTGACCAAGGATTAAAATAAAGAATTTTGGAAACATTGTTTTCTTTTATTACCTTTCCTACCAGCTATTTATAAACAAATATATTACCACACCTGTATTTCCCGGGTCGCAGGCAGGGGTGCCCTGCAGTGCACCAACACACTGCTGATGTATTTCGGTCCCAATGTAATAAGGGCTTAGAAAAATATCTGACCCCATGGTCATACATACTCTATAAATGCAGTAGCCATTAATAAGAATATAAGTATAACCGCTACTATTCATGATTCATAGTAAATTCCTAGTCCATTGTCATATCTATACTTAATATTATAAAGCTAAAGAGTTTGTTTGTTTGAACGCGCTAATCTCAGGAACTACTGGTCCGAATTGAATAATTATTTTTGTGTTAAATAGTTCATTTATCGAGGAAGGTTATAAGCTATATATCATCACGCTACGACCAATAGGAGCGGAGCAGCAACGAATAATGTGGCAAAAAACGGGAAAATTCCCGAACATGAATCGGGTATTATAGACTTATAATCATAGACTTTATAACATCACTCTACGCCAAAGTAACTATTGGCACGGGTGAAACCGCGGGCACAGCTAGTATCATATATAAATACAAATAAATAAAAGAATGAAGCTCCATTGTCGTAAAGGGTTCAGATTAATCACCTGTTAATGGCTAATTCAATATTAGCAGTATTTATGTTAAATATAATCCTGTAAGAATTTGGATGTTTTAACATACAGCTAGTAATGATACTAAATTGCATCAAGATGAAATATGTAAGGTAGTTAGTTGGTAAATTAATTAATAATAGGATAAGTTTATTGAATTGTGGAGTATTAGAAAGCATTAGATTAGATCAGTAGAAGCAGTGGTAGTCGAACGCACGCTTTGCAATCAAAGTGCGCAGGTTCTTACCCCGGCTCGCACCTCTGGGTTCCATGTGCGAATCTCATTATCATCTGAGATTATCACTTGCTAAGAAACGGTGACGGAAAACATCGTGAGGAAACCTGTGTGCCCGGTATAATGGCAATAGGCTCGCCCCCTATTACATTGGGACCAAAATACATCGGCGAAGTGTGGGCGCACTCCAGTGCACCTCTGCCTACCCCTTCGGGGAATACAGGCGTGATGATGTATTATTCATTTATAATTATTAAATTGAGGATCAAATAGAGCCTATATACCGGGCACATACCCCTCAATGCGAGGGAGATTCGAATTATAGTCCACCACGCTCTGGCCCAGTGCTGGTTGGTGAACTTCACACGCCTTTCCATAGACTTCCTCACTATGTTTTCCTTCACCGTTCAGCAACATAATCGGTTATATCTAACCACTGGCCAAGCGAACTTAGCGAGGTCCACCTCGGACGAAACTCGAACACAATAAAATTCCATCATAATTTACATTTTATTTCAATATCAATCAACATAGGTACATTATCTATTAATAATAAGTAGCCATTTTACATTATCTATTAATAATAAGTAGCCCAAAGTTCAAGGACCAGAGATGTGCGGGTTTCCTCACGATGTTTCCCTTCACCGTTCTAACCCATTCGCTGCGTAAGTACTTCTAGCGTACTTTCAGCTGGTGCGTCATGAGGTCATATTGACTCATAGAGGTACTGAATGCGTGGGTTGCGCACTGGGTGTACGTTCCCTATGAGCCAAAATGACCTCACAGTGCAGCGGACGTGTTAAATAGGATAATCTTTCATGAGATTCGAAAATCTTAGTAGGTAGTGCGAGCCCGGGATTTGAACCTGTACCCCTCGCTTGCAAGACTAGGCTACTACTGCTTTCATTTTACAATACAATTACAACTCTCATACAAAACGGAATGGATACTTCAACACTTATAACTAACTAGACATATGTCGCCACGAAAAATATGACGCCTTCTGACCAGAGAGCGTCAAGTTACAGAGTTGACGCTTGCCGCTGACAGCGTGAAGCGACATATATTTCGCGGCTATACTTTAATATTTAATAATGAGATTCAAACATATGAAATCACAAGCAAAAATAAACATATCGAGGGATGAAAAGCTATTTAACTTAACCGACACTTTTGGGCTATATTGACTAAATACAGGATGTTTCAGAAGTCCGAAATAATACTTTGACGTTTGCATCAATATCAGGTATACAACTGAATGGTATACCAATTTGATTGAAATTCGAACATGTTATTCCAACTGTTTTTTCGCCGCCGAGTGCTATAACTCGTAATATCTCGAGTTCTATGTTAAATTTTCATGTTCTGTTTTGTGAATATTGGTAGTCTCCCCTCATAAGTGTAGTTTACACTGCTGAATAGGGTTATGGATGTACCAAAGGACAGAACACGATACCTGTGACAAATATTCAAAGGTCTATAGCTCAGAAACTATGATAGCTAGGTATAAACTGTCTTCACTGAGCATCCACACATGAGCTACCGTATATGTACCCACAGTATTATTTCGGACTTCTGATACACCCTATAATATAGCGTAGTCTGAGAGCCGCTTAAGACAATTCTGTCCACGCGGTCATAGTCTGCTGGTCTGTACCGATCCGGTCTGGTCTAGAATGGCGCTGCTTCGTCAAGGGTGTGGAGCCAGTTGAAGATCATCATGTTCCTTTCATATTTGGACAGGGGTCGTCCACGCTCGCGTTCCAAATCAGCCGCAGTCAGTGCTAAATGCGCCGCTTCTGTGAATACATAATATAACCATACATATATACATAATCATAGTCCTCGATAGATGTGTGAAGTCTGGCAACCCGCACTGGGCCAGCGTGGTGGACTATGGCCTGAATCCCCCTCGCATTGAGGGGAGGCCCGTGCCCAGCGGTGGGACGTTAAAAAGGGCTGTAGTAGTAGGGAGAGGTGCAATGCAGTACACCCACATCTCACCAATTATAGATACCTATAGGGACTGAACGCTGACACAGTGCAAGCAACCAGCTCGAGTTCATGTACTCCTGGTACTAATATCCAGTAGCCTAGTCTGCCTGGTGAGTGTTACCTGGGTGGACGAATCTAGGATGCTGTTTGGGAGCAGGTGTGGGCGCGGGGGGGGCGGGGGGGGGGGCGCGGCACGGCGAGCGTGGTGGGGCCGGGACCAGACACGCTGGCAGCCGCCGCCGCCTGCACACAAAAATACTAAGTCAAATATTGTACAAGCCTACGGGGGCACTTACAAATTGTCAAGTTTATTTTACCTTAGGGTCATCAATCACGAAAGGGGTTTGGCAAAAATCGCGAAATATCACAATGGGAGGGTGAGGGGGGTGGGTTGTGGTAAGATATCATCTGGTATTTAATTAATCGTCAAACGCGCGGATTTTTAAACCGAAAAGCGGCGTGTAGTGTGGTACATTGACTCGCCGTTGCCAGACAACGTCCTTAATTCCAGAATAAAATTAGATTTTATACCCGTATTTAAAGATAATATTCTAAAAAATTATATAAAAACAGCAGTGGTAGCCGAATGGTCGAACGCACGCCTTGAAAATCAAAGTGTGCAGGTTCAAACCCCGGCTCGCACCTCTGGGTTTATGTGCGAATCTCATTTTCATCCGAGATTACCACATGCTATGAAACGGTGAAGGAAAACATCGTGAGGAAACCTGCACGTCTAAAGAAAGGCGTGTGAAGTTCACTAACCCGCACTGGGCTAGGGTGGTGAACTAATAGCCCAAAAATCTCCCTCGTAATGAGGGAGAATGTGCCCGGTATAATGGCAATAGGCTCGCCCCCTATTACATTGGGACCAAAAATACATCGGCGAAGTGTGGGCGCACTACGGTGCACCTCTATCTACCCCTTCGGGGAATACAGGCGTGATGATGTATAATTATTATTATTATTCTAAAAAAAATAAGATTCTTTGCAGGTGGGTACTAAGATAAATTAAAGGTAAAAACCCTTTTCAAAAACAAGCTTTTATTTAATTGCCCTTAGTTTTCGTGTTCTCCTCAGCAAGCCCTTTCATTTGATACCCATACTGTGGTAGTGCAGAAAAAATAACTATTCCGCCATCTTGGATGATCCGCCATATTGGAATTAGAATGACGTCACATAGCTAAGCATGCATTGTCATCCAAAATAAACGTGTCATCCAAATTTCAGCTCAATCGGTTAAAGATAACTGATTTAAAATTCAGTTGCAAGATTCCACCCGGACCCACATACATTGCAAGTTAATATAAAGCTTGTATCAAAATACTCGTGATTTTAGTTTGGGCGGAGGATTAGTCCAAAAACCTCACCACGTATCACCAAGAAGGAGGAGTGGGGTTAAATATGCAATAAAAACATCACGTGATTAATGGACGAGCCTTACCTGTATACTACCACCGGATCGAAACGCGACCTCAACTGAGAAGATCCGGCAAGAAACTCAGTGACCTGATTTTTTTTAATCGCCAAAACTTACTTCAAAAAATCAAAATCAAAATTTTTTTTATTCGTGTGGCCAAAAAGCACTTACAAATAGTCAGATTGTACCACCGGTTCGGAATGCTGCTTCCACTGAGAAGAGCCGGTAACAAACTCAATGGTTACTCTTTTCAAAATGATAATTGCGAGTAATACATTCTCAGGAGCAGCATTGCCATGAGAGCAGACAGCACGTTTGCCACAATACTAGAGAAGAATTATACTCACGGCAGTCTAATATTAAATACAAATATAATATTTACGCTTAGGAAGCTAGTACAGTAAGGTGCGTCTACTCCCATTTACAATGAAGGGATTATTCTAAACCACAGATGGTTATAGAAATAATTGCTTTGGTATGATGCCTTCAACGCAGTATTGGAGAGTAGGTAAGTCATTAAGAGGAAAATGGTTGGACCAGTTATAGAAATATGTAACGAACTTCAAATCATAGAGATATATAACGGAGATGCCCTGTCGACTCCGCCCTGCGGCAATTTTTTTTGAAACGTTTATATCAAATCCGCCATTGTCCTATGTAGTGGCCGTATACTACAGGTAGCTACAATACAGGATGTCAGATATACCTAAAAAAACCGGCCAAGTGCGAGGCGGACTCGCGCACGATGGGTTCCGTGCCATTATCTATAAAAACGGCAAAAAAATCACGTTTGTTATATGGGAGCCCCCTTAAATATTTATTTTATTATGATTTTTAGTATTTGTTGTTATAGCGGCAACAGAAATACATAATCTGTGAAAATTTCAACTAACTAACTATCACGGTTCATGAGATACAGCCTGGTGACAGACAGACGGACGGACGGACGGACAGCGAAGTCTTAGTAATAGGTTTCCCGTTTTACCCTTTGTGTACGGAACCCTAAAAAAATCCGCAGAACCATACGCAAGGCGTAGTTCTCTAGTTACTCTATGCTTTAAACACACAGGTACATATAGCTCCAGTGTAACATAACAGATAAAGTGAGAAGAGACTAGAATGGTTTGGGCATGTGATGAGAAGAGATGAGAAGCATGTGACTAAAAGAGTGATGTGTATGAATGTGGATGGATAGGATATATTTTAAGACGGGATTACTTTTTATTGTGTTTTTTACTTAACTTCTTACAATTTTTTTTTTTTAAATTTGACTTTTTATTTATTTCAATAAAAATAATCCAGACTGGATAAAATATTTTACACACACTAAACATAAGGCTAATTTTAAGTTCTCTGACCCCCACATTTTAAGTTCTCTGACCCCCACATTTTAAGTTCTCTGACACCCACATTTTAAGTTCTCTGACACCCACATTTTAAGTTCTCTGACCCCCACATTTTAAGTTCTCTGACCCCCACATTTTAAGTTCTCTGACCCCCACATTTCAAGTTCTCTGACTGATAGAGGTCCGGTATAAAAAAAAGAAAGGCAAATGATGATATAGCTCCAGTGTGTTGCCTTCACAGCTGCTTTTAATAATAATAATGATAAGATAATAATACGTTAGTGAGGCAACACACGCTACACTTTGACATTACATTTGTTTCCTTACCTCTAGTCTGTCCAAATTGAAGTCGGACTGTGACATTCTCTCCAAGGCTCTGTACGTCGTCAGCAATCTCCGCTTGATATAGTTCTGACGGACCTGACAATAACAACAAAATATTTATCATCACGCCATCCATACTATTACTACAGCCTTTTAACGTCCCACTGCTGGGCACGGGCCGCCCCTCAATGCGAGAGGGATTCAGGCCATAGTCCACCACGCTGGCCCAGTGCGGGTTGGCAGACTTCACACATCTATCGAGAACTAGTCAAGTTCCCTCAGACGTGCAGGTTTCCTCGCGATGTTTTCCTTCACTGTTTCATAGCAAGTGATAATCTCGGATGAAAATGAGATTCGCACATAAATGCCAGAGGTGCGAGCCGGGGTTTGAACCTGCACACTTTGAATGCAAGGCGTGCGTTCGACCACTCGGCTACCACTGCTCGACTAATGTTAACTTAAACTTTTTTAAAACAAGCTTTTATTTAATTGCCCTTAGTTTTCGTGTTCTCCTCAGCAAGCCCTTTCATTTGACACCCATACTGTGTTAGTGCAGAAACAATAACTATTCCGCCATCTTGGATGATCCGCCATATTGGAATTAGAATAACGTCACATAGCTAAGCATGCATTGTCATCCAAAATACGTCACACCAAGCCATGTCCAGTGCAAAACACTCGAAGTGACGTCATTTTCTCGACAAATCTGACAGTTGAAAGAAATAATAGTTATGTATGCACAGTCATGCTAGGGATGCAAGTCGTGTAGATTACCTTTCTATTGTCAGCGTGCGGCGCGCGCGGGGCCTGCACGCGCTGCGGAGACGGCAACTGGGACCCTCCCACTGAACACATTACAAATATATTATCACAATATACTACTAAAGCAGTACATAATATACTGGGTGTTTCAGAAGTCTGAAATAATACTTTGACGTTTGCATCAGTATCGGGTATACAACTGAATGGTATAGAAAATTTATCAAAATTCGACCATGTTTTTCCTAATATCTCGAGTCCTATGTAACATTTGAATGTTCTGTTTTGTAAATATTGGTAGTGACCCCTCTTATGTGTAGTTCACACTGCTGAATAGGGTTATGGATGTACCCAAAGGTCAGAACACGATACCTGTGACAATTATTCAAAGGTCTATAACTCAGAAACTATGATAGCTAGGTATAAACTGTCTTCACTAAGCATCCACATATGAGCTACCGTATATGTCCCCAAAGTATTACTTCGGCTTTCTGATACACCGTGTATATATACTAGCTGACTAGATTATCACTTGCTATGAAACGGTGAAGGAAAACATCGTGAGAAAACCTGCACGTCTATGGAAAGGCGTGTGAAGTTGACCAACCCGCACTGCGTCAACGTGGTGTACTATAGACTTCCCCCTTGCATTGAGGGGAGGGCTGATCCACAAGGCTACTAGTTATTAGCACCAGGAGTACATGAACTCGAGCTGGTAACCCGCACTGTGCCAGCGTGGTGGACTATAGCCCAAAAATCCCTCTCGTATTGAGGGAGAATGTGTCCGGTATAATGGCAATAGGCTCGCCCCCTATTACATTGGGACCAAAAATACATCGGCGAAGTGTGGGCGCACTGCAGTGCACCTCTGCCTACCCCTTCGGGGAATACAGGCGTGATGATGTATGAGTGTTGAGATGTTACCGGCCACCCAGGTGCTGCAAGATCTGGATGCTGCGTTCAGAGTGAGAGCCTCCAGCGCAGCGCAGAGACCAACCTCTGAAGTAGCACTGCACATAAAAAAAGATAAATTAATGTTAAAAAAAACTTTTCAAAAAACAACCTTTTATTTAATCGCCCTTAGTTTTCGTGTTCTCCACACCAAGCCCTTTCATTTGATACCCACACTGTGGTAGCGTAGAAAAAATAACTATTCCGCCATCTTGGATGATCCGCCATATTGGAATTAGAATGACGTCACATAGCTAATCATGCATTGTCATCCAAAGTAAGCGTGTACACCAAATTTCAGCTCAATCGGTTAAAGATAACTGATTTAAAATTCAGTTGCAAGATTCCACCCGGACATACGTACATTGCAAGTTAATATAAAGCTTGTAATATTTGTAGCTTTTTAGTGCACCTAGGTTTTTGAAGTCAAAAAATATTCAGATACTTTTTATGTGTGTTACCATCTGAGCGTGTGGAGGGCGGAGTCCCCGGGCGCCGCCACGTCGGCCGCGCTGAAGGAGCGCCGCAGCCCGAGCTGCCCGCACAGCGCCGCGCAGCCCGCCAGCAGCTCGCGCCACGTGTCCGCCGACTGCAGCGGCAGCGCCGACGACGGCCTCCTGTACACAAAGACAAATTATTTACTAGACTTATGCCACAGTATATGTTGATTATATCTCTTTCTCTCGTATGAAATAAGACAGAGAGCGACTGAGCCAATCCGTGACAGAGGTCTTGTCTTGACCTCTGTAATCTGAACCCCTTCTAATCCGAACACCTCTGTAATACGATCGCCCCATCCCCGCTCGCGTTTACGGTACAGTTCATGCACTCCTGGTACTAATAACTAGTAGCCTTGTCGATCAGCCCCCCCCTTCAATGCAAGGGGAAGTCCATAGTGCGCAGTACGTAGTGCGCAGTGCGGGTTACCAGCTCGAGTTCATGTACTCCTGGTACTAATAACTAGTAGCTGTGTGGATTAGCCCTGCCCTCAATGCAAGTGGGGACCTTAACACTATTGAAATAATACTCACTTCAACAATTTGCTGTCAGGATTAGGGCTGGCAACCCTCAATGATGGATCAGGACCTTGGCCGGCCTATAACATAGATACAAAACCAATTTTATTAAAAAACTAGCTGTGCCCGCGACTTCGCCCGCGTGGACTTTAGGGAGATTACCCGGAAATATGGGTATTATGTTTTTCCCGCGGAACCCTAATGCTTTTTCTAAAATTAAAGTAGCCTAAGTTACGCCTTGGAACGTCAGCTATGTGTCAGTGAAAGTCCCATTGAAATCGGTTCAGCCGTTTAGAAGTTTACCTCAAACAAACAGACAGACAGACAAAAAATTTTAAAATTGCGTTTTCGTTATAGGTATCGTAGGTATATACTTTCATACGCATTTGGTAAAAAAGTGTTATTTTGAGATTACAAACAGACACTCCAATTTTATTTATTTGTATAGATGGATGTATGGATGACTTGACAATCTTTATATATTTAATTTCTATAGTAAAAGTCACAAAACCAGCTACAAATTTTGCTTGTGGTGTCTTTGGTATTTCATTGTAGAAAGAGCTTTTTGCATGTGTCAATATGGTTGGTTTGATCTGTCCAGGATCTACCCCAGTCTTGGTGTAACTGGTACCATCCCCAGTCCATTATACAGTACCCATAGTACAAGCTTTGCTTAGTTTGGGATCATACGATGAGAATGAACAGTCTGTTGATATCAAGTGTACCTCTGCCTATGCTTGCAAGGAATACAGGCATGATGTTCACGCACCTTGCAAGCGAGGAGTCTGAGGACCCTGGCATCGGAAGCGGCGGAGGACACGCTGAATAGTGACAGCTCGGTGGTGACGGACTCGTGTGACGGAGAGCGAGCCACGCCGCCGCCGCGCCACGCCTCGGGCGCACACATCTCGACTGAAAACACCACAACAACCATTTTGTCAGCTGCAGGCTCAGCACGACCATGTGAATATAAGACTCAACAAGCCACAATCAGCGTGAAATTACAAAAAAATTTATACGATTCTGGAAGCTACCAAATATGCCAAATAGGTTTGACATTGTTAAGAAGTTACCACGGAACATTTCACCAGCTTTTTCAGGGTAAGAGGCGTATATATCCGCTGGTAGAGTCCTACTACTACTATTACTACAGCCCTTTTAACGTCTCACTGCTGGGCACGGGCCTCCCCACAATGCGAGGGGGATTCGGGCCATAGTCCACCACGATGGCGGGTTGGCAGACTTCACACATCTATCGAGAACTAATCAAGTACCCTCAGACGTGTCAGGTTTCCTCACGATGGTAGATTCTTACTACTCCTAAATGCTTTGTGGGTATCTAAGCAGAAAAATATTTTATTTGCATAAATCATTTAATGTACACACATATATAACACCTGTATACTTCAAATGGGTCGGCAGAGGTGCACTGATGTTATATAAGAGGTTGTATATATTAAAAAGTACGTAAAACATAAGCTTTTCGTAGTTTTAAGTCGATCACAAAAACAACAACAAAACCTTTTTAATGTAATTACCGTTGATGGTTGGATCCACGGCGGCTGGTTTATTCACTGTGATCACTAAAAACTGTTTATTGGATAGTAAATCACTATTTCAATGTTCAACGAACAATAATATTGCCAATATTTCGCAAAACTACACTGCTTTATTTTCATCAATGGCCGGGATATAACCTGACCAATTGAAGAAAATATAGGATAGTGGGGTGCGTTCTAAACATTTAAAATTTTATTGTAATAATTAAAATTTGAAAAATGGATAAATATTTTTTTGTTATCGCTTTATAGATTTTATGTTAAAATATTGAACAAAACTTTTCATCTTACGAAGTAACGAAGATATATAAACTATAAAAAAAAATCCGATAGTTTAAAATTTAATACTCGCTATATATATTTTTAAATTGTGTTTCGGAACGTGTCTAAAAATATTACAGTTCAAATTTAGTAGGTTTATAAATCTGACTAAAGCATTTGAAATTGAGTAACAATAACCTGTATTACGTATCACCTGTAATACGATAAACATAGGATATATATAATTACTGATTCGTTAAACTGCACTGAAATAAGATTATCATAAGTAATAAATAAAACAACGTCAAGATTATTGTAACCTTACCAAATCAAATAGACGATTTATGAATCGTAACCATTTCAATTTGGTTACTTATTAATATTTATGTTTTAGTAGCGACATCTAGTCGCGTATTAAAGACTTACGTCACCAAATACAATTGTTGTCAACAGATGTCACAGGAAGCTTAATTGAATTCAAAAGTATTTAATTTGACTTATGAAAAAGATAATTAAATTTTATTTAATCTATACACGTCCCAACAAATTGAGTATTTAATTAGCGCAACGATAAAAAATAGATTGGTTGATCGACTAATCGTACAGTTTGTTGAGCGACGGGATTGCGTACCGTAGATATTTTTAACTTACCCCTTCTCCCCCATACTCCTCTACTTTTGGGGGAGGTAACAGGTAAACCGGCGAGTAATAATAAATACAAGTTTATAAATTTTTCCACCCTATTAAGAGAAACGTGAAAACGGAAATAGCATACTTACACCTTGCCACGTGCCTTTAGGATATTAAGAACGTGTATTGATTCGACATAAATTCGTGGAATGGTTATTGAAATATTACATGGAAAAAATTATAATCTTATAAGCTAAAAGCTTAAATATCAATAAATCTTCCATTCATTTAGTACAGCCATTTTATTTACTACTATATCATCACGCTTGAATTCCCCGAAGGGGTAGGCAGAGGTGCACTGCAGTGCGCGCACTCTTTGCCGATGTATTTTGGTCCCAATGTAATAAGGCCGCGAGCCTATTGCCATTATACCAGAGTTTACTGGACACATTTTCTTTCAATACGAGGGAGCTGTCTTGCAGCAATATTTTTAATAATACTTTCAGTCTTTGACAGTTAACACAGTAGAATTCACAGTCAGTCAGTACAGATTTAAATAACTAACATATAATAAAACCATTGAAAAATCATTTGAAACGTTTAATATTAGTAGGTATCGGGAATTTTGTTTTATGCATGTCCGCTGACACGCGCACGGTGAAGGAAAACATCGTGAGGAAACCTGCACGTCTGGGGAACTTGTCTAGTTCTCGATAGATGTGTGAAGTCTGCCAACCCGCACTGGGCCAGCGTGGTGGACTATGGCCTGAATCCCCCTCGCATTGAGGGGAGGCCCATGCCCAGTAGTGAGACCTTAAAAGAGCTGTAGTTAGCATGTCCGCTATTCTGAGGGGTTCGTTATTAAACTTTGCGTATAGAAAGAAATATCATCCATTCAATTATCGCACGTAAATATTGTAAAATCGATGGCAAAAACGATTGTATGGATTCCATAAGATTCCGTATATCGAGGGGTGCAAGGCTATATGACTTAAGCGACACTTTTGGGCGATACTGACGTATATACATATTTGGAATCAGCTCATTATTCTGCGTGGAATGAGTATATTCTTCTGTAAAGTTAAAAAAATGACGTTTTAGTGAAATAGCCTTTCACCCCTCGATTTCATTGTCAAAGAGAATAAAAATCACTACGTTTAATCATTGTAGTTGGTCTCTACCATAATATGAAAATTATTATTATTACGAATCAATGAATAATGTATCTATTTTGACCGGATGTCGAATCGCGTTGATAAAAGTCAAATTGTATACGTAAAACTCGTAACGGAATCTTAAAATTAATGGACATAACAATAAGTAGGTATGTATATGTACATACTATCGTAGCGTTTAAGGCCGGTTCCTATAATCAAGGTACGCTTCGTTTAATTACCGTTTACTTTTCAACCAGACGTTCAGTTAAAATATAAATCTTCTTTTTTAACGAAATAGAGTTAAATTATTATAAAAAAAAAATTGGAACAAAATAACAGAGAAGCCAAAAATAACAATAAAAACGTTGACATTTGCGAAAGTTACAAACTGTGTTGCAATGTCAGCGCCCATATCCCTAAAATGCGTGAGTTACAAATGGCTCCATACATGAAAACAATATAATAATAAAAATATTAATATATATAGGAAATAAGATGAGGAATGGCTCCACCGTCGGTTAGCGCAGTGGTGGACAAACTTTCATAATGGGGGGCCAGAAAGTTAATTAATAATAAGAAATTTTAGAGGAGGGCCAGAATTATAACAATAAATTAATGGTAAAAAAACTTTTTAAATACAAGCTTTTATTTAATTGCCCTTAGTTTTCGTGTTCTCCTCAGCAAGTCCTTTCATTTGATATCCATACTATGGTAGTGCAGAAAAAATAACTATTCCGCCATCTTGGATGATCCGCCATATTGGAATTAGAATGACGTCACATAGCTAAGCATGCATTGTCATCCAACATAAGCGTGAATACCAAATTTCAGCTCAATCGGTTAAAGATAACTGATTTAAAATTCAGTTGCAAGATTCCACCCGGACATACATTGCAAGTTAATATAAAGCTTGTAATAAATGCATTATGTGTTAAACTGTACTAAGTAGAATCTACTAAATATAATTATTGCGAAAAAAAAAATAGAAAGCCTAATACTATTCATGTCGAAGGACCGTCAGCAGGCCGGACCGCGGGCCGTACTTTTCCCATCACTGGGTAAGCCAGTGTCAATCAAATTCAATAAATAACAGTTGTACGCAAAATACATATTTCGAAAAGGCCATTCCGAAGTTAGACGCCAACGGGAATCGAACCCGGTACAGTGAGCAGAGCTGCATCAACACCGAGCAGTCAGCAACTGCATTCACTATGCGATTAGTAAGAAATCGTGGCTACTTGGCGATCCTCTACGATTTTAAAATTAAAAACCAAATCTTGAGTGTGTGCGTGCATCTGTCTATGTGTGGATAATCGCTTACATAATACATAAGGAGTATGTTTGTATACGCTTTGTAGTTGTGTGCGTTATCGGTGAAGCGGTGTGTGTAAGACGGAATATTGTGGATTAAAAGATTATTTTTATTTATTTTGTCTATTGCATTTAACGTAAGGGTGCAAGTTCCTATGCTCGCACCTCTGAAATAATTTTCATGTGCGAATGTCATTCAAAGTCAAATCATTTATTTTGTATAGGCCTATGGGGGCACTTACAAATTGTCAAGTTTACTAAGTAAAAAAGTCATTCAATTCTAAGTTCAAAATTCAAAGTCTAAGTCATTCAACAATGAGTACCACTTGCTGAACGGTGAAGGAAAACATCGTGAGGAAACCTGCACGTCTATAGAAAGGCGTGTGTCAACCAACCCGCACTGGGCCAGTGTGGTGGACTATGGCTCAAAAATCTCCCTCGTATTGAGGGGGAATGTGCCCGGTATAATGGCAATAGGCTCGCCCCCTATTACATTGGGACCAAAATACATCGGTGAAGTGTGGGCGCACTGCAGTGCACCTCTGCCTACCCCTTCGGGGAATACAGGCGTGATGATGTATTATTACAGATAAAATTTAAAAAAAATGTATTTTCGTTATAGGTATCGTATATACTATCTTATGCATTTGAAACGGACAGACACTCCAGTTTTATTTATTCGTGTTGATTTCGTGAGAAAGTTTTAC
Organism: Ptilodon capucinus; assembly: GCA_914767695.1. Taxonomy (NCBI): domain Eukaryota; kingdom Metazoa; phylum Arthropoda; class Insecta; order Lepidoptera; family Notodontidae; genus Ptilodon; species Ptilodon capucinus. The sequence continues at coordinate 4,966,831 of OU611837.1, forward strand.
TTATTTGGTATACTACTACAGCCCTTTTTAACGTTCCACTGCTGGGCACGGGCCTCCCCTCAATGCGAGGGGGATTCAGGCCATAGTCCACCACGCTGGCCCGGTGCGGGTTGGCAGACTTCACACATCTATCGAGAACTAGTCAAGCTCCCTCAGACGTGCAGGTTTCCTCACGATGTTTTCCTTCACCGTTTCTTAGCAAGTGATAATCTCGGATGAAAATGAGATTCGCACATGGAACCCAGAGGTGCGAGCCGGGGTTTGAACCTGCACACTTTGATTGCAAAGCGTGCGTTCGACCACTCGGCTACCACTGCCGTCACTTATGTGGTATAGAAAAGTAATAATATTATTTATGGTAGGTAGTTCCACATTATGCTGTCTCGCCGCTCGGGTATTGTACTTGATTGTGGAGCGCGTGTTGGCGAGCGGAATGCAAACTAAATTGTCCAGGGTTCACACTCGGGCTGGTTATTATTATTATTATTACTTTGTTATTATTTGGAAGAAAGGACAAATTGCCATTTTTTTCAATTTTCTTAAATAGCTATTGAAAATCGAAATTCTTAAATAGAAAAAGATTTAAGTCACTGTGTAAGAATATTAAAAAAAAACAAATGCTGCTGTCTGCAGTATTTTCATAAATTATTTTTAAAAAAACTACAACATTTTTTTTATAAATTTCCGATAGACCAAATATATAATTTTATAAAAAAAATACACTATTATTAATGTGTTAATCTTTATATTATTAATCTGATGTTACGAGGCGACCCAAACAATGCTAGCTAAGATTTAAAAAAACACTTTAACATTTAACAAAAGCAATAAAAAACATAGCTGTTCTATACTGAATTTAAAAACGGAATACCCATCACGTCAAACGCGTTGTCTAAACATATATGAACAACGCTTACTGGGGACAGTTTAAATTTAAATATCGAATATTTAAGACTAATATTTGAATAACGCACACTGCGGCGTCCAATTTTTTGGCATAGCAAAACGAACTGTATTGACATATAATAAATAAATAAATACAATAAAAAGCCTTTATGGTTTAACTTAGTCTACGTTATATACAATGTTTTCCTACGTGCCAAGAGTTACTTATTTATCTAAATTATTGACTTATATACTATTGACCTTAATATTAATATGTTATTAACTAATTAAACCCTAAATATCTGTTTTAATGGTCGGCAAACGATTTTCTTTTGTTTTTAATCTTCAACTTGTCTTCCGACAAAGGCCTCCTCTAAAGATCTCCATTCTGTCTTATTCTTTGCTGTTCGAGTCCATGAGTATTGACATATAGACAAAGTTAATTCTACAATGAAATTACACTGACAGCGCCAGCCAATTTTGTCGCGTGGGAGCGTGGCTTTTATCCATCGAGATAGAGACTACCCATATAGACCCCACTCTTCGTAATGCTCTGCGGCGATTTTTTTGAAAGTATTAACGGTTTATATGAGATCAACCACCTTAGTCTTAAGATCAAGTAAGTACGTACTATGTGATTCAAATGAGAATAGGATCGACTGTGCGCCATATTGTGACGTGAAAAACGAATTATGACTTTAAATAATAGACTAAGACAATTAACTACTAATTTAACCTTTTTATTTAAATTCAATGAAAGACTATTAGTTATTGATATGCAAATAAGTTTTTTCGCAAATCATACTTTTCAAGTGACATTTGACAGATATAGGTTATTGACATTTCTATTCTTATTTGGATCACATAGTACCCATATAGACCCCACTCTTTGTAATGCTCTGCGGCGATTTTTTTTTAAGGGTAATAATGGTTTATATGAGATCCTCCATCTTAGTCTTTAAGTGTCAAACAATCAAAACTAATATGGCGGATAATTTACCGCAGCGCGGGCTCCTTATTACTATACTACCATGCTTTTACCACGAACATTTAATTTTTATGCATATTGACCCGAAGTTCGTTTTGGTATTGGAAAATATTTAGACGCGCGAACATTGACGCCCATGTGGTACGGGGGCTTAAATATATTGTTTATGCTCCTTTTTTTGTCTAATAAATAATCAATGGATTGTTTTTCCAACGAATTCAGGTTTTAAGTAAAACAAAGCTTCTACCCGCGACTTCGTCCGAGTATACTTCGACCCAATATCGTTATATATTAGACCCTATATGTTATTCTGATGTATAAACAATAATACTGTAAAGTTTTTTCAAACATGAAACCACAATCATAAACTTTCACATTTATATTTTTTTTATGAATGAAATGATATTTAATGGATTGGAATGACTGCACCTGCCGTTAGCGGGTATTTCAGCCAGTGTCAAGCATTTAATAACAAGAGCGAATTCAATAAATACAAATATGTAATTAAAAATGGGTGATGAATGTGATAAAGATGGCTGATGATCATAATTTGTAATATTAGTAGAATTATTAAAAAAATAATAAGAATTGTTTTTGGAAATTGACAGCCCTGTACTTTATATCAGTGCACACACGCACGATATTATCCGGACGCACACACACAGGTGCATCTAACGAATTAGGGTCGGCTCTATTCGACGCTAGCTGTCAAGGTGTACAAGTAACATAACATGATTTTTCTGGGAAAATTAATATTTGACTTGAAATTAAGAAAAAATACAATTTATTCATCCATCCCAATTAATTTTATCTTTATGTAAATACAATAACGATTATATAAATCATGTTCTTTATACAATTATCTATGCATCTATACAAATAAATAAAATTGGAGTGTCTGTTCCTAATATCAAAATAACACTTTTTTACCAAATGCGTATGAAAGTATATACCATACCTATAACGAAAACGCAATTTTAAAATTTTTGTCTGCCTGTCTGTTTGTTTGAGGTAAACATCTAAACGGCTGAAACGATTTCAATGGGATTTCACTGACAGATAGCTGACGTCCCAAGGCGTAACTTAGGCTACTTTAATTTTAGAAAAAGCATTAGGTTTCCGCGGGAAAAACATAATACCCATATTTCCGGGTAATCTCCCTAAAGTCCACGCGGGCGAAGTCGCGGGCACAGCTAGTTCATTATAAACCATCTATAGTATTATTTTAACCGACTTTCAAAAGGAGGAGGTTCTCAATTCGATTGGTATTTTTTTTTTCGTACAATTAATTTTTATCAATACCTATATAGATAAATAACAACTTACTGTAAATTTCAAATTTTTATTTTTCAAATTTCATTTTATTTAAGTATAAATCAATTGAAGAGTACAGGCAAATAACAGGGAATGTCATAATTAATCAATTTTGAGAGAAAACAATTTGAAAATTCAACTATTCTAACAATTCTATAGTATGGCCATAAACAAAACTGAATTTTTGGCGCCATCTGTTAACTTTTTTTTTAAATTCTATTGATTAGAATTCAAAATACGTAACACAAAATATGATTCTTTAAAAAAAAAGTGACATTACCTGTTATTTGCCTGTACCCTTCAATTAGGTTTGTTGCGTGTTTAAATTAAGTTGTATGTTATGACAGCGGCTTGAGTGGTTTGAGCGAAGTCCGCTCGCCTGACTGGACCGGATGGTTACAGGTTCAATTCCCGTTTGAGGCAAATTCGGATATCCTTTCAGGTATTTTCCCCAGACTGGGTGTAACTGGGATCACCCCCAGTCCATTGTACGGTACCCATAGTACAAGCGTTGCTTAGTTTGGATTATACGATGAGTATGTGTTGTCTGGTAATATCTACTATTTCGATTTCTTCTGTTTTGAGCAACACAATTAAGTTTTTTTCCCAAAATTGTTATTTCAAATACTTACTACGCGATTCAAATGAGAATAGGATCGACTCTGCGCCATATTGTGACGAACGAAAACGAAATATGACTTTAAATAGGTAATTAAATATTATATTAAAACAATGTACTACCAATTTAACCTTTTTATTTAAATTTGATGTAAGACTTATTATTATTGATATGCAAATAAGGTTTTTGCAAACCATACTTTTCAAGTGACATTTGACAGATATAGGTTATTGACATTCCTTTTCTTATTTGGATCGCATAGTACAGTGTTTTAAGTAAGTAACCAAGTAACTAATATAATAGACAGTAAATATGAATATAGATAACTAAATCATCATAATCAATATACATTTTATATTAAAAAAGTAAAGTTTCCTTGAATATTCGTGTTCATAAGTCATAACCTTATTGTAAATACAATTTTTTTTTGCTCTTTAAAAAAGTTACGTTTCTGACTTTATCGGTTCCACTTTCCGGCGGTTACCCGTTTTTTTATCATGTGCTAGGTGTCCTTACGTTGCGACTTCACATTGTTTAGACGATATTTTATACGAAAAACACACATAATAACATTATTTTTATATATTTTCTTCCATACAAATAGTAGATTTTAGTTATTTTTCGTTTTGCATAAAATAGGTTGATTATTTTTGTCATATATAGAGAATATGCGGCAAATATAACCACCTCGACATTGCTTTTAAGAAAAAAAAACTTCCTTTTTTAAAAAAGGAAGTTTTTTTTTCTTAATTATGATGTTAATGAATGAAAATGATGATATTTTAATGGAATAAGATGAGGAATGTCTCCACCTGCGTTTAGCGGGTATTTCAGCCAGTGTCAAGTAATTAATAGCAAGGGCAAATTCAATAAATACACAAATACACAAAAATGGATGAAGACAGTGATCTATTGTTGCTTCAATAGTAACGGTCACTTTTTGTTGACACATTTGTTACTAAGTCAACATTAAGTCACAAAAACTGAAAGAATAATATTTAAAAAAGTCATATTTTGCACTGACAGATTTTGTACTAAGCGACATTTTTCTTAGATTTTGTACTAAGCGACATTTTTTCTTAGAAGTTGTACTAAGCGACCGTTTATGACAGATTTGTACTAAGTGACAGTTTTTGACAGATTTGTACCAAGCGACAGTTTTTGACAGATTTGTACTAAGCGACAGTTATCTCAAAATTCGAAAGTAATATTAACAACTATGCTATGAGAGAGGTATTCAGTTTTGTTAGACGAGTTTTCAGGCTTCAGACTGCATTATCATAAATATTGAATGTTTAACGTGATTTCTGGAGCTTAGAAGAGGTCGTACATTGTTCGGTCACCCATCCATATTACAGTCAAGCCGGACGTTCAACACCACGACCTTCTCGACGCCTATTATCGATTTAATTGAAAAAAAATGTCACTTGATGGTAAAAATATTATCTTTCACGGGGAACTGTTGGTTGTGTGTGTTCGTATCGTAGTGTGCGCGTGTATTCACACACACGCGCGTAATTTGTTGATCTCTAAAGGTAGGGTTGTCAACAATATCGTGGGAACGGCTTTTTGACCTAAGCGACATTTTTTTAACTTCACCAGAGAGTATACTCATTCGATGCAGAAAAATTAACTGATTCCAAATATGTATATAAGTCAATATCGCCCAAAAGTGTCAAATAACATTACATCCCTTCAACATTATATAATAATACAGCCCTTTTAACGTGCCACTGCTGGGCACGGGCCTCCCCTCAATGCAAGGGGGATTCACACAAAAATTGTTTCTACCTATGTCCGTTATAGACTTTGTAACCATCCAACCGATGTGCCCCAGCCGGTTTCCTTAGAAAGGAAGATGCCTTAGATCACGGTTCCACCAAGACCTGGACAAATTTCGAGAAGGCACTGTCTTAAATTTGTCACTGGCGGGAATCGAGGCAAGCGGATGTCAATTTATGTATGGATAGTTTTCAAATAAATTGTACAAGTTTCTAACCGCGACTTCGTCCGCGCACACTTCACGGATTATTCAATATCGTTATAAATAGCCTACATATTATTCAGCCCCCTTAGCATGACCGCGTAGACTGAAGTTTTATCTCTTTCATCTGTCAGATTTGTTGAGAAAATGACGTCACATTTGACTTTATGTACTGGACATGGCTCAGTGTGACGTAATTTTCTCGACGAATCGGACAGTTGAAAGAGATAAAATTTATGTCACACGGTCATTGTACAGGGCCTGATGTATAAAGAATAATACTATAAAGTTTTATCAAAATCCGTTCAGTGGTTTTTGCGTTAAAGAGTGACAAACATCCATCCATACACACATTTATAATATTAGCAGGAATTTAATACCATGCCCCTAGTTAAAAAACAAAACGCCTTCGTTAATGTGACATTATTAACATCAATTATAATAATCGGCAGCCCTGAGCGCGCACACACTGACACACAGATTATATGTACACACACCCACACACCCATGGAGGTATGAAACCGAATGCTTGTCAAACTAAATGGATACGGGGAGTAGAGATGTGAATTATCACAAAAAGTATTATCGATAAAACTAATATTAATCGATATAATTTGTTACACAACAAAAACAACGGAATATGTAATAATCTACTGTACGTGTATATGTCACTGAACTCCTCCTAAACGGCTGGACCGATTTCAATTAATTATTTTGTATGCGTTTGGCGCCCTGGATGGTTTAGACCACAGATCACTACTTCCCACTGCTGGGCAAGGGCCTCCCCTCAATGCGAGGGGATTCAGGGGCCAGTGTGGTGGACTATGGCCTGAATCCCCCTTGCATTGAGGGGAGGCCCGTGCCCGGCAGTGGGACGGTTTAGACTCACAATTGTACCCGGTAGGTGGCGCTGCTTTTGAATGTCACTAATTCTAAGGCGGTACGAAGTTCGCCCGGTCAGCTAGTAATAACATAAATTTCGCCAGACAGCACTTACTCATCATATGATCCCAGACTAAGCAACGCTTGTACTATGGCAACCGTACGATGGACTGGGGGCGACCCCAGTTACACATCAACGCTATCAACCTCTTCGACAGGTATGCTCTCCTGGTACTTTGATTTGTATAAACAAATATAGCCAGACAACACATACTCATCATATGATACCAAACTAAGCAACGCTTGTACTATGGGTACCGTACAATTGACTGAAGGCGATCCCAGTTCCAAACAGACCTATATGCTTAGCATGACCATGTACACATAAGTTTTCTCTCTTTCAACTGTCAGATATGTCGAGAAAATGACGTCACACCGAGCCATGTCCAGTACAAAAAGCTCGAATTATAGATGATGTCTATCTTGCGAGACTTTCGCCGGAGGTGGTATTAAGGGGCGGATATCACAGCGACACTAGAAAGGAAATCCTTACTAAGCAACAAAAAATCATAAAATGAGTTAATCAAAACAATGTACAAAAATCTGTCCGTTTGAATGAATATATAATAATAATACATAATCACGCCTGTATTCCCCGAAGGGGTAGGCAGAGGTGCACTGTAGTGCGCCCACACTTCGCCGATGTATTTTGGTCCCAATGTAATAGGGGGCGAGCCTATTGCCATTATACCGGGCACATTCTCCCTGAATACGAGGGAGATTTGGGCCATAGTCCGCCACACTGGCCCAGTGCGGGTTGGTGAACTTCACACGCCTTTCTATAGACATGCAGGTTTCCTTCACCGTTATTGAATATACATATATAAAACTCATTTTACGTCTTTTTGTCGTTTAGTAAGGATTGCCTTTCAAGCATCGATAAAGTTTTATATCGATATACGAGGTCACACCTCTATTGTGTACTTATGTTCTCACATATTATTATTAGTAAAGTATTGATAAACCCCAGTTCACATTAGAGCTACCTACTGTAGTTTAAGCGATAATTTTATACTAGTTCTTAGGGTTCCGTACCCAAAGGGTAAAACGGGAACCCAATTACTGAGACTACGCTGTCCGTCCGTCTGTCTGTCACCAGGCTGTATCTCATGAACCGTGATAGTTAGAGAGTTGAAATTTTCACAGATGATGTATTTCTGTTGCCGCTATAACAACAAATTCTAAAAAACAGAATAAAATAAATATTTAAAGGGGCTCTCATACAACAAACGTGATTTTTTTGCCGTTGTTTATAGATAATGGTACGGAACCCTTCGTGCGCGAGTCCGACTCGCACTTGGCCTTTTTTTTTTGTGACATAAACTATAGTCGTCAATATGTCAGAGGTCCGTTTTTGACAGCCAGTTATGACATTAGAATGTAATTTAACATATAAGTATCAAAAACGGACCTCTGACATATTGACGAGTATAGTTTATGTCACAAAAAAAACCGACCAAGTGCGAGTCGGACTCGCGCACGAAGGGTTCCGTACCATTATCTGTAAAAACAGCAAAAAAATCACGTTTGTTGTATGGGAGCCCCCTTACATATTTATTTTATTCTGTATTTTATTTTATAACGGATATTTTCCTTCACCGTTTCATAGCAAGTGATAATAAAACACACAAAAATGTTTCTACCTATGTCCGTTATAGACTTTGAAACCATATTAATGCGGTCAATAAGACCGTAATAATGGTTTGTAGCACGCTTACAAACAGCAATCTTATCTGGAGACGCCGCCAAGATAAATTAACGACAATTCAATTAGTAAGTATTATTAATTATCATGTTTTTAATTAAGATACTTTTTTACCATCAACTCTTCTGTAGCAATGTTTTAAATATTACCATCTTTATCACTGTCATCATCCATTTTGATTTATAATGTGTATTTATTGAATTTGTCCTTGATAATAATTACGTGACACTGGCTGAAATACCCGCTAAACGCAGGTGGATTCATCCCTCATCTTATTCCATTATATATCATCATTTCGTAAAAAAAAGAAGAAGAAGAATCAGTTGTTGCCAGTTAAATCAGTAGAAAGAAAATGCGGAGAATGCGCGAGCGGTCCCGCGCCCCCCATTACTAGCCGAGGAAGGCGGAGTATCATGTGGTTTTTATTCGGTAGTGGCAACTCTTGTTGCTGAGCCCGACATATCCCGTTCGTTCCCCTTAGCGAGCGGGGATGCGTAAATGCATTTTCCACATGTAAAAAAAAAAAAAAAAGTAGAAAATATGTCAAAAATTTTCAGTTACTGTTAAAATAACAATACTTTAAGGCCGGTCTGGCAACAATGTTTTAAATATTACTCTCAGTTTTTAACCGACTTCAAAAAGGAGGAGGCACGACCCGTTTTTCTTTTTACAAGCTTTATATTACCTTGCAATGTATGTCCGGGTGGAATCTTGCAACTGAATTTTAAATCAGTTATCTTTAACCGATTGAGCTGAAATTTGGTATACACGCTTATTTTGGATGACAATGCATGCTTAGCTATGTGACGTCATTCCAATTCCAATATGGCGGATCATCCAAGATGGCGGAATAGTTATTTTTTCTGCACTACCACAGTACGGGTACCAAATGAAAGGGCTTGCCGAGGAGAACACGAAAACTAAGGGCAATTAAATAAAAGCTTGTTTTTGAAAAGTTTTTTTACCATTGATTTATTTACAGTTAACTCAGTAGAAAATATGTCAACATTTGACAGTTAGTATTAAACCAAAATCAGTATTAAGCAGTGGTAGCCGAGTGGTCGAACGCACGCCTTGCAATCAAAGTGTGCAGGTTCAAACCCCGGCTCGCACCTCTGGGTCTATGTGCGAATCTCATTTTCATCCGAGATTACCACTTGCTATGAAACGGTGAAGGAAAACATCGTGAGGAAACCTGCACGTCTGAGGGAACTTGACTAGTTCTCGATAGATGTGTGAAGTCTGCTAACCCGCACTGGGCCAGCGTGGTGGACTATGGCCTGAATCCCTCTCGCAATGAGGGGAGGCCCGTGCCCAGCAGTGGGACGTTAAATGGGCTGTAGTAGTAGTATTAAATTAAAAATACTTTAAAAGGTGGTGGTAAAACCCCTGAAGAGATAAGGTGACGTTTTGAATCAACATCGTATTATTACGATGACTACAATCAACCTATGCTTCGAACAGACTTCGGAATTTTATAGACACCGCGTTCTGGAGCACGATTTTCGTTTGACATCAATCTCTATTCGAAAAATGTCAAAACAAACCGTGTAATTGGTCGTATTTTTAGGGATACCCATAGGGTAAAACGGGAACCCTTTTACTAAGACTTCGCTGTCCGTCCGTCTTTAACCAGGCTGTATCTCATGAACCGTGATAGTTGGAGAGTTGAAATTTTCACAGATTACGTATTTCTGTTGGATGAATTGATGAACAACGAGTAGTAATATCACAGTGGGAGCTTTATTTGTCTATTTATTTACTAGCTGTGCCCGCGACTTCGCCCGCGTGGACTTTAGGGAGATTACCCGGAAATATGGGTATTATGTTTTTCCCGCGGAACCCTAATGCTTTTTCTAAAATTAAAGTAGGGTACTGCTGGGCACGGGCCTCCCCTCAATGCGAGGGGGATTCAGGCCATAGTCCACCACACCATAGACTTCACACATCTATCGAGAACTAGACAAGTTCCCTCAGACGTGCAGGTTTCTTCACGATGTTTTCCTTCACCGTTTCATAGCAAGTGATAATCTCGGATGAAAATGAGATACGCACATAAATCCCAGAGGTGCGAGCCGGGGTTTGAACCTGCACACTTTGATTTGCAAAGCGTGCGTTCGACCACTCGGCTACCACTGCAATATATGTATATATATATATATATTATGTTAGATAAATATATACTATACTAATGAGATGATTCTGCTAACATGTTTTCAGTTATGTGTTCGCGAGTTCCCTTTTTGAAGGCGAAGCGATTCTTTGCCATCCTAATTTCAGGAGAATGATTATTCCAAAGAAGAATGGATTGCACGAGGAAAGAAGAGTGAATAAAGTTACAACGGTGAATCGGACACTCAAGAAGACGATTCTGGGAAGAGCGAAGATTTCTACAGTGATTGGAACTTTTTTTCTTTTTTTTTTTTAACGAAATGAGCGAAATGATGATATTTAATGGAATAAGATGAGGAATGGCATCACCTGCGACTAGCGCGAGTATTTCGCCAATGTCAAGTAATTAATAGCAAGGACAAATTCAATAAATACACATTATAAATAAAAATGGATAATGACAGTGATAAAGATGGCGGATGACTCTGATTGGAACTTAGATATTACCTTTCCGCAATAGTTGACTGTTTGTTATGTCAAATTTTGTTGTATTTTAATAACGTTTGGCAAAATCATCGACTAAATACGATGGAGGCCGTATCTTTTTAAAAAGTGAAGTGAAGTGTGAACTTGACGTTTACGTAAGTCATTTAATCTATATTAAGACAAAATAAAGTACACAATGGAGTCATCCGCCATCTTTATCACTGTCATCATCCATTTTTATTTATAATGTGTATTTATTGAATTTGTCCTTGCTATTAATTACTTGACATTGGCGAAATACTCGCGCTAGTCGCAGGTGATGCCATTCCTCATCTTATTCCATTAAATATCATCATTTCGCTCATTTCGTTATAAAAAAAAAAAAAAAAAGGACACAATGATATTCTAGTATCATTGAAAGTACAATAAATAATTCAGCCATTTTGGTGTAAAAAAAAATTTAACGTCATTTTTTTTTTTTTTTTTAGGTGTCTGTACTTTATATCGAGGGGTGCAACTGCAAGGCTATTTGATTTAAGCGCCATTTTATTAACTTTACAGGAGAGCATACTCCTTCGACGCAGAAAAAATCGCTGATTCCAAACATGTAAAGTCAATATCGCTCAAAATTGTCGTTCAGGTCAAATAGCCTTTCACCTATATGATCATTAATAACTACAGCCCTTTTTAATGTCCCACTGCTGGACACGGGCCTCCCCTCAATGCGAGTGGGATTCAGGCCATAGTCCACCACGCTGGCCCGGTGCGGGTTGGCAGACTTCACACATCTATCGAGAACTAGTCAAGTTCCCTCAGACGTGCAGGTTTCCTCACGATGTTTTCCTTCACCGTTTCATAGCAATATGATCATTGTCTACACCAAAAGACTGCCTAACAACTCTACAACATATTCTTCAATTACATCATCACACATCATCACGCCTGTATTCCCCGAAGGGGTAGGCAGAGGTGCATTGTAGTGCGCCCACACTTCGCCGATGTATTGTGGTCCCAATGTAATAGGGGGCGAGCCTATTGCCATTATACCGGGCACATTCCCCCTGAATACGAGGGAGATTTGGGCCATAGTCCACCACGCTGGCCCAGTGCGGGTTGGTGAACTTCACACGCTATAGAAAGTTATAGACGTGCAGGTTTCCTCACGATGTTTACCTTCACCGTCCAGCAAGTGGTAATCATTGTTGAAAATGACATTCGCACATGAAAATTATCTCAGAGGTGCGGGCCTGGGATTTGAACTTGCACCCCTTACGTTCAAGGCGGGCGTTCTTGCCCGCGAGGCTACCACTGCTTCTTCAATTATGTTATTATTTTCAATATCTTGCCATATCTGTGCACGTTTCAACTCTACGCACAGAACCATAGAGACGCACACATCAACACTATGCCAGTGTGTGTACAATGTGTTGTATTTAACACAAATATGGACGCCAGCCGATAAAATAGCAATAAATATTAATTATTAATCACTCTATTAAATACTTGATAAAATAACACTAGCTTCCGTACCCAACTCTGTCTGGGGTGAATAGTAAGATTTTTTTGGTTAAAAAAAACCGGGCAATTGCGAGTCGGACTCACGCACGAAGGGTTCCGTACCATTATCTATAAAAAACCGGCCAAGTGCGAGTCGGACTCACGCACGAAGGGTTCCGTACCATTATCTATAAAAAACCGGCCAAGTGCGAGTCGGACTCACGCACGAAGGCTTCCGTACAATTATCTATAAAAACGGCAAAAAAATGGGAGCCCCCTTAAATATTTATTTTATTCTATTTTTTAGTATTTGTTGTTTTAGCGGCAACAGAATTACATCATCTGTGAAAATTTCAACTCTCTAACTATCATGGTTCATGAGATACAGCCTGGTGACAGACGGACGGACAGCGAAGTCTCAGTAATAGGGTTTCGTTTTACACTACAGGCACGGAACGCCGCAGTGAGCGAGTAAAGGGTGGCTTTAAGTAATATTTTATATGAAGCTCTTTTTAGGGTTCCGTACCCAAAGGGTAAAACGGGAACCCTATTACTGAGACTTCGCTGTCCGTCCGTTCGTCCGTCCGTCTGTCACCAGGCTGTATCTCATGAACCGTGATAGTTAGAGAGTTGAAATTTTCACAGATGATGTAATTCTGTTGCCGCTAAAACAACAAATACTAAAAAATAGAATAAAATAAATATTTAAGGGGGCTCCCATACAAGAAACGTGATTTTTTTGCGTTTTTATAGATAATGGTACGGAACCCTTCGTGCGCGAGTCCAACTCGCACTTGGCCGGCTTTTTATATTAATTATCCATTTTATATTGTTATAAATAAAGCAACCATAATAATAAGTATTAAAATTACTATATTATGAGAGTAAACAAACTTCTTAATATCTGTAGCTACGTTTTTTTTTTTTGTTAAAATAGCCCGGTTACTTATTATTACATTTTTTTTTTCATTTGTCAATAGTATTTTTATATTGAAATTAAACTATTTTACGGATTTTATCGCGTTTATTTACTATTTTATTTTCCCGACGTTTCGGCTGCTTTACAGCAACCATGGTCACGGGGGGACTGAGGTGTTAGATGTCCTGATGTCATAGTTAATAACTGGGTACCCTCATATTTAGTTGTTGTTTGCGGTCCGATCCACGCAGAATAGTTAAATTTCAATAGTTTAATTTCAATGTATAGTATTCGCGTAAATATAAGAAAACAGTATTTTTATAAATAACTAGCTGTCCCGGCGAACTTCGTACCGCCTTGGAATGAGTGACATACGAAAGCAGCGCCACCTACCGGGTCCAATTGTGAATCTAAACCATCCAGGGCGCCACCCAAACTCATAGAAAAAAAATCATTCAAATCGGTCCAGCCGTTTAGGAGTTAGCTTACAACGAAAAGTGGCATTGATTTTATAAATATTGAAGTGTGGGATCTGAATAAGCATATCCACGGTATCAAACTAGTACGCCACATGTTTTTGTATGCAAAATGTGCGAGCGAGACCTACTGTCGGTGTGGGAGCGAGATCGCGATACATAGACAATGGCGCGCGAGCGAGACGGGTATATAATTAAAAGTTTTGTCGCAGAGCGCCGAGGGTATAGCTGGGTAGCACAGAGAACTACGTGGAGACGGCGCTGACGGAATAACAAGAAACATTATTTCGAAGGATGAAATACATCATCAAAATACATCATCACGCCTGTATTCCCCGAAGGGGTAGGCAGAGGTGCACTGTAGTGCGCCCACACTTTGCCGATGTATTTTGGTCCCAATGTAACAGGGGGCGAGCCTATTGCCATTATACCGGGCACATTCCCCCTCCATACGAGGGAGATTTGGGCCATAGTCCACCACGCTGGCCCAGTGCGGGTTGGTGAACTTCACACGCCTTTCTATAAACGTGCAGGTTTCCTCGCGATGTTTTCCTTCACCGTTCAGCAAGTGGTAATCATTGTTGAAAATTACATTCGCACTTGAAAATTATCTCAGAGGTGCGGGCCTGGGATTTGAACTTGCACCAACCTTCAAGGCGGGCGTTCTTGCCCACGAGGCTACCACTGCGAGGGTGAAATGCATTTTTATTTTGTTTAATGGCCTCTTTCCATTGAGTATATAGAATGAACTTTTCTATGTATCAATACTACGTTTTTCTACGCCAAAGAATACGCCGCAGTGTGACCTAAGCGACACTTTTGGGCGATATTGGCTTATATACATATTTAGAATTAGCGATTTATCTGCGTCGAATGAATATGCTCAGAATCAGAATCAGAATATTTTTTATTCATATAAACCAATACAGGCACTTATGAATCGTCAATAAATAGTAAAAATAGTATCTCTACCACCCATTCGAAATGCATTTCCTATGGAGAAGAATGGGCAAGAAACTCCATGGTTGCTTTTTTCAAATAAGGATTTACATTTTTGTGCTCTCTTAAGTTAACAAAATGCCACTTAAGTCAAATATCCGATCGCCTCTCGATATTATTAATAATGTTAAAAAAATATTTTTAAAACCAAGCTTTTATTTAATTGCCCTTAGTTTTCGTGTTCTCCTCAGCAAGCCCTTTCATTTGATACCCATACTGTGGTAGTGCAGAAAAAATAACTATTCCGCCATCTTGGATGATCCGCCATATTGGAATTAGAATTACGACACATAGCTAAGCATGCATTGTCATCTAAAATAAGCGTGTACACCAAATTTCAGCTCTATCGGTTAAAGATAACTGATTTAAAATTCAGTTGCAAGATTCCACCCGGACATACATTGCAAGTTAATATAAAGCTTGTAATTGTAAAAACACGCCTTTGTCGATATAAAAAAGTAGCCGTCGGGTTACGCCTGGCAGATGTGAAACATTATGTTATTTAGAGTAGAGAGAGAAGCGTCGTAGCGGCGAGTGAGCGGAGTCAGCCGGTGGATGGAGTCTAAGCGGCGGAAAGAACCGAGGAGCCACGGAGATACTCGAAATTTTCGCATCACGGCAACGTGGCATCAACAGTTGCTCTCACTCGCCAAGCGCGCCATTAGATGTTTCACATCAAAATATAACAAACTAGCTGACGGGGCGAACTTCGTTCCGCCTTAGAATGAGTGACATACGAAAGCAGCGCCACCTCGGTAGGTGGCGCTGCTTTCCTACGTCGCTCATTCTACTGTAAATACTGTATTATTATTTTTTTTGTACGCGTTTGGGTGGCACCCTGGATGGTTTAGATTCACAGTTGGACCCGGTGGTCATCATTCAAAACGGTCCAGCCGTTTAGGAGGAGTTAGCTTACAACGAAAAGTGGCATTAATTTTTATATATATTGATTTCGACTCAACAGTTTTCTTGTGCCGTTTTTACGGGAACATGTTTCGATGAGTTCCGTTTATACCCTCCTTGGCCGACTGCAAACAGCGTGATGACGAGTTTAATTGTACCTTCTATAATAACAATATTTCGTTTATTTATCATTTTTCTCGTAAATTAAATTTTTAAATATAATATAAAAAATACATTTTTTTTTTTATTATTATCCTCCTTTTTTTTCGTCGGTTGAAAAAGGCCGGCCAAGTGCAAGCTGGACTCGCGCATCGAGGCTTCCGTATCTACACTATGCAAGCGCCAAATATTACTCTAACGAAAAGAACTGGACAGAGAGGCAAACTTAACTTTGCAGTTGGTATACTCGTGTCCCCTTACAAACTAACTACAAAATCGAAAAAAAATCATTTTCTAACAATAAATTTACAGTTTTCAGATTTTTTCCTTTATTTCTGCTATAAGACCTTGCTTCTAGCCAAATTTCATTATTCTAGATCAACGGAGAGTACCCTATAGGTTCTTGATTCCCGTGCAAATGTACTGAAAATGCAACATAAACCGCCGTATCTCTTGATCGCGTTAACCTAGAAGTTTGATTTTTTTAGGGCACCAAGGGACTGCAGACATAAGTCTCTGTTATAAATTTCAACTTTATACCTTCACGCGTTTCTGAGAAAAAGGGGTCTTGACAGACAGACAGACGGGCAAGTGATCCTATAAGGGTTCCGTTTTTTCCTTTACCTTTACCCCAAAAATACATTAAAAAAGAAAAAACAGTTCTCCACCGGCATCTGAAACAGGGTCCTAGTTAGCAGTGCTCAGGGCTCCAGAGAGATGAACTTCCTCACAATGCTTGCCGTCTCCAGAACTACCGCCTTCTTAATGTCCCTATAACCAGCTGCCTACCTCCTCAGGTTTATTATTATTATTATATACTACAGTATGAAAGGATTTTTTTAATATTTAATTTTATCATTTTTACGAAATGAGTGAAATGATGATATTTTAATGAAATAAGATGAAGTATGACAGTTATTTCAATTCATTCAATTTTATTTATTACCCGACTTCCAAAAGGAGGAGGTTCTCAATTCGATTGGTATTTTTTTTCTTTTTTTGTTTATATTTGTGTATTGTTTCTATAATTATGTAACAAACAGAAAATCGGACAAATTTATAATTAATATATCTTATTGATTGAGGATAATGTAATAGTTATAAACAAAATACAATACTTTGTATATATTACAACAAGCTATTCTGGATAAGGAAAACAAGGTTGTAAAATTAAATCCTTTAATATAAACATGCTTTTAATTTTATAATTTTTTACCAGCGCCCTATCATGACCTCGTAGACATAAGTTTCACCTCTCTCAACTGTCAGATTTGTCGAGAAAATGACGTCACTTCGAGCTGTACTGTACTGGACATGGCTCGGTGTGACGTCATTCTCTCGACAAATCTGACAGTGAGATGAAACTTATGTCTACATAGTCATACTGAGCCAATCATCCCGCGACCTCGCACGGGCGGATATTAGGCAACTTAATTATTTCCCCAAAATTAATGTATCCCAAGTTATTGCTAATAACATCAGCTATCTACCAGTGAAAGTCCCGTCAAAATCGGTCCAGCCGTTTGGGAGTTTACCCTGGACAAACAAGCTGACAGACAAAAATGGTTTTAAGTTCCTTCACCGTTTAATAGCAAGTGATAATCACGGATGGAAAAATACAAACACAGTTCAGTTTTATTTATTTGTATAGATTAAATAAATAAATATCGCCAGACAACACATACTCATCGTATGATCCCAAACTAAGCAACGCTTGTACTATGGGTACCGTACAATGGACTGGGGGCGATCCCAGTTACACATCAACGCTATCAACCTCTTCGACAGGTATGCTCTCCTGGTACTTTGATTGCATAACCAAATATAGCCAGACAACACATACTCATCGTATGATCCCAAACTAAGCATCGCTTGTACTATGGGTACCGTACCCCTGCACAGCGCCGTCATTCAAATTACTTACATCAATTCATTTAATAATAATCCATTGAATTTTACACAAACATACTTTTTCTTAAATATATCAATTTTCGATTTAAAAAAAAATATTAAAAATAATAAAGTATCTTAGTATGTACAAGGGCTAAACAGCAATTTCAGCCAAATGGATACGACACGCGGCGCGGATACACTACGCGATTAACTGGAATTATTATTATTATTACATAAAGTTTTTTCTTTGTTAGGTAAGTATGCATTTTTTAAGAGACAATAAAAAAATGCGTCTATTTAGATACCGATGTTGATTCGTGCCGTTTCTAAATTACGTCGTTATTAGTGAAATCAAGATTCTAGGTAGTATCGTTTATAATACTTTAAAGAAATCAGTAAGTATTAGTTATTTAAGTATCTCATATTATTTATTAAACGTTTAAGTAGCATAATGATACGATCAATTTGTACGTTTTTGACTGTAAAGTAAATATTAATGCACAATTTTATATTATCATCACGCTTATTTTCTTTCAGGGGTTGAACAGGCAGATGACCACTGCACTTAAGTGTCAAATGTAATAAATAGCGAGCGTGCCTTTATTACAAAGAGGATCAAAAATGCCATTGTTAATCATTTTTGGATGGTTTTAAAAAAAATAATGTGAGATGTAAAATGGATAACGTATGTAAAGGATAAAGGATTTGTCGAATATAATAAATAATAATAATTATTACAAAACAAGATAAAATTTCACGCCGTGAGTTCGCACTGACCCGTACACCGCTTGCCTCGGCAAATGAATGTGTACAGACAACGTACACACTACGTACACAATATGAATAATAAAAATGTATATATCGAGGGGTGAATGAAAGGCTATTTGACTTAAGCGCCATTTTGATAACTTTCCATGAAACCCAGCTCAATAGACAGTGAAAAATTCGCTGATTCCAACGAAACATTTATAAATGTAATATTTTTATTTATAAATACAGTTTTAGTTAAATATTTCCATCATAAACAGCCTTCGTATTTTTTTTAAACTCTCCAACATTCTTGTTATACTATCTATGGTTTATTTTATTATCTATGGCTATATTTACACTCGTAAAGCTTACAAGCAAAGTCAAATCCAAAAACTAGTGTCAAATAAACAAAAAAAAAATGTCTTTATGGTACAATATAAATTGTATTAATTATTTAAACAAGTGCTCGTAAGAATGACACAAAAGTCACCTTTGAATTGAAAAATAAATACCTACTTGAGACTTGGGTTTATCGCGGGGAACAATAATATTCCGGTGAATATAATCGGTACCAATATTATTAAAACTAACATTATAAACACAAAACGCTTCTAAACGTTTTAATATTATAACCTTATCTCTAATAACTCAATATAATGTATTACATAGATTAAAATGCCGATACTAAGATAAGTAAAATTGATTCGCGTCTTCCATTTTGAAAAGGGAAACAAAAATAGCGGGAAAAAATATTTGACAGTTACCATAGAGTCATTTTTGTTTCATTCTTTCCTTGAAAAAATAATCTTTGAGTATCGATATTCGATTCCGGTAATCGATTTATCGGTAGTATCGATAACGGAACGATTAGAAATCGTTAGTAGTTGTGTGTATTTCAATCGCTTTTTGCGGAAATCTATGCGCTAAGTTAAAAATAAATTAACTAAAATACCGGACCAGCTATATGAGTAGGTAGTATATGCAAAATAATTAGAACAATTATGTTTTTATATACCATCATTATGTATTTAGGCAAATAGATAGTGACAGAAAATACATTAGGTTCTTGTAACTACATCATATTGCTGATATAAGCTATTTCTAGAGTTCTAGGTAGAAACTTCGAAGTAAATCATCAGACGCATGGAGCTTGCATGCTTTTCTAAAAGGAGTACGAATTAATTACGAACTAATAAACATTTTCCTTTTTATATGTTACCGTTACGTGAAAATATAATTTTGCCACATCAAAGTAAAATAAATAAACAAAGATATTATTAAATGCATATTTAAATAAGATACACTTAATCAATTGAAATTTAGATAAAATAACAATTGGTTTATATTACAGTAAATAGTTCCATATTATATTACTGTATTTTATGTAACAACATTGAAAAGTTCATAGTTAATAATTTTCGACAGAGTATTCTTCTATTTCTCTGTTTTGTTTCATTGTACTATGCCAATCTTTATTTACGTAAAAAATATGTATAGATACTTAGCTTTGAGTGTGTGCGTGTTGCTATGTGTTGGTGCTAGGGATGTCGATGACAATTTCTTAAACAGATATTTTTAAATTTAAATTATCTATAATTATTTCTAGTAACTTCGATAAAAGTCGTACACTCTTACCTCCTTGATATTATTAGTATTTTGTTTTTGCCACATATAAAGTGAGCATAATAGACTGGTTGATAAAGTTATTTCTACCACTCATACCATATTTCTGACTTCTTACGTGGGTGATTTACTGATAGTGTAAATTCATTTACAAATGCTGACAAAATTATATTTTTGAATTTTCAAAGTGTTTCTGTATAAATAAAATAACTCCCTAACAATTGTTACCTTGCTAAATAAATAGAAAATCAATTGTATCAACACCAGTCTATTAAGTAAATTCCGCTAACAGATCGTAGTATTATATATTGGCGTTATTATATTATTTATAAAACATAGAAACTGGAAAATGTCAGAGGTTAATTAATTTTTATAGACAGACGAGCGGTGTCGGGGAGCAAGCACAGTGTATTTTTTTTATGATTAAGTTTTTAGCAACCCTAACGTTTGAGCGTGTGAGCAGGCAAGAGAATACAGAGCAGCCACGCACACAAACACATCCACAGATACGAGCGGGCTGCGTTCAGAAATGGCCGTGTCCGCAGGTCACGTTCCGCGCGCTCGTGTTTTCATTTATCCCTATCAAAATACGCCATATTGCTTTATTGTTGACGATTACATTATTAATTATACAAATTAAAAACGTTAATTCAAAAATAATAATAATAAATTGATTATTTGTGCGGGATGTGACATCGATTACAACACGTTAATTACTTGAATTCATTGATTGATACTTATCTCATTATCCATTATCACGATTCTGAACGGACGTGTCAGTGTATTGACTGTTTATTTTTTTTCTCGTATTGTGTGTTGTATCTCCTTATCCATAATTTGCGAAGTGTGTTGCATCTAAAAATAAAACATTGAAAAATAACTGTATGTGCTGTACACTCTGTGTTGTTTTAATTTTAGTGCAGTGTCTATGCTGAACGTTTTAATAAGAATGCATTTATATATTGTCATCGTTTCAAGTTTTGTACGCGAGATGAATGTGTTTTTGTGAACTCTGTGCCTATGGATTATCCATTGTGTGCCGGATTACTTAAAAAAATGGATAAACCATCATTCAAGGTGAGTATTTTCTCAAAAAATTGCACCATAGCCAATGGTTTGAATTATGAAAAAAAAACGATCGATACACTTACTCTTTTATTTTTTAAATTTTTCTTTTTTGATATTTATTAATATTATCGTGCGTAAAAGTTTAAGATTAATATTAAAACTTATCGCAATTTAAATCGAACCATTTGAAGTGATAAATGAATAATTGGCATTCGAAATACTTGAGTAAACGCGTGACGTCAGCCATTGTCTTGTCAATTCATAGGAAGTCGCGGCGCGAGCAGTTTTTATAATCCTATTTTATTGGTTTCAACAAAAAGAATGCGATCCAATCAAGTAGAATGGTTTGTTTAATCGTTAATTTTGTTTATATTGACTAGATAACATTGATATATGTGATTTGACGCCCGCAAGTATTTAAAAGTAAAGAAAATGTTATTTGTGGCACCAACCCTCCCCGTGCGCGCCATATCGGCGAGTGCTAGTGATGTGGCGCAACGTCGAAACCATCGACATCGATGTTTCGTAACTTTTAATTGAACGATTTGAAAATTTCTCGTTAATTTTATTTAAGTTTTTCGATTTCGTTCGCTAGATTCTTATGGTCGATTATACTTTGATTGGGACATCGGTATAAGGTTAATTCATCAGTGTTTCCTTATTAATTTTATAGATAAATAAATAGACGTGAAATTAATATAGGTGTCTTATTTATGGATTCAGTCATAATTATATTCAGTAATTTGAATTTGAATACTTATTAAGGAATTCATATTCTAAAGTTATACAAATTATATGACGCATTAATATGATAAATTTACCATTGAAACAGGTGACAATCTTAATGACAAAAGGAAAACACAATTAACAAATTGTATATGTTATGTCATTATATAAATTACAGTATGTTTCAACAAGTTATTTTATAAAAGTGGGAACTTTCCTGATATTTCATGTGTCCCGTGTGTGACTGACGTATGTCTACGTATCGTCTACGACTAGATGGATCAATGAGACCCATTTAGGTAAAAAATTTTTGGACGGCTTTTTGACACATTGAGGCACACATATCTGACAACACACACATTCTTATATCGTTGGTATCTTTTATATACCTATTTTGGTTTTTTTTTCTATCACAACCTATCCTATGATAAATTTTTTACTTCTTAGCGATATCATATCCCAATGTAATACATTGACTTATTAAATAAGTGTGGTAGTTTGGCACCTGTAGAATGGTTAAATATGAAAATAAAATAATGTTAGTAGGGGATGCTAATACTTCTTCTTGACGAAATGATTGATATAATATGGACTAAGATGAGCCATGGCTGCGCGTATTCAGCCGGTGTCAAGTAATTAATAGCAAAAAAAAAACTAAATCAATTAAAACAAAAATAAAAATGGTTGAATAAAGTGAAAAAGATGGCGGATGACCTAATTGATAGAGTTGATTAAAAGACAAAATGTCAAATGGGTTTTGTTAATTTGTTTCATTTTTTAATTAAGTTTGTTCCGTTTCTCCACAGACATGTCTAGCACAGATATATTCGCCTTCCAACTCCGTGACTCACCGTCGTACACGTGTTATATTGGTATCTAATTAAACCTCTATTTTGTGTGTCTTTAAGATTAGAGTAAATTTTGATAAACGTCTATAATAATTTGCATTTACTTGTAATCAATTTTAGTTATTTTAATTTAATTCAGTACACCTACTGTATTTTATTACAAGAAAAAATATTTACATGTTCATATTTACAATTTTTCACAAAGACTACGAGAGAAAAAAATCGAATTTAAACAAAATAAAAACAATCTCGGTAAAATCTTAAAACAAAAAAAAACATGTATAATACAATTTACAGGGGCTTTTTTACACTATAAAGGTGTCCTAAAATATAAATGTATCATACCATGCTAAAAGCACCCAAAATCAAATAGAAATATTTGGTCAATTATAAATAAAATTAAATCGTATAATATTTGTCCATTCCCAAAACCATTTAAACCACGGCACGCGTAAAATACCTTGGTAATCGTCGACCCATAAAACCTAAATTAGAACGTCTATTTATAAAATGCACCTCGTGTGTCTCACTCTAGGACTGTTTTACGAACGTTCAGTTAAATTTATAGCATCATTGTTTAGTTAAAATACACTGTTCGGTTTGAGTAGGTTCAATCATTTGGAGCGTACACGTACTTACATGGTTTTTATCCTTTTTTTCACGAATTTAGGGCCGTCTGTGTAGGTTTTATGACCCTAGTTAATTATATATCTTGATGTTTGTTTTTTTTTGTATTATACATACATTAGTTTTACAAAATTACAAAAGTTTCGTATTTATGTATGGAATAGGTCGGTAAAGAAAATTTGAGCAGCCAATATTTTTCCCATAAATATCATAACATTTTCGTATTGCTGTTAAGATGCTGAGAATAACGCACTTCTTATGTATATCTAATTAATACATTATAATTTATTGACCTTTAAATTTTTGTTTACATAAATTTAGTTTTTTTTTTTTGAGTTTTCAAGACAATAGCCATTGTGTGATTTTATATTAAAACATTAAAATGAAATGTTTGAGTTCACAGCGTTTGATTATTTTATTCATACATTGAATTGTAGAGCCCCGTTCACACTAGTGAGTCAGAACCGGCATCGTCTTTTAATTAGCCAATACCAAAACGAACTGTATTGAGTTATAGAAAAAGTTCATTCTTTAACGAAACGACATTGACAGCGCGAACGAATTTCGACTCGTCGAGGCAACGCTTATATCTCAACTATAAACTTTATGCATATTGACAGAGAGTTTGTTTTGATATTGGTAACTACTTCGACGCGCGTCTTGACGCACCATTGTGCTCAGGGCTTAATTTAGCCTGAAGAAGGTTATAATAACTATTTAATTTACATACAGTCAGTCAGGACTATTAATGTGCGCAGTACAATAATGTATATATTGGGTTGATGCACGGCGTTTCAGGTTCGATTCCCGCCAGCGGCGAATTTCGGAAATATCCTTTGCTAAAATTTAACTCTCGGTGTAACTGGGACTCAAGTCTTACTCGCCCCCAGTCCATTGTATGGTACCCATAGTACAAGCTTTGCTTATTATACGCCGAGTACCTATGTGTCGTCTGGCGATAATTTTACTGTATTATTTTTACAAATTTATGTATGTTTCTAGTTATTACCGAGCGAGCTTTATAATAATTATATCGATATCAAACTATCGACACTTTCGCAACCCGTCTCACCTCGGGGCCGACCATCGGTTGGCATTATGAGGCTTTTTTTTTTTAATTCGGCACAGGAACGGTATGCATTCGACCGATAACGGTGAAGGATACTTTAGACAAAAAAAAATACGAAAAAATATTGTTTGTTTAAAATAATACATCGTACCCTTGAAAATTAAAAAAAACATCATATCGAGGGATGTAACCATATTTGACTAAATTACATTTTTTAAACTTTACAGCATTTTTTTAACTTTTCAAAAATCGCTGATTCCAAATATGTATTTATAATCGTCAATATCGTCCACAAGTGTCGTTTAAGTCAAAAAGCCTTTCACCCCTCGATATTAAATATTTTGTATTGTAATTTGGTTTCGGCAAAATGTACTATGGCGCGTTGCCACATTGAAAACACTGTTTCTACGCTGCTGATTACGTAACATCTTGGTTCATAAAATGTCATAAA
Source organism: Ptilodon capucinus (assembly GCA_914767695.1). NCBI lineage: Eukaryota > Metazoa > Arthropoda > Insecta > Lepidoptera > Notodontidae > Ptilodon > Ptilodon capucinus. Next base: position 4,991,874 of record OU611837.1, read on the forward strand.
GTTGACACAGATTAAAAAGTAGAAAGTTTTTCTGTTTTTTTTTTTATTTATTTCATTTCTTTTGCTGTCGTGGACTGGTTCTTTGGTTTTTGGGGTTCCGTACCCAAAGGGTAAAACGGGACCCTATTACTCCGCTGTCCGTCCGTCTGTCCGTCTGTCACCAGGTTGTATCTCATGAACCGTGATAGCTAGAGAGTTGAAATTTTCAAAGATGATGTATTTCTGTTGCCGCTATAAAAACAAATACAAAAAAAAACAGAACAAAATAAATTAAGGGGGCTCCCATACAGCAGACATGATTTTTTTGTCGTTTTTATAGATGGTACGGAACCCTTCGTGCGCGAGTCCGACTCGCACTTGGTCGGTTTTATTAAATAGTCTATTGAATGTCCCACTGCTATTTAACCAGTGTAGTAGTTTTTTGCAGTCACTGTTAAGCAGTGGTAGCCTCGTGGGCAAGAACGCCCGCCTTGAACTTAAGGGGTGCAAGTTCAAATCCCAGGCCCGCACCTCTGAGATAATTTTCATGTGCGAATGTCATTTTCAACAATGATTACCACTTGCTGAACGGTGAAGGAAAACATCGTGAGGAAACCTGCACGTCTGTAGAAAGGCGTGTGAAGTTCACCAACCCGCACTGGGCCAGCGAGGTGGACTATGGCCCAAATCTCCCTCGTATTGAGGGGGAATGTGCCCGGTATAATGGCAATAGGCTCGCCCCCTATTACATTGGGACCAAAATACATCGGCGAAGTGTGGGTGCACTACAGTGCACCTCTGCCTACCCCTTCGGGGAATACAGGCGTGATGATGTATGACTGCTATTTAAATAGGCTAAAAGGTTAAAAATTCGCTCGCGCGCTCTGTATTTTCGATGTAGGAATTTAACGCAAAAACGACTGAACGAATTTTGATGAAAGCAGTATTAAATAATCTATGTCTGCGCGGACGCAGTCACGGGTATTATAAATGTGAAAGTTTGTGAGGACGAGGATGTAAAATGGCAGTGGTAGCCGAGTGGTCGAACGCACGCCTTTCAAATCAAAGTGTGCAGGTTCAAACCCCGGCTCGCACCTCTGGGATTTATGTGCGAATCTCATTTTCATCCGAGATTATCACTTGCTATGAAACGGTGAAGGAAAACATCGTGAGGAAACCTGCACGTCTGAGGGAACTTGTCTAGTTCTCAATAGATGTGTGTAGTCTGCCAACCCGCACTGGGCCAGCGTGGTGGACTATGCCCTGAATCCCCCTCGCATTGAGGGGAGGCCCGTGCCCAGCAGTGGGACGTTAAAAGGGCTGTAGTAGTAGTGAGGACGGATGGATGGAAATTTATTACTCTGACTGACTGCCGAAGTCGTAAGCTAGTCTATACTAATCTATACTTCTATATCCATACACCTACTAGCTGACCGGACGAACTTCGTACCGCCTTAGAATGAGTGACATACGAAAGCAGCGCCACCTACCGGGTCCAATTGTGAATCTAAACCATCCAGGGTGCCACCCAAACGCATACAAAAAAATACATTCAAATCGCTCTAGCCGTTTAGGAGTTAGCTTAGAACGAAAAGTGGCATTGATTTTTTAGGGTTCCGTACCTAAAGGTTAAAACGGGAACCCTATTACTGAGACTTCTCTGTCCGTCCGTCCGTCCGTCCGTCTGTCTGTCACCAGGCTGTATCTCATGAACCGTGATAGTTAGAGAGTTGAAATTTTTGCAGATGATGTATTTCTGTTGCCGCTATAACAACAAATACTAAAAAACAGAATAAAATAATTATTTAAGGGGGCTTCCATATAACGAACGTGATTTTTTTACCATTTGTATAGATAATGCTACGGAACCCTTCGTGCGCGAGTCCGACGAGCACTTGGCCGGTTTTATATATATTGATACTAATATTATAAAGAGGAAAGATTTGTATGTAACGTATAAACTTAAAAACTACTGGACCGATTTCAAAAATTCTTTCGCCGTTAGAAAGCTACCTTATCACTGAGTAACGTATGTTATTTAAGAAACGCGGGCGAAGCCGGGACGGGCCGCTAGCAATATCCCTAATATTATAAAGATGAAAGATTTGTATTTTTGTATGTAACGAATAAACTTAAAAACTATTGAACCGATTTCAAAAAAATATTTTACTGTTATAAAGCTCCATTATCAGTTATAACTGAGTAACATGCCTATGTTATTTTTTTATCCCAAAATGTTTAGAAAAAATGTCCACCCGTGCAAAGCCGGGCCGGGCCACTAGTTTTCTATAAAGTTTGAGCGCCAGTCTCTCAGTACGGCATTCGTAAGCCCATACGGAGGGGCGTTATTAAGGAATAGGGTTCACGTTCAGGGGTGTCGCGTATTTTTTTCGAAGTCAATTAAAATTTGAAATTTAATGGAATAAGATGAGGAATGGATCCATCTGCGTTTAGCGGGTATTTCAGCCAGTGTCAAGTAATTAATAGCGAGAACAAATATGATAAATACCCATTACAAATATAAATTGGTGAAACGCAGTGGTAGCCTCGTGGGCAAGAACGCCCGCCTTGAACGTAAGGGGTGCAAGTTCAAACCCCAGTCCCGCACCTCTGAGATAATTCTCATGTGCGAATGTCATTTTATACAATGATTACCACTTGCTGAACGGTGAAGGAAAACATCGTGAGGAAACCTGCACGTCTATAGAAAGGCGTGTGAAGTTCACCAACCCGCACTGGGCCAGCGTGGTGGACGATGGCCTGAATCCCCCTCGCATTGAGGGGAGGCCCGTGCCCAGCAGTGGGACGTTAAAAAGGGCTGTAGTAAATGCAGAAGCAACTTTTTAAAAACAAGCTTTTATTTAATCGCCCTTAGTGTTCGTGTTCTCCTCAGCAAGCCCTTTCATTTGATACCGATACTGTGGTAGTGCAGAAAAAATTACTATTCGACCATCTTGCATGATCCGCCATATTGGAATTAGAATGATGTCACATAGCTAAGCATGCATTGTCATCCAAAGTAAGCGTGTATACATACCAAATTTCAGCTCAATCGGTTAAAGATAGGGGTGGTAAGGGGGCTGTATGTCTATGGAAAGTGAAGTTCACCAACCCTGTCTGGGCCAGCGTGGTGGACTGTGGCCCAAATCTCTCGTATTGAGGGGCCCGGTGTAATGACAATAGCCTCGCCCACTCGTGCAGTTATTACATTGGAACCAAAATACATCGGCGAAGTGTTGGCGCACTGCAGTGCACCTCTGCCTACCCTTTCGGGGAATACAGGCGTGATGATGTATTATTGTTTATGACAAGTATTCTATATGGTATTGATTTCCTTGCGAGTTAAAATATGCCGCATAAACAGGTGTAACTGATTGCGTTGACTTAGAAGTTAGATATTTTTACAGCTTCTAGGGATCGCAGACCTCCGTATTTGATATTAATTTAAACATGGTGCCTCCTCGCGTCTCAAGAAATTGAGTCTTGAGTGATAGACGGACAACAAAGTGATGTGATAAGACTTCTTTTGTAAAAAAAATGTTAAATAAAAATGGTTATTTAAGAAAAACACATTGTAATGCAAATAACATGTAAATCCTTATTGGAAAAAAGCAACCATGGAGTTTCTTGCCCATTCTTCTCCATAGGAAATGCATTCCGAATGGTAGTGGTGGTAGAGATACTATTAATATTTACTATTTACTAGCTGTGCCCGCGACTTCGCCCGCGTGGACTTTAGGGAGATTACCCGGAAATATGGGTATTATGTTTTTCCCGCGGAACCCTAATGCTTTTTCTAAAATTAAAGTAGCCTAAGTTACGCCTTGGAACGTCAGCTATCTGTCAGTGAAAGTCCCATTGAAATCGGTTCAGCCGTTTAGAAGTTTACCCCAAACAAACAGACAGACAGACATACAAAAAAAATTAAAATTGCAATTTCGTTATAGGTATCGTATATACTTTCATACCTATTTGGTAAAAAAGTGTTATTTTGATATTACAAACAGACACTCCAATTTTATTTATTTGTATAGATGTATAGATTACTGACGATTAATAAGTGCCTGTATTGGTTTACATGAATAAAAAAAATCAGATTCTGATTCCTTTTGAGGTACAGAACTCTAAAAACTGCAGTTAGACAGACAGACAGACGGACAACGATGCACTCCTGTAAGGGTTCTCTTTTTTCCTGTTGCGTTGCGGTACGGAACCCTTATAACTACAGTTAGACAAACGGACAAATAAAGTGACGCTATAAGGGTCTCCTATTGAGGTACGCAACCCTAAAAAAGACAAAAACAAATTCTTGCCTCAATTATGGCAGGTGAAACAAGCATATCTCTAACTATACGTCCGTCTCGCTCGCGCGTACGACTCCGTCCCGCACTTTCGACGTTTCAATTTTATACTTATCGATTCGGAGGTCGTTGTTATGTACAGTTAGCATGTACAGAGATCGAGATTTGTTTTTTTTTTATTGTTGATTCTTTTTTTTTTCTTTTTGTCGCGGGCAATTTGATTTGAAATTGTCAAATTGATTGCTTGGGTAAACTTTTTTTTTTATTTGTTAACTAGCTGTGCCCGCGACTTCGCCCGCTGGACTTTAGGGAGATTACCCGGAAATATGGGTATTATGTTTTTCCCGCGGAACCCTAATGCTTTTTCTAAAATTAAAGTAGCCTAAGTTACGCCTTGGAACGTCAGCTATCTCTCAGTGAAAGTCCCATTGAAATCGGTTCAGCCGTTTAGAAGTTTACCTCAAACAAACAGACAGACAGACAGACAGACAAAAAATTTTAAAATTACGTTTTCGTTATAGGTATCGTATATACTTTCATACGCATTTGGTAAAAAAGTGTTATTTTGAGATTACAAACAGACAAGCCAATTTTATTTATTTGTATTGTATGTATGTATGTATGTATAGAAGATAGATAGTTGTTAAGAAGTAAACTAATGACTTAAAAATAAGTACAATAAGAAGCTTAGTAAGCTAAGTTGAGTATCATTAAAATAAATAGAGGAGTGCTAGGCTATTTGACTGAATAACAACAACAAATTCCACCCCTTAATTTTTTATCGTCCCACTGCTGGGCACGGGCCTCCACTCAATGCGAGGGGGATTCAGACCATAGTCCACCACGCTGGCCCGGTGCGGGTTGGCTGACTTCACACATCTATCGAGAACTACTCAAGTTCCCTCTGACGTGCAGGTTTCCTCACGATGTTTTCCGGCACCGTTTCATAGCAAGTGATAATCTCGGATGAAAATAAGATTCGCACATAAATGCCAGAGGTGCGAGCCGGGGTTTGACCCTGCACACTTTGATTGCAAGGCGTGCGTTCGACCACTGCTCCTAGGCCTATTTGACTTCAGTGACTTTTTTTTTAACTTTACAAGAGAGCATACACATTCGATTCCAAATGTATATAAGTCAATATTACCGAAAAGTGTTGCTTAAGTCACCATTAAGTTACCATTTATAATATAATAATAATATTTTTTTTTGTGAAATCTATACTAGGTATGATATTATAGTGCTGAAGAGTTTGTTTGTTGACGCGCTAATCTCAGGAACTACTGGTTAGAATTGAAAAAAATCTTTGTGTGTTTAGTAGTCCATTTATCGAGGAAGTTTGAAAACATTACAATAAAAAAAATGTGGTAAAAACTGGAAAAATATATTCCTTTCGAGGGCTTCCGTCGCGCACGATGCGTAAACGGTTGAAGTTACGTACAATGCGATCCAAATGAGAATAGGAATGACAATAACCTCTTTTTTGTCAAATGTCACTTGAAAAGTATGGTTTGCAAAAAACTTATTTGCACATCAAATTTAAATAAAAAGGTTAAATTAGTAGTAAATTGTCATAATATAATATTTAATTATTTAAAGTCATAACTCGTTTTCGTTCGTCGCAATATGGCGCGAAGTCGATCCTATTCTCATTTGAATCGCATAGTATAGTTGTTTTTAGTATGCGCTTTGGATACTGACTGTACTTGATAAATAGTCATATCCGCCGCGTGTATTAGGCTGTGAACACACTGGGGCGTCGACCCACTTCTTCTTTTTCAGCCTGTGTCGACCCATTGCTGCATAGCAGTGGTAGCCGAGTGGTCGAACGCACGCCTTGCAATTCAAAGTGTGCAGGTTCAAACCCTGGCTCGCACCTCTGGGATTTTAGTGCGAATCTCATTTTCATCCGAGATTATCACTTGCTATGAAACGGTGAAGGAAAACATCATGAGGAAACTTGCACGTCTGAGGGAACTTGTCTAGTTCTCGATAGATGTGTGAAGTCTGCCAACCCGCACTGGGCCAGCGTGGTGGACTATGGCCTGAATCCCCCTCGCATTGAGGGGAGGCCCGTGCTCAGCAGTGGGACGTTAAAAGGGCTGTAGTAGTGTCGACCCATTGCTGGGCATAGGCCTCTCCTCTTTCACAATCTGGTCCAACATGTCCCGGCCACCTTCCTTATGTCATCGGACCATCTGGCTGGTGGTCTGCCTGGTTCCCGGTGCCCTTTTCTCGGCCACCACTCTGTTACTGCCCTAGTCCATCTGTAGTCATCGTCGACCCACGCTCGGCAAAATATTTTTCAATACCAAAACGGACTCTGTGTAGATATATACAAGGTTAAATTTCTGTCGTATAACCCACGGCACCTCGCGTCAAAGTCCGCTCGAATTATAAATGATGTATCCACTTACTGACTCTTGAGATTTAGCGTTACTTATACGGTTTTTAGGGTTCCGTAAAGGGTAAAACGGGACCCTATTACTAAGACTCCGCTGTCCGTCCGTCTGTCTGTCTGTCCGTCCGACCATTTAAAATGAAAACCCACTGAGTTTCTTGCCGGATCTTCTCAGTTGAGGTCGCGTTTCGATCCGGTGGTAGTATAAAAGAAAAAAATGAACTCTTGTCAATTTTTAAGTGCCCTCATAAGCCTATAAGGAATAAATGATTTGACTTTGACTTTGTCCGTCTGTCACCAGGCTGTATCTCATGAACAGTGATAGTTAGACAGTTGAAATCTTCACAGGTGATGTATTCCAGTTGCCGCTATAACAACAAATACTAAAAAAACAGAATAATATAAATATTTAAGGGGGGTATTTATACAACAAACGAGATTTTTTAACTCGTTAGGGTTCCATACCCGAAAGGGTAAATCGGGAACCCTATTACTAAGACTTCGCTGTCCGTCCGTCCGTCTGCCACGAGGCTGTATCTCATGAACCGTGATAGTTAGACAGTAGAAATTTTCACAGATGATGTGTTTCTGTTGCCGCTATAACAACAAGTACTAATAAACAGAATAAAAATAATATTTAAGGGGGCTCCCATACAACAAACTTGATTTTATTACTCGTTTTTATAGATAATGGTACGGAACCGACTCGCACTTGGCCGGTTTTTTTATTTTTTTGTTTTGTTACAGCTGGTCGGCTCCCCATGCGGCCAACATGGGCAATACACATTCTACAAAGCTCTCCGCATCATTGGCGAGACGGAGAAAATATTGGCCATCGGGGACTTCTTCTTCGTGAGGATATGGCAGGACTCGGAGCTGGTGTCCATAGGTGAGCTCTTCATCTTTTACTATTAGTATTGTGTATTAGTATTCTGATACAGCCTTTATGTACCTATAAATATTATTTCAGACTTCTGATACACTCTTTAGTTTTGTAGCCAAGAGTATTGGCACTAAAGAATAAATCATACATCATCACGCCTGTATTCCCCGAAGAGGTAGGCAGAGGTGCACTGTAGTGCGCCCATACTTCGCCGATGTATTTTGGTCCCAATGTAATAGGGGGCGAGCCTATTGCCATTATACCGGGCACATTCCCCCTCAATACGAGGGAGATTTGGGCCATAGTCCACCACGCTGGCCCAGTGCGGGTTGGTGAACTTCACACGCCTTTCTATAGACGTGCAGATTTCCTCACGATGTTTTCCTTCACCGTTCAGCAAGTGGTAATCATTGTTGAAAATGACATTCGCACATGAAAATTATCTCAGAGGTGCGGGCCTGGGATTTGAACTTGCACCCCTTACGTTCAAGGCGGGCGTTCTTGCCCGCGAGGCTACCACTGCTACGTACTATTGGCACTAATGATGATGTTTTGCATATACCAGGGGAACTCCAGCTGCTGTGGACCGACCGCGTGTCAGACCAGACCCTGGTCAGCCTCCGACTCTACTTCCTACCGGAGAACACGCCCGATGGTAGAAACCAGCATGGAGAGGTAGGTTTTATTTATATATTGACTGGATTAACGGCGATTTGATGACCATGTTGGGCTATGTTCAAAGTCAAATCATTTATTCTGTATAGACCCATGGGGGCACTTACAAATTGTCAAGTTTACATTTTTGTTTTTCTTATGATTGTTGTGTTATCGGCGGTTAAGAGGCAAATTGTATCAAGCGCCATTTTGGTAACTGCACGAAGTCCAGCTCAAATGAATGGCGATGAATGGATGAATGGCGATCCAGTACAGTGCGATTTACCAGGAATTTTCTCCCTCGCACCACCAAATTGTGGAATGAACTTCCTGCAGCGGTGTTCCCGGACCGATGCGACAAAGGTATCTTCAAAAAACGAGCATACTCATTCCTTAAAGGCCGGCAACGCACTTGCGATGCCCCTGGTGTTGCAGGTGACCATGGGCGGCGTTGATCACTTACCATCAGGTGAAACGTCTGCTCGTTTGTCTCCCTATCTCATGATGATCCGCCATATTGGAATTAGAATTACGTCACATAGCTAAGCATGCATTGTCATCCAAAGTAAGCGTGTATACCAAATTTCAGCTCAATCGGTTAAAGATAACTGATTTAATTCAGTTGCAAGATTCCACCCGGACATACATACGTTGCAAGCTAATTTATAGCTTGTAAAAACAAATTCTACCTATGTCCGTTATAGACTTTGAACCGATGTAGGTACCCCAAACAATTTAAAAAAAAAAGTAAAATCTTTAAAAAAACCGCTTTCAGAAATTTTTAGTTTTAGCAATCCAAATCAAATGAAACATTCGGCGTTATTTATATCATTCCTACGAAAAAAAAAACATATTTTGTTCGACAAAAAATCGTACATATTATTATTAACGTACGGAACACAACGGCACCGACATCGAGAACCAAGGAACCTTAAAAGTTACATTTAAAATGTACGTAAACCTCGGAGATCGAGAGCGTGCTTCTGCGAACACAGCCTGTCTTCCATCTGGCTCGCTCCCGCCGCGCAGCGTAGCCCCATCTCCCTCTAATCCCTATTTGGTAACACCAACTATTTCATGGATGAAATTACTGTTCGGGCGTGGGTTATGTCACAAGAGGTCGCTAGAGCGTTTTATTTCCATTAAAAGTGGAGTTCTATGAATTTTCTTTTGTTTTATTTGTGCAGGATTTTTTTGTTTGAAATCGGCCCCGTTACCCACCATCTGACTTGCAACAATGTTTTAATGTTACTTACAGTTTGCGACAGTTAAAGTACAAAGTCTGTCGAAAAATTTACAGTCACTATCGAAACGACAATACTTTTAGAGGTGGCGGTAAAGTCCCTGAAATCAGCATTTTTTTATTCACATAATCTAGTACAGCTACGTGTGATCTATGCTAATCTATACGAATATTATAAAGAGAAAAGATTTGTATTTTTGTATGTAACGAATTAACTTAAAAACTACTGGACCGATTTCGTAAATTCTTTTGCCGTTAGCAAGCTATATTATCACTGAGTAACATAGGCTATATTAGACACTAAGAATAATAAAATAGTACCAGTACTCTAAAAAAATACCGGAATGTATTTGCTATGGAGAAGAATGGGCAAGACACTCCATGGATATAATGGCAATAGGCTCGCCACCTATTACATTGGGACCAAAATACATACAGGCTAAGTGTCGGTGCATTGCAGTGCAGCTCTGCCTACATCTTCGGGAAATACAGCCGTGATGATAATGACGATGTATAGATAGTAGGTACCTACATAAATGTGTCAAAAAGACATTAAAAAAAATTTGCAATGGAATTTGTTTAAATGTGTCTGGTATAATGGCAATAGTCTATTACACCTCAGCCTTCCCTTCGGGAAATACAGGCGTGATAGTAGGTAAATTCATTTTTAGTACAAAAACTGTCAAAACTTTCAAAGTAATATTAAAACAATAATGCTGAGAAGACTGCCATAATCAACGCTTAACTCACCATATCCGGTTTGAGTATGAAAAAAAAAAACAAAACAAAGAAAAATAATATTATTTGTTTTCACTTGTACCAAACAACAATAGCTATTGCTTTCTGCACCGCAAACGAAAATGGCTTCTATTCGTTCGATATAACCGTGAGATTCGCTTGCGTGTGTATAGAGTAATTTTGTAGTGTACGGTATGGGGATTTTCGTACGCCGATTGTCATATATTGATACTTGGATTATAATATTTGTTTTTTTTGTTCACTGCCCTTTTGAACTCAATCTTCTATCTACATATATAGAAATAAATAAAATTGAATTGTCCGTTTGTAATGGCAAAAGTAACAGCTTTTTACTGAATGCATATGATAGTATATACGATATCTATAACGGAAACGCAATTTTAGGTGAATTCCCTTGCTGTTCGTGCGTCTCACTATAACTCATATACGCCTTGACTGATTTGTTTTTGAAATAAAACTATTTTACGGATTTTATCGCGTTTATTTACTATTTTATTTTCCCGACGTTTCGGCTGCTTTACATCCGTAAAATAATGGTTTAAATCCGTATTTTTTTTTTTATTTTAATGTATAGTATTCGCGTAAATATAAGAAAACAATATGATTAGTTTTTTTTTTGTTTTGAATATAATAAAAAATCTGCCTTCTAATATTTAAATAAATTGATGGTCCTTTACGTGACGGCTCGGCTAACTGTATCGTCTAGTTGCGGCTTCGATTCCCAAAAGCGGCAAACTCGGAATTTGCCTTAAAGTCCATGTATTTGTCATCGCATTCAGTCCAATGTGTGGTAGATGGCTTGATAATGATGTATTTTCATTGGTAATCCTAAAAGTGTTGGTATTTCTATTTGTTATTGACAATTACTAATTATAATGAAACTATATGCTGAATAAAAATTGTAATAAAAACAAACTATTGATCTGGCAATACTGTGCATCTACTGTCAACTGTAACGCTTCATGTATGTTTTCTTACTGTGCAATAAAACTTGTGTACTGAAAGAAATCTTGTTTTACCAATTGAATCGAAGTCCAAATCTAATACTATACAAAAATCAACAGCAATTTCATGTACAATTATAATTCGAATTTTTTTTTTATCAAAAAGATATTAAAGTAATAATAATAATAAAACAAGTATCATGACCGGTTAGCGTAGTACACAATACACTAGCTGCGACGCGCCATGTGACGACTTTAGAACAGCGCGCCGTGGAGTCGAATTAGCGTTAAATATTTTATTTGTTGTTTTTTTAATGGAACTTATTTTTATACTGTTCGTTACGGTCTGCGATATTTATTTAGTGGATCTAATCAGAGATAAAATTGAGTTTTTTTTAAGTATTGTTTATGAAGTACTTGACTTAAGGCATATCTCACGAATATCGAGATTCGCTTGCATCGAGATTCGAAACCTCTGTCACGGATTCGATTGCGCGGTCTCTGTCTTGTATCATAAGAGAGGAAGAGACAAAAACAATATATTCCGTGACAAATCTAGCTTTGGCGCTCATGCTACAACTACTGATTTTGAAAACTTAACTCGCTTTGTAATAATGTTGAATGAATATTATTGTCTCTTGTATTGTGACAAATATTTAACCTCACATTGCCTTGTTAAATCCACTCAAAAACTTATTTAAATAAATATAAATAAATATATCATCGCGCATGTATTCCCCGAAGGGGTAGGCAGAGGTGCACTGTAGTGCACCCACACTTCGCCGATGTATTTTGGTCCCAATGTAATAGGGGGCGGGCCTGTTGCCATTATACCGGGCACATTACCCCTCAATACGAGGGAGATTTGGGCCATAGTTCACCACGCTGGCCCAGTGCGGGTTGGTGAACTTCACACGCCTTTCTACAGACGTGCAGGTTTCCTCACGATGTTTTCCTTCACCGTTCAGCAAGTGGTAATCATTGTTGAAAATGACATGCGCACATGAAAATTATCTCAGAGGTGCGGGCCTGGGATTTATACCTGCACCCCTTACGTTCAAGGCGGGCGTTCTTGCCCACGAGGCTACCACTGCGTAAAACTTATTTATCTGTAGTAAATATTATATTTTATCTATAGTAATCATTTAGTGTCCTGCCGGCACTTCACAGTGGAAGCAGCATTCCGAATCGGTGGTAGATTCTGTCAATTCGTAAAGGCTTTGTTGGTCTACATAAAAATAGATTTTAATTTTGCCTAAAAATGCTTACTTATTAATTTGTTTACTCTTATACAGTTACTTATATTAAGTAGGTACTAGGTAGATAGATAGATCTAGAGTCATGTCCTATCCTGTATTGTGTTTTTTTTTTTAATATGTGTAAATATTTAAAGCGCCTACGACAATAATAATGATAAGTTTTATATGCCCAAGTAGGTATGTCCGTTATCTTATCTACGAGTTCATTCTCTGTGTAAATAACTGATAACACAGTCGGCGCGGTACTGGCGAGTGAAAAAATGTTGTCTCGTTTCACTTTGGTTTCATATTTAGTTTTTTATATATATTTTATTATTTGATGAATAAAAAATAACGAATTATGTATTTAACATATAAAATTTGTAGATCTCATTAGAATGTTTGATATTGAATATAAACTGTCTCCGTTTGAATTACATTCAGTTTATGAATTTGTTATGTATTAATTAAATAAAATATTGGTAATATTTGATAGCTAGTACTGTCTAAACAAATCAGCATAAAATGTAATAAAATTGTAACAATGATTATTATGTAAACAGGCTGAGCCCGTGACTTTGTAGTCTGGAATTGAGTAACCTTCATTATTTACCCACAATTAAAGCCTAAGTTATTCCTTGTAACATCAGCTGTCTATCAGTGTAAGTCCCGTCAAAATTGGTCCGGCTGTTATTGAGTTTACCCAAGACAAAGCAAACCAAAAGGCAGACAGATAAATGGCGTTTAGCTATAGGGTACGTATATACGGGTTATACGTATATGTTTTCATATTTCTTTATTAAGAAGCGGTTATTTTTACATTACAGTCACTTCAATTTTATTTATTTGTACAGACAGATGCTGACATTGAAAAAAAAATACCATTTTTAATTAATTGTAAGTTATCTTATCGAGTGAAATAATCAGATTAAAGTATGCATTCATGATTTGAGGATTTTTTTATATACTACGAATCAATTTAATCACCAATCGATGTATTACCCATTTGTTTAACTGTTTTATTTTCTTATTTTGTTTTTTTTTTTTCTTGTTTTATTTTGTTATTACTTTGGGTTCGGTTGTACTTAAAATAATCACATTAGCACCGGTCAATTTGAACATACTTGTTTTTCGTGTGTGCATCAAAATAACCGTTGATGTTAAATCTCGTTTTTCAAAGTTTATATTACAATGGATCAGCTATGTTATAATATTAGGTTTCTCATCATTAAGTAGCCATACCAGGTCCTGGAGCCTTACCACTACCTCTTCAACTATTGTTGTTGCAATAGTAACTAATTTTCTGACAGATTTGGTACTAAGCTAACTGAATGGAATGTCAAAATGTCAAAAACTGATAGGAATATTAAAAACATTACTGCAATACCGGTGATGGTAAGGGGGCTGTTAAACAATGTGATTGAAAATTGTTATAACTAACCTTTGAAATATATGTTATTCAGTCTAAATATCTTATCATAGTTTTCAAGAAGTTAAACTGACATCCAGTCCAATCTTGTTAATATCATACTTAATATACTTTACCCATCTTCGCTTAGGTCTTCTGAAATATCTAACATATGAGAGAACATACAGTCAGTCCAATTTTATATTATACTAGCTGTGCCCGCGACTTCGCCCGCGTGGACTTTAGGGAAATTACCCGGAAATATGGGTATTATGTTTTTCCCGCGGAGCCCTAATGATTTTTCTGAAATTAAAGTAGCCTAAGTTACGCCTTGGAACGTCAGCTATCTGTCAGTGAAATCGGTTCAGCCGTTTAGAAGTTAACCTCAAACAAACAGACAGACAGACGAAAAATTTTAAAATTGCGTTTTCGTTATCGGTATCTTATATACTTTCATACGCATTTGGTAAAAAAGTGTTATTTTGATATTACAAACAGACACTCCAATTTTATTTATTTGTATAGATGTATAGATGTTTAAGATAGGAAATCTATAAAACATTTTGAAAATTATTATCGCTCTGATCTGTGAGTATGTTTATCTTGTTTTGTACGTGGCGCCTCGACGATAGTCGTATAGAGATATAGGTTAGAATACAAATTGAAATGGAATATCAATACTTATTCGTTTTTTTACGAAATTAGTGAGCATTTATGGCAATGTCGAGTAATTAATATCAAGGATAAATTTAATTAATACACATTATGAATAAAAATGTTATGTTATGGGTGATGACAGTGATGATTATACTGTATTCGAGATCTAGGAGGCCCGTTTTGACATTTGGCATTCATTAGATTTAAATTTGGATTTATGCTTAAAAAAAAACTTGTTTTACCGAGACATATAAAGTCCTCACGTTGTTACGGCAGATTGTCTATGTCAAGACGTATAAGACTACACGGCAATCAATGAGACCAACTTTAATTCAATTATTTTGACGTCGTTTTCACACATTTTTAAGTATCTATCTATTTTATTACAAACTTTATATTAACTTGCAACGTATGTTTGTCCGGGTGGAATCTTGCGACTGAATTTTAGATCAGTTATCTTTAACCGATTGAGCTGAAATTTGGTATACACGCTTATTTTGGATGACAATGCATGCTTCGCTAAGTGACGTCATTCTAATTCCAATATGGCGGATCATCCAAGATGGCGGAATAGTTATTTTTTTCGGCACTACCACGATATGGGTAACAAATGAAAGGGCTTGCTGAGGAGAACACGAAAACTAAAGCCAATTAAATAAAAGCTTGTTTTTTAAAAAGCATTCGTTTATTTCTAATTGCGGATGAAGTCACACCACATCTTATTTTATTTAGTTTTTGTTTTATTAAAAAACTTTTAGCAATGTAAAGCCCGCGGCACCTGGGGCGTCAACGCTCACGCGTTATGTTAGGTGCCAATACCAAACGAACTCTTGTGTCAATATGCATAAAGATTAAATTGCTGTAGTAAAAGCCACGCCCCCACGCGTTAAAGCTCGCCCGCGCTGTCAGTGTCATTTCGTTGTAGAATGAACTTTTTCTGTGTGTCAATACAGTTCTTTTTTCTATGCAAAAAAAATTAGACGCGTTAGCATAGACGTTCCAGTGTGCGGAGCCTTAATACTTATAGAAATATTACTTACTACTGCAGCCCTTTTAACGTCCCACTGCTGAGCACGGGCCTGTCCTCAATGTGAGGAGGATTTCAGGCCATAGTCCACCACGCTGGCCTAGTGCGGGTTGGCAGACTTCACACATCTATCGAGAACTAGACAAGTTCCCTCAGACGTGCAGGTTTCCTCACGATTCTTCCTTCACCGTTTTAATAGCAAGTGATAATCTCAGATGAAAATGAGATTCGCACATAAATCCCAGAGATGCGAGCCGGGGTTTGAACCTGCACACTTTGATTTGCAAAGCGTGCGTACTTATATAGTTTTATTAAAGGATTTAAAAAAATGGCAGATTCTAAAACCAGTTCGTATTTTTTAAATGTATTTTCGTTAAAAAGATAATCCTAAGAACGACGCGCAAGTGTAACCTCGGGACATGGATAAAATATAAAAAAAATATATAAAAAATATTAGTGCAATCCACTCTATAGATTCTCAGTTTAGCAATTATTTACCAGTGACGCGGCGCTCCAGTGCCGCCAGGGCTGCCAACCGTACAGATTATATATTTTTTTAATGATGCCAACATTTGAATAACATACTGAGACGTTTAGTTCGACCCGTGACTTGGTTTGCTTTTATTAAATATTTTTGAAAAAACATGAAATGAAATGATAAATTAAAATACTCTGTAAATATATACATAGAAAACTTTTAACAACATAATGTCATCGATGGTCATCAAAACAAAAAAAATCATGCTTCATCACGCCTGTATTCCCCGAAGGGGTAGGTAGATGTGTACTCCATAGTCCCGGGGCACTTCACCGATGTATTTAGGTCCCAATGTAATAGGGAACGGCTCGTTCCCATTGTCATTATACCGGGCACATTCCCCCTCAATACGTGCGAGATTTGAGCTATAGTCCACCACGCTGGCCCAGTGCGAGTTGGTGAACTTCACACGCCTTCTATAGACGTGCCGGTTTCGTCGCGATGTTTTCCTTCACCGTTTAGCACAAGTAATCACTATTTTAAAATGACGTTCGCACTATGACTATTTTTTTTAAGATATAATAATAACATCTTGTATCAATGGTAACTGGAATATGTCAAATTGCATCTAGCACCCTGTAGCATGACCGTATAGACATAACCTTTATCTCTTTCAACTGTCAGATTAGTCGAGAAAATGACGTCACTTCGAGCTTTTGGTACTGGACATGGCTCGGTGTGACGTCATTTTCACGACGAATTTGACAGTTGAAAGAGATAAAACTGATGTCTACGCGGTCATGCTAGAGGGCCAGGTGACAATGTCTAATGTCTTCACTGCTCATATTCCAGGTACCATTGAAAGAAGATGTTGTTTTCATGCCTTAAAATGATGGGGTCATAGTGTTAGTAGACTTGGGGCCCTGGTCCGTACCCTAAGGTTAAAACGGGAACCCTATAACTAAGACTTCGCTGTCCGTCCGTCTGTCACCAGGCTGTATCTCATGAACCGTGATAGTTAGAGAGTTGAAATTTTCACAGATGATGTATTTCTGTTGCCGCTATAACAACAAATACTAATAAACATAATAAAATTAATATCTAAGGGGGTTTATTTATTTATTAATTAAGACTTTAGCACAAAGTTGTACAAAGGTGGACTTCATGCCCAAGGCATTTTCTACCAGTCAACCTTAGGGTGATGCAGAGAAAACAACGTAGGTGCACTATAAATATGTCAAAGTCAAATCATTTATTTTGTATAGGCCTATGGGGGCACTTACAAATTGTCAAGTATACATTTTTTTTTTCTTATATTCTACTATACTACCACCGGATCGAAACGCGACCTCAACTGAGAAGATCCGGCAAGAAACTCAGTGGGCTATGTTAGAAATGATTCCCATACAACAATTTTTTTTGCCGTTTATATGGACTATGGTACGGAACCCTTCGTGCGCGAATCCGACTCGCACTAGGCTATTTTTTTTTTTAATTCTCCTTTTTTTAAGAAACTAATGAAATGATGATATTTAATGGAATAAGATGAAGAATGGCTCTACCTGCGTTTAGCGAGTATTTCAGCCAGTGTCAAGTAATTATTATCAAGGTCAAATTCAATGAATAGACATTATAAATAAAAATGGATGATGACAGTGATAAAGATGGCGGACGGATCCACCGTTTTTGAAAATAAACTCAGTAGAAAATGTTTCAAAAGTTTACAGTCACTATTGTCACAATAATACTTTAATTGGTAGTTTGGTAAGGCGATTGAAAACGGTTAAATCTTGTATTTTTTTTTTTCAACGTTACGTAGTCGTTTGAGAACGCCCTTGGCCTGAATGTATATACTCTGTATACATTATATAGTCGACACATGCTTATTTAATGTCAATGTATATATGTATTTCATTGGAATGGCTTTGTTTCTTTAACAAAAATACTCAGCTTACCATCTCGAGTTCATGTACTCCTGGTACTAATGACTAGTAGCAATGTGGACCTCCTTTCAATGCAAGGGGGAAGTCCATAGTACACCACGCTGGCGCAGTGCGGGTTACCAGCTCGAGTTTATGTACTCCTGGTACTAATAACGAGTATCCTTGTGGATCAGCCCTCCCCTCAATGCAAGGGGGAAGTCCATAGTACACCACGCTGGCGCAGTGCGGGTTACCAGCTCGAGTTTATGTACTCCTGGTTCTAATAACGAGTATCCTTGTGGATCAGCCCTCCCCTCAATGAAAGGGGGAGTCTAAGTCCACGACCTTGGTACAGGTAAGGTTGGTGAACTTCACATGTCTTTTTATAGACGTGCAGGGTTCCTCGTGATCTAAATACGTGAAGCGAGATTTTTTTGGATTAAGCATAATATTTTAATTCTATTTTTAACCAAACTGACGAAGTCGACTTTGATTATGCCAGTAAACAAAAAAAAAAAAAAAGTTCACAAGTAAATAATATAATAAATAACACTGAAGTACGTAATTGGATGTTACGTTTACGGTTTGCTATAACGAATCCATATTGAACCTTATTTCTGTGTAATAAAGGTTGATAATTAAATAGTCACGTTTTTGATTATGTATTTTGAAGCCTATGCGGTGTGGAATAGAGTTGAATTTCAGTTGTTTCGATTCGTTTCGCGTTCTTAGCATTGCAGTAAGGGTTACTATGTAGAGAAAGAAATGATAATTTTTTTTTCGTAGTATGTTCCTTTTGAAAAGAAAATAACATTGAAATTAATTAATTATTAGTATCTTTTTTAGGGTTCCGTACCCAAAGGGTAAAAGCTGTCCGTCCGTCCGTCCGTCTGTCATCTGGCTGTATCTCATGAACCGAGATCTCATGAAATTTAAGAGCGCTCGCATACAACAAACGTGGCTTTTTGCCGTTTTTATAGATAATGGTACGGAACCCTTCGTGTGCGACTCCGACTCGCACTAGGCAGGTTTTTAGTTACGGAACCATAATAAATGATCAATTCTATGTTTTCAATAGACGTATTCAAGAGTATTGGGTTAGTTATTTCTTCTTATCAGCAAATGAACATAAAACTCTTATCATTGAGGCTAGCAGCAGTATGTAGTACAGTCTTTAAGTCAATTGTCCCACTGAGAGCTGTATGCGGTTAATATATTTCCCATTTTCATCCGAGATTATCACTTGCTAACAAACGGTGAAGGAAAACAACGCGAGGGAACCTGCACGTATGTGGGAACTTGACTAGTTTTAGATTTGTGAAGTCTGCCAACCCGCACTGGGCCAGCGTGGTGGACTATGGCCTGAATCCCCCTCGCATTGATGTGAGGCCCGTGCCCAGCAGTCGGACGCTAAAAGTGCTATAGTTTATTTTCAATAAAATCAAAAATCATTTTTTTTTATTCGTGTAGGCCAAAAAGCACTTACAAATAGTCAGATTCTACCACCGGTTCGGAATGCTGCTTCCACTGAGAAGAGCCGGTAACAAACTCAATGGTTACTCTTTCAAAATGATAATTGCGAGTAATACATTCTCAGGAGCAACAATGCCATGAGAGCAGACAGCACCTTTGCCACAATACTAGAGAATAATTATACTCACGGCAGTCTAATATTAAATACAAATATAGTCTTTACGCTTAGGAAGTTAGTACAGTAGGGTGCGTCTACTCCCATTTACAATGAAGGGATATATAGTTTACTATAATACTGACACAAAGACATTAAAGAACTACTATGCTGAGACAAGCCTAGCCATGGTCAGTTAGGTCGCTTGTACCTTCTGCTGTGTTCATCTTTACATCAAAGGGAGTTGAACAGTAATAGCTGATTTCAGAGCTGTGTTGCGTCGAACCTTAAAGGTATACTTAAATAACTACAGCACTTTTTAATGTCCCACTGCTGGGCACGGGCCTCCCCTCAATGCGAGGGGCATTCAGACCATAGTCCACCACGCTGGCACGGTGGGGGTTGGCAGACTTACCACATCTATCGATAACTAGTCAAGTTCCCTCAGATGTGCAGGTTTCCTCACGATGTTTTCCTTCACCGTTTCATAGCAAGTGATAATCTCGGATGAAAATGAGATTCGCACATAAATCCCAGAGGTGCGAGCCCGGGTTTGGACCTGCACACTTCGGTTGCAAGGCGTTAGTTCAACCATTTGGCTAACACTGCTGTAAGCTAGAGAATGTATACTTGAATCATATTATATCTTTAATAGATTATTATTGCAGTGGATAGCGAGTTTATAGTTTCTACTTTTAAACACAAGCTATGTTCGCAAGACTGAGAGTAATCCTACTACGGTTATCGCTAAAACTCGTTTTCAAAACTATAGTAATGGTATGGTAATGTTTAAAATTTCCCAAATAACATACATTTATCATCACGCCTGTATTCCCCGAAGCGGTAGACAGTGGCGCACTGCAGTGCACTCACAGTTCCCTGATATATTTTGGTCCCAATGCGAGGGTGAGCCTATTGCCATTATACCGGACACATTCTCCCTCAATACGAGTGCGATTTGGGACATAGTCCACCACGCTGGCCCAGTGCGGGTGGGTGAACTTCACACGCCTTTCTATAGACGTGCAGGTTTCCTCACGATGTTTTCTTCACCGTTCAGCAAGTGGTAATTGGAAATGACACAAATTTTTGTTAACTTGTGAGTGTACTCATTCGACGCAGCAAAATTCGCTGATTCCAAATATGTACTTATATGTCAATATCGTCCAAAATTGTCGCTTAAGTCAATTAGCCTTCCACCCAGCGATATGATGTTTTCATGCCTACAAATATGAAGTCATAGCAACTCCACGCTCATAAAAGACTTGGGGGCTTGGTCGTGAAAGGTTCTTCTTGGACACAGTCTTCTTCAGTATAATAAAGCTGTTATAGATTATTACTTGTGATAGATATAGACCCCTGGCTTCTATCTCTGGGATTGTCTGATTTCATGTGCGAGTGTCATTTTCAATAGACAATTATGTGGGAAACGGAACGCACCGAGGTGCGGGAAAGTGGAAAGGGGAAACGGAACGCAATTATTATTACAAACTTTATATTAACTTGCAATGTATGTCCGGGTGGAATCTTGCAACTGAATTTTAAATCAGTTATCTTTAACCGATTGAGCTGAAATTTGGTATACACGCTTATTTTGGATGACAATGCATGCTTAGCTATGTGACGTCATTCTAATTCCAATATGGCGGATCATCCAAAATGGCGGAAGAGTTATTTTTTATGCACTATCACAGTATGGGTATCAAATGAAAGGGCTTGCTGAGGAGAACACAAAACGAAGGGCAATTAAATAAAAGCTTGTTTTTTAAAATCTAGTTTTACCATTTTATTTTAGTCATAGAGAATTAGAGTTGTAAGTTGGCGGTTTTATACGATGGTGCGATTTTTGATTGTAAAAGTAAGAATTAAAACAAAGTGAGTAACGTTGAAGAAGAGCTGAAGATCGGGCTCAGTGGCGCATTTTGGGAGAGGCCTACGTCCAGCAGTGGACTGACACCGGCTGATGATGATGATGATGAGTAACGTTGACGGTGTATAATTTTAACATAGCCCACCTCGTACAATTATTTAGAGCAGTGTTTTTCGGGGGGTCGCGAAGCCTCTTTAGGGGGGTCGCGAAGCTTCTATAGGGAAATTTCAAAAGGTTGGGAAAGCTACTGCAGTAAAAAAATAATGGTAAAAAACTTTTTAAAAACAAGCTTTTATTTAATTGCCCTTAGACTTCGTGTTCTCCTCAGCAAGCTTTTCATATGATACCCATACTGTGGTAGTGCAGAAAAAATAACTATTCCGCCATCTTGGATGATCCGCCATATTGGAATTAGAATGACGTCACATAGCTAAGCATGCATTGTCATCCAAAATAAGCGTGTATACCAAATTTCAGCTCAATCGGTTAAAGATAACTGATTTAAAATTCAGTTGCAAGACTCCACCCGGACATACATTGCAAGTTAATATAAAGCTTGTAAAAAACAATACACCTTGAATTAATTATGTATTTATCCGAACCCCAATTATGAAAATGAATAAATTGTTTTTAGAAAACAGTATTATAATTTAAAAAAAAATTATTATATTCTAATCATTAAAATATATAATTAAAAATTCAAATCCAAACATTGAATATTAGACACAAATTAAAATACATGAAGAAAAGCAACGGGAAGGGGGGTCGCGTAATATTTCGTCATACTAAAGAGGCCGTGTCATGAAAAAGGTTGAAAAACACTGATTTAGAGGATAAACACGCTTGGTCAGGCGCTCTGGTCCGGTTCCTCAGGAACTCATTTGAGGGATGTTAGCTAGTCGTCCCGTTTTCCTCCTCCTTCCTACCTTTAAATATTGCACGGCTCGTAGTTTGTGTAGTTAATTAATTGTGTTTTGAGAATGTTTATAACCTCATTAACTGTATATTGTATAATTTTAATTAAGAAAAACAAACAAAAAAATGTAAATCCTTATTGGATAAAAGCAACCATAGAGTTTCTTGTCCATTCTTCTCCATAGGAAATGCATTCCGAATGGGTGGTAGAGATACTATTATTATTATTTATTGACGATTCATAAGTGCTTGTATTTGTTAAAATGAATAAAAAAAATCTGATTCTGAAATGATATTTACCACTTGGCGAACGGTGAATGCAAACATCGTGAGGAAACCTGCACGTCTGTAGAGAAGCGTGTGAAGTATACCGACGCGCCCTCCCGACACGATCACCGCCCTCCTCGAGCCGGGCGTCGAGAGTTCCACTCACACACCTACACCAGCCTCAAACAGACACCGATCTCGCCGGCGAGGTCGAGGAACCCCCTCTTCCGCTCGTAGGTGCATCTTTGCACCTAGGAGCACAGTCACTACCTCTCCCCTCACGGTAACTGCCCAAGCCGAGGTCGTGCCCTCTGTGGCGCCCTTGAGCTAGTTGCCACCCCTTTCCGCCCTTAAGGCCTTGGTTGGAGTGCACTCTGCGCTCGCCACTCCTCCAGTAAAGCTGTAAAGGCCACCTCACGACCAACAGCGTAGTCCATCAAAAAAAAAAGTTCACTGGCGCGCTCTGGACCAGTGTGTTAGATTACCCCTTGAATCTCATCTTAGGATGCTACTTCAAACATTGTTAACATAATTTAATAATATTTTAAGTAACGTTTGTTTTGTAAGTCGGTTTTAACTTGGGCTTGTGACCTTGAAGCCGGGTAAGATGCACGGAATAAATTATAATGTTCAGTTGCGTTCTTTTGGGTTCCGTAACTGGATAGGAAAAATATATATTGACATTTAAAAAGAAAACTGACCCGTCTCGCGGGACGCCTGGCAGATGTGAAACATAAAACATAGTATTGAAATAAAACTATTTTACGGATTTTATCGCGTTTATTTACTAAATATGAGGGTAGGTACCCAGTTATTAACTATGACATCAGGACGTCTAACACCTCAGTCCCCCCGTGACCATGGTTGCTGTAAAGCAGCCGAAACGTCGGGAAAATAAAATAGTAAATAAACGCGATAGAATCCGTAAAATAGTTTTATTTCAATGTATAGTATTCGCGTAAATTTAAGAAAACAATATATAAAATATAGTAGTCGTAGCGGCGAGTGAGCGGAGTCAGCCGGTGGGCGGACTCTAAGCGGCGGAAAGAAGCGAGGAGCCTAGGAGTACGAAAACTATACTTTATGCATTAAGTGATAAGGTTGATTTCATTTTGTTGTGGCGAAGCGTCGGCAAATCTCCAGTGCCAACAGAATCATTGCGATCATTGTTGCATAACATTAACAATGAAGTATAGCCAATCCCAGTGGTAGCCGAGTGGTCGAACGCACGCCTTGCAATCGAAGTGTGCAGGTTCAAACGCCGGCTCGCACCTCTGGGATTTATGTGCGAACCTCATTTCCATCCGAGATTATCACTTGCTATGAAACGGTGAAGGAAAACATCGTGACTAGTTTCCGATAGATTTGTGAAGTCTGCCAGCCCGCACTGGGCCAGCGTGGTGGACTTAGGCCCGAATCCCCCTCGCTTCGAGGGGAGGCCCAGCAGTGGGACGTTAAAAGGGTTGTTGTAGTAGTATAGCCAATCGGAGTGGGGGAAATTCAAAATTTTGAAAGTCGATCAAATGTCAAAACATACCGCGATAATGTTATTAGTTTATTTATACAGAACCCTCATCGCGCACAACAATTCGCACTTGTCCATTTTTATTATAATATATATATATACATTTCGACATTACATTATGTAGTTACTTATGCAGGGTGTATGAGAAGTACGAAATGATACTTTGGGTACATATACGGTAGCTCATATGTGGATGCTTAGTGAAGACAGTTTATACCTAGCTATCATAGTTTCTGAGTTATAGACCATTGAATATTTGTCACAGGTATCGTGTTCTGTCCTTTTCTGGCCTTTGGGTACATCCATAACCCTATTCAGCAGTGTAAATTACACTTATGAGGGGCGACTACCAATATTCACAAAACAGAACATGCAAATTTTACATAGGACTCGAGATATTACGAGTTATAGAAATTGACGACGAAAAAAAATTTCGATGAAATTTTTATACCATTCAGTTGTATACCCGATACCGATACTGATGCAAACGTCAAAGTATTATTTCGGACTTCTGAAACAACCTGTGTATACCTAAAATATTGTTTCGGACTTCTGAAAACTCCTGTATAGTCTTATCTACATGTAAAGGTCACTGGTTCGAGATACATTTGAAATTAAAATTCTTTATATGTTTAATAAATACATAATATAACAGCAGGTGACGGTTAGGTGTAGTAGTTAGAAGGTGCGCTCGGCTCACTGCAGCGGTTGGTTGCGGGTTCGATTCCAGACAGTGATAAATTTCAAGATTTGATTTGGAATTTGTCCCAGTCTAAGTGTAACTGGGATCGCCCCCAGTCCATTGTACGGTACCAATAGTACAAGCGTTGCTTAGTTTGGGATCATACGATGAGTATGTGTTGTCTGGCGATAGTGTAGTAGACTCACAGGATCTGGGTCGCGAGTTCGATTCCAATTTGCTAAATTAAATTTGTATCGCTACTAGCTACTAGCTTCTACACGCGACTTCGTCCGCCGAAATAGCTCTCGGATAATCACGTTCTTTCAAACTTACTTGACTCTTTACGTTGTTATTTGGCCAATTAACTCAATTTCGTTATAAATGATAGACTATATGTTATTCTGATGTATAAACAATAATACTGTAAAGTTTCATCAAAATCCGTTCAGTAGTTTTTGCGTGAAAGAGTAACAAACATCCATCCACTATCACAAAATTTCACATTTATTAGGGTTCCGTACCCAAAGGGTAAAACGGGAACCCTATTACTGAGACTTCGCTGTCCGTCCGTCTGTCACCAGGCTGTATCTCATGAACCGTGATAGTTAGAGAGTTGAAATTTTCACAGATGATGTATTTCTGTTGCCGCTATAACAACAAATACTGAAAAACAGAATAAAATAATTATTTAAGGGGGCTCCCATACAACAAACGTGATATTTTTGCCGTTTTTAATGGAACGGAACCCTTCGTGCGCGAGTCCGACTCGCACTTGGCCGGTTTTAATATTAATAGGAAGTAGGATAAGTATGTAACTTAGAATTCATTGTAGACAAATATCGAGGGGTGAAAGGCTGTTCGACTTAAGCGACAATTTTTCAACTTTACAGGAGAGCACAACAAGCCCAGGATAGGGACATGTGGAGACGAGAGGGGGAGGCCTTTGCCCAGCAGTGGGACATACAATAGGCTATAAAAAAAAAAAAAAAAACAGGAGAGCATACTCATTCGACGCAGACAAATTCGCTGATTCCAAATATGTATTTAAATCAATATCGCCCAAAAGTGTCGCTTGAGTCAAATAGCCTTTCACCTCCGATATATGTATGCATGTACATCATCACGCCCGAATTCCCCGAAGGGGTCGGCAGAGGTGCACTGCAGTGCGCCCACACTTCGACGATGTACATCGATCCCAACGTAATGTAGTGCTTAATTAATTAATTAATTATTTGTTTTTATTTTTCAAATAATATATACTATAACAATAGTATCGTGACTATTTACAATAAATGATACTTAAAACCCTTCCCGCGGGGCGGCGGGGGGAGGGCGGGGGACTTGAGGGGGGGGGGGGACGTGCGAGCGAGACGGCAGATGTTCCGTAGCTATTGGAACTGCATGGAGACGCGATTGGTTGTTTTATATCTTTCTTTGTTGTTAATTTAATTTGTGAAGTATGATAGGTTTTGAATTTAGAACTGGGAACTCAATTCTCGCGCGATCGACATCATATCGGTTTCGACATTTGTTGGAACAAAACGAAAAAGTACGACCACTTCATGTTTTGTTTTGATGTATGTCAAATTAGAGATGGCCCCTAGTGTCTAGACTACCACGTTGATATGGAGATACGTCTGGGGTCACCCCTATGTATTTGAAGTAAGACTTAGGTATTACTACTACTACTACAGTCCCTTTAACGTCAATGCGAGGGGGATTCAGGCCATAGTCCACCACGCTGGCCCAGTACGGGTTGGCAGACTACACACATCTATCGAGAACTAGTCAAGTTCCCTCAGACGTGCAGGTTTCCTCACGATGTTTTCCTTCACCGTTTCATTGCAAGTGATAATCTCGGATGAAAATGAGATTCGCACATGTAACCCAGAGGTGCGAGCCGGGGTTTGAACCTGCACACTTTGATTGCAAGGCGTGCGTTCGACCACTCGGCTACCACTGCTATTTAAAAAATAATATTAAAATATTATTTTTATAGTATCAATACGACTCGACGGTTTTAGTGTTCGAACAGTGAAAAAATATCGGCCGGCGCATACTCACCGCTGTGGTCAGGGCTGTCGCGCTGACGTAATTATTATTATTACTTTATAATTTTATTAAATAGCTGTTGTAGCTTTGTTGGTGGTACGGAAGCGAAGGGTGCAGGTTCCAACCCCTGAGATTTTAACCTACACTCCCTACGGAACTGTGAGACCTGTGAAATTGGTAATTGAAAAAACTACATACGTGTGGGGTAAATTAGAATCTTCATTATTTTTATACTTTATTTTATTTTCAAATCTTTTATGGCTCTATATAATCGATCCTCTCACTCGCTTCACTCTCTCATTCGTCAACCGTTCAGAAGTATTAAGTTAATTTAAATAATACACGTTCAGAAATTAAAAACCAAGAATATTAAAATCCTACATACATGATTATTTTTAAATGTTTTATATTTCTTGATATCATGCTTAAGTTATGTTCTGTAGTCGTAAATTGCTGTCAAAACGGGCCTCTTAGGTATATTTCGATGTCTGTAACACTGCTTACAAGATATTGTATTGATTTATACATAAAAAAAAACATAAGTACTTGTAATACTACTACTACAGCCATTTTTAACGTCCCACTGCTGGGCACGGGCCTCCCCTCAATGCGAGGGGGATTAAGGCCATAGTCCGCCACGCTGGCACAGTGCGGGTTGGCAGACTTCACACATCTATCGAGAACTAGTCAAGCTCCCTCACACCGTTTCTTAGCAAGTGATATTCTCGGAAGAAAATGATGTACTTGTAACTGAGTACTTGTAATGATGGGTGCAAAATTTGATTTAATTACTGACATTCAAATGAAGATACAGTTCTTGTATGTCACTTTTGTCGTCTTCATATTTTGTGTAATGTTGTATAATATAATATACTAGCTGTGCCCGCGGTTTCACCCGCGATAATAGTTACTTTGGCGTAGAGTGATGTTATAAAGTCTATGATTATAAGTCTATAATACCCGATTCATGTTCGGGCATTTTCCCGTTTTTGCCACATTATTCGTTGCTGCTCCGCTCCTATTGGTCGTAGCGTGATGATATATAGCTTATAACCTTCCTCGATAAATGACCTATTTAACACAAAAATAATTATTCAATTCGGACCAGTAGTTCCTGAGATTAGCGCGTTCAACCAAACAAACTCTTTAGCTTTATAATATTATTTTAGTATTTCAGCCAATGTCGAATATTGTGTTAATTAATTTTGCTATTGCAAAACCAATTGCAAAAAAAATGTGATAAATGTTTTAAAGATGGCGGATGATGACGTCATTTTGACATTTTAATTTCTTCGTAATTATTATGGTGTAGACAGCCCTGTGCCCTCGAGTTTGCTTCGTTTGCTTGCTTTACTTAGCGCGGGCGAGTCGCATAACGTGGCTAATGCAAATCGCTACCATGACACATGCTTTTGTTATCAAAATTATTACATTTTTGGATAATTTATTAATGTTATTTGTACTTGGTATTTATTTATAACATTGGTGAGAAATAGAAAAAAATATATAGAAAAATAATTTACAATTATTTGATAAAAAGTCAAATTTTATAAAAGAATAAAAATCAGAATTTTATTTTGGAAATGCAGAATAAAAAATTATGTATTCGTATATATTATATTGGAAAATACATTTTTAAATGAAATAGTAGACAAACGATAAAATCAATAAAAATTCAGTCCCGAAACTTCGACCAAAGCTATTTATTAATGTTAGTATCTTAATTTTTGTTTAATTTATTGTAAAATAATTACGTTTACATCTGTAACTACGTTTTAAAAACAAAAATAGGATTAAAAAATTTAAGTGTTAATTATTCTTATCGCAATGAAACAATTCTTCTAATTTTACGAGCTGAATGAAATTTTAATGGAATGAGATGGGTAATGGCTGCACCTACGATTAGCGGTATTTATGCTAATGTCGAGTAATTAATAGCAAGGACAAAGTCAATAAAACACATCTATATCTATACATCTGTACAAATAAATAAAATTGGAGTGTCTGTTTGTAATATCAAAATAACACTTTTTTACCAAATGCGTATGAAAGTATATACGATATCTATAACGAAAACGCAATTTTAAATTTTTTTGTCTGTCTGTCTGTTTGTTTGAGGTAAACTTCTAAACGGCTGAAGCGATTTCAATGGGACTTTCACTGGCAGATAGCTGACGTTCTAAGGCGTAACTTAGGCTACTTTAATTTTAGACAAAGCATTAGGGTTCCGCGGGAAAAACATAATACCCATATTTCCGGGTAATCTCCCTAAAGTCCACGCGGGCGAAGTCGCGGGCACAGCTAGTTATAAATAAAAATGGATGATGTCAGTGATAAAGATGGCGAACTAAAAGTAAATATAATAATACATCATCACGCATATATTCTCCGAAGGTGTAGGCAGAGGTGCACTGCAGTGCGCCCACACTTCATCGATGTTTGTTAGTCCCAATGTATTAGGGGACGAGCCTATTGCCATTATAAAGGGCTAATTCCCCCTCAATACGTGGGAGATTTGGGCCATAGTCCACCACGCTGGCCCAATGCGGGTTGGTGAACTTCACACGCCATTCTATAGACGTGTTGGTTTCCTCACGATGTTTTCCTTCACCGTTCAGCAAGTGGTAATTATTATTGGAAATTATTGAATATAATTATATATTGTTTTCTTATATTTACGCGAATACTACACATTGAAATAAAACTATTTTACGGTTTCTATAGCGTTTATTTACTTTTGAAAAAAAAAAAATTGACATTAAAAAAGTAAATAAACGCGATAGAATTCGTAAAATAGTTTTATTTCAATATAATTATGTATTTATAAAAAGTGCATGGACGCGTTTGTTCGCGAGCGCCCCGATAACATTTCGTAAGCGACGCGCGACGTCACATTCCGTCCGCTATACGGCGACGCTACCATTTTGATACTTGCAATATTTGTATACTATTTTTTTTTTAATTTTAGCAGTGGTAGCCGAGTGGTCGAACGCACGCTTTGCAATCAAAGTGCGCAGGTTCAAACCCCGGCTCGCACCTCTGGGTTTATCTCTGATTATCACTTGCTAAGAAACGGTGGAGGTAAACATCGTGAGGAAACCTGCACGTCTGAGGGAGCTTGACTAGTTCTCGATAGATGTGTGAAGTCTGCCAACCCGCACTGGGCCAGCGTGGTGGACTATGGCCTGAATCCCCCTCGCATTGAGGGGAGGCCCGTGCCCAGCAGTGGGACGTTAAAAAGGGCTGTAGTAGTAGTAGTTTTTTTTTTTATCAAATACCAGCACCCTTAGCAGGTTCGCGTAGACATAAGTTTGATCTATTCCAACTGTTAGATTTGTCGAGAAAAAGACGTCACTTCTAGCTTTTTGTACTGGACATGGCTCGGTGTGACGTCATTTTCTCGACAAATCTGACAGTTGAAAGAGATAAAACTTATGTATACGCGGTCACTCTAAGCCTACTGGGTCTTTATATATTACATAATTTCGTTCACAATGAAGACAAACGCCTTTTTAGGGTTCCGTACCCAAATTGTAAAACGGGAACCCTATTACTGAGACTTCGCTGTCCATCCGTCCGTCCGTCTGTCACCAGGCTGTATCTCATGAACCGCGATAGTTAGAGAGTTGAAATTTTCACAGATGATGTATTTCTGTTGCCGCTATAACAACAAATACTAAAAAAACAGAATACAATGAATATTTAAGGGGGCTCCCATACAACAAACTTGATTTTTTTGCCGTTTTTATAGATAATGGTACGGAACCCTCCGTGCGCGAGTCCGACTCGCACTGGGCCGGTTTTTTTTAATGATTATTATTATATTGTTTTCTTATATTTACGCGAATACTATACATTGAAATTAAACTATTTTACGGATTTTATCGCGTTTATTTACTATTTTATTTTCCCGACGTTTCGGCTGCTTTACAGCAACCATGGTCACGGGGGGACTCCGTCAGTCCGATAAAATCCGTAAAATAGTTTAATTTCAATGATTAGTATTAATTAATTGTTTTTATACACACACAAGCAGAGAAGTAACATAATTAATTTAATTTAGTGTTATAGTAGGTAGATTTAAATTGTTCAACTTAATAGAATTGTATTTTCCTTTAACCTTGTGGCGTCGTCCTTTCATAAAAAAAGAAACCTTTTTTAAATTTGTCTATACAGGATGTTTCAGAAGTCCGAAATAATACTTGGCCGTTTTTTTTATTTTTTTTTTGAAGGACTTACACTGTTGGCCGTGAGTTGGCCTTTACAGCTTTACCGGAGGAGTGGCGAGCGCAGAGTGCACTCCAACCAAGGCCTTAAGGGCGGAAAGGGGTGGCAACTAGCTCAAGGGCGCCACAGAGGGCACGACCTCGGCTTGGGCAGTTACCGTGAGGGGAGAGGTAGTGACTGCGCTCCTAGGTGCAAAGATGCACCTACGAGCGGAAGAGGGGGTTCCTCGGCCTCGCCGGCGAGATCGGTGTCTGTTTGAGACTTGGCCGTGTGCATTGGTGATGTGATTAGACAGATTTCGGTCACGGCGACAACTTCACTCCTTGTCATCTATGCATGAACGTTTTTAGTGCACAAGTGGACGCGCAACCACAGATCCGATCTCTCGTCCGAACCCCCCGTGATCCAGTGGAACGGAGACCGCTACAACTGTAGGAGAGTTTGGATGCAATAACTGCTCATATGCAGGGTTTCATTTTGAGTTTTCCTTCTCTTTAGTGCATGCATTGGTATCGGGTATACAAACGAATGGTCCTCTGTGGCGCCCTTGAGCTAGTTGCCACCCCTTTCCGCCCTTAAGGCCTTGGTTGGAGTGCACTCTGCGCTCGCCACTCCTCCGGTAAAGCTGTAAAGGCCACCTCACGGCCAACAGTGTAAGTCCTTCAAATAAAAAACAAACGAATGGTATATATTTTTTTTATTTTTTGGTTTCGTCGCGAATTTAATAAACTTAAAATATCTCTAGTCCAAAGGGAAATTTTCAAATTCTGTTTTCTAAATATTAGTAGTCGCCTCTCGTTAATATATTTTGGACTGTTAAACATGGTTAAGGATGTACCCAAAGGCCACAACACGATACCTGTAACAAATATTCAAAGGTCTATAACTCAGAAACTGTGATAGTAAGGTTATAATCTACCTTCCTTATATGCACCTAAAATATTATATCGGACT
The DNA here is from genome assembly GCA_914767695.1 of Ptilodon capucinus. Classification (NCBI taxonomy): domain Eukaryota; kingdom Metazoa; phylum Arthropoda; class Insecta; order Lepidoptera; family Notodontidae; genus Ptilodon; species Ptilodon capucinus. The sequence continues at coordinate 5,023,887 of OU611837.1, forward strand.
TCTGATACACCCTGACTATACGTATAAATAAAATTGAAGTGTCAGTCTGTACCTAATGTCAAATTGACAGCTTTTGCGAAATGCATATTGAAGGGTCAAAGGCGAAGTGACTTGAGCGCCATGTTAGTAAATAATAATAATAATAGTATCTCTACCACCCATTTCTTGTCCATTCTTCTCCATAGGGAATGCATTCCGAATGGGTGGTAGAGATACTATTGTTATTATTTATTTACTAACATGGCGCTCGAGTCACTTCGCATTTACTTTTTGCATATTGACCATGTGATGTGACGTGGGTCAAAAAGCTGCCAAGCTAAAATGGAACTGGGCTGGACACATCTGCCGCATGTCAGAACAACACTGGGCGAGAATAACCACAGAGTGGATCCCCTGTAACACAAGAAGCGGGATGAACTGGACTCCCATCGAAAAGAGTGGCCTATCTTAGCACAGAATAGAGAAGAATGGAGAAAGGGGAGGGAGGTCTTTGCCCAGCAGTGGGACGTTATAGACTCATAATAATAATAACACCTAAAGAGTCATTCCGACCTTGGCCTCTTCTCAATTCGTAAACACTTAAAAATAGCGTCCGAACGCTATTTTAAAAAAGCCGCGTCGCATTTAAATCCTCTAATTGTCGCCGCCGGCAATTACGAGCCATACCCCGCGCACACATCATCAACTCATCGCCGCCGTCCGCGGCACGTGTTGATTGATCCTCCCGACACGATCACCGCCCTCCTCGACCCGGGCGTTGAGAGGGCCACCAACACACCTACACCAGCCTCAAACAGACACCGATCTCGCCGGCGAGGTCGAGGAACACCCTCTTCCGCTCGTAGGTGCATCTTTGCACCTAGGAGCGCAGTCACTACCTCTCCCCTCACGGTAACTGCCCAAGCCGAGGTCGTGCCCTCTGTGGCGCCCTTGAGCTAGTTGCCACCCCTTTCCGCCCTTAAGGCCTTGGTTGGAGTGCACTCTGCGCTCGCCACTCCTCCGGTAAAGCTGTAAAGGCCACCTCACGGCCAACAGTGTAAGTCCTTCAAAAAAAAAAAAAACACCTAAAGAGGCTCGCGTTAGGCAGCTGGATCAAGGGACAGATTCAGAAGGCGGTACTTCTGGAGACGGCGCGTATTGTGAGGAAGTTCCTCTCTCTGGAGCCCTAACCACTGGTAACTAGGACCCTGTTCCAGATACCGGTGGGGAACTGTTTTTTTTTACATTTTTAAATGTATTTTTTATATTTATACTAGCAGACCCGGCCACGCGTTGCTGTGATCTAAGCTATCCTATCTCTCAAGTTGGACCAGACTGCTCACGGTGTGCCAATTTAATTTAAAATCGGTTAAGTAGTTTAGGAATCCATCGCGGACAAACATCTTGACAGGAGATTTATACAATATATAAAGATTTAAAAATGTACTAAATAAGAAAAATGAGAAATACAGGAATAATAATAATATTGACGATTGATAAACGCCTGTAGTGGTTTATTTGAAAGAAAAATAATCAGCTTCTGATGCTGGTATTTGAAAACATTGACGCGTCAGTGTGTCAGAGGCTTTGTCCGGGGATATCGGCATTGCGCCGGCCAAATCCGCCTCTGTCTGGTTAGCGACGATTCTGCATGTTTAAGCTTAACGGTGTAACATATGAGATTGGAGCGATTTTATATGTCATCACGATCACGCCTGTTTTTCCAGAAGGGATAGGCTGAGTGCGCCCACACTTCAGCCGATGTATTCTGGTCCCAATGCAGTAGTGGGCGAGCCTATTGCCATTATACCGGGCACATTCTCCCTCAATACGAGGGAGAATTTTGGGCCGTAGTCCACTACGCTTGTCCATTCTTCTCCATAGGAAATGCATTCCGTATGGGTAGTAGAGATGCTATTCGATTCAATTCAATCAGTTTATAAAAAAAAAAAAAGTTGATTACAAAGGAATGAGATTTCCACCCCTTTGGGAGTAGGTTTTTGTTAACTATCCGTATTCAGTATTAACAGTCCGTTAAAATAAAAAAGTAAATAAACGCGATAGAATCCGTAAAATAGTTTCATTTCAATCCGTATTAAACAAAATAAATGAAAACTCCTAAAAAAGCCGTACACAAACTAAAATTATATCGCCCACGTAACCAAAAAAACCGACCAAGTGCGAGTCGGACTCGCGCACGAATGGTTCCGTACCTATATCTATAAAAATGGCAAAAAAATCACGTTTGTTGTATGGGAGCCCCCTTAAATAATTATTTTATTCTGTTTTTTAGTATTTGTTGTTATAGCAGCAACAGAAATACATCATCTGGGAAAATTTCAACTCTCTAACTATCACGGTTCATGAGATACAGCCTGGTGACAGACGGACGGACGGACAGCGAAGTCTCAGTAATAGGGTTCCCGTTTTACCCTTTGGGTACGGAACCCTAATAATGAAAAGTACTTGGGCAAACTATGTTAATTTTTTATGGGACCAAATAGCAACTATTCCGCATCAAATTAAATCACGTAAATCGGATCATAAATCTCAGCGTAATCGGTGTACATACATAAAAAAATACCAATCGAATTGACAACCTCCTCCTTTTAGAAGTCTTCTTAAAAACCTGATTCTGTACTTGAAACATTTGCGCCAAGACTAGACGTATGTCACGTAATATCTTGATGTTAGTCTTTCTCTCGTATTGAAAGAGAGCGAGCGAGAAAATCCGTGACAAAGGTCTCGTCTTGACATGCGTGCTAACACCACAGTAGTAGTAGCATGTGCGCCAAGACTAGACGTATGTCACGGAATATCTTGATGTTGTCTCTTTCTCTCGTATCAAATTAGAGAGAGAGCGAGCGAGCAAATCCGTTACAAAGGTCTCGTCTTGACATACGTGTACCGTACCGCTTATGACTTGATCCTTGGACGAATACGAATTCTATTATTAGTAGCCAATCGATAAACAAGAGTCAAATGTGTCAGTGTATACATACCTACCTACCTCGGACGAGGTGGTTTAACCGACATGATCTTAAAAGTAGTGCTATGTTTAATAATTGTTTGTCCTACTATAATATTATAAATGCGAAAGTTTGTGAGGATAGATGGATGTTTGTTACTCTTTCACGCAAAAACTGCTGAACGGATTTTGATGAAAGTTTACAGTAGCAGTGGTAGCCGAGTGGTCGAACGCACGCCTTGAAAATCAAAGTGTGCAGGTTCAAACCCCGACTCGCACCTCTGGGATTTATGTGCGAATCTCATTTTCATCCGAGATTATCACTTGCTATGAAACGGTGAAGGAAAACATCGTGAGGAAACCTGCACGTCTGAGGGAACTTGTCTAGTTCTAGATAGGTGTGTGAAGTCTGCCAACCCGCACTGGGCCAGCGTGGTGGACTATGGCCTGAATCCCCCTCGCATTGATAGGAGGCCCGTGCCCAGCAGTGGGACGTTAAAAGGGCTGTAGTAGTAGTAGTTACAGTATTATTGTTTGTACATCAGAATAATAATGGCTATAATATATGTAGGCGCGGACGAAGTCAGGTAGATACTAGTCATCTCATAAATCTTTAGATAATGTATTATCACGTATTATACTATACTATTTACTGAGTTATAGACCTTTGGATATTTGTAACAGGTATCGTGTTCTGGCCTTTGGGTACATCCATAACCCTATTCAGCAGTGTAAACTACACTTATGAGGGGCGACTACCAATATTCACAAAACAGAACATGCAAATTGAAATAAATCTATTTTACGGATTTATCGCGTTTATTTACTATTTTATTTTCCTACGTTTTCTGCGTGGATCGGACCGCAAACAACAACTAAATATGATGGTACCCAGTTATTAACTATGACATCAGGACGTCTAACACCTCAGTCCCCCCTTGACCATGTTTGCTGTAAAGCAGCCGAAACGTCGGGAAAATAAAATAGTAAATACACGCGATAAAATCCGTAAAATAGTTTTATTTCAATGTATAGTATTCGCGTAAATATAAGAAAACAATATGAGAACATGCAAATTTTACATAGGTCTCGAGATATTAAAAGTTATAGAAGTTGGCGATGAAAACAAAGTTGGAAAAACATGGTCGAATTTCGATCAAATTTTTATACCATTCAGTTGTAAACCCGATACTGATGCAAACGTCATTGTATTATTTCGGACTTCTGTAACACCTGTATACATATTTAGAATCAGCTATTTATTCTGCGTCGTATGAGTGTGCTCTCCTGTAAATTTAAAAAAAAATGCCGTTTAAAACGAATAGTCTTTCAACCCTCGATATGGAAGTATATACGACACTTATAACGATAACGTAATTTTAAACATTTAACATTTTAACATTTTTTTTCTGCCTGTCTTTTGGTTTGCGGTCAACACCCAAACGGCTATACCGATTTTGATGGGACTTTCACTGACAGATAGCTAATAGTGCAAGGAGGAACTTGGCTACTTTAATTGAGCGTAGTAGCAAACTTAGCTATTAGCCTATTTCGAAAGACATGATCAATTTCAAGACCAGATCTTTGTCACGGATTGGCTCGGTCGCTCTCTGTCTTATTTCATAGGTGAGAAAGGGATATAACCAACATTTTCTGTGACATAAGTCTAGTCTTGGCGCTCATGCTCATGCAACTACTGCTGTTTGTCAGTGTATGTCCTTTTTTACCCTACCACGGCGAGCCAAAAGGAAGGGTTATGATTTTAGCAATCTACGTATTTAGGTATGTTCCTCCTCCGTAACGCTGAAACTATTCATCCGATTTTGATAAATAAGGTGTCAATCGATACGTTATCATGGCCCGAGTAACATAGGATACATTTTTACCGACTTCAACAATAGGAGGAGTTGATTTTTCCTTGAGAACCCCGGTTTTAACCGATTTCCTTGCTTTCGTTTTGTTTGTTTATTAATTCTGTAGTCAGGTTATAGATTTTTAAACTAAAAACTAAATGGTGTCGTGGGACACCAGGTAGGAACGAAGTTCCTTCGAAGTAGACATCTATGATAGGACATTTAAAATACCAGCTTCTACCCGCGACTTCGTCCACGCAGACTTCGTTCCATCCATCCATCAATCTATCCATCCATCCATCCATCCGTCCGTCCGTCCGTCCGTCCGTCCGTCCATCCATCCATCCATCCATCCATCCATCAAACGACACAAATAAAGAGACGTCTCATTTAACGGTTTTTTTCCACGGATTTATTCTTACGGTTTTACTATCACATTTTTTTCAGTTCGGTCGCCTAGCAAAATCCCTATTCCCTCCAAGCCTGCCTTAAGGAACTTCGTTCCAAAAAAAGGTGAACTCATCGGAATTACTTGTTTCCTATTGTGATACGGAAACCTAAGAATGATATCTCACTTCTATCTTGTCTGTGGTTTAACGTTATGTTTAATCTTAATCTTTAGTTCACAAACATAAGCCTTTATCAATTCCATACAAGATAATAGTGAAAAAACATCGTCAGGCCTGTATTCAACGGAGCGGCAGGCAGAGATGCAATGCAGTGCGCCCATACTTCGTGGATTTATTTTGGTGGCCCCTATTAAATTGGGGGCGAGACTATTGCCATTCTCCTACAATACGAGAGAGATTTAGGACACAGTCCACCACACTGGCCCAGTGCGAGTTGGTGAACTTCACACGCCTTTCTTTAACCGTGGAAGATTTTCCAGTAATTTTACCATCATCGCTCAGCAAGTGGCAATCAGGATTAAAAAAACCAGCCAAGTTCCGTACCATCTATACATCTATACATACAAATAAATAAAATTGGAGTGTCTGTTTGTAATATCAAAATAACACTTTTTTACCAAATGCGTATGAAAGTATATACGATACCTATAACGAAAACGCAATTTTAATTTGTTTTGTCTGTCTGTCTGTCTGTTTGTTTGAGGTAAACTTCTAAACGGCTGAACCGATTTCAATGGGACTTTCACTGACAGATAGCTGACGTTCCAAGGCGTAACTTAGGCTACTTTAATTTTAGAAAAAGCATTAGGGTTCCGTGGGAAAAACATAATACCCATATTTCCGGGTAATCTCCCTTAAGTCCACGCGGGTGAAGTCGCGGGCACAGCTAGTTATCTATAAAAACGAGCAAAAAAATCATGTTTGTTATATGGGAGCCCCATTAAATATTTATTTTATCCTGTTTTTTAGTATTTGTTGTTTTAGCGGTAATAGAAATACATAATCTGTGAAAATTTCAACTATCTAACTATCACGGTTTATGAGATACAGCATGGTGACAGACGGACGGACGGACGGGCAGCAAAGTCTTAGTAATAGGGTTCCGGTTTTACCCTTTGGGTACGGAACCCTAAAAATTACATTAGAATCAAATTACATCGGCGAAGTGTGCAGTGCACCTCTGCTTACCCCTTCGGGGAATATAAGTCTGCCAAGGGATTTATTTAATCGATAATTTCGACGTTGTCTCCAGTCAGCGCTACGTGTCGCCGAGAGTCGAAAGTGTGGTAACTCCAATATTGTGAAAATGTTCAACTGCAAGTTTACCCAACCGTGACCGTACAAAGAGTGTAATGCTGTTTACATTTCTTTTCATTAATGTCCTGGACATAGTGGAGCGTCAAGAGGCGCGCGTCGGCCAATGCCAAAACGAACTCTGCCCCATATTGCAGCAATGGTTTTTGGAACATAGTTCCTTATCGCGCGTTGCGAAAGGGGGCTAGACGGAAAAAATTAAGACTGTAACGAAATTTTGTAACGACACTATTACATACTAGCTGTGCCCGCGGTTTCACCCGCGCTAATTGTTACTGTGTAGTAGCGTGATGTTAGCCTATATCCTTCCCCGGTAAATGGACTATTCAACACAAAAATATTTTTTTCAATTCGAACCAGTAAGATAAGATTAGCGCGTTCAACCAGACAAACAAACAAACAAACTCTTCAGCTTTATAGTATAAAAAATATATAGTATAGATGTGTGTGTGATTTGTGAATAAAATTCGATTTGTATGTGTGTGTGTGTGTGTGTATGTATATGTGCAATTTTTGCTTTTTTTATTTCAAATTCAAATATATTTATTCATATTAAATTGTAATCTAGCACACTAGTACATGTGTTACTGTAATTAAAAATTAAACATGGGTGTATAACTAGTTTAGTAACGCACGCCTTGCAATCAAAGTGCGCAGGTTCAAACCCCGGCTCGCTGGGATTTATGTGCGAAACTAATTTTCATCCGAGATTATCACTTGCTATGAAACGGTGAAGGAAAACATCGTGAGGAAACTTGACTAGTTCTCGATAGATGTGTGAAGTCTGCCAACCCGCACTGGGCCAGTGTGGTGGACTATGGTCTGAATCCCCCTCGCATTGAGGGGAGGCCCGTGCCCAGCAGTGAGACGATAAAAGGGCTGTAGTAGTAGTATTGAAACAACAATACTTTAATTGGTGGTGGTAAAGCCCCTGGGGCCCGATTTTCGCTTGATAGACATCATCTCTATTGGAGATATGTCGAAAAAATACGACCAATTTGACGTTTTGTCTCGATATATCTCGAATAGAGATGGATGAATATTAAGCGAAAATTTGGGTCCAGTTCATATTAGTTGTGTGCCCGTATAGTTTGTGGGACTCAGTAGTTCCTCTCGCCTATCCTCCCGACATAATCACCGCCCTCTTCGACCCGGACGTCGAGAGGGCCACCAACACACCTACACCAGCTTCAAACAGACACCGATCTCGCCGGCGAGGACGAGGAACCCCTCTTCCGCTCGTAGGTGCATCTTTGAACCTAGGAGCGCAGTCACTACTTCTCCCCTCACGGTAACTGCCCAAGCCGAGGTCGTGCCCTCTGTGGCGCCCTTGAGCTAGTTGCCACCCTTTTTCCGCCCTTAAGGCCTTAGTTGCACTCTGCGCTCGCTACTCCTCCGGTAAAGCTGTATAGGCCACCTCACGGCCAACAGCGAAGACCATTCAAAAAAAAAAAATTTGCTCTCGGGTGCGAATAAAACAGCCTTTAAATCACTTTTCATATATATTTTATAATAAAATAACAGTACAACAAATGCACGGCCACCTATCGGTGAGCGAGGTGAGAGAGAGAGAGAGAGATAGCCTATTACAAGTGTTGTAACATTAAAATCAAATTACCATTGGTGGCGATGTTGCCAACATTAGTCATCATTTGCCGTACCTTATCCCATTATTTGGGGTCGGCGCAGTATGTCCTTTTCTTCCATTCGTCACGCTTTTCCGTCATACCGACATCGACTCCGATCTCAATCATATCACTTTTTACACACTCCATCCATATTTTCTTTGGTCTTCCCCTCGCTCTGTATCCATCCACGTTCATACTCATCACTCTTTTAGTCACATGCTTCTCATCTCTTCTCGTCACATGCCCAAACCATTCTAGTCTCTTCTCACTTTTTCTGTTATGGGCGCTACTTTTATACTACCTCTAATATGTTCATTCCTCACCTTATCCATTCGCGTCACTCCCCACATCCATCTCAACATTCGCATCTCGGCAGAGTGGAGACGTTTGTCTTCACGCACTTTGTCAACATTATTAACTTTTCTCTGCATTCCGGTAATTTTCCTTCGTTGTGGCACAAAGCCTATGTTCGACCTCTACCCAAAATTTCTAACCCCTCTCTTCCCAACCACTTTAGACCCATTTCTATCCTTCCTTTCCTCTCTAAAGTACTTGAGGCATGCGTCCACACGCAGCTGTCCAGGTTTGTTCTCTTAAATAATATTCTTAGCCCTTTTCAATCAGGGTTCAGACCTGGACACAGCACTACCTCTGCATTGTTAAAGGTGACAGGAGATATAAAGACGGGTATAGGGGACTCCAAGATCACTGTCCTGACCTTGATAGACTTCTCCAACGCTTTTAACAATGTAGATCATGATATCCTTCTATCCATTCTGTCCTATCTCAATATTTCCCCTGATGCTCTGGAATGGTTTTCCTCTTATCTTCGAGGACGCCAGCAATCGGTTCGCATCGATGAGACTTCATCGGACTGGTGTGGCCTTGACAGTGGCGTTCCTCACGGCGGCATTCTTTCTCCACTTCTTTTTTCTATTTTATAAACCTCATTACTCAAAACCTTCAGTGTGCGTATCATCTGTACGCTGACGACCTGTAGATCTATAGTCAGGCGAAAATAGACTGCTTATCGGTGGCTATTGACGCCGTAAATCAAGATCTGGAGGCAATTAAACTCTGGTCAGATAGATTTGGCCTATCAGTAAACCCCAACAAATGCCAAGCGATCGTGATTGGAAGCTCGCGTATGATGAGTAGGGTGGAAATATCATCTTTGCCACCAATTGTATTTAACGGTCAAATTATTCCAATCAGCCGCAATGTGAAGGATCTGGGACTATACATTGACACAAGTCTCGATTGGCAATGCCAAGCGGCAAATGTCAGTCAGAAAGTTATTGGAACCCTACGGGCTTTCTATAGGCTCAGGCATTTTCTACCCCCAAGAACGAAGATAATGCTTGTGCAGACTTTGATCCTACCAGTAATCGACTATGGTGATGTGTGCTATCTCGACCTGAATGCAGATCTACTCGACAAATATGACCGACTTCTCAATAATTGCAGTCTATTTTCACATTTTCTACATTCTATTTTTAATTTTCGCAAGTACGATCACGTATCGTCTTATCGCACCGAATTAAACTGGTTGCCTATTCGGCAGCGACGCAGTTGGCGAGCTTTGACCTCCTTATACTCGTATTTGACCTCTCCCCATGCCCCAAACTATCTTACTCCCCACTTACAATATCTCTCTTCTAACCATGATCGAACTTTACGATCATCTAATAATCTTCTTCTTCTCTGCCCTTCCCACAACTCTGCGCTTGTTCACTCTTCTTTTCCTGTACAGCCTATTCTTTTATGGAATGCGCTCCCCCTCGAGATCAGGATGTCCAGTAACCGTAATACTTTCAAATTTAAGGTACGACAACTTTACCGGAAACATTTGGCAGATTCGTAACAATATTACTTATATCTCTCAACAAATTGAATTTATTATTATAATATTATATGTATGTATATATGTATGTATGACATATTATATGTAGGTATATATGTATGTATGATATAGGTATATTACTATAATTACGTAGGTATATTATTTATATATTGATATTTAAGTATACAAAATTTAAATTTACATACAAATATTTATTTTTCTATTCTTTTTTTTTTCTCGACTACTTTTCTCTCTTTGCATTCACGTCTTTTATTTCTTGCACCCACTTAATTTGTTTTTTTTTTCCTCTCTCTACATCACTCTAAGGTTGGCTGGTAGAAAATGCCCACGGCATTAAGCTTACCTTTGTACATTTTTTTTTTACTTATGTAGAATTGTGCAAATAAATAAATAAGTATTACATTTGACGCCTGCAACTTGACGCCCCTGTGTGACCAGGGCTTGTTTAACTGTTTCAAAGATACAAGTGATTTCAGAGAGGCTTTTAACAAATAAACATTATTAAGGCGTCTGTATTTGTCGGTGGGTGTTATTTTGTATGCCCACATTTCGCCAAAGTGCTATTGCCATTCATAGCGTAAGATTAAGACCTAAATAATAAAGGTGGGTATGATTTAATATATATTTCTTATACTCGGTTCGTATAAATTTAGAAACCCATTTTATTTTTCTAATATAAAATAACAGCCTAAGTTACTATTTATAACATCAGCTACTACTACTACAGCCCTTTTTAACGTCCCACTGCTGGGCACGGGCCTCCCCTCAATGCGAGGGGGAGTCCACCACGCTGGCCCAGTGCGGGTTGGTGAACTTCACACGCCTTTCTATAGACGTGCAGGTTTCCTCACGATGTTTTCCTTCACCGTTTCGAAGCAAGTGATAATCTCGGATGAAAATGAGATTCGCACATGAAACCCAGAGGTGCGAGCCGGGGTTTGAACCTGCGCACTTTGATTGCAAAGCGTGCGTTCGACCACTCGGCTACCACTGCTTTTCTCACTCGGCTAACATCAGCTATCAGCTAGTAAATGTCTCGTCGAAATTGGTTCAGCCGTTCCGGAGATTACATGAAACAAACATACAGAGTACATTTAAAATTGCGTTTTCATCAAAGCTGTTATTTCGACATTAGCACAAACACGTACCCCCAGTACATAATATGATTTTTGTTTTGTACCTGAGCTGAACAATGCCAAGCTGATTTATTATTCAAATAATCGGAGATTCTACAATAGAGTTTCTGATATAATTTTATTTTATAGATTTATAGAGATTTAACCGACAGAGTCAAAAATACCATCTTGCGCTCCATAACTCAAATAGCAGATGTAGGAGAAAAGACTGCGAGGCTGAAGTGGGAGTGGGCCGGCCATGTAGCCCTCATGGGCCCGCAAAGGTGGGCAAACATCGCTACCAATTGGATACCTGTTGACGGTCGCCGACGAAGAGGTCGACCGAGGAAGAGGTGGCGAGATGATTTGAACACCTTTGCGGGGACAACGTGGCAGGATATAGCCCAAGACCGAGATGTGTGGAGAAGTAAAGGGGAGGCTTTTGCCCATGAGTGGGACATGTAAAGGCTAGTAAAAAAAATAGAGATTTGTGAAAACTAGGATTAGTTTTCACAAATCTCTGATTTCTTTTGGTATTGTATTGAAAAAGAATTTTATTATAAAGATTCCATAGCAAAATGTATGTAAATTACATAGGTGCTTGTTATTCAGCATAAATATTAACGGCTATTTGGCTTAAACGCCATTTTTTGATCTTAACAGAAGAGCATACTCATTCGACGCAGAAAAAATCGCTGACTCCAAATACTATATACGGCTATAAGTCAATATCGCCCAAAAATTTTGCTTAAGTGAAATAGCCTTTCACCCCTCGATATTATCGACGCCATTGTCATCGTCGGGAATCGAACCCGTAACCTCTAACCCCCGACGCGACCTTTAGACCTCCACGCAAACGCCGCTTCTAGATAAGTACACACCAAATAGGCGAAAATAAAAACAGGACGGCAAAAAAAAAAGAAGAAAAAACATGGTTTCCTAATCTTCAAATTCTGTACGAGCTAGGTTATATTAATAAGTTAGACAAATAACACGAGGAATTTCGACTTTATAGCGTTGAATATACAGTTTGGAATCGGTCCGTTAAAAACGTACGATTACGTACTTACACCCTTTCGCTTATGCGGCGCCGTCGAAACTTCGTGAGCATTTGTTTACGGCGATTGTTTGGTTTTGATACTCTATATATTTTTTATGTCCACACGAAAAAAACAGGTCATTGCTTCATTTCTTTTTGTCTATTACTAGCTTACGCAGCCACTTTTTTAATGCGGATTTTTTTTACCAAAACCTAAGTATTTGCCCAAAATTAAAACAGTGGCAATTACTCCTTATAACATCAGCTATCTGCCGGTGAAGGTCCCGTCAAAATTGGTGCAGCCGTTTCGAAGATAACCCGCAACGAAGAGAAGAAACAGCAATTGTAAAAAAATGTGTTTTCCCTATAGGTAGGCTATATACTTTCATATGCATTTAGTAAGAAACTGTTGTTTTGATATGACAAACAGACACTTCAATTTTATGTATTTTTATAGATTACTAGCTGTGCCCGCGACTCCGTTTGCGTGGAATTCAGGAACAATAATTATTTTTTGATGTGAAACATCTATTAGGCGAGGGGTAATCCTGATTTTTTGCGTGGCGAGCGTTCTCCAAAACAAAATGAAATCAACCTTACTATTTACGTTTCGTACTCCTCGGCTCCTCGGTTCTTTCCGCCGCTTAGACTCCGCCCACCGGCTGACTCCGCTCACTTGCCGCTACGACGTATATGTATTGTTTCACATCTGCCATGTGTCCCGCGACGGCTCAGTTTTGTATAATAGAATAAAATTTTACAAATTTTATTACAATTAACATCATCGTCAGAAATCATAAAGATAGGATATTATAATAATGTTTAGTTTCATAGTGATCAGACAGACGCATTACAACACGCACAGCGCCTGAAGTGGAAATGGGCAGGACACATCGCCCGCTCTTCTGAAGAAAGATTGCCTAAACGAGTAACGACATGGACAGGTCCGGGAGGCAAAAGAAAAAAGGGCAGACCAAAAGCTCGGTGGATAGATGACATACTTCAATCGGCAGGAACAGACTGGATGAAAACAGCTAACGACAGGGAAAAATGGGGGCAACTGGAGGAGGCCTATACCCGGAAGGGGCCATGACATGAAATACCTACATAGTTTTTTTTTTTTAGTTTTTCATATATATTTTTTGTAATGTCATGGAAAATAAAAGGCTTATTATTCCTTTATTTCTCATTTTTCTTATTTAGTACATTTTTAAATATAAATATAAAAAATACATTTAAAAATATAAAAAACAGTTCCCCACCGGCATCTGGAACAGGGTCCTAGTTACCAGTGGTTAGGGCTCCAGAGAGAGGAACTTCCTCACAATGCGCGCCGTCTCCAGAAGTACCGCCTTCTGAATCTGTCCCTTGATCCAGCTGCCTAACGCGAGCCTCTTTAGGTGTTTGTCGAGGCTCTTGGCTAATAAGCCATGGGCGGAAACGACTATATATATTATTATCATAATAACAATAATGGCAATTCTGAATCAACATAATTACGTAAGCATACCATAATGGAGTATCAAAACTGTTTAATCGTTGTATCCGACCCAACTCTCATCTTTCACTGTATTCCGTTGGGGACGTACTTGGAATGTTATTAAATCTTTTTTTTTTGTCTTTTAATGCCATTTTTGTTTTTTTACTAATTCGTACTAATTGTCGCTTTTTATTTATTTACAAACTAGCTTCTACCAGCGACTTTGTCCGCGCAGACTTAGATTATTTAATATCAAATTATAGCCTATATGGGTTTCTGATGTTTAAACAATAATACTGGAAAGTTTCATCAAAATTTGTTTAGTAGTTTTTGCGTGAAAGACTCACAAACTTTCACATTTATGATATTAGTAGGAACTAGGATGGGATTAGAATTATACACAGACAGGGTCGCTTAGAAAATTCAAATATTTAAATGAAATATCATAAGCAGTGGGAGCCTAGCTGGTAGAAAAGTGCAAGATTGAATCCCGGGCCCGCACCTCTGCGAATTTATTATTTCATGTGCGAATTTCGTTTTCTATAGATATTAACCACAAAAAACAGTGATAGCCGAGTGGTCGAATGCACGCCTTGCAAATCAAAGTGTGCAGGTTCAAACCCCGGCTCGCACCTTTGGGATTTATGTGCGAATCTCATTTTCATCCGAGATTATCACTTGCTATGAAACGGTGAAGGAAAACATCGTGAGGAAACCTGCACGTCTGAGGGAACTTGACTAGTTCTCGATAGATGTGTGTAGTCTGCCAACCCGCACTGGGCCAGCGTGGTGGACTATGGCCTGAATCCCCCTCGCATTGAGAGGAGGCCCGTGCCCAGCAGTGGGACGTTAAAAGGGCTGTAGTAGTAGTAGTATTAGCCACATGCTGAACGGTGAAGGGAAACTTGTACGTCTATAGAATGGATAGTGAAGTTCACCAACCGGCGCTGGGTCAGCGTGGTCGACTATGGCCCGGATCTCCCTCGTATTGAGAGGGAATATGCCCCGGTATAATGGTCAGCTCGCCCCCTATTACATTGGGACCGAAATACGTCGGTGAAGTGTTGGTGTACCTACCGCTTCGGGTAATACAGGCGTGATGATGCATTGTTAGATCATTTTCGTAATGTATATATTTTTTATATATTTTTTATACCTATATACTTATAAGGACTTAACTGGTTTTTGTTTAATGTTTCAATGTCAAATGGTTTGTTGGTTTCAATAATAATTAAAATTATAATATGGTTGCGTCACTAATTATTGACGAGTGTAAGTTATCTACAGGAAGGTAAAAAAAAAAAGTGAAAAAAAGAAAAAAAAACCGGCCAAGTGCGAGTCGGACTCGCGCACGAAGGGTTCCGTACCATTGTCCACAAAAACAGCAAAAAAATCACGTTTGTTGTATTATTTTATTCTGTTTTTAGTATTTGTTGTTATAGCGGCAACAGAAATACATCATCTGTGAAAATTTCAACTCTTTAACTATCACGGTTCATGAGATACAGCCTGGTGGCAGACGGACGGACGGACAGAGAAGTCTTATTAATAGGGTTCCCGTTTTATCCTTTGGGTATGGAACCCTAAAAATGTCTTAGTATTTAAGTTTTTTTTTTCCCATTTTTATTTCGTGATTCCTGTTACATGATGCCATCAATTGCCAATACCAAAAGGAATTCTATTTACATATACATAAAGATTGATTTTCTGTAGTAAAAGCCAAGCGATCACGAATCGAAATACGCTCGCGTTGTCAATGGTGTTTTATTGAAAAGTGAGCTTTGTATATAAGATGGCACAGTGTGTTTTACTATTGGCAAATAATTTCGACGCGCTTCAGTATGCGCAGGGGCTCTATGTACTCAGATGAGAAATTTGCATCTTTATATACAGTGTATATAACAACTATGTACGTCTTTATATAACTGTAACAATGGTTATATTTGTTCAACTGGAACTATATAGGGTGTTTCAGAAGTCCGAAATAATACTTTGGGTACATATACGGCACCTCATATGTGGATGCTTAGTGAAGACAGTTTATACCTAACTATCATAGTTTCTGAGTTACAGACCCTTGAATATTTGTCACAGGTATCGTGTTCTGGCCTTTGGGTACATCCATAACCCTATTCAGCAGTGTAAACTACACTAAAGAGAGGCGGCTACGAATATTCACAAAACAGAACATGTACATTTTACATAGGACTCGAGATATTACGAGTTTTAGAAATTGACGACGAGAAAATTTTTTGAAAAACATGGTCGAATTTCAATCAAAATTTTATAGCATTCAGTTGTGTACCCGATACTGATGCAAACGTCAAAGTATTATTTCGGACTTCTGAAACACTCTGTATAACATAATATATAATGCAATAAGTACCTATTTATTATTTCGTCTTCATATCGTGTGGGTATTTGGTTTTTTTTTTTTTTTTTTTCTGCAAAAATCAAAAGTTTATTCCAAAGCAGTCAAGCTCTCATGGCAATAGATTCTAAACAAATATATGTTATCAGGGACCAAATTCTCGCGTAATTGACATCTCTATTCGACATACGTCGAAAAAATAACGACCAATTGGACGTTATGTTTCGACTCAATAGAGATTGATGTTTAACTAACGAAAATCGGGCCCCTGGCCTTTGTTATATCCATTCTGAATCCCATTCTATAGATATCTTATACTTATATCTCTCTACAGTGCGATTTACCAGGAATTTTCTCCCTCGCACCACCAAACTGTGGAATGAACTTCCTGCAGCGGTGTTCCCGGACCGATGCGACAAAGGTATCTTCAGGAAACGAGCCTACTCATTCCTTAAAGGTCGGCAACGCACTTGCGATGCCCCTGGTGTTGCAGGTGTCCATGGGCGGCGTTGATCACTTACCATCAGGTGAAACGTCTGCTCGTTTGCCTCCCTATCTCTTAAAAAAAAAAAAATCTTCTGATGCGAACGGCGCCGGGAGCGAACACGATTTATACCTAAAAGTGAACTTAATATAAAAAGAAAAAAAAAACTGTAGCTGTCGATGTATTTTTTATTTTCTTTGCGAAAAAACCGGCCAAGTACGATCTGGACTCGCGCACCGAGGCTTCCGTACTTAAACTATGAAAATAACTAACATTGCTCTAAGGAAAAGATAAACTGGATAGAGAGACAAACTTAACTTTGCCGTTGGTGTACAGGTGTCCTCATACAAAATAACTACAAAACAAGTTTGTAATCGCAAAAAAACATTTTCTAACAAAAAAATTACAGTTTAAGGATTTTTTCCTTTACTTGTGCTATAAGACCTTGCTTCTTGCCAAATTTAATGATTCTAGGTCAACGGGAAGTACCCTATAGGTTTTTGATTCCCGTGCAAATGTACTGAAAATGCAACATAAACCGCCGTATCTTATGATTGCGATAACACAGAAGTTTGATTTTTTTAGAGAACCAAGGTACCGCAGACATAAGTCTCTGTTATAAATTTCATCTTGATACCTCCACCTGTTCCTGAGAAAAAGGGTCGTGACAGACATACAGACAACAAAGTGATCCTATAACGGTTCCTCTAAAATCACGTTTGTTGAATGGGAGCCCCCTTAAATATTTATTTTATTCTGTTTTTTAGTATTTGTTGTTATAGCGGCAACAGAAATACATAATCTGTGAATATTTCAACTGTCCAACTATCACGGTTCATGAGATACAGCCTGGTGACAGACGGACGGACGCACAGCGAAGTCTTAGTAATAGGGTTCCCGTTTTACCCTTTGGGTACGGAACCCTAAAAAGCAAAGCAAGCCGTATTCATTATCCATTCGCGACGGTCGGTGTAGTTGTAAAATTGCAAAAACCCGGTAGGTATGGTGCTTCGTCACCTCGGATTTATACGCCGTTAGTTAGTAGTAGCTTAGCTGGTAGAATGCCTGCCTTGAGAGCAATAGGTGCAGGTTCAAACCCCGGCTCGCACCTCTGGATTCATGTGCGAATCCCAGTTTCATCAGAGATTACCACTTGCTATGAAACTGTGAAGGAAAATATCGTGAGGAAACCTGCACGTCCATAGAAAAAGGCGTGGGAAGTTTACCAACCCGCACTGCGCCAGCGTGGTGGACTATACCCCAAAAATCTCTCGCGCCTGTATTCTCCAAAGCAGTAGGCAGAGGTGCACTGCAGTGCGCCCACTCTTTGCCGATGTATTTTTGGTCCCAATGTAATAGGGGGCGAGCCATAGTTCATAGTTCATAGAGCAGATCATAGTTAATAACTGGGTACCCTCATATTGTTGTTTGCGGTCCGATCCACGCAGAAAATGCTCACAGTGCCTTGAGGTCTTGCAATGGTACGCTTGGTTTTGGATTTAATCATATTACTGGATCCCAAGTTGGTGGTAGCACCCAGTGTTAGCACCCACTATGACATCAGGACGTCTAACACCTCAGTCCCCCCGTGACCATGGTTACAGCCGAAACGTCGGAAATATAAAATAGTAAATAAACGCGATAGAATCCGTAAAATAGTTTTATTTTAATGTATAGATAGTATTCGCGTAAATATGAGAAAACAATATAACAAACCGACAATTTAATTTTTATTATTTTTTTTTTTTTTGAATGTTTTCCGAGTTCGTACCTGTGTACCTCCGGCCCTCCCCGCGCGCCGCGACCCCGCGCCGCCATTTCGTGTTATTGAGAATTTATGTCGATAAGGCTGGGCGCACACCGAGCTACTCAATATATTTCGCACACGTACTATTTAAATATTACTTAGCTTAGTTTACTAAAGCTTCAGTTTATATGGTAATTATTTATAAAATATTTACAATTGAAAATGTAATGAATAGGATATTACAAATTAAAGATTAGGTACATAACTATAAATTAAATACATTGAGAGTAAGTTAAATAGATGAGTTGGATTAAATAAATGAAGCAATGGTAGCCGAGTGGTCGAACGCACGCCTTGCAATCAAAGTGTGCAGGTTCAAACCCCGGCTCGCACCTCTGGGTTTCATGTGCGAATCTCATTTTCATCCGAGATTATCACTTGCTATGAAAAACATCGTGAGGGAACACGTCTGCACGTCTGAGGGAACTTGACTAGTTCTCGATAGATGTGTGAAGTCTGCCAACCCGCACTGGGCCAGCGTGGTGGACTATGGCCTGAATCCCCCTCGCATTGAGGGGAGGCTCGTGCCCAGAAGTGGTACGTTATAAGGGCTGTAGTAGTAGTAGTAAATAAATGAAAAAAAATTGCAATCTCGCCGAGTTTATTGATGGATCTTCTGTATAGTAATCACGTACCTACCTCGTAAGTTGTATGAGGAAAAAAAAACACAATTTGTAAATACCACGCCAGAGTGGTGTTAGCACGCATGTCTAGACAAGACCTCTGTCACGGATTGGCTCGGTCGCTCTCTGTCTTATTTCATACGAGAGAATGAGACACAATCAACATATGCTGTGACATAAGTCTAGTCTTGGCGCTCATGATACAACTACAGGATCTTCTTAGTCATGACCACGTAACATATACAATAAGGATAAAAACACTACTCAAAAATGCCACGCCAGATCTGGACAATTTTTTTTTTCCTAATGAATCCATGAAATGTAGGTACCGATATAAATTTTAAATACTATTAACTGATAATTGATTGGATCCGAGACGTGGTCGCTCACAATGGGACTCATAAGACGGCTCAGAGTCACTCAACGTGCAATGGAGCGAGCTATGCTGGGAGTTTCACTGCACGATAGAATCAGAAATGAGGACATCCGCAGAAGAACCAAGGTTACAGACATAGCTCGAAGGGTTGCACGTTTGAAGTGGCAATGGGCCGGACACATTGCCCGGAGAACGGATGGCCGTTGGGGCATCAAAGTCCTAGAGTGGCGGCCACGAACAGAGAAGCGGAATGTGGGACGACCCTCGACCAGATGGTCGGACGACCTCATCAGGGTCGCCGGGAGTCGATGGGCGCATAAAGCCCAAGACCGTAATTTGTGGCGATCTATGGGGGAGGCCTATGTCCAGCAGTGGACGTCCCTGGCTGATAGATAGATAATTGATTATTTATTTTGACCAAAACTATTAACAAGTTGTTTACAAACTGAAATTAAAATGGAAATTAAACTACATAGATATATTTCAAAGCCAGTGGTAGCCTCGCGGGCAAGAACGCCCGCCTTGAACGTAAGGGGTGCAAGTTCAAATCCCAGGCCCGCACCTCTGAGATAATTCTCATGTGCGAATGTCATTTTCAACAATGATTACCACCTGCTGAACGGTGAAGGAAAACATCGTGAGGAAACCTGCACGTCTATAGAGAGGCGTGTGAAGTTCACCAACCGGCACTGGGCCAGCGTGGTGGACTATGGCCCAAATCTCCCTCGTATTGAGGGGGAATGTGCCCGGTATAATGGCAATAGGCTCGCCCCCTATTACATTGGGACCAAAATACATTGGCGAAGTGTGGGCGCACTACAGTGCACCTCTGCCTACCCCTTCGGGGAATACAGGCGTGATGATGATGTATTTTAGATATATTTCAAAAATAAAAATATAAATATTTCGCCGAATATTATTATATTACGAGCGGCCCGTCCCGGCTTCGCACGGGTGGACATTTGTTTTTAAACATTTTGGGATAAATTAACATAGTAACATATACTCTGTGATAAAGTAGCTTCCTAACGGCAAAAAAAAAATTTAAATCGGTCCAGTAGTTTTTAAGTTTATTCGTTACATACAAACAATTACAAATCTTTCCTCTTTATAATATTAGTATAGATTATACGGATGCTAACATATTTTTAGAAACCCAATCATAACTAAAACCAAGTTAGAACATATCAGTGGGGTGAAGGTACCCATGTCAAAATAGGCCTCTGTCACGGATTCGCTTGCTCTCTGTCTTATTTCATACGAGAGAATGAGTCACGATCAAACACTCACTAGGTACAAAAATTAGGAAAAATGTTTTTTACCTTAAAATATGAACAACTTTCCCAGAAAAATGACATCATCGTCATATGTGCATTACTTTGCAGAATTCCAAGAGGCAGAAGTCACATAAAAATGAACTATTAATATTCAAATTATTGCATTGTTTATTTTGTTACTTACTTCACACCTTAGCAGCGGAAAAAAAATAAAAAAAAATCATATGGTGCTGCGGCGGGTCGAAATGCGCCCCCAACGTCCTTTCTGCCTGTTATAGTTTTCACCATCCGCGCGACCGCACCAACCATAAGCACAGCGGCGGGCCGATATGGGCCTGTTCCGCACTGAAGGTGTTAATGAGGTTTTCCTGTCACCCTACGTCATTTCTTTGACATACCAAGACATATAGTTTTGACAAACATGTTTCTACTACAGATTCACTTAAACTGATTAAAAATATAAAATTCTCAATCGATAATATTAAACTGTTTGTTTCTTATGCATGATCATCACGCCCGTATTCCTCGAAAGGGTAGGCAGAGAGGCACTACACTTCGACGATGTATTTTAGTCCCAATGTAATAGGGGGCGCGCCCATTGCTATTATACCGGATGTTTGTTTCTTTATGTGTTATATGATTAGGTATCGATGTTCAGCCAATTGATTATGTCATATACGTCCTCCTCTATTGATAATTATAAATTGATGTACTTATAAATCATATTTATAGGTTATTAACATACTTTATAGAGGCGGCAAATGACGGCATTTTTTTTTTATTATTAATTAATATTTCAATTCTCGGTCTTGACGTATAAACATCCCGTTATCTGAACTAAAATATATATTTGAAAGATGTTTAATCTGTGAAATAGATTTAAAAAAAAGATAAATAAATATAATAAAATAGACACACTCTTACGACTGCTTATTGTAATATTGTTATAATGTTCTGTCAATTTTTGACATAATTTGTATTATGAAAGCAGTCAAGAAAATTTAAGGATCCGTCGCCATCTTTATCACTGTCAGCATTCATTTTTATTTATAATGTTTATTTATTGAATTTGCCCTTGCTATTAATTATTAAACACTGGCTGAAATACCCGCTAAACGCAGGTGGAGCCATTGCTCATTTTATTCCATTAAATATCATCATTTCATTCATTTGGTAAAAAAAGAAGAAGAAGAAAATTAAATTTTACGAAATTTTTAGAATAAAATGAGGAAGGACTGCATTTGCGATTGGTGGATATTCCATAATAAATACACATAATTAGTAATGAAATGGACGATGAAGGTTATATATAAAGATGGCGGATGTTTTTTTTTTTATTAAAAAGCATAAACTTTAATGTGACGACGAATTCGGAATTCGATATTGACGCGTTCGAAATTTGAAAATTTTCAAATGGTTATCCAGTGCGTCGCCCCCCTTAAACCCGGGGCGTTGCACCGAATAGAACCGACGAGCGCTATCAATTCTGTTATGTTTGTGTGCGCCGCCCGGTGTGTGCGTGTCACATGTGAGCGTATACAGGCTGTTGCCTTTTTTAGTTTATTTTTTTTAATTTATTAATGTAGCAAAAAAGGTATCGCTTGCGAATATCACCAGGAGACTGATCTAATATGTCCCATTGAAAATTAATTGTTTTACTAATGCGCGACTCGAGTGTTTAAAAATAATGGCGTGGGGAATGTATTGTTATTTTAAACTATTTAATCGTATCTCTAGTTTTTATTTTATTTTATTCGGTATATTTTTTTATAAGGATGACCCTGCAATTGTTGAACATAAAATAATATTTTTTATTATTCTATTTCAATTACTTATTACGGTTGTGTGAGGAAGTTATAAAAATGCTTGGAAATCTTTTAGTTTTTTTTTGTTGATGAAACCGATTACAAGTTTCTTATGAATCTTCAAACACTTATAGGAATCTACTCTTTATGTCTAAAGTAATAGAATTAATATACAATCGCCTTTTTTTATTAATTTCGTAATTTCTGCCTTTTATTTAAAAGTTCTTAAGTATAGTAATACTACTACAGCCCTTTTAACGTCCCACTGCTGGGCACGGGCCTCCCCTCAATGCGAGGGGGATTCGGTCCATAGTCCACCACGCTGGCCAAGTGCGGGTTGGCAGACTTCACACATCTATCGAGAACTAGTCAAGTGCCCGCACAGTCAGCTCAGTGCCCTCAGACGTGCAGGTTTCCTCACGATGATTTCCTTCACCGTTTCATAGCAAGTAATAATCTCGGATGAAAATGAGATTCGCACATAAATCCCAGAGGTGCGAGCCGGGGTTTGAACTTCCACACTTTGATGGCAAGGCGTGCGTTCGACCACTCGGCTACCACTGCTTTTTTAAGTATAGTAATAGACAAAAAAAAAACTTTTGCGGGAGGAACGTGGCTACAACAAGCCCAGGATAGGAACATGTGGAGACGGAGGGGGAGGCCTTTGCCCAGCAGTGGGACATACAATAGGCTATAAAAAAAAAGTATATTAATATAGCAGCTAGTATAGTTATGGTAATATAGCCAAGGGTATGTTTGATGTATTTGCTGTTATTTAGCTCGATCTATACATATGAATATAAAATAAACTTAAGTATTGAAATAAAACTATTTTACGGATTTTATCGCGTTTATTTACTATTTTATTTTCCCGACGTTTAAAACTTAAGTAATTTGAAAATACTATTAAGGGCTGACTTCTCAATATCCGGACTAAAAAGGTCGAATGAAATACATCAAATACATGTTTTTTTTTGTCAGACCGATGCTTTCTTGACAATTTTGACAAATAGGCTTTCAATTAAAAAAATAATAAAGTGAAAAAATTGCATCCACCTGTACAACATCACCTTGTTTCGTCCACACTCACACAGGCGCGCGCATTGCTCGTGTACATTAGTTGCACGCACACGCGCTCAGCGCACGCGCACACGCGCACCGCGCGAACACATTTATGTTAAATTTAATTGTAAACGTAAACCGCATGGTTCTCTATACTTTTAGGGTACCGTACTAGATTTTTAAAAATGTTTTTTTTTAAATCTTATATTCACAAACTAAACTTGTAAGTTATTACTTAATCTATATCTATACTAATACCTATTATAAAGCGGAAAGATTTGTATTTTTGTATGTAACGAATAAACTCAAAAACTACTGGACCGATTTCAAAAATTCTTTTACCGTTAGAAAGCTACATTATCACTGAGTAACATATGCTATATTAGAAACCCGTGCGAAGCTGGGACGGGCTGCTAATAATTAAATAATTTAAACAAGCAATCTAGTTATGAACATAAATAGAGTATAGAGGGTAAGTCAAAATCAAATCATTTATTTCGTAAAGCCCTACGGGGGCACTTACAAGTTTTTTTTTCCTACTGAAGCGCGACCTCTACTGAAAAGATCCGGCAAGAAACTCAGTCGGTTTATCTTTTCTTTTCTTTTTTTAGTTACTATTTTAATATTAACAACATTTATTTCAAGTACATTGATCCAAGCCGCATCAGCAATCAGCCGCATCACAATCAGCTTTAAATCGAACTGGCCCTGTAGCATGACCGCGTAGACATAAGTTTTATCTCTTTCAACTGTCAGATTTGTCGCGAGAAAATGACGTCACTTTCAGCTTTTTGTACTGGACAGGGCTCGGTGTGACGTCATTCTCTCGACAAATCTGACAGTTGAAAGAGATAAAAACTTATGTATACACTGGCCCTGTAGCCAGTTGCCTTCAAAGCTGATTGTAATAAAAAAAATATTTTCTTAAACATTAAAAGTGTCTTTTTAACATAAATACTTTGTTAGAGCGCTTGCAATTTAGTAATTAATTTAATATTAAGGTCAGTTGTTGTATTGATTCGTAGGTACTTCGTGCGACAGACGAATCGTTTAAGTTAAATAAAGTAGGTATTATGTGTACCCCATAGAACCCCGGATATGAAATCAGAAAAAAATAATGCATAGTAAATATTTTTTTTCGTCAATATTTGAGCAACACAAAGAAACCGAGCAATTGCGAGTCGGACTCGCGCGTCGAGGGTTCCGTACAAACTTGTTGGTATATAAATAAATAGTTTATCCGTCACGAGAATTCGACATCGACCTTTTTTTTTTTTAGTTGGGCCAGCACTGGGCCAGCGTGGTGGACTATGGCCCGAATCCCCCTCGCATTGAGGGGAGGCCCGTGCCCAGCAGTGGGACGTTAAAAGGGCTGTAGTTAGTAGTAGTTTATGTACCACTAACACTATTAAGTCGTAGTAACCTGAATAATGCTCGTAGGTGCATCTTTGCACCTAGGAGCGTAGTCATTACCTCTCCCCTCACGGCAACTGCCCAAGCCGACGTCGTGCCCCATGTGGCGCCCTTGAGCTAGTTGCCCTCCTCTTCCGCCCTTAAGGCTTTGGTTGGAGTCGCACTCTGCACTCGCCACTCCTCCGGTGAAGCTGTAAAGGCCAACTCACGGCCAACAGCGTAGTCCATTCAAAAAAAAAAAAAGCATATTATTTTCTTATATTTACGCGAATACTATACTATGAAATTAAACTATTTTACGGATTTTATCGCGTTTATTTACTATTTTATTTTCCCGACGTTTCGGCTGCTTTACAGCAACCATGGTCACGGGGAAACTGAGGTGGTAGACGTCCTGATGTCATAGTTAATAACTGGGTACCCTCGTATTTTGTTGTTGTTGTTTGAATAGAGCAGTTTGAATTTCAATCTTGTGATGACAATAAGTTTTTGGTTTTTTCTTCCTTAACTTGTGCTTAAGACCTTGCTTCTTGCCAAACACGATTCTAGGTCAACGGGAAGTGCCCTATAGGTTTTAGATTCTCCCTCGAGACAAAATAAGCAGCTTGTTTAATGAAACTAAAAATATACACGGTGTTCCAGTAGTCCAAAATAATACTTTGACGTTTGCATCAGTGTCGGGTATACAACTGAATGGTATAAAAATTTGATCGAAATTCGACCATGTTTTTTCAACTTTTTTTTCATCATCAGTTTTTATAACTCGTAATATCTCGAGTCCTATGTAAAATTTGCATGTTCTGTTTTGTGAATATTGGTAGTCGCCCCTCGTAAGTGTAGTTTACACTGCTGAATAGGGTTATGGATGTACCCAAAGGCCGGAACACGATACCTGTGACAATTATTCAAAGGTCTATAACTCACAAACTATGATAGTTAGGTATAAACTGTCTTTACTAAGCATCCACATATTAGCTACTGTATATGTACCCAAAGTATTATTTCGGACTTCTGATACACGCTGTATATCTAATATAATTTACTCCATTGTCACTAGGTACTTCTTTAGTAGTATTATATCGAGAGATATAGATGATTTATTGATGAGATTAGATGATTTATCATTAAAAACCGGCAAAGTGCGAGTCGGACTCGCGCACGAAGGGTTCCGTACCATTATCTATAAAAACGGCAAAGAAATCACGTTTGTTGTATGGGAGCCCCCTTAAATATTTATTGTATTCTGATTTAATAGTTGTTGTTGTAATAGCGGCAACAGAAATACATAATCTGTGAAAATTTCAACTCTCTAACTATCACGGTTCATGAGATACAGCCTGGTGACAGACGGACGGACGGACGGACGGACAGCTAAGTCTCAGTAATAGGGTTCCCGTTTTACCCTTTGGCTACGGAACCCTAAAAAAAAACTAGACTCGACATTGAAACGACATCGTCACAATATACAGAATATTCCCGCGGCTCTGTTACTTATTTGAAAGCAATTTTAGTTCAAAACCCCCAACCCCCACCCTTCAGTTAGATCCGCACAGGGACGGACTGGAGCTCACCATTTTTTGTAATTTATATTTTCGTTTTTTTTTTCAAATTCTATTCTAATAGTGTGATGTGTGAAAGTTCTATCTAATATGTGAAAGTTTGTGAGGATGGATGGATGACGATAATTCAATGTCTTTATAAATTATAGCCTCTATATATCTATATATACTTATACTTACTAATATTATAAAGAGGAAATATTTGTATTTATGTATTTTTCAATATAAAACGAATTAACTTAAAAACTACTGGATCGATTTCAAAAATTATTTTACCGTTCGAAAGCTATATTATCACTGAGTAACATAAGCTATATTGAAAACCCGTGCGAAGCCGGGACGGGCCGCTAGTATAATTATAATGTATTAACAATAATACTGTAACTTTTCATCAAAATCCGTTTAGTAGTTTTTGCGTGGAAGAGTAACAATCATGTATCCATCCTCACAAACTTGCACATTTGTAATTAGAAGGATTTTAATTATATTTTTTTTATAGCAATGATATGAGAAAATAGTTATGTGATTTTTATGCATAACCAAATATGGGACAGCTATGTTGGTTCTGTTGAATTGTCTAAGTATTTTACTTTTTTTACTTTTTTACGTATTTGTGTCTGTCATGGGGGGTTTTGCCATAATCGCCACGCTTAGCATGCGGGTTGGCGATCGCAGTTTAAGGATGGTGTTGGGCTCACGGCGCTGCTGCCCACCGAAGCGCGAGTTAATAATCCCTTAGTCGCCTTGTACGACACCCGCGGGAAGAGTTGGGATGTGGGACGACCCCCGACCAGATGGACGGACGACCTCACCAGGGTCGCCGGGAGTCGATGGGCGCATAAAGCCCAAGAACGTAATTTGTGGCGATCTATGGGGGAGGCCTATGTTCAGCAGTGGACGTCTCTGGCTGATAGATAGATAGATAGACTTTTTTACGAAATGAGTGAAATGATGAAATTTAATGGAATAAGATGAGGAATGGCTTCCCCTGCGACTAGCGCGGGTATTTCGCCAATGTCAAGTTATTAATAGCAAGGACAAATTCAATAAATACACATTATAAATAAAAATTGATAATGACAGTGATATAAAGATGGCGGATGAATCCAAGTATTTTACTTGATGGTGTTATACCTTTATTGACTTTAGTGGAATTGTGGTATGACATTATTAATTTAATTTGACATAATTTAAATGGTTATGTCATGGCGTTTTGACAATAATTGACTTATAATATTTTCTTCGGTCATCCGCCATCTTTATCACTGTCATTATCCATTTTTATTCATAATGTGTATTTATTGAATTTGTCCTTGCTATTAATTACTTGACTTTGGCGAAATACTCGCGCTAGTCGCAGGTGATGCCATTCCTCATCTTATTCCATTAAATATCATCATTTCGCTCATTTCGTTAACAAAAAAACCAGAAACTGAACTTTAACTGTATTCCTATTTAATATAATTGACATGTAAATTAATATTTACCATACATACATACATACATCATCACGCCTGTATTCCCCGAAGGGGTAGGCAGAGGTGCACTGTAGTGCGCCCAAACTTCGCCGATGTATTTTGGTCCCAATGTAACAGGGGGCGAGCCTATTGCCATCATATCGGGCACATTCCCCCTCAATACGAGGGAGATTTGGGCCATAGTCCACCACGCTGGCCCAGTGCGGGTTGGTGAACTTCACACGCCTTTCTATAGACGTGCAGGTTTCCTCACGATGTTTTCCTTCACCGTTCAGCAAGTGGTAATCATTGTTGAAAATGACATTCGCACATAAAAATTATCTCAGAGGTGCGGGCCTGGGATTTGAACTTGCACCCCTTACGTTCAAGGCGGGCGTTCTTGCCCACGAGGCTACCACTGCTTTTTTACCAAAATAAATGAATATGAATATGATCTTCTTGAAAAGTTAAATCGAGAAATTAATTTATTATTATAAATGCAATAACAAACCGTAGAGTCCGCCCCTGTTTTCCACCCTCTCTGGGTAATTTCAGCGCGCGGCGCGATTTATTCGGACTACGTTTAATTATGTACACACAGCCATGTATTGTATGTATTAGATACATATACAGGGTGTATCACAAGTCCGAAATCATATTTTAGCTACATACTGTAGCTAAAATATGATTAGATGACTAGATGCTCAGTGAGACTATATCTAACTATAGATCCAGATTTACAGACTTGAGTATTTGTCACAGGTATCGTGTTCTGGCCTTTGGGTACATCCATAACCCTATTCAGCAGTGTAAACTACACTTATGAGGGACGACTACCAATATTCACAAAACAGAACATACACATTTTACATAGGACTCGAGATATTACGAGTTATAGAAATGGACGACTAAATAAAAGTAGAAAAAATATAATGGTAAATAAATAGGTATTTAAAAACAAGCTTTTATTTAATTGCCCGTAGTTGTCGTGTTCTCCTCAGCAAGCCCTTTCATTTGATACCCATACTGTGGCAGTGCAGAAAAAATAACTATTCCGCCATCTTGGATGATCCGCTATATTGGAATTAGAATGACGTCACATAGCTAAGCATGCATTGTCATCCAATCGGTCAATCGGTTAAAGATAACTGATATAAAATGTAGTTGCAAGATTCCACCCGGACATACATACATTGCAAGTTTATACAAAGCTTGTAATAACTGGTAAAAAAAAAAAATCGCTTTAATTTCGATCAAATTTTTATACCGTTCGGTTGCAGGTACGATACAGATGCAAACGTCAAAGTATTATTTCAGACTTCTGATACATGCTGTATAGAAGATAGATATAGATTATCTCTCTTTCTAGCACGAAGTCCTCGCGATAAACGACAAGGTGGTGATCCGCGCCGATGATCTTATGAGTTGGATATGCGCGGGCGGCGAGTGGCGGTGGGGGCTGCGCGCGGTGTGGCGCGGTGCGTGCGCACCGCCCGCCGAGCCGCGGGAGACTTCACCACTACACCACACGAAACTGGACTTCACCGACGTTGACAAAGAGAAGAGCGCCATTGGTGAGTTTTCCAACTTCTAAGCTTAGTGTTGGGGTTCGGCTCCCTGAACCTACTACTACATCCCTTTTAACGTCCCACTGCTGGGCACGGGCCTCCCCTCAATGCGAGAGGGATTCAGGCCATCGTCCACCACGCTGGCCCAGTACGGGTTGGCAGACTACACAAATCTATCGAGAACTAGTCAAGTTCCCTCAGACGTGCAGGTTTCCTCACGATGTTTTCCTTCACCGTTTCATAGCAAGTGATAATCTCGGATGAAAATGAGATTCGCACATAAATCCCAGAGATGCGAGGCGGCGTTTGAACCTGGGGTGCTACTCTTGAAATCGACAACGATACATTCGAAACGACACGACATTACTTCGAATATATCGACCTTACCCTACTCTAACAAATGTTCGAATTCCTTGTCGTTTATCGTATCCATAGACTATGTTCGGAGTGAATGATACGAATAATAAATGCAAAGTTTGTTGAAAACCTGAATATTCTCTATGGCCTCATTTTTTAATCAGTGGGGCCTCTGTAACAAAAATAGATTGAGAATCTAAGATACATAAGACTCGCTAGCTCTTTCACGCTCGCTGTTTTTTGTATAGCGCCGTTTCGCTTTAACTACAGTCTTCTCTATCTACGATCATAAGGCTTCCAAAGATAGTAAAAGTCTTGACATTGTAAACTTCTGAAAACGTTAACAGAAATTAGCAGGAGAGCTCATGGCTACACTTGATATAAAAATTATAAATAATCACATCGTGCAACAGTTTTTATTTAATATTTTACTTACCCAATTGTTAATAGGTACTTATACTGTTGGTGTGTCGTTTTTAAATAAATAAACTGTTTTATTCCGTATATCACTTACTTTTATAATATTTAGACGAATTTGAATAATATTTTATATTGATAGGATACGAAATTCACTACACGATAATGCCGACGACGTCCTAAGAGGTGTCGTTGAGATTATCGCAAAAATCACATGTTGGTCGTTGTCAAATTCGAATATTCGTGTCCGACATTTAAACCTAAGAGTAGGGTTAAGCTCGATATATCGAATTATGTATCGTTCGTTCAGTCATCGACACGACATTAAAAACGATGGAACTTAGAGTAGGATTCGACACGACAAATGTCACGATATATCGATTATCGTTTTCAAGAGTAGCACCCCTGCACACTTTGATTGCAAGGCGTGCGTTCGAGCACAGTTGGAAAAACATGGTTGAATTTCGATATTTTTTTAATACCATTCAGTTGTATACCCAAATACGGCCAAGTATTATTTCGGACTTCTGAAACACCCTGTATAGGCTGCAATTTATAACTATATAAAATAATCGAAGTATGCGTAGAAGCTATGTAGTAAATTAATGTTTGGTAATTGGTGGAAAAAAATAACCTGGAATTTTCGATAAACTGTGTTCATAAAATGATTTTACAGACTGTACATGACGAGGGGGTGCAGGGTTGGTGTACCCATACTGAATCACATTATAAATACAACTTCTTTATACACAGCGGAGGACTCTGAGTCTCCGGGCGTGGTGGTCTTCTCCTACCCTCGGTATTGCCGGTACCGAGCGCTGATAGCAAGACTGGATGGAATCCAAGCGGATTGGTTAAGGGACTCCCTGGTAGCAGCTCTGGGTGGCTACGCTGCCCCTACCAACAATACGAGGATATTGTACTGCAAGGTTGGTTCAGAATCATGATACGATTATAATGGTGTCTTGGCATCACAGCAATACATACTAACTTCATGAATCTAGCGAGTTTTTCGGGGATCTATGCCTTAAAAGGAAAAATAAAGTTTATAAAACTGTACTGTACGACGGAACAAGGTATCAACTTCTCCTATTGTTGAAGTCGGTTACTACTTCTACAGCCCTTTTTAACGTCCCACTGCTGGGCACGGGCCTCCCCTCTATGCGAGGGGGATTCAGGCCATAGTCCACCACGCTTGCCCAGTGCGGGTTGGCAGACTACACACATCTATCGAGAACTAGACAAGTTTCCCCAGACGAGCAGGTTTCCTCACGATGTTTTCCTTCACCGTTTCATAGCAAGTGTTAATCTCGGATGAAAATGAGATCCGCACATAAATCCCAGAGGTGCGAGCCAGGGTTTGAAGCACACTTTGATTTGCAAGGCGTGCGTTCGACCACACGGTTACCACTGCTAGTTATACACCCATATTTAATTTTAATTAATAGTATATAACACATGTACTAGTGTGCTAGATTACAATTTAACATGAATAAATATATTTGAATTGAATTTGGAGATACACAGCGAAGTATTTTTACCCGATGACGAGGAAGCCACAAGGAAGGGTTATGATTTAAGCAGTCCATTTACGTATGTTCGTATTTACATAACGAGAGGTGAAAGGCAATTTGGCTTTAACGACATTTTTTCAACTTTACAGAAGAGTATTTTTTTTTTTTTGGGACTTAGCCCGCCACACATTCCCACCACTGTTACTCCTGTAAGCCAGGATCGACAGCGGTGTCCATTGAAAACACCGAGGTTTGACCCCCGGAGAGTCCCGGGGAAAAGCTAAATTTTCTTGGAACCCGCACGAATTTAATCGAAAAAGGTGTAGGTGGAGTTGGAAGAAAAATGTATCCACTTCCCTCCATTGCAAAGCGGGAGACAAAAATAACTGTATTGGCTGAATTGCCACAGAAATAAAGAAGGCACCACGGATGCTATTTGACATTAGTTGGACCTAACAACGTGAGCTGAATTATACTTGATTCCAGTAATAGGTATGGCAGAACCGTTTGAACGCACGGAAATTTTCTCTGGTCTCAACAAGGTCTGTGTAATACACCACTCCCGATGTTACATGCAAACTGTTTAACATATTGTTACGTTCGTTTTGCCAGAGGCTGCACTCCCATAGGATGTGATGAGCAGATTGTGCGAATTCGACATACGGTGACGAACATTGGCATAGAAGAGTATACTCATTAATATACCTACTTTAGATGATTACAGAGGGTCAGTACAGGTGTGTCAGGCTGCATAAATAGAGTTTTGTCCAGGACACCTTCGAGTATCCCGAGCTGGAGGGCCACGAGTTCGTGTGCAGCCATCTAGCGCCGCGGCTGAAGGGGCGGGGGCGAGGGCGGCGGCGCCGCGCGGCCGCCGACCCCAGCCACGAGCCCGGCCGGGAGCCCCGCGCGCGGTCAGACTCCTCCGACGCCGCGGAGCCCGAACACGACCACGCGGTAAGCAGCTCGAGCTCATGTACTCCTGGTACTAATAACTAGTAGCCTTGTGGATCAGACCTCCCCTCAATGCAAGGGGGAAGTCTATAGTCCACCACGCTGGCGCAGTGCGGGTTACCAGCTCGAGTTCATGCACTCCTGGTACTAATAACTAGTACCCTTGTGGATCAGCCCTCCCCTCAATGCAAGGAGGGATGGTTTATACCCTAATAGTAACATGAAAATGTAAGTATTATTCTTTTCATCTCTTTTTTCTCCTGCCGAGAGAGGGAGTCGACACGTTGCAATACAATTTGAGTCAAAATAAAATACACAAAGTATAATAATCACAGGACATTTTGTTTTGAAAGCACAATTGCTAAAGACCGAATTTTAACGATGGCACGGTCTAGTGGCCTCACTGAACCTGGCGGTAGTGGGTTCGATTCCCTGCAATGTAAAATTTTGGAAGTAGCCTTTACGAAATTTGTCCTGGTCTGGGTTAAGCAGTGGTAGCCGAGTGGTCGAACGCACGCCTTGCAAATCAAAGTGAGCAGGTTCAAACCCCGGCCCGCACCTCTGGGATTTATGTGCGAATCTCATTTTCATCCGAGATTATCACTTGCTATGAAACGGTGAAGTAAAACATCATGAGGAAACCTGCAAGTCTGAGGGAACTTGTCTAGTTCTCGATAGATGTGTGAAGTCTGCCAGCCCGCACTGGGCCAGCGTGGTGGACTATGGCCTGAATCCCCCTCGCATAGAGGGGAGGCCCTCAGCAGTGGGACGTTAAAAGGGCTGTAGTAGTAGTAGCTGGGTTATAACTGGGATCACCCCCAGTCCATTGTAATGCTACCCGTAGTACAAGCTTTTCTTAGCTTGGGATCATACGATGAGTATGTGTGTTGTATTATTTAATTATCTGATTTCCTTTCCTCCTCCACCCCCCAGACTCCCCGTCGACTCTCGCTCCGCAATGGCGGCGGAGGAGAGGGCCGCTCCCGGCACAGTTCAGAGGAGGCCAGCGAGCCGCCCCACGCACCAGCCGAAGACGCCTTCCTCCACCAGCTCAAGACGTTCTATCGTGACAGGAACCAGATCTTCAAGCTGTCACCTTCCCTCAAAGACTGTGAGTATTCAAGGCTATTTTCAAGGTGTTATAGTTTCAGCCAGCAGCAATGGTACCCTCGCTCTCGTACAAGTTCAGATGCCCAGCCCGCTTCTTTGAGATTTTCATGTGAGAACGTCATTTTCAATAATGATTACTACTTGCTGAAGGGCTAAAGAAAACATCGTGAGGAAACCTGCACGTCTATAGAAAGGCGTGTGAAGTTAACCTACCTGCACTGTGCCAGCGTGGTGGACTATGGACTTCCCCCTTGCATTGAGGGGAGCCCTGAGCCAGAAGGCTACTAGTTATTAGTACCAGGAGTACATGAACTCAAGCTGGTACCCGCACTACGCCAGAGTGGTGGACTATAGACTTCCCTTGCATTGAGGTGAGGGCTGATCAACAAGGCTACTAGTTATTAGTACCAGGAGTACATGAACTCGAGCTGGTAACCTGCACTGCGCCAACATGGTGGTCTATGGCCCAAATCTCGCACGTATTGAGGGGGAATGTGCGCGGTATAATAGCAATAGGCTCGTCCCCTATTACATTGGGTTCAAAACACATCGGCGAAGTGCACCTCTGCCTACTCCTTCGAGGAATACAGATGTGATGTTGTTGTGTTTCTGACTCCAGTGTCCCTGCTCGCGTTGTATAAAGCGGTGACGTCTCGGGGAGGCTACGAGGCGGTCTGCAGACACAAGCTATGGCGGGTGCTGGCCGCTGACCAGCCCGCCAGGACTCGGAGACATTACGAGAGGTACCAGCCCCTTCACTAATACTATATACTCCATTTGTTATAACAATAGGCTTAAGAGGCTCTTAGAAGCAGGAGTTCAAAATGAAGTAACAAATAACAACAAAATTACGAAAATTCGACAATAACAACAAACAAAGCGTAGTATTCACAAGTGTTCACAAGTGAATGACAATCACAACACAATGTTTACGTCAATTTGACAGCCAACATAAACCGGCATTATAAGAAAATCCTGTTGTCACAACGGATGAAGGGATTAGGTAACATTTTAGATTTGGTAGAATTATAGTGGAACGAAAAACGTGATAGCCTCGTGGGCAAGAACGCCCGCCTTGAACGTAAGGGGTGCAAGTTCAAATCCCGGGCCCGCACCTCTGAGATAATTTTCATGTGCGCATGTCATTTTGAACAATGATTACCATTTGCTGAACGGTGAAGGAAAACATCGTGAGGAAACTTGCACGTCTATAGAAAGGCGTGTGAAGTTCACCAACCCGCACTGGGCCAGAGTGGTGGACTATGGCCCAAATCTCCCTCGTATTGAGGGGGAATGTGCCCGGTATGATGGCAATAGGCTCGCCCCCTATTACATTGGGACCAAAATGCCTACCCCTTCGGGGAATACAGGCGTGATGATGTATTATTACTAAAGACGTTCTCGGTATTATTCATCTCGGCTTCTTTAGGTTGTTTTGCATCGACACTGTTATTTTAAATTAGAAAAATCTCTAAATGAATATCTAAATGAAAGCCACCTAATTTATTAAGATAAATAGTGAAAATGATTAGTTACTTTGGATACATATACAGTAGCTCATATGTGGATGCTTAGTGCCCAAAAACGCAAACATTTAAAGCCCAAAAACGGTGCTTAAGAGCCATCTTTAGTGTTAAGGTCACAGACAGTTGCATCCCTATCTTCAAGACATACAATATACTTACTTTTCCTAGCATTTATGTTTTAGAAATAGCAATTTTTGTTAAAACTAATATTCATTTATTTCCTACATTGAATGATACAAGGATCCTGCAATGAGATCAAAATATAAGAATTTATTGTGTACAGGTCAATTTAACACTGCATTGCTGAAAAAAAACATTATGGGTATGGCACCTATTATATTCAACAAATAGCCGAATAGTATAAAGGATCAGCCGTTAACGAAATTTAAACAACTCCTGTCTTCGCTGCTATTAAAGAAGTGTTATTACTCTGCTACCGATATTCGAAATGATGAATTGTAACAATCTCCTTATTTAAGATCTCAATTTTTATATAAACTTTTTGTGATCTCATTCTTAAATTTATCTTAGTACCTAGTTTCAAATTAGCTGTAATTTCCTCCTCCAGGCAGAATGTACTGGGATTGAATATATTTTATACTAAGACCATACATGTACCTGCATTCTATACAAATAAAGATATTATTATTATATTATTATTAGTGAGGACAGTTTGTACCTAACTATCATAGTTTCCGAGATAGACCTTTGAATATTTGTCACAGGTATCATGTTCTGGCCTTTGGGTACATCCATAACCCTATTCAGCAGTGTAAACTACACTTATGAGGGGCGACTACCAATATTCACAGAGCAGATCATGCAAAGTTTGCATAGGACTCGAGATATTACGAGTTATAGAAATTGACGACGAAAAAAGTATTTCTGACTTCCTAAAATATCTTGTATATACGGTTTTATTGCTACAGGTTTCTGCTACCGTTTGAAAATCACGAGCGGCGGAACCGTCTGCCTTACAAGATGAACGGGAGGATAGAGGAGCCGCGCACCATCGCCACCATCGACGTGACGGACTCCCCCCGCCGCGAGGGGGGCTCCACCCCGGACAACATCCTCCGCACTCCCTCCCCGACGCCGGATAAGCCGGAAAAACGCGAAGTTGACAACGAAACTAGAGAACTAACGTCGAAAGATGATTTGTTCTCCAAAAACGCTGAGCAACTGAATCAAGAGTTCCTAGATTCTTTACCGAGAGATGAAAAGTTGAAGATTTCAGTTAAACCCGTTGAGAAATTGGTTGAACCTAAGAAGAGCTTTGAAACTAATAGTGTGTCGATAAGTGAGTTAGTTGCTAAGCGGAACGCCAGTGATATGAGTGAAGTAATAAGTGATAATAAGGATTTGTGCCACGGGAATATGTTTCTTAGTGCATTGGCGCAGAAGTTGAACCTGGGTGAGTTTATTTATATCCTAATATCTCACTCACTGACTGTGGAAGCAGTGGTTGCCTCATCAGTAGAACGTAAGGGGTGCAAGTTCACATCTCGGGGCCGCACCTTGTCATTTTAAATTATGATTACCACTTGCTGAACGGTGAAGGAAAACATCGTGATGAAACCTACACGTCTATTGAAAGGCGTGTAAAGTTCGCCATCTCAGCCCGCGCTAGCGTGGTGGACTATGGATTTCCCCCTTGCATTGAGGGGAGGGCTGATCCACAAGGCTGCTAGTTATTAGTACCAGGAGTACATGAACTCGAGCTGGTAACCCGCACTGCGCGAGGGTGGTGAACTATGACTTCCCCCATGCATTGAGGGGAGGGCTGATTCTACAAGGCTACTAGTTATTAGTACCAGGAGTACATGAACTCGAGTTGGTAACATATTTATTGATTGTATTTGTATACAGGTGCTTCTGATACTACATTCCTGAAAGATCTATCCCGACCGCCGCACGCGCCGGTCAACGGACACACGACGAACAATATCAACTCTAATGATCAAGTAATCTATACATCTATACAGATAAATAAAATTGGAGTGTCTGTTTGTAATATCAAAATAACACCTTTTTACCAAATGCGTATGAAAGTATATACGATACCTATAACGAAAACGCAATTTTAAAATTTTTTGGCTGTCTGTCTGTTTGTTTGAGGTAAACTTCTAAACGGCTGAACCGATGTCAATGGGACTTTCACTGACTGATAGCTGACGTTCCAAGGCGTAACTTAGGCTACTTTAATTTTAGAAAAAGCATTAGGGTTCCGCGGGAAAAACATAATACCCATATTTCCGGGTAATCTCCCTAAAGTCCACGCGGGCGAAGTCGCGGGCACAGCTAGTGTAATATATAATTAGACATCTTATATGCACAATCAAAATGCCAAAATATGCACTAAAAAGGGGCGAAATATGCACAAAATATGCACAATGAAAAAACAGCGCAGCTGCAAAGACTGAAATAAGCTCTGTTTGATTTACAATTGTTGATTTACAAGATGATTTCATGTTTATAATATTAATACAATATTGTTTACAGAAGAGCAACCGTCCTATTGGCAAGAGTTCACTGCGCGCCGTGCGAGTGAAGCCCACACGACAGCAGGCGCCGCCGTCAAGCACCCGTGAGTACATATACTACAGGATGTTTCAGAAGTCCGAAAAAATACTTTGACCTTTGCATCAGTAGCCGGTATACAACTGAATGGTTTTTCCTCGTAAATATGAGGGGCGGCTACCAATATTCACAAAACAGAACATGCAAATTCTACATTGGACTCGAGATATTACGAGTTATAGAAATTGACAACAGAAAACATGGTCGAATTTCGATCAAGTGTGAGCCCGGCGCTTGAACCTGAACTCCTTGCGTTCAAAGTAGACGTTCTACTAACTGGGCTACTACTCCACGAAATGAGTTTGATTTGTATTTAATTTGATTGGCAGCACCGAACCCGCTGCGACCAGACTCGGCGTCCTCCTCCCCTACCCTCCCCGCCCCCCACGCCGCGCTCCCCCCTCCCCCCGCTCCTCCAGCATCCTCCACCTCGTCATCATCATCATCAGCACCGCTCACCAACTTCGGCATCCATCACCCGCCGGTGATGGCATCAGGAGCTCATAGCGACGATGAAATCGTCGAGGTACGTGTCATTTACTTCTATGTCTTCATGTACTCCTGGTACTAATAACTAGTAGCTTTGTGGATCAGCCCTCCCCTCAATGCAAGGGGGAAGTCTATAGTCCACCACGCTGGTGCAGTGCTGGTTACCAGCTCGAGTTCATGTACTCCTGGTACTTATTACTAGTAGCCTTGTGGATCAGCCCTCCCGTCAATGCAAGAGAGAAGTCCATAGTCCACCATACTGGCCCAATGCCAGTTACCAGCTGGTGTTCATGTACTCCTAGTACTAATAACTAGTAGCTTTGTGGATCAGCCCTCCCCCCAATGCAAGGGGGAAGTCTATAGTCCACCACGCTGGTGCAATGCTGGTTACCAGCTCGAGTTCATGTACTCCTGGTACTAATTACTAGTAGCCTTGTGGATCAGCCCTCCCCCCAATGCAAGGGGGAAGTCCATAGTCCACCATACTGGCGCAATGCGAGTTACCAGCTCGAGTTCATGTACTCCTGGTACTAATAACTAGTAGCCTTGTTAATCAGGTTTTCTTAAGCTTAAACAAGTAATCATTATTTTCTATCCACAGGTACCTTACAGACCTAAGACGCCGGAGATCATCGATTTAGACGAATATCCGGAA
This sequence comes from Ptilodon capucinus, assembly GCA_914767695.1. NCBI lineage: Eukaryota > Metazoa > Arthropoda > Insecta > Lepidoptera > Notodontidae > Ptilodon > Ptilodon capucinus. The sequence continues at coordinate 5,062,941 of OU611837.1, forward strand.
AGCCCACAGTCTGTCAAAAAGAAAAAGCTGGATATACTGAAGGAGAGGGGGCTAGAGGTGACCGCCCTCCCCACGCCAGCCTGGCAGCCCCTCCCCGCCCCCATCAACCCCCCCATCATGCTGAACCCAGCTGTCCAACACCAAATCATGACCCAAGCCCAACTATTCCAAATGTACAATATTATACCACAAAACTATTCCAACGGGATTCAACCACCAAGAGTTATCCAAGGGTCTTCAGTCTTCGGCACAGCTGGCCCAGAAAAGACCGTATACGGAAACCCAAAAGACCCGTTCATGCCTCCACCACACATACTCCTGGGTACACCTTTAAAACCCCTCAGAACTGCCCCACAAACAGCCATGACACCCCAAGACATCCTCGACTTAACATGCAAATCCAATTCCCCACCGCTCCCAAAACCCGCGGTCGAAATTGTCCGCGTGCCGGCCAGCCCGTCCCCCAAATCGACCGCCCAAAACCTGACCAAAAACTACCAGGTCATCGACGGCAAAGCGGTAGTAGGTTCGAATCTAGAAATCACTCTAGTCAATAAAACAACGCCGATTAAAAATCGAGCGCCGCAGAAGAGATCCAGCAACGGTAAGTTTATGTCTTCTAAAACACCAACGCCTCCGAAGGAGACATTCAAACACAGTCCAACTCATACACCTAAGAAACCAACCATTAATATCCCTAATTATCAAATTCGGGATACCGGCTCGCCAAACAGCCCAAATCAAACTAATAAACCAACGAATCTGTCTCATATGATGGATATGCATAAAGGTATGCCCATGTCTTCGTTTATGGACCCCTACATGGCTTTATACAATGTAGCTGGTCAGATAGATCCCAGGCAGTTGGCTATGTATAGAGATTTAATGGCTAACCAGTTCAGGGGATACCCTGGTCTGCTAAATCTAGGTGTTTCTAACACGCCTACAACGAAAAATTAGTTTTAATTTCAATGTCGAGAATAATACTGTCTAAAATACTATATTAATGTCGCGTGCCTAGAACTATCGATGTGAAGTGACTATGGTTCAATTTTGGTATGATAAGAATTATTTATCATATAACATATGACCAGCATAATGGTAAATGATTTTTTACAGATCATATAGAGTCATTTTACAATCATAGTGTTGAGTAGTCTCGAAGGTCTGTTTAGACTATAATAGTTGGCAAGTTGACAGGTGCTCTAAAAACTAACCTAAGCAGCTAGACATAACGAAGTACTAAATCGAAAGGCGCGACGAAATTCAATGATAAATAATTTAATGATAACTTCAACTTGTGAACTTGTAACTTTTGTACTTGCAACCTTTATACTTGTAACTTGTTGACTTGTAAATTTTAGACTTGCAACTTGTTGACTTGTATATTTTAGACTTGTAACTCGTTGACTTTCAACTTGTGGACTTGTCAACTTGTTGGACTTGTAACTTGTCAACTTGTTGGACTTGTAACTTGTCAACTTGTAACTTGTTGGACTTGTAACTTGTTGGACTTGTAACTTGTCAACTTGTAACTTGTTACTTTTTGACTTGGAACTTGTAGACTTGCGACTTTTGAAATTGTACTTCTAACTTGTTGTCTTGTAATTTGTGGATTTGCAACTTTTGAACTTGAAACTGCATGACTTGAAACATGTTTACTTGTAACTTGTCGACTTGCTCACTGGTATCGTGTGAACAGCACATTATATAGTACCATCGACAGTCTTCTTATATTTTCGTCCATATTTTTGTGATAGTTTATAATAATAATAATTTTTCGTGGTCCAGGAGTCGAAATAATATGAGAAAATGTATGTAAAATTTTGTTAATTAAACTAAAAGGTAAAAATAATTAGTTAGTCTTATTAGACTTCGCAAGTCTTGTTTTCTTAGTCTCCTAAGACTCCGCGGCCACCAAACTGATCTCCCGGGGTTTTTAAAAATGTTTGATTTCAATCGAAAATATGGGAACAATTAATATTTTTGTTTGTGTTTATAATTAAAATTAATTATTATTATTATTCTGTAAATATTAATTATAATACCTATTAGTATATAGTGTTTATGTGATGATCGTGTAATAATTTTGTTTGTATGTGTTATGTGTGTATGCTACGAAACTGATTGACAGATTTTGATAAGTAAATTAAAACACATGCCTCGACGATCTTTTGATACAAATATAAGTAGCATAGCATTTCATTCTCAAGATTATTGAGAAAACGGTGAAGAGTTACATGGTGAAACCTGCATTTCTGAGAAGTTAACTTATTGAATGTATTAGATGCGCTATATTGTACTGCGTCAGCTTGGTGGACTATAGACTCCCCCTTGCATTGAGGGGAGGGCTGATCCACAAGGCTACTAGTTATTAGTACCAGGAGTACATGAACTCGAGCTGGTAACCCGCACTGCGCCAGCGTGGTGGACTATGGACTTCCCCCTTGCATTGAGGGGAGGGCTGATCCACAAGGCTACTAGTTATTAGTACCAGGAGTACATGAACTCGAGCTGGTAACCCGCACTGCGCCAGCGGGGTGAACTATGTACTTCCCCCTTGCATTGAGGGGAGGTTTGATCCACAAGGCTACTAGTTATTAGTACCAGGAGTACATGAACTCGAGCTGGTAACCCGCACTGCGCCAGCGTGGTGGACTATGTACTTCCCCCTTGCATTGAGGGGAGGTTTGATCCACAAGGCTACTAGTTATTAGTACCAGGAGTACATGAACTCGAGCCGGTAACCCGCACTGCGCCAGCGTGGTGGACTATGTACTTCCCCCTTGCATTGAGGGGAGGTTTGATCCACAAGGCTACTAGTTATTAGTACCAGGAGTACATGAACTCGAGCCGGTAACCCGCACAGCTGTAAAAACATCCATTACTACCTATATATTAAAATCTGTCGAAAGGTGATGATGATAATTAATTTAAACAAAATTATTGCACGTTTCAAAATTGTAAAAATCATTTTTTGTTAACATTTAGCTGAATTGTCTAGTTAAAAACACTTTAATCTTGGAATTATTGACGTAACGCGCACGACAGTGGAGGGGAGGGAGGGGGGGGGAGCCCTACAATGTGATTCAGTATGGGTACACCAAGTATCAACATGTACAGTATAAGAAATCATTTTATTAATACAGAATTTTTTTCTTCCACAAAATTTAAACATTAATTTGTTTGTATGTTGAGACAAGGCCAATAAGGTAAATAAACATGGTCAGTAAGGTCGCTTGTACCTTCTGCTGTGTTCATCTTTACATCAAATAGAGTTTAGAAGTAACAGCTGATTTTATAGCTGTTTTGCGTCGAATTTAAAAGAGACTACACGTAAAAACATCTTATTAAAATTAATGTTTTTTTTTAAGTAATTCTATGAAAGAAAATGTTTCCTATAAAAATAAATTAATGGTAAAAAAACTTTTTAAAAACAAGCTTTTATATTGTTTTCTTATATTTACGCGAATACTATACATTGAAATTAAACTATTTTACGGATTTTATCGCGTTATTATAAACGCGATAAAATCCGTAAAATAGTTTAATTTCAACAAGCTTTTATTTAATTGCCCTTAGTTTTCGTGTTCTCCTCAGCAAGCCCTTTCATTTGGTACCCATACTGTGGTAGTGCAGAAAAAATAACTATTCCGCCATCTTGGAATTAGAATGACGTCACATTGCTAAGCATGCATTGTCATCCAAAGTAAACGTGTATACCAAATTTCAGCTCAATCGGTTGAAGATAACTGATTTAAAATTCAGTTGCAAGATTCCACCCGGACATACATTGCAAGTTAATAAATAATAATAAAATAAAATAAAAAAGCTTGTAAAAAATCCAAATCTCGCGGCAAGCTTTTGTATCATTTAATACATTGTGTAATATATCAACTAAATTGATTGGTTTGATTTAATTTAAATATTCTATTTTCATTTTTAGGGAAATTAAATAAAAGCTTGTAAAAAAAACCGATAAATATTTGTGATTTCACATGTCGACGGCCTATAGCGGAAACATCGCATCTCGAAATATCCAATGTAACACCAGTAGTCGTAGCATGACTGAGTAGACATAAGCTTTATCTCTTTCAACTGTCAAATTTGTCGAGAAAATGACGTCACACCGAGCCATGTCCAGTACAAAAAGCTCGTATCGACGTCATTTTCTCGACAAATTTGACAGTTGAAAGAGATAAAGCTTATGTCTACACGGTCATACTTAGCCTACAGAGCCGATAAACTATTACTAAAATTCATAACTCCTTAAACTAGAAAAAATTCAATGCTGTATCATTATGTTGTTTTCGTCGTAGGCAGTCGAGATATTGACCGTTCGACGTGGCTTTTTGTTCTGATCAATTCTTTATCATTAAGTCGTTTAGGCGAATTTTTGAGATGCGACATTTCCGCTTTCTGTCTTCGATATTTATAAGCGAAATCTATATTTTATGTGTTAGTATATACATTTTGAATCACATTGTAGAAATATATCAACCCTTGAAAGGCAATTCGTACTGAGCGACAGAAAATGAGTTATGTATACCAAACGACGCAGAAAAGTCTGGCCGTTCGAATGTGTTATATATAACTCTATTTACGATTATTTGTTTCTTAGTAAAAATTGCGTTTCATGCGTCGTTATGGGTGTTTCAACTGAATATAAAATGGATGTGATGTTACTAATTTTTGTTTGTGAGTTTTTTTTTTAGTTTATCGTATTTTTTTTTCTTTACTGTCTCATCCCTGACGTGCGCTGTACGTGATTGATACAATTTTATGGGAAAAGGGGGCCACGGCTTCGATTCCCGGTTTCAACAGTCACACTACTGGTGATTTGTACTTCTGTCATTTTTACCAAAGTCAACGGACATTGACGACGACCTGTAGGCTCAGCATGACCGTGTAGACATAAGTTTTATCTTTATCAACTGTCAGATTTGTCGTGAAAGTTACGTCACACCGAGCCGTGTCCAGTGCAAATAACTCGTATCGTCGCCATTTTCTCGACAAATCTGACAGTTGTGAGAGATGAAACTTATGTCTACACGGTCATCTAAGGTCGTCGTCACCCGCCAGAGGCAAATTTCGGAAATGGCTTTTTTGAAATTTGCCCCAGTCTGGGTGTAACTGGGGTCGCCCCCAGTCCATTGTACGGTACCCAGAGTACAAGCGTTGCTTAGTTTGGGATCATACGATGAGTATGTGTGGTCTGGCGACATTATTTTATTGTTCTATACTAAGTGTATTGTCGTCCTTGTCACGTACGGAACGTATGAGTGAGATGGCAATATTTTTAGTTTACACAAATGACCTCAATATCGTTGAAAATGACAATTATCGTAATAATGTTAAAATGTGTATTTATTATTTAGTACATTTTTAAATATAAATATAAAAAAATACATTTAAAAATATAAAAAAACAGTTCCCCACCGGCATCTGGGACAGGGTCCTAGTTACCAGTGGTCAGGGCTCCAGAGAGAGAGGAACTTATCAACACTATTGTCATTTTCAAGAGATTGAAAGTAAGTTTGCGATACTTTAGTCCAATTTAGTTTGTTTTAGTTGTGTTTTAGTCTAGTACCCGCCCCATTTTCCCAAATAGTTGTATCGTTAAAACTATTAGTTGTAATAAATGGTTTTTTCACGCTGAAATACTTAAATGCGACTCAAAAAATAATTATTTCAGAGAATATCTTAGTTTTTTTTTTGTATAAAGTTTCGGGTTTACACCGGAACGGATGGACCTTGATTTTGACGGAACCTTCACTGGCATATAGCTGATGTTATAGGAAGGAAATTAGGCTACACGTTTCCCTCGTATTGAGGGAGAATGTGTCCGGTATAATGGCAATAGGCCCGCCCCCTATTACATTGGGACCAAAATACATCGGCGAAGTGTGGGTGCACTACAGTGCACCTCTGCCTACCCCTTCAGGGAATACAGGCGTGATGATGTATTATTATTACTATTAAAACAACTGTACTTTAAGAGGAGGTGGTAAGGTCCCAGCAGCTGTGGGGTTAGCACGTATGTTAAGACAAGACTTGTCACGGTTTCACATGCTCGCTGTGCTCTCTGTCTAATTTAATACGAGAGAAAGAGACAACATCAAGATATTCCGTGACATACGTCTAGCTACAACTACTGAATTGGAGGTTCAAATTAAATGTATCGTAATGTCTCATCCGCCATCTTTATCACTGTCATCATCCATTTTTATTTATGATGTGTATTTATTGGGTTTGCCCTTGCTATTTATTACTTGACACTGGCTGAAATACCCGCTAAACGCAGGTAGAGCTATTCCTCAGCTTATTCCATTTACATTCATTCATTTCGTTAAAATAGAAGATTTATTGAAAATGTTGTCAACAATTACAACTAAACTAAATTTGATAGGACTAGACATGTATTAGTTTAGTTTGCCAATCGAATTGGCACCTTATAATCTGAGTCTCGTTTAAGTATGAAGCGGTTAGTGTAATTTTCTAATTGGCAAATGTGTATATATATATTGTAAGGGCGCGTTGACTTTGTACGCGAATGCTGTACAAAATAAAATTATTAAAATTTTATATTTTTGTGTTTTATTTGACATTTGATGTCCCGGCGAAGTTCGTATCATCTCGAGGAGTGAATTTGTTAGGGGCTATTTGACTTAAGTGTCACTCTTTAGGGTTCCGTACCCAAAGGGTAAAACGGGAACCCTATTACTGAGACTTTGCTGTCCGTCCGTCTGTCACCAGGCTGTATCTCATGAACCGTGATAGTTAGAGAGTTGAAATTTTCACAGATGATGTATTTCTGTTGCCGCTATAACAACAAAAACTAAAAAAACAGAATAAAATAAATATTGAAGGGGGCTCCCATACAACAAACGTGAGTTTTTGGCGTTTTTATAAATAATGGTACGGAACCCTTCGTGCGCGAGTCCGACTCGCACTTGACCGGATTTTTAACTTTACAGAAGCAAAATCAGAATTTTTTTATTCATGTAAACCAATACAGGCACTTATGAATCGTCAGTAAAAAATAAATAGTATTAATAGTATCTCTACCAGGAGACACACAGGAGACTACAAGTACACTACAGGAGAGTATACTCATTCGGCGCAGAAAAAATCACTGTTTCTAAATATGTATATAAGTAAATATCGCCCAAAAGTGTCGCTTAGGTCAAACAGCCTTTCCCCCTTTGATATATATTGCCTTCCGATAGCTAAAAGGCCGTTTAGTAACAAAACCTAATTTTGAGGAAAACAAAACAAATATTCTAATCGAGTTTTCCCGTTAGTTTTCGAGTTATAGCAAGACTAACGAAGAGTTCTGGATTTTTAGGGTAATTCAGAAGTTTGAAATAATAAGTCAAAGTCAAATCATTTATTCTGTATAGGCTTATGGGGGCACTTACAAATTGTCAAGTTTACATTTTTTTTTCTTATATGAAATACGTTTCATCCAATAATCAGCTCGGTGAAGGTCGGTCTTACTTAACGGTATCCTTGGGCTGTCCGAACAACGGCCCGCGGCTTGAAATGACGCATGTCGGAAATAGTTTTTGACAGAAACTGGAATGTATTTTTCTTTAAATCTTTGGCGATCGTTTCCCCAAACTAACATGATGGGGCAGCACTTATTTATGATAAAGTGCGTTTTCAACAATGAACTTTCTAAAATCTAAGTATAGATCTTCACTGTCAGACAAGTCACTTCTTCGTGCAATGCGTCTGGCAACAACTAATGTTGACGTTGATATCGATATGATTGTTAAAGATAAATGAACAAAGAACCAATAAACAAAGAAATTACCCTGTTGTTTTTTCTTAAAAACTGATCATATTTTTACTGCGGCCCTCCAGCTTTTGTAGTTAAATTAATTAGTCCGCGAAGGTATGTAGTTTGGACAGCCCTGTCCAATACTATAAGATAAGTTGCTGTTTAGTCTAGAAGAGTTCTGGCACATCTACCTTGTAGGTAGATGTGCCAAAACTCTTTCCTACATTATTATCTACCTACCCCCGATTACACTAATATTTTGTTGCCCTGTCTCTTTCCCCCCTGACGTGTGAACTGACTGACCGTCGTGCGGATCGGACGCCTCTCGTGTGCTCCTGAACCTAATCTGCGGACATTTCATATAATCGTGAGTGATTCTGAGTGTGTGTGATCCTAAGAGACCCTGGAAGCCTTCTTCCTATTGTGTTAGTGCCAGCCATCCTGATTACGCAGCCACAGCCGAAGGACGGCGTCTACGTCAACTCAAGGTACCGTACCTGCATGACACTGACCTGACCTTTGCCCTTTAGTAGCCTTATTGCGGATTTTCCCCCCTTTAATTTACACCCCCAACCAGGGCCAAACACATTTCGCGCACAGTTGCAACAAAACGTCAAATTGCTCATGTTTTTTTTATTATTACAAGCTTTATATTAACTTGCAATGTATGTCCGGGTGGAATCTTGCAACTGAATTTTAAATCAACTGAATCTTGCAACTGAATCTTTAACCGATTGAGCTGAAATTTGGTATACACGCTTATTTTGGATGACAATGCATGCTTAGCTATGTGACGTCGTTCTAATTCCAATATGGCGGAATAGTTATTTTTTCTGCACTACCACAGTATGGGTATCAAATGAATGAAAGGGCTTGTTGAGGAGAACACGAAAACTAAGGGCGATTACATAAAAGCTTGTTTTTACCATTAAGTTTTTTCGTTTCGTTTTGACATATGTCGAATAAGAGATGATGTCGATATTGCGAGAATTGCCCCCAAGTCATCATCGCAAATCTTCAATCCGAAATCATGGTCAATAAATATCAACTTGATGTAAGTACCTAATAAATATATATGTGTATAATTTGTTTTTCTCGTAAATTACGACTGTAGATAACCTCTGTTTAAGATAAAGATTCAGTTTCACTCGCTATCTAACATATAACAAGTACCTACATGTGACTAGCTTCTACCCGCGACTTAGTCCGCGCAGACTTGGATTATTCCATATCGTTCTAAATATAGCCTATATGTTTTTCTTATGTATAAACAATAATATCACATCGGGGTCACCAGTTGACGGGAAGCAACATCTGTGAAAATTTCAACTCTCTAGCTATCACGGTTCATGATATACAGCCTGGTGACAAGACGGACGGACGGACAGCGAAGTCTCAGTAATAGGGTTCCCGTTTTACCCTCTGGGTACGGAACCCTAAAAACAAACATTAAAGGTTAACAATTATCCAAGGCCTATACTATTATAATACTCTGTCTGACTCTTACACCATAGAGTAGCTTGACGTTTTTTTTAGTCTCTGACAATCTGTCAGAACGGGTGCGTTCGTAAACGCCAAAGTCTCATCAAAATCCGTTCAGTAGTTTTTGCGTGAAAGAATAACAAACATCCGTCCATCCTCACAAACTTTCACACTTTTAAAATTAATAGGAAGTAGGCTTAGAAGGACTACTAGGATGTAAATACCGCCTAATAAGTTACACTCTGTTTATTATTAGCTCTTGTTGAACGCTGTAGGAAAACATAGTGAGGAAACCACGATTATAAAAAGACGTGTGAAGTTCACTAACTCTGTTCCGGTTCAGCGTGGTCTCTACCACGCTGAACTATAGCCAATGATATTATAGTAAACAGATATGTAATACACGCACAAAACAAAAAAAAAAAGTGTTCCGCGTAACGGCGGTGGCACACACACTTTTCATTCATTTTACATTTCACAACACGTAGAAATGTGCAAAAGAGATGGCTTGATAAAACCAACGAGAAAGCTAGTGTTGACACTTGCGCTTCTATCTGATGTAACATTCATCTGTCAACCAATCCGCATGTTGATATCAAATATAGTCCTAATTAGGATGTATTCGAGTCTTCACTAGTGCGCGCTCTTATCATATCTGTTTACTAGAATATCATTGACTATAGCCCAAATCTCCCTCTTATTGAGACAGATTGTGCCCAGTATAATGGCAATAGGCTCGCCCCCTATTACATTGGGACCAAAATACCAAAATACAGCAGTGGTAGCCGAGTGGTCGAACGCACGCTTTGCAATCAAAGTGCGCAGGTTCTATCCCCGGCTCGCACCTCTGGGTTCCATGTGCGAATCTCATTTTCATCTGAGATTATCACTTGCTAAGAAACGGTGACGGAAAACATCGTGAGGAAACCTGTGTGCCCGGTATAATGGCAATAGGCTCGCCCCCTATTACATTGGGACCAAAATACATCGGCGAAGTGTGGGCGCACTGCAGTGCACCTCTGCCTACCCCTTCGGGGAATACAGGCGTGATGATGATGATGATGTATTTACAAAATACATCGACGAAGTGTGGGTGCACTTTAGTGCACCTCTGCCTACCCTTTCTGGGAACACATGATGATGTATGTATTTATATATATAAATGATGACTACATAATACGTGGAAATTAACGGTAACCGCAAAATTATTCATTCACAAACATTTAATAGGAATAACTATAGTTATTACATCAATAAGTCTTGTAATAACAATGAAACGATAAGAAATATATGTATTTAAGTTTGTTTCCCTGCTTCGCTTGTATAAAGGTACGATTTTAAATATTTATAACAATAAGATAATAATAATTACAACATTATGAGTTGTCTAAGTAAATTTCTTCTCTACTCACGAAACTATGTTATTGAATGGCTGAGCGGGTAATTCAGCCAGTGTCAAGTAATTAATAGCAAATGCAAATTAAATAAATACCTACACTTATTACATAAAAATAGATGATGAATGTGATTAAGATGGCGGATGATGTCCATGCTGAGTTCTATTGTCATTATTAGCTGTCGAAACGGATCCAAAGTGAGTAATTAACTTTCTTCAATCGAGCGAGCTAAATATTTTTCTAAATATAACTTAAGGAACTATTGTTTATTCGCTTCTTTTTTTATCTCAACCCTTATACCGAATCATTTACCCAAATATCTACCAATAATTATCTTGAAAATGTATTTTATTATATAAACTTACCTACAGACATACATTCCAGTTTTAGTAAGTAACATAAAAATAATATTTATAGTTTAAATATTTAACAGTACCACGCGAGACATTGTTTGATTCAAACGTGTTTATTTATTTGTGCAATAATATTCGTAGTTCTTATTATAACGATCGACTTAAGACGAGTTAAATCGAGATAAAGACGGTTAGCAACATTCGAAATTATTAATTGGATTGATTTAGGTCAGTGACAATCGATAAAGTGCTAAAATGTATCCGATATATTTGTTGGTGGGACTGATTAATATATTTGCAAAACATAACAATTATAACATAAATTATGACAATGAAACTGCAATTTTGAGAGCGAGAAGAAGCGTACAAGACACTGTATTAACAGAAACTGCTGATTTATTCAACATTATAAATAATAACGAAACTATAAAAACTAAACGTGCGATCAAACATTATTTTTATAAAAACGACACTAGTGAGGGGATTTATGGTAGAAATTACTACCAAAATAGTACATTATCAAACAGATTTCTTACTCCGTACACAAATAATCTCCAAAGCAGTAGTACAAGGAATGCTTATCCTTTATATCAGAACAACATGAGCGTGTCGACTAATTATTGGAATAATCCCAGATATAATAAAACCTTTCAATACGGTTATAATGGTAACAGAATTCAAAATAACAGATTTTATAACAATAACGGATATCCAAGAAATACCAACAACATTATTAATGGATTTAATTATACCGGATATAATACTACTTACAATATGTACCCCAGCTACGATGTACCAAGATATAATTACAGCTATACCAATAACCATAACCTCTATAGACAAGGGTTTAACAGGAATTTGACGAATAACGGTAATTTTGGATATACCGCGACGGTAAATACCAGTTATTTAACGAAAGACGTCGCGACAACGACTGAAAAAATTGTGTCCGGGTGTGTGATATGTAACATTGGATGTCCAGAGTTCATGAAGAAAATAGGATTGTTTTGTGTGCCAGATAAAGAACAGGATTTAGATTATGGTCAATAAGTCGTAACAACATGATAATCGTTATTTGGTCACGATATCAGCATTATACCGACACTAATTTGTAAGATAATTTTGTAATTTGATCTTCTAGTTTTACAAAAGGAATGGCTGCACCTTGGCTGCACCTGTCATTTGCGGGTATTTTGCGAGTGTTATGTAATTAAAAGGAAGGGCAATTTCAATATTTTTTTTTTTTTTTTTTTGTGTTAATGGCCTCTTTCCATTGATTCAATAAATAATATTAATACACATTATGCATCAAAATAACAGATGAACCCTGCCTTCTAGTCACTCATCACATTTAATTTAATTTAATTTTTAGTATCGCATTCTTATTTTTCATTTATTACCAATGTTCCTTTTATGTTATTCCTCTTACTTATGCATGTTGTGGCACCTTTGTTAACTGTGCATTTAGTTTCCCATATTTGTATTTTATATTAATGTGTTATTAATGCTACAGTTTTTGGATATCCTGTTAAATAAATAAACCCAATAAAAATGGTTTATCCCTGGTTTTTAAACCAAGAGATGGATTTTTTTGACATTGACAAGTTTCACAGTTGTTTCACACGTCAAATGTTAGAAAATATTATTCTTTTTTTTTTTTTAAATGAGTAATATGATATTTTAATGGTATAAGATATGGAATGGCTGCATCTGCGGTTAGCGGTATTTATGGCAATGTCGAGTAATAAATAGCAAGGGCAAGTTCAATAAATTAACTTTTAATAAAAATGGATGATGACAGTGATAAAGATGGCGGATGAATCGACGTCTGCTTGTCTATGCCAAGTCTAGACGACCGTGACGTAATCAGGGTCCCATTACAGCGAATTGTTTTATATAGGTATCTGTACTTTTTAATATCATTGATTTGAAATACGTTCTTATGTCAACAAGGTGTTTTTAGAAGTCCGAAATAATACTTTGACGTTTGCATCAGTATCGGGTATAAAACTGTATAAATGACCATGTTTTTCCAACTTTTTTTTCTTCGTCTATTTCTATAACTCGTAATATCTCGAGTCCTATGTAAAATTTGCATGTTCTGTTTTGTGAATATTGGTAGTCGCCCCTCATAAGTGTAGTTTACACTGCTGAATAGGGTTATGGATGTACCCAAAGGCCAGAACACGATACCTGTGACAAATGTTCAAAGTTCTATAACTCAGAAACTATGATAGTTAGGTATAAACTGTCTTCACTAAGCATCCACATATGAGTTACCGTATATGTACCCAAAGTATTATTTCGGACTTCTGATACACCCCGTATTATCGAGTGCCTAGTAGCAATTAGACTATTTGCAATGTAAATTTGTACATAAATAAAACTCATATTTTATTGATAATCTATTTTATTGTATGGTACACGTCGGTCCGCCAGCGGCGCCCTAGGGCTCCTCCGACGCCGCCAGCACAGCCCCGCTGTAGGCAAGCTCCCAGTAATGCTCCATGCGGTGCTTCATAAAGTGTTCCCTAGCTTGCTTCTCTGTTGCCATCACCTGTTAAATTTACAAAACATTTTATACCCGTTGATCTAATGTTTTGAGCGTAAGCTGCTCAACTGACTGAACCGGGTTAGCTGGTTCGATTCCCGCCGGTGGAAAACTTCGGAAATAGCCTTTTAGGTATTTGCCCCAGTCTGGGTGAAACTGGGATCGCCCCCAGTCCATTGTACGGTACCCATACTTTGCTTATTGATGGATGGATATTTGTTACTCTTACACGCAAAACAAACACCATCATCATCACGCCTGTATTCCCCGAAAGGGTAGGCAGAGGTGCACTGCAGTGCGCCCACACTTCGTCGATGTATTTTGGTCCCAATGTAATAGGGGGCGAGCCTATCAAACGGATTTTGATAAAACTTTACACTATTATTGTTTATACAACAGAATAACATATAGTCTATCATTTATAATCATAATATTAGTAGGATAGAGAGTTGACCTTGAACTTGATCTCCCCGAAGGCCCGCTGCGGCACGCCCCCCTCCCACACGAGCTGGCAGCTGTTGGCCACCTCCCGCCCCTCCGCGTCCTTCACCAGATCCTCCTCCCACTTGATGCGGTGCAGCATCAGTCTGCACACACCGCCAGAGGGTTTATATTATAGTTATGACAAGGTCAAAGGTCAATAAAGTTATGTTAAGGTCAAAGTGGTTATGGCAAAGGTCAATACGGTTATGTCAAGTTCAATATAGTTTAAGTCAAAGGTGAATACAATCGTATTGAGGTCAAAGGACATTACTGTTATGTCAGAGTCAAAGGAAAATGCAGGAATGAAAAGATTAAAGATGAGTGAAATAATTACAAGGTTAAAGGTCAACACAGTTATGTCAAGGTCGAAGCTCACATAATTATGTACAAGTCAAAGGTCAGTACAGTACTGACAAGGTCAAGGTCAATAAAGTAGTGACATTCAAAGTTCAGTACAGTAATTAATAGGTCGGGTCAACAAAGTAGGAATAAAGTCAAAGTTCAGAACAGTAATGACGAAATCAAAGGTCAATAAGGTGGTAACCAAGTAAATATACAGTACAGTAATAATAAGGTCAAGGTCAAGTCACCTTGAAAATTATTTTATGAAGGGAGATAGACAACTCTTTATTGTTCCACCTCTTAATGAAACACAAACTATACATGTACGATTTAAAATTTGATCATTATAAGTGATCTCTACCAGCCAACCTCACCCAAGGTCACATACGAAGGTGAACTGACCTCTTGAACTTGGCGTGCTGCTTGGGCCCGCCCTCGACGACCACCACGCAGCAGCCGCGGTGAAGGAGAACACATCCGGTCATGTGGAGCTGTTTGGCGTTCGCTTCCACCTTGAACTTGGCGGACGCACACTCGAACAAATCCATAATCCTATGAAGTAAATCATAAAACCTCTAAGTGTCCAATCGACAGATTTTCCAACAGGGAGTGAGAGCTAACCAGAGGAAGCTCCCCATAACAAAAATAATTTAATTTGTTGCAAATCAGATATCCGTGATGCAGATACAACAAAAAAAAAGTGTCCAACCGAGGCTTCGGCTTCGGCCAAACCCTCAGTTTTGGCCAAAACAGGCCGATTTTGGGCAAAGCCGAAGGTCTCTGGAGAGTGCCGAATTTGAAACTATTACGAATGCGCGAAAACGCAATGGATGCGTTGGAGCGTTGCACCGTCTGGCCGCCATCTCAATAATACATTATCACGCCTGTATTCTCCGAAGGGGTAGGCAGAGGTGCACTGCAGTGCGCCGATGTATTTTGGTCCCAATGTAATAGGGCCTATTGTCATACCGGGCACATTCCCCCTTAATACGCGCGAGATTCGGGCCATAGTCCACCACGCTGGCGCAGTGCGGGTTACCAGCTCGAGTTCATGTACTCCTGGTACTAATAACCAGTAGCCTTGTGGATCAGCCCTCCCCTCAATGCAAGGGGGAAGTCCATAGTCCACCACGCTGGCGCAGTGCGGGTTACCAGCTCGAGTTCATGTACTCCTGGTACTAATAACTAGTAGCCTTGTGGATCAGCCCTCCCCTCAATGCAAGGGGGAAGTCCATAGTCATCCACGCTGGCGCAGTGCGGGTTACCAGCTCGAGTTCACATAAGATCCGAAAATCTCAGTGGTGCGGGCCCGGGGTTTGAACTTGCACCCCACTGCTTATAATGATAGATGAAAGTTCAAAACAAATACCTGTAAACTGCAACATGGACGCCCATGCTGGTGTCTTCCCTTATTTTTCTGTCAACCTGCAAAAACAATTTTAAGGTCAGGGTCACGTGTACTCCCACAACTCCTTAAGACACTGTCACATTAACTCAAGGTCAAGGTGACATACACAAAATTAATAACACGCACTCAAGGTTACAACCCAAGGTCAATGTGATAAACAGTATGTAATTTGTATTGGTGATTGTAATTGTTAATTAAGAGAAAACACAAAATGTAAATCCTTATTGGAAAAAAGCAACCATGGAGTTTCTTGCCCATTCTTCTCCATAGGAAATGCATTCCGAATGGGTGGTAGAGATACTATTAATATTATTTATTTATTATTGACGATTCGTAAGTGCCTGTATTGATTTACATGAATAATAAATTCTGATTCTGACAATATTTGCATCTCAGGATTACAACAAAAACAACTCAAGGTCAAGGTCACACTTACAGTACTATGACCTCAAGGTCACGTGACCTTACAAACTCACCTTCTCCCTCTTCTGCTCCTTGGTGAGTGCTCGCGCCTTGTTCGCCTCCAGATGCGTCTTCTGCCGCTTGGCGATCTGCTCGCGGACCTTGGCCTCGATGGCCGTGGGGTCTTGGACTGCCTCCGTGCCTAATGCCCTCATCAGGTTCGATATCCTGACCCGATAAATGGGGGGTGAAGGTGAAAAAGAAATCAACGGTAAAGATAACAAGTACAGTGTAAACTATGTAAACAGCGACACTTAAGGGACTGTGCATTTTATGGCGTTGTTTTTAAACGGAGAGAAGACAAAACCGGCCAAGCGCGAGTCGGACTCGCGCCCGAAGGGTTCCATACCATTATCTCTAAAAACGGCAAAAAAATCACCCTAAAATAAAAATTAATACACGTGATATCAAAGTGTGCAGGTTCAAACCCCGCCACGCACCTCTGGGATTAATGTGCGAATCTCATTTTCATCCGAGATTATCACTTGCCATGAAACGGTGAAGGAAAACATCGTGAGGAAACCTGCACATCTGAGCTAACTTGACTAGTTCTCGATAGATGATGTGAAGTCTGCCAACCCGCACTAGGCCAGCGTGGTGGACTATGGCCTGAATCCCCCTCACATTGAGGGGAGGCCCGTGCCCAGCAGTGGGACGTTAAAAGGTCTGTAACAATATCATCATCAGCCGGTGTCAGTCCACTGCTGGACGTAGGCCTCTCCCAAGATGCGCCACTGAGCCCGATCTTCGGCTCTTCTTTTCCAGTCACTGCCCACCGCTTTGGGTATATCGTCGCTCCACCTGGTCACAGGACGTCCTACGTTTGCCGATTCGCGGTCTCCACTCCAGGACGAGTCTACCCCAACGGTTGTCAGTCCTGCGGCAGATATGACCGGCCCACTGCCACTTCAGTCTGCTAATCCGTTGAGCTACGTCGAAAACTTTAGTTCCCTGGCGAATTACTTCGTTCCGGATTCGATCTCGGAGAGAAACACCGAGCATAGCTCTCTCCATAGCTCGCTGGGCGGCTTTAAATTGGTGGACCAGTCTAACTGTGACTGTCCACGTCTCTGCTCCGTATGTCATCACGGGTAGGACGCACTGGTTGTAGACTTTTGTCTTTAGAGACTGGATAGACGATGAGAAGGCTCGACGGAGTTTTCCGAATGCTGCCCAACCTAGCTGAATTCTTCTCTGGATTTCTTCCCTTTACCAGTTTCCAGTTATCTGGTGTCTCACCTGAGTTTGGGTTCGGGCGGAGCCTCCAGTCCGAGCCGCACCTTCTCCTGTTCTTCCTTCCAGGCCTCGCGCCGCGCCTGGCGACGCAGCTTCTTGCGTTCCTTCTTCGTCAGGAACACTGGCATATACGTCGGCTTCAGTGGCTCCGCTGTCAAGAACAAAAATATTATATACTATGCGATTCAAATGAGAATAGGATCGACTTTGCGCCATATTGTGACATCATAGCTGTCAATTCTAACCAGTTAGGTAGGGTGAGCTAAACAAGATGTTTTTCAAATAAAATTCATTTGCAAAGGTTGAGTGAAAATTGCACTCAGTCGCACGACGAAGCACACTAACAACGACAAAATGGCGACTAGGCGTCCTTATTTTCTTATCTTTAATAATTTTGGCATGGCTTCTGGACCTTTGCGCCAAAAATGAAAATAAAAAAAGGTTATGGTATGGTTAAAAAAAAAACTAATTATGACTTTAAATTATTAAATATTATAATTAAGACAATTTACTACTAATTTAACCTTTTCATTTAAATTTGATGTAAGACTATTATTATTGATACGCAAATAAGTTTTTTTGCAAACCATACTTATCAGGTGACATTTGACAGATAGAGGTTATTGACATTCCTATTCTTATTTGCATCGCCTTAGAACATTAATTTTTTTCTCCTGTCCCAGACTAACTCTCCCCCTGTATGACCTTCTTCCTGATTCAGTACCTCGTCCAGTTAATATTCCTTTTTTACTGTCATTGGCACACACTCCCTTGATCAAATTCCTTTTTAAATTTATTAGTATAAATAAAATTAAGCTCTAACATCACATTATATTATACTTTATTCTTTCCTTTAACCTTCTTTTGTGCTTCCTGTTTGTCGTTTTTAAAAAATATATATATTTATACTGTTAGTTTTATTTTAGATAGTGATCTGTGTTTTATATCTATTCTTTTATCGTGTTTTTAGTATCCGCTCCCAAATAAAAATAGTTATCGTGTTACCGCTCAATAGTCTATTAAGTTTGTTTCTTTTTTAAATGTATAGCCGAGCCGAAATGTGGTAGCCGAGTGGTCGAACGCACGCTTTGCAATCAAAGTGCGCAGGTTCTATCCCCGGCTCGCACCTCTGGGTTCCATGTGCGAATCTCATTTTCATCTGAGATTATCACTTGCTAAGAAACGGTGACGGAAAACATCGTGAGGAAACCTGTGTGCCCGGTATAATGGCTATAGGCTCGCCCCCTATTACATTGGGACCAAAATACATCGGCGAAGTGTGGGCGCACTGCAGTGCACCTCTGCCTACCCCTTCGGGGAATACAGGCGTGATGATGATGTATTTTTATCTATCTATAACATGTCTTTGGCAAAATCATCGGTAAACGATGGAGCCATAAATATAATTGGAATTATTTGCATCGCATAGTAATAAGATGTATTCGTTTTTAGGTAAAATAACATACTGGGCGGTCTCAGCTGTTGGGGATGTTCCACCAGGTTGGTGACTGCTTGCTGGTTGAGGTTATCCACTATGGAACCCTCGCCCGTATTGCAGGCTAGTACCCGCGCCGAGCTGGACTCGGCATTGCTGTCGCCGTCCTGCTCTTGCACACGTCTGCCTTCTCGCTCCTCCGCAGTCATCAAGATCACACTATCCCACCTAGCAAAAATAACAAAATACATTATACGCGACGCCCACTATAAGGCGTCACGACGCTCACTATAAGGCGTCTCGACGCTCACTATAAGGCGTCACGAAGTTCACCATAAGGCGTCGCGGCACTCATTATAAGGCGTCACGACGCTCACTATAAGGCGTCTCGACGCTCACTATAAGGCGTCTCGACGCTCACTATAAGGCGTCACGACGCTCACTATAAGGCGTCTCGACGCTCACTATAAGGCGTCACGACGCTCACTATACAGCGTCGCGACGCTCACTATAGGGCGTTTCGACGGTCACCATAAGGCGTCGCAACGCTCGTTATAATTGGTCGTAATGTTTTCATTTTATTTTTATATATGTCGAATCATGATGTCGATCGTGTGAGAATAACCCCCGTGTGGTATAAAACTCACCACTCGATGTCTGGCACTCTGTCGGAGTCTGGCGTGTCGGCTGCCAGTAATGCCAGTTTAGTGGCAGACGAGATGCCAGTTTTGCGCGCGATCTGTGATATCTCATTCTGTAGCTTCTCCAACTGAGCCTGAAAATAATAATAATAATACTACATCATCACGCCTGTATTCCCCGAAGGGATAGGCAGAGGTGCACTGCAGTGCGCCCACACTTCGCCGATGTATTTTGGTCCCAATGTAATAGGGGGCGAGCCTATTGCCATTATACCGGGCACATTCCCCCTCAATACGAGGGAGATTTGGGCCATAGTCCACCACGCTGGCCCAGTGCGGGTTGGTGAACTTCACACGCCTTTCTATAGACGTGCAGGTTTCCTCACGATGTTTTCCTTCACCCAAGTGGTAATCATTGTTGAAAATGACATTCGCACATGAAAATTATCTCAGAGGTGCGGGCCTGGGATTTGAACTTGCACTCCTTACGTTCAAGGCGGGCGTTCTTGCCCGCGAGGCTACCGGTTCCTTAAGAAAATGCTTAAAAAGGGCTTTTTAGTGTATGTCCCAAACAAACTTAAAGTTTGTACTAATTAAGTCCGAGTTTGAGGTTAAAGTTAAGGGTTTTAGATTTAAAAATGTGCAATCTTTCCATTTTTGACATAAACTCAGGGTTTAAAGTCATGGTTTTCTTGTTATTTTAACTTAAATTCATGGGGGGCTATATACTGCCAATAAGTGGGGGGATGCCAGCAGTGGGTATGGTTACCCTATATAAGGAAATATCGCTCCAAAAGTGTCGCTTCAGTCATATGGACTTGCGCCTCTCGATACGATGGTCATACCTTCATCCTCAGTCGTTCAGCCATCTGTGTGAACTTGCCGGGCTCGTGGAAGCGCAGCGCGCGCTTGGCCCGGGCCGCGGGGCGGGGGGCGAGCCGCTCGTCGTGCCAGCCCGCGCCCGCGCCCGCGCCCCCCGCGCCCCCCGGCCCGGCGCCCCCGCCCGCCCCCGGCTCCACACTGGCCGCCCCGGAGAGCTGCGCGCGGAACTCTTCGCGACGTTTCGCACGTATATTCGCCTACAATTCATACACCATTTCAAGTATTACGTAAGAACTATGGGGGGGTGAGGGGGTCTTTGTTTTGCTTATTTTGGATGACATGTGGGTAGGGGAGTCTAGATGATGATTACGTCATCGGTAATTATTTACTTTTTTACACGAATGGCAACCCCCACATTGTCTATGGTTGAAAACGAAACGCATTTTCGGGGATAAAATTACAATTATAATATATTTATAAAAAAAAAACATTTTTAATTGAAAAATGTTTACACGTTAGCATGGGGGCAAATAGTTGTAATAAATCAGCTTACGTAATACTTGAACGGCCCCAAATGTCAAATCATTTATTCTGTACTAGCTGTGCCCGCGGTTTCACCCGCGCTAATAGTTACTTTGGCGTAGAGTGATAAAGTCTATGATTGATTATAAGTCTATAATACCCGATTCATGTTCGGGAATTTTCCCGTTCTTGCCACATTATTCGTTACTGCTCCGCTCCTATTGGTCTTAGCGTGATGATATATAGCTTATAACCTTCCTCGATAAATGAACTATTTAACACAAAAATAATTATTCAATTCGGACCAGTAGTTCCTGAGATTAGCGCGTTCAACCAAACAAACAAACTCTTTAGCTTTATAATATTAATAATATAGTATAGATGGACTATGGGGGCACTTACAAATTGTCAAGTTTACATTTTTTTTTCTTATATTCTACTATATACTACCACCGGATCGAAACGCGACCTCAACTGAGAAGATCCGGCAAGAAACTCAGTGGGTTGATTTTTTTTTAAATCGTTGAAAATACATGGTCGAATTTCGATGACTTAATTATAACCATTCAGTTGTATACCCGATACTGATGCAAACATTCAAAGTTTAATTTCAGACTTCTGAAAAATTCTGTATATACCATTCAAACTGGCAATTTTTTTTTTCTTTAAGTATATACAGCGTGTTCTGTTTTGTGAATGTAGGTAGTCGCCCCTCATAAGTGTAGTTTACACTGCTGAATAGGGTTATGGATGTACCCAAAGGACAGAACACGATATCTGTGACAAATATTCAAAGGTCTATAACTCAGAAACTATGATAGTTAGGTATAAACTGTCTTCACTAAGCATCCACATATGAGCTACCGTATATGTACCCAAAGTATTATTTCGGACTTCTGATACACATCACACATTCAGCACCTTCGGCATGACCGTGTAGACATTAGTTTTATCTCTTCCAACTGTCAGATTTGTCGAGAAAATGACGCCATGTCCAGTACAAAAAGTTGAATGTGACGTTCATGCCGAGGGTGCTGAATGTGTGATGTGTATCAGATACATCATCACGCCTGTATTCCCCGAAGGGGAAGGCAGAGGTGCACTGTAGTGCGCCCACACTTCGCCGATGTATTTTGGTCCCAATGTAATAGGGGGCGAGCCTATTGCCACTATACCGGGCACATTCCCCCTCAATACGCGGGAGATTTGGGCCATAGTCCACCACGCTGGCCCAGTGCGGGATGGTGAACTTCACACGCCTTTCTATAGACGTGCAGGTTTCCTCACGATGTTTTCCTTCACCGTACAGCAAGTGGTAATCATTGTTGAAAATTACATTCGCACATGAAAATTATCTCAGAGGTGCGGGCCTGGGATTTGAACTTGCACCCCTTACGTTCAAGGCGGGCGTTCTTGTCCGCGGGGCTACCACTGTGTATCAGAAGTCCGAAATAATACTTTGGGTACATATACGGTAGCTCATATGTGGATGCTTAGTGAAGACCGATCATACCTGTTGCTAAGGATTGCCTTTCAAGAGTCGATACATTTTCTTACCTTGAGAGTGGGCGCGACATGTGTGAGTTGCACTCTCTTGCCGCTCGTGTCTATTGTTCGTCCCTCTCTGTCTAATATGAGGGGGGCAGGCCCCGCCCCCGCCGGGCTGACCAACGCACCACCTACATAATGTAAATCATAACGTGGGGAGAAAGGCTATTCGACCTAGGCGACACTTTTGGGTGGTATTCACTTATATCGGCCGTGATATAATATACGAACATTTTCTAGTTAAATATGATCTCCCTACACTTGAATCAAAACTCCATGAATAGCGTCACGACGCTAACAAAGTGTCATGACGCTTATCGGTGGGCGACTTTTCGGCTTCGGCCAAAACTTCAGCCCATTATGGACGAAGCTAAAAGTTTTGGCGAGGCCGAAAGTTTTGTAGAAGCCGAAAGTTTGGGCAAGGCCGAAAGTTTTGTAGAAGCCGAAAGTTTGGCCGAAGCTGAAAGTTTGGCCGAGGCCGAAAGTTCAGCAGAAGCCAAAGCCGTTGGGACACTCACCAGCCAGTTTCCTCTGTATCCTCGCTTGTAATTCAGCGATCTTCCTCTGTTTCTCCAATTCCTCTTGAGTTATTGGTGTCACTGGAACAAAAACAATAATATGCCGAGGGATACTGCCGAGGGATACTCATACTTTTGTATGTCAGGCCAGTGGTTCTCGACGATGGCTAGATCATTGTTTGGTAACTAGTGCAGCCAAAAACTTAATTACTAAGGCTTCAGTCGCACAAGGGGTTTACCAATCTGATCATTATCCTGTTACTTTTGAATGTAATTTAACTAAAATCAATGAAAAGTTATCAACCCGCAATGCTCTTAGTAATAAAGTGCGCTGGGGTGAAAGAAATGGTGAACAAATTGATAATTATTATAAGTACTGCAATGACAAATTAAAAAACATAGATTTCCCCTATGAATGTGTTACGTGTTCTCACAAAATGTGTAATAATGTAGATCATTTTTTACTAATTAATAATTTGTATTTGGAAATAACATCAACTCTGCAGGAGGGTGCCCAGTATACGTATGTCGGCAGTAATTGCATTAAGCGACAAAAATATGTCACAGGTTGGAACAAATATGTCAGCAACGCTCATAGGGAGGCTCGTACATACTATCAAACGTGGCTATTGCATGGTGCACCCACTCAGGGAACTATATATAAGAAAATGCGCGAAACGCGAAGGATATTTAAAGCTAAATTAAAATTTGTTCAAAATAATCAACAGCAAATTAAATTAGATATCTTGGCGAAAAGTCATTCTTGCCTTACTTTTTAATTTATGTATTAGTCACCGTTACCTGCCGCAGGACCTTATGCGTACAGTTGTAATACCGATTGTTAAGGACAAGACAGGGGACGCCTCTGACGTGTCCAACTACAGGCCTATTTCTTTGGCCACTATAGTCGCCAGGGTATTGGACAGTTTGCTTGATCAACAGTTGGCTAAACACATTGACCTCCATGACGCACAATTTGGCTTCAAACCTGGTCTATCCACGGAGAGTGCCATCCTGTGCCTCAAGCAAACTGTTCAATATTATACCTCACGAAAAACGCCTGTGTTTGCCTGTTTCTTGGACTTGTCAAAGGCATTCGACCTGGTGTCCTATGAGGTACTATGGGATAAACTGCAGAATGACACAACACTACCTAGTGAAATTACATCCTTATTTCGTTACTGGTACTATAACCAAAGAAACAGTGTCAGATGGACAGAGGCTCAATCGGATGTGTATGAGTTAGGGTGCGGGGTGAGGCAGGGAGGGATAAGTTCACCTCGCCTCTTCAACCTATACATGAACCGCCTGATCGGTGAACTCAGCAGCTCCAAAGTTGGGTGTCATATTGACGGAGTCTGTATGAATAATATTAGTTATGCGGATGATATGGTGCTGCTGAGTCCATCGATTGGCGCTTTGAGGACACTTGTGTCAATTTGTGAGTCCTATGCAGTGACCCATGGGCTCAGGTACAATGTTAAGAAGAGCGAACTTATTATGTTTAAGTCGAATGCCACATGCTATTCTGATATCCCCGGTGTCTCACTCTGTGGCACTCCTTTAGCATGGGTTACAAAGTTCAAATACCTGGGTCATTGGGTTACTGATGACCTCAAGGATAATATGGACATAGAGAGGGAGCGCAGGTCGCTGGCTGTTCGATGTAACATGCTGGTTCGAAGGTTTGCACGCTGTACAAACCAAATAAAAATCACTCTTTTTAAGGCATTCTGCCAGTCTTTTTATACGTGCAGTCTTTGGACCAGTTTCACGCAGAGAGCATACAGTGATCTGCGTGTCCAATATAATAACGCTTTCAGGATACTGTTGGGGCTGTATTGGCGTTGTAGCGCATCTCTTATGTTTGCGGAGGCGCACACGGACGATTTTTACGCCATAATAAGGAAAAGGACCGCTTCCATGGTCGGCCGGTTGCGTATCGCCACCAACAGTCTCCTGAGGGTTTTTATAGATCGGTGGGACTCCCCTCTGCTGCGTCACTGGGTGGGGATCCACACAAATTGAATTTTATTACGTTTACTAACACTAGACATTAAGTTACTTTGTTTATACTAACACTATGGGCTTATGTCTGAATTAAATAATTTGAATTTGAATTTGAATTAACAACCAAAATCTTAACAAATAAATTAAACTAAAGTGTCTATTGTTACAAGCTTTATATTAACTTGCAATGTATGTATGTCCGGGTGGAATCTAGCAACTGAATTTTAAATCAGTTATCTTTAACCGATTGAGCTGAAATTTGGTAAGCATGCTGACTTTGGATGACAATGCATGCTTAGTTATGTGACGTCATTCTAATTCCAATATGGCGGATCATCCAAGATGGCGGAATAGTTAATTTCTCTGCACTACCACAGTATGGGTATCAAATGAAAGAGCTTGCTGAGGAGAACACGAAAACTAAGGGCAATTAAATAAAAGTTTGTTTTTTTTTTTTTTTTAAATACCATTATGTAATGTCAAAATAACAGTTTATTGCCTGTGAAGTTCACCAACCCGCACTGGGCCGGCGTGGTGGACTATGGCCCACGTGTCTCTCGTTTTGAGGTGGAATGTGCCCGGTATAATGGCAATAGGCTCGCCCCCTATTACATTGGGACCAAAATACATCAACGAATTGTTGGCGCACTGCAGATCACCTCTGCCTACCCCTTCGGGGAATACAGGCGTGATTATGTTTTTTTTTTATTATTTTGTATCAGAATACTTTAAATAAATATTAATTAATCCATAGCAGCCTAGAAACGGATGGGTGTGCAACCACAAACATCAGGTTTAAATTGCGGTCGCAATAATAAACCTGTGTTGTAACATCGCGCGGTCTGGAAATGGATGGGTGTGCAGAAGTCAGGACAGACACGTTTGCTATTCTGAAGCTGTAACATCGTCGGTCTGGCAATGGATGGGTGTTCAAAATAAACTAGCTTGCTTTTTCGAAGATGCAACAAGTCGAGTCTTGGAAACGGATGGGTGCGCAGACTCACCAGGCTTAGAGTAGAGGGTCGGCTTGATGACGCTAGGAGGGGGTATCGCGCTAGACTGCTGGACTTGGACCTTGAGATGCTGGGCGGCGGCGACGGCGGCCGAGACCCCCGTCTTCTGTGACCCCTTCATGGATAGTAGAGCGCGCTTGCGTTCTTCTATCTCTTTCTGGGCGTTCGCCATCATTAGCTGATGACAAAAAACAAATATGTCCATAATCATATCGAGGGGCTATTTGACTTAAGCGACATTTTATAACACATTCACTGCGTTGTGAGGTCATATTGGCTCATGACGAACTTTTACACACTTAGTAATTCTATGAGACAATATAACCTCATGACTGAAATTGCATTAAAGAACCTTACGCAACGAACATGTTAACAATATCGCTCAACATGGCGTTTGAGTTACGTCGCCTTCTACCTGAACACATAGTTAATTACCTTAATCCTGTCCGCACTCAGCACAGCCATTTTAGACCCAACCGTCTCTCCCTCCGGCATCACGGACGGCAGTTCCAACGTCTGCAGCTCGACACCATTTCCAAACTTCAACTCGCCACCCTCATCTCTCTTCTCCTCTCTCTCCTTCTCCTCTCGGACGTCATCGTGACGTGACCTTTTGACTTCCTTCTCTCGGTCCGTGTTCTCATGCTTTCGTTTCTGAGTTTTCGATGACGAAGTCAACTCCTGAGCCAGCGCTATGACCTTGTCTGCCAATTTGCTCGCTTTCTTCGTGTCTATGTGAGCTGATATTTTATCTATGATTTTACGGCGTTCGTAACTGGAACAGATAATAATCTATACAAATAAATAAAATTGAAGTGTCTGTTTGTAATATCAAAATAACACTTTTTTACCAAATGCGTATGAAAGTATATACGATACCTATAACGAAAACGCAATTTTAAAATTTTTTGTCTGTCTGTCTGTTTGTTTGGGGTAAACTTCTAAACGGCTGAACCGATTTCAATGGGACTTTCACTGACAGATTGCTGACGTTCCAAGGCGTAACTTAGGCTACTTTAATTTTAGAAAAAGCATTAGGGTTCCGTGGAAAAAACATAATACCCATATTTCCGGGTAATCTCCCTAAAGTCCACGAGGACGAAGTCGCGGGCACATCTAGTATGATATATACATGGTGTTTCAGATGTCCGAAATATTATTTTAAACACATATACGGTAGCTCGTGTGTGTGTGGGACACAGTAGTTGCTCTTGGTGTCATTTAAAACAGCTTATTAACACTTTTCATTTATATTTAAAGCGCACACAGTGGTGTTAGCATGCATGTCAAGACAAGATATTTGTCACAGGTTTGCTTGTTTGCTCTCTGTCTAATTTCATATGCGAGAAAGAGACAACATCAAGATATACGTCTAATCTTAGCGCTCATGCTACAAGTGTAGTACAGTAATTGCACATCAACCCGTCGATGAGTGTGAGCGTGTGAGAGCTATAAAGTGTTGCTACTACTACTACCACAGCCCTTTTAACGTCCCACTGCTGGGCGCGGGCCTCCCCTCAATGTGAGGAGGATTTCAGGCCATAGTCCACCACGCTGGCCCAGTGCGGGTTGGCAGACTTCACACATCTATCGAGAACTAGACAAGTTTCAAGGTGCAGGTTTCCTCACGATGTTTTCCTTCACCGTTTCATAGCAAGTGATAATCTCGGATGAAAATTAGATTTGCACATGGAACCCAGAGGTGCGAGCTGGGGTTTGAGCCTGCACACCTTGATTTGCAAAGCATGCGTTCGACCACTCGGCTACCACTGCTGCTGTTGCTACGTCAAATGTATTTTATTACCATTGGTGGCAATGTTGCCAGCAATAAGTAGATGCTTAGTGAAGACAGTTTATACTTAACTATCATAGTTTCAGAGTTATAGACATTTGTATACGACAATATACTAGTTTAGCAAAGTTTAGTTTGATTTAGCAGTGGTAGCCTAATGTCCCTCGTATTGAGGGGGAATGTGCCGTATAATGGCAATAGTCTCGTCCCTTGTAACATAGGGACCAAATACATCCACTAAGTGTTGGTCCGCTGCAGTGCACCTCTGCCTACCCCTTTAGGGAGTACAGGCGTATTTATAGTTTCTTATAAATACAGTATTCATGTACAAAATAGCTAAGTATTCTTTGATTTGCGACTTACCCGTTGGTTAAACATGACGACACAGTACTAAGCAAAGAACTGTCCGATTTTCCAATAGTTCTATATATTACACGGTCCAATGACGATTTTAAATCGTCCACCTCCCTTCTAGATAACTGCACAGCCATGATTTCACGGAAATATCACGGGAAAACAAATAGTTACGCACTTTGGAGGTTAGGTTCTATATCGTATGATTATAAGATATCACACTCGAAATAACAATTGTTAGTGTCGAATCAAATTGAATTTGACGATATTTTCATAAATATTTACATTTTTATTGTATTTATTCGGGTTTTACACGATAATTATTCGTTTTGCACTGACGTAAACAACAAAATAACCATAGACAATTATTTTATGCCATAGAGAAATACACATCGTTTTTTTTACATAAACTCTCTCTACTCTATCGAGAGTTTAGGATTCATCCGCCATCTTCATCTCTTTTTTTTTCTAATGTGTATTTATTGAATTTACCCTTGCTATTAATTACTTGACACTGGCTGAAATACCCGCTAAACGCAGGTGGAACCATTCCTCGTCTTATTCCATTAAATATCATCATTTCGTATAAAAATAAAGAACACTACTGAAGTCTACTAAACACTTCTTTTCGGTAACTATTAATTTCATACATGTCTGTTCTGTAATTAAATACATTAGAAATAAAACAAAAAGAATGATTTGCCAACAGTTTTTACAAACTTCTTAAAATTATTATAGCAAATAGGACAAAATCAGTAATAAAATACTTATTTGCTCATTAACTTTATTTCTCGTTTTTATATTGTTAAAAGCCAGTAATACTTATTTTACTGATTAATAACAGCTAAAAATGACTAATAAAATACCCATCTTAGCAAATATAATCAGGAAATACCTTAATTATACATATCACAGTTTAATCTTTGACCTTATTGTTTAATTACTGGCAATGTCACACTCAATAATTATTTCTGTTTACCAGTTTGGCGGCAAAATTATATTTACTTACAATAAAAAAAACAACAGAATGTCAAAAAAACATATTATATATACAGGAATGGCGGCAAAATCAAAATCTATCTGATGCCCGGTGGTTAATGCTGGGAGTCTGTAACCAGCGTCAACGTTTTATTTCGGACTTCTGATACACCCTGCACAGTTAACGACGGTTGAGAACTCTTCTACCGCGATTCAGGATTGCATATGACATTGTGGTTTCATACGCAATGTATTGCTTGACACGCCATCTATTAGCGTATTTAGGAAGTTCCGTCTTTGATGACATAAAGAGGCAAACACATGTTTAATTTTTAATAAGTCTATACAATGTCCTTTTGGATGGTAAATTAAAAATTCTCTGCAATAATTTATAACCTTCAGGACTCTCATTCATGAGTGTCAAAGCCAATCTCTTCTCATTTGACGTGTATCTGAGTGCTTTCTTCTTTCTGGCAGCCATTTTTAATTGTAGCAGAAGAAAATCTTGCGCAATCGATGACAATTTGTCAAAGCTATGATTGAATAATTGATTGCGGTAGTACATTTTTTTAGCATCATATCTGTCATCTCGCCTCAACTGTTGGTGTATTTTAGGATTCTTGGCAGATTTATTTTTTATTTGTTTTAAAAACATTATGGTTTTTGTTCTAATCACATTGGCTGTAAAAGAATTAAAAAAAATACATTAATATCATCTATGGTTAACAAAACTCGGATGAACGAGCCTTTAAATAGAAGGGAGTCTAAAATAAAAACGGCAAAAAAATCACGTTTGTTATATGGGAGCCCCCTTAAATATTTATATTATTCTGTTTTTTAGCAACAGAAATACATCATCTGTGAAAATTTCAACTCTCTAGCTATCACGGTTCATGAGATACAGCCTGGTGACAGACGGACGGACGGACGGACGGACAGCGAAGTCTCAGTAATAGGGTTCTCGTTTTACCCTTTGGGTACGGAACCCTAAAAAATTTATATCTGTCCGTTACCAGGCTGTATCTCATGAACCGTGATAGTTAGAGAGTTGAAATTTTCACAGATTATGTTTTTCTGTTGCCGCTATAACAACAAATACTAAAAAACAGAATAAAATAAATATTTAAGGGGGCTCCCATACAACAAACGTCATTTTTCTGCTCATTTTTATAGATAATGGTACTGAACCCTTCGTGCGCGAGTCCGACTCGCACTTGGCCGGTTTTTTTAGACTCTCTTCTATTAAAAGGCTCGCTCGATTGAGAACTCAGTTGAATGAGCGTATAAATAGATGGAGTTCATTCTTGTAAAGCGTATACACGCTTCTGTCAAAAGTGTAGCCTTTGTAGCATTCATATACTAGTGTCATGATTTTTAATAAATTTCAAAACGATTTCAAATGTTTCAGTATTTCGTTAAATACTCGTTGGTATCGATATTATTCTATTTTAAATTGGCAACACTATCGTGACACGTCGTGTCAAAGGAGGGGGAAAGTGCCGAAGGAGCGCCAGACAGTCAGTCGGATCGGCATTCGAGAACTAGCCGTTGAGGTGGAAGCATCACCATTTATTAAGTGTACTTAACCTACTTGTATTATAATCTAAAAATAAGATATATATGCAAATGGATGTTTAAGTAAAATAAGTGAATATCTGCAGCTGTTTAAAGTTCATAAAACTAGCAACCAGCGGATGGCTAACTACCGCCTAGAGCTTAAAGGGGTGCAAGTTCAAATCCCGGGCCCACACCTCTGGGATTTTCAAATTTTATGTCAAAATTCATTATCAATAATACTTACATTCTTTCTTATGGCTTTTTTCTATTTTTGATTGTTTATTTATAACATTAGGGACATTTGAGACCGTAACTGAAAATTTTAGAAAATAAAAAATATAAATAACATCACATCTCGAAATTTGGCCTAAATGACTTACTACTACAGCCCTTTTTAACGTCCCACTGCTGGGCACGGGCCTCCCCTCAATGCGAGGTGGATTCAGGCCAAAGTCCACCACGCTGGCCCACTGCGGGTTGGCAGACTTCCCACATCTATCGAGAACTAGTCAAGCTCCTTCAGACGTGCAGGTTTCCTCACGATGTTTTCCTTCACCGTTTCATAGCAAGTGATAATCTCGGATGAAAATGAAGCAGTGATGCTATGGGTGCTGGATCCCAAAAACAGGGGGGCAATTCCCACCTGATCGAAATTATCTCGAATTTGACATATTATTCCCCTTTTAATTGTCTTTATTTTAAATTTCTTTTTTATGTGCCTACTCTTTTTTTTTTTTTTTTGATATGACTACGCTGTTGGCCGTGAGCTGGCCTTTACAGCTTCACCGGAGGAGTGGCGAGTGCAGAGTGCGACTCCAGCCAATGCCTTAAGGGCGGGAAAGGAGCAGGGCAACTAGCTCAAGGGCGCCACATGGGGCACGACCTCGACTTGGGCAGTTGCCGTGAGGGGAGAGGTAGTGACTGTGCTCCTAGGTGCAAAGATGCACCTACGAGCGGAAGAGGGGTTTACTCAACCTCGCCGGCGAGATCGGTGTCATGTGCCTACTCAAGCACACACACAGTAATCTCAAATGTATGTACTCTCTTTACGCAGAGCTACTTAATTATAGCCTAATTTTAAGTTTTAATGTTACAATTACTAAGATTTCTACATTTAGTCATGTTTAATTGTGTTTTTTGGTTCCCATGATACAGGCTCACGCCTAGTTTGGGACCGCTGTAAACCTCTACGAAATGGAAACTTCTCTTAATAAACAATTTTGATTTTTTTTTCAATTCTTCTAGAATTTTAAAATTTTCCGTGCAAATGTAATTTTCAATAAACTTTGTATGTATTGTTACAAATACTCACAATCTTTTTTATGGCTAAAGGTTTCTGATTCTTTATCTATTTGAACGTTATCGTCATTTGAGACCGTATCTGAAAAATGCAAAAAATATAATAAAAACTAAAAGGCATATATTATGTCCATATAGGGGGCCACCCCTGTAAAGTGTAAACCTAATAAACTGTATAGAAAATAGAAGGGGGAGAATGATTGGACATTTAACAAGACATGCCGCACTAATTAAGAAAATAATAGAGGGAAAGGCAGCAGAGGAAGAGGAAGACCAAGGAGAAGCTACTTTGACCAAGTAAAAGAAAAAATAAATGCCAAAACATACCAGGAGGTAAAAAGGAAAGCAGAAAACAGGGATGAATGGAAAAAAACTCCACCGACAAGAGCCTAGCTCTTAATAATAAGAAGAAGAAAGTGTAACGGTGAAGGAACACATCGTGAGGAAACCTGCACGTCTATAGAAAGGTGTGTGACGTTCACCAACCGGGTCTGAGCCAGCGTGGTGGACTATAGCCCAAAAATCTCCCTCGTATTGAGGGAGAATGTGCCCGGTATAATGGCAATAGGCTCGCTCCCTATTACATTGGGACCTAAATACATCGGCGAAGAGTGGGCGCACTGCAGTGCACCTCTTCCTACGCCTTCAGGGATTGCCTGATGATGTATATATGGCCCACTGTTTTTAGTAAAACTCTGATCGACACAGCTAGGAACCCAAGAACAGGGCGGCAATTCCCGCCTGATCGACAATATATCGACGATTAAAAGGCAATCTTTACTAAGGGACAAAGTATCGTAAAATGATTTATATATCCCAAACGACGCAGAAAAATCTGACCGTTCGAATCTAAACAAATAAATGAAATTGGAGTTACTGTTTGTAATATGAAAATAACATAATTTTAACTAATGCATATGAATGTATACAGAATACCGATTACCAAAATTCAATTTTTAAAAATATTGTCTGTTTGTTCCGAGTAAACTTCCAAACGGCTGAACAGATTTCGACGGGACTTTCACTGGCAGATAGTTGATGTTCCAAGGCGTAACTCAGGCTACTTTTATTTTAGAAAAAGCATTAGGGTTCCGCGCCTTTTTCATGCGAATGTAATTTTTAATAATGATTACGTGTACTCACCATCTTCCTTATGGCTAATGATATTTGGTTCTTCATTTATTGGAACAATAGCGCCATTTGAAATCGTATCTGAAAATATGAGAAAATATATAATGAAAATATATACAGCGTGTATCAGAAGTCCGATTTTATATTCTGGGTACATATACGGTAGCTCATATGTGGGATGCTTAGTAAAGACAGTTTATACCTAACTATCATAGATACTGAGTTATAGACCTTACAGGTATCGTGTTCTGGCCTTTGGGTACATCCATAACCCTATTCAGCAGTGTAGACTACACTTGTGAGGGGCGACTACCAATATTCACAAAACAGAACATGCAAATTTTACATAGGACTCGAGATATTACGAGTTATAGAAATTGACGACGAAAAAAAAGTTGGAAAAACATGGTCGAATTTCGATAATTTTTTTATAGCATTCATTTGTATACCCGATACTGATGCAAACGTCAAAGTATTATTTCGGACTTCTGAAACACCTGTATATACATATTGGCCCGTTTCAAACCTATTGTTTTAACCTATTGCCTAAAACCCTGAAAGACACAGCCAGCAACCGAAGATCAGGGAGGACAATACTGAAAATTCTGGAGGATATTTCAGATTTCACATGAAAATTTAATTTTAATAAAATACTTACAATCTTCCGTTTGGCTAATGATTTCTGATTCATTATCTATTTGAACATTAACGTCGTTTGAAATCGCATCTGAAAATTGAAAAAAAAAAAATATATATCAAAAAAAAAAAAAAGTATGGGCTTACTGTATTGGCTACGACCCAAGAACAGCCCCCTTAGCATGACCGCGTAGACATATGTTTTATCTCTTTCAACTGTCAGATTTGTCGAGAAAATGACATCACTTCGAGCTTTTTGGACTGAACATAGCTCGGTGTGACGTCATTTTATCGACGAATCTGACAGTTGAAAGAGATAACACTTATGTCTACGCAGTTATGGTTATACTACAGGGCAAGGGGACTTGCCACCAACTTTATAAAGTATATTTGTTAATGTACATATTTGACAGATTTTGTATGGAGTTGACTGTCAAACACTGAAAGTAATATTAAAATTGCTGCAAGGCAGTTAGGGGGGATGACCTTTGCCCAGCAGTGGGACAGTGACCAAATAATAATAATAAAAGTATCCGTCCCGGGACGCCTGGCAGATGTTCACATTATGTTATTTAGGGCCCTCGCCCACGGCGACTTTTTGTAGCGATACTGTCGCGAGTTTGACGCGTGTTAGTCGCATTTGCAACGCTCTACAGTAGCGATGGCAACGCACTACTACAGCATCGCTATAAAAAGTCGCCGTGGGCGAGGGCCCTTAGAGTAGAGAGATAGAAGCGTCGTAGCGGCGAGTGATCGGAATCAACCGGTGGGCGGAGTCTAAGCGGCGGAAAGAACCGAGGAGCCACGGAGCTGCTCAAAGTTTTCGCATCACGGCATCGCGGCATCAGCAGTTGCTCTCACTCGCCAAGCGCACCATTAGATATTTCACATCAAAAATACCTGATATTTGAGACTCTGATATATTAATGGAATAATTTGGTATATTTTCAATTTGTTCTGACGTTTGCGAGTCGGGACTGTCACCACACGCGGCGAGACCTACAAACATGAAATACAATTTTATGGGTACCTGCCTACACCCTTCGTCATGTAAAGTATGTGAAATCATTTTATGAACACAGATTATCGATAACTCATTTTTAGGGTTCCGTACCCAAAGGGTAAAACGGGAACCCTATTACTGAGAAACCGGCCAAGTGCGAGTCGGACTCGCGCACGAAGGGTTCCGTACCATTATCTATAGAAACAAAATTCACGTTTGTTGTATGGGAGCCCCCTTTAATATTTATTTTATTCTGTGTTTTAGTATTTGTTGTTATAGCGGCAACTGAAACACATAATCTGTGAAAATTTCAACTGTCTAACTATCACGGTTCATGAGATACAGCCTGGTGACAGACGGACGGACGGACAGCGAAGTCTCAGTAGAAGTCTCAGGGTTTAAGAAGTAAACTGTCAAAGACTAAAAGTAAATACCTGTATTTTGTGTTTCTTTTATTGTCATGGAGTATTTGGGTACAATTTCCAAGGGGTCCGATTGCTGTTGCATATCCTTCTGTTCTAAAAACATAAAATAGTATGTCAGTTATATCAGTAGTAGTTTAGTAGTGGTAGCCGAGTGGTCGAACGCACGCTTTGCAATCAAAGTGCGCAGGTTCTATCCCCGGCTCGCACCTCTGGGTTCCATGTGCGAATCTCATTTTCATCTGAGATTATCACTTGCTAAGAAACGGTGACGGAAAACATCGTGAGGAAACCTGTGTGCCCGGTATAATGGCAATAGGCTCGCCCCCTATTACATTGGGACCAAAATACATCGGCGAAGTGTGGGCGCACTGCAGTGCACCTCTGCCTACCCCTTCGGGGAATACAGGCGTGATGATGATTTAGTTATATCAGTATCAAGTAGTGTCTGACCGAAGGTCGATTTATTTGGACGAAAATCTTCCTCTGTGGCATAATAACATGTCAGAGGGGGATTTTCGCATATACTATCTAGAGCAGGGCTGTCCAAACTATACAGGGTGTTTCAGAAGTCCGAAAGAATACTTTACGGTTTGCATCAGTATCGGGTATACAATTGAATAGTATAAAAATTTGATTGAAATTCGAACATGTTTTTTCAACTTTTTCTTTGTAGTCGATTTCTATCATTTGTAATATCTCGAGTTCTGCGTTAAATTTTCATGTTCTGTTTTGTGGATATTTGTTGCCGCCCCTCTTAAATGTAGTTTACACTTCTTAATAGGATCATTAATGTACCCAAAGGCCAGAACATGATACTTGTGACAAATATTCAAAGGTCTACAACTTGGAAACCATGATAGTTAGATACAATCTTTCTTAACTGAGCATTCACATATGACCTACCGTATTTGTACCCAAAGTATTATTTCGGACTTCTGATACACCCTGTATACCTTCGCGGACTAATTTAACTACAAAAGCTGGAGGGCTGCATAAAAAAATACTTTCGGTTTTCAAGTAAAACAAAGGGTAATTATTTTGTAGCGACATCCATCTCGCCACATAGGAACTAAATCCTGCATCGCGATATTAAAGCGATCCGAGCGATCGCACATATATACAAGAACCCGACAACAACCTATGGGCAGTAGCCCACCAGACACAACACCCGTCTGGTCGGAGGATCCTCCCTTTACCTCCAAAATGTGTTTATACATTCATTAGTTCTTCGTTAATTTATCTTTAACAATCATATCGATATCAACGTCAACATTCGTTGTTGCCAGACGCATTGCATGAAGAAGTGACTTGTCTGACAGTGAAGATCTATACCTACTTAGATCTTATAAACTTCATTGTTGAATACGCACTTTCAGATAAATAAGAGCTGCCCTTCATCGATTCAATTTTCAAGCCAAAATTAATTCTGATTAAAACCTGCGTCGCGGGGCCGCATGAAAAATTGTTTGGACAGCCCTGATCCAGAGTACCCATAACGACTCCACTCTTCGTATAGCTCGGCGGCGACGTTTCCGCCATTTTTGTTATCCCATGTACTTGTAGTATACGGCAACTATATAGGAAAACAAAGATGGCGGAGTTAAAGCGTGGGCGCACTGCAGTGCACCTCTGCCTGCCCCTTCGAGGAATACAGGCGTGATGATGTATTTGCATTTTTGAAACATAGAGTCTGGCCAACGAAAGCTGACCATTAAAAAAATCTGAAGCTGTCAACACTGGCTATACTCCGTATAAATCGATTTGATACTAGTACATAAGTTTTAATTTTAAAAAAAACACGGTAATATTAATAAATAGGATTCAAGTCAAATAAGAAACTGTGCTTCTTTGATTTACTACATTTCTGTAAGAAAAGTATTTCTCAATTAAAAAAAAACTACTTCCCAAGCTCATTTTCAAAAGTACGGTCCCTTGATTTTCCATATTAAGAACATGATCAACGTATTTCTTCAGCGTATAGGACAAGCAGTGGTAGCCGAGTGGTCGAACGCACGCTTTGCAATCAAAGTGCGCAGATTCAAACCTCGGCTCGCACCTCTGGGTTCCATGTGCGAATCTCATTTTCATCCGAGATTATCACTTGCTAAGAAACGGTGAAGGAAAACATCGTGAGGAAACCTACACGTCTGAGGGAACTTGTCTAGTTCTCGATTGATGTGTGAAGTCTGCCAACCCGCACCGGGCCAATGTGTGGACTATGGCCCGAATCCCCCTCGCATTGAGGGGAGGCCCGTGCCCAGCAGTGGGACGTTAAAAAGGGCTGTAGTAGTAGTATAGGACAGTTTTGAACATCAGGAATAGTTGCCATGCTGAAGTTTATAAAAAAATAGTGCACAGCTTTCGTTGGCCAAACTCTACGTATATTTTTTTTATATCTGTGGTCGGTAAGCATGTACAATGATTAGATATATGAACTTACCATT
Organism: Ptilodon capucinus; assembly: GCA_914767695.1. Classification (NCBI taxonomy): domain Eukaryota; kingdom Metazoa; phylum Arthropoda; class Insecta; order Lepidoptera; family Notodontidae; genus Ptilodon; species Ptilodon capucinus. The sequence goes on from OU611837.1 coordinate 5,100,569, forward strand.
TATTTTAAATGTATTTGTCGCCACCATACATTCTTCTATCTGATGTTTGGTGAAGTAATTATGATCAATCATGTGGTCTATAGCTGAAAATGAAATAGCAATCTATCAATCTAGCCCTAAGCTGTAGGCTGACCACCAAGACATATTTTGTATCTCTGTCATCTGTCAGATTCGTCAAGAAAATGACGTCACACCGAGCTATGTCCAGCCCCCTTAACATGACCGTGTAGACATAAGTTTTATCTGTTTCAACTGTCAGATTTGTCGAGAAAATGACGTCACTTCGAGCTTTTTGTACCGGACATGGTCTGTGTGACGCCATTTTCTCGACGAATCTGACAGTTGAAAGAGATAAAACTTATGTCTACACAGTCATGCTAGGGGGGCACCATGGCGATTTTAAAACACTCGAGATCGAATTCAGCCACCACCATTCATGGTATGGTATCTTTGGGGGTTGCGAGACTGTGTTTGTAGGTTAATAAAATAAATAATCGCTTTTCACTGGTACTGGTAGCTACTATTGTAATTCGACTGAACAACGCAGATGGCGGGCGACGACTGGCGTAACTTTTTGAATGGACTACGCTGTTGGTCGTGAGTTGGCCTTTACAGCTTCACCGGAGGAGTGGCGAGTGCAGAGTGCGACTCCAGCCAAAGCCTTAAGGGCGGAAGAGGAGGGCAACTAGCTCAAGGGCGCCACATGGGGCACGACCTCGGCTTGGGCAGTTGCCGTGGGGGGAGAGGTAATGACTACGCTCCTAGGTGCAAAGATGCACCTACGAGCAGAAGAGACTGGCGTAACATACTGGCCAGTCGGGCGCTTACATTATTTCGCTGACATAGGTTTATTTAAACTTAGCTTATGTCCCTACAGCATCAAATTAGATCGTCAATGGGAGTAGACGCACCTTACTGTACTAGCTTCCTAAGCGTAAAGACTATATTTGTATTTAATATTAGACTGCCGTGGGTATAATTCTTCTCTAGTATTGTGGCGAAGGTGCTGTCTGCTCTCATGGCATTGCTGCTCCTGAGAATGTATTACTCGCAATTATCATTTAGAAAAGAGTAACCTTGAGTTTCTTACTGGCTCTTCTCAGTGGAAGCAGCATTCCGAACCGGTGGTAGAATCTGACTATTTGTAAGTGCTTTTTGGCCTACAGGAATAGAAAATTTTTGATTTGATTTGAATATTTTCATATTATGGTAGGAAATGCAATCAACAACTCTAAAGTTTCCATTCCACTGCCAAATTCAATCTCAAGTGTTTTAAAATCACCATGCTGCATCCCTTGCGTTCAAGGCTGGTGTTTTACCAACTCGGCTACCAGTGCTACATCTCACCATCATATATAGGAGTATCGGTCGTTGAATCAGGGAAATCATCTTCATCTGTCGGTGATATGGGTCTGGTGGGTTTGATCGACTGTTTTTTACCTAAAATCAAAAACTAAATTATACATCATGACGCCAGTATTCCCTGTAGGGGTAGGCAGAGGTACCTACACTTTGCCAATGTATTATTGGTCCCAATATAATAGGGGGTGAGCCTATTGCCATTATACCGGGCACATTCCTCCTCAATACGAGGGTGATTTGGGCCATAGTCCACCACACTGGCCCAGTGCTGGTGAACTTCACACACCCTACTACAGACGTGCAGGCTTCCTCACAATGTATTCCTTTAACGTTCAGGAAGTAGTAATCATTATTCAAAATTAGCTAGCTCTCTATCGTTATAAATTATAGGCTTTATATTATTCTGTTGTATAAACAATATTACTGTTTCATAAATATACATTTAGTACATTGTTTTCTTATATTTACGCGAATACTATACATTGAAATAAAACTATTTTCAGGACTATCTAGCACCAACTTGGGATCCAGTAATTAATATGATTCAATCCAAAACCAAGTGTACCATTGCAAGACCTCAAGACACCGTAAGCACTTTCTGCGTGGATCGGACCGCAAACAACAACTAAATATGAGGGTACCCAGTTATTAACTATGACATCAGTCCCCTCGTGACCATGGTTGCTGTAAAGCAGCCGAAACGTCGGGAAAATAAAATAGTAAATAAACGCGATAAAATCCGTAAAATAGTTTTATTTCAATAATACTGTAGTTTCATAAATATACATTTAGTAGTTATTGGGTGAAGGAGTAACAAACGTCCATCCTCTTAAACTGACTCACTTATAATATCAGTTGCAACAATCATGCTAATATTATAAAAGTACCCACTGTCAAAGAAGTGATAACACAGTACAGCAAGAAGTACCAAGACAGACTCTCACAACATGAAAATGAACTGGCCCTCCGACTGTCTGGAGATGGAGGTTTAGAGTACAGGAGACTTAAAAGACACAGTGTTCCCACACTACTAGAAAGATTTGCTGATAGGAAATGAGGCACCTAACTTCAGAGTGCCCATCCAAGCTACTGCCATAAAATTCTGATATGAAATATCAACCATATTATTGGCTTATTGTTGTTAGACAGATGGCCACGATGCAGAATACACAAAAAAAAAAACAAAAAAAAGATTATAAATGTGAAAGTTTGTGAGAATGGATGTTTGTTACTCTTTAACGCAAAAACTACTCAACGGATATTGATGAAACTTTACAGTATTATTGTTTATACATCAGAATAACATATAGGCTTTATTTTATAACTAGCTGTGCCCGCGACTTCGCCCGCGTGGACTTTAGGGAGATTACCCAGAAATATGGGTATTATGTTTTTCCCGCGGAACCCTAATGCTTTTTCTAAAATTAAAGTAGCCTAAGTTACGCCTTGGAATATTAGCTATCTTCCAGTGAAAGTCCCGTCGAAATCTGTTCAGCCGTTTGGAAGTTTACCTCAAACAAACAGACAGACAAAAATTTTTAAAATTGCATTTTCATTATAGGTATCGTGTATACTTTCATATGCAATTCGTAAAAAGGTGCTATTTTGATATTACAAACAGACACTTCAATTTTATTTATTTGTATAGATAGATGTATAGATATAGACGACATATTTTATAACGACATAGAATAATCTAAGTAAAATAAATCATCTTTGTCAACTCTTCAGACGAATATAGGCCATGATATTAACTCAAAAGAGGTTGGAAATGTAAAAAGTTTATTTACAAAAATTACAAGTATTTTATAGCAGTTTCATAAACTAAAAGGCGGTCACACTGGTTATTAATGGTATAAACTTACTTTTCGAGCTCAAAGGAACACCGTGTAACATTTCCATTTCAGTAAATAAGCAGGGGTAACCATGAGCGATACGGTTACCCACACCATCAAATTGCCGCCTTTCAAAATGCTTCTGACACACGTGCCGGTTCAGCAGCTGTTTCTTCGTCATTTCACGGAGTTTATTATTATATGGGACCACGAAGGACAACCACAATTCACGCAATTTATCTTTTTGTGGGAAATTGAAAACTCGATGGGTTTCCGAGTGTGACTCGCAGCCTATAACACAACATCTCCGCAACTTCGGCATCTTTAAAGTGTTTTAGTTTATTGCAGTTACAGTTACTAGTATTAAGGAGGCTGTAGAACCCTTCAGATGCGGAAGCAAGGCGTAAACCGAGCGAACAAACTAAATAAATCGCTGTAGATGCACACACACAAAACAAATTGAATCATAGAGGACGACAGCTGTGTGTACATACTTCTTCTGACAGATAATTACTGACAGTTACTTTAAAAATGTTGCCATTAAAATTCGCAGTTATTCCCTATTGTGAACCGATATTCATTACCGTTTAAATTGACCATTTTTAATTTCAATATACATATTATTAAATAATTTCGTAAAAAAATTAAATGTTTTTAGAGATTAGCAAGTTTATTTTAAAATGCCTGTTAATTATATAAAATTCGGCTATAAGGAAAAAAGTATTTATACCAAATATGGTTTTTTCTTTAGAATCTATTATTAACTTTAAATTCCATTAAACTGCAGGGGTATTCCCGTTGTACGTAAAATATGAACGAGTACACCAGCCACTGGTTTTCTTTGATGTAGGAATAAACCATATATTGGTGATAAAGCGTCAAAACCCCCTGGTAACAGCAAAATGTAAATCCTGGCAACATTTTTGCTTCTATCGAAACCAATTCATTTCACGCAAATTAATTTAATATTTTTATATTTATTACCTATTTATTTAATCAACTATTTATAAGTTAGCATTGTTATGACTTATTTTTATTTTTTGATACTGTAGTTGTTATTACATAAATGTGCATAAATTATGATTTACGTTATTAATATATAGTTAAAGGAAAAAATCATGCCTCGATCTGTCTGGACTATTTGCGTAAGCCGAAACAACCTACGTCTGATTTGACAACTGTGACGCCAATACGAAACGCGTAGTATTTACTTTAATTTATCATAATTCTCACCTGGAAACCTAATTAATTGAATACTCCAAAATCTTTAATAACAACACAATACAAGCATAACAATATAACTAAAAGTGAAAACAGAAACATAACCTTAAAATGTCTGATGATGAGGATGATATTATTCCGGTGAAGAAATCGAAGCAGATACACTATGGGTCCTTGGAGGAGCAGGAGAAGGCTCGGCTGGCGGCCCTCGCAGCCGCCGCGAGGGATGGCGTCGAAGATAACGGCGGGAAAGAGCTTGGAGACATCCAAATTTCTAGCGGTATTATTTTTCCTTTAAGTTCATTTTTCCTATTTAATACATTTAAAAAAAAATACAATTAAAAATATAAAAACCGGCCAAGTGCGAGTCGTACTCGCCCTCGAAGGGTTCAGTGCCATTATCTATAAAAACAGCAAAAACAGTATGTATGCCTGCCCTGTCGGGAAAACAGGTGTGATTATGTATTCTTTGTCTCTGCCTGAAATAGAAACATCGATAATAACTGTACGGTGCTCTTGGCGATCTATCAGCCCATTATCTGGCTTATTGGCTACAATAGTCTTGTCTGTGATGATAAATCGGTCCCAATACAATGTGATATGACCTTCGAGAACTGGTTGTGGCTCATACCTGTAGGGTATTATGTTATTATTATTATAAATGGCAATACTAAAGTAATATGGTTGTGTCAGAATATATGGAGCTGGAGGAAGAGATGTCCAGGGACAAGAAAGCCCTGCTCGAAGAGTTTGAGCGGAGAAGGAAGGCTCGGCAGCTGAATGTGTCGACGGATGATGATGAGGTAACTAATTCAAATACTATACCGCAAAGTCAAGGGTGATGTAAAAGAATCCACGAGGCTTTCTTTTGAAAAAGCACTCTGTGCCAATGTAATAAAGTTTGAACTCCTTTACAAAAGTCTTCACGTCAAAAAAATTGCTGGCATAGTCGATGATTATGCCATTGTAATATATACTTCTTGTACCAGTTAATACAGTTTATTTTGATATTGGAAGAACATTAATGGGATGTTATATCCAGGTTCGCAGAAGTCTGCGGCAGCTCGGAGAGCCCGTGTGCCTGTTTGGTGAAGGTCCAGCCGAGAGGCGAGTCCGGCTGCGAGATCTACTGAGCTAGTAAGTCTGCCGATAATTCATAAAACCTATCTGACTAGATTTAATTAAAAGATATTAACCGTTTTTTACTGGGTATACGGCCTTCTGTCGGGACTTTCACATAACCCTGCTACTTCCCCCGAGGTGGCAGGGTATTTATAAAAGATTTTCCAACATTAAAAAGAATAAGGTAGCTGAAGCCATGTGAAATACGTCGCGACGCCTTTGGGACATGCTTGCTTGCCGACGACACTTTTAAAACATGCGTAAAATTTGTCATGACGCCCTCGTATGATGTTGTCACGTCGTCCTTGTAATAGGCGCCGCGACTCCCTTATTACATGCGTCGCAACGCACTTAGGGCATGCGTCATGACTCTTAACATGCGACGCGCTACCCTCATGACGATATAGTCGCGACGCCATTATACAGCGGGGCAATTCTCATGCGATCGATATCACCTCTATTCGAGATATGTCGAAAAAATACGACCAATTTGACGACTTGCCTAATTGGGCTGCAGGTCGCTGCGATACCTATAATAAAATCACCGCGACTCCCATATAACATGCGTTGGGACTCCATTATATTATAACATGCGTCGCGACTTCCATATAAGAAGCGTCGCAACACCCTTATTTATTATTGATGTATAAGAAAGAAATATAGATTTGGGTGATTTTAACAACAGTTTGGGCGAGGATGCCATCCACAAGAAGTTGGAGGAAGAAGAGGCTAGGATAGAGCGAGACAGAGGGAGGGAGGGCACGTGGTACCACGAAGGTCCGCCGGAACTGCGTGATGCGAGACTGTGGATAGCTCGTTACTCTTTACCAAGAGCCAAGCAAAGGTAAGTCTTCATAGCATCATCAGACGGCACAAGCCAAGTGGTTAGACGGTATGCCCAACCCACAACCCACAGACGAGATAGTGCGAGACAGCATTATGTGACTATGCATACGAAAGAAAGAAAGAGAGAGAGGTGACTTACGGAATGTTCTTTGTCATTTGTAATTTTGTTTAAAATTAAATGGCATAAGTTTTGCGGTTCGATGTCGTGATACGTTTTGTCACATAATTTTATTGATTGAACAATACGGCATTATTACAGGTACAGGTAATTTTAATTTTAGAAAATTAATGATACGATGTTATCCGTATGACTCTCGGCTGCGGTGTGAAGCGCCGAATGGGGGCGTGCCCGCCTAAAGGCACTTCTAGTCTGAATGCTTGGCGAACGCGGGGGTCGCCATTGCGAGGTATATAGGTATCTGGTTTGTGGCCTAACCTGACTGAGAGGTCACCAGTTCGATCCTGAAGTTATACAGGATGTATTAGAAGCCCGATATTGTATTTAGGTACATGGTAGCTGCTTTTGGGAATGTATAGCCTCATTAACTTTATATTGTATAATTGTTAATTAAGAAAAACACAAAAATGTAAATCCTTATTTGAAAAAAGCAACCATGGAGTTTCTTGCCCATTCTTCTCCATAGGAAATGCATTCCGAATGGGTGGTAGAGCTACTATTTTTACAATTTATTGACGATTCATAAGTGCCTGTATTGGTTTATATGAATAAAAAATATTCTGAATCTGACATGTAGATGCTCAGTGAAGGCAGACTAATACCTGGCTATCATAGTCTCTGAGTTACATACCTTTGAGTATTAGTCACAGGTATCGTGTTGAGGTCTTAGGCTACATCCTTAACACCAGTCCCGCGCGAGACGCCGTGTCGAGCGCACGAGATTTAAGTTTATTATTACCTCAGTGTGTGATTTTATATTCACTTATTTGGTATCATAGAATTTTGTATAGTCTTCTTTATTTCTTATACCTTATAAATGTTGATTGACAATGGCTGATGATGCCGAGAAAAACACAGATTATTTGAGCAGTAGTGACATTATAGAAGAAGAAATGAGCGAGCAACAAGTAAACTATGTCGAGAGTGGCCAAGTAAATGCATGTCCTATAGATGAAGTTCGCCGGATGACCGAGAAGAGAATGAGACATGATAGTGAGGAAAAAGTAGAAAATGAGGATGAATTTACGATAGTGCGTAGGAGGAAAAAACGGATTATAGCCAGAAGTTCTGATAGTACTGATTATGAGGAGAGGAACAAAGTTCAACAATCGGAAAAAATAATTGTAAGTATAACCTCAAAAGAAATATTACCTAAGTCATTTAATATGGCGCGGCTATTGAGAGAGGAGAACATTAAAAATATACTGAAAATACAATATAAAAACCCGTACAAGATTATAATTGAATTTGAGGACAGATGTAACGCAGAAAGAATGATTAAATGTAATAAATTTGTCAATATGGGCTGTAGATGCCAATTTGTAGACGAGGTCAATTTGTCGTATGGGGTAGTGAGACAAATAGATTTAGAGATAGAAGATAATGAAATTTTAGACAGCCTAGAGTGTGAGCAAGAGATCGTAACAGTAAAGAGGTTAAAACGACAAACCGATACGGGAGAATGGGTCAATAGCGAGACTATTCGTATCTGTTTTAAGAGTCCAACTTTACCCCCGTATATCTATGTATACGGGAGCAGGTTTAAAGTTGAACCGTACACATTTCCTGTATCTCAATGTGCAGGGTGCTGGAGATTTGGTCATCTAACAAAGTCATGTCCGACAAAGAAGATAGTGTGTCCAAAATGTGGAGAAAACCATATTAATTGTGATATTCATATTTTCAAATGTGTAAATTGCAAAGGAGCCCATATGGCTTTAGATAAATCATGTCCAGTGTTCTTAAAGGAAAAGAGTATAAGAGATATAATGCGTTCGGAAAATTGTACATATAGAAAAGCACTGGCAATATATTTAGAAAAAGAGGGACAGCAAAAATATTTTCACAATAACATTAACGAAAACGAGTCAGTACATCAAATGGGTAAGACTAATTATCAATGCGAAATAGAAAGTGAAGAAGAAAGTACATTTGAAGATACCCTACAGGCAAATAATATTAATAGGAAAGACTACAGAGAAGTATTGATGACTGAAGCTATGGTTCACAGGGACGAATCGGGCTATAATGATTGTAATAAAAAACAGGAGAATAAACAGTTCGAAGGACTCATGAAATCTCCAATAGTAGGAGGGAAAGTGAAGAATAAACACAAGAAAACCCTGAACTTACGTCCTCTAACAGAGAATTCAGTGGATGTCGGTGTAGAAAGGACGCCATTACAAAATAAGAATTCAGGAGATAAAGAAAAATTGTCTAATAGACGTGGATTGATTAAGAAGTTAATAGATAAATTGAAGGAAATATATTTATCTGACGGCAGTCTTGTTGATAAATTTAAAATAATATTTATGTATTTATTTGAAGAGGTTATTAAGCTGATTGTTAATTATGTAAGAGATGGAGATATATTTGCAAACTTTTTATCTATATTTAATCATGGATAAGTGTAACTATAAAGATTTTCAGTTGAAAATAATTCAGTGGAATGCACAGAGTCTACGCCCTAAAGCAGAAGAGTTTAGACTATTACTATCTCAAGATAAAATTCATATAGCATTGATAAGTGAAACTTGGTTGGAGCCGGAGTCCAGTTTTAAAGTCAGTGGTTATAATATTTATAGGCAAGATAGGGGTGACGCGTATGGAGGTGTAGCCATGATAATTCATAAGTCCATTCAAGTACAGAATCTTTTCGTAACGGTACAAAACATAGGCATAGAAATAATATGTGTGCGGTTAGTTAATTGTGGTTGCGTGGAGTATATTTCTTTGATTTATTGCCCAAGCTCTATACACACTACACAGACAGATTGGGATAGCATATTTTCTAAATTCCCAAAGAAGTGTTTGATAGTGGGTGACTTTAATGCGCACCACACTAGCTGGTCGTACAAAAGTGATTCAAGAGGTAAATATATATATGAGGCAGCAGTGGAATTTGGTTTCACTTCTATGAATAATGGGCAGGCCACTCGAATAAAATTAGTAAATAATTGCGTACAAAGCTCTTCCCCTGATATTACTTTTGTGTCAACAGACATAGCAATTCAATGTGATTGGCATGTTGTTAATGAAAGTTTAGGTAGTGATCATTTATTTATCAAAATCATATTTTTGTATCCAGAAATAGATATTTCATCCAAAAGGCGCAATTTTAAACTAGCTGATTGGAATAAGTACAAAAAAATTGTTACAGAATATTTTGCTAACCATACGGAAGGTAGTGTTCAAGATTTGTATGATTATTTTGTTGGTACAGTGGGAAAAGCAGCCGATGATAGTATTCCTTTTAATAAAGTAAGTCACAATCCTACATGCCATTTCAAACCGAAGGGTTATTGGTGCTCAGATATTTCTAGACTAGTGGCGCAACGCAGGCTCGCTTTAAAAGAATTCAGAAGAAATCCAATACCTGACAATCTAGCTATTTTAGAAGAAATAATTATTAATGCTAAACGAGCGATTAACCTTGCTAGACGCAGTGACTGGCAACAATTTTGCAATAGTATTGATCAATCATTGTCAGCCGCAGACATGTGGGCTAAGATGCGATGGATAAAAGGCTACAAAAGACGTAAGTTTCACGTGTCTCAAGAGAAAAAAACTGAACTGTTAAGTAACCTTGCTCCTGATTATGTTGTTCCACATGCACCAATTTTTTCTTCGGTAAATGGGTTGTTGGAGTGTCAATTTACCACTCAAGAAATGCACAGTTGTTTAAAAAAAAAGGATACGGCTCCAGGTGATGATCAAATTACTTACTCCATGATTTTTAATTTACCGGAAATTGGTAAGTTATTTTTGTTACGAATATACAATTTAATACTTAAGTCTGGCTATGTTCCAGCACAATGGCGTGATATTAGAGTAATTCCTATACCGAAATTAAATTCATCGTCTGACGTTAGGCCTATATCTTTGATTTCTTGCATATGTAAAATATTTCATGCAATGCTAACTAAAAGATTAGAATGGTATGTTGAAAAGCGTAAGATCTTGTCACCTTTTATAACGGGTTTTAGAAAAGGACACTCTTGTCAGGATTGTTTAGTTCGTTTGGTAACACATATACAAATTGGTTTTGCAAAGAAAACTCCAACTCTTGCATGCTTTTTGGACATTAAAAGTGCATACAATAATGTGTTTATAGATAAGTTATTGGTTATTCTAGATAGGTTTAATATAGGAAAAAGTGTATGTCAGTATTTGTATAATTTTCTCATTGACAGAAGACTAAAAATTTCAGGGGAATATAAAGGAAATGAGGATATTATCAGACATACTAGTAAGGGTTTAGCGCAGGGAGATCCTATATCACCTTTACTTTTTAATATAGCTACTTATAGAATTTGTCGCGATATGGTTGATGTTTGTGTTGGCCAATACGCTGATGATTTTGTATTATATGCAAGTTGTGCTAATATATTAGAAAGTGCAAACAAAATTCAAATGGCAATAAATACATTTGTTATTATATTGGAAGAACTGGGATTAGAGATTTCTGCATATAAATCAAAATTTTTAGTATTTAGTAGAGGTTATAAACAACATCAGGTACAAATTAAAATAAATCATCGGTTAATTGATTCTGTAGATACATATAAATATTTAGGGATATGGCTAGACAAATCATTACGCTGGACTAAACATATTAATGAGGCGGTTGAAAAAGCACAAACATTTACTAATCTGCTCAAAGTTCTGGCTGGGTCCTCCTGGGGTTTGCATCCCATGCAATTACGTAGAATATATGTAGCTATAATAAGAAGTCGGTTAGATTATGGGTGTTTTTTATATGATTATAGTGCCAAAGTACATTTACAAAAATTAGACAGGATCCAAAATGTGGCGCTTAGAATTATAGGTGGCTTCATACGAAGCACACCTATTTACGTGATGGAGAGTGAACTTTGTGTACCTCCCCTGCAATTAAGAAGGAAATGGCTAGCATTTAAGTTTTGTTTAAGATCTCGTTCTTGGTGTGGTAATGTAACAAATCAGTTGTTATTAGAACTCAGCGCTTTAAGACAAATCAGTACAAATACGAAGACATCTCTTCTTGCTACAACTTTCTCAGAGGTGCAATTGGAGTCAATACATTCTACACCAATTTTAGATATGTTCAACTTTGATACATGGGTCACCAATATTGACATTGAAAATATAATTGTAACGCAGTTGGACGCGGTTCAGGATTCAAAGAAAGCATACGAATTGAATACATTAAAGGCTAATGTCATAAGAGAACTAAATGAAAAATATAATGATCGATACGTTGTTTATACTGATGGGTCTAAAAGCGCTCAGGGTTTAGGAGCAGCATTCTATGATCCGATGAAACCGGAAAATAATACAGAATGTACGTTTAGACTGAATAATTCCGTGTCTGTCATGTCCGTCGAACTACTTGCAATTTTAGAAGCATTGAATTATTTGTCGAAATCAATAGTAGAAATAAAGTTTTTAATTTGTGTTGATAGCAAAAGTGCTTTGTTACATATAGCTCGATGCGTCTCTGGCCGTAGAGGTGTTGCGGTAGCTTATGAAGTTCTTGCTAAAATCGTGGAGATGAAGAGAAATGGAATGGATCTAAAATTGCAATGGGTACCTGCACATATAGGCTTAAAAGGTAACGAGGAGGCAGACCGTTTAGCTAAAAAGGGCATAAGTGAAGGTAGGGAGTTAAAGACTGAACCAGATTATACTGATGTATTATGTAAATATAAATTGTTATGCTATGACCTTTGGAAAGAATACTTTAATAAAAGATCACTGGAGAAAGGGATATGGTATAAGTCAATTGTATGTGAGCCTCCTCGTATACCATGGTTCAGTGATGTTGATCTTAATAGAAAACTTATTGTGATCGCACACAGACTGAGATCTGGACATTTTCCATCCAATAAATTTAAGTTCTTAATGAAGATCAACACCACCCCAAACTGTGAGATTTGTGGGATAGTAGAAGATGTAGTACATATTTTAGTGGAATGCAAAAAATTTAAGGACTTAAGGGAAAAGTTAACTTGGGAGTTATCCTTAAATAGGGGTGATGTGGGTATGTTCCATCACATTCTTTCTTTCCCAAAATCTCAGAGAGCAATGTTAGTATTTAAGTTTGTAAGTTCGTGTTATTAGGTGTAGTTTAATGATAAGGTACGATGGGACTGACATGTAGTTGGTTATAAAAGTCCCTAAATTAAATAAAGAGAAAAAAAAAAAAAAAAAAAAAAAAAAAAAAACCTTAACACTATTAAACAGTGTACACTACAGCTACGAGGGGTGAAAAAATATAAATGATCAGCTATTATTATTATTACAAGCTTTATATTAACTTGCAATGTATGTCCGGGTGGAATCTTGCAACTGAATTTTAAATCAGTTATCTTTAACCGATTGAGCTGTAATTTGGTATACACGCTTATTTTGGATGACAATGCATGCTTAGCTATGTGACGTCATTCTTCATTCCAATATGGCGGATCATCCAAGATGGCGGAATAGTATTTTTTTCTGCACTACCACAGTATGGGTATCAAATGAAAAGGTTTGCTGAAGGGAACACGAAAACTAGGGGCAATGAAATAAAAGCTTGTTTTAAAAAGGATTTTTGAACATTCATTTATTGTTTTACAGGTTGTCAAAGGCTCGGGAGGATTTGAAATTAGCTGGCAGCGTCCGCGCGGCGGCTAAACAGGAGTCGCAGAGGAAGGCCTCCGCCATGTCTATATATTGCAGTCAGGTATGTCATTTAGGAGAATTATAATAACAAACACGTGATGATATGAGACTTCAATGTCAGATTGATTGTGTTAGGAGATTTTAAATGACAGATTCATAATTTAAGAACACTTAAAATGACAGATAAATTATGTTATGAGACTTATAGTAACACATAAATTTTGTTAGGAGACTTCAAATGACACATAAAGTATGTTAGGAGACTTAAATGGCAAATACATTATGGTAGGAGACTAACAATGACAGATAAATTATGTGAGGAGACTTAAATGGCAAATAAATTATGTTAAGACATTTATAAGTACATATTAAGTATGTTAGGAGACTTAAATGATAACTAAATTATGTCAGGACACTTACAATGACAGATAAATTATGTTAGAAGACTTAAATGGCAAATAAGTTATGTTAGAAGACTTACAATGACAGATAAATTCTGTTAGGAGACTTAAATGGCAAATAAGTTATGTTAAGACATTTATAATGACATATTAAGTATGTTAGGAGACTTAAATGATAACTAAATTATGTCAGGACACTTACAATGACAGATAAATTATGTTAGAAGACTTAAATGGCAAATAAGTTATGTTAGAAGACTTACAATGACAGATAAATTCTGTTAGGAGACTTAAATGGCAAATAAGTTATGTTAAGACATTTATAATGACATATTAAGTATGTTAGGAGACTTAAATGATAACTAAATTATGTCAGGACACTTACAATCACAAATAAATTATGTTAGGAAACTCAAAATGTTACCGACAACCCTTAATTTTACAGATCGGTGACAATCGACCAATCAGCTTCTGCAGATTTAGCTCTGACAGCCAAATGTTGATCACATCCAGTTGGTAAGCACTCGAAGTATTCACTAGCGCATCCTCCCCCAAAGTGGGCGATAACGCCCCCTTGTGGACGCTGCAGACCTAAAGGGGGGCGGTAAGGGGCCGTTCAAGTATTACGTAAGCAGATTTATTACAATTATTTACCCCCCAAAGCTCTTACCCCCTCACCCATGCTTACGTCACCCCCATGCTGTCACCAGGCTGTATCTCATGAACCGTGATAGTTAGAGAGTTGAAATTTTCACAGATGATGTATTTCTGTTGCCGCCATAACAACAATTACTAAAAGACAGAATAAAATGAATATTTAAGGGGGATCCCATACAACAAACGTGATTTTTTTGCCGTTTTTATAGTTAATGGTACGCAACCCTTCGTGCGCGAGTCCGACTCGCACTTGGCCGGTTTTTATAGATAATGGTACGGAACCTGTCGTGCGCGAGTCCGACTCGCACTTGCCCGGTTTTGATGTGAAACATGTATAGGCGAGGGGTAAACCTGATTTTTGGCGTGGCGAGATTTTCCGTCGCTTCGCCACAACAAAATGAAATCAACCTTATTACTTAATTTATAAAGTATAGCTTTAAATGCGGCCACGCTTCGTACTCCTCGGTTCTTTCCGCCGCTTAGACTCCGCCCATCGGCTGACTCCGCTCACTCGCTACAACTACTATGTTTTATGTGAAACATCTGCCAGGCGTCCCGCATGGGCTCAGTTTTTTTTTTCATTATAGTTTTGATTGCTCAGGTCTGGACTCAGTAAGGTGTGGTCGGTACCTGACTGTACACCGCTCCAAGTCCTGAAGGGACACACCTGTAATGTCAGCTGTGCGACCTTCCACCCTAAGGCCACGATACCGGACCACTTTGTAAAGAAGGTAAGGTGATTTTTAGGGTTCCACATCTAAGAAGGATAAACCCTTATTGGATCACTGTGTTGTCCGTCTGTCTGTGTCTGTCAGGCGTGCGAAGTTCACCAAGGGGCCTTCCATTGATCACTTGAGGTTTTTTTTTTGTAATTTTTAACGATTCGATCGACATTTGACGATTTTAGAATAATCAGATTATCAAACTTAATTATTCTTTGTTTTTATAACAGACCAATTGTTGTATTTACGCCGACATATACTGGGTGTATCAGAAGTCCGAAATAATACTTGGACGCTGGCATCAGTATCGTGTATACAACTTAATGGTATAAAAATTTGATTGAAATTCCACCATGTTTTTCCAACTATTTTTTCGTCGTCATTTTCTATACCCGTAATATCTCGAGTCCTATGTAAAATTTGCATGTTCTGTTTCGTGAATATTGCTAGCCGCCTCTCATTAGTGTAGTTTACACTGCTGAATAGGGTTATGGATGTACCCAAAGGCCAGAACACGACAAATATTCAAGGGTCTGTAACTCAGAAACTATGATAGTTAGGTATAAACTGTCTTCACTAAGCATCCACATATGAGCTACCGTATATATCCCCGAAGTATTATTTCGGACTTCTGATACAACCTGTATAAGGAGTCTCTTTGTATTGGTGAAAATGGATGTGATTGTTTAGGTGTCGGATGTGAAAGAGAATAAGGAAGAAGAGGGGATGGAGACAGTGGAAGACGGTTCGGAGGCTTGTACTATGGCATCGTGCGCATACGACGGCACAGTACATCTATGGAACTTTGTCAGGTAACCCATCCATTTCCACACCTATTGTCTATGCCCACCCCTCACGGAGCTATACAGAATGTATTACTAACCGATTTTATAATTGTTAATTAAGAAAAATAGTTTGGGATCATACGACGAGTATGTGTTGTCTGGCTATATTTGTTTATACAATCAAAGTACCAGGAGAGCATACCTGTCGAAGAGGTTGATAGCGTTGATGTGTAACTGGGCTCGCCCCCAGTCCATTGTACGGTACCCATAGTACAAGCGTTGCTTAGTCTGGGATCATACGATGAGTATGTGTTGTCTGGCCATATTTATATTGGTATTTGTTCCGTAGCGAGTCTCCGCTGGCTTCCCTGGAGGGTCACAGCCCCGCTCGTGTGGCGCGGCTCGCCTTCCACCCCTCGGGACGATTCCTGGCCACCACTGTCTTCGACCACTCCTGGAGGCTCTGGGATCTGGAGACTGGTATTGTTTGTTTACTATATGTGACTATAATAGGGACATTCGTGCACTTATAGGAAAGGTCAGGAGAAAATCGGGGAAAAGTCAGGAAAAGATCAGCGATAGTAAAGTTAAAGTCAGAGAAAGTTTAAAAAGTCATGGAAAAGGTCAGGGAAAGTCAAGGAAAAGTTAGCGAAAGCCAGGGAATAATCAGGGATAAGACACGATAATGTCAATAAAAGGTTAGAGAAAGTCAATGAAAGTTAAGGAATAGGTCAGAGAAAGTCAGGAAAAATTCAGAGAAAGGTCAAGAGAAAATTGAAAGAAAATCGGGTAAAAGTCGAAGAAAGGTCCGGGGAAAACCAGGGTAAAGTCAAGGAAAGTCAGAGGGAGGACAAAGCTAAGGAAAGACTGTAATATAAGCTAGAGAACTTATATTTTAAGAGTTTCGAATCATACTACTACTACTACTACAGCCCTTTTAACGTCCCACTGCTGGGCTAAGCTTGCCCTCAATGCGAGGGGATTCAGGCCATAGTCCACCACGCTGGCCCAGTGCGGGTTGGCAGACTTCATACATCTATCGAGAACTAATCAAGTTCCCTCAGATGTGCAGGTTTCCTCACGATGTTTTCCTTCACCGTTTCATAGCAAATGATAATCTCGGATGAAAATGAGATTCGCACATAAATCCCAGAGGTGCGAGCCGGGGTTTGAACCTGCACACTCTGATTGCAAGGCGTGCGTTCGACCACTCGGCTACCACTGCTACTCGAATCATATTCTGTGTATAGATTTGTCTCACCTCTTAGCAAGGAGTGTACATACATTTAATACATAGTTTTTTTTGTAATTTTATTACTAATTAATGTCGTTATAAATTATAGCCTATATGCTATTCTGATGTATAAACAGTAATACTGTAAAGTTTCATCAGAATCCGTTCAGTAGTTTTTGCGTGAAAGAGTAACAAACATCCATCCATCCTCACAAACTTTCACATTTATAATATCGAGGGGTTACCTTAAGTTAAGCGACACTTGTTCAGGGTCCATTTGACTTAAGCGACACTCTGTTCGATGTTGACCTATATACATATTTGATATCAGCATTTTTTTCTGCGTCGAATGAGTACGCTCTCTTGTATAGTTAAAAAAATGTAGCTTAAATGAAATTGCCTTTCTACCCTCGATGTTAGTAGGATATTTCGTTGGGTGACAGGTGAAACACAATAAGTTCAAAAACTAGGAAAGGTGTATTTTTTTTTTTACAATAAGTAAAATACATCGTCATCATCACGCCTGTATTCCCCGAAGGGGTAGGCAGAGGTGCACTGTAGTGCGCCCACACTTCGATGTATTTTTGGTCCCAATGTAATAGGGGGCGAGCCTATTGCCATTATACCGGGCACATTCCCCCTCAATACGAGGGAGATTTGGGCCATAGTCCACCACGCTGGCCCAGTGCGGGTTGGTGAACTTCACACGCCTTTCTACAGACGTGCAGGTTTCCTCACGATGTTTTCCTTCACCGTTCAGCAAGTGATAATCATTGTTGAAAATGACATTCGCACATGAAAATTATCTCAGAGGTGCGGGCCTGGGATTTGAACTTGCACCCCTTACGTTCAAGGCGGGAGTTCTTGCCCGCGAGGCTACCACTGCTAAAAAAAAACATTTAAAAATATAAAAAACAGTTCCCCACCGGCATCTGGAACAGGGTCCTAGTTACCAGTGGTTAGGGCTCCAGAGAGAGAGGAACTATTATTTATATTATATTTATAAATCTCTTTCAGCGACTGAGGTTTTACATCAAGAGGGACACGCTAAGCCTGTTTACAGCATCGCATTCCAAGATGACGGCTCCCTGGCTGTCACGGGGTCAGTACACTTACTGGTCTCTTTATTTAGATCTCAACACCAGCTCGTGTTCATGTACTCCTGGTACTAATAACTAGTAGCCTTGTGGATCAGCCCTCCCCTCAATGCAAGGGGGAAGTCTATACTACACCACGCTGGCGCAGTGCGGGTTACCAGCTCGAGTTCATGTACTCCTGGTACTAATAACTAGTAGCCTTGTGGATCAGCCCTCCCCTCAATGCAAGGGGGATAGGGCCATAGTCCACCACGCTGGCCCCAACTTCACACGCCTTTCTATAAACGTGCAGACTTCCTCACGATGTTTTCCATCACCATCCTTGGGACCCAAATACATTGGCGAAGTACTGATGAAATGTAGACATATCTGCCTACTCTTTTAGTGAATGTAGGCGTGATGATGTCGAGGTGTGAAAGGCTATTTCACCTAAGCGACACTTTTGGGCGATATTGTCTTTATATACATATTTAGAATCAGCGAATTTTTCTGCGTCGAATGAGTAAGCTCTCCTATAATATGTCGCTTAAGCCATAGCAGTGGTAGCCGAGTGGTCGAACGCACGCCTTGCAATCAAAGTGTGCAGGTTCAAACCCCGGCTCGCACCTCTGGGATTAATGTGCGAATCTCATTTTCATCCGAGATTATCACTTGCTATGAAACGATCAAGGAAAACATCGTGAGGAAACCTGCACATCTGAGGGAACTTGACTAGTTTTAGATGTGTGAAGTCTGCCAACCCGCACTGGGCCAGCGTGGTGGACTATGGCCCGAATCCCCCTCGCAATGAGGGGAGGCCCGTGCCCAGCAGTGGGACGTTAAAAGGGCTTTAGTAGTTGTAAGTGAAATTGCCTTTCTACGCTGGATGTGTGTTATTCGTATTTGTTAGTGGTATGGACGCATTTGGGCGAGTATGGGACCTGCGCACGGGGCGTTGCGTCATGTTCCTGGAAGGTCACCTGGGGCCGGTGCTGGGGGCGGACTGGTCTCCGGCTGGTCATCACCTCGCCACCGCGGCCGCAGACCACCAGGTACCAACACTCTTGGCATGGTCTGGAGTACCAACTTTTGACCAAATACCAAAATGAACGAAACTCGTACGAGTATAAATCATGTAGTATGCGATTCAAATGAGAATAGGATCGACTTTGGGCCATATTGTGACGTCATAGCTGTCAATTCTAACCAGTTGGGTAGGGTGAGCCAAACAAGATATCTATACAAATAAATAAAATTGGAGTGTCTGTTTGTAATATCAAAATAGCACTTTTTTACCAAATGCGTATGAAAGTATATACGATACCTATAACGAAATCGCAATTTTAAATTTTTTTGTCTATCTGTCTGTCTGTTCGTTTGAGGTAAACTTCTAAACGGCTGAACCGATTTCAATGGGACTTTCACTGACAGATAGCTGACGTTCCAAGGCGTAACTTAGGCTACTTTAATTTTAGAAAAAGCATTAGGGTTCCGCGGGAAAAACATAATACCCATATTTCCGGGTAATCTCCCTAAAGTCCACGCGGGCGAAGTCGCGGGCACAGCTAGTAATTGATAATTTTTGCACGGCTTCTGGGCGTTTGCGCCAAAATAAAAAAGGTTATGGTATGGTTTTAAAAAGCGAATTATTATGACTTTAAATAATTAAATATTATATTAAGACAATTTACTACTAATTTAACCTTTTTATTTAAATTTGATGTAAGACTATTATTATTGATATGCAAATAAGTTTTTTGCAAACCATACTTTTCATGTGACATTTGACAGATAGAGGTTATTGACATTCCTATTCTTATTTGAATCGCATAGTAGATATTATAACTGAAATGGCATTTCGAGCCCGCGCTGCGGTATTTTTTTCTGGTTTATCCGACTCCGCCATTGTTGTTTTCCCATATAGTTGCCGTATACTACAGGTACATGAGATAACAACAATGGCGGAAAAACGGCCGCAGAGCTGTGCAAAGAGTGGAGTGACTAAATGCGTTTCTAATTAGGCATGGAATGGCATAGAAATCTCATCTCATCGATTCGATTCGATCATGATTTTCCAAGTCTTTTTTCGTCGTCAATTTCTATAACTTAATATCTCGAGTCCTATGTAAAATGTGCATGTTCTGTATTGTGAATATTGGTAGTCGCCCCTCATAAGTGTAGTTTACACTGCTGAATAGGGTTATGGATGTACCCAAAGGCCAGAACACGATACCTGTGACAAACGCCAAAGTAACTATTAGCGCGGGTGAAACCGCGGGCACAGCTAGTAGTAGTATATAACATGTAAATCCTTATTGGAAAAAAGCAACCATGGAGTTTCTTGTCCATTCTTCTCCATAGGAATTGCATTCCGAATGGGTGGTAGAGATACTATTAATATTATTTATTTTTTACTGACGATTCATAAGTGCCTGTATTGGTTTACATGAATAAAAAAAATCAGATTTTGATTCTGAATATTTCGGACGTCTAATATACCATGGAGATTCGTGTTGTATTTTTTAATTTCAGACTAAAATCTGGGATCTTCGGAGACGGGCATCGCTTTATACTATACCTGCGCATACGCATCTCTTAAGCGGTGAGTTATAAATAAGTTTCTTGTATCTTTTGTTTGCGTTGACCTAGATAAGTTTGATTTTTTTAGAGCACCAAGGGACAGCAGACTTCAGTTTTTGTTATAAATTTCAAGTTGATAACTCCACGCGTTTCTGAGAAAAATGGTCTTGACAGACGGACAGACAACTAAGTGATCTTATAAGGGTTCCTTTTTAGTGTTCCGTACCCAAAGGGTAAAACGGGAACCCTATTACCAAGACCTCGCTGTCCGTCCGTCTGTAACCAGGCTATATCTCATGAACCGTGATAGTTAGAGAGTTGAAATTTTCACAGATTATGTATTTCTGTTGCCGCTATAACACCAAATACTACGAAACAGAATAAAATAAATATTTAAGGGGGCTCCCATACAACAAGCGTGAGTTTTTATAGATAATGGTACGGAACACTTCGTGCGCGAGTCCGTCTCGCACTTGGCCGGTTTTTTTTAGGTACGGAACTCTAAAAATGAAGTTTGTTCCTGTATGGTATACAAGTTGACGCTGAATGCCCCACTGTTCGGGAGCCTTTACATTATAGCCTACCGATCTCGCCGGCGAGGTCGAGGAACACCCTCTTCCGCTCGTAGGTGCATCTTTGCACCTAGGAGCGCAGTCACTACCTCTCCCCTCACGGTAACTGCCCAAGCCGAGGTCGTGCCCTCTGTGGCGCCCTTGAGCTAGTTGCCACCCCTTTCTGCCCTTAAGGCCTTGGTTGGAGTCGCACTCTGCGCTCGCCACTCCTCCGGTAAAGCTGTAAAGGCCACCTCACGGCCAACAGTGTAAGTCCTTCAAAAAAAAAATATAGCTTATCTGATTTAGCGTTTGTTTTCAGATGTTAGATACCAGAGGAGTCATGGTCATTTCTTAATGACGTCTTCTTATGATAAATCTGCTAAACTGTGGTCCAACCCAGCGTGGCATCCTCTCCGGACACTGTCAGGCCATGATAACAAGGTACTTAAACTACTACTTCAGCCCTTTTTAACGTCCCACTGCTGGGCACGGGCCTCCCCTCAATGCGAGGCGGATTCGGGCCATAGTCCACCACGCTGGCCCAGTGCGGGTTGGCAGACTTCACACATCTATCGAGAACTAGTCAAGTTCCCTCAGACGTGCAGGTTTCCTTACGAGTGGTCGAACGCACGCCTAGCAATCATAGTGTGCAGGTTCAAACCCCGGCTCACACCTCTCGGTTTCATGTGCGAATCTCATTTTCATTCGAGATTACCACTTGCTATGAAACGGTGAAGGAAAACATCGTGAGGAAACCTGCACGTCTATAGAAAGGCGTGTGAAGTTCATGAACCCGCACTGGGCCAGCGTGGTGGGCTATGGCCCAAATCTCCCTCGTCGAGTATTGAGTGGGAATGTGCCCGGTATAATGGTCAGCTCGCAACCTATTACATTGGGACCGAAATACATCAGCAAAGTGTGGGCGCACCTCTGCCTACCCCTTCGGGGAATACAGGCGTGATGATGATGATTATCTTATTTCAGGTGATGAGTGCAGATATATCTTACGACAACAAGTATATTGCGACGTGTTCTTATGACCGAACCTTTAAACTGTGGGCTCCGGACTTGGCCTGAACAAGACATTTTTTTAAATAAATAAAGTAATTAAATTTACCTTGTTTTAATTATCGCAGACGTTCCAGGAGGCTTAGCATAACCGCGTAGACATACTACTACTACAACTTTTTTACGAAATGAGTGAAATGATGAAATTTAATGGAATAAGATGAGGAATGGCTTCACCAGCGACTAGCGCGGGTATTTCGCCAATGTCAAGTAATTAATAGCAAGGACAAATTCAATACATACACATTATAAATAAAAATGGATAATGACAGTGATAAAGATGGCGGATGATCCGCGTAGACATAAGCTTTATCTCTTTCAACTGTCAGATTTGTCGAGAAAATGACGTCACACCGAGCCGTGTCCAGTACAAAATGGTCGAAGTGACGTCATTTTCTCGAGAAGTCTGACAGCTGAAAGAGATAAAGCTTATGTCTACGCGGTCATGCTAAGCCTACAGGGAGCTTACGATACTATGCGATCCAAATAAGAATAGGAATGTCAATAAGCTCTATCTGTCAAATGTCACATGAAAAGTATGGTTTGCAAAAAACTTATTTGCATAAATTATATAATATTACTAAATTATATAATATTATTATAATATTACCTACGTCAAATATAAATAAAAAGGATAAATTAGTAGTAAATTGTCTTAATAGAATATTATTAGCAGTGGTAGCCTCGCGGGCAAGAACGCCCGCCTTGAACGTAAGGGGTTCAAGTTCAAACCCCAGGCCAGCACCTCTGAGATAATTTTCATGTGCGAATGTAATTTACAACAGTGATTACCACTTGCTGAACGGTGAAGGAAAACATCGTGAAGAAACCTGCACGTCTATAGAAAGGCGTGTGAAGTTCACCAACCTGCACTGGGCTAGCGTGGTGGACTATGGCCCAAATCTCACTCGTTCTGAGGGGGATTGTGCCCGGTATAATGGCAATAGGCTCGCTCCCTATTACATTGGGACCAAAATACATCGGCGAAGTGTGGGCGCACTGTAGTGCGCCCACACTTCGCCGATGTATTTTGGTAGTGCACCTCTGCCTATCCCTTCGGGGAATAAAGGCGTGATGATGATGATGATGATGTATTTTATTTAATTATTTAAAGTCATGATTCGTTTTTTCACGTCACAATATGGCGCAAAGTCGATCCTATTCTCATTTGACTCGCATAGTAGTTAAAGTATTGTTGTTTCAATAGTTACTGTCAGTTTGTGACAGATTTTGTACCATTGAGATATATAACGGAGATGCCCTGTCGACTGCGCCCTGTGGCAATTTTTGTGACGTTCATCTGATTCGCCATTGCAGTTTCTCTATGTAGTTATCGGATCAAGTCATTGAGTACCCAGAGAACCCATAGTGACTCTGCCATGCGTATGGTTCTGCTGGACTATGAACTTCCCCCTTGCATTGAGGGGAGGGCTGATCCACAAGGCTACTATATATTAGTACCAGGAGTACATGAACTCGAGCTGGTAACCCGCACTGCGCCAGCGTGACATCCCGAATTAAAACAAAAAATATTCAAATAACTTTTATTACATGTTCTACATATCATATTCTTAAAAATAACAAAATTAAAATTATTTTTATTACGTAAATATAGTAAGCAGTGTAGCATTGTCGGTAGAAAGGCCGCCTTGAACGTAAGGGGTTCAAGTACGAATCCCAGGCCCGCACCTCTTAGTTGGATTTTCATGTGCAAATGTCATTTTTAACAATGATTACCAACGAACGGTGAAGGAAAACATCGTGAGGAAACCTGCACTTCTATAGAAGGCGTGTGAAGTCCACAAACCCGCATTGGGCCAGCGTAGTGAACTATGGCCTAAATCTCCCTCGTATTGAGGGGGTACGTGCCCGGTATAATGGCAATAGGCTCGCCCCCTATTACATTGGGACCAAAAATACATTAGAGAACTATGCGTGCACTGTAGTGCGCCTCTGCGTAACCCTTCGGGGAATACAGGCGTGATGATGATTTACTAGTGATGTGCCGGATCGTTAAAAATGTATTTCCGATAAAAGATCCGCCGAAAAAGTAACGGATACGGATCTTTATTTTCCCACGGATATCCGGCACATCACTATTTATAACGAAGTATCTCTTACGCGTCAATTATCGATCCATAATAATCTAAATCTAACTCATCTTTCTTTATGCATACACCTCCCACTCTGACCATACCATCGGGGCATACTCTATCACAGCTAATAACACACGCATCTAGTATATACTCGGTAACAGTGATATTATCTGATACACTGTTACTTTTGAAAGGGCTGTAAAGCGTTACTTTTCCACCGTTGATACTCATATGATACGTGTTATTTTCATATTTTATTAAATCCGCGTAACCTGTGTAGGTATATCTAGGTTTATTTGACGCCACATTTATATGATTAATTGTTTTATTCTTTGAATTTGTGAATATAGTGATGTTTTTATTGGAGTTAGGTATTTTACGATATCCGTTATTCGATATGTTGAATACTATTGAACTGTTATTGGATCGATAAATGCTGGTTCTATGTGATGTTGTTTTATTCTTATTCGAGTCTGGTATTTTGTGATATCCGTTACTCGATATATTGAATAATCTGGTACTATTCTTGTGTAATGCCTGTCCAGAAATGCTTGTTCCATTTCTTGTTAATGTTGTTTTATTCTTATTTGAGTCTGGTATTCTGTGATATCCGTTACTCAAAATATTGAATAATCTGGTACCGTTCTTGTGTAACGCCTGTCGAGATATGCTTGTTCCATTTCTTGTTAATGTTGTTTTATTCTTATTTGAGTCTGGTATTTTGTGATATCCGTTACTCGATATGTTAAATACTTTAGAATCGTTATTGGGTTGATAAATACTAGTTTTATTCGTTGTAAATATCGTGATATTGTTACGTGAGTTCGGTATTTTCTGATATCCGTTACTCGTTATATTAAATACTCTGGAACCGTTATTATTTATATGTGCATTAGGTTTGATTCTTAGTGTAGTGAAAATTATCGGTTTCACTCTAGTACCATTAGCTAGTACATTTCGTCCAGTGATATTGTAACTGGCATAACCACTTCGAGTATTTAAATTCTGCGCGATATACTCATTCGGTCTTGATATATTTGCAAGCTTCACTCTGCCTTTGTAAGTAACAGGTATTATAATATCTGTTACTTTGTCACTGTTCATATCAGTATGGTTTTTAATACCGAGTTTTGTAGTTATCGGTTGTGGAATTGAATTATTTTGTAATAATTTTCTTGAAGGTTTTCGTTCTATGATAATATTATTATAATCGTTATGTATGGCTTCCGCTGCGGTCAATATGCCAATTAAAAGAATATGTATTATTAACATTTTACAGTTCTGAAACAAACAAGTATTAATTATTAAGTAATTTATTTTCCTCATTAATGCACTTTACCAAACGAATTACGTTTATTACAGGCTTTTATCTGTAACTTGGTTGCGTTGAATTTAAAAATAATAAAAACCGACCAAGTGCGAGCTGGACTCGCGCACCGAGGCTTCCGTACCTAAACTATGAATGCACCGAACATTGCTCTAACGAAAAGATAAACTGAATAGAGGGACAAACTTGACTTTGCCGTTGGTATACTGTTGTCCCCATACAAACTAACCGCAAATAAGTTTGTAATCGCAAAAAAACAAATTTCATGCTTTGTCACCAACGATAAACGTACTGTATTCGGATATTTTCCTTCAATTGTGCTATAGGACCTTGCTTCTTGCCAAGTTTCATGATTCTAAGTGAACGGGAAGTACCCTATAGGTTTTTGATTCCTATGCAAATGTACCTACTGAAAATGCAACATAAACCCCCGTATCTTTTGATTGTGTTAAAAACTTTTTACAGCTTCAAACGACTGCAGACTTGAGTTATTAATATCAACTACCTCCACGTGTTTCAGAGAAAAGGAGTCTTGACATACAGACGAACAACAAAGTGATCCTATAAGGATTCCTCTTTTCCTTTTTAGGTACGGAACCCTGAAAATGGGTGATGAACGTGATAAAGATGGCGAATACCGTTTTATACTTTAATATGCTGTTTGACTTAAGCGACATTTTTAGGGTTCCGTACCCAAAGGGTAAATCGGGAACCCTATTACTAAGACTTCGATGTCCGTCCGTCCGTCCGTCCGTCTGTCACCAGGCTGTATCTCATGAACCGTGATAGTTAGACAGTTGAAATTTTCACAGATTATGTATTTCTATTGCCACTATAACAACAAATACTTAAAAACAGAATAACATAAATATTTAAGGGGGCTCCCATACAAACAAACGTGTTTTTTTTGCTCGTTTTTGTAGATAATGGTACGGAACCCTTCGTGCGCGAGCCCGACTCGCACTTGGCCGGTTTTTGGCCAATATTGGCTTGTATATATATTTGGAATAAGCTAATTTTTCTGCGTATGCTTGTCGCTTCACTCTCCCGCTGCTCGAAATATGTATGTCGCTTGGGACCTTTACCCCTCGATATACATTTAATAAAAAGCTATCGTTTTGATATCACAAACAGACAATTCAATTTTATTGTATTTGTATATAGATATAAGCAGTGGTAGCCGAGTGGTCGAACGCACGCTTTGCAATCAAAGTGTGCAGGTTCAAACCCCGGCTCGCACCTCTGGGATTTATGTGCGAATCTCATTTTCATCCGAGATTATCACTTGCTATGAAACGGTGACGGAAAACATCGTGAGGAAACCTGCACGTCTGACGGAACTTGTCTAGTTCTCGATAGATGTGTGAAGTCTGCTACCCCGCACCGGGCCAGCGTGGTGGACTGTGGCCTGAATCCACCTCGCATTGAGGGGAGGCCCGTGCCCAGTAGTAGGACCTTAAAAAGGCTATAGTAGTATACATATAGATGAAATAAAACTTGCCATTCTATGAACCGCAGTTCTGTTAATTAATTAATTAACAAAGGAAACTTATTGCAGTCGTCTGCCGAGTCAAGCAAATAAAATAATACTGAACATGTACTCCATATTTAAAATAAAATGTATCCTATTAACAATAACATGATAAGGAAACCCATATATCTACATACAAATACAGGGTGTATCAGAAGTCCGAAATAATACTTTGGGTACATATACGGTAGCTGCGTACCTTATAATAGCTTCCTAAGCGTAATGCCAAAATCTGTATCTAATGTTAGACTGCTCGAGTATAATTCTTCTCTGGTATTGAGACG
Organism: Ptilodon capucinus; assembly: GCA_914767695.1. NCBI lineage: Eukaryota > Metazoa > Arthropoda > Insecta > Lepidoptera > Notodontidae > Ptilodon > Ptilodon capucinus. Next base: position 5,128,093 of record OU611837.1, read on the forward strand.
AAGGTGCTTCCTGCTCTCATGGCGTTGCTGCTCCTGAGAATGTATTACTCATAATCCTTACTATTTATCATTTTGAAAAGAGTAACCATTGAGTTTCTTACCGGCTCTTCTCAGTGGAAGCAGCATTCCGAACCGGTGGTAGAATCTGACTATTTGTAAGTGCTTTTTGGCATATATGGATGCTTAGTGAAGACAGTTTATACCTAACTATCATACTATCATAGTTTCTGAGTTATAGACCTTTGAATATTAGTCACAGGTATCGTGTTCTGGCCTTTAGGTACATCCATAACCCTATTCAGCAGTGTAAACTACACTTATGAGGGGCGACTACCAATATTCACAAAACAGAACATGCAAATTTTACATAGGACTCGGGATATTACGAGTTACAGAAATGGACGACGAAAACAAAGTTGGAAAAACATGGTCGACTTTCGATCAAATTTTTATACCATTCAGTTCTATACCCGATACTGATGCAAACGTCAAAGTATTATTTCGGACTTCTGAAACATCATGTACCTATATGAAGTTGAAGTTTTGGCTTGTAATGTTAAAATTATAGTTTTTTATTAAATCATCATCATACGATGAGTATGTGTTGTCTGGCGATTATTAGGCCTCAAGAACTACTAAAGAATTATCTATACTCTATACAAATAAATAAAATTGGAGTGTCCGTTTGTAATATCAAAATAACACGTTTTTACCAAATGCGTATGAAAGTATATACGATACCTATAACGAAAACGAAAAAACATTGTCTGTCTGTCTGTTTGTTTGGGGTAAACTTCTAAACGGCTGAACCGATTTCAACGGGACTTTCATTGACAGATAGCTGACGTTCCAAGGCGTAACTTAGGCTACTTTAATTTTAGAAAAAGCATTAGGGTTCCGCGGGAAAAAAACATAATACCCATATTTCCGGGTAATCTCCCTAAAGTCCACGCGGGGCGAAGTCGCGGCCACAGCTAGAACTAAAATAAAAACCTAACCTAACCTAACATTTTGAAACTGTCTAAATGATTTCACTCTGACTCCTACCTACCACCATTATAACATCTGTCTACCACCTATTAAGTAAAGTCGTGATAATATTCACTCACCTTCGTCTGGTCTTCACGCATTTGATCGGCATCTGCTGGTCTAAGGCCACCCCGTGGACATTAAGGAGATGTCTTCTCACTGGCAATGGTCTTTTATATCTATAACATACAAATTTAATGTACTCCTGGTACTAATAACTAGTAGCCTTGCGGATTAGCCCTTCCCTCAATGCAAGGGGAGAGTCCATAGTCCACCACACTGGCGCAGTGCGGGTTACCAGCTCGAGTTCATGTACTCCTGGTACTATTAACTAGTAGCCTTGTGGATCAGCCCTCTCCTTAATGCAAGGGGGAAGTCTTTAATCCACCACACTCGCGCAGTGCGGGTTACCAGCTCGAGTTCATGTACTCCTGGTACTAATAACTAGTAGCCTTGCGGATCAGCCCTCCCCTCAATGCAAAGGGGAAGACTATAGTCCACCACGTAAACTAAACAACTGTAAACTTGACAATTTGTAAGTGCCCCCATAGGCCTATACAAAATAAATGATTTGACTTTGACTTCACGCTGGCGCAGTGCGGGTTACCAGCTCGAGTTCATGTACTCCTTGTAGTATATACTCACGTCTCTGGGCACAGGTAGCACAGGTAGGTATAGATCATGAAGTGTACTTTGTTCTGGTGTCCCCATAACTCAGATCGGCTTCGAAACATGGACGGACACCGGTCGCACTGCAACCAAAAAGGAAAGGCTATTTGACTCAAGCGACAATGTTTTAACTTTTCAGGAGAGCATACCTCCCATACAAAGTAACTACAAAATAAGTTTGTAATCGCAAAAATACAGTTTTCCAACCTTAAATTTACAGTTTTCGTTGTTTTTTCCTATACTTGTGCTATAAGACCTGGCTTCTTGCCAAATTTTATGGTTCCAGGTCAACGGGAAGTACCCTAAAGGTGTTTGATACCCGTGCAAATGTACTGAAAAAGCAACATAAACCACCGTATCTTTTGAATACTTTAACTTAGAGGTTTGATTTTTTTAGGGCACCAAAGGACCGCAGACATAAGTCTCTGTTATAAAATTCAACTTGATACCTTCACGCGTTTCTGATAAAACGGGTCTTGACACCCTGACAGACAGACAACAAAGTGTTCCTATAAGTGTTACGTTTATACCTTTTTTGGTACTACTACAGCCCTTTTAACGTCCCACTGCTGGGCACGGGCCTCCCCTCAATGCGAGGGGGATTCGGGCCATAGTCCACCACGCTGGCACAGTGCGGGTTGGCAGACTTCGCACATCTATCGAGAACTAGTCAAGTGCCCTCAGACGTTCAGGTTTCCTCACGATGTTTTCCTTCACCGTTTCATAGCAAGTGATAATCTCGGATGAAAATGAGATTCGCACATAAACCCAGAGGTGCGAGCCGGGGTTTGAACCTGCACACTCTGATTGCAAGGCGTGCGTTCGACCACTCGGCTACCACTGCTTCTGATCTTACCTGCCATTTGCGTACTCCAAAGTGTTTGCGCATATGCTGCACTATGTTCGCTCGCATGCGGAAGCTGCGACCGCACTCGTTGCAGACGTACGGCCGCTCTCCCGTGTGCTGAGCGCGCACGTGATTCTACAACACAAGACTCCATTATCACCAAGTATAATTTAAACCGAGATGCGAATGTTGAGATGGATGTGTGGAGTGACGCGAATGGATAAGGTGAGGAATGTATATATTAGAGGTAGTGTAAAAGTAGCGCCCATAACAGAAAAAGTGAGAAGTAAGAGACTAGAATGGTTTGGGCATGTGATGAGAAGAGACGCCTGTATTCCCCGAAGGGGTAGGCAGAGGTGAACTGTAGTGCGCCCACACTTCGCCGATGTATTTTGGTCCCAATGTAATAGGGGGCGAGCCTAATGCCATTATACCGGACACATTCCCCCTCAATACGAGGGAGATTTGGGCCATGGTCCACCACGCTGGCCCAGTGCGGGTTGGTGAACTTCACACGCTATAGAAAGCTATAGACGTGCTGGTTTCCTCACGATGTTTACCTTCACCGTTCAGCAAGTGGTAATCATTGTTGAAAATGACATTCGCACATGAAAATTATCTCACGAGGTGCGAGCCCGGGATTTTAACTTGCACCCCTTACGTTCAAGGCGGGCGTTCTTGCCCGCGAGGCTACCACTGCCAGATTAGCCATAATATAAGGCGACGTCCAATTAAATAATGACCAATGTTCGGTGACGCCCATACAGATACGAAATTACGAGTACATACCGAGGGATGATAATATAACGAATCAGCTATTTTTGTTGCGTCGAATGTATATGCTCTCCTGTTAAGTTAAAAAAAAACCGGCAAAGTGCGAGTCGTATTCGCGCACGAAGGGTTCCGTACCATTATCTATAAAAACGGCAAAACACGTTTGTTGTATGGGAGCCCCCGTAAATATTTATTTTATTCTGTTATTTTAGTATTTGTTGTTATAGCGGCAACAGAATTTCAACTGTCTAACTATCACGGTTCATGAGATACAGCCTGGTGACAGACGGACGGACGGACAGCGAAGTCTTAGGGTTCCCGTTTTACCCTTTGGGTACGAAACCCTGCGCTTAAGTCAAAAAGCCTTTCACTACTCGATATCGATAACATCCCTAGTTATATCTAAACTCACCCTTAATGTCTGAAGATCCACGGCCCTGAAACTGCATTGAGTACAGGCCAGCCGCTTGGTCCGTCCATGAAGCCTTTGCTGATGATACAACATATGATTCCTATTCGCAAACTTCTTGCCACACTCCTATAAAAATAATATCACGCCTGTATTCCCCAGAAAGGGTAGGCAGAGGTGCACTGCAGTGCGTCCACACTTCGCCGATGTATTTCGGTCCCAATGTAGGTAGGGCGAGCGGGCGGGGCCCAAATGATCAACATTATCATTAATTCGATAATTGTCGAAAATGTACGACAAATTTGGCGTTTTCTTTCGACATATTATGTCGAATGACGAGGTATTTACGTCATGTATATGTATAGGGTGTATCAGAAGTCCGAAATAATACTTTGGGTACATATACGGTAGCTCATATGTAGATGCTCAGTGAAGACAGTTTATACCTAACTATCATAGTTTCTGAGTTATAGACCTTTGAATATTTGTCACAGGTACCGTGTTCTGGCCTTTGGGTACATCCGTAACCCTATTCAGCAGTGTAAACTACACTTATGAGGAGCGACTACCAATACTCACTAAACAGATCCATGAAATTTTAACATAAAACTCGAGTTATAGAAATCGTCGACGAAAAAGGAAATTTGATTGATTGATTTGAAAAAAGCAACCATGGAGTTTCTTGCCCATTCTTCTCCATAGGAAATGCATTCCGAATGGGTGGTAGAGATACTACTATTATTATTTATTGACGATTCATAAGTGCCTGTATTGGTTTACATGAATAAAAAATATTCTGATTCTGATAAACATGGTGGAATTTCAATCAATGTTTTATACCATTCAGTTGTATACCCGACACTGATCCAAACGTCAAAGTATTATTTCGGACTTCTGAAACACTATGTACAGTATGTAAATCTGCTTCTACGGCAAACAACATACCTCGCAGGCATTCTCCAATTCGAAATGCGTCTTCGCGTGACATTTAAAGGTTCTGACACTGCCCAAAGTGGCGTTACATAATTTACATTTGACAAGTCCATATGCATTAAACGGCTTCACCGCTAACGACATCAGCCTGCGATCCTCCGCCTAAAATGAAACACCCTGTGATCACTGCAAAGTTTTGTATTTGATGGAACCCAATCCCGATCTTTATAAATATAATCCCGGGATTTGAGTTTGTATTACGTTTTGGGTTACTAATGTCATTTCGGACAACTATTAGCATTTACGAAAAATATAATCAGTTGCGACATATATAGTCAGTTGCGACAAATATAGTCAGTTGCGACAAATATAGTCAGTTGCGACAAATATAGTCAGTTGCGACAAATATAGTCAGTTGCGACAAATATAGTCAGTTGCGACAAATATAGTCAGTTGCGACAAATATAGTCAGTTGCGACAAATATAGTCAGTTGCGACAAATATAGTCAATTGCGATAAATATAGTCAGTTGCGATAAATATAGTCAGTTGCGACAAATATAGTCAATTGCGATAAATATAGTCAGTTGCGATAAATATAGTCAGTTGCGACAAATATTGTCAATTGCGATAAATATAGTCAGTTGCGATAAATATAGTCAGTTGCGACAAATATAGTCAATTGCGATAAATATAGTCAGTTGCGATAAATATAGTCAGTTGCGACAAATATTGTCAATTGCGATAAATATAGTCCGTTGCGACAAATATAGTCAGTTGCGACAAATATAGTCAGTTGCGACAAATATAGTCAGTTGCGACAAATATAGTCAATTGCGATAAATATAGTCAGTTGCGATAAATATAGTCAGTTGCGACAAATATAGTCAATTGCGATAAATATAGTCAGTTGCGATAAATATAGTCAGTTGCGACAAATATTGTCAATTGCGATAAATATAGTCCGTTGCGACAAATATAGTCAGTTGCGACAAATATAGTCAGTTGCGACAAATATAGTCAGTTGCGACAAATATAGTCAATTGCGATAAATATAGTCAGTTGCGATAAATATAGTCAGTTGCGACAAATATAGTCAATTGCGATAAATATAGTCAGTTGCGACAAATATAGTCAAATTGCGATAAATATAGTCAGTTGCGACAAATATGGTCAGTTGCGATAAATATTGTCAATTGCGATAAATATAGTCAGTTGCGACAAATATAGTCAAATTGCGATAAATATAGTCAGTTGCGACAAATATAGTCAAATTGCGATAAATATAGTCAGTTGCGACAAATATGGTCAGTTGCGATAAATATAGTCAGTTGCGACAAATATGGTCAGTTGCGATAAATATGGTCAGTTGCGACGAATATTGTCAATTGCGATAAATATAGTCAGTTGCGACAAATATAGTCAGTTGCGACAACTATTGTCAGTTGCGACAAATATAGTCAGTTGCGACAAATATTGTCAATTGCGATAAATATAGTCAGTTGCGACAAATATAGTCAGTTGCGCCAAATATGGTCAGTTGCGACGAATATTAACAATTGCGATAAATATAGTCAGTTGCGACAACTGTTGACAATTTCGACAAATATAGTCTGTCATCTTTACAATAAGTATAGTATACATATAAATATGAGATTTGAACCCAAATCCTAATACCTCCGCTGATAACCTTTTCATCTCCTTTTTTAATATCTTTTCGGCTCTTTTCTGAGGATTGATAACATCATAAACTTCAACCAAGTCTGTTGTGTCACACTTGAGTTCATCCAAGTCTATTTCATCACTGGACTCAAAGTCTTCGATACTGACTTTCTTGATTGGTTCCTCGTCACCAGGCGATTCCAAATCCTCTGTGAAAATACAGAATCAGAATTGTTTTTATTCATATAAACCAATAAAGGCACTTATGAATAGTCAATAAATAATAATAACAGTATCTCTACCACCCATTCGGAATGCATTACCTATGGGGAAGAATGGACAAGAAACTCCATGGTTGCTCTTTTCTAATAAGGATTTACATTTTTGTGTGTGTTTTTCTAAATTCGGTTGGAGTACCAACTTTTGACCAAATACCAGAATGAACTGTATAACTCGTAGCCTTTCACATATTGTTTTCTCATAATTACGCGAATACTATACTACTACTACAGCCCTTTTAACGTCCCACTGCTGGGCCCGTGCCCAGCCTCCCCGCAATGCGAGGGGAATTTAGGCCATAGTCCACCACGCTGGCCCAGTGCGGGTTGGGAGACTTCACACATCTATCAAAAACTAGTCAAGTTCCCTCAAACGCCCTTCTATAGACGTGCAGGTTTCCTCACGATGTTTTCCTTCACCGTTTCTTAGCAAGTGATATCTCGGATGAAAATGAGATTCGCACATGAAACCCAGAGGTGCGAGCCGGGGTTCGAACCTGCGCACTTTGATTGCAAAGCGTGCGTTTGACCACTCGGCTACCACTACTACACATGAAAATAAAAGTAAAGACAAAATACTATACATTGAAATAAAACTATTTTACGGATTTTATCGCGTTTATTTACTATTTTATTTTCCCGACGTTTCGGCTGCTTTACAGCAACCATGGTCACGTCTAACACCTCAGTCCCCCCGTGACCATGGTTGCTGTAAAGCAGCCGAAACGTCGGGAAAATAAAATAGTAAATAAACGCGATAAAATCTGTAAAATAGTTTTATTTCAATCATAGCCTTTCAATTCCAATATGATAAGAATCTTGTGTTCTCTGGGTTTATTAAATTATTTTTTAATACCTATACAAATATCTTCTGTTAATTCATCATTACTTGATTCATAATCTTCTATCAATACGCTATATTTGAAGTCTGAACTCGTGCCATTAAACTCCTTCGACTGATAATTCCCTCTCTTTCTGCCTTTATTATCTGTTTCATGTCTGGCTGTTCTACCATGTGTCAATGTTAAATCTACTCTCCTATTTTCCAAATTTAAATTAGTATTATTTTTATTGTCTCCGGTTTTATATTCTGAATTTGAATTAAAATTGTTTGTTTTCTTTTTCACCTGTTCCAAATTCAAATTAGATTTATTTTTATTGTCTTTACTTTTATATTCTGAATTTGAATTACATTTCTTTTTCTCCCGTTCCAAATTCGAACAGCTAGATTTTTGATCATTCTGAATTTGAATCAAGGTAGGGTTTGAATTTGATTCATTTGTCAACTGGCTTTCATCATTTTCACCATAAAAATCATTATCTTGTTCCACTTTAACATAACAATCACCATTGCTGTTAATTTTCGTCATTAACATAAATGTTTTATTCAGTAATTCATGGGACTTTGAACTTTGCTCCCTTAGTTTTAATGCATATCTTACAAGACTTGTACACAGGGTGCATATTACTTGTGGAAATCCATCGTCTGGCTCGATCTGAAATAAGTACATTTTAAAAATAAATATTACTAACATTTCTAGTCAATGGGTCAGTGGTTTGAGTCTAGGCCACTCAGCTCCTGGTACTAGCTGATAGAAGGTTTGATTCTCATCAGGGTCTTTTTAGGAACTAGCCTTGGTCTAGTTACACTGGGATTACTTCCAGTCAGTTTTATGTTAACCATAGTACAAGGATTGGTTGGGGTGAATTCCTAAGTGTTCTATAGAGTTAGGAAATAAATTCTAGAATTTTTTATTTACAACTTTTAAAAACTATTTCTTCGTTTGAAATCATATGGGTAGGTCTTATAGGGCTATATTCATTATATATTTATGGAAAAAAATACATTTCAATTCATCTTAAAACTATTTAAATCGTAATTTTAAAAGTTTGATAACCACATTACAACTATATACAAGTTTTGAGTTATTTATTGAAATATCACCCAAAGAATGGATTCAAACACTGTACCATGGACTGGGTGCCAGTGACACCCAGACCACTGAGCAAGATAACATTATATCGTAGGCCAGACTCAAATAAAGATAAGTCAGATATATTTTTTATTGTTTCTTGATAATAATTAGGAATGGCGATAATTATATTCTGAGAAATGTTATTAACCAGACATGGGGCAGCGTAAATGACAAGAACAAGGAAGAAGGAAGCATTTAATCAACAATCTTGATGTTAGATTAGCCGCTTGGTTTTTTGCAATAACTTGCAAAATATATACCTTTACTCCAGTTACGGAATACAGCTGTTCGCTCCGTGTTTTTACAGTATTCGTGTCAGTAAATATAGGCTGCAGATCGTTTTCCGATAAACATGTGCGACACAGCGGCATTATAATAATATATTTTTATGAATTTCACTAAATAAAATTTCAAAACAGAGTACATAATCGAAAACAACACCATAGAATAAATAAATAGTAGTAGTACTTGACATTACTGACGTTAGTTTACGAAGCACGCTACCAATAATACTATGCCATAACACATATAATTTATGTGATTCAAAATTGTTTTTTATCAGAAGTTTCCATAACATAAAGGTTTACAGCGGTCCCAAACTAGGCGTGAGCCTGTATCATGTGATAGATTGTTTTTTTTTCCACTAGTTTCAGTGTGGGTAAGATGTTGTGTTTGTAGGACGCCAACAAAAACTTTAAATTCGCTAGGCTTATGATTGTCACAGTTGAAATCTGACTATATCTAATAATAATATAATGTTAAAATGTATCACACTGTTTGGCTACAGAGCGTGACATGTTTAAGGAAATGTATCTTGATCTATTCATACTAAACATCCGAGACTTAACTTACTATACAAATATACTCTGCACAACAAGCTGTTGATGGGCTATTGGGTGATAACAAAGTGACCCTGTAAGGGTTGCTATTTTTTCTTTTTAGGTACGGAACCCTAAAAATGGCAGCACAGCATACGTCTTCATGACGTTAGATGTTTTGTTTATGAATACTGCTAATAAAATGTATCATATTTATCCACATACATACGCTCACGCCTGTATCCCATGGGGGTAGGCAGAGACTACCGTTTACCACACGCTACGATCCCGACATACCTCTTTCGCTTCATCCACAGTCATACATCTTTACATGCACTTCCGTCGGTTTAAGGTGTTACGGACTTGACCTTTCTGGAAGAGACCGTTATTCTGGTCGTGAAAGGTCCTCCTCGGGCGCCCTCTTCCGACATTTCCACTCACGTTTGCCTGGTATATTTCTTTCGTCAGTCTACTTTCATTCATCCTCTATAAATGGCCAAACCACCTCAACATACTTTTCTCATATTTGTACATACTATTATATTATACTACCTTCGTGTTATAACAAAACATTATACACACAAAATAATATAAAATTGTCATTGGCTTATTTACCAGCAATACTTTATTATTTTCACATGCAAGCTATAGTTGTACAACTAAAGTTTGAAAAACAACTATAATATGAATAATTAATTAAATACCTTCAAAAAGAAAAACAAGCTATAAAGCAAATAATAACAACATACTTTCGTATCATAAATGTTATAAAGCATTGAAAACGGGACAAATAAAAATGACAAAACATATTTATTTGTTGAATAATTACACGCAACAAATGTGGAACGCGATGTTTGATATGTCAAACGAACGTCATTGGTGGAACGAAATGTCATTATGTCATTGACTCCGATGTCTGCCGATTGCATAGTTGCGCGCGGGGTGCTTCGCAATAAAAAGCTCGCGGAGCCGCCTGCAGCCCATTAATCGTGTAACATCCTCGTCAACATTTGGCCGCCACATGTGACGAAGACAGCGCACCATTTATCACATAAAAAAGTAAAACCGCCGCGTCGATACCATCTCCGATTGCAATCAACATTTAAAAACACGTTAAATTAATTAGTAATTGTGTTAATGCTCGATTGTATCGTCGCAAACGCTTCCGCGACGCGATACGTGTGCAATTGAGTGTTGAATATCGAGAAATAAAGATGGTGATTGAGAAAATTTGCTGTTTGGGCGCTGGGTATGTCGGCGGTCCGACGTGCAGTGTTATTGCATTGAAATGTCCAAATATCAAAGTGACCGTCTGCGATATGAGTCAGGAACGCATAAACCAGTGGAACTCTGAGAAGTTGCCCATCTACGAGCCAGGTTTGGACGACGTGGTGCGTGAATGTCGAGGTAGGAACCTATTTTTCTCCACCGACATCTCAAAAGGAATCCGGGAGGCGGATCTGATCTTTATATCGGTGAATACTCCCACTAAAACCTTTGGCAACGGTAAAGGGAGGGCTGCAGACTTGAAGTATGTGGAAAGCGCTGCTCGAATGATAGCCGAACTGGCTACAAGTAATAAGATTGTTGTTGAAAAGAGTACAGTACCAGTGAGAGCGGCTGAAATCATCATGAAAATACTCAGGGCCAACACTAAGCCTGGTGTTGAGTACCAGATTCTGTCGAACCCCGAGTTTTTAGCTGAAGGGACTGCCGTTGTTGACTTGGTTGAGGCAGATAGAGTTTTAATTGGTGGTGAAGATACTCCCGAGGGTCAGAAGGCGATCCAAGAGCTGTGCTGGGTCTACGAGCACTGGATACCGGCTAAAAGGATCCTAACAACTAACACATGGAGTTCAGAGCTGTCCAAACTAGCCGCTAATGCGTTTTTGGCGCAACGTATATCAAGTATTAACTCCCTGTCAGCGGTATGTGAAGCCACTGGTGCTGATGTCTCAGAGGTGGCTCGTGCAGTCGGCCGAGACTCTCGTATTGGGCCTAAATTCCTCGAAGCGAGCATAGGTTTCGGAGGCAGTTGCTTCCAAAAGGACATATTAAATCTCATATATCTCTGCGAATGTTTGAACCTGCCCGAAGTAGCAGCTTATTGGCAGCAAGTCCTCAACTTAAACGACTATCAGAAAGCCAGATTTGCACGTAAAGTCATTGAATCTTTATTCAACACGGTTACAGACAAAAACATAGCTGTTTTAGGTTTTTCGTTTAAGAAGAACACTGGAGACACTAGAGAATCGCCTGCTATCCACGTCTCCAAGACCTTGCTTGATGAAGGAGCTAAATTACACATCTATGACCCAAAAGTCGAGCCAGACCAGATGTTGTATGAGCTGATGAGTCCACACTTAACGTCTGACCCTGAGGTAGTCAAACGCAATGTATCAATACACGATTCAGCGTACTCCGCTGTCACCGGTGCCCATGCTATTGTCCTCTGCACGGAATGGGACGAATTTAAAGAGCTGGACTTTAAGAAGATTTACGAAGTCATGATGAAGCCAGCGTATATCTTCGATGGAAGGAAGATATTAGATCATGAGGTGTTGCAGAATATTGGCTTTCATGTGCAGACGATTGGGAAGAGGCTGAACAGAGCTGGCAGCATCAGAGCGCAGGGGAGCCAGACTATGCCTTAATGTGAGTATTGTTATGTATATTGAAGACTACAAATCCAAATAGCCTTTTTATCCTGAACTGTTTTCGTTTTGTGGTGTTGTTATTGAATGTCTCGTAGTACAGTGTGCCTGTTGGCAAAGGCCTCTAGCAGCTTCCACTGTGTTCTATCCTTGGCAACCCTTTATTGAGGACTAAGAAGGAGTTATTTTATCATTATTATTAATAGCAGCTCTAAAGGCAACACACTGGAGCTATGTGTACCTGTGTATTTGAAGTTTTGGCGATTTAAAAAATGATCAGCCCTCTGAGTTTCTTGCTGGATCTTCTCAGTTGAGGTCGCGTTTTGATCCGGTGGTAGTATAGTAGAATATAAGAGACATAAAATTTAAACTTGACAATTTGTAAGTGCCCCCATAGGGTTGGGGTGTATCCTTGGGGGCTCTATGGAGTTAGGTTAGGTTAGGGTTTTTTTTTTTTTTTGTTTGCGCTGGGAATGCATTTCCCAGCGCAAACAAAAAAAAAAAAAGGTTAGGTTAGGTTAGGTTAGCGCCCCCAAGGGTACACACTGACCCCCCATAGGCCTATACAGAATTAATGATTTGTCTTGGACTATAGTGGTAGCTGGTAGGAGGCCAGCCTTGAACGCAAAAGGTGTGCAAGTTCAAATCCCCGGCCCGCAACTCTGAGATAATTTTCTTGTAGTAATGTCATTTTCGATAATGATTACCACTTGCTGAACGGTGAAGGAAAACATCGTGAGGAAACCTGTACGTCTTTAAAAAGGCGTGTGAAGGTCTTCTGTGTGTGTTTGTAATATGAAAGTAACAGATTTTTAATAAATGCATATAAATGTATACCTACAAAGAACTCCCAAACGGCTTAACAGATTTTGACGGGATTTTCTTTGGCAGATAGCTAATGTTACAATGAGTAACTTAGGCTAGATTTATTTTGGAAAAATAATTAGGATTATATAGATTATATAGAAAACACAATTTTTCCTGGTAATCCCGTAAACGACTGTACCGATTTACACGCGATTTTCACTGGCAGATAGCTGATGTCACAAGAACTTAGGCTTCTTAAAAATAGTGAGGGTTCCCTAATTCCTCGCGTACGGAGTCACGGGCTCGCATTATCTAACATACGACCCATTTCTCGTTTGGTTTCGACATGTCGAATTAGATATAATGCCGATCTTCCGAGAATTGACCCACAGAAAGTACGATTTTAAAATCGTTCACGGGTTATCTGCTATAGACATCTGTCTATCGGAATTAAGATCTACACTTAATAATAATATTGACTAATGTTGTTTGTTTGTTTAAAACAATGTTTTTAATATTAGAGGACATGTAAATACGCATATAGACATGAAAACAATAATGCTTTAATTCAATAATATTATTAAAAAGTATAGGTACCTACGTAAATGTGTCAAAGACGATCCAATTTTTTTTTATCTAAATGAATGATGTTCGACCCTTCACCAACCCGCATTGGACCAGCGTGGTGGACAAATGGTCCAAACCCCCTTAACTTTAAAAACCTTCACACATCTATGACAAGTCAAATAATAGCCCAGGTCAGAGATGGGTGGAGAAGTAAAGGGGAGGCTTTTGCCCGAGACAAGGACAGAAAGCCTATAAAAAAAAAGATTCTGTATCACGTTCATCACCCATTTTTATTCATAATGTGTATTTTATTCAGTTTGCCCTTGCTATTAATTACTTGACACTGGCTGAAATACCCGCTAAACGCAGATGGAGCCATTCCTCATCTTATTCCATTAAATATCATCATTTCATTAATTTCGTAACAAGTGCGAGTCGGACTCGCGCACGAAGGGTTCCGTACCATTATCTATAAAAACGAGCAAAAAAACCACGTTTGTTGTATGGGAGCCCCCTTAAATATGTATTTTATTCTGGATTTCAGTATTTGTTGTTATAGCGGCAACAGAAATACATCATCTGTGAAAATTTCAACTCTCTTACTATAACGGTTTATGAAATACAGCCTGGTGACAGACGGACGGACGGACGGATGGACAGCGAAGTCTTAGTAATAGGGTTCCGGTTTTACCCTTTGGGTACGGAACCCTAAAAAATGAGCGCGAGAGCGAATTACGACGCGTGTTCTCAAGGCTTTCCCATAGAAATTCTGTCTTTATACGTATTAATACAGAGTACATTTTTGAAAGTCGACTCAATTCGCCTAAGTGTGTTGAGGTCTCGCTGCGGCCGTGTTAAATAGCCTTCTATGCCATTGATTAAACACTATATTTACTTAATCAATTATATCCCTCAAGGATTATTCACATATTTGTAAATAACATCACCGTGGTACACCTCATATGAATTAGTCAGAGGTATGCGTAACCGTTGAACAAAAAATTAATTGCCTTGTAGATCAGCCCTCAATGCACGCTCGCGCAGTGCGGGTTACCAGCTCGTGTTCATGTACTCCTGGTAATAACTACTAATAACTAGTAGCCTTGTGGATCAGCCCTCCCCTCAATGAAGGAAGTCTATAAGTCCACCACGCTCGCGCAGTGCGGGTTACCAGCTCGTGTTCATGTACTCCTGGTACTAATAACCAGTATGGCCTTGTGGATCAGCCCTCCCCTCAATGCAAGGGGGAAGTTATTTCTGAAATATGACGCAGCAATCGAAACTCGACGTCAAGCTATCGACAATTTCGCATATATGTATGCGCGAGCCGTGTATTTATCAATGAAACATAATATTTTTACGATCTAACATTAATTCTTTGGTGATTAGAAATTCCGATAAAAACTTTAATAAGTACCTGTTAATTATATTTTTAAAACGTGCAACAATGATTAGTTATTTGATAACGAGGAAATTTATTTCCGCGTAACCTTGTCTCAATCGTGCGGCGTGTTTGAAGAACAGGGTCCGATTCTCGTCTTCAAAGTTAATACTCCTGATTTTTTGGGTACCTCAAATAGAAATTAATGCTAAAAAAACTTTCTAAAAACAAGCTTTTATTTAATTGCCCTTAGTTATTGTGTTCTCCTCAGCAAGCCCTTTCATTTGATACTCATACTGTGGTAGTGCAGAAAAAATAACTATTCCGCCATCTTGGATGATCCGCCATATTAGAATTAGAACGACGTCACATAGCTAAGCATGCCTTGTCATCCAAAATAAGCGTGTATACCAAATTTCAGTTTAATCGGTTGAAGATAACTGATTTAAAATTCAGTTGCAAGTTTCCACCCGGACATACATTGCAAGTTAATATAAAGCTTGTAATCAAAATCTTGTAAAAAGGAACCTTTATAGGATCACTTTGTTGTTCGTCTATCAGTCTGTCTGTCAACAAGACCCCTTTTCTCTCTTTCAGCTTGTTTATATTGTTTGACTTACTTGATTGGGCGACTACGATGGCGGACGTCAGATAGACGTCAAAAAGGGCGGCGTCGAAAGGGCCTTTCCATTTACTCTATGGGTATAAGTCACGACATCATGCGTCGTTGTAAATTGTACCCTTTGTATGAGCTAATACAGTTCGTAGTCTATTTAAAAGCGCAGAGACAGCTCGTAGCCTCTCCCACCTGTCGGCTTGTTGAGGTCATCTTAAAGGTCGCTGACTGATCGGTACTACGTCATCAGGCATTTGCATGCAGAAAACTTGTTACGGCTTGGCTTAGCGCAAGGATTCCCAAAGTGCGTTTCCAGGGATGTCGACATAAACGAAAGCAGGAGGAAAGATATAAGTTTTATCTCTTGCAACTGTCATATTTGTCGAGAAAATGACGGAAATCGCATTTAGGTCCCTATAACACTTCGGAATTTTATTAAAGATTTTAGGCGCCATACATACTACACTTTTATGGAGAAGTGCCGTCTTTGAGGGATGTAAACAGAGTCTAGTCATTGTCTCGTCGATTTCTTTTGAGATTATCAGACAGTTTTGGAAACTGTTCAGGATTAGATTTTATAAAGCAATTTCTAATATGGATAAGGACGGAAATGTCAAAATTCCATAAGTATGGTTTGCAACTGTCTGTCGTCTGTCTGTAGCCCTAATACAGCGTTTCTGCATTTTTCAAACAAACCGCTACGTCTTCAAAAAGGGAACTCGCGAACACATAACTAAAAACATGTTAGCAGAATCATCTCATTAGTATATTTATGTATTATTACTATTTAGTATGTATTTATATAACATAATATTCTTTCAACCGTTTTCCGGTCAAAATATACGGAGTGTATCAGAAGTCCGAAATAATACTTTGGGTACATATACGGTAGCTCATATGTGGATGCTTAGTGAAGACAGATCATACCTAGCTATCATAGTTTCTGAGTTATAGACCTTTGAATATTTGTAACAGGTTTTATGTTCTGGCCTTTGGGTACATCCATAACCCTATTCAGCAGTGTAAACTACAGTTATGAGGGGCGACTACCGATATTCACAAAACAGAACATGCAAATTTCACATAGGACTCGAGATATTACCAGTTATAGTAATTGAAGACGAAAAAAAGTTGAAAAAGCATGGTCCAATTTCAATCAAATTTTATACCATTCAGTTGTATACCCGACCCGATACTGATGCAAACGTCAAAGTATTATTTCGGACTTCTGAAACATCCTGTATAAATAAAAACCGCAATAGACTTCTATATAATAACCAGTGATAACAGGGGCCGCCGTAACCGAAATGGGGTTATTTAAAACCTGTTATTTTAACATTACTAAACACTACGCTTCAATTCAATTTATTTATGTGTATACTAGCTTCTACCCCCGACTTCGTCCGCGCAGACTTTGATCATTCAATATCGTTATAAATTATAGCCTATATGTTATTCTGATATATAAACAGTAATACTGTAAAGTTTCATCAAAATCCGTTCAGTAGTTTTTGCGTGAAAGAGTAACAAACATCCATCCATCCTCACAGACTTTCACATTTATAATATTAGTAGGTTAGTATACATACACAATAAGTTTAGCAGTGGTAGCCGAGTGGTCGAACGCACGCCTTGCAAATCAAAGTGTGCAGGTTCAAACCCCGGTTCGCACCTCTGGGTTTATGTGCGAATCTCATTTTCATCCGAGATTACCACTTGCTATGAAACGGTAAAGGAAAACATCGTGAAGAAATCTGCACGTCTGCGGGAGTTTGTCTAGTTCTCGATAGATGTGTGAAGTCTGCCAACCCGCACTGGGCCAGCGTGGTGGACTATGGCCTGAATCCCCCTCGCATTGGGGGGAGGCCCGTGCCCAGCAGTGGGACGTTGTTGATCGATGTTAAATGAATATCCCTAGTCTTTCGTGCAAAGTTACCAATTTGGCGTTTGAGTCAATTAAAACACAGTCGATGTGTGCTTGGGTGCTTGGTCTTCTCAGTCGGGCACTCTTGTCAGAGTCGTCGTGGTTGTTGAGATGGTGTGCATGGTAGATCCTCCGTGTCGTCGTTCTCCTTGGTTACCGCTCTGGCAATGCTTCTCCACTTCTGGCGGTTGGTAGCATTGCGATTGCATTGCGGGTGCTTGGTAGTCGGGTAAAACCCGGACGTTCGCGCGGTTCATTTGATTCAGCATTCAACGTAATTAATTGAAATTCCAAGAAAGTCTTCGCATGCATGATAGTGAACGTACTCTATACAGGTTGTCCCACGGATATGCCACACGGAGGGAAAGTACCTTAAATATTGTAGATGGAACATTTTACTGAAAGAAGACATTATTTGAATTAAAAAAACAATTTAAACTGCATTCATAGATATTTAAATAATGACATAGTTGAACCGGGAATCAAACCCGATACACGAGAAAAATAATCATCCTGTAGCTTTATCCTATTTTTCTCGCAAAGTCGGTTAAAAAATACGTGACATTTACCGAGACCACCCTCTCCCTCGCGTCCCCCCCCCCCCCAGGGTGGTAGCTAAACGTAAAGGTTTTAATTACCTAATAATATTTGTTGTTTATAGATTCATAGTACGTAATACATAAGTCAATACTAACGAAACGTCTGTTTAAATACATTTATATACACTTATTTACATAGCCCGATGACGTTCATTGTTTAAAAAGATAATTGCATCGTTCCCAAGGACAAAAATAAGAGTAAAAGTTTAAAATAATCTGTAACCCGACGACTGAATAAAAAGGAAGGAATGAAATTGGGGTTTACAAGGTAAAATCAACTCTTATTATTGTTGAAGTCGGTTAAAATGTAGCCTATGCTACCCGGGCCATGATAACGAATCGATTGACACATTGACAGAGCAGAAGATACAAGCGACCTAACTGGCCATGCCTGACAAAGCATAAATAAAATTAATGGTAAAAAAACTTTTTAAAAACAAGCTTTTATTTAATTGCCCTTAGTTTTTGTGTTCTCCTCAGCTAGCCCTTGCAATTGATACCCATACTGTGGTAGTGCAGAAAAAATAACCAATCCGCCATCTTGGGTGATCCGCCATATTAGAATTAGAACGACGTCACATAGCTAAGCATGCATTGTCATCCAAAATAAGCGTGTATACCAAATTTCAGCTCAATCGGTTAAAGATAACTGATTTAAAATTCAGTTGCAAGATTCCACCCGGACATACATACATTGCAAGTTAATATAAAGCTTGTTATAATTTATTTAATTATGTGTGACCGCCCGCATGAGCCCGCAAAGGTGGGCAAACATCGCTACCAATTGGATACCTGTTGACGGTCGCCGACGAAGAGGTCGACCGAGGAAGAGGTGGCGAGACGATTTGAACACCTTTGCGGGGACATCGTGGCAGGAAATAGCCCAAGACCGAGATGTGTGGAGAAGTAAAGGGGAGGCTTTTGCCCAGGAGTGGGACACGTAAAGGCTAGTAAAAAAAAAAAAAAAAAATGTGTGACAAAAAATAATTGGGTAATAAATATTCTGTGTTCATACTGTACATGACGAAGAAGTGGTGCGGGCCTGGTGTACCCATACTGAATAACATTGTACAGATAACAATAGCGTCTGACTGCATGAAGATAAACATTATGTAGATACCTACGCATTGTATAATGTATCTACTTACAATTACTAGTCTGTAAAATGGCGGGCTGACCTAAATTATAAAGCAGTGTTGCCACTTTGTAAAATTACCCAAATTTTAGGGAAAAATTGTAACAAATGGAAATATCTTTCAAAAATGTGGACTATCCAAGCCCCACTTCGAATATGATAGAGACGGACGGTCCCACTGCTGAGCAAAGGCCTCCCACCTTTGCCCAGAAGTGGGACCGTCAATGTGTTAATTAGAAAAAAAAAACAAGCAAGCACATGGCGGAAACTAGGAACTCGTAATTCTTTTCTTAAAATCAAATAAGCCTAACTTAATCCCCATATGCGATACCGCATCAACTTTGCTGTCTTCCTGCCCACGTCAGTCTTTCCAGTAATAGAGCGTAAGATGGTGTAATATCTCATCTAATACATTAGCTAATTGTTTTTTTTTATCTCAGTAGTAATTTATTTTTTTGGGTTCCGTACCTGAAAAGGAAAACAGGAACCCTTGATGGATCACATTGTTGTCCGTCTGTCTATTAAGATCCTTTTTCTCAGGAACGCGGGATGGTATCAAGTTGAAATTAATAACATATACTCAAGTCTGCGATCCCTTGTAGCTGTAAAAAAATCAAACTTCTAAGTTAACGCAATCAAAAGATACAGCGGTTTATGTTGCGTATTTAGTACATTTTCAAGGGAATCATGAAATTAGGGTAGGTCACCCTATATTCTACCCTATATACCTATTAGAATATAGGGTACTTCCCGTTGACCTAGAATCATGAAATTTGGCAAGAAGCAAAGTATTATAGCACAAACAAAGGAAACAATCTGAAAACATAAAATTTATAGTTACAATGGCAATTTTTTTTTTTGTGATTACTAACTTATTTGCTGTTGGTTTGTATGGGAACAACAGTAGGTATACTACTGGCAAAGTTAAGTTTGTCTCTCTATCTAGTTTATCTTTTCGTTAGAGCAATTTTCGGTGGTTTCATAGTTATGGTACGGAAGTCTCGTTGCGCGATTCCAGCTCTTGCTATGAAACGGTGAAGGAAAACATCGCGAGGAAACCTGCACGTCTGAGGGAGCTTGACTAGTTCTCGAAAGATGTGTGAAGTCTGCCAACCCGCACTGGGTCTGCGTGGTGGACTATGGCCTGAATCCCCCTCGCATTGAGGGGAGGCCCGTGCCCAGCAGTGGGACGTTAAAAGGGCTGTAGTAGTAACTAGCAGAACATGCGAACTTCGTACCGCCTTAGAATTAGTGGCATACGAAAACAGCGCCACTTAAACTAGTATATTATGCATGTATTATACATATAAACCTTCCACTTGAATCACTCTCTCTTCTTCTCTTCTGATCTTCTTGATTATGAGTGTAGTCTTGGTGTAGTTTTGTCACAAATAATTACGATACCACAGGGATGCGCCACGAAGTATAATCACCGTCCCCTGTGTGTCGCACTTTTAAGTTCGGCCGCGCACATTTCTAACTGTTCGTTCAAATTCGGCGCCTGTTAATAACTTTCGGCCTCGGCCAAATTTGGCCGGAGCCAAAGCTTCGGTTGGACTCTTATGGTTATTTTTTTTTCGAATGTGGCAACATTGCTCTGTTACGTCAAATTGTTCTAACGAAGACGCGAAAGATAAATATTTATGTTCTCCACTTGTGTTGTATAAATTATGGCTTCCGTTACATTGGCTGTCTGGTTTTCAGCGTGTATCAGAAGTCCGAAGTAATATTTTAGGTACATATATCGAGGTGTGAAAGGCCATTTGATTTGAACGATTTTTTTTTAGTTTACAGGTGAGCATACTCATTCGATGCAGAATAATTCGCTGATTCCATTAATGTATATAAGTCAATATCGCCCAAAAGTGTCGCTTAAGTCACGCTAAGAGTGCTTATACCCATGCAAACGCTAAAATATTGTTTTCGGACGTCCGATACACCCTGTATAACATAATAGACGAGATCTGCGCCTGCGATTCGTTTTGTACTGCTTGCCGATTATGTAACTAACTACATATTAGCTGAGCACGCTTTGTACGCGCGTATTTAAGGAACCCTAATTCGTTTTCCCATAACAAATACGTCATCATCACGCCTGTATTCCCCGAAGGGTTACGCCGAGGTGCAGCGTAGTGTACCCACACGTCGCCGTCGTATTTTTAGTCGCAATGTAATACGGAGCGAGCCTATTGCCATTCTACCGATCTATCTATCAGCCAGGGACGTCCACTGCTGGACATAGGCCTCCCCCATAGATCGCCACAAATTACCGTCTTGGGCTTTATGCGCCCATCGACTCCCGGCGACCCTGGTGAGGTCGTCCGTCCACCTGGTCGGGGGTCGTCCCACATTCCGCTTCTCTGTTCGTGGCCGCCACTCTAGGACTTTGATGCCCCAACGACCATCCGTTCTCCGGGCAATGTGTCCGGCCCATTGCCACTTCAAACGTGCAACCCTTCAAACTATGTCTGTTACCTTGGTTCTTCTGCGGATGTCCTCATTTCTGATATATAACTATAATTGAATATGACATCCGCACATGACAATCTCAGAGGTGCGGGCTCGGGATTTGAACTTGAACCCGTTAAATTCAAAGTGGACGTGTTCTAATGGCTAGGCTTCCACTGCTAAAGTAGCCTAAACTACTCCTCGTTACCTCAGCTAGCTGCCAGTGGCATTTTCTGAATGTGCCCTGTAGGGTTACCAGACATGATAAAACAAAACCTTTGTCACGAATTCGCTCGCTCGCTCTCTGTCTAACTTCATACGAGTGAAAGAGACAAAATCAAGATATACTGTGACATAATTTATTTATTTATTTGAGTTAGGAAAAACAACAGCTTTAAGATACATCGGTGGTTACATTTTTAGGGTTCCGTAGCCAAAGGGTAAAACGGGAACCCTATTACTGAGACTTCGCTGTCCGTCCGTCCGTCCGTCTGTCACCAGGCTGTATCTCATGAACCGTGATAGTTAGAGAGTTGAAATTTTCACAGGTGATGTATTTCTGTTGCCGCTATAACAACAAATACTGAAAGACAGAATAAAATAATTATATAAGGGGGCTCCCATACAACAAACGTGATTTTTTTGCTCGTTTTTATAGATAATGGTACGGAACCCTTCGTGCGCGAGTCCGACACGCACTTGGCCGGTTTTTGTTACTTCATGAGTAGTTCCTGTCACCAGACGATGTGTTGTCTGGCTATATTGTTATTGCTAATCATTCTGCGAGGCGCACGCGCACGTAGAGCGTTTAAATTTTTAAATGGGAAGAGGAAAATTGTTCGTCGAGGTCTCTTGATCAATCGCGACCTCAGCGTGTGAACGACCTTCTAATATGATTTACAAGCTTCTACTTGTGACTTAGACCGCGCAGACTCTCATTATTCAATATCTTTATAAACTATAGCCTGTATGTTATTCTAATGTATAAACAACTATACATACATACATACATACATATAAATAAAATTGGAGTGTCTGTTTGTAATATCAAAATAACACTTTTTACCAAAAGCGTATGAAAGTATATACGATACCTAAAACGAAAACGCAATTTTAAATTTTTTTGTCTGTCTGTCTGTTTGTTTGAGGTAAACTTCTAAACGGCTGAACCGATTTCAATGGGACTTTCACTGACAGATAGCTGACGTTCCAAGGCGTAACTTAGGCTACTTTAATTTTAGAAAAAGCATTAGGGTTCCGCGGGAAAAACATAATACCCATATTTCCGGGTAATCTCCCTAAAGTCCACGCGGGCGAAGTCGCGGGCACAGCTAGTGAACAATAATACTGTAAAGTTTCATCAATATCGGTTCAGTAGTTGTTGCGTGAAAGTCAAAGTCAAATCATTTATTTTGTATACGCCTGTGGGGGCACTTACAAATTGCCAAGTTTACATTTTTTTTCTTATATACTTTTATACTATACAGTGGTAGCCGAGTGGTCGAACGCACGCCTTGCAAATCAAAGTGTGCAGGTTCAAACCCCGGCTCGCACCTCTGGGTTTCATGTGCGAATCTCATTTACATCCGAGATTCCCACTTGCTATGAAACGGTGAAGGAAAACATCTTGAGGAAACCTGCACGTCTGAGGGAACTTGACTAGTTCTCGATAGATGTGTGAAGTCTGCCAACCCGCACCGGGCCAGCGTGGTGGACTATGGCCTGAATCCCCCTCGCATTGAGGGGAGGCCCGTGCCCAGCAGTGGGACATTAAAAAGGGCTGTAGTTATTATTATATATACTACTATACTAGTACCGGATCGAAACGCGACCTCAACTGAGAAGATCCGGCAAGAAACTCAGTGGGCTGATAATTTTTTTAAATCGCCAAAACTTATTACAAGTACACAGATACATATAGCTCCAGTGTGCTGCCTTTAGAGCTGCTGTTAATAATAATGATAAAATAATAATACGTTAGTAAGCCAACACACGCTACACTTTGACATGACGGGCAAAGAGTAACAAACATCCATCCCAGACATCCTTATAAACTTTCACATTTATAATATAAAGTAGGAATTACTCCTTGACGTGTACCAGGAATAAAACCTCCCGCGAACTGGGGCGTTGACGTCAAAATTGTTGCCAATACTAAAACTACACTTGTGTCAATATGCTTAAAGATTAAATTTCTGTGTTAAAAGCCACGCCCCCACGCGTCAAGATTCGCTCGCGCTGTCAGTACAGTTCTTTTAAAAATAAAATGTTAAAAACACTTTTTTTAAAACAAGCTTTTAGTTAATCGCCCTTAATTTTCGTGTTCTCAGCAAGCTCTTTCATTTGATACCCATACTGTGGTAGTGCAGAAAAAAAATCTATTCCGCCATCTTGGATGATCCCCCCATATTGGAATTAGAATGACGTCACATAGCTAAGCATGCATTGTCATCCAAAATAAGCGTTTATACCAAATTTCAGCTCAATCGGTTAAAGATAACTGATTTAAAATTCAGTTGCAAGATTCCACCCGGACATACTTTGGAAGTTAATATAAAGCTTGTAATAATAATAACCTGTAAAGTATCTTGATCTGGCTCACGAGGTTGTCGACATGTGGGACATTGATGCAAAGTCAAAGTCAAAGTCAAATCATTTATTTTGTATAGGCCTATGGGGGCACTTACAAATTGTCAAGTTTACATTTTTTTCTTATATACTACTATACTACCACCGGATCGAAACGCGACCTCAACTGAGAAGATCCGGCAAGAAACTCAGTGGGCTGATCTTTTTTTTAAATCGCCAAAACTTATTACAAATACACAGGTACATATAGCTCCAGTGTGTTGCCTTAAGAGCTGCGTTTAATAATAAAGATAGAATAATAATACGTTAGTAAGGCAACACACGCTACACTTTGACATGACGGGCAATATTTCGATTTTTGTTTTGAACCTGAGCTGTACAATCCCAAGCTGATTTATCATCTAAATAATCCGAGATTTTGTAATAGCCCTTTTGATACAATTTGGATTTGATTGCAATTTTAAATGTATTAATGGGCAAATCTCTGATTTCTGTTGGAAGTTTATTGAAAAAGCGTATACTTTGCCCCATGAAAGAGTTATTTATTCTGTGGAGACGAGTAACGTGTACGGATAGCATATGCTTATTCCGTGTATTTAACGAGTGAACATCGCTTCTTTTTTCAAAATTGCTTATATTTTTCTTAACATACATTAAATTTTCAAATATGAATTGGGATATGACAGTTAGAATATTTATCTCCTTAAACTTTTCTCTAAGGGAATCTCTCGGAGCCAGGTTGTAAATGGCTCGTATTGCCCTCTTCTGGAGTATGAAAATAGAATTAAGGTCGACAGAGCATCCCCAGAGCAATATGCCATAAGACATAACGCTATGGAAATAACTGAAATAAACTATTCTAGCTGTTTCCACATCCGTTAGGAGTCTAATTTTTTTAACAGCAAAAGCCGCCGAACTAAGCCTACCTGACATTTTTTTAATGTGGGGACCCCATTGTAATTTGGAATCTATTGTGATACCTAAAAAGACAGTTGACTCCACAGGGTCCAATCCCGTTCCATTTAGATGAAGACTGGTCCCTATTTCTCGCACGTTTGGCGTCGAGAACTTTATACATTTAGTTTTTTGCTCATTCAAAAGCAGGTTGTTCTTATTGAACCAATCAACAACTTTAGCAAGAGCGTTGTTTACATCGTCATAAAGTAAGAGTTGTCGTTTAATTTTAAATAATAGCGAAGTATCATCTGCAAACAACACAATCTCGTGATGATTACCCACATAGAAAGGTAAGTCATTAATATAGACTAAAAACAAGAATGGTCCTAGTATCGAACCCTGTGGAACGCCCATCGAGACTACAGAACCGGGCGATATCTTACCATTAATATCAACCTTCTGAATTCTATTGTTTAAATAGGAAGTCAAAAGATTGAGAGCCATGTTCCTTATACCATAGTGGTGTAATTTCCTGATGAGTATTTTATGGTGGACGCAGTCGAAGGCCTTGGATAAGTCACAGAATATACCCAAGGCATCCTGCGAATTCTCCCAGGCACTGAAAACATTTTTAATTAGCTCAATACCAGCGTCTACAGTAGAGCGATTTCTTGTGAAACCATACTGATTTTTATGAAGAATCGAATTGTCATTGAAATGACGTAATAACTGGTTGAGTATGATTTGCGGCAATCATTGTACCGATAGTCGTTTCCGCCCATGGCTAATAGCCAAGAGCCTCGACAAACACCTAAAGAGGCTCGCGTTAGGCAGCTGGATCAAGGGACAGATTCAGAAGGCGGTACTTCTGGAGACGGCGCGCATTGTGAGGAAGTTCCTCTCTCTGGGGCCCTAACCACTGGTAACTAGGACCCTGTTCCAGATGCCGGTGGGGAACTGTTTTTTATATTTTTAAATGTATTTTTTACATTTATATTTAAAAATGTACTAAATAAGAAAAATGAGAAATAAAGAAATAAAGAAATAACTTGTAAAAAACCATTGCCATGCTTGCATTTCCCGGAGGTTTAAGCAGAGGTGTACTGCAGTATTAATATAATATTGTTTTTTTTTTTGTTTCAGGTAAATTCACACTGCTATAGTATTAAGAATAAATGAAAAATCAAACAAGAATCTACAAGATTCACCGTTTCAAGGTCTCCGCAAACTGACGCGCCCAGATACACGTGACAATTTTGTCTGCATATACAACATTTCATTTCATTTTATTTAATATTTTTAGGCATTCGTTCTTTATGTTGGTATATTGTGGGGATGTTATGGATGTGACGTTTCGGATCTGGAGGCTTATAATGACAGTGTAGACATAAGTTTTATCTCTTTCAACTGTCAGATTTGTAGAGAAAATGACGTCACACCGGGATTCATCCGCCATCTTCATCACTGTCATCATCCATTTTTATTTATAATGTGTATTTATAGAATTCGTCATTGCCATTAATTACATGACACTGGCTGAAATAGACGTGTGTCGTTACGTCATTTTCACGAAACGTCACGTAACCAGTTACTTGGTCGGCGTCACCTGTTTTCAAAACAGGTGATTTTCGTAACTAATTATTTTTATTTAGATCCAGTGATTGTTTGCATAAATAACTCCACCAACTATACAGTTACACACGAAACGAAAATAAATTAAATCACTATCTAAGTGTTTTTAGCTATACAGTTAAATCAATCAATTAACTTCCCTGCATACTTTATTCAGGCTTAGGACTGACTGCATTATATGTTTATAAGATTGATTAGTGTTTTCTATGATACTAAGATTTTAATAAAATTATTAATGCAGGCTTATTTAAAAGTCAATTTGTAAATCGTATGTACAATGATGATTGATATTTACATTATTTACATAACGACCATTTTTCAACAACATTATTTTTGAGTTAGGTCTCTATACTTTTAAAGGTGCGAAATATGTAAACAAATTCAAAGTGACGCTCGCTCGCTTCCCGCCTCGCAAGCCGATGAAATTATATACAAACAAACAGAGATCACTCTTTTTTATTCTCTATGTCTATGGAGTTACGTATGAAAATTAAACTTATTGACTGTTACGCTGTTTCGTTTTTTGTTGTATACTAGTACCACGGCACATGTGCGTTCGGATTACTTCGGTTTTATTCGTGTCACCCGTTCTCGCTTACTCAGCCGGCCGGTAGGCGCGATGCGAAAGAAATGTAACGGGCCCCACCGAACCGAACCGAGGCACCGACCGACTGACGAGTGACGACGTGACGTTTCTCGCTCACAGTTAACAGAAATAACGTGTTACCAAAATCACTACTTGTGATTTGACTTGAAACAAGTGACTCGGTTACATGCCGTGAAGCTAGTTAATGTAACCAGTGACGTGAAATAACGCCCACGTCTAGGCTGAAATACCCGCTAACCGCAGGTGGAGCCATTCCTCATCTTATTCCATTAAAATATCATCATTTCACTCATTAAAAAAAGATGTCACACCGAGTCATGTCCAGTACAAGTGACGTAATTTTCTCGACAAATCTGACAGTTGAAAGAGATAAAACTTA
This sequence comes from Ptilodon capucinus, assembly GCA_914767695.1. NCBI lineage: Eukaryota > Metazoa > Arthropoda > Insecta > Lepidoptera > Notodontidae > Ptilodon > Ptilodon capucinus. The sequence continues at coordinate 5,155,722 of OU611837.1, forward strand.
TGCCTACGCGGTCAATGTCGCTTAAGTCAAACATCCTTCCAACCCTCGACATAATTTTCGACATTTCATTTCATTTAATTTTTTTTTGTCATTTATTATTTATGTTGATATATTCGTACGGTACATTTTAAAACAGTCCAGTGAATTCCAGTATCTTCTCTGTCAGCCCTGTGAACGGTAAAGTCACATTAATGATGGGACGCGAAAATGGACAAGACAGACAATTTTATCGTTAGTAAAAACTACTACTACAGCCCTTTTAAAGTCCCACTGCTGGGCACGGGCCTCCCCTCAATGCGAGGGGGATTCAGGCCATAGTCCACCACGCTGGCCCAGTGCGGGTTGGCAGACTTCACACATCTATCGAGAACTAGACAAGTTCCCTCAGACGTGCAGGTTTCTTCACGATGTTTTCCTTCACCGTTTCATAGCAGGTGGTAATCTCGGATGTAAATGAGATTCGCACATGAAACCCAGAGGTGCGACCCGGGGTTTGAACCTGCACACTTTGATTTGCAAGACGTGCGTTCGACCACTCGGCTACCACTGCTAAAAAAAACTAAATACTGTATATTCTGCGAATAAGTCGCAGATTATACAGTATTTAGTTTTCAGCTGTGTTCACTTCACTATTTAAAAAAATATGGCCTCCATCTTATTTAGTCGATGATATTGCCAACAACAGAGTATGTAAAAACACTTGGTCGACAGGAGCTGTAAGTATGGAGGGTAGAAGTAAAGGTGTGTCATCTGTGTATTGAAAAAGTGTACGTCGAAATGCATTAAATAATAGTTCAAAAACCTTCCACAATGGCGCTGGTGTCGGCATGGGTAAATATCGACGCCCCCCGGGAATAAACCGGTAATCGGAAAAATCGCTGATTCCGAATCTGGCATAACAGCAAAAAGTCCATAATAGCGCATACTGACTTATTCATGGGGGGCGTATCGACGCCCGACAATGGCGCTGGTGTCGGCATGGGTATATATCGATATACCCATGCCGACACCAGCGCCATTGTGGAAGGTTTTTGAACTATTATTCAATGCATTTCGACGGACACTTTTTAATTTTTTTCGCAAAGGAGATTGCCCTCCTTAATTCTACCCTCCATAGTGTTATGTAACTAGTTTGCTGACAAAAGAATTGACGCCACTGTCAATGTGTCTAAATATAGTTTCATAGTTTTAATTTATTGACTTGACCGGTTTTTTATTGTAAAGGAATTTACTTACCGGAACAAATGGTCTTTTCCCGGAGATTCCTGATTCTCTTTCTAAAATACTAGTAGACCTAAGTTACTGCGTGTAACATCAGCTATATGCTAATAAAAGTCCCGTCAAAATCGGTCTAGCCGTTTGGGAGTTCACCTCAAACAAACAGACAGACGAAAATGCGTTTTCGTTCAAGGTGCTGTACTATACTTTCATTATGCATTCAGCAAAATGCTGTTAATTTGACATAACACACACTTCAATTTTATTTATTTGTAATAATTAAACTATTTCGGAAATGTTTGGAAAATCTACATTATGTCATAACCTTAGTGTTTAAGATATTTTTTTTTGTAACATAAAAAACTGGTCGACTCATCTATTTTTGTTTTTCTAGATTTAAGCAAAAAAAAAAACTTTATTTTTATTATAATTGCGTGTCATGCATTTTATTTTATATTAATTGATACTTGTCGAATTGTATTGTAAGTTCTCCTATTATTATAAAGTATTAATTATTATTATTTTAATTTATAATTATGTATTTTGACGGATGAAACTATTTTCCTACAAATGTATTCCCAGTTATTTTAATAAATGATATATTTAATTTATATATTTTTTTTCATTCATAATCATTTTTTTTTCTTATTAAATGTTAAATAGAACTAAAAATACTTTTGATACAACTATTTATAAATCTTAATGTTTTGAGATATGGTGATTTTTATAATTATAATATAAAAATGATAAAACTGCCTTTATCTCGAAAACGGTGCGTCGTAGCTCAAAAATAACGAATTTTTAACCCCCCCCCCCCTTTGTGAAACTCTCACTCTGAAAAATTCAATCTATCGTATGATATTTTTTTTTCAAATTAGTTCTTGTGTTCGCACGTGGAACACATGTAAATGTCTTCTATTTTACGAAATGATAAAATCTTAGTTTTGTAAGATGAGGAATGCCTGCACCTGCGATTAGCGGTATTTAAGGCATTGTTGAGTAATTAATAGCATGGACTAATTCAATAAACATTACATTACATTATAAATCAAAATGTATGATGACAGTGATAAAGATGGCGAATGAATGTCCACTTCAATTTTATTTTTTTGTGTAGATATATTAACGTGTATTTATTAAAATCGCTCTTGTTATTAATTACTTGACACTGACTGAAACAATCTGCTGCGTTTGGTGATTTTTATTTATGGTAGCTCATGAGTGAAAATATAATTATTTTCTAAAATATTATATATATATTATATAAAAAAATATTATTCAATTTATTCAATTTATTTCTGACTGAGGGCTTAATAAAGGGGGTTAAAATTAGATTATTTTCTAGCTACGATGCACAGTTTATTTACGAGACGAGTTTTTGAAGATTAGATTGAACTAAAAGAAAACATTAAAAATATACTCACAAACTCATTTTAATCGTAATTAAATTGTTTGCCCAGCTGTGGGATGTCACAGACTTATAAGCTGGCTAATAGTTTATTAAATTCTTTGCCCAGCTGTGGGATGTCACAGACTTATAAGCTGCCTAATAGTTTATTAAATTCTTTGCCCAGCTGTGGGATGTCACAGACTTATAAGCTAGCTAATAGTTTATTAAATTATTTTCCCAGCTGTGGGATGTCAGAGACTTATAAGCTGGCTAATAGTTTATTAAATTCTTTGCCCAGCTGTGGGATGTCAGAGACTTATAAGCTGGCTAATAGTTTATTAAATTCTTTGCCCAGCTGTGGGATGTCACAGACTTATAAGCTGGCTAATAGTTTATTAAATTCTTTGCCCAGCTGTGGGATGTCACAGACTTATAAGCTGGCTAATAGTTTATTAAATTCTTTGCCCAGCTGTGGGATGTCACAGATTTATAAGCTGACTAATCTCTTATTAGCCAAGAGCCTAGACAAAGACCTATAGAGGTTCGCGTTAGGCAGCTGGATCAAGGGACAGATGCAGAAGGCGGTACTTCTGGAGACGGCGAGCATTGTGAGGAAGTTCCTCTCTGGAGCCTGGACCACTGGTAAATAGGACCGTTCCAGATGCCAGTGGCAAAATGTTTTTAGAGTATTTTTTTATTATTAATAATTAAAATGAATAATACATGAAATAATAATAAAAAAGATATGCTCGCTCGCACGCTTATTTACAACGTAGGATCAGGGTGGACATGAATAAAACAATATAATAAATTACAAAATGCTATTTGTTTATTTAAAACTACACATTGTTATAAACATCGAACAGCGCCTCCATAATAATTATAATAAAAATATACACTGAAAGGTAATAAAAACATACAATATAATTAAATTAATATACTTTAGGCTGCCACTATCACAACTAAATAGTATTCTTTGACGATTTAATATTATAAACAATAATTATGACACGATTAATCAAATAAAATTAACGCCATCATGCGATCATTTTATTACAAAAAAAAAAATACTTAATGGCAAACGAACCAGAGCACGGCACAATTTTTTTTCTCTCTAGATAAAAAGTACAACATAATTTAGGCGTTCGCGACATCAGTAGCCGTAGCATGAACGCCAAGACTAGTCTTATGTCACAGTATATCTTGATTTTGTCACTTTCTCTCGTATGAATTTGGACAAAGAGCGAGCGAGCGAATTCGTGACAAAGGTCTTGTCTTGACATGTGTGCTAACACCTACAGCATTAGATTCATTTGTATATTAGAACTCTTAGAAAAGGAGGTCCGGAATAAAATCCACTTTTTGTATTTTTACAGAAAACGTAAAAGAATACAAAAACCGATAAATCCACTTTTCGTATTTTTACAGAAAACGCAAGAGAATACCTGTATTTGTCGGGTTTCCGGCTGCCCATCTTTAGAGCCTTATTTAATACGTTTTTAACGAAATTTGGCGTGATCTGAGTGATGTATGTATAGCATATATGAAGACTACGAATGACAAAAACAACTGCACAACGTGGAATTATCGGCTTTTGTTCCGGACCTCCTCAATTGTATTCAAAACAAAGTACATTTTTGTATTTGCAAAAAAAAACACGGCTATTCGTTCAAACTTTTGACAGTTCACAGCGTTTAAACATAAATATCAATGGATCAATCAAACATAATAATTATAACATTGTCACGATCAGCTTAATTATATCTCTCAGTGGGGGTCAGCACGCACGACAAGACCTTGTCACGGATTTGCTCGCTCGCTCTCTGTCTAATTTGATACGAGAGAAAGAGACAACATCACGATATTCCGTGACATACGTCTCGTCTTGGCGCACATGCTACAACAACAGGTATTCCAAAATTTCACTAAAAATAACTATAAAAGGCGGTAATTAATGGTGGTTCCAAATTTAAACGAGTAATACTAACGCCATCTAGTTCATTTTACAATAAACAAGTTTCTCGATAATCGCCGATAGATGGGGGTGGGTTAAATGTCAAATGTAACTATTTTATACAGCTGTCACTGTTACAATGTTGTCAACTCTCAAAACGGCTGAACCGTGTTGAGGGGTGAAAGGCTATTTGACCTAAGCGACATTTTTTTTAACTTTACAGGAGAGCATACTCATTCGACGCAGAATAATTCGCTGATTCCAAATATGTATACTGGGTGTTTCAGAAGTCCGAAATAATACTTTGACGTTTGCATCAGTATCGGGTATACAACTGAATGGTATAAAAATTTGATCGAAATTCGACCAAGTTTTTTCAAAAATTTTTTCGTCGTCAATTTCTATAACTTGCAATATCTCGAGTCCCATGTCAAATTTGCATATTCAGTTTTGTGAATATTGGTAGCCACCCCTCATTAGTGTAGTTCACACTGCTGGCTAGGGTTATGGATGTACCCAAAGGTCAGAACACGATACCTGTGACAAATATTCAAAGGTCTATAACTCAGAAACTATGATGATTAGGTATAATCTGTCTTTACTAAGCATCTACAAATGGGCTACCGTATATGTACCCAGAATATTATTTCGGACTTCTGATACACCCTGTATTAAATAAGTGAATATCGCCCAAAAGTTTCGCTTAACTATGTCGCCTTTAAATTGCCTTTCACCCCTCGCTAATACTTATCAATTTGATGTCAACTGCACCATAGACAATTATTTCAAAAAAGTCCCAGACCAACTTTTTTTTTTTTTTAATTCTTCCTATTTTGACAGTTGAACTAAGCAGAATACCTGTCAAAGTACACAGTAATACTAAAGCATTACTGCTCCAAGCGGTGATGTAAATCTGCACAAAAACCACCAAGATCATAACATATCATGAACACAAAATGAAATAAATCATTAATTAAACATTAAAAATCTTGATATGTCAAAATTAATTACTAGGAATAAATATTTTTCACTCACACTACACCGTTAGGGGACGTAAGCAGAGATGATCGAACGCTAACAAATTATTGTACAATGTTATTAAGGATGTGTACAACAAGCGTGGGATTCTCGCATAATCGACATATCTCGACACAAAACGTAAATTTTTCCATGTTTCTTTTCGGCTCTGGTGTAATATCCATTCTAGATACTACATTTCCACTTTATGCCGTCTTTATCTAAGTATCAATAAATAGCGACTCGATTCTATCTTTTTCATTATCAATTATACAAATTGTTACAATTTCAAAGGTGACGCCGATCGTTACTGTCCTTGACTCACGGGGCGTCAAAAAGCGTCAACATTTTGCCAATACTAAAACGAACAGCCCCATATCTCCTTCCCCCCCACCTGTATCGCAGCAATGTTTTTTTTTTTTAATGAACTACGCTGTTGGCCGTGAGGTGGCCTTTACAGCTTTACCGGAGGAGTGGCGAGCGCAGAGTGCACTCCAACCAAGGCCTTAAGGGCGGAAGAGGGTGGCAACTAGCTCAAGGGCGCCACAGAGGGCACGACCTCGGCTTGGGCAGTTACCGTGTGGGGAGAGGTAGTGACTGCTCCTAGGCGTAAAGATGCACCTACGAGCGGAAGAGGGGGTTCCTCGACCTCGCCGGCGAGATCGGTGTCTGTTTAGGCAGCAATGTATTAATCTGTGCTGTTAGCATGCACGTCAAGACAAGACCTCTGTCACGGATTGGCTCCGCTCGGTCGCTCTCTGTCATACAATAGCATGAGATATAATCGAAACACATAAAAGTTTCAATGTGAAGAATTAAATTGTTGTACTGTTTTATGAATAACTGTTTTATATTTCGGTATTACGTCCGACAATTGTATGCATATATAATTTTGGCGGAACCCTAATGACTACGGAACCCAGTTTGGGAATCCCTGTATTAAATATTACTCTCAGTATTAGACAGTAAACCATTGAGATGGCATTACGAGCCCGCGCTGCGGTAAATTTTGTTTATCTGCCTCCGCCATTGTTGTTTTCCCATATAGTTGCCGTACACTACAGGCCCCGTAGCATGACCGCGTAGACATAAGTTTTATCTATTTCAACTGTCGAGAAAATGACGTCACTTCGAGCAGTTTGTACTGAACATGGCTCGGTGACGTCATTTTCTCGACAGTTGAAATAGATATAACTTATGTCTACGCGGTCATGCTACGGGGGCTGGTAGAAGAGATAACAACAATTTATTTGCCAAGGTTGAGTGAAAAATGCACGCTAACAACGACAAAATGGCGACGAGCGTCCTCATTTTCTTTTCTTTAATAACTTTCGCATAGCTTTCGGGCCTTTGCGCCAAAAATGTAAATGAAAAAGGATATGATATGCTTGTAAAAAACGAATTATGACTTTAAATAATTAAATATTATATTAAGACAATTTACTACTAAGCAAATTAAATTTTTTTTTTTTTTGGTTAGCAATTATTTTCTGGCCAACCATACTTTTCAAGTGACATTTGACAGATAGAGGTTATTGATATTTCTATTCTCATTTGAAACGCATAGTATAGTATATTAAACTCTCGTAACGACCGTTTACTAAATGTCAATACAGGACCCCAATTCTTGCATAATATACATCATATCTACGTTCGTTCTGTATTTGAATTGGATTTTTGCGCGCAATATTGACGCGCACGCGCATCAGATTGTCTATGCCTTGACAAGCGACCGCGCAGTCAACGCGACATTTTTTTTTTAATCTCGATGCAGCATCTACTGTGTATCATATATCTGTGGTTACAACCTATTTAAATAACATTTTAAATGTACCCTTTATAATTTATATATATATATATTCTAATATCATTACTACGTATACAAAATGCGTTTTAACTACATAATTAATTTAATTGTTTTTACATATTCCATACGAAGAGGGTTCTTAATAATTTGGGCTAAGCGACCAAAAAAAACGTTTTCAATTGCTTTTCATTTATAAATAAAGTTGTAAGAAAGAGACTTAAATAAAGGGTCGAAAATAAATGATCATCCGTTAAAGTCTGACTTTAAATTACAAACCTTCGCTGCTCATACAAATAGGTCTATCGTTCCAGTAAAAACCTCATACAACGCGGACCAGCATTTTATAAAGGCTGTTTACACTGCGAATACTGTTGTAACCATAGTATAAGGGCTATATTTCACCGGGACACCATGGCAGCGCAACCAGACGCGCCACCGTGGTGTCCGTAAGCTACCAAACTAGACACCAGAGTCGCCACACCACACTGCGACAGTATCAAAATGGACCTTGAAAAGATAGCACTACTTCTGTATGTACGTAGGAAAAGAGAGAGAGAGCGTCACTGGCGGCCGGACTGGCGGCTGAGTGAGTGAGACACCATACATTAGTGGTGGTGCGACCAGTAACATTCTGTGCTGCCGTCCGAGCTGGTCACGCTGCCAAATTGGTTGCGCAACCAAGCGGACACCAGGTGAGTAACTATCTACAGAGCTGTATACATTTTGTTGGTAGCGGCGACTGGTTGCGCCGCCATGGTGTCCCGGTGAAATATAGCCCTTAATGTCCTACAGACCCGTCGAAAATAGTTTTCAGTATTTTAATATTTTTATACATGGAACGAATAAAAAAATAATTACTATTAATAATTATTGTGGAATATATTAACGCTTGTAGAAGCCAGTGGGGTTAGCACGTATGACAAGAATAAACGTCTGTCATTGATTTCGCTCGCTCGCTCTCTGTCTTATCTCATACGCGAGAAAGAGACAAAAGTGTCCCCATTCAAACTAACTACAAAATTAGTTTGTAATCGTAAAAAAATATTTTCTAACAATGAATTTACAGTTTTCGGTTCTTTCCTGTATTTGTGCTATAAGACCTTGCTTCTTGCCAAGTTCATGATTGTAGGTCAACGGGAAGTACTCTATACGTTTTTGATTCCCGTGCAAATGTACTGAAAATGGAACATAAACCGCAGTATCTTTTGATCGCATTAACCTAGAAGTTTGATTTTTTTAGGGCACCAAGGGACCGCAGACACAAGTCTCTGTTATTAATTTCAACTTGATACCATCACGCGTTTCTGAGAAATAGGGTCTTGACACCCCGGCAGACAGACAGTCAGACGGACATTAAAGTGACTCCCTATAAGGGTTACGTTTACTATAAGTCCTGGTACAGTCTCTATAAGTTCTGGTACAGTATCTATAAGTCCTGATACAGTCTCTATAAGTTCTGGTACAGTCTCTATAAGTTCTGGTACAGTCTCTATAAGTTCTGGTACAGTATCTATAAGTCCTGATACAGTCTCTATAAGTTCTGGTACAGTATCTATAAGTCCTGATACAGTCTCTATAAGTTCTGGTACAGTATCTATAAGTCCTGATACAGACTCTATAAGTTCTGGTACAGTCTCTATAAGTCCTGATACAGTCTCTATAAGTTCTGGTACAGTCTCTATAAGTCCTGATACAGTCTCTATAAGTTCTGGTACAGTCTCTATAAGTTCTGGTATAGTCCCTATAACTCCTAGTACACTCTCCATAAGTCCCGGTGCCCCGGGTTGATTTATAAAAGCCGGAAATTTCACATATTCCACAATAAAGTCTAAAATTAATATTTCAATATTTATTATTACTATGTACACTTATTATATAATAATATACAGAGGACTTGATTTATTTTTAAAATAAAATATGGCGATTTTATTCAATTAAATAAGTAATAATAATAAAAATTAATTACCTTATATCGATAGCGGATTCCGTTTGAACTAACGTATCGTTGTCTCTGTCGCACCTTCGATGTGGAAGCGAGATGGCAATGCCACACATTCCGTTTAAAACTGAAATAAATCGTGACAGCTAAAGATAATGCTATCTTGCTTACACATCAAGTTTTTACAAAAACTAACTGTATTAACACATACAATGAACACATTTTTCAACAAAATTTAATCTCATGGCTTTTGCCACAGAACTTCAATCTTTATAAATAATAACACAGAGTAGATTATCAAATAAATGTCACAATGAATTTGCTAGGGCCGGTGCATATATGAATATATACCATGTTCGCCGTCTCGCTCGCACACCAAAGGTGCGACAAGGACAGAAATAATTACAGTTTGTGACAAATACAATTGTTAATATTACATATCAAACACATGATTGGAGTTATATATCTCGAGCGATTCTCTTTAGGGCCGATTTGTCAATCGAAACAAATTTCCAACGAATAAACATTATTCGGCTATTTCTGTCAAATAAATATATAAAATAATACATCATCACGCCTGTATTCCCCGAAGGGGTAGGCAGAGGTGCACTGCAGTGCGCCGACACTTCGCCGATGTATTTTGGTCCCAATGTAATAGGGGGCGAGCCTATTGCCATTATACCGGGCACACAGGTTTCCTCACGATGTTTTCCGTCACCGTTTCTTAGCAAGTGATAATCTCAGATGAAAATGAGATTCGCACGTGGAACCCAGAGGTGCGAGCCGGGATAGAACCTGCGCACTTTGATTGCAAAGCGTGCGTTCGACCACTCGGCTACCACTGCTTTTTTTATAAATAAATATATATATAACAATAAAGCAGTGGTAGCCGAGTGGTCGAACGCACGCTTTCCAAATCAAAGTGTGCAGGTTCAAACCCCGGCTCGCACCTCTGGGACTTATGCGCGAATCTCATTTTCATCCGAGATTATCACTTGCTATGAAACGGTGAAGGAAAACATCGTGAGGAAACATGCACGTCTGAGTGAACTTGTCTAGTTCTCGATAGATGTGTGAAGTCTGCCAACCCGCACTGGGCCAGCGTGGTGGACTATGGCCTGAAATCCTCCTCACATTGAGGGGAGGCCCGTGCCCAGCAGGGGGACGTTAAAAGGGCTGTAGTAGTATTAGCTATTAGTAGTAATTATCATATAAACTGGCAGACGGTGTTTATTCGACATTCGCAATATTGCAATTTTTTGGGTACCGTACCCAAAGGGTAAAACGGGAACCCTATTACTAAGACTTCGCTGACCGTTCATCCGTCCGTCCGTCACCAGGCTGTATCTCATGAACCGTGATAGTTATACAGTTGAAGAGATGAAAGTTTGACATAAAAATATATGTATAAATAATAAATATTTACCCTCATGTAATACTCCACACACCCAGTGTACAGAAAGTTATGTACTGTTCACAAATAGCAAACTGACGTTTTATTGTATTACTAGCTGTGCCCGCGACTTCGCCCGCGTGGACTTAAGGGAGATTACCCGGAAATATGGGTATTATGTTTTTCCCGCAGAACCCTAATACTTTTTCTAAAATTAAAGTAGCCTAAGTTACGCCTTGGAACGTCAGCTATCTGTCAGTGAAAGTCCCATTGAAATCGGTTCAGCCGTTTAGAAGTTTACCTCAAACAAACAGACAGACAGACAGACAAAAAAAAATTAAAATTGCGTTTTCGTTATAGGTATCGTATATATTTTCATACGCATTTGGTAAAAAAGTGTTATTTTGATATTACAAACAGACACTCTAATTTTATTTATTTGTTTTTTCTAAAATTAAAGTAGCCTAAGTTACGCCTTGGAACGTCAGCTATCTGTCAGTGAAAGTCCCATTGAAATCGGTTCAGCCGTTTAGAAGTTTACCTCAAACAAACAGACAGACAGACAGACAGACAAAAAAAAATTAAAATTGCGTTTTCGTTATAGGTATCGTATATACTTTCATACGCATTTGGTAAAAAAGTGTTATTTTGATATTACAAACAGACACTCTAATTTTATTTATTTGTATAGATATACATGGATTTTAAATGTCAATATACAAAAGACCGAATCCGGAATACTGTACTGCGCTCCAAGACACAAATTAGTGACGTAGGTCAAAACGCTGCCAAGCTAAAGTGGAACTGGGCTGGACACATCTGCCGCGTGTCAGAACAACACTGGGCGAAAATAACTACAGAGTGGATTCCCAGCAAGACATCGCGGCAGGCCCAGAAGGAGATGGCGGGATGAACTAGACTCCCATCGAAAGGAGTGGCCTATTTTGGCTCAAAATAGAGATGAATGGAGGTAGGGGAGGGAGGTATTTGCCCAGCAGTGGGACGTTATAGACTCATAATAATATACAAATAATGCAAATACCAAATGTTTCTCAGTACTATGGAGGGTAGATAGAGGGGTGACAGCTAGGCAATGATATTCTAGACTCGAATACGTCCTAATTAGGACGTGTTCGTTGACAGACGAATGTTACATCACATAGAAGCGCAAGTGACACTATCTCTTTTTTTCTCGTTGGTTTTATCATGCCATCTCATTTGCACATTTCTATGTGTTGTGAAATGTAAAATGAATGAAAAGTGTGTATGTGTGGTGCCGCTGTTGCGCGGAACACTTTTTTCGGTTGTTTTGTGCGTGTATAACATATCTGTGTACTAGAATATCATTGCATCTAGATATTAAAAAAGTGTCCGTCGAAATGGAAAAATAATTAGTTCAAAAAATTTCTACAACGGCGCTGGTGTCGACACGGTGACAGACAGGTATGAATATAGCAATTTGTGGATGAACTGAAGTATGCAGAGTATACAATTGCTATATTCATACCTGTCACCGTGTCGACACCAGCGCCATTGTAGATTTTTTTTGAACTAATTATTTTTGCATTTCGACGGACCCTTTTTAAAAAATTTTCCATAGGAGATTGCGCTCCTTCCATTCTACACTCCATACTCAGTACAGCAGAATCTGTTGTCTCTGGCAGATTTTAATTATTAGTAAAAGACGAAAGAGGCTTTTTGGTTAGTTAGCTCTCTGAATTCAGGCTATCAAAATAATTAACTCCCTGACTTCAGGCCATTCAAGTTATTAACACACCCAATTCAGGCTTTTTAAGTAATTAAATCTCTGAATTCAAGATATTTAAGTAATTAACTCCCTGACTTCAGGCCATTCAAGTTATTAACACACTGAATTCAGGCTTTCTAAGTAATTAAATCTCTGAATTCAGGATATTTAATTAATTAACTCCCTGACTTCAGGCTATTCATGTAATTAACTCTCTGAATTCAGCCTATTTAAGTAATGAATTCTCTAAATTCAAGATATTTAAGTAATTAATTCCCTGACTTCAGGCCATTCAAGTTATTAACACACTCAATTCAGGCTTTTTAAGCAATTGAATCTCTGAACTCAGGATATTTAATTAATTAACTCCCTGACTTCAGGCTATTCATGTAATTAAATCTCTGAATTCAGGGTATTCAAGTAATTAACACTCTGAATTCAGGCTTTTTAAGTAATTAAATCTCTGAATTCAGGATATTTAATTAATTAACTCCCTGACTTCAGGCTATTCATGTAATTAACTCTCTGAATTCAGCCTATTTAAGTAATGAGTTCTCTAAATTCAAGATATTTAAGTAATTAATTCCCTGACATTGGGCCATTCAAGTAATTAACATTCTGAATTTAGGCTTTTTAAGTACTTAACCCCCTGACTTCAGGCCATTTGAATACAGGCTATTTTAGTAATGAATTATCTGAATCCAGGATATCGAAGTAATTAACTCTCTGAATGAAGGGTACATTTAGCGAACTCTATAAATTCAAGATTATACTGAACCAGTAAACATTCTGAATTCATACAATTTAAACTCTGTATTATAACATAGACATCATAGGATTATTTTTACAACTTCATAACTAGGTCTTAATTTTAATTATACAACAAATTCTACTGTATTTATTGTATTATACCACATTTGATTAAATGTAAAACAAAAAAAAAAAAAACTGTTCCGGGCATCGAACCAGCTGCCCGCGCGTTCCCCGGCCGACCCAACGTTCACTTAAAACTATTCTACAATTAAAATTATATATAAAATTGTGTATGCGTTTTTGGCAGTATTGTTAAGGTGGGTGAACACCTTTAGAGTACGCTCCTGAAAAAGAAAAAAAAAAGCACTATAACGCTTCTGTATACACAGAGGGGTGCAGTAGTGCACTGTCTCCTCCGGTGAAGCTGTAAAGGCCAACCGCCAACTCACGGCCAACAGCGGAGACCATTAAAAAAAAAAAGCGTTTCATATGAGAATGGGAATGTCAATAACCTGGTGGGCGTGGGCGGCGGGCGCGGGGTGGGCGGTCCTGTATAGATAGATGTACATACCGTTATAGGAAGAGCACCGGCCTGTCCGCGGCGGGCTCGGAGCCGCTGGAGTGCGAGTGGGCGGTGTGGGCGGGGTGGGCGGGGTGGGCGTGGGCGGCGGGCGCGGGGTGGGCGGTCCTGTATAGATAGATGTACATACCGTTATAGGAAGAGCACCGGCCTGTCCGCGGCGGGCTCGGAGCCGCTGGAGTGCGAGTGGGCGGTGTGGGCGGGGTGGGCGGGGTGGGCGTGGGCGGCGGGCGCGGGGTGGGCGGTCCTGTATAGATAGATGTACATACCGTTATAGGAAGAGCACCGGCCTGTCCGCGGCGGGCTCGGAGCCGCTGGAGTGCGAGTGGGCGGTGTGGGCGGGGTGGGCGGGGTGGGCGTGGGCGGCGGGCGCGGGGTGGGCGGTCCTGTATAGATAGATGTACATACCGTTATAGGAAGAGCACCGGCCTGTCCGCGGCGGGCTCGGAGCCGCTGGAGTGCGAGTGGGCGGTGTGGGCGGGGTGGGCGGGGTGGGCGTGGGCGGCGGGCGCGGGGTGGGCGGTCCTGTATAGATAGATGTACATACCGTTATAGGAAGAGCACCGGCCTGTCCGCGGCGGGCTCGGAGCCGCTGGAGTGCGAGTGGGCGGTGTGGGCGGGGTGGGCGGGGTGGGCGGGGTGGGCGGGGTGGGCGGGGTGGGCGGGGTGGGCGTGGGCGGCGGGCGCGGGGTGGGCGGGCGGCGGGCTGGCGGCGGCGCGCGGCTCCCCGTCGCGCGCCAGCTCCTTGGCCGTGAGCTGCTCGGAGCCGCCGCTGGAGCCGCCGCTGCCGGACAACACGCTCTCCTCCCGGTTGTATCTGCGGGACAATCACGTACCAATGGTAGCTAAAGGTAAAAAATGATCAGCCCCCTGAGATTCTTGCCGGATCTCCTCAGTTGAGGTCGCGTTTCGATCCGGTACTAGTATAGTAGTATTGTATAATAAAAAAAATGTAACCTTGACAATTTGTAAGTGCCCCCATGGGCCTATACAGAATAAATGATTTGACTTTGCTACGAATGTGAAAAAATAATCGACTCCCTAAAAAAGCGGCCAAGTGCGAGTCGGACTCGCGCACGAAGGTTTCCGTACCATTATCTATAAAAACGGGCAAAAAATCACGTATGTTGTATGGGAGCCCCCTTAAATATTAATTTTATTCTGTTTTTTAGTATTTGTTGTAATAGCGGCAACAGAAATACATCATCTGTGAAAATTTCAACTGTCTAACTATCACGGTTCATGAGATACAGCCTGGTGACAGACGGACGGACGGACGGACAGACAGCAAAGTCTTATTTATTTATTTATCAATTAGAACGGCAATACAATTGCCACTTACACTAATGACACAGTAATACAATAGGTAAGACAAATAGACCTTTCACTCTTTCATCTCACACATCTTCACACTTTCTGACACTATCACCTTCCATTCATCAGCAAATAAGTCCAGCTCGGGATTTTGGCACACAAGAGCGTTGAGCGCAGTCAGCATGCGCGGTATGGGGGACATCGCACGAGCGACCGTGCGGCACAGCGATCAACTTGTGCCGTCTTGCCCGACAATAGTTATTAGGCACGAACAATTGGAATAGCCTCTCATGTAAATCAGTAACGTCAACAGTACGTAGAAGAGTCTTGCAGGCCAATAAGACTTGGACCACCGCCCGCCTCACATCCAGGGAATTAAGGTTTAGGCATCCCAAGTTTAAGTATTTGGTAGGACACAGATATGGATAGTATCCAAACCTTCGTACCGTAGAAAGACCTTTTGCACTTTCCCCAGAATCAATGCGTACGACTTTTCATGGTAATAAGGTTCCCGTTTTACCCTTTGGGTACGGAACCCTAATATTAAAAATCGACATTCTATATTTGGTATTTTAATTACTTGCGATACAGAACCCACTGTGTTTGACTAAAATGTAGTTTTCTGTGAATACTTACCCATATATGGTGTGTTCACTGTTCAGACAGGAGGAGTATTTGAATGGTATTGGCTGGTATCCGTACGAGCCGGCGTATGGCATATACCCTGGTCCCATTATACTGCAACAAACAAAATAATAAACATAGTCTTGCAGCAACGTTTATAATTTTACTTTCAGAATCAGAATCAGAGATTGTGAAACCATGTGTAAACCGGTGAAGGAAAATATCGTGAGGAAACCTGCACATCTATAGAAAGGCGTGTGAAGTTCACGAACCCGCACTGGGCCAGCGTGGTGGACTATGGCCCAAATCTCCCTCGTATTGAGGGGGGAAAGTGCCCGGTATACTGGCTCGCCCCCTATTACATTGGGACCAAAATACATCGGCGAAGTGTGGGCGCACTACAGTGCACCTCTGCCTACCCCTTCAGGGAATACAGGCGTGATGATGTATTTTGATGTATTTCATGTAAACCGTACCGTACAATGGACTGGGGGCGACCCCAGTTACATCCAGACCAGATCAAATACCTAAAAGGCATCTTGTACATTTGCCACCGACGGAAATCGAACCCGCAACTACCCGATGCAGTGAGCCGTGCGGCGTACAGTTTAAGTCGTCGTCTTATTGTTTACTATTTGAATTTGTCGAATCAACTCTTGTCTGACAGTTTATGACAATTGAGAAACTGTGTTGTCCACTAATTGTCGAATAACCACTGAATGGTCTATTTATGTGAAAATTGAAAATATTATTGTTCACTATTTGTCCAATAAACACTGCCAGACATTTTATCTGACTATCTCTTGCCTAAGTATTGTCGAATAAACACTGTCTATCAGATTATGTGACAATTGAGAAATTGTACTGTTCACTATTTTTTGAATAAACACTGTCTAACAGCTTACACTGTCTAACGGCTTGTGTTGCCTTACAAACGTCTTCTTATCTATCTTATCATTATTATTATTAAAAAGCGCTAAGCTATATATGCCTGTGTATTTGAAAAAAGTTTTGGTGTTTTAAAAAATGATCAGCCCACTGAGTTTCTGGCCGGATCTTCTCAGTTGAGGTCGCGTTTCGATCCGGTAGAAGTACAATATTAAATAAGAAAAAAATTTAAACTTGACAATTTGTAAGTACCCCCATGGGCCTATACAGAATAAATGATTTGACTTTGATTTATCTGACTATTGAAAACTCTGTCTTGTCTAAGTATTGTCGAATATACACTGTCTATCAGCTTGTGACAATTGAGTAATTGTATTGTCACTATTTGGCGAATAAACACTATTTGCTAGGTTATCTGACTATTGAAAACTCTGTCTTGTCTAAGTATTGTCGAATATACACTGTCTATCAGCTTGTGACAATTGAGTAATTGTATTGTCACTATTTGGCGAATAAACACTATTTGCTAGGTTATCTGACTATTGAAAACTCTGTCTTGTCTAAGTATTGTCGAATATACACTGTCTATCAGCTTGTGACAATTGAGTAATTGTATTGTCACTATTTGGCGAATAAACACTATTTGCTAGGTTATCTGACTATTGAAAACTCTCTCTTGTCTAAGTATTGTCGAATATACACGGTTTGAGAGATATTGCCACATGGTAAGATCGATTCTGTCAGCATTCTGGTGTGATACTAACTTGGGGTTGGGCAGCGGCGCGAGCTGGTCTGAGGCCAGACTGTCAGCGTCTGGTTGTCGAAGCCTTAACGCCGCCAGTTCAGCGCACAGCTCGCCCGCCACGTAATAGCACTGCTCGGAGAATGTGATCTTGTTCACCGTATGCCTGATGAAGCCCGCCTGACAGAAGAAACAAAGAAGTCATCAAATGAAATTTTACTAATTAATTAAATTAAATTGTACATAGCTACTGTGTTTAGACCTAATCGTCGGGTGACAGGAAGTAACATTTAGCGGTAAAGGGAAGATCTTCCTGCCAGGCGGGTGGTATGCCTGGCGGGGTTCGCTACACCCCCCGATGATGTTGTCGGGGAATTTGTATATATAGTTCAGATCGTCGAACACACCAGTACCGCGAGATAGGATTTTCATAGTACTTTGTATGGCGGATAATTTCTTGAACGCGTGGAATTGCGATGTGTATACAGTCGCGCCATCTAGTAGCGACTGGCGGTAGTTGTGTTTCGTGGCGGGATATAGGGTGCGCCACAAACAAAAAAAAGCAATGCAGTTATTTAAAGGAGACGGATACGCTTTCATACATTCTTGGGCCCAGTTGTACAAATATGAGAGTGGTGTCAATTAAGAGCTTATATATTATCAAACCATCTCCGAAAATTTAGCTGATCTTGGCTATCTGAGAGCAGAATTATTAGAGATTTAGTAAAAGTGTGGTTATTCAACAAAGTGACAACAAGTGGCTGGAGTCGCACTCTGCACTCGCCACTCCTCCGGTGAAGCTGTAAAGGCCAACTCACGGCCAACAGCGTAGTCCATTCAAAAAAAAAAAAAAAAAAGTGACAATAACCTAGATACTAAACAGCTGATTTTTTAACTGTGATTGTTATTTTGTTTGAATATACAGTTTTGGTGTTAATTCAACCACTTTAGTGTATTTTAATACATTAAAATGAATACAATTATGTGCTTAATCATTAATAACACAATTTGTTTTTGAGCTACCGAACGTGCTCACTCTGTCTGGGGCTCGCGGTCGTTCGGAAACTCGTCCGTCGACATTTTGTGCAGCGTTCGGAAACGCGGACGCCACACAGTTATTTACTATATTAATTGTAGTTTTTTTTATTGTTAATTATTACAATGTATTTATTCATTTTGATTGAATCTATCAAGTATTTTATGTTCAATTGTTTAAATCATTCACAGTAATCGATTATTGTAATCGATACTCTATTTCTTCAGTGATTAAACTTATTTTTATGATTTCTCGTCTCCTGGATAGTGAATTAAGCAGTTTTTTTTATATTTTGAATCACAAAAAAATACCGCTTTTTTAAACCATATCTCAACTTATTACAATTGGGCCCAGAGATCCCCGTCTCCTTTTAATAGTTTATTTAATGTGATTTAATGATTTTTGCTTCTTGGAATTCTGTAAAGTAATGCACTTATGGATATGATGTATTTTTCCAGGGAAAGTTCCGCGTTGCGCATATATAGCCCACAAATTGTCTGCGTTGCCCACATATAGCCCACTAATTGTCCGCGTTGCCCACAAATAGCCCATAAATTGTCCGCGTTCCCTACATGTAGCCCACTAATTGTCCGTGCTACCCACAAATAGCCCACTAATTGTCCATGTTGCCCACAAATAGCCCACAGAGCCTAGCTCTTACCTTGAGCATATGAGAAGCGTACTTCCTCGCGTCGCGCCGGTCCACGATGCCGGCGACGTGCTGAAGGATCCAATCCACGACATCGGCACCGATGAAAGCGTTCGGTATCGTGATCTTCAGCCACATTCGGTCCCTGATCTCCAGGCCTGGTGGAAGGGAGACAGGGTTGAAGGCACCACACAATGCTTTTTTTTTAATAGGTGTCATAGTTTTGTGTTTGAAGATAAATTAATAGAACCAAATTAATTTTATAGTAGCGACTTCGTCTGCACAGACTTTCATAATTCATCATCATCATCACCACACCTGTATTTCCCGAAGGGGTAGGCCGAGGTGCACTACAGTGCGCCCACACTTCGCCGATGTATTTTTGGTCCCAATGTAATAGGGGGCGAGCCTATTGCCATTATACCGGGCATATTCTCCCTCAATACGGGGGAGATTTTTGGGCTATAGTCCACCACGCTGGCCCAGTGCGGGTTGGTGAACTTCACACGCCTTTCTATAGACGTGCAGGTTTCCTCACGATGTTTTCCTTCACCGTTTCATAGTAAGTGGTAATCTTGGATGAAAATGAGATTCGCACATAAACTCAGAGGTGTGAGCCGGGGTTTGAACCTGCACACTTTGATTGTAAGGCGTGCGTTCGACCACTCGGCTACCACTCAAGGTCTAAATCACTTACTAACGTCTAAATTAATAAATTTATAGTAGTTTACTGCGCTCCATGACTCGCATTACAGACGTGGGTGAAAAGTCCGTTCGGTTGAAGTGGGGATGGGCGGCCAAAATTTGTACCGAATGGATCCCAGATAACGGACACCGCCGCCGTGGTCGACCCAGGAAAAGGTGGTGCGATGACCTAGACCGTTATCTGGAGGGATGGAGTGATATGACAGGAGATAGAGATGTGTGGAGGAGAATGGGGCAGACCTTTGCCCAGCAGAGGGACAATACAGGTTAAAAAAAAAAATTTGTAGTGCCCTAGTTTTCCACTAACCGGATTCCGGCCTGAGCATGGCCCGCACGACGATGGCCATGTCCATGTTGACGGAGAGCTGTGTGTCCAGCGCGCCGCCCGCGGGCAGCGTGCTGGCGTCGGACGCGCCGCGCTCCGACACGGACGACACGGGCAGCGCCGACAGCGAGGGCGGCGGCGGCGGGTACGCCTCGCGCAGCGCCTGCGTGTGCGCCACCCACGCGCCTAGACCACAGTACATCAGCTCAGAAAACACAGACAAAATGTAACTTAACAGCCTTTAGGCTAATTAGGCTAGGCGCGCACTAGGCAGCCATGGCTGCGCAGCCAGGCTGCGGCAGTTGCACAGCCAGTTATAGCAGACAATCCACGACTATTCAAGATCCTCTGTATCGAAAGTCTTTTTTTTTTTTAAGTTTGAACTTAAATTACGTCTGGCTGCTACAACAAGTGCGCGGAGACTGACGGCAGCCACATACATTCACCTACACACGCTATGGCTGCAGGCAGGCAGCTGGCTGCCGTGCAAACAGGCGCGTTTTATTGGCTGCCGCAGCCGAGATTTCGTGGCTGCCTTGTGCGCGGGCTCCCATACAACGTCATATGTTCGTCTGGCTGCCGCAGCCTGGCTGCGCAGCCTGGCTGCCTAGTGCGCGCCTAGCCTTAGAGGTATGTTTTAATTTGAGTTATGTATGTGTGTGTATACTACATGAAAGCCAAACATTTTCTCCATCTGCCAGTGTTGGTTTTATTTTTCTATGTAGTTTCTTGCCCATTCGTCTCCATAGGAAATGCATTCCGAATGTGTGGTAGAGCTACTATTTTTAATATTTATTGACGATTCATAAGTGCCTGTATTGGTTTATATGAATAAAAAATATTCTGATTCTGATTCTAACATTTATAGTTATTGAGATAAATGGACACAAATATATGTTTTTTTCATAGTGAGATAAATTTTCGTATTTTTACACATTTAATGGCCCTTTAGCTATCAGATGGAAGTACATGGCGCGGTGTAGCTGCTCCTGAGAATGCATCACTAACAAGCCTTACTATTTTTCATTATGATAAGAGTAACCATTGAGTTTCTTGCCGGCTCTTCTCAGTTTTTTTTTTTGTTCATTCTGCATCGTGGCCATCTGTCTAACAACAATAAGCCAATAATATGGTTGATATTTCATATCAGAATTTTATGGCAGTAGCTTGGATGGGCACTCTGAAGTTAGGTGCCTCATTTCCTATCAGCAAATCTTTCTAGTAGTGTGGGAAAACTGTGTCTTTTAAGTCACTCTAAACCTCCATCTCCAGACAGTTGGAGGGCCAGTTCAT
This sequence comes from Ptilodon capucinus, assembly GCA_914767695.1. NCBI lineage: Eukaryota > Metazoa > Arthropoda > Insecta > Lepidoptera > Notodontidae > Ptilodon > Ptilodon capucinus. The sequence continues at coordinate 5,177,096 of OU611837.1, forward strand.
TTTCATGTTGTGACAGTCTGTCTTGGTACTTCTTGCTGTACTGAGTTATCACTTGTTTGACGGTGGGTACTTTCAGATCCTGATAGATGTATTTATTGCTTATAGATTGAGGTAAGTTATAGATGGCTCTAAGTGTCTTGGTTTGGAACCTTTCCAGTATTTCGATGTTGCTGTTACTAGCTGTACCCCACAACTGGATACCGTAAGTCCATATTGGTTTTAATATTGTTTTGTAAACCGGCTCTTCTCAGTGGAATCAGAATTCCGAACCGATGGTACAATATGACTATTTGTTGGCCAAAAAACTATTTATATTTGACCAACAAGAATACAAAAATGTTTAATTTTGATTACAGCTATATACATTTTGTTGGTAGTAAATCGAGCTGCACCACCACTGGTACCCTAATCTATACTAATATTATAAAGCTAAAGAGTTTGTTTGTTTGGTTGAACGCGCTAATCTCAGGAACTACAAGTCCGAATTGAATAATTATTTTTGTGTTAAATAGTTCATTTATCGAGGAAGGTTATAAGCTATATATCATCACCCTACGACCAATAGGAGCGGAGCAGCAACGAAGAATGTGGCAAAAACGGGAAAATTCCCGAACATGAATCAGGTATTATAGACTTATAATCATAGACTTTATAACATCACTCTACGCCAAAGTAACTATTAGCGCGGGTGAAACCGCGGGCACAGCTAGTGAGATATATATTTCAGTTCAGTATAGTATTCTTATTTTTTTTAGACTTACCAGGGTCAATGGGTCTAACGGGCTCTGTCCGCGGTATGGTGAAGTATCCCTTGGGATTGGGGTCCCAGCACTTGGCCACCACCAACTTGATGGGCCCCGGCTTCTGGACGACTTCCCGGAGCACCCTGACCGCTTCATCGTTGGTCATGTCCTCAAAGTTCACATCGTTGACCTGGAAATTGATTCAATACATGAAAATAGATAACATCGAGGGTTGAAAGGCTTAAGCAACATTTTTTTTACAATACATTGGCGAAGTGTGGGCACACTACAGTGCACTTTGCCTACCCCTTCAGGGAATACAGGCGTGATGATGTATATATATTTTTTTTGGAACGTAGTTGCTTATCGCGCGTTGCGAAAGGGGGCTAGACGGAAAAAATTAAGACTGTAACGAAATTTTGTAGCGACACTTTTACATATGTGTGTGTTATTTTTATTGTAGGACACTTTTTATTATTATTTCTATTTGTTATTTTTCACGATTGTTGTGTGTCAGTCGCAGCCCAACCGTCCTGAGGATGCCTCCTTGAGAGGTGACACGTGTCGAATTATTTTTTAGATTCGATCGTTCTGCGGAGGATTGCTCATTGTTAGGGCCCACGACTTACGACATACTGACTCTCGACTGACAGGTGAGTGGTGGGTCCCTTTCTCTACTATTGTATTAACAATGGATTTCCGCAATATTACGCCTGATTCCATCAATTAACTTTAGCATATGTGTGTGTGATTTTTGTTGTATACATTTATGACTACAATAAAATTCGATTTCGATATGTGTGTGTGTATGTGCAATTTTTTTGCTTTTTTTATTTCAAAAGGAACTTCGTTCCATCCGGGTGTCCCTTGACACCTCTCAAGTTTTTTACTTTACAGGAGAGCATACTCATTTGATGCAGAATAATTTGCTGATTCCAAATATCACCCAAAAGTGTCGCTTAAGTTAAATAGCATTTCACCCTTGGTTTTAATCCTTATCCTACTAATATTATAAATGTCTGTGAGGAAGGATCAATGGATGAATGTTTGTAACTCATTCAACTTGATAATAATAATAATAATAGCCTTTTATTCCTAAACATAGGGTTACAATAGGTCCATAAGTTCGGTGTGCCTTTTGGCATAGGCCTCCTCCAATTCCTTCCAATGGATCCTGTCTCTTGCTACTCTCCACCAGAACGGTCCTGCTGTCTGTTTCAAGTCGTCTTCCCATTTCAACATTGAACTTGATAATCAACTTTAAAAAATATATAATTTGAGAGTATATGTAAGTTGGCTAGTAAAAAAAAAAATGGGTTTACTCAAAGAGAATAATATATTATTTTACTATTAAATGACTTCAATGACAATCTCCGACTACCAGCCCATTAAACGGTACCCATAGTACAAGAATTGCTTAGTTTGGGATCATATGTTAAGTATGTGTTGTCTGGTTTATCTGTCTGTGCAGCCAAGTAAAGCTGGTGTACAGCACCGTTATTTATTACATGGATATGCTGCACACCACTGCTTACTCCATCAGCAAATACAGGCATGATGATGTATTTTTTAAAGCTTACAACTTCAAAACTTCTATTATATTGATGGATCACACTCTTTTATCAAAGTAGGATAGATAATTGATAACAACAAAATCAGCTGATTTATTTTACTTCAAAATAATATGAATCATACCTGCAGTATCATGTCTCCAGGCTCTATCCTGCCATCTAAAGCGACAGCGCCTCCCTTCATAATGCTACCGACGTATATCCCCCCATCCCCACCCTTATTTGACTGCCCCACGATAGAAATACCAAGAAAATTCACAGTATCCATGTTTAATGTCACCGTTATTATATGCATGGACATCGTGGAGTCCGTTATCGAGGAGTAGGAGGACGTACGGGACATGACTTGAGGTCTTTTCCGTCTCCTCTGTGGTCTTTTCCGGGAGCTTACTTGTAAGTGCGATACACTGCTGCATTCAGTAAGTGCTCTATCTACTGATGCATTGGTGTGTCTCCCTGTCGTTGTAGTTATCTCTGATTGGCTGTCGAAGAGGCTGGTTGAGTCCAGGTCTGAACTAAGCACGGAAGCCGTCTCATACTCCAAGCCTGCATTACCGTATTTTGAGTGGCCGTTTATCCGTAATCCCCGGTATTTATACTTGTCGCAGGATGCCCTGTGGCCGGGGCGCGAGCTGATCGTGCTGTCCGTGTCCGTACAGGTGTCTCTCGTGACCGGGGGCGGAGCGCCGTGCGTTTGTTTCCCTTTGCCCGCATTGCTGTCCGTACATTGAGACGCGCCGTCAGAAGGATTCGAGCCTTCAGCGGACACGAGCCAGGATACCACGCGACCGTTAAAACAAGGCAGATGGGCGTTATCATCAACAATTTCTTCTTTTACAACACCGAAATCATCGTCCATAGATTTGAAGAAAAACTTATAGTTCGGCCTGTTCAACTGGTTTTTGAAGTCTAACAACGTCACTTTCTCCGGCGATATTGGTATTTTCACTAAATACGGCGTCTCCTCGTCGTCTATGTAATAAATAACTTTCGTTTCCTCCATTTTTAATGCATTTATTTATCGAATAACAACACCCCTACGATCTATAAATATCGGTCGCCATCACAAAAATGGCGATTAATTTGGTTCAATTTCTAATCGGTACGGGGCGCCACCATCGAATTTTGAATTTAAAATGATCGGATACACATCATGTTTAGTCGATTTCTACTAGTTATAATATTTTAGATGATTTAAAAAACAATCGAGATAAGTTTGAGAGTCATTGACTAAAATTGGTCGATATTATTTTTCATCTGTGATTATGAATACTAGAATAATATCTGTGGATTATGATGTTTAGTTTTTTTGGCGTTTGTTTTCGTTAGGAAATTTGAATTTGTCTCACAGTTTCTTTGAAATCAATCTTTATTTGTGAAAACTAATACAAAATGGGTTTACAATCCAAAGAACAATGGTATTTAAGCGTTGTAGAAGAGCTGGACGAGTTCTGCAAGAAAGTAGATGGTAAACATAACTCTAATTATCACAAAATCGAAGTACGTACTATATTTCGCTTCGCAAAATGTAATATCTTACTAACTTTACAGAAAGAATAGAGAAAGAACAGCAGCAAATGAAAGCGTGTAAAAAGAAGACTGAGTTTGAAATCAAATTAGCACAAGAAATCAAGAAACACGTAAGTTCGCCAAATTACATTCTTATTACATGATACAAAATACAATTATTGTTTAAAACTGAAGTAGGCACCTGAGTCTATTGGCTGTCCTCACACACTAGGTCCTATTTAGGCATCTCCTAGTGACTAGGAGATGCCTAAAAAGAAAAATACTACATGAATATCGCTAGACAACATACTCCCCGTACGCTCCCAAACTAAGCATAGCTTGTACTATGGGTTCCATACCGATGTACTGGTGGTGATCCCATTTACATCCAGATGTAGGCAAATTCTGAAAATAGCAACATGGGAATGGAACCTGTGAACACCTAGTGCAGTGAACCAAGCAGGCTATTGTCTCACCTCTACACCAAGCCACTGTCTTATATACATCATCACCCCTGTATTCCCGAAGGGGTAGGCAGAGGTACACTGTAGTGCGCCCACACTTCGCTGATGTATTATTGGTCCCAATGTAATAGGGGGCGAGCCTATTGCCATTATACCGGGCACTTCCCCCTCAATACGAGGAAGATTTGGGCCATGAGATGGTTGGGGGTTTCTTCTCACTAGTGAAAATTACAGAATGGCCTTTTGAGAATTTGCCTGGGGTCTAAGTATAAGGATTGCCCCCAGTCCATTGTGTATGGTACCCACAGTACAAGCTTTGTGTAGTTTGGTATGAGTATGTGATGTCAGGCAATATTTATTTATTTTTCAACAGAATGAGCTTACCGAGCAGCTGGCAGAGCTGTCTCGCAGGGACACCGAGCTGGACAGAGTCTGTGCATCGTTTGAGTCTGGTTTAACGATAGCAGAGAGTGATCAGAACAGATTGGACAATGCTAAGTACGTGCCATCTTATTGTATTCTATGTTTATAATATCCCAATGCTTGGCATAGGTTAATAAACATTACTGCACCTAACTATACTAGCTTCCTAAGCATAATGGCAAAATTTTTATCTAGACTGTGTGAGTATAATTCTTCTCTAGATTGTGTCAAAGATGCTGCCTGCTCTCATGACATTGCTGCTCTTGGGAATGTATTACTCCCAATCCTTTATTTATCATTTTGAAATGAGTAATTGAGTTTCTTACCGGCTCTTCTCTTCATTTGTAAGTGCTTTTTGGCCTACAAAAATAAAAATATTTTGAAAAATTGTTTTTTTTTTATGAAATGATAAAAAATAATGGAATAAGATGAGGGATGGCTCCACCTCCGCTTAGTGGGTGTTACAGCCAGTGTCAAGTAGTTAATATTAGAACAAATTTAATAAATACACATTATAAATAAAAATTGATGATGAATGTGATAAAGATGGCCGCTATTGGCGGGTGTTTCGCCAATGTCGAGTACTTAATTATTATTTTAAATTACTTCAAACATGGATTGCTGTGATGCAGAATCTCAATATAAAGTGGATCAAACAATACTTATGCGATTAATGGGATAATAATGTAACTCTATTGCAACGGAATTTTAATCATATGCCAGAATGTATAGAAATTTTTTTCATAAGGTGATAATTATTAAGATACATTTGAATTTATTTTTACAGGGAATCATACCAGCTAGCCAAGGAGTTGACTGGCATCAGGTTGGATTTTAGCGCTCCACCGAACATTGCCAAAGGATGTATCCTTTTTGACAAAGACACAATTACACAACCTGGAGCAGTGGTAGGGAGTAAGTTCAAACACTGGGCTTGCACTTCTTGATATTTTCGGATTTCATTTAAGAATGTTATATTCAATAATGATTACCACTTGCTGAACAGTGAAGAAAAACATCTACAGCAGTCTATAGGCGTGTGAAGTTCACCAACCCGTACTGGGCCAGACTGGTGGACTATGTACCAAATCTTCCTGGTATTAAGAGGAAATGTGCCCAGTATAATGGTAATAGAGTCACCCCTTATATATTGGGATCAAAATACATCGGCAAGGGGTAGACACCTCTGCCAACCCTTCTGAGATTACAGGCGTATTGTTGTGATTTTTTTCACCCTTGTTTGACAAATTTGGGTTAAAATTGTAAATAATGAGTGACTGTGTTGTAATTTCCCTTGACTAATTGTTTAGATATTAAAAGCGAATCGCGAAAGTTACTGCAGCCCTTTGAGATCGACATGAGTGGGTCGGCCGACAGCGGAGCCTTATGGGCCCTGATCCAAAGCACCGCGGCACCCGGCTGGCCGTTCCCTACAGAGAAAGAGAATAAACCTAATAACTAAAGTTTTTTAATTTAATAATTTATAAGTTTTAAGTAATAAAGTGTTTTGTAATAAATCTGCTTTTTAATTGATATGAATTACTGTTTTTCGTTATCAAATAAATTATAATCAAGAATTGTATGCCAGTATCTCAAATTATTTACATTCTATAATACTTATTTGTATTTTTTGTGCGTAGAGAGAAACGTAATTTTATAATGTTACCATTTTAGTATTTCACCCTAAACGAATGGACTTTTTTATTCTGCAAATTTTATGCTTTAATATACACTGCGTAAACAATAGAAAAGTTTTCTATTATTGAAATAGGTGAAGTGTAAATTATAAAAGTATGACAAAATGAAAACACTTGGAACAGAAAATACAAATGTTGCAACACCATTAACGAGGTATTTCTATTTATACCCCCCCCGCCTCCTAAATGCTATTTATTTATCTCATAATTTTTGCGGACGAGTAAAAATAATGGTAATTTTGGATTAAAAAAATCCTACACATAGCAACACCTTATCATACTGTCATTGTCAAATTAATAGATTTGACAGTTTCGTTCACGTGTTTACGTTTGTGGGAATGCGTTGAAAACCTCAAAATACTTAAAAATTAAATAAATAGCCATGTTATTGACAGAGGACAAAGAGATCGACATATTCGTCGCGACCAGGATTGGTTCTTTCAAACGTTCGTATTACATTTAATATAAAATACATGGTGACTAAACAATCTTAGTTCACGCCACAAAATGATTTTAAAACAATAATATCGCTGGTTTTTTATGCATATTTCTGCATATATTCACGTTGTATCTCCTGCCGGGATAAGTAGCGGGTGCAAATATAATTACAAGTAATTTTATATGATATTACAGATATAAAGTTTTATACGGACCAATCGAGAAATAGTAAAAAATCAATTGAGAATCTAGTGGACATTAAGGGGCTGCAGAAAGATGACGGCATCACGCGTCTCGTGTGGGGCAACAAAGAACAGACCGAAATGCTGATTGGAAGGAAAAATCAACAGGTTACCTTTAAAAAACCTTTTAAATAAATATGTATATCGCCAGACAACACATACTCATCGTATGATCCCAGACTAAGCAACGCTTGTACTATGGGTACCGTACAATGGACTGGGGGCGATCCCAGTTACACATCAACGCTATCAACCTCTTCGACAGGTATGCTCTCCTGGTACTTTGATTGTATAAACAAATATCGCCAGACAACACATACTCATTGTACGATCCCAAACTAAGCAACGCTTGTACTATGGGTACCGTACAATGGACTGGGGGCGATCCCAGTTACACATCAACGCTATCAACCTCTTCGACAGGTATGCTCTCCTGGTACTTTGATTTGTATAAACAAATATAGCCAGACAACACATACTCATTGTACGATCCCAAACTAAGCAACGTTTGTTCTATGGGTACCGTACAATGGACTGGGGGCGATCCCAGTTACACATCAACGCTATCAACCTCTTCGACAGGTATGCTCTCCTGGTACTTTGATTGTATAAACAAATATCGCCAGACAACACATACTCATTGTACGATCCCAAACTAAGCAACGCTTGTACTATGGGTACCGTACAATGGACTGGGGGCGATCCCAGTTACACATCAACGCTATCAACCTCTTCGACAGGTATGCTCTCCTGGTACTTTGATTTGTATAAACAAATATAGCCAGACAACACATACTCATTGTACGATCCCAAACTAAGCAACGTTTGTTCTATGGGTACCGTACAATGGACTGGGGGCGATCCCAGTTACACATCAACGCTATCAACCTCTTCGACAGGTATGCTCTCCTGGTACTTTGATTTGTATAAACAAATATAGCCAGACAACACATACTCATTGTACGATCCCAAACTAAGCAACGCTTGTACTATGGGTACTGTACAATGGACCAATGGATAGCTGCCATCTAGTAGTAGGTTAGTATTGGTACTACACCAGGACCTCTTTAATCCGAACGCCCCATCCCCGCCCGCGTTTTCACCCGCCATCTCGCCAGTTGCTTACCGAATGTAGAGTTGCTTTTTATTTGTCATTAAATACCTCACAGTTCACCAACCCGCACTGGGCCAGCATGGTGGACTATGGCCCAAATCTCCCTCGTATTGAGGGGGAATGTGCCCGGTATAATGGCAATAGGCTCGCCCCCTATTACATTGGGACTTTAATACATCGGCGAAGTGTGGGCGCACTACAGTGCAACTCAGCCTACCCCTTCGGGGAATACAGGCGTGATGATGTATTATTTTTTCATTGATGGTAAAGGGTAGATTATTAGCTCTTAAATACTTGATTTTCCAACTCATATGCTTCCCATCATCACCAGATCCAGGTTTACAATCATCTTCAAGGGTTCACGAAGACGTACACAGCGGACTTCGCCCCCGGAGAGGTGGTTGGCCTTGGTCGATGTAAGCGGAGACTCCTGGCTGCCGTGTCCAGTGGGGTCGTGAAGATTTGGAGCAAGAAGGTGGAAGACACCGTCAATGTCGGTGGCAAGGTGGATAGAATGAGGGTTTGTGATGATGAAGAGACTCTGTTTGCTACAGGTACAGAATATATGAGAATAAATTTCTAAAACTCGTAATATCTTGAGTCTTATGTAAAATTTGCATGTTCTGTTTTGTGAATAATGGTATTCGCCCCTCATAAGTGTAGTTTACACTGCTGAATAGGGTTATGGATGTACCCAAAGGCCAGAACAGGATACCTGTGACAAATATTCAAAGGTCTATAACTCAGAAACTATGATAGTTAGGTATAAACTGTCTTCACTAAGCATCCACATATGAGCTACCGTATATGTACCCCATGTATTATTTCGGACTTCTGATACACCCTGTATATACATAGATGATATTCCCAGGTGGTGAAGAGAACGACCTGAAGGTATGGAAGCTGGGTGAGTCTTCACCAGTCTTCGCAGCCAAGAACTTGCCTCATGATTGGCTGCAGCTGCGGAGACCTCTCTGGGTGTCCGACCTGACCTTCCTTCCCGGGGAGGGGGGCCGCCTGCTAGCCGTATGCTCCAGACATGGCTATGTCAGGTGAGTGGCGTCACGACGCTTCACGCTGGGGCGTCAAGCGCTAGGGTGTCAAATTTTTGTCAATACAAAAACGTGTTTAAATGTAGAAGCAGTGGTAGCCTAGTTCCTAGAAAGCAAGGGGTGCAAGTTCAAATCCTGGGCCCGCACGTCTGAGATTTTTATGTGCTAATGTCATTTTCAAAATCAGAATCAGAATATTTTTTATTCATTTAAACCAATACAGGCACTTATGAATCGTCAATAAATAGTAAAAATAGTATCTCTACCACCCATTCGGAATGCATTTCCTATGGAGAAGAATGGACAAGAAACTCCATGGTTGCTCTTTTCAATAACGTTTACCACTTTCTGAACGGTGAAGGAAAACATCAAGGCACCAAAATACATTGGCTTTGTGTGGTTGCAATGCAGTGCACATCTGCCCATCCCTCCTGGGAATAGAAGCGTGGTGATGCAAATATGTATGTAAAAAGGTATTTTATGTAAATATACGTAAAGATTGGCTTTTACATAAGAAATTCGATCTTTATAAAATACATCATCACACCTGTATTCCCCGAAGGGGTAGGGAGAGGAGCACTGCAGTGCCGCCCACACTTCGCCGATGTATTTTGGTCCCAATGTAATAGGGGGCGAGCCTATTGCCATTATACCGGGCACACTCCCCCTCAAAACGAGGGAGATTTTTTGGGCTATTGTCCACCATGCTGGCCCAGTGCGGGTTGGTGAACTTCACAAGACATGCAGGACTCCTCGCGATGTTTTCCATCACCGTTTCATAGCAAGTGGTAATCTCGGGTTTAAATGAGAGTTTATGTTGGTATATTAAATCATATGTTTGTTAAAAAATTAAGTTATTTTTTTGGCCTCGGTGGGATCACTAGATACTGTAACATGTTGCTGTAACATATTTATACTATAACGTGTTGCTGGTATCCGAGTGGTCGAACGCACGCTTTGCAATCAAAGTGCGCAGGTTCAAACCCCGGCTTGCACCTCTGGGTTTCATGTGCGAATCTCATTTACATCCGAGATTACCACTTGCTATGAAACGGTGAAGGAAAACATCGTGAGGAAACCTGCACGTCTGAGGGAACTTGACTAGTTCTCGATAGATGTGTGAAGTCTGCCAACCCGCACCGGGTCAGCTTGGTGGACTATGGCCTGAATCCCCCTCGCATTGAGGGGAGGCCCGTGCCCAGCAGTGGGACGTTAAAAAGGGCTGTAGTAGTAGTAGTAGTGTTGCTGTAACATATTTATACTGTAACGTGTTGCTGTAACAGGTTGTACGACAGTCGCGCGCAACGGCGTCCCGTGTCTTGTGTGGACTTCGAGAACATGGCTGCCACCAGCATCGCGCCGAGCTTCGATGAACGGTAATATATACAGTGTGTATGTAGTAGTGTGTACGGTGTGGTGAATCGAATATAACTATTACTGAATTCTAGATTTTCGTATGAAATGAAAATGAATGATTATTAATTCAATAAACAGTCATCATTTTCAAGGAAAAATTAGTAATGTTTTTTGATTAGGCCATATTTAGTTCCTGTCGTAATCTGTTATTTTATGCATATTATTACTTTTCTATAGTAGAAATAAATAAAATTGGGGTGTCTGTTCTTAGGGTTCCGTACCCAAAGGGTAAAACGGGAACCCTATTACTGAGACTTCGCTGTCCGTCCGTCCGTCCGTCTGTCACCAGGCTGTATCTCGTGAACCGTGATAGTTAGAGAGTTGAAATTTTCACAGATGATGTATTTCTGTTGCCGCTATAACAACAAATACTAAAACACAGAATACGATAAATATTTAAGGGGGCTCCCATACAACAAACGTGATTTTTTTCCGCGTAAACTTCCAAAAGGGTGAAAAGATTTAGACGGGACTATCACTGGCAGATAGCTGATGTTCCAAGGCGTAACTTAGGCTACTTTTAATTTAGAAAACAGCATTAGGGTTCCGCGGGATGAACATAAAACCATTATATCCACGTAATCTCCCTAAAGTACACGAGGGCGATTTCGATGTTTCACATCTGCCAGGCGTCCCGTGGCGGCTCACAATATTTTTGTAACCTTCGATATGTCTGTGGTCTTCTCCAGTCGAGTGCTGGTCGGCTTTGGCCGTGGCCAGCTTCACCAGGTTGACCTTCGCAATGGAAAGCCAGACAAGGGCTTCAAGGGTGCTGCCGGAGCTATCACAGACCTGGCCATCATCAGAGACCAGCGCCTGGTAGCCAGCTGTAGTCTCGATCGGCAATTCAGAATACATAGATACGAAAACAAGGAGTTAATTTATAAGGTACTAAGATGTGTACTTAAATATCGCCAGACAAACACATACTCATCGTATGATCCCAAACTAAGCAAAACTTGGACGACTGACTGAACCAGTAGGCTTAGCATGACTGCATAGACATAAGTTTTATCTCTTTCAACTGTCAGATTTGTCGAGAAAATGACGTCACACCGAGCCATGTACATGTAGCGACATCTATCTCGCCACATACGAACTAAAAACTGACGTATCCTACATCGCGATATTAAAGTGATCCGAGCGATTGAACATATATACAAGAACCCGACAACAACCTATGGGCAGTAGCCCACCAGACACAACACCCGTCTGGTCGGAGGATCCTCCCCACTCAATGGTGGATGAGGAACTGTACACCCTGTTCCTCACACTCCCCAAAGTATAAACAGCTCAAAGTGACGTCAATTTCTCGACAAATCTGACGGTTGAAAGAGATAAAACTTATGTCTACACGGTCATGTTAAGCCTATAGGTGATTGTGGGTTCGGTTCCCGTCTGTGGCAAGTTTCGGAATTCGCCCCTGTCTGGGTGTAACTGGGATCGGCCCCAGTTCATGGTACGGTACCCGCGGTACAAGCGTTGCTTATTATGGCATTATCATATCAGTGTACTTTATATAAATAAATACATCATCACGCCTGTATTCCCCGAAGGGGTAGGCAGAGGTGCACTGTAGTGCGCCCACACTTCGCCGATGTATTTTGGGCCCAATGTAACAGGTGGCGAGCCTATTGCCATTATACCGGGCACATTCCCCCTCAATACGAGGGAGATTTGGGCCATAGTCCACCACGATGTGCGGTTTGGTGAACTTCACACGCCTAGACGTGCAGGTTTCCTTCACCGTTCAGCAAGTGGTAATCATTGTTGAAAATGACATTCGCACATGAAAATTATCTCAGAGTTGCCGGCCTGGGATTACTTTATTGTGTACTTTATACTTGGTAGTTATTTTGTTTTTTTGCTATAGCAATACTTGACGTCCAAGCTGTCATGTCTGCTGGTACAAACGGAGAACTCTACGCCAATGAAACATCCCGAGAAGGAGATAAAGGAAGAAGAAGAAAAAGAAGAGAGTACAGTCAAAGAAGAGAACGATGGAGACGATTTCAATGTGTTATTTGAAAATATGGAAACGATTGGGTAAGAAATGTCACTTTTTACAAGTTACAAGCTTTATATTAACTTGCAATGTATGTATGTCCGGGTGGAATCTTAAAACTGAATTTTAGATCAGTTATCTTTAACCGATTGAGCTGAAATTTGGTATACACGCTTATTTTGGATGACAATGCATGCTGAGCTATGTGACGCCATGCTAATTCCAATATGGCGGATCATCCAAGATGACGAAATAGTTATTTTTTCTGCACTACCACAGTATGGGTATCAAATGAAACGGCCTGCTGAGGAGAACACGAAAACTAAGGGCAATTAAATAAAAGCTTGTTTTTAATTTTAATTTTACTTTATGGTTTTGTAAATAATATGTCAATTACAACTTTGAGAAGTCCAGCAGAAACAATGTGCTTCAGAATAATTGATTTTAATAAGACTTTATAAATTTGGAAACAACAAGTTATTATATCGATGGGGGGGAAAGGCTATTTGACGCAAGCGACACTTTAGGGCTCTATCGACATATTTGGAATCAGCTATTTTTTAGGGTTCCGTACCCAAAGGGTAAAATGGGAACCCTATTACTAAGACTTCGCTGTCCGTCCGTCCGTCCGTCCGTCTGTCACCAGACTGTATCTCATGAACCGTGATAGTTAGACAGTTAAAATTTTCACAGATTATGTATTTCTGTTGCCGCTACAACAACAAATACTAAAAAACAGAATAAAATGAATATTAAAGGGGGCTCCCATACTACAAACGTGAATTTTTTGCCGTTTTTATAGATAATGGTACGGAACCCTACGTGCGCGAGTCCGACTCACACTTGGCCGGTTTTTGGGATTAGGTATCTGTAGTTTTTAATATCATTGCTAGGAAGTTAGTTTAGATAGCTATAAAGTTATCATTAATCTTAATTCATGATTAATATTTTCAGCGACAAATCCAAGAAGAAGAAATTGGAAGAGGAACCAGAAGAGTCGGCGAAGAAGATTAAACCTTCAACTGAAGGCAGCACCGATGTGGACCTTGACGATGGCAACACAGAAGAAGCGATCAGGAAACTCCTTAGAAGCACCGAGAAGCAGAAAAAGAAGAGAGATCAAAAGAAACGGGAGAAGAAAGCGAAAAGCGTGTTTCATAATGCGTAGAAATAAATTTTTATTACGATTTTGGTAGTTTATTTTGTGGGTGGCAACATTTTAAAGGATGAGGGTTGTTCTGGACTTTTTGGCGGGAAGTCAAACGTAGCGGCAAGTTTAATTTTTGCTAAAATTTATTTAATTTGTATATTGCATAATTCTGTATAGTTTCATTAATAGTTTAACTTATTTTATTCTGGGACTCTAGTAGAGTCCAAAATGGGTCCTCACAGCGATGGGGAGGACCCAACTGGAGCAAGAATTAAAAAAAGGAAACATCAAACTATTGATTCTGGCGGCAATCCAACAAACATTGATAAGTATAAAACATACACCAAACTCAACTACAAAAGATTATTTTTTGAAAACGGAAGCAGCGAATTCGTAGTGTTTGTAGAATCTACAGAAAATGATAAATTAGGGAATAAAAACCCTATAACCCTGACTAAGTTGTTTACCGAAAATGTCAAAGGAATTGCAGGCGTACACAGGATTAATGCCAACAAAATTGGAATTACTTTTAAGAAGGCAGCAGCTGCTAACAACTTTTTAAAAATGGAAGAATTTTTATTAAAACATAAAATGAAAGCGTTCATCCCTTCTTATTTAACGGAAAAGATTGGAGTTATAAGATTCGTTCCTAAGGACTTATCAAATGAAGAAATCTACAAAAATATCTCTTGTGACGCTGAGGTCATTTCTATAAAAAGGTTTATGAGAAAGGTCGAAGGAAAACTTGTCCCACTAGGCACAATCACTGTGACATTCGCCTCTACTGCTTTACCGCAGTATGCATACATCCAATTATTTAGATATGAAGTCCATACTTATATTCCACCTCTGTTGCAGTGCTACAAATGTTTAAAATTCAATCACTCAGCTAAGATTTGCAGGGGTGAACAAAGTTGTTCATCGTGTGCCGGCCGACATTCATATAAAGACTGTGATGTAGAAGAAATAACGTGTATCAACTGCGGGGGCAACCACTTAGCCGTGTCGAGGGATTGTCCTATTAAAAAACAAAAAATGGAAGATAAGAAGAAGAGGTATCTACAATCATCATATGCCACTGTTGTGAGTACACCCCCAACTCTTAATGAAAAATCATTTCCTAGCTTAACTAAGCAACCAGTTAAAATGACCGACAATTTTAGTATTAAACAAATAGCTGACAATGATATCATCCTGAATGCGATTGTTAAATCTTTAGTAGCCCTTGGCAACATGACAGATGGTCCTCTTACTACTAAGAAAATAAAGGAAATATTTCTATCAAACTTAATTTAATGGATAATTATTTAAATATACTACAGTACAATATACAAAGTTTACAGAGCAAGAAAGCCTTATTACAAAACTTATTAATGGAAAAAAAAATTGACATTTGCTTACTAAATGAAACTTGGCTTAAATCTACTTCTGTTATTCCACATTTTCCTCAATATAATTTTGTATATAAAAATTCTATTAATTCTCATAACGGTGTAGGTGTTTTGATCAATCAAAATCTTAAATACTCTATTATCTCCACAAATTTCTATGAGTCTGTTCAAAACATATGTATCTCAATACAAACATCATCTGGCCCACTGAGTGTACTTTGTGTATACTGCCCTCCCAACAATAAATTTGATACAGTAAAATTAAAAACTATTATAAATACTATACCAAAGCCATGTGTTATCATGGGTGATTTTAATGCTCATCATTTAGCTTTTGGATGTCATAGTGATAATGGCAGAGGCAGAAGTTTATATAATATCATTGATCAGAATGATTTCTGCATTTTAAATGATGGTACACCAACAACTGTTCCATATCCTACTAGGCGAGCTTCAGCTATAGATGTTACTCTTGTCAGTTCATCTATTGCCCATCTGTGTAATTGGTATGTACATGATGATCCCATGGGTAGCTATCATTTGCCAACAGTGCTTGAGGTGAATGTTTCTCCAAACATATATGATGCATCTTCTGAAATTAAAGAAAAATTTATTTATAATAAAGCTGACTGGAATAAATATTATTCTCTCTCTGAAACTTGTTTTTCAAACCTTGATTTAAATTCTACTAACCCTATTAGTTTGTATAATAACTTTATAAGTATATTGAATGATTTAAGAGACAAAACAATACCTAAACAAAATATAAAGTCCAAGACATCTCTTTTTAGAAAACCAGTTCCATGGTGGAATCAGATTTGTTCTGATGCTGTTAAAAAATCAAAGGATGCATTAAAAGAATATTTCTCTTTACCTACAATAGAAAATTGGATAAAATATAAAAAGTTAGATGCCCTTAAAAAGAGAATATTAAAAGAACAAAATACTACTTCTTGGCGTAACTTATGCAGTAGTTTTAATAGAATGACACCAGTCTCAAGAATTTGGAATTATATCAAGAAATTTAAAAGAATAGGCAGTCATACACAAAACAAAAATATGAATGATGAATGGGTTCCAAATTTTTTAAGTAATTTAGCAGATTCAACTCAGATTAATCAAGATAAACTTTCTGATTTGTTTCAAAATGCTACAGAAACTGATATGAACTGTTTTCTCAATGATAATTTTACCCTAGATGAGCTAACAGTTTCTTTGAAAAGTAGAAGAGATACTACACCAGGGTTGGATAACATACCTTACATATTAATTAAAAAATTACATTTGAATGCACAAATCATTTTGCTCAATATATATAATAGGTTATGGAAAGAACTTTTAATTCCTGAATCCTGGAAAACTCAATGTGTCATTCCAATTTTAAAGCCAAGCAAACCCATTAATATTAGTACTTCATATAGACCTATTTCACTATCATCTTGTTTGGGTAAACTTTTTGAGAACATGTTAAAGCTGCGATTAGATTTTTTTGTTGAATCAAATAAGATAATACCTCATGTACAGTCTGGCTTTAGAAAAGGTAAAAGCTGCTCTGAAAGCTTTGTATCATTAATAGCTGATATAAAAAATGTTAAGCTAAGTCATTCCAATATGATTTGTGTATTTTTAGATGTGAAAGGTGCTTTTGATAATGTTAACATTGAGGAACTTATTCAAGTGCTTTATGATATCAGCATACCTAGTAATATTTTACAATGGATTTACTCTTTTCTTAGCAATAGGACTGTCTTTGTTAAATATAATAATCAGTTACATGGACCCGAGTCTGTAAATAAAGGTACCATGCAAGGAGCAACTCTATCACCCCTGTTGTATAATTTGTATACTTCAGAAATACTTAAATATGTAGATACATCTAATATTAATATTTTACAGTTTGCTGATGACTTACTTTTGTATAGCATTGATCAAAACATAGAAAAAGCAGTTGATAATATAAATGCTGCTCTAATTCAATTATATGGCTATTATCACAATAAACTCAAATTGGATATTACTCCAGAAAAAAGTGCTGTTCTGATTTTCAGCAGAAATTGTACTATTCATACAAATGTTAAAATTTGTTACAATAATGTTCAGATCCCTATAGTAATGCAACACAAATTTCTTGGAGTTATCATTGATAATAAGTTAAAATTTGATGAACACATCAAGCACATTAGTAAAAATGCATTAAAAGGTATTAATATATTGAGACATCTGGCAGGAACTTTTTGGGGATCTGATCCCAAAACTATGAGCATGCTCTACAAAAGTATAGTGAGAAGTCACTTTGATTACAGCAGTTTAGCATATATGAATGCCAGTGCACCTCTGCCTACCCCTTCGGGGAATACAGGCGTGATGATGATGATGATGGGTTTAAGACTTATCTGTGGAGCAATGCGCTCCACCCCCATTAATTCAATGGAAATTGAAACTTGCATACCTCCTCTGGCGTTACGCAGGTTACAGTTGGCTGAGAGATTTTATCTAAAGGTTCTCTCATTGAATAGCAGTCCTCTGCATTCTAAATTTATTTTACATCCAGAAGTCTCTCACTCAATTCCATCTAGTGTCTCTGCTTCTTCAATTATAAATGGAACATTGCCTGAAATGTTAACCATATCCACATATGTTAAAAACATTACAGAAAATATCAAAAGGCATGATATTTGGCCATTATACCTTTGTTCATACCCAGGATTAATTCATAGTTCAAGCCTATTCTATTTAGATAGTGTACATAATAAAATTGAATTTTTACAATTTAGAGAGAACAAAAGCAATTTTCATTTTATTTACACAGATGGTTCTAAAACTAATGAACAAGTTACAGTGGCATACTATGATCCACAGATTAATCATAGCATATGTATAAAGATAAACCCGTTATGTAGTATTTTCACAGCTGAAAGCTATGCCATCTACTGTGCATTAGTCCATGTAAATAATAATGTAAATAATGTACAAAATGTTTTAATAGTATCTGATTCTAAGAGTGTTCTTTCTGCTTTGTCAAATGTGAATATTTCTTTTAAGGTAAATTATCTAATTTTTAATATAAGACATATGTTAAGGCAGCTATTTGTTAAGGGTATAAATGTTGAATTTTTATGGGTCCCTTCACACAGTGACATTGATGGAAACGAAATTGTAGATAAAGTAACTCATATGGAGCACAATGAAGATCATACGGAAATATTAAAAGTGCCATTTACCGATTACTACAGCTACTTTAAGGTTACGAATAAGCATATATGGAAACAATGCTGGGACATTACCCTAAAGACAAAAGGCGGATGGTATGTGGGGATCCAAGCAGAGATTCCAATATCACCATGGTACAGCAAATTCAACTACACAGATAGGAAGTTCATCACAACAATAACCCGTATGAGATTAGGACATTGTTCCACACCTGCCCACTTGAATAGACTAAACATAATAAACAATAGCCGCTGTTCCCACTGCACGCAAGACAACGCTAATTTGGATCACATAATTTTAAAATGTCCTGCCTTCAACATTCAACGGTTGATTTTAATAAGTTCAATTTGTGACATTAATGACAGTGACAGTGATGGAAGTGTTCCCCGCCGTGTTCAGGACATATTGGCAAATGCTGACTATTATATCCCATTATATAAGTTTATTTGTAATACTATCGAGAAAATATGATATCTATATTTTGTTTTACAGTAGGTCTATTACTATTATAATTTGTAAACTAAACTGTACTTGTTGAAAATGTTTTGTATATATATATATATAATGTATCCGACTGAAGGACTCGCATCCATGGTCATGAATAAAGATTTAAAAAAAAAAAAAAATGAGGGTTGTTCTACATCATAAAAGTTAAAACATTCTACATTTAAAAAACAACATTGGACCTATGGAGGGTAGTTACCTCCATCCATAGTATGAATCAATTATACATAAATCCCTAAATCCTTATTTGAAAAAAGCAACCATGGAGTTTCTTGCCCATTCTTCTCCATAGGAAATGCATTCCGAATGGGTGGTAGAGCTACTATTTTTACTATTTATTGACGATTCATAAGTGCCTGTATTGGTTTATATGAATAAAAAATATTCTGATTCTGATTCATTTACATGACCAAAATGGAAATAATCGACAGGTATTGAAACAGTATTGAATACGAAATATTTTTTTTTTTTTTTTTTTTTTGTGTTTCATATCTGCAATCAGTCCTTGGACTATAAGCGGATAGGTGGTGTGAAAGTTGGCGTGATGAGTGAGCCCTCCATTGAGAACTACTCTTGTTTATGAGGGTTCTACTCCCTCTCGTGTAGCTGTAGAACAACCTGCCTCTTTAGGCGTCTGGGATGGTTTTGGCTTTTTAGCTGGGCTGCCAATTGGTTCGGGTGTAAGCCAAGCCGTTGTTGGTATGTATGTGAGGAAGCTCTAATTTCTTCCTTCACTGTGGTCATTTGAAGGTTGGCATGGATTTCACTATTTGTAATGAACCAAGGAACGTTGGATATGGTGCGCAACATGATATTTTGTGACCTCTGTATTATGGAGATATTTGAGTTGCTGGCGCTTCCCCATAGTTGTATTCCATACATCCACACTGGTTTTAGAAGCATTTTATAGATTAGGAGCTTATTGTCTGTTGACAGTTTGCTGTTACGTCCTAGCAGCCAGAGCATGGTTTTATATTTCATGTTAAGCTCGTCTCTTTTGGATTTAACATGATTTTTCCAGGTCAGTCTTCGGTCCAAATGGAGGCCGAGGTATGTGATTCTGTCAGAGTGGGAAATAATTTATTTGGATAAGAATTCATACGAAGGCATGCATAACACGGTCTGATTTTGATCGGCATTTCTGTCAACTTTTAAAATGTAAAAAAGTAGTTATAGTGACCAAACTACAAAAGTTGGACGTATGGTCTCGCGGACTTTTTTGTAGATATTGATGTGTTCTATAATATTGTTGTCATGTCATTTTTTTGTTCTATCATCAATACTTTCCGCAGCGTATGCGATAAAATACATTTTACGGCTAAATTTTTTACACCTTGGGTTGGTTTTAGTAAAGATTTCTAAGGATCTCTATTTTTTTCTAGTAATAAATATAGCCTATGCTACTCAATGATAATGTAGCTTTCTCACGGTAAAAGAATTTTTGAAATCGGTCCAGTAGTTTTTAAGTTTATTCGTAACATACAAAAATACAAATCTTTCCTCTTTATAATATTAGTATAAATACCATTATCTATAAAAATGGCAAAAAAAATCACGTCTGTTGTATGGGAGCCCCCTTAAATATTCATTATATTCTGTTTTTTAGTATTTGTTGTTATAGCGGCAACAGAAATACATCATCTGTGAAAATTTCAACTCTCTGGCTATCACGCTTCATGAGATACAGCCTGGTGACAGACGGACGGACGGACGGACAGCGAAGTCTCAGTAATAGGGTTCCCGTTTTACCATTTGGGTACGGAACCTTAAAAATTGTCTCATCAAGTTATCTGATGGGTGAAGGTCGATCTCCCACGTTTCCTCTACTAACAGAAAAAATAAACCAAAGTGAACTTCTTAATATAGCAAAACACAAATTTAACTTCAAAACAAAATCATTATAAAATTTTCTAATAAAATTAGATATTATGATATGACTTCATCCGTAATTAGCAGGTAATATTATTAAGTAATATCAAATTAATTGAATGCACTTTCAAATGAAAAATTCTTCTTTTACAAAATTAGAATAAAATGAGAAATGGCTTTGCACCGTGTATTTTGCCAGTGTCTAAATACTAACAATAAAAAAAAAAACTATCAGTCAGAGAGCCGTCATATTTCTATCAATGTCAATTAAATTGTTTATTGCGAGCGATCTCGACAAAAGTTGCAAATTGTTATAATAATTCCTATAAATTGCCTTATTTCAACACCTTTACATTATAAACATTAACTTAATAATACTATGAACACATCCAATACTGAATTCCGACATATTTAATTCACAAAACATGAATTTTGCACAAGTTTGTCGAACATGCATGCGATCAGAGACATTAAAACCTATATTTAACGATGAAGATGACCACGAAAAGCTTTCTAAAGCCATCTACATAGCCACAGGTGTCCAGGTAACTAAAAAAACACGTCAATTTGCCTAAAATCTTTGTAATACTAATTTTAAATCAATATCAAACTAATTATGTTAGATAACGTATATCTTAGAAACGGCTTAGGAAAAGCGTAAGCTTCTAGCAATATATCCCGGTCTGGGTGCAACTGGGATCGTCCCCAGTCCATTGTATGGTACCCATAGTACAAGCGTTTTTTTAGCTAGGGACTAATTATTTTGAAGTTAATTCTGTTGCTGTCAAATACTAAGAATATTGCTGTCTCGCTCGTAAATTACTGCTGTGAGAGGGATGGCAATAGTTAGTTGAGTATAGTTTATTTCAACGGATATTAATTACAATGATATTAAAAAGGAATGATACCTAAATGTGCCAAATTACCAATTTTTTTTTATGAATTTGGTCTTCTGCATTTACAATATACATATGTATGCATCATCACGCCTGTATTCCCTGAAGGGGTAGGCAGAGGGGCACTGCAGTACACATATACTTGGACAATGTATTTTGGTCCAAATGTAATAGGGGATGCGCTTACCACTTCGGGGAATACAGGCTCGATGTATATTTAAAATTGTTTTAATTCCTACCAGGTGCATATCAATGATCATTTGCCACAAAACATATGCTTAGAATGCTTAAACAACATTAATAACACGCTGAGATTCAGAAAACAGTGTACAATTGTTGAAACTAGGCTTCTACAAATCAAAGATGGTGTCAAATTAAATTCTTCATTCAATATTCATGAAACTATATCAGTCAAAGATTCGAATCAAGTTAAAGATACTATATTAGATATTGATTATATACCAAAAGAAGATTTTAGTGATGTTTTAAACTTGCAAGGGGATGAAGTGAAACCGATGGTATCTATGTCAGAAACTGATCATTGTGAAAATAATATAAAACTATCCATTACACTAATAGAATCACACCCAAAGGCATTGTATGATGATAATATTGATAGAAGTGATGATGATATTAAAATTGATGTAAATGATATTAACCATGATGATATTAAACCAATCACAACAGAATCCATAGAGAGAGTAAATTTAAAAAATATGTTTAATGAAACGGAAAATTCTATCTGTGATGATGATGAAGATGATACGAAAATAGACTTTGGACAGGTTGGACAGGACTTGGACTTTGAAACAACAAAAAATAATATAACTTTGGATAAAACACACAATGAACTGTCAATATCATTAAGCGATATTAATCTAAAAACAGATGATATAATTAAAAAAACTACCAAAAAAATTAATAGTAAACGGATTTCTACCAAAACGAAGCATAGAGAGACCAATAATGAAACGATAGAAATTGTAGAATTACCGTACAATGTGTTATCTGATGAGAAATGTGGTAAAATAAATCGAGTGGTTTGCAAGATGTGTACAAAGGAGTTGTCGATACGAAGTATTGATTCGCACATGGCCCGATGCCATCCCGGGGCCGACGCGAGGAAGGTCAAGTGTGAGTTGTGCGATAACCACGTTTTGAAGGAGAAATTAAATCGGCATATCGTTATGATGCATGGCAACACATATAAGTGTGGGGTGAGTGAAATAAAATGTCCAGACTAGACGTTTGTCACGAATTCGCTCGCTTGCTCTCTGTCTAATTTCATTCGAGAGAAAGAGACAAAATCAAGATATACTGTGACATAGGACTAGTCTTGGCGTGCATGCTACAACTAAAAAATAACATAAAGGCTATAATTTATGACGATATTGAACAATCTAAGTCTGCGCGGACGAAGTCGCGGGTATAAGCTAGTGTACTATTACTACTGCAGCCCTTTTAACGTCCCACTGCTGGGCACGGGCCTCCCCTCAATGCGAGGGGGATTCAGGCCATAGTCCACCACGCTGGCCCAGTGCGGGTTGGCAGACTTCACACATCTATCGAAAACTAGTCAAGTTCCCTCAGATTTGCAGGTTTCCTCACGATGTTTCATAGCAAGTGATAATCTCGGATGAAAATGAGATTCGCACATAAATCCCAGAGGTGCGAGCCGGGGTTTGAACCTGCACACTTCGATTGCAAGGCGTACTATTACATATTAATATTACAGTATTGCAAATCGGAGTTCAATGATCGCTCGCTGTTATTGGAACACGTTCAGACATGTACGGCGAAGAAAAGAAAAGCTAGCAAAGCTGTAAGTATATTTGTAAGAAGTTATGTGATTTGTCAGAATTAGTCAGTTTGTCAGAAGTTAGTTCATTTGTTAGCAGTTGAGCTATTTGTCAGAAACTGTCAAATCTCTCCGATGTTAGGCGATTGAACAGAATTTAGGCAATTCGTCAGAGTTAGACCGTTTGTCAGAAGTTACTTCATTTGTTAGCAGTTGAGCTATTTGTCAGAAACTGTCAAATCTCTCCGATGTTAGGCGATTGAACAGAATTTAGGCAATTCGCCAGAGTTAGACCGTTTGTCAGAAATTACTTCATTTGTTAGCAGTTGAACTATTTGTCAGTAACTCTCCAATCTCTCTGATTTTAGGCGATTGAACAGAATTTAGGCAATTCGTCAGAGTTAGACCGTTTGTCAGAAATTACTTCATTTGTTAGCAGTTGAACTATTTGTCAGAAACTCTCCAATCTCTCTGATGTTAGGCGATTGAACAGAATTTAGGCAATTCGTCAGTTAGTCCGTTTGTCAGAAGTTACTTCATTTGTTAGCAGTTGAGCTATTTGTCAGAAACTGTCAAATCTCTCTGATGTTAGGCGATTGAACAGAATTTAGGCAATTCGTCAGAGTTAGTCCGTTTGTCAGAAGTTACTTCATTCGTTAGCAGTTGAGCTATTTGTCAGAAACTGTCAAATCTCTCTGATGTTAGGCGATTGAACAGAATTTAGGCAATTCGTCAGAGTTAGTCCGTTTGTCAGAAGTTACTTCATTTGTTAGCAGTTGAGCTATTTGTCAGAAACTGTCAAATCTCTCTGATGTTAGGCGATTGAACAGAATTTAGGCAATTCGTCAGAGTTAGTCCGTTTGTCAGAAGTTACTTCATTTGTTAGCAGTTGAGCTATTTGTTAGAAACTGTCAAATCTCTCTGATCTTAGGCGATAGAACAGAATTTAGGCAATTCGTCAGAGTTAGTCCGTTTGTCAGAAGTTACTTCATTTGTTAGCAGTTGAGCTATTTGTCAGAAACAATCAAATTTCTCTAATGTTCGGCGATTGAACAGAATTTAGGCAATTCGTCAGAATTAGTCGTTTGTCAGAAGTTATTGCATTTGTCATAATATCCCATTCAGACTATTATATAACAGCACATACAATATTAACACATAATTATGTAAACACTGATTTTATAAACATTAAATTGATCTACAATTAATCGCGTCGTCCATGTCTTGCCTCGTATGTCTCAAGCGGGTTTCAGACTACGCTATACTATTGTGCTATATAGTATAGCAAAGAAGGGTGCTATATAGTATAGCATAGTATGGCGTTCACATTACGCGATATTATCGCAAGCATTTATAGTATATAGCAAACTCAGTTGACGGGACGGCCGGGGGTGAGGGAGGAAGAAAAGGGCGCTTCGCGATATAGCATAGCATGAACTCAGCGCATCGCACCAATTTATAGCGTATAGTAAGCCAATAATATATAGTACAGTACAGTGTGAACGTGTCCATAACAATGTATGGTGCGTGATATTGTTGTGCTATACTATATGCTATTATATTATAGCGTAGTCTGAAACCCGCTTGAGGCGAGTCGGCAATAGTTTTAGCGGTACTTCAGGGTCGGGAGATGACGCAGTGTGACGTGTGCGCACAGAAGATGCAGAAGGCCAGCCTCCGGATGCATAAGGCCACCAAACACGCTGGCCTCAGGCCTGTCTGCGAGGTAATGACTTAACAATACTGGAGTAAGTAGTGGTAGCCTAGTTTGTGCAAGTTCGAATCACGCGCACCTCTGAAATGTTGACATGCGAATATCATTTTCAATAATGGTTACTATTTGCTGAACTGTGAAGGATATCATCGTAAGGAAACCTGTACTATACAAGGACGTGTGAAGTTCACCAATCCGCACTGGGTCAGCGTGGTTGAGCTATGGATGGCTTGGGGTTATAGTCCAAAATCTCCCTCGTATTCTATTTTATTCCAAGTCCTTATGTAATTCTATTGAGGGTTCGTTTTCCATCAGCGGTAAATTACTAAAATTACCTTCACACTTTGACCTGGCCTAGGTGTAACTGGGGCCCATAGTACAAGCGTTGCTTACTTTGGGATCATACGATGAGTATGTGTTGTCTGGCGATATTTATTTGTGTACAAATACACAGCACTGTGGCGGGTCGTTTGGCAACAAGCTGCGTTTGGACGAGCATCGTCGGGCCAAGCATGGCTATGACAAGTTCCACTGCACTCGCTGCCAGTTCACCAGCGCCTCCAGCGCCGCCATGCAGGTATAAACACCTTTACAGCGTTCAATCGAAACTCTAGACTCGTCTCTATTAACCAATTAAGTTTAAACTGTTTTCTATATCGTTAAATAGATATACAGGCTGTTTCAGAAGTCCGATATAATACTTTGACTTCTGCATCAGTATCGGGTATACAACTGAGTGGTATAAAAATTTGATCGAAATTAGACCATGTTTTTCCAACTTTTTTTTCGTAGTCAATTTCTATAACTCTATAAATCTCTATAATATCTCGAGTCCTATGTAAAATTTGCATGTTCTGTTTTGTGAATATTGGTAGTCGCCCCTCATAAGTTTAGTTTACACTGCTGAATAAGGTTATGGATGTACCCAAAGGCCAGAACACGATACCTGTGTCAAAAATTTAAAGGTCTATAACTCAGAAACTATGATGGTTAGGTATCAACTGTCTATGAGGCAACAACTGTGTGAATTTGTATTTTTATTTGAATTTGTTGTTGCTATTAATTACTTGACAGCAGAGCAGATGTAGTCATTCCTCATCTAATTTTAAATAAATTTCATTCTATACGAAAAAAAAACAAGATTATTTCAATTTGAATATCAATAAAGGTTCCTGTTTTACAAGCTTTATATTAACTTGCAATGTATGTCCGGGTGGAATCTTGCAACTGAATTTTAAATCAGTTATATTTAACCGATTGAGCTGAAATTTGGTATACACGCATATTATGGATGACAATGCATGCTTAGCTATGTGACGTCATTCTAATTCAAATATGGCGGATCATCCAAGATGGCGGAATAGTTATTTATTCTGCACTACCACAGTATGGGTAACAAATGAAAGAGCTTGCTGATGAGAACACAAAAAATAAGGGCTATTAAATAAAAGCTTGTTTTTAAAAAGTTTTTTACACCATTAATTTTGTTATGTCCTTTCGTGGGATGCACCATTAGAACCACGAGCGTAGGCATCGCGGCGAGAAACCGTTCGTGTGCGAGACGTGCGACGCTAAATTCCACGCCGCGTACCTGCTCGCACAACACCGCCACTCGCACCGCACCGAGAGGAACGTCAAAGTAAGGAAATAAGTCAAAGTCAAATAATTTATCCATATCTCCAGAGTGTTTCAGAAGTCCAAAATAATACTTTGGATTTGAATCCTGCTATTAATAATAATAATAGCAGTGGTAGCCGAGTGGTCAAACGCACGCTTTGCAATCAAAGTGCGCAGGTTCTATCCCCGGCTCGCACCTCTGGGTTCCATGTGCGAATCTCATTTTCATCTGAGATTATCACTTGCTAAGAAACGGTGACGGAAAACATCGTGAGGAAACCTGTGTGCCCGGTATAATGGCAATTGGCTTGCCCCCTATTACATTGGGACCAAAATACATCGGCGAAGTGTGGGCGCACTGCAGTGCACCTCTGCCTACCCCTTCGGGGAATACAGGCGTGATGATGATGATGATGTATGTATAATCCTAAAAAAAAATTATGAAAATCCGACCATGACTTTCCAACTTTTTTTTCGTCGTCAATTTCTGTGACTAATATCTCGAGTCCTATGCAAAATTTGCGTGTTCTGTTTCGTGAATATTGGTAGTCGCCTCTCATAAGTGTAGTTTACACTGCTGAATAGGGTTATGGATATATCCAAATGCCTGAAAATTATACCTGTGACAAATATTCTATGGTCTATAACTCATTAACTATGATGTTTAGGTATAAACTGTCTTCACTAAGCATCCACATATGAGCTACCGTATTCTTCCCGGACTTCTGATACACCCTGTATATCTATACTTATATTATAAAGAGGAAAGATTTTTATTTTTGTATGTAACGAATTAACTTAAAAACTACTGGACCGATTTCAAAAAGCTGTCTTTATCTGTCTAAAGTATAACTTTCATTGTCTACGATCTACGACACACTTATCTGTGTCTACAAAGCACCTAGAGTACCTACCTCATTGTGTCTACTTTAAACCTTTCTCCGTCTTTGACATAACTTATTCTGTCTACAATAATTTATCTTTCTGTGTGTATCATATGCCTTTCTTCTATTGTCTTTGTCTCTTACATTCCAGTGTGACCTTTGCCCGGCGTCGTTTAAAGCGAATAACAGTCTACACATGCATCGGCTGGCGTGTCACGGAGCGCGCATGTTCACGTGCGGGCTGTGCGCGCGCGCGTACCGCTGCCGGCATTACGCGCTGCGGCATCTCCGCCTCGTGCACCGACACGCTGCCGGCGGGGACGCTCCACCGCTGCTCATCTTGCCTCATGACGTCACGTAGACACTTGTCTACGACATTGTCTATTTGCCCAATGACTTAAAAACAAGTGTCTATGTGCCCAATTATGTGTAGACAAGTGGCTATGTGCCCAATTATGTGTAGACAAGTGTTTATGTGCCCAATGATGTCATGTAGACAAATGTCTATGTGCCCGATGATGTGTAGACAAGTGTCTATGTGCCCAATTAATTTGCGTATTATATACGTGTGCTACTTAAGCCAACGCGCTTGTATAGATTATTTAAATAAATGGTTTAGTTATTATTGTGTTTTTTATTTTAAATTAACTGAATTTATTGCAAGTGTAGTATTTTGGGGTTCAAATTAATAAAAACGAAAGGGTAATACAATCACAAGGCACAATGTCTCAGATTTGGGTTGCTTACAGCAAGTGTAAATTTCTCAAGAATTTTAGAACACTGTTTTCTTATAAAAACCGATTATTTAAAGTTTTTTTTAGTACAATGAACATTGACTTAAAATTTGTTAATCAACGAGAAATCATTAAGTATCCATCTTTAAACAGTGATCACCAGGTTTTATTTCCAATGTGTATTTATTGAATTTGTCCTTGATATTAAGTATTCGACATTAGTATAAATATCCATTAAAAATTTCATGATTTCACTCATTTCTTAAAAAATGAACTATAATATGGATTAGAAGGCTACCACAGCAGTGGTAGCCTCGCGGGCAAGAACGCCCGCCTTGAACGTAAGGGGTGCAAGTTCAAATCCCAGGCCCGCACCTCTGAGATAATTTTCATGTGCGAATATCATTTTCAACAATGATTACCACTTGCTGAACGGTGAAGGTAAACATCGTGAGGAAACCTGCACGTCTATAGCTTTCTATAGCGTGTGAAGTTCACCAACCCGCACTGGGCCAGCGTCGTGGACTATGGCCCAAATCTCCCTCGTATTGAGGGGGAATGTGCCCGGTATAATGGCAATAGGCTCGCTCCCTATTACGTTGGGACCAAAATACATCGGCGAACTGTGGGCGCACTGTACTGCACCTCTGCCTACCCCTTCGGGGAATACAGGCGTGATGATGTATAATATGGATTAGAACATGGAGTATCTAGAGTACCCATAACGATTACATTCTTCGTATAGCTCTGCGGCGATTGTTCCGCAATTTTTGTTATACGGCAACAATATGGGAAAACAACAATGTAGGAGTCAGATAAACCAGAAAAAAAAATCCGTAGCGCGGGCTTGAAATGCCATCTCCGTTATAATATCTCCATGGATTAGAAGGCTATAAGCCTACTTATAATAACAACAAAACCTTTTCTACTACTAAATACTGGCTACTAAAGCTATAGAAACGTTTCCATGACAACGCAACCGAAACAAATGAATATTTTGTAAACAGCAGAGAAGTAAACAGTCTTTTGACTTTTGGAACGCTCATATTGCGATCACGAATTCCTGTTAAGAATTTCAGATATTAAAAATGTCTAATTTAAGCGGATATGATGGAGAAGCAGTTGGATTCGATTCAATAACACTGAGTAAACGCACCGAGGCTGATTCGTCAACGCAAACATCGGAGTTTAACGAGTTGGACATCGCGTCGCAAACTAATCTGCACAAAGAATGCGGCTCAGTCGCCACCCCCGAAGACTTAAACGCCCAAGACGACGTCCTCAAGGAATACCCGCCACCCGGTCTCAACGAATTCCTCAGGAAAGTCGTCCCGACGGTTTTGGAACAGCTGGACCAGGACCAAGAACTGATAGACAACTCATCTGACTCTGAAGACGAGGAAATGATATCAGCAAAGTTGATTCAGGAAATAAAGTTGACTGATTTACCTTTCAGCGGGGGAGGCGACGAGTCCCGTTGCGTGCTGGACTTATCCTGGAGCACTTCTGGTAACTCTTTAGCTGTCTCCATGGGGAAGAATCAGCACGAGAACTGGTGTACCGATGATGGACTCATCCGAATTTTTACTGTTAAACGCACATCAGGAGATACCTTGATTCGGAGCTTGGATGTCACTGAGAAGAGTTGTATCTCCGTTATAAGATACCATCCCTCGTTATCAGCTTTGTTAGCATACGGTACCACCAGTGGTGACGTGGTTTTATGTAATCTGAGTAATTTAAACGCTGTTTTATTGACGTCGCCGTCTGGGACGCACGGCTCGAAACGCGTAAGCTCTCTTTTCTGGGCAAACTCTTCATTGGCAAACAGCTTTTTGACGATGCATATAATAAATACAGGAAAGCGTAGGGGAGCTTCAGATCAGGTATTAATATCAGCAGGCAGCGACGGGACAGTCTGCGTGTGGCAAGTCAACGCTAACCTTAAGATCTTTGAGAATATCGTCACGTATTTGGTAAATGGTTCTCGTAAACTGGCTGCCTTGGATATAACTTGTTTTGATTTTATCAAGACGTGTCCGCTAAGACCTAGCGATCAGAAGGTCCCGGATGATGTGTTCGTCGTTGGAACGAAGAGTGGCGAGCTTCTTCTGTGTAAAACAAAGTCGTATCAGCCTATAATTGATAGTAAAATGGTGGATCCCGTGTATGAGGTGTTCGACGGGCACAAGGCTTGCGTTTTAAACATTTCGTTTAGCTTCCAAAAGCCGGGAGTTTTCGTCTCTGCGTCAATTGATTCGGAATTAAGAGTGTACGACATCAATCAGACCACTCCGTTAAAGGTACATGTTTCTTATTTATAGGGTGTAGCAGAAGTCTGAAATATGATTTTAGTTATACTGTAGCACTGTCGAGACGCACGCGCACCATTTATGCGAATACAAAAAACTAAGGAAATGACACTGAGAGCGCGAGCGAATTTTGATGCGTGGTCGTATTGCTTTCACTACTGAAATTCAAACCTTATACAGAGTAGATACTTGCGACTTACTTACTTACTTACTACTTACTACCTGCGACTTCGTCTGCGCAGACTTCGCTTATTCAATATAGTTATAAATTATAGCCTATGTTCTTCTGATGTATAAATAATAGTACTTTATAGTTTCATCTAAATCCATTCAGTAGATTTTACGTGAAAGAGTAACAACATCCATCCATCTAGGTATGCTCACAAACTTTTACATCCTAATACTACTACTACTACGGCCCTTTTTAACGTTTTAACTGCTGGGCACGGGCCTTCCCTCAATGCGAGGGGGATTCAGGCCATAGTCCACCACGCTGGCCCAGTGCGGGTTGGTGAACGCCTTTCTATAGACGTGCAGGTACCTCACGATGTTTTCCTTCACCGTTTCTTAGCAAGTGATAATCTCGGATGAAAATGAGATTCGCACATGAAACCCAGAGGTGCGAGCCGGGGTTTGAACCTGCGCACTTTGAATGCAAAGCGTGCGTTCGACCACTCGGCTACCACTGCTTTTACATCCTATCCGACTAATATTAAAAAGGTGAAAGGTTGTGCGGATGTTTGTTACTCTTTCCCGCAAAAACTACTGAACAGATTTTGATGAAACTTTACAGTATTATTGTTTATACGCCAGAATAACATATGGGCTATAATTTATAATTATATTGAATAATCGAAATCTGCGTAGACGAAGTTGCGGGTAGAAGCTAGTTTATAATATTTGTAGGATACAATAATAATTGCTACAGGATTAAGATTCGGTATTGATACCTAGAGGCTTTATTTGACTTGAAATACGACATCCAGGTTCTATGTGTGGACGCGGCCATCTCATGCGTGTCTTGGCTACCGAACAACCCAGGTGTGGCTGTTCTGGGGCTGGCGCGGCCCGAGGGTCATCAGCTGAAGGTCTATAACATGTCCAGCGGCCGCGAGGTGCCCGTGGACGGATTCGGTAGCACTGGGAACTGCGTCACAGCAGTCTCCATCAACCAAAGCGGGTGAGAACTGTTCTTCTTCCTATACTGTCGCCAGATTTCTTAAAGGCCGTTTAGTGATAGTTATGTATACTACATGAAAGCCAAATATTTTCTCCATCGGCCAGTCTTCGTTTTATTTTTCTATCATTATAGTTATCGAGATAAGTGGAGACAACTCTATGCCTTCACGATTTCTAAACACATCACTTTCTGAATGTTATCTTGTCTCTTAAAATTGGGTACACTCACATAAAGAGATTCTTAGCATTTTGAAAACGAAACGTTTTATCTACAAGCCAGTCTTGGTCTCATTGTTCTAACATTGATAGTTTTTGAGATAAATGGAAACAAGTCTGGGTGTCTTTATATTTTGAAAATGATAAATAGTAAGGATTGTGAGTAATACATTCTCAGGAGCAGCAACGCCATGAGAGCAGGCAGCATTTTTGCCTCAATACTAGAGAATAATTATACTCATGCAGTATAATATTACATAAAAATTTTGGCATTACGCTTAGGAAGCTAGTATAGTAAGGTGCGCCTACTCCCATGTGGACTAATAATATATCTTCTTTTCTAATACAATATTAGAGAAAGGGACCCACCACTCACCCTCGGAATTGTTTAGAATCCCAAATTATAAATCAAATAAATTTGATCGATAATAGAGGAAACCAACAAGACCGAACCCCCATTTCAGTCGAGAGTCAGTATGTCATAAGTCATGGGCCCTTACTATGAGCAATCCTCCGCAGAACAATCGAATCTAAAAAAAATAATTCGACACGTGTTTCGCCTCTCAACGAGGCATCCTCAGGACGGTTGGGCTGCGACTGAGACACGTGTCGAATTATTTTTTAGATTCGATTGTTCTGCGGAGCATTGCTCATAGTAAGGGCCCATGACTTATGACATACTGACTCTCGACTGAAATGGGAGTTCGGTCTTGTTGGTTTCCTCTATTATCGATCAAATTTATTTGATTTATAATTTGGGATTCTATACAATTCCGAGGGTGAGTGGTGGGTCCCTTTCTCTAATATTGTATTAACAATGGATTTCCGCAATATTACGCCTGATTCCATCAATTATATCTTCTTTTCGTTTCCCGTAGAGTATGTCGCGTCGCGGCCGGAGACTCTGACAGTAATATTCGCGTGTGGGAGCTACCTTCGCGTCGAATCCGACTCACTCCTGACGACTTCGAGTTTTAGTTTGTTACTTATTGCTGGACGACTGTAAAGCGGGTTTCAGACTACGCTATAATATAATAGCAAATAGTATATAGCTCATAGCACAACAATATCGCGCCCCATACATTGTTATGGACACGTTCACACTGTACTGTACTATATATTATTGGCTTTGTATGGTGCGCGATATTGTTGTGCTATACAGATCGTATCAGAAGTCCGAAATAATACTTGGGGGCCATATAGGACAGATGATAAGCAATCAACACGTTCAAGCAAAATATACGTAACTAATTTAGTTTCTGAGCAATTTGTGTCCAAAGTTGGTGTCAAAACTTACGCACCGCGACCCTAAAAATCAGCTGATGAGGCGAATGAACTCGCTTTAAAATGATGAGGGAGTGATAGATATGACACAAGGTTTTTACCTACGAGCATAGTTCAATACAGAAATAAAAATCGGCCACTGTAGTTACCTAACTATGACAAAAAATCATACTTCATTTAAATCGATGTAAAGTAAAACTTCTACACAAGCAAATAATCCATTTTCGTTTTAGTTTTCGTGAACGGATTTTTTTTTAAACTGAAACATAGTGAGAGTTGATTAAAAGAAAAAAAATATTATTTTATTATTATTATTTGTCTTTATCATAATCACTACAATTCTCAGAATACAAGTAGGTACCTAATGATGTAGACAATTATTAGAATTGGTCTGGCATATCTGAAAGACTTTAATCTTTGATTACTCTAATAATCATGGCCGCGAATATGTCAATGTAGTGAACATTAGCGGGCGGAGATATCACACACAAGGACAATTTACGTCCAATGACAAATCATCGGCCATATTGCATAAACGGTGATTGGCCCAGCGTTGCAGCGCGGTAAAACACTGTGCCTTCGTGCAATGTCGGAGCGGTCCTTTGATATTTTTATTTAATAATAATAACGTAAATCAAAATATTTAGTTCCTTGCAATCCGTCAAGGCGTTAACATGTGTTACGAAAAATGTCTCGTTCTCCGCGTAATAGTGAAGTGTTTTCAAACTCGGAAAACTATGAGATGGTTTTGTGCATTGGTGCGACTAAAGGGAATACCGGTAAAAGTTTTGTGATTTCTTTTGTCTTCTAAAAAACGTGAAAGTAATATTTACTCAAGTGTGCAGGTGGGTAGGTACCTACCTAGCTCTTTGTGATATGTGAGAAGTGAATAAATTCCAATTAAACCCATGGATTGATACACTGCACACATGGCCACGGGTAAATACTTACCTACTATTATTATCTTTATAGCAGTTTTTACTCGGACGATTGGGTCCTTTAATTAAGTAAGTGGTTACCCAGATACCTACTTACTATTACAATTAGTGAAGAAAATCTGTTAAACGAAAACTTACGTACCTACCTACCAACTAAAAACTTCGATAAGGTCGCTAGTCGCTACCCAGATACCTACTTACTATTACAATTAGTGAAGAAAATCTGTTAAATGAAAACTTACGTACCTACCTACCAACTAAAAACTTCGATAAGGTCGCTAGTCGCTACCCAGATACCTACTTACTATTACAATTAGTGAAGAAAATCTGTTAAACGAAAACTTACGTACCTACCTACCAACTAAAAACTTCGATAAGGTCGCTAGTCGCTACCCAGATACCTACTTACTATTACAATTAGTGAAGAAAATCTGTTAAATGAAAA
Source organism: Ptilodon capucinus (assembly GCA_914767695.1). Lineage (NCBI taxonomy): Eukaryota > Metazoa > Arthropoda > Insecta > Lepidoptera > Notodontidae > Ptilodon > Ptilodon capucinus. The sequence goes on from OU611837.1 coordinate 5,211,911, forward strand.
CTTACGTAGGTACCTTCTAATTTACAATTTTAATAACCTTACCAACCAACCTACTTCTTAAGAACGTAGTTATGTAATTAGGTAGATACCTAGACACCTGTTGTAAAAAGAAGTCATACATCTTATTCATTAGTACCTAAATAGTGTTTGTAAGGTAGGTAGGCCGTCTGGGATCCTAGATAGATACCTACACACCAACCCAAGTTTCAATAGCACAAACCCCCTACGGTAAAGCTGCCGCTCACGGCCAACAGCGTAGTCATTATCAAAAATAAAACAGCTACCAGGTTCATTTTGATAGAAAGCTACCAACCAAACCACAAAAGATTTAATAATGTTTACTATTTAGCAACAAAAAATAAAATGTATGAATGCGTTTTACAAAAGGTGTCTCGATACCTACCTAATTACATAATTACCTTCATTAAAGGAAGCTTGGTTCTCGGCGGTTTAATTTTACAGTAATTTCATTACCAATGTTTTGGTCATTCTCATACCTACCTAAGAATATCAAAATTACTGTCAATTACAATGACCGACGAGTGCGAAAGAGAGGCGCAAGTGCGAAAGAGACCGCTTGGGCGAGTTTGCAACGGGCGACCGACACAATCAAAGCCGCTCAAAGACACCGCGCCGCCGCGCGCCGGCCGGCCGCGTGCCGCCGCCGCTTCACCCCTGTACCCCACCCCCGCGCGGCTCGTGTGTTAGAGTACTAGTACCCGCTGTGGGCGGGGTTTGTCACAATGGGTGTGAAGCATTGACCTTTAAATAAACAGCTGGTCCACGTTTTGCGAAGGGCCGACCGAAAATTGTTTAAAAAATGAATTTCCTAGATTTGTATGAAAGAATAAAGTTAAGAATTTTAACTTAAAGTCTGGGCCATATAGCTCCACTCCTTATAGCGATATACAGGTTCAATTATTATTTCGGACTTCTGATACACCCTGTATATGCATATTCATTTATTTTGGTAAATACTAATTTACAATTCATTTATATCAAATCAGAATACAGTTAAAGTTCATTAATGATGTCAAACTAGAAAAGTAGATGAGTATTAAGTTCAAGTCAAATAATGTCAAAAACGCCATGACATCTACATAAATTATGTCAAATTAAAATTATATAATGTCAACTTAAATTAGTAATGTCAAAACACAATACACTAAACACCATGTCAGTTACTCTTTAAAAGTCAAAGATTCGTCAAAACTGTAGAAAGTTTGGTCAACAAGCCACCGTTTCAATCGAGACTTAAAACAAGATAAATTTTGAGCGGCGATTATATTTTTTGGCAACTTGTTATATATACTGTGGGACACCTTACATGCGTAAGCTTGGACGACTTCGTGAGCGATCGTTTTATTGCTGTGAGCTTGTTCGCGTTTATATTATAGCGTAGTCTGAAAGCCGCTTTAGGTGTAGTAGTTAGAGTAACCCGCTGCACCAGTAGGCGTAGCATAAGCGCGAAGACATAAATTGTATCCACTTTATCTGTCAGATTTGTCGAAAAATAACGTCACACCGAGCCATGTCCAGTGCAAAAATGTCAAGGTGGCGTCATTTTATCGACAAGTCTGACAGTTAGAAGAGATATAGTTATGTCTATACGGTCATGCTAAGCCTACATGTGGTAGCTGGGTCGATTTTCGTCAACGGAAAATATCACACTTTGCTCTGCTGTAAGATTGTAACTTTAATTGCAATCAAATTGTCGTTTGAAATCCGACAAATTGACGGGATTTTTCATAGTAGTTGATTGCAAGATAGTTACGTAATTAGTTAATTACCCAAAATTGTTAGTGTAACTGGGATCGCCCCCAGTCTATACGGTACCCATAGTACAAGCGTTGCTTAGTTTGGGATCATACGACGAGTATGTGTTGTCTGGCGATATTTGTTTATACAATCAAAGTACCAGGAGAGCATACCTGTCGAAGAGGTTGATAGCGTTGATGTGTAACTGGGGTCGTCCCCAGTCCATTGTACGGTACTCATAGTCCAAGCGTTGCTTAGTTTGGGATCATACGACTTGTATGTGTTGATATTCAAATGATTATATTGGTATTAATTCAATATTATAGATAATAGTTTATGATCGAAATGGCATTATATTTGCCGTTAATTTAATTCAGTATTTGTTTGTATTCAACAGAATTGGGATAGATATTAATTTACTTATTTATTATTTCAGCATGTATTTTTGAGTGACCGGTCTTTGCTGGCGTCAGTAGTTATTAGAATTGGGATATCATCTGAATTTTAATTTACGCCTTACAGGATGTATCAGAAGACTGAAATAATACTTTTCCGTTTGCACGAGTAGGTATCGAGTGTGCAACCAAATAGTATAAATACAGCCTGGTGACAGACGGACAGACCGACGGAGTCTTACTAATAGGGTCCCGTTTTACCCTTTAGGGATGGAACTCTATAAATGTACTTGATTTTTGCAGTTTTCTACTGCGAATCTTAAAAAGTTGTCATATTGCGAGTGCTATACGCAATTTTGAAGTTCTGTTTCTGAATACCAGCAGTCGCCCCTCGTAGCTGTAGTGTACACTGTTTAATAGTGTTACGGATGTGTCCTAAGACCTCAACACGATACCTGTGACTAATACTCAAAGGTCTGTAACTCGGAGACTATGATAGTCAGGTATAGTCAGACTTCAATGAGCTTATGTAACTCAAATGTTTCAGACTTCTGATGCACCCTGTATAAACGTGTATCTATTGATATGAATAGCGTTAAACATGTCGTTTGTTGTTAAATAACCTTTAACAATGAATAATGCGGCCAGACAAACATTCCTACTTTAATTATATTTATTTAGACAAATAAAATAATGATTTCCATATTTATTGTATTATTTCCTGATTACCTACTATTTTACATTGGCCATACTTACATGGAAATTCGTTGAACGATTATATCGAGGGTGCATAGCCATTTGGATTAAACAACATTTTTTTACTTTACTGTGCATAGGTACTCATTCGACGCAGTAAAATTCACAGATTCCAAATATGTACTTATATAAATTAATGTTAAAAAAAAACTTATTAAAAACAAGCTTTTATTTAATTGCCCTTAGTTTTCGTGTTCTCCTCAACAAGCCCTTTTATTTGGTACCCATACTGTGGTAGTGTAGAAAAAAGAAATATTCCGCCATCTTGGATGATCCGCCATATTGGAATTAGAATGACGTCACATAGCTAAGCATTTATTGTCATTCAAAGTGTTTACCAAATTTCAGCTCAATCAGTGATTTAAAATTCAGTTGCAAGATTCCACCCGGAGTCATCCGCCATCTTTATCACTGTCATTATCCATTTTTATTTATAATGTGTATTTATTGAATTTGTCCTTGCTATTAATTACTTCACATTGGCGAAATACTCGCGCTAGTCGCAGGTGATGCCATTCCTTATCTTATTCCATTAAATATCATCATTTCGCTCATTTCGTTAAAAAAAAAAAAAGATTCCACCCGGACATACATACGTTGCAAGCTAATATAAAGCTTGCAATAATAAGTCCATATCGTTAAAAAGTGTCGCTTAAGTTAAATAGCCTTTCAACCCTCGATATGGGTTCAGTAATATTTTTAATAGTTTTTACTAAGATTGTTAAGTTTTCCTTAAAATTCGACGCAACACAGCTCTAAAATCAGCTGTTACTTTTTGTACGCGAAATATGCTGGTTACTGGGTGAGGTTGTAAATTAAAGGGGGGAAATTCCCCAATTAGGCTACTTTATAGTAAACGGGGTACAAAGACAAGGGTCAGGTACTATGCGATTCAAATGAGAATACGATCGACTTTGCGCCATATTCTGACGTCATAGCTGTCTATTCTAACCAGTTAGGTAAACAAGGTATTTTTTAAATAAAATTATTTGCAAAGGTTGAGTGGAAAATGCACTCAGTCACACGACGAAACACACTATTAACCACAAAATGGCGACTGGCCAAAAATATTAAAGAAAAGCAAATAAGGACTATTTGCTTTTCTTTAATATTTTTGGCATGGCTTCTGGGCCTTTGCGCCAAAAAGGAAAATAAAAAAGGTTATGGTATGGTTTTAAAAAACGAATTATGACTTTAATTAATTACATATTATAATAAGACAATTTACTACTAAATTAACCTTTTTATTTAAATTTCATGTAAGACTATTATTATTGATATGCAAATAAGTTTTGTGCAAACCATACTTTTCAAGTGACATTTGACAGATAGAGGTTATTGACACTCCTATACTTATTTGAATCGCATAGTAAGTGTCACGCGGAATCAAACAGGTACCAACGAAATCAAAACCATCCGCCATCTTTATCACTGTCATTATCAATTTTTATTTATAATGTGTATTTATTGAATTTGTCCTTGCTATTAATTACTTGACATTGGCGAAATACTCGCGCTAGTCGCAGGTGATGCCATTCCTCATCTTATTCCATTAAATATCATCATTTCGCTCATTTCGTTAAAAAAAAAAAAAAGTGTCACGCGGGTACGGTACCTTTGAGTTGACGGAGGCGCCGTCCTTCGGCGGTGGCTGGGTCATCAGGATGGCTGGCACTAACACAATAGGGAGAGGGCTTCCATGGTCTCTTAGGATCACACACGATTATATGAAATGTCCGCAGATTATGTTCAGGAGCACACGTGAGGCGTCCGATCCGCACGACGGTCAGTCAGTTCCACGTCAGGGGGGAAAGAGACAGGGCAACAAAATATTAGTTTACTCGGGGGTAGATTGATAATAATGTAGGGAAGAGTTTTGCAACATCTACCTACAAGGTGAATTATAAACTAAACACTTTTAAACTTTCTTCTTCTTTTTTACGAAATGAGTGAAATGATGAGTGAATGGATTAAGATGAGGAATGGCTCCACCTGCGTTCAGCGGGGATTTCAGCCAGTGTCAAGTAATTAATAGCAAGGGCAAATTCAATAATTACATACCTACACATCTTCTATACAAATAAATAAATGTTATTGTTAGCGATGCGTTTTAACCTTTTTATAAATATAAATACTGGCTGGTTTAAAAATAAGAAGAGTTATGTTTTGTTTTTTATTTTGTTGTTGTCAAATTAGCCTTGTATGAAAATGGATTAAATATTTTACTTTTAACTTTTTTTACGTGTTTTTATGCGGCGGTGGTGCCCTTTAGTTATTAAACTCTTTAATAAATAAAATTGGAGTGTCTGTTTGTAATATCAAAATAACATCTTTTTAACAAATGCATATGAGAGTATATACGATACCTATAAGAAATTGATGAAAATCTATAAATCTATAGAGGAAATGCAATTTTAAAATTTTTTGTCTGTCTGTCTGTTTGTTCCGGGTAAACTTCCAAACGGCTGTACCGATTTCGACGAGACTTTCACTGGCAGATAGCTAATGTTCCAAGGCGTAACTTACGCTACTTTTATTTTAGAAAAAGCATTTGGTTTCCTACGGGATGAACATAAAACCATTTCTTCCGGGTAATCTACCTAAAGTCCATGCGGGCGAAGTCGCGGGCACTGCTAGTTTTAAATAAAAATGGATGATGACAGTGATAAAGATGTCGGATGAATCTGAACTGTCTTTGATCTAGGGCTAATGCGCTTATTACACTTCACTGAATTTAGTCGTCTTAATTCAGTCGTTACCCCGTGGCCACAGCTGAGAGCGGCGCGACTTGCGGCGCGGCAAGTGGTGAGCGGCGAAAACAAATGGTAGACGACATGGGAAGTATGCCACAGCTACCGGCGACGCGAACTGCGACCGCGGAGAGACACACGCGAACTGCGACCGCGGAGACACACGCGAACTGCGACCGCGGAGACACACGCGAACTGCGACCGCGGAGACACACGCGAACTGCGACCGCGGAGACACACGCGAACTACGACCGCGGAGAGACACACGCGAACTGCGACCGCGGAGACACACGCGAACTGCGACCGCGGAGACACACGCGAACTGCGACCGCGGAGACACACGCGAACTGCGACGCGGAGACACGCGCGAGCCAGTGCGGGTTGGCAGACTTCGCCCATCTATCGAGAACTAGTCAAGTTCCCTAAGACGTGCAGGTTTCCTCACGATGTTTTCCTTCACCGTTTCTTAGCAAGTGATAATCTCGGACAATGAGATTCGCACATGAAACCCAGAGGTGCGAGCCGGGGTTTGAACCTGCGCACTTTGAATGCAAAGCGTGCGTTCGACCACTCGGCTACCACTGCTTCTTCGGCAGTTTATTATTAGGCAATACCGTGTCACTTTTGATAGCGCCATTTTAAAAGTTTTCTAAATACGTCCACCGCTGACGCCGCCGCGGTCGCAACTAGCCGAGCTGTGGCATGCCACCGCCCGTCGCGACGCAGCTCTCGCCGCTCTAGCTGTGGCGGGACCCTTACTGAATGCAAGCTGCTGAATGCGATTACACTTGACTTGATTCTCGCTAGATCGACATAATGTCTAAAAAAAACTTTCAATTGGTCGTGTTTTTTCGTTTTCTTTCGACCGAACATGCCTAGGCATGTCACAGCATACAAATAAATTAATGATGGGACATTTTTTTTTAAATGGTCATCAAATTTGTAACTTCTAAACATTTAACATACTGTACTTAACGAAAGTTTACAGACCTGTTATAGACATTATAAAACAGATTGTAACATGCTTCTTAGCTCTCCACACGTACGTGTTAAAATAAAAGCCGATTTTAAACAATGACTTCATTTAATTTTATAATTATTACAAACTAAAGGAATTCTTATTGACAAAATCAAAATGTACATTTTATTTTTCTGCAAACACACGTAATCCTTTGGAGCAGGCTGTCAGCCACTGAAACAAACATTAATCATTTATTAATTAATACATCACGCTTGCATGTCCCTAAGAGGTCGGCAGAGGTGCACTCATAGAGGACATTAGTGTGATAGAGGCGTGACGATGGTGTGACTGAGATGTGATGGAAATATGATAGAAACATAATAGAGGTGTTATAGAAATGTGATGGAAATATGATAGAAACATAATAGAGACTTTATAGAAATGTGATGAAAACATGATAGATGTTTTATAGAAATGTGATAGATGTTTTATAGAAATGTGATGGAAATATGATAGAGGTTTTATAGAAATGTGATAGATGTTTTATAGAAATGTGATGGAAATATGATAGAAACATAATAGAGACTTTATAGAAATGTGATGAAAACATGATAGATGTTTTATAGAAATGTGATTGAGATTTTATAGAAATGTGATGGAAATATGATAGAGGTTTCATAGAAATGTGATGGAAATATGATAGAGGTTTTATAGAAATGTGATGGAAATATGGTAGAGGTTTTATAGAAATTTGATGGAAATATGATAGAGGTTTTATAGAAATGTGATGGAAATATGATGGAAACATAATAGATGTTTTATAGAAATGTGATAGATGTTTTATAGAAATGTGATGGAAATATGATAGAGGTTTTATAGAAATGTGATGGAAATATGATAGAGGTTTTATAGAAATGTGATGGAAATATGATAGAAACATAATAGAGACTTTATAGAAATGTGATGAAAACGTGATAGATGTTTTATAGAAATGTGATTGAGATTTTATAGAAATGTGATGGAAATATGATAGAGGTTTCATAGAAATGTGATGGAAATATGATAGAGGTTTTATAGAAATGTGATGGAAATATGATAGATGTTTTATAGAAATGTGACGGAAATATAATAGTAGCGTGATAAATGTGTGATACGAGGTTTGATGGAACTCTTATGTGTTGTAAGCGTGGTGTAGGCGTGTTGTAGGACGTGCCTGTCACTGCTTGGCGCGGCGCGTGGGCTCGGTGGCGGTGGGCGGCGGCGGCGGGCCCTTCTTCTCCAGCTCCTCCAGGTACCCGGTGAGCAGCTGCGACCGCTCTTCCGACACGTGGTCCAGCGCCGTGTACCTGCAACAGTCAAAGTCAAATCATTTAACGCTTCAGTGTGCTTGGGCCAAAGAGTAACTAGAGATTACCCACATGGACTTCGCCATCTGCGGCATTTTTTTTACGTTTATTCGACATCCGCCATTGTAGTTAGCTGTAGTGTATTGTTTGACACCTTAGGTACTTACTTTATCCGGCAACTGTCAGGAATGCGGATGTCAGGTAAACGCATGGAGATATTATAACGAAGATGACATTTAAAATCCACGCTGCGATAAATTCTTCTGGTTTATCTGATTCCGCCATTGTTGTTTTACCAATAGTTGTCGTATACTACTGGTACACGAGATAACAAAAGTGACGGAAAAATCGCTGCAGAGCTATACGAAGAGTGGAGTCGTTATGGGTACTCTCGATACTCTATGGACAAACGTCAGAAAAATTGCCGCATATCTCCGTTTTAGTATATGTGTCGAGCGTAGAGGTTATATGCCGACCTGGCGTCGTGTCTGAGCGCGTCGAGGACGTGCTGCAGCGCGGCCGGGTTCTCCTTCACCGCGGCCAGGGTCTTGTGCGTGATGGAGCGGCTCTCCTGCAGCAGCTGCCGCATGGCCGTCTTGGCCGCGCTCTGCTTGTCCCGCTGGTAGTCACGGAACTCGCGCTCCATCTGTACAAACACATATGGGAATGGATACAAAAAGCAATTAGAGTTGAAACGGTTAGTGGTTTGGATGGATACCGGATATTCGGCAAACTACCAGGCCGGAGTGCCGGATATCCGGCCCTTTATCGCGATACATGACGATTCTTAAAGACATCTCTAATCAATCGCAATCACGACCCATAAAATCAAAATCAATTTTTTTTATTCGTGTAAGCCAAAAAGCACTTACAAATAGTCAGATTCTACCACCGGTTCGGAATGCTGCTTCCACTGAGAAGAGCCGGTAAGAAACTCAATGGTTACTCTTTTCAAAATGATAATTGCGAGTAATACATTCTCAGGAGAAGCAACGCCATGAGAGCAGACACCACCTTTGCCACAATACTCGAGAAGAATTATACTCACATACTTATGGTGGTCAGTTAATTTACATCAGTACCCGCAGTTGTCAAGGTTTGATAGAATTTATATTTCAGCACCTGGCAGTAGCGTTTACAGCGAAAGACTATGGTCAGGTATACGAAGTCTAGCGGAGTCGTCTCTTACCAACAAATGCGGAAAATTTCGTATGCATTCACCACAACTTGCCAATTGTTAATTTTGAGTACTAAACCAATTAATAAAACAAATATTTTAGACGTGCGATTATAAAAACCGGCCAAGTGCGAGTCGGACTCTCGCACGAAGGGTTCCGTACCATTATCTATAAAAACGGCAAAAAAATCACGTTTGTTGTATGGGAGCCCCCTTAAATATTTATTTTATTCTGTTTTTTTAGTATTTGTTGTTATAGCGGCAACAGTAATACATAATCTGTGAAAATTTCAACTCTCAAACTATCACGGTGCATGAAAGAAAGAAAAAACATTTATTCAACACAGCACACAGAGAATATAAAGCGTAAAAATAGATACAAACAAGAACAAAAGGAAAAGAGCTCAGTGTGAACTGTGCCGAAAAGGCAATAAAGGTCAGCATATGCTGGAGGAGAGTTGCTTCCCCCAGCGCTGATTTTAGATACAGCCTGGTGACAGACGGACAGACAGACGGACGGACGGACGGACAGCGAAGTCTCAGTAATAGAGTTCACGTTTTACCCATTGGGTATAGAACCCTAAAAATGTACCTGGGATGCGCTGGAGTAGACGGGCGCGGTGGGCTCGTCCCCCAGCATGGCCTTCACGTCCCGCCAGTGAGCCGTGCAGGTCACGCCGCGCTCACTCAGTATCAACCTCAGTTTATCTCGCCGCTTCGTCGCCAACAAGCTGGTGTGTTGTATAAACAGACGTTCCTGCAACAACAATAATGACATAATCCTTACTATAATATATAAATGCGAAAGTAACTCTGTCTCTGTGTTACGCAATCACGCCTAAACTACTGGATAGATTTAAATGAAATTTAGTACAGAGATAGTCTAGAGCCTAAGAAAGGACATAGGCTACTTTTTTAATTCGATACAGGGTTGTAAGAGGTTGAAATAGGGGATGAAAGTTTTTTTTTTTTTGCGCGCCGCAGGGATGTCTCTGCTCGTGCGGACAGCCGCTGGCAGGGTCACGGGTGTGTGCTCTGCGTTCCCGTGGGACACAGTGGGTTTTTAGTTGGTATTATTTTTTCTGTCTGTCTGTTTGTTCCGTGCGAACTTCCAAACGACTATGCCGATTTCGACGGGACTTTAACAGGCAGATAGCTGGTGTTCCAAGGAGTAACTAGTAAATTGGTAGATGAGTGGATACCGACCTTATCATCTTTGGTGAGGAGTTCCGCGAGACTGTACCGGTGGTCCTTCTTGAGTTGCTTCTTAGCGTCGCGCCACGAGAGGTCCGGGTTCCGTACCAGGTCCGCCAGTAACGCGTTGAAATGCTAGAATCAGAACCATTATTTTAATCTATACTGTGATATTATAAAGAGGAAAGATTTGTATTTTTGTATGTAACGAATAAACTCAAAAACTACTGGTCCGATTTCAAAAATTATTTTACCATTAGAAAGCTACATTATCACTGAGTAACAAAGGCTATATAAGACACCCGTGCGAAGCCGGGACGGGCCGCTAGTAATGGTATTATAAAGAGGAAAGATTTGTATTTTTGAATTTTTGTATGTAACGAATAAACTCGAAAACTACTGGTCCTATTTCAATAATTCTTTTACCATTAGAAAGCTACATTATCACTGAGTAACGTAGGCTATATTAGAAACCCGTGCAAAGCCGGGGCGGGCCGCTAGTTATTCATATAAACCTTTACAGGTACTTTAAACCCACTGATATGTATTATAATGTTTGTTGAAAGAGATCAAGTTTATTTGTACACGGTCATGCTTTTCGTTTTTTTGAGAGGACTACGCTGTTGGCCGTTAGGTGGCCTTTACAGCTTCACCGGAGGAGCGGCGAGTGCAGAGTGCGACTCCAACCAAGGCCTTAAGGGTGGAAAAGGGGTGGCGACTAGCTCAAGGGCGCCACAGAGGGCACGACCTCGGCTAGGGCAGTTACCGTGAGGGGAGAAGAAGTGACTACACTCCTAGGTGCATAGATGCACCTACGAGCGGAAGAGGGGGTTCCTCGACCTCGCCGGCGAGGTCGGTGTCTGTTTGAGGTTGATGTCTGTGTCTTAGTGGCCCTCTCGAAGCCCGGGTCGAGGAGAGCAGTGATAGTGTCAGGAGGATAAGTATGTGTTGTCTGGCGGTATTTATTTACCTGCACAGCCTCGTCCCTCTTGTGGTATTCCCTCTCCTTGTCCCTGTCGCGCAGGCTGGTGGCGAGCGCGCGCTGCACCTCTCGCTCCCTCTCCTTGATGGAGGCCTGCGCGCGCGCCTCCTTCTCCTTCGCGGCCGTCTCCGCGTCGCTCCCCGCGACCGCCGCCTCCGCTTCCCGCCCCTCCTCTTCCGCTGGTACCTCCTAATTCAATTTCATTCAACTTTAAGTACCTGCACTATGGACTTACCCTTTACATTGAAAGGACGGCTGATCCAAAAGGCTCCCAGGATTACATGAACTCGAGCTGGTAACCCGCACTGCGCCAGCGTGGTGGACTATAAACTTCCCCTTGAATTGAGGGGAGGGGTGATCCAAAAGGCTACCAGGAGTACATGAACTCGAGCTGATTATCGTTCGGTATAATGCTAAACTCTTCTTTTAATAACATCGGGTCTAAATACCGTCGATGATATGTAAGTACACTGCTGTACATATCGAGGGGTGGAAGGCTATTTCACTTAAGCGACATATTTTTAACTAAACAGGAGAGCATACTCATTCGACGCAGAAAAATTAGCTGATTCCAAATATGTATATAAGTCAATATCGCCTAAGTGTCGTTTAGGTCGAATAACCTTTCACACCACGATATCTACCTACCCCTATAGGAAATACAAGGGTAATCTATACAAATAAATACAATTTGGAATGTCTGTTTGTAATATCATCTTCTTGGTCGGTGTACTCTTGGCAGAGCAGTCGTGGTCATGTGCAATCGATAATTTGATGGTCCTCCTCCACCGATCCCGAACCGATGTCTGGCGGACGCATTCATTAAGAGGGGTCTTAGTAAGCGCTTTAATTTGGTCAGTCCATCGCATGGGGCTACGTCCGCGAGATCTGTTACCATTGACCCCAGTAATATCATAATAATACATCATCACGCCTGTATTCCCCGAAGGGGTAGGCGGGGGTGCACTGTAGTGCGCCCACACTTCGCCGATGTATTTTTGGTCACAATGTAATACCGGGCACATTCTCCCTCAATACGAGGGAGATTTTTGGGCTATAATCCACCACGCTGGCCCATATCATAATAACAGCTATTTACTCTATAAATCTATAAAGAAAAAGTTTTTTTTCTTTTAGTTTAAGTTGAACACCCAAACGTCTGGACAAATTTGGACGGGATTATCACTAACAAATAGCTGATGTAACAAGGAGTAACATAGGCTACTTTTACTTTAGATAAACCATTAGTGAGGTGGGGAACGACGACTTAAATTAATTAAATGAAATAAATAATAGACAATTATTTATTTATTGACAATCCTTAATTAAAGTGATTCGAAACAATAAAATGGTTATAAAAACATAGTAATATAATATATACAGGTTAAGTTTTTATTATAATCATAATTACTTTACTCTAATGTACTTTGTTTGGTAATTATATAATATGTATACATTCTGTGTTGAAATAAAACTATTTTACGGATTTTATCGCGTTTATTTACTATTTTATTTTACCCGAAGATGCAGGGGTATACAAACTCGATTGTGAATGTGGGCTCTCCTACATAGGACTAACTAAACGATCAATAAAAACCCGCGTAAAAGAACATATAGCTGACGTGAAACACCGACGCTCCACGAAGTCTGCAATCTGTGAACATGTACAGGACCGCACACGCCATTATATCAGATTTGATAGACCGCATATCCTCGCAAAAGAACACCCATTCCGACCAAGGATGATACGCGAGGCCATTCAAATTAAAAAAACATCCTAATTTCAATAGAGAAGATGGCTGGGTGCTACCACCAACTTGGGATCCAGTAATTAATATGATTAAATCCAAAACCAAGCGTACCATTGCAAGACCTCAAGACACTGTGAGCACTTTCTGCGTGGATCGGACCACAAACAACAACTAAATATTAGGGTACCCAGTTATTAACTATGACATCAGGACGTCTAACACCTCAGTCCCCCCGTGACCTTGGTTGCTGTAAAGCAGCCGAAACGTCGGGAAAATAAAATAGTAAATAAACGCGATAAAATCCGTAAAATAGTTTTATTTCAATGTATATAGTATTCGCGTAAATATAAGAAAACAATATGTAGAATGTGATTTAAAATGCCTGAAGAATTTAAAATTTAAAATGATACGACCAATTTGACGTTTGGTTCTCACAAAAAATCTCACTCTTCCACGAAGTTACATTGACCGTGTGCGAAAGAATTTTGTGGCGTGTACGCGTACGTGGCTTTTAACCAGGGGTGGAAATCTGTAAACACTATCATTGCGGTTTTGCTATGACTTCATATTTTAAGGCACGAAAACAACATGTTTTATCAATGGTAGATAAAATACTACCGATGGAGACATTAGACATTGTCTCCTTGAAGCCATTGGACTAGTTATATTCTAGCTATCCTTGATAAAAGATGCTGTTTTCGTGCCTTAAAATATGAAGTTATAGCAAAACCACAACGATAGTGTTTACAGACTTCACCCCCAGAGAAATTCAATATTTAATCAATGTAAACTTGAGGGGAACGTAAATCCGTAGACAGCATTTATATAGACATTCAAACATTTAAGAGAAGTTAATGACACATACAGCGAGTGCCAGAAACCCGAAACAATTTGTTTTTTGGTACATATACGGTAGCAGTAGGCTTAGCATGACCGCGTAGACATAAGTTTTATCTATTTCAACTGTCAGATTTGTCGAGAAAATGACGTCACACCGAGCCATGTCCAGTACATAAAGCTCGAAGTGACGTGATATTCTCTACAAATCTGACAGTTGGAAGAGATAAAACTTATGTCTACACGGATATGCTAAACAAAATTTTGACATTTAATATAAATAATGCTTTAGATCGTGCATGAAGTAATTATTAAAAATGTTTGAAAATCATAATCTTGTTTGTTTTCATTATGTTAACCTAGTGTAAAATGAGTAACTTAAAACAGTGTTGAAATTTATCGACACGGTCACACCACTACCGCATTCCTGAACATGGCATTCAACTCGCGCGCCGACTGTAGTTTATATTTTGTTCTATACAATCATGTGTATGCAGGTACTCCCTAAACGTATGCAGTTTATGAACAACTACTTTGGGGGTCAATAGTAACTGTATTTCTTTACAGATATCGTTTAAAGTTAACTGACAGAAATATTAAAAAATAAGCTGCAAGACAGGTGATGGTAAGGGGCCGATATGTAGTTGCTCAGTGAAGGCAGCAGACTATACCTGACTATCATAGTATCCGAGTTACTGACCTTTGAGTATTAGTCAACAGTATCGTGTTGCGGTCTTAGGGTACATCCGTAACACTATTAAACAGTCTACAATTTACGAGTGTCAGCTACTATGAATAAAAACATGTTGTTTCATGAAAATCAATTCATTGGCTGTTTTATTTTATGTTATGTAGAAGATGTTTTCATCAAATGTATACATACATACATACATATACTCACGCCTGTATCCCATGGGGGTAGGCAGAGACTACCGTTTGCCACACGCTACGATCCTGACATACCTCTTTCGCTTCATCCACAGTCATACATCTTTTCATGCACTTCCGTCGGTTAAGGGTGCTACGGACTTGACCTTTCTTTGATCAAATGTATGTATGTATATTTTTATCTACTACTCAGTTGTACACCCTATATGCAAACGTCAAGTATTTGTATCGGACTTCTGATACAACCGGTAACGTAAATATCCATTAACCAGCAATTTACGAAACATTCAAGTTTTAACATTTAAATATGGTTCGACATTCATTTAATTATTACAAATACCATTTTTAAAACTGTTATATACATGTGTTTGGGCATGTCCAGTGGGATGAGCATGACAGCGTAGACATGTCTTATCTCTATCAACTGTCAGACTTGTCGAGCAAATGTCACATCGAACTTTTGCTACGAGACAGCTCATTTATGGACGCCATTTTCTCAACAAGTCTCGAAGATGTAGAGGGATACAATAGTCAGAATTATCTAGTAAATCACACCGAGCTATATCCAGAAGATAAAGTGCGATGTGGCGTCAATTCCTCGACAAATCCGACACATTTTATCACTTTCAACTGTCAGATTTGTCGAGCAAATGACGTCACATTCATGAGCTAAGTCTAGTGGACAAATCTCGATGCGGCGTCATTAGCTCGACAAAAACTACTTATTCACCTATTTGAATATAGACAAGAAACGACAACCATTTTACTTTTATATATTTACCCTGACAAACAAATACCCTATAGATATGTTACTCACTAAAACATTCATAGACAATTATTGAGTTTTACTTTTTATTTATAAATTAAGTCATTCAGACGTCCCCGTTTAAATATCGTTCCAAGTCGCGTACCCATAACAACATAAACCTTGCCAATAGCAAAATGAACTGCATTAACACATGAAAGAAGCACATTTTACAGCAAAATGTTGCACACGACGAAAGTAAGTGTAAAGTGTCAACTTTATCTTCACCAGCGTGGTGGACTACGAATCCGAATCTCCCCAATAATGGTACAATGGAACACTCGCCTCCAATTACATTGGTGACCAAAACACATCGGCGAACTGTGGGCGCACTGCAGTGCATCTGTGCCTACCCCATTGGGAATACAGGCATATTGATGTTATATCAAAAAAGGTATTACCAAGAAGGTTAGTCACAAGTTACCAAACTCTTTAGACAGATTGAAAGTATAAAACACACTTTGTCAGATATTTAAAATATTATTATTCCGTATCGCGTATTTATATTTATAAACTACTTTATAATTATTATTATATATTTAATTAATTTAAATAAAACAATAAACACGATACCTAATTATATGTATTTATAATTATAGTGGCTGTTCATAAATATATACCTATGTGGTATATGTCCTTTACATAGGTCTAGAATATAAGCTCTCTGAGCCTAGAATAGACTTACCAGGCTCACAATAGCGTCAGTTCAGACCCAGAACATGGGCGGTCCACACGTAGAACAACTAGTACAATGGCGGGCCATTCCTAGAGAATACGGGCATTCTAAGTCCAGAACTTGGTCGATCCCTTAGAATAGAGGACATTCTAAGCCTATAACAGTAAGCTCAGCATGACAGCGTAGACATAAGTATTACGTTTTCCAACTGTAAGACTTGTCGAGAAAATGACGTCACATTTTTTTCTAGTAAACCAAGCTTGGTGCGACGTGATTTTCTCAACAAATCTGACAGATGGAAGACATAAAGCTTATGTTAACGCCGTCATGCTAAGCCTGATGCATCCCAGGCCTTAAACAGATACGGTGCACACGCAGAACAAGTGGGCCAGGCCTAGTACAAAGTCGGACTAGTCCTAGAGAATATGGGCATTCTAAGCCTAGAACACGGTCGATTCAACCTTAGAATAGGGGGCATTCCATGCCTAGATATGGGGCGGATTAAGCCTTAGATACGGGCAGTATATAGCTTATACTAACAGGGGTAGTACGAGACTCGTACAGCGGGAGTCCAAGCCCAGAACAGGACGGCCCGAGACTAGAACAAAAGCGGACCAAACGTAGAACAAGGGCCGAGCCTAGAACAAAGGTAGTCTAGGCATAAAGGACTCATCAGACAGTCACATATTGATGTGGTAACGTAACATATAATACTAGCTTCTACACGTTTCTCTGGATGAATGTTTAATATACATAAACGAATATTAAAAATATCGTGACATCTCATAATAAGACTGTCTCTTTCTTTATTTTTACGTTAGACAGAGACAACGTGTTAATTGATATTAATACCACGTTCATATATTCAAAGTGTATGTTGCCAACATACCTAGTAATTATTCAATTAAATATAATATATATATAACATTTAAATACAATAATTAAAATAACATATTATATTAATGATTTCAATCAAACTTGTGAACAACAAGGACCAAAGACGACCAAGTTCCCGCCAGCAAATTTCAGAAATGGCCTTTTCGCATTTTGTTCTCGTCTGGGAGCAACTGGGATCGCCTCCAGTCCATTGTACGCTACCCACAGTACAAGTGTTGCTCAGTTTGGGATCATACGAGGAGTATGTGTTCCGTCTAGTATGTGTTCCGTCCGTCTAGTATTTATTTATGACATATTTATTCATATCATATACTAAAAATGGTCCAACACCCTACGCTCCATTACTCGTGTCACTGACGTGGGCAAGAAGACGGCAAAGCTGAAGTGGGAGTAGGCCGGTCACGTAGCACGAATGGACCCACAAAGGTGGACAAATCGTGTCAACACCTGGACGCCTGAAGGCGGTTGCCGGCATCGTGGCAATCCTTGGTCACTTTTGCGGGAGAAACGTGGCAGCAAGAAGCCCAGGACAGGGACATGTGGAGACGGGAGGGGGCAGGCCTTTGCCCAGCAGAGGGACATAAAATAGGCTATTAAAAAAAATACTAATAATAATATCGCCATCACCCACATACTCATCGTATGATCCCAAACTAAGCAACCCTTGACCTTTAAGTACCGTACAATGGTTTTGGGACGATTAAAATTACACCTAAACCACGGCCAACTGCGAAATTTTCCCCTGACGGGATTCGAACTCGCTACTGTTCGGATCAGTGTGCCGTCCGGGTAACGCTCAAACCACTACACCAAGCACTAGTCATACCATTCACAAGTTCAATAAAAAAAAAAAGACTGGTTACAATTTACATTTCGAGCCATTATTAATATAAATAATATAAAAGTCTATATACTATACATATTATGAGCCTAATTACATAATTTTAAAATTTACACAAGTTTTTTTAAATTTTTAATTCTTTTGTCCGTCTACTATGTATATACTATGTACAAATATCCCAAATTTTTTCAATTTATTTTTTTATATACTACTTTTTATATGTGTTATTGTGAAAATATAATATAATTAGAGAACGGCAGGTTACATGAAACACGACAACTCTCGATGGGGGGGGACGAAGCTATAAGAGGAAGCGGGACATACTGATTTTAACATGTTGTTTTTCTTGCTGAACGGTGAAGGAAAACATCGTGAGGAAACCTGCACTACACCAAGACATCGTTACATGGTTTATTAATATACACTTATGCTATAACAACAAACACAAGTAAATTACATATGACTAACATATCTACACCCGTATCGGCAGTCCGAAACAATACAAACATATGAAGGGTACAGGCAAACAACAGGGAATGTCACAGCTTTTTTTTATAGAATTATATTTCGTGTAAGGTATTTTGAATTCCAATCATTACTACTACAGCCCTTTTTAACGTCCCACTTCTGGGCGCGGGCCTCCCCTCAATGCGAGGGGGAATCAGGCCACGGTCCACCACGCTGGCCCGGTGCGGGTTGGCAGACTTCACACATATAGCAGTGGTAGCGGAGTGGTCGAACGCACGCCTTGCAATCAAAGTGTGCAGGTTCAAACCCCGGCTCGCACCTCTGGGTTTATGTGCGAATCTCATTTTCATCCGAGATTATCACTTGCTATGAAACGGTGAAGGAAAACATCGTGAGGAAACCTGCACGTCTGAGGGAACTTGACTAGTTCTCGATAGATGTGTGAAGTCTGCCAACCCGCACTGGGCCAGGGTGGTGGACTATGGCCCGAATCCCCCTCGCATTGAGGGGAGGCCCGCGCCCAGCAGTGGGACGTTAAAAGGGCTGTAGTAGTAGTAGGCGCCAAAAATGCAGTTTTGTTTATGGCCAAACTATAGAATTGTTAGAATAGTAGAATTTTTGAATAGGTTTTTTTTCAAAATTAATTAATTAGGACATACCTGTTATCTGCCTGTACCCATCATATACAGCAGCTGCTATGTAGATGCTCTCTTCCCCTGATTATGTTTTGGTTTGCCAGTTACAGACTCTCTGGAGTATTTGCCGTCAATTACTTCGGACTCCTGATACACCATGTACATATTATGTACTTGCGTATTAATAAAACACCGAGCTACAAAAACAACTTACTTATTTAACAAAAGTAATTATAATTATGTTTTATACGTTTCATTAAACCCGCCGGCGACTAATATTAAGGTATAGGCTAGCGCCGACACTAGTAGTAACTTGAATCCGACCAAACATTCGGCTTCGGGCAAAAAGAAGCTGTGGTAGCCTCGCGGGCAAGAGCCCTTGAACGTTCAAGGTTCAAGTTCAAATCCCGGGCCCGCAACCTCTGAGATAATTTTCATGTGAGAATGTAATTTTCAACAATGATTACCACTTGCTGAACGGTGTAGGAAAACATCGTGAGTGAAACCTGCACGTCTATAGAAAGGAGTGTGAAGTTCACCAACTCGCACTGGGCCAGCGTGGTGGACTACGGCCCAAATCTCCCTGGTATTGAGGGGGTATGTGCCCGGTATAATAGCAATAGGCTCGCCCCCTATTACATTGGGACCAAAATACATCGGCGAAGTGTGGGCACACTACAGTGCCCCTCTGCGTACCCCTTCGGGGAATACAAGCGTGATGATGTATTATTATTATAAAAATAACTGTAGGCTTAGCATGACCGCGCAAACATAAGTTTTATCCCTTTCAACTGTCAGATTTGTCGAGAAAACTACGTCACACCGAGCCATGCTCAGTACAAAAAACTCGACGTGACGTCATTTTTTCGACAAATCTGACTGTTGAAAGAGATAAAACTTATGTCTGCACCGAAATTCGTTGAGTTTTCGTCGAAAGTAGCCAAAGCCGAGGTCGAAAGTAGCCAAAGCCGAGGCCGAAAGTAACCAAAGCCGAGGCCGAAAGTAGCCAAAGCCGAGGCCGAAAGTAACCAAAGCCGAGGCCGAAAGTAACCAATGCCGAGGCCGAAAGTAGCCAAAGCCGAGGCCGAAAGTTCGGTTGTTCACTACATATCTGTCAACCAACTAGTCTTGGCGTTAACAATACATCATATTTCATATTTTATAACATAGACAGTTATGTAACTATTACAAAACGTTTACATTATGTGTGCATTGTATAATTGAAATGTGGGTAGGTAGACATTAACAATCACTCTTATGACACCTGGGTGTGACGGTTCGAAGGGCGGGATGCCTGGCAAACTGCATCGGACGGACACAGCTTCGATGAACACTTTTAAAGACGTGCGAGAAATTTGTACGCAAATATCAAATCATTTACTCGCGTTCTTTTGCTACATACATTAAATCTTTATGTATACATAAAATTGGTATAGATTAGATACATTTACAAGTAACTTTCACTTCAGTACACCTAGTCCACGAAACTAAGTACCCATTTTCTATACAATCTACCAACGACAGAAAATATAATAGTATATTTTGGCAGCGACCATTTTTGTTATATTACAAAAAAATTAAATACCCCGAATTTGGGGTAAAAAAAAATTTCAATGCCGGCAACCCCCCAGTTATAAAATCACACTACCCACATTTGTTAAAAGAATAAATGATAAACTTAAAAATAAAAATATTCACGCACTATTGCTTAGTCGCGCGTACAAGTCCGGATTGTCGTTTACAAAAAACGTATCTCAAACACTAATCCTTCTCGCTCTTCTTTCGTTTCCTCTTCTCCGTCTTCTCAGTCTTCTCCGCCTTCTCCACTTTACCCGGCTTCTTCTTCTCCGTTTTCTTCGGTTTGACGACCTCCTCGGGCTCGGGCGATTGGAACGGCTGTTTCCGCTTCTTGGGCGGCGGTTTGATGGTCTTCTCCTGCTTCTCAGGTGTGGGGACCTCCTTTTTGGAGGACCTGAGCTGCTTCGGGGACGGCATCTCGTCGTCCGAGGTGGACTTGGAGGTGGTCTGCTTACTAGACCTGGAGCGTGAGGACTTCGAGTCGTCCTCCCCTGGGATGCCGAGGATGTCGGCCCACTGGTCAGGGGGAGGGGTGGGCTGCTTACTCTCCACCTCCAGCTGAGAGAGGCGAGCAACGAACCGGACATTATGGAGTTATAACCCAACGGAGAATACTATAGTTAAATCCACAAGTATCTTTTTGGTGAGCGCGCCTAATCGCGGTGAATCGAATTGCATGAAATGTATATAGCCAGACAAATCAGACAGCATACCTATTGTATGATATCAAAATAAGCAACGCGCCTTCTAGGGTGCCGTACAATGGGCTGGAAACGATTTCGGTTACATCCAGACTTTTCAGCTGTGGGGAATCGAATACGCAACCACTTGTGGTAATGAGCCGAGCGGCCTATGCTCCAACTACTACACCAGCAGGCTTAGCATGACCGCGAAGACCAAAGTTGTATCTCTTTCAACTGACAGATTCGTCGAGCAAATGACGTCACACTGAGCCATGCCTCGAAGTGACGTTTTTTTCTCGACAAATCTAACAGTTGAAAGAGATAAAACTTGTGTCTACGCTGTAGTATGAACTAGGCAGGCTTAGTATGACATATTCAGTCAGTTCCGCTAGCCAATTATTTTTCTTTAAAAATGTATTTATTTAACTGACTGAATAAAGTTATTCAATCTAATTCGTAATGCTTAATTAACAAGCCTTCAAATTGTAAGTGAAAAATATGAATACGAAATTTAAAAATAAGAAAATTTTGTCACAAAATCAAAATATTAATTTTGTTTCTATGCTTTGCTAACTCTGAGTCTGGTCAGTAAGGTAGTCAATATCTCGAGCGGATTCAGCATAACCGCGTAGACAACTTTTATCTCTATCAACTGTCAGACTTGTCGCGTAAAAGACGTCACATCGAGCTTGAAGTGCCGCGATTATCTCGACAAGTCGTGACACGTCTTGGCAAGTCTTGTCTTGACAGTCATACTAGGCAGGCCTAGTATGACATATTCAGTCAGTTCCACAAACCAATTTTTTTTTTATTTTTTTTTTTTTGCCATTTAGAGTGGACAACCCAAAGTAAAAAGGTTAAGAAAAGCTCTCTCTTGGACATGTTACTGGTTGTTTTATAAAGTTATCCTTTTTTAATTCAATAAAGCTCATCTGAAATTGGTAAAAATAGTAATTCGCAATCGTCTGGGCGTAACTGGGGTCGACCCCAGTCCATTGTACGATACCCATAGTACAAGCGTTGCTTTGTTCGTGATCATACGATGAGTATTTGTTATATGTATTATCATTTAGGCTATCCTCTACGCGTCGAAATATTTTTTTACATAAACAATCGTTAATTGGCGAATAGGTAGTACAAGTTACTAGTCTAAAAATGTCATTAGTTGTCAAAATAATATCGGAAAAATTCCTCTGTCAGTTCTATCCTTAGTAAAAGGGAATCACACAAATCTTGGGATGCATAAATACAGGGTACAGAAGTCCGAAATAATACTTTGGGTACATATACTGTAGCTCATATGTGGATGCTAAGTGAAGACAGATTATACCTAACTATCATAGTTTCTGAGTTATAGACCATTGAATATTTGTCACAGGTATCGTGTTCTGGCCTTTGGGTACATCCATAACCCTATTCAGCAGTGTAAACTACACTTATGAGGGGCGACTACCAATATTCACAAAACAGAACATGCAAATTTTACATAGGACTCGAGATATTACGAGTTATAGAAATTGACAACGAAAAAAACATGGTTGAATTTCGATCAAACGTCCAAGTATTATTTCGGACTTCTGAAACATCCCGTAGAGAAGACAGACCATTTTATATACTTTGTAAGGCAAACTCAAAGATCACCTACCGAATATCTGATTATCTATACGTATGTGTTCTAAGACATTGTCGGGACTTTTTTGTTTTTTTTTTTTGCAATTCGATTCGACGCGTGCGCAGTGGATGCCAAGCCTTAACAACGATGCGCTCAGCAAAACACGAACCATTTTAAAACTAAATTCTACACGCAATGGCTGTTCAACGATCGCTGTGCGTCTTATTATAATACATTGTTACGACGAATAAAAAGAAAAAAAAAAGGTTTATTTTAATAATACTTGTGGACGTAACTTTATGTATATTTAATTATAATCTAATCGTAAAAGTAAACCGGCGATCCTGCATCGGACATTTAAACGGATAGCATAGTTATGACACGGCCTTAGAATAAATATTTTTAATAAAAAAAAAACTAAAAAAAAAATACTCCTTTTAATAGGTATACAAAATAATTTAAAAGCGCAACGATTACATGCAACTCTGTAATTAAGTGTTAAATGAAAAAAAAAAAAAATTATAGACTTTTTTTTTTGTACTGAAATTCCAATTGTATAATATGTCACCATCGCAGGATTTATTTATGTACCAAGTAATTATGATAAAAGCAAAGTTTATTTTTTATATCTTACAAAACCATTACAGAACATTTTAGTATATATAGACGGCGACTTGTTAAAAATTCAAAAATGTAAATCCTTATTGGAAAAAAGTAACCTCCATGGAGTTTCTCCATTCTTCTCCATAGGAAATGCATTCCGAATGGGTGGTAGAGATACTGTTATTATTATTTATTGACTATTCATAAGTTCCTGTATTGAAATCTGATTCTGTGTTGTATTAAATTTAAAGATAGATTCAAATTAGACCTAATTTTATCTTATACTAGCTGTTGCCGCGACTTCGCCCGCGTGGACTTTAGGGAGATTACCCGGAAATATGGGTATAATGTTTTTTTTACCCGCGGAACCCTAATGCTTTTTCTAAAATTAAAGTATCCTAAGTTACGCCTTGGAACGTCAGCTATCTGTTAGTGAAAGTCCCATTGAAATCGGTTCAGCCGTTTAGAAGTTTACCTCAAACAAACAGACAGACAGACAGACAAAAATTTTTAAAATTGCATTTTCGTTATAGGTATCGTGTATACTTTCATATGCAATTCGTAAAAAGGTGCTATTTTGATATTACAAACAGACACTTCAATTTTATTTATTTGTATAGATTTGTGAGGGTATTTCAAATTTATGAATTATTTAAAAGACGTTATGCCCTTTTTTATATTATAATATTAATGTCACGGAGAGACGCATTGTATGGGTACAGATTACAGCCCCCATCTATCCTGCAAGTTTTTTGTTTAATATTACTGTCAGTTTTTGACAGTGAATACATACATCATCACGCATGTATTCCCCGAAGGCGTAGGCAGAGGTGCACTGTAGTGCACCCACACTTCGCCGATGTATTTTGGTCCCAATGCAATAGGGGGCGAGTTTATTGCCATTATACCGGGCATATTCTTCCTCAATGAAGGAATTTTTTTTGCCATAGTCCACCACGCTGGCCTAGTGCGGGTTGGTGAACTTCACACGCCTTTCTATTGACGTGCAGGTTTCCTCACGATGTTTTCCTTCACCGTTTCTTAGCAAGTGATAATCTCGGATGACAATGAGACTCGCACATGAAACCCAGAGGTGCGAGCCGGGGTTTGAACCTGCGCACTTCGATTGCAAAGCGTGCGTTCGACCACTCGGCTACCACTGCTGCTTTGACAGTGAAGTCGGTAAAAAATCTGTCAAAAAATTTCCAGTTACTATTGTTTATCAACAATACTTCAAGAGGTGGCGGTACGGGCTCTGGACATATTTTACTTATTACACACCTTTATATCGAGGGGTGACAGGCCATTTGACTCAAGCGACACTTTTGGGAGATATTGACTTAATACATATTTGGAAACAGCTATTATTGGAACGTAGTTCCTTATCGCGCGTTGCGAAAGACGAAAAAAATTAAGACTGTAACGACGCTTTTTGTAACGACACTTTTTGTAATGACATTTTTTGTAACGAAATTTTTTGTAACGACATTTTGTGTGTGATTTTTACTGTACGGCACTTTTACATATGTGTGTGTGTGTGTGTATGTTACAATTTTTTTGCTTTTTCTGCAACGATTGTGTATGCTCTCCTTTAAAGTTAAAAAAAATGTCGCTAATGTCAAATAGCCTTTCCCCCCTATGTATTACAGAGTTGCCACTCGCGTCCCTAAGGCCGTGTGTCATATACTGCGAGCTGGCGGTGTGAGCCGGCATTCTATCCGAAAACGTTGCCACAGCGACGTATTTCGTCGCTATAGCAACGTTGCCGTCTAGGCTGGTGGACTAAAGAATCGAAGGGCTGGTATCTTGACACTTGCAAGTTATTCAACTCAAAGGGAAACATTCAAATATGAACTTTGTATACTGTATATTAATGTCGAAATTGTCAAGTTCTTTGGGGCCGTTCAAATATTACGTAAGCAGATTTATTACAATTATTTACCCCCCCCCCCCCCATCCCCCTTGTCAGCAAAAGTAAGCAAAGCTTTTACCCCCTCACCCCATGCTTACGTAAACATTTTTCAATTAAAAATGTATTTTTTTTATTAGGGTTGTGTACCCAAAGGGTAAAACGGGAATCCTATTACTAAGACTTCTCTGTCCGTCCGTCCGTCCGTCTGTCACCAGGCTGTATCTCATGAACCGTGATAGTTAGAGAGTTGAAATATTCGCAGATGATGTATTTCTGTTGCCGCTATAACAACAAATACAAAAAAATAGAATAAAATAAATATTTAAGGGGGCTCCCATACAACAAACGTGTTTTTTTTGCTTGTTTTTATAGATAATGGTACGGAACCCTTCGTCTGCGAGTCTGACTCGCACTTGACCGGTTTTTTTTATACCTCATAACTATGAGTTTGAAGGTTATTAAATTTATTTTGCATTTTAAAACACTGATAGATTAGTATTCCTATTTGATCAACTGGGCCCTTACCGACACATCTTAGATGTTTTTTTCAAAATTAACTGTCAATTTTCGACACATTTGAAACTGAGTTTACTGTCGAAAAATGACAGTAATATTAAAGTAACATTGCCGCAAGACAGGCGGCGGTAAGGGGGCTGTATATCGTTTGCAATCTTTCGAAAAATATATTACAAAGTGGATTATAGCTGAAGGGTACTGGAACATAACAGTTAATGTCCTAATTAATGAATTTTGAGAAAAAGCAATCTGAAAGTTCAACTATTCTAACAATTCTATAATTTGGCCATAAACAAAATTGCATTTTTGGCGCCATTAACTTTTTTTAAAATTCTAATGATTAGAATAAAATTCAAAATACCATACACAAAATATGATTTTATAAAAACAAAAAAAGTGACATTCTCTGTTATGTTCCTGTACCCTTCTGTTATTATATAGTGAGCTCATAGCATTGACGTAAAAATTGACAAGACACACACACAAGCGGTTTACCAACAGACAAATGTTTTTTTTTTCTATTTTTTTTTTAAAGTGTCAAGTGATTTTTGTGTCAATGGTTTTTCATGTCAAGTCCGATGTAGGTTATCGCCGCACGCGTCCCCAAACCCCCCCCCCCCCCCATCCCCACTCCGTATGTCCGGTTCGTATCTACTAACTAACTGTGTCTGCGACACACATTAACCACTTCACTGCTAGAGTATTTCTACTACTTCACATTTTTAAGTTTTTTTTTTTAAATTAAATCAACACGAGCGGGTTCACCGGCGGCCACGCCCGCACGCAGATTATGACATTCGGCATTTTCCAAAACAAGAAAAAAAATCCGAAAAAAATTTTTTTTTGAAAAAAAAAGAAAGGTTTTTTTTTTATAAAAAAAACACTCAATTACGATTAAATAACCTGTAAATAAAATGTATTCAGATGAAATGTGTGCGATATGTCGGCCAACTAGTCGACCGATCGGTTTCAAAGGCGGCATCAGGGTTGTTGCGTGCGTCGGCATCACTTTGAAAATCGGCATCAGTATGTATTCATGTTAGTCAGTCGTCGGCAAATTTCAGAAACGGCCTTTCCGCAATTTGCCCCAGTCTGGGTGTAACTGGGACCGCCCCCAGTCCATTGTACGGTACCCATAGTACAAGCGTTTGCTTAGTATGGGATCAAACGATGAATGGGTGTTGTTTGACGATAGTATATGATATAATATCCACTGGCATTGTCTATAATGATTGAAAAACATAATGAGGAAACCTGTACATCTATAGAAGGGCGTGTGAAGTTAACTAACTCGCAGTGGGCCAGCGTGGTGGAGTATGGTCCAAATATTTCTCCTATTGGGGAGTAATGTGCTCAGTATAATGGCAATAGGCTCGCTCCCTTTTACACTGGGACTAAAATGCATCGCCAATTTCTCGAGTTATTACGAGTTATAGAAATTGACAACAAAAAAAAAAACATGGTCGAATTTCGATCAAATTTGTATACCATTCAGTTGTATACCCGATACTGATGCAAACGTCAAAGTATTATTTCGGACTTCTGAAACACCCAGCTTGTGAGCGTGCCTGAATGTTTTATAATAAAAATAACAACATAACAGCATCAGCTGATGCCGAAGTGCATAAAACAACAACCCCGATCCGTACACGAGCATCTTTATATTACCGGTAATTAAATAATTAAGTATTTTTTTACCTGCAGACGAACACCAACATACTTTGTCAAAACGGTAAAATAATAAATAACCAACAATTGCAAAGTCGGCATTCCTGTGCCATGCCGTGTAGCATAACCGCGTAGACAAAAGTTTTATCTCTTTCAACTGTCAGATTTGTCGAGAAAATTACGTCACACCGAGCCATGTCCAGTACAAAAAGTCAGTACAATGTGACGTCATTTTCTCGACAAATCTGACAGTTGAAAGAGATAATACTTATGTCTACGCGGTTATGCTAAGGGGGCTTCGCACACAACAACAAAGACGCACAAAAAAACTGGATAAATGTTTATATTGTTTAATTTAAACAAATTCGACAAGCGAATTGTGTGACGTTCGTAAACCGTAAAAATGTCCAACGCAGTAACGACCAGTGTTTAAAATAATAATAAAATAAGACAACTATCATCGCAGCAGCTTAATAATATTCCCTTAAAATACTTGACGAGCCTTTTCAAACTAGCGTTTTTTTCAAAGCTTAAGAGACTTTTCAAACTAGCGTTATTCTAAGCTGAAGAGACTTTTCAAACTAGCGTTATTCTAAGCTGAAGAGACTTTTCAAACTAGCGTTTTTTCTAAGCTGAAGAGACTTTCCAAACTAGCGTTATTCTAAGCTGAAGAGACTTTTCAAACTAGCGTTATTCTGAGCTGAAGAGACTTTTCAAACTAGCGTTATTCTAAGCTGAAGAGACTTTTCAAACTAGCGTTATTCTAAGCTGAAGAGACTTTTCAAACTAGCGTTATTCTAAGCTGAAGAGACTTTTCAAACTAGCGTTATTCTAAGCTGAAGAGACTTTTCAAACTAGCGTTTTTTCTAAGCTTAAGAGACTTTTCAAACTAGCGTTTTCTAAGCTCCTGTGCGTATAGACAGCGCCTTTAGCCGCACGCGCAACTCGCACATCGGTAAACGCCCTAACCACCAACCAGCAGTTGCAGTATGAGCGCCAAGACTTGACTTATGTCACGGAATATGTTGATCTCGTCTCCTTCTCTCGTATGAACTAAGACAGAGAGCGAGCGAGCGAATCCGTGACAGAGGTCTCATCTTGACATGCATGCTAACACCACTGCAGTTGTAGCATGAGCGCCAAGACTTGACTTATGTCACGGAATATGTTGATCTCGTCTCCTTCTCTCGTATGAACTAAGACAGAGAGCGAGCGAGCGAATCCGTGACAGAGGTCTCATCTTGACTTGCATGCAAACCCCTCTGTCTTGCAGCAATGCTTTTTAATTATACTTTAAGTTGTCCGACAGCTATCTCAATACAAAATATGTCAAAAATGTACAGTTACCAAAACAATAATACTTCAAGAGGTGGCGGTAGGACCCTAGTGCGTGTGTCGCGCGATGTATCAATCGTCTCTTCGTCGGAATCCATATTGCTGCACCTACAGCATGACCGTGTAGACATAAGTTTTATCTCTTTCAACTGTCAGATTTGTCGAGCAAATGGCGTCACTACGAGCTTGTTTTACTCACAGAGTATCAAGAGTACCCATCAAGAGTTCCACTATTCGTATAGCTCTGCGGCGAATTTTCCACCATTTTCGTTATCTCATGTACCTCTTTTTGCGGTGGAATAATAAAGAGTTATCTATCTATTCATAATATACGACAACTATATGGGAAGACAAAGATGGCAGAGTCAGATAATGCAGAAAAAATTTACGAATTGCCATCTCCGTTATACAACGACATACGTCCATGGTTGTACTGGACATTGCTTGGTGTAACATCATTTTGCCGACGAATCTGACAGTTGAAAGGGACAAAACTTATGTCTACACGGTCATGCTAAGCGTGCTGCTGACGGTAGCCACCACCGATAAGAGCGTACACCACGCAATACGGTGCGGAAAAGACCGTATACGAACAAAATAAAAACGCTAGTCTGAAAGCTCTTGAAAACGCCGACAGCCCAATGCAGCAGTTGTCGCATGTGTATCACTAGACTTGTATCAGGGAATATGTTGATTTAGTCTCTTTCTCTCGTGTGGAATGAGAGAGAGAGCGAGCGAGCGAAACTGTGGTAGAGGTCTAGTCTTGACATGCATGCTAACTCGACTGGGACAGCAAACCAATGGCACGCGATATAATACGATCAGAATTTCAGTTGAAATATTAAATTATGTAATTCACTATGGGTACACCAACCCTGTACCCCTTCCTCATGCCCTTATGTGAGCCCTATGTGAAATCATTTTATGTACACAGAACGTCGATAACTCAAATTTATTATTTTTATACAAAATTAAAAAAATACTTTCTACTACTACTACTACAGCCCTTTTAACGTCCCACTGCTGGGCACGGGCCTCCCCTCAATGCGAGGGGGATTCGGGCCATAGTCTACCACGCTGGCCTGGTGCGGGTTGGCAGACTTCACACATCTATCGAGAACTAGTCAAGTTCCCTCAGACGTGCAGGTTTCCTCACGATGTTTTCCTTCACCGTTTCATAGCAAGTGATAATCTAGGATGAAAATGAGATTCGCACATGAAACATAGAGGTGCGAGCCGGGGTTTGAACCTGCACACTTTGATTGCAAAGCTTGCGTTCGACCACTCGGCTACCACTGCTTTTGTATCAATAGGAAAAAACTGGAGATAGGATTTTTAAAGTAATTTGACTATGGGGTCTGAGTATCAGTTCATTTTGGAAGAGGGGTCTCTTGCCCTGAATAGTTGGGAAATCCCTGAGCTAGGGAACTTATATTTAAAGGTTTAATATACACAACAATGATTTCATTTTCAACAATGATTACCACTTGCTGAACGGTGGCCCTGCACGTCTATAGAAAGGCGTGTGAAGTTCACCAACCTGCACTGGGCCAGCGTGGTGGACTATGGCCCAAAATCTCCCTCGTAAGGAGGGGGAATGTGCCCGGTACAATGGCAATCGGCTCGCCCCCTATTACATTGCGACCAAAATACATCGGCGAAGTGTGGGCGCACTACAGTGCACCTCTGCCTACCCCTTCGGGGAATACAGGCGTTATGATGTATAATATACACATTTTGAATCACACCGTATCAATATTAAACTACCATTTTGGTTCAAATTTTTTGCGTCATATAACATTTCTTTACCAAAAAAAATGCCTCTTTGGTTTGGTTGTTTGCCATCCCTAGCCTTATTATTAAAAATGGGCGCATTGATAATCATAGGGGCTTAGGATTCGACACCTCTAGTTTGGCCCATTATACCGACGCTTAAGAGGCGAATTGACTCAAGCGCCATTTTGGTAACTGCACGAAATCCAGCTCAAAAGATGGAGAAAAATTCGCTGATTCCAACGTTATATATAATTTAATATCCCCAAACGTGGCGCTTGAGTCACTCCCCACACCTAATGATCCCCCACCAAGCTCAAGTGTTTAGCTTAGTTGGAGAAGCTAAGCTAAGCTACTCTGACCTCCGATTTCTAAAAGGCGGTAAAGTGACAAAACCTAATTTTGAATTACAAGCAAAAATACGAAAATACATTTCGCAAGAAATTCTAAAGACACACAGATTTGTTTCCATTTATCTCAATAACTATAAATGTTAGAACAACGAGACCAAGACTGGTTTGTAGATAAAAAAAAGTAGCCGTCGCGGGACACCTAGCAGATGTGAAACATTATGTTATTTAGAGTGGAGAGAGAGAGAAGCGTCGTAGCGGCGAGTGAGCGGAGTCAAAGCGGCGTAAAGAACCGAGAAGCCACGGAGCTGCTCAAAGTTTTCGCATCACGGCATCGCGGCATCAACAGTTGCTCTCGCTCGCCAAGCGCACCATTAGATGTTTCACATCAATAAATTCGAATTCCGACTACTAAGAAGCTATTTAACTGAGTATACCTAATTTTAATTTAGCCTCGTGGGCAAGAACGCCCGCCTTGAACGTAAGGGGTGCAAGTTCAAATCCCAGGCCCGCACCTTTGAGATAATTTTCATGTGCAAATATCATTTTCAACAATGATTACCACTTGCTGAACGGTGAAGGAAAACATCGTGAGGAAACCTGCACGTCTATAGAAAGGCGTGTGAAGTTCACCAACCTGCACTGGGCCAGCGTGGTGGACTATGGCCCAAATCTCCCTCGCATTGAGGAGGAATGTGCCCGATATAATGGCAATAGGCTCGCCCCCTATTACATTGGGACCAAATTACATCGGCGAAGTGTGGGCGCCCTACAGTGCACCTCAGCCTACCCCTTCGGGGAATACAGGCGTGATGATGTATGTGCCTAATTTAAAGATACAAGCAAATATGCAAAAAGTGATGCCTACAGAAATTGTAAAGGCATTTGTCTCCACTTATCTCGATAGCTATAAACGGTAGAAACATAAAACCAAGACTGACCTATAGAGAAAGTGTTTGGCTTTCATGTAGTATACGCAACTCTAATTAGCCAACATGTCACTTAACAGCCTTTGAGAAATCGGACAACAGTGGAGTAAGCACGCATGGCAAGTAAAGATCTTTGTCACGGAGTTGCTCGCTCGCTCTCTTTCTAATATCATACGAAAAAAAGAGACAACATCAAGATATTCCGTGACATACGTATAGTCTTGGCGCACATGCTTCAACTACAGTACTAGTTATGTGATAACCTCACATATATACATAGTTATACAGGGTGTATCAGAAGTCCGAAATAATACTTTGGGTGCATATACGGTAGGTCATATGTGGATGATTAGTGAAGACAGTTTATACCTAACTATCATAGTTTCTGAGTTATAGACCTTTGAATATTTGTCACAGGTATCGTATTCTGGCCTTTAGGTACATTCTTAACCCTATTCAGCAGTGTAAACTACATTATGAGAGGCGACTAGCAATATTCACAAAACAGAACATTAAAATTTTACGTAGGAATCGAGTTATTACGAGTTTTAGAAATTGATGACGAAAAAAGAGTTGGAAAAACATGGTTGAATTTCGATAAAATTTTTATACCATTCAGTTGTATACCCGCTACTGATGCAAACAGTAAAGTATTATTTCGGACTTCTGAAACACCCTGTATAACGCCGGGTGACAGGAAAAAAAACTCATTAAGTAACAAAAAAAAACAATTTAATAGTTTTTTTTAAAATGTGATTTTCGCTTCTTGGAATTCTGTAAAGTAATGCACCTATGGATATGATGACTTTTTCCTGGGAAACTTGTTGATATTTAAAGGTAATTAGTGTAAAAAAAAAACATCTTTCCATTTTCTTGTACTGAGTTTGATTTACCCTGTCTCCCGACGATAATACAATTATAAATCTGTTCTACAATCCAACTGTAAACAGATTGTATGTTACTTTAAATTTGGGGGGCCATCGGTGCCGATGTTGCTGGCGCTGTACATACAGGGCGTATCAGAAGTCCGAAATAATACTTTGCGTTTTCCACGAGTGTCCGAAACACAACTGTGGTGTCGGCACGCATGTCAAGACAAGACCTCTGTCACGGATTGGCTCGGTCGCTCTCTGTCTAATTACATACGAGAGAAAGAGACAACATCAAGATATTCCGTGACATACGTCTAATCTTGGTGCAAATGGTACACACACTGGATGGTATAAAAGTAATTCTAATCTAACTTCAAACATTTTTCGACATTTCCCTCTCGAGTCCTATACGAAACTTTCATGTGGGTTCTAATAATAATAATAATACATCATCACGCCTGTATTCCCTGAAGGGGTATGCTGAGGTGCACTGCGCGCGCCCACACTTCGCCGATGTATTTTGGTCCCAATGTAACAGGGGGCGAGCCTATTGCCATTATACCGGGCACATTCTCTCTCAATACGCGGGAGAATTTTGGGCTATAGTCCACCACGCTGGCCCGGTGCGGGTTGGTGAACTTCACACTTTCTATCTATAGATTATCTTTCTACAGTCGTGCAGGTTTCCTCACGATGTTTTCCTTCACCGTTTCATAGCAAGTGGTAATCTCGAATGAAAGTGAGATTCGCACATGAAACCCAGAGGTGCGAGGCGGGGTTTGAACGTGCACACTTTGATTGCAAGGCGTGCGTTCGACCACTCGGCTACCACTGCTATGTACTGCTACGTTCATGTGGGTTCTGTTTCTGAATACCAGCAGTCGCCCCTCGTAGCTGTAGTGTACACTGTTTAATAGTGTTACGGATGTGTCCTAAGACCTCAACACGACTAATACTCAAAGGTCTGTAACTCGGAGACTATGGATAGTCAGGTATAGTCTGCCTTCACTGACCAACTACATACCAGATACCGTATATGTACCTACAGTATTATTTCGGACTTTAGTACTTGTAGCATGAGCGCCAAGACTAGTCTTATATCACAATATATCTTTATTTTGTCTCTTTCTCTCGTATGAAATTAGACAGACCATGCGAGCGAATTCGTGACAAAGGTCTTGTCTTGACATGTATGCTAACCCCATTGATACACCATGTATATTTGCAAGCACTAAAATATTGCTGTCTCCCTCATACATTAAGTGTGTGAGCAAGACGGCAATATACGGAACTTATAAAATATTTATTACTAAACAGTAATGAGACTCACCTCCGCCTTCTCTTTCTTCTTCTCCTTCTTGGGGTCCTTTTCTTTCTCCTTATCCTTGTCCTTATCTTTCTCCCTGTCCTTGTCTCGCTTGTCCTTCTTGCCGCTGCTGCGCTCGCGCTCTGTAACGAATTAAAATTATTTTTATTACATTATCTAAATTAGCAGTGGTAGCCTCGTCGGTGAGAACGCCCGCCTTCAATGTAAGGGATGCGAGTTCAAATCCCGGGCCCGCACCATTCATGTGAAAATATTATTTTCAATAATGACCACCACTTGCTGAACTTCGAAGGAAAACGAAACCTGCACGTCTATAGAAAGCCGTGTGAAGTTCACGCCCAAATAACCCTCGTATTGAGGGGGAATGTGCCTTTTATAATGGTCAGCTCGCTCCCCATTACATCACGACCTCTTCCAAAATATGACTGCAAAGACCTGTCATCCTTACTAATACCACTAATATTATACATCATAATACATCATCACGCCTGTATTCCCCGAAGCGGTAGGCAGAGGTGCACTGTAGTGCGCCCACTCTTCTCCGATGTATTTTGGTCCCAATGTAATAGGGGGCGAGCCTATTGCCATTATACCGGGCACATTCCCCCTCAATACGAGGCAGATTTGGGCCATAGTCCACCACGCTGGCCCAGTGCGGGTTGGTGAACTTGCACCCCCTTACGTTCAAGGCGGGCGTTCTTGCCCGCGAGGCTACCACTAATATTATAAATGATGTTACTCTTTCCCGCAAAAACCGCTGAACGGATTTTGATGAAACTTTACAGTATTATTGTTTGTACATCAGAATAACATATATGCTATAATTTATAACGATATTGAACAAACAAAGTCTTCACGGACGGGCTACCTACACTAATATTATAAAAGAGGAAAGATTTGTATTTGTGTATTTAACGAATAAACTCAAAAACTACTGGACCGATTTCAAAAATTCTTTCACCGTTAGAAAGCTACATTATCACTGAGTAACATAGGCTATATTAGAAACCCGTGCGAAGCCAAGACGGGCCGCTCTAGTAAAAAATAAGGCAAGACTCACTCTTGTCCTTGCCGTCCTTGTCCTTCTTCTTCTCGTCCTTCACCAACTTGCAATACTCCTTATAGTAATCCTCACGCAGCGAGCTACTCTCCACCGCCTTGTATTTCGCGTCGCTGTCCACTTTCTTCTTGACTTCCACCCAACGGGCGTGTCTGTCCACCCCCTTCTCCTTGAGCAGCGCAATGAATTCCGTTTTCGCCTAGAATGAGACGTCGAACGCTTGATGATATTGTTGTGATTGGCGCGCACGTGTTTGTTGGTTTGTGTTGGAGCTTTCGGTTCTTGGGCGTTGGTTACGTAAAAACCTTCCAAGAAAGGCCGACAGTGAGATTAATATCAAGTTTTAGTATATTAAATCAGATTCAACAACTGCTTATCAAAGTCAAAGGTATCGGCCTTCGGGGGCACTAACAAAATTGTCAAGTTTAATTTTTAGGGTTCCATACCCAAATGGTAAAACGGGAACCTATTACTAAGACTCCGCTGTCCGTTTGTCTGTCGCCAGGCTGTATCTCATGAACCGTGATAGTTAGATAGTTGAAATTTTCACAGATGGTGTATTTCTGTTGCCGCTTTAACAACAAATACTAAAAAATCTGAATAAAATAAATATTTAAGGGGGCTCCCATACAATAGACATGATTCTTTTGACGTTTTTATAGATAATGGTACGGAACCCTTCGTGCACGGGTCCGACTCACACTTGGCCGGTTTTTTTCTATTGTATGCTACTACCGGATCATAGCGCGACCTCGACTGAGGAAGATCCGGCAAGAAACTCAGTGCGAACTTAATTTCAAGTGACGAGGCGTTGGAGACTCTAATTGCAGGTAATTTGAATAAAACTTCCACCCGCCCACGGAACCGCAAGCCACAACACACTTAACCTATTCGCAAGAGGGTTGAAAACCCTGCAGCAGCTGAAAAAAAATACATCATTAACAGCTGAAAACATTAAAAAAAAAACTATTAAGAGCTGTGGAACAAAATCTAATTATTCTCTGAAAGGGAAAATATTATATTATTTAATTTTGGTAGACTGAACTATTTTAAACAAACTTGGCGGACAGACAACCAAGTGCATTCCTCTCTCTATAAATATATATGTCGCAAGACAACACATACTCATCGTATGATCCCAAACTAAGCATCGCTTGTACTATGGGTACCGTACAATGGACTGGGGACGACCCCAGTTACACAAAGACTGGGTAAATTTCTGAAATTTGCCACCGGCGGGCATCGAACCCGCAACGTACCCGGTTCTGTGAGCCGAGACACCTACGCTCAAACCTCTAGACTCTAGACCAAGCCCTATAAGAACTATTATTCTGACATTGTCTAACAAAATATTACGTGTACAAATTATTATCAAAATTATTACTTCAACGTTCTACTGTGAGAATCTTATTGCACTAGAAAACTCTGCAAATGCGTTGCCCAAATATGAATACTGCTGCGAATAGCTACTGCTTAATATTTAGGCATCACCTAGTAATCGTGAAAGAGACACAATTCGTCGTTTAATACGAGCTTCGGGTCAATTTCCAAGACATTACTCCTCTACCCTAATAATACATCTTGACGTCTATATAACTCAAAGGAGTAGGTAGAGGTGTATTTCACGTCTCGTCTATAGTATTTAAATCCCAATATAATAGGGGGCGAGCTGACCATTATACCGGGCACACTTCCTTTTAATTACAAGGGGTAAGTCTATAGTCCACCACGCTGGCGCAGTGCGCGTTACCAGCTCGAGTTCATGTACTCCTGGTACTAATAACTAGTAACCTTGTGGATCAGCCCTCCCCTCAATGCAATGGGTAAGCCCACAGTCCACCACGCTGGCGCAGTGCGCGTTACCAGCTCGAGTTCATGTACTCCTGGTACTAATAACTAGTAGCCTCGCGGATCGGCCCTCCCCTCAAAACAAGAGGAAAAAACGCTGTTTAAACCAATGCTATCAACTGCCCTTAGTTGCAAAGTGTTTGTAAAACGTCTTCCAACGTATATATTATATGGTATAATTAATTAATTACTATACTTCAGTCCACCAATAGTTTTGTCCCTATCCTAAAACCCTAACAAGTATTAATATAAAATCAAACCAATATTACGTGATAATAAATATTGTATATCTTTCGAAAATGCTTGCCGTACATATAACAAAAATGGTTTATGTCATCATCACGCCTAATAATACACGAAAGGGTAGGCAGAGGCGCCCCACATCACCGATTAGCTTTTTGGTCCCAATGTAATAGGGGGCGAGCCGATTGCCATTATACCGGACACACTTCAATAAGAGGGAAATTTGAGACATAGTCCACCACGCTGGTTCAGGCAGCTTCAACTTTACACGCTTTTCTATAGACGTGCAGGTTTCCACACTATGTTTACCTTCACCGTTTAGCAAGTGATAATGTCATTGATGAGATGTGAAAATCAAAGAGACCTCAGGATCGAACCTACACCCCTTACCTCAAGATAAAGCGTTCTACGAACTTGATTCAACGATACAATTACTTTAAAAAATGTTTACAACGCACTCAAAGTTTGAGCATATTACAAAAAATAACATAATCAAACACAGGAATCGAACCTGCAATGTCATCAGTAATATCAAAAACTAGGATAGTTATCACCAGACAACACATACTCATCGTATGAATCCAAACAAACCAACGCTTGTACTAAGAGTACCGTACAAATGGACTCGGGACGATCCAGGAGGCTTAGCATGACCGCGTAGACATAAGTTTCACCTCTTTCAACTGTCAGATTTGTCGAAAAAAAGAAAATGACGTCACTTCGAGCTTTTTCTACTGGACATGGCTCGGTGTGACGTCATTCTCTCGACAAATCCGACAGTTGAAAGGGATAAAACGTATGTCTACACGGCCATGCTGAGGCTAATGGTTTCACTCAGACCTGGGGTAAATTGTGAACAAGCCACTAAATGCTGACGGGAATCGAACCCGCATCCACCGCAGCCAAGCGGACTACGCTCAAACTAGGTAATCGATTATTAAAAATCGATTATTAGAAAAAAAAAACGATTAATATAAAAATCGTAAATTATTTTTCACATCCCTATTTTGTACTGTTGTACGCCGTGGATCGCCCAATGACAACTGTTAGGGATTTGACTTGGACAGGAAAAAATCGATTGCAAAATAATCGATTTTTCTCACTTTGAAATCGAATTTTATTTTTTTATTTTCTAGAGAATCGATTATTAGAAAAATCGATTATTTTTTCACATCCCTAGCTCAAGCCACTAAACCAAGCCGGCCATAGTGAGTCGCGAGGTCGCAATGTACAAACCATTTTTAATATATGACACATTAGGTTACCTTTACAATACAATGAAATTCCAAATCTGTATTAAAACTCAAATTGCTTATTGTTAAACTGTTTTGTAAAGTCATCACATATCATCTACATACATGTTGTAAATTTTACAAACACAGCTCTGAAATCAGCTGTTACTTTTAAACTCTCTTCAATCTAAAGATGAACACAGCAGAAGGTACAAGCAAGACCTAACCAACCATGCCTTGTCAGAGCATAGAAATATATTATGAGCTGAAATGCAGTGAACCCACACTTCACCCATGTATTTTGATCCCAATGTAATAGGGGGCGAGCCTATTGCCATTATATCGGACACATTCCCCCTCAATACGAGGGAGATTTTGGCCATAGTCCACCACGCTGCGCCCAGTGCGGGATGGTGAACTTCGCACGCCGTTCTATAGACGCCCCGTTTTCCTTCACAGTTCAGCAAGTGTTAATCACTATTGCAAATGACGTTCGCACATAAAATCTCAGAGGTGCGGGCCAGGGATTTGAACTTGCACCACTTGCGTTCAAGGCGAGCGTATTACCGACGAGGCCACCACTGCTTAATTATGTTTAAATTTTATCAAAAAGTGTTATCATAACTGTGACTTCACAAAATAGTGTCAGATACTGTACATACAACAAACAATT
The DNA here is from genome assembly GCA_914767695.1 of Ptilodon capucinus. Taxonomy (NCBI): domain Eukaryota; kingdom Metazoa; phylum Arthropoda; class Insecta; order Lepidoptera; family Notodontidae; genus Ptilodon; species Ptilodon capucinus. The sequence continues at coordinate 5,251,242 of OU611837.1, forward strand.
TGTAGGCCTGTTGTAAACATTTATGAATCACATTGTACGATGAATTAACCCGTAATATTGATTCAATTTTAATTCATTTCTAATTATTAACATTAACTAATTTATTTGTGTGTTTCTCGAACATCAATTAAATTTATAACTTTACTGTGACATTATTTTACTGTGAAAATTTTTACTCAAAAAGAAACTTAGTTTTTTTTTTTTATAGATAGAAAACAAATTAAACACTGCCCATAGAGTATCTTGAATGCATTTTTTTTTGTTTGCAATAAAATAAAATTATTAATCTCACGTTCGGAATATAAAATCCGTGACAATTTTAATTTCAATTAAGAAAAAAACACACACAGTCCTCTCTCTATGGACACATGTGAACGTGTAGGCAACGAATTACTACAAAATCAAATAATAAACGCTGGAAAAAAATAATTATTAATCAGTCAACAAAGCCTACGGGGGATTGCCTTAAATATCCAATTCTTTACATCATTTTTGTCTCCATAAATTTAATTCATTCAATATGGCCGCCCATCACCACTATATTTTTATGGCCTGGCAACTATTTTATCACCTCGAGTGTTGCCAGTTAATGCAAATCTGGCATTTTTCTGTGCATGCAACTATCGAATCTATACGAAACTCTATATAATAATAAGTGGGGTTGTTCAATCAATTACACCGACTGAAGGGACATAATAAAATTGACAAAAAAAAATATGTTCCAGGAAAGATTTTGAATATTAAAACGAAATCTGGGACGTCGAAGGTCACACGATACAATTTTGGTCAATATCATAACGCACGCTGTGTCGATATAAATAAAGATTGAATTTATATAATAAATATCGCCAGACATACAGTGCGATCCAAATAAGTATAGGAATGTCAATACGCTCCATATGCCAAATGTCACTTGAAAAGTATGGTTTATAAAAAAAATTAATTTGCATATCAATAATAATAGTCTTACATCAAATTTAAATGAAAAGGTTAAATTAATAGTAAATTGTTCGTCACAATATGGCGCAAAGTCGATATCCTATTCTCATTTGAATCGCATTGTAACGCATCACATACGTACTTAACGTATCAGGGCCGTCTTTACCCGGACGCCTTTAGTCCTAGTTAGTCTAGTCTAGTTAGTTTAGTCCTAGGGGGCGCAAGCCGACCTACTACACTGACACTGAGACTTTGCTAACTCAAAAGCCCGGAAATATGAGTTCGACGCACAATTATTATTCAATATAAAATGAGAATTATTACTAAATAATAAAACTTTTTAAAAAACAAGCTTTTATTTAATTGCCCTTAGTTTTCGTAATCTCCTCGGCGAGCCCTTTCATTTGATACCCATACTGTAGTAGTGCAGAAAAAATAACGATTCCGCCATCTTGGAATTAGAATGACGACGTCACATAGCTAAGCATGCATTGTCATCTATAATAAGCGTGTATACCAAATTTCAGCTCAATCGATTAAAGATAACCGATTTAAAATTCAGTTGCACGATTCCACCCGGACATACATTGCAAGTTAAGTCAGGGCTTGAGAATTGGCAAGAATTTTATTTGGGGGGGGGGGGGGGGGGGGGATTGACTATCCGCACTCCGGCGCCGACGGAGATGCCTAAGGCCGCGTTTCCACTGACGCGGAGCTGGGCGGAGAGGGGCGGAGAGGAGCGGTGAAGAGCGGTGAAAAGTGATCAGTGTTTCCACTGAAGCGGAGCTGGGCGGAGAGGAGCGGTGAAAATTGGTGTGTTTTCACTAAAGTCCTCCGCACAGCACCGGCCCGCTGTCCTCCGCTCTGCAATGCTCGTTGTTCTCCGCACCGCATAGCCTCGTTATATTTTTATGAATATCCGCTCAGCTCTGCTCCACCCCGCTCGTGCTGTTTCCATTGAAGCGGAGCGGAGATTTCGAGCATAGTAATTGGTCAATTCGTGCACCGCTAAGCTCCTCTCCGCCCCGCTCCGCGTCAGTGGAAACGCGGCCTTAGACGGCCCTGCTTCGTACGCTTCCAAACTAAGCAAAGCTTGTACTATGGGTATTGTACAATGAACTCGGGGCAAATCCCAAAATTAGCCACAGACGGGAATCGAACCCGTACACTCAAACCACTAAACCATACCGTCGTCGAATAGCTACGCGCCACACTAGCAATGGAACTTTATCTGAGTTAATACAGTTAGTATTGGAAACAAAAAGCGACGCGTATTTCTCAACGCCCCAGTGCGCGTGCGACTCTACACGAACTAATTTAATATCATCAATACTATCACGCTATAAATGCCCGAATATGTAGACAGTGGTTATCATATATATATTTTTTTTTAATGGACTACGCTGTTGGCCGTTAGGTGGCCTTTACAGCTTTACCGGAGGAGTGGCGAGCGCAGAGTGCACTCCAACCAAGGCCTTAAGGGCGGAAAAGGGTGGCAACTAGCTCAAGGGCGCCACAGAGGGCACGACCTCGGCTTGGGCAGTTACCGTGAGGGGTTATCATATAAACGCAACAAAGGCAACAAAACAGTTATATATACGGCTACAAGTAGGGCATTATTAATAATGGCCGATCAAAGTGATAAATTCAAGCTATCTCAAACACAGACTTATTACATGGACCACGGGCCGTCGGGCATTATTAATAATGGCCGATCAAAGTGATAAATTCAAGCTATCTCAAACACTGACTTATTACATGGACCACGGGCCGTCGGGCATTAATAATAATGGCCGATCATAGTGATAAATTAATCACTGTGCCCATCGCTCTTGGGCATTATTAATAATGGCCGATCAAAGTGATAAATTCAAGCTATCTCAAACACAGACTTATTACATGGACCACGGGCCGTCGGGCATTATTAATAATGGCCGATCAAAGTGATAAATTCAAGCTATCTCAAACACTGACTTATTACATGGACCATGGGCCGTCGGGCATTAATAATAATGGCCGATCATAGTGATAAATTAATCACTGTGCCCATCGCTCTTGGGCATTATTAATAATGGCCGATCAAAGTGATAAATTCAAGCTATCTCAAACACAGACTTATTACATGGACCACGGGCCGTCGGGCATTATTAATAATGGCCGATCAAAGTGATAAATTCAAGCTATCTCAAACACTGACTTATTACATGGACCACGGGCCGTCGGGCATTAATAATAATGGCCGATCATAGTGATAAATTAATCACTGTGCCCATCGCTCTTGGGCATTATTAATAATGGCCGATCAAAGTGATAAATTCAAGCTATCTCAAACACTGACTTATTAGATGGACCACGGGCCGTCGGGCATTATTAATAATGGCCGATCAAAGTGATAAATTCAAGCTATCTCAAACACTGACTTATTAGATGGACCACGGGCCGTCGGGCATTATTAATAATGGCCGATCATAGTGATAAATTAATCACTGTGCCCATCGCTCTTGGGCATTATTAATAATGGCCGATCAAAGTGATAAATTCAAGCTATCTCAAACACCGACTTATAAGATGGACCACGGGCCGTCGGGCATTATTAATAATGGCCGATCAAAGTGATAAATTCAAGCTATCTCAAACACTGACTTATTACATGGACCACGGGCCGTCGGGCATTATTAATAATGGCCGATCAAAGTGATAAATTCAAGCTATCTCAATCACTGACTTATTACATGGACCACGGGCCGTCGGGCATTATTAATAATGGCCGATCAAAGTGATAAATTCAAGCTATCTCAATCACTGACTTATTACATGGACCACGGGCCGTCGGGCATTATTAATAATGGCCGATCAAAGTGATAAATTCAAGCTATCTCAAACACTGACTTATTACATGGACCACGGGCCGTCGGGCATTATTAATAATGGCCGATCAAAGTGATAAATTCAAGCTATCTCAATCACTGACTTATTAGATGGACCACGGGCCGTCGGGCATTATTAATAATGGCAGATCAAAGTGATAAATTCAAGCTATCTCAATCACTGACTTATTAGATGGACCACGGGCCGTCGGGCATTATTAATAATGGCCGATCAAAGTGATAAATTCAAGCTATCTCAAACACCGACTTATTACATGGACCACGGGCCGTCGGGCATTATTAATAATGGCCGATCAAAGTGATAAATTCAAGCTATCTCAAACACAGACTTATTACATGGAGCACGGGCCGTCGGGCATTATTAATAATGGCCGATCAAAGTGATAAATTCAAGCTATCTCAAACACAGACTTATTACATGGACCACGGGCCGCCGGGCCATATTAATAATGGCCGATCAAAGTGATAAATTCAAGCTATCTCAAACACCGACTTATTACATGGATCACGGGCCGTCGGGCATTATTAATAATGGCCGATCAAAGTGATAAATTAATCACTATACCCATCGCTCTTGGGCATTATTAATAATGGCCGGTCCTTATTAATAATGCCCAGTTAATCACGTTGCCCGTAACATATATACCATTCGAACGGCCAGATTTTTCTGCGTCGTTTGGTATATATACAACTCATGTTACGATTTTTTTTTGTCGCATGAAACGATTGGTTTTCCAACGTTGATATTGTCGGTTAAGAGGCGAATCGTCTGGTGCGCCACGTTCGGTAACCTTTGCACAAAAGACGGAGAAAAATTCGACGATACCAACGATACGTGATCGTCCAACATGGCGCCCTTTTAAATATCGACATACATCATCATCATCATCACGCCTGTATTCCCCGAAGGGGTAGGCAGAGGTGCACTGCAGTGCGCCCACACTTCGCCGATGTATTTTGGTCCCAATGTAATAGGGGGCGAGCCTATTGCCATTATACCGGGCACACAGGTTTCCTCACGATGTTTTCCGTCACCGTTTCTTAGCAAGTGATAATCTCAGATGAAAATGAGATTCGCACATGGAACCCAGAGGTGCGAGCCGGGGATAGAACCTGCGCACTTTGATTGCAAAGCGTGCGTTCGACCACTCGGCTACCACTGCTTAGTTGGAATATATTGAAAATATCGACATAGTTGAAATAAAACTATTTTACGGACTCCTATCGCGTTTATTTACCATTTGATTTTCCCGACGTTTCGGCTGCTTTACAGCAACCACGGTCACGGGGGGACTGAGGTGACTATGGTTGCTGTAAAGCAGCCGAAAAGTCGGGAAAGTCAAATAGTAAATAAACGCTATAGAATCCGTACAATAGTTTTATTTCAATGTATAGTATTCGCGTAAATATGAGAAAACAATATCGATATAGTAACTTTTTTTTTTGCCAATTTCATCCGTCAATGCTGGGTCGGTTTTAAAAACATTATTTACTAAAAGTATTCTGTTTGTTAGATAATTAAACTTGGCATGTTCGTGTTGTTAATAAAATTTAAAATATTTCATTTTATTTTATATCTGCTTAAAATTATATCTAACCTTATTAATTTTTTTGTGGCGACGCGGTGTGACCAGTTGACGCTTTTATAAATAATTTATCTATTTATTTAGTCGTGGCGCTATAAAGGTGCATATATTTATAGTAAATAATATTCATAATATGTTGGTACATAGGTAATTGATGGAATCAGGCGTAATATTGCCGAAATCCATGACTTATGACATGCTGACTCTCGACTGACAGGGAGTTCGGTCTTGTTGGTTTCCTCTATTATCGATCAAATTTATTTTATTTACTAGCTGTGCCCGTGACTTCGCCCGCGTGGACTTTAGGGAGATTACCCGGAAATATGGGTATTATGTTTTTCCCGCGGAACCCTAATGCTTTTTCTAAAATTAAAGTAGCCTAAGTTACGCCTTGGAACGTCAGCTATCTGTCAGTGAAAGTCCCATTGAAATCGGTTCAGCCGTTTAGAAGTTTACCTCAAACAAACAGACAGACAGACAGACAGACAAAAAAAATTTAAAATTGCGTTTTCGTTATAAGTATCGTATATACTTTCATACGCATTTGGTAAAAAAGTGTTATTTTGATATTACAAACAGACACTCCAATTTTATTTATTTGTATAGATAATTTGGGATTCTAAACAATTCCGAGGGTGAGTGGTGGGTCCCTTTCTCTACTATTGTATGATACATAGGTACCTAAAAAACTAATGTTCATTTTTCTGTAAATAACTTAAAGTGAATTAGAAAAATCCTTTATTTTTCAGCTAAAAAGTGAGTTCAAATTTTTCTACAATGTTTTTTTCTTTACTTCTGGGTATTTATTTTACTGTTTTTTTTTTTTGTTTCTATAACAAATATTAAAATACACGAATCATTACAACATATTGCTTATTTTTTTTAAGAACCAATCAAATTTTTATCTATAAAAAAGGAACATACTATGCTCGTAGTCCTTTTTAACGTCCCTAGGGCCTCGGTGCAAAGAAAAAAAAAAAACAATTCTTTTAAAAAAACATTATCCGATCATCTATATTGTAAAATTTTGAAAACAGTTTTACTTCGTAAATTATTTTCCGGATCCATCCGCCATCTTTATCACTGTCATTACCGATAAAATTTATTTATAATGTGTAGTTTATTGAATTTGCCCTTGCTATTAATTACTCGACACTGGCTGACATACCCGCTAAACGCAAGTGGAGCCATTCCCCATCTTATTCCGTTAAATACCATCATTTAATTCAATTCGTACAAAAAGAAACATCCTTTTGAAAAACATCGTTCTCCAAAATAGCACCAATACTGACCTATAGAATTCATATCATTTCCACTCAAAGTTTCAAAGCGCGCGAGACGGTTCTATCGTTTTTAGGGTTCCATAACTTTTGAGGTAGGATCACTCATACGATCACTTGGAACACCGTCTGTCAAGATTTCAGCTAGTGCTGTCAAATTTAGTGTCAATCAAGTGTATAGATTGTCAAGGGTCCGTCAACTGATCACGCCCGCGGCCGTCCGCTCCGCGCTCCGCCCAGCGCTGGTCCCGCTCCGCCGCCGCCGCTCCGCTAACCACAAACAACGGTGCTGCTATTTGGCTTGTTTTCAATGTTGCTATACTTTCAATTTTGGGGGCATTATGGTAAAAATAAATATATTTCCTTGTATTTCATTTCGAAACAAACGTGCCGGCATGACGACTGGATAACGCACGTACAATTAATAGAAAAAAAATACCAAAAAGTTTTTTGTAAAAAAAAAAAAACACGAGTTTTTTTTTTTTTGTGAATTTCGTCCGTCATCATGTTCCAACATATTCGTTTTAAGCGAAACAATAAACACATATAGAATAATAATATAAGAAATCATCATACTAATTAATAATCAGAATATTCAGAAAATATGACACCATTTAAAATTTAATGATAAAAAGCATTAAAAAAATACAAATTGTTTTCTGTACTGTTTTTTTTTTCAAGCTCAAACATTTTCTTACATTTTTTACTTGACCAAAAGAATAACAATAAAATTAATATAAGATCTTTTTGTCAAAAACATAGTAAAATTTACCCAAATAAAAGAAAACTCGCATGTACGACACGGAATTTCAAAAATTAAAAAAAAACAATACAAAAAAATATCATTCCAAGAGTATTATTATGAAACGAAAAATGCAAACAAAAATCTAAAACATTTCAAAATTTCAAATTCGCACAGCATTTAGACATTTTTTCTGTATAATGTAACCAACACGGGATTCGAACCCGGTGAACCGCTCTCGACCAATCAACTAAAGCAAAACAAACATATCAGGATTCGAACCTGTTATCACAATAAGTAAGCTGAAAATTGTAAACTATAATTATTATAAATACAACATACATACAATTTGTATCGCCAGACAACACATACTCATCGTATGATCCCAAACTAAGCAACGCTTGTACTATGGGTACCGTACAATGGACTGGGGGCGATCCCAGTTACACGTCAACGCTATCAACCTCTTCGACAGGTATGCTCTCCTGGTACTTTGATTGTATAAACAAATATCGCCAGACAACACATATTCGTCGTATGATCCCAAACTAAGCAACGCTTGTACTATGGGTACCGTACAATGGACTGGAAACGACCCCAGTTACACCCAGACTGGGGCCCCGATTTTCGTTTGATAGACATCAATCTCTATTAGAGATATGTCGAAAGAAAAGAAAGAAAACACGACCAATTTGACGTTTCGTTTCGACATATCTCTAATAGAGATAGATGTCTATCAAATGAAAATCGGGCTCCAGAGCACATTGCGAATATTTCAATATTTACGCGAGACGCGAACGGGATTCGAACCCTCAAACACCCGATGCAGTAAGGCGGGTGGCCTACAACGGTACTAAAACAATAATTGGAACGTTTAACTACTAGATAGAGACCTCCCCTCAATGCGAGGGGGATTCAGTCATAGTCCACGACGCTAACCCAGATAGGGTTGGAAAATGCAACTCGTCTATCCAGAACCATTCAGGATACATAGTCCACCACGCTGGCCCAGTGCATGGTGAACTTCACACGCCTTTCTATAGACGTGCAGGTTTCCTCACGATGTTTGGCCTCCACCGTTCAGCGAGCGGTGATCATTATTAAAAATGACATTCTCACAAAATTTCAGTGCGAGCCCAGAGTTTTGAACCCGCATCCCCTGCGTTCAAAGCGGGCGTTTTACCAACTCGACCATCACTGCCCATTGACAATATAATAAATATTATTTCGGACTCGTGTAAAAACCGCTACAAAACCATTGTAAGTAAACAATGATGCCTTTTTAAACCTATTATAAATAACGTAGTTATGAATGCACACATTATTGATATACATTATGTTCATGTGGACGTTATAATCGAATAACAATATAGTATATATCGTCGTCTCTGTCTGTTTGAACCGTCGGCGACTCACCTGCTCTCTCATTTTGTCCTTGTCTTCCTTCTCCCTCTTGCGCAGCTCGGCGAGGTGTTCGTTGAAGTAGGTCTCCCTGTCGCGGGCTTTCTCAATACCTTTGTAGCGCTCGTCGCGGCCGTGCTTCGACGTGAAGTCGCTGAACGAAGATCTGTATAAATAAATAAAAAAATTAACATCGCCAGACAACACATAGGTACTCATCGTATGAACCGCATACTAAGCAAAGCTTGTACTCTGGATGTCATACAATGGACTGGGGGTGATCCCAGTTACACCTAAATAATGGCAAAGTCCGAAATTTATATTGGGTTACCAGCTCGAGTTCATGTACTCCTGGTACTAATAACTAGTAGCCTTGTGGATCAGCCCTCCCCTCAATGCAAGGGGGAAGTCCATAGCACACCACGCTGGTGCAGTGCGGGTTACCAGCTTGAATTTATGTACTCCTGGTACTTATAACTAGTAGCCTTGTGGATCAGCCCTCCCCTCAATGCAAGGGGGAAGTCCATAGTCCACCACGCTGACGCAGTACGTGTTACCAGCTCGAGTTCATGTACTCCTGGTACTAATAACTAGTAGCCTTGTGGATCAGCCCTCCCCTCAATGCAAGGGGGAAGTCCATAGTACACCACGCTGGTGCAGTGCAGGTTACCAGCTTGAATTCATGTACTACTGGTACTTATAACTAGTAGCCTTGTGGATCAGCCCTCCCCTCAATGCAAGGGGGAAGTCCATAGTCCACCACGCTGACGCAGTACGTGTTACCAGCTCGAGTTCATGTACTCCTGGTACTAATAAGTATTCATTTTACAATTACGTTACAAAGTATTGTAAGGTACTCACTTGGAGTGTAGTTTGGCCTCTTCCATAAGCGTTTTGAAGGCCGTCTTCTTCTGTTGGAGACGGTTCTTCTTCTCTTTCCTCTCTTCTTCGGCTCGCTCTCGCACGTACTGATCGAACACCTGTACATATCAAAGGTTGCTTTTAAATTTCTGTTGCAATTAGCCGTATAATGTTAACATTTTGAGCGAAAAAATTGCCCAACCCAATCAATATAAATGATGTGAGCCATCGTTGCCTTTGTAGTATTAATTATAAGTATTAATGTATCACGTGAGCTAATGTTGCTTTAACAATGTATCACTTGAGTATGGAGGGTAGAGGTAAGGAGAATAATCACATATGGTAGAAAAATTGAAAAAGTGTCCAGTTGTATGCTATAAATAACAATTCAAAAACCTTCCAAAATCGCGCTGGTGTAGACTAAGGGTATGGTATGAATATAGCAATTGTAGATGAACTGAAGTATGCCGTGTTAAAAATAAAACATTGTCGACTAAAGTAGGTAATTATTGAAAATTTCAACAACTTGCGTTGTACAAAATAATGTAGTAAATATAACCTTAAATAATGATTACTAGAAAACGTGCACCTAGTGATTTTATTACGTAAACTGTGAATAGTACGCTTATTGACCTACTCTAATAATACTTAGCGCTTCCTTTAAAATTTACCCTGAAGCTTATGTGGCGCCACCTATAGTTAATGCATTTGGACGGACACTTTTTAAATTCACAGATGGTTCTCCTTACCTCTACCCTCCATACACTTGAGTAACCATTGCCCAAACAGTACATCACACGAGTAAACTCACCTGCCGCCTCTCTTTGGAGTTGAGCATGAGATATCTAGGGTCGAAGACGATCTTGTGCAGCTCCTTCTCCCAGGTGCTGAAGGCGGACACGTGCTTCTCGTGCAGCATCTGCAGGAAGGCGCGCAGCCGCTGGTCGTGCGGCAGCGCGCCGCGCTCGCGGGCCGCGCGAGCCTCCGCCTCCATCGCCGCCGCCGCGCCCACGTCGATACTGCCGCCGCCAGACAGCGACGGCATCGCGCCCTTGCGAGCTGCACACACCACACCAAACACATCAGTACACATCGCCAGACGACACACAGACTCATCGTATGACCAGGGACGGCATCGCGCCTTCGCTGCATTACCACAAACAAAAATTTCGCAAGACAACGCATCCGCCGTTCGATGGCCAAATGCCTTAAAATAACATTTTTGCTACTTTTAAGTCATGTATACTACATGAAAGCCAAACATTTCATCCATCGGCCAGTCTTGGTTTTATCGTCTTGACTATAAGACCTTGCTTCCTGCCAAATTTCATGATTCTAGGTCAACGGGAAGTATCCTATAGGTTTTTATTTCCGTACAAATGTACAAAAAATGCAACATAATAAACCGCCGTATCTTTTGATTGCGTTAACCTAGAAGTTTAATTTTTTTAGGGCACCAAGGGACCGCAGACTTGAGTCCCTGTTATAAAATTCAACTTGATATCATCAGGCGTTTCTGAGAAAAAGGGTCTTGACAGACACGACAGACGGACAACAGTGATCCTATAAGGGTTCCGTTTAGGTACGGAACCCTTAAACTAAATGAGCATAAATTGTACATGATACAAAGTCCATGTCTTACGTCCACGTCTTTAGTCCACGTCCACGTCTTTAGTCACATCTACCGAGCTATCAAACTTTAACACCATTGGTTCCGGATGACGCGATACAACCGGAACACCAATCAGCAGACGCGACCGGCGAAGCAGGGGATGACACGAACGTTTTTCAAAAGAGAGAGAGAGAGCAAAACGATTGAACGCGCGGTGCACTAAAATTTAGTGTATTATTCTTCTTCTACTTCTTTGTTGGTATCACTCTTGATAGAGTGGTCGTGGTCATCACTTCAGGTGTTGGTGGCAAGCTTCACAACACGCCGCCACTCTTCTCTGATGGCCGCCTTCCTCGTGCATTCGTGTAGTGATGATGAACGATTTATTGCCGCTTTTATCTGGTCAGTCCACCTCATAGGCGATCTTCCTCGTGGCCTGGCACCCACAACCTTTCCTTGGACCACAAGTCGTTCAATAGCCACCTCCCCTCGGCGGCATACGTGACCAAAAAAGGTGAAGATACGGGACTGTACCTGTATAAACGCTGTTTGATGCCGAGTTCTTGAAGTATAGACTCGTTGGTACGGAATTTTGTATTTTATTAATAGTTAAACCACATTGTACATGTAACTCATCATTATAGTCATAACTAGCTGTGCCCGCGACTTCGCCCGCGTGGACTTTAGGGAGATTACCCGGAAATATGGGTATTATGTTTTTCCCGCGGAACCCTAATGCTTTTTCTAAAATTAAAGTAGCCTAAGTTACGCCTTGGAACGTCGGTTATCTGTCAGTGAAAGTCCCATTGAAATCGGTTCAACCGTTTAGAAGTTTACCTCAAACAAACAGACAGACAGACAGACAGACAGACAAAAAAAAAAAATTGCGTTTTCGTTATAGGTATCGTATATACTTTCATACGCATTTGGTAAAAAAGTGTTATTTTGATATTACAAACAGACACTCCAATTTTATTTATTTGTATAGATGTATAGATTCAAACAACAGCGCCTTCTCATCATTTCAAATTCGTCCATCTCATAAACCTAATGTTGGACGCATCAACAATATGACAAGACTCACGTGTTTCCTCGGCCTTCGGTTTCTTGGTGGAGTCCACGGCGGGGTCGTCGCTGCTGGAGTCCGCGGCGCGCTTCAAGTCTCCGTTGGCGGCCTTCGCCCCGCCAGCCGCGGTCCCGCCGGCCGCCTCCTTGCGCTATTATACAAACACGATGATATATACTATGCGATTCAAATGAGAATAGGATCGACTTCGCGCCATATTGTGACGTCACAGCTGTCAATTCTAACCAGTTAGGTAGGGTGAGCTAAACAAGATATTTTTAAATAAAATTTATTTGCAAAGGTTGAGTGAAAAATGCACTCAGACGCACGTTAGCACGAGGGCTGGGCCGAATAAGGGCCCGGATAAAAAAAAAACCACGATGATATGGTGTTTCAGAAGTCCGAAATAATACTTTGGGTACATATACGGTAGCTAATATGAGGATACATAGTGAAGACAGTTTATACCTGGCTATCATAGTTTCTGATTTATAGACCTTTGAATATTTGTCTTAGATATCGTGTTCTGGCCTTTGGGTACATCCATAACCCTATTCAGCAGTGTAAACTACACTTATTGAGGGGCGACTACCAATATTCACAAAACAGAACATGCACATTTCTCGAGATAATACGGGTTATAGAAATTGACGACGAGAAAAACGTTACAAAGCAGTCTAATTTCGATAAAAAAATGTATAATTCATGAAATGTATACCCGATACTGATGCAAACGTCAAAGTATTATTTCGGACTTCTGAAACACGCTGTGTATCAATGTTTTTTTTTTATATGGGCCCTAATTCGGCCCGGCCCGCGTCTTAACTTCCTGTAGTTGAAGCATGTGCGCCCAGACTAGACGTGTGTCACGGAATATCTTGATGTTGTCTCTTTCTCTCGTATCAAATTAGATAGAGGGCGAGCGAGTGAATCCGTGACAAAGGTCTTGTCGCGACATGCGTGCTAACACCACTGATGTGGGGTCAGAGTCCTTAATTAAGCCTTATGTACTGGTGAGGAGTACATAGTATCAATGGATATTAAACAAATAAATACACATCATCATCACGCCTGTATTCCCCGAAGGGGTAGGCAGAGGTGCACTGTAGTGCGCCCACACTTCGCAGATGTATTTTTGGTCCCAACGTAATAGGGGGCGAGCCTATTGCCATTATACCGGGCACATTCTTCCTCAATACGAGGGAGATTTGGGCCATAGTCCACCACGCTGGCTCAGTGTAGGGTGGTGAACTGCACACGCCTTTCTATAGACGTGCAGGTTTCCTCACGATATTTTACTTCACCGTACAGCAAGTGGTAATCATTGTTGAAAATGACATTCGCACATGAAAATTATCTCAGAGGTGCGGGTCCGGGTTTTGAACTTGCACCCCTTACGTTCAAGGCGGGCTTTCTTGCCCACGCGGCTACCACTGATGATAAATGTCCCTGGAACCCTGGGGAATACGGGCGTGTTGATGATGATGGTGATGCTGGTGATGTGTACGCACCGAGAGGTCGAGCAGCGCGGCGGGCGGCTGGTTGACGGCCTTGTCCACGTCCGCGCGGCCCAGCAGGATGGCCGGCCGCTCCCACACGGACGAGTGCGCCGCCGAGTTGTAGAAGAACACGGACCCATCGCCGGTCCATACCACGCACCTGACCCACCAAACAGACATACCATTCAGTATGGGTACACCGAGCCTGCACCCCCATTGATCAACCATACTTTCGTTTGGCTAAAATTCACACATCTTTCATGGGGTACATACATACATACATATATATACTCACGCCTGTATCCCATGGGAGTAGGCAGAGACTACCGTTTGCCACACGCTACGATCCTGACATACCTCTTTCGCTTCATCCACAGTCATACATCTTTTCATGCACTTCCGTCGGTTGAGGGTGCTACGGACTTGACCTTTCTGGAAGAGACCGTTAATCTGGTCGTGAAAGGCCCTCCTCGGGCGCCCTCTTCCGACATTTCCAATGCCTGGTATATATCTTTCGTCAGTCTACTTTCACTCATCCTCTCTACATGGCCAAACCACCTCAACATACTTTTCTCAATCTTAGTCACCACATCATCCTTCAGCTTACATTCATCTCGTATCTTGCTATTCCTCAACCGGTCAGCAATGGTGACACCACACATACTCCGTAAGGAACTCATTTCCACCGCATTCACCCTACTCTCATGCCTCTTGCATGGGGTACTGTGTGTGTCGTGAAATCCACAGTATGTCTGTGTTCATGGCTCCACCAACATCAAAGATGTTATTGTATATAATTAAGAAAAGGTTGTCTCGAAAGTGAATTGACAAATTTTTTATCAGTTGGTTAGACATTTTCAATATTATTTTCGACTAACACCGCCCAAACTATGACTAAAAAACCTTGCGCCCTATCAGCGCAGGCGTTTTCGCGAAGCGTTTACACGATGAAATTAGTTGCATGACACTAGTTTGATCCCAAAATCGCACGCGACACTAAAACAGGGGCCCGATTTTCGTTTGATAGGCATCAATCTCTATTAGAGATGTGTCGAAGCGAAACGTCAAATTGGTCGTGTTTTGTTACGAGATATTAAGTATTATATTGGACATTAGTTCGCAGCAAATTAGAAGCTAGTGCCTGCATATGGAATCCCCATGAGAAGTCGTACGCATTGATTCTGGAGAAAGTGCAAAAGGCTTTTCTACGGTACTTTTATAGACGAAGGTTTGGATACTATCCATATCTGTATCCTACCAAATACTTATTGGGATGCCTAAACCTTAATTCCCTGGAAGTGAGGCGGGTGGTGGCCCAAGTCTTAATGGCCTGCAAGACTCTTCTAGGTACTGTTGACGTTACTGATTTACATGAGAGGCTATTCCAATTGTTCGTGCCTAATAACTATTGTCGGGCAAGACGGCACGAGTTGTTCGCTGTGCCGCAGTGCCGCACGGTCGCGCGTGCGATGTCCCCCATACCGCGCATGCTGACTGCGCTCAACGCCCTTGTGTGCCAAAATCCCGAGCTGGACTTATTTGCTGATGAATGGAAGGTGATAGTGTCAGAAAGTGTGAAGATGTGTGAGATGAAAGAGTGAAAGGTCTATCTGTCTTACCTATTGTGTTGCTGTGTCATTAGTGTAAGTGGCAATTGTATTGCCGTTCTAATTGATAAATAAATAAATAAATATCTCTAATAGAGATTGGTCTCTATCAAACTAAAATCGGGGCCCTGTTTCAGTGTCGTGAAATTAATGCATGCATAGTGAAACTTGACGTTTACACTGTGAAACTGTTGATGAAATTCACGTCATGAAACTACTTTCACACCACTAGTATATGGGTATTATGTTTCTCCCGCGGAACATATTGTAATATAGTACCTATGTTTGACAAATAAATAATTCTGATTCTGAACTAGTGATGGTACAGTGCGCACTGACCAGGGCGTGCCGAGTATGGGCGTGCTGGATATGGGGCGGCTGCGATCGTTCTTCTTCTCCTTTTCCTGCTTCTCCTTCTCCTGTTTCTCCTTCTCCGCGCGCTCGGCGGCCGCCTGCCGCTCCAGGTCTGCGGCGGCCTGCCGCTCGCGGTCGCGCTCGGCGCTGGCCTGCCGCTCCGTGGCCGCTTGCCGCTCAGCCTCGGCCGCCGCCACCGCCTCCGCGTGCGCGTCCACGTCTATCACTGTTAATGTATACCAGTTATTGGTACCAGGAGTACATCATCTGCACCAGCGTGGTGTACTATGGACTTCCCCCTTGCATTGAGGGGAGGGCTGATCTACAAGGCTACTAGTTATTAGTACCAGTAGGGTGATTTTAAAACACTCGGAATCGAATTCGGAAACGGAATCGAAAACTTCGAGTTGTCGATTCCGTTTCCGACGGCATGACAAAACGCGATTTTGAATAGCGGACGGAAGGGCCAATTGGAAAGTTCCGACGTCGGAAAGATTGTGTGCGTTTACAAAGAACGTTTAAAAATGGTAGAAATAAAATTTGATTACAAAACAGTTATTAATACGAATTTTTTGGGCCAAAAAGTCTTATATAAACACACCTTTCATAATTATAAAAGTGGAAATTGATTACTTATTTAAATTATCGATTTAAAACTTACTCTCCTTTATTATTTTTGGTTATAACGAACATCGAAATTTTTTACTGATACGTCAAAGTGAAAGTGAAGGGTAACATCACGCCTTTGAAACCACGAAGTTTCAGAGCTACGTCATAGATGGCGCATGGCGCTGTATTTCGGTAAATAAAAACACAACCACGAAGTGAATAATGCAACACGATTGTTTGCCGGCGCTGCACAGCAGCCGCCCTATGTTGCCTCCTATAAGATAATATTCCATCCTATCGAAGGTTGAAGGGAATAATTTTCACAATAATGTAAAGGGCCATAAAACAACGTTAATGGGTTTATTTTAAACACTCTTTAGTACTGACTTACCTTAAATATTATGCAAGTATTTAGATAACACTTAAATTTGGTATTTTATTTATGTTTTTGTTCAATTTCGGAAGCTTTCCGCGAGGAAAAAGGTGTCGGAAACTTTCCGTCGATTCGGATGGGTTTATCCGACGAGAAATGTCAAAAATCGTCGGGTACGGAAATCAAAATAGCGATGGCTGGAATCCGTGACGGAAAGTTCCGATTCCGTTTCCGAATTCGATTCCGAGTGTTTTAAAATCACCCTGCAGGAGTACATGAACTCGAGCTGGTAACCCACACTGCGCTAGCGTGGTGTACTATGGACTTCCCCCTTGCATTGAGGGGAGGGCTGATCTACAAGGCTAATTGTCATTAGTACCAAGAGTACATGTACTCGAGCTGTTAACCGGCACTTGTCAACACTCACCTTCAATTTTCCCGTCATCAATCTCATTAATCTTGTCTTTATTCATCTCAGCGGTTATTCTCGCTTGCAATTCTGTAACAAAATGGTCCAAAATAATATTTTTTGCTACATATACGGCATCTGATATGTAGTTGATCAGTGAAGGGAGACTATACCTGACTATCCATAGTCTCCGAGCTACAGACCTTTGATAATTTGTCACTGGTATCGTAGATTTGTTTTGATTTCACCCTTTTGTAAGACATTGCTTCTTGCCCAATTTCATAATACTAGGTCAAAAGCAAGTACGCAATATGTTTTGTCTCACTCGCGAGTCAAAATATGCGGTTAAACTGCCATATCTTTGGATTTGAAATTAGTGTTTTTACAGCACCAAGGGATTGCAGACCTCAGACCTGGGCCCCAAGTACCCTAACACTATTGCTGTGGTGTCACTGTGACTTCATATTTAGAGTCATGATAACAACAGCTTTTTACAAGCTTTATATTGACTTGCAATGTATGTATGTCCGGGTGGAATCTTGCAACTGAATTTTAAATCAGTTATCTTTAACCGATTGAGCTGAAATTTTGTATACACGCTTATTTTGGATGACAATGCATGCTTAGCTATGTGACGTCATTCTAATTCCAATATGGCGGATCATCCAAGATGGCGGAATAGTTATTTTTTCTGCACTACCACAGTATGGGTATCAAATAAAAGGGCTTTCTGAGGAGAACACGAAAACTAAGGGCGATTAAATAAATAAAAAATACCTTTAATTTTATCAATGATAGCTTGAAAATAACTAGTTTAGACATTGTCACCTTACAGCCATTAGACTAGTCATATTCTAGCTACTATTGATAGAATCAGAATCAGATTTATTCATGTAATCCAATGCCGGCTCTTATGAATCGTCAATAAATAATAATAACAGTATCTCTACCACCCATTCGGAATGCATTACCTATGGGGAAGAATGGACAAGAAACTCCATGGTCGGTAAAAGATGTAAGTAGATTTCATGCACTGAGCACTGCAATACTGAGGTATTTGATATATTAATTTCAACTCACACGCGTTTCTGAGAAAAACGCTCTTGAAAAACAGACAAACAACAAGGTGATCCTATAAGGGTTCCCTTTTGAGGTACAGGACCTGGAAAATGTCTGTATCTGAAGGTGTTTGCGTAGGCTCACCTTCAAGATCCCTCATGGGCTTGGGCTTCTCCCAGACGCTCTCCTGGTTGGCTGCGTGGTAGTAGTACGGGCGGCCGGCGGGGGAGTGGTGAGTACTCCACGCGCTCGCCAATATCACCAGCTCCTGGGGTATCACCTGATGCACACAAACACACAGATCACGGCCTGCTCTAATGGTTTTAGCTGTTATAAAGTCAAATCATTTATTCTGTATCGGCCTATGGGCCAGCGTGATGGTCTATGGCCGGAATCCCCCTCGCATAGAGGGGAGACCCGTGCCCAGCAGTGGGACGTTAAAAGGGCTGTAGTAGTAGTAGTAGGCCTATGGGGGCACTTACAAATTGTCAAGTTGACATTTTTTTTTCTTATATACTACTACCGGATCGAAACGCGACCTCAACTGAGAAGATCCGGCCAGAAACTCAGTGGGCTGATCATATTTTTAAATCGCCAAAACTTATTACAAGTACACAGGTACATATAGCTCCAGTGTGTTGCCTTTAGAGCTGCTTTTAATAATAAAGATAAGATAATAATACGTTGGTAAGGGAACACAGACAATATTATGTTTTTTATTTGAACCTGAGCTGTACAATCCCAAGCTGATTTATATATACAAAGCTGTTAATGAAGCTATTTTAGCTGTTAAAAGCACTTTAACTTGACCCATTGAATTTGTAAGTCCGGATTTCACGATCGTCGCAATAAAAGTATGGGTTTTTTTTTTACAGATTTTAGTCGATTCGATTACCGGGTGTGGCAAGCGAATTTTCAAAAATCATTGAATGCAGTTTTCTTTCTTTTCAAAAATAAAGGATTTTTTTTTCTTTGTGTACTATTTTCTATCTACAGTATTAAGAGTAATTACCCTTCAGGTGCCATTACAAAATTCCACCCTGTATACAGGGTGTTTCAGAAGTCCGAAATAATAATTTGACGTTTGCATCAGTATCGGGTATACAACTGAAGGGTATAAAAATTTGATCGAAATTTGACCATGTTTTAATAACTTTTTTTTCGTCCTCCATTTCTATAATTTGTAATATTTCGAGTCCTATGTAAAATTTGCAAGTTCTGTTTTGTGATTATTGGTAGTCGCCCCTCATAAGTGTAGTTTACACTGCTGAATAGGGTTATGGATGTACCTAAAGGCCAGAACAGGATACCTGTGACAAATATTCAAAGGTCTGTAACTCAGAAACTAGGTATAAACTGTCTTCACTAAGCATCCACACATGAGCTACCGTATATGTACCCACAGTATTATTTCGGACTTCAAAAACACAGTTTTCCTTCACCGTTCAGCAAGTGCGTGCTGTCTAGCGATGTTTATATGTGAATGTTGGGAGTATATTTACCAGGTCCTCCTTGGCGAGCGGCTGGGCGGGCGGCGGCGAGTCGGGGATGAGCGTGGGCGGCTCGGAGGGCGTCAGGTTGCCGCCCTCGGCCGACATGTGGGTCACCGCGCCTGGGGGGGGGGGGGCATAACGTATTCAATCCAACTAGCTGTGGACGCGACTTCAAAGTTACCCCTTATAACATCAGTAGCCATGACTGTGTAGACAGAAATTCACTTGCGAGCTTGTTGTACTGGACATGGCTCGGTGTAACGCAATTTGACAGTTGGAAGAGACATAACTTTTGTCTATGTAGTCATGCTAAGTGTTTGGTTCCTAACGGTGCTCAAATAAAACAGTGGACCGTAAATACTGCTGATTTTTTTTTTATGAGATAGGGAGACAAACGAGCAGACGTTTCACCTGATGGTAAGTGATCAACGCCGCCCATGGACACCTGCAACACCAGGGGCATCGCAAGTGCGTTGCCGGCCTTTAAGGAATGAGTATGCTCGTTTCTAATGATAATGATATAATTATAAATATATGTTTATAATGACCGGTACAAAAATAGGACATAAAGAATGTATAAACAAGGCGCGCGAGTGGTGTCGTCGTTGGCTTGGTGCGAAGTGCGGGGTCGACGACCAGTCAGCTGGCCGTTGCGTCCCGCGCCCCGCTGCTCCTCTGCCTGCCCCCCCGCGCTGGGGGAGCCCGAACACTAAGCCTACAGCTATCTGTCAGTCACATGACACCGTACACTTTGACAGACGACATTATGATTTTTGTTTTGAACCTGAGCTGTACAACCCCAAGCTGATTTATCATCCAAATAATCCGAGATTTTGTAATAGCCCATGTTCATTGCAAATAGGCACTACAATTGTTTTGTAGCGACATCTACCTCGCCACATGCGAACTAATCCTGCATCGCGATATTAAAGTGATCCGAGCGATTGAACATATATACAAGAACCCGACAACAACCTATGGGCAGTAGCCCACCAGACACAACACCCGTCTGGTCGGAGGATCCTTCCTTTTCCGCCAAAGTTTGTTTTGTTTTAAAAAGTCTTTATTAAAGTAATATAAATAGTATAACATACAATACATCTCATTCGTATTGTATATTGAACATAATGAAAAAATATTTTTAACAAAAACCGGCCAAGTGCGAGTCGGACTCGCGCACGAAGGGTTCCGTACCATTATCAATAATAATAATAATGTCCCACTGCTGGACACGGACCTCCCCTCAATGCGAGGGGGATTCAGGCCATAGTCCACCACGCTGGCCCGGTACGGGTTGGCAGACTTCACACATCTATCGAGAACTAGTCAAGTTCCTTCAGACGTGCAGGTTTCCTCACGATGTTTTCCTTCACCGTTTCAAAGCAAGTGGTAATCTCGGATGAAAATAAGATTCGCACATAAACCCAGAGGTGCGAGCCGGGGTTTGAACCTGCACACTTTGATTTGCAAGGCGTGCGTCCGACCACTCGGCTACCACTGCTAAATATTTACAGCGGAAAAAAAATCCCCCCCCCCTTCACCTCCCCTTTCCACTCCTTTGAGGGTAAGTTTCGATGTTTGTTAACAATCCGTATTAAACAAAAACTAATATCAACTAAATGAAAACTCCTTAAAAAGCCGTATACAACTACATCATCCACGTAAATAATGATCATAATGAACATAACAATGTTTATAAAATGAAAACTGCTCGGCCGGACAATTTTAAATTTTTACTCCGCATCAAACAAAAAAAGAATCACGTAAATCGGATCATAACTCGCAGCGTAATCGGTGTACATACATAAAAAAAAAACCCATCGAATTGAGAACCTCCTCCTTTTTGGAAGTCGGTTAAAAATGAAAGTAATTACACTGTATACAAGCATGGTAAGTAATTGTATTCATTTGTACTATGCGTTTCAAATGAGAATAGGATTGATATTGCGCCATATTGTGACGTCATAGATGTCAATCTAACCAGTTAAGTAGGGTGAGCAAAACAAGATATTTTTTTAAATTTATTTGCAAAGGTTGAGTGAAAAATGCACTCAGTCGCACGACGAAGCAGACTAACAACGACAAAATGGCGACTGGCTTCTGGGCCTTTGCGCCAAAAATGAAAATAAAGAAGACTATGGTATGGTTATAAAAGACGAATCTTGATTTAAAATAAATAAATATTATATTAAAACAATTTACTAGTAAGCAAGTTAATTAATTAATTTTAATTTTTATATCTTTTTATTCAGTTTGCAATATTTTTTTTTTGGCAAACCATACTTTTAAAGTGACATTTGACAGATAGAGGTTATTGACATACCTATTCTCATTTGAAACGCATGGTATAGATAAAGGGCTCACCGGAATCAGGTACTGCGGCGTTGTTGAGTGCCGGGGGCGGCTGGGCCACCAGCGGCGGCGGCCAGCTGTTCCAGCCGCCCCACGCGCCGGGGAACCCGCCTCCCGGGAACCCGTTCGGCCCGCCCGGCCCGCCTGGCCCACCTGGCCCACCCGGCCCGCCCGGCCCACCAAGCCCGCCAGGCCCGCCCGGCCCGCCCGGCGGCCCGCTGAACCCGCCCATACCACCTGCCAATATAAAGTTTATTAATATACGAAAAAAACTTGAGAGGTGTCAAGGGGCACCCGGATGGAACGCAGTTCCTTTTGAAAAAAAATTGAACAGAATGAGAATATTTTTCATTCATATAAACCAATACAGGCACTTATGAATCGTCAATAAATAGTAAAAATAGTATCTCTACCACCCATTCGGAATGCATTTCCTATGGAGAAGAATGGGCGAGAAACTCCATGGTTGCTTTTTTCAAATAAGGATTTACATTTTTGTGTTTTTCTTAATTAACAATTATACAATATTAAGTCAATGAGGCTATTTATTTATTTATTTCTATACATTCTCATAACTCAATTAAAATATTACATATACATACATACATACACACACACACACACACACACACACGCATCGAAATCGAAATCGTTACATAAATGTATACAAGAAAAATCACACATACATATGTAATTTAAAAGTGTCGTACAATAAAAATCACACATACATATGTAAAAGTGTCGTTACAGTCTTAATTTTTTCCGTCTAGCCCCCTTTCGCAACGCGCGATAAGGAACTACGGTCCAAAAAAATACATATCACGCCTGTATTCCCCGAAGCGGTAAGCAGAGATGCACTACAGTGCGCCCACACTTCGCCGATGTAGGATAGGGGGCGAGCCTATTGCCATTATACCTGGCACATTCCTCTTCTATACATTTACCGACCCGCACTGAGCCAGCGTGGTGGACTATGTACCAAATCTCCCTCGTATTGAGGGGGAATGTGCATGGTATAATGGCAATAGGCTCTCACCCCCTATTACATTGGAACCAAAATACATCGGCGAGGTGTAGTTGCATTGTATTGCAGCTCTGCCTACCCCTTCGTGGAATACAGGCGTGATGATAACAATGTGTCAAATTAAGACACGCTGGTGTCTAAAAGTCGCCACTCCACTGTTGAATATTTGAAATGTAGAAAAAAGCAACCATGGAGTTTCTTGTCCATTCTTCTCCATTGGTAATGCATTCCGAATGAGTGGTAGAGATACTATTATTATTATTTATTGACGATTCATAAGTGCCTGCATTGGAATAAAACTATTTTACTTTTTTATTTTCCCGACGTTTCGGCTGCTTTACAGCAACCATGGTCACGGGGGGACTGAGGTGTTAGACGTCCTGATGTCATAGTTAATAACTGGGTACCCTCATATTTAGTTGTTGTTTGCGGTCCGATCCACGCAGAAAGTGCTTACGGTGTCCTGAGGTCTTGCAATGGTACTCTTGGTTTTGGATTTAATCACATTAATTACTGGATCCCAAGTTGGTGGTAGCACCCAGCCATCTTCCCTATTGAAATTAGGATGTTTTTTTTTTTAATTTGAATGGCCTCACGTATCATCCTTGGTCAGAAACGGTGTGCTTTTGCGAGGATATGCGGTTTATCAAATCTGATATAATGGCGGGTGCGGTCCTGTACATGTTCACAGATTACAGACTTCGTGGAGCGTCGGTGTTTCACGTCAGCTATATGTTCTTTTACGCGGGTTTTTATTGATCTTTTAGTAAGTAAATAAACGCGATAGAATCCGTAAAAAAGTTTTATTTCAATATATAGTATTCGCGTAAATATAAGAAAACAATAAGTGCCTGCATTGTTCTACATCATCATTTCCCAAAGTGGGCGATAACGCCCCCTTGTGGACGCCGCAGGCCTAAAGGGGGTAAGAGACTCAGAAAACAAATGGGGGCGTTGTGTAGAGGCTTGGATTGGTTTATAGTGGTTTTTAAGTAGGTGAAAAAATGGGGGCGCTAAAAAATAATTCATTCTCAAAGTGGGCAGTATTCAAAATAAGTTTGGGAACAACTGGTTTACATGAATAAAAATTTTCTGATTCTGATTATGAAGATAATGGAGGTTCTCACCGTTCGGGGCCTGGTTCATGGGCATACTCTCCCCTGGCGGCAAATCGTCCATCTCAATGGGATTCACCTCCTCCATCTTATCTTTGCCTGAGACAAAAAAAAAACAATAAATAAATAAACATTGCCAGACAACACATACTATGCGATCCAAATGAGAATAGGAATGTCAATAACCTCTATCTGTCAAATGTCACATGAAAAGTATGGTTTGCAAAAAACTTATTTGCATATCAATAATAATAGTACCCACATCATATAAATAAAAAGGTTAAATTTATAGTGAATTGTCTAAATATAATATTCAATTATTTAAAGTCATAATCCATTTTTTCACGTCACAATATGGCGCAAAGTCGTTCCTATTCTCATTTGAATCGCATAGTACTCACCGTACGCTCCCAAACTAAGCAAAGCTTGTACTATAGGTACCGTACAATGGACTGGGGTGGATCCCAGTTACGCACAGACTGGGGCAAATTTCGTAAAGGCCATTTCAGACTGTGGGAATCGAACCCAGAAGCAGCTGGTTCAGTGACCCGCTTAAACCACTAGTCCTGGCTGTCCTCATCAATTAACATACTATGATATGTACACAGTGCAGTAGCAGTGGTAGCCGAGTGATCGAACGCACGCCTTGCAAATAAAAGTGTGCAGGTTCAAACCCCGGCTCGCACCTCTGGGTTTATGTGCGAATCTCATTTTCATCAGAGATTACCACTTGCTATGAAACGGTGAAGGAAAACATCGTGAGGAAACCTGCACGTCTATAGAAAGGCGTGTGAAGTTCACCAACGCGCACTGGGCTAGCGTGGTGAACTATAGCCCAAAAATCTCCCTCGTATTGAGGAAGAATGTTCCCGGTATAATGGCAATAGGCTCGCCCCCTATTACATTGGGACCAACAATACATCGGCGAAGTGTGGGCGCACTACTGTGCACCTCTGCCTACCCCTGCGTGGAATACAGGCGTGATGATGATGTATTTTCACTTACCGTCTTTAACCCAGGGTGGCGGCTGGTTGAGGAAGGGCGGGACCGCGCCGGGCGGGCCGCCCATGGCCGCGGAGGGCGGCATCATGCCGGGCGGCATCCCGCCCGCGCCCATGCCCATCCCGCCCATCGGCCCGCCCATATTGAGACCCTGAGGTCCAATTTGACCTGAACAAACATACATTGTTTTTGTTATAAATTTCAACTTGATACCTTCACGCGTTTCCGAGAAAAACACCCAGACAGACAGACAGACAGACGGACAACAAAGTGATCGTATAAGGGTTACATTTGTTTCTTTTTAGGTACGGAACCCTAATACAACATTCTTAGGTCTAAACTTGTAACTAGCCTGCGTCCGCGAGGAATGTAGGCAGACACTAAGTAGCCTTAGTTACTCCTTGTAACTTCAACTATCTTTCAGCGAAAATCGGTCAAGCCATTAATGGAGTTTACCTCAAACAAACAGACATACAGCGAAAACATTAAAAGTTGCAAAGTCCAAATGGCATCCATTCCGCATCAAACTAAAGAAGAATCACGTCAATCGGTCCATAAATCGCAGCATAATCGGTGTACATACATAAAAAAAAATACCCAACCCAACCTCCTCCTTTATGAAGTCGGTAAATAATTATATTTTTTTTTAATTTTACTATCCAGTATCCGGCCGGATACTGAATTACTATCCGGTATCCGGCCGGATACTGAATTACTATCCGGTATCCGGCCGGATACTGAATTACTATCCGGTATCCGGCCGGATACTGAATTACTATCCGGTATCCGGCCGGATACTGAATTACTATCCGGTATCCGGCCGGATACTGAATTACTATCGGGTATCCAGCTGGATACTGAATTACTATCCGGTATCCGGCCGGATACTGAATTACTATCCGGTATCCGGCCGGATACTGAATTACTATCCGGTATCCGGCTGGATACTGAATTACTATCGGGTATCCAGCCGGATACTGAATTACTATCCGGTATCCGGCCGGATACTGAATTACTATCCGGTATCCGGCCGGATACTGAATTACTATCGGGTATCCAGCCGGATACTGAATTACTATTCGGTATCCAGCCGGATACTGAATTACTATCCGGTTGTTAATGCTCTTGAACTCTAAGCTCTTATTTTTACTTCTTATGTATGTACCCACTCTTGTATCTTTGTGTGTTCCTTACTTTTACTTTCTCATGTATGTACCCATTTGTGTTTCTTTGTGTCTGTGCCGAATAAACTTTTTTCTTTCTTTCTAATAATACATACCAGCCACGGCCATAGCCTCGACGTCGCTCTGGGTGATGATCTTGCACGTGGGCCCCTCCTGAGGCCTGGTCCAGGTCGTCTCCCGTGTCCTGGCGTGGTAGTAATACGACTTCCCGTCCTCAGACTTGGTCTCAACCCACAGCTCCGGCGACGGCTGACAAATTCAAAACAATATTACTATACACATCATCATGACTGTATTCCGTGATGGGGTAAGCAGAGGCGGCACACTTCGCCCATGTATTTTGGTCCCAATGTAATAGGGTCAGGGGCCCGATTTTGTTTCGACATATCTCTAATAGAGATCAATGTCTATCAAACGAAAATCGGGCCCCTGGTCCGGTGCGTATTGGCAGACTTCACACATCAAGAACTAGTCAAATACCCTCGGACGTGCAGGTTTCCTCACGATGTTTTCCTTCAACGTTTCTTATCAAATTCTGTCACAAATTCGATCGCTCGCTCTCTGTCTTATACCATACGAGAGAAAGAGACAAAATCAACATATTCCGATACATGCTACAACAATTGGTTTTCTCACACTGATTGCATACTTACACCCTTTAGAAAGTGGTAGATTGGTAGAGTGGTAGATTTTTGAAAATTTATTACATACTAGCTGTGCCCGCGACTTCGCCCGCGTGGACTTTAGGGAGATTACCCGGAAATATGGGTATTATGTTTTTCCCGCGGAACCCTAATGCTTTTTCTAAAATTAAAGTAGCCTAAGTTACGCCCTGGAACGTCAGCTATCTGTCAGTGAAAGTCCCATTGAAATCGGTTCAGCCGTTTAGAAGTTTACCTCAAACAAACAGAAAGACAGACAGACAGACAAAAAAAATCAAAATTGCGTTTTCGTTATAAGTATCGTATATACTTTCATACGCATTTGGTAAAAAAGTGTTATTTTGATATTACAAACAGACACTCCAATTTTATTTATTTGTATAGATAGATGTATAGATGTAGTTGTTACTCTACCAAAACGAACTCTGTATCAATACAGGATGTATCAGAAGTCCGAAATAATACTTTGAGTACATATACGGTAGCTCATATGTGGATGCTTAGTGAAGACAGATTATACCTAGCTATCATAGTTACTGAGTTATAGACCTTTGAATATTTGTCACAGGTATCGTGTTCTGGCCTTTGGGTACATCCATAACCCTATTCAGCAGTGTAAACTACACTTATGAGGGGCGACTACCAATATTGACATAACAGAACATGCAAATTTTACATAGGAATCGATATATTACGAGTTATAGAAGACGAAATGGTCGAATTTCGATCAAATTTGTATACCATTCAGTCGTATACCCGATACTGATGCAAACGTCAAAGTATTATTTCGGACTTCAGCACTTGCAGCACGAGCGCCAAGATTAGACGTATGTCACGGAATATCTTGATGTTGTCTCTTTCTCTCGTATTAAATTAGACAGAGAGCGAACGAGCAAATCTGTGACAAAGATCATGTCTTGACATGCGTGCTAACACCACTGACACACCTGTATAGTTTGTATGTCATTATGAGGTTTACAATAAAGAGTTCTCCATGTATCTATTATTTATTACATAAGTTAACTTACCATATTCGGTGGCGGTCCCCCAAACGGTGGCGGTTGGCCCATCATATTTGGGGGCGGTCCCATTGGCCCTCCTGGCGGCATCATGCCGGGGGGCGGGCCGAAGGGGGGCGGGCCGCCCATCATGCCCGGCGGCGGTCCCCCCATCATCCCGGGCGGGGGCGGTCCCATTGGACCCCAGTTGTTCTCGAAATTGGGTCCGTTGTTCGGACCGAAGCCTCTGGGACCGCCGCGGCCGCGGTAGAAGCCCCGGCCGCGCATCGGCGGGCCTCCCGGGCCGTACCCGCGGCCCCGGAAGCGCATCGGCGGCCCGTTCATCCAGTTCGGTGGACCCCGACCCCGGCCTCCCCTGCTGTAGAAAGAACAACAATAAATGTAACATTAAGAAGGTATAAACATTGCTAAGACAAGGTCACATGTGCTATCATTATATACTATACATTATTGTTTCAATGTTATTGACTTATTATATACGTATTTGGAATGAGCGATATTTTCTGCGTCGAATGAGTGTGCTATCCTGTACTATGCGATTCAAATGTGAATAGGATCGACTTTGCGCCATATTGTGACGTCATAGCCGTCAATTCTAACCAGTTAGGTAGGGTGAGCAAAACAAGAAGTTTTTTAAATAAATTTTATTTGCAAAGGTTGAGTGAAAAATGCACTCAGTCGCACGACGAAGCACACTAATGACTGGCGTCCTTATTTTCTTTTCTTTAATAATTTTGGCATGGCTTCTGGGCCTTTGCGCCAAAAATGAAAATAAAAAAAGGTTATCCGGTATGGTTTTAAAAAACGAATTATGACTTAAAATAATTAAATATTATTAAGACAATTTACTACTAATTTAACCAAATAAGTTTTTTGCAAACTATACTTTTCAAGTGATTTATTTATTTATCAATCAATTAGAACGGCAATACAATTGCCACTTACACTAATGACACAGTAACACAATAGGTAAGACAATACAATAGGTAAGACAGATAGACCTTTCACTCTTTCATCTCACACATCTTCACACTTTCTGACACTATCACCTTCCATTCATCAGCAAATAAGTCCAGCTCGGGATTTTGGCAGAAAAGGGCGTTGAGTGCAGTGATATTTGACAGATAGAGGTTATTAACATTCCTATTCTTATTTGAATCGCATAGTAGAGTTAAAATAATCTTGTTTGAGTCTTGAATGAATAGCCTTTCACACCTCAATATGCAGAATAAAAATAAGAAAAAACCAAAAAAAAAAAATTCACTTTGAAATTGTGTACTGGTCATACGCCAATGAACCTGGCTTTCATGGGCAGGCTGGGGAGTCAAAACTAGCTTGTCAGAATGCTTGCCGACACTGAAACAAACTGCTTTGATGAATACAATAACCTCATTCTTCTTCTTCCCGGGCCCGCACCTCAGATGATTTTCATTTGCAAATGTCATTTTCAACAATGATTACCCCTTGCTGAACAGTGAAGAAAAACATCGTGAGGAAATCTGCACGTCTTTAGAAAGACGTGCAAAAGTTCACCAACCTGACCAAATCTCCCTCGTACTAAGGGGGAATGTGCCCGGTATAATCACAATAGGCTCGCCCCCTATTAAATTGGAACCAAAATACATTGGTGCGTGGATCCACTGTAGTGCACCTCTGCCTACTCCTTCGGGGAATACAGGCGCGTAGGCGTAATCATGATGATGTATCTATCATTCTTCAATGAAACGTCCCTGACAGCGCGAGCGATTTTAGCTCTAGTCAGGTGGCTTTTGCCACAGAAAATCAATCTTTATTTACATTAGCACAGAGTTTTTTTTGATATTGGCCAACATTTTGTCGCGCGGCGTAGACGCCCGAGTGTGATCTTTATACCATCGGAGCAATTCTCACAAAATCGACATTATGTCTAAGCCTAGGCGCGCACTAGGCAGCCAGGCTGTGGCAGCCAGACGAACATATGACGTTGTATGGGAGCCCACGGCAGCCACGAAATCTCAGCCAATAAAACGCGCCTGTTTGCACGGCAGCCAGCTGGCTGCGCGCAGCCATAGCATGTGTAGGTGAATGTATGTGGCTGCCCTCAGTCTCCGCGCACTAGTTGTAGCTGCCAGACGTATTTTGGGTTCAAACTTTCAAGTAAATGACTTTCGATACAGAGGATCTTGAATAGTCGATGATTGGCTGCTATAACTAGCTGCGCAAATATTTTGGCTGCCTAGTGCGCGCCTAGCCCAATTGGACATGTGTCGAAACAATACTACCAATTTGACGACACATGTTGAATTAGTGATGATGTTGATTTAGCGAGAATTGCTTGCCATATTGTTAACATTATAAAATCGCTAAAGCAGACAACAATACATACAAATTACATAAATAGCTAGAACATCACAAAGTATCTATGTGTTAATTCTTTTTTTTTTTAAAGCCTAGTTTGTGTCCCACTCTTGGGCAAAGGCCTCCCCTCTCTCCCGCCACCGATCGCGATTTTGCGCCATTTCCGGCCAGGTCTTTCTCGCAAAGACGTCTAGATCATCGCGCCAACGTTTCTTTGGTCTTTCTTGGTATGTTGGCCCGCCTCTGCGGGTGCATACGAACGACGTGGCCTGCCCACTCCCACTTTACTTTTGCAGACTTTTCCCCCACGTCCGTGAGATGTGTTATGGAGCGCAGAGTGGTGTTCCTAACACAGTCTATGCGTTTGACTCCTAGAATACTGCGCTCCATAGCTCTTTGGCAAACCTTGAGTTTGGATTTTTGCTCTTCAGTTAGAGACCAGGTTTGAGCACCACTCTCCACCTTTCGAGCAGTTACCAAAACAGCGCTCGATTTAAATCACCTTTTAAATGTTGATATGTATAGGCAGTGCGAGCCAGGGTTTAAACCTGCACCCTTCAGTTGCTATGTTGTGTTCATATACCAAGCTACTACTACTAATTATATTAATACTAGCTACTACCTGCGACTTCTGACTTAGATGTTTCAATATAGTTATGAATTATAGCCTATTATGATCTATAAATAATAACATAATGGTGAAGGAAAACATCGTGAGGAAACTTGCACGTCTGTAGAAAGGCGTGTGAAGTCCACCAACCCACACTGGGCCAGCGTGGTGGACTATGGCCCAAATCTCCCTCGTATTGAGGGGGAATGTGCCCGGTATAATGGCAATAGGCTCGCCCCCTATTACATTGGGACCAAAATACATCGGCGAAGTGTGGGTGCACTAGAGTGCACCTCTGCCTACCCCTTCGGGGAATACAGGCGTGATGATGTATTTAATAATAACACTGTTATGTTTCATTAAAATACGTTGAGTAGTTTTTGCGTGAAAGAGTAACAAACATCCATCTGTCCTCACAAACTTTCTCATATATAATACTAGCTGTGCCCGCGACTTCGCCCTCGTGGACTTTAGGGAAATCAGTCAGTGAAAGTCCCATTGAAATCGG
The DNA here is from genome assembly GCA_914767695.1 of Ptilodon capucinus. NCBI lineage: Eukaryota > Metazoa > Arthropoda > Insecta > Lepidoptera > Notodontidae > Ptilodon > Ptilodon capucinus. The sequence continues at coordinate 5,282,833 of OU611837.1, forward strand.
TTCAGCCGTTTAGAAGTTTACCTCAAACAAACAGACAGACAGACAAAAAATTTTAAAATTGCGTTTTCGTTATAGGTATCGTATATACTTTCATACGCATTTGGTAAAAAAGTGTTATTTTGATATTACAAACAGACACTCCAATTTTATTTATTTGTATAGATTAATAGGACTAGTAATGGTAATGGGGACTAAGTACCTATTCACTTAAGCAACATAACATTAACGATCATTGTCATGCCAAAATGAGTTAAGTACGTCTCATTACCACCATTAATAACATGTATTTATTGATTGAAATAAAACTATTTTACGGATTTTATTGCATTTATTTACTATTTTATTTTCCAAACGTTAAATAGTTTTATTTCAATGTATAGTATTCGTATAAATATAAGAAAACAATATGTATTTATTGAGTTTGCCCTTGCTATTAATTACTTGCAACTGGCTGAAATACCCGCTGGCCGCAGATGGAGGCATTCCGCATCTTATTCCATAAAATTTCAAGAAGATTCAAGTGTTATGACCTGATGAAGTCGCCAGCATTATAGTAATATTATGTACGCAAATAATACCATTGATATTAATATATTATGTACATACGAAGCAATAAAAGGCTTGTATCATATTTACTAGTATCTAATAAGTAACGGATACAGGCAGAGTGATCAAATATTAATTAATAACATCAAAACTAAAACACCACATGCCATCTAAAAATACATAAAAAAAATTGGTGGGAAAATATGAGCGTATAATAGTTACTTGAAATTTCCACGACCGCGTCCATTCCTGAAGCTGTTCCCGCCGTCCTCATCGTCATAATTGTCTTCGAATCCAGCGATAAGATCACTGAAATCCTTGAAGTTATCACCTATATTGTCACTGCTCTCGCTAATGCGGTTCACCACTTCGTTCACGATATTGTCCTGCACGTCCATATATTCCTCCTCCATTGTATTCATTATCACTAAAACTTCACGGAAAAATTATGTCCTCATAATAAAATAACTAATTTATTGAAACATTCGCACACATTTTCTTAGCAAGGAAATCAACAAAAAATGTCGACCCAAGATGGCGGCCGGCGGCTTGCCTATAGACTAATATTGGACTTTTTTTAGTGATGCGCAATGTCCATGTTGAATCGATATCATATCAATTTATTTGTTTTACTTCTTATAAAAATAATTTTTATTTCTAATTAACAAAAACCAATATATTATTGAATGTGACCAAAATGTAAATAAAGCCTAGAAGGTTTGAGAAAATTAATCAAATATTGTAAATGCTCAAAGAATCGAGATTCCTAGATCCAGTCCAGCTTAAGGTTGCCAGGAAGAGATCGCTTTTATTGATAAGGCCGCCCATTGTGACACTCTGTGTAAACTGTATGGAATATTAATACTTTTTGCGGTGGAACAATAAAGAGTTATCTATCTATCTATCATATTTGATTTAAAGGCTTTGTTCATCAGATACTATGCTCGAATAAATTATTTATGATCTCGCCGCGCGCCGTTGCCATAGAAATATCGATTTGATTTGTCTTCTATACGAGCTATTAGTATATAGTTTACTGGCGTTCAATTCTCAACGATTGTATAGTCCTGCAGGAAAGAACGATATTGTCAATATTGATCTCTTTTTACCTGATTTAAAATACCTATCCCCATATAACAAAATTTCTTAAGGCTCTTACTTGAAAATTAAAACGAAGCGCTAAGATGTTACTATTTTTATTACATTTTGAATACCAGCTGTTACAAGTTTCCACAACAATTCGGTCATTAACCGTGTCTATGCCCACAAGACTGCGTTCTTCTGTGATGCCGGTGATTCACATCACCCTGGCTCCCAGACTTGCCTTGCAAAAAGTCCGCGTTACTCAGATAAACAGGCGACACGTAGCCATCTTTCTCCAACGATTCCTTTTGTAACGGATTAGTATAACCACTCAAAGACACAGAATTTCTATACGGCGTGCTCGACAACCAGTTTGATTGGTACATCCTTGTATCTTGAGGTGTTCTCGGCGTTTCAGGCGGTTTAGAGTCTTTATAATCTGGCCTCAAGGGCGTATCTAAACCAAAGCGGTTTGCAAATATGTCAGTTAATCCACAAGCGGTTGAGAAATAGCAAGCGAGTAGTGTATTGATCAAAGGTAGTGTGCGTTTATGTAAGGTAGGCTTTGGTTTATTGAAAGGGTACCCGCGGCAAACGTTAGAGTTGATGTCGGTTTTCGCCGAAGACAGTGGGACTGCTTTGGGTGTGATGTTGTCTGGGGCCCTCTGAGGCGCGTCATTCGCTTCGGGAGGTTGCGTATTTGCTCTCGCCGCCCTGCAGAGTGCGCAGTAACAGTTGTCAGCGGGATGTTTGTCCCCCTCATGGGTAGACGTTGGATTGAAAGCGGAAAAGAGGCAGGCGGGGTAAGGACCTACTAGGCCGTTTGTAGGGAGTGGCCCTGGAGTGCTGGGGGATACTGGGCCGACAGGGAGTGGCGCACAAGCGCAGTTGACACAAGGGCCGCACCATTGAGCGCAGCCACCACATGGCGTGCATCCACCACATGGTCCACATGGCGTGCATCCACCACATGGTCCGCATGGCCCACATGGTCCGCATGGCCCGCATGGTCCACATGGCCCGCATGGACCACAGGGTCCACAAGGGCCACACGAACCACAGGCACCACTAGGGCCACACGGGCCACATGGACCACAAGGCCCGGACCCACATGGAACGCAACAGCAAGGACCGCACGGACCACAACTGAGCGGTCCGCAGCCACGCGGGCCACATGGGCCACAGCCACATGGTCCACATGGAACACATCCGCATGGCCCGCAAGGTCCACATGGGCCACATCCACACGGCCCGCATGGTCCACAACCGCATGGTCCACCAGGACCGCATGGTCCACATGGTCCACAAGGACCGCATGGTCCACAAGGACCGCATGGTCCACACGGGCCACAACCACATGGTCCACATGGTCCACAAGGACCGCATGGTCCACATGGTCCACAAGGACCGCATGGTCTACACGGGCCGCAAGGTCTACAGGGTCCACAGGGTCCACAGGGTCCACAGGGTCCACAGGGTCCACATACCCCGCATGGGCCGCATGGACCACATGGGCCACATGGACCGCATGGACCGCATGGGCCGCATGGACCGCATGGGCCACATGGAAGGCATGGTCCACATGGGCCGCATGGGCCACATGGACCGCATGGACCGCATGGTCCACACGGCCCACAAGGTTTACAAGGGCCGCATGGCTTACAAGGTCCGCAGCACGGGCCACATGGTTTGCACGGTTTACTCGGTTTGCAAGGACCACAACATGGACCACAAGTCACTTCTAATGGCGAGCATGCAGTAGATAAAAATTTCGCGGGCTGACCCATCAAAATACCACCCTTTTGACTACCCAAAGCGGTGATACACATCGCAGACGGGTCCAGGAGTCCGCAAACGCAGCCGGGTCCGCACGGGCCGCACGGACCACCAGGATTAGGTGGGCAAGGGCCACACGGGCCACCGGGGGACACAGGACCCATAGGGACAGACGTGCCCGTAACATGATAGGGACCACAGAACCAAAAACCGTAAGGATAATAGTAGTAACCGGTCATGTATTGAATGCAGCGGGGGGGAGTGTTACAAGGTGGGGGGAGGCAGCCACAAGGGCTACAAGCGCATGGACCACAGCCACAAGGAGCACAAGCGTTACACGCGGCTAAATGACTCATCACATCCGAAGCGTCTACACCGGGTATCGAAAATGGTACTGAAGCCTCGTTCGTTATGTGTGGTAGTGGAAAGTGTGAATGATAGCAGGATGGCATTGAGTGATTCGTATTGTAGTATGAGCTGCGTCCTTGCGATGGCGACTCGGTGTGGAGAACTGCCGATTGGGTCCTCGGGAGGTACTGGCACGGGATCGAAGCCTCTTCCCGGCGGTTTGATAAGCACGGGCAAGACATGCTCCTGTACAGAGAGCTCGCAGCCTTGCACTGCTCCTTCTGCGGTGAAGTCACCTCTTTCACCTTCACCGCGGGGTACTCACGAAAGACACTGTTAACGTGCTCCATCATGCCCATCTTCTTCGCGAAATTCGCTGAAATGAGTAGTTCGTACTGTATAAAAGTTACCGCAGGGAAATGTATAGTGGCAGATTTTGTAGGTCTCAAGATTTCCCAGCCATGAGCTTGTCATTTGATAAAGCCAGTAGTTGTAGCATGTGCGCCAAGACTAGACTTATATCACAGAATATGTTGATTATATCTCGATCTCTCTTTTGAAATAAGATAGAGAGCGAGTGAGCCAATCCGTGACAGAGGTGTTGTCTTGCAAGCGTGCTAATAGGGCGCAACTCGCGGCAGCTAACATAACATTTCATCTAGATATCACATCGCACAAGTCAAACATGGCAAGATTTTTACATTAAATCTTGTCACATTAGCTGTCAACCTGCCATCAAGCATAGTTCATGGCTAAAGATCAACCTACAAAATATGTCACTTGGGTGCATTCCTACAACATTAAAGAGGGGAGTTTAGATAAATAAAAGAATATATTCTTACGGAATTTGTTTATTGCTTGGAAAATGGTGTAAATTACATTTTCAACTATTGTATTAAGCATAAAGACTACGGTTTTATATATCAAGGTTGTGATTCATACGCTCTAAAACCACTGTCTTTGAAAGAAAACTGATTATGATTGTGGGCATAGTCAAAACAGATTGGTTCGGATTTATTTTCCCGGTTCAACAGTCTGGGTTTAGTGCATGGGCAGGTGTCGCATAAATATTTCTTGGGTTTGATGTTTGTAATTGAGAAGTAGGGTGCTATTTTGCGTCGGGTTTCCACAGTTACCTGGTGAGGCAGAAGAAAGTCTAGTGCGATGAGATAGTCTACTCTAGATGTCGATAATGTACGGCGTTTCACTGCAAAATCAGTGTTCGAAGCCTTGGCTATAATAGAACAGCTATAATCTCGATTCAAGGAGGACTGGGTGCTATAAGGGCGAACCGAACTCGTTACGGTAGCCGGCTTTCTATAGTACTTCCTCCCTTGATTGTCCAGTCCGGAAGACATTGACGTATTAAATGGAAAATATTTGGATATGCCAGAGCGAGGTTGCTGTTGGATTGTCGGGCTGAGGGGTGGGATCGGGTATTTCAATTGGTTCTGATTTTGGTTCTGGTTTTGATTCTGATTTTGGGTCTGGTTGCCGGGTATGACGTTGGATTTGGGTAGAGGTCTATGCGCATTAGGATTCTGAGCGCCTATTACGGCGGCCGCAGCGGGACAGACGCAGACAGGCCCGCAGCATTTTGGACACGGGCCACACGGTGGACATGGACCACATGGGGGACATGGACCGCATGGGGGACACGGGCCACTAGGGCAAGGGCCACACCCGCCAGGGCCAACAGGAGTGCAGGTCCCGCTCACGTGGTACGGCCCGCAAAACCAGAAACCATATGGATAGTAGTAGTAACCAGTCATGTATTGAATGCAGCGAGGGGGTTGGTTGCAGGGTGGGGGGAGGCAGTTGCAGCCGGAACTGTTACCGCATGGCCCGCAAGGGAAGGGGCAAGGACACCCACAACTGCAGGCTTTGGAGTACGCTCGCTTGGAAATGGCATCCACAGACGACGGTTGTAGGAAACCAGACGCAAGAAGGGAATTTGCAGAAGTCAAAACAGGTATATTGCTTTTATGGTAGATTGGGACATCGTGATAAGCCAGCTTAGTTCTAGAAGGGCTGATGTGTCGTGATGTGACGAAGTGCCTGAATCTTGTGGGAGGGATGAGCTCCGGACATGACACACAGAGTCGTATTGGGAAGGTCCGGTTTCGCGTGCAGTCGCCGCGCACTGGAGCCAGCTGCTTCGACCTCTCAATCCTCACGTAGCGGAGCGGCCGCATCATGTACTCGTCCTTCAAGCTTCGGCATGGCACCGCCGTCGCTGCAAAGGTATTTCATGCTATTCACCTTCATTAAAGATCCGAGTAAAGTTTGCTTGGTGGCGGTAAGATGACGTTCCTACCTACAAAGCGCTTGACATTATCAGTTATGGTTGACATTAGGTTGAATAGTCGTTACCGATTTACAGTATGGGAGCTAGGTAAACCTTGCAGTGAGTTACTATTTTGTAGGTTTAACAGAGCAAGTCTTAGTTCCAACGTCCAGTTAGTACCACTAATGTCAGCCTCGTCAGGATTAGCATGACAGACATGTCAAGAAAGTGAACTCACATCGAGATTTATCGCGATATTCTCGATGTGGCGTCTTTTGCTTGACAAGTCAGAGTTGCAAGAGACAAAATGTACGGGGTTCTGTTAAGCCTGCAGGCCTCAAATTTCAATTTGTAAAGAAACGGTTGAGTTTTGAGTAGCGATTGCATTACTCAAATTTGAACTTTATGGCAAAAAACTAGTAAAATGTAAACGCTCAACCGGCATCAATCGCCTAAAGTCGAAACTAATAACGCTGTCCTGTCAAGTAACGCTAAGTCAACCCAACTGCCCGACGCCCATAATCAAAATTAAACCATATCTCCAAAGCAAATATTTATTGTAAACGTCAAAATCCATATAAAATTGAAATTATATTTAACATTAAGCCGGCTACTCGATGTTCCATCCAAACGCTTCTCAATCAAGGTGTCACTTTCACAGAAGCAGAGGCCACGCCCATGCGCGAAGGAATCTTCTTGTCATCCTTCTTGACCTCCTCTTTAGGGAGCCCCATTGGTGGAACTGCGCACGTCGTGCAAGCCCCACACGAGCACTTCTTCGGTGTTTTGCATGGGGGTGGACAAGGAGGAGGGCATGGGCATGGGCATGGGCATGGGCACGGGCAAGGGCAGCACGGCCCGCACGGCCCGCACGGCCCGCATGGCCCGCATGGACAAGGGCACGGGCATCGGCAAGGTCCACACGGTCCGCAAGGTCCGCATGGCCCGCATGGGCAGGGACACGGGCAGCGGCAAGGTCCACACGGTCCGCAGGGGCCACATGGGCCACAAGGGCCGCATGGGCCGCAAGGGCATGGACCACACGGGCAGCCGCACGACGGGCAGTTATCCTTCTTCTCATCATCCTTTTTCTCGGCGTACCAACGACTCCAACAGTGCTGATCTCCACAGTTAAGCACCTTCATGCGCCCGTGGTACCACGTTCCGAAGGCGGACGCACTGCGGCTCGCTGTAAAGGACATCCATGCATATAATACTTGGCGAGAAGCCGCTGGCTGGTGGCTCATGCTATTCGGGAGAACGAAAGGCGCGCGCACTCTCGCCAAATATTATAGCCTGGAGGTCCTGGCGACCACCGTTCACCAAAATAACACAACCTCACCAGCGGCGGGCATCACGGCAAAGGCCAGAGACCAGTACCATTTTTTAGTTTTAAAATGACATCAGCTGTCAAATTTGACAAATTCGCGATAGGCTTTTTTTCGTAAAAAAATCTACGCTACAATAATCGCTATAAATACACCAAAACGCTATGTGAACTGAGAAACTATGGAATTATTAACGTATGACACGAGCTTACCTTTGTTCTTTGCGAGTACGTATGCTTACCAAACAAACGCCACAAAACATTTAAATTTGAATACATTTACTATGTAGTAGGGATGTGACTAAATAATTGAATCGATATATTTAATTATAAACCGTAGCTACAATTGCTAATAAATACAATCTAGTACAAAAGCTAGTTTATACGAGAAATATGTAATGATTGAGAAATAAATACTTACATAAGGGTGCTGGGTTTTTCTTGCTTGCCGCTGTAGCGAGGGATCGCCCTTTGATGCATTTCAAGAGCGATACGTTTCTTGGTAAAACTGCCTTTCTCAAAACTAGAGCCATGTTTCACGATAATTTAGAATTTACTACTGGATAATTTAGTTAAGAATCTATTTTGCTATGATTATTTTTCTATTTCTTGATTGTTACTTGAAAATTTGGGCCATGGTAGGAGCGCGACCAAATCGTCGTGTCGGAACAAAAGCTGGCAGCGGTTTGATTTTAAATTCGAATAGATTTTCAAATCTTCTTTTTTGACTTCTTTTTTGGCGTTCCGTTCTTTTTACGCGTGTTTCTGCTTAAAAACTATTTTCTAGTATTTATGTAAAATGTTTTTAATGTAAGTAGGTTACTATACTAAAAAGCTTGAGTTTAAGTCCAAATCCCGTTTCGCTTGTGCATAGTTAACTACGGCTTTATATTGCAGTGGTAGCCGAGTGGTCGAACGCACGCCTTGCAAATCAAAGTGTGCAGGTTCAAACCCCGGCTCGCACCTCTGGGTTTCATGTGCGAATCTCATTTTCATCCAAGATTATCACTTGCTATGGAACGGTGAAGGAAAACATCGTGAGGAACCCTGCACGTCTGAGGGAACTTGACTAGTTCTCGATAGATGTGTGAAGTCTGCCAACCCGCACTGGGCCAGCGTGGTGGACTATGGCCTGAATCCTTGCAATGATTGCCCAGCTGTGGGACGATAAAAGGGCTGTAGTGGTAGTAGTAGTAGTTATATTGAAAGGTTTATATAATCCCCCGTTTACATAAAATAATATTTATATACTTAACTATATACGTAGAAAATACTAAACCAACAAATAAGCTGGTAGTTTACTAAGAATAGTTCTTGTTCTTTTTTAGGAAATGAATGCAGGGATGTTTTTCTATGGAATAAGATGAAAAATGGCTCCACCTGCGATTATCGGTATTTGTGCCAATGTCGAGTAATAAATAGCAAGGGCAAATTTAATAAATACACATTCTAAATAAATAAAAATGGGTGATGGATGACAGTGATAAAGAACGCAGATGAAGAGTTCCTTTTCATGCCTCGATTATACCGTGTCTATGATTTTTAGCAATTGGCATATTGTTAGTTATTAGGATGGCCGACAGAGGCGCTGTGTGTATAATTAATTATTTCATACCCACTTCATACCTCTCATAAATAATTAGTAAAATTATACAAATAATTTCATTTATAATTAATTTTAATAACGAGAACTCTTGCGTAACTACACTTAATTGATATACATAAGTACAAAATACCTTAAACAATGGAACATTTGAACATTAAAGATCATATAGTGATAAGGCCGCCCATTATAACACTTTAAATTTATATCGAAGCAAGCAGAGCCTGCGATTTCGTACGCTGAAATTATGCAACCCCTAAATTATTTTTCCAAAATGAAATTTATCTAGGTTACTCCTTATCCAGCTATCTGCTCGTAACGTCCCGTTAAAATTGGTATAGCCGTTTGGTAGTTGGCGTTTTCATTATAGGTATCGTGTCGTGTACATACTTTCATATTATGCATTTAGTACGAAGATGTTTTGGCATTACAAACATACACTTCTATTTTATATAATTGTATATATATATGGTTAGTTTGTACCTACCACTCTGAGATATGACACAAATAAGTAATGTATCTATTGTTATGTACAAAAAAAAAACTAAATTAGCATACAAATTGGTATACAGTTTGTTAATTTCATTTTGACATCACTACAAATTGCTTAGGTACAAAAATATGTAATTATATACGCACTTATCGCCAGACAACGCATACTCATCGTATGATCCCAAACTAAGCAAAGCTTGTACTATGGGTAACGTACAATGGACTTGGGGCGATCGCAGTTACACCCAGTCTGGGGTAAATTCCGATAAGGCCATTTTCGAAATTAACCGCTTGCGGGCGTCGAACCTCAAACTACCTGATTCAGTGGGCTCACTGAATCAGGTAGTTTGACCGGCCTCTATGCAGTCGTCAGTCATTTTATAATACTACTAGAGCCCTTTTAACGTCCCACAGTTGGGCACAGGCCTCCTCAATGCGAGGGGGATTCAGGCCATAGTACACCGCGCCGGCCCGTTGCGGGTTGGCAGACTTCACACATCTATCGAGAACTAGTCAAGTTAAACTAAAGCCCCGGCACACTGTGGCGTTAACCCTCCCGCGTCTATACATTTTCCAATACCAAAACGGACTCTGTGTCAATATGCATAAAGATTGAATTTCTGTGGTACAAGCCACGCCCCCCCTCGCGTCAAAACTCGCCCGCGCTGTCAGTGTCATTTAGTTGATTAATGAACTATTTGGAGTAGTACGTAGTTACTTATCGCGCGTTGCGAAAGGGGGCTAGACCGTAAACATTAAGGCGAAAAATTGTAACGACACTTTTACATATGTGTGTGTGATTTTTATTGTACGACACTTTTACATATGTGTGTGTGATTTTTATTGTACGACACTTTTACATATGTGTGTGTGATTTTTATTGTACGACACTTTTACATATGTGTGTGTGATTTTTATTGTACGACACTTTTACATATGTGTGTGTGATTTTTATTGTACGACACTTTTACATATGTGTGTGTGATTTTTATTGTACGACACTTTTACATAAGTGTGTGTGATTTTTATTGTACGACACTTTTACATATGTGTGTGTGATTTTTATTGTACGACACTTTTACATATGTGTGTGTGATTTTTATTGTACGACACTTTTACATATGTGTGTGTGATTTTTATTGTACGACACTTTTACATATGTGTGTGTGATTTTTATTGTACGACACTTTTACATATGTGTGTGTGATTTTTATTGTACGACACTTTTACATATGTGTGTGTGATTTTTATTGTACGACACTTTTACATATGTGTGTGTGTGATTTTTATTGTACGACACTTTTACATATGTGTGTGTGTGATTTTTATTGTACGACACTTTTACATATGTGTGTGTGATTTTTATTGTACGACACTTTTATACAGGGTGTATCAGAAGTCCGAAATAATAATTGAACCTGTATATCGCTATAAGGAGTGGAGCTATATGGCCCAGACATTAAGTTAAAATTCTTAACTTTATTCTTTCATACAAATCTAGGAAATTCATTTTTTAAACAATTTTCGGTCGGCCCTTCGCAAAACGTGGACCAGCTGTTTATTTAAAGGTCAATGCTTCACACCCATTGTGACAAACCCCGCCCACAGCGGGTACTAGTACTCTATCACACGAGCCGCGCGGGGGTGGGGTACAGGGGTGAAGCGGCGGCGGCACGCGGCCGGCCGGCGCGCGGCGGCGCGGTGTCTTTGAGCGGCTTTGATTGTGTCGGTCGCCCGTTGCCAACTCGCCCGCAGCGGTCTCTTTCGCACTCGCGCCTCTCTTTCGCACTCGTCGGTCATTGTAATTGACAGTAATTTTGATATTCCTAGGTAGGTATGAGAATGACCAAAACATTGGTAATGAAATTACTGTAAAATTTAACCGCCGAGAACCAAGCTTCCTTTAATGAAGGTAATTATGTAATTAGGTAGGTATCGAGACACCTTTTGTAAAACGCATTCATACATTTTATTTTTTGTTGCTAAATAGCAAACATTATTAAATCTTTTGTGGTTTGGTAGGTAGCTTTCTATCAAAATGAACCTGGTAGCTGTTTTATTTTTGATAATGACTACGCTGTTGGCCGTGAGCGGCAGCTTTACCGTAGGGGGTTTGTGCTATTGAAACTTGGGTTAGTGTGTAGGTATCTATCTAGGATCCCAGACGGCCTACCTACCTTACAAACACTATTTAGGTACTAATGAATAAGATGTCATTTTTTTTTACAACAGGTGTCTAGGTATCTACCTAATTACATAACTACGTTCTTAAGAAGTAGGTTGGTTGGTAAGGTTATTAAAATTGTAAATTAGAAGGTACCTACGTAAGTTTTCATTTAACAGATTTTCTTCACTAACAGTAATAGTAAATAGGTATCTGGGTAGCGACTAGCGACCATAACGAAGTTTTTAGTTGGTAGGTAGGTACGTAAGTTTTCGTTTAACAGATTTTCTTCACTAATTGTAATAGTAAGTAGGTATCTGGGTAACCACTTACTTAATTAAAGGACCCAATCGTCCGAGTAAAAACTGCTATAAAGATAATAATAGTAGGTAAGTATTTACCCGTGGCCATGTGTGCAGTGTATCAATCCGTGGGTTTAATTGGAATTTATTCACTTCTCACATATCACAAAGAGCTAGGTAGGTACCTACCCACCTGCACACTTGAGTAAATATTACTTTCACGTTTTTAGAGGACATAAAAGAAATCACAAAACTGTTACCGGTATTCCCTTTAGGTGCACCAATGCACAAAATCATCTCATAGTTTTCCGAGATTGAAAACACTTCAAAACTTCACTATTACGCGGAGAACGAGACATTTTTCGGAACACAAGTTAACGCCTTGACAGATTGCAAGGAACTAAATAAATATTTTGATTTACGTTATTTTTATTAAATAAAAATATCAAAGGACCGCTCCGACATTGCACGAAGGCACAGTGTTTTACTGCGCTGCAACGCTGGGCCAATCACCGCTGATGCAATATGGCCGATGATTTGTCATTGGACGAAAATTGTCCTTCTGTGTGATATCTCCGCCCGCTACATTGACATATTCGCGGCCATGATTATTAGAGTAATCAAAGATTAAAGTATTTCAGATATGCCAGACCAATTCTAATAATTGTCTACATCATTAGGTATCTACTTGTATTCTGAGAATTGTAGTGATTATGATAAAGACAAATAATAATAATAAAATAATATTTTTTTTCTTTTAATCAACTCTCACTATGTTTCAGTTTAAAAAGAAATCCGTTCACGAAAACTAAAACAAAAATGGATTATTTGCTTGTGTAGAAGTTTTACTTTACATCGATTTAAATGAAGTATGATTTTTTTGTCATAGTTAGGTAACTACAATGACCGATTTTTATTTCTGTATTGAACTATGCTCGTAGGTAAAAACCTTGTGTCATATCTATCACTCCCTCATCATTTTAAAGCGAGTTCATTCGCCTCATCAGCTGATTTTTAGGGTCGCGGTGCGTAAGTTTTGACACCAACTTTGGACACAAATTGCTCAGAAACTAAATTAGTTACGTATATTTTGCTTGAACGTGTTGATTGCTTATCATCTGTCCTATATGGCCCCCAAGTATTATTTCGGACTTCTGATACGATCTGTATATGTGTGTGTGATTTTTATTGTACGACACTTTTACATATGTGTGTGTGATTTTTATTGTACGACACTTTTACATATGTGTGTGTGATTTTTATTGTACGACACTTTTACATATGTGTGTGTGATTTTTATTGTACGACACTTACATATGTGTGTGTGATTTTTATTGTACGACACTTTTATATATGTGTGTGTGATTTTTATCGGAAAAATCGCCGCAGAGCTATACGAAGAGTGGAGTCGTTATGGGTACTCTAGATACTGTTGTACCTTGCAACATTTTTATTACCTACCATTTTTTGTCCGTGGTAATTAATTAATAGTATGACAACATTGTCTCATCCTATCTGTGCTCTTCTGTGTGACCTAATGATATAGTGTAAATGTGGTGTAATAAAACACGTGTCTTAAATAGCGAATAACCGTGGTTTCCTTTAACTCCAGCCCTATGGAAATACAGGGTGTTTCAGAAGTCCGAAATAATACTTTGACGTTTGCATCAGTATCGGGTATACAACTGAATGGTATAAAAATTAGATCGAAATTCGACCATGTTTTTCCAACTTTTTTTCGTCGTCAATTTCTATAACTCGTAATATCTCGAGTCTTATGTAAAATTTGCATGTTCTGTTTTCTGAATAATAATAGGCCCCACTGGTTAATGTAGTTTGCACTGTTAAATAGGGTTATGGATATACCCAAAGGCCAGAACACGATACCTGTGACCAATATTCAAAGGTCTATAACTCAGTAACTAAGATAGTTAGGTATAATCTGTCTTCACTAAGCATCCACATATCAGCTACCGTATATGTACCCAAAGTATTATTTCGGACTTCTGATACACCCTGTATATACTTACATAAATTATAGAGATCAATATAGCTTCGCTCGAGTAGTAGTACCAACACCGAGCGGAGTAACCTAATCTCAGTTCGTCTTAACAATACTCTATGGTCAATACAGTTCGTTTTACTATGCCAAAAAATTTGATGGGCGAGCGTTGATAGTGCGAGGGAGGCCTTAGTCAGTCCGGGGATCGATAGTTGCTAATTATCCTCATCATCTTCATTGTAAGGCTGAGATACGGTGTCTGGTGGGTGCTGGGCTCCATCGGGGTTGGGGGACGCTGGAACCCCGCCAGTGCCGTCGGCCCCCGGCATCCCCGCCCCCATGGCCCCCATGAGCGCCTGGCAGCAGGAGCACATACAGCACGTGAGACACGCCATGCAAGCTGCACATATACCCATCTGGGCCATGTTAGCGGCCGGCGACTGCTGACCTGAACAAGAAAATATAAATTCTCAAGTCCAAATCGTCAGGTGACTCTCTACTCTCTACTAAGTACAAAAAATAGGAAATATGTTTTTTACAAAGCACATTAAAATATCAACAAGTTTCCCAGGAAAAAAATATCATATTATCCTTAAGTGCATTACTTTACAGAATTACAAGAAGCAAAAATCACTAAATCACATCAAAAGAACTAATAAAAATTCAACTACTACTACTACTACAGCCCTTTTAACGTCCCACTGCTGGGCACGGATTTGGGCCATAGTCCACCACGCTGGCCCAGTGCGGGTTGGCAGACTTCACACATCTATCGAGAACTAGTCAAGTTCCCTCAGACGTGCAGGTTTCCTCACGATGTTTTCCTTCACTGTTTCTTAGCAAGTGATAATCTCGGATGAAAAGGAGATTCGCACGTGAAACCCAGAGGTGCGAGCCGGGGTTCGAACCTGCGCACTTTGATTGCAAAGAGTGCGTTCGACCACTCGGCTACCACTGCTTTTTAAATACAAGAACAGAATATTACGAGAAGCAAAAATCACATCAAAAGAACAAATAAAAATTCAAACTGCATTGTTTTTTTTTGTTATTTCATGAGTTTTTCCCGTCACCCGACGAAATATACTAGATCACTCCTACTAATATTATAAATGTGAAAATGGATGGATGGATGTTTGTTACTCTTTCACACAAAACTACTGAACGGATTTTGATGAAACTTTACAGTATTATTCAGTGGCGGATTTACCCTAAGGCCCGGTAAGCCCGGGCCTAGGACGGCCAGATTTAGGGGCGGCCCCAATTGTGACAAAAACCGGCCAAGTGCGAGTCGGACTCGCGCACGAAGGGTGCCGTATCAATATCTATAAAAACAGCAAAAAAAAAACACGTTTCTTGTATGGGAGCCCCTTTAAATATTTATGTTATTCTGTTTTATAGTATTTGTTGTTATAGCGGCAACAGAAATACATCATCTGTGAAAATTTCAACTCTCTAACTATCACGGTTCATGAGATACAGCCTGGTGACAGACGGACGGACGGACGGACGGACAGCGAAGTCTTAGTAATAGGGTTCCCGTTTTACCCTTTGGGTACGGAACCCTAAAATGTATGTAGTCTTTATGGTGGATGCTGGGAAAGGGGCGGCTGATGCCTTGGGGCCTAGGGCGGCCGAGACTGCAAATCCGCCACTGGTATTATTGTTTGTACATCAGAATAACATATATACTATAATTTATAACTATTAAATCATCGTTGTGTGCGCGGACGAAGACGCGCGTGGGAGTTAGTTTTCCATGAGACCTCATTGTACCGACGTATAATGGACATATTTTTTATCACTTAAACCCTTTAAAAAATAGCTAGGGCTGTCCCTGTTATGGATTGAAAATAGGTAATGATTAAACTTAAAATAAAGTAAAAAAGAATATACTTTACAACAAATCGCTACACCAGAATAATAAACATCATCATCTTCACTCCTGTATTCCCCGAAAGGGTAGGCAGAGGCGCTCTACAATGCACCCACACTTCACTGATGTATTTTGGTCCCAATGTAATAGAAGGCGAGCCTAATGCCATGATACCGGGCACATTCCCCCTCAATTCGAGGGAGATTTGGGCCATAGTCCACCACGCTGGCCCAGTGCGGGTTGGTGAACTTCACACGCTTCTCTATAGACGTGCCGGTTTCCTCACGATGTTTTCCTTCATCGTTCAGCGAGTGGTAATCATTCTTGAAAATGGCATTCGCATATGAAAATCGTATCAGAGGTGCGAGCCCGGGATTTGAACTTGCACCCCTTACGTTCAAGGTAGGCGTTCTACCGACGAGGCTACCACTGCTCGCTACACTAATTGTTTATTAATAGATTACTAGTAATGCCAGTTGACCTGGATATCCTTGTGGTGGGGGGTACTGGCCAGGGTACCCCTGCGGTGGATAACCTTGTTGGGGCGGATATCCGGGGGGCGACTGTGGACATAAAACATGACATGAACTTCTTAGGAATATCTTAAGTATCTTACAAAAGAAACCAGCTAAGTGCGAGCTGGGTCGCGCACCGAGACTTCCGTAACTAAAACCACAAAACTAAAATTAACTTTGCCATTGGTATATCTACCATTGTTCCCATACAAACTAACTAGAACATAAGTTTGTACATACGATGCGTACATAAGTGTTGTCTGGCCATATTATTACCTGTCCATATGGTGGTGGGGTGTTTTGTGGGTATCCCTGTGGCGTGGGGGGATACCCCTGCGGCGGATACCCGCCTTGTGTGGTCACTGGGGGGTAGCCCCCCTGTTGCGGGAACCCAGGGTACTGTTGTCCTGGCGGGGCGGATGGACCCTGTCCGAAAGGCCCGCCCTGCCCACCTTGGCCTCCATAAGGTGATTGAGCACCAGGCTGTGATTTAAGGTTTTAGAATTAGGTATAACATTTACAGCAGTTCTATATACCTAGTATTATTGTGCAAAATAATTATAGTAAAATTAGCGGAACTAGGCAGAACTAGTTCTAGTAAAACTAGTGTAGGCAACGCCACTTTTAGTAATTTTAGAGTAGGCAATATCACTTCTTTTGATTAGGGATGAAAGCAATTTAGTCAAACTAGAGAAGGTTGGCAAAATTAGTTATAGTATAACTAGAGTAGATCACACTATTTCTAGTCAAACTAGATCAAGCAGGACCACTTCTAGTAAACCTTCTAGTATTTCTAGTCAAACTAGAGACGGCAAGAACACCTCTAGTAAAACTACAGTACAGGCAACACTATTTCTAGTCAAACTAGAGACGGCAAGAACACCTCTAGTAAAACTACAGTACAGGCAACACTAAATCTAGTCAAACTAGAGACGGCAAGAACACCTCTAGTAAAACTACAGTACAGGCAACACTATTTCTAGTCAAACTAGAGACGGCAAGAACACCTCTAGTAAAACTACAGTACAGGCAACACTATTTCTAGTCAAACTAGAGACGGCAAGAACACCTCTAGTAAAACTACAGTACAGGCAACACTATTTCTAGTCAAACTAGAGACGGCAAGAACACCTCTAGTAAAACTACAGTACAGGCAACACTATTTCTAGTCAAACTAGAGATGGCAAGAACACCTCTAGTAAAACTACAGTACAGGCAACACTATTTCTAGTCAAACTAGAGACGCCAGGAACACCGCTGGTTAAAAGTAGTTAATGTAATATCTCCGGATGGTGGGAATCGAACGCACAACCTCTTGCTTAAGAAAAACAGATAAGAAGATATAAATAAATAAAAATAGATAAAAAAAGCCTTATATTTCTCAAAAATTTTACACATGCATTGATTATACTATATTTTTTTATTATTGATTTTATTCGAGAACCCCTGAGGCGAAGGCCTCCTCCAGAAGATGCCAGCTTTGTTTATATGAAGATATACAAATAACTAATGATTTAATGTATAATGATGCTGTATCTACCATATTTCCCATTGTGAATTTATTACACTATCTGTAAATTAAATGTAAACTTAAAAACGTTACGTTTTGTAATATGGCATTTTAATAAACAATATTACAAGTATTTGTTTACAAAATACACGCGAGTATCGACAGAACACTGGAATTTGACAGAATCCTGTCAATATTTTCTAGCAAAGTTTTTTTTTTTTTTAACGAAATGAGCGAAATGATGATATTTAATGGAATAAGATGAGGAATGGCATCACCTGCGACTAGCGCGAGTATTTCGCCAATGTCAAGTAATTAATAGCAAGGACAAATTCAATAAATACACATTATAAATAAAAATGGATAATGACAGTGATAAAGATGGCGGATGACCAAATGAATGATGAAGCAAAGATTATAAAATAGATGGGTCATCCGCCATCTTTATCACTGTCATTATCCATTTTTATTTATAATGTGTATTTATTTAATTTGTCCTTGCTATTAATTACTTGACATTGGCGAAATACCCGCGCTAGTCGCAGGTGAAGCCATTCCTCATCTTATTCCATTAAATATCATCATTTCGCTCATTTCGTAAAAAATAATAAATAAAAGAGATTGTATTTATAAAGTAGGTATTCATGAAAGAAAATCGTCAGGGTCTTCACTGAATGGTAGGTATGTGGTCGGAGTAATCTTATATACTAGCGGTCCGTCTGGGCTTCGCACGGGTGTATAATATAGCCTATGTTCAATCAATCAATAAGCCCTCTATCCTGAACTTCTGTCTGTTTTCTAATGTTTGTTTTCCTCATTTAGACAATAACTCTAAGTTCAGTGTGCCGTTTGGCAAAGGCCTCCTCTAACATTTTCCATTGTGTTCTATCTCTGGCAACCCTTCTCCAGTAAGGCCCCGCTGTAATTTTTAACTCATCTTCCCATCTCTTAAGTTGTCTTCCCCGCTTCCTTTTAAGCCTATGTTACTCAGTGATAAAGTAGCTTTCTAACGGTTTTTAGACAGCTAAAACAATTTATTAGGCACATTCGGTCTATTCATCAAGTTACTTTTAGATATTTCCCATATTACAATTTTTTGCGAAATAGCACACGCCGGGTATCCGCTAGTTATAAAAAAACCGGCCAAGTGCGAGTTGGACTCGCGCACGAAGGGTTCCGTACCATTATCTATAAAAACGGCAAGAAATCACGTTTGTTGTATGGGAGCCCCCTTAAATATTTATTTTATTCTGTGTTTTAGTATTTGTTGTTATAGCGGCAACAGAAATACATCATCTGTGAAAATTTCAACTCTCTAACTATCACGGTTCATGAGATACAGCCTGGTGACAGACGGACGGACGCACGGACGGATGGACAGCGAAGTCTCATTAATAGGGTTCCCGTTTTACCCTTTGGGTACGGAACCCTAAAAATGTGTGATAACGATGGCAGATGACTTTCATGGACAGATGTTCTTTCTTTTCTTTTTTTTACGAAATGGATGAAATGATGATATTTAATGGAATAAGATGAGGAATGGCTCCACGTGCGTTTAGCGGGTATTTCAGCCAGTGTCAAGTAATTAATAGCAAGAACAAACTCAATAAATAATAATTTATGGTAAAAAAAACTTTTAAACAAAATCTTTTATTTCATTGCCCTTAGTTTTCGTGTTCTGCTCAGCAAGCCCTTTCATTGGATACCCATACTGTGGTAGTGCAGAAACAATAAGTATTCCGCCATCTTGGATGACTCGCCATATCAGAATTAGAATGACGTCACATAGCTAAGCATGCATTGTCATCCATAATAAGCGTGTATACCAAATTTCAGCTCAATCGGTTAAAGATAACTGATTTAAAATTCAGTTGCAAGATTCCTCCCGGACATACATACGTTGCAAGTTAATATAAAGCAATAATAAAAGCAGTGGTAGCCTCGTGGGCAAGAACGCCCGCCTTGAACGTAAGGGGTGCAAATTCAAATCCCAGGCCCGCACCTCCGAGATAATTTTCATGTGCGAATGTCATTTTCAACAATGATTACCACTTGCTGAACGGTGAAGGAAAACATCGTGAGGAAACCTGCACGTCTATAGAAAGGCGTGTGAAGTTCACCAACCCGCACTGGGCCAGCGTGGTGGACTATGGCCCAAATCTCCCTCGTATTGAGGGAGAATGTGCCCGGTATAACGGCAATAGGCTCACCCCCTATAACATTGGGACCAAAATACATCGGCGAAGTGTGGGCGCACTACAGTGCACCTCTGCCTACCCCTTCGGGGAATACAGGCGTGATGATGTATTTATCTATACAAATAAATAAAATTGGAGTGTCTGTTTGTAATATCAAAATAACACCGTTTTACCAAATGCGTATGAAAGTATATACGATACCTATAACGAAAACGCAATTTTAATTTTTTTTGTCTGTCTGTTTGTTTGAGGTAAACTTCTAAACGGCTGAACCGATTTCAATGGGACTTTCACTGACAGATAGCTGACGTTCCAGGGCGTAACTTAGGCTACTTTAATTTTAGAAAAAGCATTAGTGTTCCGCGGGAAAAACATAATACCCATATTTCCGGGTAATCTCCCTAAAGTCCACGCGGGCGAAGTCGCGGGCACAGCTAGTTTAATAATAAAAAAGGATGATGACAGTGATAAAGATGGCGGATGAAATCCAGGAATATTTTGTTTAGTATCATACCGTTACGTCATACTTCATCGCTCCTAAGAAATATAGCCTGTAAATGCTTCAAGGTGAACCTAATTTTCCATCGCTGCCATCATTGCATGTTGAATAACCCAACCGATACGTATTAAAATATAAAGGTGTGGTCTCTTTACAGCGACTTTGCGATTATTGCAACCATATTTTACGTTCAGGAGCGTTATTACCAACACTTTCTTCTTTTTCTTTTACGTAACTATGAAATTTTAATCATTGAGATATATGTATAACGGAGATGCCCTATCGACTCCGGCATGCGGCAAATTTTTCTGACGCTTATCTGACATTCGCCATTGCAGTTGCCCTATGTAGTTGACCTATGTAGTTGCCCTATGTAGTCGCCCTATGTAGTCGCCCTATGTAGTCGCCCTATGTAGTCGCCCTATGTAGTCGCCCTATGTAGTCGCCCTCTGTAGTCGCCCTATGTAGTCGCCCTATGTATTCGCCCTATGTAGTCGCCCTATGTAGTCGCCCTATGTAGTCGCCCTATGTAGTCGCCCTATGTAGTCGCCCTATGTAGTCGCCCTATGTAGTCGCCCTATGTAGTCGCCATATGTAGTTGCCGTATACTACAGTCATACCACAGATAACTACAATGGCAGATGTCAGATAAACGTCAAAAAACTTGTCGCAGAGCCTTATGCAGGGTGGACTCGATATGGGTCATCTAGTTACTCTATGGTAATGACAGATTGGGGAATGAGACATTAACCCATAGAGCTAGTATACTAATAAGGAGCCCACGCTGCGGTAAATTATCCGCCGTATTAGAATTTGATTGTCTATATTATTTGAGACTTACGTACTTACTTGATCTTAAGACTAAGATGGCGGATCTCATATAAACCGTGATTGCCAACCTTCAAAAAAATCGCTGCAGAGCATAACGAAGAGTAGGGTCTGTATGGGTACTCTATCTTCTCTGAGCATTGGACTGATGATAAGTTTTTATACTGGGTCTGCCAACAACTGAAAGTAACATTAAAAAAATTACTGCAAGGCAGGAAGTGGTAAGGCAGGAAGTGGTAAGGCAGGTAGTAGGTCTGGGTGAAACTGGGATCGTCCCCAGTCCATTGTAGCTTAATTTGCGATCATACTTACGAAGAGTATGTGTTTTTTATTTTATTTTATTTAGGATAAAAACAAATGTACAATAAGCCGAGATTAATCGAATTTACAATGTATGATTTAAGTAAATGTACAACCAGCACCTTTATCCACATATTACTAGAGAGAAAGAGAAAAAAAAAATATAAATAAGATAGGTACCTACTTAATAACAAATAGAAAAGATAATATAAACTAAAAGAAAATGTTATTAGAGTACAGTTAACCAAATCAGCATTTGAAATGTAGGTACATACTATACGTACATGAGATTAATGTTAGTGTCGTGATAAAAAGGTTATAAATAACAGTAAATTGTGCGTCTACCCGCATGTCAAGCAGCTATGTCCAATACCATATTTATCACTTGCTTTCTGTAAGCACTGTGAGACATAACAAAAATATCGGTACCAGCAAAGTAATCATTGAATGATTTCATCTATCTATCTATCTATCAGCCAGGGACGTCCACTGCTGGACATAGGCCTCCCCCATAGATCGCCACAAATTACGTTCTTGGGCTTTATGCGCCCATCGACTCCCGGCGACCCTGGTGAGGTCGTCCGTTCATATGGTCGGGGGTCGTCCCACATTCCGCTTACCTGTTCGTGGCCGCCACTCTAGGACTTTGATGCCCCAACGGCCATCCGTTCTCCGTGCAATGTGTCCGGCCCATTGCCACTTCAAACGTGCAACCCTTCGAGCTATGACTGTAACCTTGGTTCTTCTGCGGATGTCCTCACTTCTGATTATATCGCGCAGTGGAACTCAATGATTTCATAAGGCGCCGCAATGGCACACGTTCACCAGCACTTGTTCTGCACAATTTGGGGGCAAATAGTTTATGAGGGTACTTATCGCGGATGCGTTGGGATCCACTTGGAGTACATATGTATATTTGATTCATGAGAGAGTTACAATCCAGTTTATATGGCAGATATTATGCAGCAGCATTTGATCCATAAGTCATTGTTGTCAGGCGATGTGGTGGTCTGTGGACTGAAGGTTTTGATGCTGGTGGAATAAGACGAGATGCTTGCGAAGTCAAAGTCAAAGTCAAATCATTTATTCTGTATAGGCCTATGGGGGCACTTACAAATTGTCAAGTTTACATTTTTTTTCTTATATTCTACTATGCTACCACCGGATCGAAACGCGACCTCAACTGAGAAGATCCGGCAAGAAACTCAGTGGGCTGATCATTTTTAAATCGCCAAAACTTATTACAAATACATAGGTACATATAGCTCCAGTGTGTTGCCTTAGAGCTGTTTTTAATAATAAAGATAAGATAATAATACGTTAGTAAGGCCACACACGCTACACTTTAACATGACGGGCAATATTTTTATTTTCGAGAAAACTTATATGTTGAATTTATTAAATACTCAAACGTACATCGACGAATAATAATTTTGGAGTCACTGGTGTTGCCAGTGATTATTACAAGCTTTTACTTTAGAACTAACTACAGCCCTTTTAACGTCCTACTGCTGGGCACGGGCCTCCTCTCAATGTGAGGGGGATTCAGGTCATAGTCCACCACGTTGGCCCGGTGCGGGTTGGCAGACTTCACACATCTATCGAGAACTAGTCAAGTTCCTCGGACGTGCAGGTTTCCTCACGATGTTTTCCTTCACCGTTTCATAGCAAGCACATAAACCCAGAGGTGCGAGCCGGGGTTTGAAAATGCATACTTTGATTGCAAGGCGTGCGTTCGACCAATCGGCTACCACTGCTTAATTAATTATTATTTATGACATATTTTATTTATATTATGTAGGTTTCTAAGAAATGCTACAGGTGATATTTATTTAGTTAGTAACAGCCGTAATCAAAAGATTAAATAATTGGGCCTTAAAATAAATGCTTCGTGTTATGACTCTGCATGTAAATAGTAATATCATTGTTTATTTGCAATTATTGTACTTCAGTTATCAGCTATTCGTCAATCATTTCAAAGATAAAAATTAATAATTGATTTTCGTATTGTAGATTAAAAACGCCGTCTCAATAGCAATTTTGAATTATATCGTTTTTACGAAATAAATAAAATAATTAAATTTAATGGATTATCCGATATTTTGGCCAGTGTCAAGTAAGTGTCAAGTGTCAAGTAATCGATAGCAAGAGAAAATTCGATCAATACACTATAGAAATAAAAACCGGCCAAGTGCGAGCTGGACTCGCGCACCGAGGCTTCCGTATCTAAACTATGAAAGCACCTAACATTGCTCTAACGAAAAGATAAACTGGATAAAGATACGAACTTAACATTGAAATAAAACTATTTTACGGATTTTATCGCGTATATTTACTATTTTATTTTCCCGACGAATTTTCCCGAAGATGCAGAGGTATACAAACTCGATTGTGAATGTGGGCTCTCCTACATAGGACTAACTAAAAGATCAATAAAAACCCGCGTAAAAGAACATATAGCTGACGTGAAACACCGACGCTCCACGAAGTCTGCAATCTGTGAACATGTACAGGACCGCACACGCCATTATATCAGATTTGATAAACCGCATATCCTCGCAAAAGAACACCGATTCCGACCAAGGATGATACGTGAGGCCATTCAAATTAAAAAACATCCTAATTTCAATAGGGAAGATGGCTGGGTGCTACCACCAACTTGGGATCCAGTAATTAATATGATTAAATCCAAAACCAAGCGTACCATTGCAAGACCTCAAGACACTGTGAGCACTTTCTGCATGGATCGGACCGCAAACAACAACTAAATATGAGGGTACCCAGTTATTAACTATGACATCAGGACGTCTAACACCTCAGTCCCCCCGTGACCATGGTTGCTGTAAAGCAGCCGAAACGTCGGGAAAATCAAATATTAAATAAACGCGATAAAATCCGTAAAATAGTTTTATTTCAATGTATAGTATTCGCGTAAATATGAGAAAACAGTATGATACAAACTTACCTTTGCCGCTGGTATACAGTTGTCCCCATACAAACTAACTACAAGCAGCAGGTAGGTAAAGCTACTATTTTTACTATTTATTGACGTTTCATAAGTGCCTGTATTGGTTTATATGAATAAAAAATATTCTGATTCTGACAAAATAAGTTTGTAATCGCATTTTTTTTATCTGGCTGACAAATCGCAGCAGTGAAACCAAACCTTAAACGTATCAGACATTACAAATAGGCGTTCCCACCGCCACCTACCGTCATACTTCAGACGATCGTCGCGGCGTACGGTTAAAATATTAATCCAATTTCCAAAATGGCTGCTAATGTTCCTGTAATCTTTAACAATGGACACACTTGTCCAATCATTGGACTCGGAACATGGAAGGTAAGTTTAATTTAACATAATTAGTTACATAGCATTGGTACCCTCTTTGGTAGAACTTGAACGCAAGGGGTACAGGTTCGAACCCTGGGATCTAGAATTGCCGTGGTATGGGTATTGATTATGATTAAAACTTGCTGCATGGTGAAGGCATCGCGAGGAAACCTGCACGTCTATAAACAGGCGTGTGAAGTTTACATAAAGCTAGCGACTTGGTCCCAAATCTCCCTCGTATTGAGAGGGAATGTGCCCGGTATAATGTTAAGCTCGCCTCCTATTGCATTGGGGCTAAAATACATCGGGGAAGTGTGGACTGGGTGTGTGTACTACACTAATGTAACCGTCGCAGTTAAACCCTTAACTATCACGCAGCCGGCTTTGCCATGTCAATAAAACCTGTAATCTGTCATGCAGCAACGTTTTTATTTAATACTAGCGGCCCGTCCAGGCTTCGCACGGGTTTCTAATAAAGCCTATGTTACTTAGTGATAATATAGCTTTTTAACGGCAAATTATTTTTTGAAATCGGTCCAGTAGTTTTTTAGTTAATTCGTTACATACAAAAAAATATATACAAAAACACAAATCTTTCTATATAAATACTAGCAGACCCGGCCACGCGTTGCTGTGATCTAAGCTATCCTATCTCTCAAGTTCGACCAGACTGCTCACGGTGTGCCAATTTAATTTAAAATCGGTTAAGTAGTTTAGGAATCTATCGCGGACAAACATCGTGACAGGAGATTTATATATATAAAGAAGATTGACATACGATATGGACGTCACTCAATTGTTTTTCCTGCCCGGAACTCCCACTCCACTGACACTTAAACTTTATCGTAAGGTATTAAAGTTCAAATTGACTTTTAAGTATTATTACGAATCTTTTTTATGGGAGTATAGAAAAGTGTTGTTTTGAGACTTTTTTAGGCAATTTTTTAAATTTTTCTCTCCGTAAGAACCATCCTCGTACTTCAAGGAATATTCTAAAAAAAGAATTATCGAAATCGATTCAGCTGCTCTCGAGATTTCCGCTTAGCAACACATTCAGCGATTCATTTGTATTATTATAGATTACTTTTAATTTTTGACAGTTAATTCATACATAATCTGTCAAAAATTCACTGTTACTATTTTTTTTTTTTTTTTTAGTCTGGCTTAATTTATTAAACAACTATTTACAATGCAAAACAAAATAAGTTAAAAATAATAAGATAATATATATTTATAAATATTTTTTTTTTATTTATTATTAAAGAGGCTTTGTCGCTTTGGCGACCATATCGCCTCATAGGAACAGAACTATCTTCAGAATCAGAATCAGAATATTTTTTATTCATATAAACCAATACAGGCACTTATGAATCGTCAATAAATAGTAAAAATAGTAGCTCTACCACCCATTCGGAATGCATTTTTCCTATGGAGAAGAATGGGCAAGAAACTCCATGGTTGCTTTTTTCAAAAAAGGATTTACATTTTTGTGTTTCTTTGTCTTACTTACTAGGTGCCTATACTAACTTATATAACTCTTTAGCTACATGTGAAGATGGTCTAGCTAATATAGTGTTACAGAAACCTACCTCCAAAATGCTCTTATATCCAAATAGATCTCTCCTTAAGACCGACTTCCGAGTTACTATCAACAATACGAGGTGGCGATAAAGCCCTGAGATTGTAAGGATGAATAACATTGAATAATAAAACGTGTGAATCAAATAAAATCATATTTAGCACAAATGTTAAAACTGAACTTCCTACCTAAGAATACCTTGGACACAAATTATCAGGTGACCGTATATAGAAGTGTAAAAGGATGTATCAGCAGACCGAAATAATAATTCAGGTACATTATACAGCAGTGATATCTGAGTGGTCGAACTCACGCTTTGCAATCAAAGTGTGCAGGTTCAAAACTCGGCTTGCACCACTGAGTTTCATGTGCGAATCTCATTTTCGTCTGAGATTATCACTTGCAGTCTGCCAGCTCGCACCGGGTTAGCGTGGTGGACTATGGCCTGAATCCCCATGCATTGAGGGGAGGCCCGTGCCCAGCAGTGGGACGATAAAAGGGCTGTAGTAGCAGTAGTTAAAAGACGGATTGATAGTAGTTATTTTATTAGTACCAGGAGTACATGAACTCGTGCTGGTAACCCGCACTGCACCAGCGTGGTGGACTATGGACTTCCCCCTTGCATTGAGGGGAGGGATGATCCATAAGGCTACTAGTATTTAGTACCAGGAGTATATGAACTCGTGCTGGTAACCCGCACTGCACCAGCGTGGTGGACTATGGACTTCCCCCTTGCATTGAGGGGAGGGCTGATCCATAAGGCTACTAGTTATTAGTACCAGGAGTACATGAACTCGAGCTGGTAACCCGCACTGCAGAACGCATATGTTCAATGACTAATGTTTTATTATTCTCTCAGTCGAAGCCAGGTGAGGTGACACAGGCAGTGAAGGATGCCATTGATGTGGGGTACAGGCATATCGACTGCGCACACATCTATCTCAACGAGTCTGAGGTCGGCGAAGCGCTTAAAGTCAAACTCGATGAAGGAATTATTAAGAGGTAATGCTCCAGACGGGAATCCAACCTGAGACTCTACTCTACTAACGACTGAAACATATATCCTACTAATATTGTACATGTGAAAGAATATGAGGATGGATGGATGTTTGTTACTCTTTCACGCAAAAATAACTGAACGGATTTTGATGAAACTTTACAGTATTATTGTTTATTATTTAATTCTACTGTAGGTACGTGTGTATGTCGCTGAACTCTTCCTAAACGGCTTGACAGATTTGAATGAAATTTTGTGTGTACATTTCAATGGGTCCCTGTATGGTTTAGATTCACAATTGGACCCTGTAGGTGGCGCTGCCTTCGTATATCACTAATTCTAGGGCGGTACGAAGTTCGCCGGGTCTGCTAGTTGTTAATATATCAGAATAACATACAGGCTATAATTTATAACGATATTGATAAAATGAAGTCTGAAGTCTACAGACGAAGTCGCGAATAGGAGCTAATAGCCTTACTAAGGATTACAAGATTTACCGTGAGGATTCATCCGCCATCTTTATCACTGTCATTATCCATTTTTATTTATAATGTGTATTTATTGAATTTGTCCTTGCTATTAATTACTTGACATTGGCGAAATACCAGCGCTAGTCGCAGGTGAAGCCATTCCTCATCTTATTCCATTTAATTTCATCATTTCACTCATTTCGTATAAAAGTAGCCTTACTAAGGATGAGTAACTTAGGCTACTTTAATTTTGGGAAAATAATTAAGCTGTCTGAATTGCAAGTCGACTATTAAATATATTGA
This sequence comes from Ptilodon capucinus, assembly GCA_914767695.1. NCBI lineage: Eukaryota > Metazoa > Arthropoda > Insecta > Lepidoptera > Notodontidae > Ptilodon > Ptilodon capucinus. Next base: position 5,311,169 of record OU611837.1, read on the forward strand.
GTTATAAAGAGTGACCTAGTACAAAATAAGAGTTCAGATACCTCTAATATTGTAATACATAATATTTAAAACGTTACCGAACTCATTGATCAAATATACAAGGTGTTTCAGAAGTCCGAACTCCGGAATAATACTTGACCGTGTGCACAGTATCACAGTATCGGGTATATCTTATCTCGAGTCTTATGCAAAATTTGTACGTTCTGTTTTGTGAATATTGGTAGTCGCCCCTCATAAGTGTAGTTTACACTGCTGAATAGGGTTATGGATGTACCCAAAGGCTAGAACACTATACCTGTAACAAATATTCAAAGGTCTTTATCTCAGAAACTATGATAGGAATAATCTGTCTTCACTAAGAATCCACATATGAGCTACCGTATATGTACCCAAAATACATATTATTTATATCGGACTTCTGATACACCTTGTGTATTATCGTCATCCTATTTGTAAGTGTGTACTTATCTCGTGATTTAATAAATTATGCGTAGTCATGCCGGCTTGTCATGTAGGCGATATGATCATCAAACCTTTAACGATAATCATCATAATTAATTTACTTATAAATTAATACCAGTTGTGGTAGCAGTGGTAGTCGAGTGGTCGAACGCACGCCTTGCAAATCAAAGTGTGCAAGTTCAAACCCCGGCTCGGACCTCTGGGATTTATGTGCGAATCTCATTTTCATCCGAGATTATCACTTGCTATGAAACGGTGAAGGAAAAACATCGTGAGGAAACCTGTACGTCTGGGGGAACTTGTCTAGTTCTCGATAGATGTGTGAAGTCTGCCAACCCGCACTGGGCCAGCGTGGTGGACTATGGCCTGAATCCCCCTCGCATTGTGGGGAGGCCCGTGCCCTGCAGTGGGACGTTAAAAGGGCTGTACTAGTAGTAGTGGTAGCCTCGTGGGCAAGAACGCCTGCCTTGAACGTAAGGGGTGCAAGTTCAAATCCCAGGCCCGCAAAAACCTTTTCAATAATGATTACCACTTGCTAAACGGTGAAGGAAAACATCTTTGGTATTGGCAAATACTCTGAGATTTTTCTGTCGCATTTAAATCCTCTAATTGTCGCCGCCGGCAATTACGAGCCAGACCCCGCGCACACATCATCAACTCGTCGTCGCCGTCCGCGGCACGTGTTGATTGATCCTCCCGACACGATCACCGCCCTCCTCGACCTGGGCGTTGAGAGGGCCACCAACACACCTACACCAGCCTCAAACGGACACCGATCGCGCCGGCGAGGTCGAGGAACTCCCTCTTCCGCTCGTAGGTGCATCTTTGCACCTTGGAACGCAGTCACTACCTCTCCCCTCACGGTAACTGCCCAAGCCGAGGTCGTGCCCTCTGTGGCGCCCTTGAGCTAGTTGCAACCCCTTTCCGCCCTTAAGGCCTTGGTTGGAGTGCACTCTGCGCTCGCCACTCCTCCGGTAAAGCTGTAAAGGCCACCTCACGGACAACAGTGTAAGTCCTTAAAAAAAAAAAGTTATTTTTCTATGAGTCAATAAAGTTTGTTTTATTAAAGTCAACGATGACAAGGCTTAAATACAACATCTTATATCAATCGTAGCTAGAATATGACTGGTATAATACTTTCAAGGTTACAATAGCGGCCCATCCACTAACGTTCATTCCTTCTGACTTGTCCCGTTGTGCAAACTGTACGGAAAAGCGACGGGATAAAATAAAACCGTTGAAGCCACTAATTAAACCACAATCCTACGTTATTTCCCCTGACTTTATCACCACACGCCAGTCCGACAGGAAAAACAATCCTTCAGTGACTGTAAGGCGGGGTATTGGAGAGATAATTGAAACCTCGAGTGCTGAACTAATACTGTGTATTTATTATAAATAACATACAATTAAATAGGTTTACATTATGTGAAATAAGACAGGTTACATACAAATAGGTAGGCTACACACTACAGACCATACACACGTTTAGGTACATTCCTGTCAGTTTGCATCTTGTCAGTCATACCGAGGCGTTGCGTGTGTGTGGATGGTTATAATCCTATTATTTTATGAAGATTGTTGTCATTTAAAAGGAATGCTCGTCAATTTGAATTATCTGTATGGATTTACAAAATGATAACAAACGAGCGCTCAATCACGCCGGAAAAACAGGCACTAACTTGATCACAGAGCGCGTCGCGTCCTTCGCGACGGGAGGGAAGGCGGGATTTTAATACCGTCATTCTTTGTCGCTCTTGCAAATCCACTGGCGTTCATTCCGTAAGGGTTGTAGATCGGCAGGAATGAATGTTAGTGGATGGGCCGCTATGTTGTCTACACAAGGCCTTACCAACACCTTTTAAAGTATTATTGTTTAAATGGTAACTGTCCATTCTTGACAGATTTTGAACTGAGTTGACTGTCAAAGCCTGAATCAGAATCAGAATTTTTATATTCATGTAAACCCATACAGGCACTTATGAATCTATACAAATAAATAAAATTGGAGTGTCTGTTTGTAATATCAAAATAACACTTTTTTACCAAATGCGTCTGAAAGTATATACGATACCTATAACGAAAACGCAATTTTAAAATTTTTTGTCTGTCTGTCTGTTTGTTTGAGGTAAACTTCTAAACGGCTGAACCGATTTCAATGGGACTTTCACTGACAGATAGCTGACGTTCCAAGGCGTAACTTAGGCTACTTTAATTTTAGAAAAAGCATTAGGGTTCCGCGGGAAAAACATAATACCCATATTTCCGGGTAATCTCCCTAAAGTCCACGCGGGCGAAGTCGCGGGCACAGCTAGTCGTCAATAATAATAGTATCTTTAACTGCGGGAGCCGCGGCTGTGAAACCTGATCTTGGCAAGCGGCGTAAATACGCTTCCCTAAACATGAATTACGTATTGTGCCGTTTGCCGTAGAGACGCTAGGTCCATGGAGCCAAAGTGCTAAAAGTTTATTAAGAAAAATAAGCCCAAAATTAATGACCTCCACAGGTGACAAGAGGGCTGGCTCTTTCCTCGCTCAACGAATAGGACTTGCTATTCAACGAGGAAATGCAGCCAGCGTTCTCGCCACCATCCCACGCGGATCAAGTCTTTTTTAATTAATCATTATTTATGTTTTCTCCTTTTTTCAGTTATTAATATTGTATCTTTGTAACTTAATGTATAAATAAATACTGTATAAATTAAAGAAAAAAAATGAAAGTAACATTGCAGCATGATAATAAATAATGTTTTTTAGGCATTCTAAAGTGAAGCAATTGTTATATTACAACATTATTGTTAGGCTTTGAAACGGACCTCAAAATCAAGGTCTTTCCTTGTTCGCCAAAGTATAAAAGGTTACAAAAACACTTGTCCAGTACGCTTACCATGGCGTAGACACAAGTTTTATCTCTTTCAACTGACAGATTTGTCGAGACAATGACGTAACTTCGAGCTTTTCGTACTGGACATGGCTCGGTGTGACATCATTTTCTCTACAAATCTGACAGTTGAAAGAGATAAAACTTATGTCTACACGGTCATGCTTCAGGGCCTGGACATGGCTCTGTGTGACGTCATTTTCTCGACAAGTCTGACAGTTTAAAGAGATAAAACTTAAGTCTACTTCATGCTAAGCCTAATAGTGATCCGACATTTCCGCTCTCTGCCATCGTTAAATAGATTAACGATACGTTATATGTCTTAGATTTAAATCAAGTTAACAAGCCTAACCTCGTACGAAAGATCAATATCTGATAGGTAATCACTTCTAAATATTTTATCATGGAACTCGTGACCTTCAGATAGGTAGATAGATAGATAGAAAACTCTTTATTGTACACCAGTAGTTACATGGATATTACACAAAATATATTGACAAAACAAGGAACAAATAGTAGTGTACATTGGGCGGTCTTATCGCAAGCTGCGATCTCTTCCAGACAACCTTTGGATGGAGAGGATTTTGTCATAATGACATGATGGCAAAGTCAAAGTCAAATCATTTATTCTGTATAGGCCTATGGGGGCACTTACAAATTGTCAAGTTTACATTTGTTTTCTTATATTCTACTATGCTACCACCGGATCGAAACGCGACCTCAACTGAGAAGATCCGGCAAGAAACTCAGTGGGCTGATCATTTTTTAAATCGCCAAAACTTATTACAAATACATAGGTACATATAGCTCCAGTGTGTTGCCTTAGAGCTGTTTTTAATAATAAAGATAAAATAATAATACGTTAGTAAGGCAACACACGCTACACTTTGACATGACGGGCAATATTTAGATTTTTGATTTGAACCTGAGCTGTACAATCCCAAGCTGATTTATCTTCCAAATAATCCGAGATTTTGTAATAGCCCTTTTGATACAATTTCCATTTTATTGCAGTTATAAATTTATTAATGGGCAAATCTCTGATTTCTTTTGGAAGTTTATTGAAAAAGCAGACAGTTGTGTACCAATCTATTATATAAATATACCACCCATGTACATAAATATAAACAATAAATACGTAGAATAAAATAATATGCTCACATATACTGAAACATAAAATATAAAACATATTAAAAAAAAACTTAAAAGTAAATAAATACATCATCATCACGCCTGTATTCCCCGAAGGGGTAGGCAGAGGTGCACTGCAGTGCGCCCACACTTCGCCGATGTATTTTGGTCCCAATGTAATAGGGGGCGAGCCTATTGCCATTATACCGGGCACACAGGTTTCCTCACGATGATTTCCGTCACCGTTTCTTATCAAGTGATAATCTCAGATGAAAATGAGATTCGCACATGGAACCCAGAGGTGCGAGCCGGGGATAGAACCTGCGCACTTTGATTGCAAAGCGTGCGTTCGACCACTCGGCTACCACTGACATACTTAACTAATAAAACTAAAACTATAAATCTAAGTAGTGCGTCTTTAGCAGTGTTTTGAAGGCTAGTAAAGATTCAGCACGCCTGATAGGCAGGGGCAGATCGTTCCACAGTCTGACAGCCTGAACTGTAAACGACTTACCGTAGTAAGCAGATGAGTGTGCTGGCATTTTTAGGCTCAAATTCTCCGACGATCTCAAGGATCGGCAATGTGATTCATGAAGGAATTCAAATCGTTCCTTTAGATAAGAGGGAGTAGTGGAGTGAAAAAGAATAGTATAGAGAAGAGACAGAATGTGAGTATTACGGCGAAGGCGAATTGGGAGCCACTTGAGCTTATTACGAAATACTGAAACGTGGTCATACTTGCGTAAGCCGAATATGAACCTAAATACGAATATGAAATTTAACTAGGTATGTAAAAGAATAATCAATTTTTATCGACCCATAGCATGAGCGACAAGACTAGATATTTGTCACAGAATATTTATTTATTTTTAAGGAAGACTAACAGCTAAACAGATACAATAGCCATTTAGAAGTCTCCACAGATAGTAAAATAATCAATTGAAAAGAAAGGAAAAGAAGTGTACCAATACCACCACCAGCACCACCATATGCTTAACAACTTAAACAGCCTAAAGTATACACCGGTGCGACCGGGGATTTGAACCTGCACACTTTGATTGCAAGGCGTTCGTTCGACCACCCGGCTACCACTGTATGTATGTGTATTGTATGGTGGTAACTATTTCGCGCAGCACATCAGCATTGCCATTCAACGTGGCAATGATGCCAACATTCTGGGCACCCTACCGCCCGACAGTGGTGGGGGACCGTGGGGTATATATATATTTTTTCTCTCGTAGATACTCTTTGTAAATTGTTAACTAGGTATTCATGTATTGTTTACAGGGATCAAATCTTTATCACATCGAAGTTGTGGTGTACCTTCCATAGACCAGACCTGGTTGAGGGCGCGTTGAAGACTACGCTGAAGAACCTTGGACTTGAATACTTGGACCTGTACCTCATCCACTGGCCGCAGGCCTTCCAGGCAAGTGGCATTCCGAATGGGTGGTAGAGCTACTATTTTTACTATTTATTGACGATTGATAAGTGCCTGTATTGGTTTATATAAAATATTCTGATTCTGAAGTATATATTGAGGGTTGAAATGCTATTTGACGTAAACGACATTTTTTAAACTTTACAGGAGAGCATACTTATTCGCCGCAGAAAAATTCGCATGTATACAAGTCCATATCGCCCAAAAATAGTATCGCTTAATACTAAATAGCTTTTCACCCCTTGATATGCAATAATACATCATCATCCTATTTGCGAGGACTGGTCCAACGAGTTTCCATTTTCCTCTTAATGACTTATCATCTACTCTCCCATACTGCGTTGAAGGCATCATACCAAAGCAATTATTTCTATAACCATCTGTGGTTTACAATAATCCCTTCATTGTAAATGGGAGTAGACGCAACTTACTGTACTAGCTTCCTAAGCGTAAAGGCTATATTTGTATTTAATATTAGACTGCCGTGAGTATAATTCTTCTCTAGTATTGTGGCAAAGGTGTTGTCTGCTCTCATGGCGTTGCTGCTCCTGAGAATGTATTACTCGCAATTATCGCATCGAGATCAAAATACATCAGCCTATCCCTTCGCAAAATACAGGCGTGATGATGTATTAACTAATTAACTACAGGCCTTTTTAACGTCCCACTGCTGGGCACGGGCGTCCCCTCAATGCGAGGGGGATTCAGGCCATAGACCGGTGCGGGTTGGAAGACTTCACACATCTATCGAGAACTAGTCAAGTTCCCTTAGACATGCAATTTTCCTCACAATGTTTTCCTTCACCGTTTCATAGCAACTGGTAATCTCGGATGTAAATGAGATTCGCACATGAAACCCAGAGGTGCGAGCCGGGGTTTGAACCTGCACACTTTGATTTGCAAGGCGTGCGTTCGACCACTCGGCTACCAGTGCTATAATGTATATTAATATTCAATTAATCTGCAGCAGTGGTAGCCTCGCGGGAAAGAACGCCCGCCTTGAACGTAAGGGGTGCAAGTTCAAATCCCAGGCCCGCACCTCTGAGATAATTTTCATGTGCGAATGTCATTTTCAACAATGATTACCACTTGCTGAACGGTGAAGGAAAACATCGTGAGGAAACCTGCACGTCTATAGAAAGGCGTGTGAAGTTCACCAACCCGCACTGGGCCAGCGTGGTGGACTATGGCCTAAATCTCCCTCGTTTTGAGGGGGAATGTGCCCGGTATAATGGCAATAGGCTCGCCCCCTATTACATTGGGACCAAAATACATCGGCGAAGTGTGGGCGCACTACAGTGCACCTCTGCCTACCCCTTCGGGGAATACAGGCGTGATGATGTATTTATTTAATCTGCTTCTAAACCTTTAAACATTTCTAATGACAAAAAGAAAATTACATGCTAATGTGTTTCATTTAGCAGAAGCTAATGAATATTCATGCATTCGCCTATTATTGATTAGCAGAACCGGTAACTATAAAGTTGGACGTTGTACCATTCAAACCCTGTACACACTGAGGCGTCAATACGCGCGTATTCTCTGTGTCAAAGTATATATAGATTGAATCGCCATAAAAGCGACCACGCGTCAGAAATCTCTTGTGCAGAAGCATGAGATTTTTTGTTTGACTCAATAAAGCCCCCTTTTTTCGTGGTAAAATGCGATACGCACCCCCCTCCGACTCGGAGGAGTCGAAGAGAGTATGCCAGGCTCCCGGCAGAATGCCGTATACCGATTAAAAACCAGCCAAGTGCGAGTCGGACTCGCGCACGAACGGTTCCGTATCTATAAAAACGGCAAAAAAATCATGTTTGTTGTATGGGAGCCCCCTCAAACATTCATTTTATTCTGTTTTATAGTATTTGCTGTTATAGCGGCAACGGAAACACATAATCTGTGAAAATTTCAACTGTCTAACTAACAAAGTTCATGAGATACTGCCTGGTGACAGACGGACGGACAGCGAAGTCTTAGTAATAGAGTTCCCGTTTTACCCTTTGGGTACGGAACCCTAAAAACCCACGGTGAACCTTCTCCCGCCTAGTGATGAGGACAAAAGCCCCCTTTCCATAACCCGTCTAATAGCAATGTTTTTATTATTACCTACTTACAGCTGGATATATAGTTAACTCAGTTCAATATCTGTCAAAAATTTACAACTTACTAATGAAACAATAATACTTAAAGAGGTGAGAGATGGTAAAGCGCCTTTGTTTCAGTATTGGCAATAATATTGATGCGCGGTTCTTGACGCCCTAACCTGTCCAAGACTTTTAGATAAATAACTCTTTTTTTTAGCACCTCTTAAAGTACTACAAACATCTTATAATGAGCGGCCTTGCCCTAAGAGTGATGACTAACAAGACAACCTTTGTATGACCCTAGCGGATACCCGGAGTATGCTGAAAAAAGACTAAAAAAATCAGCCAAGTGCATACTGGACTCGCACACCGAGGCTTCCGTACCTAAACTATGAAAACACCGAGCATTACTCTAACGAAAAGATGAACTGGCTAGAGAGACAAACTTAACTTTGTACATTAGGACCAAATTACATCAGCGAAGAGTGTGCTCACAGCGGCGCACCTCTGCCTACCCCTTTCGGGAAATATAGGCGTGTATTATTATAATAAGTCATTTAGGCCAATTCACAATATATAAATATCTTAATTTTCGCTTTTATGATATATATATATATATAAATATTCTAAGTAACCTTAATCTTGTTCCAGGAAGGCGACGATCTATTCCCAAAAGACGCGGAGGACAAGCTGATTCCCTCGACCGTGGACTACGTGGACACCTGGAAGGCGATGGAGAACCTCGTGGAGAAGGGTCTGGTGAAGAGCATCGGCCTTTCCAACTTCAACAAGAAGCAGATCGACAGGGTGCTTGCGGTCGCTAAGATAAAACCCGCTGTACTACAGGTAGATGTCCCAGGTTTTACTTCCAGAATCTCTAATCGATTCTAGATACGACGGCTTGGTTGAGTGGTTTGAGATTTATGCCCATTCTTCTCCATAGGAAATGCATTCCGAATGGGTGGTGGAGATACTATTATTACCTTTTGTATATTGACGATTCATAAGTGTCTGTATTGGTTTATTTGAATTCTGACTGTACGGACTGGATGGACTGTATAAAGGGTGATATGAATGAGATCGGAGTGGATGTCAGTATGACGGAAAAGCGAGATGAATGGAAGAATAAGACATACTGCGCCGACCCCAAATAGTGGGACAAGGTAAGGCAAATGATGATAACGTAAGCCCAGCGGGACAATTATCGTGAGATCGACGTCATTCGAGATATGTCGAAACAAATACATATACATACATATTAGGCGCTGGGGTGCGAAAGTCATCCCCCCCCCCCTCCGGGCGGTGGGCTTGCGCCCCCTCGGAACCGAGTAAAGACAGCTCTGGGTACTGGGCTCCAAGCCCCCTAACACCATCGTTGTGAAGTTGCTAAGACTTAATTTTTGAAGGCATGAACATCAATAACATCTTTTATTCAACGGTAGCTAGAATATTACTAGTCTAATGGCTTCAAGGAGATATGTCTAATGTCTACACAGCTCATTATTTAGCTACCATAGATAAGATATGATTTTTTCATGCCTTCATCAGTCTTAACGACGTTAGGGGACTTGGGGCCCAGCGTGGGTGCGGGTTCCCATCAACGGTTTGGTCCTTATTGCATTTTAAATATCACTCTACGAGCAGATACCTTGTTACTTGGTCTGTGTATCACTATACGTGATTCATAATGTTTATTCTGAACCCTTAGAGGATATTAAGCTTTATTCTACAGGAGTATTTTAAGTCAACAATAATTGATTATCATTTTTAATAAGATTTTTGACGAGATAAGGTATCCTTTAAATTCAGCGCAACACAGTTTAATATCAGCTGTTAAATATTAACACAGCAGAAGGTACAAGTGATCTAACTAACCATGCCTAGACTTGTTAAAGCAAACAAATAAATTGCTTTAATTTTGATTTAAATATTATTCCTTAAACAATATTCGCAGATCGAAATCCATCCATACCTCAACCAACATAACCTGATCGATTACTGCAAGACTCACGATATAGCCGTGACTGCGTACTCCCCCCTGGGATCCCCAGACAGGCCGTGGGCGAAGCCCGGGGAGCCACAGCTGCTTGAGGATCCGAAGGTCAAGGTCATCGCTGACAAATACAAGAAGAGTTCCGCCCAGGTGCTTATTAGGTGAGTTTTGGTCATATCTGATGAATTATCCATAAGATTACTGTTATTGAAATAACTATAGAACTAACTATAGACTTCCCCCTTGCATTGAGGGGAGGGCGGATCCACAAGGCTACTAGTTATTAGTACCAGGAGTACCTGAACTCGAGCTGGTAACCCGCACTGCGCCAGCGTGGTGGACTATGGACATCCCCCTTGCATTGAGGGGAGGGCTGATCCACAAGGCTACTAGTTATTAGTACCAGGAGTACATGAACTCGAGCTGGTAGCCCGCACTGCGCCAGCGTGCTGGACTGTCCTAACTCCTAATTTGTTATACAGGTACGCCATCGATCGAGGATTGATCGTCATCCCCAAATCTGTGACCAAATCGCGTATCGCTCAGAACTTCAATGTATTTGACTTCCAACTGTCTCTGGATGACATAAATAAGATATCGACTTTGCAGTGCAACGGAAGATTCTGTATGATGGGAGAGTAAGTATATATTTTATATTCAAACGTAGGCAAAAGGCAATTGTATTAAAAACTACAGCCCCCTTAGGCCGTGCTCACTTTGGACGCGTTTTCGTACGAATTTTGATTCGTGCGTATACGTACGAATACGCACGAACAATCCCAATCTTCCAACTACTATGGGAGCGCGCAGACTGTATGCGTTGTCGTACGTATACGTGCGTGTGCTTACGACGTCCGAAAACAATCCGAACCTGTTAGGATTTTAAAACACGTTCGTGCGTAAAATAGATGTAGGAAAATTTATTACCTCAGTTTACGGACATACGTTTCATACGTACATAACCATAAAACAGTATATGGAAATTACATATGTCTTCAATAATAAGATGAAATTCACCAAATTCATGTCTTTTTATATAAATTTCGGTTCTGCGTCAGCGAGGATGTCGCCATAGTCTGCGAGTTATAAGAGAATTAACTTGTTGAGATTATCATCGCGCTCCTACAAAAATGACTTCACGAATGCGATATATCACCGGAACACTATCTATTTCTCCTCCGGTGAAGCTGTAAACGCCAACTCGCGGCCAACAGCGTAGTTTATGCACGAATAAAATTCGTATCCAAAGTGAGCACGGCCTTACAACCATCAGCGGGGCAATACTCATAATATCGACAACATCTCTTATTCGACATATTTCGAATTATAGATGATTTCGATTTTGCGAGTATTGGGCCCCTGTCTTACAGAAATGTATTTCTTTTTACGAAATGACGAAATTTAATGGAATAAGATAAGGAATGGCTTTACCTGCTATTAGAGCGGGTATTTCTCCAATGTCAAGTAATTAATAGCACGGACAAATTCAATAAATACATATTATACTATGGAGGGTAGATAAAGGAGCGCAATCTCCTATGGGAAAAATTGAAAAAAATGTCCGTGGAAAAGCAACAAATATTAGTTTAAAAAAACTTCTGCAATGGCGCTGGTGTCGAGTGTGTCGACAGGGTGAATATAGCAATTGTATACTCGGCATATTTCAGTTCATCCACAATTGCTATATTCATACCTGTCACCCTGTCGACACCAGCGCCATGGTAGAAGTTTTTTGAACTAGTAAACATTGCATTTCGACGGACACTTTTTTAATACCTAAATGTCGCTCCTTCCATCTACACTCCATATATTACACATAAGAAGTCAGTTAAAAATAGATGATGACAGTGTTAAAGATGAATATTTTCATTTCCCGCCAAAAAAGTTAGCGAGTATAAATTTTTCACTACACACACTAGCGCCAATAATGTTACCTCACTCTAGATAAAAATGTCTCCTACTAAATATTATTTTGTTTTTTTTTCAGCACTCACCACCCAGACTACCCATTCCATGATGCCTACTAAATGAATTAAATCTTATTTTATTGTTATATATACGCACATACTTTAATAAGCAAAGTTTATGTTTCCGTTCCTGTCATACTAGTAAAACATGATAATTCATTTCATGTAAATGGGTTTAGGGATTCTGACACGCGTTTTAATACATAATGTATTTTTCCACAATAGCAACAAACTTAAGCACACCTTTATCTATTAACTGTGAATGCTTTCGTTAATTAAGCCATAACTAACTAAAAAATACCAAAAGGGTTAATTTACTTCAATGTATATTAAATTTGGAGGTTTTTTTTTTACTAATTTTAGCATTTCAATCACGGGTTTTTTTAATGCATTTAGATTTATCTTGAAAACTTTGTTGTAGATCAGTAGTTGATGACGATATCCACGTCCTCTGTATGTTGTTGAAAATAAATTATTCACAATAATTAAGTTGTTTCTTTTAAGCATAACATTACAAAATATTAATGTTAAAATCTGCTTGCCTAAAATTGGTTTGTTTTCCCTATAACTTAATATGTAATAGTTAAATGTGAACAATAACCATCTTTAACATCGAGATAAGATAACGTATTTATTATTTTCGTATACTTTAACTGGTAACACTGGCCTTTATATAACAGTACGGGCTTCAAAAGGCTAATACCCAAAGAGGTAAAACACTTAAAAACACGGCTGTCATAAAACAGGCTATACGTGACAGTGTTTCCACTTTTAGGGAATTCTCCCTTTTTTGGGGAAAAATGGCTAATATTTTACACGGTTAAAGACAATTTGAAAAATGCAAGGATTTAGGGAATTTCAGGGTAAAATCAAAACCTATACTGGTAACCCTGTAGTAAAGTAAACCATAGACTAAACTACTAATTTTTATAGGGGATTCTCCAGAATCCTAATATTTTGTTATTTACCATACTATTGTACTATTTCCGTTGATATAGATGTCAACAGAACTTAGACATATTGTACATATATAATGTATGTAATAGGTACTTGATTTGAACGTTATTTCTGTATTCCGGAGCAGTCGCGGCTTCAATTACTCAATTGATATTTTTGTCGTATAGTATCCTGTGGTTTATTTTCTGTATTTAATATAAGCTCCCTAAATAAAGGATTCATTAAAGTACGAGTAGTTTAGGGAATTTTAGGGATACGTGGGCTATACTCGACTGACAAAGTAGTGATGGACGTTGAAAAATAACATCGATGTTTTTATCGATGTAATGCATCACACAGTGGCATCGATGTTATATCAATACATCAAAAATTACATCAATATTTTCCATACATCGATTGTTTATTTTTTTAACAAATTAGATTGAATTGATTGAAGCAGTGGTAGCCGCGTGGTCGAAAGCACGCCTTGCAAATCAAAGTGTGCAGTTCAAACCCCGGCTCGCACCTCTGGGTTTATGTGCGAATCTCATTTTCATCCGAGATTACCACATGCTATGAAACGGTGAAGGAAAACATCGTGAGGAAACCTGCACGTCTATAGAAAGGCGTGTGAAGTTCACCAAAACGCACTGGGCCAGAGTGGTGAACTATAGCCCAAAAATCTCCCTCGTATTGAGGGAGAATGTGCCCGGTATAATGGCAATAGGCTCGCCCCCTATTACATTGGGACCAAAAATACATCGGCGAAGTGTGGGCGCACTACGGTGCACCTCTGCCTACCCCTTCGGGGAATACAGGCGTGATGATGTATTATTAGATTGAATGTGGCGTATATAAAATAAAACCGGCCAAGTGCGAGTCGGACTCGCGCACGAAGGGTTCCGTACGAATAAATATAAAAACAGCAAAAAAAAACACATTTTTTGTATGGGAGCCCCCTTAAATATTTATTTTATTCTGTGTTTTAGTATTTTTTATTATAGCGGCAACTGAAATATATCATCTGTGAAAATATCAACTCTCTAACTATCACGGTTCATGAGATATAGGCTGGTGACGGACGGACGGATGGACGGACGGACGGACGGACAGCGAAGTCTCAGTAATAGGGTTTCCGTTTTACCCTTTGGGTATAGAACCCTAAAAATGTGCTTCTTTATTGAATTAATACAGTTCGTGTTAAAATGGCATTTGCCTCGTGCGTCTCGAGACGCCCTTGTAATACTACTACTATAACCCTTTTAACGTCCCACTGCTGAGCACGGGCCTCCCCTCAATGCGAGGGGGATTCGGACCATAGTCTACCACGCTGGCCCGGTGGGGTTGGCAGACTTCACACATATATCGAAAACTAGTCAAGTTCCCTCAGACGTGCAGGTTTCCTGACGATGTTTTCGTTCACCGTTTCATAGCGATTGATAATCTCTGATGAAAATGAGATTCGCACATGAACCCCAGAGGTGCGAGCCGGGGTTCGAACCTGCACACTTCGATTGCAAGGCGTGCGTTCGATCACTCGGCTACCACTGATAATACAAATAAGATTAAATTTACTTTACCAATAAGTCGAGTTGAGGTTATTTTTTGGATGATCAGTCCCAGTAGCACACATAACAACACTCACTATTACGTCTAGGACATAAAGAAAGATGATCCATATAATATCTTAATCTGACGCGCTTGAGTATTTCAAAATGGCGATTTTTTTTTGCAAATTTAATAATGGCTGCGAGTTTGCGTCACACCGAGCCATATTCAGTACAAAAAGTTCAATGTGACGTTGTTTTCTCGACAAATCTGACAGTTGGAAGAGATAAACGTTATGTCATGTTATGTGGGTGCAGGTCTATTTGTCTGGTAGACCATTGAGCCCACGGTAAAATTAGCGTGATCTATACTATAATATTATAAAGAGGAAATATTTGTATTTTTGTATGTAACGAAATCTTAAAAACTACTGGACCGATTTCAAAAATTATTTTGCCTCTAGCGACCCGTCCCGGCTTCGCACGGGTGGACATTTTTATTTTGTCATATTTTTACCTTACAGCTTCACTTTACACTATGTTGGCAGTTGAATTTGTAGGTGGCAGCAAAACCATATTGATTTTCAGGAGATCCTGCTAGAGAAAGAGCAACATACAATTGCTCATGAGAAAAGCACTCTTTCCTTACTCAAAACCCTCTCCCGCACTTCGGTGCTAGCTCTCTCGCCGCGTTGCTCGCTGCGCTTCGTGTACCTTCTGGCGCGTCGTCCGCGGCGCGGCGGCCTGTATTTTTTATATATATTGACATTTTTAATTTCGTAATATCTTTTGAATGGAATGACCGTTTTCAATAATTAAAAAAGTAATCGACAGGTATTGAAACAATCTTAAACACGAATTTATTTGGATAAGAATTAATACAAAAGTATGGATAACACGGTCTGATTTTGAACGGCATTTCTGTCAACTTTTAAAATGTAAAAAAGTAGTTATAATGACAAAACTACAAAAGTTGGACATATGGTCTCGCGGACTTTTTTGTAGATATTGATGTGTTCTATAATATTGTAGAAATTTTTTTTGTTCTATCATCAATACTTTCCGCAGCGTATGCGATGAAAGACATTTTACGGCTAAATTTTTTACACCTTGGGTTGGTTTTAGTAAAGATTTCTAAGGATCTCTAATTTTTTTCTAGTAATAAATATAGCCTATGTTACTCAGTGATAATGTAGCTTTCTCACGGTAAAATAATTTTTGAAATTGGTCCAGTGGTTTTTAAGTTTATTCGTAACATACAAAAATACAAATATTTCCTCTTTATAATGTTATAGTAATAGTATTAGTATTATTAGTATTATATTAGTATTAGTATAGATAGTATAGATTAGAAAGCTACATTATCACTAAGTAACATAGGCAATAATTTAGTATTAAACGCCGCTAGTATTAAAATAAAAACATCTTAAAATACTAATCACTTATTTTATTAATACCCTATTCAGAAAATCTCAGACAATTTAAGATCAGTCCGTGCGACCATGAAGTTGCTGCGTGCTGCGGATCACTATTAAGTAAATGTAAAGGGAGGGGGGGGGGAGGCAAAACTACACAACGCCTGTAAACCCCTTACCCTCACTTTGTCATATGTTTTTTTTTACTTTTTATTCTAAGTGTTAGACGTCTTTGGGTACTAGCCTTTTAAATATAGTTTTTTTTTAATCAATACCTTAAAATCGAAAACTACTGATAAGTTTTCAAAGCAAATTTCATAGAGAATATTTTTGAACTTCATACAATTCAAAATACAGATACTTAAAAATAGGTACCTAGGTATTTCTCTATGACTCCCCTGTAATATACGCCCATGGAGATATTAAAACTGAGATGGCAATACGAGCCGGCGCTGCGGTATTTTTTTCTAGTTTATCTTACTCCACCATTGTTGGTTTTCCCTTAAAGTTGCCGTATACTACAGGTACATGAGATAACAACAATGGCGGAAAAATCACCGCAGACCTATACGAAGAGTGGAGTCGTTATGGGTACTCAAGATACTCTATGTAAACGCCCCACTAACCATAGACATTTGCCTTTAATAAGAGTTAAATCCGAGCCAAAATCGACAACGCTCACCAAATACATCATCATTACGCCTGTATTCCCCGAAGGAGTAGGCAGAGGTGCACGCTCGCCAATAAAACATCAATATCATTTTACTTATAAATATTTATTGTTCATCACTTCGATATAAAATATACATTGTGAGGATAAGCCACGCCAGTGATTACAAAATATCTTTTTGTATAGGCACACTCCTGGCCCAGCTGTGGGCATAATATAATACACACTGGGGTACTACATACAAATTATCCCACTTTGTGAACCAATAGACTCAGCATGACCAATAGATAGATATAAGTTATATAGAGAGTTATAGTTATATAAAGAGATCTCTTTCAAGTGTCAGATTTGTCGAGAAAAAGACGTCACAACGAGCAATGTCCAGTACAAAAAGCTCGAAGTGACGTCATTTTCTCGACAAATCTGACAGTTGAAATAGATAAAAAATATGTGTCTGTGGGCATAATACACACTGGGGTAGGTACTACATACAATTTATCCCATTTTGTGAACCAATAGACTTAGCATGACCGCGTAGACATAAGTTTTATCTCTTTCAACTGTTAGATTTGTCGAGAAAATGATGTCACTTCGAGCTTTTTGTACTGGACATGGCTCGGTGTGACGTTATTCTCTCACAAAATTAAATATGACAGTTGAAAGAGATAAAACTTATGTCTACACGGTCATGCTAAGCCTACTGTACTACAACATAAGCGCCAAGACTAGACTGATGTCACGGTACATGTTGATTTTGTCTCTTTCTCTCGTATGAAATAACCATATACAGCGAAGCCATATCGACTACGCCCTGCGTATGGTCCTGCGGCATTTTTTTTGACGTTTTACTGACATCCGCCATTGTAGTTATCGGATCAAGTAAGTACCTAAGGTGTCAAAGGATATAAACAAGCTGCGTATTTATTAATACTACAGCCCTTTAACGTCCCACTGCTGGGCACGGGCCTCCTCTCAATGCGAGGGGGATTCAGGTCATAGTCCACCACACTGGCCCGGTGCGGGTTGGCAGAATTCACACATCTATCGAGAACTAGTCAGGTTTCCTCACGATGTTTTCCTTCACCGTTTCATAGCAAGTGATAATCTCGGTTGAAAATGAGTTTCGCACATAAATCCCGGAGGTGCCAGCCGGGGTTTGAACCTGCACACTTTGATAGCAAGGCGTGCGTTCGACCATTCGGATACCACTGCTATTCATTAATGCGTATTTATTAAAGTAAATACGTTTTTTTACTGTAAATAAATACGCAGCGTGTTTATATTGTTCGACTTACTGATCCGGCAACTACAATGGCGGATGTCAGATAAACGTCATGAAAATTGCCGCAGGGCGGAGTCGATAGGGCTTCTCCTTTTACTCTATGGAAATAACACAGGGCGAGCGAGCGTATCCGTAACAGAAGCGTAGTCTTGACTCTTGTGCTAACCTATCTGGGTGAACAAAGTTTTGTCACTTTATATCTCTATCACCTCAGGGATGAAAGTGATAACAGTTGCTATCTTTTGTTCACTTAAGATTTATATCACCCGTGTTATATAGCATTACTGAACAGTGATAGAGAAAATGAAGCGTTTTGTTCACGTCGGATTTATATCATGGTGACATGACCTCAGCATGATGGCGTAGACAAAATCATCACTTCCAACTGTCAGATGTGTCGAGTAAATGACGTCACATCGAGCAGTATCTATTTCTGACAGTTGGTGAAGATAAAACATATGTCTGCGCGGTTATGATGAGCCTGCTTGGTAAGTAAAGTAGCAAGAATGCCATAAGCAGCTACAGTTTTTCATGACAAACACAGCTAAAAAAGTATTACTTACATAATGGTCCTCACCACTATCCCCTGTAGTAGTATTATTTTAATATTAACTGTCATAAACTGAGAGTAATATTAAATCATGGCTGCTAGAGAAGCAGCAGTAAGGGGTCATTATAAGAATATAATTGATTATAACATTTAATATGACACTTTGAATTATGAAAATTATATTCAATAAATTTATCAATTTCGAAATAACGCATATATAAATAGATAACATCCTAATTGTATATATATCAATCTATCTACAAATAAGATACAATTGCTTTTGCAAATACACGTTGACACCTCCATCCATGCAATGACATTGAATAAATTCTTCTTACTTTTTGGTGAGAGCAATAATAAAGTTCAAATAATGTTAAAATAACTTTTAAAAACAAGCTTTTATTTAATTGCCCTTAGTTTTTGTATTTTCCTCAGCAAGCCCTTTCATTGGGTATGACCCATACTGGGGTAGTGCAAAAAATACCTATTCCGCCATCTTTGATGATCCGCCATATTGGAATCAGAATGACGTCACATAACTAAGCATGCATTGTCATCCATAATAGGAGTGTATACCAAATTTCAGCTCAATCTGTTAAAGATAGATAACTGATTTAAAATTCAGTTCCAAGATTCTACCCGGACATACATTGCAAGTTAATATAAAGCTTGTAACTTGTAAAAATGGTATCTTCCCAATATTTTTAAGTGTTATTATCTGTTGTTTGTATCTTATTGTATTTAATTGAAACAATATTAATGTGGCCCGAATCCCCCTTGCATTGAGGGGAGGCCCGTGCCCAGCAGTGGAACGTTAAAAGGGCTGTAGTAGTAGTAGTATTTATTAAGGGGTTAGAATGCTTTTGCAGGATGTTCTTTCTTTTTCGGTGACTTGCAATACTTAAGTTACTTCTGTAACTCAAAAACTTAAAGGAGTTACGATGAATAAACAGAAACTTAAAGGCATAGAGTTACGATGAATAAACAGAAACTTAAAGGCATAGAGTTACGATGAATATACAGAAACAAACAAATCCATAGATACAGCATTGCAAGTCAATTTGTCAAAAAAATGAGTTACAATCCGCCATCTTTATCACTGTCATTATCCATTTTTATTTATAATGTGTATTTATTGAATTTGTCCTTGGTATTAATTACTTGACATTGGCGAAATACTCGCGCTAGTCGCAGGTGATGCCATTCCTCATCTTATTCCATTAAATATCATCATTACGCTCATTTCGTTAAAAAAAAAAAAAAGATATTGCATGGGGGTGTCGACGTAGTGTGCTGCAAAGCCACTGTAAAGGAATCATAACTTGCCATAGCATTATTAAATATAAACGTTTTAACATAATTATATTATATTAATAAGTGCTCTTTATCTTAATATATATATTTCTTCTGTACGTGTGTATGTCACTGAACTCCTCCTAAAAGCCGCCGTTCCGCGACACGCATTAGTTGGTATATTACAATTTACGCACACGTAGATACGATACGTTTCTTCACTTTGATTGTGAAGGAGCGTGGTCCGCCCGTTTTTATACGTCCATGATTATATTTATCAAATCTGTGATATAATAATTAATTATTTGTAATAATATTTGGATTACCGAGTTATAATTTCTTATTGACGCTTGACGCCACAATTCTATTTTCTAAGTGTTAATTGCTTTAAACGCGAAATGTGATTAAAACAGTAAATTATGTTGTCGATTCAATCTTAGAAACTTTGTTGTCCTTGTCTGGACGCTTGACGCTCCGTCTAGATTTTTCGACGATTTCAGATCCTTTGAGCACGAAATGTAGTTAATTAAATGATTTGGACGCTTAAATCAATAGATTTATTAAAAAAAATTATAGTGTTTAACGTATTTGCATCCACCCTTGCCGTAGCGTCATGATATTTTGACGGATCTAGTTGCTTAGAATACTAATATTTTTTAAATAAATATCTCCAGACAACACATACTCATCGTATGATCCCAAACTAAGCAACGCTTGTACTATGGGTCCCGTACAATAGACTGGGGGCGGTCCCAGTTACACCCAGACTGGGGCTAATACTGAAAAGGTAATTTCACAAATTTGCCGCCGACGGGATTCGAACCCGCAACAACTACACCAAGCCAACGGCAAATCGACAGAATTCGATTTTGATCATTAAATCTTCAAAAATTGTTACATTCAAATTGACGCCTGACGCTAATTAAGCGCGAAGCGTCAAGTTTCTTCCGACGAGAATTAAATAGTCAATCAAAGTGCATCAATAAGGTGTTATAACTCAGTAATCCTAGCTATAAATAGGGAAAAATAACATCAGTAATAGCTAAGCAGTTCATCGCTAGTCAGGTAGCCTTTAGTCCATCCAGTCGTCGCCGCCAAACTCTACATTCTCCGAGAACGAGGATACTTGGACCTGAAGACGAAACCATCTCATCATCATCATCATCCAACGATCTTCCTACGGTTAGGCAGAGGTGCACTGCAGTACACCCGCACTTCGCCGATGTATTTTGGTCCCAATATAATAGGGGGCGAGCTTACCATTATACCGGGCACAGTCCCCCTCAATACGACGGAGATTCGGGCCACAGTCCACCACGCTGGCCCAGTGCGAATTGGTGAACTTCACACGCCTTTCTATAGACGTGGAAGTCTCCTCCCGATGTGTTCCTTCACCGCTCAGCAAGTAGCAATCATTACCGAATACGAAAATCTCAGAGGTGTGCGCCCGGAATTTGAACGGGCACCTCTTACGTTCAAGGCGAGCGTAGGTAATATACCACTGCTACTATATATATACGACAGTTGTTTTGACAGTCAAATCAGTATAAATTCTGTCAAAAATTGAAAGTTACTTTTGAAACAATAATACTTCATAAGGTGCCGGGACGAGCCCTGATACACTATGTATTGATTGATGACATATTTATGCAGTTACCTCTTCCCTCGGTGGGCTGTCGCTACTAAAGCCTCCCCCTAGAGCATACCCAGCCAGACCACCAGCAGCCAGTGCCCCTACGCCCAGACCCACAGCCGCGCCAGTCCCCAGACCACGACGCTGTTGCGTCTGAACGTACGTAGTCGAAGACTCATACGGCTAAAATTTCAAAAACAGTCATATCACGCACATATCTTGAAGCGATACTCCTTCATGTACTCCTGGTATTAATTACTAGTAGCCTCGTGGATCAGCCCCCCCCTCAATGCAAGGGGGAAGTCCATAGTCCACCACGCTGGCGGTAACAAGTGATAATCATGATTCATTAATATCTTGGGCTTTGAACCTGGAACCCCTTGGTTCCAAAGCGTACCATTATATTCAACGGGACTACAAATGATTTATAATATATTTTGTAAACATTACTTACCGCTCCCGTAGTGAATGCTGCAACAAAAGAAATAATACTTATTTATGGCGAACAATAGACAGACAAGATGGCGGCGGCGCGGGCGGTGACTTTTTAACACAGCTACTAAAGTATGCTTAAAAATCTAGATGATCTGTAGACTTCGTATCACTTGGAGACCGATTTTCGTTTGATAGATGATGGCTTGGTGCGGGTTTGATTCCCGTCATTGACAAATTTCGGTGATGCCCTTTTTAAAATTTCCTCTTATCGATTGATTGGTGCGACGATTCGGCCACTTTTGCGGGAGAAACGTGGCCACAACAAACCCAGGATAGAGACTTGAGGAGACGAAAGGGGGAGGCTTTTGCCCAGCAGTGGGACACACAATAGGCTGAGAGCGAACGAGCGAATCCGTGACAAAGGTATTGTCTTGACATGCGCGCTAACCCCACTGAGCTGTCCAGACAACGGCCCGCGGGCCGCAACCGGCCCGCGACTTGTTTTGATGCGGCCCGCGACGCAAGTTTGAATCAGAAAAAAAATATGGTAAAAAAAAACTTTTTAAAAACAAGTTTTATTTAATTGCCCTTAATTTTCGTCTTCTCCTCAGCAAGCCCTTTCATTGGATACCCATACTGTGGTAGTACAGATAAAATAACTAGGTATTCCGCCATCTTGGATGATCCGCCATACTGGAATTAGAATGACGTCACATAGCTAAGCATGCATTGTCATCCAAAATAAGCGTGTATACCACATTTCAGCTCAATCGGTTAAAGATAACTGATTTAAAATTCAGTTGCAAGATTCCACCCGGACATACATTGCAAGTTAATATAAAGCTTGTAATAAAATAGTTTTTGACAGAAACTGGCATGGATTTTTTAAGATCCTTGGCAATCGTTTCCCCAAACTAACATGATGGGGCAGCACTTATTTATGTGTAAGTGCGTATTCAACAATGAACTTAATAAAATCTAAGTAAGTATAGATCTTCACTGTCAGTTAACTCACTTCTTCATGCAATACGTCTGGCAATAACTAATGTTGACGTTGATATCGATATGATTGTTAAAGATAAATTAACGAAGAACCAATAATTGTATAAAGAAATGACTAACCTGTATTTATTTTACTTGAAAACTGAAAGTATTCTTTCCTGCGGCCCTCCAGCTTTTGTAGTAAAATTAATTAGCCCGCGAAGGTATGAAGTTTGGAGAGACCCGTTTTAGATAGCTATAATAATATTATAAGTCGCCTGAGCCACAACCAGTTCTCGAAGAGGGTCACATCACATTGTATTGGGGCCGGTCTATCATCACAGACAGGACTATTGTAGCCAATAAGCCTGATATTGTGCTGATAGATCGTCAAGAGCGCCGTGCAATGATTATCGATATCACTGTCCCCCATGACGAGAATCTTGTGAAAGCAGAGAAAGATAAAGAAAGCAAGTATCTTAATCTGACTCACGAGGTTGTCGACATGTGGGACATTGATGCGGCAATCATTGTACCGATAGTCGTTTCCGCCCATGGCTTATTAGCCAAGAGCCTCGACAAACACCTAAAGAGAGCTGGATCAAGGGACAGATTCAGAAGGCAGTACTTCTGGAGACGGGGCGGCTCGCATTGTGAGGAAGTTCCACTCTCTGGAGCCCTAACCACTGGTAACTAGGACCCTGTTCCAGATGCCGGTGGGGAACTGTTTTTTATATTTTTAAATGTATTTTTTATATTTATATTTAAAAATGTAATTTATAAGAAAGATAAGAAATAAAGGAGATTATAAGTCGCCTCATAATGATAACTCCACAACGATAGTTAGAGGAACCTAAGGACCCAGATTATTCTGGTATAATTGAAATAAAAAAAAAAGACAACGGTTAGAATTTATTTTTTTAATAACTTTAAATAATGTTTAAGTCTACACACAGATCAAGTAATACAAACAGCATATCAAAAAATTTAAATGCATCTACCAAAGGTTAGGAAAGAGATGGGTCGCCGTACAGTAAATTATTTATCTAACAATATAAAAAAAGCATCCGATACAGGTAATTGAACGCAATAGATATAATGTGATTCAGTATGGGTACACCAAGCCTGTACCCCTGTACCTGTAAAATATCGATAACTCAAAAATTCCACAAAATTATTACATTAATTTACTTGTATTCTTTGCCAAGCCTAGGCATGGTCAGTTAAGTCGCTTGCATAGCTGGACATTATCTCGTTAATGCGTTAATCGTTAATTAACGAAGTTAACACACATACATTACTTGGAGAACGGAAGACAGGTGAACATTATAAAAAAAAAATTGTTTGGTTTACAGAAAGAAGGTAGAAGCATTTGGTGATAGCCCAAATTCTGATATTGTTAAGGAGGATAAACCTGTATTAGGTTCTGAATTCCATTATGTTTTTCCTTATACAGCTGCCAACTTGCGTTTTCGAAGAAGACAAATATAAAACTGGTCCAACCATTTTCCTCTTAATGACTTATCATCTACTCTCCCATACTGCGTTGAAGGCATCACACCAAAGCAATTGTTTCTATAACCATCTGTGGTTCAGAATAATCCATTCATTGTAAATGGGAGTAGACGCACCTTACTGTACTAGCTCCCTAAGCGTAAAGACTATATTTGTATTTAATATTAGACTGCCGTGAGTATAATTCTTCTCTAGTATTGTGGCAAAGGTGCTGTCTGCTCTCATAGCATTGCTGCTCCTGAGAATGTATTACTCGCAATTATCATTTTAAAAAGAGTAACCATTGAGTTTGTTACCGGCTCTTCTCAGTGGAAGCAGCATTCCGAACCGGTGGTCGAATCTGACTATTTGTAAGTGCTTTTAGGCCTACATGAATAAAAAAAAATTGATTTTGATTTTGAAAATGTGTCAAAATTAGGTGTCGCCTAAGAATAACGCCGCGTTGCAGAATGGCGTCGAAACTTTGGGCGGCTCCTAGGAACCTTAGCCATCGATAGGCGAATGTTTAATATAAATGAATCGCATTAAAGCGCCTCCAAGCAAGTAATAACGGGTATTAGATAGTACTAATTAAACAATTTTATCAAAATGCTTTAGTTAATAATAATTTTAAATATATTTATTTGGCGATAATAAGACAAATACTTAAAAACTATGTTACAACCATATTATTAGTACCAACACTCATTTAAACATATACAGGGTGTATCAGAAGTCCGAAATAATATTTTGGGTACATATACGGTAGCTCATATGTGGATGCTTAGTCAAGACAGTTTATACCTATCTATCATAGTTTCTGAGTTAAAGACCTTTGAATATTTCTCACAAGTATCGTGTTCTGGCCCTTGGGTACATTTGTGAACCTATCAAGCAGTGCAAACTACATCTACGAAGGGCAGCTACCAATATTCACAAAACAGATCATGAACATTTAACATAGGTCTCGAGATATTACGAGTTCTAGAAATTGGCGACGAAAAAAAAGTGGGAAAAACATGGTCGAATTTCAATCAAATTTTTATACCATTCGGTTGTATACCCGATACTGATGCAAACGTCAAAGTATTATTTCGGACTTCTGAAACACCCTGTAGATAGGTATATAAAAATAAGTTATATAATGTATACAATGTTATCAAGCCTGTATCCCTTCGTCAGTATGTGAAATCATTTTATGAACACAGAATATAGATAACACTATTTTTTTTCTCTGACAAAATTAAAACATTAATTTATTTGTATTCTTTGACATGCCTAGCCATGTTCAGTCAGGTCGCTTGTACCTTCTGCTGTGTTCATCTTTACATCAAAAAGAATTGCACCGTAAAGCCCTATTTACATTGCGACACTAGTGGCGTGAAAGTAGTTTCGTGACATTAGTTCCATCAACAGTTTCACAGTGTAAACGTCAAGTTTCATGCATTTATCGATGCATGCATTAATTTCACGACACTAAATTAGTTTCGTGTGGCGCGCGATTTTTGGATGACACTAATGTCATGCAACTAATGTCATCGTGTAAACGCGACGTGAAACTAGTGTCGCGACACCGCCTGCGCTGATAGGACGTTTGTTTTTTAGTCGTGGCCGTGCTAGTCGAAAAAAATATTTTAAATGTGTAACCAACTAATAAAAATATAAAATTCAATTCACCTTCGAATCAACTTTCGAGACAAACTTTTCTTAATTTTATACAATAACTGCTCTGATGCTGGCGGAGTCGTGAACACAGACATACTGTGGATGTCACGACACTATTATTTTCGATGAAACTAGTTTCACAGGTAGTGAAAGTAACGTCGTGAAACTAATTTCATCATGCATGACACTTAGTGTCGTAATGTAAATTCAGCTTAACAGCTGATTTTAGACTTGTGTAGGCGCCAAATTTCATGAAAAACTTAACACCCCCAAGAATGATAATAAAATATTTGTGATTTCACATATTCGTTTCAAATAAGGTAGAGAACATCTCGAGGGGTGAAAGACTATTTTTCTTAAGCGACACTTGGGCGATATTGACTTAAATACATATTTGGAATCAGCATTTTTTTCTGCGTCGAACGAGTCAAATAAATTTCGCTTAATTAGCCTTTCACCCTTTGATATATGTATTTTAAGGGGTACACACATTTAGAATCACATTGTATAAAATATCCTACTTATTTCTATGTAAAAAAAGGCAAAAAAAAAAAAAATTTTTAAAAAACCAAAAAAAAAATATTCAGCGAATCACAAAAGCAATGGTACTTAATAAACTAGAAGGTTGACACAGAGCTGTAATTTTATTTAAGCGCCAAAGTATCTCGCGGACATAGGACAATGCTTGATTTTTGACGTCAAAGCACCTTGAAGTGTTAACACTAAAACAAACTCTGTTGACTCATTGATAAGGCTCATTTTTCAACGAAATGTGTTTGACAGAGAATGAAGAAATGTTGGAAAACCATTCAGCTGTATTCCCGATACTGATGCAAGTGTCTCAGTATCATTTCGAACTTTTATTTTATGAGATAGGGAGGCAAACGAGCAGACGTTTCACCTGATGGTAAGTGATCAACGCCGCCCATGGACACCTGCAACACCAGGGGCATCGCAAGCGCGTTGCCGACCTTTAAGGAATGAGTATGCTCGTTTCTTGAAGATAACTTCTGTAACACCCTGTATACTGTTGGAATCGACGAGTTTTTCTCTGTATTTTGAGCTGGGTTGCGTACAAATTTACAAATGGCGCTTGATTCAATTCGCCTTTTATAATATCATATGAGATGACAACGGAAACAAATATTTTTTTCATAAAAACAAGAATACAAAATATACAGGGTGTAACAGAAGTCCGAAATAATACTTTGGGTACATATACGGCAGCTCATATGTGGATGCTTAGTGAAGACAGATTATACCTAACTCTCATGGTTTCCGAGTTGTAGACCTTTGAATATTCGTCACGAGTATCATGTACTGGCCTTTGGGTACATCCATGATCCTATTAAGTAGTGTAAACTACATTTAAGAGGGGCGGCTACAAATATCCACAAAACAGTACATGAAAATTTAACACAGAACTCTAGATATTACAGATTACAGAAATCGGCGACGAAGAACAAGTTGAAAAAACACGTTCGAATTTCAATCTAATTTTTACACCATTCAGTTGTGTACCCGATACTGATGCAAACCCCAAAGTATTATTTCGGACCTCTGAAACACCCTGTATACTACATACATATTTCGCTGTTGTATATTGTAATAATAACATGATAAATGCCTTAATAACAATTAAAAAATACAAAAAAATAATAATAATAAAGTAAATTATTCTTATCCTTGACTCTTCATAATATTTTTTTATAAGGCACCTGAAATAATAAAAAAAAAAACACATTTATTTCCACCATTATCATCATCACCACTGTATACACCGAAGGGGCTGACAGGGGTGCAGTACAGTGGGCCCATAGACTTATCTTGCGTTCCCACTGAGGGTATGTTAGACAAAACACAAATGTGAAAATCTTTATTGGAAAAAAAGCAACCATGGAGTTTCTTGCCCATTCTTCCCCATAGGAAATGCATTCCGAATGGGTGGTAGCGATACTATTATTATTATTTACTGACGATTCGTAAGTGCCTGTATTGGTTTACATGAATAAAACATATTCTGATTCTGCTTCGACTCCATTCAGTTGCAAATTTCGAAAATAAACTTGTGAGCAGCCAGTCTGGGTATAACTGGGATCGCCCCCAGTCCATTATACTGTACCCATAGTACAAGCGTTGCTAAGTTTATAACTAAATTTGGTACACAATATGATTCAATATGGGTATAGCAGTGGTAGCCGAGTGATCGAACGCACGCCTTGCAATCAAAGTGTGCAGGTTCAAACCCCGGCTCGAACCTCTGGGATTTATGTGCGAATCTCATTTTCCTCCGAGATTATCACTCGCTATGAAACGGTGAAGGTAAACATCGTGAGGAAACCTGCACGTCTGAGGGAACTTGACTAGTTCTCGATAGGTGTGTGAAGTCTGGGCCAGCGTGGTGGACTCGCATTGAGGGGAGGCCCGTGCCCAGCAGTGGGACGTTAAAAAGGGCTATAATTTGTTGTTGTATGGGTACACCAACCCTGCACCCCTTCGTCATGTACAGTATGTGAAATCATTTTATGAACACAGAATATTCGTTATCGCATTTTTTTCTCCAGTAAAATTAAAACATACATTTATTTGTATGCTCTGACAACCCTAGTCATGGTCAGTCAGGTCGCTTGTACCTTCTGCTGTGTTCATCTTTACATCGAATACAGTTCAAAAGTAACAGCTAATTTTGGAGCAGTGTTGCAACGAATTTTAAAAAAATTAACACGACAAAAATCATATTAAAAACTATAAGAAAATGTTTGTGATTTCACATATTCGTTTATAATAAGCTGGAGAACATAAATTTTAAGGGTTACTATTGTTTAACCCTTAAATTATACAGGATGTATCAGAAGTCCGAAATAATACTTTGGGTACATATACGGTAGGTTATATGTGGATGCTTAGTGAAGACAGTTTATACCTAACTATCATAGTTTCTGAGTTATAGACCTTTGAATATTTGTCACAGGTATCGTGTTCTGGCCTTTGGGTACATCCTTAACCCTATTCAGCAGTGTAAACTACACTTATGAGGGGCGACTACCAATATTCACCAAACAGAACATAAAAATGTTACATAGGACTCGAGATATTACGAGTTACAGAAATTGACGATGAAAAATAAGGTGAAAAAACATGGTGGAATTTCGATCAAATTTGTATACCATTCAGTTGTATACGCGATACTGATGCAAACGTCAAAGTATTATTTCGGACTTCTGAAACACTATGTATATATCGACACTTGAAAGGTAATCCGTACTAAGCGACAAAAATTGGTAAATTAGTTATATGGAAGGGGGAAAGCTATTTGACTTAAGCAATATTTATTACAAGCTTTATATTAACTTTCAATGTATGTATGTCCGGGTGGAATCTTGCAACTGAATTTTAAATCAGTTATCTTTAACCGATTGAGCTGAAATTTGGTATACACGCCTATTTTGGATGACAATGCATGCTTAGCTATGTGACGTCATTCCAATTCCAATATGGCGGATCATCCAAGATGGCGGAATAGTTATTTTTTCTGCACTACCACAATAAGGGTATCAAATGAAAGGGCTTGCTGTGGAGAACACGAAAATTAAGGGCAATTGAATAAAAGCTTGTTTTAAAAAAGATTTTTTTTCATTATTTTTTTACTTTACAGAAGTGAATCTTTAGAAACTCATTTTGTGAAAAATTGCTGATTCCAAATATGTATTTACGTCAATATCGCCCAAAAGTGTCGTTTAAGTTAAATAGCCTTTCACACCTCGATGTATACCATTCGAAGGGCCATATTTTTTTACGTCGTTTGAGATAAATAACACAATGTACGATCTTTTGTCGCTTGATAAGGATTGCCTTTCAAACGTCGATACAGATTTTGAATCACATTGTATATATCGCACTTTTAAAACCATAGGACCCATTTTGAAATTTAAGTAAAGCGTTTTTCAATTTGAATCATAAGTGGACTTGAAGCGACCATTTTCATCTACTCTTAATAATATAAGTACCAAAACTAGGATAGAAAAGGACAAAATTATACTTCGATCGCTTTAATTACGTCGTCCCCTCATTACTACTACGGCCCTTTTAACGTCCCACTGCTGGGCACGGGCCTCCCCTCTATGCGAGGGGGATTCAGGCCATAGTCCACCACGCTGGCCCAGTGTGACAGACTTCACACATCTATCGAGAACTAGTCAAGTTCCCTCAGACATGTAGGTTTCATCACGATGTTTTCCTTCACCGTTTCATAGCAAGTGATAATCTCGGATGAAAATGAGATTCGCACATAAATCCCAGAGGTGCGAGCCGGGGTTTGAACGTGCACACTTTGATTGAAAGGCGTGCGTTCGACCACTCGGCTACCACTGCTATTATATACAGAGAGACATTGACTCCCAGAATTTATTTATTACTTCATTTATTTATTTGAAGAATAAACTTCAAGTAAATAAATTATGTGCGGGATGCTACATTCAACGTTTACAAAAAAAAAATTTTTTAGGGTTCCGTACCTAAAAAGGAACCCCTTACAGTATCACTTAGGTGTCCGTCTGTCTGTCTGCCAAGACCCTTTTCGTCTGGAACGCGTGTTGGTATCAAGTTGAAGTTAATAATTTCAGCACTTGCAGCATGAGCGCCAAGATTAGACGTATGTCACGAAATATCTTGATGTTATCTCTTTCATTCGTATAAAATTAGACGGAGAGCGACCGAGCCAATCCATGACAGAGGTCTTGTCTTGACATGCGTGCTAACACCACAGTAAGGTCTCTATAATTCTAAAGATGCGATATGTTTAAATATAAATTATTTATCTACCTACATATCCTCGTGCCTGCGTCTCTTCTACGCAAGCCCAACTAGTAGAAGCCTGCGGCAAAAAAAAAACAAGGAAATAAAAAAAAAAATAGCCAATAGCAAAAACCCAATCACCATAGAGTAATGTTCCAAGAATAACCCATACACTTATAAAAGCTTTTAAATTTATAGAAATTCCTTTTGTTTTGTGATTGCCAGAATCACAAGTTTAGGCCTAATCACCACCTCATAGTATTGCTGTTTCAATACTGTCAATTTTTACAGATTTTTCTAGTGCCAAAAAAAATTGTTAGTAGTAAATAGTACGTACAAAAAACAAAAAAAATAGTAGTAACCAACCGCCGATATCCACCACCGAATGAGGCAAATTTATAGTATTTTAAAACACATTTGCAATTAAGTTACAAGGCTCTTTTATAATATTAGATAATAAAAAAAATATATACTATAAATATGGAGTAAATTCAATTTACCAACGATAATGTATACAAATACTTTTTGGGAGTAACATTTTTTTTTTTAATTTTTAACTTAACCTTAAAAAATCAACAACATTTATGTAGTATGTTAATTAATTAGTATTAGTCACGTAAACAAGAAAACAAACAAACATAAAACAATATATTTTTAATAAAAAAAAACACAAGAAAAAAAAACCACGAATTTTGTTAAAATAAAAATATGTACACATAATAATTATTGTGTACTTACCTTTATTATGATAAATATAATGTGGCACTCGCGTTAATTAGTTCATTAAAACAAAAAAAAATCACAATATTATTTGCCCATTTTAGTCCGAGGCTAGATTTATTTTAGTCCGAGGCTAGATTTATTTTAGTCCGAGGCTAGATTTATTTTAGTCCGAGGCTAGATTTATTTTAGTCCGAGGCTAGATTTATTTTAGTCCGAGGCTAGATTTATTTTCACCAAATTTAAAATCTATACAAATAAATAAAATTGAAGTGTCTGTTTGTAATAGCAAAATAACACTTTTTTACCAGTTGCATATGAAAGTTTATATGATACCTATAACGAAAACGCAATTTTAAAATTTTTTGTCTGTCTGTCTGTCTGTTTGTTTGAGGTAAACTTCTAAACGGCTGAACCGATTTCAATGGGACTTTCACTGACAGATAGCTGACGTTCCAAGGCGTAACTTAGGCTACTTTAATTTTAGCAAAGCATTAGGGTTCCGCGGGACAAACATAATACCCATATTTCCGGGTAATCTCCCTAAAGTCCACGCGGGCGAAGTCGCGGGCACAGCTAGTTAATAAATAAAAATAATGTCATTTTTAAAAAAAAACGCTGCTCATGTCTTTATTTTTAATTTTTTAAATTATACTAAACTTTTTGTTGTTGCAAATCAAACATGCACGAAACATTTTTGATGGTAATAATTTTAATTTATATAAAACATTATACGTAGAAAGGTGATATAATAATAAATTAAATAAATTGTGCGTAAATATATAACTACTTCAAAAACCTAGGTGCACTAAAAAGCTACAAATAACCTTATAATTCACATATTGTTTTCTTATATTTACGCGAATACTATACATTGAAATGAAACAATATCGGACCGCAAACAACAACTAAATATGAGGGTACCCAGTTATTAACTATGACATCAGGACGTCTAACACCTCAGTCCCCCCGTGACCATGGTTGCTGTAAAGCAGCCGAAACGTCGGGAAAATAAAATAGTAAATAAACGCGATAGAATCCGTAAAATAGTTTTATTTCAACCTTATAATTCATTACATTTGAAGTCGGTGCCAAATCATGTGTGTATTTGCCTAGTCTGACGTAGAATGGCACCTACTCCAAATGTAATGAATTATAAGGTTATTTGTAGCTTTTTAGTGCACCTAGGTTTTTGAAGTCGGTTTAGGTTTTTTGTTAAAAAAATATTCTTTGTATCTATTTTTAAGTTTTGTATTCTCTGTGTTCTTCGTATCTGTGCTGAATAAATGTTTTTTTTTCTTTCTATCTTCTTTCAAAAGTAACAAAAGCGACGCGCGCGTCACGACGCCCGCCCCAGTGTGTGCAGGGCTAATAGTTTCTGCATAGCTTTAGATATAATTAATTATATTTAATAATTGGTTAGTCCAGTTAGTCCAAGAGTCCACAATTTTCAATCAGTCAGACAGACAAGTGGCAAATAATATATTCCAACATAATTTTCAATTTTTACGAAATTAATGAAATAATAATAGTACATCATCACGCATGTATTCCCCGTAAGGGTAGGTAGAGGTGCACTGTAGTGCGCCCACACTTCGCCGATGTATTTTGGTCCCAATGTAATAGGGGGCGAGCCTATTGCCATTATACCGGGCACATTCCCCCTCAATACGAGGGAGATTTGGGACATTTACGTGATTGAAATATATCCGCTAATCGCAGGTGCAGACAATACAAATCTTATTCCATTACATTTTCAATCTTTTTTTGTAAAGAAAAGCTACTATTCGTTGTTGTCTGATTGAATGAAAAATGGTTGCTAAACTGAAGGGTACAGGAACATAACAGGGAATGTCCTAATTAATTAATTTTGAGAAAAAGCAATTTCAAAGTTCAACTGATTCTAACAATTCTATATAGTTTGGCCATAAACAAAACTGCATTTTTGGCGCCATCTGTTAACCTATTTTTAAATTCTAATGATAGGAATAAAATTCAAAATACCATACGCAAAATATATTTCTATAAAAAAAAGAAAAGACATTCCCTGTCATGTTCCTGTACCCGTCAGTTAATACACTTCTCATCAAAAAAATCGAAACACCTCGCAGTTTATGATTTGATAAGGATTATCAGAAAAATGTGTATATTTAGGAATAAATGTAAAATGTCATTTAATAGTGAGTAGTATGAGGTTTATAAATCCTAATGTTAATGTTCTAAATTCAAATTAAGTCTTCATAGGTTTCGTATTTTGTATGATGAGTAATTTTAAAAATTAGGACAAAAACAATAAAAACGAAAGTGTTTCGATTTTTTTGATGAGAAGTGTATAATGCCACCAAAAAGATAAGGTTTTCGCAAACCATCGAGAGTTAATGACCATATATACACATCATCATCATCACGCCTGTATTCCTCGAAGGGGTAGGCAGAGGTGCACCGCAGTGCGCTCACACTCCGTCAATGTATTTTGGTCCCAATGTAATAGGGGGCGAGGTTACCATTATACCGGGCACATTTCCTCTCAATACGAGGGAGATTCAGTCCACGCTGGCCCAGTGCGGGTTGGTAATCTTAACACGCCCTTCTATAGACGTGCAGGTTTCACCGTTCAGCGAGTGGTAATAATGATTGAAAATGACATAGGGACCAAAATATATCAAGTGTCGATGCACTGCCTACCCCTTTCGGGGAATACAGGCGTGATGATGATTTTTTTATACTGTTCTATAGGACAAACTTTTCCCCTAATCTCAACCCCCCCCCCCCCCCCCCCCCCCCCACCAGTTGAATAACCTAATAATCAAATTATTATGAAATAATAAAACCTATTTTATTATATCTACAAAACAGATAAAACATGTTGTAAGCATTCTCACGCTGTACTACAAAACGACGTTGTAAAACAAAAATGATTTAATCCACAAAATTGTCAGAATTCGTAAATGAGGCCTTTTCAATCAAGCTTGGGATTGTACAGCTCACTAACCAACTACAGCCCTTTTAACGTCCCACTGATGGGCACGGGCCTCCCCTCAATGCGAGGGGGATTCAGGCCATAGTCCACCACGCTGGCCCAGTGCGGGTTGGCACACTTCACACATCTATCGAAAACTAGTCAAGTTCCCTCAGACGTGCTGGTTTCCTCACGATGTTTTCCTTCACCGTTTCATAGCAAGTGATAATCTCGGATGAAAATGAGATTCGCACATAAACCCAGAGGTGCGAGCCGGGGTTTGAACTTGCACACTTTGATTGCAAGGCGTGCGTTCGACCACTCGGCTACCACATACAAAAATCAAAATACAAAAATCGAATTATTGCCCGTCATGTCAAAGTGTAGCGTGTGTTGCCTTACTAACGTATTATTATCTTATCTTTATTATTAAAAGCAGCTCTAAAGGCAACACACTGGAGCTATATGTACCTGTGTACTTGTAATAAGTTTTGGCGATTTAAAAAAAATGATCAGCCCACTGAGTTTCTTGCCGGATCTTCTCAGTTGAGGTCGCGTTTCGATCCGGTACTAGTAGTAGTATATAAGAAAAAATAATGTAAACTTGACAATTTGTAAGTGCCCTCATAGGCCTATACAGAATAAATGATTTGACTTTGAATGAAAAAGATCCCATCGAAAAATAAAAGCTTGTCCCACACGTAATACATTATCAGACTCTAAGCTGCCATATCTCAAAACTGACTTGATGTTGATTAGATCCTTTTTGTATAACTATGCCAGCACTAAGTATACTGGGTGTTTCAGAAGTCCCAAATAATACTTTGACGTTTGCATCGGTATCAAGTATGAGGGGCGACTACCAATATTCACAAAACAGAACATGCAAATTTAACATACGACTCGAGTCATAAAAAATTGACAACAAACAAAAAAAACATGGTCGAATTTCGATAAAAAAAATTATACCATTCAGTTGTATACCCGATACTGATGCAAACGTCAAAGTATCATTTCGGACTTCTGAAAAAGCCTGGCAACACTTCAAGGCGTATTCTAGTGTTATTTTAATTATTATGTATAGTATTCCTACCTTGCGGCGCACCGTAGCCCTGAGATCCGTAGGCGGGCGGCGCTCCGTACGCGCCGTATGCGGGCGGCTCCGACTGCAACACAACATACTATGTTAGAACCAACACCCCTTAGGTCCCAAAGTATGTTTGACGAATTGCCGATTTGACACCCCTTTTTGAGGACATGTCACCCTACTTTGATTAACTGTCCCCCTATTTTGAGAAACTGTCACCCTATTTTGAGGACATGTCAGCCTACTTTGATTAACTGTCACCCTATTTTGAGAAACTGTCACCCTATTTTGAGGACATGTCAGCCTACTTTGATTAACTGTCACCCTATTTTGAGAAACTGTCACCCTATTTTGAGGACATGTCAGCCTACTTTGATTAACTGTCACCCTATTATGAGTAACTCTCACCCTATTTTAAGCAACTTTCACCTGACTCTGACCAGGTGTCACCCAATTTTAAGCAACTGTCCCCCGATCTTGAGCAAACATCACCCCAATTTGACAATTTTAATACATTTGCTATGTAACCATAGCATAATATGTTTTTTTTTTAAATCAAATGCCAACTGACCATGTACATCTGGGAGGGCGGCGCCTGCGCACCCTCGAAGCCGATGAACTGGATCATGACGTCGCCGTCCACGGTCAAGTGTGAGATGCGCTGGAACGGAATGCGGTGCGGGAACTCGCAGAAATGCATTCCATTCAACGCAATCTGACAAAACAGACAAAAATACACAAACACTGTAAAGATTAATTATCCCAACTCTAACATATTCAATAAGGGATTGAAGGTTGAGTTGGGATAACTCATCCCTTACGCCCCAGTTGTACAGTTTAAAATAACAACGGAATTAATAGTAATAATGGAAGGTCACTCATACTGCATGCATTATACGAAACTCTTTCTTTTTAACCCAACTCATCCTCTATACTCCAACTAATCCCCTGAAGCACAACTAATTCATACGTAGTTTCTATTACTTTAAGAGGTGGAACAATAAAGGATTATCTATGTAATTCTCTTTAAGTACCCTCTAACCCCAACTCGTCATTTATACCTCAACTCATACTCAATACCCCAATTATCCTCTAAGCCCCAACTAATCTCTTAAGCGAACTCATTATCTTTTCACCCAAATCGTTCTCTAAGCCCGAACTAATTTCCTACACCCAATAGGTTTGGGGATCATCCATCCAACTCATCCTCTTCGCACCCAACTCATCCACTTTACACCGAACTCATAATCTTCATCCCAAAAAAAATTCAACAGTACCTTAATAGACTGCGGCTCGCACAGTATGAGGGCTTCGAACGAGTCGCCCCTGTTGAGCGGCATCCCCCCCGCAGTGTCCTCCATCCCCCACGCCATCGCGGTCAGATGGTTCCGCACCACGCACATCTCCACGAACCGGAAGTTGAGGTGGAGGGCGATGTCGTCGCGCGGGTCCGTGTTCGGACCACATTGGAAATTAAGCGCAAACCTAGCACATAAAAATCCTATCAATGGGACTATGGTTACCGAATAGGGGAGTTTTGTTACCGAACGGGGGAGAGTTGTTACTGAACGGGGGAGTTTTGTTACCAAACGGGGGAGTGCTATTAGCAAATGGGGGAGTTTTGTTACCAAATAGGGTTATGTAGAAACTGTTTTCTTCTTTATAACCTTAATCGCATATAATGTCGAAAACATAAAAGAAATATTCATATATTTATACATATTTTAGTAGGTGATACTTTCGTAAAATTACCCAAAGATATAGGTACTTTAATAGGTACCTATATTCAGAAAAAATCGAATGCACTTTGGGTTTTATTAAAGCAGTTATTGTACAGGCTCCATAAATGGAATCTTGTAATAGATAAGTATATTTACATTAACTTCTCAAATTAAAAGTAAATTCTTTGAATAAAAACTAAATTTAAAGATGCGTAAGTTAACGTGGATTCAACCTCCAACTTTATCACATTCATCGACCATTGTTATCTAGCGTAACGTGTATTAATTATGTTTTAACTTACTATTAATTACTTGACACTGGCTGAAATACCAGCTAACCGCAAATGAAGGCATTCCTCATCCCATTCCATTAACAATTAATAATTTCGTAAAAAATGAAATCAAAATAATTTTTTTTTATTCGTGTAGGCCAAAAAGCACTTACAAATAGTCAGATTCTACCGCCGGTTCGGAATGCTGCTTCCATAGACAAGAGCCGGTAAGAAACTCAATGGTTATTCTTTTCAAAATGATAATTGCGAGTAATACATTCTCAGGAGCTGCAATGCCATGAGAGCAGACAGCACCTTTGCCACAATAATAGAAAATAATTATACTCAAGGCAGTCTCATATTATATACAAATATAGTCTTTACGCTTAGGAAGCTAGTACAGTAAGGTGTGTCTACTTCCATTTACAATGAAGGGATTATTCTAAACCACAGATGGTTATAGAAATAATTGCTTTGGTATGATGTCCTCAATAAGTACTAACCTCTGGGCGCCCGGTGGAGTGCTACCTTGGACGCGGATCATACGGCCTGGGAAGAAGCCTCCAGGGATGGGGTGCACGCATGGTATTACCTGAAACACATAAAAACCACTATTTTAGAAATAAGTAAGGTTATACTAAATAGAAGGGAAAAGTCCGGATTAGCGCAGTGCGAGTTACCAGCTCGAGTTCATGTACTCCTGGTACTAATAACTAGTAGCCTTGTGGATCAGTCCTCCCCTCAATCCAAGGGGGAAGCCCATAGTCCACCACGCTGGCGCAGTGCGGGTTACCAGCTCGAGTTCATGTACTCCTGGTACTAATAACTATTAACCTAATGGTTCAGGCCTCCCCACAATGCAAGGGGGAAGTCCATAGTCCACCACCTTGGCTAGACGCGAGTCGACAGTTATGAATCACTTATTTTAGTCTTAAATGTGTGAGTTTCCTTATAATATTATTTTATATGTTTGAAAATCAACAATTCGTTCAGACAGGCCTTGGAAAGCCCAGACATTGGTCTCAATTGCCCACGGGAATTACCAACAGTCATCAACTTAGTCGTCAACTTAGACGCCAGAGATACTACACATCACAATTAAGCGTTTCGATCCGGTGGTAGTATAGTAGTACATAAGAAAAAAATGTAAACTTGACAATTTGTAAGTGCCCCTATAGGCCTATACAAAATAAATGATTTAACTTTGACTTTGACTTTAAGCCCACGTCGCAAACTGCAGCATGTAAGTCTTGGGATATTACGAGTTATAGAAATTGATGACAAAAAAGTTGGAAAAACATATTTATATACATATATACATCATCACGCCTGTATTCCCCGAAGGGGTAGGCAGAGGTGCACTGCAGTGCGCCCACACTTCGCCGATGTATTTTGGTCCCAATGTAATAGGGGGCGAGCCTATTGCCATTATACCGGGCACACAGGTTTCCTCACGATGTTTTCCGTCACCGTTTCTTAGCAAGTGATAATCTCAGATGAAAATGAGATTCGCACATGGAACCCAGAGGTGCGAGCCGGGGATAGAACCTGCGCACTTTGATTGCAAAGCGTGCGTTCGACCACTCGGCTACCACTGCTCAAAAAACATATTTGAACTTAAAAAAAAAATTATACCATTCAGCTGTATATCCGATACTGATGCAAGCGTAAAAGTATTATTTCGGACTTCTGAAACAGCCTATATGTGTTTGTCATCACAGATAAATATTTCACAGTGAAAACAAATTCTATATTCATTGATTCAGCAAATCAAAATTAATTGTGTTGTTCCAGACAAATAGCCTTGACATTTACAAGGACAAACCATATTCACATGAATGGGGTAAGCGGAGGGACTTTAGATCTACTGATAGTACGTAATTACACAAAAAAAAATACTTCAATGGCTCTTCTAACTATGAAACCCTTTTCCTAACCATTCTTTAAATTTTATTTTAAACTCTATTTAGTTTTAGTTTACTGAATGTTGCAGATCCTTAAAACACAAGCATGTGAGCCCAATGTAAGGATCAAACTTTATAAAAAAAAAATGGTAACTTTCTTTAAGTAATAACCACAAGCTCTTGGGTATGTGTAATAACATCCAAGACTACTTTTAATCTTTACATATTTTTTGCAGTTTTACAAATACAAATCATCAAAAATCACAAACAACTCTCTCTCGCTAACCATGGACAATACCATACCTTTTTTTATAGTCTGCCAGTAGATATTAGAAGTGAAACTGACAAGCGTATATTTAAAAACAAGTTGCTAAAAGAAGATACTATTTAACCAAGTACCAATTGTGATATGTTATAGATATAAATCAAATTAAATTATTTATTAGAGACAACAAACAACAGTACATAAAAATTAACAAATGGTATTACAAAAAGTCATCTAAACCCAGTACAGTCCACGGCGTTGTCCACGGATTAATTACATAAAGTTGCCGCAATATAGACTAATATTATATATAAGAGACTCAATCGATCCCACAGTCAAACATACCACTTGTACACCACATACTTATGAAATAAACAATAAAAAACCGGCCAAGTGCAAGTCGGACTCGCACTCGAAGGGTTTCATACCATTATCTATAAAAACAACCAAAAAAATCCAGTATGTTGTATGGGAGCCCCCTATAATATTTATTTTATTCTGTTTTTTTTAGTTAGTAGTTGTAGTTTCAACTCTCTAACTATCACGGTTCATGAGATACAGCCTGGTGACAGACGGACGGATGGACGGATGGACAGCAAAGTCTCAGTAATAGGGTTCCCATTTTACCCTTTGGGTACGGAACCCAAAAAAAACCACATAGAAGTACTCACTAAATAATATCAGCACTCCATAGAGGAGCGTGTTTCTTACAAATAGGGTGACCTAGTGTTGCCTGCGTTACAGTTTTTATTTTGTACTTTCATGACTTATATAGGTCAATAGTAAAAACAATTTGACCATCTTAACACTGAAATATGGCTCTATATGAAATGCTTAGGGTATCAATTGACATATTTTTAAATTATACTATATTTTCTTTCACATTGCTAATAGATCTAGCTAATAATCCTGTTAGCAACTCTAAGCTAACTGGCCGAGCTAGGAGTACGCTTATGCCAATGAAACCTGGAAATACTCAGCTACTATGCTAGCCTGTCTGTCTGTCTGTCTTGTACTTTCATTTCACAAGATACCTAGTTTATTCATATGAAACTTGAGCGCAAAGATAGTGTGATGTAGGTAGTAGCTTCCTACGCGGCTGTAGTAGTAAATTTACCTAGATACCCACATCCCTATGACATATTAGATTCTTATATGTTCTAAAATAGGTCACTTCTTATAAAATACCATTAAAACAGTTTTACGGAATTAACAAGTCAATACACACGAAATACAGCGGCATACCGTCTCTATAATAGGAGAAACAACCTTGAAAACAATATATCATACGCGTGAAATAAATTTTCAACATACCGAAATAGGATTCCGACTAATACATAAAACTAACAATTCGTTGTATTTACTACGTGTACGACGTTACTAATAGCGCCGAATTGTTCTAGATGCCCTTGAAATTATATTAAATGCAGTACATAATGGCTACTTTCCGTAATACTCGGTGAAATGTCGGAAAAACTTACCGGATTGTAAATTGGCGGGGAGGCCATTTTTGCTTCAATATTTACAACTGATTATTGTTCGATTGAACTGATAAAATCTGTACACTGTACAGCGGTGTTTTATGACTTACACAACACTAAGCGCAGGATACGCCTCGCGATTAAATATTACAGTTCGATTGAATCAATCGGCTAAATGCGTCATACATCGTCATATGACAATGAGTGATTAATCCCGGTGTGAGGTTTTGTTTAAAGTGTGCAGGCGAGATACATACAGACATAAATATATGTGCAAAAGAGATAGCATTTAATTTTCATGCTTAAAGTATTGTTTGTCGTAAAAACTGAAACGCGATGGTTAATCATGCATAGTGAAATTATGTGGCGCTACGGATACATGTCTTTTGGGTTACCTATCAAATCAAATCAAATCAAATCAAATCAAATTTATTTGTTTAAACATGAGTGTACATACAAACAAGTGAGTGCATGCAAGATGTTAGGTTTCTACAGATGGTCTCGTCATGTTTGCCACATATATGGCGTACAAATATTAGGTTTTTGTTTTAAAAAAAGTAGCTAATTAAAAATAATAAAAGTAACAAAAAAATTAAAATTATAAAACATTCAAACAACAGAACAAAATTATTTGTTAGGTAATTAATTATATAACAATAATAATTATTTATTTATAATATATCAATTAAAAAGTCTACAACATTGTAGTATGCCTTATCAGATAGGACGGTTTTAAGTTTTCTTTTAAATGCTTCATTACTAAGCTCTTTCCAATTCTTAGGCAACTTATTAAATATAATTGGAGCCATGCAAAAGACACTCTTAC
Organism: Ptilodon capucinus; assembly: GCA_914767695.1. Taxonomy (NCBI): domain Eukaryota; kingdom Metazoa; phylum Arthropoda; class Insecta; order Lepidoptera; family Notodontidae; genus Ptilodon; species Ptilodon capucinus. The sequence continues at coordinate 5,353,058 of OU611837.1, forward strand.
GCATAAGTGCAGTCTTAGATGAATGCAAACAGAGCTGGCTGTCGTCACGTCTACTACGGGGAGCTACATCTGATAGACTAGGAAACAATTTTTTATTAATTTTCACGAACATTGCAATTTCTAAAATGTAGATAGAAGGTAACGTCAATATTTTAAATTGTATAAAGAAAGGTTGGCAGCTATCTGTAGTTTTTAGATTAAAATATATAAATAGTTAAACTTACATTAAACATTATATATTATTACTTATTCATAACCTTTATTTTAAACGAAATTCATTTTTATTCTAAGTTAGGCATATGTATAATAATATGAGACTTCAAATTTTAGGTCCTTAACCAAAACGTAGTACATTTTAATATTTTCAAAACTGGCAGTCCCAGTTCCTCCTGTCGTGTTTTGAACGATTTGTGATTGACGCAATAGCGCAAGAAATTGGTGATAAATGTAATTAAAAATTGGAATTTATTTCTACTGGCGCATATTAAATTTGCGCACCTACACCACCAAATCATTCCCTGAGGTGGCCCATACAAGACAATAACAATTTATCCTAAAACAGTGGCTCCGTAACTGCAAAAATGACGATCGAAGGTAACAAGGACGAAGCAGAAAAGTGTATAGAGATCGCACAAAGCGCGTTTACCAGCGGAAATACGGAGAAAGCTGAGAAGTTTCTGCTTAAAGCTGAGCGCTTGTACCCGACAACAGTCGCTAAGGACTTGCTGGCGCGAGTTAGGGCCGCTGGGCCGTCGACTGTGCCTCAGAAGAAAACCCCTCCGGGCAGCCCTGGTAGGGAGGACGTTAGGAGGAGAAAGGCTCCTCTACACCAGCCTGCCCAGAGGGAATACACTCCAGAGCAGCTCGAGGCCGTCAGACGAGTCAATAAGTGCAAAGATTTCTATGAAATTCTAGGTAAGTCTTTTGTTATTAGTGTATGTTTGTTTTTGTATTTAGTGATTAAAGAATTCATGTCTAGAGTCGGTCAGGCAAGGTTTAAAACTTGATATGATATAAACTTGCATCCTAAACAGCATTATAGTGTTAATTTAAATCTGCCACATTGAAAGGAATCATAATTTTTGATTATTCACTGTAATTAGTATTTAAATTTACGATAATTACTTTGTCATGTAGTTTCTGGTGGTTGCATACACTCTGTAATAATGAGCATGAGTTGCCAACATTATCATTATGATCACAGACAATACCCTAAATTTTTTTAATTGTTTTGGTTTTGGTTTTTTTTTAAATTTGTCATAATTAATGGAATGATTTGAAATATTGCTGAAATCCATTATAAATTGTGTGTTGGAGCGTTTAGAGATTGTTTTGGTGAGACCAGAACACATTGTTGAATGAACAGATTATTTTTGACACCTCCCCATTGATTAATTTATTTTCTTTTCAACAAAAGAGTCACTCAATTGATTTTGCTAGTGGCAGTAAGAGTGGAGATGGTGGCCGGTTTAATTTGTAACAACTCAGCCCAACTGTCCTAAGGATGCCTCATGGAGAGGCAGAACACATTTTTTTTTTAGATTCTATTATTCTGCAGAGGATTGCTCATTTCTAGGGTCCATGACTAATGGCATGGTGGACTATGGCCCACTACTCCTCATATTGAGGTGGAATGTGCCCAGTATAATGGCAATAGGCTCGCTCCCTATTACATTGGGACCAAAATACATTGGTGAAGTGTGGGTACACAGCAGTGCACCTTTTCTGTTTACCCTACAAAGAATACAGGCGTGATCTTATATCATTTGTATTTCATTGTGAATTCATTTCAATGTCTCACCTTGAATTAATACAATTGAAAGTAGATTTATAGACATTGTTCTCTAACAATGGAAATTTATCCAGTATATAAAAAATAATGGTAAAAAACTTTTTAAAAACAAGCTTTTATTTAATTGCCCTTAGTTTTCGTGTTCTACTCGGCAAGCCATTTCATTTGATACCCATACTGTGGTAGTGCAGAAAAAATTACTATTCCACCATCTTGGATGATCCGCCGTATTGGAATTAAAATGACGTCACGTAGCTAAGCATGCATTGTCATCCAAAATAAGCATGTATACCAAATTTCAGTTGAATCAGTTAAAGATAACTGATTTAAAATTCAGTAGCAAGATTCCACCCCGACATACATTGCAAGTTGATATAAAGCTTAAAAAAAAAACATTTTGTCATTTTCAATAATTATCACCACTTGCTTGTCAATGAAGAGAAATATCTTGAGGGAACCTGCATGTCTGTAGAAAAACGTGTGAAGTTCACCAACCCACACTAAGGGTGGTGGACTATGGTTCAAATCTACCTCATATTGGGGGCGAATATGAAATCAAAATAACCAAATCAAATATTTTTTATTCGTGTAGGCCAAAAAGCACTTACAAATAGTCAGATTCTACCACCAGTTCGGAATGCTGCTTCCACTGAGAAGAGCCGGTAAGAAACTCAATGGTTACTCTTTTCAAAATGATAATTGCGAGTAATACATTCTCAGGAGCAGCAACGCCATGAGAGCAGACAACACCTTTGCCACAATACTAGAGAAGAATTATACTCACGGCAGTCTAATATTAAATACAAATATAGTCTTTACGCTTAGGAAGCTAGTACAGTAAGGTGCGTCTACTCCCATTTACAATGAAGGGATTATTCTAAACCACAGATGGTTATGGAAATAATTGCTTTGGTATGATGCCTTCAACGCCCGCTATAATGGTCAGCTCGCCTCCTATTACATTGCAGTGCCCCTGCCTACCCTGTCTGTGACTACAATCGTGATGGTATCTGTTTACAGGAGTGACTAAAGAGTCCCCGGACTCTGATATCAAGAAGGCATACAAGAAGTTGGCCCTTCAGCTGCATCCAGACAAAAACCATGCCCCCGGCGCCGCAGAAGCTTTTAAGGTATGCTATTATTAAGCTCAGGATACATTGGACCTTCAAAGAATTTAAATCAGAAATCAAACTACCTACTATGCGATCCAAATAAGAATAGGAATGTCAATAACCTCTATCTGTCAAATGTCACATGAAAAGTATGGTTTGCAAAAAACTTATTTGCATATCAATAATAATAGTCTTACATCAAATATAAATAAAAAGGTTAAATTAGTAGTAAATTGTCTTAATAGAATATTTAATTATTTAATGGAATCGCTAATCCAATGTGCTTTGCACGCGTGGGTTCGGATCCCATCCTCGTCGCCAATTTGCTGTATTTAATTAAACAACAATTATTGCAAACCGTGTTTATTTTACCAACCGCTCAAAAGCACAGAGTATATCACATCCGGGGAAAACGTGAGAACGCTTTCGGATGCGTTTAGTTTACTTTAATGTTGCGTTCTCACAACTCGTAATATCTCGAGTCCTATGTAAAATTTGCATGTTCTGTTTTGTGAATATTGGTAGTCGCCCCTCATGAGTGTAGTTTACACTGCTGAATAGGGTTATGGATGTACCCAAAGGCCAGAACACGATACCTGTGACAAATATTCAAAGGTCTATAACTCAGAAACTATGATGGTTAGGTATAAACTGTCTTCACTAAACATCCACATATGAGCTACCGTATATGTACCTAAAATATGATTTCGTGATAAAAGATGATGTATATTGTTTTCTTATATTTACGCGAATACTATACATTGAAATTAAACTATTTTACGGATTTTATCGCGTTTATTTACTATTTTATTTTCCCGACGTTTCGGCTGCTTTACAGCAACCATGGTCACGGGGGGACTGAGGTGTTAGACGTCCTGATGTCATAGTTAATAACTGGGTACCCTCATATTTAGTTGTTGTTTGCGGTCCGATCCACGCAGAAAGTGCTTACGGTGTCCTGAGGTCTTGCAATGGTACACTTGGTTTTGGATTTAATCATATTGATTACTGGATCCCAAGTTGGTGGTAGCACCCAGCCATCTTCCCTATTGAAATTTGTTATTAACTATGACATCAGGACGTCTAACACCTCAGTCCCCCCGTGACCATGGTTGCTGTAAAGCAGCCGAAACGTCGGGAAAATAAAATAGTAAATAAACGCGATAAAATCCGTAAAATAGTTTAATTTAAAAAGATGATGTAATAAAAGAACAGGGTGTAATTTTTACAGATTTTATTCGGTTCGGTTCCCGGGTGTGTTAAACTATTTTTCGAAAATCTATGAATGCAGATTTCTTTCTTTTCAAAAATAAAGGAATGTTTTCTTGGAGTACTATTTTCTACCTACAGTATTAATAGTACTCTCCCTTCAGGTGGCATTAGAAAATTCCACCTGTATATTGATGGTATTGATTCATGAATCGTAGGCTATAGGCAACGCGGCCGCGATTTTGACGGACGCGGAGAAGCGCAAGCAGTACGACCTGCGCGGCGACGAGCCGGCGCACGCGCACGGCCCCGCGCGCCACCACACGCAGTACTACGCGCGCGGGTTCGAATCCGACCTCACCGCCGAAGAGCTCTTCAATATGTTCTTCGGAGCAACCGGTCTGTTTAACTACACTACTACTACAGCCCTTTTAACGTCCCACTGCTGGGCACGGACCTCTTCGCAATGCGAGGGGAATCAGGCCATAGTCCACCACGCTGGCTTGGTGCGGGATGGCAGACTTCACACTTCTATCGAGAACTAGTCAAGTTCCCTCCGACGTGCAGGTTTCCTCACGATGTTTTCCTTCACCGTTTCATAGCAAGTGATAATCTCGGATGAAAATGAGATGGGCACATGAAACTCAGAGGTGCGAGCCGGGGTTTGACCTTGAACAGCCGTTTGCTCCCAAACGGCTGAATGGGTTTTGAGGGCATTAGCACTTACATATAGCTGATAGTCCATGGAGTAACTTAGGCTACTTTTATTTTAGAACTATGATTTGGGCTCCGCGATGTTTTTTTTTTGTTTTTGCGGGTAATCTCCGGAACAGCTAGACATATTTTGTCGAAACTTTCACTGGCAGATAGCTGACGTTGTGAGGAGTGACTACTTTAATTAGATGCGGGCTCAGCATATAGTATTCAGTCAACATCGTGAGGAAACCTGCACGTGTATAGAAAGGCGTGTGAAATTCACCAACCCGCACTTGGCCAGCGTGGTGGACAAGGGCCTAAAATCTCCCTCGTATTGAGGGGGAATGTGCTCGGTATAATGGCCCCTCGCCCCCTATTAAATTGGGACCAAAATACATCGGCGAAGTGTGGGCGCACTACAGTGCACCTCTGCCTACCCTTTGTGTAAAGAGTGTGCGTTGTCTGACGGTATGTCATCAGCATTCCCTGGTGGTGGACCGACGGTGTATTCCCGGCGTCGCGCGCGCGAGCCAGAACAGCGCGAGCCGAATGCTGGCTTCGTGCAGCTGCTGCCAGTCCTCGTGCTGGTCCTGCTGTCCATGATGTCAGGGTACTTCATCAGCGAGCCGGTGTACAGCCTCGCGCCAAGTTCCAAGTACCCAGTGCCCAGGGAGACTGTCAACTTCAAGGTCAGTTCTCTACTAAGTAAATAATACAACTAAGGCCAGTTCTATACTAGGTAGACAGACAACTTCCAGGCCTGTTCTCTACTAGGTAGACAGTCAACTTCCAGGCCTGTTCTCTACTAGGTAGACAGTCAACTTCCAGGCCTGTTCTCTACTGGGGAGACAGTCAACTTCCAGGCCCTTTCTCTACTAGGTAGACAGTCAACTTCCAGGCCTGTTCTCTACTAGGTAGACAGTCTACTTCCAGGCCTGTTCTCTACTAGGTAGACAGTCAACTTCCAGGCCTGTTCTCTACTAGGTAGACAGTCAACTTCCAGGCCTGTTCTCTACTAGGTAGACAGTCAACTTCCAGGCCTGTTCTCTACTAGGGAGACAGTCAACTTCCAGGCCTGTTCTCTACTAGGTAGACAGTCAACTTCCAGGCCTGTTCTCTACTAGGTAGACAGTCAACTTCCAGGCCTGTTCTCTACTAGGGAGACAGTCAACTTCCAGGCCTGTTCTCTACTAGGGAGACAGTCAACTTCCAGGCCTGTTCTCTACTAGGGAGACAGTCAACTTCCAGGCCTGTTCTCTACTAGGTAGACAGTCAACTTCCAGGCCTGTTCTCTACTAGGTACACAGTCAACTTCCAGGCCTGTTCTCTACTAGGTAGACAGTCAACTTCCAGGCCTGTTCTCTACTAGGTAGACAGTCAACTTTCAGGCCTGTTCTCTACTAGGGAGACAGTCAACTTCCAGGCCTGTTCTCTACTAGGTAGACAGTCAACTTCCAGGCCTGTTCTCTACTAGGTAGACAGTCAACTTCCAGGCCTGTTCTCTACTAGGCAGACAGTCAACTTCCAGGCCTGTTCTCTACTAGGTATACAGTTAACTTCTAGGTCAATTCTCAGTGAGATAGACAGTTATCACTCAGGGTACTGATAATGTTATTTTCAATCCAGGTCCCGTACTACGTGAAAGAGAACTTCCACACCGACTACCAGGGGTCGCTGCGACGGCTCGAGATGGCTATAGAAGAGGAATACGTCGGTATGTACATGCCTTTATATAGCGTTATAATATTCACTGAAGAGGTAGGCAAGGAGGTAGGCACAGAAACTTGGCCAATGTATTTTGTTTGAGTTATTTCGGGCACGGAGGGACCGCAGCCAAGTGTCTCTGTTATAAATTTCAGCTTGATACCTCCACCCGTTTCTGAGAAAAAGGGTCTTGACAGACCGACAGACAGACAACAAAGTGATCCTATAAGGGTTCCGTTTTTTCCTTTTTAGGTACGGAACCCTAAAAATGTAAACTTGACAATTTGTAAGTGCCCCCATGGGCCTATACAGAATAAATGATTTGACTTTGACTATACAAAATAAATGATCAGAGATTTGACCATTAATAAATTTAAAATTGCAATAAAATCTAAACTGTATCAAAAAGGCTATTACAAAATCTCGGATTATTTGGATGATAAATCAGCTTGAGATTGTACAGCTCAGGTTCAAAACAAAAATCTAAATATTGCCCGTCATGTCAAAGTGTAGCGTGTGTTGCCTCACTAACGTATTATTATCTTATCTTTATTATTAAAAACAGCTCTAAAGGCAACACACTGGAGCTATATGTACCTGTGTACTTGTAATAAGTTTTGGCGATTTAAAAAAAAAAGATCAGCCCACTGAGTTTCTTGCCGGATCTTCTCAGTTGAGGTCGCGTTTCGATCCGGTGGTAGTATAGTAGCATATAAGAAAAAAAAAATGTAAACTTGACAATTTGTAAGTGCCCCCATAGGCCTATACAAAATAAATGATTCGACTTCGACTTTGCATGCGCAGTGGGTCTGCGCCACGCGTGCCAACGTGAACGCAACCACCGCGACAGCATGGTGTGGAAGGCGCGCAACTTCGGCGACTCGCGCCAGTACGCCGACGCGCAGAAGCTGCGCACGCCCAGCTGCGAGAAGTTGCAGAAGTTCCACCGGTAGATGGCGCTCTTCTCAATACTACCAGTTTGCTAAACCGCGGTATTGATGGCGTCTGTCTAAGTATATATAAGTTTGCAAGACCGCGGTATAAATGACTCAGCTCCTAACTGTTCAAGTTTGCAACGCCGCGGTATAGATGGCGTCTTCGGTCTTTCTAAGTATGTAACTACGCTTGAAAGGCAATTCGTAGTAAGCGACAAATAATCTTTAAATGAGTTATGTATACTAAACGACGCAGAAATATCTGGCCGTTCGAATGGTATGTATAGCTCATTTTAAGATTTTTTGTCGTTTAATAATTGCCTTTCAAGTGTCGGTAAGTTTGCAACACCGCGGTATAAATGACACCTCTTTAACGATATAGATGGCGCCTTTCTCAATCTACAAGTTTGCTAAACCGCGGTATAGATGGCGCTAGTTAAGCGATCGATCGATATTCCAATTTCAAAAATGTTGACTTGTTTTTCTTTTTGTTTACGTCAAATGGCGATATCGAGGGGTGAAAGGCTATTTGACCTAAGCGACATTTTTTTAACTTTACAAGAGAGCGTACTCATTCGACGCAGAACAATTAGCTGATTACAAATATGTATATAGGTCAATATCGCTCAAAAGTGTCGCTTGAGCCTTTCACCCCTCGATATGGTGTCCAGTCTTTTATCACTAAACTAAGTGCATCGCCGTCCTTCTCTCGCACATAATGCATGAGGGAGATGGCAATATTATTTGCACTTTTGAGCGATATTGACCTAAATCTGGAATCAGCAAATTATTTCTGCGTCGAATGAGTATACTCTCCTGTAAAGTTAAAAATTAATGGTAAAAAAAAACTTTTTAAGAAAAAGCTTTTATTTAATTGGCCTTAGTTTTCGTGTTCTCCTCAGCAAGTCCTTTCATTTGATACCCATACTGTGGTAGTGCAGAAAAAATAACCATTCCGCCATCTTGGATGATCCGCCATATTGGAATTAGAATGACGTCACATAGCTAAGCATGCATTGTCATCCAAAGTAAGCGTGTATACCAAATTTCAGCTCAATCGGTTAAAGATAACTGATTTAAAATACAGTTGCAAGATTCCACCCGGACATACATACGTTGCAAGTTAATATAAAGCTTGTAATAATGTGTTGCTTAAGTCAAACATTACCTCTCGATATTGTTTTGAAAGCGATTTTTAAATCAATTGTATGTCATTTTTAAATGGGTTGTTGATTTTTATTTATTTTTTATCTCTATCCTTTATCTATGTTAAGTGAATATTAATTAATTATGCATGTTCGCAGTAACACTAGGAAGCGCCTAAACGTAATGCCTAAATATTAAGCATGTTTTGATAGTTAGACGTCGCGTTTAGGCGTTTCCTAGTGATAATATTTGAAGATTCCCTCGCAAGTATTTATAAAATTCATAGTTTATTTCAATCTATCTAGAAATTGTTCTACAAAGCTGTCGTAAATTAATTATATTAATATAATGTGATTCAAAATAACCTAACTTAACCGTTAAAAGCAGTAAAAAGAACCTGTAGCGACATCTATCTCGGCACATACGAACTAAAACTGACGTATCCTACATCGCGATATTAAAGTTATCCGAGCGATTGCACATATATACAAGAACCCGCCAACAACCTATGGGCAGTAGCCACCAGACACTACACCCGTCTGGTCGGAGGATCCTCCCCACTCAATGGGGGATGGGGGAACTCGGAGGGGAGTGATGTGGCGACATCTATCTCGCCAAATACGAACTAAATCCTGCATCGCTATATTAAAGTGATCCGAGCGATTGCAGATATATACAAGAACCCGCCAACAACCTATGGGTAGTAGCCCACCAGACACAACACCCGTCTGGTCGGAGGATCCTCCCCACTCAATGGTGGATGAAGAACTGTTCACCCTGTTCTTCACACTCCCCCAAAAACTGGTATTCTCCAGCTTATTCTAACTAAGCGAATATGTGAAATAACAAATATTTTGTTATAGTTCTTTTTAAAATAAGATATTTGATTCAGCTGTTACTTCTAAACTCTCTTTGATGTAAATATGAACACAGCAGAAGGTACAAGCGACCTAACTGACCATACCTAAGGTTGGCAAAGAATAATGAGTTATTGATATGGTGTGTTCATAAAATTATTTCACATACTGTAAATGATGGGGTGAGGGGGGCTAGGGGTGCAGGCTTGGTGTACCCATACTGAATAGTAAAAAATAAATTGTACATCTATAAAATATGGAAACGTTAATAAATAACTGCAGTAATTGTATCAACAGCGCCAAGACTAGACTTGTGTCACAGAATATGTTGATTATATCTCTTTCTCTCGTATGAAATGAGACAGAGAGCGACCGAGCCAATCCGTGACAGAGGTCTTGTCTTGTGTGCTAACATCACTGAGCGATTTATTTTCTTCATATATATATTTTCGTTGTAGTAAAATAGGTATAAGCCTTATAATGCATTTAAATCACTTTCATAACTTAAATACATCATTACGCCTGTATTCCCCGAACGGGTAGGCATAGGTGCACTGTAGTGCGCCCACGCTTCGCCGATGTATTTTGGTCCCAATGTAATGGGGCGGGTTTCAAAACTTTATTGTAAAAAAAACAGTAGCCGTCGCGGGACGCCTGGCAGATGTGAAACATTATGTTATTTAGAGTAGAGAGAGAGAAGCGTCGTAGCGGCGAGTGAGCGGAGTCAAAGCGGCGTAAAGAACCGAGGAGCCACGGAGCTGCTCGAAGTTTTCGCAGCACGGCATCGCGGCATTAACAGTCGCTCTCACTCGCCAAGCGCGCCATTACATGTTTCACATCAATAATAAATGATTGCTCGGTGTGGTTGTTAGAGCGTAGTTCCCTCGGCTCACTAAACCAGATAGTTGCATGTTCGATTCCCAGCAAATTTCGCAATTTGCCCCAGTCTGGGTATAACTGGGATCGCCCCTGTCCATTGTGCGGTACCCATAGTACAAGCGTTGCTTAGTTTGGGATCATACGATGAGTATGTGTTGTCTGGCGATATTTGTTTATACAATCAAAGTACCAGGAGAGCATACCTGTCGAAGAGTTTGATAGCGTTGATGTGTGACTGGGATCGCCCCCAGTCCATTGTACGGTACCCATAGTACAAGCGTTGCTTAGTCTGGGATCATACGATGAGTATGTGTTGTCTGGCGATATTTAATATTATTCGAATAATATATATCGAGAGGTAAAAGGCTATTTGGCCTAAGCGATATTGGTATAAGTCAATATCACTTGGGTGATATTGACTTATACAGGGTGTTCAGAAGTCCGAAATAATACTTTGACGTGTGCATCAGTATCGGGTGTACAAGTAAATGGTATAAATAATTTATCGGAATTCGACCATGTTTTTACAACTTTATTTTCCTCGTCAATTTCTATAACTCGTAATATCTCGAGTCCTATGTAAAATTTGCATGTTCTGTTTTGTGAATATTGGTAGTCGCCCCTCATAAGTGTAGTTTACACTGCTGAATAGGGTTATGGATGTACCCAAAGGCCAGAACACGATACCTGTGACAAATATTCAAAGGTCTATAACTCAGAAACTATGATAGTTGGGTATAAACTGTCTTCACTAAGCATCCACATGTGAGCTACCGTATATGTACTTAAAGTATTATTTCGGACTTCTGATACACGCTGTATACGTATTTGTAATCAGCGAATTGTTCTGCGTCGAACGAGTATGCTCTCCTGTAAAGTTAGAAAATTGTCGCTTAAGTCAAATTTCGCCCCTCGTTATATTGACATAGTAGCAAATATATTTACCCTAGTTCAAATTATATTGCATCATCACGCCTGCGTCTACCGAGGGTGTAAGCAGAAGTGCACTGTAGCATAATTTCTCAAAGTTTGGTCCACATGTAGTTAGTAAGATAGGCGAGCGGACCTTTTGTCAAAACGTTTACAAACACATAAACAACAAACATTTTAAGGAACAAAAGTGTTTTGTAAGGCTCGTGTGAATAATCCAAAATGTTAAATAAATTTGGTGGTGTTTGTTTTATTATCGTCGGGTGACAGGAAAACTAAAAAACCGGCCAAGTGCGAGTCGGATTCGCATATTAAGGGTTCCGTACCATTATCTATAAAACGGCAAAAAAATCACGTTTGTTGTATGGGAGCCACCTTAAATATTTATTGTATTATGTGTTTTAGTATTTGTTGTTATAGCGGCAACAGAAATACATCATCTGTGAAAATTTCAACTCTCTATCACGGTTCATGAGATACAGCCTGGTGACAGACGGACGGACAGCGAAATCTCAGTAATAGGGTTCCCGTTTTACCTTTTGGGTACGGAACCCTAAAAACTCACTAAGTACAAAAAATAGGAATGACGTTTTTTACACGTACCTATCTTAAAATATCAACAACTTTCCCAGGAAACGGTCATCATATCCATAAGTGCATTACTTAACACAATTCCAAGAAGCAAAAATCACTAAATCACATCAAAATAACTAATAAAATTCAAATTACTGCATTGTTTTTTAGGGTTCCGTACCCAAAGGGTAAAACGGGAACCCCATTTCTGAGACTTCGCTGTCCGTCCGTCCGTCTGTCACCAGGCTGTATATCATGAACCGTGATAGTTAGAGAGTTGAAATTTAATGATGTATTTCTGTTGCCGCTATAACAACAAATACTAAAGAACAGAATACAATAAATATTTAAGGAGGCTCCCATACAACAAACGTGATTTTTATTGCCGTTTTTATAGATAATGGTACGGAACCCTTCGTGCGCGAGTCGGACTCGCACTTGGCCGGTTTTTTATTGTTGTTACTTAATGAGTTTCTCCCGTCACCCAACGATTTTAAGGTTATTAATCCTCTTACAATTAGATTACAATGCTTTGTAGTGCTAAAAAATGTTTTTAAGTTTTCACTGGCACTAGGAAACTCCTTAACTGTCTACGAGTGTATTTTACAAAACAAAATCGTTCTACAAAGCCATTGTAAACTAGATTTGTAAGTTTCTGTAAATTTGGTGGTAATTCTATTATTGTTAGTGTTGTTACAACAAAACGGTGTCGATTCTGTTGCGTCTAACTAAACAAAGTATAATGCCTCTTTTAATCATTTTGTAAAAAGAAGCGCATTGTCGTCCTTCTCACGCACGTAATGTGTGAGAGAGAGACAACAATATTTTTAGTGCTATCTAGTTATTGTTTGCGTACAACAAAATGGACATTGTTAACGGGTTTTATTTGAAGGCAAAATGTGTTATGTATTAAATAATCATATTTATTATTTATATATTCATGGATTCAATAAAAGTATATGAAACTGTCACATTATGTTTTATTTATAGATAGCGCAGACTTAAATTATTAAATATCGTTATATATTATAGCCTATATGTTATTCTGATGTATAAATAATAATACTGTAATGTTTAATCAAAATCAGTTCAGTAGTTTTTGCGTGAAAGAGTAACAAACATCCATCCATCCTCACAAACTTTCACATTTATAATATTAGTGGGGAGTAGAACAGCAAATAAAATAATAATCTTTTAATTATGATTGTTCCATTTTACGTGGCTTCTTGCTAAATAGCATCCATCTTGTGACTTGCTGAACCAGGAGGCAGCTCTAGCTCAACTATCGAGCAACTGTTGCTCCACCATCAGACTCCTCTTGCTAAACTATCGCGTAAAAGTTGCTCAATCATCAGAACTCTAGATCAACTATCGAGCAACTGTTGCTTCACCATCAGACAACTCTAGTTCAACTAACTCGCAACTGTTGCTCCATCATCAGACAACTCTAGTTCAACTAACTCGCAACTGTTGCTCCACCATCAGACAACTCTAGCTCAACTATCGAGCAACTGTTGCTCAATCATCAGACAACTTTAGTTCAACTAACTGGCAACTGTTGCTCCACCATCCGACTCCTCTTGCTCAACTATCGCGAAAAAGTTGCTCAATCATCATACAACTCTAGCTCAACTATCGAGCAACTATAGCTCAATCATAGACAACTCTTACTCAACCATCAGACAGCTCTAGCTCAACTATCGAGCAACTGTTGCTGAATCATCAGACAACTCTAGCTAAACCATCGAGCAACTGTTGCTCAACCACCAGGCAACTCTAGCTCAACTATCAGGCAACTGGAACTAAACCATGAAACAATATTTCTAGATCACGAGGCAACTTTTGCGCAACTATCCGGGTACAATTCCAGCGATCTTCGCCCTGACGATGTCCTGTTGTTCTGGCCGCAGTCCATGTATCCTCTGCAGGTGTCTGGTGACGTTGCATCGCCTCGCAAAGGTGTTGTCACACACGCGACACTTGTATGAGTACTGCGGCGCGCGGTGGCGGTTCTTATGTATCCGCAATAATGTCACAGATTTGAAGCGAGCCGGACATTGATCGCACTGAAAATAATAATCTATCAAAATCGGTCCAGCAAGAGACACGCAGTCAGAAAGGGTCCCGAGCCCCTAACACTATACAAGGACTTTCATAAGTCCGAAATGATACTTTGACGTTTGCATCAGTATCGGGTATACAACTGAATGGTATAAAAAATTGATTGAAATTCGATCATGTTTATTCAACTTTTGTAACTCGAGTCCTATGTAAAATATTATTTCAGACTTCTGATAGACACTGTAGTTGCGGAATTGCTATAAAACGAAAATGATAATAACATTGTTTATCAATGATAGCTAAAATATGAGCAGTGTAGACATTAGACGTTGATTGTTACCTTGAAGACATTTGACTAGTCATATCCTAGCTCATAGTAGATAGAGAACCCCTAACGACCCCACTCTTCGTAATGCTCTGCGGCGATTTTTTTGAAGGTTGGCAATGGTTTATCTGAAATACGTCATCTTGGTCTTAAGATCAAGTAAGTACCTAAGTGTCACTGGTCAAAACTAATATGGAGGATAATTTACCGCAGCGCGGGCCAGCTCCTTATAACTATACTACCTCGATATTATTTTTTTCAATGGACTATCCTGTTGGCCGTGAGTTGGCCTTTACAGCTTCACCGGAGGAAGAATTCTAGCTACCATTGATAAAAAATGCTGTCTGTCAGAAATGCTGCAGAAATCTATCAGCCAGGGACGTCCACTGCTGGACATAGGCCTCCCCCATAGATCGCCACAAATTACGTTCTTGGGCTTTATGCGCCCATCGACTCCCGGCGACCCTGGTGAGGTCGTCCGTCCATCTAGTCGGGGGTCGTCCCACATTCCGCTTACCTGTTCGTGGCCGCCACTCTAGGATTCCTTGAAATTTAAAGCCATAGCAACCCTACAACGACAATATTTGGGGACTTGGGGCCCAGGACTGTTGGTAGACCCACATTACCTGTGCGGTCTTGTCGGGCAGGTGTATAGCGACGTGTTGCAAGTAGCTGCTCCTACGGTGGAAGTCAGCGCCGCACTCCGCGCATGCGTACGGCTTCTCTCCAGTGTGGAGACGCTCGTGGATCTGTACACAGTTACCAGCTCGAGTTTATATACTCCTGGTACTAATAACTAGTAGCCTTGTGGATCAGCCCTCGCCTCAATGCAAGAGGGAAGTCCATAGTCCACCACGCTGGCACAGTGCGGGTTACCAGCTCGAGTTCATGTACTCCTGGTACTAATAGCTAGTAGCCTTGTGGATCAGCCAGTGGTACCCTAATTTAAAAATAGTCTGAATGTATAACTGAGTTGCATACCTTCACTTGTTCAGCATTGGACCCTCGGTAGTCGCAGAAGGAACACTTGTCTGTCTTCTCGTACCCGTGCTTGGCTCTGCAGTGCATCAACAGACGTTTCCACCTTATAAACTTCTTGCCACAATGCTGTAGACAAAAAAAACTATCTATATATATAAAACACATAACAAAAACCAATACCCTATAAATTCTTTCTTTTTTGGGTAATTAGGGTTACTAAATGTAATGTTGCCATATTTACAGGCTCAGCTAGTCTAAAATAAAATAAAAGTAACCAAGATGTTCCCTATACCATCAGCTATCAGTCATAAGTGCCATAAGGGCCCTGCCACAGCTAGAGCGGCGCGAACTGCGTCGCGACGGGCGGCGCGATTTGCGGTGGCGTGCCACAGCTCGGCTAGTTGCGACCGCGGCGGCGTCAGCGGTGCACGTATTTAGAAAACTTTTAAAATGGCGCTATCAAAAGTGACACGGTATTGCCTTGAAACAAGTGAATAAAAATACGTCCACGCGCGCGTCGCTCTGAGCTGTGGCCGCCTCGATACTCGCTAGTATCCACCGCCGCCGCGTTTCGCGCGTGTCTCTTTGCGTCGCCGGTAGCTGTGGCATACTTCCTATGTTGTCTACCATTTGTTTTCGCCGCTCACCGCTTGCCGCGCCGCAAGTCGCGCCGCTCTCAGCTGTGGCCACGGGTTAAGTGTTTTGTGTTTGAATAAGATCTTAGTTTCGGAAAATCAAATAATTACCTCACACACAACATTTTTCCCTTTATGTATTTTATAATGATTCCTCAAGGACAGTTTAGAGGTGAGTATCTTGTGACAAAACTCACACTCTAACTCCTCTTTCACCTTCTCCTTCTCCACCCCGCACTCCTTTTTACTCCTCAACTTTCCCCTTACAGGTTTTTCCGTCTTTTTCCTCCGTTTAAATGCAATTATAGGCTCTTCATCGGTATCTAATGAATCGTTACCGTCAACGGGATGATTTAACTCACTATCAATAAGTGTCTTAACGTCATTAATGTCTTCTGATATATCTATGGAGACGTTTTTATCATTTTCAACCTTAAGATTTGCTTCAACTTTGATTGGAAACATTAGGTTATCCGTTTTTCTGTCTTGTAACATTTGTTGGTTTTCCTCACATTTTTTACGGAATTTGTACGAATAATTTATAAAGTTAATACATGTTGTACACATGTGTTGTGGTAACGAGTCGTTTAGTTCAACCTGTCAATTAATATTACAGTTAGATAAGCACCAAAAAGATGTAATTTAAGTGTGTTTAAACAGTCCCAGTCCACTAAAATTGAGGAGGTCTGGAACAAAAACCGATAAATTCACTTATCGTATAGGGTTTTCCCCCGGCTGCCCATCTTTAGAGCCTTATTTAATATGTTTTAACTAAATTTGCTGTGGTCTGAGTGATGTATAGTATATATGAGAACTACAACTGACAGAAAAAAAGTGGAATTACCTTCTTTTGTTCTGGACCTCCTCAATTATTTCTGTGGAGACTTAGATTTTTTGAGGCATGAACATCTCGTATCAATGGTAGCTAGAATATGACTAGTGTAGACATTACATATTGTTACCTTGAAGCTATTAGACTAGTCATATTCTAGATACCATTGATAAAAGATGTTGTTTTCAAGCCTTACAAAATATAGTCATAGCAACTCCATAAAGTGTTAAGGGCCTCAGGGTCATCAATACATCATCACGCCTGTATTCCCCGAAGGGGTAGGCAGAGGTGCACTGCAGTGCACCAACACTTTGGTGATGTATTTTGGTCACAATGTAATGGGTTTGAGCCTCTTGCCATTATACAGGGGTGGAAGTCTGTAAACAGTTGTTGTGGTTTTGCTATGACTTCATATTTTAAGGCACAAAAACAACATGTTTTATCAATAGTAGATAAAATACTACCGATGGAGACATTAGACATTGTCTCCTTGAAGCCATTGGACTAGTTATATTCTAGCTACCATTGATAAAAGATGTTGTTTTCGTGCCTTAAAATATGAAATCATAGCAAAACCACAAAAATAGTGTTTACAGACTTCACCCCCAGGTTACATTCTTGGACTATATACCCAAAGATAGCATGTATGATTAGACCCTAGAAAGAAGGCTAGAGCTATTCAACAGGGAAGATGAAAAAGGTTGAACAAACTGAAATTTACAGACAAATAAGGTTGTAACCTTAATTTGAAGGCAAAAATGAGTTGCTTAGTATTTTAAGTGAGCCTCGTACTCGGAATAATACTGAGATAATCAGCAAAAACATAAATAAACTTAAATATTGTTTTCTTATATTTACGCGAATAATAAAATCCGTAAAATAGTTTAATTTCAAAACTTAAATATCACAATAATTTTGATTTTTTTTTCAACCTTGTTACTACTTTTTCACCGCGCTATAACGTTATATGGACTATTTTAACGTTAAATAACTATTGTTAATCGTACCTTGATTCCTGTAGCCGTTAATATGCGTTCTGTAAACTTGTCGGGATGTTCTGGACTTGAAAATATGGGTTGCAAAACTTGCACCCCCAAACAAAGCCTGCAGCAGTCCCAAGGATCCATATCAGTAAATTACTTATAAGATAATAGCAATTACGTTTTAATGTAATACACTTAGGGAAATTGTTATTTTTATTTATAACAAAAATCCAAGAATAATATATAAATTAAATGTCGATTCGATTAGCATATCTTTGACGTTTGCGTTTAGTTTTGTGGTCGTGAGTTAAATAACAAAAAAAATATAACACATATATAATGGACCAAAAGTTATATCGACTCATTAAGAAAACACTGTTAGCGTCTTTAATAATATTTATATATATTATTGAGTTTGTTCATACTATTAATTACTTGACACTGGCCACTAGTCGCAGATGCAGCCATTCTTTATTTGGTTCCATTATAATTTCATTTCATTCATTTCGTAAAAAAGAGAAGAAGTATCAACTCAAATATTAAGTTTGTGCAAAACCTTTGGTACGCGAGTTGGACTCACACTTGGCCGGTTTCTTAGATCTATATTTGGAAGAAGTATAATATTTTATTGAGTCAATGATTTATGGAAGGGGTAAGTTTTTAATAACCCCTTCCTTAAATCATTGACTTACCCTTTTCCGTATATGTATATGGGTATTCCTCAAGGCTTACCCCCATATGTGTACAGACAGATCAATAAACTCATTTTAAACACGGCATGTTGCGATAAAAAAAAATTGGAGGGAAAGTAGATCCATGTAAATAATAAGTTAATAATTACAAAATATATGCGTCGACTTGAGAACCTACTCCGTTTTTTTTCGTCGGTTAATTATAAGGGTGATAATAATAAAATGATTCTCTGTTTCAGTCACTTGAACCAGCGGTCAACGTGTCGGCGCAACGACTGTCGGATCAGGTGAGGGTCATCCAACGTGGTAACATGTTGGCTGATACCGTACTCGATCGGCTACGCTCGGAGATGCAGAGTAGGCGGGTTGTTCCTGTCGCATCGTCGCAGCCGGCGGCCCAGCCTGTAGCAAGTGCCACGGTTACTTCACGGCTTGCCGCCGATAGCGACGTTGATAGAGATAACGCGCCTATTGATGTAAGTAACCAATACAATGATTTGTTGAGGAGTACTTTGGAGGATGTAGTTCGGGTGTATCGGTCCATGCCGAACCACCTTAGACCTCGTATACCTCACCTGCCCATGCATAAAGGGAATAGGGCGATAGTGGGTGCCTTGGACTCACTACTGTCAATTTACTTTGACAGTAGTGATAACCTTGCAGATACACACTCTATCCTGTATTGTGCTGCCATTACGGTATGTCGTGTAGCTCGTGTCAAGGTTTTTAACACTGACACAGCTACACGTCCAAAACCCGCCGTCCCGGCATGGCAATGCAGGATAGAGCGTCGTATTAGCGAGGCTAGGGCACTCATTGGCAAGCTCAGCTGCTTCAGGGAGGGTAATACCCGCCCTAGAGTTATGCGCTTTGTGAGGCGGGCATTCGCAGGGACTGATGTCAGTCCCCGCGAATATATTTCCCGCGTCACAGAGCGCATTGACTTCCTGAAGCAGAAAATTTATGCATGGGCAAACCGTATACGTAGGTATAAGGTTCGCGTGGATCGATATTCCCAGAACTCCATGTTTCAAAGGGATCAAAGATGGGTTTATAGATCCTGGGAGCGACCCAATGAACCGGTGAGTGAATTGCAGCGACCAGATGATAACGCCATGACAACATTCTGGCGTGATATCTGGTCGGTGCCAGTCACTCACTACGAAGGTGATTGGATCGGTGATGTCGAGCGAATGTGCGAACCAATAAAAGAAATGGAAGCCATCTCCATCGGGCCCCTAGACGTAGCCAATGCAGTCCGTTCTTTACCTAATTGGAAGGCCCCAGGCCCGGACGGACTGCATAATTTTTGGCTCAAATGGCTACGTAGCTCGCACGTTCGCTTGGCATCCCAATTCCAATCAGCCTTACAATCAGAATCAGAATCAGAATCAGAATTTTTTTTATTCATGTAAACCAATACAGGCACTTATGAATCGTCAGTAAAAAATAAATAGTATTAATAATATCTCTACCACCCATTCGGAATGCAATTCCTATGGAGAAGAATGGGCAAGAAACTCCATGGTTGCTTTTTTCCAATAAGGATTTACATGTTATTTGCATTACAATGTGTTTTTCTTAATTAACAATTATATAATATAAAGTTAATGAGGCTATACATTCTCAAAACACAAAATTAATCAGCAATACAAATTACAAGCTAAGTCAGTGTAAGATTTAAAGGTAGGAAGGAGGAGGAAAACGGGACAAATATCAAACATCCTTCAAATGAGTTCCTGTGGAGCCGGACCAGCACCTGACCAAGCGTGTTTATCCTCTAGATAATTCTCTATTGTGTAATATGCTCGCCTGCATAGTGTTTGTCTAATGCAAGTTTTAAATTTGGTTTCATTGAGGTTAATGATATTTGAGGGTATCATATTATAAAATTTGACACAGTACCCCATAAAAGATCTGTGAATTTTAGCGAGACGAAAGTGTGGTTGATCTAATTTATCTTTATTTCTAGTGTTAAAACGATGGCCATCACCTACTTTTTTAAACAGATGTAAATTTTTCCTTACGTACATGATATTCTCGTAGATATATTGGCATGGGACCGTCATTATATTGATTTCTTTAAAGAGTTCTCTGAGGGAGTCGCGACTACCTAAAGTATAAATGGCCCTAATGGCCCTCTTCTGTAAAATAAAAACCGACTCGATGTCAGTCGCCCTACCCCACAATAGTACACCGTACGACATGATACTGTGAAAGTAGCTAAAATAAACTATTCTCGCGGTGTCTACATCAGTAAGCTGTCTGATCTTTTTGACAGCGTAGGCAGCGGCGCTGAGGCGCTTTCCTATAGTTCTAATGTGTGGACCCCATTGTAACTTTGAGTCAAGCGTAATTCCTAAGAAAACAGTCTCATTAAAGAATTCAAGTTTCTCCTTATTTAGTTCTACGTCACAGTCACTACTTCTAACATTTGGCAAGGAAAACCGTAAACATTTTGTTTTCTTACTATTTAATACTAAATTATTAGTAGTGAACCAATTATGGACCTGAAGGATAGCGTCATTCACCTCGTCAAAATTATCTACATGTCTACCTACTTTAAAGATCAAAGAGGTATCATCGGCAAATAGCACTATCTTAGCTCTGTTTTGAATTATGAGGGGTAAGTCGTTTATATAGACTAAAAATAGGAACGGACCCAGAATAGATCCCTGGGGGACGCCCATTTTAACTACGGAACCTATCGATTTAACACCATTAATTTGAACACTTTGTTGCCTATCCCCTAAATATGATTCTAGAAAGTTAAGGGCTCTATTTCTCACACCGTAGTGTTGTAATTTTAATAAAAGTATTTCATAATTGACGCAGTCGAAAGCCTTTGAGAGGTCACAGAAGATACCAATGGCATCCTGTGAGTTCTCCCATGCGTCGAAGATATGTTTTATTAAGTTTACACTGGCGTCGGTAGTGCAACGGCCTTTAGTGAAACCATATTGTTGGTCGTGCAGGATGTTATTTGCATTAAAATGATCGAGTAATTGACAAAGCATTATCTTTTCAAACACTTTACTAAGTACTGGCAAAACAGAAACTGGCCTATAATTGTTTGGGTCTTTAGTACTACCGGATTTGAACAACGGGATTACTTTACTTAGTTTCATTAAGTCCGGAAAAACGCCTTGATCAACACATGTATTAAATATGAGTGCTAGGTATGGCGCTAAAGTGTTGATAATAGCTTTACATGTTTTTACTGACATTCCCCATAAGTCTTCAGTTAATTTAATTTTAATAGTGTTGAAGGCTTTAATAATAGCTCGGGGATTTGTATACTCGAATTTAAATTCTACAGGACAGGGGGCTATATTGTTCTTCAGAATGGAAATCGAAAGAGAAGGGGAACAGTTCAACGATTCTGTTGTTTTTACAGGTATGTCAGAAAAAAAATGTTCGAATTCTTGAGCTACGTCTATATCGGAATTTATAAGACCGCGCGGAGTCTCCAGAGTGTAATCCGTACTTCTTTGTTTGTTTTTACCGGTCTCACTATTGACTACTCTCCAAGTGGCTTTTATTTTATCATCGGCATTCTTTATTTTATTACGAATATGAATTGATTTGGCTGCCTTACATACTTTCCTAAATATTTTGGAAAAATTTGCTACATATTTTGTGAACGCTGCCGTATTAACCCGACTTTTAAGTTCATAAAGCTCAAATAGCTTTTCCCTACTTCTACGAATACCCACTGTTGCCCAATCACTGAAGGTAAATTTTAGCTTAATATTTTTGGCTTTCACTGGAAAGTTATTTTCAAATTCTTTATGGACAATGGAAAAGAAATCAGCGTAAAATTTATTGCAATCATGAATGTTGTACCTCGGAATAGCTAGTTTATCATTTAGCGCATTATTATATTTTTGTAAATTAGTAGTAGTTAAACTCCGGCATTTTAATTTTACAGATTGAACTGAAACCATTGCCTTAAAGGTGACCGTTTGACCAGTGTGATCGGATTGCAAATAGTTGACAACGTTTTGATTTAAATATTCACAATTGCAGAAAATGTTGTCTATGCAGGTAGCAGAAGTTGGTGTTACTCTAGTGGGTTCAGAAAAAATATTTATCAAATTAAATGACTTAAAGAGACTTAACAATCTTTCAGTGTAATTACTTGATTCTAAAATATTAATATTAAAGTCACCACAAACAACAATAGACTTGTTACTAACAAATATTTTATTTAAAACATCTTCCATTACAGATTCGAATGTATTAAAATTTTGAATATGAGGAGGTCTATACACACACACTATAATATGCTTATCCAGCTCGACACAAGAAATCTCAATAGTATGTTCAACTGAGAGCCCTACTATATCTCTTCGATCTTTGGATTTAATAATGTTTTTAACTAATACGAGGGTACCACCGTGAAGCCTGGATGTACGGTCATCTGGGTCATTACCCGAATTTATAACTACAGGCGTAACCCATCTGCTCCATAAATCCGGAAGTACCACGGACCCTAAAAATTATAGACCGATCACCTGTCTACCTACAATTTACAAAACTCTTACATCCATCCTGAGAGCGAAAATCGCCAGACATGTTGAAGATAATTCAATAATGTCTGCCTCTCAGAATGGATGTAGGAGTGGGTCCCGTGGTACTAAGGAGCTACTCCTCATCGATATGACCATTTGCCAACAGGCTCGCCGTAACCGAAAGGATCTGTCGACATGCTGGATAGATTATAAGAAGGCCTATGATTCTGTGCCGCATACGTGGCTTGTGAGAGTGCTTGAGTTGTATAAAATAGATACAACTCTACGCACTTTCTTGGAGTCATGTATGAGGCAATGGAAAACGGTCCTTCTCTGTCCAGGGTCTCGACAGATCCTTGGGAATGGCGAGCCTATAAGGATAGAGCGAGGTATCTTCCAGGGTGATAGTCTGAGTCCACTATGGTTTTGCCTGGCCCTGAACCCTCTGAGCACACTTTTAGAGGAGTCAGGGTTTGGCTTTCGGTTGCGACGAGGAGGTCAGGTAATATCTCACCTGCTTTACATGGATGACCTTAAACTGTTTGCCCCCACTGCGCTCCAACTGACGGGATTACTGAAGGTTACAGAGACCTTTAGTAATTCTATCAGGATGGAGTTTGGTGTGGATAAATGTACGGTCATGCATGCAAAGCAGGGGGGATTGGTGGAGTCTGAAGGCATCCAACTTTCAGATTCCATCCAACTGAGATCACTCGCCGCAACCGAGACCTACAAATACTTGGGTATGTCACAAGGGTTAGGCATTAGTGAGACTGACATGAAACAGTTATTGCGGGATCGCTTCTTGGGGCGCCTGAAAAAAGTACTGAAAAGTCTTTTATCAGGCGGAAACAAGGTGCGAGCCTACAACGGCTGGGTCATGCCAGTCTTGATGTACTCCTTTGGCATACTCAAGTGGACTCAGACCGAATTGGACACCCTGGATAGAACAGTCCGTACTACGCTCACTGCATACCGCATGCATCACCCACGCTCATCGGTAATGAGACTATATATCCCTCGGAAATGTGGAGGTCGTGGCTTTTTAAATGTCAAGACTTTGCATAACCGGGAGATATGTAGCCTCAGGGAATATTTTCTCCGTGCCGATGGGGAAATGCATGCGGATGTAGTGGCAGTAGATAATGGACTCACCCCTCTATCTTTGGCAAAAGAGAACTGGCGCAAACCTGTAGTGCTGACAACGGATGATCGTAGGTTGGTATGGCAGGGCAAGGAGCTACACGGAAGGTACTATCGGGCCCTTCATGGGCCCGATGTAGATCTTGCGGCCTCCGTGGCCTGGCTACGATTCGGCGACCTCTTTGGGGAAACCGAAGGTTTTGTCTGTGCAATTATGGACGAAGTTGTGATGACGAACAACTACCGGAAATATATTCTTCGGGATGGCACCATCGACATTTGTCGGGCATGTCATCGCCCTGGAGAATCCCTGAGGCATATCATCTCCGGTTGTTCGCGTC
Organism: Ptilodon capucinus; assembly: GCA_914767695.1. Taxonomy (NCBI): domain Eukaryota; kingdom Metazoa; phylum Arthropoda; class Insecta; order Lepidoptera; family Notodontidae; genus Ptilodon; species Ptilodon capucinus. The sequence continues at coordinate 5,377,398 of OU611837.1, forward strand.
TCGCAAATGGTCAATATTTACACAGACACAACCAAGTAGCCAGGATTATCCACCAGCAACTTGCCCTGAAATATCGCCTTGTGACATCCGAGGTACCGTACTACAGGTATGAACCACAACCAGTTCTCGAAGAAGGTCATATCTCATTGTATTGGGACCGATCTATCATCACAGACAGGACTATTGTAGCCAATAAGCCTGATATTGTGCTGATAGATCGCCAAGAGCGCCGTGCAATGATTGTCGATATCACTGTCCCCCATGACGAGAATCTCGTGAAGGCCGAAAAAGATAAAGAAAGCAAGTATCTTGATCTGGCTCACGAGGTTGTCGACATGTGGGACATTGATGCGGCAATCATTGTACCGATAGTCGTTTCCGCCCATGGCTTATTAGCCAAGAGCCTCGACAAACACCTAAAGAGGCTCGCGTTAGGCGGCTGGATCAAGGGACAGATTCAGAAGGCGGTACTTCTGGAGACGGCGCGCATTGTGAGGAAGTTCCTCTCTCTGGAGCCCTAACCACTGGTAACTAGGACCCTGTTCCAGATGCCGGTGGGGAACTGTTTTTTATATTTTTAAATGTATTTTTTATATATATATTTAAAAATGTAATTTATAAGAAAGATAAGAAATAAAGGAGATAATAAATGGATTTTAGTTACTACTACAGCCCTTTTAACGTCCCACTGCTGGGCACGGGCCTTCCCTCATTGTGAGGAGGATTTCAGGCCATAGTCCACCACGCTGGCCTAGTGCGGGTTGGCAGACTTCACACATCTATCGAGAACTAGACAAGTTCCCTCAGACGTGCAGGTTTCCTCACGATGTTTTCCTTCACCATTTCATAGCAAGTGATAATCCCGGATGAAAATGAGATTCGCACATAAATCCCAGAGGATTTTTGTTAAATACATGTTTTTTAAATTTCATATATTGTATTATTCACATATTTGTAGATTCCATAAAAGTATATAAAATTGTAAAAGGGAGTCTTATTTGGGAGAAATATAAATTAAAGAAATTAACAAATTGTTGTACTAAGCATGCGTACAGACTTAATGAAAGGTACTATTTTACTAGGAAACGAAGATTTCCTTAATTTATACGCTACTAATATCACAATTTTAATACAAGTTACCTAAAATTTATAGAAATAACATTTAAATTGGTACGAAACACTTTTTTAAATAAATATTTACATAATACATTCTTTGAAAATGAATAAAAACATATATAAATATAGAGGTTAGATAATACCTCATTAATTTCATAACTATGTACATCATTTATGTGGTCAATGATACGTAAACACCATATCTGTCATAACTATATATACAATATACATCATCACGCCTGTATTCCCCTAAGGGGTAGGCACAGGTGCACACTTCGCCGATGTACTTTCAATTTATCAACCATATGCTTTATTTAATTGCATCACCCATAAGCTAATTACAAATTTAATTTTGCCGTTTCACTTTTAAACTACTTTCAAGTAACTTCTGTTCAATCATCAGGTAATTTTGCTCACCGTTACCCTTCCACTTTGGCAAGACTGTGCATTAGCCGGGCAACTTTTGCACAGCTATCGGACAAATTTTGCACAAATGTTCAGGCAACTTTTAGACAGCTGTCAGGCAATTATTTAACATCTTTCCGTTCCACTATGGAGCAGTGGCTCCAGATACACTGTAATTACAGTAGATCTACTGTACTTTCACTCCATCTACTGTACACTGTATTTATCTTAATACAGTGTTAAGAAGCACTGTAATTTTTGTTTGTTGGAAAAACAACCCAACGCGTATAAACATTATGCGCATTTTGGGAACTTTTCCACAACTGCACAATTTCAGCGTCACTGTCCGACAATCGTTCAAGCGATTTTCACCCTAAGTATATGCTGGTGTTCCGGCTGTAGGCCGTGTATCCTCTGCAGGTGTCGCGCCACGTTGCGCCGCCTTGCGAAGCTGTTGTCGCACACGCGGCACTTGAACGTGTACTGCGGCGCGCGGTGACGGTTCTTATGAATCCGCATTAGGGTGACAGATTTAAAACGGGCCGGGCATTGGTCACACTGAAAATCATATCAAGTAATTAATCTATTAAGCAGGTTTCAGACTACGCTATAATATAATATAATAGCATATAGTATATAGCTCATAGCACAACAATATCGCGCACCATACACTGTTATGGACACGTTCACACTGTACAGTACTATACAGGGTGTCCCACGGATATGCGACATGGAAGGAAAGTACCTTGAATATTGTAGATGGAACATTTTACTGAAAGAAGACATTATTTGAATTTAAACTGCATTCATAGATATTTAAATAATTACATGGTTGAACCGGGAATCGAACCCGTTACACGAGAAAAATAATCACTCTGTAGCTTTATCATGCCGATCGCAAAGCTTCATTATAAGGATTATTTTTTGGTACATAACATGGTGTCAGAAATAAATTGAAGACCATATAAAAAACAGACCAAATAAAAAAAAGACGTTCAAATAATATTGGACATAAATCAACAACTCCTAACCTATTTGTGAGTTGTCGGACTACAGGTAGACCATATTACCTGTACGGTCTTGTCGGGCAGATGTATAGCGACGTGTTGCAGGTAGCTGCTCCTGCGGTGGAAGTCTGCGCCACACTCTGTGCATGCGTACGGCTTCTCACCCGTGTGAAGCCGCTCGTGGATCTGTACACAGTTACCAGCTCGAGTTTATGTACTCCTGGTACTAATAGCTAGTAGGCTTGTGGATCAACCCTCCCCTCAATGCAAGAAGGAAGTCCATAGTCCACCACCCTGGCGCAGTGCGGGTTACCAGCTCGAGTTCATGTAGTCCTGGTTCTAATAACTAGTAGCCTTGTGGATCAGCCCTCCCCACAATACAAGGGGGAAGTCCATAGTCCACCACGCCGGCACAGTGTAGCTTACCAGCTCGAGTTCATGTACTCCTGATACTAATAAATAGTCAGTATCTATGACTTTAGTTTTATACCTTTACTTGTTCAGCATTGGACCCTCGGTAGTCACAGAAGGAACACTTGTCTGTCTTCTCATACCCATGCTTGGCTCTGCAGTGCATCAGTAGTAATCTTCTTGTTATAAACTTTTTACCACAATGCTGTCGACAAGGAAAAGATAAAATGCTATAATTCTTAGCCTATATGTATTTGAGTGCAACTTTTTGTCTATCCATATAATTTTATTCTACACTCAGGATTTGGGTAAGTACTTGGGATTGTGGTTAATAATTTGAGTTGGGGTATGGGGGTCAGTAGTTGGGTTTTAAGTAATAACATGGGGTTGAGGTAAAGAATTAAAATGTATGGGGTTTGAACATCTACTGGGTTTTGGTAACCCCTTCAGTATTTGGTAAGTACTAGGGTTTGTAAATAGTACTTGAGCTTAGGGTTGCGTGCATGTATTTAGGGGTCAGATAAGACTATGGTAATTGGGTAAGTCCTTAGGTATTGGGTAAGTTCTTTGGATTTGGTTAAGCAATAACAATAACATTACCTCACAAACAACATCAAATCCTGTATGTATTTTATAATGATTCCTCAATGATAACTTAGAGGTGAGTATTTTGTGGCAATACTCACACTCTATCTCCTCTTTCACCCTCTCTTTCTTCTCCTCACTCGCCTTTTTACTCCTCAGTTTTCTCCTGGCGGGCTGCTCAGTCTTTTTTCTCCTTTTAAACACAATGATAGGCTCTTCATCAGTATCCAACACGTCATTGCTGTCAATCAAATCATTTAACTCAGTATCATTATGTGTATCTAAATCGTTAATATCATCCGATATATCTATTGATACTTGTCTATCGTTTTCCAACTTAAAATTTGCTTCTATTTTTATTTCATACATCTGTGTATCTGATATTCTACTTTGCAATGTTATTTGATTTTCTTCACATTTTTTTCGGAATTTGTACGAATCGTTTATGAAGTTGATGCATGTTGTACACATGTTCTGGGGTAGAGAGTCGTTCATTTCGACCTGTGAACAAATATTACTTATTTGTAAGGTAAATTACAAGGGGATAATTTGGTGGCCACAACAAGCCCAAGATATGGACTTGTGGAGACGGGAAGAAGATGGCGTTGCCCAGCAGTGGGACACCTAATAGGCTACAATAAAATAAAAAGTAGCGTTAGTTAGCATGCATATAGATATTGTTTTCTTATATTTACGCGAATACTATACATTGAAATTAAACTATTTAACGGATTTTATCGCGTTTATTTACTATTTTATTTTCCCGACGTTTCGGCTGCTTTATGACATCAGGACGTCTAACACCTCATTCCCCCCGTGACCATGGTTGCTGTAAAGCAGCGAAACGTCGGGAAAATAAAATAGTAAATAAACGCGATAAAATCCGTAAAATAGTTTAATTTCAATGCATATAGATGCTTGAAATACAATCCTTACTGAGCGACAAAATATAGTAAAATTAGTTATATATAACAATAACCAGATTTTTATTTGATTTGCTTACCTAGGAGACATGGAACAGTTACTGATTCTAATTAAAATATTATAATTTATAAGCTGTATTGTAAATATTTGATATCTGTTTCTGTATCATACTTCTAGAATAAAGGCTTTATTATTATATACTTAGGGTTCATACAATAAGTACGTGCTGTCTGGCAAAAAAAAAATGATAGCAAATAATAATGATCATAACCTAGAGAGTGGGAGATACCCAAGAAGCTCTACCCTACCACGTTAGCCAAAATGATCCAGACAAAATTTTACACAGATTTTATGATTGTTATGAGAAAAAAAAATATATTTTGATGAAATTAAGATGCTCTTTAATAAGTTAACAGGGAATCAAATAGCGTTTCTGCACTAGAAATCAAACTCAGATGTCTTTATATCGAAAAATCGCAAGTGTTTTTACTTTTTATTTGTGCAACTTTTTAACTACAGTATTTTGTTTATTTGACAATTTAACAGTAGAGTAACAATTGTTCATCTTACCTTGAGTCCTGTAGTTTTCAATATACGATCTGTGTATTTGTCGTGATGCTCTGGAGTGGAAAATATGGGGTGCAAAGATTGCATCCCCAAACACAGCCTACAACAGTCCCACGGATGCATGTCGATGTATTACTTATAAGATAATATTAATTATCTAAACATGTGGTATCTTTATAATAATAATAAGGCTTTTTTATTCATATTTGTAGATAAATTAGCAATAATAAAATAATCTATTTACCTACGATCTCTCAGTGAGACGCTTTTTGACGTTTGCGTTTAGTTTTACCTTTCTTTACCTATATGTAGATCACAAAAGTAGATTGTATTATTTATTTCATAATAGGGATAACATTTTATATTACAATATATACATCATCACGCCTGTATTCCCCGAAGGGGTAGGCAGAGGTGCACTGTAGTGCGCCCACACTTCGCCGATGTATTTTGGTCCCAATGTAATAGGGGGCGAGCCTATTGCCATTATACCGGGTACATTCCCCCTCAATACCAGGGAGATTTGGGCCATAGTCCACCACGCTGGCCCAGTGCGGGTTGGTGAACTTCACACGCCTTTCTATAGACGTGCAGGTTTCCTCACGATGTTTTCCTTCACCGTTCAGCAAGTGGTAATCATTGTTGAAAATGACATTCGCACATGAAAATTATCTCAGAGGTGCGGGCCTGGGATTTGAACTTGCACCCTTTACGTCCAAAAAGTTACGTTACGTTCGTAAAGTGCTAATATCCTATAATACTAAGTTATGTTGAGTTTTATAATAGCTCCTGTAGGAAACGATAACTTATTATAATAATACGATATTCTCCGTGTCTAATACACGGATTTGATAGGTTTCTTAAGTAATAACATCATAACTTCATAATTAAAAGCATTTTTATTAATTGGCAATAAAGTCAAAGTAATGTCAAAGTTATCAAAATGGTTGCCGCTGCTGCTTGTTGACAGACGGAGCCGCTATATTTATTTTATTTGTTTACTGTGAAAGTTTGAAAATTACTTTAATCAGAATAATCTACACTTGAATCTCTACTTTAAAATACACAAAATAGTTGCATATCTCATTACTATCATCAATCGTGTAAGATTATAGGGTAATCTGGTGAAAAATGTTAGCATTACTGCTGCTAAATAGAATGAACGGAAGAAGACGGATTTCTCGAAATGAAACGCCTATAAAAATTAATAAAAATCTAAGAAATACCCCTGGAGCGGTCTACTGTCGGACATGTCTAACTACCGAGGATTTGGTGTCTATATTTTACAATAAAGATGATGCGGAGAAGCGGACTCGTGACTTGAAACTAGTAACTGGTTTGGAGGTAAGGACCTTTACGCCTGCATTACTTATAGGGATAGGTAGATCTACTACCAACATCCTAGATCTACCACGACCATTGTTACACTAACATTTTACAAAATTGTTTACCTTATTAAGCCTATCCTAATTGGAACCACTATGCATTGGCGAAAAGTGAGTGTACTACAGTGCACTTCTGTTTACCCCTTTATAGACATTAGACATGTACATCTGTGTTCCAAGGTCATTCTCTATATTCTCTTATTTTAGTAGCAAATTTATAAAACAATCCATATGTCTTTCAGATTAAAATGAACGACTGTCTGTCCCAGAGAATGTGTACACGATGTTTAGAAAGAATGAAGCATGCGCTACAGTTCAGAAGAACAAGTCGGAGAGCCGAAAAAGCACTCCTCGGTATGGGGTCTGGGAAACCGCAGAAGAAGTACACCAAACAGCAGTCGGTAAAAACAAAAAGGCCACAAAAGGTTCGGGTGAAAAAGCAGGATGTGAAGAAAGTTGATAAGGTGGAGATGAATGAATTCAGCTACGAGATATACGGTGAGGAGTTTCAGAACGATGGTTACGAGGTTGAAGTGAAGATTGAAGAGAATCAACAATTAGGTAAAATGGAGGTAAAATCTGTTGGAATATGAATTTAATAGGGAATGCAGTAGTATACGTATTTATTTTATTAGATCATATGCAAGCAACTAGCGAGGAGTGTCGTGACAGAGTGAACCATAAAAGAGTGTCACATATCGAGGGTTGAACAGCTATTTAACTTAGGCCACATTTTTTGACAATATTGTCTTATATAGATGTCGGCCCTTGAAAAGCAATCCTTACTAAGTGGCCAAAATCATAAAATTAGTTAAGGGCATTGAATTGTTTGGATAGGGAAGACTTAAATGAAACCATGTCTTATTCGTACCGCTTGTATTCGAGACTGAAGTTAATGCACACACAAAAGACATACGTCAAATACCAATGACGGAACGTACATAACTTCTTATAAATACCCTACATTACAGGCATGATCCATTTGCGAGTAAAACCGTCGGCTCGCTAACGAACTCGCGAACCAAATGTCTGGTCCACTAATGGAGCACTTAAAAACCGGCGGACTTGCTCGCCGGCTCTTTGTGCATACTTGAAATTCGTTCGAAATTAGAAAACTCCGTCTGGGAGCACCCCATTACTTCGCCATCAATGAGAGTAGACTGTTTGGTATGCAAATGGATCGCCAACGCGAGTCGACGAGCCAAGGAGCCAAGGTTTAGACCGTTGGCTCGTTGGCTCGCAAATAGATCACCCCCCTTTGTATATACCATTCGAATGGTTATTTTTTTGCCTCGTTTGGTATATATATCTAATTTTACGACTTTTGGCGCTTAATAAGGATTGCCTTTCAAGTGTCGATATTTGGTATCAGCGTGTATGATCATAAGTAAAGTTAAAAAAATGTTGCTAAAGTCAAAAAGCCTTTCACCCCTGGATATGATTCTCTCCTCTAAATATTTATAGCCAGTACAAAGTAGTTTGATTGACTTTTCTAACAAAATCTTTATTTAAAAATCAAATTTAGGGTTCCTTACCTCAATGGAAAAAAACCGGCCAAAAGTCGGACTCGCGCACGAAGGGTTCCGTACCTTTATCTACAAAAACGGCAAAAAAATCACGTTTTTGTATGGGAGCCCCCTTAAATAATTATTTTATTCTGTTTTTTTTCGTATTTGTTGTTATAGCGGCAACAGAAATACATCATCTGTGAAATTTTCAACTGTCTAACTATCACGGTTCATGAGATACAGCCTGGTGACAGACGGACGGATGGATGGATAGACGGACGGACGGACGGACGGATGGATGGACGGACGGACGGACAGCGAAGTCTCAGTAATAGGGTTCCCGTTTCACCCTTTGGTTACGGAACCCTAAAAAACAATCCTATAAGATCACTTTGTTGTCCGTCTGCCTGTCAAGAACTTATCTCGGGAATGCATGGAAGTATCAAGTTGAAATTAATATCTAATACTTAGGTTTGCAATCCCTTGGGACTGCAAAAAAAAATCAAACTTCTAAATTAACGCAATCAAAAGATACAACTATAATGATGTTTGTTATTTTTTTAGGGTTCCGTACCCAAAAGGTAAAATGGGAACCCTATTACTGAGACTTCGCTGTCCGTCCGTCCGTCCGTCTGTCACCAGGCTGTATCTCATGAACCCTGATAGTTAGACAGTTGGAATTTTCACAGATGATGTATTTCTGTTGCCGCTATAACAACAAATACTAAAAAATAGAATAAAATTTATATTTAAGGGGGCTTCCATACAACAAACGTGTTTTTTCGCTCTTTTTATAGATAATGGTACGGAACCCTTCGTGCGCGAGTCCGACGCGCACTTGGCCGGGTTTTTTTAATGTTACAAATTTAGATTCTGTATGGCGAGCCCAGTGCATAGATGAATAGTACCAAATCTAACTACAATAATTAATTAGTCTACATTTTGTATTTTTATTTCATGTATTGTCTTAAGCAGTGGTAGCCGAGTGGTCGAACGCACGACTTGCAAATCAAAGTGTCCAGGTTCAAACCCTGGCTCGGTCCTCTCGGATTTACGTGCGAATCTCATTTACATCCGAGATTACCACTTGCTATGAAACGGTGAAGGAAAACATCGTGAGGAAACCTGCACGTCTGAGGGAACTTGACTAGTTCTCGATAGATGTGTGTAGTCTGCCAACCCGCAATGGGCCAGCGTGGTGGACTATGGCCTAAATCCCCCTCGCATTGAGGGGAGGCCCGTGCCCAGCAGTGTCACGTTAAAAAGGGCTGTAGTTGGTTAGTTAGTATTGTCTTGTTTGTAGGATACTTCGGCTCAGAAGAAGAAGAGGAAAGTGATACCAAACGCCATGTCATATAAATGCACGACTTGCAACAAAGAGTTTAGAATGAAAGCTACGTACAAAGCGCACATGAGATTCCACACTAATTACTGCGTTTGTGAAGTGAGTACTGAAAATCTTGATCTGTATTAACTACATCACCATGACTGTATCCCTGAAGGATATACTTCGCGGATATATTTTGGTCTCAATGTAACAGGGGGCAAGCCTATTCCCATTGTACCAGGCACATTCTTCTATACTAATATTATAAAGAGGAATTATTTGTATTTTTGTATGTAACGAATAAACTTAAAAACTACTGGACCAATTTCAAAAATTCTTTCGCCGTTACAAAGCTACATTATCACTGAAGGCTATATTATAAACCCATGCGAAGCCGCTATCTTCAATAAGGGGAAGATTTGGGGATACTCATACAGGGTGTCTCAGAAGTCCGAAATAATACTTTGACCTCTGCATCAGTATCGGGTATACAACTGAATAGTATAAAAATTTGATCGAAATTCGACCATGTTTTTCCAACTTATTTTTCGTCGTCAATTTCTATAACTCGTAATATCTCGAGTCCTATGTAATTTTCGTGTTATGTTTTGTGAATATTGCTAGTCATCCCTCACAAGTGTAGTTTACACTGCTGAATATGGTTATGGATGTACCCAAAGGCCAGAACACGATACCTGTGACTAATATTCAAAGGTCCATAACTTAGAAACTATGATAGATATGTAAAAACCGTCTTTACTAAGCATCCACATATGAATTACCGTATATGTGCCCAAAATATTATTTCGTACTTCTGATACACCCTGTATAAAGCAGTGGTAGCCTAGTTATTAGCATGCCCACCTCTGAATTTATGTGCAAATCTCATTTTCATCCGAGATTATCACTTGCTATGAAACGGTAAATGAAAACATTATCAGGAAACCTGCATGTCTGAGGGAACTTGAGTAGTTCTCGATAGATGTGTGAAGTCTGCCAGCACTGGGCCAGCGTGGCTGACTATGGCCCGAATACCCCTCGAATGCAAGGGAGGCCCATGCCCAGCAGTGGGACGTTAAAAGGGCTGTAGTATTTAAATGTATGTTGTTGATAGGCTTGCGGTAAGCGGTGTAGGAATAACAACCAGCTCCAGGAACACAAGAGGGCGCGCCACGGCCTCTTCAAGATCCACAAGTGTGCCTTCTGCGAGTACAGCTCGGCTACCAAGGAGGCTCTCACGGTAACATGTCTAAACTTTTTTTAAATAGCCTATTTGATGTCCCACTGCTGGACAAAGGCTTCCCCCTCTCTCAACAGTAATGATTATTATTAAACCCATTCATTTCCAACAACCTTAAATAATAATTTTACTTAGAATATAGATAGTTTTATACAAATTAATAATAACATAATAAAATACATCATCACGCCTTTATTCCCCGAAGGGGTAGGCAGAGGTGCACTGCAGTGCGCCCACACTTCGCCGATGTATTTTGGTCCCAATGTAATAGGGGGCGAGCCTATTGCCATTATACCGGGCACACAGGTTTCCTCACGATGTTTTCCGTCACCGTTTCTTAGCAAGTGATAATCTCAGATGAAAATGAGATTCGCACATGGAACCCAGAGGTGCGAGCCGGGGATAGAACCTGCGCACTTTGATTGCAAAGCGTGCGTTCGACCACTCGGCTACCACTGCTTTACAAATTAAATGCAGCTTATTTAAATACTAAATTGTGTTGTTTGATGCTGGAACTCCCGACTGGGTATAGGCCTCCTCCAGTTTACTCCAACTCTCTCTGTCCCTTGCTTTTAATTTCCATTATTTTCCTGCTGTGGCGATTATTTCGTTAATCAATCTGTTCTTTGGACGTCCTCTGCTCCTTTTACCAATTGGTCCTTTCTATATCGTAGTTTCTAATGTCCATCTTTTGTCTCTGTATCTTGCTAGGTGCCCTGCCCTGCCCGCCACTTTAGTAATACTCGCTTTTAATACTAAACGACGCCTTAACAACGCGATGCCTGAATATACCGAGGGCTAAAGTTTATTTTAAGCGACACTTTTGGGCTGTATTTACTTATATGTTTAATATTTGGAATCAGCATGGGCGGCGTTGATCACTTACCATCAGGTGAAACGTCTGCTCGTTTGTCTCCCTATCTCATAAAAAAAAAAAAAAAAAAAAAAAAAAAAAAGTAATTTTTCGCCGTCGAATGAGTATTATCTCGTGTAAAGTTGAAAAAAAATTCGCTTAAGCGTTTCACCCCTCGATGTATCGACGGGTGGAACGCTTAAGCAACACTTTAAACTTTACAGGAGAGCATACTCATTCGACGCAGAAGAAAAATGCTGATTTCAAATATGTCGGTCGGTTAAGTCGCTTGTACCTTCTGCTGTGATTAATCTTTACATTTCTTTATCATTTACATCTATCATAACAGGCTAACCTAATTCAATAGTGTAGTAGGGGGAGGCTTTTGCCCAGCAGTGGGACAATATAGGTTAAAAAAAAAAAAGTTATATAAAATTGAAAATTTTAAACATACAGAACGCTTAATAAGGGTTTAAAATTTACAATTTAAGTTACAAATTAAGTTAAGTTAGTTAACTAGCAGTGGTAGCCGAGTGGTCGAACGCACGCCTTGCAAATCAAAGTGTGCAGGTTCAAACCCCGGCTCGCACCTCTGGGTTTCATGTGCGAATCTCATTTACATCCGAGATTACCACCTGCTATGAAACGGTGAAGGAAAACATCGTGAGGAAACCTGCACGTCTGAGGGAACTTGACTAGTTCTCGATAGATGTGTGAAGTCTGCCAACCCGCACTGGGCCAGCGTGGTGGACTATGGCCTGAATCCCCCTCGCATTGAGGGGAGGCCCATGCCCAGCAGTGGGACGTTAAAAAAAGGGCTGTAGTTATTATATAGTTAACTTATCCCATCACTTATACATCAAAGGGAGTTCAAAAGTAACTGCTAAGTTTAGAGCTGTTCGCGCTGAATTTGATGGAAAACTGTGTTCTTAGCATGACCGCGTAGATATAAGTTTTTTTCTCCTTCAACTGTCAGATTTGTAGAGCAAATCACGTCACTTCGAGCTTTTTGTACTGGAAATGACTCGGTGTTACGTCAGTTTCTCGACAAATCTGACAGTTGAAAGAGATAAAACTTATGGTCTACGCTGTCATGCTAAGCCTACTGACTATTGATGGATAATTCCATAACATCACATCAACAGATACACGAGCGACGGCACACGGGTGAACGACCTTATGTGTGCGATCACTGTGGAGCCACCTTCCATCGGCGCTCCAATCTGGTCCAGCACATAGCCATACACTTGCCCGACAAGAACTTCCAGGTATGTTGGGACATAGTGGGCTAAACACTGCCGCCCATCCGTGTACTAAATAGGTATTACTTATAACCGCTTAAAAGGCTCGCTTTATAAATTACCCCTTCAAAGTCGGTAAAGTGACCTTTTCCAGAGTTCAGTTTCAAAAATTTATAGTGATCAAATTAACAACGCAATTGCGATGCCCCTGGTGTTGCAGGTGTCCATGGGCGGCGTTGATCACTTACCACCAGCTGAAACGTCTGCTCGTTTGCCTCCCCAACTCATAAAAAAAAAATACTTATATTTATTATACTATCAAAAGTGACCCCCTTGTAGTGTTCAAATTAAATTGTACCTAAAATTGTATCAATTAAAAGTGACCCCCTATATGGTATAAAAGTCACAATATGACATCTAAAATAATTTGGTCAACGTTTTACGCGCCACACGTAATTTTGTCAGATTTTGTGCTTAGTCAAAGCTGTCAAAAACTGAAATATAACTGCAACTGGTGGTGAGGGCGCTAAAGTATCAAACATGTATCAAAAGTGACCCCTTCAAAGTCAAAGTGACCCCTTCAAAGTCAAAAATGACCCCTTCAACGTCCAAAATGACCCCCGAATCGTTTCGACAGTGCGACATGTGTCACAAGCGCCTCAAGTCGCGCAAGTTCCTGCAGATACACAAGCACAACGCGCACACGGGCAAGCGTTACGGGTATCTGTGCGGGATATGCGAGCACCGCTTTGAGAAACCGAACAAAGTGCGCTTGCACACGCGGCGTGTTCACGGCGTGCCCGACGACCAGCAGGGGTCGATTGTTAGGATTGAACTATAATATGGGGGTATTAAAGTTATACAGCCTTGCCATAGTCAAATAATATATTTTGTATAGGTCTACGGGGGCACGTACAAATTTTCAAGTTTACGTATGTATGTAATCTTGCAACTGAATTTTAAATCCGTTATCTTTAACCGATTGAGCTGAAATTTGTTATACACGCTTAGTTTGGATGACAATGCATGCTTAGCTATGTGACGTCATTCTAATTCCAATATGGCGGATCATCCAAGATGGCGGAATAGTTATTTTTTCTGCACTATCACGCACAGTATGGGTATCAAATGAAAGGGCTTTCTGTGTAGAATACGAAAACTAACTGAAAGCTTGTGTTTTTTACCATTAATTTATTTAAATTAAAAGCTACTACCTGATCAAAACGCGACCTCAGCTGAGAAGATCCGGCAAGAAACTCAGTGGGCTAATATTTTTTTAAATCGCCAAAACTTGCTTCAAATACACAGGCAGATAGCTGCAGTGTGCTGCTTTAAAAGCTGATTTTTATAAAATAAGTAAGGCCATATTTAGTATTTCGAATCGCTGACACCTGTAAGGGGTGATTAGGGTTTAAATTTTATTTAATCCAACACTAATCATGTTGATGGTCGTAATTGGTGAAATAAAATATAGAACCGTGCTTCTGTTTCGGTATTTTATAGTCGGTACGAGCAGACAGAATAAAAATATATATATATGTATCACCATCACACCTGCATTGCTTGAGGGGATAGCCTATTGTCATTATGCTTGTCACAATCCCACTCAATACGAGGAAAATTTGGGCCATAGTCCACCACCCTCGGCTGGTAAATTTCACACGCCTTTCTATAGACGTGCAAGTTTACTCACTTTGTTTCCCTTCACCGTGCAGCAAGTTGTAATCATTATTAAAAAATAATTTGTAACCATAGATAAATCAATTGATGTTATCGTGACTGTTGATTTTACTTAAATCAGTAGTTTATTACTGGGATTGCAACCAGTTCATAATATAACACATAATAATCATATAGTTTACGTACTTTGGTGTACTGCAATGTACTTTTGGCAGGGTTGGTGAACTATAATCAAAATGTTATATACTTTTTTTCAATTTTATATAAAAAAAATCAATTTCATCATTCATTCCTTAAAGGCCGGCAACGCACTTGCGATGCCCCTGGTGTTGCAAGTGTCCATGGGCGGCGTTGATCACTTACCATCAGGTGATACGTCTGCTCGTTACCTCCCTATCTCATAAAAAAAAAAAAAAACTAAATAAATATCGCAAAACAACACATACTCGTCGTATGATCGTAAGCTTAGCTATCTCCATTTCTGAACGTCCTTATGGTATCATATTCTTTTTTAATTAAGTAGATTTATAAACTTAATTTTATAAATAGGTTGAGCTCTGAACGGGATTTATATCGCCGGCTATGAGGTGAATTAACTCAAGCGCCATGTTGAGCGCTATTGAATAAATATATCGTTGGAATCAGCGAAATTTTCTCCGTCTTTTGAGCTGGGTTTTAATCAAAGTTACCAAAATGGCGCTTGAGTCAATTCGCCTTTTAATCGTAGATGTGTTCCATTGTTGTTATTATGAGCATATTGTGGCCAATCTTTAACTACGAGGAGTTTAGTCAGTTAACTCACCACGTACCATGACAACAGTTTTTTTTTTTAATGAGCGAGAGTCGAGTAATTAAAAACAATAGTCTTATAAACCCTACATTTTGTAACCCTAAGGGGTATTTTATTGTGTGACCCCAAAACGATTAGTCCATGTAGACACCGGACACTACAGTTAAATTGCCATTATAAAATTAAGTTTTATTTATAGAATATTGTAACAATATAGTCAATAGTTTTTAAGAATATCAAAATAAATAAATGTGATCTCAAAAAGTATTTATTAGAAATTAAATAAATTTATTTTAAAAAAATTGGCATAATCATATTACGGCATTACAAAATTACTTTGAATTTTGAAACGATAGCATTTGTACCTAGGCAAGTTATTTAGCGAGAGGGGGTTATAATGACTTTGGTCTTTAGTGGGGTCAAAAACAATCGACCCCTCGCTGTACCCCATACACAGGACAAGGTAAGGGCAACAATTGTTTGACTTTGTTAATGTTTATGTGCACTAGTGGTTGACATAAAATGTTGATATAATATCATTTTATGTTTATATTGTTGTAAGGAATACATTTAAAAAATATTTTTAAATGATCTATGGTTCTAGAATATAGATTTAGTCAACTACTAGTCACAGTTATGCAAATTTTCAATAATTAAGAAACTAATCTTTATGTCAAACACTGGTGCCGTTACCTTAGTTTTTTATGATTGTTCTTTATTGACTGTCTTATACTAATATAAAAAAAAAAACATCTGGCCCTGCGAAAGTCTAGATGTTTTTTTTTTCGTTTTTTTTTGTAAAAGTCGTAAAATAAGTTATATACCATTCGAACAGACAGATTTTTCTGCGTCGTTTAGTACATGTAACTCATTTTACGATTTTTTGTCGCTTAGGATTGCCTTTCAAGCGTCGATATAATTTCGATCACGCGAGAATTGCCCCCCAATATTCAGGGGGGCTCTGATATTTTTCGGCACCAATCTGATTGTTATTTCTCCACCCCAAATCAGTGTACCCTGTGTAACAAATCGGAGAAGTCCAAGAAGCGGCTTCAAGTCCACGTGTACAAGGTCCACAGGGAGCATAGATACAGGTACTTATGTCCCGCGTGCCCGGGCACGTTCGCGCGCGTCGGCTACGCGCGCCAGCACCTCGCCAGGACACACGGCGTGCCCAGAGACCACCAGGGTCCCATACAGAGATACCAGGTATAACCCGTAGCATCCAACCCCCAAAACTTTTCGTAGGTATCGCCTGACAGCACAGTCATCGTATGATCCCACATGTATAGATTGAGGTGCAGTCTTGTGGATCCATATTATTATATTGGTAGATTCCGATGAAACATATAAAAAGCAACTAGAATCTATTGTTAGTAAATAATAAAAATAATATGTGGTTTTATGTCTGAGATATGTACCTACATATAGTTAACAAATGCTTTGTCATATTATTTAATGTTGATTTGGCGAGAATTGGGTCCCTGATAATAATGATGAGTAGATTTTCAGTAGATTCGTTGGCTATTGTTCCAGGTACCTATGTCCGCAGTGCCCGAAGACATACAAATGCCCGGACCATGTCCGGAGACACCTGGTGAACCATCACGACCTTCCGCGCTCGCAGCAGGGCCCGGTAGAGAAGTATGTGGTCAATAACTGACGCTGGCAGACAGAAATTCCACTATACAATAGGTAGCTGTGAGATTGAGTCTTTTCAAAATTGGGCTCACTGATGGCCAGCTAAGGGTATCGAAGCCGGAAGCTCTCAGTCATGAGGGCAGCTCGTTTAACTATGCTTTAGAACAGGGGTTCCCAAAGTATTTTGGGTAAAAGACCCCGTTTCCAAAATTAACTAAAACTTCAGACCCCCATAGCCAAATAACTTTAAAAAACTTTGTTTGTTTTTACTATTGATACAAAATACTATCCAATTTAAAAACTTTGCAGTTGGTTGAGTTATTTTGTAAAAGTAGAACAATGATACTTCCTACTAAAATATTAGTCATTCTTATAACAAGTTGGTACACATAACGGGTTGATTTTTAGATCTCGTTGACCTCCAAAATCAGTTTTCGTTTATGTTGACCCCCCTTTAATTTTTTTCGTGGGAAAATCCCTAATGGATCCCCTTCCAGCCTCGGGGGAGGAGGAAGGGGTATGTGGGAGTCCCCAGCACAGTGCCGGTATACCCACTAAAAACCCACGGTGTACCACCCGCCGCTATGGAGGGATGCCACGGGATCGTTATGTTGACCCCCTGGGAAACCGATATTGACCACTTTGGGAATCCCTGCTTTAGAATAAAACACTATTTTTAAGTAGATATCGAGGGGTGAAAGACTATTTATATTAACTTATACAGGGTGTATCAGAAGTCCGAAATAATACTTTGGGTACATATACGGTAGCTCATATGTGGATGCTTAGTGAAGACAGTTTATACCTAACTATCATAGTTTCTGAGTTATAGACCTTTGAATATTTGTCACAGGTATCGTGTTCTGGCCTTTGGGTACATCCATAACCCTATTCAGCAGTGTAAACTACACTTATGAGGGGCGACTACCAATACTCACAAAACAGAACTTGAAAATTTAACATACACAATTTAATTAATTTCGAGTTTTAGAAATTGACAACGAAAAAAAAAACGTGGTAGAATGTCGATGAAATTTTTATACCATTCGGTGGTACACCCGATACTGATGCAAACGTCAAAGTATTATTTCGGACTTCTGAAACACCCTGTATACATATTTGGAATCGGCAATTTTTTTTGCGTCGCATGAGTCGGTATGCTCTCCTGTAAAGTTATAATAATGTCGCTTAAGTCAAACAGCCCCTTGATATATAAAATTAATGAATAAAGAATTTATAGACATAACAGCGGCCTCAGTACGCCTGCCAAGATGTTTTCTCACAAGTCCCAAAAACATCTTGTCAACTTGCGTTCCCGTATCTTATTTGCTAACATGGCTTCCAAGATGTTTAAAATTAGACAGCCTGCTAAAATTTTCTCACAGTTTACGATCTTTCGTTCATTCGTTCATTGAAATGACAAATAGAGCGAGACGGAGCTTTACAAAGAAAAAAGATGCTGCATACACATCATAGAATATATTAGATTATTTATGCACAGATTAAAAATATCTTTGGGCATAGATTCTTTTTTATTATGCCGGAAGCTTTACGTATTATCATTTGGTCGGTGGTATTATGCTTAAAATTTATTTCTTGGGCACTATACTATTTTTATTTGCCAATTTAAATAACTTTACATTGTAAAACGGCAAAAAGCACGCAAAGTATGATGCCAAACAAAATCTAACCTCAAACCTACAGATTTTTTGTAAAATATGGATTTTAAATCACGTGGAATAGGATTATGTGGATTTTCGGAAGAAAATAAAACAGATAGAAATGTCTCTACACTTTTTTGTTGTTGTTTGTCGAACACGAAAATAAATTTACGTGTTCGTTTTCGGAAGAATTTTGCATGTAGTCCGCTTGATATTGGCGAAGGATAGAGTAAAATAAGTATTATTTGTTATAATAGTGTATAAAATGCTATATTTATGTACTTCTTACAGCCTAATTATTTTCTCATCACCGGCCTTTGACCGTGAGAAATTTCTTTACGTTGACCTGTCAAATTCGTGTCTCTATGGTACATTTTGGTAACCCATGCTAGCACTTAAGATATAACATCTTATCCATACGTCAAACACGTTTTATTTAACTGTCAAACCCATTTTATATTTACGCCATGCTAGCAAATAAGACGTAACGATTTTGCCACAAAAATGACGTCACGATGCGTGAGAAAATGTCTTATCTTGGCAGGCGTACTGAGGCCGCAGTAAGGATTTAATTCCCGCACATTGGAGCGTTACGCTCGCGTCAAATTTTTTGCCATACCAAAATGAACTGTATTTACTCATGGATAAAGGACATTTTTTAACAAAATGACATTGACGACGCGAGCGATATTTGACGCGTGGTTGCGTCGCTTTTACCACAGAAATTCAATCTTTATGTTTATTGATACAGAGTACATTTTTAGGGTTCCGTACCCAAAGGGTAAAACGGGAACCCTATTACTGAGACTTCGCCGTCCGTCCGTCCGTCCGTCTGTCACCAGGCTGTATCTCATGAACCGTGATAGAATTGAAATTTTCACAGATGATGTATTTCTGTTGCCGCTATAACAACAAATACTAAAAAACAAAATACAATGAATATTGAAGGGGGCTCCCATACCACAGACGTGATTTTTTTGCCGTTTTTATAGATAATGGTACGGAGTCCTCCGTGCGCGAGTCCGACTCGCACTTGGCCGGTTTTTAAAGTCACGTTACATTAATCGCCACAGTCAGTGGAGTGCAGAAACATTATGTTAATTTATTTTATTGTAAGCTTAGTAAAACACATTGTAAATATGTTATAATAATATATGAATTACAATTTTATTAAATATTAGTTTTATTTTTTTGTGTTTGAACTTGACTAGTTCTCGATAGATGTGTGAAGTCTACCAACCCGCACTGGGCCAGCGTGGTGGAGTATGGCCTGAATCCCCCTCGCATTGAGGGGAGGCCGGTGCCCAGTAGTGGGACGTTAAATGGGCTGTAGTTAGTTTTAGTAAGTGTTTTGGGTGAGTACAAGGAAGTTGGATAATGTAGAAGCAGCGCTACATAGTACAAACATGACTTCATGACGTACACGTTTCAAAACGTCATTTTTGACAGAAAGATGATACAGAATGTGTAACGGGTGATATAATATTTTGGTTCCAGAGGCCACCACAGTAGTAGGTATTCGCCGGTTCTCACGCTCAAAATATTCTGGCTCAGAAAACAAAAAGCTTATTCGCCGATCAGCGGGTCACCGTCGACTAAAAAATATCTAAAAAAGTTTGGTATTGCTTTGGGGGTTTTGATCTGACACGCCCGATTGATCTGTGCTATCCCCGTTTTGATATCTCTTACGGTTCCCGAGATAGGTTTCAGGATCAGCGCCCTCCCCCCCGCCGTACCAGAATCGGAATTTTTTTAGGGTTCCGTACCCAAAGGGTAAAACGGGAACCCTATTGCTGAGACTTCGCTGTCTGTCCGTCCGTCCGTCTGTCACCAGGCTGTATCTCATAAACCGTGATAGAGAGTTGAAATTTTCACAGGTGATGTATTTCGGTTGCCGCTATAACAACAAATACTAAAAAACAGAATAAAATAAATATTTAAGGGGGCTCCCATACAACATACGTGATTTTTTGCCGTTTTAATAGATAATGGTACGGAACCCTTCGTGTGCGAGTCCGACTCGCACTTGGGCGGTTTTTTTTTTGTGGTCTTATTGTGTCAGTATTTCTCTATTGTATTGCTTGTAATCGCGCTAATGAGGGTTGGTCTATTGTCCCAATTGACGCTTTATGAGGGTCTATTGTTCCTAAGGATGCATCCATTTGATATGATAAGACTTGATTATTTTATACATCTTTATCGATCAAAAAAGGCATTTAAACATATCATAAAGTAAAATACATCGGCGAAGTGTGGGCGCACTGCAGTGCACCTCTGCCTACCCCTTCGGGGAATACAGGCGTGATGATGATGATAAAGTAATATATCATTGTGCAGTGAATTCGTATCGAATATTCCTCTAAAATCAATTTTTTTTTATTCCTGTGAGCCAAAAAGCACTTACAAATAGTCAGATTCTACCACCGGTTCGGAATGCTGCTTCCACTGAGAAGAGCCGGTAAGAAACTCAATGGTTACTCTTTTCAAAATGATAATTGCGAGTAATACATTCTCAGGAGCAGCAACGCCATGAGAGCAGACAGCACCTTTGCCACAATACTAAAGAAGAATTATACTCACGGCAGTCTAATATTAAATACAAATATAGTCTTTACGCTTAGGAAGCTAGTGCAGTAAGGTGCGTCTAATCCCATTTTATTACCATTCAATTAGAGTACAAATAGAACAAACAATATTCACCGCATACGGATATAAAATCATTTTGTAACCTATCGCTATTAAATAACCATTGTCGGGAATTTCCCTTTCAAAATGATTGGTGGTAGCCAGTTGGCGGTCGACCATAGGACTGCTGATGAATAAATTGGAACATTTTTAATACACGTGTAGATTCTTAGAGGGTATTGAAATGAATAAGACATATTGTTCGAAAAATATACATTTATATTTGGATAAATCAATCTTACACAATATGGTGGAGAAAAATCTTACAGAAATTTTATTTATGTTTACATGGTATAATTGTTGTGGCCACGTTTCTCAATTAAAACGTGGCCACAACAAGCCCAAGATAGGGACATGTGGAGACGAGAGGGGGAGGCCTTTGCCCGGCAGTGGGACATACAATAGGCAATAAAAAAATGGTAAAATTATCACAATATAATTAAAATTATATTTACTTAAATTATTTATTGGTTTACATGGTATTGTTATTATCACATAAATTTTTAACAAAAAACAAAAACCGACTGCAAAAACCCAGGTGCACATGAATTAGCACCGTTTTCAAATTTTATGAAAAGTTAATTATAGCTTTTTAGTGCACCTAGGTTTTTTGGAGTCGGTTTTAGTTTCTTGTTAAAAATTTATCACCCGCAATTCTGCTCACTGCTATCAAAATTTGTCACTTTTTAGTGTCAATAATCGTTGAAAAGTAAATATTTTTACCCTAAAAAAAATTGTTTGTTTTGTTAATTTGTTGAGTGAAGATTGTGTGTTTAATCGATTTAAATCTGTACATACTACAAAATATATTTTTCTTTACAAAAAGACATGACTTTTCAATGGTAACACTTTAATTTACGCCTTTTGTTTTGGCTATCAATTTATTTTCCACCTCAAACGCATACATTTTAGATCGAAGTACTACAAATTCTTTCATAATTCTACCATTATGTTCATTTTTAAATAAAGCTAGATATATTTTTATTTAGTCTTGGAAAACCAAATATATATTATCAGAAGCATAATCAGATGTATCAAATCGTGTAGCAAGGTCGGGTTTACAATCTTTATAAAAAAAATCTGTAAAATATTGATATTTATTTAAGAACGACACACCAACAGTATACCTATTAAACAATTGGGTAAATAAAATATTAAATAAAAACTGGTCTGATAGGTACACCAATGACAGGTGTGTACAACTTTCACCGACGTGAGACTTAAACATTAAAAAAAAAGAAACAAATAAAGTTGAAACTAAACTAAAAATTAAATTTAAAGCTAAAATTTAAAATTTGAATACTGAAAAAGTAAAAATAAAATTAAAATATTTATGGCAATGATTTAAGTATCATTTTTCTAAACTCGTGTAATGAACTGTTGAATGTGTCTAAGTTGATAATTTTACTATTAAACATGTTATACTCATTACATATTCTTACTGCAGGAGAGTTGAGACCCAGATTGGTTCTTACTAATGGCGTATAAAACGATCTTGTAATGGGATTCCGAGGAACATTGTGAGGTACAGTGAACGATATAAGGTTAAGAATGTCACTGCAGCTGATGACATTGTTGACTATTTTATAAAGAAATATCAAATCATGCATTTTTCGACGACTGGATAATGATATATTAAACTGTCAGCCCAACCATAAATATTGTTAGCATCAAGATATGCAAGTTAAGACCTAGGTTTTTTCTCATCAAAATCTTCCAAGAATTCATTAATTGCCTTTGCATATCGATTGCTACATTGAGATACACCTCCTCCTCTTATTCCTGCCTTAATAAAAGCCACTTTGAAATAAAACTATTTTACGGATTCTATCGCGTATATTTACTATTTTATTTTCCCGACGTTTCGGCTGCTTTACAGCAACCATGGTCACGGGGGGACTGAGGTGTTAGACGTCCTGATGTCATAGTTAATAACTGGGTACCCTCATATTTAGTTGTTGTAATAGTAAATAAACGCGATAAAATCCGTAAAATAGTTTTATTTCAATGTATAGTATTCGCGTAAATATGAGAAAACAAAAGCCACTTTATCAAAGTCTGTCAATAGTTCTAATTCAATATTTGTGTATTTTAACATACCGTCCCATCTCAATCCCGGCGCTGTATACTAGTGAGCAGGATCTATATAGCAATAGTAATACACATATTTCTAAAGTTTTAGAACAAATCAGTCAGGAGCAAAACATCAGTTTTCGACATTTTGCGACAGTTAAAATGTTGCCAAACATCCTGAGCACGATGATATCATCAACAGAAACACTTGAATCGGTGAAGTTTTATCATTTGGACAATAAATCGTGTAACTTGCCACGACGATTTGGCATCAATTACTGAATAAAAAACAAAAGTTTGACAATTGCCGCCAAAACAACATGGCCGCCACAAACTGTTAACATCGGCCCGCCCTAATTGAAAGACCCTTTATTGGAAGTACATTAGACATGTGAGAGCAATCATGTTGTCGGTGGTTAGTCAACCTCTCTTCTGTGGGAAAGTAAAGTAAACATCCATTACAGATATAAATTTTATGATCGTGATTTGAAATTTGTTTTCCGACTAAGCGTGCCAAGTTTTTAATAAAACAATAATGGTTAGTTGCGCTATTATGTATGTACAATAGATTAACATGTTGACTTTTAAGAGATTTCGTCATAAACAATGGACCCACAACATTATGTTTTTTTGTTTCATTATTTAATTCCAAACCAAAGACATTTATGCTGATATTGTTTAAGTTTTCCACTTTCGGTATGTCGCTCAATTGAACCGGGAAAGATACGCCGTTGAATTTAAGTTTATTGAAATGTATGCTGTATGATGATACGCGATCTGTGTTTTTAGCGACGGGATATAACGCCGAGAGTAATGCCCATTTAAAACATAAATTATCTTTATTTTTTACATTAATTACGGCTTTTTTAACTTTAATGTCGTGGGGTAAATCAACGTATGAAGATCCATGTAGATGGTTAAATTTGTTTAAGTTCATATCAATACATTTGATTTGTTTGAGACTCCATCCACTATCATTTTTCTCGAAATCACTAATTTTATTTGTTAGAGTGTCACGTAAAGATGAAAAGAATACATTAAAGTCGTCTCCTTGAAAAATTGTATAATTACTGGTTTGAAAATCAAATGAATTTGTAATATTTTTAGTTGGCTGTACAAAATCGGCGTTCAAATTAAAATTTGTTTTAAAAACAACGTGTTTATCAATAGATTCCTCGATCAAAAGTAATATATCATTTTTTATGGAATTCAAAAATAATTCCGGTGTTTCAAATACCAATTCTGATGAGGGATCACTTTTACTATTAATTTTATATGTTATGATTCTTTGTCCAAAAGCAGATTCAACAACGGAAACATTTGGCAACGAGTTGTGTAATTTGAAAAGATAATTTTTATGTATGTTACTTTTTAAATGATTTGAGAAATATCTCCTACTAACTAACATCTGACATGTGCTACAATTTACCGTATCACTAGCGGAGGATCTAGACGAAAATGATGAAGTTGAAGGTCCTTCTTCAATCATTACCCTCTTTGTAGGTGTTGTTTCTGCATCTTCTTGAATACTCCGAGCTCTTATGAGACCACCACTAATCTGATGTGTTGACTGACTGTAATAAAACAATAAAACATGTTTTAAATAAATCCTACAGATATGTTTATTTTAAAAACTAACTACAGCCCTTTTAACGTTTCACTGCTGGGCACGGGCCTCCCCTCAATGCGAGGGGGATTCAGGCCATATGGCAGACTTCACACATCTATCGAGAACTAGTCAAGTTCCCACAGACGTGCAGGTTATCTCACGATGTTTTCCTTCACCGTTTCATAGCAAGTGATAATCTCGGATGAAAATGAGATTCGCACATAAACCCAGAGGTGCGAGCCGGGGTTTGAACCTGCACACTTCGATTGCAAGGCGTGCGTTCGACCACTCGGCTACCACTATTTATGTTTATTTTATAAATGGTAAATTAAATGTTTATGCAACTTACTTTAAGGTAATTTCAACCTCAGCACAGCTTTTGTAGAGCTCCACATCGTAATATGAATTACTCAATTCACATCTTTCTGCCTCTTCACAAAGCTCGTACATTTCCACATCTTCATTAAGTGTCGAATTGAAGAAGGTGCTGATGCAAACTTCGCCACTTAGTTCCATAGTGTTTGAGGAAATAGACGGTAGGTCTATCGTCGATGGTTCCACGTTTCGGAATGATGCTCCTTTGAAATGTACACTACATATATATATATGGACGCTAATTAGTTTAAAAAAGGGTGTATTATCTCAGTAAGTACAGCGAACAATGGATTACAATTAACAAATTATTTCTAGTTATTAGTAAAGGAATATTTCCTGCAACTGATCGTTTCTGAAATTTCTTTTGTTCAAAAACGATCAGTTGCAGGAAATATTCCTTTACTAATAACTAGAAATAATTTGTTAATTGTAATCCATTGTTCGCTGTACTTACTAAGTGTTATATTTCCTAGCAATAATTAATTAATGTTACTTACTTTCTTACGAAATTAGTGAAATGATGAAATTTAATAGAATAAGATGAGGAATGGCTTCACGTGCGACTAGCGCGGGTATTTCGCCAATGTCAAATAATGTTGCGAAAATAAAACACGAGACTGCACGTTGATAATAATGTATGACATTTTCCAACGACGTTTCTAATGACATTGACATTGCAAGGCGGTACAGATAACTTATGCAACACTCTCCCCTTACAAAATAAGAAAGAACAAAAATAAACACATTAACAACACCGTCTAGGGATATTTTTTTCTTAAACTCAAAATATACTTGCCAGTTTTAAATTATGTTAATGAAAGCTTACTTTGTAAACCTTTTTGAAGGATTCTAAATTTGAATTTGAAAAAAATAATTAAAAACAAAAGATTTACGCCGCATAATGATAGCGAAGTCCTAAGGTTTCATTTAGGTACCTACAGTAGTTTGAATATTAGTTTGAGTATATAAATTTGAGTTTATAACTTGTTATACAAGTCAAAAAGTAAAATACAAGTTATCGATTCATTTCGAAATAATGTTATTGTGTGCACCATGCAGCGGCGCCATTTAACGAGAGAGGAAATGTTAAGGGCAGTAGGCATGCTCCAAGCTGGGGCTACTCAACGGAGTATTGCTGAGGAGATTGGAACAACACAAAACTTGATATCATGGTCACGTTATCGTGCTACTAGTAAAGTGGCTGAAAGACACCCAGACGGGAAGCGCATAGCCACTCAACGACAAGACAACCAAATGCAAGTTGCCGCGAAAAGAACCAAATGTTACGGCCGGGCGGCCATACAGTTGGTTCAGAGGCTCCAGTCAGAGCACCAGTTGCTTGTGAGTGACCAAACTGTGAGGAGAAGGCTGCATGAAGCTAACCTTCTAAAGCCTTGAAGAGGATTAACACCGGCTGATGATGATGATGATGATATTTACTACTAATGTCCACCCGTGCGAAGCCGGGACGGGCCGCTAGTCTATACTTCTATATACTTATAATATTACAAAGAGGCAATATTTGTATTTTGTATGTAACCAATTAACTTAAAAACTACTGGACCGATTTTAAAAATTCTTTTGCCGTTAGCAAGCTACATTATCACTAAGTAACATAGGCTATATTATAAACCCGTGCGAAGCCGGTACGGGCTGTTATACTTAATAATTAAAAAAAAAATACACTAAAATATAATATAATAATTTTATTTATCTATAATCCTAATTATTGTGCATTAAAGTACTTTGTACACTGTTCATCGCTTTGGTAATATATCTTATAAATAGAAATTGTTTTTACAATAAATAACTATGGCCAGTGGCGGCCCGCGGTGCGACCACACCGGACGCCGTGACGGGAGGACGCGCCAAAATCAACCGAAAGTCGACCACTAATAAGCGTCGTGACACCTCAGTTAGCGTCGCGACGCTATTCAATGAGGCGTCAATGA
Source organism: Ptilodon capucinus (assembly GCA_914767695.1). Classification (NCBI taxonomy): domain Eukaryota; kingdom Metazoa; phylum Arthropoda; class Insecta; order Lepidoptera; family Notodontidae; genus Ptilodon; species Ptilodon capucinus. Next base: position 5,404,433 of record OU611837.1, read on the forward strand.
GGACCTAACGAGCGTCAAGTCCACGATTTTAGTATTACATATTCGATTCGAATATTTGAATTATCGCATCTTTACAAGTATAGAGAGCCATTTTGAAATTTTAGGTTTTCGAATATTAAGGGTCGTTCTAACGACCATTTTTCAACAACATTATTTTTGAGTTAGGTCTCTATACTTTTAAAGATGCGTTATGTATTCAGAAAGACGCCTCTGAGATCTCAGACCACCCATAAACATTGCTAGATCCGCCCCTGACAATGGCGTCGATTCTGTCGTCACTAAACTTACTTTTGGCGGTATAGGGAAGATCTTTCTGCCTGGTGGTTTTTTTTTATGAAGGACTTACGCTTTTGGCCGTGAGGTGGCCTTTACAGCTTTACCGGAGGAGTGGCGAGCGCAGATTGCACTCCAACCAAGGCCTTAAGGGCGGTAAAAGGGTGGCAACTAGCTCAAGGGCGCCACAGAGGGCACGACCTCGGCTTGGGCAGTTACCGTGAGGGAGAGGGAGTGACTGCGCTCCTAGGTGCAAAGAGGCACCTACGAGCGGAAGAGGGGGTTCCTCGTCTGCCTGGTGGAGTCCCCTTACTTTGTTTATTGGGGGTTTATATCAGGGATGTTATGTAGCTCCGTAACCGAAACTATCGGATATTCGAAAATTTTCGGATAGGGGCGGAGTCTAAATTATACATTATGAGAGTTTTTTTATGAATGAAATGTCATCGTTGACGCGTGAATTTAGGCACAGAAATTCAACCATTACGTATATAGGCACAGAGTACATATTCGATTTGACCGCCATCGCTTGCCATTAGTTACTTGACACTGGCTGAATACCCGCTAAACGCCGGTGGAGCCATTCCTCATCAAATTTTTTTTTTTTAAATTTTGTGCAAAGTATTTTGAGTTCTATGATTAGAATTTAAAAAAAGTTAACAGATGGCGCCAAAAATGCAGTTTTGTTTATGGCCAAACTATACAATTGTTAGAATAGTTGAACTTTCAAATTGCTTTTTTTTTCTAAATTCATTAATTCACAGGACATTCCCTGTTATTTGCGTGTACCCTTCAAATGACATTGACAGCGCGGTCGTCTTTTACACTATGGAGGGTAGAGGTATGGAGAATCATCGGTGTATTGAAAAAGTGTCCGTCGAAATGCATTAACTATGGGTGACGCCACATTAGCATCAGGGCAAATTTTAAAGGAAGCGCCAAATATTATTAGGGTAAGTCAATAAGCGTACTATTCACAGTTTACGAAATAAAATCACTAGGTGCACGTTTTCTTGTAATAATTATTTAAGGTTATATTTACTACATTACTTTGTACAACGTAAGTTCTTGAAACTTTCAATAATTAACTAATTTAGTCGACAATGATATTAATTTACTTAACACGGCATACTTCAGTTCATCTACAATTGTTATATTCATACCATACCCTTTGTCGACACCAGCGCGATTGTGGTAGGTTTTTGAACTTACAGCTGGTCACTTTTTCAACTTTTTAACCGACATCCAAAAGGGAGGAGGTTATTCAATTCGACCGTGTATGTTTTTTTTTATGTGTGTTCGCGGATAACTTCGTCGTTTATGCACCGAATTTGATGATTCTTTTTTTGTTGGAAAGCAGATATCCCAAGTGTGGTACCATGTCCAAAATATTATCATAAATCGACCTCCTTGAGGGTGAAATGGGAGGTTGAAGGTCACATAATTAAAAAAAAAAAAATTATCGACTTGAAACTTTGTACATGTATTTTATATACAAATGATTTTTTTTGGCTTTATTTTTTTGGGCTGTTATCAGGTGATAATACTTGCATATTTTTAACGATTATTGACACTAAAAACGGTGAAAAAAAAATATTTTTAACAAAAAACAAAAACCGACTAGGTGCACTAAAAAACTAGAAATAATCTTATAATTCTACACAATTAGAGTCGGTGCCAATTCATAAATGTGAATTTGCCTAATCTGACGTAGATTGGCACCTACTCCAAATGTACTGAATTATTAGATGACGTTGATATCGATATGAATGTTAAAGATAAATTAACGAAGAACCAATAAACGTAAAAATAAATGATTAACCTTTTATTTTACTCGAAAAGTGAAAACATATTTTTCTTCGGCCCTCCAGCTTTTGTAGTAAAATTAATAAGCCCGCGAAGGTATGTAGTTAGGACAGCCCTGTAATAGACGAACTCGCATCAAAATGCAGTCGCCCCGTCAATGTCATTGAAGATTGAACTCCCGTCAATGTCATTGAAGATTGAACCCCCGTCAATGTCATTGAAGATTGAACTCCCGTCAATGTCATTGAAGATTGAACCCCCGTCAATGTCATTGAAGATTGAACTCCCGTCAATGTCATTGAAGATTGAACTCCCGTCAATGTCATTGAAGAATGAACTCCCGTCAATGTCACTGAAGAATGAACTCCCGTCAATGTCACTGAAGAATGAACCCCCGTCAATGTCATTGAAGAATGAACTATTTCTATGAGTCAATAGAGTTCCGTTTTATAATAACAATTTTTTTTTAGGCGCCGTGTTTGTCGCCCCAATGTGAGCAGGGCCTTTAAGACTATATTTGGCAAGACTATGGCTAATTTAAAACTTGGCTATTGGCTCGAGAATCCAGATACAAAGCGTTTGTAGCCGCCTTTTTTGTCATCGAACAAACTCTTCACGAAGAGGACCTGAAAACAATAATTGAAACAAATGAATATCGCCAACACATACTCATCATATCGAGGAGTGAAAGGCAATTCGTCTTAAGCGACATTTCTAACTTTACAGGAGAGCATACTCATTCGACGCAGACAAATTAGCTGATTCCAAATATGTACATAAGTCAGTCAAAGTGTGCAGGTTCAAACCCCGGCTCGCACCTCTGGGATTTATGTGCGAATCTCATTTTCATCCGAGATTATCACTTGCTATGAAACGGTGAAGGAAAACACCGTGAGGTCACCTGCACGTCTACAGAAAGGCGTGTGCAGTTCACCAACCCGCACCGGACCAGCGTGGTGGACTATGGCCCGAATCCCCCTCGCATTGAGGGGAGGCCCGTGCCCAGCAGTGGGACGTTAAAAGGGCTGTAGTAGTAGTAGTGGTTTTACATTGTATTCTAGTGAATCGTCATAAAATAATTCTACAAAGCTTAAAGAAGTCAATTCGCCTTTTAACAGTCTGGTATTATTATAATGTTTGGCTCACCTGAGTTAAACCAACTAATATCATCAGCAGCAAATGTCCCATCGACCACATCAGTACGCTGAAACAAAGCAATACATATTAAATTCTTGGTCTTTCTTTACATAATGAGTGAAATGATGACATATAATGTAATAAGATGAGGAATTTTAACTAGTTCGGGACTCGGAACTCCACTGCCAATCCACACCGTTGTTAACACAAAACGTCTCAAACCACAAGTTCATCATTTTGCACACAACACCAGCCGGGGACAGACGTCTGTTTGGTTGTAAAGATGACTCCACATTACAAACGTAGGGTTCGTTACGTCGCCCCGAGCGGGACTCATACCAGCCCTGTGTATCTTTCGTGACAGCCTGACTGCTACCAGCACTATCCGTATAAACAGGTTCAAATCAAATGAAACACCTTTTCGATTTAGGTATCACGGACAGCCCTCTATGCAGAGCATGCATGGAGGCTAAAGAAACAGCCGCCCACGTCTTGCTGGAATGCAACGGGGTAGCCACTTACCGGGTACGCTACCTGGGCTCACCGGGTAGCCTCCAGGAAGTCTTTGGCGACGTCAAGAAGCTGGGGAACTTCCTGGCAGAACTAGGATGGCTGAAGTAACCAGCTCACCCTCCGTCACACAAAATAGGCGCAATGGACGTCGATTTGTGGAAAAAGCCCGCAAGAAGAAGAATAAGAACAGGTTCAATCCTAGTTTGGGGTCTGGGCGCAGTCTGATGGCACTAAATAGTACTAAAATAACTTGCCTAACATAAGGATATATTGTTTTCTTATATTTACGCGAATACTATACCCATGAGGGTACCCAGTTATTAACTATGACATCAGGACGTCTAACACCTCAGTCCCCCCGTGACCATGGCTGCTGTAAAGCAGCCGAAACGTCGGGAAAATAAAATAGTAAATAAACGCGATAAAATCCGTAAAATAGTTTTATTTCAATGTATCATAAGGTTATTTAAGTTTTTCTATGTAATACTGAAAAGTGGCTATACTTAAATGATTTTGATTTGATTTTGAATGTCTGCACCTGCGATTAGCGGTATTTATGGTAATGTCGAGTAATTGATAGCGAGTACATAATAAATAAATACACATACTAAATCTCCCTCGTATTGGGGGGGGGGAGTGTGCCCGGTATAACGGCAATAGGCTCGCCCCCTGTTACATTGAGACCAAAATACATCGGCGAAGTATGGGCGTACAGCAGTGCACCTCTGCCTACCCCTTAGGGGAATACAGGCGTTATAAATGTGAAAGTTTGTGAGGGTGGATGGATGTTTGTTATTCTTTCACAAAAAAACTACTCAACGGATTTTGATGAAACCGTGGCGACCTTATACCGCCATCTAGTATTGTATTTGTGTATTCAGTTTAAATGTACATGCTGGCAACATTAGTTACGGGTTTTTTCCGTATCAACACAGACGAAAAGAAGTACCGTTACGACATGTGGTTTTAGGGGCCGAGCTTCAGGCTACCAACGGGGTCCCAGGTGGCGGATAGGGAAACGGCCACCAGATATGGTGATTAGCTGCGAATATACTGAATAAGCAGTCCCCGACCAAGAAGCGGCAGAGTTAACAGATCGTGGTGGGTAGTTCACTTGGAAGGACTAACCTACAAAGTGCTACATACAGGTCAATGACGACTCTGTGACATGGCGAGTTAACGCCGCCATCAAATAAGCGTTCCTCTGATGCTGGACAACAGCAGTATCAGTATTTTCAGGAGGCCGAAGAAGCGGATTCCGGTAGGGTTCCTAACAAACTAGCAACAGACGGGAGACCGTTTGTTGTACTGTGGTGCGGAAGGCAAGTGGGAAACCACCGCACAATTGTCCCAAATATGGAGCTTTTATGGAAAAAACTCCACCGACAAGAGCCTAGCTCTTAAGAATAAGAAGAAGAATGTTTTTAGTATTAATAACCCGTTGAAAATATATCGTGTGTGATAAGGAATAAACAGTCTTAACAAGAAGCCCGACTATTACCTATTACCACCAGTGGGGTAACAAACACCAAAAAACTTTACAGTAGTGTGTCACACTGTCGGCATGTCAACTTATGTCATGTCAGTGTGTCGGTATGTCGTGTCAGTGTGTCGGTATGTCGTGTCAGTGTGTCGGTATGTCGTGTCAGTGTGTCGGTATGTCGTGTCAGTGTGTCGGTATGTCATGTCAGTGTGTCGGTATGTCATGTCAGTGTGTCGGTATGTCGTGTCAGTGTGTCGGTATGTCGTGTCAGTGTGTCGGTATGTCGTGTCAGTGTGTCGGTATGTCGTGTCAGTGTGTCGGTATGTCGTGTCAGTGTGTCGGTATGTCGTGTCAGTGTGTCGGTATGTCGTGTCAGTGTGTCGGTATGTCATGTCAGTGTGTCGGTATGTCATGTCAGTGTGTCGGTATGTCATGTCAGTGTGTCGGTATGTCATGTCAGTGTGTCGGTATGTCTTGTCAGTGTGTCGGTATGTCGTGTCAGTGTGTCGGTATGTCGTGTCAGTGTGTCGGTATGTCATGTCAATGTGTCGGTATGTCGTGTCAGTGTGTCGGTATGTCATGTCAGTGTGTCGGTATGTCATGTCAGTGTGTCGGTATGTCATGTCAGTGTGTCAGTGTGTCGGTATGTCGTGTCAGTGTGTCGGTATGTCGTGTCAGTGTGTCGGTATGTCATGTCAGTGTGTCAGTGTGTCGGGTCGTCGGGTGTCGGTGTGTCGGCGTGTACAGTAGGTACCTGTGGCACATGTCCTCGGCGAGGTTCCTGTCGCGCGCCTCCCCGGCGGAGAGCAGCTCCTGGAGGCGGCGCGCGGCCGCCACGCTGTCCTTCACACGAGATACAGACTCCGATATATCGCGTACACGCATCATGTACGTCTCGGCCGCGTTACCTAACCACAGATTATAGATAAAATTAGAATCAGAATGTTTTAAGTCAAAGTCAAATCATTTATTATGTATAGGCCTATGGGGGCACTTACAAATTGTCAAGTTTAATTTTTTTTTTCTTATATACTAGTACCGGATCGAAACGCGACCACAACTGAGACGATCCGGCAAGAAACTCAGTGGGCTGATCATTTTTTAAATCGCCAAAACTTATTACAAATACACAGGTACATATAGCTCCAGTGTGTTGCCTTTAGAGCTGCTTTTAATAATAATGATAAGATAATAGTACGTTAGTGAGGCAACACACGCTACACTTCGAAATGACGAGCAATATTTTGATTTTTGTTTTGAACCTGAGCTGTACAATCCCAAGCTGATTTATTATCCAAATAATCCTAGATTTTGTAATAGCCCTTTTGATACAATACAAATCTATATATATATATATATATATACAGGGTGTATCAGAAGTCAGAAATAATACTTTGGCTATATATACGGTAGCTCATACGTGGATGCTTAGTCAAGACAGTGTATACGTAACTATCATAGTTTCTGAGTTATAGACCTTTGAATATTTGTCACAGGTATAGTTTTCTGGCCTTTGGCTACATCCATAACCCTATTCAGCAGTGTAAACAACACATATGAGGGGCGACTACCAATATTCACAAAACAGAACATGCAAACTTTACATAAGACTCGAGATATTACGATATAAAGAAATTGACGATGAAAAAAAAGTTGGAAAAACATGGTCGAATTTCGATAAAATGTTTATACCATTCAGTTGTATACCCGATACTGATGCAAACTTCAAAGTATTATTTCGGACTTCTGTAACATCCTGTATATATATATAAATATATAGATTTAATGCTTTGTTCTGACTGACTAACGGATCAACGTAAAGCCTAAACCACTGATCGTAGAGACCTGAAACTTGGAGGGTGTGTTCTTTGTATGACGTAGGCATCCGATAACAAAGGATTTTCCGAAATTCTACCTCTAAGGGGGTGAAAAATGGGGGGCAAAGTTTGTATGGGACAACGTGATTATTTCGTCCAATTTTGCATAAACCTTATTAGAACCATTATCGACTTCTACGCGGCGGCAAAAGGTAGTAGACTAATACAGGCACTTCTGGGCAATAATTAAAAATAGTATCTCCACCACCCATTCGGAATGAATTTCCTATGGAGAAGAATGGGCAAGAAACTCCATGGTCGTTTTTTTTCAATGAGTGTAGTATTCCGCCTTAAAAGCAAGAAGTAATAATAATAATACATCATCACGCCTACATTCCATGAAGGGGTAGGCAGAGGTGCACTGCAGTGCGCCCACACTTCGCCGATGTATTTTTGGTCCCAATGTAACAGGGCGCGAGCCTATTGCCATTATACCGGGCACATTCTCCCTCAGTACGAGGGAGATTTTTGGACCATAGTCCACCACGCTGGCCCAGTGCGGGTTGGTGAACTTTACACGCCTTTCCCATGGACGTGCAGGTTTCCTCACGATGTTTTCCTTCACCGTTTCATAGTAAGTGGTAATCTCGGTCGAAAATGAGATTCGCACATAAACCCAGAGGTGCGAGCCGGGGTTTGAACCTGCACACTTTGATTGCAAGGTGTGTGTTCGACCACTCGGCTACCACTGCTAAAGTGTTAAGCTAAAGTACAGGTTCCAATGCCGACCTGAGGGGTATTCGAATTTCATGTGTGAATGTCATTTGCAATAATGATTACCACTTGCTGAACGGTGAAGACAAACATCGTGAGGAAACCTGCACGTCTATAGTAAGACGTGTTCCATTCACCAACCCTACCTGTGCCAGCGTGGTGGACTATGTCTCAAATATCCCTCGTATTGAGTGGGAATGTGCCCGGTATAATGTTAAGCTCGCCCCCTATTCCATTGGGACCAAAATACATCGGCGAAGTGTTGGTACACCTCTGTCTACCTCATAGGTGAATATAGGCGTGATGGTGCTATCTTACCTAATTCCATTTCCTTGTCATCATCATAGTCTTTCTCCTCGTGGCTTTCGACACCATCTATCAGGATATCGAAGAACACCTTGAAAAAATAAGGAACAAAAGTATAAAAAACCGGCCAAGTGCGAGTCGGACTCGCTCACGAAGGGTTCCGTACCATTATCTATAAAAACGGCAAAAAAATGTATGGGAGCCCCCTTAAATATTTATTTTATTCTGTATTTTAGTATTTGTTGTTATAGCGGCAACAGAAATACATCATCTGTGAAAATTTCAACTCTCTATCACGGTTCATGACATACAGCCTGGTGACAGACGGACGGACGGACGGACAGCGAAGTCTTAGTAATAGGGTTATAGGGTCTTTTTAAAAACAAGCTTTGAGTTAATTTTCGTGTTCTCCTCAGCAAGCCCTTTCATTTGATACCCAAAAAGAATAAATAACTATTCCGCCATCTTGGATGATCCACCATATTGGAATTAGAATGACGTCACATAGCTAAGCATGCATTGTCATACTTAATAGGCGTGTATAACAAATTTCAGCTCAATCGGTTAATGATAACTGATTTAAAATTCAGTTGCAAGATTCCACCCGGACATACATTGCAAGCTAATATAAAGCTTGTAATAATAATAAAAAAAGAGTTGAGTAACCATTGAGTTTCTTACCGGCTCTTCTCAGTGGAAGCAGCATTCCGGACCGGTGGTAGAATCTTACTATTTGTAAGCTCGTAAGGGCGTGTGAAGTTCACCAACCTATGGCCCAAAAATCTCCCTCGTATTGAGGGATAATGTGCCCGGTATAATGGCAATAGGCTCGCCCCCTAATACATTGGGACCAAAATACATCAGCGAAGTGTGGGTGCACTGTAGTGCGCCTCTACATACCCCTTCGGGGAATACAAGCGTGATTATGATGATGTAGGACTCACCGTCTTCTGACTTATCGTGCTGAAACTGTTGTCGAAGCAGAAGCGATAGTCTCCCTCCAAGGTTGAGGTGTGCGCGTGCGAGTTCTGCGGCTTCTTGTAGTCTGCTGCTATCACGCGACCCACGGGGTCGGTCATCTGGAACGAGATGTCCAGCTCCCCGTGGTTTGAATCTATCACCTATAAGAGACGACCGTAATGTAAACAGATAAGCTATATCGACTTATCATTGAGAGATATATATACATATTATCCTATCCTACTTCCTACTTATCCTATCCTACTTCCTACTTATCCTATCCTACTAATATTATAAATGTGAAAGTTTGTGAGGATGGATGGATGTTTGTTACTCTTTTACGAAAAAGCTACTGAACAGATTTTGATGAAACCTTACAGTATCATTGTTTATACGTCAGAATGAAACATAGGCTATACTTACTTTTTTACGAAATGAGTGAAATGATGAAATTTAATGGAATAAGATGAGGAATGGCTTCACCTTCGACTAGCGCGGGAATTTCGTCAATGTCAAGTAATTAATAGCAAGGACAAATTCAATAAATACACATTATAAATAAAAAATGATAATGACAGTGATAAAGATGGCGGATCAGGCTATATTTTATTTGAAAAAGCAATCGAAATCCCTACGAAAACGGCATTAATTTAAGGCAAGGTGTCAAATTTTGCTTAAAAAAGTCCTTATTTGGCGAACGCTGCGAAAACTGTTGATGTAAAGTCTACATTTTGTAATACATGTTTGCATATGTATTGTATCTACAAAATATTCCGCGAGACGAGACGTCTAACTATTATAGTTGAGCTGTATTAACCCTTTTTTGTTCAAATTTATCCATTAAAACAGGAGTACCATAAAAAAAATTAACTTTCGTATCATGATTACGAATCCTTATCCAATTAATTAGCGTTATAATTATAACTGAATTTATTGGATTTGTCCTTGCTATTAATTACTTGACACTGGCTGAAATACCCGTTGACCACAGGTGGAGACATTCCTCATCTTACGTAGAAAAATAACGCTTAGACGGGTAAAAAAAAAAATGTTTTCGGCAATAACACAATCGGTTTTGTCAGCTGCAAATATCGGAATTTTGTCCCAGTCTGGGTGTAACTGGGATCGTCCCCAGTCCATTGTATAATCAAAGTCAAAGCCAAATCATTTATTTTGTATAGGCCTATGGGGGCACTTACAAATTGTCAAGTTTACATTTTTTCTTATATACTACTATACTACCACCGGATCGAAACGCGACCTCAACTGAGAAGATCCGGCAAGAAACTCAGTGGGCTGATCTTTTTTTAAATCGCCAAAACTTATTACAAATACACAGGTACATATAGCTCCAGTGATACCAGTAATACCCATAGTACAAGCTTTACTTAGTTTGGGAGCGTACGATGAGTATATGTGTTGTGGCGATGTTTATAAAATAATATTACAAAGCTATTGTAAATATTGTAAGTACGTAATTAAGTCAATATCTCGAGACTTTAAAATACACTTTCCTATTTTAATTTTCTATTTTATTTATACCATAAATACCATTTTGAGCAGTTTGCATACTTCAAGTTACGAATAACATACATTTTTCATTGAAATCTACCGATATAAAAATATGGGTCTACAAGACTGCACCTCTATCTATTAATTACGATAACAGTGACGTAGCAACATTTTATTTAAATAATTTTCAACTCACGAAAAATATATTTTTTTTAGTTCCCCAAACTCCGATAGATGTCGCTGTACGGAATTAGAAGGCGCTATGGTTTGGTTACCCGCGGCAACGTATAAGCTGGCCGTGACTTTAGACTATTTGATGTTTACCTTAAAACCGTAAGCAAGTGATAATCATTTATTTTTTACAACGATTTGTTACTTAAATGTAACACTATCGTTAATAATACCGTGACAATAACCTATTCGATAGACGTTATCGTAAGCGTAATGAAGCTCAAGATACATTGTCATTGAATTACGCTTTCGAAAACGTTGGACCAATAAAAAAGTTTGAATTTTGTTTATTGACGTATAAAAAAAAAAAATGTAGATTAAAATTGCATCTACAAACCACTTGTGGCATAAAGTACAAGAGTACGGAAAATGCCAGTAATGGGTATCTAACCTACATTTCTGTATACCAAGTCCATTTTTATCTAAATTCCTTTTATGATGTCATTGGAAAAGTGATATGAATGAGATTGGAGTGGATGTCGGTATGACGGAAAAGCGAGATGAATGAAAGAAGTCGGTTAAAAAACATACTGCGTCGACCCCAAATAATGGGATAAGGTAAGGCTAATGATGATGATGATGTCATTGGAACAATCTACTTAGTGGCATAGTATTATAAATACATCATCACGCCTGTATTCCCCGAAGGGGTAGGCAGAGGTGCACTGCAGCGCGCCCACACTTCGCCGATGTATTTTTGGTCCCAATGTAATAGGGGGCGAGCCTAATGCCATTATACCGGGCACATTTTCCCTCATTACGAGGGAGATTTTTGGGCTATAGTCCACCACGCTGGCCCAGTGCGGGTTGGTGAACTTCACACGCCTTTATATAGACGTACAGGTTTCCTCACGATGTTTTCCTTCACCATTTCAAAGTATTATAAGTCCAATTAAAATAACTAAATTTTACATGAAATTTTACACAATTGTGTTATCAAGTGATATACGTGAATAGTGTTCCAATTAAGACTTGAAACATGTGCGCTGAACAATTAGATTAATGTGACTTAAGATTGCTTGCCTCCGGTGAACAGATTCCCTTGTGCTGAGTATTGAGCAGTGATTTGAGTTACCACTCAGCGAACTGCACAGTGGTAGCCGAGTGGTCGAACGCACGCTTTGCAAATCAAAGTGTGCAGGTTCAAACCCCGGCTCGCACCTCTGGGATTAAGTGCGAATCTCATTTTCATCCGAGATTATCACTTGCTATGAAACGGTGAAGGAAAACATCGTGAGGAAACCTGCACGTCTGAGGGAACTTGTCTAGTTCTCGATAGATGTGTGAAGTCTGCCAACCCGCACTGGGCCAGCGTGGTGGACTATGGCCTGAAATCCGCCTCACATTGAGGGGAGGCCAGTGCCCAGCAGTGGGACGTTAAAACGGCTGTAGTAGTAACTGCACTCGGTGGATTTAGATTTGCTTGTTGTCAGTGGAAAACTTCAAATATGGCCTTTTCAGAATTTGACCCAGTTTGGGTGTAACTGGGATCATCCTGAGTCCATTGTACAGTACCCTATAGTTGTTTGGGATTTTATGAGTATCTGTATTTAATATGTTTGTCATGAAAAAGCAATAATTAATTTATTGTCGATGGCAAACTCGTAAAATTTTCTGTTATCAGTACTGTATTACTGATAAGTTGATATATATTGGACAAATACAATTGCTACTATTATAAAGTTATGTACTTCAAAATTACATATATTTATGTTTATATTTAAATTTATTTTTAAGAATTTAATATAAGTATCCATCTCTTACATAAACTTTTATAAGCTTGCAATAAAAATAAATTGAATGTCCCGAGACATGGTAAATTATCAAGATTTCTTTTGTGAATATCAGTAGCTATCTCGTAGTTGTAGTGTACACTGTTTAATAGTGTTCCGGATGTGTCTTAAGACCACAACACGATACCTGTGACTAATACTCAAAGGTCTGTAACTCGGAGACTATGATAGTCAGGTATTATCTGCCTCCACTGAGCATCTTCACATCAGATACCATATGAAGGATACAGGAAAATTATAGGGAATGTCACTCTTTTTTTCATACTTTGTGTAAGGTAGAATCAGAATCAGAATATTTTTTATTCATATAAACCAATACAGGCACTTATGAATCGTCAATAAATAGTAAAAATAGTAGCTCTACCATCCATTCGGAATGCATTTCCTATGGAGAAGAATGGACAAGAAACTCCATGGTTGCTTTTTTCAAATAAGGATTTACATTTTTGTGTTTTTCCATTATTTTGAATTCTAATCATTAGAATTTAAAAGACTTAACATATGGCGCCTAAAATGCAGTTTTGTTTATGGCCAAACTATAGAATTGTTAGAATTATTGAACTTTCAAATTGTTTTTTTCTCAAAATTCATTAATTAGGACATGCCCTGTTGTTTGCCTGTACCCTTCATAATTGTCAGGTGACAGGAAAAACTCAAAGTAACCAAAATACACAGTAATTTGAATTTGATTTTTGCTTCTTGGAATTCTGTAAAGTAATGCACTTATGGATATGATGACTTTTTCCTGGGAAACTTGAAAACATTGAAAACATCTTTCCTATTTATTGTACTTATTGAGATTTTCCTGTCACCTGACTGTATGTACTTTGAATATTATTTGGATTCCTAATACATTCAGAAAATTAGACACTAAGACAGTTTAAAACTAAGTTACAGTATTATGGGTACAGTTAAATGGTCTGGGAACAGTCCCAGTAGCACCCAAACTGGGGTACATAACAATATGACTGATGTATTTGTTTTTTCTGATTGAAATTGAACCTGAAACTACAAGAGGCAGTGAGTTGAGTGGTTAATTCTTGGTCAGCATAATGGACTGTCATCTAGCAACTTTATTATCTGCTACTCCTAGTTATTTGAGTTACCTTACTTACCCCCTTAATTTATAAAGATACATTTAAAATCGTTTTGTAAATCATTTTTAAACTTTAAAGTGCCACTGCAACTAGTTTGTAGTTAGTTTGATATTCTTATAAATTTGGTAGGTTGGTAATAAGTACTAGGATATCATAAGACACTTAGAGGTAAGACTATTTTGGTCTTATAGGTTAGATACCAAAATATTTTATTTTAACGTACCTGATACTCTATATCGATAACTTCGTTCGGCATCACCTTGTGGAAGAAGCAGTCCACTTTCCCAGCCTGTACTATGATCGTCATATCGTTTTCGTAAGCCAAAACTACGCTAAATAAAGTCGTAAGATATAAGTAACGCATTTCGTCTGATTTTACTGATTTCCTGTACAATTCATATGGTTACTACACTGCAGTGGAGGTGGAGGTAACTATTTTTAGTAACAGTGTGCGTTATTTGTGTGTATTTATAGAATAAAAAGAGTGAAATGATTGAATATTTGAAGAACAAACAACAACATGAATTTGAGCTCTTAGAACGGATGTTCGTTCTGAAACAGATATGTCACTTCTTAAAGGACACGTATCCCTACATAAGTAAACATTCGCATTACAAAACTACAGTAACTTCATTAAATATTTAATACTAAGAGTGTCGTTGTTAAACATAAAGCGTAATATTATTTTTTATAATGGTCTTATTTTGTAATTATAAATTAGGCCTTATAATATAACAATTTTAAAATTTTCGTTTAGAAACAACAAATTCAACTATGTCAACCAACAGGTATCAATCAACCCCACTTTAGGCATAATACTTCTGTCTTTCTTTCACTTTCTATTGTGTATATCATCTATCTTCATTTAATGCTAAAATTATATATGAAATTATACCCGAATAATATTCTCACAAGTCACAGACAGATAACAAAAACAAAAAAGTTTGCTGGCTGGTGAAATCATACTTGTTCCTAATTGCTTTTGTTGCGGTTAATCAGGATTTTACACTGGAATAAGCCACGTAGCCCCCATAATTATTTAATAAAATGTCAGCTCCAAGCGGCGCGGGCGCTCCGCCCTCCGGCGTGGTCCGCAACAGCGCGCTTTCGTTCGTTGCGTCTGCGCAGCCTCCTTTACAAACAGCTGATACACGTAACGCTGAAACGGACGAAGAAGAAATGGGAGCAGGTTCGTGCGTGGAACTCCTTGGTCAATTCTTCGTCTTCACTTGGAAAAATTAGGATTATCTTTTCACAAATGTAGTTTAAACTGGTCCTTTTCATGAATATAATCAAATGGAAATGATCTAATGATATCTGGAGGGTTTCGGGTCGTATCTCCACGCTGAGGTCGTTATCTTGGAGTAAATAAAGTATTGCTTGATGTTATCAGTAACTCATATTGCCAAAAATAAAATCTTTATTCTTTGGAAGTGATTGCAACAAATTTAATTTGCTATATACATATTAAATTGACCATGTTTCAAATTGCAAGTATTCCTGTTGCAGAGAGACTGGTGCCGGCTGGCTTGAAGGCACTATGTGAAGCCTGTACTCGAGTCTACCCCGACCAGCCAAACCCACTTCAAGTCACCACCCGTCTCAAATACTGGTAAAATTTTAATAATGAGTAACAGAAAACAATAACTGAGCCTCGAGTACCCTAACACTATTGTGTTGTTACTACTACAGCCCATTTAACGTCCCACTACTGGGCACCGGCCTCCCCTCAATGTGAGGGGGATTCAGGCCATAGTCCACCATGCTGGCACAGTGCGGGTTGGCAGACTTCACACATCTATTGAGAACTAGACAAATTCCCTCAGATGTGCAGGTTTTGTCACGATGTTTTCCTTCACTGTTTCATAGCAAGTGATAATCTCGGATAAAAATGAGATTCACACATGAAACCCAGAGGTGCAAGCCAGGGTTTGCACCTGCACACTTTGATTGTAAGGCCTGCGTTTGACCACTTGGTTATCACTGATGGAGTTGCTATGACTTAATTTTATGAGGCATAAAAACAAAATCTAATTGATCTGAATCTAATCAATGCTAGCTAATATGAGCTGTGTAGACATTAGACATTGTCACCTTGAAGCTATCAGACTAGTCATATTCTAGCTACCATTGTTCATAGATTTTGTAAGGTAAGAAGAGGTCTTAAGAAATAAGGTCATAGTATATACTCCACAAAATAGTATCCTGGCATTTACATTGATAGTTTTTTTTTTTTTTTATATATTTGACCTGCAATCAGTCTCACGACTATAATCAAGTTGGTTGGAGTAGTCGAGAATTTTATTTTTTAAATCAAGACATAAGTTTATTTGTATGCTGTGACAACCCTAGGCATGGTCAGTTCGGTCGCTTGTACCTTCTGCTGTGTTCATCTTTAGATCAAATAGAGTTTACAAGTAACAGCTGGTTTTAGAGCTGTGTTGCGACGAATTTCAACAGAAACTTAACTTAAAAATCTTATTGAAATTAAACTATTTTACGGATTTTATCGCGTTTATTTACTATTATATTTTATAACAACTAAATATGAGGGTACCCAGTTATTAACTATGACATCAGGACGTCTAACACCTCAGTCCCCCCGTGACCATGGTTGCTGTAAAGCAGCCGAAACATCGGGAAAATAAAATAGTAAATAAACGCGATAAAATCCGTAAAATAGTTTAATTTCAATGTATAGTATTCGCGTAAATATAAGAAAACAATATTAAAAATCTTATTAAAACTATAATGGGCGGCGTTGATCACTTACCATCAGGTGAAACGTCTGCTCGTTTGTCTCCCTATCTCATAAAAAAAAAAAAAAAAAAAATATTTGTGATTTCACATATTTGTATAAAATAAGCCAAAGAACTTATATTTTAAGGGTTAGTGTACACATTTTGAAAGACACTATACAAATTTTGTTTATCTGAGTATTTGTGCGTATTACGTAGGTCACACCTCCTGGATTTTCCATTAACCAGGTGTGCCTACAGAAAAAACTCGCACCTTATAAGAGCTTGCCGCACGTATAACGCTCTATGTCGGAGAGTTGACCTAGATCTTTTCAGTACTTGCGTGTACAAACTTAAGGATCTTAAGTAATGACTATTTTAATATGTAAGCACTACTGTACTGTTTTTTGTTTATTACTAGTTAATATTTAAATCTTTCATTCTTCTTCTCGGATTTTTGTATGATTCTCGATTTCATGCTCAGAATAAGTAACAATACTGTGTCCACAAGTGTCAACCTAACCTGTAAATGAAAGAGGCCATTAACACAAAAAAAAAAAAACATTTTTTTTTTGTATTTTCTATCTGTGAAATCTCATTATTGGCCTTCTTTTAAGTATACTTTCATACTCATTATAATTGTTCTAGCTGTAAGCTTTCCTAAAACAATAAAATAAAATAAATTCTTTTGTGCAGGCTTGGTGGCCAAGATCCCCTGGACTACATCAGCATGTACTGGAATCCCGGGAAGCCAGACGAACACATACCACCACACTGGCACTATGTCAGGTATGATATGATCATTATAAAATACTTCCAAAGACAAGCCCCCTATGTTACTTGTCTGATTTCATCAGATGATCTAGAATTCCAAACCGGCCAAGTGCGAGTTGGACTCGCGCAACGAGGCTTTCGTACATAAAATATGAAAGCGCCGAACATAGCTCTAACTAAAAGATACACTGGATTGAAGAAAGAAGACATTTATAATCGCAATTAAAAAAAAAAATGCTTTCTGACTATAAATTTAATACTTTCGGATTTTCACCTTTACTTGTGGTGTAAGTCATTGCTTTTTAAGAAATTTCATGATTGTAGGTCAACCGGAAGTACCCTATAGGTTTTTGATACCCGTGCGTATGTACTGAAAATGCAACACAAACCGCCGTATCTTTTGTTTGCGTGCGGCTTGTATCTTTGTTATAAATTACTACTTAATACCTCCACCCGTTCCTGGTAAACTGGGCTTTGACAGACAGACTGACGGACTGACAGCCAGACAGTTAGACCGGGACAGCCAAACAAACCGGCAGATAGACAGACAGATAGACATACAGACAGATAGACAGAAAAACAGAGAGACAGGTAAAATAGACAGACAAACAGGCAGACAGAGAGACCGGTAGATAGGCAGACAGATATACAGATGGACAGACAGACAGATATACAGACAGGAAAACTGAGAGACAGAACGAAGGACCGATAGACAACAAAGTGATTCTATACGGGTTCCTTCATTTCTTTTAAAGAACGCAACCCTGATGATTGGTTTAATAGTTTTGGTCTGTCGGACCTGCACGGCGACGGGCGGGTGCACCCCCCGCCGGCGCGCGGGTTGGGGGCTGCGCCCTCGGGGTACGGCTTCGAGCTGACGCTGCGGCTGTCCGCGGACGGGCCCGCGCAGCCCCCCGTGTGGCCCGCCGCGCTGCTGCAGGCGCTCGCCAGATATGTCTTCACCACTGGTAGGCACATAGATAGATAAAGCCTCAAATTTTATGCCATACCGTGGTGTCAGCACGCATGTCAAGACAAGACCTCTGTCACGGATTGGCTCAGTCGATCTCTGTCTAATTTCATACGAGAGAAAGAGACAACATCAAGATATTTCGTGACATACATCTAATCTTGGCGCTCATACTGCAAGTGCTGAACAAACTATTCATGTGCGAATCTCATTTTCATCCGCATTACCACTTGCTATGAAACGGTGAAAACATCGTGAGGAAACCTGCACGTCTATAGAAAGGTGTGTGAAGTTCACCAACACGCACTGGGCTGTGGTGAACTATGGCGCGAATCTCTCTCGTATCGAGGGGGAATGTGCCCAGTATAATGGTAAGCTCGTCCCTTATTACATTGGGATCAAAATACATCGGCAAAGTGTGGGTCCACTTCAGTGCACCTCTGGCTACCTTTTCGGGGAATACAGGCGTGATGATGATGTATTATTCACAATAAACTGTTTTAACTCAGAGAAAAAGTTCATTCTCCAACACAGACACAGAACCAATACAGGCACATGAACATCCAGTAAAAATAAATAATGTTAATAGTATCTCTACCACGCCTGTATTCCCTGCAGGGGTGGGCATAGGTACACTACAGTGCACCCACACTTCGCCGATGTATTTTGGTCCCAATGTAATAGCGACCGAGCTTACCATTATACCGGGCACATTCCCCCTGAATACGAGGGAGATTTGGGACATAGTCCACCACGCCGGCACAGGCAGGGTTGGTGAACTTCACACGCCTTTCTATACATGTGCAGGTTTCCTCACGATGTTTTCCTTCACCGTTCAGCAAGTGGTAATCAATGTTGAAAATGACAATCGCACGTGAAAACTATTTCAGAGGTGCGGGTCCGGGATTTGAACTTGCACCCCTTACGATCAAGGCGGGCGTTCTTGCCCGCGAGGCTACCACTGTTTAATGTTGATGATGAATGTCAGGTAATAAGTTATGTGCCGGTGACCATATCTCCTGGCATCGCTCGCTGGACGGCGGCGCCACTCGCAGCCGGCTTCGGCATTTGCTGGTGGCCGCTGACCCTCAACTGCTAGACCTGGACACCGCCTACGGCACCGTCAGCTTCCTCCAGGTACCGCCACACCACCAACTGGTGGCATCTCACCCCCATTTCGCCACTGTTAGAAAATCGGTGAAGATTGATAAAAGTATGTTGAGGTGTGTTTTAGGGTTCCGTACCCAAAGGGTGAAACGGGAACCCTATTACTAAGACTTCGCTGTCCGTCCGTCCGTCCGTCTGTCACCAGGCTGTATCTCATGAACCGTGATAGTTAGAGAGTTGTAATTTTCACAGATTATGTATTACTGTTGCCCCTATAACAACAAATACTCAAAAACAGAATAAAATAAATGTTTAAGGGGGCTCCCATGCAACAAACGTGTTTTTTTTGCCGGTAACGCTTGTACTATGGGTATTGGGTATGAATTTTCTGCTCATGAGAATCAAACGTTCTTCAAATATATTTTTTCTATTGTTGACAGATGGTGGGATGCACTGGGCGGGAACTGAAGGCGGCTCAGCGGGGATCGGGTTTCGAGGTCTTGAAGCGTATCGGTGAAGACTCCAAGTAAGTTAATATGATCATCATCGTGACTGTATTCCCTGAAGGGGTAGGCAGAAGTGCACTGCAGTACAACCGGGTCTCGCTGCAAGGTACCCATCATCCCCCCCCCCCCCCCCATTACGCCTCCACACACAAACATACCACCACAAATCATATTTTTATACCATTCAGTTGTATATCCGATACTGATGCAAACGTCAAAGTATTATTTCGGACCTCTGAAACACTCTGTATAATCGTTGCTTAGTGACACGCCATTAGCCCACATCTCTGAGATGTTCTTGAGCTTATGTCATTTTCAATAATGATAACCACTTGGTGAACGGTGAAGGCAGTGGTAGCAGTGGTAGCCGAGTGGTCGAACGCACGCCTTGCAAATCAAAGTGTGCAGGTTCAAACCCCGGCTCGCACCTCTGGGATTTACGTGCGAATCTCATTTTCATCCGAGATTATCACTTGCTAAGAAACGGTGAAGGAAAACATCGTGAGGAAACCTGCACGTCTGAGGGAACTTGTCCAGTTCTCGTTAGATGTGTGAGGTCTGCCAACCCGCACTGGGCTAGCGTGGTGGACTTTGGCCCGAATCCCCCTCGCATTGAGGGGAGGCCCGTGCCCAGCAGTGCGACGTTAAAAAGGGCTGTAGTAGTAGTAGAAGGCAATAATCGCGAGGAAACGTGCACGTCTATAGAAGGGCTTGTGAAGTTCACCGCACTGAGCTAGCGTAGTGGACTATGTCCAAAATCTCCCTCGTATTGAGGGGGAATGTGCCCGGTATTATAGACTCGCCCCCTATTGCATTGGGACCCAAATACATGAGCGAAATGTGGGCGTGTCTACTATTTATTGAGTGTTTATGTCAGTTGTGGTGGGTCGTGGCTGGTGACGAGGATGGCTCGTCGCGCGTCCGCACGCCGCGTGCGTCACGTGCTGCACGCGCGCTCCGGCCAGCACGCGCAACACGACCAGCACGACCAGCCCGCGCAGCTCGCCGGCGTCTCCGCCAGGGTGCGCTGGCAAGCGTGGACACCGGTATGTCTGACACTTAACCCGACTACGGAAAAGCTACAAGGAAGAGTTAGGGTCCGTTCAAATATTACTTAAGAATATTTATTACAATTATTTACCCCCCCCCATGCTTACGTAAACATTTTTCAATTAAAAATGTATTTTTTTTATATTATAATTATAATTTTATCCCCGAAAATGCGTTTCGTTTTCAAGCATAGACAATGTGAGGGTTGCCATTCGTGTAAAAAAGTAAATAACTACCGATGACGTAATCATCATCTAGACTCCCCTACCCCCCATGTCATCCAAGATAAGCAAAACAAAGACCCCCCCCCCCCCATAATGCTTACGTAATACTTGAACGTGATTTTAGCAGTCAATGTATGTATGTACTAGCTTCTACACGCGACTTCGTCCGCGCAGACCTCGATGCTTATCAAATATTATAAATTATAGCCTATATGTTATTCCCATGTATAAACAATAATACTATGAAGTTTCATCAAAATCCGTTCAGTAGTTTTTCATCCGTCCGTCCTCAGAAAATTTCACGTTTTTATTATTAGTAAGAAGTAGGATTTGGGATCAGCGATTTTTTTTGCGTCGAATAAGTATGCTCTTCTGTAAAGTAGGGAAGGAGAGGAAAAAATCGATTAAAAAAGAATCGATTTTTCACTCTCTAAAATAAATCGATTTGTAAAAAATCGATTTTAAATATTTAGAGAATGGATTATTAAAAATCGAAAACTTTTTCACGTCCCTGACAGATGGCGCTGTTTGCAAAATTCGATTAGGGATGTCACTTGGAGAGGAAAAAATCGATTAACAAATAATAGATTTCTCTCTTTAAAATAAATCTATTTTTAATATTAAGAAAATCGATTATTATAAATAAGGCAAAAAAACAATTAATTATAAAAAATTCTAATCCCTACTGTAAAGTTAGAAAAAAATGTCACTTTAGTCAAAGAGCCTTCCCTCGATATAGGACACTCTACGATATCTATACCAGTCATTGATTATTCTATAACAACAGGATGATGGAGAGCGACCAGCCTCCCCCTCTGAGCTGCCAGCAACCCTGCAGCAGCAGATCAAAGACACCTTGCAGAGAGGACTCAGTACCATGACTGAACGGACAGGACCTGAAGGTAACATACCACTGAAACCTTCTACTACTACAGCCCTTTTCAACGTCCACGGGCACGGGCCTCCCCTCAATGAGAGGGAGATTTGGTACATAGTTCACCACGCTGGCCCAGTGCGTGTTGGTGAACTTCACACGCCTTTCTATAGACGTGCAGGTTTCCTCACGATGTTTTCCTTTACCGTTCAGCAAGTGGTGATGATGTTTTGAAAATGATATTCGCACATGAAAATCATCTCAGAAGTGCTAGCCCGGGATTTGAACTTGCGTTTAATATATCATGTGCGAATGACGATATTCGATAATGATCACCACTCGCTAAACGATGAAGGAAAACATCGTGAGGAAACCTGCACGTCTATAGAAAGGCGTGTGAAGTTCACCAACCCGCACTGGGCCAGCGTGGTGGACTATGGCCCGAATCCCCCTCTTATTGAGGGGGATTCGGGCCATATATACTGCCCGGTATAATGGTAAGCTCGCCCCCTATTACATTGGGACCAAAATACATGAGCCAAGTGTGGGCACACCGCAGTGCACCTCTGCCTACCCATTCGAAGAATACAGGCGTGATTTTTACCTATTTCTTAATTTTTTGTTATTAGAATTATTATTTTCAGACTTATTAGGGACTTATCATGTATTCCTTGTACAAATTATACAACGCTGTTAAAACAAGTTGTGGGGATGTTACAAATGGTTTTTATTTTCCAGGTCACATGTCAACGGATAGTTTCGAAATGTCAAGCATTGAAAGAGCATTGCCACATCTACCTGAAGTAATGCAGGTCAGTGAAATATATATTAGTACCAGGAGTACATGAACTCGAGCTGGTAACACGCACTGCGACAGCGTGGTGGACTATGGACTTCCCCTTGCATTGAGGGGAAGGCTGATCCACAAGGCTACTAGTTATTAGTACCAGGAGTACATGAACTCGAGCTGGTAACCCACACTGCGCTAGCGTGGTGTACTATGGACTTCCCCCTTGGATTGAGGGGAGGACTGATCCACAAGGCTACTAGTTATTAGTACCAGGAGTACATGAACTCGAGCTGGTAACACGCACTGCGCTAGTGTCTAATGTTAATAATAATGTTTGTTGCAGGGTTCGTGGTCCGGGGACAGCACGGTGGAATATTTGCATGGCGTTCATATCATATTAAATGCTGAAGGAGCAAGTCTGCTGCCGTTGGCTATAGAGTAAGTATTTTCTAGTTAACTACTACTTTATCCAACTTTTGGGCACGGACCTCCCCTCAATGCAAGGGGGAAGTCCATAGTCCACCACACTGGCCTCGAGCGGGTTGGTGAACTCCACTCGCCTTTCTATGGTCGTGCAGGTTTCCTTACGATGTTTTCCTTCACCGTTTCATGGCAAGTGATAATCTCGGATGACAGTGAGATCCGCGCATAAATCCCAGAGGTGCGAGCCAGGGTTTGAACCTGCACACTTTGATTGCAAAGCCTGCGTTCGATCACTCGGCTACCACTGCAATGGGCATTAAAATATTTAATAAATTACCTAAGATATTTAGAGAGTTGCCAACGGTGTTAATGAAAAGACAACTGAGACAATGGCTGATAAGTTGCTCACTTTTAAATGGACATGAACGTTATTGAATTATTTTTTACAATCGATTTAATAATTATAAATAGCTAGGTGTCACCATTGCTGACCGATTGAGGAATAGCAAGATACGAGCTGAATGTAAGCTGAAGGATGATGTGGTGACTAAGATTGAGAAAAGTATGTTCAGAATCAGAATCAGAATATTTTTTATTCATATAAACCAATGCAGGCACTTATGAATCGTCAATAAATAATAATAGTAGTATCTCTACCACCCATTCGGAATGCATTTCCTATGGAGAAGAATGGTCAAGAAACTCCATGGTTGCTTTTTTCAAATAAGGATTTACATTTTTGTGTTTTTCTTAATTAACAATTATACAATATAAAGTTAATGAGGCTATACATTCTCAAAACACAATTAAATCACTAAACAATCTACATGTTGGACAAGATTTAAAGGTAGGAAGGAGGAGGAAAACGGGACAAATAGCTAAAATCCCTTAAACTAGTTCCTGTGGAGCCGGACCAGCGGCTGACCAAGCGTGTTTATCCTCTAAATAATCACCTATTGTGTAGTATGCGCGCCTGCATAGTGTATGTCTAATGCAAGTTTTAAATTTAGTTTCATTTAGGTTAATGACGTTAGGGGGAATTTTATTATAAAATTTGACACAGTACCCCATGAAAGATGTGTGAATTTTCGCCAGTCGAAAGTGTGGTTGGTCTAATTTATCTTTATTTCTAGTGTTAAAACGATGGCCATCACCTACTTTTCGAAACAGATGTAAATTTTTCCTTACGTACATGTTGAGGTGCTTTGGCCATGTAGAGAGGATGAATGAAAGTAGACTGACGAAAGATATATACTAGGCAAACGTGAGTGGAAATGTCGGAAGAGGGCGCCCGAGGAGGACCTTTCACGACCAGATTAACGGTCTCTTCCAGAAAGGTCAAGTCCGTAGCACTCTCAACCGACGGAAGTGCATGAAAAGATGTATGACTGTGGATGAAGCGAAAGAGGTATGTCAGGATCGTAGCGTGTGGCAAACGGTAGTCTCTGCCTACCCCCATGGGATACAGGCGGGAGTATATGCATGTATGTAAATAGTTAGTTATATAAAAAACACAAGACACTCCCTTACAACAACGCTAATATTCTGTCAAAAAGACGAAAAGATATGATACTAGAAATCTCACAAACTAAAACACAATACGGGAAACGCTCAGTTATGTTGTACAATAGGGTAAACAAGTACTAGGGTTGCCAGCCGTACTATAAAATATAGTATTGTACTATATTTTAGCTTTGCGTACCTACTATATACTGTTGAAAAAAAATATAGTACGCAAAAGTACTATATTTTTAAAAGCATTCAATTTTTTTTTTAAACACCAACATCTCTCGAAAAAATACGCATCCATATATTTATTTTTGCCTTGCATGGAGATTTGCGCGTATACTATAGCGTGTTTCGGAACGTAAAGACAACTAAACGAAACAACTATCACGTGAAAGATATTTTCATACATACAAAAGTACCTACTAGTCTTTTTTACGTACCCCGGTACCGCTTACAAAGGTGCCGAATACAGTTTGATTTTATTAAATTTGTGCATGCATGGCATTAAAAGGCATTGAATAGTACGGTTTTTTTTTGACGGACTGACACTTTTTTCTGAATGTACTATATTTTTGAACAATGTACTATATATTTTACGACTCTGGCTGGAAAATACTATATTTTTTCGAAAAAATAGTTGGCATCCCTAACAAGTACATTTATATTTACACTGAACAAATGCATATATGTAAAAATATGCTAACAAAATAGTTAAGATCACTTACATATTCATCTATTGAAGCACTCCTACATTTGAAATAAATACCCACACACACACACACAACACACACACACACACATACACATGCACATTTACCTGCATATTTTTTATAATGTTATTTCTGTTACTTAAAGCTTGGAACGGAGTCTCCTAACACAGGCATTACTTGCCTAAAAGGAGGCTCCAATCACCAATCAATGTTTGAAAATATTTTGGTATAGAAATAAATCAATTATTATTAGGGTTCCGTACCCAAAGGGTAAAACGGGAACCCTATTACTGAGACTTCGCTGTCCGTCCGTCTGTCGTTCGATTGTTAAAAGAGTTGAAATTTTCACTGATAATGTATTTCTATTGCCGCTATAACAACAAATACTAAAGACAGAATAAAATAAATTATTTAAGGGGGCTCCCATACAACAAGCGTGATTTTTTTGCCGTTTTCATAGATAATGGTACGGAACCCTTCGTGTGCGAGTCCGACTCGCACTTGGCCGATTTTATTATATTAATTAATATTTTCATTTCATTCCAGTGGTCGCGTACTGCAGGGCAGTCACTTTACGTGGCGCGAGTGCGGGCGGTGCGTGTCGCTGCTGGCGGGCGGCGTGGCCGACGCCGTAGCCACCCCGAGCCGGCCCTACGCCGCCGCCGGCAACTGGCTACAGGTACACCCTCCGTCCGGCTACATGGCTACACACTCGGCTATCCACTGCCGGCTTAGCATGGCTTTTTAACAATGAAGTGACGTCATTTTCTCGACAAGTCTGACAGTTGAAAGAGATAAAAGTTATGTCTACGCGGTCATGCTAAGCCAACAGGGGGGCAATTCTCGGACAATCGACATTATCTCTAATATTTGACGATTTGACGTTTTGTTTTGACATAAGTCGAATTAGATATGATGTCGATCGTGTAGACATTAGACATTGTCACCTTGAAGCCATTAGACTAGTCACATTTTAGCTACCATTGTTAAAAAAGCAGTAGCCGTCGCGGGACGCCTGGCAGATGTGACACATTATGTTATTTAGAGTAGAGAGAGAGAAGCGTCGTAGCAGCGAGTGAGTGGAGTCAGCCGGTGGGCGGAGTCTAAGCGGTGGAAAGAACCGAGGAGCCACGGAGCTGCTCGATGTTTTCGCATCACGGCATCGCGGCATCAACAGTTGCTCTCACTCGCCAAGCGCGCTATTCGATGTTTCACATCAAAATGTAGTTTTCATGTCTTATAATAAAAAATAGGGTTATTATTATACTACTACTACAGCCCTTTTAACGTCCCACTGCTGGGCACGGACCTCCCCTCAATGCGAGGGGATTCAGGCCATAGTCCACCACGCTGGCCTGGTGCGGGTTGGCAGACTTCACACATCTATCGAGAACTAGTCAAGTTCCCTCAGACGTGCAGGTTCCCTCACGATGTTTTCCTTCACCGTTTCATAGCGAGTGATAATCTCGGATGAAAATGAGATTCGCACATAAATCCCAGAGGTGCGAGCCGGGGTTTGAACCTGCACACTTTGATTGCAAGGCGTGCGTACTCATTATACCATTATACTATCTTCATAAAATGATTTCATGGTAAAGGGGTGCAGGCGTGGTGTACCCATATTGAAACACACTGTACACATCATTTTGTCTTCCAGGTGGTAATACCAAAGGATCTGGCCCAGGATATCTCAAGGCAGGTGTCTGGTCTGGGCAGACTGGCAGACTCAGACTCTGAGACGGACAGCGAAGGCGAGGATGGGGGTGGCGAGCCTCCCACCCTCCCACTAGTCATGACCTGGCCTAAGCACAAACTCAAAATAACTGTACTACATGATACTGACTTCTTATAGTGAAGTCTTCTAGAAGTGAAGAAAAATTACATCATCACGCCTGTATTCCCTGAAGGGGTAGACAGAGGTGCACTGCAGTGCGCCCACACTTCGCCGATGTATTTTAGTCCCAATGTAATAGGGGGCGAGCCTATTGGCGTTATACCGGGCACATTCTCCCTCAATACGAGGGAGATTTTTGGGCTAATTAAAAAATGTTCTCAGATATAAAGCACGCAGAAATAATTTATATGTACAGGTGTTTCAGAAGTCCAAAATAATACTTTGACGTTTGCATCAGTATCGGGTATACAACTGAATGATATGGTATGTTTGATGTGTAGCCGGGATCGTCCCCAGTCCATTGTACGGTACCCATAGTACAAGCGTTGCTTAGTTTGGGATCATACGATGAGTATGTGTTGTCTGGCGATATTTGTTTATACAATCAAAGTACCAGGAGAGCATACCTGTCGAAGAGGTTGATAGCGTTGATGTGTAACTGGGATCGCCCCCAGTCCATTGTACGGTACCCATGTACAAGCTTAGCCTAGTTTGGGATCATACGATGAGTATGTGTTGTCTGGCGATATTTGTTTATACAATCAAAGTACCAGGAGAGCATACCTGTCGAAGAGGTTGATAGCGTTGATGTGTAACTGGGATCGCCCCCAGTCCATTGTACGGTACCCATGTACAAGCTTAGCCTAGTTTGGGATCATACGATGAGTATGTGTTGTCTGGCGATATTTGTTTATACAATCAAAGTACCAGGAGAGCATACCTGTCGAAGAGGTTGATAGCGTTGATGTGTAACTGGGATCGCCCCCAGTCCATTGTACGGTACCCATGTACAAGCTTAGCCTAGTTTGGGATCATACGATGAGTATGTGTTGTCTGGCGATATTCGTTTATACAAATCAAAGTACCAGGAGAGCATACCTGTCGAAGAGGTTGATAGCGTTGATGTGTAACTGGGATCGCCCCCAGTCCATTGTACGGTACCCATGTACAAGCTTAGCCTAGTTTGGGATCATACGATGAGTATGTGTTGTCTGGCGATATTCGTTTATACAAATCAAAGTACCAGGAGAGCATACCTGTCGAAGAGTTTGAGTTTGATTTTTCGACGTCCATTTCTATAACTCGTAATCAATCAATTCCCTAGATCCACTCCAGCTTATGGTTGCCAGGTAGAGATCGCTTTTATTGATAAGGCCGCCCATTGTGACACTCTGTGTAAACTGTATGGAATATTAATACTTTTTGCGGTGGAACAATAAAGAGTTATCTATCTATCTCGAGTCCTATGTAAAATTTGCATGTTCTGTTTTGTGAATATTGGTAGTCGCCCCTCATAAGTGTAGTTTATACTCCTGAATAGGGTTATGGATGTACCCAAATTAAACAAATTAAAGTAGGTAGCCTTAGTTATTTATTATAACATCAGCTATCTTCCAGTGAAAGTCCTGTCAAAATAGTTTTATCATATCATAAGAATCACTGATATTCTATATAGTAACAGATATGTTATACACGCACAAAACAACCGAAAAAAGTGTTCCGCGGATGTTACATTCATCTGTCAACCAATCCGCATGTTGATATCAAAGACTAACAAATTTAATGAGACAGAAGGTACAAACCGCGTGTTTGTACCTTCTGTCTCATCAAATTTCTATACAAACAAACCCTATAAATAGTACTAAATGTAGGTTGGTGAGAAATAAAACACGATGTAAAAGATTTTTTTTGTCTTTTACTAAATCATACGCCTTCGGAAAGATTCAATTTATTTCTTTTCTGTCTCTTAGAGAGATTTTTTATTTCAGGATTATGTCTATGAGCGGAATGGAGGCGAACTGTTGTGTATTTATCAATTATGGTTTTAATTAAATGTATGCGATGATTAAAAGCAGGTGCCTGTTGTCTGGAATGTCAAAAAGTGAATCAAATATAGCAGTGAAGCAGTGGTAGCCGAGTGGTCGAACGCACGCTTTGCAATCAAAGTGCGCAGGTTCTATCCCCGGCTCGCACCTCTGGGTTCCATGTGCGAATCTCATTTTCATCTGAGATTATCACTTGCTAAGAAACGGTGACGGAAAACATCGTGAGGAAACCTGTGTGCCCGGTATAATGGCAATAGGCTCGCCCCCTATTACATTGGGACCAAAATACATCGGCGAAGTGTGGGCGCACTGCAGTGCACCTCTGCCTACCCCTTCGGGGAATACAGGCGCGATGATGTATTTTTTTAAATATATTAGAATTAATCATGAATTATTGGAACCACAATTTTTCATTAGTATCTACATAAAGCATCAACACAGATTTCTTACCTAATCATTTTCGTCAAAAATTTAAATAGCTTTATTTTAATATTTCTCAGTGATATATTACATTAAGGTAATAATAAACCATTTATATTTTCTTTTCCCACACATGAGATGTTTAATTTCTATTTTTATCAATTATTATATTATATAATACAGAATGATTAATTAATGCAAGGCTAGAAAAAAGGAAAACTTCTGTGAGGCAACGATGACTTTACTGCCTAAGATATTCTCATCTGTACTTATAATCTATGTGCGTAATAAATATTATTGTTTGCATTGAAAAAATTGAAATATCTTATTAAATGGAGGTAAATTGCGTACTTACATATGGTATGAGATCCCTTGTATTTTATTAATTTCGGTACACCTTCTAAAAACACACGATGGCATTTTTAAAATTTTATATATTTGTCAACAAACCGTGTTGCTTGTCGCCATGCGTGACATAGACTAAAGACTATAAGTCCTAATTGGGTTGTATTATCTGTACATGTACATATCTGTTTTACTAGAATATCATTGATAAGAATGTTATTGTTGCGACAATAAATAAGGTTACATTATATTTAAGTGATGTTATATATAGCAAATGGTCTGATAATTCAATTCTCCGGTGGTGACCGGTGGATTTAGTAGTTATAAACATGTTGTCATATAAATAATACAATATTTTTTTATGTTGTTTTATTTTTAAAAACATTGTTATGTAGTCAAAATGATTGTTTGAAGAAAAATATAAAGCCCAATTACCTCAATTGAATAGTAAAAATACCCATATCAATCTGAATATATATAGATAACATCAAATAAACTTATTGATGGTGGAAAATGTCTTATTTTTGTCTATAGCAAGCAAAAACTAAACGTTATTTATTTAAGCGATTACTGAAACTTGTAATAAAAAGGAACATCAGCTTTAGGTTATGTAGTTAAATATTATATCAGTCAGTGTCAGTATTATACAATGATATTTTATAGATTATCATTGGTATTATAATACAAACAAAGAGGTTTCGGTTCTAAAACAAGAATGGAACAAAACGCAAACCTCGTTACTTTAGCGTTTTATTTTTAATCTGTCTGTCGTCTACTGCTAAGTTACTTACACGTTGCTGCTACAATCAACGTTAGTCTCAACGTTTAAAATAGTGTTATTTAGTTATTTAAACGATAATGAAACCATTTTGGCAATTCTACAAAAGGTGCTCGAACAACACCAGTACACAAAAACGAGCAATATGCAGACTGTGTCAACACGAATACAGTTTTAAATCGACTACTTATAACCTAAAAATCCATTTATGGCGGATACATCCAAATGAAGCTAAAAGAGCCGGTTTGGATACATTAGAGGAAAGTAAATGTAAGAATAAGCTTAAAAGAAAAGTAAAATCGCTCAAGATATGGAAGTATTTTTCTAGAATCGAAAATAATGATGATAATATTGCTTTGTGTAATAGTTGTAAGGTGATAAGGTCTTACGACCCTGTTGATAATAAACTGAGTGACCATCTAGCCGCGGCTCATAGCGACTTATACAAGCAATGGCTGGAAGAAACAGATCCGGCGTTAGATGAAGAAACAATAACGCAGAACCAAGACGACGATGGTAAGTTATTTTTAGCAATTGTTTTAAACTAGTAACGTTGGGTTCCACCACTAACTTTTATTACTGCTAGTCCCGTTATTTATTGTTCCCAACCATAATGTTTCACGTATTATCTAACGCACAAATGTTTTTCTTAAACCCAAAAAGTCAATAGTTCTTTTATGGTTTTTTTTTGTAAATAAATTTACGATTATTGTTAATTTATAAAAATATTATAAAAAAAATAAATTAAAAAATAAATAATAAAATATTATGTGAGTTCACTGACGTATCTGCGTATATTTTTATTATTTTAATATAGGTATGTTATTATTCTTATGGTAATTATTGTTTTTTAGGTTTCCGCACCGTTATAGTTAGACAGTTGACATTTTCACAGATCTATAACAACAAATACTAAAAAACAGAATAAATACATATTGAAGGGGACTCCCATGCAACAAACGTGATTTTTTTGCCGTTTTGTAGATAATGGTACGGAACCCTACGTTTGCGAGTCCGACTCGCACATGGCCGATTTTTGTAAAAACCTTATTACCTGGTACTCACCGTATTTTTAATGCAAAAATGGATGAAGTAAGTAGGTTAGTTTAGTTTGAAAAGTTTTTCATATCAAGAAATTATAATACAATAATCGCCCATGAACACTGTTCAGGGCTAGTATTTGTTAATGCTACTGTCAAGGGAATGTGACTCTTAACAAATAAAAGGGAATTATTACTTTTGCGACATTTGCCGATACGCAAAGTAACAATTTCGTTAAAAGAATTGTGGCAACACAGTTTTTTTCCCCCACACTAACATAACCTCAAAAAAAAAACAAGCTGACGTTTTCCTGTCAATCACAAAAGGGAGGTGCCCGTATTATCTATATATCGCGTCGCCACACCATTATATCCGCGTTATTTACCGATATTGAGTTATAAAACAAGTTAAATAATTATGGCCAATAAATTCAACCCGTGGTTGTATTTCGATGCATGTGATCATAATACTATCAACTCAAGATACGCTGTGTGTAAAAAATGCAGTGGCAAATATAATTATACGGCGACTACTAACAATTTGAGGCAGCATCTAGTAAGGAAGCATCCGGCGTTGTTAGGTATTGTAACGAAAGATAAAAAAGCGCGCGGGAGATCCGAAAGAAGGCATTACGCTAATATATGGTGGTATTACGTTAAATGCAAGGGCCCGGACAGACTGGCGGTATGCAAAGTGTGCAAAGGTGTGAGGTCTTATGCCACTAGTATTGCCAATTTGGGCAAGCATTTGTCGACTGTCCACCCGGAGAGTTATATCAGATGGTTGCAACGCAAGCCACCGGAGTTTGGCGATGTTGGCGATGGGGATGACAGTAAGTTTTTTTTTTTAATGGTATTCCGATATACTTAATAAATACCTGATAGCATATTTTGGTAGTCACTATGTAATTGTTACTTTTAATAACATATAGTTCGCTGGGGGCATTTACTTCGCAATTATTGTGGAAAGGTTTTTAATTAAAACAGCAATTGTTCAAAAGCTAATATAAATACTTTTTTTTTTACTTTTAAACCATAGATAACCGTACATAATGCGTAACATGAAGCCTATGTGTTTATTTAACTACTGCAGTCAGTTGTCAACATGTAAAGTGCTTATTACACTTCACTGAATTTAGTCGTCTTAATTCAGTTGGTACTGAATTAAGTGAAGTATAATGGAGTTCGATTATACTTGACTTAATTCAGTAACGACTGAATTAAGATGACTAAATTCAGTGAAGTGTAATAGGGACTTAAAGACTGCGGAGTGTTGTACACTGTAGAGTGTTTTGTGCATTTAATTACAACTAGCGGCCCGTCCCGGCTTCGCACGGGTTTATAATATGGCATATGTTACTCAGTGATAATGTAGCAATCTAACGGCAAAAGAATTTTTGAAATCAGTCCAGTAGTTTTTAAGTTTATTCGTTACATACATATCTTTCCTCTTTATAATATTAGTATAGACTAGCGGCACGTCCAAGCTTCGCACGGGTTTATAATATAGCCTATGTTACTCAGTGATAATGTAGCTTTCTAACGGTAAAAGAATTTTTGAAATCAGACCAGTAGTTTTTGAGTTTATTCATTACATACAAAAATACAAATCTTTCCTCTTTATAATATTAGATAGATTGAAAATGTAACAATAATTTCAAAATGTGTGATGTGATGCTATAATCTTTTTATATATCGTGCTTCGTATGAGTCTTAAAGGAAACCTTTTAATGCTCGAGACTCATTCGTATTGTAAGAAACTTATTTTTTTAATCAAATAGTGTTATGCTGTAACAATGACAATCATTTATTATTCTAACTTATAGATTTCCTGTAGATACCCTTATCAAAAGCCTCTGGGTCAAGGCAATAGCTCGTAAAAAAGTGGTTTATTCCAAATTAATTATGTTTTTGTCTTACAAATAACAAATTGTTTTTTTTTATCTTATAGAATTTTGTATTTTACCGAATACCGAATAATACCTCAGAAGTATCAGTACATACATTTTATCCTTGGCGTATATTGTATTTAGTACATTCCTATTAGCTACAGTTATGTACAAGATACCTTAAAAATGTATCTGGAATACAAAATACCTTTAACTTAAGTATTTCAGATAACAGATGACCTTTTTGGAATGGTATCTGAAATACAAGATACAAAATACGTATCTTTCAAATACTTTTGTAAAAAAACATTTGTTTAATGAAAGTTTATTTTTCTATATGTAAATCGCGTTGATCGCGCAAACTTGACACAAGATAATATTATATTTTATAGTTTTTAATTGAGACTTAAGTACCTAGAACCAGTTTAACACTCATTTTTCTTCGATGAGGTCTCATCATCATGCTCCCAAATGAGAAGAGTCGCTTATTTTTTTTGATTTTAGGAAAAAAAAATACTTTTTAATTGACTTCCAAAAGGAGGAGGTTCTCAATTCGATTGTTTTTTTTTTTAGGATCAGTAATCTAGTACTAAAAGTATTTTAGCCAACAAAGTATCTACGAAATACTAAGATACTAAATAAAAGGTATTTATATACAAGATACAAAATACAGACAAAAAAAGTTATTTAGATACAAGATATAAATACGTATTTTGTATCTTGTACCTGTATTTCTCTGGCTATTATTTAAACGATGAGGTATATAATATAAAAGGAATGCAAAAACTACTTTACTAATTCAATAAAGTGATTCGTTCTTTATTGAAGTCGGTTAAAAGTCAACAAATCGAACGACTCCCTTTTTTAAGTTGGCCGAAATGCAATTTCCCTGGAAAGCAAGATTGTTAGATGAGTAGTTCAAATAGAATAATCTAGATTGATTGCAAATATTTCAAATTGGCAGTAATTATGTGAATGCTTACATCTCTGTATACTGCCTATCCTATCTGAGGACATGTGCGTAATGTTGACAAAAAGTTTCGTTACGCAAAACATAGATGGCGCTGCACACCTCATATTAATAAAATTAAATTACAAAGTATCAATCTATTCTCATAATATTTTTAAGTGTAGAGTCATTATTTTGTCTATAATCAATGTTTAGTATCAATGTCGGGCGTGCGAACGTGCTTTTAAAGCAATTTTGAAAGTAATTATTTGTAAAACCAGCCTCTAAAACTACGTGATTTCCTCCACGCTGCGACTTGTCACGCCATACAAACGTAACGCACATGAAAACGATCAAAAATTAACTTTTCCTACTACCAATAGAGTTTAAGTTCGAACACCACGATTTTTTGTTTACATACGAACGCCATTTTGAAATGTCACATCTCCCGCTCTTTTCTAGTGATGAGACGACTTTATGTCGTTACGGTAAATATTAGTTTCGGTTATTTGAGGTTGTTGTTAGGTCGTTTTGGTTTCGCGCGCGCGCGGAGGGACGCATAATGAATGTTTTCGACGTAAGAGCGGCAACGTCGCATGCATGTTGTTTATTGATCAATTCTATAAATGGCTGCGAGGTTCAACTGGGGCCTCAAGTATTGTCGGTTCAATAGTAACTGTCAATCTTTGACAGATTTTGTATTGAGTTAAGTGTCAACAACTGAGAGTAATATTAAAAAAACATTGCTGCAGAAGAGGTATTCGTAAGGGGGCTGGATCCCAGCTGTATGCAGTATTTTTTTTTTAATGCCACCATTTAAAGAGGATTTAGGTTATATTATGCCAACTGGCTTCTACCTGCGACTTCGTCCGCGCAGACTTTGATTATTCAATATCGTTATAAATTATAGACTATATTATTCAGAACAATAATACTTTAAAGATTCATCAAAATATGTTCAGTAGTTTTTGAGTGAAAGACTAACAAACATCTATCCTCACAAACTTTCACAATTATAATAATAAAATATTATATTACGAATAAGGACTTCGCTAGGGTTGTTCCATAAAAATACATAGTTATCGATCTAAAAATAAACAAAAGAACGTTTGCTATTTTTATCTGTGCGAGGGGTTAAAAAAAAAAAGTTAATAAAAAACAAAGGTCGCCGCGTATGTCGTCACGGCCGGCTGTTTTTGTTACTAGGGTTGGTTGCTAGGGGCGATTTTAATCGTTTTCTCTCTTTGTTACGCTACTCGTTTTGTCGCCGGTTACAGAATAGAGCGATTATTTTTCACAATTGCCTTCAAAATTAACGTTTACTAATATATTTAGTAAATGCGTAGTAAAATTACAAATAGGGCATATCGTAATGTATAATAACTATTTGGATGCGTAAGTTATTAGTGAAAGATACAGTACCTGCATACTAAATACTAAATAAGTAAATAAAATACATCATCACGCCTGTATCCCTGAAGAGGTAGGCGTAGGTACACTACCGTGTTCCAGCACTTCGCCGATGCATTTTCGTTCCTCTCCTCCGGTGAAGCTGTGAAGGCCAACTCACGGCCAACAGCGTAGTCCATTAAAAAAAAACAAAAATGCATTTTCGTTCCGATGTTATAGGGGCGAGCCGATTGCCGTTATACCAAAGAGATTTGGGCCATAGTCCACTTGTGACCTTTACACGCCTTTCTATAGACGTGCAGGTTTCCTCACACTGTTTGCCTTTACGGTCCAGCAATTGGCAATCATGATTGAAAATGACATTCGCACCCCTTGCGTTCAAGGAGAGGGTTCTACCTAGCAGGCTACCTCTGCTATACATCATCGCGCCTGTACTGCACTGTAGTGCGCCCACACTTCGCCAATGTATTTTGGTCCCAATGTAATAGAGGGCGAGCCTATTGCCATTATACCGGGCACATTCCCCCTTAATACGAGGGAGATTTGGGCTATGGTCCACCACGCTGGCCCAGTGCGGGTTGGTGAACTTCACACGCCTGTCTATAGACGTGCAGGTTTCCTCAAGATGTTTTCCTTCACCTCTGCTCAACCGTTAAAATTTAATACTTAATCAATATCATAAGTATAACGATTATATGTACCATCTGTTCACATTGATTTATCATAATATTTGGAGACCTTGATTCAAACTAACAGTAATTAAATTAATCATCATCATTTGCCTTACCTTGTATGGGACAATATATATTTGGGGTCGGCGCAGTATGTCTTTTTCTACTATTCATCTCGCTTTTCCGTCATACTGACATCCACTCCGATCTCATTCATATCACCCTTTATACAGTCCAACTATCTTTTCTTGGGTCTTCCTATCGCTCTATATCCGTCCACATTTATACTCATCACTCGTATAGTCACATGATTCTCATCTCTTCTCATCACATGTTCAAACCATTCTAATCTTCTACTTCTTACTTTTTTCTGTTAAGGTTGCCACTTTTATACTACCTCTGATATACACATTGCTCACCTTATCCATTCGCGTCACTCCACACATCCGTCTCAACATTCGCATCTCGGCAGAGTGGTGACGTTTCTCTTCACGCACTTTAGCCGCCCAGCATTCTGAGCCGTACATAATTACCGGTCTTATAACCGATTTATAACCGAAAAAAAAAACATATACATTAGTGAGATTATGTAGAACGAATGTTGAAATACATGAATAATTGATTGTTGTGCTGTAAACGGCTTTCTAAATCTGATAAACAATATAGGTTTTTTTATGTAAGGTGTATGTTACATTGCATACAAGGTGGACGGTATACAACGGTGTAGGAAAACATCGTGAGGAAACCTGCACGTCTATAGAAAGGCGTGTGAAGTTCGCCAACTCGCACTGGGCCAGCAAGGTGGACTATGGCCCGAATCTCCTTCGTATTGGGGGGGGGAATGTTCCCGGAATAATGGCAATAGGCTCGTCCCCTATTACATTGGGACCGAATTAAATCGGGGACGTGTGGTTGCACTGTACTGCACCTCTGCCTACCCCTTCGGGGAATATAAGCGTGATGATGTGTTATGTATATTTGGTATGCTCTGTGCGATTCTAAGATCGCCTTCAGTCCATCCCTGTTATACAGCTAGTAAGCTTATCGCTATAGGATTGTTATTTGCCTGGCAGTCGTCGTTGCTGTGGTTGTCGCCGCTTCCTACTCGCCTAGAAACCTGGAAGCTCCAAATAGACATTCCCTGGCAAGCTTGTGAGAGACATAATGAGACCGGAGACATTTAATACAAGGAACAATTTGAAAAATTGTTTCGTCTTTGCTTTTCGTTATTGCAAGCTAACTGTATTTTAACGTCTTTATAAAGATTAGATGCATCCAGCATCAACATTTTTGTCAATACTAAAACGATCTCTACGTCAATGTTTATTAAGATTGAATTTCTATGTTCAAAACCACGCGACCACTCGTCGAAATTCGCTCGCGTAGTCAATGACATTTCATTGTAGAATGAGCGTTTTCTTTGAGTTTATACAGTTCTTTTTAGTATTGGCAATGGTATCGGTGCGTGTGTCTTGACGCCTAGTGCGCCCAGGACTTACTATCATACTCGAGTTTTTGAGTTTCCTAATATGGGTATATAGCAGCCATTCCTCATCATAAAGACGTCAACGTCACACACAAAGTTGGACGTGCGAATCAAGTGTTAGGAAGACTCCCTCTTTGAGGTGATAACGCGTTGCGTGGGATTCATCCGCCATATTTATCACTGACATCACCCATTTTTATTTATATTGTGTATTCATTAAATGTGTTCTTGCTATTATCTATTAATTACTCGACATTGGCCGAAATACCTGCAAATCACAGGTGCAGCCATTTCTCATATTATTCCAGTAAATTTCATCATTTGACTCGTTTCGTTAAAAAATAAGAAAAAGAAGAACGCGTTGCTTGAAAATAACATTATAATATAAACATTACTGCAATTGTGTTGGTAACGGGGCCGAGGATTGAACTGTTGAATAACAACCGAAAAAAATATTTGAACAATTCTCATGTAACACTTGTGCTCGCAATGTTATACAGCTTTGTAAATAAATTATGTGCGTCAGCATTATGTTACAAACAAGAATCGATGATGTCCTCATTGACAAATTTTTGTTAACTAATTTTGACCTTTATGGGTGTCAAATTGTGTATATCGACGCGCGGTTAAAAGGCAAATTGACTCCAGCGCCATTTTGGTAACTGCTCGAAACCAAGATCAAAAGACGGAGAAAAGTTCGCTGATTCCAACGAAAATGAGATTCGCACATGAAACTCAGAAGTGTGAGCCGGGGTTTGAACCTGCACACTTTGATTGCACAGCTTATATAAGAAAGTATCACCATATCATATCAAGTCTTGATTGTCCCATTGCAGGGCAAAGACCTCCCCTCCCTTTTTCCACTCGCTCCGGTCCACAGCCAACCGGGGCCATTTTAAGGAGTCTAGCTCATCTTGCCATCTCTTTTTGAGCCTGCCGTGTTGCCGTTTGGGACCCATTCCGTGGTTGCTTTGGCCCAAAGCGCACCCAGCATCCGGCAGAAGTGACCTGCCCATTTCAGTTTAACAGCTATAAGAAAGTATAAAAAACTCAAATACGGGCGTGAAAATCAGATGAAATACAGCGTGATAATTAAGGAAATTATCACACATCCGCTGTGAGGCCTTTGCTCCCAACGTTATAAGTACTAGCTATGAAGACAAAAATCCTTGACATAGATACTAAGCGCAACGAATTAATAACATAACAAAATAAACTTTCCGCTTCACGATGTGATTCAGTATTGGTATGCCTGAACCCTTCGTCTGGCGCAGTATATCGTAGCTTGAAAGGCTAAGCGACAAAAACCGTAAAATGAGTTATATATGTATATTCAAGTAACACAGTAATTTGTTTCTATGCTTTGACAAGCTAACACATGGTCGCTTGTACCTTCCCTTGTTAATAATCCTTAGATCATTAGGAAAAGTGGTCAGTTCATTGGTTAAAATTGGTTGGGCAGATAGACAGACACAAATGAAAACGAAAATTGTTGCTTTGTTATATGTACGGTATACACATTCATATCGACGCTTGAAAGGCAATCCTTACAAAGCGACAAAAATCGTAAAATGCGTTATATATGCCAAAAATCTCTTGTATAGAAAATTATTTGTATAGATATGATTACAGAGAACATTCTGGTAGGATCATGATGACCTTGTGTGTTAGATTATAAGCTCCAGTTCAACTTTATCATTGGGTCATATGTCATTACGTAGGTACAGTATCATATTTATCATGTTATGTAGTCTGTACATCTATACTAATTTTAAAAAAGTAAGTTTGTGTTTGTAATGTCAAAATAGTAGCTTTTTACTTAATGCATACATACTACAGCCCTTTTAACGTCCCACTGCTGTGGAGTTTAGCATGACCGTGTAGACATAAGTTTCATTTAATACAGGCGTACATAGATATTAAATACTCATATAATATGCAGCAGGAAGCAGTAGTAGCCGAGTGGTCGAACGCAAATCAAAGTGTGCAGGTTCAAACCCCGGCTCGCACCTCTGGGATTTATGTACGAATCCCATTTTCATCCGAGATTATCACTTGCTATGAAACGGTGAAGGAAAACATCGTGAGGAAACCCTCACGCCCAATGTGTGAAGTCTGCCAACCCGCACAGGGCCAGGGTGGTGGACTATGGCCTGAAATCATCCTCACATTGCCCGTGACCAGCAGTGGGACGTTAAAAGGGCTGTAGTAGTAGTAGTATTAGAGTACCTAAATTATTCTTAGTGGGCCCATTATATACATTTTAGTGTTTTTATACGAAATTAATGAAATTTATTGGAATAAGAAAGGAATGGCTCCACCAGCGGTTAGCGGCTAATTCAGCCAGTGTCAAGTAATTAATAGCAAGGGCAAATTCAATAAATAAACATAATAAATAAACATGGTTGATGAATGGTGGACTATGGCCCGAATCCCCCTCGCATTGAGGGGAGGCCCGTGCCCAGCAGTGGGACGTTAAAAAGGGCTGTAGTAGTAGTAGATGAATGTGATTAAGACGGCGGATCAATATATATTTAATCATTGATAATAAATCGATAATGATGATAATCGCATTTCCGTAAAGAAGAAGGATAGAATGAGATATTTTTTATCTAAATAAACGAATAAATTAAAAGGTACAATCGATTTTGTTATATACATAATATTATTTATATATTTTATGTGTATGAATATAATCGATCCGGCTGTCAAAATCGAATATGCCGTTAAAAAAAGTAAAATAAAAAAGTTTACGTGTGTATAGTAGTGCACCACTATCAAGTAGCAACCGCTGTCCTATTTGAGCCGCGCACGGAACGGCAACGTCGCCTTTCTCTCGACGGAACCGGTTTATTGATGTTGTTATTATCATGCTTTTTTATTACTTGTTAGCTGGAGAGAACTGGTTGTACGCTGGAGATGTAATAGGGACTAGCTACTCGTGGCAAAATATGCTCGTTTATTTAAAATAAAAAAATTGGGTGATAATAAATTTGATTTTGAAATTTGAAAAAAAAAACGGAAAATAACTGTTTGTTTATGTTTTTAGACGTTTAATTGACAGGATAATAGTTACATCTCTATGAAATGTACGATTTAGGGAGGTGTTTATTAAAAAAATCGACTTAACATAATTCTAAACATAACAATTTAGGCGCCTAACTCAAATGTAGATTCACGAACGAATCTTACTATATGTCGTTTTTATTACTCGCTTAATCCTAAGCACGATGTTCTGTCTGAAGTGTAGTCTTTTGATTATGCAAAGGAGGTCATCAACCATCTAAATCATTTTCATCACACATTTTTGTTTATAATGTGTATTTATTGAATTAGCCCTTGCAAATTAATTACTTGACGCTGGCTGGACGATACCCGCTAAACGCAGGTGCAGCCTCATCTTATTCCATTAAATTTCATTGATTTCGTAAAAAATGAAGAAGTTGATTCAAATGATATTACTCGCCCTATTAGGTACTATTTGGTAGTCAAAAAACCTACGTCATACTTCTATCATAATATTTGAATTCTTTGGGTTACCTACTTATAAATTGACACTTCACCTACTCATTTATAGTTAAACTAAATGATTATGGTACTTTTAAATATGTTTTTAAGCGTAATCTATAATAGACAATATAACGATTTATGAGTGAGTATACTATTAATTGCGCAGAGCAAATAAGGAACGTGATTTTATGGACTTTGTTAAGGAAGTTCTGGCTTCCTACTTGCAAGTTCGTGACAAATAAGGAAATAACTTCCTATAACGGCCATATTTGTTTTATCAAAATACATCTCTTGGCGTACGCACGACATATTCCAGCCCCCTTAGCATGACCGCGTAGACATAAGTTTTATCTCTTTCAACTGTCAGATTTGTCGAGAAAATGACGTCACATTGAAC
Source organism: Ptilodon capucinus (assembly GCA_914767695.1). Classification (NCBI taxonomy): domain Eukaryota; kingdom Metazoa; phylum Arthropoda; class Insecta; order Lepidoptera; family Notodontidae; genus Ptilodon; species Ptilodon capucinus. The sequence goes on from OU611837.1 coordinate 5,446,425, forward strand.
TTTTTGTACTGGACATGGCTCGTTATGACATCATTTTCTCGACGAATCTGACAGTTTAAAGAGATGAAACTTATGTCTACGCGATCATGTTAAGGGGGCTGGATGACACAGATCTTCTTGGCATGCGTGCTTACAATGCAGTCTTTCTGTAATTATCGTTATCAAAAACTTTGATATTTTCCGGACATCCTGAATCTATGGTAAGGTGTGCAAGTTCTCTGTGATTTTGTTAAACGGTGAAGGCACGGGCACTTATTAAACGGTAACGTTAAACATCGTGAGGAAACGTGCACGTCTATAGAAAGGCGTCTGAAATTCGCCAAGACGCACTGGGCCAGCGTGGTGGACTATAGCCTAAATCTCCCTCATATTGAGAGGGAATGTGCCCGGTATAACGGTAATAGGCTCGCCCCCTATTACATTGGGACCAAAATACATCAGCGAGATAAAGAAGAAGAAATTCTGGACGCGTTTTTGACATATTTAGAATTTAATTTAATACCTGTGGTGTTAGCACGCATGTCAAGACAAGACCTCTGTCACGGATTGCCTCGGTCGCTCTCTGTCTTATTTCATACGAGAGAAAGAGATATAATCAACGTATTCTGTGATATATGTCTAGTCTTGGCGCTCATGCTGCACCTACTGATGAGTAAAAGATGATTATTTTGAAATTATACTTGTTATTCGTGGTGTGTAAGTGCCCTTTTCGGATTTGTTTTGCGAACTTAAAATGGTATGCATGCTATTTCTGTGTTGTAATAATAACAACAAAAAAAGTTTAATTTATGTATTGTAAACAAAATCACATGTGGCAACCGCCCAAACGTGTCTTGATCCTTGACGTCACAGATTATATTACTTATATGCAATAAATATCGTATTTCGGTTTGTGACAATTAGCATAGAACAAAATCTGTCTAGAATTGCTTAGTTACAGTCCGCGCTGTCATTAAACGTAGTGATCCGCCATTTTGATTAAATACATCACCCATTCTTATTTAAAGTGTGTGTTTATTAGGGTTCCGTACCCAAAGGGTCAAACGGGAACCCTATTACTGAGACTTCGCCGTCCGTCCGTCCGTCCGTCTGTCACCAGGCTGTTTCTCATGAACCGTGATAGTTAGAGAGTTGAAATTTTCACAGATTATGTATTTCTGTTGCCGCTATAACAACAAATACTAAAAAAACAGAATAAAATAAATATTTAAGGGGGCTCCCACACAACAAACGTGATATTTTTGCAGTTCTTATAGATAATGTTACGGAACCCGTCATGCGCGAGTCCGACTCGCACTTGGCCGGTTTTGAATTTGTTCTTGCTATGTATTAATTACTTGATATTTACAAAATACGCTCTCAACGTATGTGCAGCCATTCCTCATCTTAATCCATTAAAATATCATCATTTCTAAAAAAGAAGAATTTTCTATGACTTTTTGACAGATCTTGTATTAGTACAGTAACTGTCAAATTCCAAGTAATATTGCTAAGGAGTATGTGAATCTCCATTTTTAGGGTTCCGTACCCAAAGGGTAAAACGGGACTCTATTGCTAAGACTCTGCTGTCCGTCCGTCTGTCTGTCACCAGGCTGTATCTCATGAACCGTGATAGTTAGACAGTTGAAATTTTCACAGATGATGTATTTCTGTTGCCGCTATAACACAGAATAAAATAAATATTTAAGGGGGCTTCCATACCACAGACATGATTTTTTTTGCCGTTTTTTTATAGATAATGGTACGGAACCCTTCGTGCGCGAGTCCGACTCGCACATGGCCGGTTTTTATTTTATACAATAATACTTCTGTATTCATTCTGTACGGTAACAACAACAATATTGAACATCACGTCACAGAAGTTATTGAACTACGCAAGGCTAATCGCATGCGCACGATCCATACGATATGAACCTTTATTGCTATCATTTTAAATGTCATTTTAAATTACCGCCACAAACGATGTCACAATTGTTTGTTCGTCTTCGCTCTTGTTACCATAAGGGCCATTTTCCTGCAGCATGCGTGGTATTGCCAAGGTTAGGTTCGTTGAGTCGTATGGACGAAGGTTGCTTTGTTTTGGGTACTACGGCCGCACATTTTGATAGTTGGTCAATTATTTTCTCCAAATTCAAGTAGCGTCAGTTACTCCTTATACGTTTAGCTATCTGCCAGTGGAAGTCCCTTCAAATCGGATCAGCCATTTGGGGTTTACCCAGGATTAACAGACAAATGAAAAAAATCCCGTTGATCTGCTGTTCTTCTGTCAGTGTACTGTCACTCATCCTCTCTACATGGCCAAACAACAAATATCTTTGATTATTTTCTTGTATCGCAAATCTGCCGACCCTGCAGGTCGGACCCTCGCTCTCAAGTCCCTAACACACTATTGTTGTGGAGTTATTGTGACTTGATTATTGTAAAGCATCAATACAACATATTTTATCAATGTTATCTACTACTACTACTACAGCCCTTTTAACTTCCCACTGCTGGGCACGGGCCTCCCCACAATGCGAGGGGGATTCAGGCCATAGTCCACCACACTGGCCCAGTGCAGGTTGGCAGACTTCACACATCTATCGAGAACTAGACAAGTTCCCAAAGACGTGCAGGTTTCCTCACGATGTTTTCCTTCACCGCTCCATAGCAAGTGATAATCTCGGATGAAAATAAGATTCGCACATAAATCCCAGAGGTGCGAGCCGGGGTTTGAACCTACACACTTTGATTTGCAAAGCGTGCATTCGACCACTCGGCTACCAATGGTATCTATATCTATACTAATATTATAAAAAGATTTGTATTTTTGTATGTAACGAATAAACTCAAAAACTACTGGTCCGATTTCAAAAAATATTTAACCGTTAGAAAGCTATATTATCACTGAGTAACATAGGCTATATTAGAAGCCCGTGCGAAGCCGGGACGGGCCGCTAGTCTAGAATATGACTAGTCTAATAGCTTCAAGGCGACAATGTCTACACTGCTCGTATTCTAGCTATCATTGATAAAATATGTTATTTTTGTGCCTTAAAAATGTAATCTTAAAAACTCCGTCAGGGGCGTAGATTCGATCCGTGCTCGTTTACAGAGCGATTTTTTGGGTTTTACGTGTATTTTAAACGTCAAACAATGACTAAAACGCTTATAATTAACTATAATTCCTGTTAGTCATCACGACGCGCGCGCAAGCATGTGGTAAACACGTTATTAATAAGAATACCTACCTCTTTATGCGGCTAAAGTTGTTTAGATCGAAATAGAATGTGTGGGAGTTGAAATTAATGGTTGTTTGGTACGTAATATTAATTATAATATGGCTATTTTGTGTCATATGTGGAACATTCGAGTAACTTCGAATTGGTTGTGGTTGAGGGCGAAATTTAGGTCCGATCAAAATCTTTTTTTTTTATTCGTGTAGGCCAAAAAGCACTTACAAATAGTCGGATTCTACCACTGGTTCGGTGCTGTCTGCTCTCATGGCGTTGCTGCTCCTGAGAATGTATTACTGACAATCCTGATTATCATTTTAAAAAGAGTCACCATTGAGTTTCTTGCCAGTTCTTCTCAGTAGAAAGTAGTAGGTATTCGCCGGTTTGAGCTCACGCCAAAAAAAAAAAAAAAAAAAGCTCATTCGTCGCGTCGGCCATCGTCGCCTAAAAAAAAAAAAAAAAAAAAAAAAAAGTTTGGTATCGTTTTGGGGGTTTTCAGACATGCCCGATCGATCTGTGCAATCCCCGTTTTGATATCTCTTACGGTTCCCGAGATAGGTTTCAGGATTAGCGCTCATTAGATAACGTAATTACATCACGCTCGGCGCTAATGAGGGTTTGTCATTGTTGTTAATGAGGGTCTCTTGTTCCTAACAATGCATCTGTTTGAAATGATAAATCTTGGTTATTTTATAAATCTTTATTAATCAAAAAAAGCATTTAAACATATCATGAAGTAATATATCATTGTACAGTGTATTAGTATCGAATATTCGTATAAAATCAGACATTTTATTACCATTGAATTTATAGTACAGATACAACAAACAATATTCACCGCATACGGATGTTAAATCATTTTGTAACCTATCGCTATTAAATTGCCATTGTCGGGAATTCCTCTTTAAAAATGATCTGTGGTAACCTGTTGGCGGTCGACCATAAGAATCAAAATATTGCCCAACCCCGCTGTCATCAATGTGTATTGCTATCCAATGAGATCCAGGCTTTGTATCAGGGTCTAAATTGCTTATTATGTATGTTGGAGTATGACTGTATATTGGCAATCGGTTGGCAGCATACACATTAAATTGTAAGCTTGGATGAATTTTGCACAAATGTTTCTGGATATCTATTGTGTTCATAATGGTCACTGAATCGTCCGCCGCATCGCTAACTGTTAACTATCCAACTTATCAGATGCAAGTGTATAATTTAAGGTATTGACTTGGTATTTCAAGTCTGCTGAGGTCATGGAATAAATACAAGGATATGCTGAAAATTATGGGTTTATTCAATTAAAAAGCTTAAAACTATTACAATGAATACTTAAAACAACAACATAACCATAACAATGAAAACTTAAAACTATAATAATAAAATACTAACCTAACCTAACATACACTTAACGCGATAGTCAACGAAATTGATGTTTTAGCTACTATAGTCTACTGTAACATTACGGTTTTTATCAATTTCAATAACATTATCGAACTCAGCATAAACAATACAGTTGATGGTTTGCGAAAGTGCTGATTCAAAACGAACTTCCAATCTCACGCTTCCATGTTTTATAAGATTCCAATGGCCTGATGAGCTAGCTGATAGATCGGGTGTTAAGTCAAAAGCTAATAGACAATAACCTTGTGCATATTGTTCCCTAGATATGCCATTACCTTCGTTAAGGAAATGTATACCCGTTCCAGAGAATAATGTGTGATAAGCTGAAGTGTAAATATTATTCTCGAATGATGGTTGTAAAGCTTTGGAAGGTATTTGTTGTCCATCAATATATAAAGAAAATGTATTAAAATTGTGATTTTCAAAATTAAATGGATTTTTTGTGAGTTTGCCATTAAAGGCTGCGTTATTAACAAATCCTATTATGCATCTTTTAGGTACTTGTCCTAGAAAAATGTTATCTAGTGTTTTTCCCTGAACTCCCGATGGAATTGTCAAAACTTTAACTTCAGCACGCGTAATAGGATATTTAGCTGTAGTAGAGGCTAAGACTTTTTGATGTGCAAGTAAAACTGTTGGATTGATTCGTGCTCTACGGACAATAAGCGTTGCATCAGTAATACACACTTTCAATTTTAAATCATCTGAAGAAGCCATTAAGTTGAATGTTTCTCTGGAACGAACTAATTTAACAGACATCTCAACACCATTAATTAAAAACTTTTCTTGGTTGAATATATCACCATGCAGATGCCCAATCATTTCAATTTCTTTACTTTCGGCTGTTAATTCATGTCTTTTAGTGAACCCTTCATTTTTCTCATCGGTTGAGTCCATTTTCCCAGCTGTATCTTCATACCAAAGACTGCATGTTAGATGAGATTCTTTTGATGCAGGAGCATAATTCAACAATGTTTCCATGTAAGCACGATAGGCGTATGTATTATTTGGTGGAGACACAAGTTTTTGATTCAAATAAACATCGAGCTGACTAAATAATGAATGTAACCAATTGTTTATTGGTGCTGCTGTCGTTGTAGCTATCAGTTTTGTTGAGTCTTGGTTTAGTATCTTTGCTTTAATATGAATCAAAGTATGAGACAAATCTATGTAGTCATCACCGGTTCCTGGTACTTGAAATTCGATGGGGCCATCATCGGCGAGAGATGAAATAGGTTTGTAATGTATCCACATTCCATTTTCTATACTTGTTTGTGTAGATGGTAAAGCAAATAAATCTAGCTCAGACTTAATGCACTCACAAGAATGATTGTGTAAAAAAGACATTTTATTATTATTTAAGAAAATATATCTTTGATATTATTATGTGTCAACTTTGTGTTTTTGTTAGCACCTTTCACTTTAGCACGTAGCGGTGGAATGAATGAAGCCAGACGTTTTTTCTTAGTTATATATCCTGATCCAGACATATTAATTCGATCAATTTTCTCATCGGCTTTTCTTTTTAAGTTTGATCCAGCCTCTTTCAATCGAGTTTTAATAGAATCTTCCATAGGACGTGCACTAACCATATCCGATAAAAGTCCCACACCTGCATTTAAAACCTCTTTACCGATCGCTCGAGCTCCACTAGAGAGCAATGGTAAAACTGATCTGAATAAGCCTCCTAGAAAGCTACCGATTCCATGACCGCGTTGATATGGTGCTCCTCTATAAATTACTCCAATACCTGATCCAGCTTGATGTGAATAGTAATGTTCGTAGGGACAACTTGTATTATTACGTTGTAGGTGCATTATAATTTTTTAAAATGTAGTTTAATAGCCACAGTTCCGAACTGGAATGGTATTTTATGTCCTGTGCTTGATCTTATATCTATTTCAATGGTATCAAACTCTCTACGCATGACAGACAAGTAGTGAGGTGGTGAGAAAACATGCATTTTATTAGCACCGTAAATATATTTTGAAGGGTCTAAAGGTATTATTCTGAGAAGAGGCGTCATTACATCTCCAACGATCTGAGGCTCGATTATATCACAATAAACAAATAACTGAGATGGCAACCCTAAATGTAAATTCGCTGGACACTTTCCAAGCCTCTTAGAAACAATGTTTTTATTAGGTTCAAATCCTAGTTGAAGAGACAAATTCGGCGATAACATTATTGATTTTATTGACTCATCATTTACAGTAACAAATACAAACTTTGATATCTCATCATAGCGAAACTTCACTTTCTCCTTCAAACTGTTTAGTACCACCATAATTTGTTCAATATTATCATAGTTTGTGGCTGGTATATGAGATTTGTAGTATGCTAGGGAGTTGCCAGGAGTGCCGGTATTATCGGGTATTTTCATCCATTTCCTAATGTAAACAACGTTTTCATGTTCTTGAACAGTAAACATCGTACATGGATACTGGAATTCAACCACACCAACCGACCACGATCCTTCCAATATGATTGGTTTAGGTAATTTTGTTGAAAAAAGAGTTGTTGAGTTTTCTGGAAAGTATTCCATAGAACTATTACTAAGTAAGGTTAAATAAAAACTTTCTTTCATTGTAGCGTTTCTAAACTAGAAGCCAAAATCCAAGAGTTAAATTTATCTGGATAACCTTTCCACTTCACTAACAGTTGCTTTCTGTTGCCAGAGTAGCGAGTGCTAATTATTTTATCTATTTTATACTTGGAAGTGGGGCTATAATCTATTTTTTGCAATTCTCTTTCATAAAAAGTACCTACTATCGCTTCATTTAGTAAATCTTTCAGTGTATATACTATCCAGGGTGACCTATCTATTATTGAAGATACCATAAAAATTTCGTCACTCCAATTGGATTCATAACCCTTTTGAAATATATGTTTAAATTTTGTAATTCTTACATGATCACCAACATGAAATTTTGGTGGTGGTGTAATATCGGAAGCTTGTTTTGTACTACCCTTTTCATATAAATTATTCCAAACAGTCATTATATTGTTTGAATTTACATCACAAGGACTCATTTTAATACTGGAATGGTAACCATGATTATATGCATATAACAAGTCTTGTAAAATATCTATATACCTATATGTATTTTTATGAGTAAAATAACGCCACATTTTCATCTTGAGTGTTCTTTGAAATCTTTCCACAATGCTTGCTTTAATATCAGGATTATTTGTTGTATAATAGTTTATATTTTTACTCCTAAAATACTTTTGTACATCTTTTGAAACAAATTCAGTTCCTTTATCCGATTGTATATGTGTTGGAGTGGTACCGGCCTCATTAAATATGTGTTCAAAACATTTTTTAATAGTTTCAGAATTTTTATTTTTCATGGACATAGCATAAGCATATTTAGTAAATACATCAATAACACAAAGAATGTAATTATAACCATCATTATATTTAGAATAAGTTCTCATATCACTTAAATCAGCCTGCCAAAGTTCATTTAGATTAGATAAAATGTATTTATTCCGAGGGAATCGTCTGTGCACTGGCTTATGAAGTGTGTAAGTTTCTTGAGCTTGCAACCATTTCTTGATGTCACCTCTAGTCATTTTACCTTTCATAGCTGTTACTAGTTTGGTGATACTACCATATCCGGCAGGATGTGATGCATCATAATATATTTTATTGATTTCTAGTAAGGAGTCCATTTTTCCCAATCAATCTTTTTCTTTAGTTTTCTTTGATACTTTTGATCAGCACTTGTTGGTGTAGCATAGATTTCCTCATCCACAGAGTGTTGTGGATGATCATTCGATTGGAGTTTATTTATGTATTCACTTCTGTTAGGATTTCCAATGTAAGCTAATGGTATTTTAATGTCTTTCAATGCTTTAGCAAAATCTTCCCAACCTTTCGGATTACTTTTTTTCAATGGTCTAAGGAAGTCGTTTACCAAATATATGATATTACTTCCAGGAATTTGTTTGTTATCTATAGTGACTGTACCGCTGTCGTTCCAGTGAATTTTGTTTTCACTCAATGATATTGTATTAAGTAATAACTCACCCTTTTTTATGTATGTTTTTGGTATTAAACTTAGAATTTGTCTAGGTGTGTATATATGACTTTCTTGTTGTTTTTGTTTCGCTTCGTCTTTTGATGTCTGACTCGCAACTAAATCTTTATCGTCGATTTCAGCTTTTATATTAGAATCTTGGTTGTTTGCAGTGTCTCCGACAACATCGATATTGGAAGTAATTAGTGGTAATTCTAAAGGTCGGCGATCTACTTCGGTGAAGTGTAGATATCTTTGTAAAATTTGTTGATATAAAATCCATTTTTTTCTGTCGTCCATATTACTATTCAAAATCTTTTGCATTTCAACGTCTAACCTTGAGGTAGAATTTTCAATTTTGTGTTCATTGTCGTTTTGATTTAATTTCTCTAATAAACTTGGATCAACAAGTAACATTTTTTTGGCATGTTCCATTTTAAATAAGTGAATTAACTAATACACTCAAAATGGAACCCAATATAATTGGTAGGAATGCACCACCTTTTTGAACTATTATTCTCTTTCTTATTTTATTTGTTCCTTTACGTACCAACTTGCGAAGTATACTTTTAAATTTACCAAGTTTTTTCTTTTCTTTATCTTTAAGCGGCACCTTACCCTGGAGAACGTTATAAATACATTCACAAATGCAGTTTATTTCTTTCTCATCACACGTTTTTAATAGAGCTCGTTGATATTTCGGTTTAAGAGTGTGTAGTGCACTTAGTAAATTCTTGTGCGTCTGGATACTCTGAGACATTATTTGTAAATGATGGGAATTTGTTGGTTCTTGGCATATTTAAACCCTTTTGTGGGGACATACACTGTGCAATATCCATCTGAGGGGAATATCTTCGTTTTAATGCGACATGTATCATTGGTGCTTTGTTTAAGATCAACCATTAAATATCCATGTGCTTCTTTGGTAGCGTCATTGTATGCATCTTCAATGAATTTTGAATTTTCTGGTGATACTTGACGCGCTAAGTATCGAATTTGTGTTTTATCACGAGGGTTTTTGAAATAAATAATATAGTTTGAATTCAAAGAAATGTCTCTTTGACCTTTACCTTGGTGGAATAAATTTTGTGTAATGTAGAATACACTTAAGTTTCTATGATGGCTACCTTTAGTAAAAATATCAACAATTCTACCATCAGATTCTCTCATAAGATCATCGATAATTACAAGGTTTGCCTCCTTTCCATCAAACATACTTAGATCCGGTATACCTTGATAATAGTTTACGTTTGGTAAATTGTATAAAGGCTGCATTTCATCGAAGCACCAAGTAATTTGACTAAACTCTTTGTTGCATATCTCTTTAATATGTTGAATAAACTTTGTAACGAATATAGATTTGCCACAACCACTTGGACCTGCAACTATCGCTGTAAACGGATGAATAAATTGGAACATTTTTAATACACGTGTAGATTCTTAGAGGGTATTGAAATGAATAAGACATATTGTTCGAAACACATACATTTATATTTGGATTAATAAAATAATCTTATATAATATGGTGAAAACATTTTTTTTTTTTTACAGAAATTTTATTTATATTACATGGTATAATTATCACAAAATATTGAAAATCTTAAAATTATATAAAAACAATTTTATTTAAATTTACATGGTATTACTATCACAAAATATTTAAAATCTTAAAATTATAAAACAACAATTTTATTTATTTTCTAGGTATTACTATTACAAAATTTATTACAATTGAAAGTGTAGGTATTCCTTAACTTAACTTATAATGACCCCACGCTAATGTGTCAACTTGATTTGGCAAAATATGTCGCTTTGTATCATTATAGGACAAACAGGTTTTGTTTATTTGTTGAGTAAAGATTGTGTGTTTAATCGATTTAAATCTGTACATACTACAAAATAGATTTTTCTTTTCAAAGAGACATGACTTGTAATTTTCAATGTTCATTGTTTTGGTAACACTTTTATTTACACCTTTTGCTTTGGCTATCAATTTATTTTCCACCTCAAACGCATACATTTTCGATCGAAGTCCTACAAATTCTTTCATAATTCTGCCATTATTTTCATCTTTAAAGAAACCTATCTTTTTTTTATTTAGTCTTGGAAAACAAAATATATTATCAGAAGCATAATCAGATGTATCAAATCGTGTAGCAAGGTCTGGTTTAATATCTTCATAAAAATTGGCTGTAAAAATTTGATATATTAAACTGTCAGTGTCGGTGTATAATAATTTTGTTTTATTGTTGAATTTGTTTAACATGTAGTTGTAATGAAAATCATACATCAGAGTTTTTGAAATATCTAATATACAAAATCCTAAGTAAATAGGTTTGTTATAAATCAATTTTGTTTTTTGTAACTGTACTGCAACTAAGTTTTCGGAAAAAATTGATAAACTGTGAAATTCTGGCTTTGCAATTAAGTCTTGCACGCCTAAAGTTTTACCTCGATTTTCCCAGTGCGTTAATAATTTAACATTAACTCGTTTTTCAATGTTCTCCATTGTTTTACCGAATACGGCGTTGTTCATTAATTTATAAAAATCTTTCTCAAAATCTGATGTTGCCTTTGTTCTTAATTTCGTATTCAGATCTATATATCTTTCTAACCAAGGACTTTGACGAAACTTTAAAATCCTATGAATTTTAACCAATTTCATACCCATTTCAAGACATTGTTTGAGATTTCTGTAATGAATTTTATATTTGATTTTTTCATTCAGATTTGGAATTAGTTTTTTTTCTTTAGAATTACCTATTAATATATTTTCTGGACACAGTGGCAAGTCCGAATGTAAATCGTGAAGTTCCATGGGGTACTCTAAATCGACTTCTAAAATGAAACCACATTCAGATGTATCTGACACATCAAAATTTGTATCCGTGCTAACCCACTCAAAACTACCTTCTGGAAGAAATTGAGACATAGCCCAACCATAAAGATTGTTAGCATCAAAATATGCAAGATATGACCTAGGTTTTTTCTCATCAAAATCTTCCAAGAATTCATTATTTGCCTTGGCATATCGATTGCTACATTGAGATACACCTCCCCTTATACCTGCCTTAATAAAAGCTACTTTATCAAAGTCTGTTAATAGTTCTAGTTCAATTTTTGTGTATTTCAACATAGCGTCCCAACTCAATCCCGGTGCTGTATAATAGTGAGCAGGATCTAAATCATAAGTTGTAATACAAATATCTCTAAAGTTTTCAAACACATCAGTCAGGAGCAAAACATCAGTTTTTAGGTATAAGTCAGAGTAATTCGACATTTCGCGACAGTTAAAATGTTGCCAAACATCCTGAGCACGATGATAATCATCAACAGAAACACTTGAATCGGTTAGTGAACTGTAAAACTGATCTTTGCTGGGGAGAGTTGTTAATTTTAAACAGTCATATGATGTCATAAATTCGTAAGGGTATATGCCCTTCTTTCTAAGACGAATAAAGTCTTCATCCCTAGGGAAATTTCTTTTAAGTGTGTGGAATTGTTCATCATTGAGATTCTTAGCTAATTGATCAAGACTGCATGGTAGGAATTTAAAAGAATCTACAAATCTTAAATTGACTCTCCGGTTGTTTATGGTTAATATCTTTGAAAAGGATATGTATCTTTCTTTGTTTTGGGGAATTACTTCCACATTACCATCTACAAAATTTAATGCATGAACAATGAAATGTGCATCATAGTGACTGAGATTATGAAGGAATACTGGAATGTATTGTGGTGTTTGAAATTTAGTCACACATACTTCATGTGCAACTCCTTTGAAATCACCCGTGTACCAATCAAAATAGTGAACGTTTTCCTCTTTCAAATCGGTCTCACAAATGTAACATTTTTTTGAATTGTTAATTTTATTCTCATCTTTAGTTGATAGTGGTTTGGGTAGTTTTTGAAAGCTATTTTTACAATATATATTTTTTAAATCTTCATATAAACGTTTCATAAAAACTTGTGCGCAGTCCGGCCCACTGTACGTTTCATATTTTGATAAGCTATCATCAAAGGAACATTTTATGTAATAACCAAAGCTATAAACTTCATGTTTATTAACGTTGTTAGTATACGACTTAGACGGGTCATTAGGACATGATTTTATCGGGTTTAAGAATGCTTCAAAATCAGCATACACAACAAAAGGTATTTTTAACTTTCTTTGAAATTTATCAAATTTTAATTTATCGTTAGATACCGACTGTCCAAACCAATCTTTCGATGTTTTTAGATCACTTGGAAGTTCAGTAGATATGTGAGAGCAATCATGTTGTTGGTGGTTAGCCAACCTCTCTTCTGTGGGAAAGTGAAGTAAACATCCATCACAGATATTAATTTTATGATCGTGATTTGAAATTTGTTTTCCGACTAAGCGTGCCAAGTTTTTAATAAAACAATAATGGTTATTTGCACCATTGTGTATGCACAATAGATTTATGTGTTTGCTTTTACGAGATTTCGTCATAAACAGTGGGCCCACCACATTATGTGCTTTTGTTTCTTTGTTTAATTCCAAACCAAAGACATTTATACTGATATTGTTTAACTTTTCAACTTTCGGTATGTCACTCAATTTAACTGGGAAAGATACGCCGTTGAATTTAAGGTTATTGAAATGTATGCTGTAAGATGATACACGATCTGCGTTTTTAGTTACGGGATATAACGCTGAGAGTAATGCCCATTTAAAACATAAATTATCTTTATTTTTTACATTAATTATGGCTTTTTTAACTTTAATGTCAGGGGGTAAATCAATATATGAAGATCCCCGTAGGGGGTTAAATTTGTTTACATTCATATCGATACATTTGATTTGTTTGAGACTCCAGCCACTATCTTTTTTCTCGAAAGCACTAATTTTATTTGTTAGAGTGTCACATAAAGATGAAAAGAATATATTTAAGTCGTCTCCTTGAAAAATTATATAATTACTGGTTTGAAAATCAAATGAATTTGTAATATTTTTAGTTTGTTGTACAAAATCGGCATTCAAAATAAAATTTGTTTTAAAAATTTTGTGTTTATTAATGGATTCTTCAATCAAAAGTAATATATCATTTTTTATGGAATTCAAAAATAATTCTGGTGTTTCAAATACCAATTCTGATGAGGGATCCCTTTTACTATTAATTTTATATGTTATGATTCTTTGTCCAAAAGCAGTTTCAACAACGGAAACATTTGGCAAAGAGTTGTGTAATTTGAAAAGATTATTTTTATGTATGTTACTTTTTAAATGATTTGAGAAATATCTCCTACTAACTAACATCTGACATGTGCTACAATTTACCTTATCACTAGCGGAGGGTCTAGATGATGAAGTTGAAGGTCCTTCTTCAATTCTTGGTCTCTTCGTAGGTGTTGTTTCTGATACTTGAATACTCCGAGCTCTTTTGAGACCACCACCAATCTGATGTGTTGATTGACTGTAATAAAAAAATAAAATATGTTTAAAATAAATCCTACAGATATATGTTTATTTTATATATGGTAAATTAAATGTTCATGCAACTTACTTTAAGGTAATTTCAACCTCAGCACAGATTTTATAGAGCTCCGCATCGTAATATGAATTACTCAATTCACATCTTTTTTCTATCTCTTCACAAAGCTCGTACATAATAATATCAACATCTTCATTGAGTGCCGAATTGAAGAAAGTGCTGATGCAAACTTCGCCACTTTGTTCCATGTTGTTTGAGGAAACAGACGGTAGATCTAACATCGATGGTTCCACGTTTCGAAATGATGCGCCTTTGAAATTTACACTACATATTTATATGGAGCCTAACTAGTTAAAAAATGGTTTAGTATCTTAGTAACTACAGCGAACAATGGAATACAATTAACAAATTCTTTTTAGTTATTAGTAAATTAGTAAGTACAGCGAACAATGGATTACAATTAACAAATTATTTTTAGTTATTAGTAAATGAATATTTCCTACAACTGTCCGTTTCTGAAATTTCTTTCGTTATTTGATAGATAACATTTTTACTATCAACAAAGTTATTATTTTTTATGTCTGTGTAGTATTTTACTTTGACATCAGCATATTTCCAGTGTTGTTGTTGAGGAATTTTCGACAACTTTTTTAGATCATAAATTTCAATTTTTATTAGATGGCTTGAATTAATATTATCATCAGCATTTGTTGATATATATGTTATTCCCCCCTCTGCATTAGACCTAGCAACTGTGGACGATTGCTTTTTCTTCTTTATCGGTGATGGATTTTCAAAGAGCTCATCCAAATTATCCGATGATGTGGTCATTGTCTTTCTTTTCATTTCTTTTTTAGGTGTTTCTTTGATGGTTAGGTCATCATCCGGTGGGGTGAGTGGGTAATAATAATGTTTGTATGTATTTTCTTCGACATCGAATGAGTTCTGTAACAATTTACATTAAAGTTGTATAGGAGCCAACTAATGAATTGATGAAATAAAAAAATATAAAAAACTGTGACCATCTAATGAATTGATTAAATAAAACCGTAAACTTACCTCCATTGTGCAGTTCTGAAGATTGAAGATTTTAGATCACTTTCACAACACTCTATATGAAACTGAGTTCACAAACTAATGAATACTGTAGCTTCCAAGTTCTTATTGTTCACTTTTATACCCAAATAGTAGCCCCTACCGTCACCGTCTGTTATAGTTAAGTGTTTTTTTCTTTACAGAAAGGACGGAAGTTGATAATTCAAATTCTTTGACAATGGAATTCGTCCGATAAAAGCTTGTCTCAACTTTATGTTATCTGTGAATAAAAGGTTTCATTTACTATCACGTTAAGTGGTTTTTTGTGCAGAAAGGGGCGGATGTCGATTACTCAAATTCTTTGTTAATGGAATTCGTCACTTTCGTTTCATAAAGATAAAGTCATGTCTGAACTTGTACGCTGTGATGTTATCTGTGAGCAAAGGCGAACATAGATAACTATGGTAGTTGCGTTGACATTGGCCAGTTGAGTGGACGTTCGTTAAGAAAATAATCATGAATCCAGACTACATGATTGTAGATTTACAAGGATTTAAAGTTTCGCAAAATGTGTTCGTGATAAAGGAGTTTGCACTAGCTACAGAAGATTACACCCAAGTGTTCTTGATAAAACCGCCATACCCATATGGCAATTTGACAGACGCAGAAAAGAAAAACGTTTCTTTCCTAGAAAGACGACATGGATATTATTGGAGTTCCGGTTTCATTGACTATCGTGAGTTTAAACGAGTGATTATACCAATTTTAACAAATAAAAAAATTTTAGTTAAAGGTAGGGAAAAAATAAAGTGGCTACAAAGTGTTTGTAATAACTGCAGTGTGATAGATGTTGGTGAAAAAGGTTGCCCCAATTTATTACGATTATATAAACTGTATTATAATGACAGAAGTGCATCAAATTGTTTGTACCATGAAAACCATTGTGCATTAAGAAATGTCATTTTACTGAAGAAATGGTTCATTGATAATAATATGTGTGTATTTAAATTGTTTGATTAAGGATACATTACAAACCTATTTCATCTCTCGCCGATGATGGCCCCATCGAATTTCAAGTACCAGGAACCGGTGATGACTACATAGATTTGTCTCATACTTTGATTCATATTAAAGCAAAGATACTAAACCAAGACTCAACAAAACTGATAGCTACAACGACAGCAGCACCAATAAACAATTGGTTACATTCATTATTTAGTCAGCTCGATGTTTATTTGAATCAAAAACTTGTGTCTCCACCAAATAATACATACGCCTATCGTGCTTACATGGAAACATTGTTGAATTATGCTCCTGCATCAAAAGAATCTCATCTAACATGCAGTCTTTGGTATGAAGATACAGCTGGGAAAATGGACTCAACCGATGAGAAAAATGAAGGGTTCACTAAAAGACATGAATTAACAGCCGAAAGTAAAGAAATTGAAATGATTGGGCATCTGCATGGTGATATATTCAACCAAGAAAAGTTTTTAATTAATGGTGTTGAGATGTCTGTTAAATTAGTTCGTTCCAGAGAAACATTCAACTTAATGGCTTCTTCAGATGATTTAAAATTGAAAGTGTGTATTACTGATGCAACGCTTATTGTCCGTAGAGCACGAATCAATCCAACAGTTTTACTTGCACATCAAAAAGTCTTAGCCTCTACTACAGCTAAATATCCTATTACGCGTGCTGAAGTTAAAGTTTTGACAATTCCATCGGGAGTTCAGGGAAAAACACTAGATAACATTTTTCTAGGACAAGTACCTAAAAGATGCATAATAGGATTTGTTAATAACGCAGCCTTTAATGGCAAACTCACAAAAAATCCATTTAATTTTGAAAATCACAATTTTAATACATTTTCTTTATATATTGATGGACAACAAATACCTTCCAAAGCTTTACAACCATCATTCGAGAATAATATTTACACTTCAGCTTATCACACATTATTCTCTGGAACGGGTATACATTTCCTTAACGAAGGTAATGGCATATCTAGGGAACAATATGCACAAGGTTATTGTCTATTAGCTTTTGACTTAACACCCGATCTATCAGCTAGCTCATCAGGCCATTGGAATCTTATAAAACATGGAAGCGTGAGATTGGAAGTTCGTTTTGAATCAGCACTTTCGCAAACCATCAACTGTATTGTTTATGCTGAGTTCGATAATGTTATTGAAATTGATAAAAACCGTAATGTTACAGTAGACTATAGTAGCTAAAACATCAATTTCGTTGACTATCGCGTTAAGTGTATGTTAGGTTAGGTTAGTATTTTATTATTATAGTTTTAAGTTTTCATTGTTATGGTTATGTTGTTGTTTTAAGTATTCATTGTAATAGTTTTAAGCTTTTTAATTGAATAAACCCATAATTTTCAGCATATCCTTGTATTTATTCCATGACCTCAGCAGACTTGAAATACCAAGTCAATACCTTAAATTATACACTTGCATCTGATAAGTTGGATAGTTAACAGTTAGCGATGCGGCGGACGATTCAGTGACCATTATGAACACAATAGATATCCAGAAACATTTGTGCAAAATTCATCCAAGCTTACAATTTAATGTGTATGCTGCCAACCGATTGCCAATATACAGTCATACTCCAACATACATAATAAGCAATTTAGACCCTGATACAAAGCCTGGATCTCATTGGATAGCAATACACATTGATGACAGCGGGGTTGGGCAATATTTTGATTCTTATGGTCGACCGCCAACAGGTTACCACAGATCATTTTTAAAGAGGAATTCCCGACAATGGCAATTTAATAGCGATAGGTTACAAAATGATTTAACATCCGTATGCGGTGAATATTGTTTGTTGTATCTGTACTATAAATTCAATGGTAATAAAATGTCTGATTTTATACGAATATTCGATACTAATACACTGTACAATGATATATTACTTCATGATATGTTTAAATGCTTTTTTTGATTAATAAAGATTTATAAAATAACCAAGATTTATCATTTCAAACAGATGCATTGTTAGGAACAAGAGACCCTCATTAACAACAATGACAAACCCTCATTAGCGCCGAGCGTGATGTAATTACGTTATCTAATGAGCGCTAATCCTGAAACCTATCTCGGGAACCGTAAGAGATATCAAAACGGGGATTGCACAGATCGATCGGGCATGTCTGAAAACCCCCAAAACGATACCAAACTTTTTTTTTTTTTTTTTTTTTTAGGCGACGATGGCCGACGCGACGAATGAGCTTTTTTTTTTTTTTTTTTTTGGCGTGAGCTCAAACCGGCGAATACCTACTACTGTAGAAGCAGCATCTGACTATTTATAAGTACTTTTTGGCCTACACTAATATTTTTTTTGATAATGATGGCGGACGAGTGCTTCGAAGTGAGTCAAATATATATTACTATCCTATTTTGACACTAACAGAATTCTTGTATATTCCCCACCTTTTTCATTCGATTTTATCATTTATTTGAATTTCGTAAAACAAGAAGACATGATAAAAAGCAACTATTTTGACTACCACTACCTAACCGACATTATAGTCGGTGAAATAGGGTCCGATCACGCGCCATCTTTATCACCCCCATAACCTATTTATTTAATATTTATAATACATCATCATCATCACGCCTGTATTCCCCGAAGGGGTAGGCAGAGGTGCACTGCAGTGCGCCCACACTTCGCCGATGTATTTTGGTCCCAATGTAATAGGGGGCGAGCCTATTGCCATTATACCGGGCACACAGGTTTCCTCACGATGTTTTCCGTCACCGTTTCTTAGCAAGTGATAATCTCAGATGATAATGAGATTCGCACATGGAACCCAGAGGTGCGAGCCGGGGATAGAACCTGCGCACTTTGATTGCAAAGCGTGCGTTCGACCACTCGGCTACCACTGCTATTAATATTTATTGAATATATTCATGCAATTAATTAGTTAGCATTGATGAAATACTCACTAAACGCAGGTGACGCGATTACTCATCTTGGCCCATTGGGTGCAATCATTTCGTACAATAAAAATAAAAACCATCCCCGCCCTAAAGAACTAGTGACGTGAACGGAAACCGTAGATTCGCGAATTTTACGCGCTAAATGACAGATGCGTCACATCGCGTGACGCATCCGTGTGACGTCACAGCGACGCGGCGCGAACGTGCGCGCGTTTCGTAATTCGAATTTCGAACGTCCGAGTTTCTCTTTGTTGTCGCTGCATTCGTCATTATTTATTATTGTGTTGATATTAAAAAAAAAAAAAGATATTACCTGTGGTTCATTTTTTAAATGGCTTCATCCGTCATCTCGTATAATTTTTATCACCCATTTTTTTTATTTAGGATGTGTATTAATTTAATTTGTTCTCGTTATTAGTTACTCGACACTGGCAGAAATACCTGCTAATCACTACTCCTTGTCTTAATACGTAATCGTATATCGTTAATTTCATTCATTGTGTAAGAACAGATGAATTTTAAAATAAATCGTCATTTCAACGAAATTTAGTAGATGTTTTAACGACAGCTTGATGTAGTGGTGTGAGCGTAAGTAGGTCGCTTGGCTCACTGCAGGGTTGCTGGTTTGATTTCCATCAGGGGAAAAATTCAGTAATGACTTTTCGGTATTTGCCCAATACTGGGTGTAACTGGGATCACCCTCAGTCCATTGTACGGTACCCATAGTACAAGCGTTGCTTAGTTTGGGATCATACGATGAGTATGTGTTGTCTGGCTATATTTATTTATACAATCAAAGTACCAGGAGAGCATACCTGTCGAAGAGGTTGATAGCGTTGATGTGTAACTGGAATCGTCCCCAGTCCATTGTACGGTACCCATAGTACAAGCGTTGCTTAGTGTGGGATCATACGATGAGTATGTGTTGTCTGGCGATATTTGTTTATACAATCAAAGTACCAGGAGAGCATACCTGTCGAAGAGGTTGATAGCGTTGATGTGTAACTGGGATCGTCCCCAGTCCATTGTACGGTACCCATAGTACAAGCGTTGCTTAGTTTGGGATCATACGATGAGTATGTGTTGGGTTTAAAAATGTAGATAAAAAAGCTATTTTTTTTTTTTTGTATTTTTTAAATCATTCTTGACCCATATAATGCTGTTTGTACGAACGCTGTGACCTTACGCGATTAGCAATTCATGTTAAACGAGATATAGGTTGATAAATGTTTTCCATAATAATTTCTTGTGTTGACACTATTTTGTATTTATCTATAGTTATTTTCAGTCATTTTCATCTGAGATTATCACTTGCTAAGAAACGGTGACGGAAAACATCGTGAGAAAACCTGTGTGCCCGGTATAATGGCAATAGGCTCGCCCCCTATTACATTGGGACCAAAATACATCGGCGAAGTGTGGGCGCACTGCAGTGCACCTCTGCCTACCCCTTCGGGGAATACAGGCGTGATGATGTATTTATTTATTTATTTTCAGTCAAATCTGTAGATTTGCCTTACCAAGGATAAAATTGTCTGTCTTCACTATTCTTGCGTCCCAACCTCTATAATATCCCAACATTCATTTTATGGAGTGTAGAAGTAAAGGAGAACAATCTCCTATGCGAAAAAAATTGAAAAACCGGCCAAGTGCGAGTCAAACTCGCGCACAAAGGGTTCCGTACCATTATCTATAAAAACGGCCAAAAAATCACGTTTGTTGTATGGGAGCCCCTTAAATATTTATTTTATTCTGTATTTTAGCATTTGTTGTTATAGCGGCAACAGAAATACATCATCTGTGAAAATTTCAACTCTCTAGCTACCACGGTTCATGAGACACAGCCTGGTGACAGACGGACGGACGGACGGACGGACAGCGAAGTCTCAGTAATAGGGTTTCCGTTTTACCCTTTGGGTACGGAACCCTGAAAAGTGTCCGCCGAAATGCATTAAATAATAGTTCAAAAACCTTCCATGATGGCGCTGGTGTCGACAAAGGGTATATAACAAAGCCCCACTGGAATAAGTAAGTTTTATGGGAGCCTCCTTAAATTTTTATTTTATTCTGTTTTTTTTTAGTAATTGTTGTTATAGCGGCAGCAGAAATACATCACCCGTGATAAATTCAACTGTCTCACTATCACGGTTCCATAGATACAGCCGTGACAGACAGACGGACGGACGGACAGCCAAGTCTTAGTAATAGGGTTCCCGTTTTACCCCTTAGGTACGGAACCCTAAAAAAGAGAAATAATTTACAAAACTATATAGGCAGTATTATTATATATTACATAAGTAATAGTTAAAAAAAAAAGTTTAGATTTTAATTTAGAAGCTAGTTTAAGGAATTGGGTTCTAAACAACATTTTACTCCATAAATGTATGAAATGCGACAAGTTTAAAATGTTCTTGTTCAAAAGTTCCTATCACTACAATAGTTTAAACAAGCCCACAACAGATGGCGTTGCTTGTAGCGTGATGAATGGTTCCCATTGAAATAACATAATAATACACATTGATAAAACTTAGGACAATTTAGTCTAAATTATTACAGTTGTAATTAAATTTAACTACTTACTTTAAGTCTCACGGTCCTGGGTACTAGCACCCACCCTAAAATAATATCGCGTGATACCAGTTTTGGAGAACAGGTAAAATTATTCTACTATTGCGTTTGCGTTCCGCTCTGACCGATTTCTACCAAATAGTAGAATTGTTGCTACTATCAAACTTTGTAATTTCAATCTTAGATAATATTGTGGTCGTAATAATAAAAAGCAAAATAATAATAGTCCATGTAGTGGAAAATCATAAATCTTTAGATAGTCTGTGCGTCTGTGCGTGTTCGTAATTCTTGTAAACGGCTTGACCGATTTGGATGATTCTTATTTCGTACTTCATCACTTGAACGGTTTTTAAGTATAGTCGGGCTCGGTAGATGGCACTGCGGTCGCGGCACTGGTGTAGAAAACAACAATTTTGATAAATAATAAATAGGTACATAATTAAATTGCATTCTCCAACGTGGTATGTGTTCGTCCTTTTTTATCCTTGCAAATTTTTATTAAAAGATTAAACTTGAAGATAAGACTTGCTGATGAAATCGAGAAGCCTTTGGCGCCTTAAAAATTTATTACGTTAATTTAATTTAATTAATAATCAATTTAATTAATTGATTTGATTTATTTATAAATTTACTTATGTGTTTTTTACTTATTTGGTTACGGCAGCAGAATAAAAGTAAGATTTAAAAATGATTGTTGGCAACATTAGTACTGGTGACGCCGCCGCCCCGTGCAGCTGTGACGCTGTGACGGACGCATTTCACAATGGAGCAGTAAGTACACGAATATTCTGATATTTTCTTATATAGCTGTTATTTACTACTAATATTGATATATCATCTGATATTTATTGAACTATTATATGTGATATTGTATCTAGTGGCCTTTTCGAGTCTTGTTACACATGATGCTACCAAATATAACCTATGTTCTCGCTAACATTGAGCTATTATACTCGATGTTTTTTAACTGATAATTTCCTGCAAAGTTTGATAACGGTTCGAATATGGGCATAAGCTACTTGATAAATGGCGTGCACCAGCAACAAATACATTTAATTATTATACTGTAAATGAGTAAGAGGGCATTGATTTTTTATAACCTTCAAAATATATGCCACAGATACAAAATAACTTAATAAGACTGTGCGATTTTTCGGAGTAGACACAAATAAATACTTGTTACATTATTATTTTTACAAATAGTAACAGTTTTGCCTATTCCATATCTAGCAGGCTATTCGTATGTGCTGTTAGATAATTTATGTATCGATGATATCAATAAGTTAATTTAGAATCACAAATTGTCACACATACCTACTTTTTCATTGTATTTTGATGACCATAGAGGTTAAAGAGGTTTTATTTCTATGAAGTATGATTAAAAGACATTGGTATTGTTACATAATTTTAAAAAAGCACTAGTACAATTGAGAACCTTTACCTTTTTGGAAGATGCGTAGTTTTTAGTTTTGGCAAAGCGTTAGAAATATGGAGTTTCTTACCCGTTTCTTAATAAATAGAAATTGCATTTCGTAGGTTCTGTCTTTCTTGAAGCAGTGGTAGCCGAGTGGTCGAACGCACGCCTTGCAAATCAAACTGTGCAGGTTCAAACCCCGGCTCGCACCTCTGGCATTTATGTGCGAATCTCATTTTCACTCGAGATTATCACTTGCTATGAAACGGTGAAGGAAAAACATCGTGAGGAAACCTGCACGTCTGAGGGAACTTGACTAGTTCTCGATAGATGTGTGAAGTCTGCCAACCCGCACTGGGCCAGCGTGGTGGACTATGGCCTGAATCCGCCTCGCATAGAGGGGAGGCCCGTGCCTAGCAGTGGGACGTTAAAAGGGCTGTGGTAGTAGTAGTGGGTTCTGTCTAAAACTCCGCACACAGGAGCGTCAAAGCTCATGCGTCTTCTTTTGTGCCTTATCAAAAAAAACTGTATTGACTCCATGGAGATATTATAACGGAGATGGCATTTCGGGTCCGCGCTGCGCTATTTTTTTCTGGTATATCTGACTCCGCCATCGTTGTTTTCCCATATAGTTGCCGTATACTATTATGTAACTATACCAATGTCTTAATCATACGAGATAACAAACATGGCGGAAAAATCGCCGCAGAGCTATACGAAGAGTATATAATAGTCGTTATGGGTACTCTAGATACTCTATGAATGACTCATAAAAAAGTTTTTCTTCTTTTTTTACGAAATGAGTGTAATGATGATATTTTGATGGAATAAGATGTGGAATGCCTGCACCTGCGATTAGCGGTATTTATGGCAATGTCGAGTAATTATAGCAAGGACAAATTCAATAAATACACATTATAAATAAAAATGGATGATGACAATTCTAAAACTAAATGACACTCACACAGTGATAGTATTCTTCTTTTATTTTACACTTTCACACATTTACAATTAGTTTTTATTTTTACTTTTAATTTTATCGTCTCCCGTCTTTTACAGCTTTTTACATTCTCTGTCCTTTTCACACTTTTCATTCCTCTCTTTCATTCGTTGCGTTTTGTTTACCGTTTATTCTTCATCATATTAAATCAATCACACGTTCAGTTCAAAACAATATTAATCATTTATACAAATCAATTTTGCGTTTAGTTACATCTCAATAAAGCGTTTAGTTATAAAAATATTCATCGTTAAATCATATTAAATAAACGTTTAGTTATATTACTCCACATGCATATTGACACAGAGTTCATTTTAGTGTTGGAAAATATTTGACGGGCGAGCCTCGACGCCCCAGTGTGTGCAGGCCGCTTAAGACTAGATGGTTGCGACATCAATGAGACCAATTTTGGTACATTTTTTGGCACATTTCAGTACTAGGTACTTTCTAATGTCATTGCGTAAATGTGTCAAACGTGACGTCTCAAACTAAATATACTGGAATCGATCTCACTGATGTCACGGCTCCATCTAGTCTTATACGTCTGGATGTAAACAGTCTGACGTACTGAAAATTTGACATGTGGACCTGTCAAATTTATGTTAGATAAATCTCCCTCTTTGATATCGAGGGGTGAAAGACTTTTTGACATTTTTGCAACTTTACAGGAGAGCATACTCATTCGACGCAGAAAAAATCTCTGATTCCAAAGATTTTTTTTTTTTATTATATTCATCGACACATACATTTGTCGATACAAATAAATAAAATTGGAGTGTCTGTTTGTAATATCAAAATAACACTTTTTTTACCAATTGCGTATGAAAGTATATACGATACCTATAACGAAAACGCAATTTTAAAATTTTTTGTCTGTCTGTTTGTTTGAGGTAAACTTCTAAACGGCTGAACCGATTTCAATGGGACTTTCACTGACAGATAGCTGACGTTCCAGGGCGTAACTTAGGCTACTTTAATTTTAGAAAAAGCATTAGGGTTCCGCGGGAAAAACATAATACCCATATTTCCGGGTAATCTCCCTAAAGTCCACGCGGGCGAAGTCGCGGGCACAGCTAGTTATAAATAAATGTATATAAGTCAATATATCCCAGTAGTTGTAGCATATGTGCCAAGTCTAGGCGTATGTCACGGAATATCTTGATGTTCTCTCTTTCTTTCGTATGAAATTAGACAGAGAGCGAGCGACCAACTCCGTGACAAAGGTCTTGTCTTGACATGCGTGCTAACACCACAGAAGTGTCGCTTGAGTCAAATAGCTTTTCACTCCTCGACATAGTAATTCGTTGCATAATCTATACATTCCAACTGCTAACGTAACTAGCGGCCCGTCCCGGCTTTGCATGGGTTTCTAATATAGCCAATATTACTCAGTGATAAGATATCTTTCGAACGACAAAAAAATCGGTCCAGTAGTTTTTAACTTAATTCGTTACATACAAAAATACAAACTCCTCTTTATAATATGAGTATAGATATATATTGGTATTGAATAAAAGTGTTTTTTTTAGCAAAAAGCGTATCAGCAAGGCGTGGGCATATTTTACAAGGAAGTCCGGATTTATGGCCACGTGCAACCTGTGCAGCAATGACTTCTCGTACAGGGGCAGCGTGTCCAACCTGACCAAGCATATTGTACGGACACACGAACTGGCTGTTGACAAGAAAGAGAGTCGCAGCGACGATGATGAGGATATCATGTAAGTTTGTTTATTCTTGGCCTGAGTGGTGTCCTCTTCCGGCTCTTCCCTCACGGTAACTGCCCAAGCCGAGGTCGTGCCCTCTGTGGCGCCCTTGAGCTAGTTGCCACCCTTTTTGCCTCCTTAATGCCTTGGTTGGAGTGCACTCTGCGCGCGATACTCCTCCGGTGAAAAAGGTCAACTCACGGCCAACAGAGTAGGCCTTTAAAAAAAAAATCACTTCTATTTTGATCTTTATTCACAGTGATAGCTCCTTCGCCCCTGAGGAGACATTGGACACGCAACGGTACTTTGATTTTACGGACGTTGAAAATATATTACAATGCAAGATCTGCTATAAGGAGGTCAAAAACGGACCCGCTGATGAGCTGATGAAGCATGTAATGGCTCACGAGCACGGGAGTGATGGAACTGATGCTGAATGTGAAACTGATACGTCGTGAGTACCTTTCGGTTTTGGTTTAAAGACATTTATTTCTCATAAAGAACATAGCAGTGGTAGCCTCGCGGGCAAGAACGCCCGCCTTGAACGTAAGGGGTGCAAGTTCAAATCCCAGGCCCGCACCTCTGAGATAATTTTCATGTGCGAATGTCATTTTCAACAATGATTACCACTTGCTGAACGGTGAAGGTAAACATCGTGAGGAAACCTGCACGTCTATAGCTTTCTATAGCGTGTGAAGTTCACCAACCCGCACTGGGCCAGCGTAGTGGACTATGGCCCAAATCTCCCTCGTATTGAGGGGGAATGTGCCCGGTATAATGGCAATAGGCTCGCCCCCTATTACATTGGGACCAAAATACATCGGCGAAGTGTGGGCGCACTACAGTGCACCTCTGCCTACCCCTTCGGGGAATACAGGCGTGATGATGATGATGTATTAGAACAGTACAGTCCACTTATAAATATAATTTAATTAAGGTTAATTACAATATATCTCTGCGAATCAGCTGAGTTAGGTGTAACACGTTGTTAAGGACAATAAGGACATATTTGAAATTGTGATTTGTAAATTTTGTTAAAAATAGTTTCTAGGTATGTTTATCATTTACCCCATGGTGTATGTACAGAGGTCTTACCAACACTTTAAAGTATTATTATTTGTATTGAGATAACTGTCAAAAAAAAAGTCATATCAAAAACATTGCTGCAAGACAGGTGACAGGTGACAAGTGTCAAAAATATGTCCAAGACAAATTACCGCTTTTTTACGAAATTAATGAAATAAGATGATGTGTGGCTCCTCCTGCAGTTAGCTAGTATTCCAGCCAGACTTAAATAATAAATAGGAAGATAAAAAAATAGCAAAAAAAGTATCTTATATTTGGTAAAATCCTTTTTGGAAAAAAGGCCATGAAGTTTCTTGTCCATTCTTCTCCAAAGGAAATGCATTCCGAATGGGTGGTAGAGATACTATACATAGGTACCTATTTATTTATTACTGACGATTCATAAGTGCCTGTATTGGTTTACATGAATTAAAAAAGAAACTGATTCTAAAAAAAGAGGATTAGACGGCCGCGGCATCAATTAGACAAATTTCAATGCATTTTTTTTTCACATGAATTTTTTAAACATTTTTGTAGCTGTCCTTTCAAATATCATTGCATTAAGCTTTATTTCAGCAAGTCGAGAGCAACCAGACAGCCAAGATCTAATGTGTGGAACTATTTCATTCGAAAGCCTGGTATGATGGCTCAGTGCAAGCTATGCGCCAAGGATTACTCGTACAGAACGAGCACGTCAAATCTCAACAAACATTTCATACGCCAGCACGGGATCAACGCCGTCGACACTGATCACAATAGCGACGACAACAGGTTTGGTTTTTGATTTATAAACTAGCTTCTACCGACTTCATCCGCACAGACGATAGTTACTATGCGATTCAAATGAGAATAGGATCGACTTTGCGCCATATTGTGACGTGAAAAACTAATTATGACTTTAATTAATTAAATATTTTATTAAGACAATTGACCACTAATTTAACTAATATACTTCACTTTTTAAAAAGATATGGCCTCCATCGTATTTAGTCGATGATTTTGCCAACAACAGAGTATGTAAAAACACTTGGTCGGTGGATGGGTGAGACTTGACATAACAATAAGATATTAAAATTTTGAGGTGAAACTAATATTATTGTAATGCAAATAAGTTTTTTGTAAACAATACTTTTCATGTGACATTTGACAGATAGAGCTTATTGACATTCCTATTCTTTTTTTCTTTTTTTTTAACGAAATGAGCGAAATGATGATATTTAATGGAATAAGATGAGGAATGGCATCACCTGCGACTAGCGCGAGTATTTCGCCAATGTCAAGTAATCAATAGCAAGGACAAATTCAAAAAATACACATTTTTAACGAAATGATGATATTTAATGGAATAAGATGAGGAATGGCATCACCTGCGACTAGCGCGAGTATTTCGCCAATGTCAAGTAATTAATAGCAAGGACAAATTCAATAAATACACATTATAAATAAAAATTGGTGATGACAGTGATAAGTCATTTTATTCATTTCGTAAGACATTATGAAATGGAGAGCTCGATATGACGTCATTTGCCTGTCAGACAGATTTCTTGTTTTAATATTGTAATTACTTGACACTGGCTGAAATATCCGCTAACCGCAGGTCATCATTTCATTCATTTCGTAAAAAAGGAGAAGAATATTAACTGAATTTTTGACAGATTGTGTACTAAGTTTTCTGCATGGAGTAACTAGGGAACCCATATCGACTCAGCCCTGCGTGTGGCTCTGAGACAATTTTTTGGACCTTTGCCTGGTATCCGCCATTGTAGTTGCCTGTAGTATACGATGAGTATACGGCAACCGCTATGGCGGATGTCAGATAAACATCAGAAAAATTGGCCGCAGAGCGGAGTCGATATCTCCGTTATATATATCATTGGTTATCTGTCATAAACCGAAAATACATTACTACTACTACTACTACAGCCCTTTTTAACGTCCCACTGCAGGGCCTCCCCTCAATGCGAGGGGAATTCAGGCCATAGTCCACCACGCTGGCCCAGTGCGGGTTGGCAAACTTCACACATCTATCGAGAACTAGTCAAGTTCCCTCAGACGTGCTGGTTTCCTCACGATGTTTTCCTTCACCGTTTCTTAGCAAGTGATAATCTCAGTCAGTCCTCAGTCCATAGAACGGAACCTATAGGACAAGTTAGTTGGATACGATGAGTATGTGTTGTCTGTCTGAGAGTGTTAAAAGCTGGGCGATGGAGCATACAATAATAATCTTGTTCACAGCGAAACAAGTAGAGTTATAAATGAACGCAAGTTTAGCACTAGAAGATACTTTGATGTAACTGACAATCTGGAGATGTTTTGCTGCAAGCTCTGCTCCAAGGAGGTCCACGGCGACACTGTTGCCAATCTGATCAAACACATTGTTGAAGAGCATGGCAACTTTGACGATACTGACAATGAAAACGACGATAGGTGAGCTCAAAGAACTCAGATAACCGTAGAAGTAGCGCTACATAGACTAAAAGTCGCTTTGGGACATACACTTTTCAATATGTCATTGTTGGGTGACAGGTGATATAACCATAGAGTAGAATGGGGCGGGCAATATAACTTAGTACCATAAATATGCTGTATACAGGGTGTTTCAGAAGTCCGAAATATAATTTGACGTTTGCATCAGTATCGGGTTTACAACTGAATGGTATTAAAATTTTAATCTAAATTCGACCATGTATTTTCAACTCTTTTTTCTTCGTCCATTTCTATTACTCGTAATATCTCGAGTCCTGTTCTGATTTATGAATATTGGCACTCGCTCCTTATAAGTGTAGTTTACACTGCTGAATAGGGTTACGGATGTCCACAAAGTCCAGAGCGTGCTCTGGCCTGTTAAAATAATACAGGTATCGTGATACCTGTTACAAATATTCAAAGGTCTATAACTGAGAAACGTGGATAGTTAGGTATAAACTGTCTTTACGAAGCATCCACATATGAGCTATCCATGTATATGTACCCAAAGTATTATTTCGGTCTTCTAAAACGCCCTATATATGCTAAACCTGCACCCAAGTCGTTCCCTCAAGATGTATAATTTTTCCAGGCCTAAATCCAAGTTATTGGTCTGGCTTTACTTCAAACCGTGTACGCTTACACGTATAGCGACGTGTCTCATCTGCAGAGAGAGCGTTTCGTATCAGGACACTGTGTCCAGCCTCAAGGAGCATTTGGAGACGAATCACCCCCTGGTGAAATTCCAGGGCAGTGAACAGGTAAGGATTTATCATTGGCATTTCCTTTTAGTGACAAAAGCCTTGGGAGCTCGTGTCCAAAGAGGTTGACAGTTGCACAAACATGGGTTATAATTATACAAACTCTAAGTCTAATTTGTACAAACATTAGTGGCATTTGTATAAACTTGGGTGTTACTTGTACTACTTTGGGTGACAGTTGTACAAACTTGGGTGATAGTTGCACAAATTCGGGTGACACTTTTACGAATTTAGGTGGCAATAGTTTGAATTTGGATTAAAATTGCACAAATTTGGGTGATATATTACGAGTATAATTGACGAAAAGTAAATTAAATACATAGCTTAGAGGCTTCAATATTGTAGTGTAGAATATAAATAGAATATTCCACGCGATCAACACTTTAAACATGTTAAAGCTAGGTAATTGGTCCTTGAAATAAAACTATTTTACGGATTCTATCGCGTTTATTTACTATTTGATTTTCCCGACGATTCGGCTGCTTTACAGCAACCATGGTCACGGGGGGACTGAGGTGTTAGACGTCCTGATGTCATAGTTAATAACTGGGTACCCTCATATTTAGTTGTTGTAATCCGTAAAATAGTTTTATTTCAATGTAAGAAAACAATAATTGGGCCTTCTTAAGTCAGTTTTCTTTAACTGTGTGTTAATTTCAGAGTAACCGATTGTTGATATCCGCCGATGGTGATTTATATGAAGTTGAAACTGTCTCCACGAGAATAAACCACGACGATGACGAGGTATAAAAAAATTACATCGGTGGTTAAAACGCGAAACTGTCTCAAAGACCATTCTGTTAACTTTGTATGAAACCCAGCTGAAAAGGCGGAGAAACATTGGCTGATTCCAACGATATTTATATCTCAATATCGCCCAACATGGCGCTTGAGCCATTTCGCCTTTTACCACTTGACATATGTTATTTTTTAAATAAAAGTTTTCTGGCTGATATGAGTTTGTCATAGTTTGGGATTCTAATAATTCCGAGGGTGAGTGGTGGGTCCCTTTCTCAACAATTGTATTAACAATGGATTTCCGCAATATTACGCCTGATTCCATCAATTATTTTTAACCGACTTCAAAAAGGAAGAGGTTTTCAATTCGACCCGTATGTTTTTTTTTTTTATGTATGTTATGTCATAAGGATTCATCCGCCATTTTTATCACCCACTTTTATTTATATTTTGTTTTTTTTTGCATTTGTCCTTGCTATTAATTACTCTATACATACATACATATACTCACGCCTGTATCCCATGGGAGTAGGCAGAGACTACCGTTTGCCACATGCTACGATCCTGACATACCTCTTTAGCTTCATCCACAGTCATACATCTTTTCGTGCACTTCCGTCGGTTGAGGGTGCTACGGACTTGACCTTTCTGGAAGTGACCGTTAATTTGGTCGTGAAAGGTCCTCCTCGGGCGCCCTCTTCCGACATTTCCACTCACGTTTGCCTGGTATATTACTTTCGTCAGTCCACTTTCATTAATTACTCGATATTCGCAGAATATCAGCATAACATAGGTCGAGCCATTCGTCATCTTATTCCATTATATTTCATTATTTGCATTCATTTTGTCAAAAAGAAGAAGAGATTCTCATAATTGCCAAAAAATGAGTTATAATATCTCCATGGTTTGACCATAGAAATTCAATCTATATGTATGTTTCACAGAGTTTGGTTTGATATTGACAAATTTTTTGATGCGCGACTCCATAACATACTTTTGTTTCAGAAGGACCCTATTGAAATGGATACAGTGTATTTAAATGATTTCGAAGACAACATACCAAATGAAGCTATTGATAAAAAGAATCTGACATCTTTCGAAAAAAACGACAAGTTGTTGTCGAAAGTGAAACGAAGTATTTCGTTCACCAAACGCAATGACAACGCCATGTATAAAATGCCAAAGCGGCCATCTTTTAAAAGGAAAAGGCGGGAAATGTACAATATTAAAAAAGAGGTCGACTCAAGCAGTTCGGACGACGAATTTGTTAAAAATAAAAAAAATAAACCCATAGACACGCATTTAGATGTATTCGGACAGTACGTAGTGTCATTATTAAAGAAATTACCAAAAAGATTGTCGGATCAATTGCAAGGTGACATTGTAAAACAGATAATAACAGCCAAAATGATTAATGAATCTGGAAACAATACTAAAGTAACAGTATCGAATGGAGTAACTGTTCCAGTGACTGCTACTGATACGATACCTGTTACAGAGTGCCAATCTGTTACTAGATCACTGCCTGTTATTGTGTGTAGTAGTGATGGGAATATTAAAACCATACATTCTTGTGAATAAAGTATTTGACAAATTATGTGTTTGTTTTTTTTTAGGGTTTCGTACCCAAAGGGTAAAACGAGAACCCTATTACTAAAACTTCTCTGTCCGTCCGCCCGTCTGTCACCAGGCTGTATCTCATGAACCGTGATAGAGAGTTGAAAATTTCACAGATTATGTATTTCTGTTGCCGCTATAACAAATAAATATAAATATGTACTAAAAATTAAATAAATATTTAAGGGGGCTCCCATACAACAAACGTGTTTTTTTTGCCGTTTTTATAGGTAATAGTACGGAAACCGTCATGCGCGAGTGCGACTCGCACTTGGCCGGTTTTTTTCTTGTGTCATCTCAACGAAAACGTTCAGTCGTAGCCGAGTGGGTAGAACCTTTAATATGAAGGGTACAGTTTTAAACCGCGGGCACACCTCTGGCATTTTCTGTTTCTGCGAATATCATTTTAATAATCATGATTGATTACCTCATGCTGAACGGTGAACACAGAAATTGAGGAAAACGGCACGGATTTAAAAAGACGTGTGAAGTTAGCCAGCGTGCTGGACAATGGCTCAAATTTCCCTCGCAATATGGGGGAATGACGTTATTTTGTTGGTGGTGCACAGCAGTGCACCTCTGCTTACTCCTTAAGGAATAAGGCTTACTTTTGAGGTATACACTCCTCAAAATTATACTTTTACCCCTGATTAAAATAGTTATTTTTATATATGACATTCGTTCGTATTTATGTAGGTATTTGGTTACACTGTTTTATTATTAAATGGTTTATAGGTAGACTAGCTGTGCCCGCGGTTTCACCCGCGCTAATAGTTACTTTGACGTAGAGTGATGTTATAAAGTCTATGATTATAAGTCTATAATACGCGATTCATGTTCGGGAATATTCCCGTTTTTGCCACATTATTCGTTGCTGCTCCGCTCCTATTGGTCGTAGCGTGATGATATATAGCTTATAACCTTCCTCGATAAATGAACTATTTAACACAAAAAGAATTATTCAATTCGGACCAGTAGTTTCTGAGATTAGTGCGTTCAACCAAACAAACAAAGAAACTCTTTAGCTTTATAATATTAAAAATATATAGTATAGATATGTAGGTATGATGAAAACCAGGAAAAATGTTGCGCAAAAAACCGTATTTTTTTTCTTTAGAAGTCATGGCATGACTAGTTATAATGAGGTCATTGTAATATTGTGAAATAATTTAGTTTCCTCTTAGCTTATCAAGGACTGATATATTTAATTCTGTGGAATTAGTAAGTGCTAAAACTAAAAAACATCTAAAAAAATAAACTAAACTAAATTGAAAATAGCAGTGGTAGCCGAGTGGTCGAACGCACGCCTTGCAAATCAAAGTGTGCAGGTTCAAACCCCAGCTCGTACCTCTGGGATTTATGTGCGAATCTCATTTTCATCCGAGATTATCACTTGCTATGAAACGGTGAAGGAAAACATCGTGAGGAAACCTGCACGTCTGAGGGAACTTATCTAGTCCTCAATAGATGTGTGAAGTCTGCCAACCAGCACCGGGCCAGTGTGGTGGACTATGGCCTGAATCCCCCTCGTACTGAGGGGAGGCCCGTGCCCAGCAGTGGGCGTTAAAAGGGTTGTAGTAGTAGTAGTAGAAAGGTTATTTGACTTAAGTGACACTTTTGGGCGATATTGACTTATACACATATTTGGAATCAGCGAAACTTGCTGCGTCGAATGAGTATGCTCCCCTGTAGAGATATAAAAATGTCTCTTAAGTCAAATAGCTTTTCACCACTCGATATAATGCGTCTATAGCGGTATTACTTAACACTTTGTAACGCCCTAATGTGTGGCCTAATTATTGAGCAGCTGCCTAACGCATCGATATACCAACAAGTCGACGACTTATCCTAACCACCTTAAGTTAGATCACCGATTCCCTGACGCATAAGTTTAGGAAGCTCTAAATTTGGCAACCTTTCATGATACCAAGCAACGCAAAAATATCATGGTGATATAATAACGGAGACGGCATTTCAACTCCAGGCTTTGGAAAAAAATCTGGTTGATCTGACTCCGCCATTGTTGTTTTCCCATACATGTAGTTGTCGTATACTACAGGCACATGAGGTAAACATGGCGGAAAAATCGCCGCAGAGCTATATGAAGAGTGGAGTCGGTACGGGTACTTTAGATACTCAATGAAAAATATTCACAATAATGATACGTCAACACCGCAAGACAACTGAATAAAGAAATAATATTAATAAGAGTCGCCTAGTAGCAATCCAAAGGTTTTGCTTAGGCGTCGTCTTACATAAGATACTACTTAATTTAGCTACGCTTTGCTTGTTGTTTGTGAAAACGTCAAGCATCGCCCCCGTAAACAACGCTTGTATTATGGGTAACTATGGGATGGGTAATTTGGGATTAAACGATGATTAGGTGTTGCCTGCTGATATTTATTTTTCTATTTTATTTTTCCTAGATGATGAGGAAGAATCTCCGAAGCTGGAGGAAGTGCTGTGGGGTTACTTCGAGCGGGAGGGGGATGGGAAGGCGCGCTGCGTGGTCTGTCAAGCCACCGTGGGCGAGCACCGTGATGAGTTGAATCGACACATGGAGGAAAATCATCCCAAACTGATCGGACACGTACCTCCGGTAAGATATACATGACTGGCTGCATCTCGCGACTTTGCCCGCGGGAATTTCATAGCTTACAAACTTACAATGCTTTAGGAAAGTAGATAGATAACTCTTTATTGTTCCACCGCAACCCTCCATTAATCACGTGAGGCTCGAAAGGGGGTAGGGGATTTGGAAAAATCACAAAATATCACAAGGGGGGGGGGGTTGTAGTAAGATATCACGTGTATTAATTTTTTCGTACGCGTGATTTCTAAACCGAAAAACGGCGTGTAGTGTGACCTTGACTCGCTATTGCTAGACAACGTCCTTAATCTATACTAATATTATCAAGCTAAAGAGTTTGTTTGTTTGTTTGGTTGAACGCGCTAATCTCAGAAACTACCAGTCCGAATTGAATAATTCTTTTTGTGTTAAATAGTTCATTTATCGAGGAAGGTTATAAGCTATATATCATCACGCTACGACCAATAGGAGCGGAGCAGCAACGAATAATGTGGCAAAAACGGGAATATTCCCGAACATGAATCGGGTATTATAGACTTATAATCATAGACTTTATAACATCACTCTACGCCAAAGTAACTATTAGCGCGGGTGAAACCGCGGGCACAGCTAGTTTCAGAATAAAATGAGATTACACTTTATACATGTATATTTAAATATAATATTCCAAAAAAAAAAAAATTCGTTGCTGTGGATTAATTAATACTATTTGTTTTGGTTGTAAGGGTAGTAAAAGGATAGTTAATTTATATAAACGTTCCTATATTACTCTATACAACGTTACTTAATGTGCATACCTCAACAATTACTCTTTGACATAAAACTGTAAAGTTAAACCCCTATAAAAGAAACCCTTTACTTTTAAAGGGTTTCTTTCATAGGGGTTTAACATATTTAACAATAAAATATGTTACTAATTAAAATCATGTTACTCCTGAATAATATAGCTTTCCATAAATGTAAGAATTTTTAAAATCGGTTAAGTAGTTTTTGACTTAATCCATTACAAATAAACAATTTTATTTTTCCTCTTGCTATAATAATAATACAAAAACATAACAATACATAAATACACTCTGTGCTTAGTTCGGAATCATACGATGAGTATGTGTTGTCTGGCGATATTAGTTATAACTGAAGTATTTTTCCAGGATACAGATGAAGCATCAGTTGCTTCGAACGACGCCGACGAAGACAACACCTTCACAGAGGTGGTATATCTTGAGCAAGACGCATTACAGGACGTTGACACACAACGAACGCAACAGAAGAAGCGGCGGCGTTCGCGCGAAAAATCTAAACCTATAATCAAAGTCGAACAAAAAACATCTAAAAAACGCTACAGGGATAGCACATCTTCCGATGATTACCCCATACGCAGGAAAGAGAGGCGCGTCGAGACGGAAGATGAACTAACAATATTCCTTAAATACATTAAATGTTTGTTGCAAAAATTATCAAGAGAAGCGTTCGGTAAAGTACAAATGAAAATTGTCAATGAAATTATGAACGCTCAAAATGAAAGTTACTTAGAATTGAGCCACGATAAACTTAATCTCGTTACCGTTAACGAAGTATCTGGCCCTACTAGTGGACATAATTACAGTATCACAGTTGCGCCGTGCACCTCTAAAAGGGAAGTTAATGATGAAAGAAAAGCTTAAGAATCAAATGATAATATTTATGTATTTACTTCAATAAACTTGGAACAGGTATCGGTGTGATATGGCGATTGCTGTCATGACAGCGGTTACCCAACGTCGTATTAGATTTGCTGGGTACCTAATGGTACTGAATCTGTATCTTGGTGCCAACCTAAGTTAGACTAAATTAATATTTTTAAAACCAACGGCCGTAAGAAGGACGGAATATACTTATTAAAAAACGTTCTTTATATTTGTGCGTAAATTAATTATTTGAGAACATAATTTAAAGTTCTTTTTTCACGAAATAATTCGAAGTTAAATGTTATTTGATGAATGACAGGTGTAAAATCGGGCCGCGACTATAATTAAATGTAGTTTATTACTGGCTCGCCCTCGCATTGAGGGGGAGGCCCTCGTCCAGTAGTGGGGCTTTAATAAAAAATAAAAATTGTTTATTTCGAATAACAGGATCCGATGAGGAGGATATGGGTTAGTAAATACACACTTTATCGGGTTAGTACAGTAGAATCTTAAATAACTAGGTTGGGTAATCACAAAACTACAAAGGAGGGGAAAAAATTCCCGTGATCACCCTCAATGATGAAATGACTATATTTTTAAATATCTAAGAGCAATACTCTTGCCCTTATACTAGGAACAAGTATATTAAGTCTCCCCATCTCTAGTGCGGTAGGCTAGTATGAAGAAATTATGGGAAAGTCGACACTGGCTTAGATGGCTCAATTATCAATCCATTTGACACGTAAATACTACTTTAGTATTACAAAGATGTGCAGTAAAAATATGTTTTATTATAGATTTATAGAATAACTAGTGTATAAAATTAAATAAGCAGGTAAGTTTGAAGAAGTTCTTAAATGACAAATTGTTGTTTTAAGTTTTAGAAATATACTAATTTTGTAATAGTAATTCTATTTATTTTAAACTATCTGACCCTACCCCGCATGCGGTGCAATGCCAAAGAATTAAAACCTTTTAGGGTTCCGTACCCAAAGGGTAAAAGGCTGTATCGCATGAACCGTGATAGTTGGAGAGTTGAAATTTTCACAGATTATGTATTTATGTTGCCGCTATAACAACAAACACGTTTGTTGTATGGGAGCCCCCTTAAATATTTATTTTATTCTGTTTTATTATAGCGGCAACAGAAATACATAATCTGTGAAAATTTCAACTCTCCAACTATCACGGTTCATGCGATACAGCCTGGTGACAGACAGCGAAGTCTTAGTAATAGGGTTCCCTTTTTACCCTTTGGGTACGGAACCCTAAAAACTAACGTTGCACCTCCACCGGTCATAAGGATTCTATGAAAAAAACATCGCGTTTCGAAGAGTAGTTTATGTCATGGTAGTTTCAATATGTCGCTTGCGTCACTCGACACCACTCCACTCGGATTTACCAACGTATTTTGTGACGTAACGGAGTAGGTACTGCAGTTCGCAATCACGCACAATCATTTATACAATCCTTATCGTATCCGCGTTTAAGTCGAGAAAAAAACTAGGTACGGAAATAACGTAGAAGACTGACTTGTCTATTGCCGTTTCACCGTCATCTCCCTTGCCGTAATGTTTTTAATTATTTGTTTACGAAATGAGTGAAATGATGATATTTTAATGGAATAAGATTAGGAATGC
Organism: Ptilodon capucinus; assembly: GCA_914767695.1. Taxonomy (NCBI): domain Eukaryota; kingdom Metazoa; phylum Arthropoda; class Insecta; order Lepidoptera; family Notodontidae; genus Ptilodon; species Ptilodon capucinus. The sequence goes on from OU611837.1 coordinate 5,484,748, forward strand.
CTGCACCTGCGATTAGCGGTATTTATGGCAATTTCAAGTAATTATGTAAAAGCAAAGTCAAATTGAAAAATGGATGATGACAGTGATAAAGATGGCGGATGAATCAAAGTTTTTAATTAATCATACTTCACCTCACTTTTTAAAAAGATATGGCCTCCATCGTATTTAGTCGATGATTTTGCCAACAACAGAGTATATAAAAACACTTGGTCGGTGGATGTGTGAGACTTTACAAAACAATAAGTAATACAATTGGTAGGTGCTTTATGTTTTTGACGGTTAAGTCAGTTAAGTCTGCAAGTTCAAACCCCGGACCCGCTCCGACCTCTGAGATTTTTAAGTGCGTATGTCATTTTCAATAATGATTGATGAACCTACCACTTGCTGAACGGTGAAGGAAAACATCGGGAGGAAACCTGCACGTTATAATTTTTTTGGACGCTTAAGTTAGAACTTTCTATGGATAACTAAAAATGTTCAGATTCATCCGCCATCTTTATCACTGTCATTAACAATTTTTATTTATAATGTGTATTTATTGAATTTGTCCTTGCTATTAATTACTTGACATTGGCGACATACCCGCGCTGGTCGCAGGTGAAGCCATTCCTCATCTTATTCCATTAAATTTCATCATTTCACTCATTTCGTAAAAAGAAAAAAAAAAAACTAAAAATGTCAGTTGACATTAAAATATTAATATTGAGATGATTGCTCTATTAGCCCTGTCCTCGGTGAAAGGTAAACTCACATTAATGTTGGTACGCAAACAGACAAGACAGTCAATTTTATCCATAAAGCAAAGATAAGACAGAATATAATCCGCTGTTAGTAGTAACAAAATCCCAAATTATACGCAATAGCGACTATCGGAGGACGACAGTTAAACTGTTTATTCATTCTCCGTCGCAAAAATAATTTAAAATTCCGATTCGATTTGAGTCAAGGTGCTATTCATGTAATCCTTGTGACAATATAGTCGCGAAATCTCATTCAAAATTTATAGGTAGGCAGTTAGTATACCGAATAGATGGAACTAATTAACCTCAGCTTCTAGTCCACACACTTCAAATTACGGCCGATTTTTAAATTCCCAGACAAAATGAAAATGAGCAAGTCGTCCTCGTCGGCAAGAACGCCCGCCTTGAACGTAAGGGGTGCAAATTCAAATCCCGGCCCCGCACCTCTGAGATAATTTTCAACAATGATTACCACTTGCTGAACGGTGAAGGAAAATATCGTGAGGAAACCTGCAAGTCTATAGAAAGGCGTGTGAAGTTCACCAATCTGCACTGGGCCAGCGTGGAGGAATATGGTCCAAATCTCCCTCGTATTGAGGGGGAATGTGCCCGGTATAATGGCAAAAGGTTCGCCCCCGATTACATTGAGACCAACTACATCGGCAAAGTGTGGGCGCACTACAGTGCACCTCTGCCTACCCCTTCGGGGAATACAGGCGTGATGATGATGATGTATTTTTAAATGACGAATGAATAACTTGACTGAAATTTCGAAATATGCCCCAGTCTGGGTGTAACTGGGACCGCCCCCAGTCCATTGTACGGTACCCATAGTACAAGCGTTGCTTAGTTTGGGATCATACGATGAGTATTTGTTGTCTAGCTATATTTATTCATTTTTATTATAAACGTCTTATTACTTTTCCATTGCTCTACGGTGAAGGCAAACATCGTGAGGAAACCTACACTTCTTTAAAAATACGTGTGAAGTTCACCAATCCCGTCTGTATCATTATCAAATTCCCGGTATAATGGCAATAGGATCGCTATTTATTATTATTGGCACCAACACATCCGTAAGTTTCGGTACAACTCTGCCTACCTCATCGGGGAATATAGGCTTGATAATAATGATGAATGATTGATCCAAAGATGTCACCTCAACCTACCTTTTCAAAGAATAGAAGGATTATGTAACATGTTCCTAAATAATGTAATATTACGTAGTAGTTAAAATGGCGGTTTGAGGTCAACCAACCTCTGTTATCGAGGATACCTATTTTTAATACGTAAACATGATAAAAATATAAGTAGGTACCTACTTAATTGGTTTATAAAACAATAATAAAATTCAATCGTGTTTCAATTTTGAGGTTATCTTTATAATGACACGTGGGGACTGGAAGGATTAGCAATATTTTAGTCATAGATAAATAATTGGTCTCGCGTTCGACACCAATTATTTATCTATGATTTTAGTCTTATAAGTCTGAAAATACATTTTTTGTAGAAAATAGCTTTCCTATTTTTATGTCAATACTAAAACGAATTTTATTTACTTGTAGAAAAAGCTCATTTTTTATTGAAATGTCATTGACAGAGCGAGCGAATATTGCAGCGTGGCTTTTACCAGAGATATACAATCTTTATATCGAGGGATGAAATGCTATTTAACCTAAGCGACACTTTTGGGCGATATTGACTAATATACATATTTGGAATCAGCTAATTTATCTGCGTCGAATGAGTATGTTCTCCTGTAAAGTTAAAAAATGTCGCAATTAGCCTTTTACCCCTTGATATGTATTTAAATAGTTCAATTTGGTATTGGAAAGGATTAGGATGCGCGCATTTTGAAGTCCCAGTATCGCCACGGCTTAATATTGGAATAATAAATATTAAAAGGTATCATCCGCCATCTTTACCACGTTCATCATCCATTTTTATTTTAATGGGCATTTATTTATGTAAGTGTTCTAATTACTAGATATTGGCTTACCAGCTAATCGCAGGTACAGCTATTTCTCATCTCATTTAATTAGTTTCGTAAAAATATTGTTTAAAAAGCATACGTAGAGGTTAACTTAACCTCACAGTAACATAAGCAGGTTTGTTTCGTGATTTGTGTAATATTTCGTTTTATAAACTTACCTCACACATCACGTACGCATTGAATAAAGGTGTGATAAGCTATGTCCTACCACTTCCTGTGAAATAATTAAATATAGCAAAGAAATTATCAATTTTGCAAATTTTACTTGTTTCTTGGCATAAATAAAAAACGTCTCCACTTTGCAGAGATGCGAATGTTGAGGTGGGTGTGTGGAGTGACGCGAATGGATAAGGTAAGGAATGTGTATATTAGAGGTAGTAAAAAAGTAGCGCCAATAACGGAAAAAGTGAGAAGTAAGAGACTAGAATGGTTTGGGCATGTGATGTGAAGAGATGAGAAGCATGTGACTAAAAGAGTGATGAGTATGAATGTGGATGGACACAGAGCGAGAGGAAGACCAAAGAAAAGACGGATGGATTGTGTAAAAAGTGATATGAATGAGATCGGAGTGGATGTCGGTATGACGGAAAAGCGAGATGAATGGAAGAAAAGGACATACTGCGCCGACCCCAAATAATGGGATAAGGCAAGGCAAATGATTTGGCAATTTGGTTAGTCGAATACAGATTTTTTTTTTAACCTCAGTTGGTGGGGGTCCCGTCAAAATCGGTCCAGTCGTTACGGTGATCACCTGGAACAGACAAGAGACATACGTACACAAACATTTTTGAAGTATCTTTGTTATTAGTACCGTAATATACTTTCAAATGCATATAGTGACCTTGGCTTGGGAAGTTACCGTGAGGGGAGAGGGAGTGACTACGTTCCTAGGTGCAAAGATGCACCTACGAGCGGAAGAGGGGGTTCCTCGATCTCGCCGGCGAGATGGAAGACCAAAGAAACGGTCTCGCGATTATCTAGACATCTTTACGGGAAAGACTCAGGATCGGAAATGGCTTAAGTTTGTGATCGGTGGCGGAAGAGAGGGGAGGCCTTTGCCTAGGAGTGGGACACAAACCAGGCTTTAAAAAAATAAGATTATGGTCCAATTTTCAGCCCACTTGAACTGAGACATGGCAGTTGAATATCTCTGCTAACCCCTGTAAGGAATATAGGCGTAATGATGGGATGTAAAATAATTTCACAATACCAGTCTTCTTAAATTTATTTCTTCTATCTTCAGAGATATTTGACTAGTTTGATTGCTTCTAGTACTCTTCAAGTGTGGCAGTCTTCAGAGACTTCAGTCTTGATACTCTAGTTCCCATTATGTTAATTTATGAGACTACAAAATCTTCCCAAATTATAATTATGTATATGAGGACTTCATAGGAGTTATGTCAAATAACTTATCATAAGCAACATAGCACCATTTTTATTTGTATAAAAAAAATGCAAGGGCCTAGTTTTGGTATCAAACTTGCTTTTCAGGCATGTTATAAAGTTGTAAATAAATTTTGAGAATAAATGGAATTGGGGTCAGTTAACCTTTTCAACAATATTGCAATTCAGTCAACATAGTAGGAACTAATTGTTTATCTTCAGTCTTCAACTAATAGTGGTCTTCAGTCTTCAAGTCTTGTACTATATCCATTCTTGAGCTGTAAAGTTAAGCTCCACTCGTGAAGAGTGACAAGCTTGACAATCTGCCAGAAACACCGAAACATATGGCGGGCTCCGAAGAGCCCTGGGAGAAGACAGGATATGGGGATGGGACGGGTGGGAGAGGGATCGCTGCGAGCAGTCCGACAGCGCGGCTAGCCACCGCGTCAACTTTACTTAAACGTATACATCGTTAAACTAATTATAAAAACTTGTAAAATTCCAAATATACTCATTTTTTTTTGTACATCACATAGCTCTGGACGCTCGCAGCCTGAGATCATCTGTACATATAATAGACTCCACAATGTTAACAGTCAGTTCACGTATCGTAGACTATATCTATCGCGGCGGGGCCACCACACGTTTACTTAAAGCTTTGGACGGCAGGGGGCTGCCGGAGTGGGCCCGCCGCTCAAATAAAATACTCGCTCTCATAAATAAACGATACGTCGACGGGCGCGGCGCCCCGCGGGCGGAGGCCCAACCAAAGCAGACGCTCCTCGCACGTCGCTCACCCGAAGACGAGCGGACGCCTGGGGACACCCGGCGGGTCGCGGCTGTCTCGCGGGACGGCGGCGAAGTAACAGGTGAACGAGCGACGGCCGGGTGGCTCCAGGCGGGGGTGATGCGCGTGACGAGGGCCCCGAGTCGGCGGCGCGGCCCTAGGCAAAATATTCTCAGGCGCACCGCCGCGCCTCGCCGCGGGGCGCAGCGCCGGGCTCCGCCGGCGGCCCGAGCGCCCGCGCGCTCGCCCCCACACATTTTTTTTTACATTTTCAGCGTATTTATTCGAACGGGAGCGGCAGCGAAGGCGCCCGCGCCTCGGCGGTTGTACTTATCTACTAAAATTTTCACAAAATAATACCTAACGCCGGAATTTGGTGCGTCGCGGGGCGCGGCCGCGGCCGCTGCGGCGTCGGCGGCCGCGCACCGCGAGCGGGGACTTAGCACGAGACGCGGCGACGACGAGACGCGGAGCACCCCGCCGCCACCGCGCGACACTTATACACTAGCTTAGAGTCCACACGGCGGGCGGGCGGCGCCTACGCCACGTTGAGCAGCAGCTTTAGCGGCAGCGCGCGGTCCGGTTCGGGCCGGCAGCGGCCCTCGCGGCGCCAGTGCGTGGGCGGCGGCGGCAGCGCTTCTGCGGCGGGGGCGGCGCCCCACTTGCTGGCCGCGTACCGCTCCGTGCGCTCGTCGCGCCGCCGCAGAGCCGGCAGCGGAGTCCGAGCCCCGCGGCGGCGCCCGCGCGCCTGGCCGCCCGTCGTCGGCGGACTGGGCCGGTTCATGGTGGGTTTCCGACTCGGCACTGTCACTGTCACTGGTTGTCTCCGTGCGGTCGTTTCTGCGGTTGGACTCGGTTGTTCCGTTCCGTTCGGACGGGTCTGTTGCGCGGCGTCCCCAATGTTTCACAAGATGGTCGCCCGCCGTGGCTCGCGCGGTGGCTTGTGGCTGGTCGGTCGCTCCGCCCGGGTCGGCCTCGAACCTGTCGATCTACTCGGATGACACGTCGAAACACTGCACTGGTTCACTTTCACGACTGTACGTCGGCGGTCGCGCTGCTAGCTCAAAGAATGATGATCGATTAATATGGGAATAAAATATGGACGCCACCTCTCCATTATTCACACCTTCACCTCTCGATTTCGACTACGTGACGTTGGGGGCGCTCGAGGTATTTATACGGCAATGGCCGCTGCGCTAGTTGCGATGCGCGGTGGGGATTTAAAGCGGCCCATTCATGAATTGGATATTATTTAATTATTAAATTTTAAGTTTCACTAAGTACATTAAAGTACACTATTAGTAATTAGGAATTCGTATTAATGATTACCATCCTTACACTTTATTATGATTCAATTATTTTCAATTAGAAATTACCTATTTAGTTTAATATATGATGTACTTTTGTGTAATAATTTATAGAAGCAATTTTAAAAGTATTTTTAACCTCGGTATTTTCAAATCATATTATATGTATAATTATGAATTTAAATTTGCCATAAATATAATGTTGGTAATTTGGTTAAAAGAAAAAGTCAGTAGATATTTCTTAAATTTAAAACATATCTATTCAATATATATAAACCAGTATCCGCAAATATAACACGGTTTTCAAGTTTTAATTATACTATTCATTAAAGAAAAATTGATAACTACATTTTTTCTACACAGTTAAGTATCATACTTACTTAATTTTGTGAATACTTTATAGCAGTGGTAGCCGAGTGGTCGAACGCACACCTTGCAATCAAAGTGTGTAGGTTCATAGCCCGGCTCGCACCTCTGGGATGTATGTGCGAATCTCATTTTCATCCGACTAGATCCGACTAGTTCTCCACAGATGTGTGAAGTCCGCCAACCTGAACTGGGCCAGCGTGGTGGACTATGGCCTGCATCCCCCTCGCATTGAGGGGAGGCCCGTGCCCAGCAGTGGGACGTTAAAAGGGCTGTAGTAGTAGTAGTTATCACAATTCGCTATAATGAGATGACAGTTATGATACAATGGCGACATGGTCAACTACGTGATATCTTTTCTTCTCTTTAATGTGTAATTTTTAAGTTAGGCTTGGCTTGCTCTTGATTATTTAGTAAATTTGGTTCAGATATTTTTTCTCATTTTTGAATTCATTACACTTGTATTATCTCATTTATTCAATAATCATAAGGTTCAAAAGTTTGTATTATATATTTGCATTTCAAAAAGTTTCGTGGTATTTATTGATTTTTTACTTAATTCTATGACTCCCATTTCCTTAAAAGTTGACCTGAAATTCACCAGATATTATACTAAGTACCTAATTATTGTTAATAAAACCAACTCTATTGACTTTTATCGCTAAACAATAGGTATTAGTAAATACCACGAGTCGTCTTAGACATTCAGTGTAATTAGGCGGCTAGCTTTAACAGATTAGTTGCTACAAAATTGTTATTATTTCTTTGAAGTGTGTGACTCAAAGGAGGGATCCAATAGTTACTAAAGTATTAACCTGATACAAGGGCAACTAATCTCTTGTGTATTGTAATTGCAGATAACTTTAAAATTCTGAATAAAAATAGACACAAACCGCTTACTATGCGATCCAAATAAGAATAGGAATGTCAATAAACTCTATCTGTCAAATGTCACATGAAAAGTATGGTTTGCAAAAAACTTATTTGCATATCAATAATAAATAATAATTTAACCTTTTTATTTATATTAGATGTAGGTACTATTATTATTGATATGCAAATAAGTTTTTTGCAAACCATACTTTCCTGTGACATTTGACAGATAGAGCTTATTGACATTCCTATTCTTATTTGGATCGCATAGTACTAAGTTTAATCGCGTTCTCAGAAAAAATATACTAAATTAAAGTATAGGTAGTTTTACTGACAAATATTCTGTCATCCATTCAGATCCATCGATCCTTAATTTTTGATTCTATATTAACCTTTTTCAAAACACATTTTAAAAAGAAAACTAGTTTAGGATATCACACCTTACAAACATACAGACATTTAGTGTATTTTATCAGTCCAGTTGAAATCCGTGTGTGGCGCGCTTTAAACACAGCCTAGAACCAACGACGTCAAAAAAAACTTCACGACGAAAACAAGGAGGTTCGGGGCATAACCTTACGGAATTTGAGAGCAAACAATACAAAGACTTGCAATACATTACTCAGTATTCTCAATTTAGTAGCGTTACACAAAATGGCCGCTCGTGTTATTTTCGCTCTTAACGCCACAAAGTTGTACTTGCGGGTGGCCAAATTTGGAACTAACGTTGTTGACTAAAATAATGTACACTTGCGAAGGCTGTGGCGACCCCAGTGAAACGCATCGATAAGTTTGTACAAATATATAACCATTGGTAGATATATAAATGAATACATGTTGTTTGTTTTGTTGAATTTACGTTATCAATAACGTACATATAGCGGACGTATTATCATTTCATAACATAACAACACCTAATTAAACACTACACCTATTTTAATTAAGTAATATTTATGTACGAACGACATCATTTTCTTCTAAATACTTATCATTTTAGTATATTCCAAGATACTCTGTGGTAGGAACCTCTGTAAAAAGTCTATTGGCATAAACTTAATATAAGTACATAATAGAATATTGTAACGCCTGTATTTTTAAGAGGGATAGACAGATGGATGGATGATCGAACTCCAAATCTCATTGAAAATTAATAGTCATTTATGCATATTTTTTTAAGTTTTTTTTTTTATTAATTTGATGATCACAGAGTCACAGACCAGATACCTATATGGTCTGTGCTGATGATGTATTACATAAAATGATATGTTAATAAAGGTAACTTGTAAAGAAGCAGCTTATATCTCCCATTCAATATTCAGTTAAATATTTTTATTACGAAAATCTTGAAAAGGTTGCTTTAAAAAAGGTTGTCAAGAAAAATCCACCTTAAAATGAATTTGATACCTTCAAGACATTCCAGAGACTATTTTTTATCAAAATAACAGTAACTGCGTAATAGGGAGGGCTCGCTCCCACGCATAGCCACAGCCCTCTCCTTCTAACACACGCGTTAAAAAGAGATACAAGAGAGGATGAACAAAAAAACACATCAGCTGTTATCCCATTTCGGGACAGGTTTAAAACAGCTGGTGGCGGCGTTTATTTTGTAAATATCATATTGTTTGGCCGTTTTAAAAGTTATAAAGAATATTATAATGTCAATTTCAAATCCTTAGTCGTTCAAGTCCTTAGTCCTGGATTGAATCTCAAATTTGCACCTCTAAGAGTTTGGGATAAATACATCATCACCATCTATCATCCTAATACATCGTCCCAATGTAATAGGGGGCGAGCCTATTGCCAATATACCGGGCACATTCCCCCTGAATACGAAGTAGAATTGGGCCATAGTCCACCACGCTGGCCCAGTGCGGGTTGGTGTACTTCACACGCCTTTCTACAGACGTGCAGGTTTCCTCACGATGTTTTCCTTCACCGTTCAGCAAGTGGTAATCATTGTTGAAAATGACATTCGCACATGAAAATTATCTCAAAGGTGCGGGCCTGGGATTTGAACTTGCACCCCTTACGTTCATGGCGGGCGTTCTTGCCCACGAGGCTACCACTGCTTCCTACAGGTGTAATGATAAATTTATATTAGCCTTTTTAGCTAGTGGGCACTATAGTATTTGAAGTCGTTTTCGTACTTTTTATTCAATGCAATGTCATCGTAGATGCGAGCGAATTTAGTCACAGGACTCTGATCTTTATATGAATCTGTAGAGAGTACATTTTCAGCCATCCGCTATACTAATTACTTCACTACCCATAATCCATATGTATTTATAATGAGTATTTATTGAATTTGCCCTTGCTATTAATTACTTGACACTGGCTGAAATACCTGCTAAGTTCAGATGGAGCAATAACTTAACTCAATCCATTAAATTTTATTCGTTTCGTTTAAAAAAATAAAAAGTGTTAATTGTCAAAGAAAGTCAAGTGTTTTCGCTTGCCCCTGTGTGTCCAAGGCATTAACCCAGCCTAACAGTCTACCTTGGTAGATATGACGTTTCTGAAATACTATTTTAATCATTATTTTTTTTCTGATAATATCATGCGTTGTATATCTGTAATTGCGATAAAAATGTTTGATAAGTCATACCTACGTAGTTAGTACCTATCATTGTAGCTGATATGTTATGATAAAACGTAATATCTTAGATAACAGAATTATTTATTTCCTTTGTTATTGGAACCGAGTGGAAAAATCTGTGATGCATTTTATGTGTAAAATTCGGGTTAAAAGTACTTGACTTGACTCATGTTTCGAAGCTTCACATGAAGGAATCGTCGCTGCGTCATACTAAACTAGGTTTATCTGAGGTAAAACTTCGTTCAAAAATAGTTTGTTCTGAATACTACATAAAATAATGCCTTTTTATTCTGCATTGTTCTCCTCATTGCAATGATATTCTAGTAAACAGATATGTTATGAGCACGCACTAGTGAAGACTCGAATGCATCCTAATTAGGACGTATATTTGATACCAATATGCGGATTTGTTGAGAGATGAATGTTACAACACATAGAAGCGCAAGTGACAACACTATCTCTTTTTTTCTCGTTGGTTTTATCAAGCCATCTCTTTTGCACATTTCTACTTGTTGTGAAATATAAAATGAATGAAAAGTGTGTAGGTGTGCCGCCGCTGTTACGCGGAACGCTTTTTTCGGTTGTTTTGTGCGTGTATAACATATCTGTTTACTAGAATATCATTGCCTTTTTGTATTTGTTATAGCTTATAGTATATCCCTGAATTCGGTGTGCCTTTTGGAAAGGCCTCCTCTAGCTGCTTCCACCGAGTTTTGTCACGGGTTCCTACTCTTCGTCAGTTAGGCCCAAAAACTACTAAGACTTCGGATATTTTCGCAGATATATTACTATCAGTGGAGTGGTCTGTTCAATTCGTAAACAACTTGTAATTTATTTCGTGTTTTAGACGAAAAAGAGTTCTACTTTTGTTTGTTTTTGCACGAAGTAAAGAATTTCAAAAATAACTTCCCTAGGGTTGAGCAATATCATAATAGTAATAGAATCAAGTGACTGTATATCGACTGAACGTCGCCATTTAGTCGATATTATAACCGTGTGTTTCAATTTTACAGTAATGATAACAACAAAATTGAATACATCCCAAATGTAATAATAGCATATTGACGCAAACTATACTATAAATACAGACTGATATAATATGATATTATCTAGTTTACTACTAACACCGTGATTTAAGCTTACTAACAGAACTGGTTCAAAGTAGTCTTTAAAAATTATAGAAATGAAATTGAATAAACCAAGTATAACTTGATATCATCGACTAGATACCATATGCGTACATCCCTAAGGCTAAGTTAACGTCAAACTCGTAGTGGTTGTTGCGGTTATTTCTGTATTTTCATTTTATATCACGCCAGTGTCGCCAACTTAGGGGGTTTCCTCCCAAATTTAGGGGGTAAATAAGTAGGATGGGATTTTTAGCGGCGTTAGATTTTTAGGGATTTTTTAATCTAATACGGCTCCCCGATACTAAGAAAGCAGAGCGAATGAAAAAAAAATATCGCGTAATTAACATAAGACAATATATTGCAACTACTGTATGGTGACTGGCGGTCTGTTCTCTCTGGATATAAGTTGGTTGTTATTTATTTATTTAATTTAATTTTTCTATTGTAATTATTTTTTAAATTCTTCTACGGTGATTTTCATGTCATTGTGGCAATTTTAGGGATAACCTAAGCTTCAGGGATAAAACTTTTAGGAATTGGTAACACTGTATCACGCCCACAGAGTGTAATTTTATATCAAATCAAATCAAATCAAACAAATCTTAATAATATTGGCGTTTATCGGCAAATAAGTAAAAATGCGACGAGAAATCATTATAGTTTTGTTGGGAATAATATGTATATCAACTCTATCATCATATCTATCGGGAAACGTGCCGATAGAGAAAAATAAAGTGCTGTTAGATACAGTTGATGGCACAGTCGGCGCTGGTAACTTCTCTTACTGGCAGTTAGGGCATAAGGGCCCTTTGCTATTAGAACTTACTTCAATAACCGGTGACGCGGACCTTTATGTAGCTGATAACAGCAGGTTTGTGCTAAATCCTACTCTCTACTATTAATTATAAATGTGAAAGCTTGTGATAGTGGATGGATGTTTGTTACTGTTTCACGCAAAAACTACTGAACGGATTTCGATGTAACCTTACAGTATTATTGTTTATACATCAGAATAACGTATAGGCTATAATTTATAACGATATTGAATAATCAAAATCTGCGCAGACGAAGCCGCGGGTAGAAGCTGGTACTATACATATAATTACCTACATTAAATTAAATATTAACATTGTAATCATAGTATATGTAAATAAATGTTCTACAAGAACATGGTCGAGTAATATCTGAAGTATTTAATTACGTTTGACTTTGTGCATGGAGGGAACTAGTTTACTTGTGTATAAATTCAAGTTTAACTACATAAGGTAGTATACTTTCTATCGAAGATATTAAGTTTGTAATCAACATTAATAAAATATAGTAGCTTTGGTTGCATAGGTATATGCAGGCCTTGAACGTAAGGGGGTGTACTTCGTTTGCACGTCTGGGAATTTTGCATTTCATGTCAAAATCATTATGACTAATGATTACTAATTACTTAACGGTGAAGGAAAACATTACGAGTAAACTGGCACATCCATTGAAGACATGTTAAGTTCACTAACCTGCACTGGGCCAGCCATAGTGAACTATGTTCCAAATCTCCTTCGTATTGAGGGGGAATGTGCCCTGTATAATGGCAATAGAATCAGAATCAGAATTTTTTTTTATTCATGTAAACCAATACGGGCACTTATGAATCGTCAGTAAAAAATAAATAGTATTAATAGGCTTGCCCCCTATTAGACTAGGACCAAAATATTGTAGTGAAGTGTGGGTGCACGGTGGTATGGTGATGTGTGTATGTATTTTAATTACAGGCCAAGCTATGAAACAGACAAGCATGACTACAGCTCTACGACTTGCGGGATGGATATAATTGCATTGCCAGCAAGTTTTCCTCGTCCTATTGGTATGTAAAAATATTTAATACTCAGATCAATCTCAACAAACTCCAAATGCAGAAATCAACCCTTACTGGTGCATTTTTCACTCAACCTTTGCAAATAAATTTAATTTAAATAGTATCTTGTTTTGCTCACCCTGCCTAACTGGTTAGAATTGACAGCTATGACGTCACAATGTGGTGCAAAGCTGATCCTATTCTCATTTGAATAATATTGCCAGTAAACACATACTCATTGTATGATCCCAAACTAAGCAATGCTTTTTCTATAGCTACTGTACAATGGACTGGGGGCGATCCCAGTACGCTTAGGATGACCGCGTAGACATAAGTTTTATCTCTTTCAACTGTCAGATTAGTCTAGAACAGGGCTGTCCCAACTACATACTTTCGCGGGCTAATTAATTTTACTACGAAAGCTGGAGGGCCGCAGAAAAAAATATTTTCACTTTTCCAGCAAAAAAAGTTGATAGTTTAGGGAAACGATCGCAAAGAATCTTAAAAAATCTATTACAGTATTTGTCAAAAACTATTTTCTGATTAAAAAGTGCGTCGAGGGCCGCACGAAAACAAGCCGCTGGCCGCAAGCGTCCCGCGGGCCGTTGTTTGGACACCCCTGGTCTATAAAATGACGTCACATCGAGCCATGTCCAGTACAAAAAGCTCGAAGTGACGTCATTTTCTCGACAAATCTGACAGTTGAAGGAGATAAAACTTATGCCTACTCGGTCATCCTAAGCCTACAGGTACATCCAGACTAGGGCGGTTTTCGATATTTTCTATAGTCGGGAATCAAACCGGCAACCACTATCATCACCGTTATCATCTTCACAGGTATAGGTGTCTTCGGTCACTGGTCCCACTTCCAATCGCAGTACATCATCCAGGTGTTCTTCGACCTCACACCAACGAAGACAGAGCTGCCACCCATGGTTATGGACCTTCCATCTGAAGACAACAGCATGCCGGACAATACTGGTATTACCTTAGCCTTAGTCCTCGGCCATAGGTCCTGATTACCATCCCTGCTCGGGCACATGGACCGAGACCCAAAGCTGGATCTGATTGAGAACACCACAAAATTTACATACCACAGATATCTCTCCAGGTTTGGTCTGCATCTGGATCATTTTCGCAATTTCACATTAATATTTTCCATTGACCGTATGGGTTGGACGGATTTTATATGTTTTATTGTCTGTACTGCCATATCTCAGATAGTATTGATCTATTACTAATCTGATTCGTCGTGACTACACGGTGTATTAGAGGTCCGAAATAATATTTCAATAGCATATGATAGCTGATACATAGATCCTCAGTGGAGGCAGAGTACCTGACTATCATAGTCTCCGAGTTACAGACCTTTGAGTATTAGTCACAGGTATCGTGTTGAGGTCTTAGGACACATCCGTAACACTATTAAACAGTGTACACTACAGCTACGACGGGCGGTTACTCATATTCGTGAAACAGAACTTGAAAATTCGCATAGCACTCGAGATTTATCAAGTTTAAAAGAATTGTGGCGAAAACATGTTTAAAAAACATTTTCTGATGCAGATGAGCTATGTATAATCTTTTGTAAATAGTATAGCAATTAATTTGGTCATGCTCACTGGCTGAAATACCAGCTAAGCGCACGTGGAGCCATTTCTCAAAATTTTCATTCATTTGTTACTAATAATGTGTTTCAACCATACAATTTTGGTTATCTGAAATCATTTTGTGATATTAGGAGTCAATTTAAAATTGATACATGATTTTATTGCTATGCTTTGACAAGGCATGGTCGGTTAGGTCGCTTGTACCTTCTGCTGTGTTCATTTTTAGATCAAAAAGAGATCAAAAGTACCAGCTGATTTTGGAGATATGTATGTGTCATTTTTTTTAAGCATTACTACTCTTTTGAAAGTGTTGAAAATTCTTGTCTAACTTATTAAGTGGGTATTCATATTATAATCATATAATTAGGGTACTTATTGTACCGGGATATGTTGCAGTAATGTATTTTTTAAATTAGTTTCATCCATAATTACTAAGATCTCGATGGTGTCTGTAGTAAATTGATTAAAAAGATAATCTTTAAGTAATTTTGAGGAAACTTACTCGTGTAAAAAAAATACGTGTGAAGTTCGCCAACCCTACCTGCGCTGCTAGTGTGGCGAACTATAGACGTCCCCCTTGCAATGGGGAGGGCTGATCCACAAGGCTACTAGTTATTAGTACCAGGAGTACATGAACTCAAGCTGGTAACTCGCACTGCGCCAGCGTGGTGGACTCTTCCCCCTTGCATTGAGGGGAGGGCTGATCTACAAGGCTACTAGTTATTAGTACCAGGAGTACATGAACTCAAGCTGGTAACCCGCACTGCGCCAGCGTGGTGGACTCTTCCCCCTTGCATTGAGGGGAGGGCTGATCTACAAGGCTACTAGTTATTAGTACCAGGAGTACATTAACTCAAGCTGGTAATCAGCCCTGCGCCAGTGTGGTGGACTATGGACTTCCCCTTGCATTGCGGGTAGGGCTGATCCACAAGGCTACTAGGTATTAGTACCAGGAGTACATGAACTCAAGCTGGTAACCAGCACTGCGCCAGCGTGGTGGACTATGGACTTCCCCTTGCATTGAGGGGAGGGCTGATCCACAAGGCTACTAGTTATTAGTACCAGGAGTACATGAACTCGAGTTGGTAACCTGCTTAATGGCAATGATAGTATGTTCGAATAAATGTGGGTGCTTGTAATGTACCTCTGCCTACTTCTTCACGAAATACAGGCGTGATGTTGTCTTCACAGATATGAGTAGGCGGGGTAGGGGGAGGCAGGCGTCTCACAACGCGGATCGAGATAACAAATCACGGTTTCTGCAGCTGATACATATATTAGATATGATATTTGACATATTCGTTTTATAAGCACACATAAAAGGTCCGGGCTAAATTTTTACCAACACCTGCACCCTTAAACTTATGTCTACGTGGTCATGCTAAGCCTCCTGCATCCTTAGCATGACCGCGTAGACATAAGTTTTATCTCTTTCAACTGTCGAGAAAATGACTTCACACCGTCACGCGTCCAGTACAAACAGCTCGAAGTGACGTCGTTTTCTCGACGAATCTAACAGTTGAAAGAGATAAAACTTATGTCTACATGGTCATGCTAAGGGTGCAGTAGGGTTAGCATGACAGCGTAGACATAAGTTTTATCTCTTTCAACTGTCAGATTTGTCGAGAAAATAACGTCACACCGAGCCAAGTCCAGTATAAAAAGCTCGAAGTGTCTTCATTTTCTCGACAAATCTGACAGTTGAAAGAGATAAAATGTCTACACAGTCATGCTAAGCCTACAAACTGAACTATAAGTCGATACAATGTCATTCAGTATGGGTACCCCAAGCCTGCACCTCTTCGTCATGTACATTATGTGAAATTATTTTATGAACACAGAATATTGAAATTAGTAATAATGTTTCTTGTACAAAATAAAAACTTTGTATGCTTTGCCAAGTCTAGGCATGTTTAGTTAGGTCGCTTGTACCTTCTGCTGTGTTAATATATAGACCATTTGCAGCTTAAAAAGTATAGAGACCCATTTTGAAATTTTTGGATTTCGACTATAAATCTTAAAGGGTCGTTCTGAGTATGCAGCATGGGAGAGATGTAAGTCATTTTCCTCTTAATGACTTACCATCTTCTCTCCCATACTGCGTTGAAGGCATCATACCAAAGCAATTATTTCTATAACCATCTGTGGTTTAGAATAATCCCTTCATTGTAAATGAGAGTAGACGCACCTTACTGTACTAGCTTCCTAAGCGTAAAGACTATATTTGTATTTAATATTAGACTGTCGTGAGTATAATTCTTCTCTAGTATTGTGGCAAAGGTGAGAGCAGACCCTCAAGGCATTGCTGCTCCTGAGAATGTATTACTCGCAATTATCATTTTGAAAAGAGTAACCATTGAGTTTCTTCTCAGTGGAAGCAGCATTCCGAACCGGTGGTAGAATCTGACTATTTGTAAGTGCTTTTTGGCCTACACGAATAAAAAAAAATGATTTTGATTTTTAACGACCATTTTCCAACAACATTATTTTTGAGTTATGGCTTTATACTTTTAAAGGTGTGAAATACAGTTCAAAAGTAACAGCTGACTTTACACTTCAAAAATATTATTAAAAAAAGTATAACAAAATATTTGTGATTCGCATATTCGTTTATAAATAAGCAGTGCTTGTAACATGTGCGCCAAGATCACACTATGTCACGGAACATGTTGATTTCATCTCTTTCTCTTGTATGGCATTAGAAACGGCGAGCGAGCGAATCCGTGACAGAGGCGTAATCTTCATAGTTAAGCGGCTTTCAGACTACGCTATGATATATAGCACAAGAATATCGCGCACCATACAAAGCCAATAATATATAGTACAGTACAGTGTGAACGTGTCCATAACAATGTATGGTGCGCGATATTGTTGTGCTATGAGCTATATACTATATGCTATTATATTATAGCATAGTTTGAAACCCGCTTAACCCCTCTGAAGTACTTTAAAGGTTAGTATTATTATAATTACACTAGCGGCCCGTCCCGGCTTCGCACGTGTTTCTAATATAGCCTATGTTACTCAGTGATAATATAGCTTTCTAAAGGTAAAAGAATTTTTGAAATCGGTTCAGTAGTTTTTGAGTTAATTCGTTACATACAAAATACCAATCTTTCCTCTTTATAATATTAGCATAGATAAATATAGATTCAGTCAATACATTTGGTTTTAGCGTTGTCTAAATATTGTCCGAGCCTACCAGTGGCTTTACAATGTACAAGTATCACTTATATGTATGTAAATAAGAGTCTATATCGAGAGCTGAAAGTTTGACTTAAGTGACATTTTTAGGGTTCCGTACCCAAAGGGTAAAATGGGAACCCTATTACTGAGACTTTGCTGTCCGTCCGTCTGCCACCAGGCTGTATCTCATGAACTGTGATAGGTACAGTTGAAATTTTCACAGATTATGTATTTCTGTTGCCGCTATAACAAATAATACTAAAAAACAGAATAAAATAAATATTTAAGGGGGCTGCCAGACAACAAAAGTGTTTTTTTTTTTGCTCGTTTTTAAAGATAATGGTACGGAACCCTTCGTGTGCGAGTCTGACTCGCACTTGGCCGGTTTTTTAAAGCATACTCATACGACGCACAAAAAATTAGCTGATTCCAAATATGTATATAAGTAAATATCGGCCAATTTGTCGCTTGAGTCAAATGGCCTTTCACCCCTCGATTTTACTTTGTATTATTTCCTATTGCGTTAAGTTTATGTAAAGACAAACAGAGTAGGGGTTTGAGCGTTGCGGGTTCGATTTCCGTTAGTGGCTAAATTTGGATCCCAGTTACACCCAGACTGGGCTGGGTGTAACTGGGATCGCCCCCAGTCCATTGTACGGTACCCATAGTACAAGCTTTGCTTAGTTTGGGATCGTACGATGAGTATGTGTTGTGATGTTTATATTATTATTATATGGAAGAGAGGTGTGTGAAGTTCACCAACCCGCACTGGGCCAGCGTGGTGGACTGTAGCCCAAAAATCTCCCTCGTATTAGGGGAGAACGTGCCCGGTATAATGGCAATAGGCTCGCCCCTTATTACATTGGGACCAAAATACATCGGCGAAGTGTGGGCGCACTGCAGTGCACCTCTGCCTACCCCTTCGGGGAATACAGGCGTGATGATGTATTTATATGGATCTGGCTATTGTATTCGTTATCTTATAGGTTATTGAAGTGATTTGTTAAAGGATTTTAATTTATATATGTATTTTTTGTTCCGTTCTGTTCCTTTTGTCTAGTCAGATAAATGATTAGTGGTTTTTTTTGGAACGAAGTTCCTTACGGCAGGCTTGGAGGGGATAGGGATTTTGCTAGGCGACCGAACTGAAAAAAATGTGATAGTAAAACCGTAAGAAAAAATCCGTGGAAAAAAGTGCGTGGAATCAAATCGTTAAATGAGACGACTTTAGTTGATAATTTGAATTACGATGTTTTTTTATTTTATTACTTTTATATTTTGTTGTTTTTTTTTTAGGTTTTGCTATAGTTTTTATTTTATATACTAATAATAATACACACATATTAAATACATTGAGTATACTGCCATCTGTGGGACAGTCGTTGAACTATTAAAATACATAGAACTCCGGGTCGTTATGGACCTTTTTTGTTTTTTTAAATTTCATGTTATTTTGCTTTCACAAGTCTATACACGAATATAAACCTCTCATTAACAAAATATAATACCTTTCTCTTTCTTTTCATTCATTCTACATAAGCCGAAGGAACTTCGTTCCTACCTGGTGTCCCACGACACCATTCAGTTTTTTCTTCTATTTGTGTAATAATACAATGAAACATAATTAAATGTTTGATAATTTATTTCAACTAATACTAATGACTACGACCTGTCCTTAAGATATAAGAAAGAATACTTATAACGATAGAATTGTAAAGGAGAGTCATCTGTGTATTGAAAAAGTGTCCGTCGAAATGCATTAAATAATAGTTCAGAAACCTTCCACAATGGCGCTGGTGTCTATGTGGGAATAAACCGGTATCGGAAAAATCGCTGATTCCGAATCTGACATAACAGTAAAAAGTCCATAATAGCGCTTACCGACTTATTCCAGGGGGGCGTCGATATATACTATTTGTCGACTCCAGCGCCATTGTGGAAGGTTTTTGAACTATTATTTAATGCATTTCGAAGAACACTTTTTCATTTTTTTTCTCATAGGAGATTATGTTCCTTTACTTCTACACTCCATAGATAGAATGTAACTTGGCAGGAAATCAAGAAAAACAAACTGTGTATAACTTGGTTTTGAGGGATTCATCCGCCATCTTTATCACTGTCATCATCCATTTTTAGGGTTCCGTACCCAAAGGGTAAAACGGGAACCCTATTACTGAGACTTCGCTGTCCGTCCGTCCGTCCGTCACCAGGCTGTATCTCATGTATCGTGATAGTTTGAGAGTTGAAATTTTCACAGATGATGTATTTCTGTTGCCGCTATAACAACAAATACAAAAAAATAGAACAAAATAAATATTTAAGCGGGCTCTCACACAACAAACGTGATTATTTTGCCGTTTTTATAGATAATGGTAAGGAACGCTTCGTGCGCGATTCCGACTCGCACTTGGCCGGTTTTTTTTATTTATAATGTGTATTTATTGAATTTGCCCTTGCTATTAATTACTTGACACCGACTGAAATACCCGCTAAACGCAGGTGGAGCCATTCCTCATCTTATTCCATTACATATCATAGTTTCATTCATTACGTAAAAAAAAAACTAAATTGACAAAATCAGATCTCTTTCCATTAATGCGTCTATATACATATAATTAAAGCAGGCCGTTGTTGCAATGTCAAAGTGAACCGTATCGACTCAAAGATAAAGCACATTTTGCAACGAAAAGTCATTGATGATCTGAGCGAATTTTGTCGCGTGACTTCAAGCTTTATGAATATTGACACAGAGTCCATTTTCAATGAGAAAATTCGTGTCGAGGTGTGAAAGGCTATTTGACTCGAGCGACATTTTGTTAATTTTCCAGGAGAGCATACTCAATAAGACACGCGTTCGATATATCAAAACGTAACTTAAATCGGACATGTGTTAGTCATCATATTTTGGCGGTAAAGGGAAGATCTTCCTGCCAGGCGGGTGGTATGCCTGGCGGGGTCCGCTACGCCCCGGTGATGTTGTCGGGGAATTTGTATATATAGTTCAGATCGTCGAACACACCAGTACCGCGAGCTAGGATTTTCATAGTACTTTGTATGGCGGATAATTTCTTGAACGCGTAGAATTGCGATGTGTCTACAGTCGCGCCATCTAGTAGCGACTGGCGGTAGTTGTGTTTCGTGGCGAGATATAGGGTGCGCCACAATATCATATCGATATACCATACCATAACTGATATTTAAAAAAAAACTTTCCTTTAGGATATATCAAAACTATGGTATGAAACATATTCGCTACCTCTCTTTCTAAAAACAAATATGTATACAATATCGCCCAAAAGTGTAGCTTGAGTCAAATATTGCTTTTACCCCTCGATGTGATTATGCTTGCTACAGTGTGTTCAGTATACTTAGCATGACCGCGCAGACATAGGTTTTATCTCTTTCAACTGTCAGACTTGTCGAGAAAATGACGTCACACTGAGCCATCATGCTCGAAGTGACGTCATTTTCTCGACACTGACAGTTGGAAGAGATATAACTTATGTCTATGCGGTCATGCTAAGCCTACAAGCCTTTTTCTATCTATCGAAAGAATAAATAATTAAAAAATGAATGTTAAACTTATGTCTATATTAATACTAATCTTTGTTCTACTGCATTTGACCACTACCTCCATTGTAATAATGTTATGATCCAAATAAGAATAGGACTGTCCATAACCTATATCTGTCAAATGTCACTTGAAACTCCTCCGGTAAAGCTGTAAAGGCCACCTCACGGCCAACAGCGTAGTCCACTTGAAAAGTATGGTTTGCAAAAAGCTTATTTGCATATCAATTATAATAGTCTTACATCAAATTTAAATAAAAAGGTTAAATTAATAGTAATAGAAGTAATAGAAGCAGTGGTAGCCGAGTGGTCGAACGCACGCTTTGCAAATCAAAGTGTGTAGGTTCAAACCCCGGCTCACACCTCTGGGATTTATATGCGAATCTCATTTTCATCCGATATTATCACTTGCTATGAAACGGTGAAGGAACACATCGTGAGGAAACCTACACGTCTGAGAGAACTTGTCTAGTTCTCGATAGATGTGCGAAGTCTGCCAACCCGCACTGGGCCAGCGTGGTGTACTATGGCCTGAATCCCCCTCGCATTGAGGGGAGGCCCGTGCCCAGCAGTGGTACGTTAAAAGGGCTATAGTAGTAGTAGTATATAATCTTAATATAATATTTAATTATTTAAAGTCATAATTTGTTTTCGTTCGTCACAATATGGCGCAGAGTCGATCCTATTCTCATTTGAATCGCATAGCAACAACATTCAGTTTTTTAAGCAACTGCAGCCCAGTTGATACTACGTATCATATGTTCCGATACCAAAACTGTATTGACTCATAGAAATGGTAAAAAATACTCTTTAAAAACAAGCTTTTATTTAATTGCCCTTAGTTTTCGTGTTCTCCACAGCAAGCCCTTTCATTTGATACCCATACTGTGGTAGTGCAGATAAAATAACTCTCCCGCCATCTTGGATGATCCGCCATATTGGAATTAGAATGACGTCACATAGGCATGCATTGTCATCCAAAATAAGCGTGTATACCAAATTTCAGCTCAATCTGTTAAAGATAACTGATTTAAAATTCAGTTGCAAGATTCCACCCGGACATACATTGCAAGTTAATATAAAGCTTGTACAAAAAGTTCATTCTCCAACTAAATGTCACTGACAGCAGGAGAGCTAGAGAGAATTAGAGAGTTGAAATTTTCACAGATTATGTATTTCAGGAATGGCGGAATCGTCGCAGAGCTATATGAAGAGTGAACTCGTTATGGTTACTCTAGATACTCTATGGGTTTACCATAGAAATTCAATCTTTATGCATATTAACACTAAGTTTGTTTTGGTATTAGCAAAAATTAAGGCTGAAAAGGTGGTGTCTACTCCGTCTTCTTGTTATTTTTAGCCGCAGCCATCTTCTCCTTGCAGCTCTGGTAGATCCCGTCCAAATCGAAGGTAGCCTTCATATTGTCCTTTGAAAACAGGAATCTGAAATTATAATAATGACCTTCATCATAACAGGGCACCAAGTCTGCTAACCCTCGAATATGGTTGAGGAGAGTGATGGATCCTCCTCAAGTCATGCTTGTGTACGGGTGCTACTTGCGAGGACTGGTCCAACCATTTTCCTCTTAATGACTTACCATCTTCTCTCCCATACTGCATTGAAGGCATCATACCAAAGCAGTTATTTCTATAACCATCTGTGGTTTAGAATAATCCCTTAATTGTAAATGGGTGTAGACGCACCTTACTGTACTAGCTTCGTAAGCGTAAAGACTATATTTGTATTTAATATTAGACTGCAGTGAGTATAATTCTTCTCTAGTATTGTGGAAAAGGTGCTGTCTGCTCTCAAGGCATTGCTGCTCCTGAGAATGTATTACTCGCAATTATCATTTTGAAAAGAGTTACCGGCTCTTCTCAGTGGAAGCAGCATTCCGAACCGGTGGTAGAATCTGACTATTTGTAAGTTGCAATTGTTTGCGTTGCTTCTAGTAGGTACTCACTTCTGCAGCTTTCCGGTGTGATCGGCCTGTGGTCTCCTCATCTTCTCCTGACCCTCGCTGAGCAGCAGGACGGTGGGCAGCTGCCGGCTGGTGGGGCCGTCTTGCACTCTGTACTTTGCAGCAGCTTCTGGGTACCTTGTGCATAAGAAATTCTGTATTGGGGGTAGCCTTTAACAAGGGATGAAAACTACTATTCCAGTCCTTAATATGTCCCACTGCTGGGCACATGCCTGAAAAGCGCAGATGATGTAAACCAATGCAGACAGATTTAAAAAACCGGCCAAGTGCGAGTTGGACTCGCGCACGTAGGGTTCCATACCATTATCTATGAAAATGGCAAAAAAATCACGTTTGTTGTATGGGCTCCCCTTAAATATTTATTTTATACCGTTTCTTAGTATTTGTTCTTGCAGAGGCTACATAAATACATCATCTATTTCAAATTTCAACTCTAACTATCACGGTTCATGAGATACAGCCTGGTGACAGACGGACGGACAGACAGCAAAGTCTTATTAATAGAGTTCCCGTTTTACCCTTTGGGTATGGAACCCTAAAAAGTAACAAATAACTATGGAATGTGGAAATACGTCTATGAACAGACACCATGCATATATAGAGCTTCAAACATCAATTCTATCTATTAGTTTCCATATCTGTAAGCTTAGCATGACCGCTTAGACATAAGTTTTATCTGTTTCAACTGTCAGATTTATCGAGAAAATGACGTCACACTAAGTCATGTCCAGTACAAAAAGCTCGAAGTGACATCATTTTCTCGACACATCTGACAGTTGCAAGAGATAAATCTTATGTCTACGCGGTCATACTAAGCCTACTGGGTGTTCGGAGACATCTTTGATCAGTACCTTCCTACATCCAGCTTCCCAAACTTCAAGTTATCAAGTCCGTAAGCAGCAGACAGCTCGGCGAACACTGGTGCGAAGTTCACACATGCCGGGTGCCATGCAGCGTACAGGCATACGATCCATGTGGTCTTGTGATGCTTCAGCTCATCGTCCAGGGTCTGCAGGCCGCGGAAGTAGGTGACCATCTCCGGACCCATGTACGAGGGCTCCGGGAGGAGGAGAGCAGATAATATTACTATGGCTGCATAAGGAAGGCCATATCTGTAAGAATATATAGGAATCATATGGATGAGTAAAATGTGAAGTGACCCAAGCACCACCTTGGGCACTATTGAGTTATATCTAAAGACTGAAAATTTATTAAAAATAGTTCATTAACTATACTAACAATTACTTGACAAATGTTTCACACACACACACATCATTACACACACAATACGTGCACACACTCTTAATATTAATTTATCTATTTATTTTTTATTTAGCAGTGGTAGCCTCGCGGGAAAGAACGCCCGCCTTGAACGTAAGGGGTGCAAGTTCAAATCCCAGGCCCGCACCTCTGAGATAATTTTCATGTGCGAATGTCATTTTCAACAATGATTACCACTTGCTGAACGGTGAAGGAAAACATTGTGAGGAAACCTGCACGTCTATGGAAAGGCGTGTGAAGTTCACAAACCCGCACTGGGCCAGCGTGGTGGACTATGGCCTAAATCTCCCTCATATTGAGGGGGAATGCGCCCGGTATAATGGCAATAGGCTCGCCCCTATTACATTGGGACCAAAATACATTGGCGAAGAGTGGGCGCACTACAGTGTACCTCTGCCTACCCCTTCGGGGAATACAGGTGTGATGATGTATGTATTTTAATTATGTTGATTCTATTATTATATTTAACAGCACTTAACATATTGTCGTCTCACTCATACATTACGTGCGTGAGAAAGACAGCAATACAATTAGTTCGATGATAATAGAACTGACACCAATTCCTTTTTAAAGCTAGTTAGAACCACTTTTAAAATAGTCTGTGTCTTCATGTCTGTCTGAGCAAGTTTAGAGTATCTTTATATAGCTAGGTCGTGAATACGGTCGCTAAAAATGTCTTTGATTGGGAAATAAATACCAACTTACCTAATATCCGCATAAAACCAGAGTATTAAATTAGCAATCTTCGTATAAACGAATGAAGATGACAAGTAATTGATCATAGTCACACTTCCCGCTTTCCTGGTCCTCAGCATTACAACTATAATTAAGAAAAACAGGATCTCCGTCTCGCGACTGTCCAACTCGCAGTCGGCATTGGGGAAGAGAAAATTACAAATGTAACCCGTTCTCTTGCTTATCACGTACGATACACTCAACAGTATATTAAACCAATAATATGGCTTCAATAATTGCTTTAAGTCGGCAGTAAAAGCCATGGTTTCCCTCGATAAAAATACGAAAATTGCGAAATTAATTTAGTTCTCAGCGGTCGTAAATTATATATTAAAGGCCGCGTTCCATGAACACAGTTTTTGACATAGAATGTGACAGTTGACAGCAGGATAGAGCATCAATTTCGGGGTACGCTTGAAAGAGATGGAAGATATAGTTGGAATGTCAAGTTTCGTGGACATGGGCACTTATTTTGTTTCATATAGACGATGCTTTCTTCGTTCAGAAATTATATAATTCTGTAATGTACCTTCTTAATAATGTACTCTTCAAAATTTAATGAATTTCATTTGGTTTGTAAAGTCTCACCGAATCGACCAAGTGTTTCCAAAGTCCGTTGTTGGCAAGATCATAAGCTAAACTCGATGGAAGACATAGACTTTTAAAAAGTGAAGTGAATAATGTCCCGGTCATAGAATTATTACACATAGAAACCAAGTCCGCGCGCCGATTTTGAAGCACCTTAATTGGAGCCATAAATGGCTCCAAACGCCGGGCCGCTCCGTAGTGTTCAATGTCAATGCACGCCGAACGTGTCTCGCGAAAAAAAAATTATTATGACGATTTGTGCAGTTAAATTGTGTCACAACACATCTGAAAAACAAAAGAAATGTGATAACATCACTTTTCACAGGTAAGCTTTCAGTATTTCATAGTATCTTGTAGTTAATTAAGTCAAAATAGAACAAAATAGAAACGTTTTAATTCAATGCACAGTATTGCCCGATTGTTAAAATATTTTCCCATTTTAACTGAATTTATTGCTCCGACTAATTAATTTTAAAACATTTGCTACTGTTACTTACTGTTGTTGTTCTTTAATGTAGGTGTTTGTGTGATTTAACGATATCTATACGAACGATAGGTACGATAGGTACGATAGGTTTCTAAACTGATTATTTTTTAATAATTATTTTTTTCTTTTTCATAATATGAAGACTATTCGATTAGAAATATTTGTTGACTTGATTGGTTTACTTTAGTTACACAGTATAAAAATTCATAATTGTATACAATAATTAAAATATATATATTTTTACGTGTTGTTGTTTTCTTTTATTCGTTTCATAAAAATAAACATTCCCGTATTATAACAACATTACATTACCATATCCACACTTTACCACACATAGCTATTTATGCATGATTGCCAAAAACAAATGGTTATCAGCGGCCGAGTCATTACCCCACTTTCGGAAAACTGGACCTTCACTGGCAACATTACCCAAGTGTATGTGTGCGTGTCGCCGGGCGTAAGCACGTAATCGGCACGCCTGTGTGAACTGGTTTAGTGCTTCAATTTTGACAGAGCGCTTGTATGAAGACTATCTTTCTATGTGTAATTATTCTATGGTCCCGGTGGTGGAATCTTTTGAACGTGCCTGCCTTACCTGTATACTCCCTTAAAAATTGTAAGTATTAATTTTGACCAAAATGCTTATTCACAGATTTAGGTAATTCGTCTACTTTAACGAAATGATTGAAACTATGAACAATTTATAATAGAGAGTTTTTCATAAAATAAAACTTACCTATTATTTTTTCATCAATGTCCGGAATCCATCTTGAGAGTCAAGCACCCGTCTTTACCGTCAAATCAGCATTTCCCATCCTCTCCGTCTATGGCGCCCTCTATACCTCGCCTTCCGATTCTACTTACACGTGCGCCGGGTGACCGTTCGCCATTATTAAGCTCATGATGCACCAGGTAGACCCTTACCTGGATTCCGGACATTGATGAAAAAATAATAGGTAAGTTTTATTTTATGAAAAACTCTATTATTTGTTTAGTATCAATGTCCGGAATCCATCTTGAGTGATGTGTTTGTTATCACCTGGTGCTTACGCAGACGCTATAATGTGTAAGTAAAAGTAGAAAACTCGAAAGAGTACATAAAATTTATTGAATATTCATTAAACTATAACTATGAAAATTATCAGTATTATAAACTTAATGTACACATTCTAAATTTGCGTTAATTATTTCAAACAGCTTATATGAACAAAACTTGCAAGCATGTAAGTATCCACAGTTATCAACAACAAAATAAACAACCTTTTTTTTTTTTTTTTTTTTTTTAATTAATTGGATCAAAATAATTAGATAATGACACTGAAGCGTCATTGTTTTGCAAGTCTTGATTAATCAATTCCCTCTGGTAATAATTTTGAAAAGTATGGGCCGTCTTCCAATTACCGGTCGCTAGTATCTGATCTATAGGGAAATTTTCAACGAAGTTGAGGGACGCTACTGCAGACCGCACTGAACCCGGGGACGCCTCAATACCTGCTTCTCTTAATATAGACCTTACCCATCCACCGATAAGAGTTCTGGATGCAGGCTTTAGAGCGCCCTTCACCGAAATAAACAAATTATTCAAATTCTCTCTGCGATTTAAAGATAAACTTAACAATCTCCTTATCCAAAAAATTATATTTAACCCATGGTCAGGGTGCTCTCTAAGCCTCCATCCTGATTGCCTATAATTACAACTATCAGTTTTTGACCCAAATTTCGGCCAAAGAACAATAGCCGTATCCTGGTCTATTAGGCTCTGTCCGTCCACGCCCAATAACGTAAGGTCGTGAACCCTACGACCCGAGGCTAACAGCAATAGAGTAGCTGTGTGCCTAGAAACATGAAATAGACTATTTTCATCTATATTGTAAGTACTCATGTACTGTAATAACTGCTTTGGATTCCAAATAGGTGGTTTTGCCGATGTCTTATTGGCGACCGAAATTGCTTTTAAAACATGCTTTACAAAGAAGTTCGAAGACAAATCAGTCCCGGAAGATAAATGAGTAAATGTAGAAATAACAGACTTATGAACAAGAATCGTCCTGTAAGCAAGACCTATATCACAATGCAGATGAGCCAGATAGCGAGCTGCTTGCTCCGGATTAGGATTTTTACAGTTAATTGAATGAGACTCACACCATCTAGTCCACCTAGCCCATGCTGGCCTGTAGGTATTTATTGTAGAAGTTCGCCAACTTGACATTAGTAGGCTTCTCTCTTGATCGGTCCATGTAGTCACCATTTCTTGCCACCCGAAATCAGCTAGGCCTCTAAACGCAGGTGCTGAATTTGTGGTGGGTGTACACCCGTCTTGGTGTCTATTATCTCTCCCATGGTCAGTAGGTGGGTCCCGTGGGCCGTATGGATGGGCAGGGGTATTGCTATTGCTCCCCGCCACCATTTTATCTACTCGATAACTTCCCGAGGTATCGTATACCCCTAATAAGGGAAGTTCTTCGGCAACTGTCGACTGAAAAATTGCAGTGGGCGACAGTGAAGCCGGCCTCTTTGAGTCACGTAATTTGCGAAGTTTAGCCTCCCCATTAGAACTTGATATTGCTTTAGGGACCACTTCTTTTTCGTGAGCTGTTTGTGAAGTGCCCTGCGTAGCGTTAGGCACTTCCCCTAAGACAGGGATTTTTCGTCTCGTTTTGTATCCCAAGCTATGCCGAGAGATTCGAGGCATTGCGTCGGAGAGAGAACAGACTTGTTGAGATTGATCTTCCAGCCCAGCATACTTTCGATCTAAACAGTCATACCTGAAGAGGTTTTGGTTCTGTATGCTTGCAGTACTCTGGAGTTCGGGCAAACGAGAGGCGGTTTTAAAAGAAAAGGAGTGCGGACGCCATTTAAAAGTTTGCATATATTTCTTGGTGCAACCAGGTTGTTCCATACATGATGATATTGCTCCAGACAACCACCTCGAAATATCCTCGAGTCATTCGCGACGCTTGCTCTTGTTAAATGCAGCCCGGGATTGCGACTTCTTTCCCGTCTGTTTCCCATGATTGCCGTTTGTTTTGGAACGATCTTGATTGGCTGTGCGGGACTGCGGCTTGTCTTTTTCCGTAGAATTCGGACGAAAATTTTTATCTCCACCTTGCTTATTATAAAAAGATCTAACATTTTTGTAAGTATTTTCTTTTGCGCGGGTTTGAACAACCTCTTTCGATGATTTACTCAAGTTATCCACCCCCCCAATTTTTTGAAGGTAGGTTTGCATGGAATTTTCTTTAAAGAGCACTTCCTCACTAGGGGGAATTTTAAGTAAAACGTCTCGGTGAAAAAGATCCGGTATCTGACGAAGCAGTGCTTCACGACGCAAATTAATACAATCAGCTCGTCTACCGCACACCATTTGCAATAAATCATCAGTCACCTTGCTGTATGCGGATTCTTTTGAAAATAAAGATTCTGTATTTTCATTATTTCTTGATATCATGTTAGCTAGGAGGGCAACTTGCTGCGACAAGAATTCAAAATGTGCATAACTCACGGTTGGCGAGTCCTTTCTTTTCTTTGGCCTCCGCTCCTTCGATCTGCGCCCTCCGCTAGACGATGAACTGCTGCTGCTGCTATCTTCAGTATTAGACCTCGGTGATGGCGACCTTCCGCGTTTTCTTGAGCTTGAGCCTTCAATTGCACTCACTGATTCTACGTTTGAAACACGTTGGTCGTCCATTTTTAAACGGAGAGGTTTTAATTATTAAATTTTCTTATATTAAAATTTATAAAATAATTAATCTCTAGGAATTTTTCGCGTAATATACTAGCGAAGCTGACTTGTTGGCGCGAAAAACGACGCTATAATGGCGAACGGTCACCCGGCGCACGTGTAAGTAGAATCGGAAGGCGAGGTATAGAGGGCGCCATAGACGGAGAGGATGGGAAATGCTGATTTGACGGTAAAGACGGGTGCTTGACTCTCAAGATGGATTCCGGACATTGATACTAAACAAATAATGTGTATTTATTAAATTCGACCTTGCTATTAATTACTCAACATTGTCAGAAATACCGCTAATCGAAGGTGCAGACATTCCTAATCTTATTCCATTAAAATATTTTCATTTCACTCATTTAGTAAAAAAATAATGAAGAGCTGCTAGGACTTCATTTTTTAAGGCATGATAACCACAACTAAGTCAATGGTAGATGGAATATGATTGGGCTTAAGGTATCTCGTATCAAGGGTATGTGGGGTCAAGGTATCTTGTATCAAGGGGACATGGGGTCAAGGTATCTCGTATCAAGGGTACATGGGGTCAAGGTATCTCGTATCAAGGGGACATGGGGTCACGGTATCTCGTATCAAGGGTACATGGAGTCCAAGGTATCTCGTATCAAGGGGACTTGGGGTCACGGTATCTCGTATCAAGGGGACATGGGGTCACGGTATCTCGTATCAAGGGTACATGGAGTCCAAGGTATCTCGTATCAAGGGGACTTGGGGTCACGGTATCTCGTATCAAGGGGACATGGGGTCACGGTATCTCGTATCAAGGGTACATGGGGTCACGGCATCTCGTATCAAGGGTACATGGGGTCCAAGGTATCTCGTATCAAGGGGACTTGGGGTCACGGTATCTCGTATCAAGGGGACATGGGGTCACGGTATCTCGTATCAAGGGGACATGGGGTCACGGTATCTCGTATCAAGGGTACATGGGGTCAAGGTATCTCGTATCAAGGGGACATGGGGTCACGGTATCTCGTATCAAGGGTACATGGGGTTCAAGGTATCTTGTATCAAGGGAGCTTGGGGTCATGGTATGTCGTATCACGGGGACATGGGGTTAAGGTTTCTCGTATCAAGGATATATGGGGCCAATCAAGGTATTTCGTATTAAGGACTAAGTGAAACGCAACAACAAAAACTTCATCATTCATTTATTACGAAAATTAAAATAATTGAACATTGAAATAAAACTATTTTACGGATTTTATCGCGTTTATTTACTATTTTATTTTCCCGACGTAAATAATAAAATAGTAAATAAACGCGATAAAATCCGTAAAATAGTTTTATTTCAATGTATAGTATTTCGCGTAAATATAAGAAAACAATATAATTGAACATCTTTTATAATGCTAAAACTAACAATACCAGATTATTACTAATAATAGCAATTTTATGTGAACAGAGTCTGTTCACATAAAATATATTTTCAAGAGCGCAGTCAAACTATTTCCGCAAACAGTAGTTGTAGCATGAGCGCCAAGACTAGACGTATGTCACGGAATATCTTGATATTGTTGTGTCTTCTCTCTCTCTCTCTCTCTCTCGTATGAAATAAGACAGAGCGAGCGAGCAAATCCGTGACAAGGGTCTTGTCTTGACATGCGAGCTAACCTCACAGGAATATATCAATAAAAACATGCCTGCAAATTTTAACAATATAAGTATTATATCGAATACATATTTGGAATCAGCGGATTTTTATGCGTCGAAATGGGTATGGTCTCTTGTAAAGTTAAAAAATGTCGCTCAAGTCAGAACAGCCTTTCACCCATCGATATGACGGATTATCCAGTCCTTTCCACATATAATACAGGTATAAAAGCTAGACACGGATATTGTTATAATAGGGGACTTTGGGCTCAGGCTTGACTTTCAAGCGTCGGTATGTTTATAATCCAAATAAACGTAACAATTGGGTAGTTTTGAACATGATTGAAAACACAATTCAGTCAATTCAGTTACCACGCTTCAATACTGGTCCCTAACGGTGTCCTATGCGCCTTCTCCATATGTTTTTTAAGTTCATGCTTCCTAACAAAACTAGCTGGACATTTAAGGCACGGCAATTTAACTCCTTTATTATGTCTCCGCTTAGCATGTTCGGACCTACGCGACGCGGAGATAAACTTCTCCCCGCAATCCTCGCATTCATAAGGCCGTTCACCGGTATGCCTTCGTCTATGGTACACGACCGCCATTTTGGAAACTAATCTAACGCCACAAATATCGCACGCGAAGTTTCTGACGCGCGTATGAACAACCGTATGCTCGGCGAGACGCGCCGGCGTATAAAACCTCTTACCACACCACTGACACTGATGCGGTCTTATGTCCATATGTATCCAGATTATATGATTCTTCAATTGTGCTCGAGATATGTACGTTTTCCCGCAGTAATCGCACGTGAATGTGGCCGGGTCTCGGATATTTGATCGACGGTTACGCGGGACCGTTTCCGTTTTAGGCTTCGCGTCCGGTTCGCAATAGGACCTATGCTCCCTGTAACAACTGCGATTCGTAAACTGAGCTTCACACATCCTACAGGTCCTGACGGCGTGCATTTGAGCATGAAAATCGAAGGACGCCTGTCTGGGGAACGTCCTACCGCAATCGCGACACGTAAAAGCACCAGGTTTGTGCGCTTTATTGATATGCTTTTTCAAATCTAACTGATTGGAAAAATGGGTAGGACATTTGTTGCATAGTATGGCAGTCTGCTTGTGAGTTACAAGTAAATGTTTCTTAATACCGACGCCTCGAACGACGACTTCGCCGCAAATGAGACACGCTTCTTTATATCCGCTGTTACGTAAATGCAAATTAAGGTAAAACGGACTCGTAAAGATCTTCTGGCAGTCCGGACAGCTGCAAGACGGACCAGTTCGCGCCCCTCTCAACTTTTTATCGGAAATCTTCTTGGGCGTTTTGTTTTTAAGTCTATTAACAATCGTTTTAGGATCAGTTTTGTATAAATCTTTGAATGTCTCAATGCTCAGATCTGTGGATTTGATGACGGCGCATATCGATTTGGTTGGCGGGGTGGCGGAGAACGGTATCACTGAAATACTATTGACGGCTTTCCGCCAAATCTTTTCAGAGTTTTTTACGAAGAGTCTGAACTCTTGCGCAGCGAGGGCGGTCGTTGCGCAACTGACGCACGCGCCGACCGGGATCAGAGATTCTTCTTTTATCTGTAACGAACAATTTATCGTGATATGGTTTATTTTACACTAATGCCGAAAATACAGCTTTTAATTAATCCAGTACCGGTATGGTCCAATTTCGGTCCGGTATCCCGGTTTGCGACCCCTAATCAATATCAATGCTCTCCGTGCAATGTTGTCCTCCTCATAATTTAAATTTATATTCTAACTATAAGTGAATATTTGTAATCAGCTTTCCTACTAGACAGAAGTTTTATCTATTTCAACCTCCGATCAACATTTTTGATCGAAGATTTCAACTGTCAGATTTGTCGAGATAATAACGTCACTTCCGAGCTTTTTGTACTGGACATGTCTCGGTGTGACGTAATTTTTTCGACAAATCTGACAGTTGAAAGAGATAAAACTGATGTCTACAAGGTCATGCTACCGGGCCTGGTTCAATTTTGCATGTACCAACTACCTAGTTGTAAGTATATTAAATAAATTAATTTGTGTGTTATTGGAATTGCGTAATGGCTCACGGGTTCTCATAGACCAGAGTATGTAGACTAAGGCGGGGGTGGCCTTTGGAAATTTATTTATTTAAAAAGGCGTTTTGAACATCAGAGATGGCATGATCGAGACTTTGGTTGCATCGTGGAAGTAGAAATCTAAATATGAAGCGATATCCTAACTCCAGGTATATCAATCATGGCTTTTTTAGAGACTACACGAAAATAATAGTAAAAGACTCACTAAATAAGTACTTTTAACTTACAAAATCATACATTTATTAAATTAAAATTATATTTATCAGTACATCTAAATATATTAAAATGGGAATATTTGTACACTTAGTAGAGACAGCAATTTATCTTACGATAGTTCCTACTTCATTTTGGCATAAGAGCCTTTTAAAATAGCTTTTTATACGAGCGCATAAGCTCCTTTTTTGAAGGAGCGTCATATGTCAGACGCACAACTCGAACAAGCGTTTACGCGCATAAGCACGAGTCGTTATATTTCAATTGTTTCATTGTTGGAATCCATATAGCTCCTGACACTTCGCACCACCAGTTCGAGCGTACACGTCGGAATAAGCTCGTGTACGCGTTCGGCTAGTGCATATGCTTAAACGAGCATATACGCGCATAAATAAACGCTAATCTGAAAGCGATAATATAATTTTGCGAGTGGCCCCGTAGATATAAACAAATGAATCCCAACAGATTTATCGCATAAGACCAATTTAATTAGCATTAGATGATCAATTACTGTATTTAATGCTTCTCATAATTATTTCTGTATCTTTTCGTCGTAGGATTAACCTGTCTTATAGCCGGCATTACATCAACCACAGTGCAGTGTATGGCCAAATAATGTTTTCTCAATTCGCATGGTCTCACAAATCGCGCGGAACACTGTTCGCACGCATGCGGCATGTCCCGGGTTCCTCTGTGGCGTCTCTTAACGTGATCCAACCGCCTAGACGCCGATAGGAACCTGTCCCCACAAAACTCGCATTCGTATGGCCGTTCCCCCGTATGTATCCTTTGATGTAACTGATAACCTACTTGGGTACGCAATTTTGCGCCGCAATAACACTGGTAAATCTTCCGTTCGGCTTTATGTGTCTTCTCGTGCGACTTCAAGTGCGCCAAGGTCGAAGTTCGCTTGCTACACACCTCGCAAACGTACGGCAACACGTTCAGATGCTTTTGAATTATATGAATGCGTAGGGACGGTTTTTTATCGTACGAAGCGCCGCAGTCATTGCATATAAAGCTTTTAAACACGGGTCTTTCGACGTCTTTGCATTGTTTCTGATGATACCTAAAACATTTGTTATTATCGAAGCTGAGGTTGCAAGATTTACAGTGGAATAGCGAGTGGCAATACATATGGGCTCTTAGAGCTCTAGAAGTTGGGTAACCGTGCCCACAATACGTGCAAGAATAATATCTTTCGTGGTTCTCCACCCAATGCTGTTCTAATGACTCCCGATCGTTGAAAATAGCGTGACAAGTGTCACAATCTATCACTTCTATCTCGTGTTCGTGAGCGTAATGCTTCACCAGTTTATTTTTATTGATAACAAGGCCGCATTCCTCGCACGAGCGTCGCAACGTGTTCTTCAAATGCATGTTCAAATATTCTGGCGAAGCGAACTCTTTCCTGCACGTCGGACAGAGGACTGGCAAATCTCGTTTGGTGCGCTTGCGACGATTTCGTTTCTCTGTATATTTATAATTGAGCATATTTAACGCGTTATTTATAGAAGGCGTTCTATCGATCTGATCTTTTATTATTGTTTTATCTTGGTTGTAAAGGATGAAGTAAGTCCTGTCGTCGTCGGTCGGCTCATCGAGCTGTAAGAGGTGTGAGGTAGCGTCTTCCCAGCATTCGAAAGATTTTGAGCATAGGTTCTTGAAGCTGGCAGCCGCGATGACGGCTTCGTAACAGGCTCGGCACATTCCGTCTGGCAATAGTACCTCCGTCGCCACCTGAAACGATGCCAGCATTCAGTCCGCTCTCCTTTGCACAATCTCGATGTTACAATCTTTCTTTAAACGTCTTGAGGGTAATTGTCTTTGGTTATCGAAGTTTGTACACCACTCACTGTGTATCCGACCAATTTAATAAAATTCAAGATAGAAATCGAGTTTAATGATTATAAATCGTTACTGTTTACTGTCGTTCTTGCAGTTCTAATCTAGCGAAATAGTTTCGGGAAGTACTGCTGCTTTGAGACAAAATAAAATGTCATGAAACTGAATGCTTTTGGATTTGTACTCGCAAGTCGCAGTGCGTCCAATTATCGTGGCGCAGAAGCCTCATAATAAAATCATGAAGATTCAGTTCTGATACGCTTATGTAATTTTGATATAATATAGCTCTGGTCATGACGTCCTTCTACAGCACTGCGATCGACAAAGTGATTCAGTATGGGTAGACCAAGCCTACACCCCTTCGTAATGTACAATATGTGAAATTATTTTATGAACACAGAATATAGCACATTTTTTTTCCGACCAAATTAAAACGAATTTATTTCAATGCTTTCACAAACCTAGGCATGGTCAGTTAAGTCGCTTGCACCTTCTGCTGTGGTCATAATTAGATCAAAGAGAGACTGAAAGTAACAGCAGAATTTTGAGCTGTGCCGAATTATAAAGATAACAAAACACATTAAAAATCTTACTCAAAACTACAATATGACTTCTGACCTCATATGTCCTTTTAGAATAAACTTAAAAACCTATATTTTAAGGGTTAGTATACACATTATGAATCACATTACATACATGTAAAATATCCCTAATAGCTTCACGCTTCGAAATCAAGGATTTTAAAAATAACATGATTTAGTTGTCAATTTATTTATTAAACGATTTTAGCGACATCTTGGCAGTGCCGGGAGCCCATTCTAGCAACCAGCACGATTCACTTATTGTTTGAAAATTACTTGCAATAATAAATTATTGAAAATGACATGCCAGCTTAGGCTACTAGGTAAAGGTAGGTTGGTTCCGCTTTAATTATAACTTATTACACATGTCGAGAACTAAGCAGCCCGTTTTGAGATGTAATTTATTTTTTCAGCTTTTTTACGAATCGTATGAAATTTAATGGATTAAGATGAGGTATGACTGCACCTGCGATTAAAGGGTATTTTAGCCATTGCAAGTAATTAATAGCAATTGATTGTCTTCAATAAATACACATTATAAATGGGTGATTAAGATGGCGGATTATTTAACTATGGATTAAGCTGTTTTTTCAACCCAATTAGTGAAGTTTTTTTCTTAATTTCATGCTAAGTTCCATTCTATTGCCATAACTAGCTGACAAAACAGGCTTCTTACGATCAGGCGCCCAATTTTCGTTTGATAGATATCAATCTCTATTAGAGATATGTCGAAACAAAAGAGAAAAATACGACGTTGTGTTTCGACATATCCCACATAGAGATTAATGTCTATCAAACAAAAATCGGGCACCTGGACTTGTGAGACTTATTTTAAGTTGTATCTAAAGCGATAATGACCAGTTCATCATTCTTATGTTTCTTCAAATGCCTCTGATAGCCTCGCCTTGAACTATACTTCGCGCCGCAAACACACGGAAACCTATCTTCGATTTTATTATGAGTGTTGCTATGTTCAAGTAAATGGACACGACTGGAGAATTTCTTTCCACACTTATCACATTGGAACATCATACCGATCACGTGTTTTAGCTTCATATGCATTTTCAGCGAATTCTTAGCTTTAAATACCTCCTTGCAGTAATCACAAATGTATTCGCAGTTAATATCATCGCTCTGGCGACATCGTTTCTTGTGGCTGTTATAACATATTCGATTTGAGAACTTTCTCGAGCATCCACAGATGACTGGCTTGTGCTTATGCATATGAATGTTTAAGTGGTTTGAATTTTTAAACGACAGCTGACATTCTGTGCAGACATATTTGCCTTTGTCATGCTTATTTTTATGCAGAATGTAAGCATTCCACTGCTCGAATGTTTCGTCGCACTTTTCACAACTAAAGATTAACAGTTTATGTGTTGCCAAGTGTTTTGAATAGGACTTAGCGTTAACGATCATATCGCATCTTCCGCACATCTTTTTACCCAAATTTGATATATGCTTATTGAAAGATACGACCCTAGAGAAATCGGCGTGACATTCCGGACACGACATTTTCGAGTTGAACCGCGTCGCTCGGCGCTTTTCACTGTCTCTGATTTGTTTATTTGATACATCGCGATATAGGCGAATTTTGTAATTGCGCAGCGCATCTTGTTTGCTTTTAATTTTGGCCCACCCACAACGAGTACTGTCTGTGTGAATTGTGATCTCTTTATCAATGGTGATGTACAGATTTTTTATATTCTTTGGCACTGCAAAGTTGTTTAAGTAATAAACGATTTCAGTCCAGCGTTTTACAGAGTTTTTGCAAAACTGGATGAAGGGTAGCATTCTTGTTAAATCTTGTGAGCATTTGATGCATATATTGGATGGTAGCGTGTCCGTAAACTCGATCTACAACAATGATATTCAATCTTCAGTGTTATTAAGACGACATTTTGTTATGCATACGCAGATTTATCACAGAATATTTATACGACATAGTGAAATTTTAATAGGATAGATGTGGAAGAGACTGCACCAGCAATTCGCGAGTATACTGCTAATGTCAATTAATTAAAAGCAAGGACGAAATCAATAGATATACATTATAAATAAATATAGGTCATGAATGAGATAAAGATGGCGGATGGCTACTCTTAGATCTCGACGACTGTAGTTGTTTTATAATTTTGAATATTTTTATTCACATAATTGACTTATGGAGAGATGATTTGCTGATGCATTAACCTACAGTAATTTAATTGTTTATCACATTTTATTGATTGCCTGATGCTTTCGGCTGTGGTGCAATAGTCCCCTGCAAGTAGCGAACTTTTGCTGACATAAACTACATTTAAACTGCAAGCCTTCGCCCAACCCCATCTCGTGAACATTGCTTATATGCTTTCTAAGTCTATAAGGCGCGCGGAATCGCGCCGGACATTTATTACAAGCGTGTTTTAAGTCATCTACAGGTGCTCTGTGATTCTTTTGTATATGAGCGGAACGCCGCGACGCAGCCGTGAAACTCTCATCACAGAACGGACAGCGATAAGGTTTCTCCCCCGTGTGGAGTCTCAAATGCTGACTGTACCCTAATTTAGTCTTTAGAACAATCCCACAGTGCCCACATTGGTATGTCTCGTTTGACTCGTGCTTTTTAAGATGCGTGCTCATGCGAGCGGCCGCTAGGAATTTCCCGCAGTAAGGGCACGGCCGATGCGTGATTTTCGTGTGGACTATGTGTATATGGGCCGCGACGAACTTTTTACCGGCGAATTTTTTATTGCAATAGTCACATATGCATTCAGAGTTGGCGCTGCCACGCATACCGACTTGTACATCCTTGTTCTTCTTTGAGACTGTTACCGTAACTTTGGTTTTCGTTTGGTGCGTGTCTGTTCTCGTTTTGTCGAGATTACAACACTTTTTGACGTGGAAACGATAGCATTTTTGGTTTCTGAATAGATTGTCGCATCTAGGACAGTTTTTCGGGTTGTGGATGGACCAATGGGCGTTGTACGCTTGATGGGATTGAAAACTGCGGCCGCATTCCCCACACGTGCACGCACCAGACGTGTGCGCTTTCCCCAAATGCGATCTATAGTGTCCAGGTGTACGAAACATAGCTGGACATAGCTTGCAATAATACATTTTGATATTATGTATTTGATATAAATGCTTTATTAACTCTCCTCTTGCCATGATGTTGGCGCATACATGGCAAGCACGTTGGTCATCAGACGACTCCATCAAATGTTGGGACAAATGTTCGGCATACATGAATCGTTTCCCACACGTTGGACATTGACATTTGTGTTTGATACTCTGTTTCTTTGGCTCCAATATTGGTGGTACCAATGGAGTTATCAACATCGACTGTTCTTCTGTTAAACATATTGCATTTCCTTGGATTTTGGCCGTGATTTTTGTGGTTAGTGCGGATGTTGGTTGGGTTATCGTGCCGAGGAGTCTGATCGTGTCGTCCCACTGCTGGTGGGCATTCCTGCATAGAGTTCGGAAGTCAGCGGCCTGGAGCGCGAAGCCCGAGCACGCGGGGCAAAGTCCTAGAGGCAGGTCATCGTCCAATGGTACCTGCAACCACCGCACTAGTCAAACGGCCAATGAATTTTATTCCATTTTAATCTATGATTTCTTATTCTGATCTATCATTCCGAATTCACCATTACTAACATATTCCATATTTATTATTTCCTTATGATAATATTTAAAAAACTTAACTTCTCCTTATTTGATAAATATTTTTAAATCCTTAAAAAGCCATAATATGATTCCTAGTCATTTACTTTAAGTTTAGAATTCACACTTCACTGAATATTCTATTGTCATTGAATGTTTACAACTTGATTGAAGGCTACAGAAGTTAATACCAAAACTATAATTTAACATATTAAATTATTGAGTGCTTTTATGAAGACCGCTATACAATAAAGTTAGAGGTTCCATTGATTAAGCGGCTTAGTATTTAAATGCATAATTAAAAGTACCTTTGTACTTGAGATTCTACAATTACTAACCTATATGTTATTTATTTACATAATTTTATCTAACCCCTAAATTACAAAGCCTATGAACTACAATAGATAGGTACTAGATCTAACAAATACCAATCTTTTCTATTTAATGATCTGTAATATAAAACGAAATGTTGAAAAAAAAAAATTTTTCGTCCGAGTTTTCCTACATCGCTCGACCGCCATCTTGGGAATTCAGAGGCGGGAAGACGCCGTTCCGTTTCTCACAGAAAATAAACAATTCGTTCTATGTTCAGCTTTAGTATACGAAAAATATGCGTACCTCGACTCCCGTGATGACTTCTAGCAGCTCAGCGAGGGTCACCGGCTTGTCCCCGTCCATCATTACAGTGTCTTCTAAATGCACTTGGCCTTCCGCTGTATCTCCCATGCATATTCGACATCGCTCTGCGCCGTCCCCACGCACGATATGGGAGATCAATGCCTTTATATCTACTTGCCGGCTCATTTTTTCCATTTTATTAAGGTTCTCTTGTTACTTTAAATAGAATTTTTACTGAATTTGCGAAGAGTTTTCATTGACACGCATAGGTTCAGCAGGACAATTTGACGTTTCAGACGTTCGTTTGTGGCGTTTGACGTTCGTAGTGAGTAGTGATGTGAACAGAATCAGATCATATCGATTATCGGCATCTTATCGATTTAAATTTCATTGTATTTAGTGTTATGAGGTTATTTTATTTTTTATCATATACACAACCTCTTTAATCCGAACTCCCGAAAATTTACCCCGTTCGGTTCGTGGAGCGTTCGGATTATAGTAGGTACACGGAATTTATAGGATATTTTTTATGGAATAAAACTAATAGTATCGTGAAATTTAAATGTATATTCGTTTATAAACTTTACTATTATCTTTTTTTTTTTTAAGAAATACAATATTTTAGTTTGTCGCGAGTGTACAATATTAAATGACAAATAAAAAGCTACTCGACACTCGGTAAGCAACTGGCAAGACAGCGGGTGAAAACGATGTGTGATATGATTGGTCATCACTTGAATAATTTCCATATAAATTGCGTTCCAACCATATTTCTTTGATAGCTCTTGATTCTTAGCGATTTCTTGATAGTGATTATGGTAATATTAATCAAGAGATTCTAGATCATACAAGCATTAAATATTCGTTATACAATCGAATCATGATCGTTTATTGTTAACAGTTTCTACTCAAATACTATATAACATCACTACAGAACCGTTCCATTTCTCTTTGAAAAACCATTTATCCAATCACCGATGCGTTTAGTTATTTCGTCATATTACAATGTTGCATTACTAAAAAAATAGTTTCTTATTGATTTAGAATAAAATAAAGAATAATGTATTTTTAATTTTATTGTTTTCTTGATAAATATAAGTACCGTAATCAATTTCAAATTAATTGATAGCAAAATTTAAAAGCTTTTTTTATGATTGATTAAATAGTTAATAGTTATTCCATGAAAACTATAGCAACACACTGCCTGAATTGTCAAAATCATTCGGTTTGTTTTGTGGGTTTTGTGAAGAGCCAAAGTCAAAATGGTAAATAAATTTGAATTTTCTTCCTTAATCCCTTATAATTCCTAATATTGATCGTCGCTGACGTGTAGAGTGATTAGTAAATTAACCGACGCCATAATTATTTTATGTGACTTCAGTGTATTTTTCAGTGATAAAGTGTTCTCAAAATCGAGGGTTAAACTTCGAGAAATTAAGCTTATTTCTGTTATTTTACTGATAAATTCACGTGATATATTGCATTTATGGGTATGGCAGATCAAACTTATTATTGTGATAGCGAAAGAATAAGAGAAATTCAGTTATTTATTTAGTAAATTCTGATTTTCGGCATTTGGTAGCTGATCTTCATTTGTCTATGACTAATGGACCAAATGTTCATGTGACTTGGAATAACTTGAAAATAAATGCGTTTTAAATTTAAAACACACTATAAATACCTATATGAAGTTGTAAACTAACTATTTTGCACGATAAATTATAATTAATTAACTTAACAGCCTATAAAATATTGATATAAAGTTTTCAGTTTTATTTGTGTATCTCATGGATAATATTTAGATTTAGTAGACTGGATTTTTTTACGTGTAAGTTGACTATGCCAGGTACTAGTCCAAGCTTTTCTTACATTAGAACTGACTTATTGAAACCTTTACCAAGTGCAAATACTTAACTCTGAATTTTTCCTAGTAATGAGTCTATCTGGGCCTGAGTCGGAGTTATCTCATGATATAATCTTCCAAGGTTTCGAGGAATAGTCCCTGGATGTATGAGTAGTGTGTTGTGATGGTGGAAGGCTGGTCCATACATCTTTGCTCTTCCAGAAAGTTCCTTGGCAAAATTTTCTCATCATATAAACATTCACTTGACAATGGCTAGTTTGAGCATAGACTGGTTACCTCACGGCACTGCGAGGTAATGGGCTTGGTTCCCATCAGCTGCCAATAACAGTATACCAGCCTGGATGGAGCTATGATTGTCTATCTGAACCGTACGGGTACCCATAGTACTAGCTTTGCTCAATTAGGATGCATATATGGAGAGTAGAATTAAAGGAGTGTCATCTGTGTATTGAAAAAGTCTCCATTAAAATGCATTATATAATAGTTAAAAAACCTCCCACAATGGCGCTGATGTCGGCATGGGTATATATTGACGACCCCCTGGAATAAACCGAATCGGAGATCTGGCATAGCAGCAAAAAGTCCATAATGGCGCTTAACCACTCATATACCCTTTACCGACACCAGCGCCATTGTGGAAGGTTTTTGAACTATTATTTTTAATGCATTTTGACATACACTTTTGCAAATTTTTCCCATAGGAGATCCTTTAATTCTGCCCTCCATAGGAGCACAATGAGCAGATTTTTTTATTATATTTTTGTAATCTTTTATTTTGCTGCTAGCCAAAATAAAGTTTTTTCTTTCTTTCTATATGTTGTTTGCAGATATTCATTTGTCTTTTAATGTATTCCACAGCAACCACAGATCCTTGTATTGAAGGAGGGTACGGACCAGTCTCAGGGCAAGCCTCAGCTGGTCTCCAACATCAATGCCTGCCAGCTGGTGGTCGATGCTGTGAGTATATCTTGTAACAGCAGTTAGCAATCTTTTAGTAGCCTAGGCCTCAAACCACTGCCTCTGCTTGTATGCATTGGTTTAAGTGTTGGCGGTTTGACTCACTGCATCTCCCTGGTCTAGGTGTAACTGGGATCAGCCACAGTCCATTATATGGTAACCATAGTATGAGGTTTGCTTGGTTTGGGATCATACAATGAGAATTTATTGTCTGCCTGCACCTGTCTCAATGCATCTCTATGTTAGAAGCTCTAAGCAAAAATCAAGTGAATGTTTTTTTTTATAGATTGTCTATGTCTCACTCCTGGGGGAAAGCCTCCCCTTCACTTCTCCACACATCTCGGCCCTGGGCTATTTCCCTCCATGATGTCCCCCAAAGTTGTTCAAATCATCTCACCACCTCTTCCTCGGTTGAAACTCGAAACTCATGCTTGCAGAAATTTCAATTAATCTACAAATGTCCTACAAAGATATTTTTATATATAAAAGTGATGCAATAACAAATATAAATAACTTCAGACTTCTAATATAAATTTAGGCATAGGTTAGGCAGACAATTTGCCTGCTCTCATAGTGTTCTGTTCCTCTCATGGTGTTCACAATACTGCATATTTATCATTTTGAAAAGAGTAACCATTGAGTTTCTTACCGGCTCTTCTCAGTGGAAGCAGCATTCCGAACCGGTGGTAGAATCTGACTATTTGTAAGTGCTTTTTGGCCTACACGAATAAAAATATTTTAACTTTGAGTTTAGCAAGTCATAGCCCCTCTTTATTCTTTTTTTACGAAATTATAAAATGTTAACAGATTGAGGAATGGCTGTGATTAGTGGATATTTCAGTCAATGTCAAACAATTCTTACTTAGGTCCGAACGACTCTCGGCCCGCGCGGCATGGACAAGCTGATCGTAGACCACGGAGGCAAGGCGGTGATCTCCAACGATGGTGCCACCATCATGAAGCTACTTGACATTGTGCATCCGGCTGCCAAGACGCTGGTCGACATTGCCAAATCACAGGATGCAGAGGTAACTAAGCAGTGGCAGCCGAGTGGTCGAACGCACACCTTGCAAATCAAAGTGTGCAAGTTCAAACCCCGGCTCGCACCTCTGGGATTTATGTGCAAATCTCATTTTCATCCGAGATTATCACTTGCTATGAAACGGTGAAGGAAAACATCGCGAGGAAACCTGCAGGTCTGAGGGAACTTGACTAGTTCTCGATAGATGTGTGAAGTCTGCCAACCTGCACTGAGCCAGTGTGGTGGACTATGGCCTGAATC
Organism: Ptilodon capucinus; assembly: GCA_914767695.1. Lineage (NCBI taxonomy): Eukaryota > Metazoa > Arthropoda > Insecta > Lepidoptera > Notodontidae > Ptilodon > Ptilodon capucinus. The sequence continues at coordinate 5,529,655 of OU611837.1, forward strand.
TCCCTCGCATAGAGGGGAGGCCCGTGCCCAGCAGTGGGACGTTAAAAGGGCTGTAGTAGTAGTAGTAGAGGTAACTTGCTAGCTGCCATCAGCTGAGTGCTCTCCACTATACGTCCTAGACTGCAACCTTCATCAACCTGCCTTTTAGTATTATAAATGTGAAAGTCTGTGAGGATGGATGATGAGATGTTTGTTACTCTTTCACACAAATATACTGAAAGGATTATAATGAAACTTTACAGTATTATTAGGATTCCGTACCCAAAGGGTAAAACGGGAACCCTATTACCAAGACTTTGCTGGCCGTCCATGCTGTCACCAGGCTGTATCTCATGAACCGTGATAGAGAGTTGAAATTTTCACAGATGATGTATTTCTGTTGCCGCTATAATAACAAATACTCAAAAACAGAATAAAATAATTATTTAAGGGGGCTCCCATGCAACAAACGTGATTTTTTTGCTGTTTTTATAGATAATGATACGGAACACTTCGTGCGCGAGTCCCACTCGCACTTGGCCGGTTTTTTTGTTTATACATCAGAATAACATATGGGCCATAGTTTATAAGGATATTGAATTATCGAAGTCTTTGCGGACGAAGTCGCGGCTAGAAGCTGGTAGGTTATATCCAGGGGTGACAGGCATATGACACAGAAAAACCGGCCAAGTGCGAGTCGGACTCGCGCACAAAGGGTTTCGTACCATTATCTATAAAAACGGCAAAAAAACACGTTTGTTGCATGGGAGCCCCCATAAATATTTATTTTATTCTGTATTTTAGTATTTGTTATTGTAGCGGCAACAGAAATACATCATGAAAATTTCAACTCTCTAACTATCACGGTTTATGAGATACAGCCTGGTGACAGACGGACGGACGGATGGATGGACGGACGGACGAACAGCGAAGTCTCAGTAATAGGGTTCCCGTTATACCCTTTGGGTACGGAACCCTAAAAAACGCTGATTCCAAATGTATATAAGTCAAATGTCGAGCATAAGTGTCTCTTAAGTCGAATGGCCTTGGTTTGAACCACCTATGATAAAATCACACGGATCCAATTACCGCATACACCATGTGGACTACCATGTAGATGAGGTATCCGCCCTGCCATCTCCTCTCACACCCACCAAGACCTCTTTATATAACAAGTTAACTTTTACAGGTAGGAGATGGGACTACATCTGTGGTGATCTTGGCTGGAGAGCTTCTGAAGAGACTCAAACCCTTTGTGGAGGAAGGTACAGTGATTATACCATTACGCTTTTGGTTCTTGAAGGTGTAGGCAGAGGTGTGTTTAGCACCACACATGTAAAGACACATTTCTGATCAATGGAAAGTTACCAGCTCGAGTTCATGTACTCCTGGTTCTGATAACTAGTAGCCTTGTGGATCAGCCCTCCCCTCAATTCAAGGGGGAAGTCCATAGTCCACCACGCTGGCGCAGTGCGGGTTACCAGCTCGAGTTCATGTACTCCTGGTACTAATAACTAGTAGCCTTGTGGATCAGCACTCCTCTCTATGCCAGAGGAGGAAGTTTTATGTATTTTTTTGGTTGAAAAATAATTAGTAATGTGTGTCCACCAGGTGTACACCCCCGGATAATAGTTCGCGCTGTCCGCATGGCCGCCAAGCTGGCAGTTGACAGAGTTAAGGAATTGGCTGTCAAAATTGACAACAAATCACCTGAAGAACAGAGGTAGGTTTTATTAAAAAGCAGTGGTAGCCTCGTGGGCAAGAACGCCCGCCTTGAACGTAAGGGGCGCAAGTTCAAATCCCGGGCCCGCACCTCTGAGATAATTTTCATGTGCGAATGTCATTTACAACAATGCTTACCACTTGCTGAACGGTAAAGGAAAACATCGTGAGGAAACCTGCACGTCTATAGAAAGGCGTGTGAAGTTCACCAACCCGCACTGGGCCAGCGTGGTGGACTATGGTCCAAATCTCCCTCATATTGTGGGAGAATGTGCCCGGTATAATGGCAATAGGCTCGCCCCCTATTACATTGGGACCAAAATACATCGGCGGAGTGTGTGACTTAGGCTACTTTAATTTTAGAAAAAGCATTAGGGTTCCGCGGGAAAAACATAATACCCATATTTCGGGGTAATCTCCCTAAAGTCCACGCGGGCGAAGTCGCGGGCACAGCTGGTAGGTATATAAATGTACATAAGCCAATGATTATATTTCACGGATCCAATTTCTGAAATGGCTGTGTGGATCATGATAGTTACTATGAGGCTTATTTATTTACAGTAAATAATAAAGTGTCCAGTAGTACAAGTCTGTAGAACGCCCGCCCTGAACATAATGGGTGCAAGTTCAAATCCCGGTCCCGCACCTCTGAGATAATTTCCATGTGCGAATGTCGTGTTGTTTTGTACATTCTCAGTATTATCGGTGTGTAAAGCGACACTGATAAACGTGTTGTTGTCTCGCTCGCACTTAGGGAGCTGCTCCGCAAGTGCGCGGTGACGGCGATGTCGTCGAAGCTGATCCACCAGCAGAAGGGCCACTTCTCGCAGATGGTGGTGGACGCCGTGCTGTCTCTGGACGCGCCGCTACTGCCCCTCGACATGATAGGTTAGTACAACACATGGAACATTACAAAAACTCAGAATGGCACTACTGAGAGCTGTATGAAACTCATAGAAAGTAAGAAAAGTCAGAATGGCAGTAAGGATAGTTTTGTATGAAAACTTATAGAAAGTAAAAAAGTCTGAATGGCAGTAAGGATAGTTTTGTATGAAAACTTATAGAAAGTAAGAAAGTCAGAATGGCAGTAAGGATAGTTTTGTATGAAAACTTATAGAAAGTAAAAAAGTCTGAATGGCAGTAAGGATAGTTTTGTATGAAAACTTATAGAAAGTAAGAAAGTCAGAATGGCAGTAAGGATAGTTTTGTATGAAAACTTATAGAAAGTAAGAAAAAGTCAGGATGGCCCTACCAATAGTTTTGTATGAAACCCATAGAAAGTAAGAAAAAGTCAGAATGGCCCTACCAATAGTTTTGTATGAAAGTTAGAATGGCGGAAACATTACTTTTGTACGGAAATACATAGAAAGTATAAATAAAATGTTTATATAAAAATTAAAACAAATACGATTTGAATGGCCAATGATTATAACAAACGGATCCAATTACTGAACAATGTATGTCGATCACTCACTGCTATGAGGCCTTTAATATATGTACAAACTGAAAAAAGGTGTATCAGAAATCCGAAATAAAAGACACATATACAACAGCTGATATGTAGATGCTCTATGAAGACAGACTAACTATCATAATTTCTGAGTTATAGACCTTTGAATATTTGTCACTGGTATCGTGTTCTGGTCTTTGGGTACATACATAACCCTATTCAGCAGTGTCTACACTTATGAGGGGCGACTACCAATACTCACAAAACAGAACATGCAAATATTACATAGCACTCGAGATACAAGCACCTATAAAGCAGTGCTAGCCTCGCGGGCAAGAACGCCCGCCTTGAACGTAAGGGGTGCAAGTTCAAATCCCAGGCCCGCACCTCTGAGATAATTATCATGTGCGAATGTCATTTTCAACAATGAGGAAACCTGCACGTATATAGAAAGGCGTGTGAAGTTCACCAACCCGCACTGGGCCAGCGTGGTGGACTATGGCCCAAATCTCCCTCGTATTGAGGGGGAATGTGCCCGGTATAATGGCAATAGGCTCGCCCCCTATTACATTGGGACCAAAATACATCGGCGAAGTGTGGGCGCACTACAGTGCACCTCTGCCTACCCCTTCGGGGAATACAGGCGTGACATGATGATGATGCACTCGAGATATTACGAGTTATAGAAGCTGACAACGAAAATCAGTTAGAAAAGCATGGTCGAATTTGAGCAAATTTTTATACCATTCAGTTGTATACCTGATACTGATGCAAACGTCGAAGTATTATTTCGGACTCCTAAAAAATCCTGTATAAAAAAAAATGCTTTCCACTATAAGGTATCAAGAAAGTGTCTGGCGGAGCCCTGGAGGATTCCTTCCTGGTGGCCGGCGTGGCCTTTAAGAAGACATTCTCCTATGCCGGCTTCGAGATGCAGCCGAAGAGTTACGAGAACTGCAAGATTGCACTCCTCAACATTGAACTGGAGCTAAAGGCGGAGAGAGACAACGCCGAGGTGAGTGAGGGAGACAAAACTTAATAATAATATCGACGGCGAAATGACTCAAACGCCATGTTTGGTGATAATGAGCTAAATATACCGTTGGAATCAGCGAATTTTTCTCCGTCTTTTGAGTTGGATTTCGTGTATTTACCAAAATGGCGCTTGAGTCAATCCGCCTTTTAACCGTTAATATGCATACTAATAATAAAATTGAAGTGTATGTTATGTCAAAAAGCTTTTTACTAACAGCATATGAAAGTATACACAGTACCTGTCACATAACCAGTCTGATTCTAAGCTGGACTGGTTTTGATGGGACTTCCACTGGCCACCTATGTGAAATTTGCATATGCTGCTTTGTGAATATTGGTAGTCGCCCCTCATAAGTGTAGTCTACACTGCTGAATAGGGTTATGGATGTGCCCAAAGGCCAGAACACGATACCTCAGAAACTATGATAGTTAGGTATAAACTGTCTTCACTAAGCATCCACATATGAGCTACCGTATATGTACCCAAAGTATTATTTCGGACTTCTGATACATCCTGTATATTTAAAGTACAGATTTTGATGGCCTACTTTCTTCCTTTCGGTCCAGGTCCGCGTGGACAACGTGAAGGAATACCAGAAGGTGGTGGACGCGGAGTGGCAGATACTGTACGAGAAGTTGGCCGCGCTGCACGCCAGCGGCGCCAACGTGGTGCTCAGCAAGCTGCCCATCGGTGACGTCGCCACCCAGTACTTCGCCGACCGGTCAGTTGAGTTTGATCCAATTGGGTGACGTTTGGACCAATTGCGTGACGAATGGTCATTATTTAGAGTAAAGTTTGGACATTTTCTGGCCAATATAGGGTCATATTGATGATATTTGTTAAAATTTGGTCACATTTAGGTCAAATTGGGTGTCATTTTGGTAAATTTGGGTGACATTAAGATAATATGGGTGACCTAAAGGTCACAGTGTGTGATATTTTGCGCGTATATTTAGGCGAATTGGGTTACATTAAGGGCAAATTGGGTGACACTTGGTCCAATTGAGTGACAATAATGGTTAAATTTGGTGACATTGGTCAAATTGGGTGACGGATGGTCATTATTTTGGGTGATTTAAAAGTCAAAAGAGGATTAGAACAACATTAACAATAGTTTTTAACCGACTTCCAAAATGGAGGAGGTGCTCAATTCGATCGGTATTTTTTCCTATGCGACTTTTTATGTATAAATAGACATTACATCATAAACGGTTCAGCAATTCGTACGCGGTACTTAACAAATAGTCAAATGGTCAGCAGCCAATGATTATAACAAACGGATCCAATTTCTGAAATAACGTGTGGAACAAAACGTGTATATGAGGCTTTGACTGTTTGTAGATGCCCCAGGGTAGGTCTATAATATCAAAATAGCGCAAAGTAGTTTTTTCGGATATCTGATAGTTTCGGTTACTGTTACGGATAATTGTTTTTTGGATATCCGAGAGTGCGAGTAACTTTTTTTTCGGATTTCCAGTAGTTTCGAATAATAGTTTTTTCAGATATCCAAAAGTTTCGAATAATAGTTTTAGCAGATATCCAATAGTTTCGGATATTATTTGGATATCCGATAGTTTCGGATATTTTTCCGGATTTCTGATAGTACGGATAATAGTTTTTCGGATATCCGAAAGTTCGAACAATATTTTTTTTCGGATATTCGATAGTTTCGGATATCCGAAAGTTTCGAACAACTTTTTTTCGGGTATCTGAAAGTTTCGGATATTTTTCGGATTTCCGATAATGTCGGTCACTGAGCTCTATGGTGGTGTGTGTGGTATCCAGCGACATGTTCTGCGCGGGCCGCGTGCCGGACGAGGACCTGCGGCGCACGCAGCGCGCCTGCGGGGGCGCCGTGCTCAGCTCCGTGCGGGACCTCTCCCCGCGCGCGCTCGGCTGCAGCAAGCACTTCACCGAGAGGCAGGTCGGCGGCGAGCGGTACAACATCTTCACCGGTCAGTACTCCACGGCCGTCTGCCCCACTAGCAGGGATCACCTCACTGTACTAGCGGCTTTCAGACTACGCTATAGATAGACAGAGTACCCTTTATTGCACACACCAAACAAAGAAAATAATACAACATTCTTAGTTCTAAATACAGTAGCTATGTACAATTTGGCGGTCTTATCGCTAAAAGCAATTTGTTCCAGACACACAGTTTGGGCGAGAAACCTATACTTAATTATGGGCAGCTGTTGGTGTACTCAAATAATAATATATAGCATAAAGTATATAGCACAAGAATATCGCGCAACATATAAATCCAATAATATATAGTACAGTAAAGTGTTTGGCGGAAAAGGGAAGATCTTCCTGCCAGGCGGGTGGTATGCCTGGCGGGGTCCGCTACGCCCCGGTGATGTTGTCGGGGAATTTGTATATATAGTTCAGATCGTCGAACACACCAGTACCGCGAGCTAGGATTTTCATAGTACTTTGTATGGCGGATAATTTCTTGAACGCGTAGCATTGCGATGTGTCTACAGTCGCGCCATCTAGTAGCGACTGGCGGTAGTTGTGTTTCGTGGCGAGATATAGGGTGCGCCACAAGTGTGAACGTGTCCATAACAATATAGTCTGAAACCCGCTTAATAAAGATCACCTCACTGCTACTAGCTTCCTAAGCGTAAGGGGCCGTCCATAAATCAAGTGATGTTATTTTAGCATTTTTAACCACCCCCTCCTCATCCTTGGTGATACATGGTAAGGTTTTAGACTACCCCCCGAAATCACGTGTATTTTTTTCAGTTTTTTTTTTAGTATATTATCTTTAAATACAGGTATAAAGTATAATCTAATTTTATTCTGAAATCAAGGACTTTGTTGTCTGGCAAAGGCGAGACAAGGTCACACTACACTCGGTCACACTGTACCCTGTACTCGTCACAAGGCAGAAGTTCCGCCAGACGGCAATAGATGGCGCGACTAGCGACACATTGCAATTCAAGAATGTGAAACGCCAGACAAATAACTATGAAAATCCTGCCTCGCGCTAGAAAAGTTACTGGCGATCCACACTTCGCCGATGTATTTTTGGTCCTAATGTAATAGGGGGCGAGCCTATTGCCATTATACCGGGCACATTCTCCCTCAATACGAGGGAGATTTAAGCCATAGTCCACCACCCTGGCCCAGTGCGGCTTGGTGAACTTCACACGCCTTTCTATAGATGCGGTTTCCTCACGATGTTTTCCTTCACCGTTCAGCAAGTGGTAATCATTGTTGAAAATGACATTCGCACATGATATTTACCTCAGAGGTGTAGGCCCGGGATTTGAACTTGCACCCCTTACGTTCAAGGCGGGCGTTCTTGCCCACGAGGCTACCACCGCTTAAATTTCGTCGGCTCTATTACATTTCGTAAAAAAGAAGAAATTTTAAGACGATTTTAGTTTTAAGACTCCCTTCCTCATCCCATCCTATGTGTTCCTATAACAACGATTCCTTTGTCTAGGTTTCAGTAGAGGTGAAGTCGCTGACGGTGAGACATGTATTATGTTTTATGTAGATTTGTTATACAGGGTGTATCAGAAGTCCGAAATAATACTTTGGGTACATATACTACTATTACAGCCCTTTTTAACGGCCCACTGCTGGGCCTGGGCCTCCCCTCAATGCGAGGAGGGCTCAGGCCATAGTCCACCACGTTGGCCCAGTGCGGGTTGGCAGACTTCACACATCTAGCGAGAACCAGTCAAGTTCCCTCAGACGTGCAGGTTTCCTCACGATGTTTCATAGCAAGGGATAATCTCGGATGAAAATGAGATTCGCACATAAATCCCAGAGGTGCGAGCCGGGGTTTGAACGTGCACACTTTGATTGCAAGGCGTGCGTTCGACCACTCAGCTACCACTGCTTTGGGTACATATACGGCAGCTCATATGTGGATGCTTAGTGAAGACAGTTTATACCTAACTATCATAGTTTCTGAGTTATAGACCTTTGAATATTTGTCACAGGTATCGTGTTCTGGTCTTTGGGTACATCCATAACCCTATTCAGCAGTGTAAACTACACTTATGAGGGATGACTACTAATATTCACAAACGTCGAAGTATTATTTCGGACGTCTAATATAACCTGTATAAGATAGAAGTTATATTAGTTAACTTGTATGTCAGTTGTTATCAAAACAATATTGGGACGATTGCTCTGTCAGCCCTGTTCTTGGTGAAGGGTAAACTGAGAATCGGAATCAGTTTTATTTTGTTTATTTATATAAACCAACCAATACAGGCACTTATGAATCGTCAATAAATAATAATAATAGTATGTATTAATAACTCACATTAACTTTGGGAGGCAAGAACAGTGATGACGGAAAATTGTATCCTTAGTGAGGCGTATCGACAGGCACCCAATTCTCGAATGATCGACATATGTAGGAGCAAAACGTCAAATTGGTAGTGTTTTTGATTATGCGAGAATTGCTCCCATGCAGGCTTGGCATGACCATATAGACATAAGTTTTGTCTCTTTCAACTGTCAGATTTGTCGAGAAAATTACGTCACACCGAGCCATGTGTGTATCTAGAGTACCCATAACGACTCCACTCTTCGTATAGGTCTGCGGTGATTTTTCCGCCATTGTTGTTATCTCATGTACCTGTAGTATACGGCAACTATATGGGAAAACAACAATGGCGGAGTCGGATAAACCAGAAAAATTTACCGCAGCGCGGGCTCCAAATACCATCTCCGATATAATATCTCGATGGCCATGTCCAAAAAGCTCGAACTGACGTCATTTCTCGACAAATCTGACGGTTGAAAGAGATGTGTCTACGCGGGGATTCATCCGCCATCTTTATCACTGTCATCACCTATTTATAACCGACCTCTAAAAGGTCTCAATTCGATTGTTTTTGTTTTTTATGTATAACTAGCTGTGCCCGCGGTTTCACCCGCGCTTAATGTTACTGTGTAGTAGCCGCGTGATGTGATATAGCCTATAACCTTCCCCGGTAAATGGACTATTCAACGCAAAAAGAATTTTTTTATTCGACCCACTAGTTCCTAAGATTAGCGCGTTCAACCAAACAAACAAACTCTTCAGCTTTATAATATTATAGTATAGATGTGTATTTATTGAATTTGCCCTTGCTATTAATTACTTGACACCGACTGAAATACCCGCTAAACGCAGGTGGAGCCATTCCTCATCTTATTCCATTAAATATCATCGTTTCATTCATTTCGTAAAAGAGAATAAGAAGTCTACGCGGTCATGCAAAGCCTCCTGGCGTAATGAACCAGTGTGGTGTGTAATTTGTATTGTGAGTTTTTTTTTTTTTTAATTGTGGTTTGTTTATTGTAGGGTGTCCTGCGGCCAAGACGTGCACGCTGGTGCTGCGCGGCGGCGCCGAGCAGTTCCTGGAGGAGACGGAGCGCTCGCTGCACGACGCCATCATGATCGTGCGCAGGACCATCAAGAACGACGCCGTCGTCGCCGGTATGTACACTCGTCTACTGTGTATATACACTCTAGTATATGCACACACTGACATGCTGCCACACACACACACACACAGAGACTCACTCATTCTCTCTCTCTCACACACACACACACACACACACACACACACATAGATAGGCACACATCCCCCCACACACACACGCATACACACAGTGGCAGACATACTTTCACACATAGAGAGATCGGCAACCTGATTACTATCCGGTATCCGGCCGGATACCTAATTACTATCCGGCCGGATACCCGATTACTATCCGGTCGGATACCTAATTACTATCCGGCCGGATACCTGATTACTATCCGGCCGGATACCTAATTACTATCCGGCCGGATACCTAATTACTATCCGGCCGGATACCTGATTACTATCCGGTATCCGGCCGGATAGTGAAAACAAGGCCGGATAGGCCGGATACCGGATAGTTATCGAATATCAGTTTCATCTCTATAGACGTGATGGAGATGTATTTATTACGTGTGTGTAACACTCGGGTCCGGCCGATGCGCAGGCGGCGGCGCCATCGACATGGAGCTGGCGAAGCACCTGCGCGAGCACTCCAAGGGCATCCCCGGCAAGGAGCAGCTGCTGCTGGCGGCCGTCGCGCGCGCCTTCGAGGCCGTGCCGCGACAGCTCTGCGACAACGCCGGCCTCGACGCCACCAACCTGCTCAACAAGCTGCGGCAGAAGCACCACCAGGGTACCCTGCACTATATCTACCTACACACCCTTATACAGCTTCGAGTCTTGGCGTTAAGTTTTATCTCTTTCAACTGTCAGATTCGACGAGAAAATGACGTCACAGCGAGGCAAATAAAATTGGCGCCCTTGAGCTGGTTACCACCCTTTTCCGCCCTTAAGGCCTTGGTTGAAGTGCACCCTGCGCTCGCCACTCCTCCGGTAAAGCTGTAAAGGCCACCTCACGGCCAACAGCGTAGTCCATTAAAAAAAAAGGACAAAAAGTTCAATGTGACTTCATTTTCTCGACAATTTTGACAGTTGGAAGAGATCAAACTTATATGTATGTTGGGCAGGACTGTTCAATTTATGGATAATCTGCGATGGTCAGGTGGTTGGGGATTGTTGCAGGCTTGTTGTCGCCAGTCTGAATATAAAAAGTGAATGGCTATTTCACTCAAGCGACATTATCAGAATCGGATTTGTTTTATTCATGCAAACCAATACAGGCACTAATGAATCGTCAGTAAATAATAATAGTATCTCTACCACACATTCAGGGGGTGAAGTCTGTAAACACTATCGTTGTGGTTTTGCTATGACTTCATATTTTAAGGCACGAAAACAACATGTTTTATCAATGGTAGCTAGAATATAACTAGTCCAATGGCTCACTTATTGTTTTCTTATATTTACGCGAATACTATACATTGAAATAAAACTATTTTACGGATTTTATCGCGTTTATTTACTATTTTATTTTTTATTTTTTACTATTCTATTTTATTCATATTTAGTTGTTGTTTGACCGCAAACAACAACTAAATATGAGGGTACCCAGTTATTAACTATGACATCAGGACGTCTAACACCTCAGTCCCCCCGTGACCACGTTTGCTGTAAAGCAGCCGAAACGTCGGGAAAATAAAATAGTAAATAAACGCGATAAAATCCGTAAAATAGTTTTATTTCAATAGTCCAATGGCTTCAAGGAGACAATGTCTAATGTCTCCATCGGTAGTATTCTAGCTACCATTGATAAAACATGTTGTTTTCGTGCCTTAAAATATGAAGTCATAGCAAAACCACAACGAGTGTTTACAGACTTCACACCAGGACTACTTTCCTATGGAGAAGAATGGACGTGAAACTCCATGGTTGCTTATTTTCCAATAAGGATTTTCATTTTTGTGTGTTTTTCTTAATTGACATTTTTTTAACTTTACGGGAGGGCATACTAGGAGAGATTTCAAATATGTATAAGGGTCAATATCGCCCAAAGTGACGCTGGGTTTAGCTTATATTAAAGCTAGTTATGAAATAGTGTTAAAACAGCCAATGATTATATCAAACGGATCCAATTTCTGAAATCACGTGTGGATCAATACGTGTATATGAGGCTTTGCATGTTTTAAATAAATAAATAATGTCGAGGGTTGAAAGGCTATTTGGCTCAAGCGACACTTTTGGGCGATTTGACTTATATACATATTTGGAATCAGCAGATTTTTAACCGACTTCCAAAAAGGAGGAGGTTTTCAATTCGGCCGGTATGTTTTTTTTTTTTATGTATGTACACCGATTACGCTGCGAGTTATGATCCGATTTACGTGATTCTTTTTTTGTTTGATGCGGAATAGATGCCATTTGGTCCCATAAAAAAATTTAATTGTACGGCCGAGCAGTTTTGATTTTATGAAAATTTTTACGTTTATTATGATCATTATTTACGTGGATGATGTAGTTGTATACGGCTTTTTAAGGAGTATCAATTTAGGTTGATTATTAGTTTTTGTTCAATACGGATTGTTTATAAACATCGAAACTTACCCCCAAAGGAGTGGAAAGGGGACCCCCCCCCTTTTCACTCTGTCAATGGGGGTCCAATCCGGACTACAGCATATCTCCGGCGTTAGTGAACCGATTTTGAAAAATCTTTTTTTGTTTAATACGGATTGTTAACAAAAATCGAAACCCACCCCCGAAGGGGTGGAAAAGGAGGGGTGAATTTAAAAATGTAATTTATAAGAAAGATAAAAAATAAAGTAATTTATATAATAGTATCTCTACCACACATTCGGAATGCATTACCTGTGGAGAAGAATGGACAAGAAACTCCATGGTTTCTCTTTTACAAATGGATAATAATAGATAATAGCTTGAAATTTTGTTTATAAATAGGTTGTTTCTTTAGTTTTTACTTAACATCACATGTAATTAGACATATTCTGTATATTTCTTCAATATAATTCTATGCCCTTTTCCTACAAGCATTAACATATTTGTGTTTTTCTTAATTAACAATCTATACAAATAAATAAAATTGGGGTGTCTGTTTTTAATATCAAAATGACATTATTTTAACAAATGCATATGAAAGTAAGTATACACGATAACTACTACTAAAATGCATTTTTTTAATATGTTTGTCTGTCTGTCTGTATGTTTGTTCCGGGTAAACTTCCAAACGTCTGAACCGATTTCTAACGTAACTTAGGCTACTTTTATTTTAGAAAAAGCATTAGGGTTCCGTGGGATGAATATAAAACCATTATTTCCAGGTAATCTCGCTAAAGTCGCGGGCACAGCTATATATATGTATGTGTTTTTATATATATGTTTGTTTGTATTGTTATTACAGGCGAGGTGTGGTACGGCGTGGACATCCAGAAGGAGGACATCGCGGACAACTTCGCGAACTGCGTCTGGGAGCCGGCCGTCGTCAAGATCAACGCCATCACGGCCGCCTGCGAGGCCGCCTCGCAGGTACGCTGACACCACTACTGTACCTGCTACTACTACAGCCCTTTTAACGTCCCACTGCTGGGCACAGGCCTCGTCTCAATGCGAGGGGGATTCAGGCCATAGTCCACCACGCTGGCCCAGTGCGGTTTGGCAGACTTCACACATCTATCGAGAACTAATCAAGTTCCCTCAGACGTGCAGGTTTCCTCATGATGTTTTCCTTCACCCCATCAACACAAATAAAATATCATCATACCTGTATTCCCCGAAGGGGTAGGCAGAGGCGCACTACAGTGCACTCGCGGTTCGCCTATGTATTCTGGTCCCAATGTAATAGGGCAAATTCCCCCTCAACACGAGGAAGATTTGGGCCATAGTACACCATGCTGACCCAGTGCGGGTTGGTGAACTTAACACACCTTTCTATAGACGTGCAGGTTTCCTCACGGTGTTTTCCTTCGCCGTTTCATAGCAAGTGATAATCTCGGATGAAAATTAGATTCGCACATAAATCCCAGAGGTGCGAGCCGGGGTTTGACCCTGCACACTTCGATTGCAAGGCGTGCGTTCGACCACTCGGCTACCACTGCTACTAATTTATTTATTGAATATATTAAATGACAATCCTTATTTGAAAAAAGCAACCATGGAGTTTCTTGCCCATTCTTCTCCATAGGAAATGCATTCCGAATACTATTATTACTATTTATTGACGATTCATAAGTGCCTGAATTGGTTTATATGAATAAAAATAATTCTGATTCTGAATTTTCAGATTCTGTCGGTGGATGAGACTATAAAGAACGCAAAGTCTGGCGACGCGATGCCGCCGGGCCGCGGCATGGGCCGTCCGCGCATGGGATAGACACACACACACACGAACAAACACACAGAGCCTTCAGACTAGTGTTTTTAATTGCTCGTATACACAAGTATCTGCGACGCTTGAAAGACAATCCTTACACAAAAAATCGTAAAATAAGTTATAAATACCATTCGAACGGCAAGAATTTTCTGCGTCGTTTGATATACATAACTCAATAGCGGCCCATCGCAGCTTCGCACGGGTTTCTAATATAGCCTATGTTACTCAGTGATAATGTAGCTTTGTAATGGTAGAAGAATTTTTGAAATCGGACCAGTAGTTTTTGAGTTTATTCGTTACATACAAAAATACAAATCTTTCCTCTATATAATATTAGTTTAGAGATTGATTTTAAGAGTTTCCGACGAACGTTTCCGTGGTAGAATCAGACTATTTGTAAGTGCTTTTTGGCCTACACGAATAAAAAAAAAATGATTTTGAAGAGACTATTGAAATACCGCGGCTCGGGGTCTTACCACTACCAATTTAAGTATTGTTGTTTTAATATTAACGGAAGTTTTTTTACATACATATTTTGTACTGAGTCAACTGTCTAAAACTGAAAGAAATATTAAAAATATTTCTGCAAGACGGGTGCCACCACACTTAGGGAGCTTATGAGCGCGTCAACGCTTGTACGGGATGTTGCTTGCTGCATGCTTGTACGCGTGCGACTAAAGGCGCAGTCTATGCACACTTAAAAGCGCGAGATTAAACGCTAGTTTGAATAGGCTCTACATTATCATGATATGCGCCTATCTTGGCCTCAAAAATGTATAGAAATCTAAGCTACTCTGCGAAACCACACAGTAATTACTGTACTTGAGCATCAGTGCCAAGGCTAGAGTTATGTCACAGAAAATGTTGATTGTATCTCATTCTCTCGAAATGAGACAGAGAGCGACCGAGCCAATCCGTGACAGAGGTCTTGTCTTGGCAAGTATGCTGACACCACTGGTGGTATAAAACTGGTATGGATTATTATTGTGAATGCTGTCAAATACAATATTATATTCAAATTGTGTATACTACTAAACCTTAAAATGATTCATTCGCCATCTTTATCACTGTCATCATCCATTATTGTTTTTTGTGTATTTATTGAATTTGGCCTTGCTATTAATTACTTGACACTGGCTGAAATACCCGCTACACGCAGGTGGAGCCATTCCTCGTCTTATCCCATTAAATATCATCATTTCACTCATTTCGTAAAAAAAGAAAAGTTCAACTTATTCTTAACGAATTTGTGACATCACATATATTTTATTAATGTATTTAATAAGATTTCTGACGTGTTCAACTCCATCAGCTGTTACTTTAGAAATCTCTTGGATGTAAAGATGAACACAGCAGAAGGTACAAGGGACCTAACTGACCATGCCTAGGCTTGGCAAAGAAAGCATACAAATAGGTTTGTGTGGCAAAAAAATTCGCCCCCAGTACATTGTACGGTACGCATGACGAAAGCTTTGCTTAGTTTGGGATCATACGATGAGTAGGATTATCAATATTGTGTGTTCATAAAATGATTTCACATACTGTACATGACGGGGGTGCAGGCTTGGTGTACCCATACTGAATAATATTGTATAATTTAGAGGCTTGTGCTCATTTGGCAGTACTAGAGTTTTTCAATGCCGTTGTAGGTGGATTTCTATCAATTTTTTGGTCAATTGAAAGCGTTTTGCGAATGGTGCATTGCATTTCTTCTGGTACTCATTAACCACGCTTAGTACTAAGTTATTATAGTATTTTAAATTAATAAATGTATTAATAACTATGTTTTTACTTGTTTTATTATAATAATATCGTCATACTTTAACCCGCAGAAAGACGTAGTAAAAATTATAAGAGCGTCGCGACGCCACTATAAAGATTATACGAGCGTCGCAACGCCACTATTAAAAAAAATGAGATCGTCGCGACGTCACTTTAAAAATTATAAGAGCGTCGCGACGCCACTATAAAAATTATAAGAGCGTCGCGACGTCACTTTAAAAAAAAATTAGATCGTCGCGACGTCACTTTAAAAATTATAAGAGCGTCGCGACGAAACTATAAAAATTATAAGAGCGTCGTTACGCCACTATAAAAAATATGAGATGGTCGCGACGTCACTTTAAAAATTATAAGAGCGTCGCGACGTCACTTTAAAAATTATAAGAGCGTTGCGACGCCACTATAAAAATTATAAGAGCGTCGCGACGCCACTATACAAATCATAAGAGCGTCGCGACGCCACTATAAAAATTATAACAGCGTCGCGGCGCCACTATACAAATCATCAGAGCGTCGCGACGCCACTATAAAAATTATAAGAGCGTCGCGACGCCTCTATAAAAATTATAAGAGCGTCGCGACGCCACTATACAAATCATCAGAGCGTCGCGACGCCACTATAAAAATTATAAGAGCGTCGCGACGTCACTTTAAAAATTATAAGAGCGTCGCCACGTCACTTTAAAAATTATAAGAGCGTCGTGACGTCACTTTAAAAATTATAAGAGCGTCGCGACGTCACTTTAAAAATTATAAGAGCGTTGCGACGCCACTATAAAAATTATAAGAGCGTCGCGACGTCACTTTAAAAATTATAAGAGCGTCGTGACGTCACTTTAAAAATTATAAGAGCGTTGCGACGCCACTATAAAAATTATAAGAGCGTCGCGACGCCACTATACAAATCATCAGAGCGTCGCGACGCCACTATAAAAATTATAAGAGCGTCGTGACGCCGCTTTAAAAATTATAAGAGCGTCGTGACGCCACTATAAAAAAGCTAAGATCACTTTGACAGCGACAAAAATATCCGAAATTTTCGGATATCTGAAAAATTTATTCGAAACTATCGGATATTCGACAAAAATATCAGAAACTATCGGATATCCGATAAAACTATTATTCAAAAAATAAATAATCTGTAACCGTAACTATAGGATTCAGCAAGTGGTAATCATTGTTGAAAATGACATTCGCACATGATAATTATCTTAGAGGTGCGGGCCCGGGATTTGAACTTGCACCCTTTACGTTGGTAGTAATAACAAGCGTTTTGGATTCATCCGCCATCTTTTTCACTGTCATCAACATTTTTTATGTATAATGTGTATTTATTGAATTTGTCCTTGCTATTAATTACTTGACATTGGCGAAATACCCGCGTTAGTCGCAGGTGAAGCCATTCCTCGTCATATTTCTCATTAAATTTCATCATTTCATTCATTTCGTAAAAAAGTAACCCTTTACGTTCAAGACGGGCGTTCTTGCCCACGAGGCTACCACTGCTTGGATACTCCACAAAAATATACCTAATATAAATAACTAACGAAAAATATAATATAATATAACTATTGGATATTCCACAAAAATATCAGAAACCATTTTTATAATGGCGTCGCGGCGCTCTTTATAATTTTTATAATGGCGTCGCGACGTTATTATCATTTTTATAGCGGCGTCGCGACGCCAATCTAGTCTATACTTAATAATGATACTAAAGCATCGCAATCTGCGCAGCCGAAGGCGCGGGTAGGAGGTAATCATTAGATAATTTAAAGTTGAAATCGTATCGACTGATTAAACTAATTAACTATGTTTAAGTACTCCAGACGCTTCCTAACTGGTCAAGGTAAGTCCCGCCGCAAACTGAGCCGTCAAGTAATTAATAGCAAGGACAAATTCAATAAATACATATTATAAATTAAAAAGCAGTGGTAGCCTCGCGGGCAACAACGCCCGCATTGAACGTAAGGTGTGCAAGTTCAAATCCCGGGCCCACACCTCTGAGATAATTATCATGTGCGAATGTCATTTTCAACAATAATTACCACTTGCTGAACGGTGAAGGAAAATATCGTGAGGAAACCTGCACGTCTATAGAAAGGCGTGTGAAGTTCACCAACCCGCACTGGGCCAGTGTGGTGGACTATGGCCCAAATCTCCCTCGTATTGAGGGGGAATGTGCTCGCTCCCTATTACATTGGGACCAAAATACATCGGCGAAGTGTGGGCGCACTGCAGTGCTACTCCTTCGGGGAACACAGGAGTGATGATGAAGAAAGGTGATAAAAATAAAAATGGATGATGACAGTGATACAGATGGCGGAATCCAGATACTTACTTTTTTTTTTTTTAACGAAATGATTAATGGAATAAGATGAGGAATGGCATCACCTGCGACTAGCGCGAGTATTTCGCCAATGTCAAGTAATTAATAGCAAGGACAAATTCAATAAATACACATTATAAATAAAAATGGATAATGACAGTGATAAAGATGGCGGATGACTCCGATACTTACTTGATCCGGCAACTACAGGCAACTGCAATGGCGGATGTCAGATTGACGTCAGAATAAATTCCCGAATGGCGGAGTCGATGGCCCATTCTCCGTTTTACTCTATGATATTGACACAGGGTTTTTTTTTGCTATTGGCTAGAGACTTGACGTGAGTTTTAACGCTTTAGTGTGCGCTAGTCTTAAGGAGATTAGTACCCTTACCCCGTGGCCACAGCTGAGAGCGGCGCGACTTGCGGCGCGGCAAGCGGTGAGCGGCGAAAACAAATGGTAGACGACATATGAAGTATGCCAGCGCTACCGGCGACGTGAACTGCGACGCGGAGACACGCGCTACGCGGTGCGCGAGTGTCCTAGCGAGTATCGAGGCGGCCACAGCTCAGAGCGACTTGCGCGGGGGCATCGGTGGACTATTCCGCAGTTTATTCACTTGTTTCAAGGCAATACCGTGTCACTTTTGATAGCGCCATTTTAAAAGTTTTCTAAATACATCCACCGCTGACGCCGCCGCGGTCGCAACTAGCCGAGCTGTGGCATGCCACCGCAAATCGCGCCGCCCGTCGCGACGCAGTTCGTGGCGGGGTCCTTACGCATTTCGTAAGAACATGAGTATAGATCTAATTAATGTTTTATCTCGATGTATTACGAGTTTAATAAAATACGTTATCTGACAGCTACAAGATCGCTATCAAGCTTGTATTCCCCGGTGCGGTAGACACAGGTGCACTGCAGTGCATCCACATTTCGGCGATAAACTTTGGTCCCAGAATGCAATAGCGGGCGAGTTTACCATTAAACCGGGCACATTCCCTATCAGTACGAGGGAGATTCGTCACATTCTCCACCACGCTGGCCCAGTGCGGGTTTGTGAACTTCACACGCCTTCACTCCCTTTAGAAAGAGGTAATCATTATTGAAAATGACATTCGAATATGAAATTTGGAAATCTATATCCTTTACTTTCAAGGTGAGAGTTATACCAGTGAAATCACCAATCATGAGGACGTGTTCCATTCACCGACCTGCACTGGGCCAGCGTGGTGGAGTATGGCCCAAATCTCCCTCGTATTGAGGGTAAAAGCAAACTTGTCCCTTATTACATCATCATCAGCCGGTGTCAGTCCACTGCTGGACGTAGGCCTCTCCCAAGATGCGCCACTGAGCCCGATCTTCGGTTCTTCTTCTCCAGTCACTGCCCACCGCTTTGCGTATGTCGTCGCTTCACCTAGTCACAGGACGTCCTACACTACGTTTGCCGATTCACGGTCTCCACTCTAGGACGAGTCTACCCCAACGGTTGTCAGTCCTGCGGCAGATATGACCGGCCCACTGCCACTTCAGTTTGCTAATCCGTTGAGCTATGTCGATAACTTTAGTTCTCTGGCGAATTACTTCGTTCCGGATTTGATCCCGCAGAGAAACACCGAGCATAGCTCTCTCCATAGCTCGCTGGGCGACTTTAAATTGGTAGACCAGTCTAACTGTGAGTGTCCACGTCTCGGCTCCGTATGTCATCACGGGTAGGACGCACTGGTTAAAGACCCTTATTACATTGGCACCGAAATACATCAGCGAAGTGTGTACACACTGCCTACCCCTTCAGGGAATATGGGCGTGATGATGTATTATTATTCAATATATATACATAGATTATCATTTTAATTGCAAGATGTGCGTGCAACTCTATTACCCAATGTAACCTCGAACAGCAAAATAGCGGGAAACAGAAAAAAAACCCTATCCGTCCGTTTCACAGTTGTTTTACAGATTTAAGTTTCAAAACACGTGTTTATAGCTCATTTAATAAGTGTTTTATATTTTAAAAGAGGTTTTAAAATAATGTTACGTAACAACTGAGAAACGCAAGTACTTTTAATCAACTTGAAAATTAATAAATGCTGTTTATTAGCGAGAAATCTTGGAAATGTACATATTTTCGAAAGTTATAATTACTTAATATATAGTGATATTGTTAAAGAATTGCACTGAAGGCAGTTTGTAAACGATTTTAATTATAGCATTTGTCGGGAGTGCTCTAAAATTAAATTTCTAACCGACTTTAAAAAGGAGGTTTTACAATTCGTCTGTTTTTTTTTAAGGTTAAACTGTTAATTCATAGACACCTAACTAACTTAGTAATATTTTTATCATCTGCAAATTTATAGAAAATCTACCAACCGTCTACAGAGCCATTACAAGTATATTACAAATCCACTTTTAATGGAACATAACTCTCTCTATATTATAGAGGTTTTATATTGATGTTTGTTTTATACGTTCGCAAGATGTCGCTATTCGGTAGATTTCAAAATATTCTTCTCATTATTTTACGAAATAAATTAAATGATGAAATTTTAATGGAATAGGATGAGGAATGGCTCCATCTACGTTAAGCGGGTATTTAAGCCAGTTCCAAGTAATTAATAGCAAGGAAAAATTCAACAAATACTGATCCTAATAATATTATAAAATAATAGGTATGTGAAAGTTTGTGAGGATGGATGGATGTTTGTTACTCTTTCACGCAAAAACTACTGAACGGATGTTGATGAAACTTTACAGTATTGTTGTTTGTACATCAGAATAACATATAGGCTATAATTTATAACGATATTAAGTAATTTAAGTCAATTTTATTTACGTAGTTGGGTGCGACAAGCGAAGCGTACTTAAAACATACGTAAAATTTATGGTATACCTTTTCTTTATTCAGTTTGGACATTTTTAAATTAACGAAGTCTCAAAATGGCGTCGAAGAAAAACGCGTTCATATTATTTATGGTCGCGATTAACCAAGTAGCATCATGGACGGTGGATTTACCCGAAATAAGGAAGTTCATATTCGAAAAATATGAAAATATTCACGGTACCGAAGAAGTAGTGAGCGATGGAAGAAAATTTTACAGTAATATCGAAGGAAACAGCATGCATCATACCGAACCTGATACTTATGATGATAATTACGCGAATAAGTATAGCTACGATTCTTATATGGAGAAGAAAGTAAGTTCACACTACGAGTTAAACGTAAGGGGTAGGCAGAAGTACACTAAACAGTACACGTAGATTTCAACGATGATTATACCGGGGTAACTCCACTATCAATGGGGGTGCGGGTTACCAACTCGAGTTCATGTATTCCTGGTACTTATAACTAATAGCCTTGTGGATCAGCCCTCCCCTCAATGCAAGGGGGAAGTCCATAGTCCAACATGCTGGCGCAGTGCGGGTTACGAGCTCCAGTTCATGTACTCCTGATACTAATAACTAGTAGCCTTGCGTTTAGGTCTAATTATAATGTAAATTATTCTTTGAATAGATCAATGGAATAGTTAAAAACGGTGGTAGCTACTTGGAAGGTCTCCGCAGGGCCATAGAGAGATACACACAGTTTCTAGAGAGCTGTAATAACAGGAATAACTCTATGGTAAGAGAATACAGATTAAACTAGGTAAATAGTAAGTTTTTTTTACGAAATAAATGAAATTATAAAATTTATGAGGAATGTCTGCACCGGAGTATTTCAGCCAGTGTCAAGTAATAATAGCAGGGACAAATTCAATTAATACACACTACATAAATATGTGTGATGAATATGATAAAGATGGCTGATGACTCTCAATAATGTTTCTTATATCACTTTCGGTTTTTGACAGTTAACTTCAATAGGAAATCTGACAAAAATTTACAGCTAACATTAAAACAAAATTACTCCAAAATGTGGTAAGGCCGTAAGGCCTCTGTCAAAGAATTTGGATACTACCTAGAAGCAACGCTATGTACCGCCATCTGACGTACACATTTTATACAATAATCAAGTAATTAAACATTTCATAGAGTCGAAATTTAACCACTTGGCAACCACCAATGGACTCGCCGCCAAGTATGCCGGACGGCCAGAACATGTCAAGCAACTTTACAGTAATGAACCCGCCAAGTTTCAACTTCTCACAGCCAAGTCCGCCAAGTCCGCAGAGTCCGCCAAGTTTCAACTTTTCTATGCCAAGAATGAATTATAACGCTTCAAACATGAGTGTAACTTGTGCGGAGGTTAGTGAGAGGAGTGAGCAGGTGCGGCGCTTGGCCCAGCTCGCGACGTGGTCTACCATGAGACTCCAAGACTTGGCCTATGCCAGGAAGTATCAGAAGGTTAGTATATTACCATCGAGATATTTAACGGAGATGCCCTATCGACTCCGCCATGCGGCAAGTTTTTTGACCTTTTCAACATCCGCCATTGCAGTTGCCCTGTGTAGTTGCCGTATACTCATGAATATAGTAATCTAACATGACTATTAGTTATTTTAAAATAGAAAGTTTTGCTTTGAGTATTAAAGATGGAATTGATTAGCTATATCTGCCTGGCTTTCCAATTCTCGTAGAGAACTCAAGAATGGGCGGTATCTACCCAAATTTTTAGATATTCATTGTTTTATACTAACATAAAGCTGTGGTAGCCGAGTGGTCGAACGCATGATTTGCAATCAAAGTGCGCACGTTCAAACCGCGGCTTGCACCTCTGAGATTCATCTGCGAATTTCATTTTCATCCGAGATTATCACTTGATGATAAAACGGTGAAGAAAAACATCGTGAGGAAACGCGTAGGCTTAGCATGCACGCGTAGACATAAGTTTTATCTCTTTCAACTGTCAGATTGGTCTAAAAAATGACGTCATTTCGAGCTTTTTGTACTGGGCCTGGCTCGGTGTAACGTCATTTTCTCGACAAATCTGTCAGTTGAAAGAGATAAAACTTATGTCTACGCGGGCATGATCAGCATACTGCGCGTCTATAGAAAGGCGTGTGAAGATCACCAACCCGCACTAGGCTAGCGTGGTGGACTATAGCCAAAAAATCTCCCTCGAGGGAGAATGTGCCCGGTATAATGGCAATAGGCTCGTCCCCTATTACATTGGGACCAAAATACATAATCGAAGTGTGGGCGCACTGCAGTGCACCTCTGCCTACCCCTTGGGGGAATACAGGCGTGATGTTGATGATGTATACTTACATATTTAAAAAATCTGTAGGAAAATGGAGTAAATCTATACGAACTGCGCTAGCATAGTCTAATCTAAATCCCGAAAACTCGCAAGGAGTGTGCTTAGTTTAAAAGTAAGCTCGCCCCTAAATATGCACCTCTGCCAACCCCTTCCGGTAATTTAAACGTGATAATATTTTTTTTATGTATAGATAGACGAATATGAGGAGAACGAGTTAATTTTGAAGCTTGCCTGGTTCCTAGACCGATTGGCATATCTGACTGGATTTGAACCTGAACCTAAGGAGTTTCTGCAAAGCACCACTCAAAGTAAGACACTATTAACACGTTCCCTGCGTTGTGAGGTCATACTGGCTCATGGCAAACTTTCAACCAGTGCGCAGCACTCACAAAGTTAGCACATCTGAGTCAATATAACCTCATAAGGCACCACCTCAAAGTACATTAAAAATCCTTACCCAGGGAATGTGTTAAATGGGACTCAGCCTGCCAAACATTCACCTGTTACTCCTGTACGCCAGGATCGACAGCGGTGACCATTGAAGACACCGAGGTTCGACCCTCTGCGAGTGATAATGCGAAATTGTCTTGGAACCCGCAAAGAATTTCATCGAAAACAAGGTGTAGGAGTGGGAAGAACATTTGTTGAAGGACGCTAATGAGATATCCACTTATGTTACTTCCTGCAGAATGTCTTTACAATATTGAACGGAAGAAGCAGTGGCAGCCTTGTTGATACAATGCCCACCTTGATCGCAAGGGGTCCAGATTCAATTTCTATAATGATTACTACTTGCTGAACGGTGAAAGCAATCATCGTGAGGAAACCTGCACGTCTAGAAATGCGTATGAAGTTCGCTTCATTGATAGTAGTTCTGGTGGCCTCATCAACCATGTTGAGAGTGAATTTGGACTTATTCCAGGGCCTACCACTGTCTCCCTAACGCCAGTTACCCTGGTGCCAGCTCCGGAGCCTATAAAGACAGCAATGATGGACTGCCTCAAGGAGAACTCCTCAATCCCGGCCACGGAGCGCTGCCGATATCCGCTGCCTATTCCTGACATTATCAACCAAATCACCAACACGAGTGGCAAGTATAACACCTCATTTCATTATCTGTGACCACAGAAACAGACACAGTTTGACAGATGTCATGCTAATGGGGACTCAAGGTTGTGAGCAACATTGTAGACCGAAGTTCCCGAGCTTATCTTTGATCCACAGGTCATAGACCTAGACATATACTTCAAGGTCGATTGTCCTTAATCCAAAGGTCACATGACCTTAACATTAACTTCACAGGTTTCACAGGTCACGTGACCTGTGAAACCTGACTGCAATCTTCATGAGGTTCACCTTTGCCATCGAGGAAAGGAATCATTTTTGTCTATGTTTTCAGGTGACAGCAGCACGTTTTCTACAGAATCTATGGATGTGTTACCCATGTCAAGTCGCAATATGCCCCAGCAGTCTCTTGAGTTACTGATTACGTCAGATGACAATCCCTTCAGAAACTACCCTCCATTATCAAGATCGAAGCGACACATTGACACCAAAAACGATTACAATACGATCAAAAATCCATTCAAGCATTTCTCATTTGTAGAATATTTTAAAAATCATTTATCGAATTCAAAATCACTCGTGACATCTGTCAGTCAAGTTTTTAGTCATAAAAAATCGATTGTGGGGCCGTATAATCGAGGATCGACCAAAACCAATAAGATGTCGATTATAAAAACACCATTTCATAGTAAAAAATCTATATTAGAATCTGTGAATAAAGTACCGGTTTATAAAAAACTAATTCAAAGCAAGAAAAAGTTACAGACTAAAAAACAATCGACTATCAAATATCTCAATCGATTATCGTCGAATAAAGAGATTAAAAGTATCAAAAAACGTTCAACCGACGATCCAATGTCTAAACTCATGAATTATTATTACAAATACAAAGTATGGGACGGTTCTAACCCTAGTAACGATAATAAAAACGAATTTGTCAGTAAATCCGCACGTTATGATGTCGAAAACCACTTAACATCACAAAAACGTATCGAAAAACGATCTCTTTTCACCAAAGACGGACATTTACAATTATTAACTCCACTCAAAAACCTACGATCATTTATCAAACACAAACAACGGACCCATTACCATACCTACGTGATCCAGAAACCCAAAATCATATCGCACTTAGAAAGTCTACGACACCAAATTAATTTAAACAAAATTGCCAAAATCGATGCAAAACCTAAACATGTACAAAAAAGGTCTTTGTATTACGGAAATATGTACTTACCACGAGAATCAGAGGATCCCACGGGTGATATAAGTTTTTATGTTAAAAATAAAGAAGGCACTGAGTATAATCCGAGTTTAGTCCAAGCTGCGCAAGTGAGGTTAGGTTTGGAGCAGATATTTCAGACTGGCAACATTGAGGTAGTGAGGAGATACGGCTCGAATTATAATCCGGCAGATCCGGCTCCTTTCTATACTGGACTATTGAGGACTGTAGCTGATAATTAAAAATATATTAATTAGAAAATACACTTTTTTAAATTATTATTTAGAGATACCTTCTTCGTTTATGATATCGAAATATAAGAACAGATTCATCGGCAATCTTTTTCATCTATTTTTAAATCGAGGGGTGAAACTATTATAAGGGGTGAAATATTGACTTAAGTATATAAATATTTGAAATCAGATATATTTTCTGCGTCGAATGAGTATGCTCTCCTGTAAAGTTAAAAATATCTCGCTAATGTTAAATAGCCTTTCAACCCTCAATATAATATGTATTAATTGAATTTATTGTTGCTATAAATTACTTGACATTGTTATAATATCCCCTAATCGTCGGTGCGGACATTCCTTATCTTATTCTATGAATTTAATAATTTTATCATTCCGTAAAAAGGAAAAAGAAGTAGACGAGGAATGGCTCCACCTGCGGTTAGCGGGTATTTGAGCCAGTGTCAAGTATTTAATAGCAAACAACAAATTCAATTAATGCACACTATACTAATATTATAAAGGAAAGAATTGTATTTTTACATGTAACGAATAAAATAAAAAGTACTGGCCCGATTTCAAAAACTATTTTACCGTTACAAAGCTACATTATCACTGAGTAATATAGCCTTTATTTATTTATCCCAAATGTTTAAAAAAATGCGGGATGGACCGCAAGTCATAAAAGGGGGTGACAAAGGTGATTAAGGTGGTGGATAGTCTGTACACTAACCAAATGTAAATCAATAAAATAACGTTTTATACAATAGCGTTGTTTTATTTATAACTGTTTACTTAAATAACAAAAAAAGAAAATTATAACATACATTATGCTATTTCGTAAAATTAATAACATCTTTTTAAAATATAAAATTGGAAACTATAGTTGAGTGTATTTTCGAGGTCAACGTGGGTGGAGGTCGTTAAAGGTCATCTAAGTCGAGGTCACTTATGACCAACGCTAATCTATCTTTGACAAGCGAACTGGTACTGGTTGGAAGTGTCTATGGATAAACAAAATGTCAGTTTGGTTGTCATCAAAATAATATTGAGATGATTGCTCTGTCAGCCCTGTCCTTGTGGAAAGGTAAACTCTCATTAATATTGTCCCCCTATCAACAAGCCTTTTTTTTTTAAACTCATATAGTTCCCAATCTCATACAATGTAATAATAAGGTTTTAAATAAGAATTTATTCTTACAAGCTACATACAGAAAATGAAGAATATGTTTTGTATTAACAATACTTTATGTATTTAAACTACGACTTGGAAGAAAATTAAGAAAACAATTAACGTTGTCCCGTATTTAAACTTTGTGACGTAACTAATGCGACCTCAGATAATAAAAACACAATAAAATCTGTTTCGAGTTTTTCATTTATACAAAGTTCCGCTCCCTTACCGCACAACTTATAATAGAAGTATTCATACAATATTACTGTGACTTCAATAACGAGATATGTCTCCTCATGAGTCACTCATATTTCAACATGGAAACGCCTCATTCGTTCCCTAATCGTCTCATTTAATGTTGATTTGAGTTAAAATCTTGTTGCGAATGGAAGAATTTGTAAGCTAAGTAAGGGGACACGCGTTTGAGCGATGCCTCGCCTCAAATGAGGTGTAACTCACTTCACCTCGCGAGGTGAAATGAGGTACTAACTCATGCTCAAATAAAATAGTTGAATTACCCATCACTATTGTTATGAGTTAATGTTGCAATATTTAAATAAAAAAATAGAAACAGTAGTAAGGGAACTTAATCATAATGAAACTAAGAAATCTTGTAGGGTCAATACATTATATACAAGTAATATATGGAATGATCACGATTATTCGAAAAAAATACTGATAATAACGCGATAAAATAAGTTTAATTTCAATTATATGGAATGTACATTTTATTTGGTCCCATTTCTAACATGATTCATGATTCTATAGATTATCAGACGTGTACAATATTTCCAAGATCGCAAAATGTAATAGAAATGATCAACAATTGTATACCAACACTAAATAGACCAAAAAAATAATAAAAAAAGAGAAAAATGTTAAGGCCTATTCAAATTTGGGAGGATTTCTCTCCAGTGCCGCAAGAAATGTCTATTCAGCATTATTATAATTAACGCAAACTATCTGGACAGGCCCAACAACTAACCTACATAAATAATGTACTTATTTAAAAAGTATTACAAAAAAATGCAAAAAAAATTTTTTTGCTCCATAATTAATTTCATGTAAAGGCACGATTTTTAACAACTAATTCATAATAAAATTATCTTTCATATCAGCTTGTATTTTATATATCATTAATAAAAAAAGAAACAAATTTATACAAAGTGAAATGTTTTAAATAATGTCAAAAATGTTGAAGGCACTTTACCATAAACATTTTTTTTTTCGTTTGTGTACGCAACGAATTATACTGTTATTAAAAAGTTCAAATACCTTACATGCCAAAAATACTTCTGTGCGGGTAACGGCGGCGTAAATAAACTACTATTGTACTGAGTTTACTATTTAATAATGCAGAGTCGATTTGTTGAGCGATCGTAAATGACTGGGGTTGCCAGCTTTTACAACTAATTTACGAAATGGTGTAATTATACACTTTTTATACAACTTTTTTTTACCGAATTAAGTAAGTTGATGTCATGGCCGTCTTAGCATAGACAATCTGACATACGTAATGTCAAAATCGCACACAAAAAATTACATGTGACACTGTCAAATGATAGAATTTTTTTTTTGTAATGTCTCACCCATCCACCGACCAAGTGTTTTATATACTCTATTGTTGGCAAAATCATCGATTAAATACGATGGAGGCCATATCTTTTTAAAAAGTGAGGTGAAGAACCTCTATGATTTAATACTTGTTTTGTTTTCTTTTATAGATATGCTTGTATTACGATGGAAACACTTTTGACATTATTTCCAACATATCTACCACCGCCTGTATTGCAAAACCGTTTAATATTAATTTCAGTTTATGGTATAAATAAGGCGCCTGGGCTGATCACATGTGACTCTGGGGTCTCTTCTTCCTACTGAACAGACCTCCAAACACTCCCTTCTTGTCTTTCTTGTCCTTTGACACCCCGCTCACTGACAGCTCCGACTCTCCCGACGATCTGAAACATTAACCAATAAATAGAAAATATATTTTTTGTAGAGATGTGAAGGTAACTATCCGGTATCCGGCCTATCCGGCCTTGTTTTCACTATCCGGCCGGATACCGGATAGTAATTCAGTAATCCAGTACCTCAATATTTTACACAAGGCAAATCATACACAATAGGTTATGGTCACCGTTTATGATCGCACGTCAAAAATATTTGTTTTATTCATAAAAATAGTACTCAATATTCAAAATTGGCAAATTGTGGTGAATGAGTACCAAAGGAGACGGGGATCTTTGGGCCCAATTGTAATAAGTTGAGATATGGTTTAAAAAATGCGGTATTTTTGTTTGTTTCAAAATATATAAAAAACAGATCATTTCACCATCTGGGAGACGAGAAATCATAAAAATAAGTTTATTTCACTGAAGAAATAGAGTATCGATTACAATAATCGATTACTGTGAATGATTTAAACAATTGAACATAAAATACTTGATTCAATCAAAATGAATAAATACATTGTAATAATTAACAATAAAAAACTACAATTAATATAGTAAATAACTGTGCGGCGTCCGCGTTCCCGAACGCTCCACAAAATGTCGACGGACGAGTTTCCGAACGCCCGCGCGCCCAGACAGAGTGAGCACGTTCGGTAGCTCAAAAAACAAATTGTGTTATTAATGACTAAGCACATAATTGTATTAATTTTAATATATTAATATACACTAAAGTGGTTGAATTAACACCAAAACTGTATATTAAAACAAAATAACAATCACAGTTCAAAAATCAGCTGTATAGTATCTAGGTTGTTGTCACTTTGTTGAATAACCACACTTTTACTAAATCTCTTAAAATTCTGCTCTCAGATTTCCAAGATCAGCAAAATTTTCGGAGATGGTTTGTTAATATATAAGCTCTTAATTGACACCACTCTCATATTTTTACAACTGGGCCCAAGAATGTATGAAAGCGTATCCGTCTCCTTTAAGGCATCTTCATATACCAGTACAGCTTCTGAAAATAGCCTTACGCTGTGAACACTACAGCCAGGTGCTGCAAGATCAATTCTAGCAAACCTTGACAACTGCGGGTACTGATGCAAATTAATTGACCACCATATGGGTCGTGATTGCGATCGATTCGAGATGTATTTAAGAAGTGCCATGTAACGCGATAAAGGGCCGAATGTCCGGTAGCCGGACATCCGGCGCTCCGGGCTGGTAGCTTGCCGAATATCCGGTATCCGGCCAATCCATTATCCGTTTCATCTCTAATTTTTTGGCAAAATCATCGACTAGATACGATGGAGGCCATATCTTTTAAAAAAGTGAAGTCCAAATGGATTCATCCGCCATCTTTATCACTGTCATCATCCATTTTTATTTATAATATAATGTGTATTTATTGAATTTGCCCTTGCTATTAATTACTTGACACTGGCTGAAATACCCACTAAACGCAGGTGGAGCCATTCCTCATCTTATTCTATTTCATTCATTTCGTATACAAAAATAAACATTTACCAATAAATAGAAAATGAACCATGATAGTTAGACAGCTGAAATTTTCAAAGATGATGTATTACTGTTGCCGCTATAACAAAAAATGCTAAGAAAACAGAATAAAATAAATATTTAAGGGGGCTCCCATACAACAAACGTGATTTTTTTGCCGTTTTTATAGACCTATATAGCCCTTCGTGTGCGGGTCCCACTCGCACTTGGCCGGTTTTTATTTATAATGTATATTGATTGATTGAATTTGTCCTTGCTATTAATTGCTTGAGACTGACTGAAATATCGCTAATCGCAGGGAGCATTCTAATTAAATTATTTCGGTGAAGAAGATGGAGTCTTAAGTGACCTGTAGTGACCTCAATTTAGTATCTTCATGACTGTAATTTGACAAGTGGGTAGGTAGGTATGTTACCTTGAAGCTGGTCTCTGGTCGAGGGCCGGGGAGCCTCCGCTGCCGGCCACGGAGGCTGGACGGGTGCTACCAGCGCTGTTACCGCCGTACGCTGAGAATGTTATTGTCAAATTAATCTTAGAACAAACTATATAATTAAGATGTCGATTCTACTGTCACTAACGTAGCATATTACCGTCCTTCTCACGCATGTTATGTATTAGGGAGACGGCAATATGTTAAGTTCTGTCAAATACTGTTTGAGTACCACAGAATAAACATAATATTTACTTTATGGTTCAAGTAAAAAAAAAGTTATTTTTTTTTCTACCGTAATAGTATAATACAACTTTACGTGTATAATTTATCTATAACACATAAAAAAACCAACACCTTTTAAACAAAACAAGCGCTTAAACAACAACACTACAAACATTGAAAACAAAAAGACACAGAACATAATGGAGGCAATAAATTTTAAAAAATAAGCTGAAAAAAAGGCGCCTTCAATATTAAGCATAATTTGCAAACGTACATAGGTAAGCATATACTTAAATAATACTTAAATAGACACAAGCATAAACTAAATTGCAAGCTACGCACAAAAACAGAAAAAAGTACACTGAACCATAGACTATAGAGTCGATTCTGTTGTACAAAGTTATTGTATCAAAGCAAGTGCTTTTTCTAACATTTGAAAGTACCTACTATTTTTTTATACATGTAGGTACACTTTCTTGTATCGGATTAGAAAATATTTGAAAGGACTAAAAACATTGCTGTCTCGCTCACACATTACATGCGTAAGTAGGATGGCAACACACTTAGTGTAGTACCAACAGAATCGACATCAAATGATAAATTACATAACCTTTATAAATAGCTAAATACAATAAAAAAATATATAAAAAGGATACAATAAATATGTCATACATTGTACTTTATGTAATACATAAAGTATATGGCTGGATCCTGACAGCGTGTTAAAAGAAAATAAAAATCAATAACAAATAAAAAATATACACAAAGAATTTTGAACGCATCCATTAAACTATAAAAGAAGTGCCTTGTCACATTATTGGCGCGAATCATAGAGTAAAAGGAGCAGCTCTATCGTTTAGGCGCTGCGGCAAATTTTTTGACGTTTAACAGACATCCGCCATTGTAGTTGCCGGATCAAGTAAGTCAGTCAATATATACAAGTTGCTTATTTATTAAATGTTTACAGTAAAAATGGTATTAAAACGCTACAAATCATATGTACTTTAATAAATAAATAAAAGACAGCAGTGGTAGCCGAGTGGGCGAGTTCAAACCCTCTCACCTCTGGGTTTCATGTGCCAATCTCATTTACATCCGAGATTATCTATTGCTAAGAACCTGCACGTCTATAGAAAGGCGTGTGAAGTTCACCAACCCGCACTGGGCCAGCGTGGTGGACTATAGACCAAAAATCTCCCTCGAATAGAGGGGGAATGTGCCCGGTATAATGGTAATAGGCCCCTATTACATTGGGACCAAAAACCATCGGCGAAGTGTGATCATGAATACGCAGCTTGTTTATAATTTTTGACACCTTAGGTACATACTTACTTGATGTGGCAACTAAAATGGCGGACAATTAACAAACTCCGCGACATAAAGCTGGTTTCAGACTACGCTATAATATAAAGCACAAGAATATCGCGCACCATACAAAGCCAATAATATATAGTACAGTACAGTGTGAACGTGTCCATAACAATGTATGGTGCGCGATATTGTTGTGCTAAGAGCTATAAAGAGTGTTTCAGAAGTCCGAAATAATACTTTGGGTACAAATACAGTAGATCCTACCTAGATGCTTAGTGAAGGCAGATTATACCTAACTATCATAGTTGCTGAGTTATAGACCTTTGAATATTTGTCACAGGTATCGTGTTCTGGCCTTTGGGTACATCCATAACCCTATTCAGCAGTGTAAACTACACTTACGAGGGGCGACTACTAATATTCACAAAACAGAACATGCAAATTTTACATAAGACTCGAGATATTATGAATTATAGATATTGACTACGCAAAAATTTTGGAAAAACATGTTCGAATTTCGATCAAATTTTTATACCGTTCAAATGTTTAGCCGATACTGATGCAAACGTAAAAGTATTATTTCGGACTTCTGAAACACACTGTATACTATATGCTAGTATATTATAGCGTAGTCTGAAACCAGCTTAAGACTAGTCTACACTCACATGCTACAGCTACTTAAAGAATATCATACACTATACTATATGAAATAACGGCCTGGCAACCCAATTAAAGCGATTATTGCCAGCATTTTAAATATACATAGCTATTTATGTTGGTTATGTTGTACAGAAACAAAAACTAAACTAAATTTGACAGACCTAATGATATTGCCCTCTCCCTCATACACACAGCACTTAACTTACGGCCTTTTAGTTTGGTGATAACACAATCTATAATATTGATGAGACATTTCTAAAGTAAGTGTATTGTCGTCCTTCTTACATCGGTAGCGTATGAGCGAGACACAATATATTTAGCACTGTCAATAATAGTTTTACTGTAGTTTGTACTATAAAATATATACCTACCAATAAAAAAATATTAAGCAACGAATACTATAATCTTCATGATTATGTTGGCACTAAAATAAACTTAATGCCAGTTTTAATTAACACCTGCAGGCTTAGCATGACCGCTCATAAGTTTAATCTCTATCAACTGACAGATTTGTCGAGAAAATGACGTCACTTCGAGCTTTTTGCACTGGACATGGCTCGGTGTGACGTTGTTTTCTCGACGAATCTGACAGTTGAAGGAGATAAAACTTATGTCTACGCGGTCATGCTTAGCGTACAGGAGAAGACTTAATATCGACGTTTAAAAGGCGAATTGACTCAAGCGCCATTTTGGTAACTTAACCAGCTCAAAAGACGCAGAAAAAAACACCGATTCCAATCTTCTATACCATAATATTATAAAGCTGAAGAGTTTGTTTGGTTGAATTCGAATTGAAAAAATATTTTTGTGTTGAATAGTCCATTTACCGGGGAAGGTAGGCTATATAACATCACGCTACTACACAGTAACAATAAGCGCGGGAGAAACCGCACCATCTTCTCTCCCATACCGCGTTGAAGGCATCATACCAAAGCAATTATTTCTATAACCATCTGTGGTTTAGAATAATCCCTTCATTGTAAATGGGAGTAGACGCACCTTACTGTACTAGCTTCCTAAGCGTAAAGACTATATTTGTATTTAATATTAGACTGCCGTGAGTATAATTCTTCTCTAGTATTGTGGCAAAGGTGATGTCTGCTCTCATGGCGTTGCTGCTCCTGAGAATGTATTACTCGCAATTATCATTTTGAAAAGAGTCACCATTGAGTTTCTTACCGGCTCTTCTCAGTGGAAGCAGCATTCCGAACCGGTGGTAGAATCTGACTATTTGTAAGTGCTTTTTGGCCTACACGAATAAAAAAAAATTGATTTTTTTTTTTTGGGCACAGCTATGATAAATATACCTCAAACATTGCAAATGAGTCATTTCGCATTAAAAACCTCTCAATATTATATTTTATACATGTTTTAATTTATTTATAAACTTATAAATGTGTTAGTGATAATCTACAAAGCTCCCACAACCTGTACGTAAACACTCTGTATATTAAAAGCTACCGCTACTGACCACTCTCGCTGGTCGAGTAGACATGCGACGTCGTCTCCACATTCTGCCAGTTATTGTTCTGGCCAGATTGCCAGGTGTTCCGGTTGGCATCCCTTTGCCAACTGCCAGACATACGTTGCTGGTAGCTGTTCACAAGAGCCGATACCGACTTCTCGCCCTGATTGCCCGACGATCGTTCGGGTAAGTTCGGCCCGCGCTCGGGTAAGTTCGGCGCTCGGTCGGTAAATGTCGGCGCTCGGTCGGTAAATGTCGGCGCTCGGTCGGTAAGTGTCGGCGCTCGGTCGGTAAGTGTCGGCGCTCGGTCGGGAATGGGCGGTCGATCTGGAGGCCCGCTTACCGGCAGAGGCGGTGCTCCTGAGTCGGCTATTTTAATTTAATGTGTTAATTTGACGTATTTAAAACAAAGAGGATCCAATCCACATGGAGTCAGTTTTAAGATATGGCATCTTGAAGTTTGACCTAGGTGGTAAAAATGCTTTTATTCTTCGATGGGATCTTTTTTGTTGATTGAAAAGCCCTCCTTTTTAGACTAATTTAACTAATTTTTAGTCAATTTTGTGGATTGGGTTCCTATTTTGTTTACCTAAGTCCAACTGATCAATCTCGATTCTGTTTTAACCAAACTAAACTTAGACGTATTGCATTCCTTTTTACCACGTAATGTAAGAGTAAGAGGGCAATATTTTCAGTGTTATCAAACATAGTTTAGTTGTGTACAACAAAATCGACATTGACAAACATAGAATTATATTTAAAAAATATACAGAATATGTCTAATTACGTGTGATGTTAAGTAAGAACTAAAGAAACGAAATTATTTATAAACAAAATATCAAGCTATAATTATCCATTTGTAAAAGACCAACCATGGAGTTTCTTGTCCATTCTTCTCCACAGGAAATGCATTCCGAATGGATGGTAGAGATACTATTATTATTATTTATTCATACGTGCCTGTATTGGTTTATTTTAATAAAAACAATCAGATTATATATCTTATATATAAAAAAAGTATGCAATAAGCTGACGTCACTAGCACATAGACAAAAAAAACAACAAAACGTCACAATGACAACAGAGACCGAATAAGGCCTGCGACAAACAGACGAACGGTGTTCTCAGAGCCTAAAAGTCTAGATTTTAAAGTAACATACCGTCTCGCTGTGATCGGATAAACTCAGCGTTGATGTCTCGTCCGTTTGAGAATCTAGATCTGCCCCAAGACGTGGTGGTCTGCTCCACACCACTCCTGAGAATACCAAAACCATCGTATAAACATCGCAAGACAACACAGACTTAGTATGATCCCAAACTAAGCAACGCTTGTACTATGAGCACAAGGCTACTAGTAATCAGTACCAGGAGTACATGAACTCGAGTTGGTAACCCGCACGGCGCCAGGGTGGTGGACTATGGACTTCCCCTTGCATTGAGGGGAAGGCTGATCCACAAGGCTACTAGTTATTAGTACCAGGAGTACATGAACTCGAGCTGGTAATCCGGACTGCGCCAGGGTGGTGGACTATGGACTTCCCCCTTGCATTGAGGGGAGGGCTGATCCACAAGGCTACTAGTTATTAGTACCAGGAGTACATGAACTCGAGCTGGTAACCCGGGCTGCGCCAGGGTGGTGGACTATGGACTTCCCATTTGCATTGCGGGAAGGTCTGATCCATAAGGCTACTAGTCACAGATCTGTCTACTCCTCCGGGGGCTACAGGCGTGATGATGTATGAATAATGCTTACCTGAGTACTACTTCAGCAGGATCCTCGTCTTGCGGCGGCGGCTGGCGTGGTGGCAGCGATGGAAGGACCGTGGATTCTATATATAACAATTAGTCAATATTATTATTATTAGAAAGGTCGCTCTGGTAACTCAGAGGTTCAAAGTTCAATCCCTATGACCGTTAACACCTTAGCTGCGGCAAGTAAACCATAAACTATCATCTGGTGCGGCGGCAGGTCGATTTGAGCCCCCAACGATCTTTCCGTCAATTATAGATTTCACCGTGCGCACCAACGGTAAGCACCGCGGCGGGCCGATATGTGCCTGTTCTGCACTGTTAAAGTATTGACAACCACTCTTCAGTCAAAGTCAAATCACTAACTTCGTAAATACCTACGGGGGCACTTATAAATTGTCAAGTTAACACAACTTTTTCCTTGCAGCCAGCGTCTTGGGTAAGTTTCATCAAAATCCGTTCAGCAGTTTTTGCGTGAAAGAGTAACAAACATCCATCCATCCTCACAAACTTACACATTTAAAATATTAGTAGGATTCATACCAATATTTCGTTCAGGAGTTGCAGACGCTCTCTGGGCTTGTTGGCTGTTTCTGTGCTCTTGGAGTATCTCGGCCTGTGTTCTTGGTTTCCTTTCAGGCTCTGGTGTTGACGTGGCTGATGATGATGATGAGGCGTTCCTATTGTGTTAAAGGTCAGATATTTAGGCTGTGGTAGTGAATTGAGATTTATTGTTATTCTGTTGTTTAAGAATTCCAATATTCAAATTTTCATTGAAGAAACCGTTGGATTATAATTTTCGTAACGATGTAATATTTACACTGCGGTAGTATTCCAGGGTTGGTAATTGACGTGAGGCGTCAGATCACTTATATTTAAAGTTTCATTTAAGAAACCACTCATAACTAACTATTGGAATGATTCCATAGATACGAGTCCTCGGCTGTGGCAATTTTCCATAATTCAAAACCAAGCTGTTTTATTAGAATTTGAATTACTTAATTTTTATTTAAGAAACCGTTGATATATATTCTAAACTAGGTAGCCATAGGTCCATGATTAAACTGTGATAGTGTATCAGGGTTTTTTTTTATCGATTTGAGCTGTCAAAGTATTGTTATTTCGGCTGTGGTAGTACTCAAAGATTCTTTACCAACCTATTTTATTAGAATTCCCATAACTAAATTATCACTGAAGAAACTCTTCACTTACTCATGTAGTCTTCTTCTCAGTTCCGCGGTAGGTGATTCACCGGGGGGTACGGCGGAGTACGGGGTCAGTTGGAGCTCCGGTGGCAGCTGCGCGTGGAACGACAGCTTCGCAACCCAGTCCTTCATCAGGTCCTTCGATGAGCAGGCGAAGAGGTACTCCGCCCCATCACCGCAGGCCAAGCGGAAGACGTGGGCTCGCTTGGTGTAGTCACCAGCCGGGTCACAGCGTGCCTGGTGGTGGATGTAGAAGGTTATTATTACTCCTTTAACGTCCCAATATTCAAACCAAAAACTAGTCGAGTCTGGGATTTTTAATTTAAAAGCCCTAATTTCTCAAAATTAAAGTAGACCAAGCTAATCCGTGTAACATCAGCTATCTTCCAGTGAATGTCCCGTCAAAATCGATACAGCCGTTTGGGGGATTAACCGAAAATTATGGGCTTTGTTTATTTCTTTCCAGGGGAATACTGATTGTTTCTCTAAAATAAAAATTGGTTACTTATTGTATCATCAGCCATCTGGCAGTGAAAGTCTCGTAGAAATCGGTCTAGCCGTTAGGCAGTTTAACCAGGAGAAACAGACAGACAGATAGCAAAAAAAAATAATTAATTGCGTTTTTATTATAAGTAGCGTAAGTAGCGTATACGTATATGTAGCGTCAATTTTATTTATTTGTATGTATGGATCATCACACATCACTCATGACACATGACTAATTTTCATCCGAGATTATCACTTGCTATGAAACGGTGAAGGAAAACATCGTGAGGAAACCTGCACGTCTGAGGGAACTTGACTAATTCTTGATAGACGTGTGTAGTCTGCCAACCCGCACTGTGCCAGCGTGGTGGACTATGGCCCGAAACCCCCTCGCATTGAGGGGAGGCCCGTGCCCAGCAGTGGGACGTTAAAAGGGCTGTAGTAGTAGTATGTATGGATGATGTCTCATTTGCGCGTTTAGTTAGTTAAAGACTTCTGGTGGACTTACATTGAGTATAGCGACAGGCGGGGCCGCAGCCTTGGCGCTGGCGAAGTCCAGCTCGTCCCGGAAGAAGCAGAGCAGCTGTCCGCAGAGCACGGAGTAGTATGACCTCCAGGACCTGACCGTGGCCCGCTTGCCGCCGCACCCAGCCTCCTGCTTGCGCTCCAAATATCCTGGGGACGAAACATCATCATGAAACACTGCTCTGACTCTCGTTTCCACATGTCTTCTACATTTTCAAGTTTGAGCTACAATCTTGTGATGCAATGAAAATGCGCATTTGATACAATAATTATTTTATATTGTTAATTAATGATTTCGACGAGCACATCGTAAATAGTATTGTATGTCAGTGATAGTGTGTGCCAATGATAGTGTGTGTGTGTGTGTGAGTGATAGTGTATATCAATGATAGTATGTGTATGTGTGTAAGTGTGTGTGTGTGAGTGATGGTGTGTGCCAGTAATATAGTGCGTTAGCGATAGTATGTGTTAGCGATACAGTGTGTGTGTATGTGTGTGTCAATGATAGTGAGTTAGTGATAGTATGTGTTAGCGTAACAGTGTGTGTGTGTGTGTGTCAATGATAGTTAGTTAGTGATAAAGTCAAAGTCAAAGTCAAATCATTTATTTTGTATAGGCCTATGGGGGCACTTACAAATTGTCAAGTTTACATTTTTTTCTTAAAACTACTATACTACCACCGGATCGAAACGCGACCTCAACTGAGAAGATCCGGCAAGAAACTCAGTGGGCTGATATTTTTTTTAAATCGCCAAAACTTATTACAAATACACAGGTACATATAGCTCCAATACACTACACAATAGTGTGTGTATGTGACAGTGTGAATACCTTCAATCTCGACCGGCGGCAGCTCCGCGATGTCCCCTCGTCTGTGTCTCCGGAAGCTCTGCGTGCGGCGGCGGGTCGTGAACGATGGAGTACGTTTTGGTGTCTTCACCACCTGTGGGGATATCAAAATTAGTTAAATCTGATTGTTCAAGATAGCCCTTTGAAGAATAAGTTGATTGAAAGATATTGAGATCAGCATTGGATGTTTTGTCAGGGTGTTGAATACGACTAGGTGTAGTAACCATTACACCTAGCCGTACCTACCCGCGAACGCGGGTTCCATGCCCGGCAAATTTCAAAAATTGCCTTTTTCATATTAGTCTATGTCTGGGTGTGAATGGGATCGCGCCCAGTACAATACCCATAGTACAAGCGTTGCTTAGTTTGGGATCATACGATGAGTTTGTGTTGTCTGGCGATATTTGTTTATACAATCAAAGTACCAGGAGACCATACCTGTCGAAGAGGTTGATAGCGTTGATGTGTAACTGGGATCGCCCCCAGTCCATTGTACGGTACCCATAGTACAAGCGTTGCTTAGTTTGGGATCATACGATGAGTATGTGTTGTCTGGCGATATTTATGTCGAGGGGTGAAAATCTATTTGACTCAAGCGACACTTTTGGGCGATATTGACTTGTATACATATGTGGAATCAGCGAGATTTTCTCCGTCGAATGAGTATGCTCTCTTGTAGACTTAAAAAAGTAGCCGTCACGGGACGCCTGGCAGATGTTTCACATTATGTTATTTAGAGTAGAGAGAGAGAAGCGTCGTAGCGGCGAGTGAGCGGAGTCAGCCGGTGGGCGGAGTCTAATAAGTGCTAAGTGCTTACATTCATGCTTTCGGCTCGCTTGATGTGGGGGTCGTTCTTCGGCAGGCGGTCGAACTGCGGCGCCGGGGCCAGCGTCTCTTCAGAGGAAGCTGGCGCTGGACCAGTGGCCAGACGCTCCGTCTGTCACACACGATATGATTATAACATACTATGCGATTCAAATGAGAATAGGATCGACTGTGCGCCATATTGTTACGAACGAAAACGAATTATAACTTTAAATAATTA
This sequence comes from Ptilodon capucinus, assembly GCA_914767695.1. Taxonomy (NCBI): domain Eukaryota; kingdom Metazoa; phylum Arthropoda; class Insecta; order Lepidoptera; family Notodontidae; genus Ptilodon; species Ptilodon capucinus. The sequence goes on from OU611837.1 coordinate 5,570,024, forward strand.
AATATTATGTTATGACAATTTACTACTAATTTAACCTTTTTATTTATATTTGATGTGGGTACTATTATTATTGATATGCAAATAAGTTTTTTGCAAACCATACTTTTCAAGTGACATTTGACACTAAGAGGTTATTGACATTCCTATTATATGTCATTCAAAATGTGTACACTGACCCTTAAAATATGCGTTCTCTAGCTGATTCTAAGCTAATACGTGAAATCACAAATATAAGTGTATTTATTTAAGAGAAGAATAATAATACATCATCATCATCACGCCTGTATTCCCCGAAGGGGTAGGCAGAGGTGCACTGCAGTGCGCCAACACTTCGCCGATGTATTTTGGTCTCGATGTAACAGGGGGCGAGCCTATTGCCATCATACCGGGCACATTCCCCCTCAATACGAGGGAGTTTTCTGGGCTATAGTCCACCACACTGGCCCAGTGCAGGTTGGTGAACTTCACACGCCTTTCTATAGGCGTGCAGGTTTCTCCACGATGTTTTCCTTCACCATTTCATAGCAAGTGGTAATCTCGGATGAAAATGAGATTCGCACATGAAACCCAGAGGTGCGAGCCGGGGTTCAAACCTGCACACTTTGATTGCAAGGCGAGCGTTCGACCACTCGGCTACCACTGCTAAGAGAAGAACAATTGAACAAATCTGCTTATTACTAAAAACCTTTCACACTAAGCCATAAGCCTGTCCTGTGAAGCTTTTAATATAATTATCGCTCATCTGATAATAAAAATTAAAATTATCATTAATTCTTCTTAATGTAAAATAAAATCACTTAGTTACTTGTAAAATTAATGGTAAAAAAAACTTTTTAAAAACAAGCTTTTATTTAATTGCCCTTAGTTTTCGTGTTCTCCTCAACGAGCCCTTTCATTTGATACCCATACTGTGGTAGTGCAGAAAAAATTACTATTCCGCCATCTTGGATGATCCGCCATATTGGAATTAGAATGACGTCACATAGCTAAGCATGCATTGTCATCCAAAATAAGCGTGTATACAGAAATTTCAGCTCAATCGGTTAAAGATAACTGATTTAAAATTCAGTTGCAAGATTCCACCCGGACATACAAACATTGCAAGTTAATATAAAGCTTGTAAAAAAACAATACAATTAATAAAACACCAAACATTTCTTATCGTTTTAATAATAATCATAGATGACAGTGGTCGAACGCACGCCTTGCAATCAAAGTGTGCAGGTTCAAACCCCGGCTCGCACCTCTGGGATTTATGTGCGAAACTCAATTTCATCCGAGATTATCACTTGCTATGAAATGGTGAAGGAAAACATCGTGAGGAAACCTGCACGTCTGAGGGAACTTGACTAGTTGTCGATAGATGTGTGAAGTCTGCCAACCCGCTCTGGGCCAGCGTGGAGGAGTATGGCCCGAATCCCCCTCGCATTGAGGGGAGGCCCGTGCCCAGCAGTGGGATGTTAAAAGGGCTATAGTTAGTAGTTAGTTTATGACATGTTATGTTTTCATTTGAACAAGTAGTCGCAATACAACACTCAAATCAGCTGTCACATTAAACTGTCTTTGATCTAAAGATGAATACAGCAGAAGGTACAAGCCACCTAACTGACCATGCCTAGGCTTGTCACAGCATAGAAATAAATATAAATTTGATTTATTTGTATGTACAGAAGGACAGTGTGTGTGGCGGTAGATACCTCTCTGTCCCTGTGGTGGGGCGGCGGCGAGGGCGGGGCTGGGGTCGGGGCGGGCGCGGAGGCGGACGCGGGCGAGTCGCGGCGCCGCTCGAGCGCCAGCCGCTGCACCTCCCGGCGGCGATGCTCGGCCAGCCGCTCGGCCGCCGCGCGCTCGGCCGAGCGCCGCCGGGCCTCCTCCTCCACCTCGCGCTGACTCTGGAACGCTTGCTCGACCTGCCCGAGTCACAAACGTGTTTCATATACGTGAAACATTTCGTACACATGTGTGAAGGATGTAACTTGTTTATAAAACGCATATAAATGAGAACTATGTGACTATATTTAAAAGTGGTCACTCACTCGTGATGCGATATGTGATAATTATGTGAGTAATGTGTGAAGTATCTACCTTATCCTACAAATATTATAGATGTGAAAGTTTGTGAGGATTGATGGATGTTTGTTACTCTTTCACGCAAAAACTACAGAACGAATTTTGATAAAACTTTACAGTATTATTGCTTACACATCAGAATAAAGTATCAGCTATGATATTAACCGAAATCTACGCGGACGAAGTCGCAGGTAGAAGTTATATTGTAGATACGTGTAAGATGAGATTGATTTGTGTATTGCTTATATTAAAAATCAGTGATTAGTAACTATATAAATTATATAGGAAGTGCGTGAGACTTATGCACGACATATTGAAGACGCATTACAAATGTGTGAGAACTGTAACTTGTGTAAAATATACTAAACTTGTGGGTGTCGAGTGCGTGAGATCTGTGTTGAACTTAAATGTTATAATGTGATATGTTATGTGTGAGAATTATGTTAGATGTGAGTGATTAGTGTAACCATGTGTGAGATTTGTATGTGTGTGAAATGTGTGTGTATAATGGCGACGTACCAGCGTGATCCTCTTTAGGGCGTTGAACTTGTCCCGTTGCGACTCTATGGTCTCCTCCAGGTCGCGGTGGCGGTTGATCAGCTCCTCCACCTGCGCCACGCTCTCCCCGTACTTACCGTCGCGGACCAGCGGCACTCTGGGGGGACAATGCGACAAGTATTAATCAACAGTTTTCAAAAAGGCGGCCTTAACACGTTAAGAACTCAAGGCTTTTTAGTGCACTTTCATAAGGTTATATTGACACATAGATAGAGGTTCTCACTTTGCGAACGCTGCGCACTGGATGAAAGTTCGCCATGAGCCAATATGACCTCACGACTCAACGAACGTGTTAATGTGACAGGTAAGTTTTTTAGCGCATAAAATAGTTTCAACAACCGTTAGGCGACAACTGAGGATCCTAGCAATCACCTAAACTCACGACACAGATTCCGTCGTCTAATAATGATAATGAAGTTAATGTTTGTTGCTTAGAAGTTGCCTGCCATTGGGCATACCTTATTTAGGCGCCGCTTAGCGTACCTGTTCGTAATCCAGTTGTCCAAAGCGTCAGCGTCTCGCTTGAAGAGTAGAGCGTCTAGATGCTGAGTGTAGATCGTGTCCCGGTTAGACCAGGCGCTGTCGAGCTGGGATCTGCGCGCGCGCAGCATCGACATGCGATCTTCTATCTCGCTCGACATGAAGTGACCTTCGTTTACTAGCTTCTCACCTATTCAGACAAATAACGTGAGGAACTATAGCCTGGCTAGTCGTTTTTTTTGCTATATTTTACAGGTTAAATCAGAATTCCGAAATAATACTTTGACGTTTGCATCAGTATCGGGTATACAACTGAATGATATAAAATGAATTCCGCCAGTTTCTAAAACCTAAAAGATCTCATTTTCAAGTCCTGTTTTGTGAATATAAATAGTCGCCCCTCATAAGTGTAGTTGACACTTTTGAATAGGGTTATGGATGTACTCAAAGGCCAGAACACGATACCCGTAACAAATATTCAAAGGTCCATAACTCAGAAACTATGATAGTTAGGTATAAACTGTCTTCACTAAGCATCCCCATATGAGCTACCGTATAAGTACCCAAAGTTTATTTCGGACTTCTGATACACCGTGTAGTTAAAAGGTTTCGTTTTACTATTAAAAACCAAGACTGGGCGATGGAGAAAATGTTTGGCTTTCATGTAGTATATAACTCAAATTAGCCAAGATATGACTTAAAGGCCTTTTAGCCATTAAACGGCAGAAAGATCGGACGTCAAACTAACTTCACAGGGCGTCACTCACCATCGCTATACAGGGTGTTGAAGGCGTCATCTTTGGCGTCAATTTCAACTTTGATGTCCTTGTGTCTTGCCAGCAGCCGCTCAGCGCCAGAGACATCAGCCGCCAGCTCTGGCGCCGTCACCCGCGCCAGCGTCTCATTGGTCCACGCACTGGGGTAACATAGAAATACATCATCACGCCTTTACTCCGCGAAAGGGTAGGCATAAGTACACTACAGTGAACACACACTTCGCCGATGTATTTTTATCCAAATGTAATAGGAAGCGAGCTTATTATTATACCTGGCACATTCTCCCTCGAGATTTGGGTCATAGTCCACCACGCTGACCTAGTGTGAGTTGGTGAACTTTACACGCCTTTGTATAGACGTGCAGGTTTTCTCACCATCTTCCAAGTCCCAAAGTAGGCCTTAAGCTGGGAGACAGCTCAAGAAACTAGGTTCAATAGTTTAAAATCTGGGTAATGTGATTAAAGCAACTCCTGGTAGGTCCCGAAGTAAGCCTGAAAGTGGTCTACCATCTCCAATAGCTGGTGCATTGGGGGCAGCGTCTGGAACCCTCATTAAAGTACCTACAGCAACTCCTGGTAAGTCCCGAAGTACGTCTAAGCTGGAAGACAGCTCTAGGAACAGGGTGCAATAGCTTAAAATCTGGGTAATGTGATTAAAGCAACTCCAGGTAGGTCCCGAAGTACGTCTTAATCTGGAAAACAGCTCTAGGAAATAGGTGCAATGGCTAAAATCCTGGTTAAAGTACTCACGCCAACTCCTGGTAGGTCCAGAAGTAAGCCTTAAGGTGGTCTACCATCTCTAATAGCTGGTGCGCTGGAAGCAGCATCTTGAACCCTGGTTAAAGTACTTACAGCAACTCCTGGTAGGTCCCGAAGTAGGCTTGCAGCTGTCCAGCCAGCTCGAGCTGCTGGGTGCACTGGTCAGCTCGCTGGCTCAGCGCCTCTAGGGCGTCTGTTACGTCCTCCAGCTTGGCGGACACGTGCTCCTTCGCATCGGGGAAGGCTTCTCCAAGTCTGTTGAAGAGGTTAGGACGTGTTAGGGTCACCCATCCTTTTCTCTACCTCGTGTTATGTAACTTAACTTTGAAGATTTATTAAACGGGGTCGCTTGAAAGGTATGACGTCACTCACCCATCTAGTTCGTGACCTCGTATAGTGTTACTTAACTAGATTTTAGTCTGTGAATTCAGGAATGGTAGAAGCATATGACGGCGCCTGTTGAATAATAATTGGTGACCCATCCTTAACGCCACCTCGACTCATGTAACTAAACTAGATTTATACAACCAACATCAAAAGAGGTTATTTTGTTTACTTGTTGGTGACGGTCACCCATCCAATTCGCAAACTCACCTTGTGTAGCTTAACCTGATTCTAATTTCCGAAAGATAGCATCAATAGATTGCAGATTTAACGGTCACCCATCCAGTTCGCGTCCGCGAGCCACTCACCTGTCAGCCTCGGCGTGCAGGTTGTCGTGCGCGTGCCGGATGGCGTGCAGGTCGGCGCGCAGCGCGTCCAGCTGGCGGCGCTGCGCGTGCAGCTCGTGCAGCGAGCGCGGCGGGACCAGCTCGCTGCCGAGGGTCGACTCCTTCTCCCCGACCCACGCGGCCGTCTCCTCCGCGGACCTGTCGAACTCGTGGACTTGCCGGGCTCCGGCTAAGGCCTATATAAAACAAAAATAAATTAATGGCAAAAAAACTTTTAAAAAACAAGCTTTTATTTAATTGCCCTTTCATTTGATACCCATACTGTGGTAGTGCAGATAAAATAACTATTCCGCCATCTTGGATGATCCGCCATATTGGAATTAGAATGACGTCACACAGCTAAGCATGCATTGTCGTCCAAAATAAGCGTGTATACCAAATTTCAGCTCAATCGATTAAAGATTACTGATTTAAAATTCAGTTGCAAGATTCCACCCGGACATCCATACGTTGCAAGCTAATATAAAGCTTGTTAAAACCTGTACCCCGACTACGGAAACAAGTTAAAATCGACTACTTCTATTGTTGAAGTCGGTTAAAATGTAGCCTATGATACCCGGGCCATGATAACGAATCAATTGATACCTTATTCATCAAAATCGGATGAATAGTTTAGGTGCTACGGAGGAACATACATAGACTGCTAAAATCATAACCCTTTTTTGTGGCTTTGCCGTATTCGGGAACAATAGACATTTAAAAACGTTTGTGCGGGATTAAAGAATAATTCTTCTATAATGAAAATAGCCTAACATCCTTATGAGATCAGCTATCTACCAGTGAAAGTCTCCTCAAAGCTATTCTAGCCTTTACAGATATTATAATTAGCGTATATATTCAGATAATATGATCACAGATCCTGGCTTAAAGTAAAATGTAAGGCAAAATTTATCGCATGACTTGAAAGATTTAGTGGGAGGTAAAATTTACCTCTTAGCTTAAAGATTTAACGGGAGGCAAAACTTAGCTCTGGGCTTAAAGATTAAATGTGAGGCAAAATTTACCTCTTAGCTTAGCTTAAAGATTTAACGGGAGGCAAAACTTAGCTCTTGGCTTAAAGATTCAGTGGGCGGCAAAACTTACCTCTTGTCTGGCCAGAGCCAGCTCTTTGAGGTCATCCCAGAGACCCCTGATGTCATCAATCCTCTGCTTCACTCTGTCTGCTTCTGGAGTATTCTCTTCTAGAAGGACATTGCCAGCCTCGCACACGCCTTCAATGCGACCCTCGTTAGCTAAACAGAAAATAATCTATATTATACAAGACGTTTCAGAAGTCCGAAATAATACTTGACCGTTTGCACAGTATCGGGTAAAAAAATATAGACAGGAAATATTCGACCATGATGTTTGAAACTTTGCAACATTAGCAGTTGTAGCCTCGTGGGCAAGAACGCCCGCCTTGAACGTAAGGGGTGCAAGTTCAAATCCCTGGCCCGCACCTCTGAGATAACACATAATAATGTACGAATGTCATTTTCAACTATGATTACCACTTGCTGAATGGTCAAGAATTTGGAAACGTGAGAAAACCCGCACGTCTATAGAAAGGCGTGTGAAGTTCACCAACCCGCACTGGGCCAGCGTGATGGACATGGTCCAAATCTCCCTCGTATTGAGGGAGAATGTGCCCGGTATAATGGCAATAGGCATTACATTGGGACCAAAATACATCGGCGAAGTGTGGGCGCACTACAGTGCACCTCAGCCTACCCCGTCGGGGAATACAGGCGTGATGATGTATCGCATCTTTAAAAATATAGAGACCCCATTTTGAAATTTTAGGTTTTCGAATATAAATGTAACGACCATTTTTCAACAACATTATTTTTGAGTTAAGTCTCTATACTTTTAAAGATGCGATATATGGAATTGAAGGTTGATGCCAGGGTTGAGGATTATCTAACCTTGTAGTTGAGCGAGGAAGTTGTCGAAGGCTTGCTGAAGCGTCTCCACGTGTTCCACGTCCAGCCCGTACTCCTCGCTGGCAGCCGCCGCCATCTGCTCTCCGATCCACTCCTGGACCTCCTCGCACTCCTGCACGAACCTAAACAACACCAGGATATCAGTACCATGCCAGCACAAACTCAAATAAATCCTACTTAATATTATAAATGTGAAAGTTTGTGAGGATGGATGTTTTTTACTCGTTCACCCAAAAACTACTGAACGGATTTTGATGAAACTTAACTGTAATATTGTTTATAATTGACTATAATTTATACTTGTATCAGAAGTCCGAAATAATACTTTGGGTATATATACCGAAGCTCATATGTGGATGCTTAGTAAAGACAGTTTATACCTAACTATCATAGTTGCTGAGTTATAGACCATTGAATATTTGTCACTGGTATCGTGTTCTGGCCTTTGGGTACATCCATAACCCTATTCAGCAGTGTAAACTACACTTATCAGGGGCGACTACCAATATTCACAAAACAGAACATGCAAATTTACAAAGGGCTCGAGATTACATAGGCCTTCTGAACACAGAAAAAAGTATCAGTGCATCTCTGCCCACCCCTTAGCGGAATATAGGCGTGATGTATTTTGACTACCCAATTTCGCGGGGTTTTGTACTTACTTGAAGTATTTGAGGCTTTGTTGCAATCTCTGCTGGCGTTTCGCTGATAATAGCTTCAGCTCTTCATAAGACGCTTTCAGATCACCCATCTTCTTCTTGACCTGGTCATCGTCTGTTCGCTCCTATTGGACAACATGAATAATTATTGTATAAGAAGACACAAGGCTACTAGTTATTAGTACCAGGAGTACATGAACTCGAGCTGGTAATCCGCGCTGCGCCAGCGTGGTGGACTATGGACTTCCCTCTTGCACTGAGGGGAGGGCTGATCCACAAGGCTACTAGTTATTAGTACCAGGAGTACATGAACTCGAGCTGGTAACCCGCGCTGCGCCAGCGTGGTGGACTATGGACTTCCCTCTTGCATTGAGGGGAGGGCTGATCCACAAGGCTACTAGTTATTAGTACCAGGAGTACATGAACTCGAGCTGGTAACCCGCGCTGCCCCAGCGTGGTGGACTATGGACTTCCCTCTTGGATTGAGGGGAGGGCTGATCCACAAGGCTACTAGTTATTAGTACCAGGAGTACATGAACTCGAGCTGGTAACCCGCGCTGCGCCAGCGTGGTGGACTATGGACTTCCCTCTTGCATTGAGGGGAGGGCTGATCCACAAGGCTACTAGTTATTAGTACCAGGAGTACATGAACTCGAGCTGGTAACCCGCGCTGCGCCAGCGTGGTGGACTATGGACTTCCCTCTTGCATTGAGGGGAGGGCTGATCCACAAGGCTACTAGTTATTAGTACCAGGAGTACATGAACTCGAGCTGGTAACCCGCGCTGCGCCAGCGTGGTGGACTATGGACTTCCCTCTTGCATTGAGGGGAGGGCTGATCCACAAGGCTACTAGTTATTAGTACCAGGAGTACATGAACTCGAGCTGGTAACCCGCGCTGCGCCAGCGTGGTGGACTATGGACTTCCCTCTTGCATTGAGGGGAGGGCTGATCCACAAGGCTACTAGTTATTAGTACCAGGAGTACATGAACTCGAGCTGGTAACCCGCGCTGCGCCAGCGTGGTGGACTATGGACTTCCCTCTTGCATTGAGGGGAGGGCTGATCCACAAGGCTACTAGTTATTAGTACCAGGAGTACATGAACTCGAGCTGGTTACCCGCACTGCGCCAGCGTGGTGGACTATGGACTTCCCTCTTGCATTGAGGGGAGGGCTGATCCACAAGGCTACTAGTTATTAGTACCAGGAGTACATGAACCCGAGCTGGTAACCCGCACTGCGAAAATAGACTAGCTTAGTTGTTCTTACCAGTAGGCCATCAGCTGCCTTCTCAAGTTTGTTCACGGTGGCGTCGAAGCCGGTCAGCTCGCGCTGCACAGCCTCCAGCCTCTTCATCAGCGCGAGAGTGGAGTCTTCATCCCTGCCCACGTCTGCGGACACCAGCACCAGACGGCGCTCCATCAGCCAGGCCTCCGCCTCCGTTATCTCTGACGCGAGCTGACAAAAAAGTAAAAAAAAACTTAGTGGGGTGATCTTTTTTAGGGGTTCTGTACCCAAAGAGTTAAACGGGAACCCTATTACTAAGACTTCGCTGTCCGTCCGTCCGTCCACCGTCCGTCACCAGGCTGTATCTCATGAACCGTGACAGTTAGAGAGTTGAAATTTTCACAGATGATGTATTTCTGCAGCCGCTATAACAACAAACACTAAAAAAACTGAATAAAATAAATATTTAAGGGGGTTCACATACAACAAACGTGTTTTAATGGCGTTTTCATAGATAATGGTAAGGAACCCGCACTTGTCCGGTTTTAGTAGGTACCTGTAAGATCTCGCAGCGCTGGTGTATGAGCGTGGTGCGCGCGGCGGCGGCGTCGCGCGCGGCCCGCAGCGCGGCGGCCAGCTCGATGGAGCGCGCGTCCAGGGCGGGCGCGGCGAAGTGCCCGCGCCGGGACAGCTGGCTCGCGCGCTCGATCAGCACCATCACTGTCGGCTCCCTGTGGGAACAAGTTTCATAATAAACATACTATGCGTTTCAAATGAGAATAGGAATGTCAATAATCTCTACCTGACAAATGTCACTTGAAAATTATGATTTGCAAGAAACCCTTACTTGCAAACCAAATAAAAATAAATTAATTAATTTGCTTAGCAGTCGGTTGTCTTAATATAATACTTAATTATTTAAAGTCATAATTCGTTTTTTAAAACCATACCATAACCTTTTTTATTTTCATTATTGGCGCAAAGGCCCGGAAGCCATGCCAAAATTATTCAAGAAAAGATAATAAGGACGCCAGTCGCCATTTTGTCGTTGTTAGTGTGCTTCGTAGTGACCTTTGCAAATAAATTTTATTTTAAAATATCTTGGTTTTCTCATCCTTCCTAACTGGTTAGAATTGACAGCTATGACGTCACAATATGGCGCAAAGTCGATCCTATTCTCATTTGAATCGCATAGTACACTGAATACAACATCTTGGTAAAGCTACCTATAGGTCGCGGCTATATGAGGGGCGACTACCAATATTCACAAAAAAGAACATGCAAATTTGACATAGGACTCGAGATATTACGAGTTATAGAAATTGACGAGGAAAAAAGTTGGAAAAACATGGAGGAATTTCGATACATTTCTTGTACCATTCAGTTGTATACCCGATACCGATTGTAAGTGCCCCCGTAGGACTATACAAAATAAAAGATTTGAATTTGACCTAGTAATTTGTGGGTCACTCAGAACAATTTACAAAGGCTTTGTAAACCGTATGTAAATTATATGCAGACAGATTGTAATGCCTTTCAGAACTATTACTCGACTGGCCCAGAAGTTAGGTTTTTTTTTTGAAAGAGGCTAGAAAATTTTACATTCCTCGGCGAGAATAATGTACTGACCTGGTTATCAGTTCGGCCTCCAGAGCCAAGTGTTTCTTCAACAGCGCCTGAGCCTCGGCGAGTGTCGAACCCGCGTCCTCCTGCCGCACAGCCACTTCCCTCTCTCGCAACCTGAGTAGAAAAAAAACAATAAATTATCGCCAGACAACACATCATCGTATGATCCCAAACTAAGCAAAGCTTGTACTATGGGTACCGTACAATGGACTGGGGGCGGTCCCAGTTACACCCAGACTGGGGCACATACTATTTGATTCAAAACGAACTAAGCATTAAAATGTAGTTTCTCTGGCTTATTCTTAACGCATATGTGAAATCACAAATATTTTATTACCGGTCTTTAATAAGATTTCTGACGTGTTTTCCTTAAAATTTGACAGAACACAGCTTTAAAACTCAGCTGTTAGATTAAAACTCTCTTGGATGTAAAGATGAACACAGCAGAAGGTACAAGCGACCTAACTGACCATGACTAGGGTTGGCAAAGCATACAAATAACTATATAAAGGCTATTTGTCTTGAGATTCTATTAACTTCTCGGGAGAGCATACTCATTCGACGCGCACAATATCGCCGATTCTAAATAGGTATATAAGTCAATATCGCCCAAAAGTGTCGCTTGAGTCAAATAGCCTTTCACCCCTCGATTTATTTTAATTTTGTTGGAAATATACGAGTTATTTGATATTCTGTGTTCAAAAATTTATATCACAAACTTAACCACGGGGTGTAGGCTTGGTGTACCCATACTGAATCATATTATACATCTAAAGATCTTCCAAATATACATCATCACGCCTGTATTCCCTGAAGGGGTACGCAGAGGTGCACTGTAGGGCGGCCACACTTCGCCGATGTATTTTAGTCCCAATGTAATAGGGGGCGAGCCTATTGCCATTATATCGGGCACATTCTCCCTCAATACGAGAGAGATTTTTGGGCCATAGTCCACCAAGCTGGCCCAGTGCGGGTTGGTGAACTTCACACGCCTTTATATATACGTGCAGGTTTCCTCACGATATTTTCCTTCACCGTTTCATAGCCAGTGATAATATCGGATGTAAATGAGATTCGCACTTGAAACCCAGAAGTGCTACTCTTGAAATCGACAACGATACATTCGAAACTACACGACATTACTTCGAATATATCGACCTTACCCTACTCTAACATATGTTCGAATTCCTTGTCGTGTATCGTATCCATAGACTATATTCGGAGTGAATGATACGAATAATAAATGCAAAGTTTGTTGAAAACCTGAATATTCTCTATGGCCTCATTTTTTAATCTGTGGGGCCTCTCTGTAACAAAAATAGATTAAGAACCTAAGATACATAAGACTCGCTAGCTCTTTCACGCTCTTTGATTTTTGTATAGCGCCGTTTCGCTTTAACTACAGTCTTCTCTATCTACGGTCATAAGGATATTGAGTTAAATCTGTGGTCATAATTAAGTGTCAAAAGTTGGAGCGAGAAAAATATTTAAATTTGTTGGTGAGGTAGTTTTAACTATATATTTTTGTTATTGCTATTCATAATTTACACTAAGAAATTATCTACCAATCTTAAGTGAAGCCATAGCTTAGTGTATAAATATTTATAAATTTTTCAGAATATATTCAATATTTTCCTCCCTGACGGCTTCCAAAAATAGTAAAAGTTTTGACCTTGTAAACTTCCGAAAACGTTTACAGAAATTAGCAGGAGAGCTCATGGCTACACTTAATATAAAAATTATAATCAATCACATCGTGCACTGTTTTATTCCGTGTTTTATACTTTTATAATATTTAGACGAATTTGAATAATCTTTTATATTGATAGGATACGAAATTCACTACCCGATAATGTCGACGACGTCTTAAGAGGTGTCGTTGAGATTATCGCAAAAATCACATGTTGGTCGTTGTCAAATTCGAATATTCGTGTCTGACATTTAAACCTAAGAGTAGGGTTAAGCTCGATATATCGGATTATGTATCGTTCGTTCAGTCATCGATACGACATTAAAAACGATGGAACTTAGAGTAGGATTCGACACGACAAATGTCACGATATATCGATTATCGTTTTCAAGAGTAGCACCCCTGAGGTGCGAGCCGGGGTTTGAACCTGGACACTTTGATTGCAAGGCGTGCATTCGACCACTCGGCTACCACTGCTTCCAAGATCTTCCATTATCCTCTTAAATTGAATACTGACCATCTGAGCTCTTCGTCGGCATCCCTCTCCCAACGATGCAGCAACGCAGCATCTTCCAAATTGTCCCGGCGAATCTGCATCGGCTCATGCAACTGGCGATACCTTTAATCACAAATATAAAAATAAATTAAATACAACGAACAACGCACACTGATTGTATGATCCCAAACGAAGCAACGCTTGTAACGACCGGGGCTAATTATAAAATGCCAGCGGAAATCGAAGCTTCCACTTTTTAACCGACTTCAAAAAGGAGGAGGTTCTCAATTCGACCCGTATGTTTTTTTTTTTTTTTTTTTATGTATGTTACCGCATAGCTCCGGCGTCTGTCGACCGATTTCGAATTATTGACACTAAAAATCGTGAAAAAAAATATTTTTAACAAAAAACAAAAACCGACTTCAAAAACCTAGGTGCACTAAAAAGCTACAAATAACCTTACAATTCATTGCACTTGGAGTAGGTGGCAATCAACGTCAGACAAAGAAAGAAAATACACACATGAATTGGCACCGACTTTTGTGAAACATTGAATATGATCCGCAAATACTTATCTTCTATACATACATACATACATACATACATACATACAATACATACATACATACATACAATACATACAAATAAATAAAATTGGAGTGTCTGTTTGTAATATCAAAATAACACTTTTTTACCAAATGCGTATGAAAGTATATACGATACCTATAACGAAAACGCAATTTTAAATTTTTTTGTCTGTCTGTCTGTCTGTTTGTTTGAGGTAAACTTCTAAACGGCTGAACCGATTTCAATGGGACTTTCACTGACAGATAGCTGACGTTCCAAGGCGTAACTTAGGCCACTTTAATTTTAGAAAAAGCATTAAGTTTCCGCGGGAAAAACATAATACCCATATTTCCGGGTAATCTCCCTAAAGTCCACGCGGGCGAAGTCGCGGGCGAAGTCGCGGGCACAGCTAGTCATATATAAATTATGAGTTAATACAATTTATAGATTAAGAGAAAAAAATGAAAACCAAAAAAAGAACTCGTGTTGTACTAACGTCACACGGTTCAAAACAGGCTCAAACTATGCAGCTTTCATCATTCCTATATATCGAGAAGTCATAACTAACTAACTACAGCCTTTTTTTTTAACGTCCCACTGCTGGGCACGGGCCTCCCCTCAATGCGAGGGGGATTCAGGCCATAATCCACCACGCTGGCCCAGTGCGGGTTGGCAGACTTCACACATCGAGAACTAGTCAAGTTCCCTCAAACGTGCAGGTTTCCTCACGATGTTTTTCCTTCACCGTTTCATAGCAAGTGGTAATCTCGGATGTAAATGAGATTCGCACATGAAACCCAGAGGTGCGAACCGGGGTTGGAACCTGCACACTTTGATTTGCAAGGCGTGCGTTCGACCACTCGGCTACCACTGCTTGGAGAAGTCATATTAAAAAAAAATCCTCAAACATACTTTCGTTGTTACTTCTTGGCCCAAAAATAAGCGAGTTATTGATAAAATCATATCTATGAAACTATTCATATTTGGCACACGGGAGTTGTACTCTATCATTTCAAATATTAAACACTATCTTATTCTGGAACTTAAAGACCACGTCCGAAAATTAGGTCAAATTCCACAATGTGCGAAGGAGATTCGGGCCATAGTCCACCTCGCTGGCCCAGTGCGTTCCTTCACCGTTCAGAAGGTGGTGATTTGTTCTCCCGTGGTTGTTTCTGAACCGGGTCCACGCTTTTCTGTTGGCATTAAAGCCGGGTTGCTTTTTTGTCTTTTGTTTTTCGCTGTTCTCCCGGAGGCATCGCCGAGCTGCACAAATTTACCGCTAACGCAGAAAGCTGGTTGAAAAATCTGGATATAGACATTTGATCCAAGCAGGGATTGACATACGCTATGATGATGACCGGTCAGAAAATGGCAATCATTAAAATTCGCTCAAGGAATTCTACGAACAAGACTCCCATTGTTTGAAACCACCAAATGAGAGGGTAACTTAAAACTAACAAATTCTTGAATTTGATACAAATTTAATATGGAACCCTAAAAAATGTTAAATGATTATTTAAATTAATAATTTGTAACTATAAATAAGATCCAATAAATAATGCGTGATTTAATAATTCCCGGGAATAAAACGTCATTACAATTATTCCGGAATTTTAGAGGAGGTATTATCCACTCTATGTTACTTCCTTGCTGGAAACATAGTCTACCTCTTCCTATCTCTTGTTATTACCCACCGTTTGACAGCTTCATCGGATTTGCTTAGTATCTCGTCGGCCATGAAGTGTTTGCTGTCGGCTAGCTGTCGGGCGTTGTCGGCGAGCTGCGTGGCGGTGTCGGCCTTGCTGGTCACCTGCTGCTCCAGCCGGGAGTGACGCTTCAGCAGCGCCGTCACTGATGCGAAGTCCTTGCCTGAGATCCACAGGAACATGGAATATTAAACACATATAATACAGATATTCATAAACGCAGCTAAACGTATACAAACACGTTTACACATACCATCACCCACTCACTCACTCACATGCGGACAAACAATCACTTATTCTCTTTTATACCCACACCTGCGCAAAAGCACACATACACCAACACACACCCACTCTATCATACACACAGTGACACACACACAGACCATACGTTTATTGATGATTCATAAGTACCTATATTTCTATCATGTCCGAATTCCTATCTAAATTTAATTATAAAAATAATAACATTATGTTTATATTATTTTAAAAATGTACTCAAAAAGAAATATAAATAATCAACTCGAACAATAATAAAAACACAAGTACAAATTATACACAAAGGAATGCCTCTACATCGTCGACGATGCCATAAACACACACACACTCATGGACATACACTCACTCTCAAACTCAGTCTTAAACTCTCTCACACACACACAAAGTGTTACAGTATAGTATATATCATCATACCGTGGTCTTCACTGAGCAGCTGGGACTCGACGTCGTCCAGCCACGCGGTGAAGTCGTCCAGCCCGCGCAGGTACACGCGCGCCTGGTACGCCTCCTGCAGGCGCTCGCGGCGCTGCTTCGCCGCCGCCTGCGCATACCGACACACTCAGACTAATACTAGAAACGAGGCTTGCACATACCGCCCACCACACACTTATTACTAGCCACGAGGCTTGCACATCATCGCTGGCGCTGTTCCGGCTCCACAAGAACTCATCTGAGTGAGTTTGCATTTGTCCGTTTTCCTCCCCCATCCTACCTTTAAATCTTGTGATGTTTAGAGAATGTACTTATAACGCCTCATTAATGTTATGTTGTTAATTGTTAATTAAGAAAACACACAAAATTGTAGATCCTTATTGTAAAAATCGGCCAAGTGCGAGGTGGACTCGCGCACCGAGACTTCCATACCTAAATTGGAGACGAACTTAACTTTGCAGTTGGAATAATGTCGTCCTCATACAAAATAAGTTTAAGTGTATATGAATACTAAAAATCTGATTCTGGTCCTGACCTGTAACTCTCTCCACTGATTCTCCAACTCCTCAACGTGTTCAGCTATCTCCTGGGACGCGTAATGATTGGCTTCTGTGGATAAATACAGTAATCAATATCGCCAGACAACGCATACTGATTGCAAGGGTGTGTAGGGGATGGGATTACAGGATAGAAGAGGGGGTGGGATTGCAGGGGAATAAAGGGGAGTGAAGGGGACATGATTGCAGGGGAGCAGAGGGGCGGGCAGGATAGTTACAGGGACATGATTGCAGAGAAGTAAACGGGGAGAAGAGGAATAAAGGGGCTGGCAGAGGAGTGAAAGGGAGATGATTGCAGGGGAGTAAGGGGGAAGAAGAGGAGTAAAGGGGTGGGCAGAGAAGAGAAAGGGACATGATTGTAGGGGAGCAGAGGGGCGGGCAGGATAGTGAAAGGGACATGATTGCAGGGGAGTAGAGAACCGGGCGGGGTAGTGAAAGGACATGATTGCAGAGGACTGAAGGGGAGTGGAGGGGGTGTAGAGGGGTGGAGAGGACTTACCAATGAGTTTTTCGCCATGGTTAGCAACGTCATCAATACGACCCTTGTTGGTGACTAATTCGGATTCAAACGCCGCGTGCTTCTGTATTTTGCTCTGCAGATTTGACAGCTCCCTGCAAACAATAATAATATATAATTAACTTCTGATCGAAACGTCTGGTGATCAGAACGCTGGAAACTATTTCGCACAGCACAGCAGCTTTGCCATTCAACGTGGCAATGCTGCCAGCGTTCTGAGCACCATACCGACCGACAGTGATGGGGGACTGTGGGGTATATATTTTATTTTTTGTTAAATTCGTTCGTTTGTTTTTGATTTTATTTTCCTCTTGTAGTCTTTGTAAATTGTCACCTATGTACATACTCGTTATATATATATATATATATACAATTTATGTATTGTATACGAATTACAAAACGGTTGCAATATCTTCTCTTACAGAAAGTTAGAGTCCGTAGCACCCTCAACCGACGGAAGTGCATGAAAAGATATATGAATAGGGACGACGCGAAAGAGGTCGGCAACGCACTTGCGATGCCCCTGGTGTTGCAGGTGTCCATGGGCGGCGTTGATCACTTACCATCAGGTGAAACGTCTGCTCGTTTGTCTCCCTATCTCATAAAAAAGAGGTATTTCGAGATCGTAGCAAGTGGCATACGGTAGTCACTGCCTACCCCCGTGGTATAAAGGCATGAATATATAGGTTCTCCAGCTTATTCTAAAGGAATATGTCAAATCACAAATATTTTAATACCGTTTTTAATAAAATTTTGGACGTGTTAAGATTTTGAGAACTCAGCTGTTACCCTTGAACTGTATTTAATGGTGAAGATGAACACAGCAGAAGGTACAAGCGACCTAACCGACCATGCCTAGACTTGTCACAGCATACAAATAAATTAATATTTTAGTTTTGTAGGAGACATAAAAATACTTTTCTATATTCTGTCTTCATAAAAAGTTTTCACATACTGTACAAAACGAAAGGGTGCAGCCTTGGTATACCCATACTGAATGACATAGTAACTTGGCAATAATCTAAGGTCCTAAATCTTCAAGGATCACAATATGAAGAATGTTACCTATAGTTTTGGTCGCTGGCTATCTGCATCTTCACCGATATCCACTCGCGCTCGTGGTACAAGTTCCTCAGGAACTGGTGCAGCTGTCTGGACTGGTCCAGCATCTCCCCGCGGAGCTTGCACGACTCCTGGAAGGTAAACCGTAGGTTATTGACTTGGATATTTTATTATGAGATCTTCATGTTTACGAAATTTAATGGAATAAGATGAGGAATGGCTGCGCCTGCGTTTAGCGGGTATTTCGGCCAGTGTATAGCAAATATTACTACAGCCCTTTTAATGTCCCACTGCTGGGCACGGGCCTCCCCTCAATGCGAGGGGGATTCAGGCCATAGTCCACCACGCTGGCCCAGTGCGGATTGGCAGACTTCACACATCTATCGAGAACTAGACAAGTTCCCTTAGAC
Source organism: Ptilodon capucinus (assembly GCA_914767695.1). Lineage (NCBI taxonomy): Eukaryota > Metazoa > Arthropoda > Insecta > Lepidoptera > Notodontidae > Ptilodon > Ptilodon capucinus. The sequence goes on from OU611837.1 coordinate 5,588,546, forward strand.
GTGCAGGTTTCCTCACGATGTTTTCCTTCACCGTTTTAGCAAATATTAAATAAATAAATATTCACAAGCTCCGGTAAGGGATTCAAAACAAAGATGACTTGACAATTTTTTTTTTTTATATATTTTTGAGATAAGTCTGTCCTGCTGACAATAATTGCATTCTAATCATAAAAATATGATTTTTTTATTAATTATTTACTTATATTTTTGAAAAATAGTGTAGCATTGCTTTCCGCATCTTATTTCAATAAAGATCAATAATTACGTAAATAAAGATGATTTTATAACAGCAGAAATAGACAATGAATAGTAAGTAGAATTTCAAGGAATTTTAAGCTAGTAATCTCACCTGCAGCTTATCTCTGCGTGCCAATATCTCCTTCACACGACGTTCGATGTATGCCGCATCGTAGTGTTCATCTTCCAGCATGCTCGCGGCGAACTTCCTCAGCTCATCCACCCGCCCGAGCTGACTCTCCCATAGCTTGGCGAACTCAGCGTGCTTTCTTATCAGGGGCTCCACGGCTGTAGATACACATAAACACCTTGAATTCATGTACTCCTGGTACTAATAACTAGCAGCTTTGTAAATTAGGCATCGACTCGATGCAAGGGGGGGAGTCCATAGTCCACCACGCTGGCGCAGTGCGAATTACCAGCTCGAGTTCATGTACTTCTGGTACTAATAACTAGTAGCCTTGTGGATCAGCCCTCCCCACAATGCAAGGGGGATGTCCATAGTCCACCACGCTGGCGCAGTGCGGGTTACCAGCTCGAGTTCATGTACTCCTGGTACTAATAACTAGTAGCCTTGTGGATCAGCCCTCCCCACAATGCAAGGAGGAAGTCCATAGTCCACCACGCTGGCGCAGTGCGGGATACCAGCTCGAGTTCATGTACTCCTGGTACTAATAACTAGTAGCCTCGTGGATCAGCCCTCTCCTTGAAGCAAGAGGGAGTAGTATCGACTCACCATCCAAGTTCTCGCCGAGGTCATCGTTGTTGAGGAATGCCTCTTTCGAGGCGAGCCAGTCTTCCGTCTGCCTCGCCTGCTCCTTGAACAACTGGAGCTGATGCGCCTACGCACAAATAACACGAAGTTTTATAGAAATAGACTAATAGTTTGTGTACAAATAAATCATTTTAAATGTGTACTTTAGTTTGACGGCGAAAAGCGGATATGTCGTATCTCAATACTGTAAAATTTTACACCAGCAGACTTAGCATGACCGAGTAAACATAAGTTCTATCTCTTTCAACTGTCAGATTTGTCGAGAAAATGTCGTCACACCGAGCCATGTCCAGTACTCGAAGTGACGTCATTTTCTCGACAAATCTGACAGTTGAAAGAGATATAACTTAGCCTTTCACCCCTTGATATGATGAGTGGGTTGTCTGTTGATATTTACCTGCGTTAAGTGCTGTTTCCTTTGGAGCCAGGCTTTGTCCAGGGTTGTGGAGAGCAGCGCAACCTTCTGCAGCTTTTCGGGGACAAGTTCAGCTTCCTTCTGCAGTGAGCCTATGGCCTTCTGGCGACCGTCAATCTCAGCCTGGACATATTAAAAAAAAAACTATAATATTACATCATCATCATCATCACGCCTGTATTCCCCAAAGGGGGTAGGCAGAGGTGCACTGCAGTGCGCCCACACTTCGCCGATGCATTTTTGGTCCCAATGTAATAGGCGGCGGGCCTATTGCCATTATACCTGGCACATTCTCCCTCAATACGAGGGAGATTTTTGGGCTATAGTCCACCACGCTGACCCAGTGCGGGTTGGTGAACTTCACACGCCTTTCTATAGACGTGCAGGTTTTCTCACGATGTTTTCCTTCACCGTTTCAAAGCAAGTGGTAATCTCGGATGAAAATGAGATTCGCACATAAACCCAGAGGTGCGAGCCGGGGTTTGAACCTGCACCCTTTGATTTGCTAGGCGTGCGTTCGACCACTCGGCTACCAACCACTGCTATAATATTACATAGTCCACAATTGAATTATAATTATTTTTTTATTGTTTTGTTATGTTATTGTTTAGATTTTAAGATTCTATGTTAATTAATGTAATTGGATCTGCCGTTTTAAAAACTTAAAATAAATAATAATAATAAAAAACTGAGTCGTCGCGGGACGCCTGGCAGATTTGAAACATAAAACATAAACGTCGTGGCAGCGAGTGAGTGGAGCCAACCGGTGGGCGGAGTCTAAGCGGCGGACGAAGCGTGGCCGCATTTAAAACTATACTTTATGCATTAAGTAACAAGGTTGATTTCATTTTGTTGTAGCGAACCGTCGGTAAATCTCGCCACGCCAAAAAACATTGTTACCCCTCGCCTATAGATGTTTCACATCAAAAATAGCAGTGGTAGTCTTGTTGGTAGAAAACCCGCCTTGAGGAGTGCAAGTTCAAATTCTGGACATCTTTGAGATTGTCAAATTCCATGTGTGAATGTCATTTTCAGTAATGAGAACCATTTGCTCAATGCAGGCAAACATCGTGAGGAAACCTGCACGTCTATAGAAAGAAGTGTAAAATTCACCAACGCTCCCTAGGCTAGTGTGGTGGACTATGGCCCAAATCTCCCTCGTATTGAGGGGGAATGTGCCCGGTATAGCTTGCTTCCTATTTCATTGGAACTAAAACATATCGCGTGTGACTAAATTTTTGATTGATAATTGTGTTTCTGACCTTGCGTTCGTGATGAAGTTCCAGGAGTGCTTCAGCATCAGAAACGGACTCGGGAGCCTCGCTCTCATCCATCCTTTTCACTGTCTCAGAAACCCACAGCTCTAATTCCTAGGACAAAGAAATATAATTTAAAATACAAGCTTTTTGTTAAGAATTGCATTCTTATTCTACGTAATACTATTGTCGTCTCACTCTTACATTCTTTCTCTCTCTTCCCTAGCTACGCGTTATAACAATGGTCACGTTAAACCAGTGCTTTACCATTATCTATCTATTATAAAAACGGGAAAAAAAACACGTTTATTGTATGGGAGCCCCCTTAAATATTTATTTTATTCTGTTCTTCAGAATTTGAAAATTTCAACTATCTAACTATCACCGTACATGAGATACAGCCTGGTGATAGACGGACAGACGAACGGACAGCGGAATCTTAGTAATAGGGTTCCGTTTTACCCTTAGGGTACGGAACCCTAAAAATATAAAGATGATTAGCCCACTGAGTTGCTTGCCGGATCTTCTCAGTCGAGGTCGCGCTTCGATCCGGTGGTAGCATACAGCGTGTATCAGAAGTCCGAAATAATACTTGGGGGCCATATAGGACAGATGATAAGCAATCAACACGCTCAAGCAAAATATACGTAACTAATTTAGTTTCTGAGCAATTTGTGTCCAAAGTTGGTGTCAAAACTTACGCACCGCGACCCTAAAAATCAGCTGATAAGGCGAATGAACTCGCTTTAAAATGATGAGGGAGTGATAGATATGACACAAGGTTTTTACCTACGAGCATAGTTCAATACAGAAATAAAAATCGGTCACTGTAGTTACCTAACTATGACAAAAAATCATACTTCATTTAAATCGATGTAAAGTAAAACTTCTACACGAGCAAATAATCCATTTTCGTTTTAGTTTTCGTGAACGGATTTCTTTTTAAACTGAAACTTAGTGAGAGTTGATTAAAAGAAAAAAAATATTAATTTAATTATTATTGTTTGTCTTTATCATAATCACTACAATTCTTAGAACCATCACTACATCACTACAAGTAGGTACCTAATGATGTAGAAAATTATTAGAATTGGTCTGGCATATCTGAAAGACTTTAATCTATGATTACTCTAATAATCATGGCCGCGAATATGTCAATGTAGTGAACATTAGCGGGCGGAGATATCACACACAAGGACAATTTTCGTCCAGTGACAAATCATCGGCCATATTGCATCAGCGGTGATTGGCCCAGCGTTGCAGCGCGGTAAAACACTGTGCCTTCGTGCAATGTCGGAGCGGTCCTTTGATATTTTTATTCAGTAATAATAACGTAAATCAAAATACTATGTCAAAATATTTAGTTCCTTGCAATCCGTCAAGGCGTTAACTTGTGTTCCGAAAAATGTCTCGCTGTCCGCGTAATAGTGAAGTGTTTTCAAACTCGGAAAACTGTGAGATGATTTTGTGCATTGGTGCGACTAAAGGGAATACCGGTAACAGTTTTGTGATTTCTTTTGTGTCCTCTAAAAAACGTGAAAGTAATATTTACTCAAGTGTGCAGGTGGGTAGGTACCTACCTAGCTCTTTGTGATATGTAAGAAGTGAATAAATTCCAATTAAACCCATGGATTGATACACTGCACACATGGCCACGGGTTAGTACTTACCTACTATTATTATCTTTATTTCATAGCAGTTTTTAGTCGGACGATTAGGTCATTTAATTAAGTAAGTGGTTACCCAGATACCTACTTACTATTAAAATTAGTGAAGAAAATCTGTTAAATGAAAACTTACGTACCTACCTACCAACCAAAAACTTCGATAAGGTCGCTAGTCGCTACCCAGATACCTACTTACTATTACAATTAGTGAAGAAAATCTGTTAAATGAAAACTTACGTAGGTACCTTCTAATTTACAATTTTAATAACCTTACCAACCTACTTCTTAAGAAGGTAGTTATGTAATTAGGTAGATACCTAGACAACTGTTGTAAAAAGAAGTCATACATCTTATTCATTAGTACCTAAATAGTGTTTGTATGGTAGGTAGGCCGTCTGGGATCCTAGATAGATACCTACACACTAACCCAAGTTTCAATAGCACAAATCCCGTACGGTAAAGCTGTAAAGGCCGCTCACGGCCAACAGCGTAGTCATTATCAAAAATAAAACAGCTACCAGGTACATTTTGATAGAAAGCTACCTACCAAACCACAAAAGATTTAATAATGTTTACTATTTAGCAACAAAAATAAAATGTATGAATGCGTTTTACAAAAAGTGTCTCGATACCTACCTACTTACTTATTTACCTTCATTAAAGGAAGCTTGGTTCTCGGCGGTTAAATTTTACAGTAATTTCATTACCAATGCTTTGGTCATTCTCATACCTACCTAGGAATATCAAAATTTCTGTCAATTACAATGACCGACGAGTGCGAAAGAGAGGCGCGAGTGCGAAGGAGACCGCTGTGGGCGAGTTGGCAACGGGCGACCGACACAATCAAAGCCGCTCAAAGACACCGCGCCGCCGCGCGCCGGCCGGCCGCGTGCCGCCGCCGCTTCACCCCTGTACCCCACCCCCGCGCGGCTCGTGTGTTAGATTAGAGTACTAGTACCCGCTGTGGGCGGGGTTTGTCACAATGGGTGTGAAGCATTGACCTTTAAATAAACAGCTGGTTCACGTTTTGCGAAGGGCCGACCGAAAATTGTTTAAAAAATGAATTTCCTAGTTTTGTATGAAAGAATAAAGTTAAGAATTTTAACTTAATGTCTGGGCCATATAGCTCCACTCCTTATAGCGATATACGGGTTCAATTATTATTTCGGACTTCTGATACACCCTGTATAATATTTGTAAGTGTCCCCGTAAGCCTGTACAAAATGCTTCCACTTAGTCATCTTACCTTTAGATTCTCATCGAATTTATGTTCAGAAATGGCTTCGTCGAGAACAGCGGTTCGTTTCGCAGCCAGCTCCTGAAGCTTGTCCCAACCCTCGCGGAGGCTCTGCAGACTTGTTTCTATCTCCTTCGCACGCTCCGGATATCTAGGCGGAGAGAGCGGGATGGAGTTAATATTGTGAGAGGAGAAAAACCGAGTTATAGATATTCTGTCAAAATGTGTGTCCACCGTTCAAATATAGACTAACTAACTAAACGTGAAATCACAAATATTATAGTATCGTTTTTAATATCGAGGGATGAAAGGCCATTTGACTTAAACGACACTTTGTACTTAGGATACATATTTGGAATTAGCTATTTTTTCTGCGTCGAATGAGTATGCTCTCGTGTAAAGTTGAAAAAATGTCGTTTGAGTGGAATTGCCTTCCACCTTTTCGTATGATTAATAATGTGTTATGTTATTGACAACTCTAAAATCGGCTGTTACTTTTAAAATCTTTTCGGTCTAAAGACTAACACAGCAGAAGGTACAAGCGACATGACTGACCATGCCTAGGCTTGTCAAAGCACACAAATAACTATATATTTAAATTTTGAGTAAAAAATATGGATACTTCATCTTCATAAAATGTTTTCACATACTGTACGTGGCGTGGGTGCACGCTTGGTGTACCCATACTGAATCACACTGTTTAGTTCTGTCAAAGCTCCTTACTTGCTTGCCAAGGTTTTTCCTTCAGCTTCAAGCTGTTGTATCTTATCCTTGATGGCTCCAGCCTCCGCAGCTCGAGCAAGGTGTCTCCGGTGCAGCTCATGGGCAGCACTCAGCTCGCGACCACGCTCAGAGCTGCTGAATAGGGTTGCCTTCTGCGAGATACGCTCAGCGGTATCCTCAACATCCCTGGTAGAAAAAATACACGTTACAATAGATTAAATATTTATGATCGACAAGGCTACTAGTTATTAGTACCAGGAGTACATGAACTCGAGCTGGTGACGCGCACTGCGCCAGCGTGGTGGACTATGGACTCTCCCCTTGCATTGAGGGAAGGGCTGATCCACAAGGCTACTAGTTATTAGTACCAGGAGTACATGAACTCGAGCTGGTGACGCGCACTGCGCCAGCGTGGTGGACTATGGACTCTCCCCTTGCATTGAGGGAAGGGCTGATCCACAAGGCTACTAGTTATTAGTACCAGGAGTACATGAACTCGAGCTGGTGACGCGCACTGCGCCAGCGTGGTGGACTATGGACTCTCCCCTTGCATTGAGGGAAGGGCTGATCCACAAGGCTACTAGTTATTAGTACCAGGAGTACATGAACTCGAGCTGGTGACGCGCACTGCGCCAGCGTGGTGGACTATGGACTCTCCCCTTGCATTGAGGGAAGGGCTGATCCACAAGGCTACTAGTTATTAGTACCAGGAGTACATGAACTCGAGCTGGTGACGCGCACTGCGCCAGCGTGGTGGACTATGGACTCTCCCCTTGCATTGAGGGAAGGGCTGATCCACAAGGCTACTAGTTATTAGTACCAGGAGTACATGAACTCGAGCTGGTGACCCACACCGCGACAGGGTGGTGGTATCATTATTACCTGTTAAACGCATGTATTTCCAGAGCGGCAGACAGGTTGTCCCTGTACTTCTGTAAGGCGCCACTGAGAGCGCTCCATTTAGTGAGGAAGGCGTCACGACGCTGCGACACCACCGCCGCCTGCTGCGTCGGACCCTGGAGGGAGAAAAACACAATTTGAGTTATAAATACATCTATCTCGTTCTCTGCTACGAATAAAGAATTACGTGTGGAATTTTATCCGTATTGAAAAAAAAGGAATTAATATGCTATTTACCGTAGAAAACGATAAATAAAAACTATCAAATACGTGTGAGTCAGTGAGTGCGAGGGTGAGTGTGAGTTTGTGTCAGAGTAATTTGAATGAGTGTGATAGTGAGTGTAAACGAGCGAGTTACTGTCAGAGTGACTTGAGCGAGTAAACAGAGCAACTTGAGTGACTGTGAGCGTTAGTGTAGGCGAGTGTAAGAGTAACTGAGTGTGTGAGTGACATTTGAGTGTGAGTGACTTAAGCGAGTGTAAGTGAGTGAATAAGTGCAAAAATGAATTAAGTGTAATTGAGTGTCAGAGTGATTTGAGTGAGAGTGTATTGAGTGAGTGTGAGTTTACCTGCTGCAGCAGCTTGTCGGCGAGCGCGCGGATGCTCTTGACGCGTTTGTCGTCCACCTTCATGTCGCTGTCCATATCGTCCAGCTTGCGCAGCAGCGCCGAGCAGTGCTCGTAGTCCCGCCCCAGCTCGTGGGCTTGCACCTGGCACACATATAACACTGTTACAATGCTGTTACAACACACCATAGCCTGTCTTTCACCAATATAACTACTACTACTACAGCCCTTTTAACGTCCCACTGCCGGGCACGGGCCTCCCCTCAATGCGAGGCGGATTCTAGCCATAGTCCACCGGCCCAGAGCGGGTTGGCAGACTTCACACATCAATGGAAAACTAGCCAAGTTCCCTCAGACGTCCCAGAGGTGCGAGCCAGGGTTTGAACCTGCACACTTTGATTGCAAGGCGTGCGTTCGACCACTCGGCTACCACTGCTATATAAAAGTCAACCAACATAGCACTTCAATCTTATTTATTTGTACGGTGAAATCTTTTTAGACATACATAAATAAATAAATACATTATCACGCCTGTATTCCCCGAAGGGGTAGGCAGAGGTGCACTGTAGTGCGCCCACACTTCGCGATGTATTTTGGTCCCAATGTAATAGGGAGCGAGCCTATTGCCATTATACCGGGCACATTCCCCCTCAATACGAGGGAGATTTGGGCCATAGTCCACCACGCTGGCCCAGTGCGGGTTGGTGAACTTAACACGATATAGAAAGCTATAGACGTGCAGGTTTCATCACGATGTTTACCTTCACCGTTCAGCAAGTGAAAAAAATATCTCAGAGGTGCGGGCCTGGGATTTGAACTTGCACCCCTTACGTTCAAGGCGGGCGTTCTTGCCCGCGAGGCTACCACTGCCTACCAAATCTTTTTATATTAGTTGAAAATTATGTCAGACTTCAACGCAGACTTGGGTTATTCAATATCATTATAAATGATATGTTATTCTGATATACAAACAATAATACTGTAAAGTTTTTTGGCGGAAAAGGGAAGATCTTCCTGCCAGGCGGGTGGTATGCCTGGCGGGGTCCGCTACGCCCCGGTGATGTTGTCGGGGAATTTGTATATATAGTTCAGATCGTCGAACACACCAGTACCGCGAGCTAGGATTTTCATAGTACTTTGTATGGCGGATAATTTCTTGAACGCGTAGAATTGCGATGTGTCTACAGTCGCGCCATCTAGTAGCGACTGGCGGTAGTTGTGTTTCGTGGCGAGATATAGGGTGCGCCACAGTTTCATCAAAATCTGTTTAATAGTTTTTGCGTGATAGAGTAAAAAACATCCGTCTTCACAAACTGATCAGATTTATAATATTAGTGTGATACGAACCATCATTTCCTTGTCTCTGATCCAGGCTTCGATCTTGTCCAGATGCTGATTGAACTCCAAGATGTCCTGAGCCTCCTCCAGACCACGACCTGGAGACCATACCACGTCAGTTATATAACCCTTAAATTACCTTAAAATGCTTGCAATTAATTTAATTTTCATTCCATAGGTCACACGTTGCCATTTATTAACAAGCTTTATATTAACTTGCAATGTATGTCCGGGTGGAATCTTGCAACTGAATTTTAAATCAGTTATCTTTAACAGATTGAGCTGAAATTTGGTATACTCGCTTATTTTGGACGACAATGCATGCCTAGCTATGTGACGTCATTCTAATTCCAATATGGCGGATCATCCAAGATGGCGGAATAGTATTTTTTTCTGATGAAAGGGCTTGCTGAGGAGAACACGAGTACTAAGGGAAATTAAATAAAAGCTTGTATTTAAAAGTTTTTTTGTAAATACCAACAGTATTGTAAAGTAATTGTAGTTAAAACATAACTATATAATGTCATTCAGTATGGGTACACCAAGCCTGCACCCCTTCGTCATGAACATTTTGTGAAATGATTTGATGAAGAATATCTATAAGTTAATTTTAATTTCTGCCACAAAATTAAAACATTATTTTGTATGCTGTGACATGCCTAGGCATGGTCAATTAGTTCGCTTTTACCTTCTGCTGTGTTCATCTTTAGATCAAATACAGTTCAAAAGTAACAGCTGATTTAGGAGCTGTCGAAAACTTAAGACATCAAAAATCTTATTGAAAAAGTTATAATAAATTAATTATGATTTGATATATTCGTTTAGAATAAGCTGGAGAACCTGTATTCTTTGAAGAACATTGTACAACGTTAGAGATAAAGTATCCAGTTTATATTACGACCGCGCCGCGTTATGAACGTATCAGACATGTTAGAGACGTAATTATGTCTGCTAGAACAAATATTGTGGAATTCCCAGGTGCTGGACCTCCTGCAGCCGCTGTGCACTCACCCCTCTGGTCCGTGGCCTCCTCCAGGCGCGCCCAGTCGGCCCGCAGCGCCTGCAGCTGCTCGCCCACCTCCCGGTCCGGGCTGAGCTGCTGCGCCAGCTGCTGGACCTCCTGCAGCCGCGCCCTGTTGGCCGCCAGCTCGGCGGTGAACGCCTGGTGCTTCTGCAGCTTCTTGATCTTGTCCTCCAGGTTTATAACTTCGCCTGGATGCCAAAAAACGTTTTGTAATTATCAAACTTTTGCAAACTCTGATCTCTTCCTATAGTCCAAGCGAGTAGGCGTGGCATGACCTTGTAGACATGAGTATTATGTCCTTCAATAATCAACACGGTGTCACACCGAGCCATGTCCAGTACAAAAAACTCAGTGACGTCATTTTCTCGACAAATCTGACAGTTGAAAGATATACCCCAAGTTCCATCAGACGTGCAGGTTTCCTCACGATGTTTTCCGTCACCGATTCATAGCAAGTGATCATCTCGGATGAAAATGAGATTCGCATATAACCCAGAGGTGCGAACCGGGGTTTGAACCTGCACAGTTTGATTTCCAAAGCGTGCGTTCGACCACTCGGCTACCACTGCTATTAAGTATATTTTGAAGTAATTGGTTAGGAAGCATACCGTGGTGTTGGTCGGCGGCGAGCTTAGCCAGCTTGTCGGCGACCCAGCCGCGCGCTTCGGCCGCGTCCCGCGCGAACTGTGCGCGCGCGCGCGTGCGCACCAGCTGCGCGCGCCGCGCCGCCGCCGCCGCGTAAAGCTGCGCAACACATCGCATGCTTAAAGCCCTAGTTACATTACGACACTAGTGGCGTGAAAGTAGTATCGTGACATTAGTTTCATCAACAGTTTCACAGTGTAAACGCCAAGTTTCATGCATTTATCGATGCATGCATTAATTTCACGACACTGAATTAGTTTCGTGTAGAGCGCGATTTTTGGATGATACTAGTGACATCGTGTAATCTAGTGTCGCGACACCTCCTGCGCTGATAGGACGTGTGTTTTTTAGTCGTGGTGTGGGCCGTGGTAGTCAAAATAATATTTTAAATGTGTAAACAACTAATAAAAATATATAATTTATCAATCCACCCTCGAATCAACATTCGAGACAACCTTTTCATAATTTTATACAATAAAAGCTCTGACGTTGGTGATGCCATGAACACAGACATACTGTGGATGTCACGACACTATTATTTACGATGAAACTAGTTTCACAGGTAGTCGTGAGACCAATTTCATCATGCATGAACTTTCATATACTTTCAATTACGGATTATAAAAGTGAAATATTAAATTGATTTCCTGATTATCATTAAGATTTCACAGTCAGATGAGTGATTATTGTAGCTGTACTTTGAGTGTTATCCAGGTACTTAAAAACACAAAACTAACTAACTACAGCCCTTTTATCGTCCCACTGGGCACGGGCCTCCCCTCAATGCGAGGGGGATTCAGGCCATAGTCCACCACGCTGGCCCAGTGCGGGTTGGCAGACTTCACACATCGAAAACTAATCAAGTTCCCTCAAACGTGCAGGTTTCCTCACGATATTTTCCTTCACCGTTTCGTAGCAAGTAGTAATCTCGGATGTAAATGAGATTCGCACATGAAACCCAGAGGTGCGAGCCGGGGTTTGAAGCTGCACACTTTGATTTGCTAGGCGTGCGTTCGACCACTCGGCTACCACCGCCCCTCCCCCTCTGCCCCAATTGAAATTATTCAAAGTTTTCATATCAGCAATGGAGCTCGATAACAGACTAGGGGTGGAAGTCTGTAAACACATGTTTTATCAATGGGAGATAAAATACTACCGATAGAGACATTAGATATTGTCTCCTTGAAGCCATTGCACTAGTTATATTCTAGCTACCCTTGATAAAAGATGTTGTTTTCGTGCCTTAAAATATGAAGTCATAGCAAAACCACAACGATAGTGTTTAAAGACTTCACCCCCTGGTGTGAATGTTCCCCTATTTACCTTCTTCCTCCTGTCGTTGATGTGTTCCAGCTCGTCTGCTATGCGCTGGCTCTCCACGTGGTTCTGCTGCAGCAGCTTGTCTCCGTGGCTGTTCAGGGTCACCAGCTTCTCGTCCTGGAGACATGGCAACATTTAGAAAAAAGGGAATTTCACCCCTTGTGAGGTATCATTTCACCCCAAAGGTGAAATCATTACCCCCCCGTTTGAGGTGTCATCTTAACCTTGAAAGGTGTCATTTCGGCCCTAGTGTTGCATCATCTCAACCCACTAGTTAGTGTCATCACAACTCGTGCGAGGAGTCTTCTCGCCCAAAGGCAGTGTCATCACACCCCGCGCGGGGTGTCATCTCGTCCCATAAATAAACGCCTCATAAGAGGTGTAGCCTCACCCTACAATTAGTGGATCTCGCCTCATGAGAGGTGTCATCTGCCCCACCGTATGGTGTCATCTCGCACCGTATGGTGTCATATCGTCCTATCACTGACCTGTGTTGCAAGCAGTTTTTCAAAGGCCTCGTGTTTTTTAAGCTGGTTGTCGACCTCCTCCACGCTGCTAGTGGCTGATATCTCCGTACCTGGCATCAAACAATTATATATCGATTTTGTTATGCACGAACAAAAACTTTATTCGACAGCACTAAAAATATTGTAGTCTCCCTCATACACATCACTAGTATTGCCTGACAATTTAATTTAAATAAATGTGAGTAGTGTATAGATGGAAGGGCGGGTACTGACTGAGCGCGGCCTCCTGCGCGGCGCAGAGGTCGTGCAGCTGCTTGGCGTCGCGCAGGAAGCAGTGCAGGTCGATGAGCTGGTCCAGCGCCACCTGCCGCGCCGCCCACGCGCCGTGCAGCCGCGCGCGCTCCTCCAGCACCAGCGCGCACTTCTCCTCCACCTCCTGCGACGAAACCATCACGAGTGTCAATCACCCCCCCCTGCAGTGCCGACTCGCCCCATCATAGTGTCAATCACCCCATCATAGTGTCAATCACCCCTGCAGTTTCAACTCGCCCCATCATAGTGTCAATAAACCCTGCAGTGTCGATTCGCCCCCTCACAATATCAATCACCCCTGCAGTGTCGATCCGCCCCCTCACAATATCAATCACCCCTGCTGTGTCACTCGACCTCTCACAATATCAATCGCCCCTGCTGTGTCACTCGCCCTCTCACAATATCAATCGCCCCTGCTGTGTCACTCGCCCTCTCACAGTATCAATCGCCCCTGCTGTGTCACTCGCCCTCTCACAGTATCAATCGCCCCTGCTGTGTCACTCGCCCTCTCACAGTATCAATCGCCCCTGCTGTGTCACTCGCCCCGTCACAATATGAAACCCAACTGACCGCGGCGTTGGGGTGTTGCGCGGCGACGAGCCCCTTGCCGAGGTCGAGGGCGGCGCGGAAGGAGTCGTCGCGCGCGTCCAGCTCGGCGCGCACGGCGTCGTGCTCGGCGCGCGCGCTCTGCGCCGACACCGCGTCGCGCACGCGCACCGCGCGAGACATGGCCGTGCGCAGCGCCGACGACCAGCTCGTCAGGTCGCGGACCTGTACATAAACACTTATTGTAATACCACCGCAATCGGTACAGCCGTTTAGAAGTTTACTTGGAACAGACAGACAGATAGAGCGACAGACGGACAGATAGACGGACGGATACACAGACGGACAGACCGATAGAGACAGACAAAAATCTTAAAAATCGATTGGATGGTTTCAAAGTCTATAACGGACAAATGTAGGATCAGTTTTTGTGTTTTATATACAGGGTGTATTAGAAGTCCGAAATAATACTTTGGGTACATATACGGTAGCTCATATGTGGATGCTTAGTGAAGACAGATTATACCTAACTATCATTGTTTCTGAGTTTGCATGTTCTGTTTTGTGAATATTGGTAGTCGCCCCTCATAAGTGTAGTTTACACTGCTGAATAGGGTTATGGATGCACCCAAAGGCCAGAACACGATACCTGTGACAAATATTCAAAGGTCCATAACTCAGAAACTATGATAGTTAGGTATAATCTGTCTTCACTAAGCATCTAGGTAGGATCTACTGTATTTGTACCCAAAGTATTATTATGGACTTCTGATACACTCAAGAGGAGCAAGTGAGACGACAACACACTGAATGTAATATTCAACTCACCTGTGTCAGGAACTGGTGGAGCTGGATATACTGGTCCAGGGTGTGTCTCCTGTCATCGGCCGCTTGCTTCAGCATCTGCCAGGCCTCCGCCAGCGCCTGCTGCTGCAGACCGATCTGCTGCACGTTCCCGCCAGGGTACAGCTTCTGGAGGCGGCTGCCTTCCTCCTGCAAGACCTGGAGAAGAAGATGAAGATGACATTAGGTGAAAACAAAAGTTATGACCTATACTAATTTTTTTTTTATTTGCGATCCAGTAGTATAAGTTACAAGTTTCTATAATGTATTGTTTGTGATCCCTTAGTTTTCGTGTTCTCCTCAGCAAGCCCTTTCATTTGATACCCATACTGTGGTAGTGCAGAAAAAATAACTATTCCGCCATCTTGGATGATCCGCCATATTGGAATTAGAATGACGTCACATAGCTAAGCATGCATTGTCGTCCAAAATAAGCGTGTACACCAAATTTCAGCTCAATCGGTTAAAGATAACTGATTTAAAATTCAGTTGCAAGATTCCACCCAGACATACGTACGTTGCAAGCTAATATAAAGCTTGTAAAATATTGCTACAAGACAGGTCGAAGTGCGTCAAAGTGTTTCGTAGGACACTACGCGCTATACTATAAACCTTATTACCTGCATAAGTGTTTTACAGAATTAGTCGTTCGTAGCTAAATTAGTATATTAATTTATGTTATCGTAATATTATATGTTATCGTAATATTATGTTATTTGTTGAGTTCTCGTCCTCGTCCTTACTAGTACTATAATTCAGCTCCATCCAAAGGTTGCCTGGTAGAGATCACTTTTAGTGATAAGGCCGTCCATTGTTGCACTTATTTTTTTAAGGGTTCCGTACCCAAAGGGTAAAACGGGAACCCTATTGCTGAGACTTGTCCGTCCGTCTGTCCGTCCGTCTGTCACGAGGCTGTATCTCATGAACCGTGATAGTTAGAGAGTTGAAATTTTCACAGATTATGTATTTCTGCAGTTGCTTTCAGTCAAACGTGATTTTTTTGCAGTTTTTATAGATAATGGTACGGAACCCTTCATGCGCGAGCCTGACTCGCACTTGGCTGGTTTTTTATTTTTTTATCGTACATGTATTGTTTGTATTTCTCTAAGAGGTGGGACAATAAAGAGTTATCTATGTGTTTACCTAAGTGTGTGTATGTGTTGTACAGGTCCCTGCAGGAGCTAGTTACCTGCATCTGCGCGTCGATGGCCAGCAGGTCGTTCTGCGCGTTGTCGTGGTCCCGGCGCAGCGCGGCGGCGGCGCGCAGGTCGCGCGGCGGCGGCGGCGCGGCGAGGGCGGCGCGCTTGTCGGCGGCGCGCTCGGCCAGCTCGGCCACGTCGCGGTGGAAGCGGTGGATCTCGCCGGCGGCGTGCAGCCGGGACGCGCGCGACTCCATCTGCTCCACCAGCCGCTGCCACCACTCGCTACAGGGGGGATGGATACACGCTTGTTGTGTGACGGACGACTGCCGCCTTGTGTTTGTGACTACGGGCATGTCTTAACGCGGATGAGTATACTATGCGATCCAAATAAGAATAGGAATGGCAATAACCCCTATCCGTCAAATGTCATATGAAAAATATGGTTTGCAAAAAACGTATTTGCATATCAATAATAATAGTATCTACATCAAATATAAATAAAAAGGTTAAATTAGCAGTAAATTGTCTTAATAAAATATTTAATTATTTAAAGTCATAATTCGTTTTTTCACGTCACAATATGGCGCAGAGTCGATCCTATTCTTATTTGAATCGCATAGTACGTGAGAGTCATTGTAAAGGTGTGTACGAGTGTATGTGTAAGTGGGTGTGACTTAAATAAATTAAAATTAGTGAACGAGTCAGAGTGAGTGTACTTGAAAGTGGTTATAAGAGTGTATGTAACTTTAAGGTAGTTTAAGTAAGTGACTAGGTGAGAGTGAGTGAGTTTGCGTGAACGAGAATAATAAATATAAACGAGAATAGTAAATTTAAGGGTGCATGCGTGAGTATATATGAGTGTGCGTGAAAATGATGATAAAAGCGTGTATGTTTTAATTGGTGTGACTTTAGTTAATTTAAGTGAGTGAATGAGTTAGAGTGGGTTTGAGTATAAGTGAGTGACCATGCATGTGTATATGTGAGTGAGTGTGAGTGAGTCACCCGCGCGTTCGCATGTTAATAATGCTAGTATGTATGCCTTGTGTATGAGTGCATACATTGTGTTCTGTGTGTATGTCTCACCCTAACGCCTCCTGTCGCTTCTCAATGTCCCCGATGTAGGGGCTGTTAGTGGCTAACAGCTTCTTGGCTAACTCCTCGCACTGGTTGAACCGCTCGGCGCCGCTTTCCACGCGGTGCCGCAGCTCGTCAAACTTTGAGCGAAGGATCTACATTTGTAACAAAAAGAAAACCGTATCTTCGTATTACTACATACATTATTACTACTACTACTACAACCCTTTTTTAACGTCTCACTGCTGGGCACGGGCATCCCCTCAACGCGAGGGGGATTCAGACCATAGTCCACCACGCTAGTCCACTGCGAGTTGGCAGACTTCACACATCTATCGAGAACTAGTCAAGTTCCCACAGACGTGCAGGTTTCCCCACGATGTTTTCCTTCACCGTTTCATAGCAAGTGATAATCTCGGTTGAAAATGAGATTCGCACATAAGTCCCAGAGGTGCGAGCCGGGGTTTGAACCTGCACACTTCGATTGCAAGGTGTGCGTTCGACCACTCGGCTACCACTGCTACCATACATTATTAACAGGCTAATATACCCCAGAAGGGATAGGCACAAGTGCACCTGCACTTCGCCTTTATATATGACATTCGCACAAGAAATCCCAATATTTCCAAAGGACATTTGAACTTGCACACCTCGCGTTCAAGGCGGGCCTTTTAACTACTTCGCTATCACTGATGTAATAAATATAATCTGTAATATTATTTTATAGTTTGCACAACTGTCGCGCAAACGATTGAAATATAAACTCAACGTCAACGTAAACTTGACAATTTGTAAGTGCCCCCATAGGCCTATACAAAATAAATGATTTGACTTTGACTTTGACTTATACAAATTTAATCGAAATTAAAACATGATTTCTCAAGAATATTTTTCGACGCCGACTTTAAAAACTTGTTTCGAATCTTCTTTTCAAGATTTAGTTTGTGAATGCACGGTGTTTCAGAGGTCCGAAATAATACTTTGACTTTTGCATCAGTATCGGGTATACAACTGAATGGTATAAATTTTTTATCGAAATTCGACCATGTTTTTCCAACTTTCTTTTCGTCGTTAATTTCTATAACTCGTTTTATCTGGAGTCCTATGGAAAATTTGCATATTGTGTTTTGTGAATATTGGTAGTCGCCCCTCATAAGTGTAGTTTACACTGCTGAATAGGGTTATGGATGTACCCAAAGGCCAGAACACGATACCTGTGACAAATATTCAAGAGTCTATAACTCAGAAACTATGATGGTTAGGTATTAACTGTCTTCACTAAGCATCCACATACTTCTGATAAACCCTGGATATTTATTTATAACTCATGAGTCTCATTAAAGATTGTCGTTACCAGTAAATGCTCGTAGTCTTGTCCGTAGTCCTCGCTGGAGGCGGCTGCGTACTGCTCCTGGATCCAGCTCTCCAGTTCAGCGCTCTCCGCCAGGTATTCATGTCTGTAACACCAGAACTTGGTTACCATCCAAGTGTAGTCACAGTCAATTCGTATAAGCCTATTCGACACTTGCAACTTGTCCAGATAAAATACCCGCTGCCGCGCCAGCAGCGCCTCCCCCTCCGGGTGTGTGTTGTGTGGTGATATAATAGGTGCAGTAACCTGCAGACGCTCTCGACGAGTGCCTGCTGCCGCTGCGCCGCGAGCCGCTGCAGCCGCGCCAGGCTGTCGGCCAGCCGCGCATGGCGAGCCAGCAGCGCCTCCCCCTCCGGGTGTGTGTTGTGTGGTGATATAATAGGTGCAGTAACCTGCAGACGCTCTCGACGAGTGCCTGCTGCCGCTGCGCCGCGAGCCGCTGCAGCCGCGCCAGGCTGTCGGCCAGCCGCGCATGGCGAGCCAGCAGCGCCTCCCCCTCCGGGTGTGTGTTGTGTGGTGATATAATAGGTGCAGTAACCTGCAGACGCTCTCGACGAGTGCCTGCTGCCGCTGCGCCGCGAGCCGCTGCAGCCGCGCCAGGCTGTCGGCCAGCCGCGCATGGCGAGCCAGCAGCGCCTCCCCCTCCGGGTGTGTGTTGTGTGGTGATATAATAGGTGCAGTAACCTGCAGACGCTCTCGACGAGTGCCTGCTGCCGCTGCGCCGCGAGCCGCTGCAGCCGCGCCAGGCTGTCGGCCAGCCGCGCATGGCGAGCCAGCAGCGCCTCCCCCTCCGGGTGTGTGTTGTGTGGTGATATAATAGGTGCAGTAACCTGCAGACGCTCTCGACGAGTGCCTGCTGCCGCTGCGCCGCGAGCCGCTGCAGCCGCGCCAGGCTGTCGGCCAGCCGCGCATGGCGAGCCAGCAGCGCCTCCCCCTCCGGGTGTGTGTTGTGTGGTGATATAATAGGTGCAGTAACCTGCAGACGCTCTCGACGAGTGCCTGCTGCCGCTGCGCCGCGAGCCGCTGCAGCCGCGCCAGGCTGTCGGCCAGCCGCGCATGGCGAGCCAGCAGCGCCTCCCCCTCCGGGTGTGTGTTGTGTGGTGATATAATAGGTGCAGTAACCTGCAGACGCTCTCGACGAGTGCCTGCTGCCGCTGCGCCGCGAGCCGCTGCAGCCGCGCCAGGCTGTCGGCCAGCCGCGCATGGCGAGCCAGCAGCGCCTCCCCCTCCGGGTGTGTGTTGTGTGGTGATATAATAGGTGCAGTAACCTGCAGACGCTCTCGACGAGTGCCTGCTGCCGCTGCGCCGCGAGCCGCTGCAGCCGCGCCAGGCTGTCGGCCAGCCGCGCATGGCGAGCCAGCAGCGCCTCCCCCTCCGGGTGTGTGTTGTGTGGTGATATAATAGGTGCAGTAACCTGCAGACGCTCTCGACGAGTGCCTGCTGCCGCTGCGCCGCGAGCCGCTGCAGCCGCGCCAGGCTGTCGGCCAGCCGCGCATGGCGAGCCAGCAGCGCCTCCCCCTCCGGGTGTGTGTTGTGTGGTGATATAATAGGTGCAGTAACCTGCAGACGCTCTCGACGAGTGCCTGCTGCCGCTGCGCCGCGAGCCGCTGCAGCCGCGCCAGGCTGTCGGCCAGCCGCGCATGGCGAGCCAGCAGCGCCTCCCCCTCCGGGTGTGTGTTGTGTGGTGATATAATAGGTGCAGTAACCTGCAGACGCTCTCGACGAGTGCCTGCTGCCGCTGCGCCGCGAGCCGCTGCAGCCGCGCCAGGCTGTCGGCCAGCCGCGCATGGCGAGCCAGCAGCGCCTCCCCCTCCGGGTGCCCGCTGTTGGCCATGGACGTCGCCACGTGGCCCATCTCTGATATTATCGCCGCATACGTGTCCAGCTCCAACTCCACCGCCTATAGGAATAAAGACCATATTATAATGTGAGCAGCGGGAGCCTGCACTGCCGGATTAAGGTAACTTGATGTCCTAAGCAATCTTCCCCTGTGGGCCCTATCCTTAACTGAACTACAAAGAATTAATTGAAACAAAAAATGTAACCTATCGTAAGTAGAATATGTGTGTTGTTCCTTCTGCCCTTATCCCATGCTAGGTGGGGTCGGCACAATGTGATTTCACATGTTGTCCTAAGATTTAGAAATTGCTTTAATTCGTGTGCTTGTTTTATTCTTCTCGGTCGTCTCTGGTGCCCCCCTAGATGAGAACCCCTAATCCAGGACTGAATAAAAGTAGTCTAAGTTACTCTATGGAACATCGGCTGTCTGCCAGTAAAAATCGGTTCATACGTTTGGGAGTTTACCCGGTTTATGGTACATGTATTTAGTAAAAGAAGTGTTAATATTACATTACAAGCTATATATTAACTTGCAATGTATGTCCGGGTGGAATCTTGCGACTGAATTTTAAATCAGTTATCTTTAACCAATTCAGCTGAAATTTGGTATACACGCTTATTTTGGATGACAATGCATGCTTAGCTATGTGACGTCATTCTAATTCCAATATGGCGGATCATCCAAGATGGTGGAATAGTTATTTTATCTGCACTACCACAGTATGGGTATCAAATGAAAGGGCTTGCTGAGGGGAACACGAAAACTAAGGGCAATTAAATGAAAGCTTTGAAAATATTTTTTTACCATTAATTTTAGTTTTATAAACAGACAGTGAAATTAGATATATTTGATGTAGATTGGTGCCGGTGAGTCACCTTATGCCTGGTGAGGAGTTGCGTGGCGCGGTGGCGGTCGCGGCCCACGTCGGCCGAGGCCAGCGCGGCGGCCTTGTCCGCCAGCCAGGAGTCCACCTCCAGCGCCTCGTGCAGGAACTGCTGCGCCTTTAGCGCGCCCTCCAGCCGCAGCGCGCGGCCCTCCGCCGCCGCAGACACCGACGAGTAGGCCTCTTCCAGCTCCGTGCATAGGGACTTTATCTGGAACAACGCATAGACAAGCAATGATTCACTAGTTCTGATTTTTATTATTCAAATAAACCAATACACCAAAAACCTACAAATGACCACAGTGAAGGAAGAAATTAGAGCTTCCTCACATACCAACAACGGCTTGGCTCACACCCTAACCATTTGGCAGCCCAGCTAAAAATCCAAAACCATCCCAGACGCCTAAAGAGGCAGGTTGCTCTACAGCTACACGAGAGGGAGTAGAACCGTCAGAAACAAGAGTAGTGTACCCAATTGGGGCTCACTCATCACGCCAACTCTCACACCACCTATCCACTTATAGTCCAAGGACTGATTGCAGATATCAATCACAAAAAAAAACAGTAATAATAAAATAAAATAGACGGCCAAGCCCTCAATTACACTAATTTCGGTCAATTTCTTTGACTCCATACTCAGAAATGTCATCGGCAGTGGGGTTGTTTGGTGTTTACCTTGTCCTTCTGAGGGTGGGAGTCCTCCACCAGGGTCCTGCCCTGCAGCAGCAGGCGCTGCACGATGGGCGCGCGGCCGGCCAGCTCGGCGCGCAGCTTGGCGTGCTTCTTCTGCGCGGACTGCGCCGCCAGCAGGTCCCCGCCCACCACGCCCCCCTCCGCCGCCGCGCGCCGCTCCGCCAGCCAGCCCAGCTCGCCGCCCACCTCCGCGGCGAACTTGTGCAGCCTACGACATCGGAGCGTTTTAAAAGTGGCGACTTTCACTGTGAGGCGTCATGACGCTAACTGCGAGGCGTCATGACGCTAACTACGAAGCGCCATGACGCTAAGTACGTGACTTCATGACGTTAACTACAAAGCGTCATGAATATAACTACAGGGCAAGAAGACGTTAATTATCATGACGCTAACTACTAGAGGCGATCACGTTAACTATAAGGCGTCATGACGCCAACTATAAGGCGTCATGACGCCACCTATAAGGCGTCGTGACGCTAACTATGAGAGTCAACTAAAAAGCGTCATGACGCCAACCATAAGGCGTCACGACGGTAACTATTAGGTTTAATAACTATACGGCGTCTTGACTGCACCATTAGCTACCAAGGCGAGTATAGTACTATCAAGCGAAGTCTTAATGTAACTATATGAGGTACTGACTGCAGACTGCTCTCCAGGGCCTGCCGGCGGCGGGCAGCGGGCGGCAGGAGAGCCCTGACGGCCTGCAGCAGCGCGGCCGACTCGCGCTCGATGGCGGGCGCGTCGAAGTGGCCGTCGGAGACCAGGTCCGCGCCCTGCGCGGCCAGGGTCGACGCCTTCTGCTCCCATTGTGACAGCTCCTGCTCCAAAGCCTGCGGAGACCATACATAATATTTATGATACCAGTGTCGATCTATTAACGATAATCCTTAGTCGTCGACTAACAATTTTCTACGCTAGGTAACTGTTTAGGCGTCACCTGAAAACGTCTCCTGGTAAGTATTTGGGGTTTGGGTGCAAGTACTTGGGGTTTGGGTGTAAGTACTTGGGGTTTGGGTGTAAGTACTTGGGGTTTGGGTGCAAGTACTTGGGGTTTGGGTGTAAGAATCGTTTTTATTCAGAGGCAAATTATGAATAGGCCATTAAATCTTTCGCTGACGATAGAATAGATAATAGAGAATAGAAAGTGTTACTATACGGTATAGAGATATCTCATCAAATTGCTAATTATCTCTGCCTGGAGTGTACTTACCTGGTGTTGGTTTAGAAGACGCTTGCAACTCCTCAGGTCTGTGCCTATCTCTTCGCTCTTCAGGGCTCGCTCCAAGTCCACCAGACGCGCCTTCGCATCCTCAATAGACCTGTACAAATAGTTAGAAACACCATTTTAAATAAGAGGAGTTTCAATCACAACTGCAGTTTTAGCATGTGCGCCAAGACTAGGCTATGTCACGGAATATGTTCATGTTGTCTCTTTCTCTCGTATGAATTAAGACAGAGATCGAGCGAGCCAATCCTTGACAAAGGTCTTGTCTTATTAACTGTACTTTCAGTCAATTCAGTACAAAATCTGTTAGTATTGAAACAAAAATAGTTGAAGGGGAGGTGGTAGGAGCAGGTACCTCCTGTGCTGTCTCTGCTGCGCGGCCTGGCGCAGCTTGCCCCCCTTGTCGCGCGAGGCGGCCAGCAGCCCCCCCCAGCCCGCGTGCAGCGCGCGCAGCCGCTCCGACACCTCCGCCGCGCGCGACGCGTCCGACTTCTGCAGCGACTGACCGATCTGGAAACACACAAACACAATCTTCCTTAATATTGTGTTTTATATTTCCCAAGCTTACTTACTACAGCCCTTTTACGTCCCACTGCTGGGCACGGGCCTTCCCTCAATGCGAGGGGGATTCAGGCCATAGTCCACCACGCTGGCCCGGTGCGGGTTGGCAGACTTCACACATCTATCGAGAACTAGTCAAGTTCCCTCAGACGTGTAGGTTTCCTCACGATGTTTTCCTTCACCGTTTCATAGCAAGTGATAATCTCGGATGAAAATGAGATTCGCACATAAACCCAGAGGTGCGAGCCGGGGTTTGAACCTGCACACTTTGACCACTCGGCTAACACTGCTATTTCCCAAGCTTATATTTTTATTTTATTTTATTGAGGTAGGAAAGCTTGCAGCTAGCATAATTATAATGGGTATGAGAGTATACTTAAAAGAAGGCCAATTATGAGATTTCACAGATAGAAAATACGAAAAAAAAATTATGATAATATGATCTGCTATCTGACAGTGTAAGTCCCATTAAAATTGGTTCAGCCATTTCGGAGATTGCCCGGAACAAACAGACTGACAGACAGGCGAAAATTGACAAAATTATGTTTTCGGTAAATTTCGGTATATTTTTTTTTACTCATTTCATATGGAAATATACACAGGGTATACGAAAACACATTTTTTTCAATTTTGAATGTCTGTTTCGTCCAGGAGGCTTAGCATGACGTGTAAACATAAGTTTTATCTCTTTCAACTGTCAGATTTGTCGAGAGAATGACGTCACTTCGAGTTTTTTGCACTGGACATAGCTCGGTGAGACGTCATTTTATCGACAAATCTGACAGTTGAAAGAGACAAAACTTATGTCTACGCGGTCATGCTAAGCCAAAGTAATTTTCGAAATGATTTGCTGATTTTGATGAGACTTATACCGGCAGATAGATGTAGTTACAAGAAGTAAATTAGCCTTCTTTAATTACCTAAATTCCAAATCAGTTATAGAAGTTTATAATGCTTACACTCTCAACGTTTCTGAGCTGCTTCTCATTAGCTTGTAACTCCCTTTCAAAGGCCTCGTGTTTCTGCAGCTTTCTCTCCAAGTTTGATAGGTCCCTGTAAAAATAATAATAATTATCATGACGCTAACTACAAGAGGCGATCACGTTAACTATAAGGCGTCACGACGCCAACCATCAGGCATCATGACGCCAACTATAAGGCGTCACGACGCCAACTATCAGGCGTCATGACGCCAACTATAAGGCGTCATGACGCTAACTACAAGACGCTGTCCCGTTAACTATAAGGCGGTAGTGGTAGCCTCGTCGGTAGAACGCAAGGGGTGCAAGTTCAAATCCCGGGCCCGCACCTCTGAGATGATTTTCATGTGCGAATGTCATTTTATATAATGATCACCACTCACTGAACAGTGAAGGAGAACATCGTGAGGAAACCTGCACGTCTATAGGAAAGCGTGTTCCATTCACCAACCCGCACTGGGCTAGCGTGGTGGACTATGGCCCAAATCTCCCTCGTATTGAGGGGGAATGTGCCCGGTATAATGGAAAGCTCGGTCCCTATTACATTTAAACAGTTAAACAGAGAGATACAACTTCTTTACCCGATCCACAAAAATATGAGAGGAGGTAGATTGTCTAATCAACACTGGCAGTGAGTTCAATAGGCGGACAGCTTCCACAGTGAAGGAGCCATCATAGTAGCTGCTGGTATGAGAGGGCATTTTGAGGAACAGGTTTTCTGATGACCTTAAGGTGTACACATTGGATTCGTGTAGAAACTCGAAACGTTCCTTGAGATAGCGCGGGGAAGAAGGATTTTTTTTTGAAGGACTTACACTGTTGGCCGTGAGGTGGCCTTTACAGCTTTACCGGAGGAGTGGCGAGCGCAGAGTGCACTCCAACCAAGGCCTTAAGGGCGGAAAAGGGTGGCAACTAGCTCAAGGGCGCCACAGAGGGCACGACCTCGGCTTGGGCAGTTACCGTGAGGGGAGAGGTAGTGACTGTGCTCGTAGGTGCAAAGACGCACTTACGAGTGGAAGAGGGGGTTCCTCGACCTCGCCGGCGAGATCGGTGTCTGTTCGCGGGGAAGAAGGATTGAATAATATTTTATAAAGAAGAGAAAGAATGTGAGTATTCCGGCGAAGACGTATTGGCAGCCATTTGAGCTTGGTACAAAACTGAGAGACGTGATCATATTTGCGAAAGCCATATATGAATCGTATACAAAAGTTTGGAGACGCTCAAGTTTATTAAGCTGGCTCTCCATGAGGTCTGGATAGCAGGCGTCAGCATAATCAAGAATGGGGAGTACTCAATATCGACCAACGTGGCGTGTGAGTGACTTCACCTTTTACCGTTAGATGTATGGATTAGTTTAATATATTACCTGTAGCTCTGATCGTTGGCTGTCCGAGTCTTGTCTTGGATCCAGGCCTGTAACTCCTCGGTGGCGGCGACGAACTGATAATCACACAAGCACATAAAATATCACTTTATGAATCTTAAAATCTAGGTATATGGGGCCGTCCATTAATCACGTGAGGCACGAAAGGGGGGGGAGGGGGTTTGGCAGAAGTCATGAAATATCACAAGGGGGAGGGGGTGTAGTAAGATATCACGTGGATTTATTTTTTCGGCAATCGCGCGATTTCTAAACCGAACAGCGGCGTGTAGTGTAAACTTGACTAGCCGTGGCCAAGCAACGTCCTTAATTTCAGAATAAAATTAGATTTAATTTTAAATAATGCTTACTGATACCGCTTGCTATATCCCCTAACACTATGATTGGGGATGCTATATCCCCTAAAATACTTTTTTTTTAACCTATATTGTCCCACTGGGGCAAAGGTCTCCCCCATTCTCCTCCACACATCTCTATCTCCTGTCAGATCACATACTTTGTTAAGGTATGAAAATCTTATTTTTAAACAATGATAGCTAGAATGTGAGCAGTTTAGACATTACACATTGTCACCTTGAAGCTGTAACACTAGTGATTATTATTTATATCTTGATTTCATGGCAAAGTGTACAAACTCATGTGACAGATCTGCATTCTTTTCAATATGAGATGGATGGTCAGGGGTGGAAGTCTGTAAACACTATCGTTGTGGTTTTGTTGTGACTTCATATTTCAAGGCACGAAAACAACATGTTTTATCAATGGTAGATAAAATACTACCGATGGAGACATTAGACATTGTCTCCTTGAAGCCATTGGACTAGTTATATTCTAGCTACGCTTGATAAAACATGTTGTTTTCGTGTCTTAAAATATGAAGTCATAGCAAAACCACAACGATAGTGTTTACAGACTTCACCCCCTGAATTGTAGTATAACTGACCTGCTGGTGTGCCAGGCTAGCCAGCAGGCCGCGGCGCCTCTCCGCCGCCGCTCGCTTCACGCCGTCCCGCCGGGCCAGCACGGCCGCGCGACGAGCCGCGATACTAGCACACACATGACAATACATTAATTCAAAATATTCAAGCTGTACACATCGAGAGGTGAAAGAGGTGACTTAAGCGACACTTTTGGGCGATATTGATTTATATATATTTGGAATCAGGTGTATTTTCTGCGTCGAATGAGTACGCTCTCTTGTATAGTAAAAAAAAATGTCATTTAAGTCAAATAGCCTCAATATTCACGGTGTATCAGAAGTCCGAAACGTACTTTGGGTACATATACGGTAGCTCATATGTGGATGCTTAGTGAAGACAGTTTATACCCAACTATCATAGTTTCTCAGTTAAAGACCTTTGAATATTTGTCACAGGTATCGTGTTCTGGCCGTTGGGTACATCCATAACCCTATTCAGCAGTGTAAACTACACTTGTGAGGGGTGACTACTAATATTTACAAAACGGAACATGGAGATTTCAAATAGGTCTCGAGATATTACGAGTTATAGTAATCAGCGACGAATAATAAGATGGAAATACATGGTCGAATTTCGATCTAATTTTTATACCATTCAGTTGTACACCCGATACTGATGAAAACGTCAAAGTATTATTTCGGACTTCTGCAACAGCCTGTATAAATGAATAAAACCGGCCAAGTGCGAGTCGGACTCGCGCACGAAGGGTTCCGTACCCTTATCTATAAAAACAGCAAAAAAATCACGTTTGTTGTATGGGAGCCCCCTTAAATATTTATTTTATTCTGTTTTTGGAACGAAGTTCCTTACGGCAGGCTTGGAGGGGATAGGGATTTTGCTACGCGACCGAACTGAAAAAAATGTGATAGTAAAACCGTAAGAAAAAGTGCGTGGAAAAAAGTGCGTGGAATCAAATCGTTAAATGACACGACTTTAGTTGATAATTTGAATTACGATGTTTTTTTATTTTATTACTTTTTTTATTTTATTACTTTTTTTATTTTATTACTTTTTTTATTTTATATTTTGTTGTTTTTTTTTAGGTTTTGCTATAGTTTTTATTTTATATACAAATAATAATACACACATATTAAATACATTGAGTATACTGCCATCTGTGGGACAGTCGTTGAACTATTAAAATACATAGAACTCCGGGTCGTTAGGGACATTGTTTGGTTTTTTAAATTTCATGTTATTTTGCTTTCACAAGTCTATACACGAATATAAACCTCTCATTAACAAAAAGTGTATAATATCTTTCTCTTTCTTTTCATTCATTCTACATTAGCCGAAGGAACTTCGTTCCTACCTGGTGTCCCACGACACCGTTCAGTTTTTTTAGTATTTGTTGTTATAGCTGCAACAGAAATACATCATCTGTGAAAATTTCAAGTCTCTAGCTATCACGGTTCATGAGGTACAGCCTGGTGACAGCCTGGTGACAGACGGACGGACGGACGGCCAGCGAAGTCTTGGTAATAGGGTTCCGATTTTACCCTTTGGGTACGGAACCCTAATAAACATACATCATCCTGTCTGTATTCCCGAAAGGGATATGCAGAAGTGCAATGCCGTGCGTCCACACTTCGCCGATGTATTTTGGTCCCAATTTAATAGGGGGCGAGCCTATTGCCATTATACCGGGCACATTTAAAATTGACTATTTGGTGAAAGTACATACTTAAATATGCATTATAGTATAAAGCGGTTATTATGACATCACCAGTCAGCTTAGTAGGACCGTGTAGACATAAGTCTTATCTCTTTCAACTGTCAGATTTGTCGAGAAAATTACGCCACTTCGAGCTATTTTTGTACTGGACATGGCTTTCGGGAACTAGTCAAGTTCCCTCAGACGTGCAGGTTTCCTCGCGATGTTTTCCTCCACCGTAGCATAGCAAGTGATAACCTCGTATGAAAATGAGATTCACACAAGACGATGATGATAGATACTGACTGGTCGGCGGCGTAGTGCGGCGCGTTCTCCAGCGTCTTTGCCCTCTGTGCGAACCCCGCCAGCCGCTCCTCCTGCGCCGCGAGCCGCGCCTCCAGCTCCTCGTGCCGCTTCACCAGCGCCTCCGCCTCGTCCACCGACGACTGCAACCATACCACACACACTCATCGTATGACCACAAATTTAGCAAACCTTGTACTACAGGTACCTTATAGACCAGCGGGGCAATTCACACAAGTTCGACATCATCTCTTATTCAACATATACAAAACGAAAAAATACGATCAATTTGAGGTTTTGCTTCGATATATGTCGAACTGGTTGCACAATTAGGAGCAATTAAGGAACCCTAATTATTTTCACCTCCAACAAATTGACATCTCCAACAAATCCTTACTAAATGCAAAGGTAACTCCGTCTGTGTGTTAAGCAATCACGCCTAAACTACTGAACCGATTTGAATGAAATATGGTACAGAGATAGTCTAGAGCCTGAGAAAGGACAGGCCACTTTTTAATTCGAAACAGGGTTGTAAGGGGGAAGGAAATAGGGGATGAAAGTTTGTGTGATGACGTCAGCAAAAAATTCATGATAACTTTTGGTTGCGATAACCGCAACCACGCGGGTTAAAGCGCGCATCAGCTAGTATCATTATATTTTAGCCAATGTATACATAACCTTGACAAATTATATACTAAAACCTTCCTCGAGAACCATTCTATTCATTGGTGAAAACAGCATGATAATCTGTGCAATAGTTTTTGAGTTTATCGCGGACAGACAGACAGACGCGGCGGAGGACTTTGTGATTCAATGTACTATGCGATTCAAATGAGAATAGGATCGACTTAGCGCCATATTGTGGCGCGAAAAACGAATTATGACTTTAAATAATTAAATATTCTATTAAGACAATTTACTGCTAATTTAACCTTTTTATTTATATTTGATGTAGATACTATTATTATTGATATGCAAATAAGTTCTTTTGCAAATCATTCTTTTCATGTGACATTTGACAGATAGAGTTTATTAACATTCCTATTCTTATTTGGATCGCATAGTAGTGATAGAGAATATGTCGATTTTGCGAGAACTGGGGCCCAGACCGTTCCGTTCCGACATTTCTAGAATTTGTCGCTGACGGCATTGAACTGGCAACCATCCGGTACATTGAGCCGAGAGTCCAGACCACTAGTAGTCCTCATATGCGTACGATCACAGCATGATCAGCTTTCGATGTAAATGAAAACATTCTGAAGTGTTTGAATCTACCTCCACCGAGTCCTCACTTTGTAAAATAATAATTAAATTTCTGTGTTTGTTAATACATTTCTTAGTAATGTGTAAACTAACCAGAGGTATCGAGATATATAAAATAAAAATATAAATACATCATCACGCCTGTATTCCCCGAAGGGGTAGGCAGAGGTGCACTGCAGTGCGCCCACACTTCACCGATGTATTTTGGTCCCAATGTAATAGGGGGCGAGCCTATTGCCATTATACTGGGCACACAGGTTTCCTCACGATGTTTTCCGTCACCGTTTCTTAGCAAGTGATAATCTCAGATGAAAATGAGATTCGCACATGGAACCCAGAGGTGCGAGCCGGGGATAGAACCTGCGCACTTTGATTGCAAAGCGTGCGTTCGACCACTCGGCTACCACTGCTATCGAGATATATCGAGATATATCGGTTATCTGGCTTATTGTAAACGATTATGTGAAATCATAAATATTTTATTATTTCTTCTTCTTTTCTTTTTTTACGAAATGAGCGAAATGATGATATATAATGGAATAAGATGAGGAATGGCTCCACCTGCGTTTAGCGGGTATTTCAGTATTGTTTAATAAGATTTTTGACGTTGTTATGTTTTTGACAGCTGTTAAATCAGCTGTCACTTTTGATTCACTTCGATGTAAAGATGACCACCAACATTGGCAGAATCACATTGGGCCTGACTCAATGGAAAGAGGCCATTAACACAAAAAAAAAAAAAAAGATGACCACGATTCATCCGCCATCTTTATCACTGTCATTATAAATTTTTATTTATTACGTGTATTTATTGAATTTGTCCTTGCTATTAATTACTTGACATTGGCGAAATTCCCGCGCTAGTCGCAGGTGAAGCCATTCCTCATCTTATTCCATTAAATTTCATCATTTCGTAAAAAAGTAAGATGACCGCAGCAGAAGGTACAAGCGACCTAACTGACCATGCCTAGGCAAGTCAAACCATAGACATAAATTAATTTGTGTAAAAAAAAAACTTATTGATATTCTGTATTTATGATTTTTAAAAAATGATCTTTATGGGTGCAGGCATGGTGTACCCACACTGAATCTTGTATGATATCTTACCCCATATTGGTTGTACTCGAGGTACGCCTCGTGCGAGCCGCTCGAGGCGTCTATCTGGTCTGCCTCGCGGTTGAAGCTCTGAAGCTGCACCAGCTGTTTCAAATAGGCGTCCTTTTCCTCCCAGTCTGCATAAAAAACATTCAAAATAACCCTTATAAGAAAGCAGTGGTAGCCGAGTGGCCGAACGCACGCCTTGCAATCAAAGTGTGCAGGTTCAAACCCCGGCTCGCACCTCTGGGTTTCATGTGCGAATCTCATTTACATCCGAGATTACCATTTGGTATGAAACGGTGAAGGAGAACATCGTGAGGAGACCTGCACGTCAATAGAAAGGCGTGTGAAGTTCACCAACCCGCACTAGGCCAGGGTGGTAGAGTATTTCAGCCGAAATCTCCCTCGTATTGAGGGGGACTGTGCCCGGTATAATGGCAATAGGCTCGCCCCCTATTACATTGGGACCAAAATACATCGGCGAAGTATGGGCGCACTGCAGTGCACCTCTGCCTACCCCTTTAGGGAATACAGGCGTGATGATGATGTTGGTGTATATATTATATAAGAAGTGTTGCTTAGTTTGGATTGATACGATGAGTATGTGTTGTCTGGGGATATTTGTTTATTTGTTGTGCTCGCAACTTCTTTCGCATGCAGTTTAGGAGTCCTAATTATTGTTCTATAATAAAATAAAAGTAATTGATGGAATCAGGCGTAATATTGCGGAAATCCATTGTTAATACAATAGTAGAGAAAGGGACCCACCACTCACCCTCGGAATTGTTAGAATCCCAAATTATAAATCAAATAAATTTGATTGATAATAGAGGAAACCAACAAGACCGAACTCCCTGTCAGTCGAGAGTCAGCATGTCATAAGTCATGGGCCCTACCTATGAGCAATCCTCCGCAGAACATTTTTTCCGTATTTGATTTATAATTTGGGATTCTAAACAATTCCGAGGGTGAGTGGTGGGTCCCTTTCTCTACTATTGTATTAAAATAAAAGTAGTTACTCCTTCTTCATCTAATCTTACGAAATTATAAAATACTAGTTTCGCGATATCGTCCGCACAGACTTCAATGATTCAATATCATTATAAATGATAGCCTATATGTTATTATGATGTACAAACTATAATACTGTAAAGTTTCATCTAAATCCGTTTAGTAGTTTTCGCGTGAAAGAGTAACAAACCTTTGGCGACGGCATTCTGCTCTGTCTCGAGGTTCTTGATTCTGTCTGCCACGTCTCCGAGCGCGGGGTTGGTGGCCAGCAGCTGCTTGCCCAGACCGATCACCTCTTTGAACCTATTTAACAATAATATTTTAAAGTACAGATACCTGAAATGTATTTGAGTCTTTTTTAGAGTTCCGTACCCAAAGGGTAAAACGGTAAAATTACTTCGCTGTCCGTCCGTCCGTCTATCACCAGGCTGTATCTCATGAACCGTGATAGTTAGAGAGTTGAAATTTTCACAGATGATGTATTTCTGTTGCCGCTATAACAACAAATACTAAAAAACATAATAAAATAAATATTTTAGGGGGCTCCCATACAACAAAAGGGGTTTTTTGCCGTTTTTATAAATATGTTTAGATAAATATGAGCCATCGTGGTGGACTATAGCCAAAAAATGTGACTCGTATTAAGGGAGGATGTGCCCGGTATAATGGAAATAGGCTGGCAAAATACATCGGCGAAGTGTGGGCCACAGCCTACCCCTTCGGGGAATTCAGGCCTGATGATGTATTCAGTTATTATAATTAAAAACCGGCCAAGTGCGAGTCGGACTCGCGCGCGAAGGGTTCCGGAACTTGTTCATGTTTGTTGTATGGGAGCCCCCTTAAATATTTATTTTATTCTGCTTTTTAGTATTTGTTGTTATAGCGGCAACAGAAATACATCATCTGTGAAAATTTCAACTCTCTAACTATCACGGTTCATGAGATACAGCCTGGTGACAGACGGACAGACGGACGGACAGCGAAGTCTTAGTAATAGGGTTCCCGTTTTACCCTATGGGTATGGAACCCTAAACATGAGTGATGAACGTGATGAAGATGGCGGATTTTCCCTATGCCTCCAAAAAATTGCCATCACTCTCGCAGCTGCAGCTGCGAGAGTAGTACTACACTGCAGTACTAGTACACTGCAGTGTACACTGTTTAATAATGTTACAGATGTGTCCTAAGACCACAACACGATACCTGTGACTAATACTCAAAGGTCTGTAACTGGGAGACTATGATAGTCAGGTAAAGTCTACCTTCACTGGCCATCTACATATCAGCTGCCGTATATGTACCCAAAGTATTATTTAGAACTTCAGATAGACTGGTCATGAGACTCTAAAAATGACTTACTCGTCATCATGTGCTTTGATGTCGTCTTGGAGTTCCTGATGCTGCTTATGAAGAGCCTCCGCGGTCGCCACGTCCTTCGCGCTCGCCTCCTGGGCCAGCTGCGACCTCACATTCTGAAACAAAAACATTGAAATAAATAAATATCGGTCGATAAAACACATGCCCATCGTACGATCCCACACTAAGCAACGCTTGTACTATGGGTACCGTACAATGGACTGGGGGCGATCTCAGTTACACATCAACGCTATCAACCTCTTCGACAGGTATGCTCTCCTGGTACTTTGATTGTATAAACAAATATCGCCAGACAACACATACTCATCGTATGATCCCAAACTAATCAACGCTTGTACTGTGGGTACCGTACAATGGACTGGGGACGATCCCAGTTACGCCAAGACATATTGTTTTGAGGGTAGGCCACTTGGCTCACTGTACAAGGTGGTTGCTAGTTCGATTTCAGACAGCCGGCAGCCATGTACTGCTTACTGTGTGGTTCATACCTGAAGCCAGTCTTGCAGCTGCGCGCTGCTGCTGCCGAAGATCTGGTGGCCTACGGCGCTCTCCAGCCGGCTGCGCCTGTCCGCGGCCTGCGCCTGGCAGCGCTGCCACATCTGATGGATCTCCTGCTGGCGACCTTCCACGTTGCCACGTTCAGTAGGGTACTGAGATTTGACGCTAGAATAAAGATAATGTGATTCAGTATGGGTGCACCAAACCTGCACCCCCTCGGCATGTACAGTATGTGAAATCATTTTATGAACACAGAATATTGATAAATATGCCTTTTTTCCAGAAATATTTAAACACAGATTTTTTGTATGCTTTGACAAACCTAGGCATGTTCAGTTAGGTCGCTTGTACCTTCTGTTGTGTTAAGACCAAAAGGAGTTTACAAGTAAGAGCTGATTTGAGAGTTGTTTGCGCTCCTCGCTCCTATCACATTGGGACTATATTAACTTTGCAATATGGGTGCACGTCGGTACACCCATGACAATCTCTCGTGTACACGTCCTCGATAAAGTTCAAAGAGTCTTACTCATGCGCTTCACACCACGATATAATGCTGCTTGAAACAAAATTAATTTTCACAAAATCTCTTAAGACTATTTTCTTCCTGTTATTACTTTAATATTCCCAACTCCCGTTAGCCTCTTTTACTAAGCTAACGCCTATTATAACTAAACCTAAGTATTAAGCAGTAGTATCAAACTTGATCACTAACTGAGCTACAGAAATCCAAACTCAAGGTTTGCCAGCGTAGCATATTAGGTGTTAAACGGACGGACCGCGTCAGAAACACCACCCTACGCTCCATTACTCGTATTACTGACGTGGGTGGGAAGACAGCAAAACTGAAGTGGGAGTAGGCCGGTAACGTAGCACGGATGGACCCGCAAAGGTGGACAAATCGTGTCAACACCTGGACGCCCGAAGGTGGTTGCCGGCGTCGTGGCAGATCAAGGAGAAGAGGAAACCTTTGCGGGAGAAACGTGGCCACAACAAGCCCAGGATAGGGACATGTGGAGACGAGAGGGGGAGGCCTTTGCCCAGCAGTGGGACATATACTAGGATAATAAAAAAAAAAATATATATTTAAGCATTACGTTATTACGTCTCATAAAATTGCCATAAATACTTGCAATAGGAGTGGGTTCACGGCAATACATTAATGACTAATGTGTGAATCGAACCTGAAACTTCTCAGTTACCACAGTAGCCCTACTAACCACTGAGCTAATGGCACTTCAACTTAAATCTAATATTCTGGAGGGAGGAATTACTTTTGACTGAAACTATCAGTTTCAATCAGAATCAATTTGTTATTATTCCCAATCATAACCGGCAAAGTGTGGGTGCACAGTAATGCACCTCTGTTTAACCCTTCGAAGAATACAGGGCTCGTAGTGGGTAAACTTTGAATCCAAGTATCTGCCAAGCGATTATACTACCATAGAGTGGGCTGAAATTTATACTATTTATAGGAAACTCACGAGTCTGCCAAAAGACTGATGGTGTTGACTTTCTCCTTGACTGGTTCCAGTTCTCTCTCCAGCTGAGCGTGTCTTCGCTGCAAAGCCCTGACCGTCCGAAGGTCGGAGGCAGGCGCTGAACTGGCCGCCAGCTGCTGCTCCTTCTCCGCCATCCAGTCCAACGCTTCATCGCACGTACGACTGAACAACTCCACACTGGAAAGAACAGATAATTCGTTTAAAGGTTTGGAAACGGACTCACTTTAGGATTATATGGTTTTTGGGGTCAGTGATGATAGTCTTTAGGTAAGGAATAGGTTTGAGGTCCCGACTCCTGAGTTTTGTGGATTTGAGAACAGTTGTTCTAATGGCTTATGCGTGTTATTAAAGATTTACCAATTAAGATGAAGATACCATCGAAATCACGCGTGAGTTTTTGAGGAGTCCCAGGGTTATAAAAAATTTTATAAACAATAAATCAATTCCACGCAAAATATATTTTACTTGATTCCTTCTGACCTAATAGTTGTATTAGAGGCAACACTCTTAAATTTATGAAGTTACAGACCAGGTCACCTAAAATTCAGAACTCCACATCCAACTATAGTCCCCAAGGATTACAAAACACCAAGTCCTATCGCTGAACTCTTCAAAATCGAAGGTTTATGTACCTGGAAGCGCCTTCCAAGCTCTTCTCTTTCTGTTCCTTCAAGCGCAGCAAGCGATCCCACTGCTGCCTAAGCTGTTGGCGTCGAGCTGTTGCTTTAGCCGCTTGGCTGTGCTTCGCAGCCACCAGCTCTTCGGCAGCAGCATCGATATGCTCCAGCCTTCTCGAAGCTGCTGAGAGGTCTGTGACGAATTTCTGGGAAGAACCAAAGGCTAATTGAATCTGACATTTTAAAATTTAAATGTCGTTTCCTCCTACAACCTACAAAAATTAATTTCTGTGCTTTGTCAAGCCGCCTAGGCATGGTCAGTTCGGGCGCTCGTACCTTCTGCTGTGTTCATCTTTAGATTGAAGGCAATTCATAAGTAACAGCTCATTTAAGAGCTGTGATGCGACCAGCTTTAAGTAAAATAATTGTTACATTCTGAGTGACATTTTAGTTCGTCTGTTAACCAGGAACACTCCTCCTCCAGAAGAGGAGATCGTAGGAATTTTAAGACATAGTCCACCACGTTCGCCGAGAGTGGATAAACAAATGAATCAAGTCTCCCCAAAACCAGGTTACTTCGAAATATACTGATGATTTACCTCATACTTCCTTTTGGCTGTATCCACGCTATCCTCGCCATCATCGGCTCGAAGCATCTTTTCTTTATCCTTAATCCACTTGTCGAAATCATCGCACTCAGCGAAGAAGCTGAACAGTTTAATAGCATCTTCGAGCTGGGCGCGACGGGTCGCGGAAAGGGTCAGGAGTTCATCTGATGAAGATATCGTCAGACTTACTAAACAGGTCTACCTGACTATTAAAACTACGGACACGCCTAGGTATTAAGCAGTTATCTAGCGTAAAATATTTTCAACAACCATAGTCGACGAATTACTTTTATTATTTTATTACTAGTTATACCCGCGTGTTCTTCAGGGAGATTATCTGGAAAAATCGGTATTATGTCCATCCCACGGAACCCTAATTCTTTTTCTAAAATAAAAGTAGCCTAAGTTACGCTTTGGAACGTCAGCTATATGCCAGTGAAAATCTAGCCTTTTGGTAGATTTCGCGGAAATCGTGGGTGGACTGCAATGCATCTCTGCTTACCCTTTAGGGGAAAACATGCGATGTATATATAGGTTGTAGGATTAAGAGTAATACCGTAGTCTTTCTGTATGTCAGTCATCCTGGTTTCGACACTGGCGGCGTCAGCGCGCGGCTGCAGAGGCTGCGCGCGCGACGCTCGGCGCGCGGCCGGCTTGCCTCTCTTCACCGGCACCACCTGCTTCACCAGCACCGTCTTCTTCACGCGCTGCACCGTCCGCACCTTCTCCGGACGACGGACTTGAACCTACGCACACATCATTACACTTTAAACCTGGGATTCCCAAAGTATTTTGGGCAAGAGACCCCTTTTCTAAATTGAATTAATAGCTCAGATCCCTATAGCCAAATTACTTCAAAAATCCTATCTTTAGTTTTCATGTAAAACATCTGTAGGCGAGGGGTAAACCTGATTATTGGCGTGGCGAGATTTGCCGACACTTCGCCACAACAAAATGAAATAAACCTTATTACTTAATACATAAATTAAATGCGACTACGCTTCGTCCGCCGCTTAGACTCCCCCCACCGGCTGACGCCGCTCACTCGCTCACTCGCATTTTTTTCCCTATTGATATAAAATACTCACAAGATCACACTGTGCACGCTTATTGACTTGTTGAGTTTTACTTCCTACTGAAATACCTATTAGTAATTCTTATAACAAGTTGGAACACGTAAAACAACTTTAACAGTAACTTGGGTTAATTAGTAGGGGTCGAGTTTTAGACCTCGTCGACCCCCTAAATCAGTTTTCGTTTATGTCGACCCCTAAGAAACCTTGCGGTCGATATCGACCACTTTGGGAATTCCTGCTTTAAACCCTTGCGCCGTAAACTCAGGGTATTCGCAATAAATTGCAAAATAAATCCCTGACTACATTTCCTCAAGCAATGGTATGTATTCTAAAGAAAAAGGATCTATTTTAAAAGTAGATTATGGATATAACAAAAGAAAATTAATTACGGAATAAAATTGACTTGAGATTATAATGAGGGCATAATTTTGAAGGAAAGAGCCTACTCTCAGGAATTAAAATGATTTTCGAAAATATCGTCTGTTCCTTGGCTTCTCAGCTGTCCTGACATTCCCGGACTTTCTAGAAAATGGACACACTGAAACTGACTTAATACTTTTTTACGAAATTATGAAATTTTAGTAGAATAAGATGAGGAATGGCTGCGATTAGCGGTATTTATGGCAATGTCGAGTAATTAATAGCAAGGACAAATTCAATAAATACACATTATAAATTAAAATGGATGATGACAGTGATAAAGATGACGGATAAATCGACAGTTAACTCAGTCCAAAATCTGTCAAAAATTTACAGTAACTATGTGAATTGAAATTATTACTTACTGGTACAACTCTGGGTTCAATTTCTCTGACGTAGTTTGCCGGCACGAACCCATCCGTTCTGTCGGCCTTGCGGACCGACCACCAATCGGGGTTAGTCTTGTTGATCAGAAACATAACCTCTCCCTTCTGCATAGATATACCCTGCCCAGTGAACGCGTACAGAGCCTTCACCTGTTAACAATAAGGTACATTTTCAAATACACAATTATTAGTACCAGGAGTAAATGAACTTGAGCTGGTAACCCGCACTGCGCCAGCGTGGTGGACTATGGACTTCCCCCTTGCATTGAGGGGAGGGCTGATCCACAAGGCTGCTAGTTATTAGTACCAGGAGTACATGAACTCGAACTGGTAAGTTTACTGACCTGCGGGACACTCCTCTCTTCAGTGACAGTCCTGTGCTCAAGCCTTTCAACGGGTTCCTCCTCCCACACCTCAGTAGGCACCAGACGAGACTCGTTCACCCACTCCTCTTCCTCTATAGCTGGCGTAGAGTCCACTTCTGTAGGGAGCTGTCAAAAAAAGTTACTTATAAAGAATCGCAATCAAAGAAATGGTAAAAAACAACTTTATGTTAAAATTGAAATTAAACTATTTTACGGATTTTATCGCGTTTATTTACTATTTTATTTAAAATAAAAGTAAAAGAACATATAGCTGACGTGAAACACCGACGCTCCACGAAGTCTGCAATCTGTGAACATGTACAGGACCGCACCCGCCATTATATCAGATTTGATAAACCGCATATCCTCGCAAAAGAACACCCATTCCGACCAAGGATGATACGTGAGGCCATTCAAATTAAAAAAACATCCTAATTTCAATAGGGAAGATGGCTGGGTGCTACCACCAACTTGGGATCCAGTAATTAATATGATTAAATCCAAAACCAAGTGTACCATTGCAAGACCTCGTGACACCGTAAGCACTTTCTGCGTGGATCGGACCGCAAACAACAACTAAATACGAGGGTACCCAGTTATTAACTATGACATCAGGACGTCTAACACCTCAGTCCCCCCGTGACCATGGTTGCTGTAAAGCAGCCGAAACGTCGGGAAAATAAAATATTAAATAAACGCGATAAAATCCGTAAAATAGTTTAATTTCAATGTATAGTATTCGCGTAAATATAAGAAAACTTTATGTTACTTCTAATCTAGTTATAATGGAGTTACATTGCCATCTTAAGGTTGCCATAGCTATAAAAGAAACAAAAGGAACCCTTATAGGATCACTTTGATGTCCGTCTGTTTGTCAAGACACTTTATCTCATAAACGCCAGCAGCGTCAGTGCCTATAGTACCTGCAGGGAGTGTATCCCGGCGGCGAGCAGCCTGGCGGCGTGCGCGCTGAGCGCGTCCAGCTCGGCGGCGTACGCGCAGATCTGCTCGTGCAGCGCGCGGTGCCGCGCCAGCAGCGTCAGTGCCTATAGTACCTGCAGGGAGTGTATCCCGGCGGCGAGCAGCCTGGCGGCGTGCGCGCTGAGCGCGTTCAGCTCGGCGGCGTACGCGCAGATCTGCTCGTGCAGCGCGCGGTGCCGCGCCAGCAGCGTCAGTGCCTATAGTACCTGCAGGGAGTGTATCCCGGCGGCGAGCAGCCTGGCGGCGTGCGCGCTGAGCGCGTCCAGCTCGGCGGCGTACGCGCAGATCTGCTCGTGCAGCGCGCGGTGCCGCGCCAGCAGCGTCAGTGCCTATAGTACCTGCAGGGAGTGTATCCCGGCGGCGAGCAGCCTGGCGGCGTGCGCGCTGAGCGCGTCCAGCTCGGCGGCGTACGCGCAGATCTGCTCGTGCAGCGCGCGGTGCCGCGCCAGCAGCGTCAGTGCCTATAGTACCTGCAGGGAGTGTATCCCGGCGGCGAGCAGCCTGGCGGCGTGCGCGCTGAGCGCGTCCAGCTCGGCGGCGTACGCGCAGATCTGCTCGTGCAGCGCGCGGTGCCGCGCCAGCAGCGTCAGTGCCTATAGTACCTGCAGGGAGTGTATCCCGGCGGCGAGCAGCCTGGCGGCGTGCGCGCTGAGCGCGTCCAGCTCGGCGGCGTACGCGCAGATCTGCTCGTGCAGCGCGCGGTGCCGCGCCAGCAGCGCGCCCGCGGCCGGCGCGTCTCGTCCGCAGTCCGCCGAGCCCACCAGCGGCCGCTTCTCCTTCATCCAGGACTCCGCCTCGTTGGCGTCGCCGTAGAACTACAACACATTATATCTCATACAGTCATGTATGGAGACACCAAGCCTGCGACCCTTCGTCGTGTACAGTATGTGAAAATTAAGAAATTTATCTATTTCTCAGTGCGCGTGGGTGTGTGACAGCGTGTGTATGCATATGCCAGTATGTGTATACGTATGACAGTATGTGATTGCGTATGACTGTGTGAAAGCGTTACACAATGCGTGAGTGTGTATGACAGTGTGTGAATGCACATGATAGCGTGTGAGTGCGTATGCCAGTACGTCTATACGTATAACAGTCTGTGATTGCGTATGACTGTGTGAGAGCGTATGACAATGCGTGATTGTGTATGACAGTGTGTGAACACACATGATAGCGTGCGAGTGCGTATGCCAATACGTCTATACGTAAAACAGTCTGTGATTGCGTATGAATGTGTGTGAGAGCGAATGACAGCGTGTGTATACTTATGACGGTGTATGCATGTGTGTATGAGGGTATAAGACGTGTGATTACCTGGTGAGCTTCGTAAGCGTCTGCGAGCTGCTTCTCCCTGGCATCAGCCAGCTCGCGCAGCACCTGCCACTGCTTGTTGAGGGATGTCAGCCGCCGCTCGATCTCAGCGCTCTTCGGATGCTTAGCGTCTATTAAACTGTAGACATACATTATATTTATTACAAAGAGCTTGATCTAATGGTTAAAGCGTAGGGAGCTGAAGGTGAGCATTGTTGAACTGGGTGGTATAAATTTCCGAAATGGTCTTTTTAAAACTAGGGCAAGTTTCGGCCTGGGTTTAACTGGGATCGTTTTTTTTATTCGTGTAGGCCAAAAAACGCTTGCAAATAGTCAGATTCTACCACCGGTTCGGAATGCTGCTTCCACTGAGAAGAGCCAGAAAGAAACCCAATGGTTACTCTTTTCAAAATGATAAATAGTAGTTTGTGAGTAATACATTCTCAGGAGCAGCAACGCCATGAGAGCAGACCGCACCTTTGCCTCAATACTAGAGAAGAATTATACTCACGCAGTCTAATAATAGATACCAATTTTGGCATTACGCTTAGGAAGCTAGAGTAAGGTGCGTCTACTCCTATTTACAGTATAAGGATTATTATAAAAAACAGGTGGCTATACAAATAATTGCTTTGGTGTGAGCCTTCTTGGGCAGTGCATGTAGTCATTTTGAAGTCAGGAAGTTACTCCATGGGTGTATGAAGAGGTCATGGAAATGACGGGGTGGAAATGAGTAGTTATATGGGGATGAGACTAGTCAGTGGGTGATGGGTGTTACCTCTGTCCCTTGGCGCGGTGCCTGGCGCTGACGTGGTCGCGCGCGCGCAGCTCGTGCAGCAGCGCGGTGTGCTTCTGGCGCAGCGCCAGCACCGCGCGCAGCTCCTTGGCCGCCACCTCCGCGCGGCAGATGCGCTGCTTGTCCGTCACCCAACCTACCGACACGACACCCAACATTGCTAAACCGTCACCCATCCTACTGATACGAAACCCAACATTGCTAAACTGTCACCTAACCTACCGACACGACACACAACATTGAAGAACTATCCCCTTAAATTTCTGAAATGTTTGGGCAGTCGTGTTTAGGACTTAATACCATTGCAATAGACAGCTTATCAATGTTCATACCTTCCTCCTCGTCATGGTCTTCCAAGAACTGAAACAGGTTCCTGGCGTCTTCCAGCCTCGCTTTGCGATCCTTAGCGGCCGCCACCAAGCTGTCAAATAAATACTTATTGTAGATGCCAAGTGTTTAATTCTACGCCATCTAATTCCTTCGAATTATTATCACATTCACAATAAAAATCTAATTTGTACTGTAACGAGGTACCTGGCATAAGCATCTTCAAGCTGCGCCAGCTGCTGCGTGAGCTGGTGTTTGGGCTGCGCGGGCCCCTCAGCCAGCGCGCCCTGCCGCAGCAGCCGGCGGATGGACTCGTCCACCGCGCCCAGCTGCAGCTCCTGCAGCGCGTGCGCCTGCAGCAGCCGCTCCACGTCCACCAGGTGCCGACCCACCTCCTCCGACTCGAACTGAGCCTATTAACAGGACATTGATACAAAAATTATGACCTGTAACCCAACTTTGACCAAATGTCATCCAATTGTAACTATAGATCACCCGAACTTAATACAATTACACCCAGTATTGGCAATATAAGCCTAAACGTCACCCAAATATGACCATTGGACACCCGATCCTAATCAAACATCTGCATTTTATACAAACTTGTCTATTTATCACCCAATGTTACACGAATATCAATCAATGATGACAATCGAACAATACAACTTTTGGAGTGTCGCCAAATCGATAATTACATTATTCAACAACGCTTAAATGTGACCACTGGTCATCCATCCCTGATCAAACATCACCCAATACTTACCGTCACTAGAACTTGATAATTTATCACCCAAACTTGACTATTCATCACCCTATTTACACTTATTTGAAGTTCTACACATACCTTCATCTGCAATAGGGTGTGAGCCACAGCGTCGGCTTCCCGTAGCAGCGCCATGAGATGCGCCAGCTTGCCGAGCGAGCTGCGGTGCCGCTCCAGCAGCTCGAGCAGCTCGCGCCAGCGCGCCAGCACGGCCTGCTCCGTGCGGGACACAGCCTCCGCCCCATGGTACTTCTCGCGGACCAGCTCCGCCGCCATCGCTGATAGATCTTCAAAGCGTTCGGTTCTAGGAATATTATAAAAGATAAATACATGATCACAAAGGTATTTCGGGGGAGGCAGAAGTGCACTGCACTGATCCAACGCTTCGTCCTATTTTATCCTCGATGTAATAGGGGGCAAGCCTATTGCCATTATACCGGGCACATTCCCCTTTAACACGAGGGAGATTCGGGCCATAGTCCACCACGCTAGCCCAGTGCCGGTTGGTGAACTTCACACGCCTTTCTATAAACGTGTAGGTTTCCTAGAAATGTTTTCCTTCACCATTCAGCAAGTGGTAATCATTATTGAAGAGAGAGAGAGAGAGAGAGTAAATATACTAATTTTTCTGAAAATTATATTCGCACATGAAATCCAAAAATCCCAGAAGTGCGAGCCCGTGGTTTGAATTTGGACTAAGCTACAGGATTTTGAAAGTACATAAAAATAATTATTTATATCGCGGGGTGAAATTTTGGTATTTAAATTTGTAAATTCAAGTTATTTGCGTACCTGGCGAGTATATCAGCAGATATGGCTTCATGTTTCTTGACTGTGGCGTCAACCTGCGCTAGATTCGATCCGTAACGAGGATCTGACAACACCTGGATCATCTCCTTCAGGTAGCCCTTACGAAGCACCGACTGGAGGACGGAAAGAAGCAGTTACCAACCACACAAACAATCTAAGTCCTTACCTTCGGGCTAGTATATACTAAGTAGCGGCCCTAAGGAGCCAGAACTGCGGTAAATTTCCGCCATATTAGAATTTGATTGTTTCTATTGTTTGACACTTACGTACTTACTTGATCTTAAGACTAAGATGGCGGATGTCATATAAACCATTATTGCCAACCTTCGAATTATTATTAACAAAAAACAAAAACCGGCCAAGTGCGAGTCGGACTCGCGCACGAAGGATTCCGTACCATTATCTATAAAAACGCCAAAAAATTCACGTTTGTTGTATGGAAGCCCCCTTAAATATTTATGTTATTCAGTTTTTTTGAATTTGTTGTTATAGCTGCAACAGAAATACATCATCTGTGAAAATTTCAACTCTCTAACTATCACGGTTCATGAGATACAGCCTGGTGACAGACGGACGGACGGACGGACAGCGAAGTCTCAGTAATAGGGTTCCCGTTTTACCCTTTGGGTACAGAACCCTAAAAACCGACTTCAAAAACCTAGGTGCACTAAAAAGCTAGAAATAACCTCATAATTCATTATATTTGAAGTCGGTGCCAATCTACGTCAGACTATACTAATACACACATGGATATATATATATTATATGTAATAATACCTTACCTTAGTGTTAAACTTGTAGTTAAGCTGTTCCAACCTCTGCTGTCGAAGCAATTCCGTTCTTAATGCTATCTCTCTCGCGTGTTCAGCCTGTTTACATAATAAAACAAACATAAATTTCTGACATGACAACACATACTCATCGTATGATCCCAAACTAAGCAACGCTTGTACTATGGGTACCGTACAATGGACTGGGGGCGGTCCCAGTTACACAATTTATACCCAGACAAGAGCTAATTCTGGAAAGGCTTGACCCTGTTATT
This sequence comes from Ptilodon capucinus, assembly GCA_914767695.1. NCBI lineage: Eukaryota > Metazoa > Arthropoda > Insecta > Lepidoptera > Notodontidae > Ptilodon > Ptilodon capucinus. Next base: position 5,633,159 of record OU611837.1, read on the forward strand.
AGCAAAAGAGAAACCATGGAGTTTCTTGCCCATTCTTCTCCATAGGAAATGCATTCCGAATGGGTGATAGAGTTACTATTATTATTATTTATTGACGATTCATAAGTGCCTGTACTGGTTTACATGAATAAAAAATATTCTGAATCTGATTGTATGATCTCACTTGTTCCAGCTTCTGCCATGCTCTCTCCAGGTCTTGGGGCAGCTGGCCCTCCAGCGGCGCCCAGGGTTCACCGGTCAGACTCTTCTGCATTGTGTTGATGTGGAAGTATAATGCTTCGATCTCTGAACGCTCTTTGTACCTGTAACAATATGTGAGTGAGTCTGAGTGAGCGCGAGTGTGTGTGTATGTGAGTGAGTGTGTGATTGGGGATGAGTCTGAGTAAGGGCGAATGAGTGTGAATACGTGTGTATGTAAGTTTGAGTGTTGGTGTTTTTTAATTCGAGTGAGTGTGTCTATGTGAGTTCTAGTGATTGTGTGTGAGTGAGTGCGAGTGAATGTGTGTGAGTGAGGGCGAGTCTGCATAAGTGCGAATATGTGTGTGAGTGAATGCGTGTGCATGTGAGTGAGTGCAAGTGTGTATGTGAGTGAGTGCGAGTGAGAGTATATGTGTGTGAGTGAGGGCAAGTCTGACTAATTGCGAGTGTGTTTAAGTGTGTTCAAGGGTGAGTGAGTGCGTGCAAGTGCGTGTGTATATTTCACTCACTTGGGCGGCTTCTCAACAGTTCTATACTGTTTGAAGGCTAGTAGTAATCTCTGTATGCCGTCCAGCGAGTTGGGCAGCTCTCTGCCATTCAACTCCTGGATCTTCAGGCGGATCCACTCCAGCAGCGCGGAGACCAGCTTGCTGTATTCGCCTTTGCGGTCATCACAGTCCATCATCTGACCTATGATCTGTGTCAAGAATAATAATTTTATTAGTCAAAGAATTCCATTTTATCTATTTACGGGTTTGGCCACACATTTTTCGACAGATTTTTACCTGAAAATAATATTTTAACAACATTACTCATCCGCCATCTTTATCACATTCATCACCAATTTTTATTTATAACCAGCTGAGACCGCGACTTCGCTTGCGTGTACTATAAGGAGATTACCCGTTAAAAATCGATTTATTTTCATCCCGCGGAAACTCAACGTATTTTCTAAAATAAAAATAGCCTAAATTACTCCTTGTAACATCGGCTATTTTGTCATTTTCATCATTATAAAATATGACATTCGCGCATTAAATCACCCCAGAGGTGCGAGCTCGGGATGCGAACTTGCACCCCTCGCGTTCAAGGCGGTCGTTTTACAAACTAAGCTTTAACAGCATTCAGTTTTCAATTATATTGCTTAGATAATAGAGTAGTACTTACATTGGCGATTCTCTTGCCGCTTTTCTGTTCGTTTTTCATTCTTGCGAAGGTATGATAATAGCTGGCTACGTAGGTCATGACTGACTTTTCATCAGGCCGTGTGGTGTCCACATCTGAACAATCAAATAACCTCCTTATAATCCATGTACTCCTGGTACTTACTCGCCATAGTTCACTTTTTATTTGTCCCAGTTTGGGTCCAACTGGGACTGTTTATTGTAATTCTATAAGTTTAGGATACTCCCAGCAATAAAAGGCGATTGAGGAATTAACAAATTGATTACTGCTATATAAAAACATTACGTATTATAGAAATTATTTTAAATGTATTCAACTTCTTACACTTTTTGCACCCCTGGTACTTCATCACATAGTTTACTCAAAAACTATAGTATTGGCCCCAGTCTGGGTGCGACTGGGACCATGCATAGGAACCATATAAATTTAGTATAGCCCCAGTAATAAAAGGCGACTGGTGAATTAACAACATTTTACTTCTATTATAGTTGATACTAAAATGCTGTGCACAAATGAAGTTACAGTTATCTGACTGTACCTTTATTTGTATGGGGGTGCGTATTGCTGTGCCCATATTACGCCGATGGTATAGTGTTTTATTTATTTCAAGGTCTCAGGGCGTAGTTTACCATACTGGTGAACTTCACACAATGATATTCCTCACGTTATTTACACTAGAGTTCAGTGATAATATTTGATGAAATCCGTAGATTCTAAAAGTGCTAGGTGGATTGGATCCTGCTTACCTTCGGCGTCAAGGAGTCGCGGGATGCCCAGGTGATTGTGGGCGACGTCGAAGGCATGGTTGAGGGTCTCCACATGGTCTGCCGCCGGTAGTTCAGACCAACGGAACAGGTCAGGTCTGGGGAATCAAATTAATGATTAAATATCAATTATACAGAGTATTGTCCTTAATTTAACAAGACACACATATTTACCCTACATATTTAATGGTGGGTGTCATTTAGTCTATTTAGGGTGTCAAATGGTTAACATTGGGTGATATGTCATATGAATGGGGTGACATATGGTAAAAAAAAAAAGACAATTGACTAATGAATTATCTATGCTATCACCAATAAAATAATGTGTAATATTTAGTAACACCTGTTCAACATTGGGTGACACTTGTTCGGTATAGGGTGAGACGTAGTAAAACTGACCTGTGCGCGTGTATAAGCGCATTGAACCCAAGCCCAGAGCGCCAGGAATCGGTGAAGTTGTGGATGTGGACGCCATGGTACCCACTGGTCTTCCGCTGACACCACAGCAGCAAAGCATCCTTAGCCGACTTCTTCTCAGAGGATACATTCTCCTCGTCCTATGAAGAAACATATTATTTGTCAGTTCATACTAATATTGTATAAAATACTGTATGTCACTACTACTACTACTACAGCCCTTTTAACGTCCCACTGCTGGGCACGGGCCTCCCCTCAATGCGAGGGGGATTCAGGCCATAGTACACCACGCTGGCCCAGTGCGGGTTGGCACACTTCACACATCTATCGAGAACTAGTCAAGTTTCCTCAGACGTGCAGGTTTACTCACGATGTTTTCATCACCGTTTCATAGCAAGTGATAATCTCGGATGAAAATGAGATTCGCACATAAATCCCAGAGGTGCGAGCCGGAGTTTGAACTTGCACACTTTGATTGCAAGGCGTGCGTTCGACCACTCGGCTACTACTGCTAATAGCCTATGTGACTCAGTGATAATGTAGCTTTCTAACGGCAAAAGAATTTTTGAAATCGGGCCAGTAGTTTATTAAGTTTTTCCTTTCATACAAAAATACAAATCTTTCCTCTTTATAATATTAGTACAGATGTAGGTATGTCAGGATAGTAGCATGTGGTATACGGTGGTCTCTGCCTACCCCCATGGGATACAGGCGTGAGTAAGAAGATAAAGTACCATTGAAAGAGCTTACCACATCGATTTCAATTTCCTGGATCTGGAAACGCAGGATAATGGTCCAGATCAGACCGAGGATGAGACGCGGATTGCCGTCCACAATATCCTCAGCTCCTATCGACTCCAGCCGTACCTAGAAATAATAAATAAGCATCATCACGCCTGTATTCCACGGAGAGGTTGGACAGTATTATTCTTGGTACATAATACATAATCGAGGGGTGAAAGGCTGATTGACTTAAACGACACTTTTGGGCGATATTGACATAAGTACTATATAAATAGTAGATATTTGGAATCAGCATTTTTTTCTGCGTCGAATCGCTTGTAAAGTTAAAGAAATCTAAAGTCAAATGGCATTTCACCCCTCGAATAATTCGTCTATGCTTAAAAATACTTTCTTCGAATCTTTGTCTATGTTGTTATTATTCATGTATTCCTGTGTATTAATTAATCCCACCTTTAACATGTAGTCATGTTAAAGGTGGGATTAATTAATCAGGGCCCAAATATACAACAATAACGCTCCAATAAAATGCAGGGGTAGGCAGAAATGCACTGCGACACACTTCAATATATTTTGGTCCCAATGTAATAGGGGGCGAGCTTACCATTATACCGGGCACATTCCTCAATACGAGAGATTTGGGATATAGTTCACCACACTGGCACAGGCAGGGTGGGTGAACTTCACACGTCTTTCTATAGACGTGCAGGTTTCCTCACGATGTTTTCCTTCACCGTTTCAAAGCTAGTGGTAATCTCGGGTGAAAATGAGATTCGCACATAAACCCAGAGGTGCAAGCCGGGGTTTGAACCTGCACACTTTAATTTGCAAGGCGTGCGTTTGACCACTCGGCTACCACTGCAAATTTAATTCGCACGAAAATCTCAGATGTGCGAGCCCGGGATGTGAACTTGCGTTCAAGTGTTCTTAACGCTCGAGTGTGATCAGGGCTTAAGCCTTGCTGATTACTTCAGTCCTTCAGTGACGCCACAGCGTAGCCTAGTGGCTGCTTATCTCGTGATAAGATAGTCGTAATGATAACATCCAGTGGAATTTATACTATTATGTAAACTTTATGTTATATGATAAATTTTCAATTCTGAATGTGTTCAACATAAGGTATTTATGGCTGGTAACCCGCACTGCGCCAGCGTGGTGGACTATGGACTTCCCCCTTGCATTGAGGGGAGGGCTCATTCACAAGGCTGCTAGTTATTAGTACCAGGAGTACATGAACTTGAGCTGGTAACCCGCACTGCGCCAGGGTGGTGGACTATGGACTTCCCCCTTGCATTGAGGGGAGGGCTGATCCACAAGTCTACTAGTTATTAGTACCAGGAGTACATGAACTTGAGTTGGTAACACGCACTGCGCCAGCGTGGTGGACTATGGACTTCCCCTTTGCATTGAGGGGAGGGCTGATCCACAAGGCTACTTGTTATTAGTACCAGGAGTACATGAACTTGAGCTGGTAACACGCACTGCGCCAGCGTGGTGTACTACGGACTTCCACCTTGCATTGAGGGGAGGGCTGATCCACAAGTCTACTAGTTATCAGTACCAGGAGTACATGAACTTGAGTTGGTAACACGCAACGTGGATCTCTACCTACGGCTTTGAACCGTAAAAGCGTGGAGTATGGAATGTAATCTCATTACCGAGTTTATAAGTATTATATAGTTACAAACTAGTACATTATTACAGGAAGCCCCGTAGATACCAGAATGGCTAAGGTTTCAGTCAGTAAGTGCCCATTGCTGTTATTTACTTTAAATACTCTACGTATTTGCAAAAGTTATGTGATTATTAAATGTGATTCAGTATGGGAACACCAAGCCAGTGAAATCATTTTATGAAGACTGAATATTGATAACTCAATTTATTGCTCCTAAATACAATTTATTTGTATGCTTTGACAAGCCTAGGCATGTTCAGTTAGGTCGCTTGTACCTTCCGCTGTATTCATCTTTGCACCAAAGGAAGTTAAATTTAAAAATAAAATTTCATTCATATCTTAATAAAATATGTTGAGAAAAGGTTTCTATAATACATCATCATACATCATCACGCCTGTATTCCCCGAAGGGGTAGGCAGAGGTGCACTGTAGTGCACCCACACTTCACCGATGTATTTTGGTCCCAATGTAATAGGGGGCGAGCCTATTGCCATTATACCGGGCACATTCCCCCTCAATACGAGGGAGGTTTGGGCCATAGTCCACCACGCTGGCCCAGTGCGGGTTGGTGAACTTCACACGCCTTTCTACAGACGTGCAGGTTTCCTTCACCGTTCAGCAAGTGGTAATCATTGTTGAAAATGACATTCGCACATGAAAATTATCTCAGAGGTGCGGGCCTGGGATTTGAACTTGCACCCCTTAAGTTCAAGGCGGGCGTTCTTGCCCACGAGGTTTATATTGCCAGACAAATCGATAATTGATTACAAACCTTAGTATGGAGGAAGCTTAAACTCTTGTTGACATTCTCAATCTTGTGGACTCTCATCCGACCTGAGTTGGGTCTCGGCAGTCTCTCCCCACTGATGATCTCTAGAAGCTTCAGTAGCCGTCTTCCATCTGCCAGATCCACGAACAAGTCGTCCACCTCCATACGAGCCTGAGATGAGAGAGATGTTTAATAAATGTCGTAGGTATCTGGAAAATTGGCCTTAATGGTATAGAATGGATCAGGAAATAAAGCCGCGTCGAATGATCTATGATTCGACTGCCTACGACGATAATTGTATCATTATTTTATTGGTTCATTCAGCATTGGTTTATTTCTAGTTTTTAGAATTTTTGAAATAGTTTTTCGGCTCTGTGGGATTAGCATGTCCGTGTAGAAAACTTACACGTTGTGGCGACATCTATCTCGCCACATACGAACTAAATCCTGCATCGCGATATTAAAGTTATCCGAGCGATTGAACATATATACAAGAACCCGACAACAACCTATGGGCAGTAGCCACCAGACACAACACCCGTCTGGTCGGAGGATCCTCCCGACTCAATGGTGGATGAGGAACTTCACACCATGTTCTTGACACTCCCCAAACTGGGGAGTGTGAGGAAGTGGAGTTTGGTTTGTTGTTTGGTGGGCTACTGCCCGACTGTTGTTGTCGGGTTCTTGTATTGTTCAGAATTTAGTTCGTATGCGGCGAGATAGATGTCGCCACACGGTCATGCTAAGCCTGCCGGTGCAGTGTACAAGTTTAAAGCCTTGATGAGACTACGGCGTGATGACGCGTGCTATTTTTTGTTTTACCAATACTAAAACAGACTCTGTGTTACGTTACGTTACGTATTAATGAATACGTTAATATCGAACGCAAGCTTTGCAATCAAAGTGCGCAGGTTCAAACCCCGGCTCGCACTTCTGGGTTTCCAAGTGCGAATCTCATTTTCATCCGAGATTATCACTTTGTTCAGGAACGGTGAAGGAAAACATCGTGAGGAAACCTGCACGTCTATAGAAAAGCGTGTGAAGTCTGCCAACCCGAAATGGGCTAGCGTGGTAGACTATGGCCTGAATCCCCCTCGCATTGAGGGGTATTGGGGGACGGGAGTGGGATGTTAAAAGGGCTGTAGTAGTAGTACAGTGAAATGATGACATTTTGATGGAATAAGATGTGGAATGCCTGCACCTGCGTTATGCGGTATTTATGGCAATGTCGAATAATTAATAGCAAGGACAAATTCAATAAATACACATTATAAATTAAAATGGATGATGACAGTGATAAAGATGAATCCATATACTATCTGGATGTAGTTGCCGGATCTAAGATGTCAAAAAATATAATGTAATGTAATGTAATGGCGGAGATAAACGTCAAAAAATGCTGTAGAGCCATACGCAGGGCGAAGACGATATGGGTCCTCTAGTAACTCTATGGTGGGGCTTAATTCTACAACGAAATCTCATTGACAGCGCAAGCGAATTCTGAAGCGTGGTTTTTAGCACAGAAATTTAATCTTTATGTATATTGACATATGGTCCGTTTTGGTACTGGCATTATTTTAGACGCGCGCATCTTGACTCTACTGTGTGAGCAGGGCTTCGGTCGTGATTCTGCTCACAGCTGACACATAACATTCTATTTTAATAGCTGATGTATCATTAGGTTCTTCGTAAAACCGATTACAATGTTTGTACAACGGTTTGTAGGTAATAAAAAGATGATGACGTGAGGTGTGCCATATTTTCCTTATACTATTCAATCTATTAACTAGTTATATTCATTTATTCGCCATTTTTATCACTGACATCACCCATTTTTAACTATATATTGTGTATTTATTGAATATGTCCTCGCTATTAATTACTCGATATTGACATAAATACCGCTAATCGCAGGTGCAGGCATTCCTCATCTTATTACATTAAATATTATTGATTTCGTAAAAAAAGAAACAAAACTCAAGCCATATAGTAAAAGGAGAAGCCCTATCGATTCTGCCCTGCGGCACATTATTTGACGTTTATCTGACATCCGCCATTGTAGTTGCCGGATCAAGTAAGTCAAACAATATAAACAAGCTGCGTATTTATTAGTTTTACAGTATAATTGGTATTAAAACGTATGTACTTTAATTAATATGCAGCTTGTTTATATTGTTTAACACCTGAGGTATTTACTTGATCCGACAACTACAATGGCGGATGTTAGATAAACGTGAAGAAATTTGCCGCAGGGCGGCGGCGATATGGCTTCTCTGTTTAGTCATAGAGTATAGATTTTTCTTCTCTTTTTACGTAATGATATTTTTATGAATTGATGATATATAATGGAATAAGTTGAGGAATGGCTCCACGTGCGTTTAGCGGGTATTTCAGCCAGTGTCAAGTAATTAATAGCAAGGGCCAATTCAATAAATACACCTAAAAATGGATGATGACAGTGATAAAGATGGCGAATGAATCCAGAGTATAGATTATATTAGCGCTAATTTGTAAAGATTATATTACCTTCTGTAGAAAGGAGTTGACCCATTTCGTGAAGGTCTTCTTCTGTATGTGCAGCCGCTCCTCCTGCAGCGCCTTGATGCGGCCCTGCTCGAACTTGAGAGCGTCCTCGCGTTGTGTCATGTTCGTGCGTTGTTGTACCACGGCCGCGTACCCGCCGGGCTCATACTGCGGCCCTGAGGGAGGACAACCTGGTCAGAATGGGGTACGCCAACATAGCTCTAAGATGTTCAACAGAGCCCTAAAAGGGCAGTTAACATCAGAGTCCTAGAGTTTTAATGAAAATTAACAGGTGGGGAGATTAAGTCAGAGCTCTAAAAAGGGGAGTTAACATCAGAGCCCTACAGCAATATGTTTAAATCAGAGACCTAAAGGGTGAGGAGAACAAGTCAGAGTCCTAAAATGTGGGGAGTTTAAGTGACACTCAAACGTGGGGAGATTAAGTCAGAGCCCGGAAATGACCCCACATTAGCCCTTAGGTTGTGCATAAAGCATGAAGTTTAAGTCAGAACACTAAAAGGGGGGGAGATTAAGTCAGACCCTAACAGGTGGTCAAATTAAGTCGCGAGCCCTAAAGGGTCCCGGTCGGGAGATTAAGTCAGAGTCCTAAAAAGTAGAGAGATTAAGACAGGATGAAAAGGTGAGGAGATTAAGTCAGTCCTAAGAAATAGGTAGATTAAGTCAGAGCCCTAAAAAGGGGAGTGAACGTCAGAGACCTGAAGCAGCGAGCTCTTATCTAAGCCTCCTATCTCATTCCACATCAGCACCCTGGCGATACACTTACCATATTTCCTTGAAGGCTGGTAATCCTGATAGGAGTATACACTAACGTTGCTTAATTGCCGCTGCATATTTTCTGTAGCGGCAACACTGTCACACAGTTCTCATTGGGTTGGCAACACTGAGCGCGCCACAGATTATATTCACTTTTAAAACTATGGTTACTTAACGTTTTTTATTTATAGTGGTGTTGCTATCTGTAATAACCGCGTTATAAGGATATTTTTGGCCTTAACATTAAATTGTAGGTCATGAGGCAGCTTATTCTAAACTAATATATTATAATTATTATGTTAAGACACACGTACTTATTTATCATCTTTAATAAGATTTTGACGTGTTCAGTTTCCCTCAGTTTCTGCGCAACACAGCTGTTACATTTGAACTCTCTTTGATGTAAAGACGAACGTACAAGCAGCAAAAGAGACAAGCGCCCTAACTGACCATGCCTAGGCTTTACCAAGCAAAAAAATGTTTTAATTTCAGGGTATAAAAAAATTACTAGTCTAAAGGCTTCAATGACTACACTGCTACTATTCTAGCAATTGATAAACGTTTTTTACGCATTTAAAATCAAAATCAGTATTTTTTTGTGTAGGCCAAAAAGCACTTGCAAATAGTCAGATTCTACCACCGGTCGGATTGCTGCCTCGACTGAGAAGAGCCGATAAGATACTCAATGGTTACTCTTTTCAAAATGATAAAAATGCAAATTTGTGAGCAATATACATTCTCAGGAGCGTCATAAGAACAGGCAGCACGATTGCCTCAATACTAGAGAAGAATTATACTCACGCAGTCTAATATTAGGTACAAATTTTGGCATTACGCTTAGGAAACTAGTATAGTAAGGTGCGTCTACGCCCATTTACAGTATAAAGATTAATATAAAGTGTAACCACTGTATTAAGATAGTATTAGTAGAGTTGAGGTCGTGATTTGTATATCTCTAAAAACTTCATTTATTGTTTTAAAACCTCATGGTTGATGCACATTCTAACGGATTAGTTTTACGCATAGCGAACACGCAATAGCCAACATACAATTATATTACGGTACCCGTGGGTTAAGTCATTCATTAACATATTTAATTGGCTTGTTCATAATGTCTAGATTTAGTTTTAGACTGAATTTTGTTTGTAGGAAACAACAGTTTTTTTTTGGCCGTGAGATGCGTAAAGACTATATTTGTATTTAATATTAGACTGCCGTGAGTATAATTCTTCTCTAGTATTGTGGCAAAGGTGCTGTCTGCTCTCATGGCATTGTTGCTCCTGAGAATGTATTACTCGCAATTATGATTTTGAAAAGAGTAACCATTGAGTTTCTTACCGGCTCTTCTCAGTGGAAGCAGCATTCCGAACCGGGGGTAGAATCTGACTATTTGTAAGTGCTTTTTGGCCTACACGAATAAAAAAAAATTGATTTTGATTTTGATGGCCTTTACAGCTTTACCGGAGGAGTGCCGAGCGCAGATTGCACTCCAACCAAGGCCTTAAGGGCGGAAAAGAGTGGCAACTAGCTCAAGGGCGCCACAGAGGGCACGACCTCGGCTTGGGCAGTTACCGGGAGGGGAGAGGTAGTGACTGCGCTCCTAGGTGCAAAGATGCACCTACGAGCGGAAGAGGGGGCGAGGAAACAATAGCATGATCCCAAATTAAGTGCAGCTTATTAAATACGTAGTGGGAACCATACATATCGAGGGGTGAAAGGCTTTTTAACTTAAGCGATATTTTTTTAACTGTACAGAGAGCATACTCATTCGTCGCAGCAAAATTAGCTGATTCCAAATATGTATAAGTATTATATTATATATATATATATATTATAGTTAATATCGCCCAAAAGTAGCAGTGGTAGCCGAGTGGTCGAACGCACGCTTTGCAATCAAAGTGCGCAGGTTCTATCCCCGGCTCGCACCTCTGAGTTCCATGTGCGAATCTCATTTTCATCTGAGATTATCACTTGCTAAGAAACGGTGACGGAAAACATCGTGAGGAAACCTGTGTGCCCGGTATAATGGCAATAGGCTCGCCCCCTATTACATTGGGACCAAAATACATCGGCGAAGTGTGGGCGCACTGCAGTGCACCTCTGCCTACCCCTTCGGGGAATACAGGCGTGATGATGATGATGTATTATCGCCCAAAAGTGTTGCTTAAGTAATAGCCTTTCAGCCCTGGATATAGACCATTTTTCGGAGTAGGTAATCTCCCAAGCGGCAGAACTGATTTTAACGAGACTTTCACTGACAGATGGCTGACGTTAAAAGGAGTAACTTAGGCTACCTGGGAAAATAATTAGGGTACCTTTATACCGCGCGTACGAATCGCAGGCCCAGCTACAGTTGTCAATAAATTGTAACTATACAAAAACAAACTATTTTATACTCGCATCCTATTTCCGTGTAGTGTCTACCAACATAACAGGAGGACAATTGACCGGAAGTTGTCATAATGATAACTGACAATTGCTAATTAATGGTCGCGCTGCCAGCGACATCTTTATCGGAAATGCGTGTTTAAACTTATAATTCTACAATTAACAAACGGAATAGTGCACAGTGTGAACAACCATATTCAGCAACACTTATGAGGGGCGACTACCAATAGTCACAAAACAGAACATGAAAATTTTACATAGCACTCGAGATATTACGAGTTATAGAAATAGACGACGAAAAAAAAGTTGAAAAAACAGACGAATTTCAATCAAATTTTTATACCATTCAGTTGTATACCCGATACTAATGCAAACGTCAAAGTATTATTTCGGACTTCTGAAACACCTGTATATATGCAAAAATTCTCCAACTATTCGTGGAGCGTAGCAAAACCCGCCAGGCATACCACCAGTCAGAAGTCTAAATGTAATCAAAAGCTCCCTCTTTCGTTGCCAATTATAGCCGAAATTATCACTTGCTAAGAAACGGTGAAGGAAAACATCGTGAGGAAACCTGCACGTCTATAGAAAGGCGTGTGAAGTTCACCAGCCCGCACTGGGCCTGTGTGGTGAACTATGGCCCAAAAATCTCCCTCGTAATGAGGGAGAATGTACCCGATATAACGGCAATAGGCTCGCCCCCTATTAAATTGGGACCAAAATACATCGGCGAAGTGTGGGCGCACTGCAGTGCACCTCTGCCTTCCAGGCAAAAGTGATCTACAACGGCTACGTAAATGGATCATAACTTAAGTTATGTTTATACCACGTAGCGCTATTTCTACGGCTATCATCCGAATTCTATGCTGAGTATTTTTTTTAATTCGAATAACGCAGACAGTTAGACATTAAGTCGGTGCGCGTGAGTTATGAGTGGTGAATGACCAGCACCCACGCGATAATTGTTCGCCTAGTTGTTTTATGCATGAATATCGTGTGTAACTAGTACATATTGTTATGAAACACTGACTGACTGGTTGCGTGGAAAGATAATTCGCCCATTTTTAGGGTTCCGTACCCAAAGGGTAAAAAGGGAACCCTATTACTGAGACTTCGCTGTCCGTCCGTCCGTCCGTCTGTCACCAGGCTGTATCTCATGAACCGTGATATCTAGAGAGTTGAAATTTTCACAGATGATGTATTTCTGTTGCGGCTATAACTAACTAATAATATTTAAGGGGGCTCCCATACAACAAACGTGATTTTTTGCCGTTTTTATAGATAATGGTACGGAACCCTTCGTGCGCAAGTTCAACTCGCACTAGGCCGGTTTTTTTATTGTGTTGAAATAACATCGAGGGGTGAAAGGCTATATTGTATAATTGTTAATTAAGAAAAACACAAAAATGTAAATCCTTATTTGAAAAAAGCAACCATGGAGTTTCTTGCCCATTCTTCTCCATAGGAAATGCATTCCGAATGGATGGTAGAGATACTATTATTACTATTTATTGACGATTCATAAGTGCCTGTATTGGTTTACATGAATAAAAAATATTCTGATTCTGATATTTAAACAACGACAACTTTTAAACTTTACAGGAGAGCATACTCGTTCGATGCAGCAAAATTCGCCGATTCCAAATATTTATATAAGTCATAGAGTATCTAGAGTACCCATAACGACTCCTCTCTTCGTATATCTCTGTGGCGATTTTTTCCGCCATTTTTGTTATCTCATGTTCCTGTGGGCAACTATATGGGAAAACAAAGATGGCGGAGTCAGATGAACCAGAAAAATTTACCGCAGCGCGGGCTCGAAATGCCATCTCCGTTATAATATCTAAATACTAATAAAAATGTCGCTAAGTCAAATAGCATTCCACCCCTCGATATACATTGGCTATGGTGTCACATAAGAACAAAAATGGCGGTAAATTTTGACGTTTGTCGTATCATCATACATTGAGATCCATCCGCCATCTTTAACTCATTTTATGTGTACTTATTCAATTTGTCCTTGTTATTAATTACTTGACACTGGCTGAAATACCCGCTAACCGCAGGAGGAGCCATTCCTCATCTTATACCATTAAAATGTTACTATTTCACACATTTTGTAAAAAATATTTCTTGTGTATTATGTCACCTTATTCCATAACTAGCGACCGGTCCCGGCTTCGCACGGGTTTCTAATATCTTATGCTATAATATCTTATCTTATGTTACTCAGTGATAGTATAGCTTCCTAACGGTAAAATAATTTTTGAAATCTGTTCAGTAGTTTCTAAGTTAATTGTATACATAAAAAAAAAACAAAAATACAAATATTTCCTCTTTATAATATTAGTATATTAAAGATTATAAAATCAAAATCATTTTTTTTTTATTCGTTTAGGCCAAAAAACAGATACAAATTGTCAGATTCTACCACCGGTTCGGAATGCTGCTTCCACTGAAAAGAGCCGGTAAGAAACTCAATGGTTACTCTTTTCAAAATGATAATTGCGAGTAATACATTCTCAGGAGCAGCAACGCCATGAGAGCAGACCGCACCTTTGCCACAATACTAGAGAAGAATTATACTCACGGCAGTCTAATACTAAATACAAATATAGTCTTTACGCTTAGGAAGGTAGTACAGTAAGGTGCGTCTACTCCCATTTACAACGAACGGATTATATATAAATAATTGCTTTGGTATGATGCCTTCAACGCAGTATGGGAGAGAAGATGGTAAGTTAAGATATTTAATGATTTCATTGAGTTCTTAAAAGCAGACTATTGTCCCTAGCCCAATATTAATAGACATATTAAGCTTAGTTTAACCAACAAATAACGTTAGTTTTTTTACCGGAAAGATATATCCACAGCTAAATAATTTCGTCAACCCAGACAGTAGTAACCGTTGATTTTTTATACTGAGGATACCGTATTTTTGATACAATAGATGCTTTTTATACTGTTCAAACCGCTGATCAGCTACTAACCATTCATATTGAGATGTAAAGTTGATAATAATGTTGTTTTTGTCGGTTCAATTTAAGTGGTAGCCGAGTGGTCAAACGCACACCTTGCAATCAAAGTGAGCATGTTCAAACCCCAGCTCGCACCTCTGGATTTATGTGCGAATCTCGTTTTCATCCGAGATTACCAATTGCTATGAAACGGTAAAGGAAAACATCGTGAGGAGACCTACACGTCTATAGAAAGGTGTGTGAAGTTCACCACGGCGTGTGAAGTTCACAGACTATGGCCCAAATCTCCCTCGTATTGAGGGGAAATGTGCCCGGTATAATGGCAATAGGCTCGCCCCCTATTACATTGGGATCAAAATACATCGGCGAAGTGTGGACGCTCTGCAGTGCAGTTCTGCCTACCCCTTCGGGGAATACAGGCGTGATGATGTATTTTATAAATATCATTACATGAGGCTTGTTATCGTATAGGTGCACTTGGCTAGTTTACAGCGCTGATAAATAAAGCTACCATACTATCTATTGCGAGGCTCTTGATTTCATTGCTAGGTTATTTAGTATTGTACAGACGATTGTTCTGTCAGCCCTATCCTTGGTAAAGGGCATAGAGTAACTAGAGAACTCATATGGACTCCGTCCTGCGTATGGCTCTGCGGCATTTTCTGTCGTCAATCTAACACCGCCATTGTAGTTACCTGTAGAATACGGCATCTACATAGGGCTACTGCGATGGCGGATGTCAGATGAATGACGGAAAAATTTGCCGCTCGGCGGACTCGATAGGGCATCTCCGTTATATATCTCGATGATAAAAGGTAATATCGCATGATAGTTCAGACGCAAAAATAGAACAGACAAATGCATAGGTTAGACAGAACATAGGTTTCAGCTGTTAGTATCAAGATATATAACGGACTATCGGATATATAACGGATCTCTATCGACTCGGACCTGCGGCAAATGTTTCTGACGTTACCCTATAGTTTGCTTATACTATACTAGGTAACTACTTCTTCTTCTTCTTCTTTTTTAAAAGTGTTTGGCTTCCATCGTCAATTTGTCGATGATTTTGCCAACAACTGAGTTTGCCAGAGACTTGGACGGTGAGGCTTATAAAAGTATAATAAAAAGAGGACTAACGATTTTGAGATATGGTACGGTTGAGCAAACAGAATTTCGGTGGGAAATATAGATAGGCATATTAGTAAAGGAGCAAACGAGACAGACAGAATACAACATTTGGTTATTATTACGTCAAATGGAACGTAGAATGTACATAAATAAAAAAAATATAAATGACAAACCTGTCAAATTCGCTGATCTAGAGGGGAAACCGGGGATCATTAGGTAGGTATTATAAATCTAGGTAACTACGATGGCGGATGTCAGATAAACGTCAAAAAAAATCTCTAGACTCTATGGTCGATGGCTGTAAGTCCCTCCACCCTTAAAGAACCAATAGTAGGACTTCGCTCTCATTGACTCCATTCTTGAAGGTTATTTTAGATAAGTATTGTGTACATACGCATTGGAAAGCGCACTCACCTATATACGTTATCAGTATTGACTTTCTTAATGATAACAAAATCGTAGGTAATTGTTTGTCGCGATGAACACATTCATAAAGTAAAAAATATTTTTTTTTAAAGCAGTCCCCGTAACGAAAAATCTTATAAAATTAAAAAGGGTCTTGACAGACGGACAGACGACAAAGTGATCCTATAAGGGTTCCTTTTACGTACGGAACCCTAAAAATAACAATTTCAGAGTACTGTTAAATAAAGAGAAGACGACAAAGTTAGCAATGAAGTCTACACAACTAACATTGTGTTTGTAATGTCAAAATAACGAAAGTCGCGAATTCAGCTAGTTTATAATAGAAAATAAAAAATAAAGTGAAGAATACCAAAGTTAGTAATGCAATATGTAATCAGATTATGTTATTATATGGCAAGTATTATCCGCTTTAGAACGCATCGCTAATTGAATTTCAAATGAACGCGTCGGACCGGTGCGCGGCGCCGGCCGGGACGTTCCACATTCGAAATTTGTTAAATGCCAAAGAAAATGACACTGACAAGACAATTTGGAGGGAAAACTACGAAAAAATAAGATTCGCAGGTGGAGCCACTCCTCATCTTATTCCATTATTTAAATATCATCATTACGTAAAAAAAGAAGAAGATTCGTCCGCCATCTTTATCACTGTCATCAACCATTTTTAACCGACTTTAAAAAGGATGACGTTCTCAATTCGATTGGTATTTTTAAATCGTACATTTATTGAATTCACTCCTTTATTGGTAATACGTGGTAAGTTTGAGACGTAAAAGTTACTTATCTAATGTTTTTCAATAAATATAATTGAATATAGCTATTAAATACTTGAAATTGGCATAATACTTTATTGCTGCTGCCATAATTGATCTTAAACTTTTTTAAATAAATTTCTTAGAAGATGAAGAATAAGATAAAATGTTATACATGTCGTTGACAAGCAATATAGGACTGTACAAGGAGTTATTTACAATCAGTATTGATAATCTTTTCAAACAAGATAGCATTTCCCAGCTTAACAATGCGGAGCGCGGGCGCATTCCCATTACTTTCTCTGTATGTTTACATTATGTATGCTCGCAAAACATTTTGCAATTCAATCGTGACAAATTTAATGTCATTCAGGGTGTGTACGACAACCCATAAAATATAGGCTCTCCAGTGGGGCCAGCACGTATGTCAAGACAAGACCTTTGTCACGGTGTTGCTCGCTCGCTTTCTGTCTAATTTCATACGATAGAAAGAGACAACATCAAGATATTTCGTGACATACGTATAGTCTTGGTGCACAGGCTACAACTCCAGCGTATTCTAAACGAATATGTAAAGTAACATTTTTTTATTACTGTTTTAATAAGATTGTTGACGTCTTAAGTTTCAACGCAATTCTAAAATCATCTGTTACGTGTAAACCCCTTTTGATCTAAAGATGAACACAGCAGAAGGTACAAGCGACCTAACTGACCATGCCTAGGCGGATCAAAGCATATAAATTAATCTATTAATTTTAATACATCATCACCATACATCATCACGCCTGTATTCCCCGAAGGGGTAGGCAGAGGTGCACTGTAGTGCGCCCACACTTCGCCGATGTATTTTGGTCCCAATGTAATAGGGGGCGAGCCTATTGCCATTATACCGGGCATGTTCCCCCGCAATACGAGGGAGATTTGGGCCATAGTCCACCACGCTGGCCCAGTGCGGGTTGGTGAAAGTCTCACGCCTTTTATAGACGTGCAGGTTTCCTCACGATGTTTTCCTTCACCGTTCAGCAAGTGGTAATCATTGTTGAAAATGACATTCGCACATGAAAATTATCTCAGAGGTGCGGGCCTGGGATTTCAACTTGCACCCCTTACGTTCAAGGCGGGCGTTCTTGCCCGCGAGGCTACCACTGCTATATTAATTTTGTGGCATAAATTATGTTTTATCAATATTCTGTGTTCATACATGATTTCATATACTGTACATGACGAAGGGTGCAGGCTTGGTGTACCCATACTGCAACTTAGACAGATCGCTCTTGTCATCAACAGGTTCTAGCTTTAGTTCCAACTTGGTAAGTATTGTCGTATGCTCAGCGCTAAATAGCTCAAGTAAGTCCAGTAGCCTCAAGCTAGCCCTCAAGTAGCCCTTAAGTAAGTGTTTCAGACTATGCTATATAGTATAGCAAAGAACGATGCTATATAGTATAGCACAGCATGGCGTTCACATTACGAGATATTATCGCAAGCATTTATAGTTTATAGCAAGCTCAGTTGACAGGATTGAGGGGGTGAGGGAGGATAAAAATGGCGGCGCGCGATATAGCATAGCATGAACTCAGCGCATCGCACCAATTTATAGCGTATAGTAAGCCAATAATATATAGTAAAGTACAGTGTGAACGTGTCCATAACAATGTATGGTGCGCGATATTGTTGTTCTATGTGCTATATACTATATGCTATTATATTAAAGCGTAGTCTGAAACCCGCTTTACCGCCACTTCTTAAAGTACTGTTTCAATACTAACATTTTTGACAGATTTTGTACTGAGTTAAAAAAAAATATTTAAGACGCTGTATGACAGGTGGTTTGAAACAAAATATTAATTACCTGTATTTTGTTTTAAATACATAACTTTTTAAATTGAGTGCCTATCCATCAAGCAACAGTAACTGGAATTATGCGGCCAACGTATGCCATAAACAAGTTTAGACCATTAAAAATAAAACTAATAAAAAATAGGACGAAAAAACTGGAATAACATGTCCGTTCATTGATAGTCCGCTATTCTAAGATATAACACCATATTTCCAATTTATAAATTGAAAGTTTAGTTAGATTAACTAGTCGTTATTATTTTCTTTTTTTACGGAATTTTATAATTTTAATGGAATAAGATGAGGAGTGGCTACACGCGCGATTAGCGGGTATACAGACAGTGTGGAGTAATTAAAAGCAATAAGAAATTCAATAAACACAGTGTATTTACTTATCTTATTTTTTTAATATTTTTTTTCATTCACTGGTAAAAAAAGAACAACATACGTAATATTTGGCATTATACTATAAAATTTTAAAGTCATAAAAATTTGCTATATAAAAAAACTAGGTTAGTCTATAGGTATTTCTCTATGGTCTTATTCCCAGAATTCGTTAACAATGGGCTCTGTGACGCCGCGTCAAGGTCACACGGCCGCTTCCAATTTTGAATTTAGAATCCCACGAACCATTGTCGACCGTTGGAAACGTGGCGGCTACAAAATTAACTATGTCACTTCAACAAATTTACATCATGATTAGAAATTGAATCTTAGTTCTAAGACAACTAAGTTCAAGTTTAGTTGGCATTATTTAGATCGTTGTTAGTAAATCGGTTTTTCGGAGCGCAAAATTAATTTTGTACCAGTGCTTGGGCACAAATTTGTTTGTTCCGGTGTTCAAAATTGGAACTAACATTTTCATTTTGAAAGTGACAGTTCTGCAATGACAGGAGCGTCGTGGCTGTCTTCTTCATCTTTTACGAAATTATAAAATATAATAGAATAAGATGAGGAATGGCTCCACCTGCGATTAGCCAGTTTTAAGTAATTAATAGCAATAAAAATTTCAATTATTACACATTATATATAAAAATGAGTGATGTAGGTGAAAAAAATGGCGGATCACCAAAAAACGAGATGGATATTTGACCTATCAACTTCATTTTCCTACAATATATTATTGCTCAAATAAGTACCTACCTATTGGTTTCATGCGTCATCTGGTTTCATGCGTCATCTTTACCACATTCATTATCCATTTTTAACCGACTTCAAAAAGGAGGAGGTTCTCAATTCGACCCGTATGTTTTTTTTTTTTTTATGTATGTTACCGCATATCTCCGGCGTCTGTCGACCGATTTCGAAATTTTTTTTTAGGTTTGCTAGGGAATTCTTTAAGGTTGGTCCCATTTCCAAAATATTATCAGAAATCTAACCCCTTGGGGGTGAAATGGGGGGTTGAAGGTCACATAATTTCAAAAATATTTTTTGAACGACTTGAAACTTTGTATATATATTTAACATACAAAATAAAAAAACACGTCTTTCAGGAATTTAGAAAGAAAAAAATATGTAGGGGGTGAAATGGGGGTCCAATCCGGACTACAGCATATCTCCGGCGTTAGTGAACCGATTTCGAAAAATCTTTTTTTGTTTAATAAGGATTGTTAACAAAGATCGAAAACCACCCCCAAAGGGGTGGAAAGGGGGGGGGTGATTATTTTTTGGTTGTAAATTTTTACTTTTTTAGGGCTGTTATAAGGTGATAATATTTGCAAATTTTCAACGATTATTGACACTAAAAATCGTGAAAAAAAAATATTTTTAACAAAAAACAAAAACCGACTTCAAAAACCTAGGTGCACTAAAAAGCTACAAATAACCTTACAATTCATTACATTTGGAGTCGGAGCCAATTCATGTGTGTATTTGCCTTGCCCGACGTTGATTGGCACCTACTCCAAATGTAATGAATTGTAAGGTTATTTGTAGCTTTTTAGTGCACCTAGGTTTTTGAAGTCGGTTTTTGTTTTTTGTTAAAAATATTTTTTTCATTTATAATATTTATTTCTATGTGTGCCATGTACAATCTGTGACTTACGCACGAAGATAAGATATATAAAAGATACCTACGGATTATTGTAATCGTTAATGAGCGATAAATAATTAGTAGCTAACGGATTTATTTTCTATGTGCGAGAAGTTTTTTCTTCTGATCGAGACGAAACATGCTATAATTTTACGATTCGAATGTAGGATCTAGGACCCTATAGATTATAGAAGAGAGATATCTATGGTGGGAATATAACGAAGGACAGAGTCACAATTTATTTTTTACTTTTTGGATAACGGGTGCAGAATTGTGTGGATGTTGCCAGTGTCAAGTTTAAATTTAAACTATATTTTTTTCGATAATGAGATATGCCTAGCGATGTTGTTAAATAACAAAGAAGTAAATACCTACTACAAATCAATAATTAGGACACAAGAAACTACAACGAAACTTATTTTTCAACGAAATGAATGAATTGATGAAATTTAATGGAATAAGATGAGGAATGGCTCTACTTGCGGTTAGTGGGTAATTCAGCCAGAGTCGAGTAATTAATAGTGAGGATAAATTACATAAATATTAAATACACATTATACAAATGGTTGATTAAGTGATAAAGATGGCGGATGAATCTACTTAACTATATTTGACAAAACTAAAAATATTGACCTCTTGCTTATCTCAGCCGTAAGAAGGACGGGAATACACTTAATTTAGTGATATTTCATTTGATGCTAACATAATTGAAATCATTGTTATTTAGAAAATAAAATTTAAAGGAATGTATAGATAGAATTTAAGTATATAACTAATAAAAATTGGCCTAAGCGATAGCGTACCCAAGACGCTGGCTGCATTCCCTTGCTGAGTTAAGAGATTATTTATTCTACAGGACAAGGATAATATGAAAGGAAGATTACAAGAGGATCTTTGAATTTAATAAGGAAGTTCGTTATTTGAAGGAGCGCATTCCTCTGTAACAGCTAAGGCATTAAAAGTGTTCGTTGTTTATCTGTGTACGCTAAACAAAGGAGCTTTTAATTGTTTAAACGATTAACATTCTCGGACGAAAGGACTTTTCAAGGTGAAAGAACCGAGACGCGAGGCATTCGCGATAAGTTTGAAAACATACACGCAGTAATTGGTAATGCATTCCTTATTAGACTACCTAGTACCTTGTAACCAAAGAGTTCTTATATTTAAGAGGTTTTCCTTACATTTGACAGTTTTGACGTCCAATTTTAAGAGTCACTTTGCGTCTACGTACGTCAGATTGTCTATGCCAAGACGTAAAAGACTCAAAGAGGATCTTTATCACGTTCATTACCCGTTTTTTATAACTAAAAGTTGTCCTTGCTATTAATTACTGGCTGAAATACCCGCTAATCGCATGTGGTAATTACTCATCTTATTCCATTAATTTTTGTAATTTAATTGATGACGTAAAGAAATAAATTTAATAGATATCAAGCGCGATTATTTTCTATTGAAATTATATAGGATACATCAATTTACATATGTAATATTGATACTAATATAACAAGATAGAACACGTCGAAGATATAGCCGGATGAGTGTAAGATTGCATATCAACTCATTCTGATGACGTCAGCTCGTTATCAAGTGTGAAAACACCTAAAAATAGGCGGTTTAATCACGTATTCATACTTAATAAAACAAATCAAGGACGTGTACAATAAATTTTACACCGAAAAACAGAAGACGAAAGTTAAAAAAACTAATTATTAAATTACTTAAATTCTTTTTAACGGTTTAATTTGTCTATGGTAGCTTATGGGATACTCTGTGAGAATTCCTGTTTACCATAGAGAATCTTACCAGTTTTTAAAAGGTTTATAATCCGCCCCGCACTGGGTCGTCTTGGATGAAACGGAACCCAATGATGAGGTTTAACGGTGTCCAAATTGGATCGAACGAAATAGTCTGAATTCCTACACATAATTGAAAAACTTAGAAGTAACATTAAATTCTAACACGTATTAGGTGCATAAGAATTCCAGTTTTTAGAGTAGATATAAGGAGTCGCTCCAAGCATAACAATAAGACGAAATGACGAGAATGGCGCGAGTAAGTTAAGTAATGGTGACCTTGGCGGAATGATGTCATTGTTTTTTTTTTAATCACGCTGAGGCGAAGGATTATAAGATTATTATTGCCAGTGTACTTATTTTTAACCGACTTCATTAGTGTATTTAGGTAATTAAAACGTAACTTTAGTATTAAAACTATAGACAATTTGAGGATACAAGATTAAAAATATATAGGTACTAACGAAACGTAGATAAAAGACATACTGCGCCGACCCCAAATAATGGGACAAGGTAAGGTAAGGTAAATGATGAATGATGATGATGAAACGTAGATAATGATTTAACAAAAATAACTGATTTTAAAACTGTGTACGGCCTAGCCAAGCTTATGTAAAATAATATCGAGGGATGAAAGAATATTTGACTTAAGTGACATTTTTTTAACTTTACAGAAGAGTATACTCATTAGACGCAGTAAAATTCCCTGATTCCAAATATGTATTTAAGTAAATATCGCCCAGAGTGTCGCTTAGGTCAAATAGCCTTTCACCCCTCGATATAATGAATGAGATAGAAGGGGAAGGTATTTGCCTGTTTTTGAAGGATATACGCTGTAGGCCGTGAGGTGGCCTTTACAGCTTTACCGGAGGAGTCAAGGTATTTGCCAAGGAGTGGGAAAGTGCTATAGGCACGTAAAAAACAAATGGTGACTCTATTAGCAGCAAATTAAGCGTATAATAAAATCCTTATCACGGCCGCAATGTATGAGGGAGACGACAATATTACTAGTGCTGTCAATTAGTTGTAGTTAACAGAACCGACATCATACGTTAGTAAAGGCCAAAAATATCCATATAATATATTTGAAACATGATGAAACTGCATTCGACAATCCAAGTGTACGGACGGTGAAAGCGAGGGAGCACTCTCGTTGCAAATATGTGATCCGTCACACCGACTGAATAACTAATGCACTAACAAGGCCGCACTGCGCGGGAATAGACACGATTTTCACTTTAAAAAAAAAGGAAAAAATTGCGCCAAGAAGTATTAAATAAAAAAAAATGACAGTTTTTTTTTTATATTTATGTAGTTGCATTATGCAAAAAAACATTTTTAACTATTTATTTGATTACTACTATTGGAAAATGGTCTATTATTATTCAATAATTTAAATAAAGATTCATACTGCTATCTCGAGAGCAGTAGGTATAGATTAGATATTTAGACCGTTTTCGAAATAAGTACAAAAATTAACAAAAAAATCTAAGTTTTTAAAATCTAGTCTCTTTAAGAGACGATGGTTTGTCCGAGGACGTTTATTTAATTACAAAAATAAGTTTAGGATTTGAAAAAGTATAAACCGTTATCACTTTTTTTACATAATTAACGACACAGTGAACGCAATGAAATGAAAAAAAAAAACACTGCTAAAAAAGTGAAATTAAAAAAGAAAGAAAAACACTGCTTCCGAGATTATCACCGTTATTTTTTTTTTATTGCACCACAGATAACGCGATTCGCAAGATGGCGGATACGCGCGCGTCGCCCGTCGGCTGGTGACTGGCGCGCGCCGCGGCCCGTTTCCGCCAGCCAGTAATGATGAGTTTTTAGAGATCCCTACATGCGTAATTTGTTAAACCATTTTGGCGATCAAATAAACAACTATAATATAATTGTAGGTAATGAAATAAAATACTCTCAACATTATTAATTAGTTGAAAATTGGCGCAGAAAAATCAACATAGTACATGTTCTAAGCCAATTTTCAATTAACTATTAATTTTCAATCAAAATTACGATTAATCAAATGGTTTAATCATGATTAAACTATTTGGTTAATTGTTATCTTTTTATTAGCTTTCAAACAACAAGTTAGTTCTGACAAATAATGTGTATTTAATGAATTTGCGCTTGCAATTAATTACTCGATACTGGCTTAAATACCCGCTAACCGCAGGTGGAGCCATTCCTCATCTTATTCCATTAAATATTATAATTTCACTAATTAACTAAACTATTAATAAACTAAATTCGTAAAAAAATAAAAAGAATAATAAAATTGAAGTGAATATTTATATTAAATGTATATGAAAGTGTTAAGAAACTAAAGACAAAGACTGTTTTTAGATTTTTGGTCTGTCTCTCCGTTTGTTCCGAGTACTCCGAGACGGCTTGACCGATTTCGACGTGACTTTCACTGGTAGATAGCTGATGTTATAAGGAGTAACTTTATTTTGTTAAATTCCACGCCGATGTAGTCACAGGTGTTAAATAAATAATATCGAATTGAGTGGCTCGTCTCGTGACTTCGGCCGCAATTGAAATTGTCCCACTTCCCCGACCATCGTCAGATTAAATCGCATTGTATGGTAATGTGTGTCTACCTACGGTCAATTATTTCCTTTCGCACTTGGCTTTGAGCCCTGCATACACAGCCGCGTCAAAACGGGCTGAATAAATCAGCTGTATTATGGGGTCCTTTTTATTGCTGTAAATAATTACTTTTCTAAGGGCTGTTATGAGGTGCTAGTACTTGCGTATATTCAACGATAATTTACACTAAATATCATGTTTTCTTTTTTACAAAAAACATAAACCTAAAAATAACCTTATAAGCTCTGTAGCTTATAAGGTTATTTTTAAGTTTATTGTTTCCACTAACACCACAACCCTATAAGCCACTAAAAAGCTAAAAATAACCTTATTAGTCGAAGCCAATTCAAGTGTGTATTTGCCTAGTCACACGTAGATTGGCGCCTACTCCAAATGTAAAGACTTATAAGAAGTTTTTGAAGTCGGTTTTAGATTTTTGTTAAAAATATTTTTTGTATAAAATAATTAGGATTTAATTTTATTAAAAGATCGCTGATGTATACTATAGTACAGAATGTGTACTAACAAGTAATAATTCAAAGTTGCAGTAAGTTGCTTCCTTCCTCATTCCATCCATAAATAAATGCAGAATAAGGAAAATAAAACTATATTTCGTGTTACGCTAAATTTAATGGTATTACTCGTATTGCCTGTTTTAGTCCAGATTTAATCCTTCCTGCCTAATAATAATGAATAATCACGCCTGACTTCCCCAAACGGGTAGGCCGAGGTGCGCTGTAGTGCACCAACACATCGTCGATGTTTTCAAGTCCCTAATTTAATATGTGGCGAACCTATTGCCATTATACCGGGCACATTCCCTCTCAATGCGAGGGAGATTCGGGCCATAGTCCACCACGCTGGCCCAGTGCGGGTTGGTGAACTTCACACGCCTTTTTATAAACGTGCAGGTTTCCTCACGATGTTTGCCTTCACCGTTCAGCAAGCGGTCACCATAAAAAAAACGAAAATACCAAGGTTGAGTTGAAAGCCTAAGATTTTCGACCTGCAGGCCATTTATGATATATTTCAGACTAATAATACAATAATTTACATTATATAATTACTAGTAATCATTAAAATAAAAAATAAACTGAGTGCTTACATATTTGTTTGTACAAATTATTTTAAGAATTCAATGGCATGGGGCTTTACCCCCACCTCTTAAAGTACCTATTGTTGTTTTAATAATAACTGTTAATTTTTGACAGATCGTGTACTGAGCTAACTGTCAAAAACTGAAATAATATTAAAACCAAGACAGATTTACATGGATTCATCCGCCATCAATATCACTGTCATTATCCATTTTTATTTATAATGTGTATTTATTGAATTTGTCCTTGCTATTAATTACTTGACATTGGCGAAATATCCGCGCTAGTCGCAGGTGAAGCCATTCCTCATCTTATTCCATTAAATTTCATCATTTCACTCATTTCGTAAAAAAGTAAAACCAAGACAGGTCGTGGTAATGGGTTAATGTTATTGTCGGTTGTTTGTTAAAGTTTAAAAGCTTCAAATATTATACAGAACCATCGTACAACACGTGTGCCCGGCCGGGACACATGGACACACAAATTGTCAAAACCTAAACACGTGCTAACCACCCGGCGTCAGTTTATATTTAGTTTAACTTAACTTGACTTTACAAGGCACGGGACGGCCACGAAACGATTTCATTACAACCAGCCATCTTTTTCACCTTCATTACCCATTTATTACGTATATATTTCTCCTTGCTATTATTTACTTGACACAGGCAGAATACCCGCTAATCGCATTCGGAGCCATTCCTCACCTTATTCTATTAAAATGTCCTAATTTAGTACGTTTCGCATAAAAAGATGAACTTTGAAAGTTTGGTCTTTTTCTTCCATTCATCTCGCTTTTCCGTTATGTCAATACATCAACTCCGATCTTATTCATATGACCCTTTATACAGCACTTGTAGCATGAGTGCCACGATTAGACATAGGTATGTCACGAAATATCTTGATGTTGACTCTTTCACTTGTATGAAATAAGACAGAGAGCGAGCGAGCCAATCCGTGACAGAGGTCTTGTCTTGAGATGCGTGCTGACACACCACAGTCCATCCATATTTTCTTGGGTCTTCCTCTCGTCAAAAAAAATTGCCGCAGTGCCACACGCAGTGCGGGTCGATATGGGTTCTCTAGTTACTCTATGCACACAAGCGATAATCGTGACGTATAAAACCAATGAAACATAAAATTGTGAGTCAAGTTACGGAAAACTATTTATTTTAAATGTTAGCAACATTCGTCAAATAGAGTAAACACAATTAGGTCGATGACACACACGTTATCGTCAGTAACATCCTTTTAGAGTTGCCCGGGGACTTACAGCCTAAAATATATTAACTCATACGCAGCGGTAGCCTCGTCGCGGTCGGTAGAACACCCGCCTTGAACGCAAGGGGTACAAGTTCAAATCCCGGGCCCGCACCTTTGAGATAATTTTCACTTGCTGTACGGTAAGGGCAAAATCGTGAGGAAACCACGTCTATAGAACAGCGTGTGAAGTTCACCAATTCGCATTGAGCTAGCGTGGTGGACTATGGCCTAAATCTCCCTCGTATTGGTAGGGAATGTGCCCGGTATAATGGTAAGCTTGCCCCCTATTACATTGGTGAAGTGCGGGTGCACCGCAGTGCACCTCTGCCTACCCCTTTTGTGAATACGAACGTATTTATCCTAATTAAATCACTTACCAAGTTTAATTCGTGGTTGATTTAACATTATTAAATGACTAATATAGCTCGTCGGCCGAGAGCGAGACGGACATATCTAAGTGACGCGTGTGAAAGAGATGGAAATATGTAATCAGGTGCGCGGACGCAAGTTCAAGGGCAAATTTCGCTGGTGACGATTTCTTTGACCGTAACATAGTATTATAAATCAATTTGCTCTGCGGCTTCAGTACGCCTGCCAAGATAAGACATTTTATCACGGATCGTGACGTCATTTTTGTGGCAAAATCGTTACGTCTTATTTGCTAGCATGGCGTAAATATAAAATGGGTTTGACAGTTAAATACAACGTGTTTGACGTATGGATAAGATGTTATATCTTAAGTGCTAGCATGGGTTACCAAAATGTACCATAGAGACACGAATTTGACAGGTCAACGTAAAGAAATTTCTCACGGTCAAAGGCCGGTGATGAGAAAATAATTAGGCTGTATGAAGTACATAAATATAGCATGTTATACACTATTATAACAAATAATACTTATTTTACTCCATCCTTCGCCAATATCAAGCGGACTACATGCAAAATTCTTCCGAAAACGAACACGTAAATTTATTTTCGTGTTCGACAAACAACAACAAAAAAGTGTAGAGACATTTCTATCTGTTTTATTTTCTTCCGAAAATCCCCATAATCCTACTCCACGTGATTTAAAATCCATATTTTACAAAAAATCTGTTGGTTTGAGGTTAGATTTTGTTTGGCATCATACTTTGCGTGCTTTTTGCCGTTTTACAATGTAAAGTTCTTTAAATTGGCAAATAAAAATAGTATAGTGCCCAAGAAATAAATTTTAAGCATAATACCACCGACCAAATGATAATACGTAAAGCTTCCGGCATAATAAAAAAGAATCTATGCCCAAAGATATTTTTAATCTGTGCATAAATAATCTAATATATTCTATGATGTGTATGC
Organism: Ptilodon capucinus; assembly: GCA_914767695.1. Classification (NCBI taxonomy): domain Eukaryota; kingdom Metazoa; phylum Arthropoda; class Insecta; order Lepidoptera; family Notodontidae; genus Ptilodon; species Ptilodon capucinus. The sequence continues at coordinate 5,661,832 of OU611837.1, forward strand.
AGCATCTTTTTTCTTTGTAAAGCTCCGTCTCGCTCTATTTGTCATTTCAATGAACGAATGAACGAAAGATCGTAAACTGTGAGAAAATTTTAGCAGGCTGTCTAATTTTAAACATCTTGGAAGCCATATTAGCAAATAAGATACGGGAACGCAAGTTGACAAGATGTTTTAGGGACTTGTGAGAAAACATCTTGGCAGGCGTACTGAGGCCGCTGAAAAGTGTCGTTTTAAACTGATAATAGATATATGGAACTATTTATACATTTGAAAACGTTACGTTGGCTTGCTAAATACTCATTGTAGTTATTTAGAAAGCGATAAAATAATTGTTAGTTAAAAAAAACCGTTCTTTTATGTAACTTAATACCAAAAAGTAACTAATTGTTTCAGTTCTATTGTTGAGTTAAAAAACAACAAGTCAGCGTTGTCAATGTGGTTTGGTAACATTTAGTTTTTTCTTGGATTAAATTTGACTAACATATTTTACAATCTAGTTAATTAGAAAAACATTTAGAAAATAACAAACAATAAATCATTATAAGACATTTGGGAATCATGAAACGGAGGCTTAAGTCCCACCCAAAATGCAAAGCTTATTTAAATTTAATTTTTTTTATTCTTACAACTCAATTTAACTTAAAAAAAATTACGACGGTTCAAATTACGTCATAACCATGGCCATAACTATTATAAAAAGCAAACATAATCGATTATTACTGAACCAATCCCATGCATGTACTGCACGGGAATAAGGTCTAAATTTCATTACCAGTTACAGTGTTCAACTGCATAAATATTTTTGCTTTACTCTTAACCGTTTTCGGGTGATCTCACTTCATAAAACTTAAAATACAAGGTTTTTTTATTTGTGATACGTAACGGTAACAAATGAATTCGATTGTTGTTATGTTATTCTGGTTATCGATGAGAAAAAAAGTTAAATCACTGCATTACCCACGCAGATTAATTTAATTTTTGACAGGCGTTGCGAAACTGACTTTGAGGAGCGAGTGTATCAAACGCATAGAGCAAAACGGAGATGCCCATCGACTCGCCCTGCGGCATTTTTTTCTGACGTTTATCTGACATTCGCCATTGCAGTTGCCGGATCAAGTACCTAAGGTGTCACCTACAGGTAACTACAATGGCGGATACGCAGCACCGAGTCGATTTGGGTTCTCTAGTTACTCTATGGGCAAACCCCTTCCCTACGGACTATAAAAAAGCGTCACTACGCTATAACTGGCGTCATGACGCAGACTCCATGAGCTCATATGTGGATGCTTAGTGAAGATATTTTATACTTAACTATCATAGTTTCTGAGTTATAGACTATTGAATATTTGTCACAGGTATCGTGTTCTGACCTTTGGGTACAGCCATATTCCTAATTAACAATGAAAACTAATTGAAAAATCATGATCGAAATCTGTTGTATACCCGATCCTTATGCAAACGGCCAAGTATTATTTCGGACTTCTGAAATACCCTGTATACAAAGCCTTTGCATTGCTGTTTATAAAAGACGTGATCTCATACACATTTGATTTATGCACGTTATCTGAACAAGGTCGCGTTAGCTACGGTACCTACTCGACAGAATATAACTAAACAACTTACTCTGTACTGTAGAAAACATTATTTTATAATCACTGGCATTCTGAAGTAATCACATTACTAGTGGCCATGTTAGCTATTCCGACTAAAACTGAATGAGTATGCTGGGTTGACATACATTTTATCTTTTCCAAATGTCATCCGTCTAGTCTTATACTTCTCTTCCTCTTCTGATGTTTAAACGAAAAGAATAGAATTTAATGGAATAAGATTAGGAAAGGCAGTAGCAGTGTAGCAGTGGTAGCCGAGTGGTCGAACGCACGCCTTGCAATAAAAGTGTGCAGGTTCAAACCCCGGCGCGCACCTCTGTGATTTATGTGCGAATCTCATTTTCATCCGAGATTATCACTTGCTATGAAACGGTGAAGGAAAACATCGTGAGGAAATCTGCACGTCTGAGGGAACTTGATTGGTTTTCGATAGATGTGTGAAGTCTGCCAACCCGCACCGGGCCAGCGTGGAGGACTATGGCCCGAATCCCCCTCGCATTGAGGGGAGGCCCGTGCTCAGCAGTGGGACCTTAAAAGGGCTGTAGCAGTATAAGATGAGGAAAGGCTCCATCTACGATTTAGCGAGTGTCAAGTAATTAATAGCTACAACAAGTTCAATGAATACACATTAGGAGATGAAAAAGATGGCGGATGAATCTAAAAAAAAAACTGAATTGTTTGTGCTAGATAATCCTTTTACAGGTTAAGTAATCATATCGGAGTGTACAAAGCGAAGAGACAAGCGCCACGTTGGGCTATATTGAGTAATATATATCGTTGGAGTCAGCGAATTTTTCTCCGTCCTTTGAGCTGGGTTTCGTGCAAAGTTACCAAAATGGCGCTTGAGTCAATTTGCTTTTTAACCGTGTCGATACACAATATCTTTATAGCATTTTATAAACTTAGTGTAACAATGATAGATTAGGTACATCTTCACGTCGTTAGCTAAACACGTAATCTCTTCGCCGCCGCGTTATCAGCCGCCGGCAAATATTTAGCCATTGTCAAGGTTACAGAGGATTTATTATCATGCATACAACGTTAGTTTTAATAAAAATAATAGTTTGAAAGTTTAAAATATCGCCAGACGGCACACACTCATGATCCCAGACTAAGCAAAACTTGTAGGTCCCATGGGTACCGTACAGTGAACTGGGGGCGATCCCAGTTACAACTAGACCGGGGCTAATTCCGAGGAAGCCAATTCCGAAATTTTACGATTCTATTTCCAAACTAACCTTTTAGTAACCATAATCATTTATTTATTCAAATTATCAGTTAATTACAAACACTATGAGAGAAAAACAAAAAAAACAATTGAATTTAAAAAGAAATATATACCCCACAGTCCCCCACCACTGTCGGTCGGTAGGGTGCCCAGAACGAATGCTGATGTGCTGTGCGAAATAGTTTCCAGCGTTCTGAACACCGGATGTTTCGATCACACGTTTCGCAATTTCTACAACCAAACTAACTAGTTTTCGAAAATAAAATATGTTTAAATGTATTTATACTTTTTTTTTCGGATTAGGTTAGTTTTATTATCATGCCAGCGAGCATTTTAATGAATTAAGTAATTACTTGCTAACGAATGCTCAAAGTTAGAGCCCCGGTTACGATAAGCGACAGGAAACAGACATTGGAGTCTGTTTACGAAGTTATAAATAGATTTAAAAAAACATACGGGTCGAATTGAGAACCTCCTACTTTATGAAGTCGGTTAAAAATGCATCGAACGCCCTTTTTTGCCTTGAAATATGACATCATGGATAAATGATGAGTCAGTGGCGACCTTAGCGGGCTCGATGACGCCAGAGGATGACAGATAACATACATGCTATTTTATAAAAGGTTATTGTATATTATTCTTATTTAATCAATTATTATAAACTGACTAATTAACTGTAGCCCAAATTAGTATTGAGACATGTCCAGTATAATGGAAATAGCAATGATAATAAAAGTATAGATTCTTGAATGTGACGTCATGACGTCTACATGTAAAAGTTTGGACTGAAGTTGGTCTCATTGACAGTCACGGCTGATATCGTAGGATCTTTCGCTGTCTAAGCCAATACTTCTAACATGTTTGCGGGTTCCATTCCCACCAACGGCAAATGGAAAAGCCTTTTCAGCATTTCCCCCGGTCTGGGTTTAACTGGGATGACCCCCAGTCCATTGTACGGTACCCATGCGCGGTTGCTCAGTTAGGTATCATACGATAAGGGTTTAAAAAAAAAATTGAAATCCCAGCTAAATACGTGACTAAAGAAGCATTACTTAATCAAATGATTCATTATACAAGAACACATAACTAGCGCTAACCTCGAGATATTGAATAGAAATAGACAATGTAATTGCGCGGCAAAATGCAGCGATCACGAAACTGTCATAGTTTTCAGTGTACAAATTTAGCAAAATATGGAGATATTATATCGCGCTGCGGTATTTTTGTCTGGTTTATCTGACTCCGCCATCTTTGTCTTCCCATATAGGTACCGTATACTACAGGTACATGAGATAACAAAAATGGCGGATAAATCGCCGCAGAGCTATACGAAGAGTGGAGTCGTTATGCGTTACAATATCTCCATGCCATAGATAGCATCATTTTGGATTTTTTTAAAGTCTTTTTAGCACATTGAGGCATCTACTTTTATGTAATTGAGTTCTGAATGTAAAATATATTACAAAAATAAGTATGTTGGGAATGTAAATTCTTGGCTAATAATATGAATTATTAACATGTTTAAGTATCTCATTATTAACAAACCCTGCTGTACATATTGCAATACAGATAAAATTGTTGTTTTAAGGGCCATTATACACTGGAGTTGAGAACAGTTAAAATATAACAATCCATGTTGTTTGGCTTACTTGATCCGGCAACTACAATGGCGGATGTCAGATAAACGTCAAAAATTTTGCCGCAGGTCGGATTCGATAGGGCTTCTCCTTATCTATGGTTTTTTGACACATTTAGGAATTTATTCTTCTTTCTTTTTTTACGAAATGAGTGAAATGATGATATTTAATGGAATAAGATGAGGAATGGCTCCACCTGCGTTTAGCGCGTAGTTTAGCCAGTGTCAAGTAAATAATAGCAAGGGCAAATTCAATAATTACACAATATAAAATAAAAATAGATGATGACAGTGATAAAGATGGCGGATGACTCCTAGGAATTTATTATAGGTACTTTCTAATATCTATCATATATGTCATTAATATCAGCTGTTGACAGGATTCATCTGCCATCTGTATCACTGTCATATGTCATCTTCCATTTTTATTTATGTGTATTTATTATATTGAATTTGCCATTCTTGTGTTCCATTTGCAATTTGCCATTCAGCCAGTGTCAATTACTTGACACTGGCTGAAATACCCGCTAACCGCAGGTGGAGCCGTTCCTCATCTTATTCCATTAAATATCATCATTTCATTCATTTCGTAAAGATGAAGAAGACAGCTGTTGACCTATGGCTTGAATATTAATAATTTTTTGTGTGCCAGTGCACAGTACCTTAACAGTGCAGATACGAAAGCAGAGGTCAATTTGATAATAATATTTATTGCGTATAGGGACAATGGGGTCTATTTAAAGGTTTTAATGCTTCGAGATATAATTTTGATATATTCATAATTACTATAATTTATTACTTTTTCGATGATCAATTATTATTTAATGCGTTATCACGCTTTTATTCACTGTAGGGGTTAGCAGACATACAATGCAGTGTATTCACATTGCATTTTTAATTCTGCCGCATTGCGTTTTCCGTTGTTTGGGAGCCATTCCACATTGTTTTTGCCTAAAACGCACCTGGCATGCAGCAGACATGACCTGCCTAGTTCCAATTCAGTTTGGCAAGTAATTAATAGCAAGGACAACTTCAATAAATACACACTATAAAAAATGGGTGATTAATGTGATAAAGATGGCAGATGAATCTTCAGGCGACTCATTTTCATTAAAATTGTCAAGTTAGCATGTTAGAAACCTCAGCTTCAGATAAAGTTATAATTCAGTCACCCATTTAAAATAGCTTAATAATTATCAGTTTGTGATATTAAATAAACATCTTCACAGATTGCTTATGGTCTACTAGCTGCTACAGTAACTTCATCTAATTATTCAATATTGTTATAAATTGTAGCCTATATGATATTCTGATGTACAAACAATAATATTGTAAAGTTTCATCAAAATCCGTTCAGTAGTTTTTGCATGAAAGAGTAACAAACATCCATCCATCCTCACAAACTTTTATATTTATGATATTAGTAGGATAGGATCACCTGTAGGATATAGCTATGATATAAATTTGGCAGCTAGCATGTAGTTTTACAAACCAATCGAAAGAAGAATGTTAATTGAGTAAAACAGAGTTAAAAGGGTGAAATAAAAAGCAACAAATCAAAAATATTTAATCATTCTAGATTTTTCTTCAGTATAGCTTGGGATTTTTGGAGCAGGATGGACCAGGAACAAGGATTCTGTGACAAAGGATTTAATTAGCTATCAAATAAAATACTTCAATATCATTCTCTCTTAGATAAGCACCATTGAGGTCAGTTTAAAGTTAGTTTCCGCGTTGGAAACTGGTTTTAACGTTGAAATGACATAAATTTAACGGTACCTATAGGACGAAAATGGTAAATAAAATTGCTCTGGCCGGCTAAACGGCAAAAATACGTAGGCGCCGTCTTCAAATAATAAATAAACATCTTAGAGTATTCTTTGATAATCATTTTTTCTAATGGGTTTTATTTTTTTTCTCAGCCGATTTTACAACTATTATAACCAACCATGAAGGTTTTATATCCGTGCGGAACTCCTTGTTTACTTTTGCGGTAAAAAAAAAAGTAAATGCCGCGTGTGCGTTCCACTTTCATTTCAAATCAAGTTGGAACGTAAAATTATAGAATAAACCGCAATTAATTAATCGTGAAATGTGATTAATACATTTATAACATCGTAAACTTACCTAATAACGGGCGAAATGTCGTTTCCTCGATGAAAAATCCGTAAGAGTATGAAAAAATCCAAAAGTTTGACCCACTCACAAAATAACAATCATAACACAAATAAAAATACAATTAACACTGAAACAGTCTAGATTACACTTTTAGAATACCGTTTAATGCACTTATTACGAGTTCTGTGTGTAAATAAAGTTTTTAAACACGAAATACATTCGGCATTTCAAGTTTGACCAAAGTTTTTTGTTTGACAGTTCGCGTCGAAGCCTCTCTCTCGCCCGCGCGATTGACGTTTCATCAATCGTTTCGTGAACGCATTCGAACGATCCGATTCATACTCTGAATTTTATGTAGTAACCTTGAACGTAACTATAAAAACATTTTTTTTTAGTTATTACATATTTTAAGCACAATTAATTAGAACTGTAAAAACTAGCATTAAACAAATAAAATATCTTTCAGAGCGTTCGAAAACACTATACTTGAATAAAGGATGGAATAAAAGTAATGTTTAATCTGTGGTTCTGTCACCGATACTGTGAATCGGACTGATCGGGCGGTTGCCGCATTCCACGCATAGTTTTCCCGCCGACTTGAATCGCGAAACCGGTCCTGCCGCGCCTTTAAAGCCTCTAGTAACTACCGATACGAAATGTTTACAATACATTGCTTATCGCAACAAGTACAACGAATGGGGCCAAAATAATATATGTAAACAACTTTGATAAACAACGATTTTAAAAAAAAAACAATATACTTCCAAAGATTATAAGATTTCGGACATATATGAATGTCTCTTACTTTCTTATGTAACGATTTCTTGTCACTCAGTCAATTAACAAAATACGTCTGCTATGTAACTTTTATCTAACCGCGCGTCCCTATTTCTACAATTATCTCGTCTAAAAGTAGACTACCCAAAAATGTTTATGACGTCATGGATAATACCTTGCTTTAGACGAAATAAAATAATAACTAGACCCAAAAGTATAGAAGCAAGCGAGCAATGGACGCGTCCATATCGAAATTATCGTAATAATTACAAATACCAAGGTATCATGTTACGTGTTTATAGAATTCCTCGTTTGGAAGGCTCCAAGGATTTTTTAGTTCACATATTCTTGTGTTACGTAAAATGCCGTCAATTACAAGTAATTTATACGCTTCTCGGAATTGTTACTTTCGTTGCGGTCGATAATTCAACATCTCTCATACAATGACACACATTCTACCTAATTTTAAAGCCAAATTTACCAAATTTTAAATGGACACACTGGAGCGTCGAGACGCGCGCTGGAAATGTTTTCCAACACCAAAATGAACTTTATGGACTCATATAAAAAGCACATTCTTCAACGAAATGTTATTTACGTGATAGCGAATTTTGATACCTGGTCGCGTGGATGTATTAACATTACAGAAATTAAAAAGTTCTTTGTACTGAGTTCGTTTACTTTTTGTTTAGTTGAGGTCACATGACCTTGTGGCCACTCATTAAAAAAATGTTAGGTACTAAAAAATCGAGGTTATCACATTTCTAGTAGTTTCGTTAGCTCCTTCAACTAAGGTGAAAGCTAGATCTAGAAATGAGGTCTCGTCAGTACTTTATTTACCTGCGTGGCGAACCCGAACCATTAGACTGTTGGCATTTATTTGACGTGACCTTTGACCTTGACTTTAAGTTAAGGTCACTCGACCTTGACTTCGCTAGCCGAATTTACTCTCGACTAAACCTGAGAGTGACAACTATGCGTAAGACCAATAATCATATCTCATTTCTTTGTATAGCTGTGTTCTTGTCACAATTATTCTTCCAGGTTTAAGAAAAACACAAATTTATTTCGCAAAATCGATTTATCTTTGGTTTAGCGAATGGTATATCATAGGAATGAGAGCGTAAGTACCTCGTTTCCGATTTCACGAACAATAAGAGATGCCTTATTTGATGCCTATAATATAAAGTTGTCATTTACAGTAGTATTCATATTTAGGCGTTTCCTAGTGTTTGTGAAACCGGGCGTTAGATATTTGAGGTTTTATCTGTAGAGTAGGTCACTAAGTAAATCATCTGATGCTTAAGTTATAATTCAATTAAATTCCGCCGTCTTTTATGTACCTAATACATAGGTTAATTAAAAATACATTGAGATCTTATCTATACAAATAAATAAAATAGAAGTATCTCTTGTTATATCATAATAACAGCTATTTATTAAATTCATATGAAAGTATATACCATACCTAAAATGATTTTTTCTTTTTGTCTGTCTGTCTGTCTATTTGTTCTGGGTGATCTCTGTACTGGGAGATAGCTGATGTTATAATTAGTTACTTAGGCTACTTTTTTGATGGACTTACGCTGTTGGCCGTGAGGTGGGCTTTACAGCTTTACCGGAGGAGTGGCGAGCGCAGAGTGCACTCCAACCAAGGCCTTAAGGGCGGAAAGGGGTGGCAACTAGCTCAAGGGCGCGAGGTGGGGGTGGCACGACCTCGGCTTGGGCAGTTACCGTGAAGGGAGAGGTAGTGACTGTGCTCCTAGGTGCAAAGATGCACCTACGAAAAAAGTACCCAGTATACACCTAAGGGAGAAAAATTAGGAGTTCCTAAATTCCGCGCTGACGGATCCGCGAGCTTAGCTTTATACTTAATAAAATTATTACAATGATATTAAACAGTACAGAAACTGAAGAGACGTCCAAAAGAATCTACCTAAATGGGTAGTCTTCTTAGAGCACCTAGAGGACCAATATCGTCTTCTCCATAGACTAGTAGGCCAGCAGCACAATACGGAAGACAGTGGTGGGCTTGTGGTGTTTGTCCAGCGATGGGCGCGCATGGGCCTAGTCCGGGAGCCAGCTGTGGGCGCGCCACAGCAGACAGTAATACCCATTGTATGTAATGGTATTATTTGATGACTGAAAATTTAATAAATCAAAATAATTTTTTTTTATTCGTGCATGCCAAAAAGCACTTACAAATAGTCAGATTCTACCACCGGTTCGGAATGCTGCTTCCACTGAGAAGAGCCGGTAAGAAACTCAATGGTCACTCTTTTCAAAATGATAATTGCGAGTAATACATTCTCAGGAGCAGCACTGACATGAGAGCAGACAGCACCTTTGTCACAATACTAGAAAGGAGTTATACTCACGGCAGTCTAATATTAAATACAAATATAGTCTTTACGCTTAGGAAGCTAGTACAGTAAGGTGCGTCTACTCCCATTTACAATGAAGGGATTATTGTAAACCACAGATGGTTATAGAAATAATTGCTTTGGTGCCTTCAACGCAATACATACAATTACATAGAATTGAAGTGTCTATTTGTAATGTCAAAATAAGGGTCTTTTCTGAATGCCATATCGAGGGTTACAAGAGGAGATGAAACGGATAGTGGCTTGGCCGGATACCGGATATTCGACAAGCTACCAGGCCGGAGCGCCGGATATTCGGCCCTTTATCGCGTAACATGACGCTTCTTAGACATTTCGAATCGATCGCAATCACGACCCATATGGTGGTCAGTTAATTTGCATCAGTACCCGCAGTTGTCAAGGTTTGCTAGAATTTATATTTCAGCACCTGGCAGTAGTGTTCACAGCGAAAGGCTATTTTCAGAAACCAAGCGGAGTCGCCTCTTATCAACAAATGCGCAAAATTTGGTATTCATTCACCACAATTTGCCGATTGTTAATTTTGAGTACTACACTAATTAATAAAACAAATATTTTTGACGTGCGGTTATAAAAATAAACGGTGTGCATAACCTATTGTGGTATGATTTGCCTTGTGTAAAATAATCTGATTTTATTTAATTTTACTATCCGGTATCCGGCCGGATACTGAATGACTATCCGGCCGGATACTGGATTACTATCCGGTATCCGGCCGAATTCTTTCTTTCTTTCTTTCAATTACTATCCAGTATCCGTATAGTGAAAACAAGGCCGGATATCTGATAGTTACCAGATATCCAAGCGCCGTTTTGTTAAATTTGCACGCAAATGACGGAGAAAAACTCGCTAATACCAAATATATATTTAATAAATATATAAATATATAAGTCAATATCGCCCAAAAGTGTCGGATAGGTCGTATTCGACCTTAACCCCTCGATATAATAAGTTTCACTTGTCTACTGTCATTGGATTAAATTCAGAGAGGTATCTTGTTAAAGGTGTGGAATATGGGTCAGCAGTGGTAGGCCCAGTGTGTGGTGTGTGTTACCTGCGCGGGCGCATAGCGCTGCAGCAGCGGGCGGTAGCCGAGCCCGAACGTGGCCAGCATGCCGCCGCCCTCCGCGCCCTTATGCGGCGCCAGCGGGACTATCACACTCACCTACAGACAATACATATATCGATGGCAGAAAACGGAAATGTCGTATCTGGGAAATTGGTTTAAATGACTTAATCATACAGAATTGATCAGGAAATAAAGCCGCGTCGAACGGTCCATGTCTCGTCTACCAACAACGAAAAAAAATAATGATACAGCAATTGGAATATATGTGGGAATAGCTACCTTTATTGTGCCTGAGTGGGCGCCCTTATGTCTTTATGATTGTATAAAACTCTATGGTAACACTGATTTTGTCGATGGTAGGAAAAAGATGGTGAAAGTTTTGTAAAAGAAAAGATAAATAAAAAATCAAAAAACTTTGCAGAGTTTCTATTCAGAATCCCACATATATTTTCTTGTTTTATGAATTTTTGAAATAGTTGCCTAACGTTGGTGTAAAAATTGGATATTTCGAAATACGACATTTCCGTCGATACATAAAACTAGGGTTGCCAACTTTTTTTGACAAAAAAACATATAAAACTTTAGCGGTAAAGGGAAGATCTTCCTGCCAGGCGGGTGGTATGCCTGGCGGGGTCCGCTACGCCCCCATTGATGTTGTCGGGGAATTTGTATATATAGTTCAGATCGTCGAGCACACCAGTACCGCGAGCTAGGATTTTCATAGTACTTTGTATGGCGGATAATTTCTTGAACGCGTAGAATTGCGATGTGTCTACAGTCGCGCCATCTAGTAGCGACTGGCGGTAGTTGTGTTTCGTGGCGAGATATAGGGTACGCCACAGGACTCCCTTCCGAGACCAGAGGTCGAATTTCATGATGCTGAAGCCAGGAATGATGCTTGTGTCTACGGTGAGTCGAGACTGAGCACGGTGCCGTGAAGTCTGCGTGAGTCTGCAGTGAGTCGAGACTGTATGCGCAGATGTGCGACGTGTATGGCAGGATTAGGAAGCGCGGTGAGTCGGCTTGTGGTGATCCGTTCAGATACACGTCGGTGATGCTCGGCTGGATGATGTGTGGCTCTCGGTTGATAGTGACGCTCTGGTGGTGGTACTAGTGGAAGGGTGATGATGTTTGATGCTGGTGGTCCTCGACGTTGTAGCTGCAGAAGGTGTTGTTGCTTCGGTGTTCGATGTAGGGGTTACCACTTTAGCGGTAAAGGGAAGATCTTCCTGCCAGGCGGGTGGTATGCCTGGCGGGGTCCGCTACACCCCCCGGTGATGTTGTCGCGGAATTTGTATATTTAGTTCAGATCGTCGAACACACCAGTACCGCGAGCTAGGATTTTCATAGTACTTTGTATGGCGGATAATTTCTTGAACGCGTAGAATTGCGATGTGTCTACAGTCGCGCCATCTAGTAGCGACTGGCGGTAGTTGTGTTTCGTGGCGAGATATAGGGTACGCCACAAAACGATCAATCGAATCAAATTTTATATTTTTATTGCCTTGAAAACGTAGTTTGTGTGATTTTAGCACATGCTAACAATGTTATCTTTATGCTTCAAAGCTTGTTTTACATTAGAAATCACACACCATACACCACACCACATCTGAGTGTGTGTGTGTGTGTGTGTGTGTTTAGTAATTGTACATAGTTTCCATCATCCGTTTTCACTTATGTCTACCGTTAAATAGTTAAGTACCCATAATGAGTGTTTTGTTTTACGCATCACAGAAAGTTGAAAATAAAGCATTTTCACATACTTAATTGGTATGTATCCTTATAGTATAATATCCAAAAATAAAGTAGGGTATTTTATTATAAGGTATGGTTGGCAACCCTATATAAAACACAAAAATTGTTTCTACCTTTGTCCGTTATAGACTTTGAAACCATCCAATGAAGGGCCTCAAACCGATTTCATTAGAAAGGCAATAGTGCGAAGATGGTTTTAGACCACTGAAATAATACTTTAGGCAAATTCGGTCCATTCATCGTAGTAGCACACGCCGTGCATCAGTATCAGTTGCTCAGTGCACTGGGCCAGCGTGGTGGACTATGTCCCAAATCTCCTTCTTATTGAGGGGGAATATGCCCGGTATAATGTAAGCTCGCCCCCTATAACATTGGGACCAAAATACATGAGCCAAGTATGGGCGCACCGATACAGTTTACCTTTAAATGGATATTTTAGGGATAAATTGAATAAAGAATTCAGCTGTTAACAAATTTAACGTTTCAAGAATCTGAAGTGAGATAGATAACTACTTACGTCTCCTTCGTACGGTCGGAACACGGTGAGAGGGCGGAGGGTGGTCACATCAGCCACTATGATACAACCCCACGCGGTGCCTACGTACACCTCCCCCCTGAACGCGCACAGAGCTGTCACCTACAAACAGATTACCCAACACAGAATCAGAATTATTTAATTCATATAAACCAATGCAGGCACTTATGAATCGTCAGTAAATTATAATAATAGTATCTCTACCACACATTCGGAATGCATTTCCTATGGAGAAGAATGAGCAAGAAACTCCATGATTGCTTTTTTCCAATAAGGATTTACATTTTTGTGTTTCTCTTAATTAACAATTACCTACCTACAAAAGGTCTTTTTACAAATTAGATAGATGGTACCCACTTAGGTACTTTGGATGGGTAGAGGGACAACCCTAGCTAAATTTCCTACTAACCTCTTTCTCGTACATACTATAACCCGTAAGGGGTAAATAGGAATTCAATAGGGTTTTTGTTGAATTTCTCAAAATATAACAATAATGAAGAAATGTTAGGCTATTTAACATCTAAAAGAGCTAACCACACAGTCTTAAGTAAACCTTGAAATACCCACGTGTTTAGGTTACCCAAGGTTTAAATTCGAGTTGAAAGTGAATTAGACCAATTTACCCCGTTTTACGGTAGTTAATTAATTGTGTTTTAAGAATGTATAATCTCATTAATTGAATATTGTATACAGACTGCGTGCTGTGCAAGATATAAAGGTAGGAAGGAGGAGGAAAGCGGGACAAATAGTTAACATCCCTCAAATGAGTTCCTGTGGAGCCGGACCAGCGCCTGACCAAGCGTGTTTATCCTCTAAATAATTTAGAACACGCTAATAGATGGCGCGACAATCAATACACTGTATACAAATCCTGAATCGCGATAAAGGACTTGTCGAACATGTAAACTATAGACGGTGTTTCAAAAGTCCGAAATAATACTTTGACGTTTGCATCAGTATCGGGTATACAACTGAACAAGTTTGATCGAAATTCGTCCATGTTTTTCCATCTTTTATTCGTCGTGAAATTCTATAACTCGTAATATTGAGTCCTATGTAAAATTTTCATGTTCAATTTTGTGAGTATTGGTAGTCGCCCCTCATAAGTGTAGTTTACACTGCTGAATAGGGTTATGGACGTACCCAAAGGCCAGAACACGATACCTGTGACAAATATTCAAAGGTCTATAACTCAGAAACTGTGATAGTTAGGTATAATCTGTCTTCACTAAGCATGCACATATGAGCTGCCGTATATGTACCCACAGTATTATTTCGGACTTCTGATACACCCTGGATAGCCCTACCATTGAAACAACTGTAAGAGGTTATTAAGAATCTAAATAGTTAGTAAATAGCAATTGAAATCTACTAATGTGTGGTTAACCCACCCGGCATCTGTCCTCGCTGAGATTGTCGTCGATGGAGATGGACTGGAGACTCTCCGAGCAGGGCACCAGCTTGCTGCAGTCCAGGCGGGCCGAGTGCTGCCGGCTGCGGGCCGACCACTGGTACACGCACACCCCTGGATACACACATCACATCATCACGCCACTACTCCCTGAGAGGGTGGGCAGAACACCCACACTTCGACGATGTAATCCCAAATAAGGGGCGAGAGTAAAAAGAGAGAGAATAATAAGACTGGGAAAAATCATTGTACTATGTGATTCAAATAAGAATAGGAATGGCAATAACCTCTATCTGTCAAATGTCACTTGAAAAGTATGGTTTGCAAAAAAAAAAATTGCATATCAATAATAATAAATAGCCTTTCACCCCTCGATATACGACTCGTTGTATGTATTCTGTAAATCGATTGCAAACCCATTTTAAATTAAAAATTAAAAAAGCCGCAATGTTTTGTAGTTTCAAATGCAAGATTTTTGCAATTACTAAAGTTATATATACTTTCGTTGTGGTCGCTCTTGGTGGTAAATACAGCGGAAGGTGGGGGAGTCGCTGCGGTTTGGAAATAGATGGGTGTGCGCTCACCAGGCTCGCAGTACGCGATGACGAAGGGCTCCCGCTCGGCGGCGGCCAGCAGGGTCACCCGCGGCTGCACCACCAGGGTCTCCGCCCCGCAGACTCCACCGGCATTCAAGGAGTAGGTGTATAGGCCATCACCACCAGCCCAGAGCTCGAAACTATCATATAACATCCCCATAACTTCAAAATCAGAATCAGTTTTTATTCATATCGAGGGTTGAAAGGCTATTTTACTTAAACGACACTTTTGGCCGGTATTGACTTAATTAAGTACATATTATTTGGAATTTTTCTGCGTCGGATGAGTTATGCTCTCGTGAAAAGTTACCAAAATGTTGCTTGAGTCGAATGGCCTTTGCCCCTCGATATAAACCAATACAGATATTTATGATTTATATATAATACATACATCATAACGCCTGAATTCCTTGAATAGGTAGGCATGGGTGCATTGCAGTGCACCCACAATTCGCTAATGTATTTTGGTCCCAATGTAATAGGGGGCGAGCTGACCATTATACCGGGCACATTCCCCCTCAATACGAGGGAGGTAGTCCACCACGCTGGCACAGGCAGAATTGGTGAACTTTACACGCCTTTCTATAGACGTGCAGGTTTCCTCGCGATGTTTTCGTTCGCCAATCAGCAAGTGGTAACAAACTTCAGAATGTGCCCCAGTCTGGGTGTAACTGGGATCGGCCCCAGTCCATTGTACGGTACCCATAGTACAAGCGTTGCTTAGTGTGGGATCATGAGTGAGTGCGTGTCGTGTGGGGATGTTGATGTCTGACCCGTGTGGAGTGGTGACGGCGGCCAGCGCGAGCAGCTCGGTGGCGGCGCCCAGCTCCGTGAGCACGAAGCTGGCCTCCGCCTCCGGCTGCTGGGCGGTCACCAGGAACAGCCTGCATCAACACATGGGGGATTACTATCAATTCTCCCGTTCGATTATTAAAAGGCCAATTGAGTGAACCTAACTGTAGGCTACTAACAAAAATGCGGAAACACTGAATAAATGAAGACTGGGACGGAAGAGCGCTAGGGGCAGATGAACACTAGGGGCAGATGAACACTAGGGGCAGATGAACACCAGGGGCGGATGAACACTAGGGGCGGGTAAACACTAGGGACAGATGAACACTAGGGGAAGATGAGCACTAGGGGCAGATGTACACTAGGGGCAGATGAACACCAGGGGCGGATGAACACTAGGGGCGGGTAAACACTAGGGACAGATGAACACTAGGGGAAGATGAGCACTAGGGGCAGATGTACACTAGGGGCAGATGAACACTAGGGTAAGATCAGCACTAGGGGCGGGTAAACACTAGAGGCAGGTGAACACCAGGGGCGGATGAACACAAGGGGCGGGTAAACACTAGGGACAGATGAACACTAGGGGAAGATGAGCACTAGGGGCAGATGAACACTAGAGAAAGATAAACCCTAGGGGCAGATGAACACTGGGGGCAGATGAACACTAAGGGCAGATGAATACTAGGGGCGGATAAACACTAGGGGCAGATGAACACTAGGGATAAATGAAAACTAGGTTCAAAATAAAGAGCATCATACCTGCCGCACTGCAGAGCGACTGCGACCCGCTGCAGCTGCGGCAGCGGCAGCAGCGCGCTGACGGGCGAGCCCGCGCCGCCCAGCGCCTCCTGCACGCGCACGCTCCAGCACAGCGCGCACGACGACGCGCTGCACGCGCACCGACACACACACATCAATACACACATACACACTACTGGCGTCGCGACGCTCTCATGACATGATCTTTTTTATAAGATTAAAAGCAATGTAAAGTTATCACTCAACTAAGAGTCCCATTAGCCCTTCCAACAGAGCTAAAAGCGTAAACTAGGAATGGGCTGACATTAATAGTTTAACGACCAGGTCGAGGATCAAAGCCGGACCCTCACAGTAACTAGGACCTTTAACCACTGGGGCAATAATACATATTAAATGACTGGCTTCAAACAGCGACGTCTTATATTATTCAATATAGTTTTAAATTATAGCCCATATGTTATTCTGATGTATAAACAACACTGCAAAGTTTCATCGAAATCCGTTCAGTAGTTTTTGCGTGAAAGAGTAACAAACATCCATGCTCACAAACTATCACGCTTATTATATTAGTAGGATAGTACAACATTAATACTCACGAATACACAGATATCCTGCCCGCGGAGTCGGCGATCCACATCTTATTGCCGACGCGACAGATCGCCGTCACTAAAACTGGGTCCGCCTTATCTGCACCCAGCCTCACATCAAAACTATACCCCACAAAACACATACTCGTCGTATGATCCCAAACTAAGCAGATCTTGTACTAAGTATATCATACAACGGTGTGAACTAGACCAGAGAACATTCCAAACAGGTCATTTCCGATATTTGCCGCTGAAGGGATTCGAACCCGCTAACACCTGTTGCAGTGAGTTGAGTCGTCATCAATAAACACGCAAGATAATAAAATAGGTGAGAGTAAAAGCCAGTGGTAGCCACGTCGGTAGAACGCCTGCCTTGAACGCAAGTTCAAATCCCGGGCACGCATCCCTGGGATTTTCATGTGCGAATGTCATTATCAATAATGATTACCAATCGCTGAACGGTACAGTAAAACATCGTGAGGAAACCTGCACGTCTATAGAAAGACGTGTTCCATCCACCAACTCGCAGTGTTTCAGCGTGGTGGACTATATCCCGAATCTCTCTCGTATTGAGAAGGAATGTGCCCGGTATAATGGTAAGCTCGACCCCTATTACATTGGGACCAAAATACATCGGCGAAGTATGGGCGCACTGCAATTCATCTCTGCCTACCCCTTCCGGGTATACAGGCGTGATGGTGTATATATGTGTGAGTGATGTGTGTGTGTGTGTGGTCACCTGGCGGCACGCGCAGTGTGTGGTGTTGTGTGAAGGCGGTGCGCGTGGCGGACAGCGCGTGCGCACGCTCCGGCTCGCCGCCGCCGTACCACACCTCCCACCCGCCCCCACTCCCTGCACACCCATCCTCACCCCCCGCGGACACATCCTCTGGACACACACAAATAATATGATAACACTTCTCCAGTTTTATAATTGTTGATCACTTATTATTCGTAATCTTAAGACACACATGACCCCATCTTATACATAACCTCATCTCAAAGGGTACTTGAATACACCCATATCGCCATATCATATACACAGGCTTAACACATTCATGACCCCATTATACACATAACCCCAAAACACATGCCCAGATCTTCCACAAAGTCTGAATACACTTATGACCCCATTTCCTACATAACCATATCACACGCATGACCCAATTACACACTTAATCTCAACACAATCATCAGCCCACCTTACACGTAACCTGAATACACTCACACATAACTTTAACACACAAACATGACCCCATCTTACACACACTCGTGACCCCATCTCCCACACTGACCGGTGAGCCCGAGCAGGGGCGTGGCGGCGGCGGCGGGCGCGGGGCGCGCCTGGGCGGCGTCCACCAGCGCGCCGTACTCCGGCGCGGCGGCCAGGCTCACCAGCGCGGCGGCGGACGGCCGCAGCGCCGGCGCGCCCGCCCAGCACCGCCGCATGCTCTCCAGCATGCAGCACGGGTACTGCAGGTCCTGCGCGCGCAGAGACGGTCAGGACAACGGAGCTGCACCGCGCGACTTCCGCGCACACTTCCATTACGCAGTATCATTATACATTATAGCCTACAGGTTATTCTGATATCTAAACAATATTACTGTAAAGTTTCATCTAAATCCGTTCAGTAGTTTTTGCGTGAAAGAACAAGGGTAATTCAGAATTATTATATTAGTAAGATTGTAGATGGGATTATAATCTAGAAATAAAGTCAAATCATTAGTCATTACATAAAATGACCTAAATTAGCGGATAATCCCAAATAATTTTATATCGATGACAGTATCCGAAACCAGTAAAATACTATTGCTATATCCGTATCTAGATCCGAAACTTCATATCCATAACATCCCTAAATCACATCACTATAGAGTCATGTTGACTTACCCGCGGTGAGAGCGTGGGCCTGGCTCCTTCCAAGATGGCGTCTTTGACTGCCTCGTGACCTTCGAACGGCTGGCGGACAGTCACTATCTCATACAGCAGCATGCCATACGAGAAACAGTCCACCTATAACACATAGACACTGAATAAACTCTCCCCTCATAGAAGTCCATAGTCCACCACGCTGGCGCAGTGTGGGTTACCAGCTCGAGTTCATGTACTCCTGGTACTAATAACTAGTAGCCTTGTGGATCAACCCTCCACTCAATGCAAGGGGGAAGTCCATTGTCCAACACGCTGATGCAGAGTTAGCCATCTTCACACATCTTTGGATATCCAGTTAGGTTATCTTAGACATGCAGGTTTCCTCACTATATTGTTCTTTACCAATAATTATGTATAAATTTAAGTCCCTCGTGTTGAGGTATAGAAATGGATGGGCGTACCTTCTCGTTGTACTCCTCCTCGCCGTTGTAGCGCATGATCTCGGGCGCCATGAAACCCTCCGTGCCACCGAAACCCTTGGTGCCTGAAGGCGGCGCCAGCCGGCTGATACCTTCACGATGAGAAGGTGGTATTTCGAGCTGATGTACTAACTTCACTTATACAATGTCATTCAGTATGAGTACACCAAGCAGCCATGTACAAGCTTCGCCATGTACAGTATGTGCTATCATTTTATGTACACACAATATTGATAACTCATATGTTTCACAAAATTAACCGAATAATTTATTTGTTTTCTTTGACAAGCCTAGGCATGGTCTGTTAGGTTAGGTAAAGAGAGTTTAGAGCAGCTGATTTTAGAGCTGTCGAACACTTAACACATCAAAAATCTTAATATAGCAGTAATAACATAATTTGTGACTTCACATATTTGTGTAGTAATAACTGGAGAACCTAATATTTTAAGCATTAGTTTACACATTTTTAATCACACTGTATATATGTATGCAGATTCTACAAATAAGTATGTCAGTGGCGGCATGATATCGTGTGAAACTATAGTAACACGTCAAAAGATGGTGATCGAGGGACAGTTAGCGTAGACACTCACCGTAGTCCCCAAGTTTGACGAGCACGTCGACGGGCGCGGGGCTCGCCTCCGCGGCCGCAGCCTCCGCCGCGCGCGGCAGCCGCCACACCAGCACGTTCTCCGACTGGAACCCACCAACCACTAACACTTACAAAATCCCCAGAAACGTCTCACAATCACACTTAAGTATTCCCCCTACTAGCATCGATGTCACTCCAACTGCTAAGTACAACCCTCTCAACGAGCTTACACTCAATCACCCACCCTTATACCCTGACCAAATCTTCCCATTACACTTAAAAATCCCACTTTTAGCAGCAACGTTAATACTACTGCCAATAACAACCCTCCCCAAAAGATGACACTCAATCACTCCCACTTATTAAAACGCCAAACACTTCCTACCATTCATTTTAATACTTTCAGTTGAGCTACACTTAACTATTCCCCCTTCTAGCAGCGACGTCACTCACGCTGCTAAATGTACACTTAATCACTCCCACTTACAAACCTCCCCAACACTACCAACCTTGAGTACACTGACCCACTCTTCCTGAGCACTGCCAGATTTAGTTCAGTCTATAAGGCTACACTTAATTATTCCCCCCTGTACCAAGTCAGGACACGAATATAAAATGGATATAATTTTTCTTCCAACAACTTTTTTCGATTAAATTCGTGCGGGTTCCAACTCAATTTGGTTTTATCACTCGCCGAGGGTCAAACCTCGGTGTCTTCATTGGATGCCGCTGTCGATCCTGGCTCACATGAGTAACAGGGGAATGTGTGGTAGGTTTAGGATACGAACTACGCACCTTTAAGTCTCTGTAGACGATTCTTCTGGCGTGCAAGTACTCGAGGGCTCTGGCCACTTGGAGTGCCAGCGCGCGCGCGTGGCGAGCCCCCAGCCGCGCGCCGCAGCCCCGGTACTGGCGCAGCACCCCGTCCAGCGCCCCCTGACGTACGACCATTGAGTAACCAGAGAACCCATATCAACGCCGCCCTACCTATGGCTCTGCAACTATTTTTTTTGACGTTTCTCTGACATCCGCCATTGTAGTGATGGCAACTATATAGGGCAACTACAATGGCGGAGTCGATAGGGCATCTCCGTTTTGTATCTCAATGGATGAGACATATGGATAAGACATATTGAACCAAAAAAATGTGAGTATGTGTCTATTGTCAGTCTAAAGATTACTGCCCATTCTAACTGTTTAAGGTTTGAATCTAATGGAGGACGTCATAGTTAAATATTTTTGAATAAAATTATTTAAAAGAGAAAAATAAACCAACTTCAAAAATCTAGAAATAACCCTATGTTTGTTTAATTTGGCGCAGGTCGTACATACATCTAGGTTTTTCAAGTCTGTATTGGTTTTTAGGGTTCCGTACCCAAAGGGTAAAACGGGAACCCCATTTACTAAGACTTCGCCGTCCGTCCGTCCGCCCATCTGTCATCAGGCTGTATCTCATGAACCGTGCTAGTTATAGAGTTGAAATATTCTGTATTTCTGTTGCCGCTATAACAACAAATACTAAAAAACAGAATAAAATAAATATTTAAGGGGGCGCCCATACAACAAAAGTGATTTTTTGCCGTTTTTATAGATAATGGTACGGAACCCTTCGTGCGCGAGTCCGACTCGCACTTGGCCGGTTTTTTTTTTAAATTTTATTCACAAATTTTAGTGAAATATATCGAGGGGTGAAAGGCTATTTGACCTAAGCGACACTTGTGGCCGATATTGACTTATATACATATTTGGAAGCATCTAATTTTCCTGCGTCGAATGAGAAAGCACCTGTAAAGTTAAAAAAAATGTCCCTTTAATCGAATAGCCTTTCACCATTCGAGTATCGAATTTGATATTGTAGCGACATCTACCTCGCCGCATACGAACTAATCCTGCATCGCGATATAAAGTGATCCGAGCGATGGCACATACATACAAGAACCCGACAACAACCGTCGGGCAGTAGCCCAACAGATCCTCCCTTTTCTGCCAAAATATTTTCAGTGTTCCCACTACATTCTCAGTCAAAGAGAACTTATGAGCACATTCCAGAATATCCTTGAAAATTGTCTTCGGGAGAGTGTTCTCCTTCACTAGTTGAAGGGTATTATAGCAGGAGTTACCAGGGGGGCGAGCGGCAGCAGCAGCGCGAGGGGCGCGCAGCACACCGCCAGCAGGGGCAGCACGTGCGCGTGCCGCAGCTGGCTCAGGATGGACAGCTCCTGCCGCAAGCCGCAGTACGCGCGGCACGCGGACGACAGCGGGTCGCGCTCCCAGCGAGACACTGCCGCCTGCACCAGTTCAACAAATCAATATCCCCAGACAACACCTACTCATCGTATGATCCCAAACTAAGGAAAGCTTGTACTATGGTGATTGAGGATGATCACAGTTACGGGCTAATTAGTCGCTGGCGGGTATCGAATCAGCAACCATCCGGGTCAGTGATTCAAGCGGACTACGCTTCAACCACCAGACCAAGCCGTCGTTAACTTATTGTAACTTTTAACACACACATAACATCTCACACAATAACACCCCCTCTCTCACACACACCTCAACTGTACTTATACCTTGTCTTAGAATAAGTTGTAACAGATGTCACTTACATTACTTAATATTGTTACATTTAATTACATGCATACACTCTAATCTCACACGTTTTGACTTGACACACATAAAAATTGTCACACATTTTGATACACATAAAACTGTCACACAATTAAACACACGTAAAAGCTGACACATATAACTTCACATAAAATCTCTAACACATTTCGATACACATAAAACTGTCACACAGTAACCTCACACATATTATAACCTTACATAAAACTGTCACACATTTTGACACATGTAAAAACTCCGGCACGCTTGCCATCACGTCCTCAACATATACACATTAGTTAATAACATAAGGGGAAAATGAGTGACCTTGTAAGCTTGTATAGTCTGCGCGTCACTGTTGGGCGGCGGCGGCACGGGCTGCAGCGTCTTGACGGCGACGCTGACGGCGGCGGGGGCGGCGGCGGCGGGGCCAGCACGCTGCGGGCGCCAGGTGCCGGCCAGCACGGTGCCGAACGCGCCGCGCCCCGCCACCGCGTGCCGCGACACCTGCTCCCAGCGCACGCGCCGCGTCTCCTCCACGTCCAGCAGCAGCTGGGGAGGGGAGAGGGGGAGGGGGAGGGAATAACCAACTACAACTGAGTGCATAACTACATTCAAAATATAAAACAACACACTCTCAGTCATGTTCCATAATGATGGTGTCGAGGTCGCATAGTAATTATATTATAGATTTTAATCAAAGTTCTGTTCCCATGGTCATGTTAATATTGTCCTGCTTTCCTACTACAGCCCTTTTAACGTCCCACTGCTGGGCACGGGCCTCCACTCAATGCGAGGGGGATTCGGGCCATAGTCCACCACGCTCGCCCAGTGCGGGTTGGCAGACTTCACACATCTATCGAAAACTAGTCAAGTTCCCTCAGACGTGCAGGTTTCCTCACGATGTTTTCCTTTACCGTTTTATAGCAAGTTATAATCTCGGATGAAAACGAGACGTCGACGAACGAGAGTCATATTGTCATAGACGTAAAACATTGTCATAATCGTATAATCATGGCTCATAACATTATCACTGCTATAAAGTCTCACATCATGATGATGGTCAAGTTACCGTGTCGGGCGCGACGTGCCGCAGCTCGACGTCGTGGTCGTGGTGCAGCGCGCAGAGCACGCGGCGCGCGCCGCACGCAGCCAGGATGCACTGCTCCACGGTCCAGCCCGTCACGTATATACTGGGCTCGGTGCTCACTATACCCTCCACGGAACCCAGCCGGGAGGACGCTAGGATGAGGGGGGGGGGGGGAGTAGCCTTAAGACGGATTGTCCTCTTAATAAAAATTGATGTATCGTTATTCGTTACATTCGATGATGGCTTGATATTATGGTTGAGTGTAGACGACTGGAAGCACTGTACCGCATGGTTGGCGGTTCGATTCCCGAAGTGGAATTATCCAGTCCATTGTACGACACCCATAGTACAAGCGTTGCTTAGATAGATACATAAATCTTTATTGTTTCCACCTCCTACGATATAAATTTCAAGTGTTACAATCACTAAAAGTAATGTCTACCACCAGCCAACTCATTTGAGGGATGTTAGCTATTTGTCCCGTTTTCCTCCCCTTTCCTACCTTTAAATCTTGTACAACTCGTAGTTTGTGTACTTAATTAATTGAGTTTTTAGAATGTTTAGCCTCATTAAGTTTATATTGTATAATTATTAATTAAGAAAAACACACACACAAAAATGTTAATCCTTATTGGACAAAAGCAACCATGGAGTTTCTTGCCCATTCTTCTCCATAGGAAATGCATTCCGAATGGATGGTACAGATACTATTATGTTAATCATTGACGATTCATAAGTGCGAGGGTGTAATGTCATTCTAAATCGAATCTGTTAAACAGGGTCCCCGTGTGACTCACCATTAGACTCAGCGCCAACGCCGCTGTCCCCGTCCGATGCCCGCGACTCCTGCGACAGCCGCAGCCGCCGCCCCTCCCCCACCCCACCACCAGCCCCAACAACCCCACCCAGCTCCAGCCTTCTTATGACCTGTTCGACAACACACCATATCTTAGCTGTACTGGAAATGTGTTTGTAATGTGAGATTGTGTTTTTGGCGTGGAACATACGGGAAAAGCTGGGTGCGTATAGGGTATACGTGGGGGTGTGTGCGTGGGTGTAGAAGATGTATGTGAACTTTAAATAATTACAATGATTATGCTTACTTTGTCTGTTGATGTTCGTGTGTGCTGTGCAAAAGTGAGTGTGTGTGTTGATGAGTGTGCTGTGTATAAATGTGTGTGTGTGTGAGTAGGTGTGCAGTATGTGATAGAGTGTGTATGTAGTCGTGTATGTGTACCTGTGGCAGCGGCGCGTCCTGCTGCTGTTGTTGTTGCACGGCGTCGCGCAGACAGGCGGGGCAGGGCACCACGCGCGTGATAAGACACCGCCCCTCGGACGTGTGGACGAACCGCGTGCCTATAGTCACGGAGTTACTCACACACACTAGCCGGCGGCAGACAAACCCACGTACAATTTCAAATTTTTTATCACTACAGTATCGCTAGACAGACAGACGGATAACACTGATACTATAAATGTTCTATTTTCTTTTTAGGAACCCTAACAAGACCGAATTTTAGTGACCACAAGTACATAAACTGTAGTTAACTGACTTTACCAACTAATTTCAGAAAAATGAGAATTAATAATCACAGTCAAATAAACTGACTACTGACTAGACTCACCGAGTGATGGATACCAGTCCTCGAGCAGCAAGTCCACGTGGTCTGACACTATTGCCAATATTTTGGCTAACGTCTCTGGATTGGGCTCTAGACTGATACTCTGCTGACAAAAATATCTATACATGTCTTATTGTCATTGCTGTACATGGTCATACGACATATTTCACAAAGTAATCATCATATAACATTTCTCACACAATCATGGTTTTATAACATTTCTCACACAATCATGGTCATATAACATTTCTCACAGTCAATCATGGTTCTATAACATTTCTCACATAATCATGGATATATAACAATTCTCACACAATCATAGTGACTCTTAGCCACATGGTCATAATCACACAACCATGGTAATAGTCAACTTCGCACCTGGTACCCAGCGATGGGCAGGCCGTCCTGGCGGCGCGCGAGACAGACCAGCGCGGGCAGCACCAGCTCCACGCACGCCGAGCCCTGCGCGTCCAGCTCCGCCCAGCCGCCCTCCTGCTGGATGCGGAACCTGCCACACGCCCCCACATGCACATCACCGCCAGATATAACTGGATCTCCATATGAAGCGACCTTAGGCCTCACCGATCCCCCTTAAAGTATTGCCGATTTAATAGTAACTAACTGTCAACTTTTAACAGATTTTGTATTGAGTTAACTGTCAATGACCGAAAGTAATATTAAAAACAACTATGTCATGGCGACTTTGTCAGAAAACTTATCAAAATTAGTCATGGCGACTATGTCAGAAAACTCCTATCAAAATTAATCATGGCAACTTTGTCAGAAAACTCTTATCAAAATTAGTCATGGCGACTGTGTCAGAAAACTCCTATCAAAATTAATCATGGCAACTTTGTCAGAAAACTCTTATCAAAATTAGTCATGGCGACTGTGTCAGAAAACTCCTATCAAAATTAATCATGGCAACTTTGTCAGAAAACTCTTATCAAAATTAATCATGGCAACTTTGTCAGAAAACTCTTATCAAAATTAATCATGGCAACTTTGTCAGAAAACTCTTATCAAAATTAATCATGGCAACTTTGTCAGAAAACTCTTATCAAAATTAGTCATGGCGACTGTGTCAGAAAACTCCTATCAAAATTAATCATGGCGACTCTGTCAGAAAACTCCTATCAAAATTAATCATGGCAACTTTGTCAGAAAACTCTTATCAAAATTAATCATGGCAACTTTGTCAGAAAACTCTTATCAAATTAGTCATGGCGACTGTGTTAGAAAACTCCTATCAAAATTAATCATGGCGACTCTGTCAGAAAACTCCTATCAAAATTAGTCATGGCAACTCTGTCAGAACACTCTTATTAAAATTAGTCATGGCAATTAGTTAAAAATTAGTCGTGTCAGAAAACACGGTAAAGTCGCTCACGGTGACTTTGTCAGATCAACAATGTCCAGGTTGAGTGTCAGATGACTAACTTGACATCCCGGTAGATGCTGGCGGGGTCTCCCTCCCCGTCCGCGGCGGGCAGCAGCGGGTCCCGGCGCGGCGCCAGCTCGCGCAGCTCCAGCAGGGACAGCGTCTCGCCCGCCCCGCCTGTCCCGCCCGCCCCATCTGTACCACCCGCCCCGCCTGTACCACCCGCCCCACTCGCCGCCAGTCGCAGCCCGCCCCGCCACACGTGCCAGCCCCACGCCGGCTGCAGCCCCAACCACGCCTCCTGACACTCCAGCTAAAATCCATCTCACCCGTGTCTCAAACCAACACTTAACCTTAGAAATGAGGGTTCAAACCTCTAGGATTTTCGAATCATTACCACTCGCTGAACGGTGGAAGGCAAACGTCGTGAGGAAGCCTACACGTCTATAGAAAGGGATGTGAGTTAACAAACCCACACTGCGCTAGCGTGGTGGATTATGGCCTCCTTCAGGGAATACAGGCAAGATGATGATGTGATGTATTCACTATCTCTTTATCTAGAAAACAGTTGTTCAAGCTGTTTATTGATATGCATCCAAATATTTTCATATCGACGCTTGACAAGTAATCCTTACTAAGCGATAAAAAAATTCTTAAAATAAGTTATACAGGGTGTACCAGAAGTCCGAAATCATACTTTGACGTTTGCATCACTCTCGGATGTACCACTGAATGGTATAAAATTTGATCGAAATTCGACCATGCTTAACCAACTTTTTTTTCGTTGTCAATTTCTATAACTCGTAATATCTCGAGTCCTGTGTAAAATTTAATGTTCTGTTTTGTGAACATTGGTAGTCGCCCCTCACAAGTGTAGTTTACACTGCTGAATGGGGTTATGGATGTACCCAAAGGCCAGAACACGATACCTGTGACAAATATTCAAAGGTCCATAACTCAAAAACTATGATAGTTAGGTATAAACTGTCTTCACTAAGCATCCACATAATATGAGCTACCGTATATGTACCCAAAGTGTTATTTCGGACTTCTGATATACCATTCGAACGGCCAGACTTTTCTGCGTCGTTTGGTATATTATAACTCATTTTACAATGTTATGTCGCTTGGTAAGGATAGCCTTTCAAGCGTCGATACCTTAATTTTACACAGAGCACAGATATTTGACAGTTAGGCACTTATTTTTAATCTGTTTTGAGATTGTTTACCTACGAGACAAGTTTGGTTCGTGTAGGAATTACTACAGCCCTTTTAACGTCCCACTGCTGGGCACGGGCCTCCCCTCAATGCGAAGGGGATTTGGGCCATAGTACATAAGTACAAGTAATAGTTTAAATCTACACTCTTACATTTTTAAAACTATTTAATACGTATCGCTCACTTTCATGAGATCTTTTTAGGGTTTCGTACCCAAAAGGTAAAACGGGAACCCTATTACTAAGACTTCGCTGTCCGTCCGTCCGTCCGTCTGTCACCAGGCTGTATCTCATGACCCGTGATAGTTAGAGAGTTGAAATTTTCACAGATGATGTATTTCTGTTGCCGCTATAACAACAAATACTAAAAAACAGAATAAAATAAATATTTAAGGGGGCTCCCATACCACAAACGTGATTTTTTTGCCATTTTTATAGATAATGGTACGGATCCCTTCGTGCGCGAGTCCGACTCGCACTTGGCCGGTTTTTTTGGGTAACGTAAATGTATGGGTACCTACCTCTGGTGGTAGTTTGTAGAGCGCGTGCGCAGCTTGGTGGAGCGCCTGGTCGGCCAGCAGGCGCGTGACCAGCCGGGGCCAGAACCCGCACGGCACGTAGGACAGCAGCAGCAGCCGCCGCAGAGCCCAGCCGCCGCCGCGCCCGCACAGCCTGATGGCCGGCGGGGACTCCTCTACACAATATTGGAGAAGACCAACCATGGAGTTTCTTGCCCATTCTTCACCATAGGAAATGCATTCCGAATGGGTGGTAGAGATACTATTAATATTATATTATGTTTATTGACGGCTAGTTTCGATTGTACACATAAATACATCATCACGCCTGTATTCCCCGAAGGGGTAGGCACTGGAGTGCATTTTTCTCACTCAACCTTTGAAAATAAATTTATATTTAAAAAAATTCTTGTTTTGCTCACCCTATCTAACTGGTTAGACGTGACAGCTATGACGTCACAATATGGCGCAAAGTCGATCCTATTTTCACTTGAATCGCATAGAATTTAGAATTAGAATTTAAAAAAAAAAAATACAAGATGTTTACATAGTAAGGGTATTATAAATCATGTGGCAAGAGTAGGTTGTTTAGGTTAGTTTAACACTGACCTCCGTACTAATTGAAATTGTATCACGGTAGGTCAGTATTGCGCCGCCCCACAAGCCAGTTCATAGGTAAACATGTGATGTGTTAGCAAAAGTAACAAAATTATATCTAAGTAGAAAAAAAAAAGTAGTAATCCGTGCATAAGTAGTAATGGTAAGTAAGAGTATCTTATAATACGTGAGGGTAAGTGTGAAGGATTGATAAGCATGTATGTAGTGTAGTTGTGAGTAAAGGGTAGAAGTGTTTTTTTTTTTTTTTTAGTGGTGTAAGGATGTAGTATGAATGAGTGATGTATGTCTGCAATATGTTTCATGATAGTATATTCAATAATAATTCTGTATTTTCATAATTCAACAGCTTAAGGTGTGTGTCAACTATATTTTTACAGGTGTATAAGGTCAAGTTAGAGATATTGACGTCTTTCGATAGTTTATTATACAAATATGGACCCAAAAAGTTATGAGATTTCTGAGCAAATGATGTTTTAAATGCAGGTCTAAGATAAATAAGATCTTTCCTACGTTGCGTTGTAAAGTCAGGTAGTTTTTTATGTTGGAGCAATATGACTTGTTTTATGAATAGTTGTTTATCTGTAAGAACGGATAAATCAGTATAAAGTTGTTGTGTAGGATACAAATATTTATTGAAAGTCATAACTTTCAAAATTGCACGTTGTGCTCTCTCTAGATTTATCAGAATAGATTTAGGTGCACCCCCCAGACGGAAATGCCGTATGATATTATAGACTGACAAAGAGCGAAGTATATAGATTTAATGAAGTCGTAGTTACCAATATGGCGAATGATTTTAAATATGTAAATCATCTTCCTCACTCTAGTTGATAGCGATTTAATTTGTTCTTTCCAGTTCAAGTTTCGGTCTATTATTAATCCTAAATATTTGACAGTGTCAGTTTGAATGATACTGCAACAAGAGCAGTGGCTTGTAGAGTTACACGAATGAACTTTAATATTTAGGCAGTTCGGGGGAGGTTGAGTTTTGTTGTTATTACCAACACTTATTTAATGTACCAAGAGACTTATTTAATCTGACATGAGAATACTTACGAATAAGCGTTGGTGAGTCGGTTTGTCTGGCAGTGTCTGGCATCGAGAGCTGTGTGCCAGTGGCGTGCCAAGCACGGTGCGGCGTGCCGCGGGCGGACCCGCCCCACGTGCGCGCGCGCAGCGGTAGCTACCAAGGTATAGAACGCGATGGGTTACCAAAAAACTTGACTTGAAATGTTTATATTGACTATTTTTACAGTAAAATATGATCTATAAAATAATTATTACCATCATCACGACTTTATCCTCCAAAGGATTAGGCAGAGGTGTACTGCAGTACAACCACATTTTGTCAATGTATTTTGGTCTCAATGCATGTAATAGGGGGCGAGCCTATTGGCATTATAGGCACATCGCCCCCAGTCGGTTCTGTACAAGCGTTGCTCAGTTGAATATGTGGCGATTTAGTGAAGTGTGAAGGTGAGGTGTGGAAATGGATGGGTGTGCGCACCTGTGGAGTAGGTGGCTCGTGGGGCGGCAGCAGCGGCGGCACCAGCAGCAGACGGGCGTCCCAGCACAGAGCCAGCTCGAACTTGTTGAGGAGAGACAGCCCCAGCCCACCAGCCTCCTCCCCGCGAGCCAGCATCGGGGACGCCTTGAACACGTGGGCCAGGTCTTCGATCTTCATTATACCTAGGGCCAGGGTAAGGGGACGACGGTGAGTCGTAGAACTCGATGGGTGACCGAGCATGTGTTTGTCAATAGCAAAAATGGTGATAATAATCAGGTTAAGTTACACATGCTAAGGTTTGGAAACGGATGGGTGATCTTTGAGTATATTACAGACTAATGACAGTAGAGATACAAAATCAGAGGTTAAGCAGCACACGTTAAGGTCTGGAAATGGATGGGTTTTCTTTAAGACCGTAAAGCTACAAGATCAAAGGTTAAGCAACCTATACTGGGGTTTGGAAATGGATGTTCGATCTTTATGACGGTAAAGCTACAAAATGGGCAGTTAAACAACATACACTAAGGTTAATAAATGGATGGGTGATCTTTAAGGTAGTAAAGACTAATGATACTAGAGGTTAAGCAACACATGGTAAGGATAGTAAATGGATGGGAAATCTTTAAGACAGTAAAAGTATATAAGATCAGAGGTTAAGCAACATTCCACCATCGCACGGCTCGCCACAGACTGCATTACCATCCTCACCATCTGGATGAATGGCGTTCCAGTACAGTGCGATTTACCAGGAATTTTCTCCCTCGCACCACCAAACTGTGGAATGAACTTCCTGCAGCGGTGTTCCCGGACCGATGCGACAAAGGTATCTTCAAGAAACGAGCATACTCATTCCTTAAAGGCCGGCAACGCACTTGCGATGCCCCTGGTGTTGCAGGTGTCCATGGGCGGCGTTGATCACTTACCATCAGGTGAAACGTCTGCACGTTTGCCTCCCTATCTCATAAAAAAAAAAAATACACTAAGGTTTGTAAGTGGATGGGTGCTCGTACCGTTGTTGGCGAAGGGGTTGATCTCGCGCACGGTGACGACGTGGGCGAGCACGTCACACAGCCACTGCGGCCGCACGAAGTACAGCTCCTTCAGGTTGGCGTCGTCATAGTGCAGCAGCACTCCTGCGCATGCCATTCAAGCTATTCATATAAAGTAATCGAGGGGTGAGGGGGATAAGCAGTGGTAGCCGAGTGGTCGAACGCACGCCTTGCAATCAAAGTGTGCAAGTTCAAACTCCGGCTCACGCCTCTGGGTTTATGTGCGAATCTCATTTTTTCAGCCTTTCACTCTTTAAAATATCAGCAGACAACACATACTCGTCGTATGAGCTATTCACGGTCAAGGGGAGGGCGGGGCCGTCCAACGAAGATTGTTGGGGATTTGTATATACAGGTGTGATGATGAAATAATATTTTTGGTACATATACAGCAGCTGATATGTAGATGGTCAGTGGACGTAGACTATACCTGACTATCATAGTCTCCGGGTTACAGACCTTTGAGTATTAGTCTCAGGTATCGTGTTGTGGCTACAGACGACAGACAGTTGCAAACCATACTTCACTAGATATGGAATTTTGACATTTCCGTCCTTATACATATACGAAATTGGCCGCAATGGTAGCCTCGTGGGCAAGAACGCCCGCCTTGAACGTAAAGAGTGCAAGTTCAAATCCCAGGCCCGCACCTCTGAGATAATTCTCATGTGCGAATGTCATTTTCAACAATGATTACCACTTGCTGAACGGTGAAGGAAAACATCGTGAGGAACCTGCACGTCTATAGAAAGGCGTGTGAAGTTCACCAACCCGCACAGGACCAGCGTGGTGGACTATGGCCCAAATTTCCCTCGTATTGAGAGGGAATGTGCCCGGTATAATGGCAATAGGCTCGCCCCCTGTTACATTGGAACCAAAATACATCGTCGAAGTGTGGGCGCACTACAGTGCACCTCTGCCTACCCCTTCGGGGAATACAGGCGTAATGATGTGTGTATATTAGAAATTGCTTTATTCGTCAAAACTAATCCTGAACAGTTTCCAAAGCAGTCAGATATTCTCAAAAGAAATCGACGAGACAATACTCTGTTTACATCCCTCAAAAACGGCACTTCTCCATAAAAGTGTAGTATGCATGGCGCCTAAAATCATTAATTAAATTCCGAAGTTTTTTTTTTATGAGATAGGGAGGCAAACCAGCAGACGTTTCACCTGATGGTAAGTGATCAACGCCGCCCATGGACACCTGCAACACCAGGGGCATCGCAAGTGCGTTACCGGCCTTTAAGGAATGAGTATGCTCGTTTCTTGAAGATACCTTTGTCGCATCGGTCCGGGAACACCGCTGCAGGAAGTTCATTCCACAATTTGGTGGTGCGAGGGAGAAAGGTCTTAGGGCACATCCGTAACACAATTAAACAGTGTACACTACAGCTGCGAGGGGGGGGGGGGGGATACTGATATTCCTGGTTATTCTCACCGTTCTCGTGCAGGAACATGGTGGCTTGGTGCAGCTCGGCCGCGTCACGAAACATCCTGTAGTTCTTCGACTGCATGTACTGGGTTACCTAACGAGGAATATATGCCATATTAACACTCTAGGCGACGCCTATAGAATCCAACGACAAGCTAAGCGATGTCTAATAATCTATACCAAGAAATAAAATTAATGTGTCCCTTTGTTTCATAAATACAGCTTTTTAGTAAAATGCAAAAAAAATAATGTATGAAATTTGTATTATGTGTTAGACTTATTTTATTTTTAATTCAAATCATTTATTCTGTATACTCTGCGATTCAAATGAGAATAGGATCGACTCTGCGCCATATTGTGACGAACGAAAACGAATTATGACTTTAAATAATTAAATATTATATTAAGACAATTTACTACTAATTTAACCTTTTTATTTAAATTTGATGTAAGACTATTATTATTGATATGCAAATAAGTTTTTTGCAAACCATACTTTTCACGTGACATTTGACAGGTTATTTGACATTCCTATTCTTATTTGGATCGCACTGTAGGTCTATTCGAGCCGGATAAACCCTGACTAATTTGCTCGACTAGTGTCACCGCTGGTAAAGGTCTATCCGAGCATGCTGAACCTGGTGGACTATGGGGGAAGGGAGTACTCACCAGCCTCTTGTACTCGTCGTGTCTGAGGACTGGCTCCTTCATGTCAGCCGCCAGCGCCGTCACGCACTCCTCCAGGGCCAGGTATGTCGCCGGGATGCGCTGCTCCAGCAGTGGCTCTTTGCTACCTGGGGGAAGGCGTTGTAGGTAAGTTTGATGAGGGAAGTGGTTATGAGGATGCAGCTATCAGGAAGACGCTTTGAAGCAGTAGGAATGAGGAAGAGGTTATAAGCAAGCAGCTATGAGAAAGTGGCAGTGAGGAAGTTGCTATGACGAAATAATTGCGAAGAAATAATTATGAAGAAGTCGCTTTGAAGAAGTAAGTATGAGGAAGAGGTTATAAGCAACATCGTGAGGAAACCTGCACGTCTATAGAAAGGCGTGTGAAGTTCACCAAACCGCACTGGGCCAGCGTGGTGGAGTATGGCCCCAAATCTCCCTCGTATTGAGGGGGAATGGGCCCGGTATAATGGCAATAGGCTCGCCCCCTATTACATTGGGACCAAAATACATCGGCGAAGTGTGGGCGCACTACAGTGCACCTCTGCCTACCCCTTCGGGGAATACAGGCGTGATGATTTATGTATGTATGTTATAAGCAAGTAGCAAAGAGAAAGTGGCAGTGAGGAAGTTGCTATGATGAACTAGTTTTGTGAAATTAGTTGTGAGGAAATAATAATGAAGAAGTGGTTTTAAGGTAGGTGTGTTGAAGTAGACATGAGGAAGTTGTTACATAAAGGTAGGAGGATGTAGAAATGAGAACGTCGTCGAGGAAATAGTTATAAAGGAAGGAGCTATGAGGGAGTGTGTATGAGGCAGTGAATGCTAGTGTGGCTCACCGGGCGGTTTGACGCTGAACGCCACAGAGTATATGATGTCGGCGAGCAGCCTGATGTTATGTCGCGAGCTGCACGACACCTGGACACGACAAGACAAGCCTACAAATCAATATATTCTGACATATGTCAAAATTAAAATAAATACTCGTAGGCTAAAAAGCACTTAAAAATAGTCAGATTCTACCACCGGTTCGGAATGCTGCTTCCGCTGAGAAGAGCCGGTAAGAAACTCAATGGTTACTCTTTTCAAAATAATAAATAGTAAGGATTATGAGTAATACATTCTCAGGAGCAGCAACACCATGATAGCAGACAGCCTCAATACTAGAGAAGAATTATACTCACGGCAGTCTAATATTAAATACAAATATAGTCTTAACGCTTAGGAAGCTAGTACAGTAAGGTGCGTCTACTCCCATTTACAATGTAGGCATTATTCTAAACCACAGATGGTTATAGAAATAATTGCTATGGTGTGATGCAGTGGTAGCCGAGTGTAAGCAGTGGTAGCCGAGTGGTCGAACGCACGCTTTGCAAATCAAAATGTGCAGGTTCAAACCCCAGCTCGCACCTCTGGGATTTATGTGCGAATCTCATTTTCATCCGAGATTGTCACTTGCTATGAAACGGTGAAGGAAAACATCGTGAGGAAACCTGCACGTCTAAGGGAACTTGTCTAGTTCTGGATAGATGTGTGAAGTCTGCCAACCCACACTGGGCCAGCGTGCTGGACTATGGCCTGTATCCCCCTCGCATAGACGGGAGGCCCGTGCCCCACAGTGGGACGTTAAAAGGGCTGTAGTAGATGCCTTCAACGCAATATGGGAGAGTAGATGATAAGTTATTAAGAGGAAAAAATGGTTGGATGAAAATGATCATGTCGAATCCTATTCTCAATGACATTGTTTTAACTGTCAGTTCTTCTGTTATCTATTGACCGGATGGTCGCGTGTTCGATTCCTGTAAGCGGCAAATTTCAGAAGAGCTGAATGTAACTGGGATCGCCCCCAGTCCATGTACGGTACCCATAGTACAAGCGTTGCATAGTTTGGGATCATACGATGAGTATGAGTTGTCTGGGGCGTTCAGGGGCTGTATGGACGGCTACTTACTTCCACGGAGTCCAGGACCCTGGGCAGGCCGAGCTTGTCGGCGTCCGGCGCGCCCATCATGGAGGACCTGATCAGCCGCTGCAGCGCCTCGGGACTCTCGTTCTCCGGCAGATTACTCTGCACCGACACACACATAACTAATAATACACACACCTACACAGGTTTTACACAGGTCTCACATACAAAAAATCATACACAAGTCTCACTCATACATCACACTGACATTATCTCTAATTGGACATATCGAGAGGGGGGAAGGGTATTTGACTTAAGCTATTTTTTTTACTTTACAGGAGAGCATACTCATTCGACGCAGAAAAAATAGCTAATTCCAAATATGTATATAGGTCAATATCGTCGAACAATGTCGCTTAGGTTAAATAGTCTTTCACCCCTCGATATGTTGAAACAAAATTGGTCGTACTTTGTTGTCTCGTTTCGATATTATGTCGAATTAGAGATAATTTCAGTCAAGTGCGAATTGCCTCCCCCAGGTCTAATACCACAATAATTTCATACACAATACACACTTATCTAAACACAACACATAGATTTCACACAAACACACACTTATATTAAAATCACTTAATATTGTTTTCTTATATTTACGCAAATACTACACATTGAAATAAAACTATTTTACGGATATTAAAAAAGTAAATAAATGCGATAGAATCCGTAAAATTGTTTTATTTCAATAAAATCACATAACTTACACTTCAAACACTCATCCCATTCCATACACACTCATTCCCTTTGAGTGACTCAGTGAATATAGAGTAAGTAAACAACTCACATTGACTACTTGATCGTAGTGCGTCGCCACCATGATGACGGGCGAGCCCGGGGCGCGAGCTTGTATGGACCTACCCGATATACACAAAAAGTAATTCAACATCACGCCTGTATGGGGAATAAGGGGTAAACAGAAGTGCATTGCAGTACATCGAGATAAGACGCAGTAAGTTTACCAACTTCAAATAAGTTTGTATTCGCAAAAAAAAAAGATTTTTCTGCTTTCTAACAATAAATTTACCGTTTTCGGATTTATCCCTTTACTAGTGTTATAAATCCCTTGTTTCTTGCCAAATTTTATGAATCTAGGTCAACCTGAAGTAGGTTTTTGATTCCCTTAAAAATGTACTATACACGCAATATAAACTGCTGTATCTTCTCATTGCGTTAACGTAAAAGTTTGATTTTTTTAAAGCTCCAAGGGACTGCAGACTAATTTTTTTGTTATTAATTTCAACTTGATACCTCCATGCGTTTCTGAGAAAAGGTGTCTTGACAGACACACAGACAGACAGCAAATATCCTAAAAGGGTTAAACCTTTTAGGTTTTCCTTTTGCTGTACGGAACCCTAAAAAGCATCAACTCGACCATTTGTAAGTGTCCTTGTTAGCTAATACGAGATAAATGACCTTGATGAGAATGTAACGTCATTGGCTTGACAAGTTTGACAGATGGGAGACATAAAAGTTATAACTATGTGGCCATGCTGGGCCTGCTGCAATGTTACCTGAGCCAGTCCAGGGCTCCGGCCAGACCCCGTCTGCCGTCTGTGACCTTCCAGACCACCAGGTAGAGCGAGCGGCGGGACAGGAAGTACTGGTGAGTCGCATAGTACCTACATACACATTATACAATATTATAACTAACATACTTAAACATATTTATAGATAGTTATAATCCAATTACTTATACAAAATCAATGGTATCAGAATGTGTGTCAATGAGTGTGAGTGGTGTGTGTGTGTGTGTGTGTGAGTTTGAGAACGAGTGAGTGTCTGCGTGTGTGTGAGTATGTGAGAGTTTGAGAATGAGTGTGTTTTAAGAGAGAGTGTGTGCGAGTTTTAGAGCGTGTGTGTGAGGTTGAGACTGAGTGATTGTTTGGAGTGTGAGAGTGTGCGTGGCTGTGTGTGTGGTTTCTGCCTGTGAGTGTGTGTGTGGTAGCCTAGTGGCGGTGTACACACTCCTGCTGTCCACCGAAGTCCCATGTGCGGAAGGTGACAGGTCCCCGTGTGGCGCGCTGCTTCTCGTACACCCAGGTGCCGATGTCCACGCCCACGGTGGACATGTTGCGGCGGGACGACTTGTTGCCCATGCGCTTCGCCCAGTGCTGGACATGACATCGTTAACTATAAACTGTGACTACGCCGAGTAACTTTTTCGATGCGATAGCCAAAAAAAATGTTGTATCTTAAATATGTCGGTGTTGTGTGGGTGCACTGCGTTGCAACCTATGCCTTCGGGGAATTATGGACGTGATGATATTTTTTTTATATAGCCTTTTTATGTCCCACTCCTGGGCAACAGCCTCCCCTTTACTTCTCCACACATCTCGGTCCTGGGCTAGATGATATTATATTATATTGTAAACTTGACAATTCGTAAGTGCCCCCCGTAGGCCTATACAAAATTAATCATTTGACTTTGATTTTTAACCGACTTCCAAAAAGGAGGAGGTTCTCAATTCGATCGGTTTTTTTTTATGTATGCATACCGATTACAATCCCCTCCCAAAATCCACAATGAAGAGCTAGACTCTTACTTACCGGAGTGGTCCCGGTTGGCTATGGACCGCAACAAGTGGAAAAAGGGAGGGGAGGCCTTTGCCCTGCAGTGGGACAGTCAAGGCTTGATATGATATGATATGATACCTATTACGCTGCGAGTTATGATCCGATTTACGTGATTCTTTTTTTGTTTGATACGGAATAGATGCCATTCGGTGCCAATTCATGTGTGTATTTGCCAAGTCTCACGTAGATTGGCACCTACTCCAAATGTAATGAATTGTAAGGTTATTTCTAGCTTTTTAGTGCACCTAGGTTTTTGAAGTCGGTTTTTGATTTTTGTTAAAAAAATATTTTTTTGTTAGTTTTATCACTCGCTATCATTGTCGTCAAAATTTTACATTTATATAATTTGGAATAAAGAGTCTTTAGAATCTAATTTTGATAACATAATCACAATAAGAGTAGCTTAGTGATAAAACTTAGGCGTAGCTTTAGTGTCAACGGGCACTTAGCAAGAAAAAATATTCAAATCTATTTGGTATAATGGTTACTACAGGTCCCATTATTATGACTCCTGTAAGCCAGGAGCTGGTGATGGAAACTTACCTCTGTGGGCTTCCTTCTGTGCTGGATGGCAGACTCCTGGCGGAGACACTCCAGCAGACTCGTCTTACCTATACCCTGGTACGGAGAACATTATAGCATGGGATTACAAGCGTGAAGAGATTCTTAAGAGGTTTATCAGAAGAAAAAAAACCGGCCAAGTGCGAGCTGGACTCGCGCTTTCATACATAAACTGTGAAAGCCCCGGGAATTATTTTAACGAAAAGATAAACTGGATAGAGAGACATAGTTAACTTTGCAGTTGGAATACCGTCGTCCTCATACAAACTAACTACGAAATAAGTTTGTAATCGCAAAAAAAAACTTTTCTAACTATAAATTTACAGTTTTCGCATTTTTTCCTTTACTTGTGCTATAAGAGCTTCCTTCTTGCCATATTTCATGATTCTAGGTCAACGGGAAGTAGGTACCCTATAGGTTTTTGATTCCCGTGCAAACGTACTGAAAATGCAACATAAACCGCCGTATCTTTTGATTGCGATAACCTAGAAGTTTAATTTTTTAGGGCACCAAGGGACTGCAGACATAAGCCTCTGTTATAAATTTCAACTTGATACCTTCACGCGTTTCTGAGAAAAAGGGTCTAGACAGACAGACATACTATGATAGTCAGGTGTAGTCTGCCTTCAAAGAGCATCTACATATCGGCTACCGTATATGTACTTAAATATTATTTTGGACTTCTGATACACCTTCAATATTTTTGAGTCACGTTTAGAAGAGTAGGAGGAGGTAGGTAGAATGTAACTAGGAGGCAGGTAGAAGGTAGGTGGGAGGCAGGTGGGAGGAGGTAGGTAGGTAGGAGGTACCTGCAGTCCGACCAGCATGAGCTTCATGGTAGCTGCCGGCTTGGCCTCCTGCAGCACGGACTTGAGGTAGCCCACGATGTCCATGGTCTTGTAGCGGCCGCCGCGCACCATGCTGCCCAGCGGCTCCTGCAGGCTGCAGCCGGCAGTGTTCAGGTTCCACAGCCGGGAGAGCAGGCCCATTTGGGGGGGGAGGTCAGTAATATCTGGTAGTCAAAGTCATGTAAGTACTGTCATATCAAAAGTGAAGCGTTTGTTGTTTTATGGTCGAAACAAATAGTATTTTTACCTGACTACGGCGAAACCGAAAGGAAGGGTTATAATTTTAGCAGTCTATGTATGTGTTTGTTCCTCCTTAGCGCCTAAACTAGTCGTCCGATTTTGATGTGTAGGGTGTCAATCGATTCGTTATTATAGCCCGGATAACATAGGCTACAGTTTAACCGACTTCAGCAAAAGGAGGAGTCGATTGTACCTTGAAAACCCTTATTTTAATCGATGTTATTTCTTTTGTTTCGTAGACGGGTTACAGTATTTTAAACTCTTTAAAAAGGGGAAATCATCAGAATTACTTGTTTACAGCTATTTATGTGGGTACACTCAAATATGCAGAAAGTGATGTGTTTAGAAATTGTGAAGGGATAGAGAGTTGTCTCTACTTATCTCGATAACTATAAATGTTAGAAAAATAAAACAAAGACTGGCCGATGGAGAGAATGTTTGGCTTTCATGTAGTATACATAACTCAACTTATCCAAGAAGTCACCTCTTCTTCTTAGTCTTAAAAGCTAGGCTCTTGTCGGTGGGGTTTTTTTCCATTCATCCCTGTTTTCTGCTTTCCTTTTTACCTCCTGGTATGTTTTGGCATTTATTTTTCTTTAACTTGGTCAAAGTAACTTCTCCTTGGTCTTCCTCTTCCTCTGCTGCCTTCCAGATGTCACTTAAGGTCATAGAAATCGGACGGCAGTAGTCTCGTACCCTTGTTCTTTAAGCTTTTGAATGACATTGTAGTGGAGAGGTTTGCAAACGAAATGGTAGAGTAGAATGAGTTCTAAGCGTAGTAGAGTAGAGAAAGCTGTAATTGGTTGTGGAGTAGAGAGAGAGTTGCAAGTGGTCTGAAGAGAGGAGAGGTTTGCAAGCGATTTGTAGAGGGATTTGTAAGAGGTGTGAAGAATATAGAGGTATGCAAGCGGTTTGTAAGTGCGGTACCCTTGTTCCCGCTGATGTTGAGCACGGCGAGGTTGGCGAGGAGGTGCAGGGCGGGCGGCAGCGCGCGCAGCAGGTTGCCGGACACGTCCAGCATGGACAGCTGCGGGAACACCAGCCGGCCCCGCGCGCGCCCGCACCCCGCCGCGCCCTGGACCACGCTTGCTCTTTTAATTGTTTCTTATTACTAGCTCAGCCGTGTGACATTTAGGAACTCTCTTTACCCGGAAAAAATGGGTATTATTTTTTTAACACGTAACCCTAGATGACCAGACTATCTACCATCTGTCTCCGTAGGATACTTGAGTTTTTCGGTCACGTCGCCAGGAAAGATGGTCACAACCTCAAGCAACTAATGGTCACCGGAAAAATCGACGGAAAACGTTCCAGAGGTCGAAGTCCCATTCGATGATCTGACCAGATCCGCAAATCTCTGGACACTAATCTCCACGAAGCTCTCCACGTCGCCAAAGATAGGCACAGGTGGCGCAAGACAGTCAAGGAGAAAATAATTCCATGGGGGAATCACGACCCTCAGTAATGAGGAGCACGACGCGAGGAGGAGGAGGAACCCTAGATGAGCAGTGGCAGCCGAGTGGTCGAACGCACGCCTTGCAATCGAAGTGTGCAGGTTCAAACCCCGGCTGGCACCTCTGGGAGTTATGTGGGAATCTCATTTTCATCCGAGATTATCACTTGCTATGAAACGGTGAAGGAAAACATCGTGAGGAAACCTGCACATCTGTGGGAACTTGACTAGTTTTCGATAGATGTGTGAAGTCTGCCAACCCGCACCAGGCCAGCGTGGTGGACTATGGCCTGAATCCCCCTCGCATTGAGGGGAGGCCCGTGCCCAGCAATAGGACGTTAAAAGGGCAGTAGTAGTAACCCTAGATATATATATATACAGGGTGTATCAGAAGTCCGAAATAATAATTGTGGGTACATATACGGTAGCTCATATGTGGATGCTTAGTGAACACAGTTTAAGATACACCAATATAAACAAAACAGCACATACAAATTTTACATAGGACTCGAGATATTATGAGTCGTTGAAAAACATGGTCGAATTTCAACGAAATTTTCATACCAATAAGTTGTACACCCGATACTCATGTTTGCATGAAAAACAATGGTCAAGTATTATTTCGGACTTTTGAAACACCTGTATATGTGACATAACCGCAGTGTGACATGATCGTTGACTCACCCACTCGTCGTCTTCTTCCGTGGTGGACTCCTCGTGCGCTGACACGTACCCATCATCGTCAGTAGTCAGTTGGATGCGCGTGAGCAGATTATTCGCCAAGATCTATACAATAACCAAACATACCATATGCTGTGCTACTTCGAGGAGTTGGATTTTTCAGCTACAAAGCCGCTAAAATAAGCAGTAATCGGCTGCTATTAGATTCCAAAGAGTTGGAACTCTCAACTCACTCACCAGCGTCCTCAGTCCTTCAAGGCGCAGGTGTCTCCTAGCGGGGCAAGCGGCGCTGAGCAGCTGCGTCCTGACCGACCCCCCAGACCTGGGCCGCGGCCGGCTGCCGCTGGTATTCGAGGAGTTGGGGCAGTAGCAAGCTAATGGATCTCCTTCCGCGGACCCAAAGTTCTCCACCTAGTATAAACGTGATATTGCAAGGTAAGTAAATCTATTAGGGATACCAAGCCCAGCGCTGGGGTAGTGGTGTACCGACCTGCGGAAGGCTGGGCCAGCAGGTGATCTCGTTGTGGCTGAGGTCCAGTTGGCGGAGGCTGGTGGGGTACGAAGTCACGTACGACATGGACCTATAACAGTACGCGCGCACAAGTGACAAAGACAACATGGCCGTTCATGTTTTTTTTTCTAAGGATTAACAGTGATGTGAAGTCAAAGTCAAATCATTTATTCTGTATGGGCCTATGGGGGCACTTACAAATTGTCAAGTTAACATTTTTTTTTCCTTATATTCTACTATACTACCACCGGATCAAAACACGACCTCAACTGAGAAGTGGAAGTGGGAAGTAGAAGTGAGAAGTGGTAGAATCTGACTATTTGTGAGTGCATTTTGGCCTACAAGAATAAAAAAAAATTGATTTTGAAGATCCGGCAAGAAACTCAGTGGGCTGATCATTTTTTAAATCGCTAAACCTTATTACAAATACACAGGTACATATAGCTCCAGTGTGTTGCCTTTAGAGCTGCTTTTATTAATAAAGATAAGATAATAATACGTTAGTAAGGCAACACACGCTACACTTTGACATGACGGGCAATATTTCGATTTTTTATTTGAACCTGAGCTGTACAATACCAAGCTGATTTATCTTCCAAATAATCCGAGATTGTATAATAGCCCTTTTGATACAATTTAGATTTTAATTCAGTTTTAAATTTATTATTAGTCCCGTTAGAAGTTAAAATATTACTAGTCCCGTGAACTCCTAACTGCCCCCTTATGCAACAATGTTTTGAATATTCTCTCAGTTTGTGACAGTGAACTCAGAACAAAATTTGTCATAAATTGATAGTTAGTATGGAAATAATCATACTTTAAGACGTGGTAATAAGTCACTGAGTTAAACGTTAGCACTAGTAGCTAGCTGACGTGAATAGTTTAGCAACCAGGGTGGCCATCGAACCGGGAAAATCTCAGCGATAATTTTTTTTTTATTCATATTTTTTTTTTACATGTGTTATGATGCAATCTGTTCCATAAACATTCAACATGATTTGTGTCATGTCTGGGAGTCTGTTGGCATGTGTGGTAAGAGCCCATTGGCTGTGCCACATTTACGTCAAGACATTATCTGTCTATAGTAGGTCTTGCGGAGCTAGTCTTTTAAGTCTGTGGAATGTCACTGCGGGGTTCATAAGTTGTGAAATTAGACTTTTGGGATGTTTTAGGATCCTATCGTGATATGCTTTTAGTCTTTGTAACTTTTATTCATGTAAATTATTATTCATAAAATAGATGGTACTCATGAATGGTCAAACACCCTTCAGAATGTAGTTGTTTATTATTTCTGCATCACTGTAAGGTGGGCTGGTAAGAAGGCCGTAGTACAATTGAGCAAATAAAATGAATTTTCGCTATAAGATGAGAACTTTTGCGATGAGTCTTATAGGGGAAAATTCTCGAAGGCCTGTTAGCTACCAGGCCATAGTTTTTCTCGCTCGTACCTGAGGGAGTTGTAGGCCATGTTGAGGCGGGTGAGGTTGGGCGCGCGGCAGGCGAGCGCGCGCGGCACGCACGTGAACTGGTTGTGGGCCAGGTTCAGCGCGCCCAGCGGGCACCCCCCGCCCGCCCCGCCCGCCCCCCCCCCCCCCCCCCCGCCGGCTCCACCTGGCAGCGCCACGCGTGCGCGCGACGAGCCTCCGACCAGCTACACCATCCCACATTATACTATGATTCGACAAGCCTAGGCATGGTCGGTTAGGTCGCTTGTACCTTCTGCTGTGTTCTTTACATCGAAGTAAGTTTAAAAGTAACGACTGATTTTAGAGCTGTGTTGCGCACAATTTTAAAGGAAAACAACCTAACATATCTAGCTTATTACAAACGGATAATATATATGGGGGGGGGGGGGGGAATGGCTATTTGACTCAAACGACATTTTTTTAACTTTACAGGAGAGGATACTTATTCAATGAAGAAAAAATCGCTGATTCTAAATATTATACATGTTAAGTCAATATCGCCCAAATGTGTCGCTTAAGTCAAATATCCTCACACCCCTCGATGGGTACATGACAAAAAACTTGTCGAACACAGTTCTGAAAT
Source organism: Ptilodon capucinus (assembly GCA_914767695.1). Taxonomy (NCBI): domain Eukaryota; kingdom Metazoa; phylum Arthropoda; class Insecta; order Lepidoptera; family Notodontidae; genus Ptilodon; species Ptilodon capucinus. The sequence continues at coordinate 5,706,638 of OU611837.1, forward strand.
CAGCTAAGCTATTATGTAACTATTGTTGCTATAATAGATACAAAGAAAATGGCGGATTTTTAATACGTTTTGACAGCTGTTTTGAAAGAAAGTAATTGTAACTTGCTTGCAATTTAAGTAAAAAATCACCCAGTAGCTGTTACTTTTCAACTCTATTCGATGTAAAAATGAACACAGCAGAAGTTACAAGCGACCTAACCGACCATGCCTAGGCTTGTCAAAACATACAAATACATTAATGTTAAAATTTTGTTAAAGAAAAATAATTGAGTCATAGATAATCTGTGTTCATAATATGACTTCACATACTGTTCGGATGTAGGGGTGCAGGCTTGGAGTACCCATACTGAATGACATTGCATATCCTCAAAGTTATAAACCATTTGTAGCAGCATTATAGGACAGGTGTATTAAAAAATGTCTTTAAGTTAAGGGCACTTACACGGCATGTCCCGCTCTGTTGCCCAGCACTGGGATCCCAGCATCTTCCTCTAGTACTTCAGACTCACTGTGCTCTATAGAAGGAGAGCGAGATGACGACTGCTGGATTCAAAATTATACATAATCACGACTATATCCCAAAGGAGGTAGGCAAGTGCACCCACACTACGTCCGATGTTATTTTTGGTCTCAATAGGGGGCGAGCGGCAAATTCACTACGAGGGAGATTTGGGACATGGTCCACTACGCTGGTACAGGCAGGGTTGGTGAACTACACACGCCTTTCTATGACGAGAAGGTTTCGTGGCGAGGTTTCCTTCACTGTTCAGCGAGTTTATTGAAAATTACATTTGTAAATTAAGTACGAATATCGACAACTGATTGCCATATTTAAAATACTTGTTTTAATTCGAGGTTTATGCGAAATTTTCTATGTTATATCAGTAGTCGCCCCTCATAGTCGTTCACACTGTGATGTACCCTAAGACCACAACACGATACTTGTGACTAATACTCAAAGGTCTGTAACTCGGAGACTATGATAGTCAGGTATAGTCTGCCTTCACTGACCATCTACATATCAGCTGCCGTATGTATCCTGGGTTGTACTACTCTGTGATGTACTCACTGAGAGCGTGGCGGCGAACTGCGCGCTGCCGATGGAGGGCGAAGCGCTAAGTTGGGGCGAAGTCTCCGAGGGCGAGGCCGGCGCCGGGCTGCCGCACTCCTCCTACACAGCGGCAGACAACAGACACTCTTCGTCTGATCCCAAACTAAGCAACGCTTGTACTATGGGTACCGTACAATGGGCTGGGGACGATCCCAGTTACACCCAGACTGGGGCAGTCTGTAGAGACTTTTGCCGTTAACGGCATCGAACCCCCAACCGCCTGGTGTAGTGAGTTTACGCGCAATCAACTACAACGAGCCGTCGTCTAAATCTCAGACATGTTAAAGGACTTCCTGACAAAATGTCAAACATTGATGATATTAAATAGGAGGGGGTGGAGTGACCGTGTGGTACCTGCGGCGCGGCGAGCAGATTGCGCAGCAGGAGCAAAAGAGGAGGGGAGGATGACTGAAGGAGAGAGTAAGAGGGGAAGGGATGAGTGTGAGATGAGAGGGGGGAGTGAGTTGGGGAGTGTGGGATGAGGGGTGGGTTGGTGGGGTGAGGGAGGTAGGAGAAAGGAGTGGTAGCAGAGAGAGGTGAAGGTGCGGGAAGGAGGGAGAGAGAGAAGGGGAAGGGAAGGGGTGGGGAGTGGAGAAGGGAGGAAGGTGTGCGCGGGTGGTACCTGCGGCGCGGCGGGCAGGTCCCGCAGCAGGTTGAGCGCGGCGCTGAGGTCGCGCAGCGCGCGCGCGCCCCAGAGCGCGGCGGGCAGCGCGCGCAGCTTGTTGTTGGACACGTCCAGCACGGCCAGCGCGCGCAGACCGAACAGCGCGCCCGGCAGCTGCTCCAGGCGGTTGTCCTGCGGGCGGCACTGGCTCAGCCGGGCATAGAACCTCAACACGCTCACTATCTCTCACTCACTACTAGCCTCTTTGACACTCTCTATAAGATTCCTCAACCCTGACTATAAGAATCCTCAAATTGACTACAAGACTCCTCAACCCTCACTATAAGACTCCTCGACGCGCACTAAAGAGCAACGTGACGTTGAAATAATAAAACATACTCGCCGCAAGTAGACATAGTTACCTGCAAGTAGAGCTCCTGTAGCGCCGGCGCGGTGTACACTTCCGGTCTCGTCTTCTGTTTCTTCTTCCTCCTGGTCTTGGGCTCCAGGTCCTCCTCGAACGGGTCCTGGCTGCTCGGGAGACGCTCCAACTTGTTCTGAGCGGCGTTCAAGTATCTGGCATGAAGATGGGGAATATTAGTAAATAATATGCATGAGATTGAGCAGTTATTATACATACCATTGAGTAGCAATAATATCTGAGATTGGGCATTAATTATTTTTGAGATGGAGCAGTAAAAATAAATAAGATTACGTTGTGAATATTTTTGAGATTGAGCAGTAATTATACATGATATTGAGCAGTGATTATTCTTGAGATTGAGCAGTAATTATACATGATATTGAGCAGTGATTATTCTTGAGATTGAGTAGCAGTTATACATGATTTTGAGAAGTAATTATTCATGAGATTGAGCAGTAAGTATGCATGATTATGAGCGGCCATAATATCTGAGTATACGCAGTAATATTTATTGAAATTGAGCAGTAATTATACATACGACTAAGTAGCTATAATATCAGTGATTGGGCAGTAATTATTCTTAAGATTAAGTTGGAATTATCTATACTATAATAATAATAATATTATAAAGAGAAAAGATTTGTATTTTTGTATGTAACGAATAAACTTAAAAATTACTGGACCGATTACAAAAAATATTTTTCCATTAGAAAGCTCCATTATCACTGAGTAACTTAGGCTATATTTATTTATACCAAAATGTTTTAAAAACATGTCCACCAGCCGGGACGGGCCACTAGTACATAACAATAAGCAGTGATTTGATCAAACCTGAGACTTTGTAGCGTGAAGAGATCAGGCGGCAGCAGACGCAGGTCGTTGTTGGAGATGTCTATCCTGGTGAGGGCGAGCAGCGCGCCCGCGCCCGCGCAGCTGCTCAGCTTGCTGTTCACGCTCAGCGCCGCCAGGCGGACCCACGACATGCTGCCATCAGCCAGACACACACTCATCGTATGATACCAGACTACTACTACTACAGCCCTTTTAACGTCCCACTGCTGGGCACGGGCCTCCCCTCAATGCGAGGGGGATTCGGGCCATAGTCCACCACGCTGGCCCAGTGCGGGTTGGCAGAATTCACACATCTATCAAAAACTAGTCAAGTTCCCTCAGACGTGCAGGTTTCCTCACGATGTTTTCCTTCGCCGTTTCATAGCAAGTGATAATCTCGGATGAAAATGAGATTCGCACATAAATGCCAGAGGTGCGAGCCGGAGTTTGAACCTGCACCTGTAATGACTTATATTATTTGGAATCGGCGAACTTTTCTGCATCGAATGAGTGTGCTCTCTTGTTAAAAGATATCGTTTAAGTCAAAGAACGTTTCATCCCGCGACATGATGGGTATGTGTTGTCTGGCGACAATTTTATTGAAGTGACGGAGATTATATTATGCCGTAGTTGTAGCATGGGTCTCAAGACTAGACGTAAGTCACGGAATATCTTGATGGTGTCTCTTTCTCTCGTATGAAATTGGACAGAGACCGAGCGAGCAAACTTCCTGCAGTGGTGTTCCCGGACCGATACGACAAAGGTACCTTCAAGAAACGAGCATACTCATTCCTTAAAGGCCGGCAACGCACTTGCGATGCCCCTGGTGTTGCAGGTGTCCATGGGCGGCGTTGATCACTTACCATCAGGTGATACGTCTGCTCGTTTGGCTCACTATTTCATTAAAAACCGGCCAAGTGCAAGTCGGACTCGCGCACGAAGGGTTCCGTACCATTATCTATAAAAACGGCAAAAAAAATCACGTTTGTTGTATGGGAGCCCCCTTAAATATTTATTTTATTCTGTATTTTAGTATTTGTTGTTATAGCGGCAACAGAAATACATGAAAATTTCAACTGTCTAACTATCACGGTTCATGACATACAGCCTGGTGACAGACGGACGGACGGACAGCAAAAGGGTTCCCGTTTTTCCATTTGGGTACGGAACCCTAAAAAAAACCGTGACAAAGGTCTTGTCTTGACATACGTACTAACCTTACTGGTGGTTGGTACATACCGTATTTGTGTCAGCTGACAACGGAGCTCTCGCCAGTTGATCATGACCGCGCTGGAGGGGCAGAGCGCGCTGTACGTGAGCGCCGAGTCTCCGGGCCGCGAGTTGAACACCGTCTCCGATATCGAAGACTTGTTCAACTTGAAGTCAGGGTCTGGGTACGCCTGGACACCGTGTATATAACACTAGCTGAGCCAGTTATTTCGTACATATATAATTTAGAACTCTATAATGAAAGTGGCCTAAATTACTCCTTACATCATTAGCTATCTGCCAGTGAAAGCCTCGTCTAAATCGGTCTGCCAGTTACGTAGATGACCCGAAAATAAAGGTTTTTATTTTGGCTGAGTCTTAATAGATTTAAAAATAAAAGTACCCTTAGTTACTCCTTATAACATTAGCTATATGCCAGTAAAAGTCTCGTCTAAATAAGTCTAGGATTTTGGGAGTTTACCCGGAACAAAAAGACAGACGAATATTTTTTTAAATGCGTTTCTTTTAAACTACTTCACTTTATTATACTACTTCTGCAGTACCTACATTAATATCTACGGTTTTTTAATTGACTCAAGCGCCATTCTGGTAACTTTGCACGCAACCCAGCTCAAAAGACGGAGAAAAATTCGCTGATTCCAACGAGATATTTAACCCAACGTGGCGCTTCAGGCACTCCGCCTTTTACCACTTGATATTATTCCTATATCCGTATCCAGATCCGCAATTTCATACGAGGAGGAGTCCTCCTCGTAGGTAGGGGGAGTACCTTGGTGGCTAGCAGCTTGGCGAGTTGTTCAGTGAGGCCATGCTTGGCGCACTCGCGGATGGCCCGGCAGTGCGGGTCCCGTGCGCCCGCCGACACTAACATCTCCAGTAGTTGGACATTTTTAGCTCGAGCGGCTAACGCTAGAGCTGTCCACGGACTCTCCCCTGTAGAACGTATATATCTGTAGCTTGTATAGGAGTCTGTACTGCAGCCAGTTGTTGCATGTTTGATACCTGCTCGCACAAGCCTTTGCCCCAGTCTGGGTGTACTTGGATCGTCCCCAGTCCATTGTACGGTACCGTACCGGTAATCATGCGATGAGTGTGGGTTGTCTGGGGATATTTATTTATATTGTCTAAAGGGGCTCGCCAGTTCATCCACATGGCATTTAGTAACTGTAATTATTTTCCTAAAATAATAGTACACTAAGTTATTTCTTATAACATCAGCTATCTCCCAATAAAAGTCTCTTCAAAATCGGTCAAGCGATTCCGAAGACAGACAAACATTTTAAAATTAGTTTTTTTGTACTTCTTTTATTCTTTCACGAAATGAGTGAAATGATGATATTGAATGGAATAAGATGAATGAATGCCTGCACCTGCTGTTAGGAGGTATTTAAGTCAGTGTCGTGTAATTAATAGCAAGGACAAATTCAATAAATAAACATTATAAATAAAAATGGATGATGACAGTGGTAAAGGTGGTGGATGAATCTAGTTTTTTTTTGTTATAAATAAACATTTTCATATGCGTTTCATATTTTTAAGTTACAAATAGACATTTCAACTTTATTTATTTGTAAAAAAAGGCTTTTAATACCATTAAAGAGGACTCATCAATCAGTTGAAGTTTTGGCCTTCAATGAAGCATGCTTTTAGTGTACATGCTAGTTAAGCAAAATTATTTAAATATAGGTAATTAGTTTATTACTCACTGTCAGCAGCAGCGTAGTGCGGCCTCGCTGGGGAGGGTGAGGGGGAGTGGTGGGAGTGTGGGGGGAGCGGGGAGTGGGCGGCGGGGGCGGGGGCGGCGCTGCGCGAGCGTCTGGTCCCGCGCCCGCCCTCCGCGCCGCCCGCCGGCTCGCCATACTACGTTGTACAAGATTATAATAAAAATATATTCAAAATATTACTTTCTCATTGAAATTTGTATTCATAAAATGATTTCCCATACTGTACACGACGAAGGGGTGCAGGCTTGGTGTACCCATACTGAATCACATTATTATATACATTAAAATTAGTATTTGAGTAAAGTATGTTATTATGAAAACTTTCATGTAACTTTGGAAATATAGATCCGATTTGTGTGATTCAAACGCTGAAATGAAGGTCGGAGTGTTACCGGGTCGGGGGGCGGGTGCGCGGAGCCGTTGGGGTCTGCGCCGGCGGCCAGCAGGCGGCGCAGCACGCGCGCGTGGTTCCCGCGCACCGCGCACGCCACGCAGCTGTCCGCGCCGCGCGACACGTCCACGCGCACTGGACGCAGCCGCGGCTCCGACTCAGCCCTCTCCTGCTACAGGTCATGCTCTCCTGGTACTAATAACTAGTAGCCTTGTGGATCAGCCCTCCCCTCAATGCAAAGGGGATGTCCATAGTCCACCACGCTGGCGCAGTGCGGGCTACCAGCTCGAGTTCATGTACTCCTGGTACTAATAACTAGCAGCCTTGTGAATCAGCCCTCCTCTCAATGCAAGGGGGATGTCCATAATCCACCACGCTGGCGCAGTGCGGGTTACCAGCTCGAGTTCATGTACTCCTGGTACTAATATATCCTGACAAGTTAACCTGCTATAAGGAATAGGGTACCTGACTGTTGGTGGATCCAGTGAGTTTACTGATCACAGCGTGTATTCCCAGCGAGATGCCCCGCTGTGGGCTCAGCGCCTGCTGGGGAGGGGGCTGTTCCGCCGCCTCCTCCACCTGCGAGGGGGGATAACAAAACAAACTTTGGACAAGAGTTTGCCAATACTAAAACAAACCCTATTTACTCATAAGAAGTAAAAACGAGCAAATAAATCACGTTTGTTGTATGGGAGCCCCCTTTAATTTTGAGTTTTAGTATTTGTTGTTATAGCGGCAACAGAAATACATCATCTGTGAAAATTTCAGCTCTCTAACTATCATGGTTCATGAGATACAGCCTGGTGACAGACGGACGGACGAACAGCGAAGTCTTAGTAATAGGGTTCCCGTTTTACCATTTGGGTACGGAACCCTAAAAATAATTAAAAATGTATGTAATCTTAGAAATTAAAACTATTCAAAAATATAGGCGTGTCCCTGACTATGTTTAGCTTCCCAGACTTTTGAGACCCTGGTTGTGTGGGTGGCAGGTACCTGTGCGTCGTGTCGGGGCCTGCACGGCGCGCGGTGGTCGAGCAGCGCGTCCAGCACGGCCAGGTTGCCGAGCGTGCTGGCCACGTACAGCGCGCTCTGCCCGCGCACGTCGCACGCGTTCACGTCGAACGCCGCCCGGTACTCCCACTTACCACTGCTGTCACTACAAACACACATACCCTGTATTATATTCTATTTATTATCCTTGTCCATAGCCTTTTGGTATTTTATTGTCTGTAATAGTGTTATTTTTTAGACGGGTTTACTTTTTATTGTGTCTTTTGACTTTTAATTTTTTAATAAAAATTTTAGTTTTGTTTTTATTTCAATAAATATAATCCAGGCTGGAAAAATTATTTTACACACTAAACTTAAGGCTAATTTTAAGAACTCTGACCCCCACATCAGAGGTGAGCACGCGGGCCGGGCCGATAGAGGTCCGGTATATAAAACAAAAAAAAAAAAAAAAAACTACAAACACACGTACACACACAATATTTTATTTCGACGGATGAAAGGCTATTTCACTCAAGCGACAGTTTACTAACTTTACACGAGAGCATGCTCATTCGACGCAGAAAAAATGCTGATTCCAAATATGTATACAGGGTGTATCAGAAGTCCGAAATAACACTTTGGGTATCTCATACGTGGATGCTTAGTGAAGACAGTTTATACCTAACTATCATAGTTTCTGAGTTATGGACCTTTGAATATTTGTCACAGGTATCGCGTTCTGGCCTTTGGGTACATCCATAACCCTATTCAGCAGTGTGAACTACACTTATGAGGGGCGACTAGCAATATTCACAAAACAGAACATGCAAATTTTACACAGAACTCAAGATATTACGAGTTATAGAAATTGACGACGAAAAAAAGTTTAAAAACCATCTTCGAATTTCGATCAGATTTTTATACCATTCCGTTGTATATCTGATAGTGATGCAAACGTCAAGTATTATTTCGGACTTCTAATATAACCTTTATAAGTCAATATCGCCACAAAAGTCGTCTTTAAGTCAAATAGCCTTTCACCCCTCGATAGGCTGTTAATATTTTAATTTACAAGGAACACTTCAATTTCTATAGACGTGCAGGTTTCCTCGCGATGTTCCCTATTACATTGGGACCAAAAATGCATCGGCGAAGTGTGGGGGCACCGCAGTGCACCTCTGCCTACCCCTTCGGGGAATACAGGCGTGATGATGTATTTATTTTTATTTTTACTTCAATTTCTAATTGTATCTATAAATGGTTTGTAATACAGTTCTGTCTACTCCTTATAGATACAAGCGTGATGATACTCACATGTACGTGTTGAGAACATGTTCGGGATAGTTGTGCTGCAGTAAGAGGGTCACGAGTGAAGCGTGCCCACCGATGCACGCCGCATGGATGGGTAACCACTTCTCCACTGTTTCTTGCTAGGAAACAAAACTACACTAAAGAAAGATTATCCGTTACTAAGGGTAGGCAGAGGTGCACTGCAGTGCTCCCACTTATTTTGGTCCCAATGTAATAGGGGGCGAGCTCACCATTCAAAATCAAAATCTTATTTTTTTATTCGTGTAGGCCAAAAAGCACTTACAAATAGTCAGATTCTACCACCAGTTCGGAATGCTGCTTCCACTGAGAAGAGCCGGTAAGAAACTCAATGGTTACTCTTTTCAAAATGATAATTGCGAGTAATACATTCTCAGGAGCAGCAACGCCATGAGAGCAGACCGCACCTTTGCCACAATACTAGAGAAGAATTATACTCACGGCAGTCTAATATTAAATACAAATATAGTCTTTACGCTTAGGAAGCTAGTACAGTAAGGTGCGTCTACTCCCATTTACAATGAAGGGATTATTCTAAACCACAGATGGTTATAGAAATAATTGCTTTGGTATGATGCCTTCAACGCAGTATGGGAGATGGCCTATTATACCGGGCACATTCCCCTTCAATACGAGGGAGATTTGTGCCATAGTCCACCACGCTGGCACAGGCAGGGTTGGTGAAACTTCACACGTCTCTCTATAGACTTGCAGGTTTCCTCACGATGTTTGATTTCAATAATTATTGAATATTACATTCCCATTTAAAATTCGAAAATCTTAAACGGTTTTTTAATAAAGTACAAGCTCCTACCCGCGACTTCGTTCGCACAGTTATTCGTCTATAATAGCCTATATGTTATTCTGATGTATAACCAATAATACTGCAAAGTTTCATCCAGATCCGTTCAGTAGTTTTCGCGTGAAAGAGTAACAAACATCCATCCATCCTCACAAACTTTCACAATCTACTTCCTACTAATATTATAAATGTGAAAATTTGTGAGAATGGATGAATGGATGTTTGTTACTCTTTCACACAAAAACTACTGAACAGATTTTGATGAAACTTTACAACATTATTGTTTATACATCAGAATAACATATGGGCTATAATTTTAAGGATATTGAACAATCGAAGACTACGTAATCGAAGCTAGTCTATAATATTAGTAGGAAGATGTGGTTATGTTTCCGCTGCATTCACGAACCTGTACAGCATCAGGGAAGTACTCCAGCAGCAACTTGACTATCTCTGTGTGTCCGTGATAGCAGGCGATGTAGAGAGGGCAGTACTTGGTGACTGGGTGAGCGCGCCCGTCCGCACCCGTCTCCAGGAGAGAGGACACCACCGCTGTCAGTCCAGCCTCTGATGCCCTGGTACCATCACCACATCTTATAAACAAATAAATATGGCCAGACAACACATACTCATCGTATGATCCCAAACTAAGCAACGCTTGTACTATGGGTACCGTACAATCGACTGGACAGAGCCCAGTTTCACCCAGACTGAAGAGAAATGCGAAATTCTCATGTTCTGTTTTACATATTGACTCTTGAAAGGCAATCCTTAAAAGCGAAAAAAATATCTAAAAATGAATTATATATTACACTAGCTGTGCCCGCGGTTTCACCCGCGCTAATAGTTACTTTGGCGTAGAGTGATGTTATAATAAAGTCTATAATACCCGATTCATGTTCGGGAATTTTCCCGTTTTTGCCACATTATTCGTTGCTGCCCCGCTCCTATTGGTCGTAGCGTGATGATATATAGCTTATAACCTTCCTGGATAAATGAACTATTTAACACAAAAAGAATTATTCAATTCGGACCAGTAGTTCCTGAGATTAGCGCGTTCAACCAAACAAACAAACAAACAAACTCTTTAGCTTTATAATGTTAATATATTAATATATTATAAGCTTTATAATGTTATAATAGTATAGATTCGAACGGCCAGATTCTTCTGTGACGTTTCAAAGTCAAAGTCAAATCATTTATTTTGTATAGGCCTATGGGGGCACTTACAAATTGTCAAGTTTACATTTTTTTTCCTATATACTACTATACTACCACCGGATCGAAACGCGATCTCAACTGAGAAGATCCGGCAAGAGGCTGATATTTTTTTTTAACGCCGAAACTTATTACAAATACACAGGTACATATAGCTCCAGTGTGTTGCCTTTAGAGCTGCTTTTAATAATAAAGATAAGATATTATATAGATAGATAAGAGATTAGTGAGGCAACACACGCTACACTTTGACATGACGGGCAATATTTCGATTTTTGTTTTGAACCTGAGCTGTACAATCCCAAGCTGATTTATCATCCAAATAATCCGAGATTTTGTAATAGCCCTTTTGATACAATTTGGATTTGATTGCAATTTTAAATTTATTAATGGGCAAATCTCTGACTTATTAAAGATTGCCTTTCAAACATCGATATATGAATAACCGCCCCTCGTAGCTGGAGTGTACACTGTTTAATAGTGTTACGGATGTACCCTAACATCAAAACACAATACCTGTGATTAGTACTCAAAGGTCTGTAACTCGGAGACTATGATAGTCAGGTATAGTCTGCGTCCACTGACCATCTACATATCAGCTGCCGTATATGTACCAACTATTTCGGAATTCTGAAAGACCCTTTTGAGCATAAGACAGGGTGATAGTGACTCACACGTAGAGAAGTGTGTTGGCGCCCCCCGGGGTTAAGTTGACGATGAGTCCGGCCTCCCCTCCCAGCGTCGCCAGCCTCCCCCGCAGCTGCGCGCACTCCCCCCGGGCCAGCAGCTCGCGCAGCTGCCCGTGCTGGGACAGCCGCTCGCGCTCCAGGGCATCTGGAGACAAGAGATGACGAAGATATACCCCTAACCTTATACCATAACTGCTTCAATATCCATCAGTGGTAAGTTTCAAAAACCAGCTAAGTGCGAGTCGGACTCGCACACGAAGGGTTCCGTACCATCATCTATAAAAACGAGCAAAAAAATCACACTTGTTGTATGGGAGCCCCCTTAAATATTGATTTAATTCTTTTTTTTAGTATTTTTTGTTATAGCGGCAACAGAAATACATAATCTGTGTAAATTTCAACTCTCTAACTATCACGGTTCATGAGATACAGCCTGGTGACAGACGGGCGGACGGACGGACAGCTAAGTCTTAGTAATAGGGTTCCCGTTTTACGCTTTGGGTAATACGTAGCCCCTGGGTGTAACTGGTGTCGCCCCCAGTCCATTGTACGGTACCCATAGTATAAGCGTTGCTTAGTTTGGGATCATACGATGAGTATGTGTTGTCTGGAGAAGTTTCTTTGTTCATATGATGTGGTGATGATACCAAGGAATCAGAAGCTGGGCTCACATCGTTACGAAATTGAACTCTGTGTCAATATATGTAAAAATTATACGTCTGTAGTACGCGACCGCGCGTCAACGAAGGTATTTAGTTGAAAAAATAGCTTAAGTAATACCCTTAATGTCACATTGCAGACCAAAAGCCTCCCCCTGGCCTTTCACCACTCGCTCTGGTCTAAAACTAACTATTTTATATTGACAAAATATTGATCCTGATGTATTATATATATTGACAAAATATTTGGCTGACCCACTGCGGGGCAAAGGCCTCCCCTCCCTTTTTCCGCTCACTCCAGTCCACACCACACGAGGCCACTCCCAGTAAGTGGGAGTCCAGCTCGTCCCCCATCTCTTTTTGAGCCTGCCGCGTTGCCGTTTTCCGCTGTTTGGGACCTATTGCCTGGTTGCTTTAGCCCAAAGCGCATCCGGCATATAACAATACAAATACATTTTCATTCTGTGTCCTTTTATACTCACCTCCCTCGCTCCAGGGATCGGAGACATCGTCAATAAAGTAATGCGTGGCATCGAAAGCCGCGTCTGCGTCCATAACCGCTTCCCCGGGCACGTCCGTGCGCGGCGGCGGCTCGCCCGCGACTGACCGAAAGTGGCGGAATATACGCAACGAATGTCGGTGTTCCATGTTTGAATATATTTATCTTTTTCTTTTTTATTACTGGTCACATTTTTAATTACAGAACTTATAAGCAATGGTAGCCTCGTCGGAAGAAAGCCCGCCTTGAACGTAAGGAGTGCAAGTTCAAATCCCAGGCCCGCACCTCTGAGGTAATTTCGATGTGCGAATGTATTTTCAATATTGATTACCACATGCTGAACGGTGAAGAAAAACATCGCGAGGAAACCAGCACATCTATAGAATTCACAATCCCACACTGGGCCAGCGTGGTGGACTACGGCCCAAATGACGCTCGTATTGAGGGTGAATATGCCCGGTATAATGGAAAGCTCGGCCCCTATTACATTGGGAACAAAATACGTCGGCGAAGTGTGGGTGGACTGTAGTGCGCCTCTGCCTACCCCTTCGAGGAATATAGGCGTGATGATGTATATTAGAGTTTATTTTTCAAATGTATGGTACCAAAACAAACTCTGTCCCAATTAATACAGAGATTGAAGCTCTGTAACAAAAGCCATTCCGCCCTGGACCATCATGGTGGACTATGTCCCAAATGACCCTCGTATTGAGGGGGTATTTGCCCGGTATAATGGAAAGCTCGGTCCCTATTACATTTGGACCAAAATACGTCGGCGAAGTGTGGGTGCACTGTAGTGCGCCTCTGCCTACCCCTTCGAAGAATATAGGCGTGATGATGTATATTAGCGTTTCTTTTTCAAATGTATGGAACCAAAACAAACTCTGTCCCAATTAATACATAAAGATTGAAGCTCTGTAACAAAAGTCACGCAGCAAAGCGTCCTAATTCGTCATCTATGAAATCTACTTGAAAATTTTGCTTTTACAATAAGTAACAGAGCTTCATTCGGCATATAACCATTCACAATGTGTACTTATTGAATTTGCCCTTGTTATTAATTACTTGACACCGGCTGAAATACCCGCTAAACGCAGGTGGAGCCATTCCTCATCTTATTCCATGAAATATCATCATTTGATATTGTTTTCTTATATTTATGCGAATACTATACATTGAAATAAAACTATTTTACGGATTTTATCGCGTGTATTTACTATTATATTTTCCCGACGTTTCGGCTGCATTATAGCAACCATGGTCACGGGGGGACTGAGGTGTTAGACGTCCTGATGTCATAGTTAATAACTGGGTACCCTCATATTTAGTTGTTGTTTGCGGTCCAAAATAAAATAGTAAATACACGCGATAAAATTCGTAAAATAGTTTTATTTCAATACATCATTTCATTCATTTCACAACAAAATAAAAAATACAGTATTAGCAAAAACAACGTCTATACATATTTATGTAACCTTGATCGATCTATTCGTTACGTAACTTATTATGCAGGGTGTATCAGAAGTCCGAAATAATATTTTAAGTACATATACGGCAGCTGATATGTAGATGGTCAATGAAGGTAGACTATACCTGACTATCATAGTCTCCGAGTTACAGACCTTTGAGTATTAGTCACAGGTATCGTGTTGTGTGAAAGAGAGACTATCATCCACAGTACAGCTCAGGATCCTCTGATACTTTGGCCATGTGTCACGGCGAATGTGCCATGGAAAGACTTGTTGTCCAGGGCAGGGTCAATGGTAACAGACCTCGTGGACGTAGCCCCATGCGATGGACTGACCAAATTAAAGCGCTGACTAAGACCCCTCTTAATGAATGCGTCCGCCAGACATCGGTTCGGGATCGGTGGAGGAGGACCATCAAATCTGTCGTCGATTGCACATGACCACGACTGCTCTGCCAAGAGTACATCGACCAAGAAGAAGATCGTGTTGTGGTCTTAGGGTACATCCGTAATACTATTAAACAGGGTACACTACATCCACGAGGGGGGATATTGATATTCACATAAGAAAATATTGAAAATTTTGCATATAATTTTGGTGAAACTTCACAGTATCCCTCAGGTACATCAGAATAACATATAGGCTATACTTTATAGCAATATTGAATCATCGAAGTGAGCGCGGACGAAGTCGCGGGTAGAAGCTAGTCCTCAATAAACAAAATATAATTTCGGCTTTCTAAAGGATAATTTATACTTGTGGAAATGAAACGGTGTCATGTCGCTCACGATACGGCTTAGAAGATTATCTAATACAAGATTAAAGACTGTACCATCACGCTGTACTTTCTTTGGGTGTAAGCAGACATATTCTACTAATGTGTAAACCAAGCCTGCAACTCTTCGTCGTGTACAGTATATGAAATCATTTTATGAACACAGGATATCGATTAACTCATTATTTTTACTCTCTAAAAATAATTTATATGCTTTGACAAGCCTAGGCATGGTCAGTCGGGTCGCTTGTATCTTCTGCTGTGTTCATCTTTACATCGAAGTAAGTTTAAGAGTAACAGCTGATTTGCGAGATGTCAAAAACTTAACACATCATATTAACAACGATAATAAAATATATGACTCCACACATTTGTTTGTAATAAGCTAAAGAACCTATATTTTAAGGGTTAATATACACATTTTGAATAATAAATATGTTAGTTTGTTTGTCACGCGAGAACCACAGATTATATTTCAATGAAACTCGATATGGTGGCAGCTTACACACAGAATCAATTTCTACAATCATTTTTATAGAACGCTAAAGACAATACTCTCTAACAGTGTTACAATCACAAGTTAAGAAATAAATAAATACACCATCACGCCTGTATTCCCCGAAGGGGTAGGCAGAGGTGCACACCGATGTATTTTGGTCTCAAGGGGGGAGCCTATTGCCATTATACCAGACATATTCTCCCTCAATACGAGCGAGATTTGGGACATAGTCCACCACCCTGGCCCAATGCGAATTGGTGAACTTCAGACGCCTTTCTATAGACGTGTAGGTTTCCTCACGATGTTTTCCTTCATTGAAAATGTCATTCGCACATGATTATGTATTATCTCAGGCGGGCCCGGGATTTGAACTTGCACCCCTTACGTTCAAAGCGGGCGTTCCTGCCCACGAGGCTACTACTACTAGACATTGTAAACCAACTACAAAACCATTTACAAACTAAAGTTGTTGACATTAGTGTTTTGTAAAACCACAGCGGGGTCATTCTCGCGTGAATGACATAATTCTATGTCGAAGCAAATCAAATCAAATCAAAAAAATAATAATCGTGTAGGCCAAAAAGCACTTACAAATAGTCAGATTCTACCACCGGTTCAGAATGCTGCTTCCACTGAGAAGAGCCAGTAAGAAACTCAATGGTCACTCTTTACAAAATGATAATTGCGAGTAATACATTCTCAGGAGTAGCAATCCCATGTGAGCAGACCGCACCTTTGCCACAATACTAGAGAAGAATTATACTCACGGCAGTCTAATATTAAATACAAATATAGTCTTTACGCTTAGGAAGCTAGTACAGTAAGGTGCGTCTACTCCCATTTACAATGAAGGTATTATTATTAGTAAAACACGTTATTCGCAACAAGAACTGACATTTTAATTTTTTTTTTAATCACCATAGATACACAAAGCCCCATCTTAGACATAGAACTATAGACATAGAACTATTTATTTTGATATAAATTTACCATAAAGTAACACCCCCACTTATCAAAATAACCAAAACATTACATTCTTATAATACCTAACATATTCATAAACTTATAATGTTTTATATGACACAAACCCTTAGTCAGAAGGTCAGCAGGCATTTCTTCAGTAGATACATATTTAATTTTAATTATATTATCTTTGATAACATTTCTGATAAAATGATGACGCACATCTATGTGCTTTGACCTGCTATGAAACTGTTGACTAGAGGCTAATTTCATGGCACTTTGATTATCGCAATGCAACTTAATTATATACCAACTTCCAGTAATCTCATGAATTAAATTTCTTAAATAAATTGCCTCTCTAGAAGCTTCAGACATAGCTGTATACTCAGATTCTGTACTAGACAGACTTACTGATTTCTGTTTACG
This sequence comes from Ptilodon capucinus, assembly GCA_914767695.1. NCBI lineage: Eukaryota > Metazoa > Arthropoda > Insecta > Lepidoptera > Notodontidae > Ptilodon > Ptilodon capucinus. The sequence goes on from OU611837.1 coordinate 5,723,274, forward strand.
ACTCTGCCAGGAGATAGCTGACCCTGACATCATAAAACAGAATCCAGTATAGGATTTCCTGTCCAAGGCATCAGATGCCCAATCACTGTCTACAAAACCTTGCAGATCCATGTCATTATTTACATACTGCAAACAGTAATTTTTAGTACATAGTAAGTATCTCAATATACGTTTAGCATAATTATAACAACTTATACTATAACATGTATTAAATTGGCTGAGGTAACTCACTGCATAGGCAATGTCTGGCCTTGTTAATACTGCCAGATACATTAAACTGCCAATGAGTTTTTGATAAGGAACATTAGGTAAACATTCTGTAGATTTTTCTATATTCAATTTAGGTTCAATTGGAGTACTTTGAGTTTTACAATCAGACATCTGGAATTTTTCAAGTAATTGTTCAATATACTGTGTTTGATCAATAGTAATAACATTTTTATCTTTATTTACATTTATTCTCATTCCTAGATACTGTCTGACAGGTCCTAAATCCTTCAACTTAAACTCAGAAGCCAATACAATTTTCAATTTCTCAGTTTCATTATCATTGTTTGAAAAAATCAAAAAATCATCTACATACAACCCAATTATTATTTTAATATCATCCTTAGTTTTTGCAAACAAACATGGCTCATATTGACTGTTGTTAAAACCTAATTTACAAAGACAATCTTTTACCCTCTCATACCAAGCTATAGATGACTGCTTTAGACCGTAAATAGCCCGTTTTAATCTCAACACATTTCCCCCACTTTTGTTTGCAAAACCTTCAGGTATTGACATGTATATTTTTTCTTTTAAAACACCATTTAGAAAAGCAGTTGTTACATCTAAATGTGTAATGCTCATTCGCATTTTAACACTCAGCGCTAACAATAATCTTAGAGTAGAATGTCGAATTACAGGCGCAAAAGTATTAGTATAATCTACACCTGGCTTTTGCATAAAGCCTTTAGCTACAAGCCTAGCCCGATACCGCACATTATTGTCCACATCATACTTTTTAACGAATACCCAACGACACTTCACTATAGACACATCACCTTGAATTTTGACAAGTTCCCACGCGTCATTGTCCTCAAATGACTTCAATTCATCAGTCATGGCGCGCCTCCACTGCTCCTTCTCAGGCCCCTCAAGAGCCTCTGAGATTGAGATCTCCTCAGATGCTGGAACAGAACTGGATGTGCATAAGTTGGTATAACCATACCTCTCAGGCTGTTTTCTTATGCGCTTTGTGTTTACACACGACTCTGGCACTGGAACTGATGCTGTCTGGACCTTCTGCACCTGTACATCACTTGGTACAGACTCATGATATGTGTCTTCACCATCAGTGTATACTGAAGAATCTGAAGAACTGTCAAACTGATTTTCAGCTTCTGGAACACAGGATGCCCCCACTGAATCACTGCTCTCCTTCTCCACACTGACCTCTGGTGTTTCCACATTATACTGTGCTGTCTCATCATCTGGTAGCAAAATAGCCTCTGCGCTGGTTACAATATTACTTGTCTCGCCTTCCATCACGATGACATCCCTGCTGATGATGATGGAGTTTTTGGTAGGATTATACAACCTATATCCTTTGATATCCTCTCCATATCCTACTAAGATATGCTGTATGGCCTTCTTATCCCACTTGCGGCGCTTCTCTTTAGGGACATGTACCATCACCTTACTTCCGAACAGTCTGATGTGACTCAGGTCGGGTTTTGACCCATGCCACAGTTCATAAGGAGTCTTCGGTAGTCCTGACACAATGGACCTGTTCTTCAGATAAACAGCTGTATTGGCCGCTTCAGCCCAAAATTTCTTGTCCAACTTTGCATCATATAAAAGACACTTGCCCTTTTCTACCACAGTGCGATTAGCCCTTTCACATACACCATTTTGTTCCGGTGTGTAGGTATTGGTTTTCTGGTGTACAATACCACACAGCTTTAAATAACCTTCAAATTCCTTAGATAGATAGATAGATAGATAACTCTTTATTGTTCCACCGCAAAAATTAACAAAATATTATACACAAATTATACAGTGTCACAATGGGCGGCCTTATCACTAATAGCGATCTCTACCAGGCAACCTTAGGATGGAGAGGATTTAACTGAATTATTAAGACGAGGGTGTACTTAATAATAGATACAGTAAATAGCTTAAAATGCACATATAAATACATACATACCATATGACATCCTACATACATAAATACATACATACATACATACAATATATCCTATGTAAACAGAACAGCTTAAATACTTACAGTAAAAATATATATAAAAAAAAAAAAAAAAAAAAAAAAACACATACAAGGTGCAGTTAAACAGAGAGATAAAACTTCTTTACCCGATCCATGAAAATATGAGAGGAGGTCGATTGTCTAATCAATACTGGCAGTGAGTTCCATAGGCGGACAGCTTCCACAGTGAAGGAACCATCATAGAAGCTGCTGGTATGAGAGGGCATTTTGAGGGACAGGTTTTCTGATGACCTTAAGGTGTACACATTGGAATCGTGTAGAAACTCGAAACGTTCCTTGAGATAGCGCGGGGAAGAAGGATTGAATAGTATTTTATAAAGAAGAGAAAGAATGTGAGTATTCCGGCGAAGACGTATGGGCAGCCATTTGAGCTTGGTACGAAACAGAGAGACGTGATCATATTTGCGCAAGCCATATATGAACCGTATACAAAAGTTTTGGAGACGCTCAAGTTTATTAAGCTGGTTCTCCGTGAGGTCTGGATAGCAGGCGTCAGCATAATCAAGAATGGGGAGTAGAAGAGATTGAGCTAGCGTAATTTTAGTGGTAGTAGGCAGAAAGTTGCGTAGTCTTCTTAACGAAGCCGCTGCAGCATATAATTTACGACTGGTAGTTTGTATCTGTGGAGCCCAACTCATACAACGGTCCATTATCACCCCCAAGTTTTTTACAGATTCGCTATAGGGAATCGGTACTCCGTTGAAATTTACCTGAGGGAGGACTGACCAATCTATTCTAGTAATTAGACGCGAGCTTCCAATAATAATGACTTGTGTCTTGGTGGGATTAACTTTCAGCCCAAATCTGTTGCTCCACTCTGTTAGACAGATCAAGTCAGTATTAATACTACTTATGCAATTAGATAGACTGTCCAACGGAGCCTGAGAGTAAATCTGAAGATCGTCTGCATATAGGTGGTACGAAGAAGAAATAGTTTGTGAAATTGAATTTATGAAAATTGCGAAAAGAAGAGGGGACAGGACACCGCCTTGTGGAACGCCAGCAGACGTATGGCACCACGATGAGAAATTATCATCTAGGCGAACACGTTGCCTACGTCCATAGAGATAACTGTTAAACCATTCGACCACCGTTGGAGATATGTTAATAGAGCGAAGTAAGGCTAAGAGAATATCGAAGTCAACAGTGTTAAATGCATTGCTGAAGTCTAACAATGTGAGCACAGTTAAGTTACCAGTTTCCATGGCAAAACGAATGTCATCAGTGATCTTAATGAGGGACGTAACTGTGCTGTGACCAGGACGGAAACCAGATTGGAAGGGATTAAGAAGATTATGGCGGGAAAGGAACATGCTGACTTGGTTGTATACAAGACGCTCAAGGACCTTGGATAAAAAGGGTAGAATAGATATAGGACGAAATTCGGAGAAAGATTTAGGATTGGGTTTTTTTGGTAAGGGTGTGATTTGTGCGTCTTTCCAAACTGATGGGAAAGAGCCAGAGGTAATGGAGTTATTAAAGAGGAAACAGAGGACGGGAAGGATAGAATCAAGAATTGGTACTAGCATATTGCGGCTAATACCATCACTGCCAACCGCATTAGAGGTAATTGACAGTATGCTCTTCTTAACATCACAAGCGGATAGACGATTAAAGACAAAAGGAGTGTAGTCTGGAACTGGTAAGCCTGAAAGAAATTGAATTGTATTAAGTTTAGCAGAGCCACTGATATGAGAAGAGGAAGAAAAGTGAAGGTTAAGAGAGTCAATATTTAAATCATTAGGATTAGTGTTTTGGCGAGATTTACCAATTCCAATAGACTTGAGAAATTTCCAGACTTTAGCTGGGTCGTCATTATCGACCGATTCATGGACATGGCGGCGTAAGGCATCCCTACACACCATATTGCAGCGATTTCGAGATTTAATGTAGTTGGACTTAGTTTGATCGTTAGGTCGGCACTTATACTTATACTTGGCATTGGATTTTTTGCGCATCACGAGTTTAATGTCATTAGTGATCCAGGGTGCAGGAAGGTGCTTGAGTTTGATGGCTCTTAAAGGGGCATGTTTGTCATATAGCTGCGTTATGATACTGTTGAAGATCGCTGCCTGATCATCTACTGATTTAGCATCAGTAACAGGAGACCAGTCAATGTTACGAGCATCTTTAAAAAACACATCGTGGTTCATACCACTAAAATTGCGCTGAAGAATAATTTTAGGCTTAGGTTTAGGAGGACGGACTTTGTAAGATAAGAAAATCAAATCATGATACGAGAAGGCATCAGCTGAGCATTGACCATGCTTTGCAACATGCTGTAGGGAAGACACTACTAGCAAGTCGAGAAGCGAAGGAGAAGAGTTAGGGAAATGATGGGTGGCACTAAGGGGGAGAATATGTAAGTTACTAGAATTAATTACGGATTCTAGAGACGATGTACGGGAGTCTTGTTTAATGAGACAGGTATTAAAGTCACCCGCAATAATGGAGTGGTTGTAAATGGGAATAAGATCTTCTAGGATCTTTTCAAAAGAAGAGAAGTAGTTAATGCGAAGGGAAGGGCTATAGTAGACTCCGAGTAGAATTTTCGTTTGTGATAGGAGGACCTCCACAAACAGATGCTCACCGGCATTCATAGGAGGTGGCTGTACCGAAGTGCTAATAATGGAAAAAGGAATATGATCACGAAGGTAAATAGCCACCCCGCCACCTCCGCTACCAATACGATCGTTACGTATCAGGTGATATCCCGGTAAAGAGTAAGAAGAGGTGGGAAGACATGGTTTGAGCCAGGACTCGGAGACTAAAATAGCGTGAACATTTTTTTGAATAAAAGACACCTGCATATCGGGGAAGTGAGCTGGAATACTTTGCGCATTTATATGAACAATATTAAAGTTTTTCGGTACATCAGAAAACTGGGAGTCAAGGGTTTCAGATAGTGAAGGAATACTAATGAAACTATCGTCGTCGGTACTGCCAGCATCAGAAGAAAGGGACAAGAATTGTTCACTGTCACTGCTGTTATTAACACTTAGTAAGCTATTCATGGCTGAATACGATATAAATAAATATAATAAATATTTTATAATATATTATTTGCTTAAACTAGTATACTTATAACAATAATAATACCCACAAAACAGTTATACAACCAAAATGCAGGTACTCCACCTGCCGGTTGTGCTATCAAGTAGAATCGGCGTCGCACAAACGATACATCACAACGCAAAAATGTAAAATAGAATAGTAAAATAAAATAATCATTTAGTAGTGCAGTTGCTAAACGGACAACAAATGTAACGGGTGAACGGAACGTAACGCAATTAATTTAGGTTGACATTGACAGGACAAACATCGATGACATTGACAGTTTGACACAAAAAAAAAAAGAGTATTGAATTTGAAGTAAAGAATAGAATGGTGAGAAAACAGTGCACCGCATATTCGAAAATCTAAATATAATGTAGGTACTACACGCAAAAATACATGAAGTGCAATATGAGTGAAATCCACCCACAGTACGATATATATCAAAGGAGAAATGCACCTTACACGGATAGAACATTGATAAGGTGTCGTTATCACAACCGGCAACCGCACTACTTCACACAACGTTATATTAACGATGATACTAAAAAGAAATTCATCACTTCTTGCTGGCTGCAGCGGCACGTCTACCCTTGGGGGCAACCGCTGGTTCTTTTGGGGCTGAAGCCGCCTGCTTAGGCGCATCAGGCACGGCGATCTTCTGAAGCTCGGCGAGCGAGCTGACGCGGTGTCTCACGCCATCGGCTCCCACGACGAACACGAAGCCTTCCCGAGTCCAACATTTTGTAACGCCGAATCTATGTCGAGCCATCATAAAAGTATCATGCCGAGACTTTGTTAAAAATTCGGACATTGTGATACCGGACCCCTTCAAGCTAGTCTTAGCGTACCAGACCTTGTTTCGAAGCGCTAAATCTCGCACCTTGAACAGGATGGGTCGAGGTTTTTCTGGTGCAGACATGCGGCCCATCCGATGGCAGCGAGAAATGTCCCCAATGGTGAACTCCGATAACTTCAACTGACCGACAACGGCTTTCACTACTGTGGCAGCGGGGTCCTCATTATTAGATTCGGGGAGACCATGGACCAACAGTATTTTGCGACGACTCCGCATCTCCATGTTGTCGCACTGCTGCACCAACATACCCACCTGATCTTGAAGACATTGCAGGGCAGACATGATAAAAGCCCGGAAGGCCGTGAACTCAGCAGTCAGATTTATTATATTTGATGACGGGACCGCAGCACTTAGCTCACCCTGGTAGGCATCCATCTTCTGGAGGAACAGCTGCTGCAGTTGGGACACAGACTCTTGGATGGCATCCATTTTTCTATTGTATTAAATGTGCTTGCAGTCAAAGTTGTGAAGTGTTAGTGATACAGCAAGGATAACACTCTCCGGCAGGTATTGTGTGATAGGCTTTATTTATTCATAGATTTTGTGCAATTTTATGTATTTATAATATAATTACGAATTAAATAAACTGATAGACTTTTTAAACTATGTTTCATTCACAACTACCCTCAACAACCCTTATTACAATATTCCAATCCATTATCAGTGTGAAAGATCTTTATTTTTTTTTTTTTGTTGATTTTCTATCATGGATTTAAATTCCTTAAATTTATTTAAAGCTTCATTTTTATGTTTTAGAAAATATATGAAAGTCATTCTACTATAGTCATCCACAAAAAGTATAAAATATCTGTTTCCATTGAGTGAATTTACCTCCATTGGTCCACACAAATCACTGTGTATACGATAACATGTTTCCGTATGTCTTTCACCAACATGTGAGAATGGCAATCTCATTTGCTTTCCTTCACAACAAGTAGTACAATCTGCTTTAGTTATATCAAATGAACCATCGTATGACAGGCCATCAACCATGCCATTATTCATTTTATTCAAATCTTGGCTGTTAATGTGAGCGAGCCTTCTGTGCCATAAATGAGCGGTAACTGCAGGAGCTGCCAACATTGAACTTGGCTTTTGCACCCTCAACTTGTAGACACCATCAGTTAAATCAGCTGTCGCAACTAAAGTATCATTGCTATCATAGATATGACAATACTTTTCTTCAAATACGACGTTATTGCCGTTTTTTATTAGCTCACTAACTGATAGTAAGTTTGTCGTCAAACTAGGCACGCATAGCACATTTTTCACGGTTATATCACATTTCAAATCTGAAACAATGTTCACATCTCCAGAACATTCAACTGAGACTTTTGATTCATTAGCGACAATAATTTCTGGTAAACACGGCTGCGATGTATTCACATTTTGAATCCAATGTTTGTTTACTGTCATATGCGCACTTGCACCACTGTCTACGTACCATTCAGTCTTATTGAATTTACCATTTAAGAAAACTACGTTAAAAACGCATTTATTTTCTGTTTTCTTCAATAACGGGCACTGGTTCCGATAATGGCCGCTGTTTTTACATTTGTAGCAAACAACTTCTTTTTCTTTTGTCATTGAATCTGACACTTTCTTTTTGTTTGACATGTAGTTTGTCATAGACGGACCGCCATTTTTCTTCTGCTTGTTGTTATATTTTCTCGCAACGAATGCAGCGCCCCCTTCAGTCTCTTTGGTAACTTCCATGTCAAGAAGTTTTGATTTGATGACGTCAGAACTTATCGGTATTCCAGAGTGTTCTATTGCCATTATCATCGGAGAATAATGATCTGACAAACCTGCTAATAATAACGATCCCAACCATTCATCTGTTATTGTGAATCCTGTACCATTTAACCTTTGAGATGTTTCGATCATTTGTGTGACATAGGTAGTCATTGAGTCACAATTATCTAGTCTTATTGATATCAAATGTCGAAGCAAAGTTATCTTCCTCGAAAAACCGGAGTCGTCAAACATGTTCCTCAACTTAGTCCATAATGCTGCTGAACTTTCCGTGTTTTTGATATGTACATACAATGTAGGATCAATCGTTAATATTAACTTTGCCTTGGTTTTTGCATCTTCCGCTGGCTTGACTTCGAAACCGGCCGGTGGATTGATATATTTGTCCATTCCATCCAAGACCAATAAGCTTTCAGCCGCAAAACACCATTCATCGTAATTCTCCCTGCCTTTCAACTTTGGCACACTTGCAATATAGTTCGAATTCATGTTTCCGCGAAACAACAGGCACAATTTATCTATTTATACTTTAAATAACTGATAAATTCTGGAGTGGCCCATAACCTATTAGTAAAACACGTTATTCGCAACAAGAACTGACATTTTAATTTTTTTTTTTAATCACCATAGATACACAAAGCCCCATCTTAGACATAGAACTATAGACATAGAACTATTTATTTTGATATAAATTTACCATAAAGTAACAATTATTCTAAACCACAGATGGTTATAGAAATAATTGCTTTGGTATGATGCCTTCAACGCAGTATGGGGGAGAAGATGGTAAGTCATTAAGAGGAAAATGGTTGGACCAGTCCTCGCAAGTAGACGTACCTAAATGTCAAATTGGTCGATATTTTTAGTTTTGTTTCGACATAAGATTGTCGAATTAGTGATGATGTGGAACTTGTGAGAATTGCCCCCCAAGCATCGCGGGGCCGTCAAACGCACGCGTCAATATGTTTACCAAAACGTCAATATGTCAATATACATAAAAAATATTATTGTAGTAGATAAGTCAAATTAATTGGTTTGCGCTATCAATGACATTTAGTAGAAGAATGACTTGTTTCTAGGATTCATCTGTCATCTTTATCACTGTCAACATCCATTTGTATCTATAACGTGTATTTATTGAATTTGCCCTTGCTATTAATTACTTGACACTGGCTGAAATACACGCTAAACGCAGGTGGAGCCATTCCTCATCTTATTCCATTAAAAATATCATAATTTCACTCTTTTCGTAAAAAAAGAAGACTTGTTTCTATGTCAAAGTCAAATCATTTATTGTGTACAGGCCTACGGGGGCACGTACAAATTGACAAGTTTTCATTATTTTTCTTCTAATATGCTACTAACGGATCGAAGTGCGACCACCACTTAAAGATCCGGCAAAAGTCTCAGTGCATCAACATTTTTAAAAGACCATTTATTTTAAATCGCCAATGAGTCAATTCAGGTCGTGTTAGTATTCGCAAACATTTTAACGCGTCAGTGTGTCCAGGGCCTAATATCAATGCTAACTGGATTAAAGTATTTGTTAAATTCGATGGCACAGACTATAATAGATTTATGTTTTAAAAAAACACAATCTATCTATTCCTAGAGATCAAATCATTCAGATATTATATAATGCAAATATAAAACACAAAACACGACACAATACTGTCTATAATAACAACTTGCACTTGACACAAACAAATAGGAACAATTCAACGTAGTTACGGAGTATAATTAAAGTTTAAAATTGATCGCCGCGTGCGCACTATAGCCAGGCGATATGGACACTGAATTATAGAGGTTATCTAAGTGGGCGGGGCGGCTAGCATCTATCCATACCAGTGATGTGCCCGATCGTTAAAAATGTATATCCGCGGATACTGATCTGAATACGGATATTTGGTCTCAAGCTCCACGGATATGAATCTTAACAATTTTATAATAACTTCCTATGATATTTTTTTTCTAAGCTTATCACAAGGATTTGTCATTGATCTCATTATAAATATAGTTGATTTGGTATCTTTGAGTTGTGTATGGTAACTCACTACGATAAATATTTGCAATATAAACGTGCCAAATATTAGATTTTTAGAAATATAAAATATTCTGAATGCAGTTTAATAGTTTTTCATTGCTAGCTAATCTATTACTTTATATAATATTATAAAGCTAAAGTTTGTTTGTTTGTTTGGTTGAACGCGCTAATCTCAGAAACTACTGGTCCGAATTGAATAATTCTTTTTGTGTTAAATAGTTCATTTATCGAGGAAGGTTATAAGTTATATATCATCACGCTACGACCAATAGGAGCGGAGCAGCAACGAATAATGTGGCAAAAACGGGAATATTCCCGAAAATGAATCGGGTATTATAGACTTATATAATCATAGACTTTATAACATCACTCTACGCCAAAGTAACTATTAGCGCGGGTGAAACCGCGGGCACAGCTAGTAAGTATATAGAATTTCACACTTTTGATTTAATAAATTTAAAATGAACATAGCTAGAAACTATTTTTAACACAATTTACAATTCACAATTTCAAATATTGTCCTTAATAACGTGTTACACCTAACTCAGCTGATTCGCAGAGATATATTGTAATTAACCTTAATTAAATTATATAGATTCTCATTATAAGTGGACTGTACTGTTCTTTATGAGAAATTAATGTCTTTAAACCGAAATTTACGAAAACGTAACGGATACGGATCTTTCTTTTCCCACGGATATCCGCGGGTACGGATATGTATATCCGGCACATCACTAATCTATACGACAATATGGTGTAGTGATCTGAGCGTAGGCCGCTCGGATATCTGCACCGGGTTGGAATCCCGTCAAGGGAGCATGTCGCTTTATTAGCCGAAGGGGTAGCCAAAGGTGCACTGCAGTGAACTCACAAGTCGCAGATATATTTTAGTCTCAATGACAAAGGGGAGACCTATTGCCATTATACCGGGCACATTCCGAGGGAGATTTAGGACATAATTCACTGTCTACCACGCTGACACAGGCAAACTTGGTGAACTTCCCACGCATTTCTATAGACGTGCAGGTTTCCTCACGATGTTTGCCTTCACCGTTCAGCAAGTGGTAATCATTATTGCATATTAAATTCGCAAATAAATGTTTCAGAGGTACGGGCCGGGACTTGTCGTGCGGCGTTAGTCATAGCTTTAGATACGTATATTTTTTTTTTATGAGATAGGGAAGCAAACTAGCAGACGTTTCACCTGATGGTAAGTGATCAACGCCGCCCATGGACACCTGCAACACCAGGGGCATATTGACATAGAAGACCTTTTCAATAAAAGTGAAGTGACTACGCTCGCCGCAGTGTGTGCAGGGCATTAGCGAATTCGTTACGTAAATATGTTGCGACAGCCGTCAAACCTGTTCTAACATATTCAGTCTCGTTCTAAAGAATGTCGCAAAATTTGGTAATAATTGTAATATCACGCTTATAATCCTGAAAGGGGTAGACAGGACAGTGTAAACGCAATATTCTTGCGAGAATATCAGACTATTTGTTAAAAAAAAATTGTCTATAATATTAAGTACTCCAGACAACACACACTCATCGTATGATCCCAAACTAAGCAACGCTTGTACTATGGGTACCGTACTATGGACTGGGGGCGACCCCAGTTACACCCAGACCGGGGAAAATTTTACGCTTGACAACCAAGTACCAGGGTGGCATAACTATGATGGAGTATTTACCAACAACTTTTGCACGTTCTCACAAATTCGCCAAAAGATTAAAAGGATTCCATTAAGGCATGTGGGATATAGCCTTGTCAAAGTCAAAGGCAAATCATTTATTTTGTATAGGCCTATGGGGGCACTTACAAATTGTCAAGTTTATATTTTTTTTCTTATATACTACTATAGTACCACCGGATCGAAACGCGACCTCAACTGAGAAGATCCGGCAAGAAACTCAGGGGGCTGATCATTTTTTTAAATCGCCATCAATACTATCATCAAACCCTTAAGTACCAGGATAGCATGAGTATGTTAGAGTATCAACTTATTAAAGTTCTCACAATGTGGCCAAAATATTGGAGGATTGTATTGAGGCATGTGGGCAAGTTACCATCAAACCCCAAGTACCATCATCATCACGCCTGTATTCCCCGAAGGGGTAGGCAGAGGTGCAGTGTAGTGCGCCCACACTTCGCCGATGTATTTTGGTCCCAATGTAATAGGGGGCGAGCCTATTGCCATTATACCGGGCACATTCTCCCTCAATACGAGGGAGATTTGGGCCATAGTCCACCACTCTGGCCCAGTGCGGGTTGGTGAACTTCACACGCCTTTCTATAGACGTGCAGGTTTCCTCACGATGTTTTCCTTCACCGTTGAATCTGCACACTTTGATTTGAAGTACCAGGGTAGCATATCTATGTTGGAGTGCATACTGACCTCTGGCGGCCCTTAGCGCCTGCGCCGCGTGCCGATGGCTGGCGCGCTCGGCGAGGGCCAGCGCCGTGTTCCCGCCGGCGTCGGGCACGCCCAGCGCCGCGCCCGCCGCCACCAGCGCGCGCACGTTCTCCACGTGCCCGCGCTCCGCCGCTATGTGCAGCGCCGTCTATCACACACCAACAACTATATTATACATCAACATCATCACGCCTGTGGTCCCTGAAGGCGTGGGCAGAGCAACCACACTTCAAAGATATATCGACTAAGGCAGAAAGCGGAAATGTCGTATCTCGAAATATCCAATTTTACTGGACATGGCTCGGTGTGACGTCATTTTCTCGAAGAATCTGATTAAGTACTCCAGACAACGCATACTCATCGTATGATCCCAAACTAAGCAACGCTTGTACTATGGGACCGTACCATGGACTGGGGCGGTCCCAGTTACATCCAGACTGGGGCAAGTCTTACGCCTTACACCCAATTACCAGGGTAGCATGACTATGTTGGAGTATGTACCATCAAAATCTCTACGTTTTCACAAAGATTGGAGGATACTATAAGTGACGTAATTTTCTCAACGAATCTGACAGTTGAAAGAGATATAACTTATGTCTGCGCGGCCATGCTCAGCCTACAGATCCGAAATTTAATATCAGTAAGTGTAAAGTGTACCTTGCCGCCGGTGGCGCGGTCGGAGACGGCGTCGAAGGCGGCGCCGGCGCGGCACAGCGCGGCCAGGCAGCGGCTGCGCTCCGCCAGCGCGGCCGCGTGCAGCGCCGACCGTCCGCTGCCGTCCAGCGCGTCCACGTCCGCCCCGGACGCGATCAGCTCTTGCAGGAGCTCCAGATTGTCCCACAGAGCGGCCTGTTCCCCATCATCATTACATCTGATTACCCATATGTGAACAATAGATCAATATAGCCAGACAACACATACTCATCGTATGGGAAATGTTGTACCTCGAAAATTGGTCTGAATTACTACTTATTGATAAAGAATCGATCAGAAAAAAAAGCGGAGTCGAATGGTCTATGTCTCGTCCGCCTGCGACGACAAAATAATGACAGAGTTGATTTTTTCCTAGTTTTATCAAGGAGTTATGAATATTTGAAAAATATTTTTTGGCTGTGGTGTAAAATTGAATATTTCGAGATACAACACTTTTGCGTTTTGCTGTAGATATGATCCCAGACTAAGCAATGCTTGTACTATGGGTACCGTACAATGGACTGGGGAGATCCCAGTTACACCCAGACCAAAGACTCTAATTCCTTTTTATAGTTACATATTGAGGTTTAGATAAAACAGGTCTACTTCACAGAGTACTTAACCAGATACCTGTGGGAAATGTCTGTAAGACCGAAGCATGTCTTTAAATACGTTTTGCTAGGGAAATCTGTATGAGGCAGCAATTTCATTAAGGAGCACATTACGAAGAAAATAAATATCTCCAGTCAACACACTTGTACTTTGAGTACTGTACTATGGACTGCAGACCATCCCAGTTACATTCAGACCAGGGCATATTCTGAAAAGATTATTTATGAAAACTGCTGAAGAGAATCATGGAGTAAAAACTAAACAGCTGATAAATTTGTGATATAACTTAGCACACATTTAGAGTGTATACAGAGCTCAAATGTATGATTACTAGTTCCAGCTGAACAAACTCTGAAAACACAATAATAATACTTATATGATGGGTATTCCATAGATTAATAATATAATTGTAAACATAATATATTTTATGATATTATGTGTAAAATCAATTGTTCATGACTGTAAATGTTGTAAACAAAAGTAAAATGGACCGTTTCTTAACATCTGCTGCGGCATATATTACAAAAATAATATATAAATTTGAGGCCAAACTTAAATTCTTATAGGATTATTTTATAAGTGATAAACTGAGTTATATCTTAAAGTATCAAGTTAAGAATCGGTGACACATCGTCGCAGACCTTGGAACACCTCCATACGCTCACGCCAAGCGATTACAACATAGAAACACCGCAATAATTAGCGAAATTAAACCAAAATGAACACGCAACATTACTGACTGTTTCACTCAATATAACACATACCTGATGCAGTAGCCGCCCTGGGAAGTGCTCCTCGTCCGGAGAGAGGTCCATATCGTTGGTTTTCAGTGGAATTAGTAGCTTAAAATACACATATCCGGTGTTGAAGTCGGTCAAGCGTTGCGAAAACTTCGCGCCCACATTACACTGAATTCAAACACGATTCGGCACTAAAATTGATTTTAAAAATCGTAGTTAGGGTCTACGAACATAGTTTTAAGTTATTGATTTTAACAGATGACGCTAAATGATATTAATTTGTAAATTTATTAGTTCACAAGTATTTATTGATTTTCTATGATGACAGCTGATCTAAATGTCAAATAATTTGACGTCTTGCGACTGCAGTTGCATTGAAATTTGCGTTCAGAAATAAATTAATTAAAAAAACTGTATTTAATTAGCTTTATTTATTTAAGACATTTGAGCGTTATTTCATTGCAATTTTTGAGTAAATAAGAAGTATAGTTTCAATATTTTGATTAAAGATTTATTTAGATTGTTGTGTCATATAACTTTTCTTTACTTGTTTTATGAATGAATCTATTACATTATTGGAACATGTTGGCAAAAGTGGAGTTCCAAAAATGACGCATACGCATAATGCGGGTATTTGATATTCTATTCTTCGTAGAAGCCTAATAAAAATAGATCTACCCTTCATTGTAAATTTATTTTCATCAGAGAAGGGCTTGTTTAAATAACTATCCTATCCGTAATTATTTAAAAATTCATTTAATTTCTTATCTTAATTCACTTTAATTCCACGCTAAGCAGGTACTTTTCGATCTATCGGTGAATATACAAGTTGGAAGTGAATTCAAACGAAATGAGACGCTACAATGAAGACTGGGAAAGAAAGAAATCCTATTTAATCCGGAGTTTGTTTAATGACGTACCTCGTAAGTGATATCTATACTACATGAATGGTCTCTGATAATTTGAAAGTGTACATATTTTTTAAAAAGTATTATCTTTATAAGTAGAAAGGAAGTTCAATGGGGAAACGGTTAGGGAAAACGTTGTAAGGAACCTTCACATTTATAGAAAGTCGTGTGAAGTTTATTAACCCACACCTGGCCTGCGTGGTGGTCTGTCTGTGGGCCAAATCTCCCTCATATTGAGGTGGAATGTGCCCGATATAATGGCATTAGATTCGCCCTTTTTTTTGAAAGACTTACAATGTTGGCCGTGAGGTGGCCTTTACAGCTTTACCGGAGGAGTAGATTCGCCCCCTATTACATTGGGAATAAAATAGATCGGCGGGAAGTGTCTACGCCTTCAGGCAAAATAGGAGTGTTGATGTGATATAAAGTCTAAATGTTGATGATAACGTCCCAACTCTTTCAGTGTTATCTCCCGTTCCTGAAGAGTCTGACTCCGACGACTCACCACGCCCACGATCGCCTAACTTATACCGCCCCCAAAGTCCACTCCCACCGCTCATCATTGAGCGCGAACCGAATCGCCACGATGACCCCGAAGAGTTCTATCAAACACTCTCTATTAAAATCCGAAGACTTTATAAACTGATATTTATTGATGGAGAGGAATTCAGTGATAATCATGATTTGGACATCAATTATGATGACATAGATGTTAGTAATGACAGTAGTAATGTTACTACGAGTGGCTACTCTGCTGATTTTGAATCATATGAAAGCGTGGAGGCAGCCAGTAGTCTACGTAACGAGAGTAACGATAAGCATGTGGATGATGATGTTAATGATGAAAGAATCGATGACCCAGATGAGAACAATAACACTACAACCCATGAGAGCAGTAATGGGATTCATGAAGATAACAGTGACGGGAGAGAAATAGAAAGGAATGATATAACAATCGACCAGGAGGAAGTTGCTGATTCTGAAAATACTGAAGAAAAGTCAGGTGGCTAATTTATTGTTCTGAGTAATATATTTAGTGCATTAAGCGCTCGCCGATAGCATTGCACACGTGTGGAAAAGTCCGCTCATGCTAAGTTGTCAGTCTCTGGGGCAGCTATATAATAGAGATGTTGTTTTTTTGTATTTCTAAATTAATGTGTCTAATCGAAACATTCGAAACATCATTGAATGGAAGACTTCGATTCACGTAACTGCAATATCTTAATATTTTTTATGGAACAAAACAAAACGAAATTCAAATCGATTGAGCAGTTTTAGTGACACTAACTAAAATCAATAGATTTTGCGTGTTCATACCATGTTCATTAATATTTGGACCTTTTCTAAATCTGTATTTGACTTAATTATACATCCTTCAGGTTCAGACTACAGGCAAGTAACGACCCAAGCGATAATTCACGTTGATGGCACTCAATTTCTGACGCAAAGTTTGGTATACGAGGGCTCCGAGCGAGACATCGTCCTGACGCCGCAGGGAATGTGCCGCGAGGAGAGACAGGTGAGGGCGGAGTGTGAGGAAGACGGGACTGAGAAGTCGATGGCTGAGACGGTCGCGCTGGAAGACAACGATGGTAAGTCTTTGACAAACATTTTAGAATAGGGTTACATCTTGAACTAATGCTAGGTTTAATTCCATCGCTAAATACAGCACTATGGGTCATTAATTATGGTGACAATAGTCAACACTATACACAGTATAGTGTTGAATATTCTCACGATAATTAATAGACGTCATCAGTATCATCATTATCACGACTGTATTCCCCGAGAGGATAGGCAGAGGTGTACTGCAGTACACACCGCTGTATTTGGTCCCAATGTAATTGGGGGCGAGCCTATTTGCATTCTGGGCACATCCCCCTCAATACGAGGGACATTTGGTTCATATTAAACCAGGCTGGCACAAGCTGGGATAGTGAACTTCACACGCCTTTATATAGACGTGCATGTTTCCTCACTATGTTTTCCTTCATCAATCAGCAAGCATGATTGAAAATTACATTCGTAAATTAAATCTGATAATCTCAGAGGTGAGGGCTAAGGATTTGAACATGCACCCTTTGCATTCAAGGCGGGTGTTTTACCAACTAAGCAACTGCTAGTGTATGTAATTGTAGATCCAAGCGACGTAGATATGCCTAATGAACCGCAAGAAGCAGAAGTAGGCCATGGTGTAGAAGAGTTAGAAGTGATGAGAACTCCGCGTCCAAAAATATCTGTGGAATCTTTAGTACACGTAGCACATGGTCAGTGTAACGTTAGTGGTGAATACAGCGTCACGCACCACGCTAGTGCGATGACGTCAGTGGAAGATATCACGATACCAACTCCAGATCTCAACGACAACAACGAAACTATAGATAAAAATCAGAAGAAGTCAAGGGAAACTTGTGATACCTTAGTAGGAGCTCATGCGTCCCCTATTTTGAACGTTGATAGAAATAGGAAGAGATTTGAAGAAGATATAACTTCAGACATGGATATAACATCGCCTGTTTGTCATTTCAATGTATCATTTCTCAATGAAGGTATTACTGAGAGGAATTTGGATAAAGAATCGAGAGATCTGATATCTGATACTCGCGTCAGAGCAACTGACTCTCATTTAAATGTAACATTTAATATTAATAATGGGAATGAAGAAGGGGAGGCAGAAGCTTTAGAAACTAGAGTACC
This sequence comes from Ptilodon capucinus, assembly GCA_914767695.1. Taxonomy (NCBI): domain Eukaryota; kingdom Metazoa; phylum Arthropoda; class Insecta; order Lepidoptera; family Notodontidae; genus Ptilodon; species Ptilodon capucinus. The sequence continues at coordinate 5,741,322 of OU611837.1, forward strand.
AAGTTTGGACGCTCCAATATCAAATGAAGACGTGATTATAGATGTAGGAAGAAATAAAGGAAGGATAACAGTTACGCCTAATTTAAATGAGAAGAGAGTTGCAAAGAGAAGAGTAGAGATGGTGAGTGTACAGACAGCCACGCAGGGAGTGAGCTGGGAGGACTTGAGAGATAATCTGTTCGTGGGCACGCCGAAGATATTTAGATTGTGTTCTTGTCGTGACCACACGTGCGACTAGACATTTATCAACGCATAAAAAGATTTATCTAACATTGATTTTAGTTTACAAAAATCTATCATAGTTTTTCTTATAGTTAATCATGTTAATTTAATAATTAAGAATAATATTTATGTTTAAAACAACTTTTTTTACTGATTACCAATGATTTGGTATCATATTGTTTAATAAAGTTTTGATATTATCATGTTATTGTTGTATAATTCAACATATTTATGTTAGATGAGCCAAATTTGACATGGTTATTGTCGCGGCGCCTGTGGTTCTATAATCAGCATAATAATATAACGTCACCAATTCATCATCATGGAAACTGTGCGACTGACTCTCTTTACTGATTTTACTTATTAAATCTCGTGTACCACTCTAAGGAGCCCAAGTTAATGGGTACAGTCTCTAACCCTCCGGCCTTTCACTGTTTTGTTCCTCCACTCTATGTTAAGGAGCCCAAGTTAATGGGTACAGTTTCTAACCCTCTGGTCTTAACTGTTTTGTTCCTCCTAACATTACCTGAACACCACTGCGGTCCCTACGGACCCTCAATTGAGCCTACACACACTCCCCTACAGCTCTACCCTGCCACCAGGTACTACTAGGTGTTCAGGTCTCTAGGTACTGTGCCCCGTTCGTATAAGGCGTAAGGCAGCTGCCCTTTTCAATAAAAATAATCCAGGCTGGAGAAATTATTTTACACACATTAAACTTAAGGCTAATTTTAAGAACTCTGACCCCCACATCAGAGGTGAGCACGCGGGCCGGGCCGATAGAGGTCCGGATTAAAAAAAAACCCCGACTCACCCCGATACTCTAGGTAGCATTGCCTCGTGCATCGTGACTCCACGCCTTGCACGCAATTACTTACTTTGTACTTACACGCTCTCTGTACCTACTGCATTACTACCTCCATCGTAGCAATGCATAACTTACAACCATTTGTCCGTCTTCACTCCATGAAGACTACGCTCACTTTTCTTGTTAAACACTGTAGGTAGATGTGGAACCATTATACCACGCTTTTCTCTTAATACAACCACCCACATGTCGTAGCGTCCCCACGCCTACGCCCTTCCTCTTTATAAACGCGCTCGCGCACTGTCAAAAACTAATGACATTGACACTCACCTTGACACATGACAATAACAGATAATAAATCGCGATGAAATCCGCGACAGTTATGTTAAATAGTTTTTGAGTTATGAGGGGGTCAAAAGTCGCTCCAAATGGTTCGTGTAATATTACACACGGTGCAGCAAGCCACGCTTTTTTGTTCGGCTTGACGCTCTACCGCGCGTCGAGATATACAGCGAAAAGGTTCCTTTTTCATTCAAAATATTTATGAAACTATCTATAATATTGCGTTTATTTTATCAATACACGCAATATTATAGTAAACGAAAGCCCGTTTTAACTAACACTCAGAAATGCCTTAAAGTGATGCCTAGAATCTAGGCCCTAGATATTAAACAGATGCTAGTAGCAGTAGTATTCACATTTAGTTAAGACTTCTCCTTGTTTTAGTGAAATTATCATATGTTAATATTCTAAATGGCAAGATTTGCATTCAATAAGATAGTAGCTAGTTAGGTAAGTTCGGGTAAAGCTTGGATAGTTACTTTATTGATTAAATCTTGTAGGTAAAAGGTAAATTTCTTAAATGAAACCAATATACGCTATTCAAAATGCCTTTATTTGCAGTAGTGTGGTACCTCGCCGCGGCCCACAACACTCCGACGTCGTTACAGTGTAATAAAGCATCGCATATCGCGCATCCCACGATGTAACCGACCCTAATCCTTCCAAGCAAGCGAAATTCACAATTACAAATAGGTATTTTTCTTCATCGCTGGCAACATTGCCAGTTTAGTCATCTACGTTATGTTGGCAGCAATGTATTAAAAATATAATGCACAGATTAAATTCGGAGACACTTTTTAATATCTAATTTATTGCATTATTTTAAAATTAACGAATGATTAAAAAATATTATATTTAAATTGTAAAAACACAGAACACGCTAGGTAAGTAGATAAAAATGTATTAATTTTTGTACATTATTATTTCCTTTTGATCTGTGATATTGTTTTGGTGTGAAAAAAATGTGCAAAGTTTATCTGGGTTGCCAACTAACAAAATTTATTTGTTTACAAATATTTGTGCACAAAATTCTTTTGTTTCATTTCTATATTTATACAAGGATTAAGTAACATTTTTATGTTCTGAGGAATAATTTATTGATTAATATTCAAATCAAGTTATTTTTTTGCAAATTTCTCTTGGCATCACCAAAACAATAGCATAGTCATAATATAAACACGAAATCTAATTTGAAACTCGTACATTACTAAAGCGTAGCGTCAAATTGTATAAGTCCAGTGATTATTGAGCCTTTACACACAAAATTGGTCCTATATTCCGTAAAGTGCCTAACGCAAGGTCACTACTGTCTAGTAGTTACCGTGATACAAAAGTTATCAAACAAATTAATAATTATTCATCTCAAAGTTAGCTCACAAGATTGTATGCAGGTTATCAACTTAAACAAGAGACGTATTGAAGTCCGCAAAACTCGGCCACCAGAAGAACCACAGAGAAAATCTGAATGAGAATATTGTAGTCTTGCAATATGTGTACCATTTTATTATACGGTTAAATTCAATTTGCTTAGTTACTTAACCACGAACCCCTTTATTCTATCTAATCTGTGGATTTACCTTGCTAAGGATAAAATTGTCTGTCTTCTTTATTTTCGCATCCCAACATTCATAGCATATTATAATACTCTGTGTTCATAGCTTAACTTTCACCTGACAGAGCAATCGTCCCGATATTATTTTTTGGTTATCCATTGAAACTGCTTAAAACTGTACCTACTACCGGTTCGCTAACTATTAGTTATTTAAGTCAAAAAAGATTGGTTTCGGTCATATATGGAGCGGAATATCCACAATACGTCTATTGTTCAACCTAATAATCTGTATAACTGAAGGTTCACGAGACAGGGCACATACTTTCCACACTCTACCAACACTTACTTAAATACTTCGACTCTCGTTATATATAGTTTGTCGTTTAGAAAAATTATTGCAGTCGGCGCTATTCTTCGCCGGACGTTTGTCTAATAACAAACATTACATTTTAAATATTATATATTGATTTTCATTTTATTCGCTGTGGTTTACTGACAACGCTCTTACACAATTTTAAAATCTATTTAGAATATGAGCAAATTGCATTTTATAAAATACGCTGTGCTTTATAGATATAATAGATATAAGTCTATTTTTATTTGCCTGCTTACGATAGCTACAAACGATATCGAATCGTTTCATACGTGAGTTAACAACACTATCATATTAATTAGTAATTTCTAATTTGTAGACAAAATTCATGAAATACCAACTGGCATAATAATAGTCGTGACCAATATAAATTACTATACTCTATGGTCGTGACAATCGCGAACGCAACGAGTAAACCACGCGCACTCTACACACAATCGGACAATTTTACAATAATTGATATCATGCAAAAATACTTTCATAATATTCACTATGTATAGTACAGTACACGGCTTATGTACACGCGCCTACGCTACTAATATTGGACTGTGATGTGTAGAAGCGAGACGTGACGCTCGTACGCTGCTTACATTACATACGAGCTGGTAACACTAACATTTGGCAAGTTTTTTTATTATTAAAGAAAGTAAATTAAAAAATTTATAAATTTGACATTATTTTACACAACTTTATACAATTTTACAAAAGCGTTACCGGACAACGATGAATGTTTACATTTGTACTATAGCTATACACTGATCTATATTGTAAATATTTATTTTTAATATTCAATTCGTTAGGACGTCGAAATTGACCGTTACGTATGAAAATTTAGTTTCAAGATTGACGCTTAACTTTAAATTTAAAAGATAATCGTGGATTACTCTATACTAAATAAGGTAGTTAGGCGAATAAAAATTGTTTATGGTACTTGAGTAGGTACCCCACTTAATAATATATCTTCGAAATAAGTAGTTACTAAGTAGCCAAAAGTTTTCATTATTTTTACGAAATGACATATAATGGAATAAAATAGTACAGCTACCTACTATTGCTTTAAACGCAAAAAGTACTTTGCACGTATCAAGTAATAAGTAACGCAAATTAATTAATTAATTGGGATTCACCTGCCATCTTTATCACATTCATCACCCATTTGTATTTATTTATTGAGTTTGATCTTGCTATTAATTAGGTACTTGGTATAAAAGCTGAAATACCCGCTAATCGCAGGCGGAGCCATTCTTCATGAATGTTATAATTTAATTAATGTCGTAAATAAAGAAGAAATTAAAAAGGATATATGAAATGGGTACCTAAAGAAAACGGGATTTGTTATCCAACTTTAAACTGGAGCTTTGGAAATTAAAGATGGTAGGTAGGTACTACTTATTTTGGTGCATTTAAAACTTATCTTAAAATATTAACCTGTTAACTTCGTTACAAGTAGGTACAACCTATTTTACAGGCGTCCCTTCTCTACAGAGTTAATTCTTATTTACTAACTCTCAAGTCTAAATCCAACACTCAGTGGCACCGTTTTCGAATTAAAAAAATACCAAACCCAAAATTTGAAATTTTCAGAAACAATTTTTTTTTTTCAATATTACGGTTTTTTATACATTTCGGAGATATCATATTGCCACCAGTTCGTGACCGTAATGTACAGATGGCAATACTTTTAGACCTGTCAAAATTAGTTTAGTCCCAATTTGCGTCGAGAACGTAATCGGAGTCAATGAGTGTTGAAAGCTCTTCTCTTGTCACAGTTGTAAACGCGAGGAGATGATATGTAGATTAGCTATGTACGCCTGCTTCACGTTTCACTCACGCACGACAAACCACGACAGGCCTTGACCGCGTAGACATAAATGTTATCTCTTTCAACTGTCAGATTTGTCGGGATAGTGACGTCACTTCGAGCTTTTTTTAGATATGGCTCGGTGTGACGTCGTTGTCTCAACAAATCTGGCAGTGGAAAGAGATAAAACTAATGTCTACGCGGTCATACTAAGCCTACTGGACCTACGGGATTTCCATTCGGTCATTCCTCGCCCCAAGTTCACACCTACTGGCGTTCCATCCTATTTTACTTTCCTACAGACAGTATAATGTTGGGTGGTGTGCTAATAACAGGAGCGATACATTACCTAGTAAACGACGTTTGGTTTGCGAGGCACTGAAGTATGCGTTCAACATGCATTTTGTAGACACTAAACTAACGTATTACTGTCCTGTTTACTCACGTAATGAATGAAAAAGAGGGCAATATTGTACCAGTCAGATTTAGTTGCAGTTTGTATACAACAAGAGTGGAACAACTGTTTTGTAAAGTGCCTTATTCGTATAACATGTGAGCGTGGTACATATTTTTCTAAAATTGATCTTTATAAAAAGTTATTTTACTATTAAGTAAGCAATACACTATAACAATAGATAGAATGATGTGCACACTATACTATAATAATTCCATCTCCCTCGCTAGGTACGTCTCTATGGTACCCGTGCATTATTGGCTATGGTTTTTTAGTTGGTACTAATTATATTGACGCCCTATCTATGGTCGCAATATACGAACGATACAATTATTATTTTTAGTGCGGTAAAGTTCGGTTAAATCAAACGTAATTTGTGTAACAATGCATTAGGGGGCACCCGAGAATAGAACTCTGAACTCCATGATCCGTGAGGCATTCTTATAAATATACAAACTAAAGAAGAAAATAAAATAACAAAAAATACATTAGCAGTGCATTTAATAAAATAAAAACGACTGAGCACATCGAGGCGGACTTGGCGCGCCGCACGCGCCGACACACTACACAACACAACACATACACACAGATAAACCAGTGCTCGGCTGGACAATTTATGATGTAAGTTACATCATAAATTGTGTTGCTCTCAAAACCATTTTGACAACTGCTTAATCGGAAGACGCTTGAAACAGGCATTAGTTACGTAATCAGCCGCCGGTCGTGTAGGCGCCACTGTCCCATACAATAACATCTCAATGACTAAGTCCCCTGTGTAAATACTAGATGGCGTGGTGTGTGCTCGTTGCTGTGTGTCGACGGCGGTCGGTAAACGCGTACACTTCTATGTATTACAATGCTTTGGTAAATTGGCTGGCGTCTGGACACTCGACAGCTCGACACGCGCCGCCCGCGAACAGAACAGACTGACAGCTGTCACCCGTGACACACGTCACCGGTGCGGTGACAGCTGTCATACTTCTCATTACGAGAACACAGATAAGGCAAATAAAAAGACATTAGCATTTTTTTTTTAAACACAATCTTCCCATTATCCCCGGGCTCTATCGAGTGGCGGCTGTCGTCGCTGCAATTATTATAAGTAATACAAAAAAAAGCCAAAAGTGTAAGATTATAGAGATTAAATGAAAATATTACAGGATAGTAAGTAAAAGTAAAATTATAAACAAAGAATTATGTAAAACAATAACATATTTATTATTGAGCAACGAATAACTTGGATCGACAGATAATATGGGTATGAGATTGACTCGGGCTGACCTCGAAACAGCTCTTACACAACTCTCAAATAGTGTCAGACCGATCCTTAGACTTCGGTTTCGGCCAGAAGTCGACCTTCGTTCTGACACTACTCAATTTAATTATCTTTATGTAGTTACCGTTTTGACGCCGAAACATACATTTTCTGGCGCTTTTGTGCAATGTCAAACTGTAAGACTAATCTTGAATTTATGTAGGGTGTATCAGAAGTCCGAAATAATACTTTGACGTTTGCATTAGTATCGGGTATAAAATTTTGATCGAAATTCGGCCATGTTTTTTCAACTTTTTTTCTTTGTTAATTTCTATAACTCGTTATATCTCGAGTCCTATGTAAAATTTGCCTGTTCTGTTTTGTGCATATTGGTAGTCGCCCCTCATAAGTGTAGTTCACACTGCTGAATTGGGTTATGGATGTACCCAAAGGCCAGAACACGATACCCGTGACAAATACTTAAGGGTCTATAACTCGGAAACTATGATAGTTAGGTATAATCTGTCTTCACTAAGCACCCACATACGAGCTACCGTATATGTACCCAAAATATTATTTCGAACTTCTGATACACCGTGTAGTACACAGGTCCCCAAGTCCACTAACATGATGGTGCAGTATGACTTGATTTATAAAGGCATGAAAACAACATCTTACATCAATGTTAGCTAGAACACGACCAGTATAATGGTTTCAAGGTGACAATGTCGACATTATCTGTAATTCCACATAACGCATCTTTAAAAGTATAGAGACCTAACTCAGAAATAATGTTATTGAAAAATGGTCTTTAGGACGACCTTTTAAGATGTATAGTCGAAATCCTAAAATTTAAAAATGGGTCTCTATACTTTTAAAGATGCGATAAGTCGAAGAAACAAAACTAAACTAAATATGTCCCTTTTTTTCGATACATGTCGAATTAGTGATAATGTCGATCAGGCGAGTATAATTGCCCCCCAGCTCATATTCTATCATTGATGAAAATGTTTATTTTTTACGCATTAAATAAGAAGAGCAACCTTTGTTGTAGTAGAGTAGATGCCCTGTATGTATGTATTTGGTAATAATATGAACCGGGACCGGGCCGTGCGTCAACAAACATCAAACATAACTACAACTGTGAATGCAAATACGAAGCCATTACACGATACACGCCGACACAATGTGAAACAGTACTTGTAGCATGAGCGCCAAGACTAGTCTATGTCACAGTATATCTCGATTTTGTCTCTTTCTCTCGTATGAAATTAGACAGGGAGCATGCGAGCGAATTCGTGACACAGTTCTTGTCTTGATATGCATGCTAAACCCACAGATCACCACTTTTGACTTTTGGTATTTTTAGTTTTGGTATTTGCCAACATTTAGCACCGAGCGTCTTGCTCGGGGCTCAATATGATAGTAAGTTCAATACCGATGCGGTTTTATTTTTACATAAACTTGTGGCGCACTCTAGGTCTCGCCACGAAGCGGAACTTCCGCCAATCGCTACTAGATGGCGCGACTACTGACACATCCTAGCTCGCGGTAGAAGAGTTCTCGACGATCTGAACTGTATACAACAAATTCCCCGTCAATATTAACGGAGCGTAGCGGACCCCGCCAGGCATACCACCCGTCTGGTCTTTACCGCCAAAAATTATTATTAAACTTAAAATACTGCCATCTTTTTCTTATATTCATAAAACATTGCTTTAGCATATTTAGCGTACACAAGATGAGCCCTCGAACTAAACTGAGCAACAAGACAACAATATTTTTAGTATTGCACAAATTTGGTTTAGTCCTAGGTTATCTTTGCGCGACAAAATTAGAACCATTTCACTAGCATCACTGTTTCACATTGCGCGTGCGCTATTAACGTATCGAAAAAAATGCACATTATAATTAACACTAACGAGAAGAAATAACTAAATTGTTAACTAAACAGTAAATAGTAACTAACTAAATGTACAGAGGAGGGGAATGGGGGGGGGGGGTGTGGGGAGCGCAGGGGAGGGAGGGGGAGACTGACGCAGCGCGCGGGGAACACATAGTAACCCCCATATCATAGTACCAATTTATAAGCGTGACAAAGTAATATTTTAAATCATAGTTTGAATATAACATAATCTGAATCTAAATAAAAATGTATCTACTACATATTCCGCGCCGCGTCGCGTCTCGTTATAACAAACAATATTTATTTTAATGTATCTAGATATATCTGAATATTTGCAAGTTTCTTGGTGTTAGTGTCGAGGGGGTAGGCAGAGTGACTGCACCGGAAGAGAACATACATGGCACACAGCTATCAGCAGGACGGGCTAGACGCGTGGACACAGACACCATAACACAGAATATTTTTTAAATTGATCTTTTGATATTGTTATCAATTCTGACAGCGTGACACTCCATTTTAAAATAAGCTTAATTCTAAGCGGTCCTGTACCAAAGATAACATGCTGGCCGATTATGTAGCTCGTATCAAAGCTGTAATTTTTTGATAGAAACATAGAAAAAAACATGTCGTTTTTTATTATCAATAAATTTGGCAGCTGTTTTGTTTGAAAGCGATCTAAATATCAGAATTACTTAATCGCCCGACCTTTTGTAGAGGCGGCCATCTTGTTACAGATCTAGGGCCCAATTCTCGTGTGATGTCGTTTTGTTTCGACACATGACGTATTAGAGATAATGTCGTTCATGCGATAATTGGGCCCCTAATCATAGAACGAATATGTTTTTTTTTTTAAAATATGACGCTGCCATATTTTATGAAAAGTTAATAAATGTCCGTGTCCGGGCGTCGCTCGGGGGCCGCTCACACTAATATAATCAATATTTATAATAAGTAATAATAATTAATAATAATCATTTCATATTGAACTATAAAACAATAACTATACAATAGAGGGGGCGGCGCAAACGCCGAAAAAAATATAATTGTGTATACCGCCACCTAGCGGAGGATTGCGTGAACAGTTACAGCGCCATCTAGCGGCGCAGAAGCTTTATTTGTCCGATCAGCCATTGTCTGTGGGTATTGTTTATTGAATCTCGACAGTGGTTGTGGAATGAAAGTTATGAGAACATACAATATAATCTATAGTCATGCTGAACGCGACACCTCCCTCGGCTGCGTCGGGTGACCGGACCACGTGACATGTCACACACGACAGGGCGGGACAGAGCTATACACACTGACCAATAATTTGTTGAACTTTTTTTATACATCGACGACGGTTAAAAGGTCTCAAGCGCCATTTTGGAAACTTTGCACGAAACGCCACTGGAACTAGCAGCACTAACCACTCACCGCGGCGCCACTCGCTAACACGACAATATTTAGTCACTCGACTCGGTACTGGCCGGACTAAAATGGACTAAACTTTAATTCGATTGATTTTGGCGATAACAAACAAACTAAAAGTACATAAAAGACTAGTCACTCGACTCGGTACTGGCCGGACTAAAATGGACTAAACTTTAATTCGATTGATTTTGGCGATAACAAACAAACTAAAAGTACATAAAAGACTAGTCACTCGACTCGGTACTGGCCGGACTAAAATGGACTAAACTTTAATTCGATTGATTTTGGCGATAACAAACAAACTAAAAGTACATAAAAGACAAGCACGCTGAGTTACTTTCACTCCGATATAAACGCCATTAAGGGATTTTACATTTTGAAATTTAATAATGATAGTAACAAAATATGTACTACGCTCTCTTTATTCAGTCATGTATGTCCAAACGTATTATTTGATTAAGTATTTAAAAATAATCAAAGTTGAATTATTGTTAGTAGTGTAGCGAGATGGCGGCGCACGCGCAGCTCACACACACACACACACACACACGCGCGCCGGGGAGTGTCACGTGACGCGACGCGACATCAAACGACAATAGATCAATAAAATGGCAACATCAACAATTAATAACATCGCCGGTGGAGCAAGTCACGCGAGAGTATTGTACTATAGTACAGGACCTACCATTAATCCATTCATAAATACTCTACAAAGCATTTGAAGACCTGCTGTGTGATATTTACAAAACCGACGCCATTTTTGAAAACATAAAAAAAAAATATAATTCAACTAAATTATCAATATTGGAAGACATGATAACATATTTTGCTAATTATTAATACCGCGTCGCGCCGCAGAAACAACTACATAATATACAACCTCCCCACTTGCGTGGAGGGGAGGCACTCCCCACCGGGTTACGGGAAAGGTAGGAAAGAATAATAAATTGCATTTTGAAATCATTCATAGCTTATCTTACATGACCAGTGATGGACAAAATAATATCAACAGTTAGTCCATTCATATTGACTTCCAGTTGTACCAATTTTACAATTAAATTATCAGAATACTACCGTCTGCCTCATTGATTGAAGATATAAAAAAATGGCAACAAATAGTTTAAAACAAAATTAAGATAAAATAATTCCGCCATATCAGGGTCACATAAGGCAGCTAGACGAGAACTGATCACTATTATGACAGCAACAGGGTTGAATATTGCACGAGCAGACCACACCTCACTAATGTTACCCAACATAATAGAAAAAAAACAACAAGTGTTACCAACAGCGGTGGGGTTGCCAGGACACAAACAAAAGAACAAACCGAAAATGTCTGTTAATTAAATTTAAAGCGTAAAAATCGAAATACGATCGTTTTTACTATGTTCACAAAGGCTAATCATAACTAGGATATAAAGAAGAATGCTTCAAATACACATTAAATGGAAACATTACTGGCAACCTCGTGCGGTCATTCAAGCAGTGATATGTCAATACTAGCTATATGTAGATTACAAAAACCCATCTCCGACACCACCCACACACGCTCACACGCACGCAGACACACACTTAACCTAATATTATTATTTACAAACACAAATAAGGCCGCAAAAGTAACTTCTAAACAAAAATCCTATATTATATCCTTTCACATTAACTATATATCTATTTAAGGTCTCGGGGAGAGTCGTACGGTAACTATTCTGTGGCTATTACACCCCCAAATATTATGTATACACTAATACGATCCGTCTACAAACCACTTGCAAATGGCTTTTAAATTACAAATTACCATTGTTAATGGATCATGTTTTAAAACACAATATCATCACACTTACAATAGGTTTAAAACGCTTCATAATAAACGTTTTTATATAATATACTCGCTACTTAGATCAAACATTGTTACTCTATCACAATACAACACTGCAGCATTGTTATACTAATGTTACAATCACCCAAGTAGCGTTTATAATATTTCACAAGTTATTAGCCATCATTAAGAAAACACATTGAGAATCAGCTATGATTTATCATCTCTTTACTAGGAACACACAATGCATCGACAACCTCATTACAAATAACTTGTATTTAGATATGTGTCTTGTAAACATTTTGTAATTATAATAAATTTGGAGGCTATAGTTATGAGCCTTCAATCTTCATCAATATTGGAAAAAAGCAACCATGGACTTTCTTGCCCATTCTTCTCTATAGGAAATGCATTCCGAATGGGTGCTAGAGATACTATTATTATTATTTATTGACGAATTCATAGGTGCCTGTATTGGTTAACATGAATTAAAATATTCTGATTCTGATTTAATAGTATTATTTTAATTTGTCATGCGACCCAAACTCGCAAAGTTACAAGCGGAAAATACTTACAAATACATTAGCAGACACTATTCGTACTCACAAATGTAATTGCAAATGGTTTGTAGATACATTGCTATCACTATCAAGGGCTGCTAATATCAAATCTGTTACTTATTCTCGTGGATAACTTTAAAACTCCAATCATTATTTTATTTGTTATTAGCGCCATCTGTCGACGGACACCGCACCACTCGTTATAATATAGTGTGTGGACACTCGCTGACACTTTCATATTCATTACAAGTGACATTGGAATTAAAAATAAACAACTTTTAAGCTGAATTTACATTACGACACTAGTGGCGTGCAAGCAGTGACGTGACATTAGTTTCATCAACAGTTTCACAGTGTAAACGCATTGTAAAACTTGACGTTTACACTGTGAAACTGTTGATGAAACTAATGTCACGACACTACTTTCACGCCACCAGTTTCGTAATGTAAATGGGGCTTTACACTTGTACCGGCACTACACCGTACACGGCTACTTATAATTGAAAAAAAATATAAATTCATAATTCCAATTTCCTCTAAGGAAAATGGCCGCCACATTTAAAGCATGTGATGATGCATTGATAACGGTCTTACAAATGTATTCAGTGTGTAAACTTGCCGGTGAATTTATAACGAGACAATGGAGCAGATTTCATCAAGTAAGTGTAATTACAGTAATTATTTGGGTCCAAAGTGTGTCTGAAGCCATTTCTTGATGTGTAAAGTATGACTGTAGTCAGTAATTGATGAAATTTGGAACCAAAGTTATGCTGGAACCAATTATTTCGGTCCATAGTGTTACAGGAGACAGTATTATGGGTCCAGTGTGAGTGGAGACGAGGGTTCCAATGTCACTCCTGAGTACCTTCACTTGGCAGCGATCATTAGCTGCGGGCGATGGCGACGCAACAGTGGCGCGACGGTTGCGCGATAGTCGCGCGATTGTTGCGCGTCACTCCGAGTTTGTGAAGTACTCGGACGCGTTGCCGCGACAGATCGGGCACGTTCGATTCGACTGCGTGAAAGAGATAGAGATTAATATATTTATTACATTCAAATATTCCTAGACTATTTTAATCCTAGACTTTGAAATCCAATTGTAAGCGGTTTGCAAACTGGCAATACCAAAACGAACTTTGTCTCTCAGTATGTATAAATATAGAATTTTCGTAGCAAAGGCGACGCGTGGGATGTCAAAGTTCGCTCGCACTGTCACTGTCATTGAGTTGAGGAATGAACATTGTCTATGAATCATTCGCCATCTTTATCACTGTCTTCATCCATTCTTATGTGTATTTATTGAATATTATCTTATTTCATTAAAGTTTCATTATTTCATTAAAAAAGAAGAGAAACTGTTTCTGTGAGTCAAATACAGTGAGTCAGTGAGTGATGAGTGGTGAGTACTGACCCGCAGCCACTTGTCGACGCACTTCGCGTGGAACTCGTGCGCGCAGGGCAGCACGCGCAGCAGCTGGCGCGCCTCGAACTCGCACATGCACACCACGCACGACGACTGCCCGCCCCCGCCCGCGCCAGCGCCAGCAGCAGCGCCAGCGCCAGCTCCGCCGACCGCCTGGTACTTGTACGAGGGCAGCGCCTCTATCTCCGGGCGCGCCAGCCCGCGCGGCTTGGCCTCCCCCAGCCGCTCCGCCAGCGACAGCAGCGCCTCGTAGTTCTCCGTCTCCGCCTCCCCGCCCGACTCCCCGCCCCCGCCGCCGCCCGCGCCCGCCGCGCCCGCCCCGCCCGCCCCGCCCGCCCCGCGCGACTCCGCGAACGGCGACAGCGGGAACATCGCCAGCAGGTTCAGGAACACCTGGTAGGTGGGCGGCAGCGAGGGCGGCGGCAGCGACAGCGGCTGCGCCACCGCCAGCTGCGCCTGCACGTGCGCCGGCAGCGCCGCGCCCACCAGCCCGCCCCCGCCCTGCCGACCGATCACACGTTAACTCGCTTGACTGACATGACCTCAGGAACACGGAGAACTCTTCAGTTCACTAGCTGTACTCAGTTTTGTTGTACAGTTAATCTATTACCGAGTGGTGTAACTTCCGCTCTGTGGCGAAATAGGGAACGCCATGAAATGATCCTCATCCTACGTTCAACATGGAATGCTGTTCATTGGAATAATAAGAGTTGTTTGTCTGTGGGAGGTCACCTGCGTGTGTATGTGGTGTATGGGATGGTGCGGCCAGCGCGCCGCGTGCCGCACGTAGGGGCGCGCGCGCGAGCCGCCGCCCACCACGCCCACGCCCACGCCCCCGCCCACGCCCACGCCCACGCCGCCCACTCCGCCGCCGCTCCGACGCTGAACGAGACTCCCATGTATATTACAACTAAGCTCTCTCAGCATAATGATCAAGAAATTCAAGGTTAGTTTCCTTCATGTAGGATTGAAATGGAAATGTCAACGAATCGAAGGCACATTAGTAGTAGCATAGCATATAAGAAAAACAAATGTAATCTTGACAATTTGTAAGTGTCCCCGTAGACCCATACAAAAAGAATGAGTTGTCTTTGTGATCAGTGTAAGATGAATGCGTGTGGTACTCACGTGGTGGTGGTGTGAGAGCGCGTGTCTGGCGTGATGGGGCGCCATCAGCTCCAGGGTGGCACCGCGAGCCTACACACACACACCGGTACAATATCTCAACTAAAAAGTTATGTTCATTACTCGACTATGTGTCATGGGTCGAAACGCGCACGATCACAGTTGAAGTAAGTTTTGGCGATTTAAAAAAGTAATTTAAACAAATGATAAGCCCACTGAGTTTCTTGCCGGATCATCTGAGACAGGTCGCGCTACGATCCGATGGTAGCATATAACGGGGAAACAATAAATAAACTTAGCAACTTGTAATTGTGGCCGTTACGACTCGATTCGAGTTTTCGACTGATTCGAGTTTGACTATAAAATAGCAAAACGAACTGTATTAACACGAGAAAGGAGAACACTTTTCAATAAAACGACTCCGATGCGAGGGAGAATAAATTCGCGCGGGCTTAGTCTTTATGTGTATATAGAAGTAGAGTGAAGCGTGTTCGGGTGCACTGACCTCTGTGGCGAGCAGCAGCGGCGCGTGGTGCAGGTCGGGCGGCGCCTGCAGCGGGGACAGCGCGCCCTCCAGCTCCAGCCGCCCGCCCTCCGCGCGCTGGCCACACACACACCGCATTACTCATGCGACTCGACACGTTTTTTACTCGAGTGACTCGAGTGAATTTGTAAAACTCGATACTCGAGTGAAAATAAATTTGACTCGAGTTAGTTTGCACTCGAGTTACCGAGTCAACTCGGTGCGCTGAGTTGACTCGGTAAGCGCTACGCTAGATTCATTTCATTTTTCTTTGTTGATTTATGACATAAATAAAGTAAATAATGTTTTGTATTATATTTCATATTACCAAATATAAACTAATAGAAACTCAGCTGGAGTGATAAATTCTTACTAGACTTATAAGGAGTGTAAGTAGTTTACTCGAGTGACTCGAAAACTCGAGTACAACTCGAGTGACGTAGTAAAATTACTCGAGTCACAAAATCCTACTAGAGTCGCATCAGTACACGCGCACAGATCACACACTACCAATGGTTACTCTTAGAGTGATGGCGAGTGTCAGTGGCAACATGGATACCGACGAAGAGGCCATTGAAACATCGCGACTCGCGCGACACACGAGCTTACAAGCGCGTCTTTTCCAAAAGAAAATCTCATATGGTCGTATAAAACGCTAGTTTTAAATAGCTCATTCTTTAAAATGTATCAAAACGACACAATTAGCGCGACATAGTCGTATGTATTACGTTTAAACTAGAAACTCTCACAAGGCATTCTCATTGTCACATGGACTGAAGGGAGAGTAAAAACGATGAACTGGGTACAATCTCCAGCCTGGCGGTGTCCGCGACGGGGCCGACCGCTGCTAGAACCCGACGCTTACCATCGGTGTCTTGCATACGCATTACACACATAATAAGTCGGTCGCGAACTTTTCTATCGCGATTCAGGATTGTACGTGGAATCATGCTTCCAATACAGTTTACACTTCAGCGCCATCTATTGGCGTAATATCTGTTTTTGTGATCGCTATAATGTACTGCCTTGGCCGACATGAACCTTACATAATAGTTAAAGAAACTCTGGCGATTATAATATTATTGATATTGTTAACAGATAATGTAGATATACCTGTGCGTAGTGCGTGGCGTGCGGCGGGGAGGCGAAGGGCCCGCGCGGCGGCGGCGGCGGCGCGAACCCGGCGTGGTACTGCAGCCCGCCGTGCGCGTGCGCGTGCGCATACACGCCGCCCATCTGCGCACACACCCCCACATGTAGCGCTCACCACACACACACAAACACGGAACTACTAGCGAGAGACACGTGACGACTGAATGCTTGGGCTGCGTGCTCTAGGGATCGACCCTGGACACTGTCAGCTGCCGGGACGTCCCATCTAACCCGGCCAGTGACGCTTCTAAAATAATATTAACCGCGACAGTCTTGACACGCGCATCTCGATAGTAAACCGTATCTCTTGTCAATGGCATCAAACATAACGCGACATGATTATAATATGTTTTTTTAAACACACTGCTAATTAAAGATGTTCCGATTGAAAGGGTTTCGTAAAGCGATGATTGTCAATTGAAACGAGTCGCGTTATATTGGATGCGGTGTCAGCGGATGGTCCCCAGCCCCGGGCGACATGAACAGCGGTTGGTATCAGTCGAAGCGGTAAAGGTTCTCTACGCGTCCTATTTAGTAACACATACATAATAAATACATAATGAACGGAGCGTGTGACTAGGTACATAATATATAACGGTCCATAGTAAAAGTGCCGCATAGTAACATTATTATGTAGATAATTGTAAATAATACAAAATTGTGTGACACGATGCTACGCTACGGTGAATAAACTATAATAATATACTATGAGTTGATAGATATAATAGTCGGCGTCACGATACACACATCGGGTGGTGGGTTGATATATAAATAAAGTTAGAACGAGGGAAAACATTGTTGCTCGCGGGTTGTTAGGCGGCGGCCGCGGCCGTCGTTCACAATAAAGAGAGCATATCTTAGGAAACAGCCAATTTCTAATAACCAAAGCGACCAGCCAAATATTGTTTTTTTTTATTTATTTTAACTCTCTACGAAAATACCAAAGCTGAGTTGCTAGCGGCAAAAATCTTAAATAAACAGTGTGGCGAGACCGTCGCCGGTTTCGCGCCGTGTGGGCCGCGCTCCGCGAGCCGCGGACCGCGCCGCGCGCCGCCATTGGCCGACGGCGCGCGGCGAGCGCGACCCACACGGGGCGAAACTCGACGTCGATTGAAAAATGATACACGAAGAACACGGAACACATACACAGAGTATCCAAAAGTGAGGTAAATCGTTGCATGCGATACACGATGAGGTATAGTGAGTGACGGGGGTTAATCGATACCAGAAAAAATAATATTTGGGAGGGTCGCTGTCGACCGGGAGCGGTCGGAGCGCCCGCGCTAACACAAACCAGTTTTTTTATTTTTTAGTACAGTTCATAGTGATCACAGAATTCGAACCGTTCTCGCATCGGACAACTGGAGTCCGAATACCATCACTTATATCATAACACCATTTTAAAACGTCAAGGAAGACTAGCTCCAAATCCAGTTAGTGAATGATTGAAGTAGTATGAATCTGAGTGTTTCAATGGTGAGTTTACTCCGGCCGTTATAAGGCGGCCGCGCCCGGAGACGCCCGAACTTAACACAGGATCTTATTGATTTCAAGGAATGTTATGTTACAATTCGAGCATCGTCCGTAACGCAATAAAGTTGAAACAGTATGAGTGTAAGACTGCTATGTGTAAGCTCCCACAGTACAAGCGCCGCCAGCCCCTGCGCGGGCGCCGCCGTTACCGCCAGCCTAGCGCTCCCTGCGCAGTACGCACCGTCTGGGCATGCATATCCTACGTGCTTACACATGTACACGCTAGTAGTGTTGTAGAGAGGGGGGGAGGGCGCACGATAACCATGCCATCATCACCAACCACGAAATTAATATTAATACAATAATGCTATAGTAAGTGAGCATAAAAGTCGTACAAAATGATTTTGATTACATTATTAATATGCAGAATAATAAAACGGTGAGCAAGTGTGAGAATATCCTAAACCCTAGTCGACGTAATCGCTTTTTCTTTTAACATCGAAACCAAAATTATATAGTTTTAAGTTTAAAAAAAAGTCAACCATTTTGTTTTTTACCCCAACATACATTTACCATTTCTGTGCTCAGGAAATGCGTGATGTTTAGCGGAAGGTAGAGTATAGTTACAGATCTTCGCGTGGACACTTTACGGCTAAAGTTATAATAACTTTGAAAGAGCTGAAGTGTTATAGGTAAAAGCATTATAAGACTAGGTTTAGTTACATTAACTTTGGTCGCTGAGTGAAGAGGTGGAGACGAAGGAAAATGTCAGGGGTAGATCAATTATGAAAATGTGAACGTATAACACCAAGTGTACCAAAGACAAATCTAAGAGCCAAGCTGTTGATTGAGTCGCCGGCGAGGTTTGAGCGCGCGCCCCCGACAAACGAACAAGTCGCAACGCGAACATACATCACCAAACGATAGTTTACAAACCACAAGCGGGTGGATTGGCAGACATGACGCTGCATACACAAATATTGTACAATATACTAATAAAAACCTGCACAGAATAATAGCACAATCATTAGACGAAACACAAAGAAAATAAGACACAATATTGTATGCAGCATCAATGTCTTTAAGGTAATATGACTATAGATAGAAATAATAGTGGCCATCGACCCGAAGCCACGATCAAACCAAGACACGAGACAAAAACACGTACGGAATCACTGCTCACACACTATTATACTTGTAACGGGTATAAACACTACAATAACAAGGAATTTGTTTAGCCGTCTCTAAAGTGATCCACGAACTGCCCGCTGTAACACCTGATTGGTGGAGTCGTTCAGTGATGGAGACGGTATAGTTAGTAGTTGGAATACGGTCTAGGTGCCAGGTGAGGCCGTTCGCAAACCACTTAAGCCTTCTTAATATACACAGCGCTGCGTATACTCATCACAGAGAGCATAATCGATATTTATTACAGTGCAATATGAAGAAATCTGTCTTTTACACACATTAATCATAAAGTGATATTTTAAAACTTGGAAGAAATAACAAAGGGACAAGTGAAAAGGTTATTCAAATTACCAAGCATTTAAGGGATTGCAAATTCCATAATTTTATTAATAAATTGTTCCTTGAGTAGACATATAAGTCTAAATACCTTTAAAAATAACATGTTAATTTCAACATTCATGGAACTACTTCACTAATAAAATTTAGTTCCACAAGTTTCTATTATCGAGACACTGCAGACCCGACGACGCTAGAAGTAAATGATGAAAATATCACAGTCAAGCGCAGTGAGTGACCGAGTGAGCAGTGAGCCTTGAAATCCCGCCGTTGTACTATCTAACACAGGTGGTGCAAGCGAGCGGGCCAGCCATACGCGCATTATTCACAGAGGACCAACCAACGTAGCGACGACACGAGCTATATGACGGAGCGCTCAGAAATACACCGATCGTAATACAAGATGTAAATGTCAAGTCACTTTCAAAAAGCGTTATTATCTTTGACATCCTTTATTTTTCTTTGTAATAATAAATCATACCACCTTAACTTAAGAATATTGGTACGAAATTTGAAATCATCAACAGAAGCCAGTCGTGCGTGACGATATCAGAATAGTTCCATTAGTGATCAGCACATAAATAACTTGTACATTAATTTACTAGATTGGATATAGCGAACGCATTTATGCAAATCGCAATAGGCTTCACTTATGTTAATACATTCTATATTATCTGAATCAGCAAAGTGCTGTTATCATTATTTGGGCTCCCTTTGGATTCATGTTTGTAAATTTATGATACAAGATAATGTTTTGTAATGAAATCTGTGTCTATTAGCAATCTGAGCGCTCGTGTATATAGACGATGTTCTAGTATACGAAACCAAGGTTTGGAGCATGCACGCCCATACACACTACGCGAAAGGCTGACGCGATTCAAAACGCTCCCTCCACAGTCTCGACACGGTTAAATATGAATATACAAGTATCTCGGACACGGTTACACGGTTTTAGTAGCATTAAATATATAGTGGAAGCCCGTATCGCATTAATCACATCGCGACCCTCGCCCGTCGATCAAGCCGTTAGGTTATTGAATCGCATCGCATGCGGGCCGGGCCCGGCGCGGCGGCTGACCTGGTAGCGCAGCGCCAGCGGCGGGGCCAGCACGCCGCCGCCCCACAGCTCGCCGCCACTCGCCGGCTGGCTCGCCCCCCACGCCTTATGTCACCACAATGCCACGATGTCATTAGGGTTCATGAGGAACTTATACTAAGGAGCGAGGAATAGGAACCGGAGAGGAATAGAGGATTGTATTGCGAAATAGCCAGAAAAAGGAGAGTTTCTGGCTTTCTCATGAAACTCAGGGAAGAAAAAGGAATCCTCATCAACCCTATTTGTTATGCGCGAATGGTGACACTCGCGACGACGCCGGCGCGGGGCGGACCGACTCCACTCGGAGACGACTCATCACACTTATATTATCGATATTTTATTGTACACTGGACGGAAGGTCAGCGCTACAATAGACTTAGACTAGTCCGAGACATATATTTCAGTGTCTTAAGTCAGCTCACTCGACCAAATGAAGGCCGATAGCAATCTAGACCGCGCAGGTTACGGCACCAATACCATCGGACTTCGATTTCTTATACGCGACATAAACGTCAAAACATTCGACGATTTCGTCATCTTGCATGATATCTTTAAACTTGAATCGTGTAATAAGATGTCTCCCGAGCCATGAAACATCCCGTTAAAAAAGTTCGAATCGGTCCACCCGGCGCGGCACTTACACTAGATTACATCAAATGTCCTACAGTAGTGTACCTAGCGTTTGTCCCGGAGGACGTATCTTGCCGACATATGCTATGCCCAGATCGACAAAAAGACTAATGTAATAATCACGGTTAAATATGTCAGATATCTCCTAGCTAGACATCTTTGAAAGCAGGTAATAAAATAGTTTTTTCCACAAAAAAGAACTATCAGGTCTGTCCTCTGTTACGGCATTTGAATGTCAACGACCGCGGGTGACGTCATTTTGACATTCAAACGTCTCACCTGTTCACAATGACAAAATTGTTGGAGCTAACATTTGGAACTTACAATACATTTGACAAACATTGGCTGCAAACATTAATATATGCTCCTAATATAGTCTGTGTTTTGTTTTAGATCAATCATGTTATGTTTCCACAATGTTCTGGTTATTCTAATATGTTATTCAGTTGTGAGTGATTCGATTGTTAATGTCAATCACCTAATCGTCTTGTAATATGACTGTGTGTAATATGTGACTGAAAAAAATTGATATATCAATATTACTTAAGTAACGTCGAGGTGATCGGAGATGCGCTCGGCGGGCTGGGGTCGCCCGATCATTCAAATCACTTTAACATTACAAGGATTTACTGAGATTAGCTCAAATCTAGACCAGGGTTCAACTGGTCTGAAGGAGCTCATTAAGAACGAAGGATACATCTTTGTTAGATCGAGAATCATCTTCAGATATAGTTGCACGTTCATAATTTTTTTGTGAGAACCATTGCAGTGCCATTGTTGATGTTTTAGAAAAGATTTGTCGAACTGATAATTAGCATCCGTCGCATCTCCGAGCTGGGTGGGTGTCGCGCGCGCGCATCCTTCGGCATCGTACCTGCGCGTGCGCGCGGTGGTCGCGCGCGTGTGGATGTTGGTGCGGATGTTGATGCGGATGCTGGTGCGGATGTTGGTGGGGATGCTGGTGCGGATGCCAGCCCACCCCGCCCAGCGCGCCGCCCAGCCGCCCGCCGCGCAGCGGCATCTGCGCAACACCACCATCGGCACTCGTGAGTTATGACCACTTTCAAGGTACTATGTTCTATACCTTGCTTGATAATAATGACCTCAATGAAATAAGACTGTATAGATCTAAATGTTTCAAAAATAGTTGTTTTTTTACGTAAATAGGTCTCATTGATGTTATGCCAGTCAAGTGTTATACGTCTTGGCCAAGACAATTTAACATACGCAGACGTCAAAGATACACAAAATGGGACGTGTGAAAGTGTCAAATGTTAGGAAAAGCTCCCTCTTTGATATAATTAAACCTTTATACTTATCGGTAATGGTCCTTAATTTCAAATAACTTTATTAGTATAGGGCCCAGAACGGTGCCTTGTGGTACTCTACCTAAATTTAAATAAAGAAATGAAGGACCACGGCAATTGCGATTCAGGATTGTACATGGATGCGTATTTTACATACAGCATAGTCTTCAGCGCCATCTATTTGCGTATTGCAATAGTTCTGTTTGTCTCTAGACTGTGGCGACTCCTATAATCTATTATAGGAATCGCCACAGTATATCTGGAGAGGTATAAACAACCGTACCTGGTTGATGTCTAGCAGCAGCGGCGTGTGATGCGCGTGGTGCGCGTGCGGCGCGTGCGCGGGATGCTGCGGATGTTGCGGATGCTGGTGGTGCGGCGCGTGCGGCGCGTGCGCGTCCACCAGCCGCTCCGCCCACCCGCCGCCGCCGGCTCCGTTCAAGTACCGCATCCGCCGACTGGAATCAACGACATTATAATGTGCCAACCTGGGGACAGGGGGGCATGGTACTCATCACGACACATTCAAGATAGACGTAGCAGTAGTAGCCCAGTTAGTAAAACGCGCATGTCCATCTCAATCGTGATCACCACTCGCCGAACGGTGAAGGTAAACATCGTGACGAAACCAGCACGACTATAGAAAGGCGTGTGAAGTTCGCAAGCCCGCACTGGTCCAGCGTGGCGAACTATGTTCCAAATCTCCCCCGTATAGACCCCTCTATAATGTGTGTGTGGAATGTGCCCGGTATGATGGCAACGGGCTCGCCATCTATTACATTAGGACTATTCTAACGCTATCCAGTCAAATATCTGACAACCTAGATGTAAATTATGAATATATCGACGATTCTACAATACTATATAGACCAGAAGAAAAAAAAAACGATAATGAAGATAGCGGATCTATAGAAGCCGAAATGAAGGCAGTACATGCAACAGGTGGAGGTAAAGAGTGTATGAAGTAGGTGAGTGTGGTACTGACGGCGGCTGGTAGTGGTGTCGCGGAGTCCGCCGCTCCACTGCGGGCGCCGGCACCGACACGTTGCTCTCTCCTGCAACACACAACACTCCACTGCAGCTCCTGCTTGCCTGGCTCATGCAACTCGACCGACTGACCAAGATATGCTATGAGATGTCTCAGAAAAAAACGTAGTGCCCCTAATATTTGGATACAATGCTGACTTGAAAAGTATAAGTTTCTTCTTATGATAACATATTTTGTAACCGATTGAGGAATCTCTAACCAAACTGGAGACTATAATGTTGAATTGTGTGTGGTAGCCGAGTGGTCGAACGCACGCCTTGCAATCAAAGTGTGCAGGTTCAAAAGCCGGCTCGCACCTCTGGGATTTATGTGCGCATCTCATTTTCAGATTCGAGTGATCCGAGATTATCACTTACTATGAAACGGTGAAGGAAAACATTATGAGGAAACCTGCACGTCTGAGGGAACTTGACTAGTTGTCGATAGATGTGTGAAGTCTGCCAACCCGCACTGGGCCAGCGTGGTGGACTATAGCCTGAATCCCCCTCGCATTGAGACGAGGCCCGTGCCCAGCAGTGGGACGTTAAAAGGGCTGTAGTAGTAGTAGTAGTGTCAGTTTTGTGACATATATCTATAAAAGTTTTCAAGTTTGTAAGGGGATTCATCCGCAATCATTATCACATTATCACCAGTTATTATTTGTAATGTGTACTTATTGAATTTTTCCTTGCTATTAATTACTTGAAATTGGCAGAAATACCCGCCAATCGCAGCTGAGGAATGCTCAGCTGCAATGCAATGAGGAAGGATAGCCGGCACCGGTGCCGGCATCCCTTCCTCATCTTATTCCATAACTTCGTGAAAAAGAATAAGAGAAAGTTCCTGAAGGTATCATAAAAATGTCTCACATTCAGATTAACTAGGTACATTCTATCACGAGTTCCTAGCAAGATGTCATGTCTATAAGCGTATCGTTACCCTAACATGTGTGGTGTGTTGGCCAGGAGTTGTGTTGTAAGAAGCGTGGTGTGTGTACCTGACGAAAGATGTCGAGATATGCGCCTGCGTTTCCTGCTGGGGCTGTCGCCCGCCTTCGACGACAGCTCGCCGTCCGACGAGCCCGCGCCGCTCGCCATCGACTCCACGGAACCCTCCAGCGGGTTCGTGTCCTACAATCATATATGCCATTGCTAAACATTTTGGAGTCATCTTAGCACTTTGGTAAATACTTATTGCTTTTTTTGTCGGTTTTGAGTTCGATAATAGTATTAAGACATTTTATTTACAGAAAAATAAACGCTGAACATGTGATGTTGCTAAGGTTACGGAGTCTATTGATAACTGATGAGTACATACCAGATGATGGTGTTGCATGAAATGCGGCGGCTCCGCCGATGTGCCTGCACCAGCGCCTGGACTCAACCGGACCTCTGGAACACAGCACACACCATCCATTAGTTAGCAATCAAGATTCCCTGAAGAGTGATGTTCCGAAAAAATATATTAGTTATTAGTATTTCCTCGATGAAAGTGGTGGAACTCCTCTAAACCGGAGATATATATTTAACATGACACCGAATGCATATACCTCCAAAAGACGTACATAAAGTCACACGATCTCACGATAGTTAAT
This sequence comes from Ptilodon capucinus, assembly GCA_914767695.1. Classification (NCBI taxonomy): domain Eukaryota; kingdom Metazoa; phylum Arthropoda; class Insecta; order Lepidoptera; family Notodontidae; genus Ptilodon; species Ptilodon capucinus. The sequence continues at coordinate 5,766,698 of OU611837.1, forward strand.
TGGTAGTGATATACACGTAGCTTCCGTTTAAAACTCAGAAGTCTTCTGAGTGTGGTGGCAGCCCCGATGTCACTTCTGCTTATCCTATACCCAAGCATTTTTCTAACATAAGTTCAATGCGTCTATAGGCTCTCAAGCCTCTGGTAACAAATCTGGTGTGTGCCGGACGCCAGTACCTGTTCTCCGGCGCTCGGAGGGCCCCACGGCGCGGCGCTCGGTGCGACGCGAGCCGCCCGCACCGCCGCCTTCGGGACAATACCACCAGTTACGGGCACAGAGTCTTTTATATGATCTTCGCTAGGCCTTAAGAAATGACCTTACTCTTTCTAGATGTATAAGTATCTGGGTATAGTTTAAGGTCTCCTATGGGAATTTCTAAGATGTCAATACAAACTAAATTTATTTGCAAGTCTCATTGGATTGTCGAGCCTGTCACTTCAGTGGCCATTAACTGCCTCAACTAAGATGAGTTCACACAGCGTGTGAAGAACTCAATAGGCTTCCGCGCCGCACAATCATTCTTCAGGAATAAGCACAGTCAATGCTCAGTTTACTGTACTCTATAAAGTGATGATATCTACAATGAGGTCATCTTTGAGGCGATCCTTCTGGTGTGTGATACTGACCTATGCTGAGCGGCCTCTGATGCTGATGCTCGTGGTGATGGCGGTGGTCGCGCTTGACCGGCGCGGGCGCGGGCGCGGGCGGCGGCGACTGCGCCACGCACGCCTCCTTCGGGCTCCCCGCACTGCTGCCATCGCTATAACAATAACACTAACCCTCAATACACCGGTTCAACGGAGACATCTTAGAGGCCATTTTCGCATGGCAATACTAATAATAGCATGCCAATGCAAACGCACCTACAACATAGCAGCATTTAAACAAAGAAATTTACTATACGACTATGATGTAGATAAAATGGCGATTGTGGATGACAGGTCGATAATGTTCACGACCGTGAGGAATCATGATAATAGTAACACAAACATAAGAAGAGATTCAGGCATAGATTCGACGGTACGAGACGTGGAACTTGGATGTTTTAAGTTGGAGAGCGTAGAGCTGTTTGGTATATTATCTCGTGCGCGCGTCCCGACCGCGACGCCAGATAACGCATGAACGTGCCGCCGCTCATATCACGCACCCGCCGTGAATGCCAAGTACTGTTGACTAAGCCAACATCGCATATACCTCGCAACTCGCATCGTTTGCCTACCGGTGACCGTTTTTGGTATCTAATCTGCTTTGAAACGTTTAGCAAAACCGATTCGTTCCACAAACGTTTACGAGGAGAACTGCTATTGTAATGTTGGATATAGAGTTCCATGAGGAGTGAGAGGGGGGCTGCCGCCTCTTGGTTCTTGTCAACTACCTCTACATTGTTTGTCAAACTGCGCTGTGACCCTTCTTTGTTAGCGCCAGTTTCCAGCGGCGTGTTGCGCCACAAGCGGCGCGTCATCGAGGGTTGCGTCACCGGCCGCGCGCCGTCTCATGGCGACGCTCTTTGTTGGGCTACGCTCACGTGCAGGGATTACCGCGGCGGGAGCGATCGTGTGCTGGCTTCCACCAGGACAAACAATAATAAACACGTGGACCAGCTAACACTTAACACTAGACTTCTCCTTTTGCTCCCCTTGACTTTTGTTTCAGCCGCGTGTGTGTACATTGTATTACTATACACACTTGGAAACTGCGCAGCGGCTGACTTGTTTGACCTTATAGCGTAAATGTTAGGGTTAATGCACTCAAGGTTATTTTTAATCACAGACCTTGGTACAATATTACCGGCCGGGGCACACATGGACGTGTACTAGGTGATAGTGATTGTGGACAAGTGGTGTGGGGTGGGGGGTGATTTCAGGGCATATTGGGGCATAAAACATCTTGAAGAAACTGTAATGTGTTTTGAGGCGCGTATAATTCGACACGAGTGTATCCATTGTGAGGACTTGATAATGAAGATACGATTCATTTAAAAAAGGTCAACTCACGCGGCCATTGTTTAATTCAGATCGTTATTAACATTTCAGTTCCGGGAAACGACCTCCGTGTGAATGCGCACGCGCACTCGAGATAATTTCATTGAACCAAGGTTAAGCTAAAGTTATGTATTTAAAATCTTCATCCACATTTAATACTAACAACTATACCTACGTCTTATAAATGAGACGCGTGGCGCTGAGAATATCACTTTGAGGCTTTTCCACTTTCTGTTGATCTCATAAACGATAACTCCACGAAACCAACAGTGGAAACCTATGTATTCTCTAGTTTCGCGTCCCAAAATGCATGCGAGTTTACCATTTACCGAGGATAAGGCGGACAGAGCAATGTTGTTTGTTTTGATGACAACATGAAACCTATAACTTGTACAAATAGTAATTAAGCCACGCGACTTAACTCGCTCCCGTCGCGTCGTCGATGTTATTTCGTTGAAGAATGAACTTTTTCTCCGAGCCAATACAGTGCGTTTTAGCATTGGCAAACATGAGTTTTGACGTCAAATTAAACTATGTCGTGTCGAGGTCGCGGCTGGCGCCAAAATGCACCCAAACACTACTCGTTAGAGGTCATTATTCATTGCTATGCGAGTTTCGAAACACGCCAATTAAAAGTTGATCCCTCTTATAGCACCATTCGTTTTAAGAATGAGGCCAACCTCGTCAATGCCTACTTCCAGGAGAATAATTAAACTCAATTCATAAGTTGTTATTCTAGAATATCCTTTACGTAAGTGGGAACAGGTAAGCACACCTCACTGCGCTAGCTTTCTAGTCTAAACGTTTAAACTTAACTTGCTTTGTTTTATTGATCTGCTTAAACAGCTATGTATAAATCTTTCTCTTGCAAGAAGACAGATGTCAGCCGCTCATTGCGATACTGTTCTGTGCACTGTCTAGAAGTGTATCCTCATGCGTCGACACATTTGAGGTCCTCATATTATCAAAATTAACGAGTTTCTCAAATTTCATCATTGAACCGCCTCACTCGTTCACTACCTCCTCACGTCTCACGTAAAAGTTGCTGAGAAAACGTTTAATCGTGTCGCGAGTGAGTGAGTGAGTGAGCGAACCAAGTGAAAACACTCTCGAGCGATGCTTCTGCTCCATTGAGTTGATTTCGTCATCAATTTATATGTAGGATAACATCGTTTCAAATAATGTATCAGACAGCTAGACTTTAGGATGATTCTGGAGTGGTGAATGATATTAACCAGGGTGGTAGTTTCTCGGATTGTCGTGTCCCGGTGGCGGTAAAGGTGTGTCGAGGTGAGAGCGTATTTCTCAATTCGGGGCGTGGCTTTCACTCGCCGCTTTCGACATTACGACACGCGACTCGCGCCCTGCGCCAGCCCATCGCCGGCCCGATACGGCTTGCAGACTTTAACAAATCACTATCCTATACGGCTTGGCGTAGTGCACCCACACTTCGCCAATGTATTTTGGTTCCAATGTAATAGTGGGCGAGCCTTTTGCCATTATACCGGGCACATACCCGCTCAATACGAGGGAGATTCGAGCCATACCTAGTGCACACTGGCACAGGTAGGGTTGATGAACTGCACACTCCATTCTAATACACGTGCAAAATTTTCTCACGATGTTTGCCTTCACCGTAAATAATGTGCAGTTCTTCGAAATGATTTCTCTGTTTCTTTGTGTATTGTGTATGCGTTAGGCACGTTGGTAACGTCGCGTCGCGGACGTGTCGATAATCGCCAACTTGACTTTCCACACTCGATCTAGTTCATCGATAAGCGGTGGGAGCCGCGCCGCTTGCGTCACCGCTATCCGACCGACACTATCTGCCGCACTATCTACTTCTACTCTCGATCTTACACTATCCGTGGCACTATCAGATATTGTGGAACTATTCGAGTCGTCTTCACAGCCTCGGGCATGCCTTTACTTAAATCATTCAATATGCCACTAGACTGTTTAATTTCTATTATGGCAAACATTGGTAGATGCGCACGCCATATCTAGAGTAACAGTCTGCTTTCTCGATGGAATGTTACGTGAGGAGTTTTAGTTAATAATAATAATTTTACCATTCAAGTGGTTATTATGAGTGGTCCTTATGAGATCCCGCTTGCAAACATTACAAGGCCACACTTATATGGACAGTACCTATGGTTGTGTTTTAGCATTGTTTGTATTAATTCAACACTTTCTAAGCGCCGTGCGAACATTACACGCATATCGGAAGGTCGGTGTCGGCGCCAGGCCAGGGTCCGGTCTGAAGTTTCACGCCATTCCAGTCCTACTGTCCAAATGGTAGTAAGTGTACAAACTAAAAATGGAAATAACTATGTTATCTAAGATTGGTGATGCCGTTAGAACTCCACTAGTATAAGTAAAAGAGAATCAGACTAGAGTGAATAAGAGATGCATTAGGTACTTGCTTTCCAATCATTCCTTGACGAGGAGACATTATTCTCTGCTGGCTCCTACACGATCAGGTGGAGCAACATTATCAACATGGTTTCTTCTGCTTATTATGCTGCTATAGGGCCATAACAAGAACGATATTACTATGTATCAGTATATGTAAGTTAATCATAAATCCGATTACATAGCGAGTATAACGGTTGTACATAACGTAAAACTCTGCTCAAATAGACGCGTCAAAACGAAATCAACCTACTTTTAGGGCTCCGTACCCATAGGGTAAAACGGGAACCCTATTACTGAGACTTCGCTGTCCGTCCGTCCGTCTGTCACCAGGCTGTATCTCATGAACCGTGATAGTTAGAGAGTTGAAATTTTCACAGATGATGTGTCTCTGTTCCCGCTATAACAGAACAAAAAACAGAATAAAATAATTATTTAAGGGGGCTCCCGTACAACAAACGTGATTTTTGGCCGTTTTTATAGATAATGGTACAGAACCCTTCGTGCGCGAGTCCGACTCGCACTTGGCCGGTTTTTTTAGTACATTTTACACAGAGTACATTTTAAAAGAAATAGGCATGTGAATTCCCTCGCCGCGGTCGGTATGGTGCGGTCGTATACTTTTGTTTTTTGATGTTTTTAAGTTGTCACCTCTGCGGACGTCTGCATCGTTCGATGTAGAGACGAGATTTAGGCCCTTCGTCATAGTCCGTTAGTTGGATGGTGTTGGTGACTGGGCAACGCGTTCAAGGCTCCCCAGTCAGTGTGTCAGTGTGCCGCGGCGCCCGCGCAGGTGACGCAACGCGCTGCTGGCAACCACAATGGCCGCCGCGGTAGAGACACCAATACTATGAAAACGTGTTATTGACGTAGCCAATTATGTTTGTTTTGAAGATGATATTACAACCAGCAAACGGCTACTTAGTCCTCTAGGACTTGGGAGTTGAAGCACAATCTGTGGGGTTAGCATACATGATCTGTGACACGGATTGCTCACTGTCTTACTTCATACGCAAGAAAGAGATAAAACCACCATATTCTGTGACATAAGTCTACTGTTAGCGCACATGTTACAACTAGTGATTTTAGAGGAAATAATATGAAGTTGTATTAAACGTTACAGTAGAATCCTACGAACTGTACTGACACATAGAAAAATCTCATTCTACAACGAAATGACACTAAAAGCGCGAGCGAAATATGATGCGCGTTCGCTTGGGTTTTACCACTGAAATTCCATCTTTACGTTTATTAACACAGAGTTCGTTTTAGTATCAATGGCAAAAATTTAGCAGCGTTCATGTTGACGCCTGCGTGTGCTCGGAGCTCATAGAAGACATTTTGCAAGTCAGCGTCAGTCAGGTAATGTCAGCGTCGACGCGAGCGGCTTCAGGCGCGTGCTCGCGTGGCTACCTTTATGTACCTATATCAGCACTGACTTTACAAAGGAAAAAATAAAAAATGTTAAATATAATTTGAGAACATATCATACGTGATGGGGAGTCCGTTTCTGCACAGTAAGGCAGTGTTAGGGGTGGAGCTGCTCTAATTCCACCCTCTATGGTGAAGCAATAAGCTTATGGTGTTATAGCTATTGTGGATATACAGCAGCCGAAGTCTGCGCGAATCGGAGGCACGTCTAAGATGTCTAATTCATGAAGTGATAGATCACAGAAGTGGACAGCTACTGTTACAGATTGGTATCCTAGAATAGGCAAAAGGAAACGGGGCAGACCCGTGAAACGCTGGGTTACCGATATAAAAGCTGTAGCCGGCACACTCTGGACCAGACTCGCTAAAGACAGAACACACTGGAAGACTCTGGAGGAGGCCTTTGCCTTAGGACAAGCTAGGAGACATTACGGAACAGTTACTGATTCTAATTAAAATATTTATTGTATAAGCTGTATTGTAAATATTTAATTTCTGTTTCTGTCATACTTCTAGAATAAAGGCTTGTATTATTATTATTAGTATAATTTGAGTATTTCAGGGGATATTGATCCGCCATCTTTATCACGTTCATTGGCCATTTTTATTTATATTTATAGTATGTACCTATTTATTGAATTTGTCATTGCTATTAATTATTCGACATTGGCATACACACCCGCTAATCGCTGGTGCAGCTCGCTCCGGTCTATTAAGGTAAGAAAGAAACATCAATTGAAATGTTCATTGCAACGGTAATCAACGCCTGATGAAGTAATAACAAAAGTTAAATAAGTAATGCGGCGGTTACGTCACTGTTACGTGCGCTGCGCTGCTCGGCGCCCGCGCCCCGGCAGGAGGCAGCGAGCGCTGTGCCGCAGCTGCCGGTGAGAGGGAACCGTCATCGAGTGACGTATCATCGTTCTAGAAACCAGAAACCAGCATCGGGCGGACCTAGGACCGACTACTTTTTATTTCTGAGAACGGACCCTGCTGGGCTTGCAGCTAGCTGTGCACGAATCAACTATCTCTGTTTTCTTCTTTATACTCCTTCCTGGGAACTTAGCACCACTTCTCAAAGTATCGTTTCAATAGTACCCAACTGTCAATATTGGACAGATGTTGTGATTTTGTTTGACAAATGTTAGGAATAGATTTGATATACCTAACAAGTTGACCTAACAACTCTGACATTCACTATTACTTCACGACTCGACGCGACAAATGGCGCTATATCGATTCGAATAGTAAATTTCGAATTAAACTGATTTGACAAATTTAATAAAATAAATTAGATACCTCACAAAGATGCAACATCCATTTGGAGTCGTGATTTGATTGCCTTTCGCGCATATACATATAACGCCATTCACATAACCGCTTGGGTTACTTCATATGCAGCATTAAGTGGGATTTTTGGCAACATTCTCTTCCGCGGCTTGTCCGAAAATGTTAATGAGCTCCAGATAATGGCCGACTTTCGAAAGCGAATGATATAGTGTCCTCGGGCAAGGGCCCGCGAGAGCGCCCGGGAACCAGATCCGAATAACTGTTCTGAAGAGTTCGGGCGAGGTACAGTTAGCGATGGTTCTTGTTAATTGGCATCAATTTGGAACACCGTTTTACATTGGTTCGGCCAATTTATATAATTCAATATGTATACATGATCGGGTAGGCAGAGGTGCACTGAAGTGCACCAACACTTCGTCGAAGTATTCTTCTTCTTAGTCTTAAGAGCTAGGCTCTTGTCGGTGGTTTTTTTCCATTCATCCTTGTGTTCTGCTTGCCTTTTCACCTCCTGATTTTTTTTTTTCTAGTTCAAATATAATAGGGTTTGAGTCTATTGCCATTATACCGGACACATGCCTCAATACGAGGGAGATTTGGTTCACTACCCTAGCGCAGAGCGGTTTGGTGAATTATAATACATCATCGCGCCTGTATTCTTAGAAGGGGTAGGCAGAGGTGCACTGTAGTGCGCCCACACTTTGCCGATGTATTTTGGTCCCAATGTAATACGGGGCGAGCCTATTGCCATTATACCGGGCACATTCCCCCTCAATACGAGGGAGATTTGGGCCATAGTCCACCACGCTGGCCCAGTGCGGGTTGGTGAACTTCACACGCCTTTCTATAGACGTGCCGGTTTCCTAACGATGTTTTCCTTCACCGTTCAGCAAGTGGTAATCATTGTTGAAAATGACATTCGCACATGATAATTATCTCAGAGGTGCGGGCCTGGGATTTGAACTTGCACCCCTTACGTTCAAGGCGGGCGTTCTTGCCCGCGAGGCTACCACTGCTGACTGTTGACGCCATAATATACCGTTAGGAAACTAGATGACTGTTTATCTCAACTCTTTGCACCTCAGCTCCGTCCCTTATTAAATGAGGCCGAGTGGTGTGGTGGGGGTGAATGCAGAATCCTAGCTCACACACACTATTGGAATATAAGAATTTATTTTTAATCTATGCATTGTGGTTTTGGTTAAAAAAATTACACCTAATTTATGAGCGAAACTGCAGTATTTATAGTGATGTCAAATATATTTAAGCAGTTGATTGTTGTACTAAAATAGGTGTGGAATACAATGCTCTTATCAAGGGTTTTATAAAAGGCAATTAGGTGCTGCAACCCCCGTCTAAGGTCCATAAGCTGCTCGGAGGTTGCGGCCGGGGGTGCGAGCGGTCAACGACCCTGCTGCGTTTTAGGGAACCCAGCATCCCCCAAACAATTGTCAATAATCGACTTTATTACAACAGGGGATAAGGCACAAAATCGCCAGGGACACAGACCTATTTCGTTCCAAACAAAGTCAGCATTCTGTGTATGCTCGAAGAAAAATAGCGTCAATGCAATTTGAGCTACATTTCAAACACCATAAGATCTCATTCATATTACAATCGCGTGTGAATAATGAAATATCATTCTTTATTGTTTGGAAAACAACATACCGCAAGCAAATTGAGTTCTATTACGACTGCGATAAGCTTCAGAATGCGGCGAGCCGATCAGAGTTGCGTCGGTGACAAAGTTTTAACATGAAATTCAAGGAGTTATCGCGTCTCTTTCGCTCGCGTGCGGTATCCACGCGTCCGAGCGAGACGCGCAGCGAGAGGAAGGCGAAACATCGAAGGTTTTCTTTTTGTTCAGTTGTTTTTGTACGGAATAAGAAATGTCGGAGTCTTGCGAGGGACTTTCGAAACTGGTCGCGGAAAGCGGCGCGTACCGTTGAGCTGGTCGGCAGGCACCAGCTCTGACCCACTTCCACAATACCACGACACATTTCAGCAACAATCATCTATAGTTTAATATAGAACGGTACTCCGAGACCGCCGTGATCAAGTATTTGCGTTAAAGGCGAGAATTTTGCGCGAATTATTAGAAATTTTCAATGTCATGCAACTACTTGGATGATGTGGCAACATCAGATGAAGTAATCTTTACAATATTGTGGAGCGGAGATGTAAAATCAGTGCAGAAACAGAAAAAAATGCATATAGGACTTAAAACATAGCCATTGTCTACACTGTAAAGATAGTAGGACTAGCAACATACTCTTACCGCAATAGTAATAAGGAGAATGTTACAATTTTGCAGATCAAGTATGGATTATTTGCTTAGTTCGGCACAAACTAATATGTTCTTTGACAAGGATAAGTGATAGCGAACCGGTAGTTTAAGTTACAAGTTTGTATGGGTAATCAAAATGTCAGTTATCATCAAAATAATATTGGGTTTGTCCAAATTGCTCTCTCAGCCCGAATCTTGCTGAAAAGTAGACTCACATGAATGTTGTGACGCAAGAATAGAGCAGACCGGCAATATTATCGTTAGTAAGGCAAATTCAAAAGACTGAATATAGGTTTCCGCTGTTAGTGTGGCACGCAGTTGTATACTTGGTCTGTATTATCTGGGGCCACACCTATAGCGTGTAATGTGAACTGTACAATATATAGCAGTGCAGTGTTATCTGGCGGTCGGACTGCGCGCGCGGGTGTCGTGTTATTGCCGTCTGGCGCATGCGCCGCCCGCTCGCAACCAATACTCACACTATATTAGCATTTAGCGGCGACCGTATCGCCGGCCCTGCGACGACGCCTGCGACTACATCCGCGTGGAATATACGATATTAAAACAACATTGGCTTTAGTTACTCCTAATAATATCAAGCGAGTCCCGACTAAATCAGTTGAGTCGTTCCAGAAATTACTCGGAACAAATAGACAGACATGTAGGCAGACAAACATTTAAAAAATTGAGGTTTTGTTATAAATTGAGCATAGACTTCTGTATGCTATTAGTGGAAAGGCTGTCATTTTAAAATTGCAAGCAGACGCTTGTATTTTATTTATACATGTATGTATAGATAGCTGTCTGCAAAAACGTTTAATTATCGAGAAGTCGACGACTAAGTAGTGAATCATCCTCACGTCCTGACTACAGGAATGTTTAATGTTCGCACACAAACTATATATGACAACACTTCCATCCATTACCGGTATGAGGAGAGCGGAATAAATTCGTACCCATTCAGTTGCCAGTGCTTTACCTTTTCCCATTATTTTGTGGTGGTGTTCCTCTCGCTCTGGATCCATCCTCATTTCATACTCATCACTCTTCTCATCACATTTAGGTACCGACCTGTGTCTAATATTTAACTTTGTAAAAATAATCTTAGGTCGTAGGACTCGTAGGTAACGGGCGCGGCACGCGAGTCCGCCGGCGCGCCGGCACGAGCGCGCGCGACACGTGCGCGACCACGCCACGCCCCGCCCCGTGTTTGTAAACATACACACACCACACGCGCGCCCGACACTCACACGACCACAGCCGCGGCGCTATCGTCACTACAGCACCTTCGTAAGCACGTTCAAGCTAACGCACACCTTCAAGCGAGATACATATCTAACATCTCTCTCATACCGGACTAACAGACGCTCGTCCAATACTTAAATCCAGCCCATAAGCGTCAGGATGCGTGCTGCAAAATCTTTGCTAATACCAAAACAAACTATATTAACTCCTACAAAAAGTACATTCTTTAAGTAAATGTTATCGATAAGGCGAGAGAATTGTGTGTACCACAGAAATTTAATCTTAAAGTAGCTATATTAGAAACAAAGTACGTTATGTATTGGCGAATAGATTGCAGCGAATTTTATTTGACGCTCCTGTGTGTCTGGGGCTTTGAGAAACGCAACGAGATCAAAAAAAAAAGTATCATTGCATGTCATGGTATATGCTTACGATAGGGAATTTTAAGTCATTATTTTTGGCCAAAGACAACCTCATTCTAGTTTTTCTTTCATGATTACTAGAAATTCAGTAGTCTCGTTAGCCTCTGCAACTATGCTAAATCCTTGCGCTGGGGTTGAGCTCATCTGGTTACATCTCCAAACAATTTTAATCTCCACCTTTTCTTAGCAGCCACTGTAAAAATGGTCCATCCGTTGAGCCAACACAGCCGCGTTGGTGCAGCCATTTATCACGCCCAGAGCGAGCGCTCAACATAACAATGTCTACCCACGCGCCCGCGCCCGTCAGACTAGAACCCGCTAATATTTTCGTTGCGAACGAGAATTATACCAAAAACAATTGTAACGACTTTCGTTTATAATCTTGACAAAATGCCATCAACTTGTCGAGACTATTATTATTGACATGATAATATGTCATTTCCTTGGTTTTTTTTTGGGTTGAACCAAAGTGTTACGCCGAGTGTTACGCCTCTTCAGCCTGCGACAGCGCAGGCTGAAGAGGCGTAACACTCGGCGCTTCATTTACGGCGTAGCGCAACACCGGCGTAGGCCGCGGAGCCCATTGTGCCAACCGAGCCAGGGTCGGGTCACGACTTCGGCCTTTGCGAAACCACATCAAACAAAAAGTGTTATCCGCAATGGTGCATGGCAGTGGGCTGACTGAAAGGCACTATTGAGATGTCTTCATGTCAATACAAGGTCGAGGTCATGTCAATACAACTGTTATGTTACCAACCACCTACAACGGTATTTTTCAGTTTAAAAGTATGTTCTACAACGTTGCTGTAGATGCATCATAACTTCAATTTAGGATTTAGATAGTTAAATGTACATCACTTAATATGATGGAGAAAGTCTCCACAAAAAAACGAAGTATTCGCAAACAAATGTAGGATGGAATATGAGCGTTCGAATTTTAAATGAGACGAAAGTATGAAGGATTGACAGGAGAGTTTGAAAGCTAGTGTAAGATTGAAGACGGATAATGGACGACGTATTTTAAGAGTTAATTTTATTTTTCCGATTATACAAGATTGAATTTTAATTTATTTATTTATTTACCAATTAGAACGGCAATACAATTGCCACTTACACTAATGACACAGCAACACAATAGGTAAGACAATACAATAGGTAAGACAGGTAAGACAGATAGACCTTTCACTCTTTCATCTCACACATTTTCACACTTTCTGACACTATCACCTTCCATTCATCAGCAAATAACTCCAGCTCGGGATTTTGGCACACAAGGGCGTTGAGCGCAGTCAGCATGCGCGGTATGGGGGACATCGCACGCGCGACCGTGCGGCACTGCGGCACAGCGAACAACTTGTACCGTCTTGCCCGACAATAGTTATTAGACACGAACAATTGGAATAGCCTCTCATGTAAATCAGTAACGTCAACAGTACTTTGAAGAGTCTTGCAGGCCATTAAGACTTGGGCCACCACCCGCCTCACTTCCAGGGAATTAAGGTTTAGGCATCCCAATAAGTATATGGTAGAATACAGATATGGATAGTATCCAAACCTTCGTCTATAAAAGTACCGTAGAAAAGCCTTTTGCACTTTCTCCAGAATCAATGCGTACGACTTCTCATGGGGATTCCATATGCAGGCACTAGCTTCTAATTTGCTGCGAACTAATGTGCAATATAATAACTTAAAGACATTCTCATTATTAAAGTCCCGACAATTGCGGAGTACAATCCCCAAACGTCGAAACGATTCTTTAGCAAGAGATCTAATGTGTTCGTGAAAAGTTAGTCTGAACAGTTAGTTAATGAACAGTTTTATTTGATACAACATTTCTGCCCGCACAAATATTACAAAGTGATGCCAAAAATTGATTCCGATTGCCTCACTGCAAGAATGTAACTAGTTAGCACTGGTGCCAACAGGCAATTTTGGGTGCTCACAATACAGCATCACTTTTAAGACTTTCTACGAACCATTTTTCCTCTTATAGGAGCGGTTCGATCCAACCGTTCGGAATGCGTTTATGTCTATGTATGTGTTCTTCAAACTGCTACAATCTGTGGGTGGTTCTCGATTAAATAGTAATTAATTAAGTAATTAAATAGTTCCAAGACAATGTAGTATTTCCTCAGGACTAACCGAGGGTCAAACCGAAGTCTCTTCATTGGATACCGCTGGCGATGTTTACAGGAGTAACAGTGGTGGAATTCTGTGGCGGACTTAGTCCCATAAAAGATTATAACTTCATTGGACGACTATATTTGTAGTATTGTGAGATGAAGTATGCACGAGTGCCCTCAATCCAATTATAATTATTTTTTTATTGTTCTGTTATTGTTAAGATTTTAGTTTCTATATTAATTATTGTAATTGTTAACGATAAATAAATAAATAATAAAATATAATCAATTATTGGAAGAACGTGTTTAGGTAACTATGTAGTATGAATTCACCTCCAATTGGCGCATTCCTTTTACCTATTTCGCTGTGTAGGCACGTATCAAGCGGTGTTACCTGATTAGATCGACTTTCATTCGTACTATCCGAGAGAAGCGACCTTTCGACGGGCGAGACCTCTGCGCAGGCTGGAGGACGACAGACAGGGCAGGCTGTGCCAACTCTGCTGTTTACATACCCTATTGCGTCAATATACACTTCTACATCTATAATTCCTCAGTGAATTCAACTTGTGTTATATTAAGTATATAGAAAAACGACTCAGAAAAGACATTTGTTTTTTTTTTGTTGTTGTTATTTTGCTATAACTTTTAGCAGAAAAACCAGTTTTCCTCAAATCAATAACCAAAGCGAGCACCACTTGACAACCGGACGAACATATATTTCTGCTATCTCTGGCGCAGGGGTGAGGTGATATACACACACAGACACACTCGCGGCAAACTCTGTTCCCACGAACGCTTCAACACACAAAAACCGCACTTAGATTACCCAGATTAGGCACGCAGCGCAGTGGTCAAAACTCATTAGAGACCAGAGAAATTTGGCAGAGGGGATGCTCCATGAAGGCAAGTCCGGTTTACATAGTCAACGACATTCGTGGGAAAGCAAAGATTGACTTGAAATATCCGTAGACATAAGTGACGTTAGGGACCGAGGCGTGAATAGACATGCACGACTGTTTGCGGCGCTCCACGGGTCGATAATATTCCAACTCTAGCCACGTATAGTTGTGCAATCTGGACGTGGGATACTGCCACAGCCTCCTAAAGACTGCCTACGCCCTGCCGCATGGATATTATAAGCTAAATAACGAGACATTCCACCGGATGTACAAAAGGTAGCGAATTTGTGAAATGCTTTGAACGTAGAGCGCTTGGCTCGATTCAAATCATTTTTTATTATATTTAGTTCATGCAAGTAACAAAGCACTTCCGATCGCCCCATCCCCAGTATGATAGTAGTAGCCTGCCTACACAAAAATGTCCTTATTTACCGAACCCTGAAAACCTGTAATCTTCCGCTCCAGCTGCTGGAAAGATGCCTATTGGCGATTGGCACTACAGCGTGTTGAGTTACGGAACATACGCTCCAATACCATCAGCAATCTCACTACGTCAATGACTGCCTGGTAACTATCACAAGTTGAACTTTGCGCGCAGTGAAAGCTATCCTGATACTGTTCAGACCAGTTAAGGGATTACGTAAACCTCTCGACTGTGTCTTGCTGGGCTCATGCGATAATATGTTATTAATGGCCGAAACTATTTAGGCCGACAATATTTGTTCTTACGAAGATAAGCGATAATTAGCGAACCGGTAGAATAAGTTACAAGGGTTTATGGAAAACCAAGATAATATTGGGACGATTACTCTGTCAGCCCTATCCTTGGTGAAAGGTAAATTCGCATGAATGTTGTGACGCGAAAATAGAGAAGACAGGTAATATTATCGTTAGTAAGGCAATTCTAAAGATTAGACGGGTTTCCACTGGACGTGTGTATCAAGTGTATCGATATTTAGGAGTCCAGCGGGGTGGCCGCTGTGTCTCAGTTGGCCAAGGCTGTGCGCGTGCGCCCGCCACAATGGCCAGCCTTGTGCCACTTGCGTTGACACCGATACACGAACCACGCTTCTCGCCTCTGGTATCCGCGAATTATTCAACAATAGCCTCGGGGTCGAAACAGATGGCGATTGGCGAACCATGTTTTTTGACAACATTCAACAATGAGAGAGAAAGTCGAGTTTAAATATTACTTATTTGCATATATGCATAGTACTCGCTGTGGACAAAGGCAACAACTCTTTGTTCGGAAGTCAAAAGGACTGTACCTTTTTAGCACAATTTTCAACGTTTTGGCGATGAAGCTGTGACGGAATACATCGCATCTTATTTGGTTATGTTACAGTTCTATACTCTATGAGATTAGGCCGTGTAAAGCACTCGTAGAAAACTGGCCAATAACGAGTCGGATATGTGTTATAGAATTGCAAAAAAATATTATTAAACGTTAGATTTTGTTACAGCTCCAAGTGACTAGGAAGATAAGGGGATCTGAGTATTTGATGTTAATTTCATCTTGATACAGTCCACGCTTTCCTGGGAAAAAGGGTATTGACATATAGACAGACAGATCCTATTTACGATCATATTGAACCAATTCGTCGTGTTATAGGTAAGTTGCATTTCCTGTATAGTCGAGCGCATAGGCTATTTAGATACTAGACTCGTTTCCTTGATTTCTAGGGTTACGTACGACACGTACGTAACGTACGACGCGACAATGACGCTATTTCACGACAGCCTTCTTACAATTGCTGTAATTACTACTATCAGGACCATTGGTTGGCAGTTGGCACATGAGACTTCAGTATTCCCTTACATTTCGCAGCTACTAGAAAAATGATCGTGGAATGACCTATAGAAGCTGCATGCTCGCCAAACTTCTTCTACACCAAATACCGTAAAAGGTTAAATTATTTTAAAGGTTCTGTAGACCATCTGCGTCTGTCCCAAGTTCACATCACATATCGTCTTGTCTAAGCAAATAATTTAGACGTTTGTCAGCACCACAGTTGACAAAGCAATACGCGAACGGTCGCGTTTTACTGTCGCTATCTAAACGCTATCATACATTTCCTAAGGCACGTGTGGGTACCGCCGACGACGCTGAATCATAAACGAAAGTATATTTTCGGTGCCGCGTCAGATTCTTGTGATAAACTTGGCCTTTAATATGCTAGAGTTATGAGATATCTTGTCGACAAGGAGTTTGCAGAGCGTAAATTTGGTCCGAGAAATAATGCCCTACTTATAAACTAACCTAACTGGAAGACTTTTAATTCCTAAATGATGCGATAGGATAGATACGCGTCACACAGGTCCAAAACTCAGACGCGTCCAGCAATCAAGCGATAATACAAACTAATCTAATCGAGATTGTTCCATCGAGTTTGCAGTCGTTAAATCGGTGACCGATAAACAACAAATACGGCACGACACACCGGGACACCGACACTCGCCTGGCATTGCATGACATTGAGGGTAGAGCAGTGTCAGACACCCAGCACCCAGCGTGCGGTACTGGTATGTCTCGACTCGCGTGAGGTCATATGAACACAAGGAATTACGATGAGTCATTAGGCGGCACTCTTAGGACCACAATAGTTAGTCAAGATGATGTTATAGGCCTGGTTTTCAGATTTGCGAACTTCTTGTCCCTATTTTTTAAAGCTCATGATTCTTTAGATGAGGCTTGTAACAATGTTGCAGAGCGTATACGATGATATCAGTATGCGTAAACATAAATCAGATCGCAATTTCCTTATTGGTCGTGGTTTAAACCTTGACATGTACCTTATAGACAAATCTGTAGTTCCTAGCTTGCAGGTGTCCCAGGAGAAACCTCAACAACAACTACCCGTATTAGCTAACTTAAAGATCTTCGGCGAGCTGCGAAGTTGATTAAGCATGCGTTCACGCTATTGTTTATACAGCACGTAGCAGCGGGTCGCGGGGTGCGCCGTCGACCTTGCGCCGGCGCTTCCGCGGTGTCGCCACCGCGTTATGTAAACCACTCACTTAGCTACACAATCGCTTACGGCGAATCCATTAATAGATAAATTTAAGTTCCGCAGTACCCATGATTTAAACGACCCTGAAAAGCCATGAGAGAGGTTAAAAGCCAGTTTGTCAGATGGTATCAGGAAGATGGAAATAAGACATGCCAGACTAGAGTAGGAAACAGGTTAAGATAAATGGCGAATAAATCGCGGAAGGCCACCGCGGTAATCTGTGCATCATTGCCAACAATGCCACCAGGCAGCGAGATGAGATTAGATTAGCGGCCAGCGCGCGCGCAGCTCGCTGGAGGCAAACACTAATTAATAGTACAGATAATCGTTCGAGAGTGTATTGCATACAACACAATACATCTATGACGAGTGCCCTTGTGTATATTGATATGGTAGTATTCTCGACAAGTTTTACTGCGATGCAGTGTAAATTACAATGCAGGTAAAGTATTGTTAGTGCCGGGGAAGATGCGTCACCACACTTGTTGCGCAAATGTACTGAATGATTGTATACTTATTGCGATGGTGTAGTGTTGGCGTGAGTGGTGGGTGGTGTCGTGAGCGTGACAGAAGGATAATGATACCAGTGGTGTTAGCACGCAACACGAGATCTTTATCACAGATTCCCTCGTTCGCTCTCTGTCTAATTTCATACGAGAGAAAGAGACAACATCAAGATATTCCGTGACATACGTCTAGTCTTGGCGCACACGCTACAACTACAGGTCGATCTTTTCAATGTGAGCGCTCAGGATCTTACTACCTGACCTGATGAGGAACCGTAAAGTTAATAATTGAAATGTTATCTTATTGTGACTCCTACACCACAAGGGAACTTTTTGCACATGAGATTCACCATGTCTATAGTTAATTGGGCAAGTAGCTATTAATTACCTGGTTGTATACTCGTAGAGCTCACCGGTTAGGTAGATTAACAATTCTAGAAGCAACTGAGCGAATAGCTAGAAAAAGTGTAGAGCACGACCTCGCGGCGGCTCCGTGCGGGTGGAAGGAAGCGTCGAGGTCGGTCGGTGGCGTCCGCGCTGCCGGTTTGGTCGAGCAGCGTGCTCCCAGCGGCGAGGAAGCGGGCCACGAACGGCAGCGACGTGTGCTTAACCACCGAAGTTAATTGCTCGGTAACAATACATCACGAGCTCAAGTCAAACTGCTTTGTGTTTTTGAGGCAACAGGAGTCAGGAAACGAACTCATCTGAGCGTTGATATGGTACGTAGTTACAATTTTTTCTGTGCATACATTTATTTTACTACTTCAGATGTTAGTTAACATAACTTGAATATTCATTGTACAGAACAAATCCAAGTATTTTGTTTCCAAATGAATTAGAATTGCTTGAGATACCGAGACCTATTTGAACTGGTAACCTTCCATTCGGTGGATCAAAAACCACAGACATTACAGTATAACCGCAGAACATTTTGAAACATCACAACACGAGTGTTGGAAGCCCGCGCGGTGCTCGGCGCGGTGGGAAGGGAGAAAAAGGGCCGGCTTTTTGTTAGCGGCAGGTACTCCGCGGCGGGGGAACACTTTTTGTGCCCAAAACCCGCGTTTTTGTTACCATCTTGCAGGTGACTCGCCAGCCCGACACAAATTAAACTTTACACCGTTGTACCAAAGTTCCTTTTCAATTCAAACCGGAATTGTCGGCTTCGAGTTGGTAAATGTTTTGCTCAAGAAATTTTTACGTTTGTATGTCTTCCTTTGGGGCAATTTGGAGTTTCTTTGATTCTTTTGAAAGGACACGTTTCACAAGGTTTTGATGCCTGGGACAATAGGTATTGCCGCGTGAAATTACGCTTATCTAAGCGACGATCGCATTGACCAATAGGCGTGGTTAACGCCGCAAGTGTTAGCGAAAGGCAAACCCCACGCTTAATACGACCTCTCAAGATGAAAGCTTACGCGCGGAAGATGCCACTACGATGTGACGTCAGGACAATGTCATTTCTGCACAATACCTATGCAAAGGTCGCGACCGTCCTTCGCAAGATGCCAACTTGACCACGTAACGAGGACTCAGAGGTCATTTTAGAGGAGTATCGAAACGCCGCGGTCGCTCTAAAAATAACAATGGCATAAGTATATATAAGATTGGTAAATTGAGTCATCTCGCTAAAAGCGAAGAATACTGCTGTGATGAAAAAAGCGTGTGCGTACTTCTACTAGCTTTAACAACCTTTCCAAAGAGTAGGGCAATGATTTGTGATGGGATGCGTTATATAAACATATTTCAAGTAACAGACTCTCTGAGACGCAAGAGATAACGATATGATTACAAAGTACACGGCCAACTCTGTTTCACGAGAAACAATTATAGCTATAATAAGCGAGCTATTAATAAGAGTCGTGTCAGCGTCCCATGATTTGGAAACCAACCCTATTTAACATTGGGTATATTTTGAAACAAAAGGACCACTTCACATCATGTCTACGTCCATGGGACGGATCTTAGAGCCTTTTAACTGTTGGAAAATACTCCGGATGTCATGTGAAAGTGATTGCAGGGTTTAAGTTCCTAATAGCATCTCCCCTAGAGGTACTTCCACCTGTCTGACCATTTTGTCCCCTCGATGAAGCTGTGCAGAAAAATCCCGTCGTCGTCCGCCGTGCGCCCGCGCCGCGACATCCGCATGTATTTTAGGGCGCCGGTACATTGAACCCGAAGGCCGGTCGCTACCTGCCGCCCGCCCCGCCCCGCTACCACCCCGCACCAACATGTGCCCTTGGCGATTCCATTTCAATGAAGCTCTCTGACGCTATGATTCCCTGGTAGTTGCTTTTTGAAATTGGCTACAAGACCACGCGGTTTTTTTGTAAATCCCACAATGTACAAACCGGGGTTTGAACCTGGATGTTTCATTAAATGCTTACGTTTCTCGTGAAGTCTACGTAAAATACTTTTTGGTAAATAATTAGGTATTTCTCGCGTGGCGTAAATATTACGCTTAACGAGTATTAATTAAACTCATGAATCATCATTTAGCTTGTGTAGCCTGTTTCTATATGCATACGCGACAATAGACAAGCCACAGGCTTTTATTGTCCACAGTCCACGATGATTCACGGAACAACGCTCACTATTGCGTGTTCCCTTCCCAGTGGGCCGCGCGTGAGAGCGCGAGCGGCCGGCCGCCCGGTGAGAACCACACGTGTGAAGGAAACGTTAATATCACTAATTCCAGTGAAGTGAGTACCAGGAGTACATGAACTAGAGCTGGTAGCCCGCAATGCTCCAGCGTGGTGGTCAATGGACTTCCCCCTCGCATTGAGGGGAGGGTTAATCCACAACGATACTAGTAATTAGTACCAGGAGTACAGGAACACAAGCTGGTAACCCAGACTGTGCTAGCGTGGTGGACTATGTCCCGAATCCTCGCATTAATGTTGAGAGTGCCCGGTACAATAGAAAGCTGCTCTGTATCAATGGGACTTGATTCCAGTGGTGAACTATGTCTAAACCCCTGAAGGCTTAGCATGATTGTATAGACATAAGTTTTATCTCTTTCAACTGTCAGATTTGTTGAGAAAACGACGTCACTTCGAGCTTTTTAGGGTTCCGTACCCAAAGGGTAAATGTGGGAACCATATTACTAAGACTTCCCTGTCCATCCATCTGTCACCAGGCTGTATCTCATGAACAGTGATAGTTAGACAGTTGAAATGTTCACAGATTAAGTATTTCTGTTGCTGCTGTAAGTACAAATACTAAAAAACAGAATAAAATAGATATTTAAGGGCTAATATATATATATATAAGGGATATTTTATATTTAAGGCTCCCATACAACAAATGCGATTTTTTTGCCCGTTTTTATAGATAATGGTACGGAACCTTTAGTGCGCGAGTCCGACTCGCACTTGGCCGGTTTTGACTTGGCGTGACGTCATTTTCTCGGCAAATCTGACAGTTGAAAGAGATAAAACTTATGTCTACACTACTGGTAGGTACAGACAGACAGATGTCATGTTACTTAAATACCATGATCAGAATAATAATAATAGTGTAGTCAATGAGGAAGTGATAATAATTACATGGAGCCATGAATGTTAGTTTATATTTAGAGAAACAGGCACTATGGATGTTTGTTGTCTTGCTCATACATTATAGGCATGATGAGGACAGCGAGTTGGACAAAAAATTGTTGTAATCAAATTTCTTAACATTTATGCCAAATTTCAGTATGGTCGTCTTCTAGTGATGGTTTATATCGTCACACTGCAACTGACAACTGCAATATATTTAGGCATCAGGTCTAGGTGTCTCCTGGGAGTGGCAAACGGTCACCTAACTCGGCAATGCTTGTATAATAGATACCTTACAACAGACCATAGCCTTGTGTAGGACATTTTAATAAAATACCATTTCCTAAAGTATCCCGGCAGGGTTCAAACCTGCACCTTATGCATTGCCCATCGGTCTGTTTGAGTACAGGCCCAGCTTTGAGCACAGCTCGTTAGGCTGTAAGTTATAGTAATATTGTCTGATCTGTAATATTTTCATGGGGCAGCTGCCTGTGGCACTCGGAGACACAAGTAGTGAGACTACCAGTAACCTGAGAGATTAAAGTTCACATGTTAATCATTTCAGAGTGTGTCCGGTCATGGTCCCTACTAAGAGTTATGATACTATTGGTTTGGTTTAATTTGCCAAAGTTCCTATTATATTAGCCTGTGGGATTGGTTTTCCTTTCCAAGATAACGTATGGTACTTATTGTGGTGTTTAGAGGAAGTTCAGCAATGATTTGTGGTAGCAGCGCTAGTTTGGTAGGAGGTGATGTGTGTAGGCAGATAATGTTAGTTTATGGTACCGTAGAGGATAAATTGTACAATAATCAATAATACGTGTTTTAGATAGGTAGTTTAGTACCAACAGAAAGGAGTAGTAGCGGATTGTCGCATAGTTATGTAAACATGACAATAAAGTTTAAATTAGAGAATGTCACACAAGTAATTTGTATGTGTCCTACCCACTTTACTATTGTAGTTATTTGCGCCCTGTACGTCACGGACTAGGAGTCATCAAACCATTTTATCAACGAGTTTCCGCTCTTGGCAATTATCGGGCCACAAAATTTCGAGCGCTCCAAGTCACAGATAAAATAAATCGGCTCGGTTCGGTGGCACGCCACGCACGAGTCCCGTCTCCATTCGTACCTATAGTTCTGCTCGTAGTCCCAGTAGTCCTTGTACCGCGGGTGCCAGCGCGGGCCCCCGCGCGAGTAGGGCCGCCTCGAGCCCCCCTGGCTCATGCCTGCTGCGACATATCACCTCGCGATCGATCGATCCACACTCCGGGCCCGACCCGGTCCACCACACTGCACCCACACAACACACCACAGAAACACAGCGCGGCACACGACTCTAGACGTGAACACCGAACAAATTAATTTCGGGACTTTGATGCAGCCCTACTGTCCGCTCGAGAGACGACTGCACCGACGCGAAGCTCGCGCGAACTGATGACTCGTGTTAGCGCACGCAAGCGCGACAACGTCACGGTCCGAGGAGCCACTGCACCGCACTCTAGCGGTCACCGTGCGAACCAGGTTTGAAAACGACCGCCAAGAATTGCATTTCACAAAAAATATTTTTTACACTATTAAAGCACGAGTTGAATACAAGGATTTGAGTTTAAAAATATTGTCTCACAATAAATATTTTGCCCTTAAAATCGATAGATTGGAAAGGGCGTCAGGGATTAGCAGTTGAAGCGGTATTGATTTTATATTAGCGGAGCACACGCGACTAGTACGAGTTCCTCTGTGGCTAATAATAAGATGTTCTGGATATCGGAGTACATCGGGCGTGTTATCGCGCACTTAAAATGGTTCGTCACCGTTCACATAATTAATGTGAATCAGGCTGGGCGATCTCACCGCGGCCGTCACGCGCTAGCGATCGCTGTCACCACACAAATTGCAAACTAATGACAAGAAACGGGTTTCCTCCGAACGAATTCACAACTAAATCGTTATAAACCTGGGATTTGTGAAATAATCCCAGATAACGCTACGCACCCCGTCCGACCGCACGACCGATACGTAAGCCTCATTAAAAAAAGTTTACACAACTAGTGCGAATCCACACATTCAGCGCTGCATCCAGTGGTGTCACCGCGGTAGTGTAATGGGCGTCTAGAATCAAAAGCGCTGCATCGCTGTTTACACATTAAACCCCGCCCATTGTTATTATAATGCAGCCAACATGACGCACACAGTGCAGTGCGAAGTTAGATACAGAAGATACTCGGCCGGTCGTCTCTTTCGCCCTAGTGCTAGTGAGCGAGATGGCGACAGTTAAATCTTGTTTGTGACAGCGTGCGTGCGATGGCGCCTACTAGAATCCCATGCAGCGCGACGTTATTTTCGTGATGACACAACAGCGAGACCGACTTTCACTTAATTTCGTCTTATTTTGCAAGAGAAACGAAATGATGGCTAACCTAACGGGAAACACAGTATCGTAACTATATTGTAACGGTGCCGTAAGCCCACCGAGAGGCTGCCTGGGCTGAACTGAACTAACTTGAAGGCAATCGTGTTAATTATGAGCCAAGAGCCACTGAGCTCCTCAAGATAAAATGGCCGTTAATTGAGGAAATTAGAGTTTCAATGTTATCTAAATCGGTCGAGCAGTTTGTGGTCGACGCTTTCACTAGCGACATGCTCGGCGTACCTAACTAATACCTACATATTTTATATTGTAATTTTTGTATCATTCGTAAGATACTTGTTCTACAAGATAAGCATGTAGGTATCATGCAATGTTATTGACATTACTGAGAGGATAGCGCAGCCTATAGAAAGTTCCAGTTACAATTATAATACATACTAAACATCATCACACCTGTATTCCCGGGGTAGGCAGAGGTTCACTGCAGTCTATCCACACTTCGCTGATGTAATTGAGGGCGAGCGAGCCTATTGCCATTATGCCGGGCACATTCCCCCTCAAAACCAGGGAGATTGATTTGAGCCATAGTGCACCAAGCTGGCTGAGGGCGAGTTGGTGAACTTCACACTACTTTCTATAGACGTGCAGGATTCCTCACGATATGTTTTCCTTCACCATTCAGCAAGTGGTAATCATTATTGACATTCGCACATGAAATCCGACAATCCCAGGGCCCAGGATTTGAACTTGGACCCCTTACGTTCAGGGCAGGCGTTCTACTACTAGGCTACCAACCACTGCATAAAATTACAATCAATAGCTTCTAAATAGTACCTACCGAAACTAGCAAAGTATCATTTTAAAGATATTATTATATACTTTACGATATCCATACACGAACTGGGAGTCCCAGATGCCACACAGCATGGGTACTGTAATAATACTTAAAAAAACAGTTACTATGTACAAAATTATGTATTTCTTTATTAAACTATGTACACAGTAATGCGGCGAGTATCGCGTGGCGCGCTCTATCACTATGATCACTATATAGCGGACCACTGTCCACTATGTCAGGCATTTCGTCATCCAATACACACTATGTTTAGTGCAAACACACTGTATTGTGGAAGAGAATCTAATTTGTGTGGCTTTATGTGTTCCGCTATATAATGGAGTGGTATGTCCGCTATATACGCTATATATTGTAGTCGTTGGGGTCGTACAGCTCGGAGAGCATGCGGTACATGTAGGAGGGAGAGCTGCCGCCGCTGAAACACAATCAATACACACTATCAAACTAAATAAAAATACAACACAACGCCTCTGTAGTAGGCAATAGCAGCGATGATTTTGTACCCTTAAAATGTACCTTACATAATAGGTAATTAAATATTTGATATTTATAATGTTAAGCCAGAATCGTTGCAGGGGCCTTAACCACCCCTTAAATTACCTATTATTTTTTCAATAGTAACTGCACATTTTTTACAGATTTGTACTGGGTAAAGTAATATTTAAAAAAAAATGTTGCTAGACATGTGGTGGCAAGGGAGCCGATCTGTCCACTATATAGCGGAGCGGACCTCTGTGTTGTAATAGTGATGGCACTCACAGGTTGGTGATGAAGAGGGTGATGTGTTCCGGCGGCACGTAGTCATACATGGGAGCGACCGTGTGCACCGCGCCCACCTCGCACCGTCTGCGGATATGTACATATATGTCTTACTTACTTACATACACTATACATATTATGTTTGTTGGTTGGATGGGTTATTATCACGTTTGTCGGCGAGTAATTGATTGCTATAGTGGGCGTCTGTATGTGATTTGTGTGTGTGTGTGTATGTGTGTAGTGTGTGTACTGACTGGTAGGGCAGCGCGGTGTGCGGCGAGGCCAGCTCGTTGATGCGCGCGGCGTCGCACGCGTGCAGCGGGGACAGCTTGTACAGCGGGGCAAGCGCCAGCACCTGACGTATATACATACACACATGTCTACTTTATATACAAATTGTCGCCAATTTATCATACGACCGACTGCTGCATGCACGGAGACAATATTAAAATCTTCAACTTTTGACATGTTCGATAAGTCATGCCGTCACTGTCATTCTTATGTATAGAGTGAGTGGTGCGAGCAGCAAGGGAGATGTCTCCCTGTGTAGTGTGGTGTGTGTTACCGGCACGCTGTAGTGTTGCGCGGCCTGCACCACGGCCAGCGCGCCCGCCGCCGCCAGCGCCGCGCCGCCGCCCAGCGCCGCCGACACGCTCATCACCACCTGCACCCATCGTCACACATCACCCATCACCCATCACCCACTGTCATAACAACAACTATAATCTCTTGCTACACAATGACATTTGTAGTAATGTTACTTCAAACCATCTTCATTGTCAATGTGGACTATCAATGTTTGTTTTGACAATGGCTTCGTGTGAGGGTTCGAGTGTAGGCTCACTAAACCTGATAGCTGCGGGTTTGATTCCCGCCAGTAGCTAATTTGGGAAATGGCCTTTTCAGAATTTACCCCAGTCTGGGTGTAACTGAGATCGCCTCTAGTCCATAGTACGGAACCCATAGTACAAGCTCTGCTTCGTTTGGGATCATGCAATGAGTATGTGTTGTTGGGCGAAATTTAAGTTTTGTTAATTTTATCAATGAATAATGTGTCTGCTAGTCTCAGAGTGTGGGTTGATGAGGGTGGGGGGTGGACGTGGTAGGGAGGGAGGGGGCGGGAGGGGGATGGCGGTACCTTGTTGACGCGCGACATGACCGCGAAGATGGCCGCGTTGCCGATGACGGTGACGGGCACGCCCGCCGCGCTCAGCCGGCTCGCCATCGCGTGACTCTGGACATGTCGACACACACTGTATACAGTTGATGCAATATACAGGCAAGGCTAGCTGGGTTGTCGCTGAGTTTAGAGTGCCCATATTGGAATGACTCTGGATCAACTTGCAAACTTCGATGATGGTCTAAACGGGTGCCAGTGTGTTACCTCCGCCACGTGCACGCCCTCGGCCAGCACGAGCTGGTAGCGCGCGGGCGCGGCGGCGCGCAGGAAGCGCTCGGCCAGCGCGCTGGCGCCGTACGACAGCACCAGCTCGTCCCCGCGCACGTGCGAGCGGGCCTGCGCGCACACCGCCGCCGCGCTCGACTCCAGCTCCAGCCGCAGCTGCACACGAATGGTCTCGGTCAGGGTCGGCCGGGAGCGGAGTGCAGTCCAGCGGCGTGGGGGGTAGCGTGGCGACACTCCACCTCGGCGATGTGGTCCCGGATGGGCTCGCGCAGGTCCAGCGCCGCGCCCAGCGTGCCGCGCCGCGCCGGCGCCGCCAGCACCAGCCGCTGCAGGCTCGCGCCGCTGCACTCGCCGCTCTGCACGACACACGCATTATCAGATCGGACACTCACTACTGACACGGCAGCAACGTCTCTTGCTGATAAATATTCTAAATTGGAACTCCTCGACGAGGATTCTGTCAGTCCTTGTTCTCAAACTCTTTGAAGATGAGTTAGAATGCATATTTTTGAGTGAACGAGCCCAAATTGAAGCCGGTCCGCGGGACAGACCGGCTTTAGATGAAATGCAACAAGTACATATGAGATGGCTATTGATTGCACGACCTGGTTGAGGTTGGGTCTGTTCTCGTCGCGGATGGCTCGCAGCAGGCGGCGCGCGACGTTAGCGGCGGCCAGCGCGTGCGGCAGGGCCGCGCTCAGCGCCGCGCACACGCACCGCACGCTGCCCACCAGCTCACTACATACACACATTACACCGCCTGTACCCAATCAGATGGAAAAAAACTAAAGTAGACAGTGGCAGGCCAACAGAGGCCTACAATATCAATTTGGAAATACTGAAGACAGTTATAAATACGACATAAATCCTGAGACATTTGACATGAATGCTTAAAAGCATGTTTGTTTATATTGGGATCCGTGTCTAGTCATCAGACAAGCTCCGGCAGGGTCTGTCACCTTGATATGCCTCTCGAAGTATGTAGGTGCACGGCAGAGGTCAGATTTTATTATTTACTGAAATAAATAATGTGGATAGCAACTCACTAGGCAGTCGCGTTTTGTGAGTCATTGATGATCTGCTCGAGCAGGGTGACGGTGGCCAGCGCCGTGCTGTTGGAGCCCCTCAACTTCCTGGTACACATCATACACCACTCATTAATTATATAATTGATCACCTGATGCACTTGTTTCCAGCTCACTATTAGCAGTAAGCCTCTCCAGCATGGAACCACTGTTACAAGATTTGTTTTGTTATTTCTGTAATTATATCTAGTACGATAATAATGTATCATGACTTGCCCACATCTTGGAACTATGTGGTAATGAGTTAACACTGCGCAGCCGTGCTTACAGTGAGGACTTACCTATTCTGAGTTACTCATTTCTGATGAAACAATTTTTTTAACAAAAGTAATAAAAATCAGATCCTAACATATTTCAAAGACTTATATTAGATACTAGACAGTATATTAGTGTGATATTCTCATCATACTCTTATGTGTGGAATAATAATCTTGGTAATACTCTGTGGGATGCGACTCACCCATTTTTAATGTCTGACACGAATTTCCCGATCAACTGCACGTATTTTGCGTCCAATTGTTTTGTAATACCTTCGGAGGGCGACATGTCTATTATTCCAGCAAATTATAATGTTGTAATAGGAGAATTTGCTTCAAATAAAAGTGTAAGTGATGAGTAGACACTTGACAACACAACATAACCTTAAAAATACAAATGTTCGATGTAATGTAAAGTGTTGTTCAGAATCAAGAGATGATTGGTATCGATATTTTTGTTTTAGTTTGTATTCCAATAGAGGCATTAAGTCCCACTCCCAGGCATGTAGGAGAATAACAATGTTCTTCTACGAAATTCTTCTTCTTAGTCGTACACGCCTGGCGAAGTGGTCGCAGTCATGGATTGTTGGTTGCGGTTTTTGTGAGACTTCTCCATCTCTCTCTGTCAGTAGCATTACGTGCACATTCATTAAGGGTACACTTCGTTGAGGACTTGATGAGGTCTGTCCATGTTGTTGGTGATCTGCCGCGGTCAGTAATCACATCGATAAACACAAAATTCTACTAATTTCGTGTTTATCGATGAATAGTAATCTTTATACCTATATATATTTCTACTGTACGTGTGTATGTCACTGAGCTCCTCCTAAACGGCTGGACCGATTTGGATGAAATTATGTGTGTATATTTCAATGGGTTCCTGAATGGTATAGATTCACAATGAGACCTGGTAGGTGGCGCTGCTTTTGTATGACACTAATTCTAAGGCGGTACGAAGTTCACCCGATCAGCTAGTAAATATAGAATAGTAATAAAGCTGTTGAATAAATTTGTTTTGACCAAAGTGTTGTGTTTGAACCAAAGTAAGTAAATCAATTATGTGTAATATCGAAATTGTACATCACTAGCACTAATGTCAAATTTGACAAAACTGCGTTACAGTGCATCGACTGGAATGTCTGTATTTTGAGCATAAAATAACCGGGTTCATTAAATTCAATAATTATATATTTAATTAAAAAAATAATAAAATACATCATCACGCCTGTATTCCCCGAAGGGGTAGGCAGAGGTGCACTGTAGTGCACCCACACTTCGCCGATGTATTTTGGTCCCAATGTAATAGGGGGCGAGCCTATTGCCATTATACCGGGCACATTCCCCCTCAATACGAGGGAGATTTGGGCCATAGTCCACCACGCTGGCCCAGTGCGGGTTGGTGAACTTCACACGCCTTTCTACAGACGTGCAGGTTTCCTCACGATGTTTTCCTTCACCGTTCAGCAAGTGGTAATCATTGTTGAAAATGACATTCGCACATGAAAATTATCTCAGAGGTGCGGGCCTGGGATTTGAACTTGCACCCCTTAAGTTCAAGGCGGGCGTTCTTGCCCGCGAGGCTACCACTGCTAAATATTTTATTTATAACATACATCTATAAACACGGAAACCAGATAAAAAATCTATTCACATTTTAAAAAAAAGAACGCGACGTTATTATAATTTGGAGGTCACGGCGACACTCTCATTATTTATGTTTATAGTGGCGTCGCGACGCTCTTATGATTTTCATAGAAGCGTCGCGACGCCCTTTATATTTTCATTGTAGCGTCGCGACACTTAATAATTTTATAATGGTGTCGCGACGCTCTTAATATTTTTATAGCAGCATCGCGATGATTATTATATTTTCATTGTAGAGTCGCGACACTCTCATTATTTATTTTTATAGTGTCGTCGCGACGCTCTTATGATTTTCATAGAAGCGTCGCGACGCCCTTTATATTTTCATTGTAGCGTCGCGACACTTAATAATTTTATAATGGTGTCGCGACGCTCTTAATATTTTTATAGCAGCGTCGCGACGATTATTATATTTTAATTGTAGAGTCGCGACGCTCTCATTATTAATTTTTATAGAGGCGTCGCGACGCTCTTATGATTTTTATAGAAGCGTCGCGACACCCTTAAATTTTTTATTGTAGCTTCGCGACGCTCTTACTAATTTTATAATGGTGTCGCGACGCTCTTATGATTTTAATAGTAGCGTCGCGATGATTTTAATATTTTTATAGCGACGTCACGACGCTCTTATGATTTTTAAAGTAGCGTCGCGTCGCTCTAATAATTTTTAAAGTGGCGTCCCGACAATTTTAATATTGTCATTGAGCGTCGCGACGTTCTTAATATTTTTATAGCAGCGTCGCGACGCTCTTATGATTTTTTTTTTTTTTTTTTATAGTGGCGTCCCGACGATTTCAATATTTTTATTGTAGCGACACGACGCTCTTAATAATTTCATAATGGTTTCGCGACGCTCTTATGATTTCTATAGTAGCGTCGCGACGCTCTTATGTTTTTTATAGTGGCGTCCCGACGATTTTAATATTTTTATTGTAGCGACACGACGCTCTTAATAATTTCATAATGGTTTCGCGACGCTCTTATGATTTCTATAGTAGCGTCGCGACGCTCTTATGATTTTTATAGTGGCGTCCCGACGATTTTAATATTTTCATTGCGCGTCGCGACGCTCTTAATATTTTTATAGCAGCGTCGCGACGATTATAATATTTTCATTGTAGAGTCGCGACGCTCTCATTATTTCTTTTTATAGTGGCGTCGCGACGCTCTAATGATTTTTAGGGTGCCGTCGCGACGCTCTTATGATTTTTATAGAAGCTTAGCGACGTCCTTTATATTTTCATTATAATGGTTTCGCGACGCCCTTATCATTTTTATAGTAGCGTCGCGACGCTCTACTGATTTTTAAAGTAGCCTCGCGACGCTTTTATGATTTTTATAGAAGCGTCGCGACGCCCTTAAAATTTTCATTGTAGCTTCGCGACGCTCTTAATTTTTTTTTTTTTTTTTAGCCAGCCCGATAGTGAATTACTATCCAGTATCCAGCCGAATACTGAAGTACTATCCGTTATCCGGCCGGATAGTGGATTACTATTCGGTATCCGACTGGATAGTGATATCAAGGCCGGGTACCGGCCGGATAGTGGAAAGAAGGCCGGATATCCGTCTCAGTCAGTCGGAGATCGGAAATCAGAAATCAGAAATCAGAAATCAGAAATCAGAAATCAGAAATCAGAAATCAGAAATCAGAAATCAGAAATCAGAAATCAGAAATCAGAAATCAGAAATCAGAAATCAGAAATCAGAAATCAGAAATCAGAAATCAGAAATCAGAAATCAGAAATCAGAAATCAGAAATCAGAAATCAGAAATCAGAAATCAGAAATCAGAAATCAGAAATCAGAAATCAGAAATCAGAAATCAGAAATCAGAAATCAGAAATCAGAAATCAGAAATCAGAAATCAGAAATCAGAAATCAGAAATCAGAAATCAGAAATCAGAAATCAGAAATCAGAAATCAGAAATCAGAAATCAGAAATCAGAAATCAGAAATCAGAAATCAGAAATCAGAAATCAGAAATCAGAAATCAGAAATCAGAAATCAGAAATCAGAAATCAGAAATCAGAAATCAGAAATCAGAAATCAGAAATCAGAAATCAGAAATCCGAAATCAGAAATCAGAAATCAGAAATCAGAAATCAGAAATCAGAAATCAGAAACCAGAAACCAGAAATCAGAAATCAGAAATCAGAAATCAGAAATCAGAAATCAGAAATCAGAAATCAGAAATCAGAAATCAGAAATCAGAAATCAGAAATCTGAAATCTGAAATCTGAAATCAGAAATCAGAAATCAGAAATCAGAAATCAGAAATCAGAAATCAGAAATCAGAAATCAGAAATCAGAAATCAGAAATCAGAAATCAGAAATCAGAAATCAGAAATCAGAAATCAGAAATCAGAAATCAGAAATCAGAAATCAGAAATCAGAAATCAGAAATCAGAAATCAGAAATCAGAAATCAGAAATCAGAAATCAGAAATCAGAAATCAGAAATCAGAAATCAGAAATCAGAAATCAGAAATCAGAAATCAGAAATCAGAAATCAGAAATCAGAAATCAGAAATCAGAAATCAAAAATCAGAAATCAGACATTTTCCAGTTAATCGCAAATATTATAAAATTAAAAATGTATGGTTTCAAATATCCTTGGAATAGGTCGGCATGGTTGAATTGGGTTAAATAGGTTGAATATGGATAACTCAGGTAGGTTAGGTTGGGGTGCCAGGTCGGACAACCTCCTCGAGTGCTCGCGCCCATTGCCACATCCGGGATACGTCCCTGGTGTGACAATGGGTGGGAGACGGTGCACCCTGGGCATCGTCGACAATCGTTCTCCTTTGCGGAGGTGATTGTCGGCGATGGCGAATGGTCCGACACGTGGGGGGCGCGAGCGTTGCTCCGGCTGTTGCTGGGGCGGCGTGGCGGCGCACAGTGGGCGAGAGCTGCCCCCGGTCTCTTTCGTGGAGGTGCCGGGGGCGGCTGCGAGCCTTAGGGTGGCTGGCTGCCTGGCTGACTGGTGGTGGTGGTTCGACCGGACCGCCCGCCATGGTAGGCCGGGTGGCATATCAGCCGCCCATTGTGGGGGTCTCCGGTTGGCAGGCTGGGCCGCTGGCTGGGAGGTGGAGAGGTGGAGCCCCAGAGGGGGGCCGCGAAGCCTTTCCTGCCCGGCTGGCTGGCTCAACTGGCTGGCTGATCGGCGACGGGTCGGCTGTTCGGCTGCAAGGCTGGACAGCTGGCTGAGGAGAGGTCGCGATGGCCTTCAGGCCGACGCGACCCTGTGGAGGGGGCTTCATTGTCCTCTCCCTACTCGAGGGCTGCTGGCGTGTCCGTCATTTGGCTGGCCGACCTGCTGGCTGGGTTGAGGTCGGCTGGAGCCCCAATGGGGGGCTGGCTAGTTGGCTGGCCGACGGACTGCCGGTGGCGCTGGTTGACCTGCCGGTTGGCTGGCTGGCTGTTCTGGGTTGGGTCGAACCTCGCGAGGTAGAGGATCCCCTTCCTGGTTCGGCTGGCTGGCTCGCTGGTGGGAAGGCTGGCGTGAGGGGCTGGGTCGAGACGTAAGTCTCCCCGGCGGGCCCTGAGCGGCGGGCGCGGGGGTGCCTGTCACTCAAAAAGGGGCCAGTGGCGGGGCGCTGTGTCTGGTGCGCCGACACAGCGCCATTTTAGAGGAAGCCTGCATAAGGCTGCTGTTGCGTCGGGGCCGTGGAAGATTGCGTTACGCGTTCCCATAGCCCCGACTCCTTGTGACTCGTGGAGGTGCAACGTTGGTTTTTAGTGGGTATGCGGTCTCGTGCTGTGAGTCCCACATACTCCCTACTATCCCCCCCGAGGATAGTAGGGAGATGCATAAAGCATTTTCCAACGATAAAAAAAAAAAAAAAAAAGGTAGGTTAGGTTAGGGGTGCCAGGTCGGACAACCTCCTCGAGTGCTCGCGCCCATTGCCACATCCGGGATACGTCCCTGGTGTGACAATGGGTGGGAGACGGTGCACCCTGGGCATCGTCGACAATCGTTCTCCTTTGCGGAGGTGATTGTCGGCGATGGCGAATGGTCCGACACGTGGGGGGCGCGAGCGTTGCTCCGGCTGTTGCTGGGGCGGCGTGGCGGCGCACAGTGGGCGAGAGCTGCCCCCGGTCTCTTTCGTGGAGGTGCCGGGGGCGGCTGCGAGCCTTAGGGTGGCTGGCTGCCTGGCTGACTGGTGGTGGTGGTTCGACCGGACCGCCCGCCATGGTAGGCCGGGTGGCATATCAGCCGCCCATTGTGGGGGTCTCCGGTTGGCAGGCTGGGCCGCTGGCTGGGAGGTGGAGAGGTGGAGCCCCAGAGGGGGGCCGCGAAGCCTTTCCTGCCCGGCTGGCTGGCTCAACTGGCTGGCTGATCGGCGACGGGTCGGCTGTTCGGCTGCAAGGCTGGACAGCTGGCTGAGGAGAGGTCGCGATGGCCTTCAGGCCGACGCGACCCTGTGGAGGGGGCTTCATTGTCCTCTCCCTACTCGAGGGCTGCTGGCGTGTCCGTCATTTGGCTGGCCGACCTGCTGGCTGGGTTGAGGTCGGCTGGAGCCCCAATGGGGGGCTGGCTAGTTGGCTGGCCGACGGACTGCCGGTGGCGCTGGTTGACCTGCCGGTTGGCTGGCTGGCTGTTCTGGGTTGGGTCGAACCTCGCGAGGTAGAGGATCCCCTTCCTGGTTCGGCTGGCTGGCTCGCTGGTGGGAAGGCTGGCGTGAGGGGCTGGGTCGAGACGTAAGTCTCCCCGGCGGGCCCTGAGCGGCGGGCGCGGGGGTGCCTGTCACTCAAAAAGGGGCCAGTGGCGGGGCGCTGTGTCTGGTGCGCCGACACAGCGCCATTTTAGAGGAAGCCTGCATAAGGCTGCTGTTGCGTCGGGGCCGTGGAAGATTGCGTTTCGCGTTCCCATAGCCCCGACTCCTTGTGACTCGTGGAGGTGCAACGTTGGTTTTTAGTGGGTATGCGGTCTCGTGCTGTGAGTCCCACATACTCCCTACTATCCCCCCCGAGGATAGTAGGGAGATGCATAAAGCATTTTCCAACGATAAAAAAAAAAAAAAAAAAAAAAAAAAAAGGTTAGGTTGGCCGCATTAGGGGTGCCAGGTCGGACAACCTCCTCGAGTGCTCGCGCCCATTGCCACATCCGGGATACGTCCCTGGTGTGACAATGGGTGGGAGACGGTGCACCCTGGGCATCGTCGACAATCGTTCTCCTTTGCGGAGGTGATTGTCGGCGATGGCGAATGGTCCGACACGTGGGGGGCGCGAGCGTTGCTCCGGCTGTTGCTGGGGCGGCGTGGCGGCGCACAGTGGGCGAGAGCTGCCCCCGGTCTCTTTCGTGGAGGTGCCGGGGGCGGCTGCGAGCCTTAGGGTGGCTGGCTGCCTGGCTGACTGGTGGTGGTGGTTCGACCGGACCGCCCGCCATGGTAGGCCGGGTGGCATATCAGCCGCCCATTGTGGGGGTCTCCGGTTGGCAGGCTGGGCCGCTGGCTGGGAGGTGGAGAGGTGGAGCCCCAGAGGGGGGCCGCGAAGCCTTTCCTGCCCGGCTGGCTGGCTCAACTGGCTGGCTGATTGGCGACGGGTCGGCTGTTCGGCTGCAAGGCTGGACAGCTGGCTGAGAGGTCGCGATGGCCTTCAGGCCGACGCGACCCTGTGGAGGGGGCTTCATTGTCCTCTCCCTACTCGAGGGCTGCTGGCGTGTCCGTCATTTGGCTGGCCGACCTGCTGGCTGGGTTGAGGTCGGCTGGAGCCCCAATGGGGGGCTGGCTAGTTGGCTGGCCGACGGACTGCCGGTGGCGCTGGTTGACCTGCCGGTTGGCTGGCTGGCTGTTCTGGGTTGGGTCGAACCTCGCGAGGTAGAGGATCCCCTTCCTGGTTCGGCTGGCTGGCTCGCTGGTGGGAAGGCTGGCGTGAGGGGCTGGGTCGAGACGTAAGTCTCCCCGGCGGGCCCTGAGCGGCGGGCGCGGGGGTGCCTGTCACTCAAAAAGGGGCCAGTGGCGGGGCGCTGTGTCTGGTGCGCCGACACAGCGCCATTTTAGAGGAAGCCTGCATAAGGCTGCTGTTGCGTCGGGGCCGTGGAAGATTGCGTTACGCGTTCCCATAGCCCCGACTCCTTGTGACTCGTGGAGGTGCAACGTTGGTTTTTAGTGGGTATGCGGTCTCGTGCTGTGAGTCCCACATACTCCCTACTATCCCCCCCGAGGATAGTAGGGAGATGCATAAAGCATTTTCCAACGATAAAAAAAAAAAAAAAAAAAGGTTGGCCGCATTACGGGCGGACTTGCTGCGGAGCAAGGTCACCCCCCCGGACGTGACAAGTACCCCACCGCCTCCAAGCGCTCCGTTTGAGCCCGAGTCGCTGAAGCGCTCGATAATTGAGGCGGTGGGGACAATGGTGAACGCCAGGCTCGAGGCGCTGGAGGGCAGACTCCTGCCAGAACAGCGCATCCGTCCACCCCTGGCCATGGACTACGCCAGTGTTGCCCGGCCTGTGCCGCAGGCGGCCACAAAGGTTGCACCAGCGGCCCCTCTCGTGCAGGAGGTTCCGCAGGTTGAGCTGGATGAACCTGTTCCTCCACTGTCTTCGGTTCCCCGTGGGGGTAAGAAGGCGAAGAACAAGGACAAGAAAAAGAAGTCGCGAGCTGCTAGAGCCGGCCCCGCGCAAGAAGGAGGGAATGGTGCACCACCGTCACCTGGTGCGCCCGTCGGCGAAGAGTGGACGGTCGTGACCCGGCGCAAGGCGAAGCCTTCCTCGGCCCCCACTACGGCTCCAACCGCCAAGCCGAGAAAGAGGAAAACGAGGCTACGTGCGCCCCGATCGTCAGCTGTGGTGTTGAAGCTGCAGCCGGACGCTTCGACCAGGGGGGTCACATACGCCGATTTGTTGTTGAAGGCCAGAGAGTCTATAGACCTGGCCAGCCTGGGCATTCAGTCTTTGGGTTTCAAAAAGGCGATGACGGGAGCCCGAATCTTAGAGGTTCCCGGGGCCGAGAGCAGGGAGCAAGCCAATTCCTTGGCGGTGAAGCTGCGCGAGGTCCTCGGAGGGGCAGACGTAGTAGTGTCAAGGCCAGAAAAATGTGCAGACCTGCGCATTTCTGGCCTGGAGGACTCCGTCACACAAAAAGAGGTGATCGCTGCGATCGCGCGAGTAGGTGAGTGCCCTGAGGCCTCAATAAAGGTTGGGGAGATCCGCCGTGACAAATCCGGTGGTGGGACAACATTTGTCAGTTGTCCGGTAGCGGCGGCTAATGGGGTGGTCAAGGCTGATCGCTTCCGTATAGGGTGGTCCGAAGTCAGGGCCAAATTGATGCCGGCACGCCTGCTGCGGTGCTACCGGTGCCTTGAGGTTGGGCATGTCCGGGAGCAGTGCGAGGCTGAGGTGGACCGAGGGAGCGCCTGTTTTAGGTGCGGTCAAATCGGACACAAGTCCAGAGGGTGCTCTGCGCCACCATTCTGTCTGGTGTGCGCTGCGACGAGCAAACCCACTGGACACAAAATGGGGAGTAAGGTGTGCGTCGGATCCAAGCCGACGACAACACAAAAAGGGAAGGGAAAGACTGCGGCCAAAGCCCAGTCACAGCCGGTTCAACCTGTGGCGGCGGGCTCCGCCGAGGTAGAGATGGCCACCTAACACCGTGGCCATCATAAGACTAGGGTCGTAGGAGGAAAGCCATTCCGGCGATGCCTCCTCCCCGCAACAGAAGTCTTGAGTCGGCAGGCACGGGGGTGCCTGTCGTTCTCCAAGGGACTTGTGAGGTGTTGCTGTGCCAACTATACCGGCACAGCACCAAACGGCCGGATCGGGTGCGCCCTCTTCAACATGGCGCCCCAAACGCGGAGGCCTGAAAAGGCCGCAGTCGCGTCGGGGTTACGGAAGATTGCTCAAGCGTTCCCGCGACCCCGGCACTACGCGACTTGCGCGGTAAAGAGTGGGTTTTTAGTGGGTATACGGCACTCTGCCGGGAGTCCCACATACCCTCGTCGACTCCCCCGAGTCGGCGGGGGATGCGTAATTGCATTTTCCCACTATAAAAAAAAAAAAAAAAAAAAAAAAAAAAGGTTAGGTTAGGTTAGGTTGGGGTGGGGTGGGGTGCCAGGTCGGACAACCTCCTCGAGTGCTCGCGCCCATTGCCACATCCGGGATACGTCCCTGGTGTGACAATGGGTGGGAGACGGTGCACCCTGGGCATCGTCGACAATCGTTCTCCTTTGCGGAGGTGATTGTCGGCGATGGCGAATGGTCCGACAC
The DNA here is from genome assembly GCA_914767695.1 of Ptilodon capucinus. Lineage (NCBI taxonomy): Eukaryota > Metazoa > Arthropoda > Insecta > Lepidoptera > Notodontidae > Ptilodon > Ptilodon capucinus. The sequence goes on from OU611837.1 coordinate 5,804,435, forward strand.
GTGGGGGGCGCGAGCGTTGCTCCGGCTGTTGCTGGGGCGGCGTGGCGGCGCAGTGTGGGCGAGAGCTGCCCCCGGTCTCTTTCGTGGAGGTGCCGGGGGCGGCTGCGAGCCTTAGGGTGGCTGGCTGCCTGGCTGACTGGTGGTGGTGGTTCGACCGGACCGCCCGCCATGGTAGGCCGGGTGGCATATCAGCCGCCCATTGTGGGGGTCTCCGGTTGGCAGGCTGGGCCGCTGGCTGGGAGGTGGAGAGGTGGAGCCCCAGAGGGGGGCCGCGAAGCCTTTCCTGCCCGGCTGGCTGGCTCAACTGGCTGGCTGATCGGCGACGGGTCGGCTGTTCGGCTGCAAGGCTGGACAGCTGGCTGAGGAGAGGTCGCGATGGCCTTTAGGCCGACGCGACCCTGTGGAGGGGGCTTCATTGTCCTCTCCCTACTCGAGGGCTGCTGGCATGTCCGTCGTTTGGCTGGCCGACCTGCTGGCTGGGTTGAGGTCGGCTGGAGCCCCAATGGGGGGCTGGCTAGTTGGCTGGCTGACGGACTGCCGGTGGCGCTGGCTGACCCGCCGGTTGGTTGGCTGGCTGTTCTGGGTTGGGTCGAATCTCGCGAGGTAGAGGATCCCCTTCCTGGTTCGGCTGGCTGGCTCGCTGGTGGGAAGGCTGGCGTGAGGGGCTGGGTCGAGACGTAAGTCTCCCCGGCGGGCCCTGAGCGGCGGGCGCGGGGGTGCCTGCCACTCAAAAAGGGGCCAGTGGCGGGGCGCTGTGTCTGGTGCGCCGACACAGCGCCATTTTAGAGGAAGCCTGCATAAGGCTGCTGTTGCGTCGGGGCCGTGGAAGATTGCGTTTCGCGTTCCCATAGCCCTGACTCCTTGTGACTCGTGGAGGTGCAACGTTGGTTTTTAGTGGGTATGCGGTCTCGTGCTGTGAGTCCCACATACTCCCTACTATCTCCCCCGAGGATAGTAGGGAGATGCATAAAGCATTTTCCAACGATAAAAAAAAAAAAAAAAAAAAAAAAAAAAAAAAAAAAAAAAAAAAAAGGTTGGGGTGGGGTCCGAATCTTGGAGGTTCCCGGGGCTGATAGCAGCGAGCAAGCCAATTCATTGGCGGCGAAGCTGCGGGAGGTCCTCGAGGAGGCAGACGTTGTAGTCTCCAGGCCGGAGAAATGCGCAGATTTGCGCATCTCTGGTCTGGATGATTCCGTCACACAAGGGGAGGTTACCGCAGTGATTGCGAGAGTAGGTGAGTGCCCCGGGGCCTCAATAAAGGTTGGCGAAATCCGCCGAGTGAAGTCCGGCGTTGGGACAGCCTTAATCAGGTGTCCAGTAGCGGCTGCGAGCAGGGTGGCCAAGGCTGACCCCTTTCTTATAGGGTGGTCTGAGGTCAGGGTCGAACTGCTGCAGCCGCGTCAGCTGCGGTGCTACAGATGCCTCGAGGCGGGACACGTCCGAGAGCGATGCACCGCAGCGGACGACAGAGGGAGCACCTGTTTCCGGTGCGGCCAGTTGGGACATAAGTCCAAAGACTGCTCCGCGGTGCCGTACTGTTTGGTATGCGCCGCGTTGAGCAAGCCCGCCGACCACAGGCTCGGAAGTAAGGCCTGCGCCGCCCCAAAGGCGGCCAAGACACAGCGGCAAAGGAGGGGTGCGGCTGGAGCTAAGGCCCCGTCGCAGCCAGCCCGCCTTGGGACCAACAACCCAGGGGCAGACGAACAGATGGCCACCTAACATCATGGCCATCGCAGGACTTGGGTCGTAGGAGGACAGCTGATGAACGGTGAAGCCTCCTCCCCAAACAAATGCCTTGAGCCGGCAGGCACGGGGGTGCCTGTCGCCCATTAAGGGGCTCGAGAGGTGGTGCTGTGCTCGCTTTACCGGCACAGCACCAAACGGCTGGATCGGGTGCGCCACTTTTTACATGGCGCCCCAAACGCGGAGGCCTGAAAAGGCCGCAGTCGCGTCGGGGTTACGGAAGATTGCTTAATGCGTTCCCGCGACCCCGACACTTTGCGACCTGTGTGGTATATAGTGGGTTTTTAGTGGGTATACGGCACTCTGCCGGGAGTCCCACATACCCCCGTCGACTCCCCCGAGTTGGCGGGGGATGCGTAATTGCATTTTCCCACTTAAAAAAAAAAAAAAAAAAAAAAAAAAAAAAAAAAAAAAAAAAAAAAAAGGTTGGGGTGGGGTGCCAGGTCGGACAACCTCCTCGAGTGCTCGCACCCATTGCCACATCCGTTTATGGTGTGACAATGGGTGCGGGACGGTGCACCCTGGGCATCGTCGACAATCATTCTCCTTCGCGGGGGTTTGATTGTCGGCGATGGCGAATGGTCCGACACGGGGTGGGGGGGTAATGGGGTTCTGGGGGGTAAGGGGTTGGGGGTAGGTGGGGTTTAGTTCGTAAGGTTTTGCCTAAGGTGATGGATGAACCGCGAATGCGTGAAGTATGAAAGGAAGCCGCCGAGAGGAGGCAGTATGATTCGCGCGGTGTGTCTGCCAGGCGCACGCGGCTTGCCGCCACCGGGCGATCCCGTTATTCTCTGTAGGTGTCGTGGACATGTCTCGCGGCCTACAGTAGAACCGGGGGTCCTGCCTTAACCGGCAGGGCTGCGAGGAGTAAACCTCACTAAAAAATCCGTAGAGATCTGGCGTTGCGGTTGCGACGTCAGGGGCTCGAAAGAGCGGCTGGGCCGACAAACCAGCCTTTAGTGGCCAAACCCTGGACACCACCCGACCTCCAGGCGTAAATAGGGTTACCGGGGGAGGGAGACCCGGTGGACTTTTGAATGCCCAAACTACTCGTGGGAATCATATGGATACTACTATTTTGGAAATAAAACTAACGACGGATACGCTTGACTCGAACGACAATGGCAATAATAACGGAATGAACTCTCTTAACGATTTGGCTAAGACGACTGGTGCACGGCGCGGAGACCTCTCCAGGTCCGCGTCTGTGGAAAGTATGACGGAGCGGCGTGCCGCTAGCATGGACAAGGCAAGGGACCTGGAGATGGAGGAGGTGTCGGACGCCGACAACCTCTCTACACACAGGAGACCAGAAGAGCGGGCAGTTTATGGAGGGTCTTCAAAGCTCTTTCGTAAACGTCCGCGACACGGACTAGACAGTCACTCGGGGTCAAACAACTCCTCGAGTGACGAAGAGGTGCCGGCGCTTAAGTTGCCAGCTGGGAAGAGTGGACGTGGTCGTTCGTCTCCTAGCCAACAAGTGCGGGACAAATGTGGACGCTTCCTTAAGCGCACCGAGGCATCGGAAAATGACGCTGGTAGTGACAGGTCGAGGTTGAGCGACCGGAGCGAGGGTGGGAATACCGCTCCGGGTACTACTGCTCCCCGAGGAAGAGGTAGGCCTCCTACAACGGGAAATTATGTTGGACTGGCCAAAGCCAAAGCTGACTTGATCGCCAAAGAGCGCGAGGCGTTAGAACTCCAGGCGGAGAAGGAAGTAGCGGAGGCAGCACGGAAGGCTTACCTATTGAGGCCGGAGCGCCTCTCGGATTCCTCATTGGACGAGGGACCATCTGAGGGACCATCTTTGAAGCAAATAAGGGAGCAAGTGCTCCGTGAGGTGGGCGTTATCAACAATGTGGCCGTGAAATCCGCCAACCTTAAGGGTACCTTTGTAAAGGCACTTAAGGACTCAGCTGCATCGATCTTAGATGCTGTGGAAGCGCTGAGTAAGACGTCGGTTTTCTCAGAGACGCGCAAATTGTCGACTGACAACGACCGTCTCAGGGTTGACGTAGAAGAGCTTCGAAGGGAGCTGGCTGAAGTGAGGTCTGAACTACGTCGGTCCCAAGATCTGGAGGAGACAATGGCCCCACGCGCCTCAACCGCGCAGTTTGACCCAGAGGCACTGCAGCGCTCCATCATCCAGGCAGTGGGGACGATGGTGAACGCACGCTTTGAGGGCCTAGAGAGTAGGCTACTGCCAGAGAGACGTGTGCGTCCACCACTTGCATCGGATAGGGAGGCATCTGGAAGCCCGTCCACCTCGGCTTTCAGGTCAACACCGAAAGTTGCTCCGCTGGCGATCCCAAGGGGATTAGATAGTCCTGCGGCTCAGAAGACGGCTATGCCCACGCAGACTCCTGCGTCTCAACCTGAGACAGAGGCTTCCCCGCCCTCTACCTTGCAGCAGGGAAAGAGGGGGAAGAAGAAGAGGAACAAGAAGGCACCGTCCAGCACAGTGGCTCCCGTTAGGGTAGAGCCCTCTTCTGGCGCTAATCCAACGGCGGATGGCTGGACGACCGTCACCAGGCGGAAGAAGGGGCCCGTCGCAGGCCCAGCTCCGGCTCAAGCGGCCAACCGCCTGCCAAAGCCTAAAAAGCGGAGGCTTAGACCTCCCCGTTCCTCAGCTGTGGTCATCAAGCTGCAGCCAGGGGCACAGGAGAACGGCGTGTCTTACGCCTCGATACTGACGAAGGCTAAGGGGTCCATCGACCTCGCCAGTCTCGGAATACAGGCCCTGAAATTTAGAAAGGCGGCAACAGGTGCTCGTATACTTGAGCTGCCGGGGGCCTCGAGTGGGGATAAGGCTAACCAGTTAGCCGAAAAGCTGAGACAGGTGCTTGGTGATAGCGATGTTTTAGTCTCGAGGCCCGAGAAGTGTGCGGACATTCGCATCTCGAATCTCGACGACTCAGTCGAAAAATCGGAGGTGGCTGAAGTGATTGCCCGTGTTGGAGAATGCCCAGTCGCTTCTGTGAAAACAGGTGAGATTCGCCGTGACCGGTCGGGACTCGGAACGGTTTTGGTCAGCTGCCCGATTGCTGCTGCCAAAAAGGTGATGGAAGTCGATCGCCTCCTTATCGGTTGGTCTTCGGCGCAAAAGACGCTGCTCCAGTCAAGGCCGCTCCGATGCTACCGGTGTCTGGAGCTAGGCCACGTGCGCGAACAGTGCTCTGCGGAGGCCGATCGTGGCGCTGCCTGCTTCCGTTGCGGACAGCTGGGCCACAAGTCCGCCCAATGCTCCGCCGCACCATACTGTTTGGTATGTGCGGCGTCGCGCAAGCCCACTGGGCATAAGTTAGGGAGTAAGGTTTGTGGCTCGGCCAAGCCGGAAAGAAGGAGACGATGGAAGGATACTGCTGGGGCAAAAGCCCAGGGGCAGCCATCCCGCCCTGTGGCCGTCAGCGCCGGGGAGGAGGAGGATCAAATGGCCACTTAATCAATGGCCACTATAAAATTCCTGCAGGCAAATGTCAACCACTGCGCCAGAGCTCAGGATCTCTTATTCCAGAGTATGGCGCAGTGGATGATTCAGGTGGCGGTGGTCTCAGAACCTTATTTCGTTCCTCCCGGGGGTAACTGGGTCGGAGATCTGACGGGCACGGTGGGGATGGTTTGCCGGACTACGGCAGGCTCCCCGCCCTTTGCCATCAAGTCGAGTGGTTCCGGATTCGTGGCAGCTCTGTTGGGGGAGATTATGGTAGTTGGGGTGTACTTCTCCCCTAACAGGACACTAGCTGAATTTGAGGCTTACCTTGATCAGCTGGGGGCTGCGATCCGGCAATTGGGTCCACACCCCGTCCTGGTGGCTGGGGACCTTAACGCAAAGTCGTCGGCGTGGGGTTCTCCTGTGTCAGACGCCCGGGGGAGGGTGCTCGAAGAGTGGCTCGTAGAGGTTGGTCTTGTTGTCCTCAATCGAGGCTCGGTGGACACGTGCGTACGGCAGCACGGCGGATCCATAGTGGACGTTTCGTTCGCGTGCGCCAACCTGGCACGCCGTGTTCAAGGCTGGAAGGTGGTTGAGGGCGAAGAGACCCTATCCGACCACCGGTACATTCGGTTTAACGTCTCCGCCCTCCCTAATGCTCCGTCCGTTCCAAGCCGGATTGAGATGGGTCCACGATGGCAGCTTAAAACTCTGGATAGGGAATTGCTAAGAGAGGCTGCTATAGTGCAAGGATGGATGCCTGCGACAATAAGATCAGTCGAGGAAGAGGCCGAAGATTTCGGGGACACAATGACGCAAGTGTGCGATGCGTCTATGTCCCGTTCCAGGTGTCTTCCTCCCAAGCGACAGGTTTATTGGTGGTCTGCAGAGCTTGCGAGGATGCGAAAGGCGTGTGTGGTGTCGAGACGCCAATACACCCGGTACAGAAGAAGGCGCCGAAGGAATGAGACCCAAGAGTCGGAACTCTACGCTTCTTACAGGCTGGCAAAGACCACCCTGCAAGTGGCAATAGCAAGGGCCGTGACACAAGCCCGAGAAGAGTCCTTGGCTTCGCTGGACCGAGACCCGTGGGGGCGGCCCTACAGGATGGTGCTGAATAAACTGCGCTCCTGGGCCCCTCCACTTACGCAGAGCCTCCAGCCACAGCTGGTGGCATCCATCGTAGGGGCATTGTTCCCACAACGGGAGGAATATACACCACCTGCAATGGTTTCGGCCCACGCAACAGAGGGTCCTGACAGTGATGTACCGGAGGTGACGCAAGGTGAGCTTGGTGCGGCCATAACAAGGCTCAAGTCCAAGAATACGGCCCCTGGCCCTGATGGAGTCCCTGGACGTGCTTTGGCTCTGGCCCTCGATATCCTGGAGCCGAGGCTGAGGAGGACGTTTACTGCCTGTCTGGCTCAAGCCACAATTCCACAGAAGTGGAAGACAGGCAGACTCGTCCTCCTTCGGAAGGAGGGGCGCCCCGTGGACTCGCCGTCTGCCTATCGTCCAATAGTGTTGCTGGATGATGTTGGCAAGCTTTTTGAGAGGATTGTGGCTCGCCGCATCATCGAGCACCTGGAGAGTGTTGGTCCGGATTTGTCTGACACCCAATTTGGCTTCCGCAGGGGGAAGTCAACGATACATGCTGTAAGGCGGGTTAAGTCCATTGCGCAGGAAGCGGTTTCTCGGGGCGAGGTCGTCTTGGCGGTGTCACTCGACATCGCCAACGCCTTTAATACCTTGCCCTGGGCTTGCATCAGGGAGGCACTCCGGTTTCATGGAGTGCCAACCTACCTGCGCCGTGTAATTGGGGCTTACCTGTCCAACCGGAGAGTGACGTACCCGTCCCAAAATGGAATGGGGACATTGGATATGACGTGCGGGATTCCACAGGGGTCGGTTTTAGGGCCACTCCTGTGGAATATAGGATACGACTGGGTCCTGCGTGGTGCAAACCTCAGGGGTGTCGAGGTGACATGTTACGCCGACGACACCCTAGTGACCGCCCGCGGACCTAATTTCCGCCGAGCCGCCATTCTCGCTACCGCGGGGGTGGCTCACGTGGTGGGACGGATACGACGGCTTGGGCTAGAGGTGGCCCTAAATAAGTCCGAGGCCCTTTGTTTCTTCGGGCCTCGTAATGCACCTCCGTCAAACGCTCACATCGTCGTCAGTGGAGTCCGGGTCGGTGTTCAGCCGACCTTAAAATACCTCGGGCTAATGTTAGACCGTCGCTGGGATTTTGGTGCACACTTTGAGCACCTCGGGCCCAAACTTTTAAAATCAGCGGCAGCCTTAGGGAGACTTCTCCCTAATGTGGGTGGCCCAAATGACTCCTGCCGTCGCTTGTACGCTGGAGTCGTACGGTCGATGGCATTATATGGGGCGCCTGTATGGGCCGACACCCTAAGCCGGCGGACTAGCGTAATATTGCGAAAATCGCAAAGGGTGTTGGCAATTCGGGCCATACGTGGCTATAGGACGATCTCCGGCGAAGCGGCGTGCCTAATGGCAAGTCTTATACCTTGGGATCTTGAGGCCGAAACCCTCGCGTCTTTACATCTTTGGCGCGAGGAGGTGAGAGCCCGTGGTCAAGACCCAGCTCCTGAAGAGCTAAGGGGGCGTAGAAATCAGTTGCGCCAACGCGCACTCGAAGAATGGGAGGGGAGGCTAGAGCGCCCAAGCGCCGGCATAAGAACGATTGAAGCCATCCGCCCAATCTTGCGGGGATGGCTGGATAGGCGTCACGGTGCCCTCACCTACCGCGTGACACAGGTCCTCTCGGGACACGGCTGTTTCGGGAGGTATCTGTGGCGCGTGGCGGGGAGGGAGCCAACAGCAGTCTGTCACCACTGTGACGGATGCGCGGAAGAGACGGCCCAGCACGCGCTGGAGGAGTGCCCAGCCTGGGCAGAGCAGCGTCGTGAGCTGCAAGTGTTCGTGGGGCGCGATCTTTCGCTACCAGCTGTGGCTCGCGCCATAGTCGACAGCGAGGAGTCGTGGGGTGCGTTCGTCGCGTTCTGCGAGGATGTCGTAACCCGGAAGGAGGCGGCGGAGAGGGAAAGGGAAGCCACTGCAACCCTGGCGATCCGCCGCCGAAGACCAGGGCGCAGAAGGACGGCGTTCGCGCAAAACCTTCCCCCCTAACAGGAGTCCTGGCGGTAGGCACGGGGGTGTCTATCGCCCTACACAGGACCCGTGAGGTGGTGCTGCGCTGAAGTGTTCCAGCACAGCACCATATGGCCGGATGGGGGTGACTCTTTACATCACCCCCCCTGAGAGGAGGCTTACCAAAAGCCGTCGTCGCGCTGGGGTTCGCGGAAGATTGCGATTCCGCGTTCCCGTGTCCCCAGCACATGCGACCGTGTCGAACACCGTGGGTTTTTAGTGGGTATACCGGCACGCTGCCGGGGAGTCCCACATACCCCCGTCGACTCCCCCGAGTCGGCGGGGGATGCGTAATGCATTTTCCCACGTAAAAAAAAAAAAAAAAAAAGGTTAGGTTGGGGTGCCAGGTCGGACAACCTCCTCGAGTGCTCGCACCCATTGCCACATCCGTTTCTGGTGTGACAATGGGTGCGGGACGGTGCACCCTGGGCATCGTCGACAATCATTCTCCTTTGCGGGGGTTTGATTGTCGGCGATGGCGAATGGTCCGACACGGGGTGGGGGGGTAAGGGGTTGGGATAAGGGGTTTTGGGGATAAGGGGTTCTGGGGGGTAAGGGGTTAGGGGTAGTCAGTAAGGTCTTTGCCAAAGGTGATGGATGAACCGCGAATGCGTGATGTATGAAAGGAAGCCGCCGAGAGGAGGCAGTATGATTCGCGCGGTGTGTCTGCCAGGCGCACGCGGCTTGCCGCCACCGGGCGATCCCGTTATTCCCTGTAGGTGTCGTGGACATGTCTCGCGGCCTACAGTGGAACCGGGGGTCTTGCCTTAACCGGCTGGACCGAGAGGAGTAAACCTCAGTAAAAATCCGGAAAGGCCAACGTTGCGGTCCGTGACGTTGGTTGCTCGCAAGAGCGGTTGGAACGTCAAACCAGCCCATAGCGACCCACCCTGGGAATCACCCGCCCCCCAGGCGTATTAGGGTTACCGGGAGAGGGAGGCCCGGTGGACTTGTTTCACCCAAATAACTCGTGGGAACTAAGATGGAAAGAAAACTTAAAATAAAATTACCGACGGATTCAAAAAAAACGAATGACCCAGGCTTGAAAAAAGGACTTCGATTCTCGCAAGATGATATTGATGACTTGTTCTGCACAGGCATGGACATACCTATGTCCTCGTCTGCGAAGAAGGTGTTGGAGCGGCTTGCCGCTGAAAAAGAGGGAAGGCGTATCTCGGATGTGGAGTCGCTGATGTCAGGGGATGCCAGTGACGACTCCACATATGATGACGAAATGCCTAGTCGGGCATCTGAGCCCGGCCCTAGTAAAACTTACGGGGGCCGTCGAAAGCGCTCTAGAAACTCCGGCGACGACACGAGCCGGTCCCGTCACTCGTCAAGTGACGAAGACCGACCGGCTCCCAAGGTAAAGACGGGGAAGTCAAAAACGTCCCCCTCAAAACGGGACAAGACGGGCCGCTTTCAGAAGCGGGACTCGTCGTGCGGATCGAGTGCTTCGGCACCTCGTGGGAGGGGGCGGCCTCCCACCACCGGTGAATACGTCGGCCTGGCCAAAGCCAAGGCCGAACTCGCAGCTGCAGAGCGGGAGGCTCTAGAGTTGCAGGCGGAAAAGGAGGTCTCGGAGGCTGCGCAGAGGGTGTTCCTCCTGAGACCTGGTCGGGTCTCGGGGACCATCGAGGACGAGGAGCTGTCGGCGCATGACCTGCGCGAGCGGGTCCAGAACCAAGTTGGCTTGATTGCTCAGGTCGCCGCAAAGTCTTCAAACCTTAAGGGGACTTTCGTCAGGACCCTTAAGAGCGCGGCGGCCAACATCGAGGACGCAGTCGAGGCGTTGACGAGGACATCGGTCTCTGAAGAGACCCGTAAGTTGTCCTCCGACAACAAACGTCTCAGGACGGAAGTTGCTGAGCTCCGCAGCGAGTTGGCTACCCTAAGGGCTGACCTGCTGCGGTCTCAGCAACAAAAGGAAGTAACAATAACCCCACCGCCTCAAAGTGCTCCGATTGAGCAGGAGACGCTGCAGCGCTCCATAATAGAGGCGGTGGGGACCATGGTGAACGCGAGGTTCGAGGCGCTCGAGGACAGGCTGTTGCCGGCGGAGCGCCTTCGTCCACCATTGGCCTCGGACTTTAATAACGTGCAGGCCCCGCCACACAGGGCTGACCCAAAATCGGTCCCAAAGGCCCCGCCAGCAGCACGCAAGCCGCAGACGGCTCCACCGTCGTCACAGGAGGAGATTACCGCCTCTCCGCCTTCTGTCCCGAAAGGGAAAAAGGCGAAGAAAAAGGCGAATAAAAAGGCTAAAGAGCGGGCTGCCCCGGCCAACCCCGCTCCGAATGAACCTGAAGTCCCACCGTCTTCAGCATCCGGCTCGAGGCCCACACCAGAAGTCTGGACGGTGGTGACCGGGCGTAAGGGTAAGAAGGGAGCTACTCCCAGTCCGGCGCAAGCGGCACGTCAGCCGCCTCAGCCGAAGAAGAAGAAGAAGCCAAAGCTTCGACCTCCTCGCTCTTCAGCAGTGGTGCTGAAGTTGCAGCCAGAGGCGGAAACGCAAGGCACAACATATGCGGACATACTGGCGGCGGCGAAGGCTTCCGTCGATCTAGGTGAACTAGGTATCACTAGCCTAAAGTATCGAAAGGCGGCGACAGGGGCTCGTATTCTGGAGCTCCCGGGGGCCTTAAGCGGCGACAAGGCTGACTTGCTGGCCAAGAGGTTGCAAGAGGTCCTCGGAGAGGGTAAAGTCCGAGTCTCCAGGCCGGAGAAATGTGCAGATCTGCGCATCTCCGACTTGGATGACTCAATAGTTAAGGCAGAGGTGACTGAGGCGATTGCGCGGGCCGGCGAATGCTCAGTCTCCTCTGTCAGGTCGGGAGAAATCCGCCGAGACAAGGATGGTCTCGGCACAATAATGGTCAGCTGCCCTGTGGCAGTTGCCAAAAAGGTTATGGCCATCGACCGGCTTCTAATCGGTTGGTCGTCCGTGCAGATTAGGCTGCTGGAAAAGCGGCCGCTACGTTGTTTCCGCTGCCTGGAGTTGGGCCACGTGCGGGACCAATGTACCGTGGAGATAAATCGAGGCTCCGCCTGCTTCAGATGCGGGCAGCTCGGTCACAAGGCTAGCCAGTGCTCCGCCACTCCATACTGTTTAGTATGCTCGGCGTCGAGCTTGCCCAGTGGCCACATACTGGGTAGCAAGATATGTGTCTCTGAGACACAAAAAAGAAGAAAGAGGAGAGGCCCGGCAACGGCGACACCAAAGTCGCAGCCGGCTCAACAAAGGGCTGGCTCAGCTGGAGTCACTCCGATGGCCACTCAATAATGTGGCCATCATCCGAATCGGGTTGTAGGAGGAAGGTCATCACAGACCAAGCCTCCTCCCCTCCACGAAAGCCCTGGACGGCAAACACGGGGGTGTTTGCCGCTCCACACAGGGGCTCGTGAGGTGGTGCTGTGTGGGGTGTACCAACACAGCACCAGATAGCCGGATCGGGTGTGCCACCATCTCTAAGCACACCCGCAAGCGGAGGCTTCAACAAGCCACAGTCGCGTCGGGGTCGCGGTAGCATGCGTTCTTATCGCGATTCCCGTAACCCCGACACTATGCGACCAGAGGTACATAGTGGTTTTTTTTTTTTTTTTTAGTCAGTATGCGGCACTCTGCCGAGACTCTGACATACCCCCGTCGACTCCCCCGAGTCGGCGGGGGATCCATAAAGGATTTTTCCACTTACAAAAAAAAAAAAAAAAAAAAAAAAAAAAAAAAAAAAAAAAAAAAAAAAAAAAAAAAGGTTAGGTTAGGTTAGGTTAGGTTAGGTTAGGTTGGGTTAGGTTGGGTTAGGTTGGGTTAGGTTGGGTTAGGTTGGGGTGCCAGGTCGGACAACCTCCTCGAGTGCTCGCACCCATTGCCACATCCGTTTATGGTGTGACAATGGGTGCGGGACGGTGCACCCTGGGCATCGTCGACAATCATTCTCCTTTGCGGGGGTTTGATTGTCGGCGATGGCGAATGGTCCGACACGGGGTGGGGGGGGGTATTGGGGTTCTGGGGGGTAAGGGGTTGGGGGTAGGTGGGGTTTTAGTTTATAAGGTCTTGCCAAAGGTGATGGATGAACCGCGAATGCGTGAAAGGTATGAAAGGAAGCCGCCGAGAGGAGGCAGTGTGATTCGCGCGGTGTGTCTGCCAGGCGCACGCGGCTTGCCGCCACCGGGCGATCCCGTTATTCTCTGTAGGTGTCGTGGACATGTCTCGCGGCCTACAGTAGAACCGGGGGTCCTGCCTTAACCGGCAGGGCTGCGAGGAGTAAACCTCAATAAAAATCCGAGGAGCCCGGCGTTGCGGTCCGTGACGTCGGGGGCTTGAAAGAGCGGCTGGATCGGAAACCAGCTCACAGCGGCCAACCCTGGGTACCACCCGCCCCCCAGGTGTATAAAGGGTTACCGGGGGAGGGAGACCCGGTGGACTTATTAATCCCGACTTACTCGTGGGAACCAAATGGAGAAAATTTTAAAAACAAAACTTACGACGGACTCTCAAAACATGATTGACAATGGCGCGCAAAAGGACTCTGATATGCTTAATGGATCGGATGAGGTGATTGGTGCAGGATGCTTGGACTTGGTTAAGTCCGCGTCTGCGGAAAATGTTGATGAGCGGCTTGCCGCTAAAAAGGACGTAAATATCTCCGCGTCTGCGGATGATATTGACAAGCGGCTTGCCGCAAAAAAGGACGGGAATTGGTCCATGGATGTAGAGGTGCTGTCTGATTCAGACGACCCCTCTTTGCCCATGCGATCGCAGAGCCGGGCGGCTGACGAACATCCCAGTAAATTCTTTACGGAAGTTCGTAAGCGTCCGCACCACGAAATGGACAAGAGCGAGGTGGATAATAGCTCCTCGAGCGATGAAGATCACCCAGCGGTAAAGGTAACTGCTGGAAAGAGCGGTCGTGGGCGAGCTAGCCCTGCACAATCCAGGGATAACAAAGGTCGATTCCTAAAGAGCAGGCAAGCCTCGGAATCGTCCACTGGTAGGAAGGACAGGTCTAGGTCCAGGTCGAGGTCGGGAAATAGGAGTGAGGGGAGGATTCCCACTCCAAAAAGTACCGATGCTCCCAAAGGAAGAGGACGGCCCCCAACAACTGGGATCTATGTCGGCCTTGCTAAGGCTAAGGCCGAATATATAGCCAGGGAGCGTGAGGCGCTTGAGCTCCAAGCAGAGATAGACGTGGCAGACGCGGCAAGAAGGGTCTATATGATGAGATCTGGCCGCCTCTCGGAGACCTCCACTGAGGAGGGACCCCCGGCGAAGGAGCTTAGGGAAGAGGTGCTTGAGCAGGTCAACCTCATTACTCAGGTGGCCGCTAAGTCGAAAAACTTGAAGGGTACCTACACCAAAACCCTCAAGAATGCGGCCACAACCATCAAGGACGCTGTTGAAGCCCTAAGCAGGACTTCGGCCTCAGCAGAGACTCGGAGATTATCCGCGGATAATGACCGATTGAAGGCGGAAATCGCCGAATTACGACGGGACATGACCGCTCTACGGGCTGACCTGCGGCGAGCCCATGAAGAGGGTGGCTCAAGGGCCCCACCTGCCTCTAATGCTCCGTTTGAGCCCGAAGCGCTTCAACGCTCAATCATAGAGGCAGTGGGCACAATGATAAACGCCCGATTCGAGGGTATAGAGGGAAGACTGATGCCGGAGAAGCGCTTGCGTCCTCCACTGGCATCAGACAAGAAATTACCTGGAAGTCCGTCGCCCTCGACCTCCAGTACCCAGCAGATTGCCCCTCCAAGGGCTGCTCCGAGGACATCGCTTAGCCCTGAGATCCAGGTGGCCATTCCATCTACGCAGGACGCGGCGCCGGAGCCCGAGCTTCCTCCTTCGCGAGCGAGGAAGAACAGGAATGGGAGGAGGAAGAAGAAGCGTGTCACTTCGACCGTACCTGCTTCAGGAGAGCCTAGTAGTGCACCTGTCACTAGGCCAACGACGGAAAGTTGGACGTTAGTCACAAAGCGTAAGACTCCCAAGTCTGGCGCACAACCTAACGTCCAACCGGCAGTTCGACAGCCGCAGCCGAAGAAGCCAAATCTACGTCCTCCTCGCTCATCGGCTGTAGTAATTAAACTGCAGCCTGAGGCGCAGAAGCGAGGAGTGACATACGCCAGCATACTTCTGGAGGCCAAGAAGTCGGTGGATTTGGCAGCCCTTGGCATTCAAGCCATAAAATTCAGGAAGGCGGCTACGGGAGCCCGCATCTTACAGTTGCCGGGGGCTCTAAGTGGTGATAAGGCCAACTTGTTGGCCGAGAAGCTCAGAGGGGCCCTAAGCGAGAGTGACGTTCAAGTCTCCAGGCCAGAGAAGTGCGCAGACTTGCGCATCTCAGGCCTGGATGACACAGTCGATAAAGCAGAGGTTGCTGAAGCAATCGCTCGTGTTGGTGGATGCCCAGTGACCTCTGTAAAGACAGGGGAGATTCGGCGGGAACAATCCGGTCCAGGCACGGTGTTGGTCAGCTGCCCCGTCACGGCTGCCAAGAAAGTGATGGATGTGGACCGTCTCCTCATCGGATGGTCATCGGTCAGGAAGACGTTGATGCAGCAGCGGCCGCTTCGGTGCTACAGGTGCCTGGAGCTTGGTCATGTACGGGAGCAGTGCACCGTGGAAGCCGACCGCGGTAGTAGCTGCTTCCGCTGTGGGCAACTTGGTCACAGGTCTGCTCAATGCTCCGCCGCGCCATACTGCTTGGTATGCGCGGCGTCGAACAAGCCTTCTGGGCATAAGTTAGGCAGCAAGAAATGTGTCTCGCCAAAGCCTAAAAGGCAAGGAAGAGGGAATGGTGCCGCTGGGGTTACAGCCCAGGTGCAGCAACCATCCCGCCATGCGCCCTCTGGCGCTGGGGAAGAGGGAATTCCGATGGCCACCCAGTGATCAATGGCCACCCTAAAAATACTTCAGGCGAATATCAACCACTGCGCCAGAGCTCAGGACCTGTTATTCCAGAGCATGGCGCAGTGGATGATACAAGTGGCGGTGGTATCGGAACCCTACTACGTTCCCCCTGGTGACAGCTGGGCCGGGGACCTAACGGGCACTGTGGCAATGGTCTGCCGGACTTCTGCAGGCTCCCCTCCCTTTACGAACATAAGGAGAGGCCCTGGTTTCGTAGCTGCCCTGCTGGGGGAGACAGTGTTTGTTGGGGTTTACTTCTCCCCAAATAGAACATTGGCCGATTTCGAGGACTACCTGAATCGGTTGGGGTCGGTGGTTCGGCAATTTCGCCCTTACCCCGTGCTGGTCGCTGGGGATCTCAACGCCAAGTCCACGGCGTGGGGATCTCCAGTGACGGATGCGCGAGGCCAGGTGTTGGATGACTGGCTCTTGGAGGTAGGTCTGGTCGTCCTCAATCGAGGATCGGTGGACACGTGCGTGCGGTTGCAGGGCGGATCCATAGTGGACGTTTCTTTCGCAAGCCCTGCCTTGGCGCGCCGTGTCCGGGGCTGGAAGGTGGTCGAGGGTGAGGAGACGCTGTCGGATCACCGTTATATTCGGTATGACGTCCTCGCCCTCCCTAATACCCCTACCAGCCCAAGCCAAACAGCGAGAGGGGAGGGCCCAAGGTGGCAACTTAAGTCTCTAGACAAGGAGTTGTTGATAGAAGCGGCAATTGTGCAGTCCTGGTTTCCTGCGCCTGCAAGCCCGGAGGTAGAGGAGGAGGCCGAATGGTTCGGGGACGCAATGACACACTTGAGTGATGCGTCCATGTCCCGTTCCAGGTCTCTTCCTCCCAAGCGTCGTGTGTATTGGTGGTCCGCGGAGCTTGCGCGAATGCGCAGGGCATGTGTTGCAGCGAGACGCCAATACGCACGGTGTCGAAGAAGAAGGCGCAGGGACAACACTCTGGAAGACAGGCTGTACGCTGTCTATAGACAGGCGAAGACAACGCTGCAGATTGCGATCGCAAGAGCCGTCGCCCAATCTAGGGAGGAGTTCTTGGCGTCGTTAGACCGTGATCCGTGGGGGCGGCCATACAAAATGGTCATGAACAAGCTGCGCCCCTGGGCGCCACCATTGACGCAGAGCCTCCAACCTCAGCTAGTGACCAGTATTGTCGCGGCGCTGTTCCCGCAAAGGGAGGAGCATACACCGCCGGCGATGGTTCCAGCCCGAGCAGTACTAGATGACAACGACGTGCCAGTAGTGACTGAGGGAGAAATGGGAGCGGCAATTTCAAGGCTGAAAGCCAAAAATACTGCCCCTGGTCCTGACGGCATCCATGGACGAGTTTTAGCCTTGGCTCTGGGCGTTCTAGAGCCGAGACTGAGGAGGATGTTTACTGCCTGTCTGGCTCAAACCACAATTCCGCAGCGGTGGAAGACAGGCAGACTCATCCTCCTGCGGAAAGAAGGGCGCCCAGTGGACTCTCCGTCAGCTTACCGCCCCATCGTGCTGCTGGACGATGCGGGCAAACTGTTCGAGAGAGTGGTAGCAGCTCGCATCGTCGAGCACCTTGTAAATGTCGGGCCGGATCTGGCTGACAATCAGTACGGTTTCCGTAGGGATCGGTCCACGATACACGCGGTAAGGCGAATTAGGTCCCTCGCGCAGGATGCGGTCTCCCAGGGTGAGGTCGTCTTGGCGGTGTCTCTTGACATCGCCAATGCGTTTAACACCCTGCCCTGGGCCTGTATCAGAGAGGCACTCCGGTTTCATGGAGTGCCGACCTACCTGCGCCGCATAATAGGGGCCTACCTATCGGAGCGTAGGGTGATGTACCCCTGTCAAAACGGGATGGGGGTATTTGACATGTCCTGCGGAATCCCACAGGGGTCGGTCCTTGGACCACTCCTGTGGAATATTGGTTACGACTGGGTCCTTCGTGGCGCTAATCTCCGGGGTGTCGAGGTGGCGTGCTACGCTGACGATACCCTCGTGACTGCCCGAGGACCCAATTTTCGAAGAGCCGCCATACTAGCGACTGCTGGGGTGGCTCATGTCATCGGACGAATCCGGCGTCTTGGGTTAGAGGTGGCCCTAAATAAATCTGAGGCGATTTGTTTCCACGGGCCTCGTAATTCGCCGCCACCCGACGCCCACATTGTTATCAGTGGGGTTCGCGTCGTTGTTCAGCCTACGTTGAAGTATCTGGGCCT